>OW971948.1:10260861-15060861 GCA_943193695.1 Acrobasis suavella
GAGCATATTTTCCCAGTTGCATCCTCAGCAATATGGCTTCAGAGCCCGGGGTCCGCTACCTAACCAAGGAGATTTGACGAGGTAACTAGTTTTTACACAGAGCGACTGCCGGCTGACCTCCGCAACCCAAAGGGTAAACCAGAACCAATCCTTGGATTGTTTGATGATCAAACGCTAGATGGCGTTCGGTACCCACAGTTTATACGTGCCATCTTTAATTTCAGATAATCAGTTGATTCAAGCTTACAACATCATAACCAGACTGGAAACAACTTTTCACAAAGTATGCTTCCCAGTGAGATTCAAACCCATGACCTCCGGGTCACAAAGAGAACGCCTTGACCACTGGACCACGGAGGCAGTCGCAGCCATGGGTTTCAAAGATAAATACTACTCGTACTAATAGGGGCAATAAAGTTAAAATGTCCGACGCTGCTATGATCGACACCTCATACATTTTATTTTGGTAAGAATCGGCAGAAAAGTAAATTTCTCGCGCCAAATTTCATAAACATTTTTTTTTTTCTTGTTGACGATTAAACTTCGTTGAAGCTTATTTTGCCAGTGTCTAGTTAACCAATGGCGCGGGCGCCAATTTCTTTATTCCTAACCCTTTTTTTTTTTTTTTCGGAGGAAAGATCCCTGTTACGGATACCCGTCAGCCTGCGGGGGAGGCTGTCGGGTTATGTGGGACTCCACGCCAGAGCGACGTGCCTACCCACTAAAAAACCTCCGGAGTTCCATCTCAACCGCTTTTGCCAGGGACACGGGAACGGAAATACGTCCGCGAACCCCGGCGCGGCTGGCCGCCAAAGCGGCCCCTCCTCGGGGGCGTCACAGCGCCCCCCAACTCACCAAGTCGGCGCGTCCGGAACTCACGGACGCGCCGTACCTCCTCGGCCCAATCGAGAGGCGGCAAACTCCCACGCAGTCTACCGCCTGTGGACCCATGGGAGCCAGATAAACCGGCTCCCAGCGGCGGAGAAGATGAAAGGCTCCGCCGCTTGCCCCTCGCCGCAAACACGGTGCAGCACCGCTCGGTCGCGGAGGATAGGGAGAGCGGCAACGTAACACCGACACTCCTCCTCCTCCGCGACCGATCTCCCACCACAGCCACGGCGGTGTGGCCCCGCCTGAAGCGCCGGGAGGGCAATGAAACATTCCCCTCCCGGCAGCCCCACCCCGGGTGGGGGGAGAACTTCCCACTCCCCCGCCGCCCCGTTGGGCGCATCCCTACAGGCTCAAGGCCGAAGCCGAGCCCGCGGGAGCGCCCCTCCTCGGGTGGGGGGAGAACTTCCCACTCCCCCGCCGCCCCAATGTGGGCGCTCTCTGCTGGTGCACGCCAGCAGGAGCGCCCCCTCGCGGGTTCCTCTTAGCTTCCCCGTGGCCACCGACTACCACGGGTACTGAGCCCCCCCGGTACGACAAACCGGGAACCCATTGGGGGGGTTTATTCCTAACCCTAACCTAACTATACAATCAAAGGTTGGTGTCGGTCCTTTGATTGCTTCAAGGGAGCTTCTGGCAACAAATCTATACGAGTCCACTGGTTTTCATAGCCGAATGAGTGGCGGACGGCGTCTAAAGACGCCCACCACAGTCCGCAAATAAATATCACTACAGCCGCACTATGAGTGTCCACTTTAACCATTTTACATATTGTCCATGAGCATGAGCATTTATAACACTAAACTACACCGATTTTATATTATAAAGTCCACTAGAATCAATTTGCAAAATAATTTAAAGCAAACTACAACTGAACCCCTTGACTTCCCGCCAAAAAACTCTTCATAAACATTTCAACAAATTCAAAAGCAACTTATTAATTTTAATTTCATATAATCGGATACACGCCAATGCTTTGGGTGCATTCAATCAGAGAAACTGTTGAAAACGAGATTAAAAAGTATTTAAGTTGAAAGTTTCACACACAACGTACGTATGTGTACGTGTAGATTGTGCTACAAAGGGATAAGGTAATATTTTGAAGGCGAGGGTGCTACTTTGAATCCAGAGCGTAACGAAGGATTCCACAGTTGAATCACGAGCGGAGCGATTGATTCTATGGTGGAATCCTAAGTGTAGCGAGGGATTCATGTATATCACCCGAGATAAAAATATTACCGTACCCGAGTAGCACGTAGCACACTCTACTTTTCATCTCCATCTATGAGAAAAACTAGCACATACAAAAAAGGATATAAAGAACAGTATAACACCTACAATACCTAACAGACTTCAAACGACAATATAATACTAACCTTTGTTTGGTGTCGTTTTCGTACATTAAATATAATTTTTTTTTATTTATTTAACTTTATTACAAATGTAATAGGCGGACTTAAAGCCATATGCTTTATCTACCAGTAAACCTACTGAATTTATTATAAGAAATATTTTTTCGAAGACCACCAACTTAAGATAAAATTATCACTCATAACATAACTTTGTTTGCGTGGTCCTTCATATATTTTTATTTTTATAAGTAAACTCGATAACTATTCACGGCTTAAACTCACGAAAAAGTATTCACATTAACATAAATAATTACATTTCAATACAAATAATCTAAAACTTTTGTAATTACTTGAATCAAAGTGAAAAATTGCGCTTTTTAATTATACTTACTTCTTTTTCCGAAGAAAAGAACATAAAAATTTTAACCTACATTCATCCATGTTGAAGACGATGTGTATTCCAAATTTAAAAAATTACGAAGCCTGTGCAAATTATTTTTTATTTTAAAACAAAATTCTTCTTTTTTTTGCTGGACTGCCAACATTATTTTTGATTCTACATAGATTACACTCGTGTTCTGTTTTCAAATGGGTTGTAATCCCCAGAGATCTTCTTTTTCACGTTATAGTCCCGAGAAAATAACCAGTATCTTTAGCGCCAAATGTTTTGGGATGAAAACATAGTTTATTGACTAGATGAGATGAATTTTTTTTTTGTATTTATCACATTGTCCTACAAGTTGTAGAATGCTTATTACAGTGATACGCAACGAGATAATTAAAAATATATTTTTTTTTGTAAAAAATATTCTTGATGAAAGTTATCCTCTACTTGTTTCTTAATAAACCATAGATACTTACAAACCATCTGATTAAACTTTCTATTATAATTATAACAATTATGTGATAATTATCACTTTGTTATGTAGCAATTAGTCAATAAAAACAAAGCTAATAACATTCCGATTCACATTGTTGTAAATTCTGTTGCTTTCTTTCCAATTATTTTTTTGAGAAGCAGTGGTAAAAATGACCGAGAGTTATATGGAATATAATATGGAAGCAACTATGTTATTTACTAGATATAATAGAGTTGCTTCCATATTTCATAATTTTTTTCTCAACTTCGTACTCTCTTGAATTTCGTACTCGCTTATTTCATTTAATTATTAGATTAAATCTACTTCATTATTATCAAAAATAAGTACACTCCAATCCAACCTACTGCAGGTACAGGTGTCCCTTTTCTAGTGCCATCTTCTACTTAATAGTAATTTCCTTATTATAAAGATTAGTCTCAATTGCGCGGCCGTTGCCCTGGCGCGGCAAACAGGTGTAGATTATGTCTGCAAGCGCATAGCTATCTAGATTATATTGATAGGTGTGCACCGTGCTCATCCGATCCCATGTGATAGGCTTCCGTGATGGAGCCCGCACGTACTATAATACTAAGTAGGCATGGTTGGCTGGTTGGCTGGCGTAGTCTACTGGCGTTTCATGAAACGTTACTTTATAGTTAGTTTTAGATAATTGCGTTTAAGAATAAGTTGAATTATATTCATATTTTCATGTTGGTTTTTTCAGCGTTAGTAAAAATCTAAAAAGATAAAGGTAGAAATACGAATAGAAAAACTACGGAATGGAAATATTTCACATTTAGTTCCAGCTAGGTTATACCTTTTTACTATACCGTAGATAAACTGCATCAGCTTTTTGAACGCAGCTCACAGAAGATCAAGCAAGTATGCAGTTTGCTTCTCAACTTTAATATTGCGAGGAAAATTACTTTCTCATAGTAGTTTTTGTTCTGGCACGCGTACAGTGCGTGGAATGCACTCGTGGCGATCGATTTCGCGGGCAATCTCCCTCCGCCATGTTGTTTTTGCTTTCAAAATAATATTTGTCTATGCGCGTTCTTTAGTCGTCGTGGTACAATCAGACAGACAAACTTAAAACAAAATAAAGGAATATAAATTATTGAACAAAAACACAAAATACCATGTAGGTATAAAATCTTAGAAGTTTATAACAAACTAAGTTTGCCATAAAACATTGCCTATTACTAAACTAATTTATCCCTTTAATAGCGGCTATCTCGGCGAATTTGTTTCTTTCCATTTAATTACATTCAGCCAGTTATTACGCTGAACATTATCGCGGATTAAAAATACTCTTTTACTTTTTAGGGACCCGCAAACCAGTCAAGGTGGGCGGGGTACTCGTATCTTAGTTTTTTTGTAGATGCAGTTCTCTTTGGGTCGAAGGAGGCTAAGGTCTTAGTCTAAAGGATCACAGTTTAGCTTGTGCGTTGCCATAGCTGGATGCAACAAAATAAATAAAATATTACTTTCTATGATGGGTTCTCGACCGCGAAGGCCGATAATTGGATAAAGAATAAGCGTAAAATAAGCTTTATAATAACTACTGTGATGTAAAGATTACTATTTGCAAAAATAACCAGAGACGTATTGCGGAATTAATTTATATGTTGTTGCTTTTAATGTTTATCTTAGGAAATGCTAAATTATTTTATACTTAGATTTCTTTTGCACACACACTTTTTTATAGCTTTACAAAGCGGTAGGTAGCCAAGAATCTTAACGATAAGTTAATAGGTCTTAAACCTATAGTGCTATCAGAAAACTCAGAATTAGACTTTAAAATTACAGCTCATAATACATTTTATATCAGCGTTTACAATTTACATAATGTATCCGGTGACTTTATTACCAAAGTAAAGTTATCTGTTGTTGCTTTATGACTTGCTATAAAAATAATGGTAATTGTTATTTTTATTACAATCCACGTTCTGTTGGAATATGCCATACCATATATTTATATTATTTAAAAAGTTTTAGTCACTGAATCTATATATTTTTTATTAGTTTGATAGTTTCATAAACTTGAAGATTTTGTCTCGCATCGTTCATGTTCGTGTTCATGCTCAAACCAATTTTTATTAAGCTGTGTAAAATATCACTTAATTTAATATATCCATTTAAATTTACCTTAATCAGTTTATCGATGTAAGTAGGTAACTAAAGAGACTTACGTTAGAAAATAAAACTTGCTTTGTCGTTCTATCCTAGTACTTATCATATCTAACATTGCGGTACTAAATTCTTGTAATTAAGAAAATGAAGTCTATTTTCTTCATTACATATAGCATGAATAATTACAGCCCTAATAAACACTACTTGTACCCCTATTGGTGGAGTACACTTCATTAGATCTTAGACGCGCATAGCAACGTCTACGTCTTCCGCATTTTTATGCGGAAGACGTAGACGTTGCTATGTTTTCTTAAACCATACCTATTTTTTTTTTTTTATCACGAGTAATGATTTTTAATTTGGACAATTAACAGAATTAAAATGTGCCTGGCACTAAATACATACGTCCTTGATTTTACATCAATTTGAAATGAGTACTTACGAAAAAAACATTGCATTATACAATTATACATGACGCTAACTAAGTGATAACTGAGAAAACATATTACAACTATGTATAATACATACATAGATGAACACCCAAGACCCAGGATAATTTGATATTATAGTATTTTTGAGTAAATATCCCATAACACAAGGTTGAGATTACTTTGGGGCTAGCTCAGTCAGTGTGATTTGTCCCTAAATATTTATATAACTATATATACTAGCAGTTTAGCATATAAAATAAATTCAGTAGAAAACTGAGTCCATCCCAACCACTCAGAGGGTGGGGTAGACTTAATTAGCTGTTAGACGCGCAAGAATGCGCAGACGCACAGCGATGTTATCCTGAAATTGGCTGACAATGAAATTAGCTGCGGCCCTGTGCCTGTGCCGCAAAATATAAAGGGGCTAGACGGATAGACAGATAAATATGACGTTTTTAATTTACTTCATATTGAAACAAATTGTAACTGTGTCGACAATACCACCTGGTAAAGACAGGCGTTCCAAAAAAGTAAGAAAATTTGATAAATTCTGTTTTTGTTTTCTATCGGGTAATACGCGCACAAGCCCTGGACACTAAATTTTTTTTTTTTGTTTTTCTTGTGTGCCAGTTGCCAACACTGGTGTCAGATTATTCTCGCTGCCTAAAGGCATTTGATGTAGCTTGACGACTGCTATATATTGATATATTGATACAGCCGGGAACAACGGCTTAACCTAGCACGGAGGATCTCGAGATTTTTTTTGCTTGTCTATCATCCAGGTCGTGTAGATCACACCCGGTGCTTAACTTGCGAAAGCGCTAGGCACTCCCATAAGGCCAACGAGCTCCTTAGTTTTAATGAGTGATTACAGTGTTTTGAGTTTAATATTTTTACGATGTTTTGAGTGGACTTTATAAGAGTGGACTGTCCAGCCTAGAGTATATTACCGAATCTACCATCAACACGAGCTGAGAATGAAGTATCTTCTGTAACTTCCTTCTATTTGCGACTGCGCTCGAGTCTGCAAGCGAGCGGTGTTTCACGTGAATTAACTAATCGCTTATTACGGATACCGTTCCCTGGATCAAGTGAATACCCTGATAAAATAGCAAATTATTGCTTAGTACAGGCCTTAGTTAATTAAAAATTCTTATAATGTGAAAGATAAAAAAAATAGTATATTACTTTGTATTCTCACGTCCACATTGTGATTGGACGTCGTTGAAGACTATGCTGCAGTTTTTTGCAGCTTCTTCTGCACTTGCGTCTAAGAAGCGGCAGCACATTTTTGGTGATATCAGTAATCAAAGAAAATTGATGTACCTGTATTGTAACTGTAATATAGCCCATCAGGCTGGGTAGGGACCAATACTGAACTGGGTTTCTTTCGGCGTTATCTTCCCAGCAGTGGTCGTTCCGAAACGCTAGTAGTTTTTAGCTTAAGCACTAAAATAATATTTAAAAAAAATTACTTTCAATAAGAGATAAATTTATTCTACATTAAATAAAAAAACTTTACTTTGATTTTGATTTTGACTTTGACTTTGACTTTGACTTTGATAGGTTGTGACTACCTTAACATTATTATTATAACCTTACCGATTTAACAATCAACGATTAAGTGCCTAGTTGTTACTAGCAACTAATTGTTAAGTAAGTTTCAAAAATGACGCCAAAGAAGTAAGTACGTAGATATCAACTGCCATGTATTTATCTTTAATTTGATAGATATTCAAATAAACAATATATGACGAAAAGGGGGTACGTATCAACCCGAAAGGGAGTAAACGTACTAATCATCGTGAACAATATTTACTATGGAATCATCCCTGAAATCAAAAACAAAGTATTCCCTAAAACTATTGCCTTAAACTAAAGTCCCTTTTTTGTACGATTGAGGCACTTTTCGTTTTAATACGGAGGTCATGTACCAATACTTTGACGCAAATATTCGTGTAATGAGTAAAGTTGTCAAAATTCGTAGCGATACTCCTAATTGGTGGGGGGCACTCGGGAACGTAATCTCGCGGAAGGCGGCGGCGACCTTCCGTCCTGTACTTTTCTACCACTTTCTATAGAAAAAGTAATTAAAATTAATAAAAGAAAATTGTCCGGCCATGCAAAAATTCATCTGGCTGAGCGCAGATATTTATGGGAAGGCGAATGTTTTTTGAAAAGTACCTATTTCAGTATCTTGCCAATCAGCCATATTTTTGGAGCAAGTTCAGTTGCTCCAAAACTTTTGCTGGTGGTTAATTTTTTTATTATTATTTAACGGCTCTGGATACTAGTGCTTTAGAGCCTATCTTTATTTATTCACTTATTTATTCCTAACTTTACAATCAAAGGTTGGTGTAAGTCCTTTGATTGCTTCAAGAGAGCTTCTGGCGAGAAATCTATACGAGCCCACTGGTTTTCATAGCCGATTGAGTGGCGGACGGCGCCTAAAGATGCCCACCACAGTCTGCAAATAAATATCACAACAGACCCACTATGAGTGCCCACTTTAAACATTTTACATATTGCCCATGAGTATGAGCATTTTTAACACTAAACTACACCAATTTCATATCATAAAGTCCACTAGAATCAATTTGCAAAACTCTAACTGAACCCCATGACTTCCCGCCTAAAACTCCGGCTTGTGGTTAAAAAGTGTAGTCTAGTGCTTTGTGACACAGAATTCATAAGTGAAAACAGATGTTACCTGTATGCTACTTGTCCAACAAACATTTTGTGGGAAAAGTAAAGAGGTTTGCACTTTTTTTTATTTTTTCCTTGATACTTTCTCATTCAGAGAAAATTAGATTTACTCATCAGAGAATAGTAATTTGTTGGTTCTTTGTAAAGTTTATATTTTGTAACGTTTTTTATAAGGGTTTAAAATCTGTTACAGATATTATGATAGATGATAATTTATAAGTGTTTCCTGACTATGAAAAAGGTACGTTTTTCGAAATCTACACACTATGCTATGACTTTATTCACACGGAATACAACTACCAGTGTTAATGTTTGAAGTGACATCCTTATTTTTACTCCCTCTTATCTGAAAATACTTATTTAAATTTATCAAAAACATCTAAGTTATCATAAGATAAAGAACGATAAAACATCTTATATAATATCTAATGTGTTCATGTAAAAAACACTTTGTATAACCTAGCATAGTAATAATGTTGCGCTTACCAGGGTTCTTGTAAGTATTTATTTCTTGTATAGCCTACAAGCTAACCTATACTCGAATGTTTATTATATCACTATACTCTTGTAAATGTGGTTGGTCAGTGAAATAGGAATATTTTTTTCAAGGTTAAACGTCACTGATCAAAGTTTTATGTTTTATGTTTTAACTGAGTTTAACTAAAATGCCACTGGTTGCGCGGGTACAGATTTCCAATAAGTTTAGCCCAGGTAACTAGAGGCAAAAAAAGGGCACTCTATTTTACTTAAAACTTTATTTTTTTAGCTTATTTATTAACCTAGTTTTACATGGAACTTTTTGCGAGAGCAAGGCGGCAGCAGGAAAACGCAACGATGTAAGGTATTTCCCGGAAGACTTCATGTTCGGCACGGCTACAGCCGCCTACCAAGTCGAAGGGGCCTGGGATGAAGATGGTTTGTAACAATTTAAAATTATTGTAAAATATTATAAATAATATTTTACAAAAATTTTAAGTATCCTAGGCTGAAGTTGTTCTTACCTAAAGTAGTCAAGTGGTTCTTAGTATATATCGACTTTTTATTTTTTTAGGCAAATCGGAGAGTATTTGGGATCGTCTTACTCACGAGAACCCCAGCGGTATCGCAGACTCTTCCACTGGTGATGTAGCTGACGATTCTTACCATCTATATGAACGGGATGTGGAGATGTTGAGGGAGTTGGGAATTGACCATTACAGATTCTCACTCTCTTGGACCCGAATTCTACCTACGAGTTTCCCAGACCAGGTTAACGAGGCTGGAGTGGCGTACTACAATAATTTGATCAATGAGATGCTAAAATATAACATAGAGCCCATGATTACGCTGTACCATTTTGATTTACCCCAAAAGTTACAGGAACTTGGTGGATGGACTAACCCTTACATTGTGGATTGGTTTGCCGACTACGCTCGTACAGCCTTCGAACTTTTCGGAGATAGAGTGAGATTTTGGATAACAATAAACGAACCCCGTGAAATTTGCTACTACGGTTATGGTGACAATGGTCTTACACCTAGATTGAGCATTCATGGGGTCGGAGAGTACATGTGTGCTAAGAATTTACTTCTAGCTCATGCAAAAGCATATCACATTTATAATGAAGAGTTTAGAGCGAAATTTGGTGGAAATATTGGTATTACTTTGAGCGCTAGCTGGTACGAGCCTGAGGCTGAAAACGATGTGGAAGCTGCTGAAGACGCCCAGCAATTTGAGGTGACCCATTAAACATTTCCTACTGTACCATCCTGCAATATCACGATATGCAAAAATGTATCAGTAAGTAATTATTGCTTTATTTCACAGTGGGCTATATACTCTCACCCAATATTCTCAGAAACTGGCGACTTCCCACCAGTAATGAAAGAGAGGATAGCTGCTAAAAGTGCAGCTCAAGGCTTCTTCAGGTCTAGATTGCCGGAATTCTCACCTGAAGAAGTGGAATATGTTAGAGGAAGTTCGGACTTCTTTGGTCTGAACCACTATACGACTTACTTGGTGTACAGGAACGAGTCCGTCTATACTGCTTATGAAGTCCCTTCACACTACGATGATTTGGAAGGCAATATTTATCAACCCAGTGAATGGATAGGTGCTGCTTCAATTTGGCTAAAGGTAAATTCTCAATTATTGTAGATGTTTATTTATTTATTATTAGTACACACTTTTACATTGTCATTACACTACCGTATATACCAGTGCGACATTTAAAACTAATACATTTAATCTCTACAATGTTCCCGAATTTCGTCAGAGATCATGTATAATAAATAAACTGTACTCTTCGTTCAGGTAATTTGAAATGTGTTGGATACTCAAAAATTAATGAAAAATAAGGATACATATAATAAAACAGTAAAAAACTCGTGTCAGTACATTTAATAAATTTTTAAAAAGATTAGTGTTGGCGATAAAAAAACCGGCCAGGTGCGTGTCGGGCCACATAGAGTGTAGGGTTGCGAATGCTGACGCCACTAAAAACGTCGAAAAACTAATTCTCTAATCGATTTGTATTAATTTTTCTTTTCCTTGTACATTTTTTAAGTTGGTCGCCTATAACTTTTTGATTTGTAAACTCAACTCCGCTCAGATCGTTATATATATATATTGCTGCTGTGAATTTTTTCATGTACGACAACACTTGACACAAACAAAAATATTTCAGAAATGGTTCCCTAAATCGAAAAATGATGTTCACCAGCTCACAATATTTTGAAAAGACTTATTTATCGATACGATGACTTAGTGAAGAAAAAAAATGTCTCCCAATTTATTCGTATAGGATTTACACTAAAAAAAAATATTTTCAAGATTTTATTTTTCACTTTTTTGCCATGATTAAAAAATACTCATAAATAAATAAAGATTTTTAGTACTTATAGTTTCTAAGTAAAACCGTGGACGGGCAGACAGACAGACATGGCAAAACTATAAGAGCTCCTTGGAAAACAAAAAAGACAAAAAAAAAAATTTCTCTGTCTATATGTAGGTGGGGGGTAATCTTCTAAACTTCTAGATGGATATTTACGCGATTTACAGTTATAGATTAAGCTAACCTCAAAGCAACATACAAGCTCTGTTTCATTAAATATGAAGTCAGGAAAAAAGTTGTCGTCATTTTTAAATTTCACGTGAACGAAGTCGTGGGTACTAGTAATTAAATAAAGAAATTTATTTTGGATTTTTCCTACTATCAGTTTATACGTAGTACGTTTCGTACACTTCTCACTAATGCATAATATTATATTAAATAAGGATTTAACAGACTGTAAGGTTGACAAACCTTGACACTGCCGAATAACAAATCCCAAACTTTAAATATGAAAAGACTTGTAGCGTTTAAACATTCTTAGTTTTGAAAATTGTGTTTGCCTCTCTGCTGTCATAATATAAAAATATTCATTAAAAACTAAAATTTTCTGAATTTGATTCACTCGTCATCATTGTCTAGACCCCAAAGCGCTTTAGAGTCTATTGAGAACCTATCATCATCATCATTAAAAGCAAAAATAGCATCAATTGAAAGAGGCCTGTTTCCAGTAGTGGGAGGATCAAGGATGTGGATGATGATGACCGTGAGAAATTTATCTTTTCTGCTTTTATGCCATCCACTTGGGCTTAGATGGATATACTATGTTTTTTTTTATATAATTTAAGCAAGTACCATGGGGTTTCTACAACCTACTCATAAAAATCAAGAATGATTACAACAACCCGCCAGTGTACATTACTGAGAATGGCTTCTCCTCTCGAGGGGGCTTAGAAGATGACGACCGCATCCTCTACTACAGGGAATACCTGGATGCATTACTAGATGCTATTGGTGATGGAGCTAACATCAAAGGATATACTGCTTGGAGTCTTATGGACAATTTTGAGTGGATCAGGGGATACACGTAAGTTCAATTACTTTTAATTATATTTATCTTCATATACATAAGTTTGACTCTAAATTCTGATTGTTTTGGTGCTAAAATATTTTTATAGGGTTTAGGAACTGCTTATACTTAACTTTTATACATACTACATACACTTAATTATTAAAATTGAAGTGTCTGTTTATATGTACAATAGCAAAAAAATCTATTTATAAAAATGTTACAGAGTAACTTAGCTTTTACAGGCGAACGAGGTCGCTGGCAAAGCTGGTATTTAAATGAATATTATTTGCTAGGCAAACTAAAAAAGCCCTCGTCGACACCATCAAGTGATAAGTGGCGGTACTACATAACATTCTAACCGAACAGACAAACAAACAGACTGACATTTTTAGCGTCAGTCTTATAATAACTTCTTTTTTTTTGACGGGGGTTAAAAATTAGTTCAAAATTTGAGCAGCACCATTTATATAACAAATTTTTAAGAATACTCCACAAACGTCGAAATTCTTAATTTTTTGTGTGCACAAATGCACAGACAAACAGACAATAATTTTTTTGCGTCCTATTGCGTCGATAAAAAGCCTCAGCATTTTTTTTCAAATTATCTTCCATGTACAGACTATTGCTTCTGAACACAGCTACGCAACTGCAGCGGCATTTTATAGAATTTTTATGGAACCTTGCGTGGTAAATTATTAATACGTGACGGGAAAAAGTTACGGAGAAATCTTACACTTTTTTTTATTAATTAATAAAGGATATACATAGTAATAAATTAAACAAAACAAATAAAAGGAAATACATGCATATACTGTGACTTGAACCAGTTATATCGAGTATACACACAAATTTATTTGTTTTTCCTTAAGGCTGACAGGTAGAGAATGCATTGGCATTAAGTCCACCTTTTGTACCTTTTTGGTCAATAAAGATTTAATAAATAGATAAATATACAAGCTATACGCTTAATGAACTGAGCTTAAGACGAGTTAGACTATACCTCGAAATCACCTTTCACTATAATGCGCTAGATAGCGCCATCTAATTGTAAACCTTGGTTTAGATGGTGATAAAGAGCTGATATTGTCTAAACTGCTGGATCGATTTTTACCAATCATAGCTAAGAACCATCACAAAGAAACCTGGTTTCACGTTAAAAAAAAAAAACTGCGGCGTAATCGGTGCCACCGTTCGAGCGCTAGGATGCCACAGACAGACAGACGTTAGCGTCAAACTTATAATACACCTCTTTTTCCGTCAGGGTTAAAAATAGGTTACTGTAGGTATTTTTTTAGGAATATAATTATTATATTATTATTTGTTAAAGTTTAAAAGTTATTTTTGTTTGCAGTGAAAGATTTGGTCTCTACGAAGTAGACTATGAGAGTGATGAGAGGACCCGCACCCCGCGCAAGTCCGCCTTCGTCTACAAGGAGATCGTCCGCAGTCGCGCCCTGGACTGGCATTACGAACCTGACATCACAGTCATGAGTATCGACGAGGGACATTGAACCACCATTTCGAATGAAGATGCTGTTCACAATAAAATAAATAAATAAATGTTTTGTTCGGCAAAACCAAATAAGAATAAACAAACACTCAGTTAGTTAAAATTTAATTAAAACTAAGTTTCAAATAATAAGATGAAGCTCGTTGCGTAAAGGTCTTCTCCAGCTCAGCTATATGCTGCAGTCAGCCATGTCAAAGGATTTTCAAAAATAAACTAATGGGAGCATACTGTTTCCTGTATTTTTTTTAATATATAGGGACAAATTACACTGATTGAGCTAGCCCCAAAATAAGTTCGAGACTTGTGTTATTGGATAACTCAACGATACTATATTTTATAACATATATAGATAAACATCCAAGACCCATTATTTATAAGTGTTGTGTAAATAAATCTATCTTCTACATACAACGTGGAAAGGACATACCTACCCGTAATAAATAAAATCACGTGTTATACTAGATCACTGTAGTATAATTAAATTAGAATAACACACAAATAACCAAAAAAAAAATCGACATACCCTTACAAAATGCCCCGGCCGGCGGCTGCACACTTTTGTGTGGAAGTGCCAATTTTTTTTTTGTGTTTTGGCTGTTATTTTAGTTTCATGATACTATAGCGACCTAGTATACCCCGTGGTTTGATTTATTATGGGGATGTCCCTTCCACGTTGTATATAAAAGCAAAAATCACTTACTCACTCATCACGAAATCTCAAAAATTACTTTGCCAATGAATATGAAAGGCAGGAAGGTCGATTGTGACTAGGAGACGTCCGCTAAAAAATTCCAAATTCCTATTCAAATTCCATCCCTAAGGGGGTTAAATAGGAGTTGCCAGTTTGTATGAAACTTCGTAATTTTTAAAGTGAGACACATTACATTTTTAATTCATTTTAGTAGTTAGCAAAAAAATTATAATGCATTTATTAGATTTTGAAAATTACATCCCTATAGGGGTGAAATAGGGGTTGCAGTTTGTATCACTCTTCGTCATTAGAAGCGAGACACATGAAATTTTTGAATTAGTGGTTAGTAAAGCGGCTTTTCACATTTAGTTCGCTGTTTCGCTCGCACAATCAAACATTTTTAAAGATTATTAAAAAATGAGACTCATTTGAAGAAAAGTGTTTCTCATAAACTTTTAAATATATTATATGTTAGATATTGTAGACATGTTTTTTATTGTTTATGTGTGTGTGTCGACAATAAAGTCATCAAAAAATTAAAATTTTAATGACCTAATTTTCGATGTAGTCAATGTCTCCACAATATACAAACATGTCTACAATATCTAATATATAATATATTAAAAAGTTTATGAAACACTTTTCAAATGAGTCACATTTTTTAAATAATCTTTAAAAATGTTTGATTGTGCGAGCAAGAAAGCCAACCAAATGTGAAAAGCCTCTTACTGGGATTTTACAAAACTGCATCCCTTTGGGTGCATTAGGGGTTGCTTTATATTATTATGAAACTTCGTCATTTTTTGAGTGAAAGTCAAAAATATAGAGATAAATAGATACAAAAGAGAGCGACGGCGCTCTCTTTTGTTCAAGCAAATGACGGTAATGGAACGGGAACGGGAACAAGCGGAACAAAGTTCGTCAGGTCTATAAATAATAAAAAAATATAATTCATATGTTATACCAGAATTAATAACGTAAAAAAAAAACAATTAAAAATCCTTTTACAAACATTTCCGACTGCTACGCGGATATTGCAGATACAATAATTAATAAAAAATATACAAAAAATACAAATAAAATATAGATTCCAAGGCGTCGCCGCGAGGCAAGGTGCTCAGTAAGTTAGCAGCAGTGCCTCTCTGCAGTGCAATAGAAATTCTTTGGACGAAATAACTGCCAGCCCTTGGATCACTCGTAACCTTGCGGAGGAGCGCTAAAATTTCAGTCACCAAGGTTCTTGCTTCTGGGCCCATTGTCTCAACCGCGAAGGGCACAAAAATATAATTCGCCTCGATGTGTTCATATTTTCTTCGCTTAACGGTTTTAGCAGCAACTGCAGCCGGCCCCGCCCGTGCGGATATAGATATAGATATGGGAAGGAGCCAGTGTATCCACACAAGTGGCGTCCCATACCAAACATTTTCCTAGCTTCCACGGTATCAAAGACATTCCGTCCGGCCTCTTACCGTCCGACCTCAACAAACCGCTTGGTTCCAGGACGACCGGAACAGCAACGAAGGTTAAAGCTCTTCGGATGATGTCATTGATAGTTCCGTGTCGGGATAAGCGATCAGCACTCTTTTGGCAAGCTAACCCGTGATGGCCCAACACATTCACAGCCCTACCACAGATGCACTGATGAGACTCATTCACCTTCAATCCTAATCTGAGTCCAACCGCCAGGGACAACGTGCAGTTGTCCAGTAGCGTGCCCAGATTTACAGAAGGGAGCGCATGCAGCGCGCTTAACAAGTTGACATCTAGTAAAATGACATTTCTGTCAATGCCGACTTGATTTGGCCGAATAATGGTTTAATTAAACTTAGCAATAAAGTTACTCCAGGTTTTTTATAAGACGGAAACCGTCGTCCTCTCACAGAAGTTGACGCGACTATAGTTTGTACTCATTTACGATAATTTTCGACTTGCTTCAACTGAAACTAAATATTAGTGTGTTATAATGCTTGTTGTCACTAGATGACAGTCATTGTGTTACTTCAGACGTCTTTAGGAGCTCCAAAACTCTGACACCAGTTTTAGTTATTAGCACACTCGATACTGTTGTATAAAGAGAGATGACGACCTCCGTGGCGTAGTGGTCACCATGCTAGTCCGCCATCCAGGGGTTCCGGGTTCGATCCCCGGTCAGGACAACTTGGAAAATGGTTATTTGCCCATATATATTTATTTATTTATTAAAAAGTCTCTAGACCGTTTCTACATAATATTTTTGATTGAAAGAATCTTGGAATTTATACTGGCTAGTATTATTTGTAATATTAAAAATAGGGTATGTCAGCCACATCAGAGCACTGCATGAGCGACGCCTTGAGTTAATTTCTATATCCTTCTAGTTAGTATCTGTGAATAAGTTCAACTGTCTAGCTATCACGGTTTATATAATACAGCCTCTTTTGGCGACAGACAGACGGATGGACAGCGGTGTCTTACTAATAGGGTCCCGTTTTTACCCTTTGGGTCATCATCATCATAATTTAAGAGTGGTGCTCTTGTCGGTGGAGTTTTTTCCATTCTGTTCAGTTTTCTGCCAACCTCTTGACATCTTGATAAGACACTGCTGTCACCTTTCCCTTTGGGTACGGAACCCTAAAAAGAATCTAACTTGTGGGAGTGTAGTGGATTAAGAAAATCTAGCTAAAATACTTACTTCAAAAGACACATAACGTCGATTCAGAGAAGATTCATAACATTGGTATAGTTAAGCAGCTTTTAAGAGCGCCCGTGCCGGTGCTTTCGCCTGTGAGCGATATTTTTCGGGAAGCTGGTCTATTATAAATTAATGAGCCCAGCTTCATTATATGTAAATAGTTTTCAGTTTTGTATCCCATTTAAAATAGGACCACTCCACCTCTTTCTGTGGATGACACAAGAGGTGGCTAAAGGACAAAGCTTAATATCTCATACAAAAATTTATTATCCAAAGAATTGACTTCGGACGTAGAGCACTTCTAAAACTTCCTCATTACTTTAAATTATCATAAATACTATAAGTTCATAATATACTCTTTTTCTTATATACCTGTCTACTGGAGATTTTCTGATGTCCTCGGGCAATGCATTCCAAAGCCGTATGGCTTGAGATGTGAAGGAGTGGGTTATGAAGCTAGTACCATATTATATACGAGAATTACAAGTTTAAGCGTTATGTTGTTTTATCACAGAGATGCCATGACTACCTTCCAGCTCTATCATCGGATCAGCTCCATGTTACGATAATACTGCATTGTCACTTCTTTGAATAAGACGATTGGTTTTTCACTGTGATAACGGCCGCACTCAATAATTCTGCTAATCTTATGTCACTTGTTATCATGTTACATATCTTCAAGGGGGGCTCTTGACTGGTGATATCTAATAAACAGGATTACTGGTAATTCGACCTACATCTGATATGAAGTGTTAAATGAGGTCAAAAAAAATCGTTTTCACTCCCCTGGCCTTAATAAAAGTTGATAGTTGTAAAGATTTTCGTCTTGAAGTTTTCTGGCGGTAATTTTTTTTCTCAGCATTTTTAACCAGTGATTTGGATGTTTTTGTGTTAAAAACACTTAAACTGAATTATCTAGGTATCGAAACCACACATTTTAACAATAAAACATATGATATACCTAATAACCAACGTTTTGTATCTAAGGTACGCCACTTTGCCTCACCCCAGATACGCCACTGCAATTACTGGGGAGAATTTCCGGCTTCTGACAATAAAATTAATCACAGACGTCAATATTTTGCGTTATTATGCTGTAAACTTTTCATTATTTTTATTCACTTCTTCACTGTTTTTTTTTTAATATTTCCCTTTAAGATTTCTCTCGTAATTCGTTTGCCATCCTTTTTTTATTAATCATAAATTTTTATCCGATTTGTACCATAGTTAAGAAAACAGACATGATTTTCTTATTATTTGCAGAGACGGGTTTGTTCTTGCAAGTCATCGAAAGTGTCTTTCTTAAAATGTTGGTTATTATGCTGTATCATCTGGTAGAAATATCAGAAACTCGGTGGCTAGGCGGGAATGCGCATTACTAGCGCTTTCGCAAGTAAAGCGACACCGGGCGTGGTCCACACTTGGATGGGTGAGTGGCATGAAAATTTCTTGAGTTCCTTCGTACTTCGGAAGGCACGTAAAAGCCATTGATTCCGGATGTCATCATTGTATGGCTGTCGTTTAGCTATGTCAGATGCCTTTATGCAGCTTGAAATATATAAGCTTGAAAGCAGCTATAAAGCTTGAAATCGGATAGCAATGTTGATCACTTACCTACACACACAAAAAATAAAAACATCTTAGTTTGATTCTTAGATTCTATATCAAATTACTGGTTCGAAATGCTGAGACAAAAAAATCCAGCCCAAAAACTTCGTCAAAATGGATTTTTCTGAAATACATAAATTAAAATGTCAAAAACCTTAAGGGTGCGTTCAGACGTTACGTGCATGTTAAGCACACGCCTTGGGCAAGACAAACGCACGACAAGCGCGGTTTGAATTTGATGCATTAATTTGAGTCCTATTACACATCAATACAACTCAAATTGCGTTTACTGAAGTCTAGTCGGGACGAGCGCCGGGCGTGCGCAAGGCGGAGGCAAGGCAGAAGGAAGGCGGAGGCAAGGTTAGCGCGTGGTGTAGGCGAGACATGCGCGTGTTGACTTTGGTTAATGCATTTTTTTGTACTTGTATTGGTGTGTGATAGGTCTCAAATAATACGCAACAATTGAAAAAAAAAATTAAAAGCGCGCTGGTCATATATTATATGACGTGCACGTGTCGTGCGAACACTCCCTAAAACTATTCGTGTCGATTAAAAGTCGACTATACGTAATCCTGTATATGTCGCAGTAAGATAGACAAAGCCGTAATATAGTTATATTCCTAGGGATATAGCTATATACCGGTAAATAGTTAAGTAATCTAGTTAAATGGTTATAAATCAGCCATAGAATCAAAGAAAACACTACAGTATTGGTACCTAACACACATTTTGTACAAAAATCAAGATTTTTATTAAGTAATGCGAGTAACACAAAAAAGTAATGAAGTACAATTATTAATAAATAAAAAAACGATCGTATTAATTTCAAATAGTTATTATAAAGAATACTCAAAAAGCTTGGTACATGTGAAACACTGAAATAATTAAAAAGAACAGTTATTAGACAATCTTCTAAATTTGACAATATTTTCTTAATTTTTGTTCTTACAAGACGCCGAATCATGACATCTAGAATTACAGAGTATTGAATGCTTTTTACAAGCGCACCTTTTAGTAGAACATTGCGTATTCGATTTTTTACAGGAACATTTAAAATAACCTTGGCCACCAAACAGCGATAATTTTTGGCATATTTCTCGCAGCGACAACTTTTCATTTGGGATAGGATCATTTAAAGTAATATTTGTAAGCTGTATTGCATTTCTGGGTAACCAATCTTTCAAAATACCAATTGAAGTTCCAATTTTATGACTTTCATTTCGCTTTTCTAAAACTTATCCCAGTACATTTTTTTGATTCAATGGGCCGCGATCTACCTTTGGAATCTCTATCAAAACTGAAGATCCAACGTCAATATCTGGAAATTTGTTTGATGAGTGCGTTTTCATTTTTAGGGCTGCCATTTTCAAGTTTTCGGCAGCTTTATCTCTTTGGTCCTGAACATTTTTTTCGCTACTGCACAATTAACATAATAACTGCGACTCGTACCCTTCATCACACGATGTTCCACAAATTAAGTGAACATTTCGTGCACATGAATAACATGAATGTGCTCTTGTACATTCCTTGCCACAAACGGCACATGAAAATAAAATTGGTTCTTCCGAATGTCCGCTTTCTATAGGCACTGCCGATGACTCAACAGGAGGCATGTCACTGTTGCGGGTTGCTGTAGGCGCTACCACTGTAGATAAACATGTCCCTTGATCTCAGTTAACAGACCTAGCACGCAAATCAAGGTCGCAGTTTTCTATAGGCGCTGTAGATGAACATGATGGTTGCTGCCAGCTTCCACAATCAACAGGCAAGTCGCGATTACAGTTTTTTGCAGCTGCTGTCGTAGAACATGACGGCTGCTGTAAGCTTATAGACTCAACAGGTAATTTTTCATTATCTGCAGGTGTTTCCGCTGAAGATGATTGTTCGCTTATTAACTTCTCGAGGTCTTTCAGTGCTTAGTCTACTAAGTAAATCAGCAGGCAACTGTAACGACAAACCAATTTGGGGATCCACTCCAAAAAGAGCTTTGTATGGTGTTCTTTTTATAGTTCGATGAAAAGAGCAGTTTTTTTGATACTGTACAAAGCGTATTCCAATCGACCAATCAGTAGAATTATTATCATGTAGCCAAGCCTGTAGCATGTTCTCTACGTCTTGGTTTGCTCGCTCTACAGATCCCTGACTAGCTGGATGTCTAGGTCTACCGTTAATATTTTTACAGCTTGGCCTCATTTCGACCAATTCCTTTATAATAGACGCTGTAAATTCTCGGCCGTTGTCACTCTGCAGTATCTCAGGACATCCAATGCCCAAAAATATTTTTAATAATTCCAATGCAACCTCTGCTGCGCGTTTGGATGTTAAAGGCGAAGGCGATGTGGTCTTGGTAATGAAGTATCGATTTATATTCTCTATCTGGTGTTGATTGAAGGTCTATTAAATCAACTTGTCCTCTGTTGTTAAATGAATTCGAAAGTATAGGGCGCACAACAATACCTTTCTTCGGAAACGACTTCTTACTTTGACACGTGACGCACTGTTTAACGAAACTGACAACTACCGGCGTAGGTATAAAATACTGAGACTTCAAAGTATGCAACATTTTGTCGCAACCTCCATGTCCTGTGCTTTTGTGAATTTCTGACAGAGCGTCATGATATTCTTCAGAGGCCAAAATTTTTATAATAGGATCAGTAGCAGATTGTCGTTTCAAAACTAAATACTTTTGTCCTGATACCTGCATTACGTCATAATGGTTTGCGTAGAAATGGTAGTTAGGGTTTCTCTTCACGTTAAGCCGAGGCGCTGCTTCATACTCTTCAATATAATTTATAACTTCACTTACTCTGCGTCCACTCCGGTTTTTTGTTCCTCTCGTTGTATAATATACGTAGTTCCTGTTCGAATTGTCGTCTTGAACTATTTTCTTCATCATTATCCATAGCTAGAAGAACTAATATTTAACGATATTAAAGAAAAAGCAGCGAAAATTTTATTAATATGGACGAAAATGTAGTCGTGAACACCGTACAACTGATGCCGAACGACTGACTGGGGGCGGGCGACGTGCGGGGTGAACGAACTCACCGAAGCCCCCGCCGCCGCATCCCGCACTACACTCCTACAATTATTTCACTAAACTTGATCTAGTAATATGATTATATCACTAAAACTCAACCGTATTATAATTATATTCGTAGAAAGATAGTAATGAATCCATTTCGTATATCTATGTTACGGCATATAAATATATTCCTAGGGATATAATTATATTACGGTCTTTTCTATCTTACTGCGACATATATATAAATTAATTTTTTAACCTTCTTCTTAAAATTGCGTAATTTATACATATCATTAATAATGAAAACAAAAAATGGTTGTCAGCTTGTTTCAGAAATTGTATTACTTATACTTAATTTCGGCACTGTGTTTGTCTATTACATAAACATACATCAATTGTAATTGTATTGTAACATAATGACAGTTTGTGCCAAAATAAATTAAAAAATAAATCTCCTATCACGGAGTTTGTGTACATACTCCTCCGAAACGGTTCAACCTATTCTATTATGTTTTTATATGTATTTGGAAGGGTTAAGAATAGCACGCAAAGTATATTTCATACGTCACGCACGATAAGCGAAGCCCACGGGCATGGCTAGTATTAGATAACAAGTTTATTTGATACCACTATGTATGTTTTGACAAGATTATGGATGTCATAGTATGGACATCGTAAGGGTTAGTCAGCATGTTTTTGTGGTGTAAACTGTTTATACAATACTAGCTTTTCCTCGCGGCTTCGCTCGCGTAGGGGTGTAATTGACCAAAATCCTTTCTTAGAAGAAGCCTACGTCATAGTAGCTTTATGCATGCAAAGTCTCAGCCCGTTCGGTTTAAAATTGACAAACTTTCATCCCCTATTTTATCCCCTTGGTGGTAGAATTGATCAAAATCCTTTCTTAGCGGATGCCTACGTCATAACATCTACCTGCATGCCAAATTTCAACCCGATCCGTCCAGTGGTTTGGGCTGTGCGTTGATAGATCACTATGTCAGTCAGTCACGTTTAAGTTATATATATTTAGATGTAACGAAAAAGGGGCATCAGCCCTAAGGTGAGTAAACTTATTAATCAATGTGAACAACTTTTACTTAGGATTATACCTGAAATCAAAAACAAAGTATTAGTAGTGTCTAAAACGAAAGTATCTTTTGCGTAGGATAGAGGCGCTGTTCATTTTTGCATACAAAACGTATATGATATACGAAGGCGATACGAATACTTTGACGCAAATATTCATGCTATGAGTAAAGTTGTCAAAATTCGTGGCGATAAACCTAATTTCATATTTATTCATATTATACCGATCGGTGGGGGACACTCGGGAACATCATCTCGCGGAAGAGAACAACTTTCATTTTGTACAATAGTCACTACCACTTTCTATAAAAAAAGTTACTAAAAATTTGTCCTCCGATACAAAATCCTGATTTTCATCAAATACAAAGCGCTGATTTTTATCACAAGAAAACAACTATCAAGTTTTTTTTTTAATGAAGTGACAACCTTATTTTTTTCTCCCTCTCATCTGAACTACTTTCGTCGAGTTCGATTAAACACGATAACACATCTTATATAAATCAACTATATTTATGTAAAACTAGTTTGTTATACCGAGCATACAGCATAGTATTGTAATAATGTTGCGCTTACCAGGATTCCTGTAAGTATTTAATGCTTGTATATCCTACAAGTCTATACTCGTACGTTTATTATATCATTTTACAAGAGGTTGGGCGTCACAATTTTGAGTTTAACAGAGTTTTAAACCAAAAGGCCACTTGTTGCATGGGCACAGACTACTAATTTAAGTATCTAAGTTTTGCATGGGTAACTAAAGGCTATGAAATGGGTACTTTTAAAAACTTGATTTTTTTTAGCGTATTTATAGCGCTTGTTTTACATGGAACTTTTTGCAAGAGCACGGCGGCATCAGGAAAACGCACCGATGTTAGGCATTTCCCGCAAGACTTCATGTTCGGCACGGGCACCTCCGCCTACCAAGTCGAAGGGGCCTGGGATGAAGATGGTTTGTTACTTAAGATTATTGTAAACTATGATAAAGAAAATTATTCAGTATCCTGGGCTGAATTTGTTCTTACCTAAAGCAAAGTGATTTCAGCTAGTATATTTGACTTTTTATATTTTAGGCAAATCGGAGAGTATTTTGGATAATATTGCTCACAGAAACCCCAGCGGTATCGCAGATTCTTCCACTGGCGATGTAGCTAACGACTCTTATCATCTATATGAACGGGATGTGGAGATGATGAGGGAGTTGGGACTTGACCATTACAGATTCTCTCTCTCTTGGACCAGAATTCTACCTACTAGTTTCCCAGACCAGGTTAACGAGGCTGGAGTAGCGTACTATAATAATTTGATCAATGAGATGCTAAAATATAACATAGAGCCCATGATTACGCTGTATCATTTTGATTTACCCCAAAAGTTACAAGATCTTGGTGGATGGTCTAACCGTTACATAGTGGATTGGTTTGCCGACTACGCTCGTACAGCCTTCGAACTTTTCGGAGATAGAGTGAGATTTTGGATAACAATAAACGAACCCCGTGAAATTTGCCACTACGGTTATGGTGACAATGGCCTTACACCTAGATTGAGCATTCATGGAGTCGGAGAGTACATGTGTGCTAAGAATTTACTTCTAGCTCATGCGAAAGTATATCACATTTACAATAAAGAGTTTAGAGCGAAATTTGGTGGAAATATTGGTATTACTTTGAGTGCGTACTGGTACGAGCCTGAGACTGAAAATGATGTGGAAGCTGCTGAAGACGCTAACCAATTTGAGGTAATTGAAAAAGATTTGCTACTATACCGTCCTGCAATATCACGATATGCAAAAATGTGTCAGTAAGTAATTATTGCTTTGTTTCACAGTGGGCTATATACTCTCACCCAATATTCTCAGAAACGGGTGATTTCCCACCAGTAATGAAGGAGAGAATAGCTGCTAAAAGTGCTGCTCAAGGCTTCTTCAGGTCTAGATTGCCGGAATTCTCTCCTGAAGAAGTGGATTATGTTAGAGGAAGTTCCGACTTCTTCGGTATAAACCACTATACGACTTACTTGGTGTACAGGAACGAGTCTGTCTATACTGCTTATGAAGTCCCTTCACACTACGATGATTTGGAAGTCGCTCTTTATCAACCCAGTGAATGGACAGTTGCTGCTTCAACTTGGCTAAAGGTAAATGCTCAATTATTTTAGTTATTTATTAATTATTTTTACACAATTTTACATTGACATTACATTATATTACAGTTGCCAATGCCACATTTACAACGAATACATTTCTCTACAATGTTCTCGAATTTCTTCATGTAAATTGAACTGTCGTAGCCTATAGTCCTACAGGATCTAATATTCCAAGGAGAAAAGAGAAATGCGATAATTCTTTTCATCGTAAATTCCTAACTGACACACCGAGTACAGAGCAACTTACAATTAAACACCACTATTTATTATTTACCGTACATCATATTCCCGCAAATCAATTAACCCTTACTGTTTATACCAATTGAAACACATAATTTTAGATTAATTAATCAAATACAGGTGTAACAAAAAAACTTAAATCACACACTTAAAGCCTAAAACTGGCGGCATTGCCGCATAGGCCATCCTGGAGGTGGCGTCGATACGCTAGGCAAAGCTTCTTCTTCTATATTTTGTTTTTCCATATTGGCCTTTTTAATTACCAGTTTTAATGATTTTACCGTTATTTCTGCCAATCCATTGGAAGATGGATGATAGAGGGCGAAAAAAACCTGGTCCACGCCTTGGCTATTGGCTACGCATAGAACTACCAAATTCAACGCTCGAAAAGGTGGCCCATTATCAGTCACGACTTGTTTAGGTAGCCCGAACCTGCTTAATAACTCACACTGTTTATTTATAACACCTGTGTCTGCCGTGCTAGCAACATGGAACACTTCTACCCATTTAGACATAACATCGACTAGTCTAAATGCAGCCTAGACCAAAGCCTGTTATGCGAAGGCCACATTTTCGGGGTCTGCTGTGTCGTACACCTCAGACTCGCGACACAGCCGGTCCACATCCTCATCCAGCCCGGGCCATCTCAATAAATCAAACTATACTCTTCTTCCACTTAATTTAACAAACGAAGAGTCCTAGTCAACGCTGCTTGATTGAGAACATTTTTCTTTCTTGTGGCACCACAAATAACTCATGCCTACGCGTGCGAAGATAATTGTTAGGTACTCGTATGTACAACTCTTAATAGGACAGTAATCTCGGGTTAAATATAACACACCTTAAAATTCTAAGTATGAGGGACAACTAAAATGTTAAGTTAAACAAAAGATCACACATCTATTACAAAAATCACAAATAAAAGAATCATGTCCAAGTCCACAAGCACACAACACAAACGAGTTGTTCACAGTACGGCGGTCCGAACAACTGAGTCACTCAACGATAGGGGGCGATCGCTTTTATATTCGGTGAAACGTATTTATTTATTTGAAAATGTAACTACGTTATACGTTGTAGTAAGCAACTTTCTTTTTGCACAAGTAAAACATAAACAAAGGAATTTATCTTGAACTCTCCGGCAAAAATATAAATTAATAAAAACAATTCTCTCCTAATTTCTAACTGAAAGTAGGTATCCAATCATTCCCATAACGAACAGTGATGGATACTCTAATGGGAAATAAGGATAGACACTAGTGATGTATATAAATAAGGATATACTCGAGTCCTCGAGTTCTAATTTTGAAGATTCGAGTCGGTTGTGCAGGGCTCTATGACCTCAA
This sequence comes from Acrobasis suavella, assembly GCA_943193695.1. Classification (NCBI taxonomy): domain Eukaryota; kingdom Metazoa; phylum Arthropoda; class Insecta; order Lepidoptera; family Pyralidae; genus Acrobasis; species Acrobasis suavella. The sequence goes on from OW971948.1 coordinate 10,287,429, forward strand.
TAGGTGTGGAGCAGAGGTTAGGCGAGCACGAGTTCTCTGAGCAACGATTCGAGTTAAAGTACCGACGCGGATTCGAGTCTTTAAAAGAGCTCGAGTCTTAAAATAATCGTGAGCTGTTTTTGAAAGCTTACAAGGACTGGAGGCGTGATTATAAAAGAATTTGTTGTATTGTAATTAATCATATTTTATTATTATAAATGAAAAATCAATGCTTTTAAACACACTCGAAAACAAAACATAACCCTCCCTCTTTGCAGTCGGGTGAAAAGACGCTGACGCAAAAAAAGGCTCGGGTGTAGAAAGAGACTCGAGCTCTGATCTCACGCTCTGAGGCTCACTTAAACTCGCAGTCGTCGAGCCTTTCGCTAAAAGAGTCGAGCCCTGTAAACGACTCCGAGTCCTAGTAAGAGGACTCGGAGGACTCGAGTCTTGTACATCACTAATAGACACCATATTTAAATATTGAAATCAATTTTGGAGTATTAAATTTAACAGCCTGTAAGTTTGAGGAACATTGACACTGCCGAATAACAAATCTCAAACCTTGAATACTAAAAGAGTTGTGGCAGTTGAACATTCTTGGTTTTGAAAATTGAGTTTGCCTGTATGTGTCCGAGTCTCTGCTGTCATAATATAAAAATATTTACTGAAAACTAAAATTTAGTAAATTGGATTCGCTGATCTTCATTGTCTAGATCCCAAAGCTCTTCAAAGTCTATTGAAAATCTTTATAGTTAATGTCTAGCAGTGGATTTCAAGCAGCTTATAAAATGGTGAAACATGTTGCAAGATGTATTGCCAGTATCCTTTTCAAATTCAATTTTACTAGAATAACTGTGTCGTCTACGTAAACAATATAGATATACTAACTCAACGATACTATATTTTATAACAAATACATATATAGATAAATACCAAGACCCAGGACAATTTGAAAGAGGCTATTTTCCAACTTGCCCTGACCGGGGATCGAAACCGAAACCTCTGGGTGGCGGACTAGCATGGTGACCACTACGCCACGGAAGTCGTTGCGTATTTAGCTTTTTTGAGACTGTTACTGCAGTTTAGGTCGGTTTTTGTGACATATTTATCTTTTCTGTTTTCATGTTATCCACTTGGACTTAAATTATACGAGTATTTCATGTATTTCTTTTTAATAATTTAAGCAAGTACCGTGGGGTTTCTATAACGTGCTTATAAAAATCAAGAATGATTACAACAACCCGCCTGTGTACATCACTGAGAATGGCTTCTCCTCTCGAGGGGGCTTAGAAGATGACGACCGCATCCTCTACTACAGGGAGTACCTGGATGCATTGCTCGATGCTATTGATGATGGGGCTAACATCAAAGGATATACCGCTTGGAGTTTTATGGACAACTTTGAGTGGGGGAGGGGATATACGTAAGTTCAATTTCCTTCAATTTAATTTATCTCCACAAACAAACTTCACTTAGGGTTGATTGACTCAAAATTCTGATTTATTTGGTCCTTAAAAGTAGTGTTTAAGACCTGCTAATAAATACTAAATATACATAGTTAGGTATTTTCTAGCCAAATAGCTTGGCAAAACTTTTTGCATTGTGTAGGTATTTAAAAGGTTTTTGTTTGCAGTGAAAAATTTGGCCTTTACGAAGTAGACTATGAGAGTGATGAGAGGACCCGCACCCCGCGCAAGTCCGCCTTCGTCTACAAGGAGATCGTCCGCAGTCGCGCCCTGGACTGGCATTACGAACCTGATACCACAGTCATGACTATCGACGATGGACATTGAATCACCATTTTGAATAAAGACGTTGGACATAATAGAAAAAAGAAAGAATTGTATTTGGCAAAAACAAAATCAGAACAAACAAACACTTTCATTACTTAGTTGAAATTTAATTAAAACTAAGTTTACACAAATAATGAGAACAAAAGTTCGTTGCAAAAAGGTCTTTTCCAGCTCAGCTGTATGCCAAGGCAGTGAGCCGTAGCGCTTGTTTAACATGCCTCCAAAGGATTTTCAAAAATAAATAATTGGGAGCATCTTGTAACTTGTATTTTAACCGACTTCCAAAAAGGAGGAGGTTATCAATTCATCGCGATCTTTTATGTTTTTTTTTTATGTATGTTCACCGATCAAATATTCAAAGACGTCTGGAACGAATTGAAAAATTATTTTTTGTTTTAAAGAGTATACTTGTCACGTGGCCCATAGATTTTTTTTCAAAATCAGTTGTGTAGTTAGAGGGGGCAGTCGGTTTTTAGTTTTGAAAATTTTTTATTTATAATCCATAAACAATAATGCCATCTTATAGATAGAGAAAGCATTATTTTGTTACAAAGAAAGAAAACCATATTCCAATCCATTAACTGTTTAGGTAGGTTTATGAGCTACGCAGACGCATACTTCTAAACACAGGTCGTCTTATTATTGGAACGAAGTTTTATAAAACTTTATTGTTCCAAAGAACAAATATACTTTTAACAAATGGAGGACTTAATAGAATACCACTTCGTGTAGTAAACCAATTTAAATATCTTGGCCATATGCTTACGGACCGACTCAACGACGACCTTGATATAGACAGGGAGCGCAGAGCGTTGACAGCCTTGCCTGCAACATGCTTGCTCGCAGGTTTGCACGTTGCACTAAAACTCACGCTATTTAGAGCTTATTGTCAATCATTTTACTCGTGCAGCCTGTGAGTGAGGTATAGGTCTGCGCGTCCAGTATAATGATGCGCTGAGGACGCTGCTGGGGCTGCTGCGGCGATGTAGTGCATCGCGCATGTTTGCCGACACACGTATGGTCGATTTTATGCCATAATGCGTAAGCGGGATGCCTCGGCGCTGCAGCGACTCTGTGGGAGCTCTAACAGCATCCTTAACACCCTAGCAGCCAAAATTGATGTGCCTTTTGTTAGTCACTGGGCAGATCTGCTCGTGCATAGAGGTGTACACCTTATAAATTAAAAATTTTTCTGTCTCGAAAATTACTAACAATTGGATAAGTACTTTGTTTTTTACTAATATTGTGTGGATCATGGTCTGAAATAAAGAATTTGTTATTATTATTCTTTTTATTTATTTTAATAATCTTAAATTATTTTTTTAAATATCTATAAAATACTACAAAATATTCCCCTTTTGATAATAAAACAAATTCTAGCTGTCTGCTGACAGCGGGGCTTTAAGGCCCAAGCTACCGGCGGTTAGGACCGCAGAGAGAGAAACCTCTTGACAATGCGTGCCGTGTCCAGGAGTACTGCCTTCTGTATCTGACCATTGATCCAGCTATCTAGCGAGAGAGTCTTAAGGTGTTGGTCAAGACTAAGACTTCGCTATAAGACCGTTCGCCGTTACGGCTATCGGGACAATGATCGCCGATTCTACATCCCACATGGCAGTCACCTCGTGAGCCAAGTCAAGGTATTAACTAAGCTTGTACTTCTCGGCCTTCACGAGGTTATTGTCATGCGGGATGGTGATGTCGACGATTACTGTCTGGCGCATATCAGGCAGCACAATATCAGGCTTATTGGTGACAATAGTTCTATCTGTGATGGATGACAGATCGATTAGAGCGTGGCACCACCATTTTCGAGAACCGGCTTCGGTGTGTACTTATAGTACGGTACCTCAGATTCTACAAATCGGTATCGAGCAAGCTACTGGTAAATAATTCTGGCTACGAGGTTATGTCTGTGCAAGTACTCACCGTTAGCCAGATGAGAACAACCGGAGATTATATGCCTGATAGACCCTCCGGGACGTCGACATACTCGACATACGTCAACTGTACCGTCCCTCAGGATATATCTCCGATAGTTGTTCGTCATCATGACTTCGTCTGCAATTGCACAGGCAAAACCTTCAGCTTCTCCAAAGAGGTCACCGAAACGTAGCCAGTTCACCGACGCGAGCTAATCCACATCGGGCCCTGTTAAGGGCCGATAGAACCGCCCGTGGAGCTCCCTGCTCTTCTTTTTTGTTTTTCAAAGTTAAAATAATTTATTTGTCTTTGGATATTTATATCACTTGATAATTGTCATTTCTTTTTTCTTTCGATTTCTTAACAGTTAGTAGTTGACGTCGGCTCATTTACTTACAACTAAGTTTACTGCCGAGTGCCGCCTCCAAAGCGCAAGTACAGAAGAAGCGGTAACAAACTGTACTGCAGCATTTTCTCCAAAAACGTCAACCTTACAATTATACTGATATTAAAATGAGATGTGTGGACTGAGAATACATTGCCATGTCATAATTGGCTTGACAACTAAATAATATAAAAGTTTAATAGATGGTTTAGAGCGGGACTTATTACTGTCATTTTATCTCCCAATGGTGACAGGGTCAGCATACCTTATGTGCCAGAGGCTTTGACTGCCTGGTCGGCCATTAATCCTGGTGCGCCGTCTCCAGTAGCCCTCCATGCTCAGCGCGCTTGGGATGACGTCGGCGCTAAAAGAAAGCATAGTCTTCTTCTGGACTGTGCCTCGGGAGCAGATTTGGCGAGGCTCAAAGCTGTGTCGCGGTCAGAATCAGGTGCATGGTTGAACGTTCTACCTTCGCCACACTTGGGCACCTTACTAGACGATGACTCCTTGCGGGTGGCTGTTGCGCTCCGCCTGGGCTGCAGAGTGTGTGAACCACACAAATGCATCTGCGGGTCCATGGTGGGGGCCGATGGCCATCATGCACTGAGTTGTCGTCGCTGTACCGGTAGGTTCCCACGTCACCACGCGCTCAACGACATAGTACGAAGAGCTTTCGTCTCCGCCAATATCCCGTGCTTATTGGAGCCACCAGGCCTCAGTAGATCTGATGGGAAGCGACCAGATGGCCTGACTTTGGTACCGTGGAAGCACGGGAAGTGCGAAGTCTGGGACGCCACTTGTGTTAGCACAGTGGCTACCAGCCACCTAAGTCGCACTGTCTGCGCGGCAGCGGCGGCTGCAGAGGATGCTGCAGAGCGAAAGAGAGCAAAGTACGCGGCTATGGAGCCACATTACTCTTTTGTGCCCATAGCTGTGGAAACTATGGGCTGCTGGGGCGTAGATGCCAAGCGTTTAATTAGCGAGTTAGGGCACCGCATGGCTGAAAAGAACGGGGACTCCCGCTCCCACACGTTTTTGGTGCAAAGGATGGCTATTGCAATACAGCGCGGCAATGCCGCTAGTGTACTGGGCACCTTTGCGCCAGAAGCGTTAAGGGGCGGGTTTTAAATGACGAATTTTTAGTATTTTATATTTAATGTTAAATAAATAGATGTATGTAATTATAAAATTGTTAAACCTATAAATAAAAAAAAAAATAAGTTTGAAAATAGATGGTTTTATCGAAAATTTAAATCATTTCAAGAAAAATTGGAATTTAAACAAAAAAATTTTAAGTGTTATCAGGAATTTTTTATATAATTTTAAACTTTACACCAGAAGTGACGACACACAGCAATCGAAGTTTACATTTTTCTTATGCCTGCACAAATAAAAAACAATGACAACGGTCAGCTGTCAATGTCACCGGTTTAAATTACTTTTGATTGGTTGTAGTAAGTTTGACAAATATTGTTGTAGGGAGATGACAGTGACAGTGACAGTACAGTACTGAAAGTGGAAATTGCCAATCTTCATCGTGACTTCACTTCCTCAAATAAGCTGACCTTGCTTGTAAATTATTATTTGGATTTTTGCAAATATCTAAATAAGTAAGACCATATTTTAAAATCTGATTAGAGAAAGCTTTTCCTAGAGGCTATTCCTCGAAAAGGAATTAGATCTTTTTTCAAATTACTTGACAAGCGAATTGTTAATTAAGAATGATGTCTTTGAAATTAATGCAATTTGTAAATAAAGTACATGTACCGATTGTACTCAAATTATGTCATTTGTAAGTGTACAAATATAAACCTTTGAGAGGGACCCGCGCCAAGCACAAGCCAGACGTTCTTGTCTTTAAGATAATCATCGGTTCCGTAATAAGCCTTCTCACAAAGTACATTCTTTAAATTTTCTATCTGGCATATCAAGGACCGATTCTGGTAATTTATTATAAAACTTTATACAATTTACTGACTGTTTTCAGACTATAATACGGGGAACTAAAACATTTATGTTACGTAAGTTTCGTAATATTCCCTGTTTTATTAAATAAGGCAATATTTTTCCTCACATACATTATATTTTCAAATATGTACTGGGATGTTACAGTGAGTATATCAATTTTCTTAAAAAACTCTCTTAGGGAGTCTCTCGATCCTAAATTATAAAGAAAACGAATTGCCTTTTTCTGTAAAATAAAAAAAAGTCTGTATATCAGCAGCACTCCCCCAGAGAAGAATCCCGTAGGACATCAGACTATGAAAGTTACTAAAGTAAACTAGTCTAGCAGTTGCTTCATCTGTCAATTGTCTGATTCTTCTAATAGCGTAAGCCACTGAGCTAAGCCTATTAGCGAGTTTAGAAATATGGACATCCCATTGAAGTTTTGAATCTACTGTGATTCCCAAGAAAGTAGTATAATCAACGAGATCTAATTTTTGACCGTCTAGCAGCACATCAACATTGGCCTGCCTCACGTTAGGAAGACTAAATCTAATGCATTGGGTCTTGTTTGCAATCAACAGAAGGTTATTGGCAGAGAACCAATTAGAGATGGCCGATAATGTGTCATTCACCACAGTAGCATTTTCGCTATGACGGTCTATTTCAAAAGTAAGAGACGTGTCATCTTTCATACGTTCTTGCGATCTACGGTACTTAACACAGTTGGTTTGCGCCAGTTCTCATTCACCAAGGAGAGCGGCGTGAGGCCCTTGTCTACTGCCACAGCATCACGATGCAACCCGCACTCATTGCTAAGGAAATATTCCGTAAGCCTGTACACCTCGCGGTTGTGGAGATTCTTGGCATTTAAAAAGCCTCAACCTCCACGCTTCCGCGGTATGTACAGTCTCATAACAGATGAGCATAGGTGTAGTTTACGATATGATGTGAGCAGTAGGTGGACCCCAGAGAATCCAGCTCAGTTTGAGTCCACTTTAGTATGCCAAAGAAGTATATGAGTAGTGGCATCACCCAGGCGTTGAAGGCACGCGTCTTATTTTCCTCCCGACAAAAGACTTTTAAGTACTTTTGTCAGTCGGCTAGAGAAGCGCTCCTTCACTGCCTGTTTTATGTCCCCATTCATAATCCCCAATGACTGTGACATACCAAGGTATTTGGAGGTTTCTGACTCCGAGAGTCTTTATAGTTATTGTCTCAGGATGTTGTAAATTTGTAGAATTTACAGCCTTTTCTCGCTGTACATACATAATCGTACACTTATCTACACAAAACTCCATCTTGATGGCACTACTAAAAACTTCTGTAATTTTTAGTAGTTTGACCAAGTCAGTCGTTTTTGTGTAAATAGCTTAAGGTCATCAATTTACAGTAGATGAGAAATAACTTTACCTTCTCTTCGGAGCCGGTAGCCTAGTCTTGAGGCCTTTAGCAAGGTGCTAAGAGGATTTAGGGCAAGACAAAACCATAAAGGACTCAAACTGTCACCCTGGAAAATGCCTCGCTCAATCCTTATATAGTCTGACGGATCTATGAGACCATCTCCTCCACTCAGTTGACAAAGGACTGTGATCCACTGCCTCATACAAGTGCTCAGAAAGGATCTTAAAGTTGTGTCAATTTTGTACAACTCTTATATCCTTTCCTGTCATAAATGGGGCACTACATCATAGGCCTTCTTATAATCAATCCAAGCAGTAGTGAGAGTCACCTTGTTCCGTCGGACTTGTTGGCTAATGGCCATGTCGATGAGGAGGAGCTCTTTAGTACCACGGGACCCAACCCTACATCCATTTTGATTTGGAGCCAAAATTTTATTCGCAACAATGTGCGTATTGATTTGTTCCCAAAATGGATGTAAGGAGCTTGTATAATATAGGCAAGCACATGATGGGTCTGTAGTTCTTCGAATCAATGGTACTACATACCTGACTTATAGAGCAGAAAGGTGATACCCATTGTTAGAAACGTTGGGAGTAAACCAAGCTCTAGGGCGTGTTAGAATTGTTCCACCAGTCGTTCGTGTGAGCTTCGAAAACACTTTATCCAAAAGTTATGCAAACCATCCGGCCCCGGAGTTTTTCAGTCATGTGCCGTACGAAATGCACCACTTATGTCATCGGGCTGATAGTGACCGCCCTCCCTCATAGTTTCGATATTCTCACACCGGCACCGACCAGATGCTACGCCAGATAAGTTAATGATAGCAGAGGCAACCGGTGGCTGCCCGTCGGTCACACGTTGGTCGGTTCCCTCCCATTTTCGGTATACCTTCCTTTGGTCACTTTGAAAAAGGGCGATTCTGGAATCGATCCAAACGCTCCCTTAAGCGACGAATACGACCCGCCCACGCATAGATTTTCTGCTTCATAAAGTCAATGCGATCCGTGACACAAGCCAAATAATCCAGTCAACCATAGGGATAAACAGAGAAAATTATGCGGCACATAAAAGCAATACGATATACATAAATAATAAAGGTATATATCTTTATATATTACAAATATGTGTTAATAATACAATACACACATGTAAATCTACTTATCTATCATATAAATTGGTATGAAGAGAAGATCTAAATGAAGATGACTTTATGTAGAAAGAAAGTTTACAAGTTGGGAGTGTACTTTTCACAGAGAATATGGTAGAAATTTCTCTGGTGTCAACGGGTAAAGCATTCCAGAGCCGTGAGGCTTGTTGACATCAAGTAAAATGACATGCCTTGTGTCCATGCCAACTTGATTTGGTTTGATAATAGGGAAAGGATGAAAATTTTGAAAACGCCTGAAACTTTCCTTAGTTTTAGGAATAAAATTCCTATTTATCGTAAATAAATATCAGAATTTTTGGTCCAGTCCAATAATTATAAAAAAATATTTTTAATCACAATTTTGTTCACCAATTAGCTTAACGCCGCCATTTGCCTTTCTCTTCTGACGTGTAAAAAGATGATGTCATATGACAGTTGACAACTTAACTGCCATTGCGGTAAAATAGGGACACTATTTTGACAACTGTGACAGTTAAATGACAACTAAGTTGTCAACTGTCTTATAAAAGTTGCACATCAGTTGTCAACTGTCATGAAATTATTTTTTATACGTCAGATGAGAATAGGCAAAAGAAATGGCGGCGTTAAGATGAATCGTGTACGAAATTGTGATTAAAATATTTTTATATTTATAATTTATTGACAGGACCGAAAAATCTGATATTTATTTGCGATAATAGGAATGTTATTCCTACATAACACTAGAAAAAGTTGCAAGAGTTTTTAAAATTTCATTCCTTCCCCATTGCTTAAACCTAGCAATACCTAAAATTGGTCAGCCAGTGACAAAAAAATGATAATTGATATATTGCAAAAAGAAGAAAGAAGTGATATATTGCGGAACGGTTTCTTGTTTTGGATGGATACTTATTGGTTTAAACTTAGTACCTAAGTTATTTTAAGTAGTGCAAGAGGGTTTTTTTCCGTTGAATGAGTATGTAGGTTAAATAAAGTTATCGATAAAGTTAAAGAGTATTATTGTTAGGTACTTGTTCATTATTTATTTTTTTATATAGCAACAAGATAGTTTCATAATTTTACTTAATATACATAATATTCATTTCACATACGTAAATTAAATGAATTTAATCAGGAATATAATTTTCGTACCATTTGCTCAAAAAAGGCACATTCTATAGCACAAAAAGCGACTATAGCAATAGTCATTTTTAATCTATTAAAAACAGGGAAAGAAAAATGTACTGAATTTCATTCAGCCCCTAGACGAAGAATGAAAACTGGGAAAGAAAATTGTACTGAATTTCATTCATCCTCTAGAGGGAGAATGTGGTTTAAGTTTGGAATACTAACTGAAATTTATACTGAACTCAAATCATTTCTATATTGTTAAGCGTAAAAAAATAACGTTTTTGAATCGACAACATGTATCTGCAAACTCCACAAAACCACTTAACTTTCATAAAATAAAGTCATATAAAATAAAGTCATGTCATTGTCTGTTTACACCAAGTTTACACCACCTGTTTAGTTTTCCAAAAAGAAAAAGCAAAGGGTCATTTGCGTCTCACACATACAGCCAAGTTTTCTGCGTACCTATATTTATTTACAACGTAAAACATTTTATATTTTTTATGTAACTGGGTAAAAATGAATCAAAGTATTATATATCTTTAATAAATGCTTATCTCTAGTTATTATTGTCTTTATTTTTTCGCAAATGGTACGAAAAGTAGAGTATTTTCCTCGGTGATAAAGCTGTCTTAGTCTTGGGTGAACGTAAATCCTTCGCTACACTCAGGACTCGTCCTAAATCCCTCAACACCCTCGCTCCGCTCGGGAGTAAACCTCGAGTCCTTCGTTGCGCTCGCGATTTAAGTCGTCACCCGCGACAGAAGACACTGCTTTATCCCCTTGGTTAATAATCTACTATTTATTTGTCATAATATTGGATGAGGAAAAAGTCTTTTCGCATATAGTATCTATGTATGAACTTGTAATAAAACTACTTTCGCTATACTATTTGTACCTGGCTGGTTTTGGTATCATTTAAAAGTTTAAATTTTAAAGAAGATAATTTCAAATTCAAATTAGGAAAATGCGTGATTTTCATTTGTTTTTCTTACCGTCATGATGAGTGAATCTAATGAAGAAATTAGATACATTTTAAAATTTTACTACCAAAAAGGTAAAAATTCAACGCAAGCCGCGAAAAAAGAATTGCGATGTTTATGGACCTAGTGCAGTGTCTGTGAGAGTAGCACAAATTTGGTTTAAGCGTTTTCAATCCGGAAATTTTGATGTCAAAGATGCACGTCGCTCTGGTCGCCCTGTTACGGATAAAATGGATGCTATTTTTAAAAAAGTGGAACAAGGTCGGCATATCAGTAGTTACGACGTAGCTGAAGAACTGGGAATTGACCACAAAACAGTTTTGGCGTATTTGAAAAAAAATGGGTACACAAAAAAGCTCGATGTTTGGGTACCTCACGAGCTCTCTGAAAGAAACCTAATGAACCGTGTACTCATTGTGTTTCTCATTACGACGTAATGAGACCGAACCATTCTTGAAGAAATTGATAACTGGTGATGAAAAGTGGATCACGTACGACAAGAACGTGCAAAAAAGGTCATGGTCAAAAGCCGGTCAGGCTTCACAGACTGTGGCGAAACCCGAGTTAACTCGCAACAAGGTGACGCTGTGTGTGTGGTGGGATTGGAAGGGCATTATTCATTATGAGCTGTTACCACCAGGCAGGACCATAGACTCAGAACTCTACTGCGAACAACTGATAAGATTAAAGCAAGAAGTTGAGAGAAAGCGGCCGCAATTAATCAACAGAAGGGGTGTGGTTTTCCATCATGATAACGCTAGACCTCACACATCTTTAACCACTCAGCAAAAATTAAGAGACTTTGGCTGGGAGGTGTTAATGCATCCGCCGTATAGTCCTGACCTTGTACCTTAGTACCTTCAGATTTCCACCTGTTTCGGTCTCTTCAGAATTCTTTAGACAGTGTCAGGTTAACATCACGAGAGGACTGCCAAAACTACTTGACGCAGTTTTTTGATCAGAAGCCCCAAAATTTCTATAGCAATGGGATCATGTCCATACCTATAAGATGGCAAAAAGTTATCGAACAAAATGGTACCTACATACTTTAGTTAAATGTAAATAAACTATATTAAAAAATGTTTTGAATTTTCATATAAAATGCGAAAAGACTTTTTCCCCAACCTATTATTTTTCGGTCTCGTCGACAGAGTTTTAACACTTTGTTATTTTATGGCGTAATGACGTCACTATAGGGATTTACTACACAGCCAACTAACGTGGTCTTACGGTCTTGTAAAAATGCGAAGGAAAAGTTCGACGAATAGATGCGTTGTTTTACATCGTATCGACGGTTTTTGGCAGTATCTCGCGCGAATGCGTTAAAATCAAAAACATTATCGAGATAGATAAAGTACGACAAAAAACTTATATAATACTATGTCTCACATCTCAGCTCAATCCCATTTGCATCCTCAACTGTAATGCTGCGAAGCCCGGGGTCCGCTTATCATATATATAATACTGTGTTTATTTAAAAAAAACTTTGATTAGTAATAATGTTGCGCTTACCAGGGTTCTTGTAAGTATATAAATATAATTGTATAACTTACAAGCCTATATGTGATTCACTTTACAAGACTAGTTAGGGCGGTGAAATAGGAATATATTTTTGAGGCTAAATGTCACTGATCAAGTTTGAACTCAATTTCAAGTTTTGACTTAGTTTGAACCAAAATGCCACTTGTTGAGCGGGTAACAAAAGGCGCTGAAATAGGTACTATTTTCCCTCAAACTTTTTTTTTTTAAAGAATATTCATTGCGGTCGTTTTACATGGAACTCTTTGCGAGAGCAAGGCGGCGGTAGAAAAACGCCATGATATAAGGTATTTCCCGGAAGATTTCGTATTCGGCACAGCCACCGCCTCCTACCAAGTCGAAGGAGCCTGGGATGAAGATGGTTTGTAATTACTTGAAATTATTGTAAAATATAAAAAATAAAGTTATTCAGTATTCTGGGCTGAATTTGTTCTTACCTAAAGTAGTCCAGTGATTCTCAGCTAGTATATATATCGACTTTTTTACTTTTTTAGGTAAATCGGAGAGTATTTGGGATCGTCTTACTCACGACAACCCCAGCAGTATCGCAGACTCTTCCACGGGTGATGTAGCTGACGATTCTTACCATCTATATGAACGGGATGTGGAGATGATGAGGGAGTTGGGACTCGACCATTACAGATTTTCACTCTCTTGGACGAGAATTCTACCAACCAGTTTCCCAGACCAGGTTAACGGGGCTGGAGTAGCATACTACAATAATTTGATCAATGAGATGCTAAAGTATAATATCGAGCCAATGATCACGTTGTACCATTGGGATTTACCACAAAAGTTACAAGATCTTGGTGGATGGGCAAACCCGTACATAGTGGATTGGTTTGCCGATTACGCTCGTACAGCCTTTGAACTTTTTAGAGATAGAGTGAAATTTTGGATCACAATAAACGAACCCCGTGAAATTTGCTACTACGGTTATGGTGACAATGGTCTTACACCTAGATTGAGCATTCATGGGGTCGGAGAGTACATGTGTGCTAAGAATTTACTTCTAGCTCATGCAAAAGCATATCACATTTATAATGAAGAGTTTAGAGCGAAATTTGGTGGAAATATTGGTATTACTTTGAGTGCTCAGTGGTACGATCCCGAGACTGAAAATGACGTGAAAGCTGCTGAAGACGCTAACCAATTTGAGGTACCTGAGGAAACATTTACTGCTTTACCATCCCGCACAATATTACTCTATGTACAATACATATAAACAATTACGTCTTAATCCCTAATGAGGCAAACAGAGTATTTGGGTTTTGCGACTCTATACCGATAAAGCCTAGGGCCGCAAGACTCAAGAAGAGAAGATGGAAAAAGGATAAAAATAGTGATGGGTTGCTAGCCGCTTCGTCTTTTTAAAGGATTCGTACTTTTGTCCATTTCCTCGATCGGCTTCTATAATCTGAGCGGAAAGAAAAGCAGCTGGTACATTAAAGTTTTTTCTTTTTTCATAAAAAAGATAGGAAACATAAATAAAAGAACAACTGTAAATACAACAACTGAAAGTACAAATATGTCAGTAATTGTTGCTTTGTTTTACAGTGGGCTATATACTCTCACCCAATATTCTCAGAAACAGGCGACTTCCCACCAGTAATGAAGGAGAGAATAGCTGCTAAAAGTGCTGCTCAAGGCTTCTTCAGGTCTAGATTGCCGGAATTCTCTCCTGAAGAAGTGGATTATGTTAAAGGAAGTTCGGACTTCTTTGGTCTGAACCACTATACGACTAATTTGGCGTATAGAAACGAGTCTGTCTATACTGCTTATGAAGTCCCTTCACACTACGATGATATGGAAGTTGCTCTTTATCAACCCAATGAATGGACAAGTGCTGCTTCAAGTTGGCTAAAGGTAAATATTTATTGTAGATATTGAAAGAATAGTGGCGGTTAAAAATTATTGTTTTTAAAAATTGTGTTTGCCTGTCTGTCTCTGCTACCATAAGCATAGACCTACAAAATTTTCTTCTAAATCTATAGTCATAACATAAAAATATTTACTGTGAATACTTTTGTAAAAATCAAATTTGATAAATTTGATGCACTCATTTTAATTGTCTTCTGATTCCACAGCGCTTTAGAGTCTATAAAGAATCTTTTTAGATTAAGTTCTGTCTAGCAGTGGACTTCAAGTAGCTTGTACAAAATAATAAGACATAGTGCAAGATGCATTGCCAATATCCTTTTCAACTGACTTCAAAAGATTTTTTTTCATCATCATCTCAGTAAACAATGGTTGCGTATTTAGCTTTTCTGTGAGTGTCATGAAAGTCGTTTTTTTTTTTAAATATTGTGTTCTTCTGTGAGAAATTTATCTTTTCTCTTTTCATGCCATCCTCTTAGGCTTAGACAATTATCTTGTATTTTTAATTTCAGCAAGTACAATGGGGTTTTTACAACCTGCTTATGAAAATCAAGAATGATTACAACAACCCGCCTGTGTACATCACTGAGAATGGCTTCTCCTCTCGAGGGGGCTTAGAAGATGACGACCGCATCCTCTACTACAGGGAATACCTGGATGCATTGCTCGATGCTATTGATGATGGGGCTAACATCAAAGGATATACCGCTTGGAGTCTTATGGACAATTTTGAGTGGTCCCAGGGGTATACGTAAGTTCAACTACTTTCAAATAAATATCTCTACACATAAAAGTTTCACTTAGAGTTGATTGAATTCTGATTGTTTTGTTACTTACTAAAAAGATTTTTTTAGTATCTAGGACCTGCTAATAACTTTCATAGATTGTAAATATTCATAATTTTTTTTTATTTAAATACATAATAGCAAATAACTGCAATTTATAAAAAAATTACATAGACACTTATCTTTCTGACGCGGACGAGGATGCGGGCAAAGCAAGTATTTATAATACAGGTTTACGTAGATATATTTTTTTAGGAATATAAACGCAGATGGCTTTGCAACATTTTTTTTTATCGTGTAGGTATCTTAAAGGTTTTTTTTGCAGTGAAAGATTTGGCCTTTACGAAGTAGACTATGAGAGTGATGAGAGGACCCGCACCCCGCGCAAGTCCGCCTTCGTCTACAAGGAGATCGTCCGCAGTCGCGCCCTGGACTGGCATTACGAACCTGATACCACAGTCATGACTATCGACGATGGACATTGAATCACCATTTTGATAGATGAGCCTCAGCGCTGATTTGACATGCCTCCCTTAAGGATTTTCAAAAAGTAATAATTGGGAGCATCATGTATCCTGTATTTTTATTTATAAGTGATCTGTAAATAAAAATCTTGTAAATACTTCAACGTTATTTTATTTCTATAAAATGTTTAATTTTAAATTCTTGGAAACGGCATGTCAGATATTAGCGAAATTATTTAATTTCAAAGAAATTTCATATATTAAGGCATATTACTAGGTTTCACAGTCAAAATATGAACTTTAAAAGAGAATATAGTAGATCATAATCATATTTGACCATCAGTATGGAAAACTTCTACACTCTCATATTTTCTTTTAAGTTTATATTTGACTGTCGAAAACTAGTTATATGCCTAGATATATGCAATTTATTTAAAATTACAAAATAGTCCCGAAATCTCACATGTTATTTCAAAATAAAAGCTAGACTACGTTTGTATGAAAAAAGTCAAGCATAAATTCTTATGTTAGTGTCGTGTTTCTTCGAATTAGTATGTAGTTAAACAAAATTATCGATAAATTTAAAGAGTATTTATTATTGTTAGGTATGTGTTTATTATTAATTTTTTAGGTAAATAGCAACAAGATAGTTTTAAATTTTACTTATACAGAATATTTAAGTGGCGCTAAAAATTATTTTGAGCTTATCTGTGTTTTGACTCGTATGGCAGTCGTCAAGCTTTGTCCTTGGCAGCTTGAAAAATCTTACACTAATGTTGGCCAATTAAACACGCGAAAAACAAACATACAATGCCGTTTCTTTTGTATAATTCGTATGATGTAACTATTTAGCCTAGTCCCGTTATAATTTTAACGTTATTTCAACCATAGCTGCCGAATATACATTTCGCTAGTGATATTATGTAAAATGTTACTATCCCAAGATAAATTATAAAATACGTCATTATGTATTTAAAACAAGGGACACTCATTAATTTTTATCTTTGCAATAATGGTGGAAGCGTGAAATTCCTAAACATAGGTATAGCATTGCCCCCGAACGGCCTTACCAGTTGCATAATTAATGTGAATAGAGTCGTCGGTTACAATTCTTTTCCGGATGGATAAGTAAGTGATGTTAGCGGTCATTTTTCAAACAAACGTTCTTGACAACTTTCTCGCTGGTTTTGACCATAGGTCATTGTTTTTAGCCCCTGACGCAAAAAGAGGGGTTTTTTAAGCTTGACGCCTATGTCTGTCTGTGTGAGGATAGACCTGTTTCGATGCTGTTTTTTAAGTGAAAGCAAATTTCCTTGCGGTGGTTCTTGATGAAAATCGATTCAGTTGTCGAAAAGTTATTGGGGGTAAACGCTTAGGTGGGAGGTTTTCTATTTGCCAGGAAAATAAACTTGTTAAATAAGTAAATAAGTTCATTATCATTAATTTCTGTGTCTGTGCGTCTGCTTTTCTGATATTTTTTTAAAGTGCTAGGTTACATCAAAATTAACGACCCTATAAATAGACCGCTAACAGACGCCTGAACAATACGCGTCAACAATACGGTATTTTAGTCCCTATGAGAATAAAAACAAAAAATAGTTTTTGTTCATAAAATACCAAAATAAATGAAAAATTAAAATTTAATTCAAAATGTTTAGTCTTTATTATCTTTATTTAAACACAAAATAGTAGCCGCCATGTTACTCCGTCATGTGCCTGTGTAAACTAAAAAGTGTCAACTGTCAAAATGCATACATTGGTGCATTTGTTTACTTAAATATCTAATGTCAGGACCATAGAGCAATTAAGCGTCCACTGCTCCAACGTTTTCGGCAATGAACGCGCGAAATGTGAAAATGTAAAATTTATAAATGCATTTTATGGCACTTATCGATAGAATTAAACTTTTTAAATGTATGTAATAATACCCTATTCAGTTTCCATTTCGTTTATTTTATATTATTATACTATAACAAGCCATTCCATCTCAATGTTGGGCGAAGGCCTTTTTTCTCTCTTTTCCACGTCTATCGGTGTAAAGCTTTTATCTTACAGTTGCTAATAAAGTAGATACTTGTTTATTTCGTCGCACCACCTAGTTCTAGGACGGCCCCTTCCCCGCGGCCCGCCTATTATATATAGTCTAAATTTGGGTTGCAATATAAAACTATAGTTCATAAGAAAACGATAAATATAATGATTCATATTTCTTATATACATACATATATAAATATTCGTTATTTTTTATGCGATATATATTATAATATTCTCAATATATTTGTTATTCTCGTTAAAATTCGTCGGGATTGGTTACATTTTAGCAGAAGAAACTGTCTAGAACGAAACCTCAATGTTTGAGATTTTTATCTTGGATTTTTAATCGGAACTGCAGTTTTCTCTATTGCAATAATTTTCTGAACTGAAATCCTTCCTGAATGTTTCCTGAAGTTAATGTTTCCTCTTAACATCTTTATCAAAATCGTCACCTTACAATTTGTTTTTTGTTGCAGCATATTTTTAATAATATGTACATTTCCTTCACTCTACGAGTGCAGAGCATTTATTAAAAACAGACTCGACGTGAGATATTTCCCAGAAGGTTTAACATTCGGCACGGCCACTGCCTCCTATCAAGTAGAAGGAGCTTGGGACGACGATGGTTCGTCGAATTCGATTCATTTTTATGTATATAATATTTGTACTATCGTAAAGCGACCTCCGTAATATTAATGCTATGAACACCAATGGTACTACGGTCTACAACGAATTCCCAAAGTATTGACGGCAGGTTATTACTTTTCGGTTCGGTGGTTTTCGGCAGCCTTGAGAGACCTAAACTACATTGTAGACTGGTTTGCAGACTTCGCTCGTAAATCCTTCGAACATTTCGGAGATAGAGTGAAATTTTGGATCACAATGAATGAACCCCGTGAAATTTGTTACCTGGGGTATGGAAATGAGAAGCTTGCACCTAGACTGAACATCCAAGGAATCGCGGAATATATGTGTGATAAAAATTTACTTCTAGCTCACGCAAGGTTTATCATATATACGATGAAGAGTTTAGATCAAAGTTTAACGGTAAGATTGGAATTACTTTAAATGCTAATTGGTACGAGTCTCAGAGTGAAAATAACGTGGAAGCTGAAGACGTCAACCAATTTGAGGTTAGATACAGATGAAATGTTGCTACCGTACTGCACAATTTAGCTGTTAGTACACAACCTATAAACTAAATTTCGACCCCTTTTCCATCCATGCTAGACATGATCACTCAAACACTTAACTTCAGTCATGACTTATGCTTAAACAACTGAGCTAATGCCCCAATTAATGCGTAAAATCTGTTATGATTTAAAAGCGCTTCAAAGTAATAAACAGTGTGCAGTGCACGCAGGTGATGAAGGTCCCATACGACACGAAGAAGTAATTCTTACATAGAATTCTCCTTGCAGATCCCACCTAAGAACTGTCCTTAAATTCCCTTCTCACAACACTGCTACCATTTCCTATTCCTTCTCGGTACATGCAGTCAGACTATGGAACTCATTACCACCTGTTATACGCGACTCTAAAACGATTTCGGTATTTAAAAGACGAGTAAAAGATCATTATTTATTGGAATCATCTTTATTGTAACTTATAATGTTCATATAAAGTATATATTTTATTTCCTTCTTAATAGACATATGTATTTATTTAAGTATATGTGTAATAATATATGTATGTTTATTTGTAGTTTGTGTAGTTTTATGTCATTTCAATTTTCTTCCTCCTTTATTTCATGTATAAACACACCTACTCTCACAGGCCTACTGGAAGAGATCTCTTTTGAGATAAGTAGTGCCTTTGTACAACTTTTATTTGATGTATTTTCTGTATAAATTTTCCGTGTACATAAATTGGTAAATAAATAAATAAAACAGGCTTGATAGGTTAGAGTCTTCTTGTCAAGGCCTCGCTAACGCTCGGCCTTGACAAGAATTACGACAATTAAAACTACTCGTCCGTCAACGCCATCCTTCCCGTCCTCTGCAGTAATGTACTATTTTCTCTTTTAGTCTAAAGTTTTAATTGTTTTTCTTCTTTGCATTGTAAAGTTTGGCCTCTACGAAGTAGACTATGAGAGTGATGAGAGGACCCGCACCCCGCGCAAGTCCGCCTTCGTCTACAAGGAGACCGTCCGCAGTCGCGCCCTGGACTGGCATTACGAACCTGATTCCACAGTCATGAGTATCGACGAGGGATTGATGCATCATTTCATTTTAAAGTTAAAGGCTTTTATCAATAAAGTATTGACGTTGTTTCATTTCTATAAAGAATATTTATCAGATTGTTCCGCATATATGTACCTATCAGATTATCCGTATCACAACGCATGTAGCATAGGCAGGGGCATGCATCAACTATAATTGGTGGTAGGCACGCTGGGACTGTTGGTGGCAGGTAACTGGGATTAAGTAGTTACAAAAAAATAACAGTTAGTAACCGACCGGAAATAGTTGCATGAATAACTGGTGAAGGAAGCACACAAAGTAATCTATATCAAATAACATTTTAATGTATTTATCATTTTATATAGTATCGTTGCGTTAGTATCCCATATATGATTAAACTTACTTTGAGTTAGCTTAATCAGTGAGACCTATCTACCTGCAGAAGTGGCACCCTCATTTAAAATAAATTGTTTAATCGTAAATATGGTGATGATTAATATTTTGCTAACTGTCAGGTATTAGAGAGAAATTTTATGAGAACAACCGTTCATAGTAAGTGCATTGGTTCATATAGTCTTAAAATGTGCTTTCACCAAAAGTGGCAACTTTTAGCAGAAACGCGTTTTAAAGCCAGCAGGTATACCAATGAAACTTTCCATGGTTATTTATAATCTAAAGGTCTACCATCGCCTGCTGACGATTAGCAAAATGTTAGTGATCACCATATTTACGAACAAACAATTTATTTCAAAAGAGAGCGCCACTTATACACTGTATTCCCCATAGGTACTGTATTGCAGGCAATCGATAGGCACGTGTCTTTTTAACTAACTTCTAAAAACGAGGAGGTTTTTATGTATGTTCACCGAATATTCCAAAGGTCCCGGGTTCGATCCCCGGTCAGGGCAATTCGGAAAATAGCCCTTTTCATATTATCCGGGGTATTTGTTAAAAAATATAGTATCGTTGAGTTAGTATCCGATAACACAAGTTTCGAACTTACTTTGGGGCTAGCTCTTACTTAAGTGTTATTTGTCCCTATATACATTTTTTTTTCGAAAACGCCGGGATGTAGTTTATTTGAAAGGGCATACTTGTCAAGTGGTCCCATAGAATTTTTTTTCAAAATCGGTCGTGAAGTTTGAAGGTGAAGTCGGTTTTTTGGTTTGAAAAATTATTTAAGTCGTTATCAAACGCTGGGAGGCATACTAGGTACTTGAACATTGATCATATTTTGTTTGAGTACATTTCCAAGCAGATTAGGTCTTTTATCTCTAAAACGCGGTTAGGGTTGACTACTTTTTAATAAAGATCTTTAACAGTGGTGTTTTAAACTGATCGATGAATTTGTTCAAACTGTCCAATATGAAACGAAACTTTGAACTCCCTTTCTTCTTAAAGTTGTTATCACTAAGTTCTCAAAATTGAATATGCAAGTAACTACGCCATTTAGAAACAGTATTTATGGAATCAGTTTCCCAGATGTCGTTCCAACGCGTACATACCAATATGTTCAAAATATATTTTCTTTATAAATAAATATATAGGGACGAATAACACTGATTGAGCTAGCCCCAAATTAAGTTCGAGATTTGTGTTATGGGATACTAACTCAACGATACTATATGTTATAACAGATACATATATAGAAAACATCCAAGACCCAGACCAAATTGAAAAAGGCCATTTTCCAACTTGCCCTGACCGGAGATCGAACCCGGAACCTCTGGGTGGCGGACTAGCAGGTTGACCACTACGCCACGGAGGTCGACAAAATACATATATAGATAAACATCCAAGACCTACGACAATATGAAAAAGGCTCTGGGTGGGGCATGGTGACCACTATATTATATGTGAATTATTTATAATTATTATAGAGGTAGTTATTTTGAAATAAGTAGGTATTTTTCTTTTTGCGCTGGACAGTTTTCTGGGTTTATTATCTGTGAAAAGAATAGTTTTATACGGAACAACAAAGTGTTCAATGATTGAATAAATTACAGTATTCCAAACTTCAAAATTACAAAACTCATGGCGGACATTAGCAGCAAGTAACTATTTACTTGCTATGTTGTAATTCAATCATTGAACACATTGTTGCTCCGTATAAAAATATACTTTATAATTTACTGTAAATATAGACTTACAGTAAATTTTATGTGGCGATCCTATTTTTCTCTATTATATAATAGAATGGCTGTATCAATATATCTCAAGTACAGATAAAATAGATCTACCTGTTTGCAATAAATTTGGATCTGTAAAAACAATTTGAAGGCTGACGATAGGCGGCGACAAGATGCTACATACAAGTACGAGAGCGTGGTGAGAAATATATTTGTTTTACATAGCTATACATACAATACCTATATATTAGCTTGCATAAGTTTTCATCCACGTGAGATGACATAATTTTTTTTATATTTAATTAAAAATTTCTTAAATTCTACATGTAAATTTATTATACAATACAAACACAATACAATACCCTTTATTGCAAAAAATACAGGATACAATTATCTTAAAAACTAGGAAATGCGCAAAAGGCGGCCTTATCTCTAAGCAATACCATCATTTTAATCTTTTGCAGTTTGTTTTTAATATTATGGACCTATGCCTCACTTGCCGAGTGCAAGGCGACCATTGGAAACAGGCACGATGCGAGAAATTTCCCAGAAGGTTTTATATTCGGCACGGCCACTGCCTCCTATCAAGTAGAAGGAGCTTGGGACGAAGATGGTACGTAGAATCCAATTACTTTATATGTTCATGATGTTTGTACTAATCACATTAACTCCTTTTGTGGACGATCATAAAATGGGCCCCGTAATATTAGTGCTATGAAAGCCAACGATAGGTACCCGTGAATGGGATGGTACCGTATGCAGACAGCTGACAGTAAATAAACGTTTTACCAATGATTCGTGTAAGTTTCTATACCACAAAAGGGTTTGTTTTTGGTGTCATTTCGCCATTTTAGTGTAATAACATCTACATCAATTGACCGTATGTAGGTTAGTATAAGTATGTAATATATAGTTTTTTGTTATGAGCTTAATTCACGATAAACGTTTTTGAGACCTAACTTATGTTCGTTGTTAAAAGGTGTCTATCGTGCGTTCAGAAATTGACATTCATCGTTATTTTAAATCCACAGGTAAATCAGAAAATATTTGGGATCACATGACTCATTTAGATCCTTGTGCTACTAAGGACTGTTCCAATGGAGACATTGCTGATGACTCTTATCACCAGTACGTAAGGGACGTGGAGATGATGAGAGAATTAGGACTCGACTATTACAGATTCTCCTTATCCTGGTCAAGAATTCTGCCCACTAGTTTCCCAGACAAAATCAACGAAGCCGGTGTAACCTACTACAATAATCTGATCAATGAGATGCTAAAGTACAACATAGAACCTATGATCACGTTATACCATTGGGATTTACCCCAAAAATTACAGGAACTTGGTGGATGGGCTAACCCTTACATTGTGGACTGGTTTGGTGATTACTCTCGAGTAGCATTCGAACTTTTCGGTGACAGGGTCAAATATTGGATTACGATGAACGAACCCCGCGAGTTCTGCTATCAAGGGTACGGCTACACCTCCAAAGCTCCAAGATTGAATATAAATGGAATTGCTGAATACATGTGCGCTAAGAATTTACTTTTAGCTCATGCAAAGGCTTATCACATATATGATGGAGAGTTCAGATCGAAATTTGGTGGAACGATTGGAATTACTTTGAGCGCTAAGTGGCACGAGCCTGAGACTGAAAATGATGTGGAAGCTGCTGAAGATGCTAACCAATTTGAGGTAAAATATATTTATTAGATAGATACTTACATCTTTCTTGGGTACGATTGCGGTTTTCTATAAAACTTAAACCGGTACACGAGTATATGATGCACTTGATGGAAAATAGTACATGATTCGGGAAAAAAAACATCGACTAAAGGAATCGCTAGTACGCTTCAATACCCTTCCACTTTAGAGACACAAGGTCTTAATGTCACATTAGTCGAAAGTTACAATGGCCATACTAACCCTTCCAACCGAAACTGTAATATGTCCAGATAGCTATTTCACGCCAGATATACTTGAGAGCGAAGTACCCACACATATGACTACAATTTATAAGCTAGTCCAATTGCGTCAAAAGTTTTGCTCGTGTTTAAAAGTATTTGTAAATATTTGTATTTTTCCAGTAGGCTTTATACTCTCATCCAATATTCTCAGAAACTGGTAACTATCCGCCAGTGATAAAGCAGAGAATAGCAGCGAAGAGTGCTGCCCAAGGTTTCGCTAGATCTAGATTACCAAACTTCACTCCAGAAGAAGTGGAATATGTTCGTGGCAGTTCAGATTTCTTTGGACTTAATCACTACACAACTGAATTGGTTTATAGGAATGCGTCTGTATATACTTCTTATGATATACCGTCACATTACGATGACATGGAAATAGGACTGTAACAGCCCAGTGACTGGGAAGGTGGTGCTTCAACTTGGTTAAAGGTATGTAAATTTTTGAGTCTAGAATTTTTTTTATCAGAGATAAAACCTCTCATGACTAGCTGGTATGTCTGTCATACCGCAAAAATTAATTTGAAAAATTGTGACGAATATTGCCTCATGTTTTCAGACATAAACAAACGACGAAAATCAAGTAACTTTTTCAGGTTCAGGTATAGCTCATCGCCTGTTTAGATTAAATCCTCAGGTTTAAAGGTTTATGTCCAATATTTTGGTCACTTTTGAGGGTGAAAAAGCAACTTGTCAGTTGCTTTTAAAGATTTGCAATAAAGAATTAATCAATATGAAACCTGAAAACTCTTTGATCTCTTCTTGAACTATTTAGTTTAACATTTCCAAAAACTCGATTTACATAAAGCTCGAAAAGTATTATAACTAGTCAGCAAATACTAAATGTGTTATTTTTTCAGAGAATTTCTTGGGGGTTTTACAAACTGCTGCTGAAAATCAAGGAGGACTACAACAACCCCATCGTCTACATAACTGAGAATGGATTCTCTACTCGTGGGGGCCTGGACGATGACGACCGTATCCTTTACTACAGGGAGTACCTTGATGCAATGTTGGATGCCATCGACGACGGGGCTAATGTTCAGGCTTATACCGCTTGGAGTCTTATGGACAATTTTGAGTGGATGCAAGGATATACGTAAGTTGGCATAATTTTTTCATACAAGAAAAAACGTCGCGTAAGACATTAAGGAAGGGTCAAAGACTCATCAATACAATACAGTCAATTAAGACGGGATCAACACTGAAATAGCAAATAAAATGTGCTGATCCATCCATTATTATTTTTGTAACGGAGTTTTGTATGATCTCATAGCAGAACTAAGTTAGAAGACTTGAACGATATTTTTTGATTGACATCATTGCATTAATATTTCAGTAAAATTATCAAAAATGTGAGTGCAATTACATAGTTTAAAAAAATTTACTCAATAAGGTTTGGTTTGAAGATTTAATTATCACTGTCAGGGCTGATTGAGACTTTCTATCTTTTTAGTCTTTTGGGCTAGCTCAATCAGTATAATTTGTCCGTATCTATTTATTTATTGATTAATAAAACCGAAATATATTTTTTCCAGTGAACGATTTGGTCTGTACGAAGTCGACTACGAGAGTCCAGAGAGGACCCGCACTCCTCGCAAGTCCGCCTTCGTCTACAAGGAGATCATCCGCAGCCATTCTCTGGACTGGTATTACGAACCTGACACTACGGTTATGACTATTGACGAGGGACATTAAAGTAAATAGTTTTACAAGTGACTTGGCAGTTATATTCATCTTTCCTGTAGAATGTACCAGCTGCTTATCTTCCCGGGCAGCTCGTAGTATCGTAGAGGCCGATTGAGAGAATGGGTGAAGGTGCGGATCATGTAAATAACGGATGCGGCTAGCAACTAATCACTATTTTAATTCCTTTTTCCACCTTTTCGCCCACTATCACGCTACAAGTGGCCTTAGTGTCTTGTGGCCCTGGACTCTGCTTAGAGCCGCAAGACCAATAAGGATAAAGAAGTGATAGAATGTCTTGTAAATACATATAAGTACCCTACCAGGTGTTAAGGGGATACCTGAATTTTCCGGGGCCCAGTGCTGTCCCCATTTGAAATAAATCATTTGATAGGAAACGGAGACATCATTTAAAATTTTGTACTGACCAGGCACTAGATAACCCTTCAAACTATTTTATGAACTACTGTTTACACTTTAAAGTGAAAACGTGAAGATTTTCTACGCACATACGCCAAAAGCGGCCGTTTTTCGCAATTGTAGCCATTATTCGCGTAGAAAAGCTTCACGTTCTCACTTTAAACTGTAAACAATAGTTCATAAAATAGTTTAAGGAGTTATCTAGGGCCTGGTCAAGACAAAAGTTTAAATGATGTCTCCGTTTCCTTTCAATTATTTTATTTTAAATGGGCAGCACTGGACCCCGGAAAATTCAGGTAGCCCCTTAATGTATAGTTGACACATATTTACTTGAAAAGGGGACTTTTCCCGCAAAATGAAAAACTATTCCTATTGAAACAATACTTGGATCTCGGAAGATTTTTCAGTTTTTTTTTTTAGTTTTTCGTGTGTAAGTGGTAGTAAGTAAAATTTGACACCAGTGGCACATCACTGGTGTCAGATTTTTTAGGTTGCACAAAGGCATCTTACATAGCTTGGTGACTGTCATACAATGACGATAGCCGGGACAAACTGCATATTCGTGCAGTGTACACGGAGCAGCTCGAGAAATTTGTATGCTACTTGTGGTCATCCATCCAAGTACGGATCACACCCGGCAGTAATGCGCGCTCCCGTCGGGCTAAAATCTACAAAGCTTGTTCAGCCGACTAGACCGTTTGTATCCTGGTCAAATCACCTTGGTTAGGTAGCGGACTCCGGGCTCTGAGTTTACTAGACTAAGCGTTACTGCTAAGGATGCAACCGGGATAATACGGATGATGATGACATAGATAAGGAAAAATCACACTTATTGAGCTAGCCCCAAAGTAATTTTAAACTTGTATTATATGAATCTAAGAAAACGATACTATATTTTATAATAAATACATATACAGATAAACACATATAGATTAACACAAAAATTTAAAGAAGCAATTGTAGCCAAGCGTTTTAAGGACGAGATATGCATCTGTGCGATACGGGTTTAATCTGTGAGGCAAAAATCCTCACCAGGCACAAATAGTGCCTCTAGTTGGTACTCATGACCACCACATCGAGTATCTTTGATCGGTGTTTCAAGAATTTTATTAGGTGTTTAGATATTTTCATAATGATACCAACAAGAGATATACAACGTGAAAGGGACATACCTGTAATAAATCAAACCACAGGCTATACCAGATCAATATAGTATAATGAAATTAATATAACAGCCAAAACACAAAATAAAATTTCGGCATCGAATGACGAAAATTTTGTTGGTTTTTTGATTGTTATTATTTCATTATACTATAGTGATCTAGTATCTAAACTACCCACCACGTTGTATAGATATCTAAACTATAATGAATGGGCAGTAACATACAGAAGTTAACAGAGGGCCAAACAAAATATACTAAAACTGCAGAAACTTTCATTAAGAAACGTGCCTAAATTAATAAATACAAAATGAACGAAATGTTTGGCTTCCCATATAAGTTGATGGATCAGCTGATCCGTGTTTCTATGGGAATTATGATGAAATGGGAAAAATTCCCTTCTGGCCTGAGCTTGGCGCGAGTCCCTCTTAGAGGTTTGTATTTGTACACTCGTAAATGTCATAATTTGAGTACAATCGGTACATTTAATTTATTTATAAATTGACATTGATTTCAATTTTGACATCATTCTTAATTAATAATTATGACATAAAAATGTATTCTCAGTCCACATAACTAACTTTAATATTAGTATACTTGTTAGGTTGACGTTTTTGAAGAAAATACTGCAGTACAGTTTGTTACCGCTTTTTCTGTACTGGCCCTTAGGAGGTGGCAGTAAACTTAGTTGTAAGTAAATGATCTGACGTCAACAACTAGCTATTAAGAAATCGAAAGAAAAAAAATTACAATTATCAGGTGATACAGTTATCCAAAGATAAATAAATTATTTTTAACGTTTTTGTCTTTAAATTTCGATAAATACCTATTTATATTTTTACCTATCACGAGGAGCTCACGAGGAGCTCGGCGGGAGTGCGCATTACTAGCGCTTACGCAAGTAAAGCGACACCAGGCGCGGTCCGCACTTGGATGGGTAACCACAAGTGGCATAAGTGTTTCGGAAGGCACGTATAAACCGTTGGTACCAACTTTCATCATTGTATGGCAGTCGTCAAGCTATGTCAGATGCCTTTAGGATAATTCTGACACCAGTGCTGGCCACTTACACACCCGAAAAACAAATAAAACCTTATCACCATAAGTAGGTGACGTGTTTGATTTCTATCTTCTTACTGTACACTTGTATATGATGTGCGCTATCTTTACATCACTTCATATTGTGCTAAATAGGGTTGTCTCGGAATGTTAACTTTTCTTTTAAATTTTATTCAATAGTAAAATATTGCTACATCCGAAAAGATATCTCTATTAAAAATAAACTAGTGGTTCTGTTAGCTAAAGACCTCGCGACCCATATGACACATTCCAAATCCAAATATTTTTTTTAAAAATAATTACTCAGCGCAACATAAAAGAATATATTTTATGGTGCATGAAATTAAACCAGTATTTCCAGTAGACTTTTGTATGATGATTATCAACTTATTTGTTTTTTAATAGTTAGCTGAAATATGTGAAAAAAAAACTTTTTTAAAACTTAAAATTCAGTTATTTTGTATATTTTGAAGGGGTAAATTTTTAAAAAACCAAAATTGTAAAAAGTCAGTTTTAGATTGCAAAATTAAGTTTTACGTTTGTCTTCAAAACAAAAGTTGAATTAGCCATGCTATTGTTGTATTATAATAGCATGGCTAATTCAACTTCACAAGACTTTGCAAAAAAAAAAAAGGTAGGAACATGAATCAAATTTTGTTTTGAAGACAAACGTGAAACTTAAATTTTTGTATTGAAATAGCATGGCTAATTCAACTTCACATAACTTTGCAAAAAAAAGGTAGGAACATGAATCCTTTCCCATCCCCTATTTAGTAAATTTGGTCTTCAGCAAAATCTTGAATATCTCCGTACTGACATTAAATTGACTAATGATTGAAACGCTGTAGCAAAGAGCAAGATTTTTACTATATCACAAGCGTAGTTATAAAACGGAAACAATAAACATTTTTTGAATGTTGAGGTAATTGTTTTTAATTGTGCACGTACATTGTTTGAAAATAATAAAAATTGCAGTTTTCTACATCAGATATAAAATTTAAAGCTATTAGGCATATATCATAAAATTTAAAGCTATTAGCTATAGTACTGGGTTCGTATTTTACATGCGAGTTAAGTAATAAACAACTTTTAGTTTCAACGCACCAAAAACCTTGTCGCCCTGTGTTATAGAGCCTATTCACAAAATTTCACGAAAATCGGTTATGAAATGCTACCTATAAGAAAACATCTACCGCGGGCCCGCTGGATAATACGCACGAACTAACCCGCACTATAACTCATTATAGTACGGTCTCAGTTGCATCTTTAGCTAGCTTAGTACTGCTTCAGAGTTTGTCTTCTGGCTTTTTCTTCTCTTCTTCTCACGGTGTCGCCATAAATATAACAATCCTACTATGGGGTATTGACCTCAAAACCAAATACCGGTACCCATACAGCGAAGAAAAGGTTGTATACTAGAAAAGATGCGGCATAATTTGATGTTTGTTTCATTCGGAGGACACTTGCCAGTTTCCGCAAGACGTAACCTTACTAGCACAGGCTACTCTAGCAATTTGCTAAAGGCTAGATATGCCACATAGAATTGCATGAAAATTTTTATAGAGTTGAAAAAGCGCCAGATTTATTTAAGAGGAAACAGCCCTAGATTGTACAATGATCAATCAAACCGTAAAACTTCGAGATAAATTGATTATTTTGTTATATAAGTAATAACCAAATAGCACTTCTGTCATGTCACCGTGCAAAATGCTGCGTTACACTAGATTATTGTAAGTATATTTTTTATATTTTTGACATATGTAATACATAAGTTCTATGTAGTATATTAACCAAATTTAGAATTCTTTCATTTTATTTTTTGGGCTTTACATTTAGCCGAAAGTATATATTTTGATTTCTATACACCTATTATAATATATGAAAACTACAATGTATTTATAAGCATTGCAGATAATCCGATTAATCATAAACGGACTAAACATTGACATCAAATTTTAACAGAGTATTCTTTGTGGTCGTGGCCTGACTGAAATAGTCAATCAATAAGTAATATAAATAATCTTTAAGTTAGGTATTGTCCTATTGAAAGACGATACTTGGGACGAATATTCCCGTTTGACCTACTGGTAGGATTTATTGAGTAGATCTACTAGAACAAGCTCATGCTATAAATTAAATAATATTTGTATAACATCCTCAATGTTCTAACGTAAACTTTGAAATTTTTAAAATTGCGGGTATATGGGAGTTGTAAATTTTCAAAATATGATATTTCACAAAAAAAAAAATTCAAAAATGTCATAAAATGTTTTTGTTACCCTTATTAAGACGCAACCTTTTGGTCTGATCAACTTTTTTATCCAATAAATTAAAAAAAAAACAATAAAAAATAACGGTCGAGGTGACTTGCGAGGTCTAGGTACAGCTCATAGAACCACTTGTAATATCAGGGTCTCTGTTATAACGGTGGACGTTCAGTTTTTATAGCAAATTGTCAGATGTAAGATCATCTCAATTTCGGTTTTCTCATAGTAATCCATAAACCCTAGATTAACTTAAAGTATTGATATAATTTTTTATTGCAGAGTATTAATTATACTAGCTTCGCAAGCGGCTTTATCGACATCGAAAGCTACTAGTGGAAAGCGGCACGATGCAAGACAGTTTCCAGAGAATTTTCTTTTAGGGGCCGCCAGTGCCTCTTATCAAGTCGAAGGAGCTTGGGATGAAGATGGTTAGTTTCAGCACACTTTGTAAAATTTGTGATGAAGTAGTAATTTTATGAATTTCTAAACACTACTTTATTTTCAGGTAAATCTGAAAACATTTGGGATCATCTTATTCACACAAACACCTGCGCCATAGCTAATTGCTCCACGGCAGATGTATCTAGTGATTCTTATCATCAGTACAAGAGAGACGTGGAGATGATGAGGGAACTGGGACTCGATCACTACAGGTTTTCACTTTCGTGGACAAGAATTTTGCCCACAAGTTTCCCAGACAAAATTAACGATGCCGGAGTTGCTTATTACAATAATTTGATCGATGAGCTGTTGAAATATAACATCAAGCCTTTGGTTACCCTGTACCATTGGGATTTACCCCAAAAGCTACAGGATCTTGGAGGTTGGACCAACCGTTACATTGTAGACTGGTATGCTGATTACGCACGTACTGCTTTCGAGCTTTTCGGAGACAGAGTCAAATACTGGATTACTATAAATGAACCACGCGAGGTCTGCTATCAGGGTTATGGGATTGATTCTTTGGCACCTCAACTAAACATGCAAGGAGTTGCAGAATACATGTGCGCCAAGAATGTACTTCTTGCCCACGCAACGGCATACCATATTTATGACAGCGAATTTAGAGCAGCGCAGGGCGGCACTATTGGTATCACGTACAGTCCACATTGGTATGAACCTGAGTCTGAGGAACACATTGAAGCTGCTGAAACTGCCCATCAATTTGAGGTAATATTATAGGTATACATGTAAGTTGGTTCCATTGTCATCATCTGATATTATCTCGTAAATTCTCGAGCATTATCGCGAGCATTCTCGGAATTTCTTTGTGAATCCAACTTTCGATCTCGAAAATTGCATTCACAGAGTGTTATTTAGTGAAATGAAACTTATGAATATTTCTATTTCGTAATGAAAAAGGAAAGTATTTAACGTAACGATTCTTCCACAGTGGGGTCAATACGCACACCCCATCCACTCAGAGAGTGGAGACTGGCCGCTAGTAATGAAGGAGCAAATCGCAGCCAGAAGTGCCGCTCAAGGCTTTGCCAGGTCCCGGCTGCCAGAATTCACTCCAGAAGAAGTAGACTTTATACGCGGGAGCTCAGACTTCTTCGGTCTTAACCACTATACAACTTTTCTGGTATACAGGAACGAATCTGTTTATACTGCTCACGAAGTCCCATCGTATTATGATGATATGGCAGTTACAGTTTACCAACCTAATGAATGGGAAGGTGGTGCTTCCAGTTGGTTGAAGGTAAGAAATAAGAATTTTCTCAAAAATGCACGTTAGTTAGTTGGTAATACTTCACATCTCCATGTTTAACCGTCAAGTACGCCAATAAATGAGAGTCAGATTGATATACAATAACAAAATGTACTGAAATTATTTTACAAGCTTTTATTTGACTTGTAATGTATCGACTTCTTATACGTATGTTTGTTTAGGTTAAATCTTGCGACTCAATTTTCATCCAGCTATCTTCAACCGATTGAACTAAAATTGTGCATACTTATGTAAGTCGGATGACAATATAATGAATATATGGAGTCAATTAGCTGTTCTGATGATGGAGTTGGGAAGTATTCAACAGAACTCAGTAAAGAAACATAATCTCATTGAGTAGGACTCGTTTGATTTGTCTTGACGAAGACTTTATGGTAGACAATGTCTAGAGTCTGATCAAGGTGACGGAAGTTGGTCGATGGAACTTAGTAATAAAACGATGCTTCCCCATCGACTTTGGGCTTCCTATGTTTATCTTGATGAGTACTTAGGCTTTGCGATAAAAGCATGTGTACGAAATAATGATTTTTTCAAAAACACTTATTGAAGGTAGATTTAGTCCATGATATTCAATAAATTGCCCCAAAAAAGACAGAAAGAAGTGAAAAAAATTGCTTTCCATAGAAACTCGGATTAGCTGATCGGTGAACAAAAAATAAAATTAAAGTTTTAATATTTGTTCACTGTCGGAAATATGCATGTATTTTTTTATTTGCTTATAAAAATCCTTATTAACCACAGTAAACAGATATAAAATAATTTATTATTATAAGCGACGAACATGTGATACTTTAAATTTCAATTAGAAAGAGAAGTCCGACATGGACTGGATCCAACAAGTCCATATCATCTATACATTTGCCATGGAAAACAGCGTTTTTGCGAGTGAGATAGACATATTTTTGTAAAATCCTTATATCTCTTTCGTTTTTCAACCAATTTTTATTCTCTTTTCACTGTTAGTACTTTAATTTTGAATATTAATGGATACACTGATTAGATAACACATATTTTTTTCATGCATATTCCCTAAAAGTCAACCTATTAGACTCTGTAAAAAGTAAAAAAAAATAGTTCCTGTAAGATATTTCAATGATTTAAAAAATATTTAGGTGCCAGCACTTTGTACAGAGAATTTATTAAAAAATGTCTTTAGCGAAATCCGTCGGGTTTCTACAAACTGCTGATGAAAATCAAGGAAGACTACAACAATCCTATTGTGTACATCACGGAGAACGGGTTTTCGACACGCGGTGGCTTGGACGATGACGATCGTATTCTTTACTACAGGGAGTACATTGAAGCTATGCTTGATGCCATTGATGAGGGAGCAAATGTCCAAGCTTATACTGCTTGGAGTCTTATGGATAGTTTCGAGTGGACGCAAGGTTACAGGTATATAACATACTAAAGTAGTACACATAATGTGTTTTAATGTCCTCTGTGAATTTAGGAAGTAAGGTATCAACTATCGATGACCTCGGTGGCGTATTCGTGACGCTAGTCCATCACTTAGAGGTTCTAGGCTCGATCCCCAGCCAGGACAAGTTGGAAATGGCCTTTTTCAAATTGTCTTGAGTCTTGGGTGTTTATCTATGTGTGTTATCTATTATAAAATTAAGTATCGTTGTCTTAGTATCCCATCACACAGCTAGTCCAATTAGTGTTATTTGTCTTTATTTTTTATTTAAATTATATAAAAATGAATACAGTTCTTGTTCGCCTTATTAATTAAGAGGATTATTGCGTGAAAGAATATATTATCAGTGAAGTACACAGAAAGCGGAAGAGAGGAAGATGATCCCCTACTTCATGGAGTTGAACCAACTCCAATGCTTCTAAAGCCAAAAGCAGAGAAAATAACTAAATCTCCATATAGGGATGAGGCGTTACAGAGGAAGTGTTATCTAATGCTACAATATTATTATTTCCTCTTTAACTTTTTTCAGTGAAAGGTTTGGCCTCTACGAGGTGGACTTTGAGAGTGATGAGAAGACCCGCACCCCGCGCAAATCCGCCTTCGTCTACAAAGAGATGATCCGTACTCGTGCCCTGGACTGGCATTACGATCCTGACACAACGGTGATGACTATCGATGAAGGACATTAGAACTTAATAAACTAACTGTTCTCAGATTCTTTTTTATTTCTAATTTTAATGGTGACGATTCATTACCAATTCTCAGAAAGTAAATGTCAGTCGCTCATTCAAAATGTGCTGCTCACTTATCTAATACGGTCCTATTTGATTCAAAATTCAGATTCGTAAAAAAAAGGTGTTATTAGACAAAAAACAGTAAAGTGACGACCTATGAATGTGTGTTACACTTTCACGCTAAAACTGCTAACGGATTGGAATGAAAATTGGCATCATCACCATCTCAGCCGCCGCCGTCCACTGCTGGACATAGGCCTTTCTTAAGAATCTTCAAAAGGACCGATCTAGAGCGGGAAATTTGGCATGTAGTTAGCTTATCACCTACAAAAAACTAAAAACCGACTTCATCCCTAAAGTACACGACCGAATTCGATAATATTTTTATGGGACCACCTGACAAATATACACTTTCAGAAAAAAAAAAAAATCCTATTCGGTCCTGAAGTCTTCTAATACTCGGTGGACATACATAAAAAATATAAAAGATACGAATTAATAACCTCCCCCTTTTTGGAAGTCGGTTGAAATCCGTCTCCAACATCAAATTACTTAAACGATTTAAATAAATTTATATGGAACCACCTGAAAAGTATGTCCTGGAAAATTATTTTTGGTTTGAGGAAACAATAATTTTACAAATTGGTCAGGGCGTGTTCGAGTAATCGGGGAATATACATAAAAAAATCATACAATTACATTCGAATTAATAACCTTTTCTTTTTTTTAAGTCGGTTATATGCGTCTCGTACGTTTGGGGTAACCGCCGAGACAGGAACCATAAAACGTGCTTGGAGATCCATGGCTTTAACTTTATAAGGTTTAAGTTACATATTACGAGCACATCCTGGTATTATGATTTTTTCCAGAAAAGTATTTTTTCATTTTTTACTGATGTAAAACGAAGAAGTTTTTAATAAATTGATGTCCTTTCAGGATGTTAAACTGTCGCGCTTTGAACACATTAATGTTAACTCCAGCCAATTATTCGATCTTCTTTATTGAATTAATTAATAACACCCTGGTTGGTATTTTGTAAGAGTTTACTATTTTATATTTTTTAAAAAAGAGTATCGATTGTCATTGCATGTTTGTCATTACATAAAATATATTTGGTTTTCTCATAGGGACATCTGGTATTTTTATTTCTAAAGAAATGGATTTATCAGTACCAATCTTTCTGCGATCAAGAAGGAATTCACTCCTGTTGGAAACTTTAGACGTAACAAAAATGTTCGTGCTAAGCCCTGTGTATACAACGTGGAAGGGACATACCCGTAATAAATTGAACCACGGGCTATACTAGATCACTTTAACAAACATAAGACGAAAAAAATATTGGCATTTCCGTACTAAAGTGTGCTGCCGCCCGGGCAATTTGTATGGGAGTGCCAACATTTTTTTTTTGTTCTTTGATTGTTATTTTAATTTCATTATACTATAGTGGTCTAGTATAGCCCGCGGTCCGATTAATACGGTTATGTCCCTTCCACGTTGTATATACATTAATAATACATATGTGGGCGAAAAAACGACACCATCTAGTGATGAGTGGCGAAACATTGATATCCGTAGCGCCATCTATTATTTGCCAGGTAAATTAAAAACCCCGACTTTCTAGCTTTAACCCTTTAGAGCGTTGGTTTGATGCTCTAAGTTTTTAAATAAATTTCAAACGGCTGAACCGCTAAAACTGAACCGTATCAAAATAGGTCCATCAGTTTGAGAGCTACGACGCCACAGACAGACTCACAGACAGACATTAGCGTCAAACTTATAACACACTTTTTATTCGTCGGTTAAAAAGAAGTCAGATCAAACTTATCGTCAGTACATATGTTATTTTTCATAAGCCGTGTTCAAGATTACACATAAAAGTAAGTATATTACCTATAATTGTAAATAAAATGATATATCTATACACTGCAAACTAAAACTTAGAATAGGTATTTATCATTCTGTGATAAATCGTTAAAGTGGCAGTGGGCGGGACACAGCGCGAAGAACCGATGGCCGATGGGGAGAAAAGTTTATCGAATAGCGACTACATACTGGCAAGCGAAGCGTAGGACACCCACCCACAAGGTGGTCTGACGACCTGACCAACGTCTCTGAAAGGCGCTGGACGCAGGCCACTCTAGATCGGTCATTGTGGAAATCCTTAGGAGAGGCCTATGTCCAGCAGAGGACATTATGCGGCTAAGATGATGGTTCTGTGATAATTATCCCTTATATTACTTACCGCTATCCTTCTCTAAAAAAATTATGCACATAACTCCAGTAGAGGAAATGCAAAAACCCGACATTGGCTCAATAAAATTATAAAGCCAAAGATCATTATATGAAACAACTATCTTTGTGCTTATTCATAAGTGGCCCATTTCAGCTTGAGAAATATCTGTTTAGGAGCATGTCGAACCATACTCTCTGCATAGTTCCGTACTAAATGCTATCTCTGAAAAACAAGTTAAATATGATTCTAGCGCCATATTATAGATATACAGACAAATATGCATCCACACTGACGTTATTTTTTTGCTGATTTGACAGGGTTACTGGTTTTTACACCGAGCGACTGCCGTCTGACCTCCGCAACCCAAAGGGTAAACCAGAACCAATTCTTGGAACGGTTTGATGAGCAAACGTTAGATGGCGTTCCACAGATTATACGTACCTTCGGAAACACAGAATAATTTTTTTTGGATAATCAGGTGATTCAAGTCTGCAATATCTTAACCAGACATTAAAAAACTTTTCACAAAGAATGCATCCCAGTGGGATTTGAACTCAGTACCTCCGGATACGGCGAACATCTTGATCACTGGACCACGGTGGCAGTCATTCCACAAAGAATAACATCCATGTGGATGCACCATTACAGGGACAGAATAGACGTGACGAATTATGGTAAAATGGTGGTCGCTTGTTCTTTCGCTTTGGAACCCTGAAGCATTAATTCCGTTTTTAACCAGTCATTGTGTGAAATGGCTAGTGAACCATTTGTCGGCTACTCCACAGGCGTCCATCGCAAACTGCAAAGCGTAGTGTTTCTGTTATTAGGCGATATCGATGGTTTCCGTAAACATCAAATTTTCTTGATTACCAAACACAAAAAGAGTGTTGTGTCTAAAGTATAGCGAACTTTAGACACAACACTCTTTTTGTGTTGGTACTCACTCTGTGCTTTGCTACGATCGATGTTAGTTATGAGCACATGTCATTTTGCTGTGTAATTTCAATTTAGAGGCTTTAAGGTCTGGGAGAGAGAGACATATAAAGCACTCCACCGGCAAGAGCCCAGCTCCATAATATAAGAAGAGGGCCTTGCGATCCTTAATCTCTGCATACCTCAAAAAAGTAGAAAATATTTACAAAAATAAACGTATCGAAATTTCGGATTGGGGGCGGTTAACGTCACCTTCTAGTTAAAATCTGTATCTTCGACATTATATGCTAAAAACAGATAAGAAAAAATACGTATTCAATACTTTTTAATAATCTACCTCTGATCTGTATCATGTCCTTATAGAGGATTTTGAATAAACTTTAAAGGGGCCAGGTCATTGTACACCAGCGCAAAAAATACTTTAAAATAGTATGAATGCAATGAGGCTAACATTTTATTTTTATTCGTTGTAATCTTAGAGTAACTTTAACTTTAATATCGAGTGTAATATTACATAATGGCGACATTGTCATGGCGGCTACTTTTCGGTGCATTCAAAACTTATGGCACCATTTCTAAGCACTTTCTGAAGTGCCATTTTTGAAACACGTAGTCACCTAAACGAATGGTTTTTCCATACAAAAAACCGTTCTTTTAGTGATTCCGTTTTTCAAAAATGGCACCACTGAACGTCAATGTGTAATGTCACATTTAGTAACTGTCAAAGTCAAACAACGATTGACAAACACCATAACGTAATCGATCGACCGGTGGACGATCATTCTTGCAGATGTGCCATTTTTCAATCTAAATTAAGGGACTCATTAGGCCATTGTTCAGCTAAATAATTAAGCACAATATTTGGGTCCCACGTTAAGTTATACTTCGGAGCAGTAGGCCTGAGATGAAAAACTCCTTTCATAAATCGTTTCACGCTCTCATTGTTAAGATGATCCCAACAACAGAGATATTGCCGACTTAAGGATATTAATCGTACCAAACTGTGCCCCGTTAGTAAAAAGTAAAGATAAAAAAGGAGGGGTATCCATAAGCTAAGAAAAATGACCCCTCTAGAAAATTTTAAAAACTATGTTTTTTGAATAGCATGAGCCTTATACGTAAAGAAAATACAATTCATTTTCCAGAAATATCTTTTATTATTTTTTAGAACACAATTCAAATAAGTATGCAACATTATAAGATATTTTGAATTTTACTTATATTTGTAGGTTTAGCATGCAATAAATTAAAACTCACAAGAAAAATGAAACAAAATATTTAAAAAATTATATCAATTCTGTATCAGAATCATCTGACCACCCGAACTTGGAAGTGTTCACTGCTGCGTCCTGCACAAACTGACTGTAATGAATATCACGCTGTACGTTGGTTTCATGTCTTTGATATGATAAATACCACAGTACTGATGCTATGTGAGCACAGCAACCAACAGTACGAGCTCCTACCTTACATTGACAATACCAACCCGAAATGTTAGTGGTACTGTACTCTAACCAAAGATAATATTGTTTAGAGGAGACATGTCGTGACTGTATTTTCACTCTTATAATACTATTATTTTCACGATGAATTGCAATCGTGTAAAGTCCTTGGGTATCCAGATGTTCCTTAGTATATGACTTGGCTTGTTTTAATTGGTAAACACCTAAAGTTATAAAGCGTAATTCTTCAGTAGTAAGGCGGGGAAAGTCTGTTAAAGAATCGCTTGACATTTCTTTCCATGAAACTCGCTTTCTTGCCCAGCCTTCTTGTTCAACTTTTTTTTTCAAATCATTTGATGTTTTGGAAAGACTAAGCATACGGCTAGCCAAAATGACGTCATTTTCATTTTGTATTCTTGGTGGTCTATAAGCGTTACAAATAGAACTCACTATCTTGACGTAGTCACCAATGTAGGGTATTTGAGAATTAGGCATCACGTTGTTCAGTACATTGAAAGTTTTGAGTAGCCCGTTCATAGCCTCTATAACCCATCTTATAGATGTTATAAGACGTGACTCATTGGCCTCATCTGTCGTATGTTGTAGTTCACCTTTTTGAAGAAAATGAGGCATTTTGGGTATAAGGTTCATGTCTTCCATTAAGCTAACACTGTCTCTGAATCCTCTATCTACCACAATAACATCATTTTTTTGTAAATATTCTCGTAATGAATTAGCACTTCTCGTAAGATGAAAATTAAATATTGAAGCATCATTATTTTTTCCATCGGCGAAGAAAGGGCCCAATACATCTAAAATATACCCTGTCGTTGTGACTACCATCATTGGTTTTACAAGCGGCCTACCTTTATGCAAAGAGTAGGTTCTTCTTTGGAAACTGTAATCTGCACTTTTTTGTATGTAAATATAGGTACCGTCAAGAATAAGAATTAAAGTATCTTCTTCTGCACTAAATATTTTTTTCGCCATCGGTCGTGTATGTTTGTTAATCAAGTCTTGACGAGTGATGTGTGTGTATCCTAAATATTTAGGTACAAACTCTGCCATCAACACCCTTCTACAACTGTGTATACATCTACTAATAACTATTTTAGGTAAATGAAACAGTGATGATAGAACTCGATGTGACAATCCTGTACGAAGCTTAGTCAAAAAAACGGCTAAACAAGTGCGGTTCGACCGTTGTGTAGTTGATCGTATATGATTCTTCACGTAGTTAAATAAATTGTCAAAACATTCTATATCTAATCCAGTTAATGACCAGTAATCTTCAATTTTTAGACGGCCTGGAGTGTCAAAATCAAGTCCTTTTTTGTTTGCCATCATTTGAATATTTTTCAATAATTGGCCTATGTCTGTCCGATTGAGCATAACCGATCCTTCTCTTGAATGAACAGACAAAGCGTCTTCTTCCTTTATAAAAATGGAGGCTGAGAAGTGAAATGTTGATTACAACATTTATTTCCAGGTGGAATTAAAAGCCCAGTGTCCACAAAAAACTTTGATATAGCCTTATGTGAAATTCTTTTCATTACTCTGTCAGTTCGTGTACATATTAAACACTTTTTATGATCAATGCGAGTACGATTGATACCAATTTTTATCTTTCGTGGACTTATAGCATGTTTTCCAGGTTTGGGCTTTCCGTCCGATTCTTTAAAAGTACTGCTGCATGAAGACATGTAAATAGAATCACTGTATGTACGATGACAGTGGTTATAAGCCTTAGTAAAACATTTAGGACATACCTTACAGTCAGATCTTAAGTTTTCATTTATTTTCTTCAGGTATTGCACATATTCATCTTTTTTGATAGATCTCAATTTATTTTTTCTAATTCTAGATGAACAACAGTCACATAACCAGCTTTTAGGCATTGTAATCTATAATATAAAATATTTACTAATATTCAATCAATAATCAAATGCAATAGCGAACTGTTTTCAATGTTCACTAACAAAAAAATGCGCCGTAGATCGTCCGATAACGACTGATTTTTAGAATGGACTGAACTTAAAAGAAACAAAGCAATACGTTCTTTATTGTTTTCATCTCTCTTACACTAGAGTGTTGACATTGTTATAAACACAGTATTCGTATAACGCACGATTTAAATGAAGAGTGGGGAGTCGAAGTGAAATGAAGATAGCAGTAATAACATACGATAATATTTTTTGAATACGACTGCTGAAGATTAAAAAAAGTTTTATTTTACTATGAGCGCATTATTTTAGCATGATGACTTTTTTATATGTTGTTCTTTAGACGTTAACAAATATATACACATAAAAATTAAACTGCTAAAAAGATGCGCTCATGTCTGAAAAAAATTGATAATGCAAAAAAAAGGTACAATTTTCCAAAAAAAGCCATTTTGACCTCAGTTTGTTGATTTATTTCGTGAGCAAAACGTAATTATTTGGACTTTTAATTTATTTTAGCATAAAGTTAGTGTTCAGTATTTTACAAAAAAAAAAAAAATGAAAAATATAATAAAACATATTATTAAATTTTTGGTCAAATTGGGGTAAATTTCCTTAGCTTATCGATACCCCTCCTTTATGACATTTGCAATAGATGGCTCTAAATAGTTTAAATTATTAGAATCACAATAATTAATCCAATGTTTGATGCAGCAGTCATACTGTTTGTATGTATTGCCGGTAAGAGAAGACAAAATTATTTCGATAGATTTATCATTTAGGGATTTGCGTAATAACGATCTCCTGACAATTTCACGGCAACTAAAATGAGCGTCTGGTTCATTTTGTGGAACAACCTGGAAGGAGATTTTAACAAATTAATGCTTGGGCCAAACTTTAAGAAATCTGATATGGTCATTTTTTTCAATACCGGGAACCAAGGATGGGTTGGCCAGTACGGCACGACAATTATTCCTATAGCTCGGTCTGCTTTTATTTTTTGTAACGCTTTTTGTATAAGTGCGAATGGGGGAAATGCTTAAAAGAATAGCTTAGATCAAGAAATAGTAAATGCATCCACTCTCCACGTATCTGGATGACTCTTCCAAGAGACAAACTTGGTGCATTTAGTATTACAGCGGCTGGCAAACAAATCTGTCTGGCTTACCAAAATATTGTACAATTTTTTGGTAAGCTTTGACAGATAGTTCCCACTCAGAATCCGTAATTTTTTTTTCGTGACAACTCATCCGCTTCATAATTGTCT
Source organism: Acrobasis suavella (assembly GCA_943193695.1). Lineage (NCBI taxonomy): Eukaryota > Metazoa > Arthropoda > Insecta > Lepidoptera > Pyralidae > Acrobasis > Acrobasis suavella. The sequence goes on from OW971948.1 coordinate 10,329,373, forward strand.
CGTGTATTTATATAAGACGCGAATACTATAATTTTACGCTCCTCACACCACTGACATAATTCTTTTGCTATATCATGAAAGAGTGGGTATTGAACACTTCCCATTCGATTGATGCATGAGATAGCAGTAGTATTGTCAATTCTTAACAATACTTCGCAACCTGACAAATTTTTAGCAAATGTTTTTAGTCCGAAAAAAGCTGCTTTTAATTCTAAAACATTTATATGCAAATGTGATTCATAATCATTCCAAAATCCATATATTTTGTTACCATCGCAATGAGCTCCCCAACCGCTAGTAGATGCATCTGAAAATATTTCGAGTTTAAATTGATTAAATCTAAACGGATTCCCTTAAGATTCTATATTCTTAAGCCACCAATCGATATCATTCTTTAGACTTTCGGGTAAACTAATTGTCTGATCGTAGCTAGGATTATTTTGAAGACAAAGATATTTATGACGCTTGAATGCTTTAGTATAAAGCCATCCGTAATTAATAGCTGGACATACTGATGTTATTAAACCTACGAATTTCGCAAAAACGCGTAACCTGTATTTTGTGATTGACCTAAACTTAATCAATTCATCTTTAATTTTAATAAACTTTTTTTTCGGGAAGTTTTAAGACCATATCATAGGAATCAAATATAAAACCTAAAAATTTACATTGTTTACTTGGTATTAAGCAGCTTTTTTCAGTGTTGATTATAAATCCAAGATGTACAAGTGAATTTTTTGTATAGGTCTCATTCTGCTGGCATTCCCAATAAGTTCGACCTATACAAAAAATATCATCCAGGTATATAACAGACATAAAACCTTTTGATCTCAAGAATTCCATTACAGGTTTTAATAATTTCGTAAATACATATAGTGCTGTAGATAAACCAAATGGAAGACAATTAAATTCATATAAACGGTCGTTATATTGAAATCAATGTATTAAAAAATAGGCGTCTTTCATGTCTAAAGATGCCATGTAGCAATCTTTTGTTATGAGTTTGGACGCTGTCCTATAATCTTCCATTTTAAAATGGTAGTTGTAACAAAGTTATTTAAACATTTTAAATTTAAAATAAAACGGTGGTCTCCGTTTAGTTTAGGTACCAAAAATACACTCGATATGAATTCATTATTCTCATGTATGCTGAGATGTTTCTGTAATGGCCTGTATCTTTAATAAGGAATTAATAGAATTGACAAATAAATTGTGCTCCGCATTCGACTTAGGGAGTACGTTAGGAATATTTGTACGACAAGGAGTTGACTTAAAAGGGATTTTATATCCTTTTAACCAAGACAAGACTGAGGAGTCTTGTGTAATATCTTCCCATTTGAAAATAAAATACTTAAAACGACCTGAATATACCTCTTTTAGCGCCTCCTGTTGCTCCCTGTTCGCTCCGATGTCTCCCTATCCCGACGTCCCCGCTGTTGAGAGTCGTTGAACGAAGACTGGCGTTGACGCGCTCTGCCCGATTCTGTCTTGGGAGTTATCTTTCGAGGCATCGTTTTCCAGTTTAAACGAGCCTTTGAATTCTTATTTGGCTTAATAAAATTATTTTTATTAAACATGTTAGGCCTGTTGTTTTTGACCTGTTTAAGATCGGCTGCCGATTTTTTGATGTTCTTTGCTGATTTTAATTTTTCAGATATGTTTTCTCCGAAAAGTAAGTTGTCTCGGGTTGACTCCGTAAGGGTTTCTCTAAGTTCCGGGTTTATTGAAGATATAACAAATCCACAGCGTGTTCTTGTATCACTGAAGTGACTATCACAAAGCAATCTGCAGGCATCGCTAATCGGTTTTAAAATTTTTGTATGACTTTCTTTCGAGATAGCCATTTCAATTGCTTGATTAATAGCAGCTATAGCTATAGATAACTATTTTTGCTTGGCTAACAGAGAGGCATCTCTTTTGACCATATTGTCGGCTAATGCAACCTTCACTTCCGCGTTCAGCGATGGCGCCACAAGCATATCACAATTTTCAGGTATTAAATATTCATTTAATAATTTGTCTTTTTCATCTTTAGAAAGCCCCTTCGACAGGATGTCTTGCCACCTGGACGCTAAGTCTTTGTGGGTCGGTTTGTCAAACTTATTATCAGTTTTGGGTGCATCACTCAACAGGACAAGTATCTCGCTGTCTAATTCTATGTCTGTATTCTCATCCGCCTCCGAAGTTGAGGGCATATCATTGGAATTCGTTGGTGTAGGTAGACGTAGGCTTGACGTTGTTAATATTGTGAATTAAATCAGCTCCTACAACAAACCATTTGTTTAAACGTAACGGAGATAGCCCAGATGGCGTCTCGCATTTCCACAAAAGCATTTTTACCTATTTATTGTGAAAGAGATAGCCCAGATGGCGTCTCGCATCACATACGTATTTGGAGTATTCGTAACGTAATAACGCCCGATAATATTTTTATATAGTGGCAGAGGTAGCCCATATGGCGTCTCGCATCACCCGAAAAATATACAACAATAAAACATACAGCATTATGTGCTTATTTTGTAGCAAATCACTAAATACAAAAATATGTGGGTAGATTGATTTTTACATATAAAAACCGTTACTATACGAAATAACTTAAAATGGCGAAATTAAAATAAAGTTAAATAATAAACTCATCTTCTTTTTCAAAATCGGAGTAATCGTCGCTGTCCGAGTAAATAATGAAACGCTTATGTTTTTTGTTTGATTTTTCTTTCAGTTGAGACTTAAGCTTTTTTATTTTCTTATGAATTCTCTCATTGCTGCTATCACGCTTCCTTTTATTCGGCATAATAACACTTTTTGTGAACAAAGATTTTTGAGAACCTAGTACTAGTGCGAAGGCTTAAGCACGAGATCCAACTAAGCAGACGTGAAGTGGGTATAGTGTTGCCAGTGTATATTTATTTTTTCCCCACTTTCTACAAACGTGCAAGGCAGTAGCGTGGAAGCTCGACTACAATATGTTAAACTAATTGCTAAGAATGAAGTTGTGAAATATAATACCTCTGATATCACAGACTAAGTTTGGTGGCCTGATGGGTGAGCATAGGAGGCATAAAAATTTCTCTAGCTTCATTGGTTCCGGCTGTCATTATTTCTTGGCAGTCGTCAAGCTTTGATATCAGTATCATGGATCAAAACTGCCTTTAGATTATTTTAATTACTTATTTGAACAGACTTTGATTAAATTCATGATATATTGAAAATAATTGCGGATGGTTCTAGTAATAAAAATACAACAATTTCCCCGCACACATCACTAAATAACTCAGTTTTACTTCCGTTAGTAGTCACCTTTTGACAGTTTTAAACCATCATTTCAGCGTTATAAACTTTAAAAAAGCAGTAAAATTATTTTTTGGATTAATTGGCTTATTTGGTGCTACTAATTGGTAAACATACTTTGATTCAATATTTGCTAAACGAACGTGTGATTTTGACTAAAACTGACGTTGTCTTCCGTTCCACTTTCACTTGTTTTTATTTGAGACAAGTCCATTCAATTAATGTCCAGATTTGAATCTATATTTAGAAGATTTGGATCTATATCTTATAGAAAAATCAGTTGCTGGATTAGATAGACAATTCATTTACTATAAAGGCTTTAATGTGCGAATTTTAATATCAGTGAAATTGTAAGGTTGATATTAATTTTAATTACTTGAGCTTTGAAGGCGGCAGTAAACTTAGTTGTAAGTAAATGATCTGACGTCATTAACTACCTATTAAGAAAACGAAAAAAAAAATTAGAAATTAACAAGTGATACAAATATCCAAAGATAAATAAAAGATGTTTTTACTTTTGATTTTTTTGACTTTAAATTTCGATAAATATTCAGCTGAACCAATGCTGGTTACATTATATTTTCACCTATCACGAGGAGCTCAGTGATCCGGCGGGAGTGCGCATTACTAGCGCTTTCGCATGTAAAGCGACACCAGGCGCGGTCCGCACTTGGATGGGTAACCACAAGTGGCATAAACATTTCTTGAGCTCTTCCGTGTTTCGGAAGGCACGTATAAACCGTTGGTACCAGCTGTCATCATTGTATGGCAGTCGTCGAACTATGTCAGATGCCTTTAGGAAAATGACACCAGTGCTGGCCACTTACACACCCGAAAAACAAAAAAAAATCCTTATCACCATGAGTAGATGACGTGTTTGATTTCTATCTTTTTACTGTACACTTGTATATGATGTGCGCTATCTTTACATCACTTCATATTGGGCTAAATAGGGTTGTCTCGATATGTTAACTTTTCTTTTAAATTTTATTCAATAGTAAAATTTTGCTACATCCGAAAAGACATGTATATTAAAAATAAACTAGTGGTTCTGTTAGCTAAAGACCTTGCGACCCATATGACACCGCGATTTTGAACACTTTTCAAATCCAAATCAATTTTTTTAAATAATTACACAGGGCAATAAAAACGAATATATTTTATGGTGCATGAAATTAAACCAGTATTTCCAGTAGACTTTTGTATGATGATTATCAACTTATTTGTTTTTCAATAGTTAGTTCAAATTTGTGGAAAAAATTCTTTTTTAAAACTTAAAATTCAGTTATTTTGTATATTTTGAAGGGGTGATATTTATAACAAACCAAAATTGTAAAAAGTCAGTTTTAGATTGCAAAATTAAGTTTCACGTTTGTCTTCAAAACAAAATTTGATTCATGTTCCTACCTTTTTTTTTGCAAAGTTATGTAAAGTTGAATTAGCCATGCTTTTTTAATACAAATAGTATGGGGAAATTTGGTCTTCAGCAAAATCTTGGATATCTCCGTACTGACATTAAATTGACTAATGATTGAAACGCTGTAGCAAAGAGCAAGATTTTTACTATATCACAAGCGTAGTTATAAAACGGAAACAATAATCATTTTTTGAACGTTGAGGCAATTGTTTTTAATTGTGCACGTACATTGTTTGAAAATAATAAAAATTGCAGTTTTCTACATCAGATATAAAATTTAAAGCTATTAGGCATATATCATAAAATTTAAAGCTATTAGCTATAGTACTGGGTTCGTATTTTACATACGAGTTAAGTAATAAACCACTTTTAGTTTCAACGCACCAAAAACCTTGTTGCCCTGTGTTATAGAGCCTATTCACAAAATTTCACGAAAATCGGTTATGAAATGCTACCTATAGAAAAACATCTAAACCGCGGGCCCGCTGGATAATGCGCACGAACTTTGCAAGTTGGCTTTCAAGCTACACCTGGCTTGATCAAATAACAATAGTTTAAGACTTTCTCATCATAGTGCGGTCTCAGTTGCATCTTTAGCTAGCTTAGTACTGCTTCAGAGTTTGTCTTCTGGCTTTTTCTTCTCTTCTTCACACAGTGTCGCCATAAATATAACAATCCTTCTATGGGGTATTGACCTCAATACCAAATACCGGTACCCATATAGCGAAGAAAAGGTGGTATACTAGAAAAGATGCGGCATAATTTGATGTTCGTTTCATTCGGAGGACACTTGCCAGTTTCCGCAAGACGTAACCTTACTAGCACAGGCTACTCTAGCAATTTGCTAAAGGCTAGATATGCCACATAGAATTGCATGAAATTTTTTATAGAGATGAGAAAGCGCCAGATTTATTTAAGAGGAAACAGCCCTAGATTGTACAATGATCAATCAAACCGTAAAACTTCGAGATAAATTGATAATTTTTTATATAAGTAATAACCAAATAGCACTTCTGTCATGTCACCGTGCAAAATGCTGCGTTACACTAGATCATTGTAAGTACATTTTTTATATTTTTGACATATGTAATACATAAGTTATGACTAGTATAATAACCAAATTTAGAATTCTTTCATTTTATTTTTTGGGCTTTACATTTAGCCAAAAGTATATATTTTGATATCTATATACCTATTATAATATAAGGAAACTACAATGTATTTATAAGCATTGCAAATAATCCGATTAATCATAAACGGACTAAACATTGACATCAAATTTTAATAGAGTATACTTTGTGGTCGTGGGCTGACTGAAATAGTCAATCAATAATAAGTAATAATATCTTTAACCCATATCTTCCCAAGACACGAAATTTAAAAATAAGTATGGTTTTTATTACGCATATCAAAAAATTACCTCTTTAATAAGACAAATATGAACTTTTGATTTTTATGAGATTTTTTTTAAGCTGAATTTCAGGACCGCACCTTAAATGGGGCGTTGGGAACATATGGCCTCGGATTATGTATGGAGAAATAATATACATGATGTTTTAAGTTAGACCCTTTTTATTTACGAAATTAACAAAATAAATAAAAAACTAATGGACAAAGCGTAGGAAAAACTATTTTATAGTGGAGAATGATTGAGAGCAATGTTGATGCAAACCCATTTGCTGTAACGAAACTTCGTATTTTTGTGGTATTCACGACACCGAATTTGAGTTTTTGATTATGTCGTGATCCTTTTCATCTAGTCTTATCTAATCAGGCAGTTTTTCTTGAGCGGCATAGGTGATATTGTTCCGATTTGTTTCGGAAGATACGACGATGCTTTTTCTAGAATCAAGTATGTTTGTACTATGTATCTTGTAAGTAAAAAAATCGTGAAAATCTTTTACCTGACCTGGTGAGAGTCGGTAAAACTGGTATGCGTTATTTGCACACACATTTATGGGAAACATCATCATTTGCCAATACCATCTCTTCAGCCTGATTCCGATTCTATAGTTGCCAACATTTTGGTCGAATCTATCGACTCCACCCATGAACTTGTTATATAGTTGGTAACAATGTGATTGATCGCTTATGGTTGCACCACCTTTTTGTCTTCCCCAATTGGCTGAACTCTGCTTTTATTATTATCATTGTAACTCACTAATGTCGTGTTCGACGAAACATCCGTAATTTGATGTAAAGAGCTTCTTGCAGTCTTTTGTGATGTGGATGGCTGCTCCTTCTCTTCTTCCTGATTTATAGCGTCAATACCCTCCACAGTTTCTAAAACTCCTTCTGATGATGTACGGACCGTACGACGAATCTCAGCTTTAGCCAACAACTGGCGACGCCCAAGATTACTAATCTCCACTACATCCTCGCTTCCAATATTTTTATCACTCACATCGTAATTTTCAGGCGGCTTAATAAAAATGTCAGCAGAAATTGTAAGATTATTGTCTTTTTAGGGCGATATAATTTCATAAACATTCAATCTATTACAAAAAAGAGCACAAGTTAAAGCTCTAAATATAAAAAATGTAGGTTCAAATAAAATTTAGGCAGCCAACTACCACAGTGCCTCCTGTTCCCAACGCACCTCAAATGGGGCGTTAAATATAACCTTTCAAACGTCATATATAAAAACGAATTATCAACATATTTTTAATATTACCCAATAGTATAGCTAATAACTTACTAAAATTACAGCTTCACTAAAAATATAAATAATGGATGTAAAAGTTGTAACTTACCTTTTGCTGGAACTCATGTTGGTTGAAATTCACAAAACTCGGTGATTTATAAATACTTCACAAATGAGCACATTGACTGTCAACCACTATTAGATTAACTGCAATGACATCTAGTATAAAATAAAATTATTTCAGCTACCGTCACTTTGTTCAAGCTTTGTCACGTAAAATGTATGTGCACCTTAAATGGTGCAGTGGGAAGATATGGGTTAAGTTAGGTATTGTCCTATTGAAAGACGATACTTGGGACGAATATTCCCGTTTGACCTACTGGTAGGATTTATTGAGTAGATCTACGAGAACAAGCTCATGCTATAAGTTAAATAATATTTGTATAACATCCTTAATGTTTTAAACGTAAATTTTGAAATTTTTAAAATGGTGGGTATATGGGGGTTGTAAACTTTCAAAATATCATATTTCCACAAAAAAAAAATCTAAAATGTCATAAAATGTTTTTGTTACCCTTATTAAGACGCAACCTTTTTGTCTGATTAACTTTTTTATCCAATACACTTAAAAAACAATAAAAAAATAACAGTCGGGGTGACTTGCGAGGTCTAGGTACAGCTCACGGAACCACTAGTAATCAGGGTCTCTATTATAACGGTGGACGTTTAGTTTTTATATGGGATGTAAGATCATCTCAATTTCGGTTTTCTTATAGTAATCCATAAACCCTAAAGATTAACTTAAAGTATTGATATAATTTTTTATTGTAGAGTATTAATTATACTAGCTTCGCAAGCGGCTTTATCGACATCGAAAGCTACTAGTGGAAAGCGGCACAATGCAAGACAGTTTCCAGAGAATTTTCTTTTTGGGACCGCCACTGCCTCTTATCAAATCGAAGGAGCTTGGGATGAAGATGGTTAGTTTCAGCACACTTTGTAAAATTTCTGATGAAGTAGTAATTTAATGAATTTCTAAACACTACTATATTTTCAGGTAAATCTGAAAACATTTGGGATCATCTTACTCACACAAACACCTGCGCCATAGCTGATTGCTCCACGGGAGATGTGGCTGGTGATTCTTATCATCAGTACAAGAGAGACGTGGAGATGATGAGGGAACTGGGACTCGATCACTACAGGTTTTCACTTTCGTGGACAAGAATTTTGCCCACAAGTTTCCCAGACAAAATCAACGATGCCGGAGTTGCTTATTACAATAATTTGATCGATGAGATGTTGAAATATAACATCCAGCCTATGGTTACCCTGTACCATTGGGATTTACCCCAAAAGCTACAGGATCTTGGAGGTTGGACCAACCCTTACATTGTAGACTGGTTTGCTGATTACGCACGTACTGCATTCGAGCTTTTCGGAGACAGAGTCAAATACTGGATTACTATGAATGAACCACGCGAGGTCTGCTATCAGGGTTATGGGTTCGATACTTTGGCACCTCGACTAAAAATGCAAGGAGTTGCAGAATACATGTGCGCCAAGAATTTACTTCTTGCCCACGCAACGGCATACCATATTTATGACAGCGAATTTAGAGCAGCGCAGGGTGGCACTATCGGTATCACGTACAGTGCACAGTGGTATGAACCTGAGACTGAGGAACACATTGAAGCTGCTGAAACGGCCAATCAATTTGAGGTAATATTATAGGTATACATGTAAGTTGGTCCCATTGTCATTATCTAATATTATCTCGTAAATTCTCGAGCATTATCGCGAGCATTCTCGGAATTTCTTGTGAATCTAACTTATGATCTCGAAAATTGCATTCACAAAGAGTTATTTGGTGAAATGAAACTGATGTATATTACTATTTCGTAATGAAAAAGGAAAGTATTTAACGTAACGATTCTTCCACAGTGGGCTCAATACTCACACCCCATCCACTCAGAGAGTGGAGACTGGCCGCCAGTAATGAAGGAGCAAATCGCAGCCAGAAGTGCCGCTCAAGGCTTTGCCAGGTCCCGGCTGCCAGAATTCACTCCAGAAGAAGTAGACTTTATACGCGGAAGCTCCGACTTCTTCGGTCTTAACCACTATACAACTTATCTGGTATACAGGAACGAATCTGTTTATACTGCTCACGAAGTCCCATCGTATTATGATGATATGGCAGCCACAATTTACCAACCTGATGAATGGGAAGGTGGTGCTTCCAGTTGGTTGAGGGTAGGAATTTTTTTTTTTGTTTTTCAAAAATGCACTTTTTTCGTGGGTTACACTTCACATGTCCATGTTTTACCGTCAAGTATGCCAGTAAATGAGAGTCAGGTTGATTTAAAATAACGTCTAACAAAATATACTGACATTATTTTTTATTTGACTTGTAATGTATCGACTTCTTATATGTATGTTTGTTTAGGTCAAATCTTGCGACTCAATTTTCATCAACCGATTGAACTTAAATTGTGCATACTTATGTAAGTCGGATGACAATACAATAATGAGCTGTTCTGATGATGGAGCCGTAAGATATTCGACATAACTCAGTAAAGAAACATAATCTCATTGAGTAGGACTCGTTTGATTTGTCTTGACGAGGACTTTATGGTAGACAATGTCTAGAGTCTGATCAAGGTGACGGAAGTTGGTCGATGGAACTTAGTAATAAAACAATGCTCCCCCATAGACTTTGGGCTTACTATGTTTGTCTTGATGAGTACTTAGGCTTTACAAAAAAAGCTTGTGTACGAAACAATGTTTTTTTCAAAAAACCTTATTGAAGGTAGATTTAGTCCATGATATTCAATAAATTGCCCCAAAAAAGACATAAAGAAGTAAAAAAACAATGATTTTCACAGAAACTTGGATCAGAGGATCGGTGAAAAAAAAATTAGGGAATATGCATGTATTTTTTTTTATTTGCTTATTAAAATCCTATATATAAGAATTTACAAAATATCTTAATTAGCGACGAACATGTGATACTTAAAGTTTCAATAAGAAAGAGAAGTCCGACATGGACTGGTGACGTCAAAATCCATATCATCTATACATTAGCCATAGAAAATAGAGTTTTTGCCGGTGAAATAGACATATTTTTGTAAAATCGTTATATCTTGTTGTTAGTACTTTAATTTTGAATATTAATGGATAAACTGATTAGATAACACATATCTTTTTTTTCGTGCATATTCCCTAAAAGTCAACCTATTACACTCTGTAAAAAGTTTCAAAAATAATTCCTCTATGATATTTCAATGATGTAACAAATATTCAGGTGCCAGCACTTTGTACAGAGAATTTATTAAAAAAATGTCTTTAGCGAATCCCGTCGGGTTTCTACAAACTGCTGATGAAAATCAAGGAAGACTACAACAATCCTATTGTCTACATCACGGAGAACGGGTTTTCGACACGCGGTGGCTTGGACGATGACGATCGTATTCTTTACTACAGGGAGTACATTGAAGCTATGCTTGATGCCATTGATGAGGGAGCAAATGTCCAAGCTTATACTGCTTGGAGTCTTATGGATAATTTCGAGTGGATGCAAGGTTACAGGTATGTAACATACTGAAGTAGTATACATAATGCGTTTCGATGTCCTCTGTGAGTTTAGAAGTAAGGTATCAACTATCGATGACCTCCGTCGCGTATTGATAACCACGTCATACCGTCATTTAGCTTGGACAAATTTGAATTGGCTTTTTCAAATTTTCGTGAGTCTTGGGTGTTTATCTATGTGTGGTATCTATTATAAAATTAAGTATCGTTGACTTAGTATCCCATCACACAGCTAGTTCAATCGGTGTTATTTGTTTTTATCTATTTTTTAATTATATATTTATTTGAATTAAATAAAAAATGAATACAGTTCTTGTTCGCCTTATTATTTAAGAAGATTATTGCGCGAAAGATCATATTATCAGTGAAGTGCACACAAAGTGGAAGTGGGGAAGATGACCCCCTACTTCATGGAGTTGGACTAACTCCAAAGCTTCGAAAGCCAAAAGCAGAATTACTAAATCTCCATATAGGGATGAGTCGTTACAAAAGAAGTGATATCTAATGCTACAACATTATTATTTCCTCATTAACTTTTTTCAGTGAAAGGTTTGGCCTCTACGAGGTGGACTATGAGAGTGATGAGAAGACCCGCACCCCGCGCAAATCCGCCTTCGTCTACAAAGAGATGATCCGCACTCGTGCCCTAGACTGGCATTACGAACCTGACACAATGGAGATGACTATCGATGAAGGACATTAGAATTTAATAAAGTAACTGTACTCAGATTCTTTTTTTATTTATAATTTTACAGGTCACGATTCATTACCAATTCTTAGAAAGTAAATGTTAGTCGCTCATTCAAAATGTGCTGCTCACTTATCTAATGAGTCCTATTTGATTCAAAATTCAGATTCGTAAAAATATTAAGGTGTTATTAGACAAAAAACTGTAAAGTGAAGACCTATGAATGTGTGTTACACTTTCACGCTAAAACTGCCAAACGGATTGGAATGAAATTTGGCATCAACATCATCTCAGCCGCCGCCGTCCACTGCTGGACATAGGCCTCTCTTAAGAATTTCCGAAAGGACCGATCTAAAGCGGGAAATTTGGCATGTAGTTAGCTTATCACCACTTGACAAGCATACGCTTTCAAAGCAAAAAAAGAAAATCTAAATCGGTCCTCATCCTTTTTGGAAGTCGGTTAAAATCCGTCTCCAACACCAAACTATTTAAACGATTTAAATAAAATTTATATGTATAAGTATTATATATTTATATATATTATATATTTATATATATTATATATTTATATATATTATATATTTATATATACCTGACAAGTATGTCCTGGAAAAAAATTTTTTGTTTGAGGAAACAATAACTTTTCAAATTGGTCAGGGCGTGTTCGAGTAATCGGGGAATGTACATAAAAAAATCATACAATAACATTGGAATTAATAACCTTTTCCTTTTTTGAAGTCGGTTAAAAAGGTATCCGAGCAGGTATATGCGTCACGTACATTTGGGGTAACCGCCGAGACAGGAACCATAAAACGTGCTTGGAGATCCATGGCTTTTACGTTATATGGTTTAAGTTACATTACGAGCACATCCTGGTATAAGATTTTGTCCAGAAAATGATTATTTCATTTTTTACCGATGTAAAACGAAGAGGTTTTAAATAAATTGATGTCCTTTCAGGACGTTCATTCCAGCCAATCTGTCTGCGACCACGAAGGATATAACTCGTGTTCGAAACGTTAGACTTAACAAAAAGGTTCGTGCTAAGCCCCGTGTATATATATACATTTATAATACATGAGTGGGCGAAAAACGACACCATCTAGTGATGAGTGGCGGAACATTGATATCCGTAGCGCCATCTTTTATTTGCCAGGTAAATTAAAGACCCCGGATTTCTAGCTTTAACCCCTTAGACCTCTTAAAGCGTTGGTTTGATGCTCTAAGTTTTCAAATAAATTTTAAACGGCTGAACCGCTAAAACTGAACCGTATCAAAATAGGTCTAACCGTTTGAGAGCTACGATGCCACAGACAGACTCACAGACAGACATTAGCGTCAAACTTATAACACACTTTTTATTCGTCGGTACATATGTTATTTTTTATAAGCCGTGATCAAGACTACACATAAAAGTAAGTAGGTTACCTATAATTGTAAATAAAATGATATATCTACACACTGCAAACTAAAACTTAGAATAGGTACCTATCATTCTGTGATAAATCGTTGAAGTGGCAGTGGGCGGGACACAGCGCGACAAACCGATGGCCGATAGGGAAAAATTTTCTCGAATGGCGACCACGTACTGGCAAGCGAAGCGTAGGACACCCACCCACAAGGTGGTCTGACGACCTGACCAAGGTCCCTGGAAGGCGCTGGACGCAGGCAACTCTAGATCGGTTATTGTGAAAATCCTTAGGAGAGGCCTATGTACAGCAGTGGGCGTTATGCGGCTGAGATGATGGTTCTGTGATAATATCCCTTCTATTACGTACTGCTATCCTTCTCTTAAAAAAAATGGAGCCGTCACGGGACGCCTGGTAGATGTGAAACATCGACGTTATTTCGTAAAAGTAGTATGCAGAAAAGAACAGATTGTGGTAGGAACTAAAAATGTCAATGAGTACTGTAATAAACAGAGTATACATTATAGGTATCCGAGCTCAGTGGAGCGAAAGAGATGGCTTAACGCCGGATCGAGTGAGAGAGAAACGCACAGTCGATTGCGCGTGGCGACGCGTCGCCACGCCAGAAATCGGTCTCACGTGCGCCTATAGATGTTTCACATCAAAAATATGCACATAACTCCAGTAGAGGAAATGCAAAAACCCGACATCGGCTCAATAAAATTATAAAGCCAAAGATCATTAAATGAAACAACTTCGTGCTTATTCATAAGTGGCCCATTTCAGCTTGAGAAATATCTGGTCAGGAGCATATCGAACCATACTCTCTGCATGGTTCCGTACTAAATGCTATCTCTGAAGAACAATACTGTAATTTGAAATGTGTCTTTTACTTATCAAGTTAAAGATACTTTTAGCGCCATATTATAGATATACAGATAAATATGCATTCACACTGACGTTATTTTTCTGCTGATTTGACGGGGTTACTGGTTTTTACACCGAGCGACTGCCGTCTGACCTCCGCAACCCAAAGGGTAAACCAGAACCAATTCTTGGAATGGTTTGATGAGCAAACGTTAGATGCCGTTCGGGACCCACAGCTTATACGTACCTTCCGAAACACAGAATATTTTTTTTTTTAATATTCAGGTGATTCAAGCCTGCAATATCTTAACCAGACATTAAACAAATTTTCACAAAGAATGCATCCCAGTGGGATTTGAACTCACGACCTCCGGACACGGCGAACGTCTTGATCACCAGACCACGGTGGCAGTCACTCCACAAAGAATAACATCCATGTGGATGCACCATTACAGGGACAGAATAGAGGTGACGAATTATGGTAAAATGGTGGTCGCTTGTTCTTTCGCTTCGGAACCCTGAAGCATTAATTCCGTTTTTAACCAGTCAATGTGTGAAATGGCTGGTGAACCCTTTGTCGGCTACTCCACAGGCGTCCATCGCAAACCGCAAAGCGTAGCGTTTCTGTTATTAGGCGATATCGATGGTTTCCGTAAACATCTAATTTTCTTGATTACCCAACACAAAAAGAGTGTTGTGTCTAAAGTTCGCTATACTCTGTGCTTTGCTACGATCTATGTTAGATATGAGCACATGTCATCTTGCTATGGGATTTTAATTTAGAGGCTTTAAGATCTGGGAGAGAGACACATAAAAAGCACTCCACCGACAAGAGCCCAGTTCCTTAATATAAGAAGAGGGCCTTGCGACCCTTAAACTCTACATACCTCAAAAAAGTAGTAAAAATTTACAAAAATACAACGTATCGAAATTTCGGAGTGGGGTCGGTTAACGTCACCTTCTAGTTAAAATCTGTATCTTCGACATATGCTAAAAAGAGATAAGAAAAAATACGTATTCAATACTTTTAATAATCTACCTCTAATCTGTATCATGTCTTTATAGAGGATGTTGAATAAACTTTAAATTTGTAATTACTGCAATAAATAGAAAGTGATGAAACTAATAAGTAAATAAAATATTAGTAATGAAGTATATATAATCTTAATGAATTTTATCAGTAACCTGAGTCGATCAATTAATTAATATTATTTTACGCCGCAAAATATGTTAATGGTAAACGGATGAAAAGCAGATAAACTTCGGTTCCAACGATTAATGGTTCGCGTTCTAGTAAGTTTCAATCAAAACTAAAACGGAATAAAAATCAAGCACAAAATATTACCACATCAAAAGTCATCTCTTTTCCGTCATAACCATCAATTGTGTGATGCCAAAATAAGCAAACATTCAAGTAATTTTATGACAAGCTTAAGTTATATTACCTAATGGTTATTATTTATAGATACATTAATACATTCCATACAAATAAGGCTCGAATCAAACATATGTTTTTTTTTTACATTTCTTATATTT
Source organism: Acrobasis suavella (assembly GCA_943193695.1). Classification (NCBI taxonomy): domain Eukaryota; kingdom Metazoa; phylum Arthropoda; class Insecta; order Lepidoptera; family Pyralidae; genus Acrobasis; species Acrobasis suavella. The sequence goes on from OW971948.1 coordinate 10,344,813, forward strand.
GCAACCTTATCAGACTACATTTTAATGATAATGGGCTCTACTTGGTCCTGGTATTAAACTTTGTTCCTCATCCAATGAGGTTAGTTATTATTATTACACTAAGTTCCTCATATTTCTAAATTTGTAATTAAATAACTTACGTCACAAGTAACGTATATTTATTCATTTAAATAATTAACAATAAACCAAAATCCATGGCCAAGTCTTGTTCGTCTTCGAGACGTTTGTTTGTGAATGCTGTTACTCTCTTACAGTTCATGAATTTAGGGTTAAATAGTATCCTTTCTCAACTATTCTTATTATGTGTATGTATTTGGAATGCGGACGTCAGACGTCCGTCGTCAATCGTTTGATGCAAGCTCGACGTTGAATAAATTAGTGACCATTCATCCTTACGCATTCCTGCACTCTGCACTAAAATGACGGTGTGAACTTTACACGACATGTGTGAAAATCGTTAAAAACGTTACCTTATCTAAGTACTTATTAACAACTCACAAGTTGAGTCGAAAATGGCTATGAACGTTTGGTTATGTTGAAAAGCTTGTTTTATTTGTTTTATGCTTATCATACATACATAAATATTAATGTGTATTCCTCTGGATTTCTGAGATTGATCGGAACTTCATGAAAGATATAAGAGACAAAAGAATTTTTAATTCGGACATGAGCCAAATAGGTCATGAAGTTATGGGGTTTCATAAAACAATACACACAGTTAGGAGTAAACTACTAACTATGAAAAGTCTATTTTAAATTACTTCTACCTGATTACCTATACAAGTTTTCTCTGCTTTAAATTATCAGAGACAGCAGTATAAAGAGAGTCATTAATGACACTGTACTACTATGAACTGTTTGTTTAATCCATTTTTCTTGCGTTGAAACAAGTCCTGTGAAATGGAATAGAAAACAATAGATCCTCTTGTGTTAAATTGCCTCCATAAAATTTTTCAACGAGCTAAAGCTACGTATCGTTGTTCACTACAAGCAAATGTACAATTTAATACCTACAATATAATGTTCCTTACGACTACATTTGACTTTTATTGTTCCAAGTTGTCACAAAGGTAATTTTATAGCGCGATAACATTTCTCTAACATATTGAAGCGATGTGTCATATACCCAAACTGTACACTGCACAGTGCCCCTTATTAACCTTATATGAATTTATTTTATTATATGCGGACGTTATGGTCACATATCTCTTATTACTTAAATTGTTTTACTACCAGGTTGGCTTGAGGTTACCATGAAAATAGATAGCACATCCAATAAAAGCTACAACGATGCTAATCTCAGTGAAGAGTTAAGACCGTAAGAGGTCATAAAAGTCACACGCCACGCACTAAGCCCTAGGAACTGTATTAAGCTCAATTAAGTAGCGCTTTTCAATTACGCTCATAAAAAAATGTTACGAAAAGTAAAAAAATAGGAAAATAAAGTAAATAGATACTTAGATAGGGAAAATCGCACTGATTGAGCTAGCCCTAAAGTAAATTAAAATTAGTCTTATGGGATCCCTTAACTAAACGATACTATACCTATATATTTTATAATAAATAACTACATTATAGCTAAATATTCAAGACTAAGGAAAATTTGACAAAGGCCATTTTAAAATCTGTCCTGGCTGGAAATCGAACCCACAACCTTCGAGTAGCGCACTAGCGTGTTAACCAAGTTTACTCCTGTCAAAATACAATAAATTCTTAATACGAATGACACGGTGCAACTACGTTGCTTTTTGAGGGCGATCATTTGACCACTCAAACAAACGTTAGCTATTAAGCAATCTGTCATAACACTCATATCCTTCCCAATGAGCTTTTCCACTTGGAGGTACCGCTATAGATATTTAAGTACCATCTAAAGCGGTGGTGGCCTAGCTAGCAGTTAAAGCACTGGCTGTTTACAACTGCCCCACCTTCTTCCGGTGAAGGAAAACATACATACCTATCATGTAGTATGTTTCCCATGGGGGTGGGTAGGCAGAAACTTTATAGATTTCCACTTGCAACGATCCTTGCATACCCCTATTGCTTCAACACTCATTATTACTCTTGTCATGCACGCTCTCCAGTTATTGGTACTCCTTACATCCACTTTCTTCAGAACATCTGATATTTGGTCACAGATCGTTCGTCAAGGTCGACCCTGTCTGGTTATAGCATACACATTCGTACGATAAATATTTTTGTGGTAAAAAGAAGACACGAAGTTTGTAATTCTTGGCTCATGCATTACTTTACCGGCCAAGGTCAGGATAGTAGTATAAAAATTCATTCCTCAGCTCAAAACAAGAAGACAAAAAGAAGTGTATTTGGAATGACAAGACAGTGACATTGACGTTTCAGATGACAGATGACAGTTCTGTTTTTACATTTGGCAAAGACATTTAGCGTTTAATTTCATCACTTGTCATACAGCCAATTGTTACCACATTATAAAAAATTCACTCGTCGAGCATTTTTATGAATATGACCACCATTTTATTAAAATGTTTAATTTTCGTTGAGGGGGAAAAAATCTACAGTATTACATTTTATGCGTAAAATATGACTGGGCTGTATAGGCTATATTTACTTTGCACTTTGAAACGCGGGAAAACTGTTTCTTTTCTTTCAAACCATGAAGTGATTGATGATATACTCTTTGCAGTAAACATTAATAGCTTTTGGTAAATATTTGCATAGTTGGTTAGGTATTTCTTTAATGATTTCCTCACATTTATTGAAAAAAGCACTATACATGCCTCGGCGGGAATAGGAATCCCGGACTCGTAATTATTGTCAAGACCTTGCTTACGCTCGGCCTTGAAAACTACTCGTCCGCTAATGCCATACTGCCCAGCCTCTGCAATAATGTACTATAAGTTAGTCTTCTTTCATCCACCCTCTCCACATGTCCAAATTTCTGAATGTGAAGAAAAACATCGTGAGGAAACCTGCACACTAGTAACAATTAAGTTTGTGTGTAAAATGGCAAAGTCAATAGCAAACCACTCCATTATCTCTGATGAAAATCGTCAATGTGTGCATATCTTTCCAAACAATGACGTCAACAAAAGCTTGGCTCTTCAATGTTCTAGTTTAGTAAGTCATTCATGATTTAAAGTCATTCTTTTGACGCTGGTCAGGTCGTGTCATAACCTGATAGGTGAGTGCACTATACGTTCTATATTTATCAAGCACTTCAGCCGTCAGCCTGTCTTATAGGTCTTGGAAAAGTAGTTTTTAACGCCGCATTCGACAATAATGTGATAATTGCAACCCTATTTTAATGTTTGCTGAAAGTAGATGGCAAAGGTCGAAGTATTGTCATTAGATAATTATATAGTAAGAAAAGTTCGGTTTCTTATTTATACTTATTATTTAGACTGTACAGCCGGGGACAGAATAAAGTGACCCCCTTGAAAGTTAGGAGGGTCAGGTTTATCTGCCTCCGACTGCACCTCTAAAAATAAAGTTTTCCCATGACATAACTCGTACTCGTACAAATCCACATGAGAATTGATGTAGACCAAAATGATCACTGAACTATTTATGGCACAACCTTCATAATTTTGAAAAAGGAATTAGGTACATAAGGTGCAGTACATACCATAGATAAAATGAAATAATGTCCCTTGGACGTTCAGACGGACGACCGGAGTATAATCAAACGCCGATAAATCCATCCAAAATACAGGCTACCACACTATATTGGTTATTAAATCGTGTTCATGCATCATTGCAATTTGAAATTAATTGTTCAGAGTTTAAGGTCGTTATTAATACTCCGATAGTTTACCGCAACAGTAATTTGCATTGTATAAAACAGTCAACGGAGCGGAGCTAGGATTTAAATATGAGTTTTCTTTTTGTTACGATAAAAATGAGGTTTTATTGTTCAATTTATGGTGACTTAAGCACGGGTTCGAACCCCGTCCAGTCAAGATCAATTCAATTTCTATGAAAAAGGTATTTTCTCTTAGGTATTACAAAATTTATTACCTCTGATATCACAGACTAAGTTTGGTGGCCTGATGGGTGAGAATAGGAGGCATAAAAATTTCTCAAGCTTCATTGGTCCCGGCTGTCATCATTTCTTGGCAGTCGTCAAGCTATGTCAGATGTCTTTAGGTAGCTTAAAAATCTGACGCCACTTATACACACGAAAAACAACAAAATACAGACTGATTATACCTTTCTGAGTTAATTCGCCTTTCTGTGACAGCCTGTATGTTTCTTGAAGAAAGTTATTCAGTATCATGGATCAAAACTGCCTTTAGATTATTTTAATTACTTATTTGAACAGACTTTGATTAAATTCATGATATATTGAAAATAATTGCGGATGGTTCTAGTAATAAAAATTCAACTATTTCCCCGCACACATCACTAAATAACTCAGTTTTACTTCCGTTAGTAGTCACCTTTTGACTGTTTTAAACCATCATTTCAGCGTTATAAAGTCTAAAAAAGCAGTAAAATTATTTTTTGGATTATTTGGCTCTTTGGTGCTACTAATTGGTAAACATATTTTGATTCAATATTTGCTAAACGAATGTGTGTTTTTGACTAAAACTGACGTTGTCTTCCGTTTCACTTTCACTTGTTTTTATTTGAGATAAGTCCAGTCTATTAATGTGCAGATTTGAATCTATATTTAGAAGATTTGAATCTATATCTTATTGAAGAATCAGTTTCTGGAAATTGTAAGGTTGACATTAATTTTAATTACTTGAGCTTTGAAGGCGGCAGTAAACTTAGTTGTAAGTAAATGATCTGACGTCATTAACTACCTATTAAGAAAACGAAAGAAAAAAAAATTACAATTATCAAGTGATACAAATATCCAAAAATAAATAAATTATTTTTGACTTTGACTTTAATTGATCACAAGTACCTATGCAAGACTATATATGAGTAAATACATTAGTTTTTCGTAACACGCGATCACATAGAACGAGTTAGGTGGGCGATTTGATAGCTTTGCAGCGTCACCACAGATAAATGCATAATAATAGTCATCTAAAGATGCCGTGCTAGTAGAACGAAAAATCCGTAACAAATAATATGATTTGGTTGTGTTCATTTTACGACCGGCGCCGTGCCTGACATCAACCTTCCTTGGAAATGCAGTTAAAGCAAGAGATGTTGTGCTTTGCCTCTTACGACGTCAAGACAAAAGAGATGGAATTGTCTTATTACTAGAAACCAAACGGCAAAAGTAAACTCAACCAATGTATAAAAATAGTGTGACGCACACATTGCACATATGACAAATGGGGCATTGCAGTACTTACGTAAAGTTTACGACTTGGTACGAGATTTTCCATTTAAAAGCTATAGATCAAATTTATATATTTGTATAGGTTATGTACCTATATAAAATATTTCCAGTAAACAAATCCAAATTTCAAAATAATTTATTTACTCACAGATACGTAAACTGTTTTATTTTATTTATAAATGGTTGGGGAAAAAGTCTTTTCGCATTTTATATGAAAATTCAAAACATTTTTAATATAGTTTATTTACATTTAACTAAAGTATGTAGGTACCATTTTGTGCGATAACTTTAGGTAGGGACATGATCCCATTGCTATAGAAATTTTGGGGCTTCTGATCAAAAAACTGCGTCAAGTAGTTTTGGCAGTCCTCTCGTGATGTTAACCTGACACTGCCTAAAGAATTCTGAAGAGACCGAAACAGGTGAAAATCTGAAGGTGCCAGGTCAGGACTATACGGCGGATGCATTAACACTTCCCAGCCAAACTCTCTTAATTTTTGCTGAGTGGTTAAAGATGTGCGAGGTCTAGCGTTATCGTGATAAAAAACCACACCCCTTCTGTTGATTAATTCCGGCCGGTTTCTCTCAACTTCTTGCTTTGATCTTATCAGTTGTTCGCAGTGGAGTTCTAAATCGATGGTTCTGTCTGGTGGTAACAGCTCATAATGAATAATGCCCTTCCAATCTCACCGCACACACAGCATCACCTTGTTGCGAGTAAACCCGGGTTTCGCCACAGTCTGTGAACCTGACCTGACCTGACCGGCCTTTGACCATGACCTTTTTCGCACGTTCTTGTCGTACGTGATCCATCGATGGCAATGAAAATCGCCAGTTATCAATTTCTTCAAAAATGGTTCGGTCTCATTACGTCGTAATAAAGAATCACAAACGAGTACACGGTTCATTAAGTTTCTTTCAGAAAGCTCGTGAGGTACCCAAATATCGAGCTTTTTTGTGTACCCATTTTTTTTCAAATGCGCCAAAACTGTTTTGTGGTCAATTCCCAGTTCTTCAGCTACGTCGTCACTACTGACATGCCGATCTTGCTCCACTTTTTCAAAAATAGCATTCATTTTATCCGTAACAGGGCGACCAGAGCGACGTGCATCTTTGACATCTAAATTTCCGGATTGAAAACGCTTAAACCAAATTTGTGCTACTCTCACAGACACTGCACTAGGTCCATAAACATCGCAATTTTTTTTCGCGCCTTACCTTTCATTTTTACCTTTTTGGTAGTAAAGTTTTAAAATGTATTTTTTTTATTAGATTTACTCATCTTGACGGTAAGAAAAACAAATGAAAATCTCTCATTTTCTTAATTTGAAATTGGAATTATCTTCTTTAAAATTTAAACTTTTAAACCAAAACACAAAATACACAAAAACAACGAGGTACAAATAGTATAGCCAAAGTGGTTTTATTACAAGTTCATACATACTATATGCGAAAAGACTTTTTCCCCAACCTAATATAATATTATTTATTATATAGGTACCTTTTATTGTACATATGTAACGTAGCTATTGTGACTTTTTTGAGAAATCAATAATTTTTACTTGCATGTGCACTTTTGTTAGAACGTATGTTGTAGAAATGTGAAAAATCTACAACCACTTAATGACAATATTATAATTTATTAGTATGCACCTACTTACCTGTGTCATAAAAGTGTAATGTGCATAGAACAGAAGCTTAAAGGAACTTTAATAGACAATTAATCTATAACACCATACAATCGGTTGAACAGCTTTGGTGCGATAAATGTAACAATGCTAAGGCCGCCCGCCCACTCTACTCACACGCGGCTAACAGCGTTTGAATTACATTAATTTGTAGCCGGCCTTATGTGCGACTTGCTAGTCAGCGAAGTGGTCCAAATAGAAAGAAACTTTCCAAGTAGATTTCGATATAAATGGAAAATTAATTTAATTGATAAATAAGAAATTCTTTATTGTCATTTTTAAATACTAATAGACAGATAAGATATAAGCACTAAAAGCAAAGGAGTGCCTCAGTTTTATTTTTAATTAATTAGTCCTCTTACATTATATCCACGGTATGGCTGAAGTCGCGTTTCTTGTTTTATGTTCGCCTTACATTATGTAGGTACCCAATACTTATTTTATTTATTTATCAAACTTTATTGATCCACAATATACAATTATTTACAATTGGCGGACTTATGGTTAAAAGAGTCAACCATAAGGATAAACAGAGATCTAGTTGCGGCGCAGAATAATTACTAAATAAATCATAATAAATATACCTACATTTACCTACATTTATTATATGTATATGTCGTAGCCATATCGTAAATTTAATCTTTTCATTAAATGATCGAGAATTTCATGAAATGGTCGCATTTCATGAAATGTTGCACTGGCTACTGGCCATATCGTGATGTGGATTGGGCGGATCAATGATTAGAAATTGTTTCTCGATATGATCAAATAATTTCGACCATTGTCACTCACGACCGTGTCACTTCATGAAATGGTTGATTATATCGTAAAATTGTTATATTTTTAGTTTACACTATACATTCATGTTGTGCGGCTTGGGGTGGCCCAAGGGCCACCCTACCGCAACCTTAACCTACCTATAGCGCTCTGTCACAAGTTTTTGTCTTTGTTTGCTTTTTTCAGCCTGATTATACGATCCGGCCAAACGTGGATGACAAAATCGTAAAACGTTGACGATTTCATGATCTGGTCAAATTAAGTTGGCCGTTTCATGAAATGCGACCATTTCATAAAGTGATCAAATCTACGATATGGCCACGACATATATACATATATAAACATACATACAATATATAAATAATGAATGATGATGGTGAAAATGAAATATACACTATTTTAGAAGATGAGAGTGTACTTTTCCTGTAAAATAAAATTTTGTTGAAATGTCCTTTATGTATTCCAGAGCCGTGAAGCTTGTAGAATAATGGAGTTTGCCATAAAATTTGTGCGATGTAGAGGAATAGATAGAAGGCGAGTATCGGCAGAGCGAAGTTGCCGATCATGAGTGTCGGAAAGAAATTGAAATTTGCATTATAGGTATTGAGGAGAATTTGGATTCGAAAGAACTTGTATGCATATCCCAAAAGACCTAAGGCCATCAATTGATAGCCTAATAGCTGAAATAGGAATACAAAATTTCTCTAATTTTAAGACTGATTTCACAGCTATGCGGGATTATTCGCCTGTGGATACGGGCTCCCGGAGCGGAGACACACATTAGGCGCTAGAACAACGTTTCACAGCGACGCGGATTACCCCGGGTAATTAAGAGCACAATGAATCATACCCGAAAAATAGCCGTTCCGTGCCAGCAAAGCTGCCGCTGGTTCCCATGTCTTGTCCCATACGCCACAAACTGGCAAGTCACGCAGAACAACGTTCACACGTCCACCACTAACAATAAACACCGAATGATAATGTACAATCGACATTATGACGAAATGGATTACTTGTATTGTAAGAAAGTTATAAGTCGGAGCCGACGAGGCGTTGACTGTTTTACTTAAATCAACTACAAGGATTAAGTGATAAGTCCGCCGTTGTCAATAATTAAGTCTTTATGCTGTTATTTTATCTAATTGTGTGCTTTCATAGTACAATATAACAATCCACCAAACAAACAGAACTCAACATTGAAGTAAATAGGAAAATAGAAGCATAGTACAGTCGGCCAAAAAGATACCTGGGCCGGCCTTATATTAAAATAATTTTGAGTTTTAGGGAAAATACAAAATATAGGTAGAGGCCGACCGGTATCTCGTTTGGCCAACTGTACATACGGAAATTTTGTTTGTTTGTTTGTTAGTAATAACTTTATTGTACAAAAAAATACATTAAAAAGACAACATACGAAAGAGCAAATTTATGTTGATTAAGTTGTAGTAATTACTAGTAAAGTGTTAATAATTTAAGTCAGTAAAACCAGCCAACTCTTTATAACTTATATAGGCTTACTCTTTATTCACCAGCCAAATAAGGAATAATCTATGAAGCTGACTGAACTATTTTCCGTAAAAATAATAAATTACAAAAAGAAACTAAGTAGGTATCATAAAAATGTACCTAGTAGTGCAGCATGGTCTAGAATTATTAGCAATCACTTATTTTGTAGAAAAATCGTTTAACAAAAATAAAAATACTTAAATTATGAATTTCATCACGCCAGCCATACATATTTTCCGCTTGGTCTAATGGTTGACCGGGAGAGAATGCCATATGGCATTAGGTCCGCCTCTTGTACATTTTTTTTTAATTGTACAATAAAGTTTAAATAAATAAATAAATAAAAAATACTGTAATAATAAAATAGACACAAACCTCCGAAAAATCCCTCTGCGACATTTTTTTGTTGTCACTCTCTTCTAAATCGTATCTGAAAACAAACAAAAACGCAAAGTTTATAATTTCGTGGCATTATCGTGATTGATAAAATGGAACCTTAGAAAGGCTTAAATAAAAACCATATAAAGGCTCAAGTTAGTAACTAACATGAAACATAAAATAATGACATTCGTTAATGCGGATTCATTTTCGTGACCTTTTGACGAAGCATGTAGCGGAATCATTTTTGTGACCTTTTGCCGAAGCATGTTGCGGATTCATTTTTGTGACCTTTTTACGAAGTATGCTGCGGAATCATTTTCGTGACCTTATGACGAAGCATGTTGCAGAATCATTTTCGTGGCCTTTTGACGAAGCATGTTACGGATTAATTTTTGTGATCTTTGGACAGGGCATGTTTCGGATTCGTATATGTAACTTTTTGACGAAGTCTTTCATGCTGACTGGGAGAAAAGAAGAATGAACCAGCTGCTTCTCTGTCCGCGCAGATCCTAAAAGCCAATCGAGGGAATGGGCGAGATTTGAATCAAGTTATTAAGCGATGCGGCTAGCAACCCATCACTATTTTAATTCCTTTTACGGTTCCGTAGTAAACAAGGAACCCTTATAGTTTCGCTATGTCTGTCTGCTTATTAGTACCAGAATATTAGTACTAGAAAGCTGTTATTTGGCACGGATTTGTATATTAATCACGCCAACAAATGGAAAAAAAAAATTTAAAAAATGGGTAGTTTCGATATTTGTAAAGTGGGAATCATTTTTTTTCCTGACTAATCCATGGTGTGGTGTGTCGTTTAATATGTCTTTTAAAAATGTTGTGAGTTTGTGTACATCATTTTTCAATTTAGGGATCCGCTTATGAAATTAGTCGTTAAATCGTGAGGTGTGAACTTAAAGTCGGCATTTGTAACTACGGAACTCTACACTGCGCGTGGCCCGACATGCACTTGGCCGGCCCAGCATCACGCTCAGCGTGGCCTTTGGGTCTTGCGGCCCTGGGCTCTGCCTTCCCCGTCAGGGATAAAGATGTTATCTATAAGGACATCAAATGTATCTGTCTGTATGTCTATAAACAGCTTAAGTGTTTCCGTCCTCAAAGTGGGACCTTATATTTGTTGATGGCAACTGAAGAGTGCGCAAAGTATGCTTTAAACTCAGTGTACCTATATTTAAATAACTTTCATCTGAGGATGTTCTGTAATTTGCTTAGAATTCAAACCTGCTGTGCAGTTGTACGGTATTGCAAAAGTTTATTTTTTTAAAGCTTTTATCTTTAACTATTGTCAAATACTGTCGACGTAGGTGAAAAACCTCTACTTGGAAGGGTATATAATACCTTTATATACATATAGAACCTCATGTAATAGGTTATACTTATTACTATGAAACCTACTCTTTGATACAGAGAATAACGTACTTACTACCCCATTTACGTCTTGACAAGGAATAATAAGTTGTTTTCTTTAACTAGCCTATAGTGTCCCATTTTTTGGCAAAAGCCTTTCTTCGATTCTTTGAATACAACTATTCATAAGATATTACTACGAGTAAATGTATTTATTTCGTCATCTTTCTAAACCAAACGAAATGAGAAAGACACATTCGAGGTTAGTGGTTGGGGTTTCCTGGAAAATTCTTGGGTAAACTCGGGACTTTGTGCGGACATTATCGAGATTTTCCAAACTCTACTTACAAGTTTGGGTATAGATACTAGTTGAAAGCTTGGTTTTTTTGGTTCTTTTATAGACTTATATTTACACGATGAACGATGAACGAGAAGATAAAATCAGAAGATTTATTCCAATCCAGTACCACGAATTACTTTGAATTTTTAATTATTTTCTATTCCGAGCAAATACCACTCTTTAAATTATTAAATTTTATGTGCGAACGAATACCAAAACCTTAATTTGGTATAGTCAGCTCAGTCATCAAATTAAACTTGTTTTCTAATATTTTTATGTAACATAATGCTAAAACTTGCCGAATTCACTAAATATCTAAGGGATTGGTAAAAGACGTTTAAACGAATCATCCATTTTTACGTAGTCTATGACGAATGACTTTGTTATGTGATTTTTTACATTTGTTTAATTGTAAGTAAGTAAATTGCTCTTACTTGATATTTTTGCAGAAATTAAAATTGTTATAAAAATATTATTAATTAATTGAACTAGACGTGAGCTAACAAAATTTGTTTATTTTAATCTAACAAATTTTTTTTTGCAAATAAAAATGTTGTAATTACATTCAAAGCATTTTTACTGACTATACCTTTGAATATTATATGTTTTGGTTTTAAACAGTGGCATCCGTTCGGAATAGAAAATAATTAAAAATTCAAAGTAATACCAGTGGTATTCGTTCGTAGTATTGGATCGGAATAAATTCATCAGAATCGCTTGACCAATTTTCACAAATGATATGTCAATCGATTCCTCAATATTGTTCGGGTGACATAGGCTACAATATGTAAGCAAAAAATATAAATAGGTAACGAATTTACATACAAAAAGTGAGAGTCAAAACGACTTTTTTGTTTCTATATCAAGTGGGGTAACAAATGAAAGATCTTGATTAGCACATTTCAACAATATATACATTGTTAGCCGTATATTGTATTAGTTTTTAAACGTAAATCTTGTTGCGATTCTGGTTTGATATGTTTACAGAGCTTGCAGCAACCTATTATGAAGTTTGCCTGGAAAATAAGTAGGTACGTTACTCAATAGCGACTTAACCGTTAATTGCGTAGTATTTATAATTAAGTAAAATACATCGGTTCATAAAATTTATTACTTTGTTTGGGATCTCAACGGTAACGTGGTAATAGTATTCGACCAGCGGCTGCGGATGATGCGATCAGAAAATAGAACAACAGTGGAATTTGACGGAAATAAAAACCGGTTTCTTGGCAAGCGAAGTTCTTTTTGAAACATTGAAGTTTTTAATTAGCTTAAAAACTACACGTTCTAGCTAAGAAGTACTTAGAATCTTATTTATGTGAATGATACGGGACGGTGGCAGTAATTGTGACATCGATATATACGTATTTATACGAGTATTTTAGTACCATTGTAGGTAGGCCTTAAAGAGTTTTTATTTTTATTAGGTATTGTTTTGCAGAAAGCTGAGAAAGTAGTTTTTTTTGTTACTGTATGACTACACTTTGAGACCCCTGAGTAAAGTAGCAATTCATATTCTTAACAAGTCCTCATTAAAAACTTTACGTTGTCCGTACGTTTATGCGTAGTTTTAATGTGCAATTTCGTTGAAAGTAGTATAGTACCCACATGATGAACTACAAGAAAAGACAAGAATATTCTCATTGTAACACTAAATTTATATAGTAGGAAATTTTAAGCTACTAATATCGCTTATTAGATTAATATTCAACTTTATGTTTTACTTATCTTGATTTAGAAGTAAAAATGGCATGTATGGTGGAGACCAGAAGAATGAGCCATTAGCTAAAGGGCAGCGTCCAGTCAGGCTATAATCTGATGTCAATACTAATCAGCTTCCGTCAACGTTGGCTACTCAAACTGCGATGGTTAAATTTGTTGTCAATAATTTTTGTAAGCCACTAAAATACAGAAAGGATGAAGTTTAAGTAGACTTGTGTGCGTGGTTTTATATTTTTTCAATGGTTTACTTGTAAACTGAGATGTACCTGTGATACCTATGTTCTTCCACAAGTAGGTACACAAGTTGTAAGAACACAGGTATTTAAATATCCCCCAAATACTTGTCTATTTCTTTATTACAAAGAGCAGCTATACGCGTAATAAATTTAACTTCATATAACATTTGTATTTAGTTATATAAAAGTTGGTTAGGAATATCTGAGTAAGTAATTTTATAGGTTATCTGCTGATTAAAATATAAAATCAGACCACCTGACTAGATTACATCATTGGAATGTATAAGTTGTAAAAAATGTAAATTATTGCCTGTCCAAAACAGTAATTATTATAATAAAAATACGTACATTTGTTACTAAATAACAGACCCTAACGCCGGACTTGTACGTCCGCTCATACAAGTTTTTAGGGAACTGTGGCTTTGAACATCTGTGAACCTTTGTGTTGCTAGTATAGTGCCTTTCGAGTAAGAAATGTCTTTCAATACTTCAGTCTGTTTGTATGATCTTTATTATTATAAAAATAAGTTTTTTGAAGAAAAAAAATTTTTTCGGACAAGCTTTTATTCTGTGGCTTAACTACTTGTCAAGACTCTAAGTAATAAGCCCAAACTCAATGTGGTTGCGTCTTTTCATTAGAGATTATCTATGGCCACCATCCAGCTCCATTATTAAATCAGCTCCATGTCATCATAATATTGCATTGTCACCCGATATACCTAATTGTGCAAAATTCAGCTTAATTAGAAACCGGAAAGTGGGTCAAATTAAACTTGCAAGATTTGATTACAGACAGACAATGGGTCAGGTGAAACTAAATAAATGCTTGTGATAAGAAGTAATTATTAAAAAAAAAAAAATCAAGCGTTTGTCTTCAGTACTCCTAAAGACGAATCAAACGAGCCCAAACTTGACAGGGTTGCGTCGTTTCATTACAGAGTTCCTATGGCCACCTTCCAATTCCATAATCAGATCAGCTGCATGTCATCATAATATTGCATTGTCACGCGATATACATACGTATGGGTGCAAAATTTCAGCTCAATCGGAAACCGGGAAGTGGGTCAAATTTAACTTGCAAGATTTGATTACAGACAGACAGACAGACCGACAGACAACGGGCAGGTGAAACTAAATAAAAGCTTGTAATAATAGTCAGATTCTCTTGGCTCTTCTCTATCATAGAATGTAACTGAACATACATTATGTCCAATTACATATAAGTAGGTGGTCACACCTAGTAATTGGACATAATATATTGTAATACACAAGTATTTTTTATAGAACACTTTACTCGGAAACATTGAACTGAACCCTGCAAGAACCCGACTCGCACTTGACCGTCTTTTTGTTAAGCTTTTGGTATCAGACTTTCGGCCCCCGAGCTATTCGTATACAGTAGCCAGATGGTCAAAAATTCAAATTCTAACTTGCATCAAGGCGGTATCATTACTTGCACGGAAAATGGCGTGTGGCGAGTAATCAAATGTAATTTTAAAATGAACTTATGTTATAATGAGTACGTGCATTGTGTGATAAAGTCACGACTCTTGTGTTTATTCTGAATGTGAATTCTTGTTACTTTTATGGTGAGATTTGAAAGCAAGAAAAATATTTTATTTAATGGAAATTTACACCAGTTGCATTACTAAATAACTGAAATTAGTTTTACACCGAAATGGCACCACTCAGCATAGAGCAATGATGTACCTTTACATTGCATTTTCAGAAAGTCGAAAAGCTTAGTGACATTGTAACAAGAAACCTAATAAAATATTCTACAAATATTACATACTTAATTACTTAGTGTCTCAGCAGACTATGCCGAAGTTCAGCCGCTAAACTCCGGCATAGTCTGCTGAGACACTTATAGAAAGCTTGTGCAGATGTAGCTTTTGGAGATATTTTTTCTCCTTTTGAGCTAAAAGGGCTGAATGGATTGTTATGAAAAATGTACATACATACATAATATCACGCCTTTTTCCACAAAGGTGGGAAGAGACTATGAACCTCCACTTGCTACGATTCTGACCGACCGCTTTCGCAACCATGAACAACATGTACCTGAATATATTTTAACTTCAAGTAAAAATATAATAATTTTATCCCAGAAAGAGTAGGATTTATTGTAAAAAGTTTAAGTTTGCGGAATGAGAGGGTTGGAGGGGGGTGATTAGGCTCATTAGTTCAGTGACTCATAATCAGTATAAATACGAGGTTTCATTGTTATCAGACAATTAGTCTTTGAGCTATCGTCAACCAAGCAACATAATCGGGAGTGAAAAGTGAAATATGGAAAAATCGAATATCGTGCCGTTAGAAAGTTCCTTACCAAGCAAGGAAAATCAGTACAGTCAGTCATACCATAATGGATGAGATGTCATCGGTTTACGATACGGTATACAATTGGCACAGTTTGTTTAAACAAGGAAGGGAATCCCTTGAAGACGACCCGAGGCCGGGCAGGAGCATCGAGGTGACCACGCCAGAACTTATTCAAAAAGTCGAAAAAATTGTACTCGAAGATGCTCGACTAAAGAAGAAACAACTCGCAGAAATGGTTGGAGTATCCGATACAACCATTTTTAAAATCCTGCACGATCATCTTGGCATGACTAAGGTCAGCGCAAGATGGGTACCGAGAATGCTCACGCCGCCGCAAAAACAACAACGCGTAGAGTGTTCACGTGCATTTTTGGACCTCTGCAGTGACGACAAGGATGGTGTATTGAGTCGAATTGTTACTGGAGACGAAACTTGGGTTCATCATTATGAACCTGAGTCGAAACAAGACTCCATGCAGTGGCATAAAAAGGGCACAGCACCCCCCAAGAAGTTTAAGGTGTCACAGTCAGCTGGGAAACTCATGGCAACGGTCTTTTGGGACTCAGAAGGAATATTGTTGATCGATTATAAAGATAAAGGTGTTTCTATAACCGGAGAATACTACGCTTCAATATTAGAGCGACTAAAAGAAGCCATTAAAGAGAAAAGACGGGGAAAATTGACGAAGGGTGTGCTGCTTTTGCACGACAATGCGCCCGTCCACAAGAGTCGCGTTGCGTTGGCTGCCCTGCATAAGGTGGGCTTCGATATTTTAAACCACCCACCCTACAGCCCAGACCTAGCCCCGAGTGATTATTACCTCTTCCCAAAAATGAAAAAAGAGCAAAAAAAGGGGTAATAAGTTTACCACCGATGATGAACTTAAGGAGGCAGTTTCAGCGTAAATACGCTGAAACTGCCTCCTTAAGAAGACAAAGATAAAACATTTTTTTATGAGGGTATAAATAAATTAATTGAAAGGTCTGAAAAATGTATCCGTCTTGCAGGTGAATATATTGAAAAGAAAAAATAATTTGGTTTTTTATTTCGACCCCTTACCCTCCATTCCGCGAACATAAAAACCTCGTATATTTGAACTGATGGAGCTGACTAGCCTTCTACAAGGCGTCTCTGGCTCGACTGTTTACAGGCTTCGGCAAAATCCTTACATAAGTTTCGGATTACACAAGCACCTCCCTAGGCGCACTCTTAGTGACAATTATATTCCATTTTATATCCCTCGCAGTCCATAAATTATTACGACGACAGTTTAGTAAGCGGAACCTTGCCTAAGGCTGCCGAACACCGCAAGGTTCACGCGCCGTCTTACTACAAAAAGTGACTACTCCCGTATGACTTAGAGTAGATGAGCCGTCAATAAAGTATATATCGCGGGACAGCATTTTCCTTCTCGACTGTGGATTGGCATTTCTTGATGCATGTCCACTTTTCAGATGAAAGTGGTAAAGCGCAAACATAAAAATCAATATCTAAGTAATTACTCATTTACATATGCGAATTCTGGAAATTGGACAAATTTTTTGAGCTCTTTTCAATTGCCCTAGTCAATAGAATAGATGACCACAGCTAAAGATGACACCAAGAATGAGCTAAGATAAAGATCCTTGTCTACTTTATACTTTCTGTCTTGTTGTTGGCCACTAGCAGGGTCTAAAGAAAAAGGAAAACCTAAGGAACCTCGCGTGTTACTCCCATTCGCCGCAGGGCACACGCGCCGTCATTAGGTACGTACTACAAAAACGACTACCTGCTACTTGCGCCCGCGCAGCCGCCTGCTTAACAAAATGCCACTTCGAATGATGAAAATCACTAGTGTTGATACGATTCATAAAAAAGTAAGTACTATTGTCGCACGTTGGCTGAGTGCTGTCAGGTAGCTTGGCAGAGTAAAATATGATTTTCATCACCCTCTTCTTCCCAAAGTGCCGTAAGACTCAGAGATAACTTATAATAATAACTACTTGTATTTGTATAAAATACATAATCCTTAGAAAAAATACTTAGATGATTTTATTATTTGTTTAAATTGGCTAATAAACATGTAAAATTATGGAAAATAAAATCCTTATTTATCTAGTAACTCCGAAACTCTATACGCAGTGCGTGGCCCTTAACGCACTTAGCCGCTTGAATTTTCCTTTCAAACAAGCACATACATTTTTAACTGACTTTCAAAAAAAAGGTCGTCACGAACCTTTATTTTTTTTATGTATGTTCACCGATTATTCAAAGACGCCTGGACCGATTAAAAAAATTTTTTTTTGTTTGAAAAGGTATACTTTACAGGTAGTACCATAGAAATTTTATCAAAATAAGGTTGTGTAGATTGGGGGTGAAGTAGGTTTTTAGTTTTGAAAATTATTGAACAACAAAATGGGTTGGCTTTGTTTATAATGCCTAGTTACATTATATTCATGAAGATGAGGTAATTACTTTCGCTATATGTACTCGCATATTATGCTCATTGATGCGTGTAATTTATACGATTTCTATGACTCAATCGGAACATATGTAATTTCACTTTAATGGATTCAGAATCACATCGTTATTAGTATGATACTCAGTTCATAGTGTTTAGTACTATTGTTCTATGAGCTGCTTGCAGAAAGGCAGAGAAAATTTAATATTTCTCATTAAACTGGGTCTTTACAAAAGCTAAACGAAATAAAAGGTTCTTCGTGTCCGCGTCGCTGTGTCAAGCAATATTGAGCGTTACAGATAAATAATAAAGCCTTATTTGGTTTGGAGGTATAATTCAACCTCTGTGCCTAGTGGTCATGATGTCACGCTGTCACACCGGAGGTCCCGGGTTCGATCTCCGGTCAGGTCTCGATGGAAAATGATATTTTTCAGATTGACCTGGGTCTCGGATGTTGGACGTTTATCTATATATGTATTTGTTATAAATATAGTATCGTTGAAGTAGTATCTTATAATATAACACAAGTTTCGTACTTACTTTGGGGCCTCAATCTGTGAATTTGTCCGTATGTATTTAAATTCAATGCGACGATACTATCAGACAATAAAGGTGTCATTTTTTGGAGTAATGCCTCCGTAGACATTTTGATGCTTAGAGCAATACTTGGGTCCCATGTAAACCGTGAGTCTTTTATTTTGACGACCTCCGTGGCGTGATTGTCAACAAGTTAGGCCGCCAATCCGGAGGTTCTGGGTTCGATGATCCCCAGCCAGGGCAAGTTAGAAAATTACCTTTTTTAAATTGTCCTGGTTCTTGGATGTTTATGTACAATACATATATCTCATAAAATATTATATCGTTGGGTTAGTATCCTATAGCAAAAGCTTAAGCTTACTTTGGGACTAGCTCAATCTGTGTGATTTGTCCCTTTTTATTTATTTATTGTAAAACGGACTATCTTCTACTAATACATAAAATCACAAATCAAAGTGTTCAACGAAGATTCAGCTAGGATAGCATCATATTTTTATATTTAAACAAAATAACATTATACGTTTAATCGAAATGTCCTATTCTAAACTCAACTTTAACTCAGAGCATTATGCGGAAACCTTTTAGGGCAATTGTATGCACCCGCGAATTCTACATTCCACTTGACTACGACACAATAACCATAACCTGCACAATGGCGGCCATTCAGAACGACACCAAATAACTGCGCTTTGAATTATGTATTACTTAATATTTACTAGGGCCGATTTTTGCTCTCCCATATTGGAACGTTGCCTTGTTCGGAGTAATGATATGGCCTTTCTACACAGACGACAGACGAAGCCCTAAAATGAAGTAAGAATTCTTGCGTTGCGGGCTTGGGGCCCTGAAACAAATCCCTCAATGTGTATTATCCCGTAATGTATGTATGGGTGTAGTTTTGATTTCACGCCAAAACGGCTGAAAACGTAGATAGTATATTACTACTTTTTACCCGGGAAAAATACGAGGTTTCTTGGGGATTATAGGATACCTTTCAGCACGCAGGCACGGAATAAGTACTATTACTTACGTACAGAAGTCTTCCTCAGAAAAGAAATTCACAGAAATATCTATTTAATGTGGCTAGCGCTAGGGTTTACTTTAGCTCGAGTCAGAACTCTTCACCGCTTTGTTTAGATACCTAGATATCCATTGCAAGCTAATTTCATTCTTATTACTCTAGACAAATAATTCACTTAACTGAAAAATGTAGATATATTTTCGATACCTAAACGAGGAGTCACACAGGCCTGACGCGGGCAACATTTAGAGTTCTATAAATCGTATCGTATAAAAGTCGAAAAAATTTCATATCGTTTAAACACTCTACTGTGAATAGAGTTTTGTGGCATTATACGAGTACATCCGTACATGATTCCGATATGAACCTAAATACTTTGAGTAAGGGTATTCAATCACATGTAGCAGGGGCGAGGTATCGCGTTGGTTTATGGAGTGCACATATTTATATTATCTTATTAGCTTATACCTATACATATCTTTAATGAAATAAATACAAGTTCCATAAGAAAAGTAGTAGATGTTGACAAAAAAATAATTAGGCTAAAATGGAATTGGGGTGGTCGGATGAGTTGAGTGAGACTGTTTGACAGGAATTGGGAAGAAAAGTGAACCACAGACGTGTTTGGAAACAAAGAGGAGAAGGAGGCTTTTGCCCAGCAGTGGGACATATAGAGCTAATAAAAAAAATCTAAGTATAATTTCAATCATTAATTTTATTATATGTACAAAACCCTATATATTTTTTTGAATCCATTTTTTTTTATTATCCAGCCTACTGTCGAAATTCAGAATGACACTCAATAATTTGGATTATTATAACAGGACAGATCCTGTTATAATAATCCAAATTATTGAGTGTAAAACAGATTTTAACAGAATCAACAAAAAGAAAAATCCAATTTATCGTATATTTAATAGTATAACTGGATGGACTAACCCCAATGTTATTCCCAGAATATAAGTAGTTATACTACTTTCAATATGTGTGCCTGGTTGAATCGGGTTTAAGATATACCTTCACAAAAATATAAAATAAGTAAAACGTGAGTGCATTTTACGAGTTTATGAAATATATTTTAAATTGGTTTCGTTTAGAAGGACAAAATCGTTTGAATTATGTATGACTTTTTGTAAAGGGCTCACTCGTGAACGTGACGAGTCGTAAATTCGTAATTCCCTGTAGAATATAAAGAGTTAGGAATAAGTCACATGCATTTATTACCTTTGTATAAAAGCTGGTTAATCGACAGCCTTGTAAGACGAGTTGCTAGTACAATCGACCACACGTTAACCGTAACGTTTTGACATTATTACCAACTATTTGCAAAGAGAATAAATCAAGTCGTATTGTTTATCTGTTTCCTCGTACATTATATGATATCCATGAAATTTAAACAAATGATGTGTAGTTTTTGGCGAGAAGTCAAGGGGTTCAGTTGGAGTATCAGCTATGAAAAATCTGTGGGCTCGTTGAGATTTGACGCCAGAAGCTCCCTTGAAATAATCAAAGGACCTAAACCAACCTTTGATTGTATAGTTAGGTATAAAAAAATAAATATATAAAGATGGGCTCTGAAGGACTAGAATCCAAAGCCGCAAAATGACGTATCGATATGAAAGCGTCTTGGCTGAACGCTCGTTATAGGTTATGTGACGTCACAATAAATTTAATATGGCGCCCTCTATAGCCCAAACAGTAAGGTATATACGTTTGATATCAAATGAAATGACTCAATTAGCACATTTTACGTATAGTCGGGTTAACATTTTTGAAACTTTATCTTGTTAAGATTTTTTTTAAGTCAAAATTGCGCGGGAGCTTTGCTTGACCTGTGGTCCACTGTACCTACATACATCTCTAAGCTTCTGTTGACGTGCCTATATCATGAAATGTCTTTACGAATAAACTGTAAATCCTCACTTATTTTGAAGCCTCTTACGCGGATATGTTTATTGCTATTAAATTTATAGAATATTTTGCTCGTAACTTCGCTTGTTCGTTTTCCTATCTGAATTTTTCTGGGTCTTTGAAATAAATCATTTGAAAGGAAACTGAGATATCATTTAAAAAAAATTCTTGATCAGATCCTAGTTAACCCTTTACTATTTTATAAACTACTGTTTATAGTTTAAAGTGAAACCATGAAGCTTTTCTACGCACTTTAGCGAAAAACGGCCACTTTTGGCTATGTGCGTAGAAAAGCTTCACGGTCTCACTTCAAACTATAAAAAGTAGTTCGAAAATAGTTTGAATAAACTATGTCCCGGACATGTATCATATTTTTCGTAAAATTATTGTTTCGGCGATACCTAACTGTTTCTCACTCCTAACTAAAGGACATGCCATATTTTTGTCTAAAACTTGTGATTGATAAATGAAACTTCAAATTATGTTCGTGTACTTCGGTCAATCAATCTGAGCCGCGCGTTGATGTCTTTTACACTACAGTTGTCCGATCTTCGGCGTAGAGTGGCGGATTCGACAAAATTGCAGTTTTTGTAAGTTTTATAATGAATAACACTGTTTTTATAGTGTACTTTTATTAAACTACAGGGTCTATATTTAAAAAAGTTTGTAAAAAGTTAAATAAAAAAAAACGACATTTTTCGTTTCTATGTTTTTGCCTCACCTCATGAGAACTGTATATATATCTGTGTTATTTAATATATACATATTAAATAACATACATATATATATACACGCTATAAAAAATGAATAACCAAAATATTTAACCGACTTCAAAAATTAGGAGGTTCATACATTCGGTTGATTTTTTTTATGTTTTTTTCCGCATAACAGCGTCATTTACAAAAAGATCTGAAGGTTTTTTTGTTTGAAATAATTTTCTTTCAGCTTTTTACCAAACTATTGAACAAATTGTATAACATAATCCTAACCCTATACCTAAAAGAAGTCATCCAAACGATGAACTTTACTTTCCTGAGACTTTTCCGGGGTGTTTACGGCTTAAAATCAGTTTATTTATTTCTGGAATTTGAGGTACAAGCTTTCTTCTATTTAAAAAAAAGACATATTAAAAGGCTTGTGTCTTAAAATTTCAGAAATCGTAGGAAATAATCGAGGCTTTTGCTTAAACGAAGAGTGTTTTTGTATAGAAAAAAACATTCGTTTACGTGACTCCGCGTTTCAAAAATGGTCCAGTACGTTGCAGATACAACTACTAGTACTAAATATTAATAAACTGCATCGTGCATATCCACTGTAGTACTCATAGCAACTTAACGCATCAAAACAACTTTCTAGACCACTGACTCCAAGACTCTACATAGAAATCGTGCCCGGTCTTCACTATAATTTCATCTAGATTGAAATGCTTTAAAAACATCAAAAGTTTTATTAAACCATAAAAAGAGCACGAAAGAGCACACATATGCAACTCTACTTCACTGTATAGATTTTACACATACAACTAAATGTTCCAAAATGTATAGTGTAACCTGTGTAACTTACCATCGTGGTCTTAGACCAATTATAAACCCATTTCTTCAGAACACGGCTATTACCAACAGACAGACAAACAAAAAAGTATCAATCGTAAACCACTTTACATAAACACATCTGAGAAAATTGTCGATACATAACACTTTGTTTTATATATTCAAGCACGTATCATCACTGTACTATAACACTGTGAAGTTAAAAAGGTATAATAATGCAGAAAAGTTGATAAAATCGCGGTATTTTTTAGTTAGGTAGTTAGTGTTGTTAAGGTGCGGCGTTGGCATGCGCACGCGCCGCCTCGGACTTACTGACTGTCGGTTTTGTGAGTTGCCAGGTAGTGCTTTAAAGTTTTTTGTATGGCGGCTTTGAAACAAAATTCTTTCTACGAAATCTTCCGTGAAGAACCTTAGATCTTTACCTGTGAAGGTTTTTTGCAATTTTTTGCTCATTGATATCATATGAAATAAAATAAAAACTAATATTGGAACGAAGTTTCTTTTTGGACGGTACGGAATTGGCGGATGGGGAGCCTCCCATTCTACACTTTTTTATGCCTAGCCAGGCATAAAAAAGTGTAGAATTTTTCCATCACTTTTTTCCGTTAGAATTTTATTTTCAAACTTTGTTCCAAATCCAACTGAGACTTCCGTGACACTCACGCATTTTTTTGGTATTGTATTATATCATAAACTATGAAAGCCTCCAAGTATTTGTCATTAAGAAGTTATGATACGAGTAGGTAGAAGCATGTTGCAAAATCCCGCACTCATTCCCTTTATGGGGTTGTACGATCAGACTTGATGCTACTCAAGAAGTAAATAAAAAATATCAAAACTTATTTGGGACCTGAAAAATCTATTTTATTCATCCTGAATTTGTTTAAAATCACCAACTTTATGAAAGAAAAAGGATTAAAAACATCAAATAGAAGTTGTATTGTAATTTAGATTTACTAACGGTCAGGACTCAAGATCAGAAGTGAAATGTTTGATTCAGATCTCTAAATCTCACTTTTGATAAGTAGAGGTCGGTGCAACAAAATACGTAACTTAATGATTGACGTGTTAAATTGCCTGTAAAGGTCTAATTACTGAATAACATATGATTTTTTACTTTTTTCCTAGCCTTAGGTGTGGTGTCCCATTGTTGAACAGAGGCTTTTCCTCTAGTCTTTCTCGCATCTCGTAAACGCATCTGTACCACTACTTGCATATTCTAAATCTTTGATCTGTACTGCCAGTGGTGGTAGTAATAGTTTGCCAATTTTCTAATCCGGCCTATTTTTCGTCGCCAGAAGTGCCGTTTTTGAAACACGTAGTTATATAAACTGATAGTTTTTCCATACAAAATACTGTTATATAGTTTAATGATTCTACGGTTGAAAAATGACACCACAAAACTTACTAACTCTTCCTAAAATAGTGACTTACTAAAATAGTATTTATTTTCCAAATCCTGGCAACATTACTCAAACCGCCATAACAGCTTTCGAGCGAGAGGGAAGACGGCCGGCCCGCTCGCCCCAGCGGAATGTGACCCGCTATCACCTTGAAGGCCGCAAGCTTGGGCCTCAATGAAAATAAGAGCTTCCAGCCTGAACTCAGCATGAGATTTCAACCTGCATCCAAGTTCAAAGAGCGATGATGATGGCATCAAACGTACACACACAGTAAGACTGTTTTCCTGTGCGTAGATTAAAACATTTTTTATACTCAATAATACGTCATGATTCATAAAATCCTAATACATTCTCCAAGCAACATTAAGTATATACATATAATAATATAATTACTATTAGCATTCAGTGTGTTAGCTTGTAACTTGTATGCGTAGTAAATTGTATGTATAAAGTTCCACCCAATTTTGTCATGAACTCCTCTGATGTTAGGGTAGACTGGAAGTGATCTCTGACAGGGATAATGTTGTTGTATTTTTAAATTGTGTCTTTTTATGTACAAAAGAGAATTTACTTACTTCTAAAATAAATTTCATACTTGTCTGGAAGGAAAATAAAAGTAGAATGTTTCACCACCTTCTTTTCTCGCACAGATCGTAAACGCCGATCTACGGAATGGGCAAGAATCTGTATCACGCCAATAGGCGCTGTGGCTAGCAACTTATCAAATTGTGATGCTATTTCATTCTATTTTCATTAGCCTTTGGGTCTTAAAACAACCCTAAGTCTGTCTCTTCCGGAAAAAAGACGAAATTTGTACCAGGTACCTATCTATGTAGGTATGTATTATTACTTTAGTTTTTCCAAGTTTTGTATTTGCGCCTAAGGGAAAAGTGAATATCTACCATCATCTGGCCATCTGCTTACTGCTCAAGTTAAAGTAAAAACTTAATTTTCTTAATTTGTGGAATACTATTTTTAATTTGAATAATAATCTTGAGAAAATTCAAATTTACAGGGATAAACCACAAGCGGATGAAACTCATCAATTCAATCATAGCTCAAGAATCAAAATCACGGTGTAGACTGTGAGACTGGAGACAATTATTTTTTTACCCGCGCCATAGTACCCATAGAACAGAATGAAAACTCATAGGTAAAATCCAGAAATGTACATTAATGTGCTATTGCGGCGATATGAACACTATCCCGTTTTTATTCCTAACAGGGTAAAATAGCGTTAGGACGGTAGACCCGAAGGCCTTCTTTACCATGATGGTAGGAGTGAAGTAGTTGTGAGTACGTAAATAATTAAAAATAGGTACACATAATAAATAAATCAATAATCGGATGACTAATGTCCGCTATAATATTAAGTATTTTATTTATTATCGGTTTATAAATAACAAGTTAACATACCTGTCTTCATTCTTACTATGGCTGCGTCTCATGACGGCGCAGGCGCATTCATCATAATGATTAGGGGAAGCGTAATGACTGCTGGGTTTTCCGCCTCAACACGTCATAATAGTGAGTATCCTGCTGGATAATAAAGGCGGAACCTTGAAAGAGAGCCGATGGACAAAAAGTACTCAAGTAACCTACCTACTTACTTTAGCTATTTGACTGAGCGAGTGCAAAGCGTTCAGCTAGGCAAGAACGCTTTCGTATGTCCGGCTGTGCGGCAGATCTTTTCTACAGGTCGCACATGTCAACTGACATGTTAGCATATCATATTTTTAAACCCGTTATAAGTAATATAACGCAGTATCTTATAGACTCGACCAACATTAGTACAAATACTAAAAACTTAAAAAACTAGATAATAAGACAATGGTGAAGTCCTCTAACATTAATTTTGTGCATCAGAACATACAGGGCCTTACCAGCAAATATCTAGAAACTTGCCTGTTCCTAGAAAGTAACAATGTTGATATTTCATGTGTCACGGAACACTATTTCCAAAATGATTTCAATTAGTGTTTCCGAACAAATTTGCAGTAGGTAGTGCATATATAAGAGAAAATATAGAACATGGAGGTTCCTTAATTCTTTTTAATAATAATATTAAATTCAAAGAAAGAAAAGACATAGTAGGGTTGTCTCTTGAATGTACTATTGAACTATCATAAATACATTATTATTTGTGCTTACAGACCTTCTTCAGCTTGTTATACGAGTAAAACTTTGAAAACGTTATGGAAGACGGTCTAACACGAGTTAGCTCTCAAAATAAACATATTAT
Source organism: Acrobasis suavella (assembly GCA_943193695.1). NCBI lineage: Eukaryota > Metazoa > Arthropoda > Insecta > Lepidoptera > Pyralidae > Acrobasis > Acrobasis suavella. The sequence goes on from OW971948.1 coordinate 10,371,533, forward strand.
TGTATGTGGCGACTTTAATGTAGATATTTTAGTTTCGGACACAGAAAGTATTAGGTTCATTAACTTATTTAATTCATTTAATTTGAGGTATACATTCTTTGAGCCCACTCGAATAACAGAAACATCTGCCAAGTGTATTAATAATATTTTTTGTGATTGCCCGGTCCTTGATAAAAAAATCTTTGGTTATCTTGGCCCTGACCATCTCGGCCAACAAGTATCACTTGTATCTCCAAAAGATCACACCCCACGACCTATCACTTGCAGGCCTATTACTACCAATCGTAGAGTGCATTTTCGGGAATGTATACAAAATAATTTACCTAGATTAGATTTTATTGTAAACCCTAACGACCATTACAAAAATATTTTTAACACGGTGGAAGGAGAGATTAGCAAAAGCTTCCCACTAAAAACTCTTAAAGCTGATAATAAACCTAAATTATGGGATTGGGCTACTAAAGGTATTTACACCAGTAGGAGGAAATTATATTAACTATATGGTGAAACAGATAAAATTTTAATGCGGATTTTTTGGCATATGTTAAAAAATATTCAAAATTGTTCAAAAAGGTGTGTTTAGCTGCGAAAGCATTACATCTAACGAACAAAATTAAAAATTCTAAAGATAAAGTTAAGACAACATGGTCAATTATTAATAATGCGTAAGGAAAAACCAATACTAGGGACTAATCATTTACATTAAAAATTGGAGATAAAACCGCTGACTCGGATATTGAAGTAGCCAATGAATTCAATACCTTTTTTGCTAACATTTCCAAAGACATCACCCAGTCATTGCTTTCATGTCCGAACGCCGCCGATGAACTATTGAAAAGTAATTCATCCACGCCCAAAACAACTTTAACCTTTACTAGCATAACTCCATATGACATTATCTCAGCTTACAAGGCTCTTAATACTAAAAAAAACTGAGGACCTATGGGGTATTTCAGTTTCCGTTTTGAGCAGTATCATCGACCTGATTGCTCCTTACTTAACTTAAATATTTAATAAATGTATTTCAGACTGTGTTTTCCCTGACTTAATGAAAGTGAGTAAAGTTATACCACTGTTTAAACAGGGATCCAAAGATGATCCGAACAATTATAGACCAATTTCAATATTACCGGCCTTAAGTAAAATATTTGAAAAAATTATATTAGACCAGCTAGTATCGTATTTTAATATTAATAAGTTACTTCACTGTCACCAATATGGATTTACAAAAGGGCGCTCTACCACTGATGCAGCAGCGACCTTAGTTCAAATTATTTACGAAGCCTGGGAGAATCGACAAGACGTTATAGGTATCTTTTGCGATCTGTCGAAAGCATTCGACTGTGTCGGTCACATAATATTAAAAAATAAACTAAAATTTATGGCGTTACTGATACTGCACTCTCTGTTATTTCATCTTATCTTGATAATAGAACTCAAAGAGTTGAAATCAACAGAGTATCCTCAAAGGGTCAGACGGTGTACTAACGTTGAAACTGCTAGGCTGGTATACTTTAGTTATTTTTAGTTAGTTCACAGCATAATGTCATATGGCTTGCTCGTATGGGGTAAAGCGGCTAACATACATGCTATATTTGTGCTACAAAAGAGAGCAATTCAGTCGATCTACGGACTAAAATCACGCGATTCCTTAAAAGAGTTATTTAAATCTATAAATATTCTTACTGTGACATCTCAATTTATTTACGACAATCTCCTTTTTGTTAAATCAAGACTAAATTGTTACAAGAAAAATAGCGATGTTCACAGTTACAACACTCGCGACAAAAATAGGCTTCATACGCCTAAATTTCGACTTGCTAAAACCAGAAAATCACTCCTGGGTCTAGGTATAATATTATTTAACAAACTTCCTGAAACGGTCGTAAACCTACCCATGTCAAAATTTAAAATACATGTTAAAAAAGTTTTATTGAATAATGCGTACTATACTATTAATGATTATTTAAAAGATAAAAACGCGTGGACACTTCCTATAAAATTTCCACTACACTCCACACTTAAAACATAAGAACTGTATTCTCTGTAACAATAATTAGCTTACTGTAAAACATGTTAATGCTGTGCGATCAATAGGTGACCAACATATAACTAATATTTCCTCTTGAAAAGGTCTGCGATATCGGGCTTTTCATGCTCACTAAAATGTCCAATCTGGTGGTGGTGTCACCTGTCGGGTCGTTGGATTCCCTCTAATATGGTTGAGTTTTACGATGGCTACCCTTTTTTTTGACTACTTAACATTTTTTAATACGCAATTTATGTTTGTTTACTTGTTCGCAAGCATTGCATGTTATAATGTGTCAACATTGTATTATATTATAAGTATTTATTATTTAAAAGACAACAATAATAATATGACAAAGCCCTTCTGGCGAGTAGGCGACCAATACTGTGAAAATGAGTTTCTGACGGCGTTTCTTCTTAGCAGTGGTCGTTACGAAGCGCTGGTATCGGTAGCTTTTCTTTAAAAATAAATTAAATTTTAATATACTTTACTCGTAACATAAATTATACTTATTGACGTGTAAAAGTTCCTGTAAGGCCGGCCACATATTATCCGAATTTTTCTGTCCGAAAATTTCGGACGCCCGCCGGACGGTACTCTGTCCATACATTTTGTTCTAGACCCCGCATACTGTAAGAATTCGGACGTGTCTGACGTCCAAATTTGATAGCGCCGGATGCAAACCATCTGACGTCCGAATTTTTTCTGAACCGAATGCCGGGCGCACATTATAGGAAATTTTCTGTCAGAAAATTTCGGTTAGCCACTGGTTTCACTCCGCACACTATCAGAAATTTCGATCCGGCGATTTCGAATTTAGTACGCGGTTGGCCGCGTTGGTCTATCCGACATACACTGCCATAGAGTTGTCAACCCTATTGCTAAAAACGAATTAAATCACAAATGTATGAATTCACACCAAATAATACTATAGATACTATAGTAAATATACTTAAAAGATTTTAAATATCGGCTACATGAATATTATTCTGCTCGACTGTACTTTTTATCGGTTATTAGGTTGCTAATTTGCGTAGGAAACCCGCAAGTATGAAACGGCCGCTTTTTCGTAGCCTCCGTTATTTAGTCGGTTTGTAGGAGAATTGATGATATTTTCTTGTTTGTTTAATAACTCTTATTCCATCCGAGATTCGAAGTTGAAATTTTCAGGCATGTTTTGTAATAAAATGAACACATATGTTTACTATAGTTTATCTATTTGTGTTCAGAGAAAACTGCGTATTCGATGGCCAAAGTTACACCACTAGGAATTTAATCAAATCCCTTCATATCTTAATATCGCGTAATGTTTGTTCATCTAAATTTTTACACGTTAGAAGGGTATATCATACATATATGTAACTGCTTTTTATTTGTTAGTAAATGTACTAGTTTACGAGTAAACCGGAATTTTCCGTTTTTTTTTAAATAATTAATTACTTCGATATTTGTTAATAAATCGAAATACTTATATTTAAACAAATTTGAACAAACTAAGGCCTATAAACAGTATTTTTTTTCAAAATTCTGCTACTAACAGTTTTCGAGATATGGAAAATTGCAAAACGTTATCCCAGCAAAATCTTGAATATCTCAAAAAGTATAAGATGAACAAATTTAGCTATCGGTATACATTTACAACTCATTAAGAGCTGTCTTTTCATATACTTGATTCTAGGCTAAACGCTTTTTTTGAAAAACATCTCGCTGGGTAACGTTACTCCAGCAAAATCAGTTTTTCTCAAATAACTTCGAAAATACAACATGAACGAATTTTACTATATTTGAACATATTGAGACTTACTATGAACCAAGTATCTGTAATACTCTCATTTCTCTAAGGCGCAACATTTTGCTGGGGTTACGCATTCATAGTAGATAATTCAACGTTCCTGGGACTAACGATTGATTTTGAGTTGCAACGGGGTGGCTATATAAAAAAAAATTGCTGGTAAACTTAGCTCTGCGGCCTACGCGATTAGGATAAATTAAACAGATAGCTGACATTGATACAGTGCGTTTGGTATATTTTAGTTACTTTCATAGTGTTATTTCCTATGGAATATTGCTATGAGGTAACGCTGCAGAGATAAATACCATATTTATTTCACAAAACTGCACTATTCGATTTATCGAGACTCTGGGATAATTTTATTTAAAAATAGAAAAATAACGCTTGCAATAATTACTCATCAATCTCACATTAGTGCCATGCTGGACTTAAGGCCTCTCCCAATTTAGGCAGGATTTGCAAATACTCACCACACTAAGCAGATGGATTGGTGATTGCACAAGATAATATAAATTGATTTTGCACGCTGCTGCCCGTCCGCCACGTGTATTTTCTAATAATTTAACGATTGTCCATTTTTATTTTTCTGTCATCATGCCTATTAAATTGATGAACCCAGTTCCGTCTACGCTGACGGCCAACCGCGTACTAAATTCGAAATCGCCGGATCGAAATTTCTGATAGGTGTGCGGGGTGGTAGCAACAGCCATCAGAAATTTTCGGACAGAAAAAATCTGATAATATGCGGCCGGCCTAAAGGTCTAATTACTGAATAAAGATTTGAATTTGAATTTGATGTTCGTAAAATTTTGTGACAGATTCGCGGAGCCTACACGCAGTCATTATTGGAACGAAGTTCCTTACGGCAGGCTTGGAGGAGATAGGGATTTTGCTGCGCGACCGAACTGAAAAAAAATGTGATAGTAAAACCGTAAGGATGACCTCGTTAAATGAGACGTGCGCAGGCGCGACAGTCGTATACACAAGAACTTTTGAACTTCGTTCCTACCTGGTGTCCCACGACACCACATTTCTTTTTTTTTTGTTAAGAGACTATTTGCACGCATATCGTTTTTGGCGACGATCACATTAAGAAATTAAGAAATACGGGACATTTAAAATGTGATCGTGGCAACTTTTAGTAGTCGTCTATTACTTACGTGGAAAGATTTTCACGGAATTTATATATAGCTGTGCCCAAGTTCTCTTACAACTACACACATCAATGGGTTACCTCATTTAATTTTACTCTAAGTAGGTACAAAGTGTTCGATTACTTTTGCATTTCAAGAACTCAATCGGGGAACTGAAGGTTACTGTGTGATAAAAAATAAATAAATATATAGGGATAAATTACACTAATTGAGCTAGCCCCAAAGTAAGTTCGAGATTTGCGTTATGGGATACCAACTCAACAATACTATATTTTATCACAAATACATATTTAGGAAACTGGGAAAAATTCCCGTAAACCTTCCCGGCAATATTCCTAGCAATAGAAATTTAAGGGAATATTTACGGAGCGTTCTGCGATCAAATTGCAGATGTTCTGAAGAAAGGTGAAATAAGGAGTATCTAAAACCGGAGAGCATGCATGAAAAGTGTAATGAGTGTTGGCGAAGCAAAAGAGGTTTGCAAGGATCGTAGCAAGTGGAAATTCAAAGTCTTGCCTACCCCCATAGGAAACAGGCGTGAAAATATGTATGTGTATTTTAGGGTGCTTCTTATTTTTCAACTTTTGAAATGTTACCCGGTCACGTTGTGACATGAATTTCTACTGTAAAATATGAATAAGTGTTTTTATTTACATTTTAGACCAAATTTAGAGGTCGCTACCAGTTGTCAAACCTTTGAAAAACGTTGTATGGACATTTGACTATGGAGTCTCCTTAATTAATTAAAATTTGTGGTTATGTTACGTTTTATAGTGAAATATGCACAAAGGTCTCCTTCCTTTTCCTTCCCCATTCTTTTCTTCACCTGGAGCATGTCAAATATCCGCAATACGAGTACACTAACTCCATGGAATTTCAGCCTTTCGACACCACTGCTGTAAAAACCGGTATACGATATTTATGTAGAATTTGTGCTCCTTTGGAGCCAAAAATAGTGAAAAGAAAACAAAATTGAAATTGGGATCCGTAGTTAACAATGCTGAGTGACCAATGAGTGTGTGTAACAAGTGGCCACAGACAAGATTACTCTTGCGGAACAAAACTGAATAGTAGAAGTTTTTGAATCTTATCATACTCTCTTATAATACTCTTAGCTAGAGTTACTGAATAAGGTGTTGCTGGTGATCTGCTGGACTACCCTGATGTATATACATAGCAGAAACCTAATATTGCGATATTTTTGTCCCGTTTTAAACATGAATTTGAATCGACTAAATCGAAAAAGATATCTGTGAAAGAAATATATTTTTTCGATGTGATGATATGGTAAAAATATTGGTTACAAGCCTCTACTTGATAGTTAGCACCAGTACATGACCTTAAGTTATGCAACCTTTTAAAAAACTAACTAAAACTGGCTACTAATTGCTTAAATTAATAGCTAGTTAGCTAGCTAGTATTTTATAGTTCTTAACAATGAAATTTTAGTTGATGTTTCTTTTTTTTTAAATATATTGCAATAACTTATATAACATGACCATTTATTCTTTTCGACTGGTGAAGTGAACCTCAGGAAGGTTTTGCGAAAAGAGGAATATAAAATTTAGTATATTGTTGATATTAACAATTTCAAAAGAGCAAAAGCAAGATTTGCTCTTGATGATTACGGAGTATATTTTAAAATACCCTATAATAATGTAAACCATCCTTTGTATCTTTCAATAAATGATTTCAGGGTTTTAGTAATAAATATTTATTCGAAATAATATCATTTATTTCGTATTTAAATGCCCTGTGTCATGAAAAAATAAATCTATGCGCTGCAGTGACTTTGAGCTTTTAACTAAAATTTGAATATTGGTAGCGACCCTTAAATGTAAATTTAAGATTTGAAAATAATACTGAAATAGTTTCTTACGGTATAGAGTATCAAATGACGGGGTGACCCGTGGAAAAATCGAAAAAAAAAAGGTTTTTCATCGTAAAAAGAAGCACCCGTATGTATGTATTTACGGAAATATTGGGAATATTCCCGTAGATTTACAGCACATCACTAGTCACCACGAAGAGGACTAAGTTTGTCTTATTATTAACGACGGACTTACTTTTACACACTTAAGTACTAGCGGTTTACATCGTCCACCTAAATCTAGTCTTCTTACTGCCTTCATAAAGTTGTTTTCCTGTAATGCCAGTGCCTATATACCCATAAACAGTGTCGGACTAGCCATAGATAGAGCCATGAGCCGTTGTATTTGCCAGCCGAGCCAGTCTGCACTTGTACCTAACCTAATATTAAGTTGCAAATATATGACAACCATTGAAAAAATCGATTGGATACAATAAGTTATAATACGTTTCGAAGGTTCTGTACCCAAAGGGTAAAGGAACCTTATTAATAAAACTACACTCTCCGTCTTTCTCTCGGTCACCAGGCTGTATCTATGTACCGGGATAACCAGGAAGTCAACATTATCACATATGATGTACCTATTTCTATTGCCTCTATAATAATAAACAATAAAAATAAAATAATGTATGATATAAGAAACTATAAAAATATAATAAATTAACGCTAAAATTAAGAGCCCTAGTACCAGGGCCCTCATGCGGGAGCCCTGCTGTACATACATACCGCAAAACAGACACCGGCCCTTCAGGCCCAGTCCGACCCTGCTCATGAAGTAAGGTATACTTACTTAGATATATTTAGCGAGAAGTTAATATGTAGAAACCTATAATTGCTTTACTAAAACTTGCGCTTGGTTGCGCTCATATGACTTTAAATAACGCAAATAAGCGGAGCATAGAAATAATTAATCAATATTTACAAAACAAAAGCCTCTTACAGAAGTATTAAATATGAAGGGCCCGATAACCCCACAAAGCGAGTGTGGGAATCGCATTAGTGCCTATATAAACCTACCATCATCATCATAATTTAAGAGCGGTGCTCTTGTCGGTGGAGTTTCTTCCATTCTATTCTGTTTTCCGACAACCTCTTGATATCTTGAAAAAACACTGCTGTCACCTTTTCCTTGACATGCCTGATAAAGCTGTGCAGGGGCTTTCATCTTCCCCTTCTGCATATAAAATTGTCATGCTGTCCGTTTCGTGATTGCAATCGGGATAACGGTGTAGATACCAGAAGGTCTACAGCATATAAAACAAGAATGTCTACTTGCCTAGGTCATCTCAGATATACTTGAAACTATGAAATGTCTATAAAAAGTCCCACCCACCAACAGCTAATATAATTTTCATGTTACTAGGAATATATAGCCCTACATAGTTATATAGATTATCTACAGAAATGCTTGCGTAATAGGTATTGGGTGGTCCACCGGGCTATCTAGATCTCAGTAGGTACCTAGGAACCCATTTCATATCATTAATGTTATTGACCGAGCGAGTGAAGAGTCTTAGTTTTGGTAAAAAAATCTAGGTGTTTCGAGATTGACCAAAAATATTTTTGTCCGGCTGTCAGTTTGTGCGGTTGTTCTCGGCTACAGGTCGCAATTTTCAACCGGTTGTTGTGAATTTTTGTGAGAAGATTCAAAATTTATACAGATTGAGTCTTAGTTTTGGTAAAAAAATCTAGGTGTTTCGAGATTGACCAAAAATATTTTTGTCCGGCTGTCAGTTTGTGCGGTTGTTCTCGGCTACAGGTCGCATTTTTCAACCGGTTGTTGTGAATTTTTGTGAGAAGATTCAAAATTTATACAGATTGAGTTTTTAGATATTTTTTAAAATGGCGGAAATATTATTGGTTGAAAATTTTTAAAACTATCATATTTCAGCCATTTTCAAAAATGATAAAAGACTTTTTTCATATATTTTTTTATCCGATAAACTACAACGCGTCGGGGTGACTCGTGAAGTCTTAGCTCACAGAGCCACTAGTATCGGTAAAATATAGCTATAGTCTCAGCCAGTCTTCGATCAATTGTGGAAGCCACTAGCGTAGCACCTTCAACCAGCGAAAGCTAAGTACCTAGGGTAGCACACGTATAGAGAATAAACACAGTAAGCAGGGCCGTATTATCCATAAGGCGGAAAAGGCAACTGCCTAGGGGCCTGCATCGAGGCCCTGTGCATGCACAAAGAAAAAAAACGTCTCTTTGAACGATTTTTTTAAGTATACTTTTTTCGATGCATGTTGTCAGTTGATGAAATATGTACATAATTCATAAATAGTGGAACTAAGACACAAATAAAAAACAAATACCCCTCTGCATGACACAACAGCAGCATGCCTAGAATGCAACCAGGAACAGGCTCAGATGAAATATATATTATTTTTTAGCAATTTTTCATTCTAAATTACATATAAACATATAAGTTATATATATTTTTGTAATCATTAAATAAAATCCTTTGTTTTGATACCCACTTTTGTACCAAATATGAAGTCGATCTGATCGACTCGACTTTTGTAATTTTTTTTGTAAGAGCAGGGTAAGGGCCTCAAGATTTTATTGCCTAGGGGCCCTGATAGGGTTGATCCGGCCCTGACAGTAAGATAATTAATTTTACTCTCTCACTCACTCTCTCTTTCTCTCTTTCATCTCCGCATATTCCTATCAGTTGCATCCCCATCTGTACCGTCATTAATGCTGCGAAGCCCGCCGGAATCTGCTTGCTATATTAAGTCACAAAATAGTCTACATTGGTGTATGAGCTGACTTATTTTTCTTCTTCACTATTACCAACTTTACGTGGAGTAAATATGGACAGATTCCATTGCCTTCTATAGATATTTTTTCATGGCATAGTATTGTCAAATTCTTTCACCCATTTTACAGTTGGATTATTTAATCCGCCGTTTTACAAAACCGCTAGAGTTTGGCATCGCCTTTGACAGGGATAAGAGAAAGGTGATGGGGAGATCTTTGTCAAACAGTGGGACAACGTAAAATAAAAAAGGATATCTTTAATATGCATAATTGTATAAACAATCGTATTTACGTATACTTGTGGCGTTAATATCATGCTCATATAACGTTCCAACTAACATTTTGGTAATAAGAAATAGTGATAAAAGAGTTATTTAAAAGTGAATTCGAAAAGCAAGAGTTATACAAAGGTTTTAGCAATTGGTGCTAGAGCACGCTCTAAACCCTTACAAACCCTCGATTGGGCCCATGTCTAATAGCGCTGTAAGTTATATATTAGTCATAATGCTCACTATTTTAAAACTAAGAGTTACTTAACAGTAATAGAGTAGTGTTAGTGGCAAATAATTTTTTGTATATACAAAATGGTAATATAATATATATCTTGATACCTTAAGCACTTTAATATCTGTATTATGGTTATAATAAATATTATTGGTGGTACACAAGTTCTAAAGTCAGCTGGTATAATTTTATAGTAATATATTAGTTCTTTATAGTTCTATTTTTTTTTCTTGGATTTGCTTTATGTATCTTGAGTGTTGATAAGCAACTCAAGGCTGCAGCATGTTTTATAGTTTTGCATACACATTTTAGTTCCAAAAGGGTTATTTTATTTTGTTCAAAATGATAGCGAACAAAGATGAAATAACGTGAATAACAAGTACCTAACAAATTGTCAATAACTCGGTAATTCAAGTTTGGATTCTTCATCTTATGGCTAAAATTTATTGCGAGGGTTACTTTATTGGGAGAATAATATATGTTTTGCATCTCAATGTTGCAGGGCTTTGAAAATAAATGATATTTGAAGAAAAAATAATTGGCATTCTCTCACGCGGGGCATACATTCAATACAAATTTCGGTAAAATTAAGGTATTGGGTCTATCTTGTACAGTCATTATGTATTGTAGTAAATATATTGCGTTTTAAAATGATAAAATTATACAGAAGTTATTTTTGTCCTGAATAATTTTTAGGTTATGTTTGACTAACATGGCATCTATTCCTTATTACCCTAGGTTCCTATAATTACTAGAAATCAACAAAAAGTGGTGGATGGGATGTACTTAGAACGGTTGTAGCACTTGTTATACCAGAATAGGGTTTTAAAGGTAATAAGTTTAAGGGGTTTGGTTATATTATGGTTCGACAAGGATATTAAGGTAGTATTATTTTAGGGTTACGTTTTTCAATCGATCGAACCCAAATAAAATAACGTATCCCATGGATTTATTGTGATATTATTGTTATAAATATTAAATTCGTCGATTGCTACGAAGATGGAGCCAATAACTTGTTTTTAACGATTGAGTGTATGCCCCGATTAGAATGCCAATTATTTTTTCTTCAAATATCATTTTTATTCAGTCCTGCAACATTGAGATTCAAAACATATATTATTCTCTCAATAAGGTAACCCTCGCAATAAATTTTTGCCATATGATGAATAATCAAACTTCAAACTTGACTTACCGAGCTATTGACAATCCGTAACTTGTAATTTACTTAATTTCACCTTAAGTTCGCCATCATTTTGAAAGTAATAAAATAACACTTTTGGAACTAAAATGTGTATGCAAAATTATAAAAGAAGAAAACATACTCATACATTTCGAGCCAAAGATAATAAGTTACATTCATTAATTACGTATTCTTTTTTCTTTTAAAAAAATTACTTAAAATTGTGAATCTGAGCAATTTAATTTATAACAGAATTCTAGACTAAATAATAGGTTGGGGAAAAAGATTTTTCGCATTTTATATGAAAATTCAAAACATTTTTAATATAGTTTATTTACATTTAACTAAAGTATGTAGAGGTTCCATTTTGTTCGATAACTTTTTGCCATCTTATAGGTAGGGACATGATCCCATTGCTATAGAAATTTTGGGGCTTCTGATCAAAAAACTGCGTCAAGTAGTTTTGGCAGTCCTCTCGTGATGTTAATCTGACACTGCCTAAAGAATTCTGAAGAGACCGAAACAGGTGAAAATCTGAAGGTGCCAGGTCAGGACTATACGGCGGATGCATTTTCACCTCCCAGCCAAACTCTCTTAATTTTTGCTGGGTGGTTAAAGATGTGTGAGGTCTAGCGTTATCATGATGAAAAACCACACCCCTTCTGTAGATTAATTCCGGCCGCTTTCTCTCAACTTCTTGCTTTAATCTTATCAGTTGTTCGCAGTAGAGTTCTGAATCGATGGTCCTGCCTGGTGGTAACAGCTCATAATGAATAATGCCCTTCCAATCCCACCACACACACAACATCACCTTGTTGCGAGTTAACCCGGGTTTCGCCACAATCTGTGAAGCCTGACCGGCCTTTGACCATGACCTTTTTCGCACGTTCTTGTCGTACGTGATCCACTTTTCATCACCAGTTATCAATTTCTTCAAAAATGGTTCGGTCTCATTACGTCGTAATAAAGAATCACAAATGAGTACACGGTTCATTAGGTTTCTTTCAGAGAGCTCGTGAGGTACCCAAATATCGAGCTTTTTTGTGTACCCATTTTTTTTCAAATGCGCCAAAACTGTTTTGTGGTCAATTCCCAGTTCTTCAGCTACGTCGTAACTACTGACATGCCGATCTTGCTTCACTTTTTCAAAAATAGCATTCATTTTATCCGTAACAGGGCGACCAGAGCGACGTGCATCTTTGACATTAAAATTTCCGGATTGAAAACGCTTTAACCAAATTTGTGCTACTCTCACAGACACTGCACTAGGTCCATAAACATTTTTACCTTTTTGGTAGTAAAATTTTAAAATGTATCTAATTTCTTCATTAGATTCACTCATCTTGACGGTAACAAAAAAAAAATGAAAATCACGCATTTTCCTAATTTGAATTTGGAATTATCTTCTTTAAAATTTAAACTTTTATATGATACCAAAATCAGACAGGTACAAATAGTATAGCCAAAGTGGTTTTATTACAAGTTCATACATACTATTTGCAAAAAGACTTTTTCTCCAACCTAATATGACAAAATCGGCACACTCTTTTTATTTATTTAATTCTAATTCAATCCATGGAGACTCGTGCATGGTTTCAAGAGTGATTATTGGTACCAACATTTCCATGTGTATTCAGTAGAATCATCTGCTCCTTCAATTTCGCTCTGATTTAGCCACTCTAAACCGTTGTCACTTGCGCATGCCATATGTTAGTATATAAACATTTTTTATTTGAACTTATTCTCTTAAATCATTATTTGAAAGAAAAAATTACGTGGCTTTTTGTTGATTGTTGTCCTCCCCCAGGACACCTCCTTTGGTTGGCTTAACTCTGAGTTTTCGCGGGGAGTTTGAATTCCCAAACCCCCTTTATGCTCCTGGTTTAAGCCCTTTCATACACCACACGGTACAAAGATTTACTTTATATTTTAGTTAATTGTTGGCCTATAGTCGACCTCCGTGGCGTAGTGGTCACCATGCTATTCCGCCCAGCGATTCCGGGTTCGATCTCCGGTCAGGGAAGGTTTCTGGTTCTTGGATGCAAATTATCCTGGGTCTTGGATGTTTAACTATACAATATGTAACAAAAACCTTGTCCGATCCTTGTAGGAGAAACTTAGAAAGAGGGAGCCATATTGAATTTATTGCGACGTCAGCCAAGCGCGCAGCCAAGACGCTTCCAACGCGCAATCCAACGATATCTCATTTGTATATCATAAAAGATATGCAGAGATACATACATACCAGGAAACACATAACCCTCCTTTTGGCTTCTCCGTAGGCGGGTAAGAAATATGAAAAATCTGTAAAGAAGTCTCTCTTGAGGAATTATTTATGCGTAGAACAGAAGGTGTTATTCCTGTTGCTAGGCAACTGTCACGTTGACATGTTTTTGTTTTGAAGTTTCCTGTTCAAAATCAAAACTCCGTGTCTGTTGTTTGCGTTTGTTGTGAATTTGCGTGGTCTTGAATGATAAAGCATTTAGGAAGTGGATTAAAATGGTATTGGACGCAATCTAACGACTGACCTCATGTGTTCCACTTGCGGATAATTGTACCTTCCCACGCGACGAATATGGTACGAGACGAATCTCCATTCTTGAGTCATTTGAACAGTGTGTTGAGCAGTGAACCACATCGGTTGTCTCGTATTGATCCCACAAAATGAGTCATTTTAGGGTCTGATTTTGAGAAAACTTGGTGAGTCACATTCACCTTTATATTTGAGTAAAAAGCAATAAAGTTCTTAGTGTTCTAAGTTTGAAAGGACTGATTGTTGATTCGATCTACCTTACCGAATTTTCTTATTTTCGTTCGTCTACCTCCCTAGTGGTATATAGCAAATGACCATTTCACAAGATTTCATAACACACAAATTTACTGGTTGTCTCAAAATCTTTCCAAAAGTTCTATCTACATCCTACATTTGTTTTGTGTGATTTGCTTTTACTTGTCTTAATAAACTCATTCTTTTTCCTTCTAGTTTATTTCCTAGAAAATGTCTCGTCCTAGGCCCCAGTGGCAACTTCAGGCCTTGGCTGCCCAGCGTAGAGATAATGAGCTTCGCCGAGCTGAGGAATTAAAAAAGGTTAGTATGTTAATTGTGTCAACAAGATTCTTGTTTAGATATTTTTTAGGTGATACAACTTTAAATTCATGGCACACTGACTTTAGCTTGTTCCTAAAATATAATTTATAATGATTACAAGTTGAGATGGGCCCAACTCTTGTTTAAAACTCGGTACTCTGCAGAATAACTGTGTTCAAATGTAAACTCTGTTAATAATATTTTAAAAACTAAATGTGAGATAAATTCATTAACCATACTAAAATATTTACAATCTTTTTTAATTCAACCATATGACAATATCCATTACAGTCCTAAAAACTTCTCATCATGTAGGAGGCTTCCCGGAGGTCATTGTCTGTTGTTTAACTATTCATTTTAATTTATCGTCAGGTGACATTATAAAAAGTAATCTAACTCAGTATGTACCAACTCTTATGACACATTTTCCAGGTCGCTAACTACTTTGAAGCCAATACAAACAAGTCGAAACACCATGAGCAATGGACTACAGAGGGTTACTATGAAAAAGCCAACCGGGATGCTGAACTTCTCAGCGAAAGAAAGATTAGGGCAGCGTATGTACTTTATATAGTCCTTAAATAGTGGCAAACTACTTTAAGTTTTTCGAGTTTTTCGTGTTATTCTCATCTTGGGCACCCAGATGATGGGCCAAGTTAAACACAGTGTAGATTCCTGCAGATGGTTGTAGTTAGCTAGGCAGGTCTAAGAAACATTGGGATGATGACATCAGATTAGAGCAATTGGTCGCAGGTCGCTCTAAATCAGGATGATGTTGAAAAAGGTTGTGGTGTTATTCTAGGCCAGAAACCAGATGGCTGTTAGAAATTATAATATTTTTGCCGCAAGTTATGTTCTGTTTTATTATTGGTGAACGACTGGAAATCCAAAGAAGCATCAGCCAAGAAAGCAGCATAAATTTTATTATTTAAGAAGGTATATATTTTTTATTCATTTTCTTACAGGAAATTAGAAGAAAGAAGAAAAAAGTTAGAGCTGATGTTGTTTCAAGAAAATATGCAGTATCAGCAAGAATTGAAGAACTTAGCAGCTCAACCAAAATATTTCAGAAATGGGTAATTGCACACATAGTTTCGAGTTCTTATTTTGTGTCACAAATACCAACCAGATGCATGCCATTTTCCGTTCTATTTTTTCTAGTTTTCAAAACTAAAAACATACTTAACCCCTAAACGTAAATTATACGTATTTTATATACCTGTATTGTATGTGTATGTTTATAATATACTTAGTATATCTTTAAGCGCGTATCGCTCACAAATTTATTTCTGTTTTTCCTTACGGCTGACTGGTAGAGAATGCATTAGCATTAAGTCCACCTTTCGTGCCTTTTTGGTCAGTAAAGATTTAATAAATAAATAAACCCCTAAACAACACAACCGAATTTAATAAAATTTCTATGGGACCACCTGATATCATAACAAACAAATTTTTTTTTCAAATAATCTGTGGACATACATGATAGTAGTTTATGATACAAGTGTGGTAAATTGTTCATTACAGTCGAGGCGGGTTGACTCACAAGCGGGCGAAGCCCGTGCGTGTGTCTGTGGAGCTGAGACTTATGATGAACAATACACACATGTGCCTTACTATGTTTTTCAACTCATTAGTGAGGAAAAAATCTTCAATAATAAAACACTTCACTTAAACTGCGGTAAGTAATATTTACCGCACGATTTCGAATGTGTGCGTAATGAATGGCATTACGTAAGTAAAATCTGTGTGGTAAATAGCACTTTCTGAGCTAATGTGTTGAAAAAAAATAAAAAATAAAAGATCTCGACGAATTGATAACATCTCCTTTTTGAAAATCGTTTAAAAATAGAATCTATCTTATTATTGTCACACGAGAATAAAAATAGGTGTAATAGATCAGAGAGGAACTAGAAGAGGACTTTGCCAAACAACGGAACACTATATGCTTTTCATAAACTGATCTTAGGTGGCATATATTTTTAGGAAACCCATGCTTTGTAAGGCATATGAAGCTGTTGATACCAATTACTTTTGTTAGTTGACAGTTTGAATTGTTCTCTCTCTCTCTCTCTCTCTCTTTAGCTCTTCAAAACTAAATGTTTTTACCATATAGGTATGATGTTTGTGATTCCAGTTCATATCTAAACAAAGTGCCTACTTCAACGCTACAAGAAATCAACCAGGGCATTGTGGAGAAGGAAGAGCAGTTACGTCGACAGGAGGCTGAGCTAAGACTGCACCATGCTTGGAGGCTTCGGCAGCCGGAGTTGAGGGCAGCCAGCTCTTATATAGCTAATGGGAAACTTAAATCATCATGGTAATCAACTAATTCAAATATTTTTTAAAGCGGTATGTAATATATGTGGATGTTATTTGACGACCTCTGTGGTCTAGTGGTCATCATGCCAGGCAGGCTGTCACACTGGAGGTCCCAGGTTCGATCTCCGGTCAGGTCAAGATAGAAAATGATTTGTTTCAGATTGACTTGGGTCTTGGATGTTAATTCAAATATATGTATTTGTTATAAAATATAGTATCGTTGAGTTAGTATCCTATAATACAAGTCTCGAACTTAGTTTGGGGCTAGCTCAATCTGTGTGATTTGTCTGTACATATTTACTTTACATATCTATATTTGTATTTATTATAAAATATAGTATCGTTAAGTTGCTATTACATAATATAAGTTTTAACTTAGTTAGATCAATGCTTATTATAAATTTAAAAGGTTTGTCATTTAAAGAAAGAGAGATTTAGGTAATTAGCAGCTGCAAACTGCTGTCATCATCACAATCAGGTCTTTTTTAGTCTATCCTGTCACCGGAATCTAGTTGAATAATAAGGGAGTTCAGTCGTGGGATGTAAGTTGTAACAAATGTAGGTTGGCGAAAAAAATGATATCTGTCTCTTTCTGTACTTTCCATTCACACAAACCAAAATGATCATTTGTAGGATGGAGCAGTTAGTTGAGAAAGAGATGCAGAAGAAGAAGGAAGAAGAAGAAACGCGGAAGGTGCTTCAAGATCGAGACGAAGCCCTGCGCCGGCAGATACAGATTGAAGAAGAACGGCTGAAAGAGAAAGAGCTGCAAATGAAGGTATGAAAAAAGTCACTTATCATGTCTTTCCATTATATTTACTAACACTATATTTACTAATATGTGATGCAGTGTTAATGCTGGGAATCATCTGTCAGCATAGAACGGAACTTTCGCATGCTGCTATCCTTTTCTGTCGCTCAGTACCATCGTTTGCTAGAGTGAGAAAGGACGACGGAATGCCATGGAATCGGCCGTGCTGAAGCGTTCCGTCGCTCTCTCCCGCTCTAGCAAATAACGTTTCTGGGCGACAGAAAAGGAAAGCAGTATGGGAAAGTTCCGTTATGTTCTGAAAGATGAGTCCCAACCCTTACTGGCCTGGAATAGGACACTTTAAAAGATAAAAACGCGTGGACACTTCCTATAAATTTTCCATTACACTCCACACATAAAACATAAGAAATGTATTCTCTGTAACAATAATTAGCTTACTGTAAAACATGTTAATGCTCTGCGATCAATAGGTGACCAACATATAACTAATATTTCCTCTTGAAAAGGTCTGCGATATCGGACTTTTCATGCTCACTAAAATGCCCAATCTGGTGGTGGTGTCACCTGTCGGGTCGCTCGGCTTCCCTTTTTTGGACTACTTAATATTTTTTATTACGAAATTTATGTTTGTTTACTTGTTCGCAAGCATTGCATGTTATAATGTGTCAACATTGTATTATATTATAAGTATTTATTATTTAAAAGACAACAATAATAATATGACAAAGCCCTTCTGGCGAGTGGCGAGTAGGCGACCAACAAAATGAGTTTCTTTCGGTGTTTCTTCTCAGTAGTGGTCGTTACGAAGCACTGGTATCGGTAGCTTTTCTTTAAAAATAAATTACATTTTAATATACTTTACACGTTACACTATATTACTTTACATTACTGAATAAACATTTGAATCTTTCAATCTTTGACTCCATTATACCGTGGTGAAAGTCGTAAGAGTGGACTAAGTACAAAGATCTCGTGCAACTAATACATTCCTAAGGATGGTCAACGTTCGGAGACAGCCGGTTGTTTGACTTTCGCACAAATACATTCATAAGCAGGGTTGACCACAGGCAGGTATTGAATGGAAATTGAAGTCAATTCTAACACTTTTCTAAACGACAAAATAAAGATTCTCTCTCTATGGGATTTGTATGAAATACTCACCTGTGACTTCATAGTTTTTTGGATATTTCTGCATCAATAAATCTAATATCACATTGGATATGATCCATGACAATTTACATTATAGGTATTTTGTGACATTTTATTCGCTCAATGATACCATTTAATTTATTTTTGTCTCAGGATACTACCCAATTAATTAAAATTTCAGGAGCTCCGCGAGAGTCTAGAAGGCCAGATAGCAGAACTCAGCGAAAAAGAAACAGTGGTAAAAAAACTGCGCAAATTAGAAGAGCGGGAGAGGCTTATCCTAGACGAGCTACAGTTCATATCGAGTGAGCGAGAAAGAGAACACGCTAGGCTTAAGACGGAAAGAGACGCCACTATTGTCAACATGGGCCTGCATAAATACAAGTTGAAGAGAAAGGTTATCTCCATTTTGAAGGAGATCGAGTTGGACTTGCTTATGTTGGAGAAAATGAAAACTGCAGTTTTGAAGGTTACTATGTAAATGATTATTTATTTGCTATATTTTTATTTGAATAGCTCGTAATACCTAGTTAGAAAGGGGTTCTAGTGGGCAATGTCGGGTTTTACTGAAGTGATGGGTTGATACTGTTGGCTGAATACCACTGACTCACTGATTGACATAGTTGGTTTACGTGTTCTAGGGTCACAGGGTTTAGAATTGATGCACCTTCGTGTAGAAGGTGCTCCAGTGAGTACCAGAAAAATCTGACATGTTGAAGAACACCAGACACTGATGTGGAAGAGAATGGTACGGCCTGCAAAAACAGTTGGGGTTAGGGGCGTGATTTATTTTTTAAAATGTAGGAGTTTGTAAACGATATGACGAGCGTCATTTGTTTGTTGATTTGTTTCGCAATTCAAGATTACTCCCATACTAGGTGAATCCCCGAGTGTGTACCACGAGACCGCAGGTCCAGCGAAAAGCGACGGCGAAGCCGAAAAGCTGGTTTATTATCTATACTTACTTAGATCAACATCATCAGGTCTAGTATCCACTTCAGAAGCAAGACCCTCTGTACCTGAGCCATATTTGGCCAGAGTAGCCAGAGGATAGGACGCTGCACGCTTTCTAGACAGGCTGGAGTGGTCATACTTATGTTTCAGTAAAAGCTTGTTTATAGATGATAATTTGATATTATCTTTTTAATGACTTATGAAATTTACTGAAGCTTTTTCTTTAAAAAATATTTAATTATTACGAAGTCTCGTAAGGCCGGTGTTATCTGTAGCTGAGATCCCGTATAAATAGTTTTAGGCCTACACACATTATAGGTTTCTTTAAAATTATATTTTTGACATGTTTTTTTAGATTTATTTCATGGTTTCAGGAGTACGAAACTCAACAAGATAAATGCGCCAATCACAAGCGCGTACTGGACGCCGCGTTGCAGCAGTTAGAAGAGCACCGCGAAAGAGAGCGACAGAGACAGAAGAACATCGAAGCGATGTACGACGGCGAAGCGAGACAGATCAATGAAAAGCAGGACAAGGTAATATACAGATTGGCTAAAAGCCGAACTAGGGAGTTGGTTAGAATCTGAATTATGTCAATAGGTGACGTATCTAGAAACCTGCTTTGATTCTCTTTTTCCAACCACATGCCCATGCACATACTTGATTTAGCTTGCCAATATCAACAACGTATGACGTCATAGTTTCTTGGAGTCAAAAAGCGGTCTTAATATCAGTTTATCGGATATCATAAATCTAAAATCATGTTAAAAAAATTTAATCGCAAGAAAATTTATCTAAGTGTATATAAAAGTATTTTAAACTCCTGATGCAAAAAAGAGATTTTATAAGTTAAACGAGTAATGACTGTGTATCTGTGTGTCTGTGTGTCTGTTACTGTCATCATAGCTCCTAAGCGTCCGTTTTTTTTTGTTTGAATGATGACGTGATCGAGATGTTTCTTAGCTATAATTGTGTCGAATTCAAGATTCAAAGATTTAAAAGTTAATTCAAATTTAATTAGACCTTTACAGGCACTTTTACACGTCAATAAGTATAATTTACGTTACGTGTAAAGTATATTAAAATTTAATTTATTTAAAAAAAAGCTACCGATACCAGCGCTTCGTAAAGGGTTACTTAAAAAGAAATTATTTCTGGTCTTTGTAGATGTGGGCAAAAGAACGCGAGGCCCGCTCCATGCTAATGCAAGAAGTACTATCAGCCTTGAAGAGGCAGGTCGAAGAGAAATTAGAGATGAACATACAAAAGCAAAAGGCAAATGTGCTGGAACGAGAGAAGCTTCTGGAAGAAATGGACAGCTTCCACAAAGAAGTGCGGTCGAGGGAGCGTGAGACACAGGTTAGGTCATAGTTTTTTTTACGTACTGATCTACTATTGTGAAATATTTTGACCCGCCAGTGAGTCACCACCCTTATAATAGTCTTCGGCAAATCCACATTCAGTATTTTGCTGCAAAGAATGCACCGCTGCAATTATTTTGCGCCGCAATAATTATCTGCATACAATGCGACAAATAAGTTGAACAAAAATGGCGGATTCAAAGCATTTTTGTACAAATTCCCGGCACGTAGGTTGAACCAAAATGGCGGTTGACGGCGCAGGTACAAAAAATGCGCCAACGACCGTCATTTTGGTTCAATTTACGTGTCGGGAATGTACAAAAATGCAAGTCCGCTATTTTTGTTCAACTTATTTGTGTCGCATTGTATTTCTATGGTGGCCTAGGAGATAACGCTTACAGTTTTAATTGTGGAACAATACAGTTTTAAAAATAATCCCGCTTTTCCTATCCTTTTAAGATGTATATTATGGTATTGTGATATATCTTAGTATATACTTACTCTCATATCTATATCTGCCCTCTTAAATCAGTCATATACCTAGTGAGTATGCTATCTTCTTATGCAATTAACAGAAAATACAGTGGTCCTTAATAAGTATTAGATTTTTTTATGAATACAGCGGTATAAACAGTCAGTAGCAGTACCAACGGCTTAAGGTGACGAGCTCAAATTATTAGCTGAATTAGCTCGAATTATGCCTCTTGTCCGATCTAGGAACTCACCATAAATTTTTCACCCTAGCTGGGCCATCGAGCTAAATAAATCTTCGCTTTTCAGCTCAAAAACTCGCAATACTCGACGGTGACAGCGCTACAATCGCAGCTAAACAGCTTAAAGCTGCAACAGCAACAGATGAAAGCGAGCTGTGCTGCAGAGGCTGAATTAAGGGAGTCGTGCGCGCAGGAACGTCTATTGAGAAGAGAAATAGCTAAAATGCAGCGGGAGGGGAACGTGCAGGCTTGGACGTGATAACTCGCGTGTTGTACGGCAATACAGAGGCAAAGATAATATTATTACTAACGTAGCAGATGCCCAACGCCATAGAAACTATTACAGGCCGTAAGTAGGCAAAACTGGAGTTGCGGGTAGGCACACAGAGATGGCAGCACACACAACTAGCAAAGAAGTGACAAAGAAAGTGTTGAATATGCTTTAAATCATTACATTTCATAAAACTCATTTTTAATTAATTAGAGTACTACTTTATTTAAACAAGAGTAAAAAAAGATTTTGATGTTTGAATAAATATTGATAGCGCCATCTAGTGACGAGGAAGAGAAATAATTATGTTTATAAGGCGATGGGTAGGCATGATAGGGGTATTGCCGTGTGAAGTTAATATAGACACATGAATACTAGGAGTATTTATGTATTTATAAATGCCATGTGTCCATCTTTTTGTGTGAAGTGTTATTTTACTTATTTATGTAGCTGAAGCTACTTTGAAACTCAGATAACATTTTGACCAACTTCAAAAAAAAGGGAGGTTATTAGTTCGTCGGAAACTTTTTTATGTTTGTTCACCTATTCGAAGATGCCTTGACCGATTTGAAAAATTATTTTTTTGTTTGAAAAGGCAAGCTTGTCATATTGTCTCATAAATTTTTTATCAAAATCGGTTGTGTAGTATGGGGGTGAAGTCGGTTTTTAGTTTTGAAACATTATCTTGTCTTCATCGACGATATAGTGCGCCTAATAGAAGATACGGGTTTGTTAACCCTAATGCGTCCCGATAGTTTCCTCGTCTGGCGCCGAGTTCACATGCCTACTATAGGAAATAGATAAAAAACCACCAATAGAGCATGAAAATCCAACTAATAGCTATTTCAATTTATTGTAGGTAAGTGCATTCTATGTCTGCTTGGTGTGTATTGCATTGCATTCCAATACAACAAAGATATTATTTGGTACCGAAAAAGATTTTTTAGGGCGTCCGCTAAGTGACGCGGGCGCATGCGGCGGTTTCGGTCTATCTCTCACAAATTCTACGTGCGACAGAGACAGGTGACCCGCAACGGTTTCTGCTATCTCTTTCACACTTTGGGTTTGTGACAGAGAATAGACTGAAACCCGCCGCGCGCGCCCGCTTTACTAAGCGGAAAATCTAAGAGCGTATGCACACGGCGTTTAACACCGACGGCGAATCAAACGCAGAAAATAATCATAGATTATATATCGATACAAATGCACTGATACAGACGCGCTGCAGTCGTGCTTGTGTATTGAATACAGAAATTTCAGGGAAAACCGTGTCCCTCCCCCACATCCCTTTCTCCGACAGTTCATACTATTACGAAACTGGGGTTCGAGATTTGGAGAAAAACGCCAAACTTATTATGGTCTTTATTCACTACGGAACTCATTGATTACACGTGAATATGGTCTTCCTGATATCCAAGGTCCAGGTCGCGTAGCAAGGTCCAGGTGTTTCGCCAAAGTTACTCAATACTCAATATTTTATTACAAACCATAAAGAACATGAGATGTTATCAATACAATATAAGATCATTTATGGACCCTGTCGGGCACAGCAATTTGGTTAGACACGGGGAGATCGCACTGAAACGTTAAAAATAAGGTTAGTAGGTACTAGGTACTATGTCATATTATTTGAAGTTGTCGCAGCTACTTTCACATGTCGCACTTAGATAGGTTTCCTTTGCTTCTGTTCTTTTCTTTTCGAAGTGATCGCTTTCGTAGCTCGTATTGAACTGCAGTGACGCGCACTCTATCGCCTTTTTATATGCGCCGATATGGAGGTCTACGTTTTTCTCTAATATTCTCCATACCATGCCAGTATGCGTGTATTAGTGGAAACCGGCCAAACAAATCTAGCGTTTTTAAAATTTTCATTCCTACCCCAATCTAGATCTATGGTTCATATACAAACGCGGTACAGACTAATTTTAAATGCGCTTTCGTCAAACACGCGACGTCGGCGCATAAAAAATACGCCGTGTACTTACATAGATACACCCTAACTATGTTTGTCTGTGATGAATTTATCTATCCGGTAAAAGATATATTTTTTTAAAGCAGTACATTAGCGTTGAAGTGGAGGTTTAATTCTTTCCGGGACACATACTTTTATAGATGTAAAACTATCGTTATTTTATTTTGTTTACGGTTGAGTGTCTAGACACTCGTCAAGTGTTAGATTTAATGAAGTGATTCATATTTTTTTTTACTTACCTAGTTTGGATTATTATAATAAAACCTGTGTGATTTTAAATGATGTATAAATAAGATCGATATTTTATATGACTAATTAATAATGTTTGTGTATTATTGCAATAAATCTATGTATATCGCAAAGATGTTGCAAGTTCTCAAAAAAGATATTGTAATATGAACTTAATGTTATTGTTTCTACCGATTGGTTTACAATAGATTTTTTTTGTCGATTCAGTTTTTGTAAATTTTCGTAATGGCTGAGGCATAAGGTAGGTTTGAAAACGTATTATATAGGTAAGCAAACATAAACTCGCGGTGTCTGCAGCTCACAGAGCCACTCTTTTAGTTAGTATACTATGAATTGATATTTTTTAACTAGAATTCTAAGGATTGATTTTTATACTCACTTTAACTCAGTAAATGCATATGTGATTTGTTTGATTGCAATAAAATACAGTATTTTTGTACTTGAAGATATATTTTTATCAATACCCAAACCAAAAGTAGACAAAACTGTAGGATTTAAACGATAAGAACAAAGTCCGAGTTGACCTCTATGGTGTCAAATTAGGGCTCTGTATCCAAAGGTTGTATATCTATCTGTCAACGGGCTGTTTCGTGTACCGTAATTTAAAGATAGTACAGGTATAATATCACGTCTTTTCGTAATGGGTTCGACAGAGCTTAGAGCCTTTAGACCAAAAGCCACGTTTAGTGTAATGGTGGGCTCAATTAAAAATAAGTAGGTAGTACAAATTTCACATATAAAAATAAAATCGATAAGACGAAAATATTACAGACAGTTTATACAAAAAAAAATCTAGGTCTATGGTCACAAGACTAAACAAACTAATATAGTTTATAGAGTCATCTCGTAATTTTCCAAAGAACTTTATACATTTGGTCCCGTACAGAGTTATTTATTCTTTACTTGGTATTGTACTCTTATGTTACCAGATGGCGTTACTAGTCGCAAGCAGGTATTAACATTACTATAGCGACCTCTATTGTCATTTCCCAAAAATAAAAATGAATGTTCGTAATTTGACCCATAGATGACACTGCGATATCAAAAATTCAAATGTGATTATTTTTACCCAGAAGTCCAAATTGCGGATCATGGATGTCACATAAGTAGGTACGGTTAGTATACCTACCTATGAATGTTCGTATCAAACTTGAGTATGTAGGTAGGTAGAGCGATTTTCACGGACTTCGATTTTCACCTCCTTCTGTATTTGGTTAGTGGATGTGTACCTATTTTAACCCAAAATTATTTCGGATTTGGCTCAAATAGCAATATTTTCAAAAACACATATGTTGTTGAAGATAAAATATTTTGGAATTTTGTGAAACAATGAAGTAGGTACCTACCTACCTTAGGATAGTTGACAATAAAATAAGTATCTTCCTAGTTATTTTGGTTTATCCTAGGTTATTTATACCTAGGTAATCTAGGTGAGAAGGTGGCATAGGTAAAATATTTAAAATCATATTTATTACATATTTACTTCCACAAAAGGTCAAACTAACGAGCGTTCATCTAACGCTCGTCTGTAGACGAATAAACAATAATAAAAAACCAAAGGAGCGTATTTTTTGAGTTGTATTATTCACAGAAAATAAGTTGCGTAATTTCTGCTGCATTCGTTTACATACGAAAGTCCAGTTTGGCCACACAGCGACAGAAAAAGAGTTGTGAATTTCTAAAATTGTTTTAGTTTAGTTAGTTACAATGTCAAGTTTTCTTTTTTTTTTACTAGTTTTTTTTTCTATATACTTGCATTCAGTGCTCAGTGCTACCCTAATCTGAAGTTGATGTAAGCAGGTAACTCGAAATCTTCCGAAAGCCATTTTTAGATAATTTTGAAAATTGCTTATTTTATCAACAATGTTTGGAAAGCTTTAAAATCCATTTTCGCCGTAGTGTTTAACCGGAGACGAATTTTAAAGTAATACCTTTTTTTTATTTAACCGTTCATGTCCTAGTTGAGCAAAAGGCCGCCTCTCTCAACTAAAAAAAAAATATATTAACAAATATAAACAGGCTTGTAACGATGTTGCAATAAACCCTATCTTTCTTGTCCTTACATACCTTCTTTCTCCATCATTTCATTCTGTCCACTTTTTCAAATTTCCTTTTTTATTAAATTCAATATCTACATTTTTGACACATTCTCTACATCCTTGTCATTTGACTCATTCCTCCATTACCTCTGATACAAGCAACTTGAATTATATAATTTTATCAGTGCTGACTGAATAAACGTGTCTCTCTCTTGCTCTACGAGTAATTTGAATCTACGTAATTCATGTGGGAATGCATCTACTAGGTAGGACGGGTGGAGTTCCCACAGGCTTAAGGCGGCCCTTCCCGGCCGGTCTGTCGTCAACGCGAGCATAGTTTGAAAAGCTTTCTGTTTCATCCTGGGCAATGCTAGAAAAAAAGTCAAACCAAAAAGAGAGAGATAGAGCATAAGGGCACGGTTTGCATTCTATTGAATGAAATTAGTATTATTATTTACTATCCATTGAACGAATATTAACTATTCATAGGGTGCGGAAATTTCATAAAACTTGTTCCAGGATATACGTTTTTGTCAGTAAGCCTTACGAGTGTGTGAAACAAATGTTTTTCATTTAAAATTTTCATTACTTTTGCGAGGTTTCTATCGAAATATTTATTTTTTATTTTTACTATTAATGAGTATTTTATGAACGGTCGAAGTTCAGGTAAAATTTGTGCAAAATAGCAGATTTTTGGAGGCTTATACTGAACATGTTTTTCCAAATTTTAATTTTTTATTTTGATAGAAACCTAGAAATAGTGCACAAGATATCTGTTATTTCAAAAGTTTTCAAGAAAGATCACTTTCAACGCCATAATTACGTACGAGCGTTTGTATGAAAAGTAAGACGGGAAGGCTGCTCTTAATACTCGTATTACATGACTAATGAGTTATAAATATTATTACCTACATTGCCAAAACGTTTCTGCTGCTAGCTTATTACTAAATTGACGTTGAATAGGTACAAAATCAGTTAGAGTTTAAAAAACTGGCCAAGTGCGATTCGGACTCACGCACTTAGGGTGGCACTAGTACCATTATCTATAAAAAAACACGTTTTTTGTATGGGATTCCCACGTAAATATTCATTTTATTATGTTTTTAGTATTTGTTGTTATAGCGGCAACAGAAATACATAAATCATCTGTAAAAATTTCAACTGTTTAGTCATTAGGGCTCATGAGATACAGCCTGGCGACAGACTGGACAATGGAGTCTTAGAAATAGGGACCCGTTTTTACCTTTTGGGTACGGAACCCTTGAAAGGTCATGAGCTAGATGCTGCAGTAGTTTATTTGATGCTCTTGAGAACTAAAAACTGTGCCTTTACTAAGAGGCAAGTGGAGTGAGTTTGGTACAGGGTAGATGAAATTTGATACAATGATATAAGAACATTGGTCCAAAATCATGTACAGCGTGATGTTGGGCGTGTAGCACAAATGAATGAAAACTATTGAACGAATAAAAAAAAGTTGTAAAATTAAAATATATAAATACTTATCTAGGTAATTACCTACCTATGGGTGGTTTTATCGCTTAGAGCGATCTCTTCCAGGCTACAGATGCAATTAAACTGGATATTTTTTCTTAGTAAATTAGTTATAGAAGTTTTTATATTAGAGAAGTAGGAACCTACTACCTAAGTAAGTTCTTATATATTTTATGGCAAGGCAAAATTATACTGCGCGCAGAAGCAGCCATTGCGTTCGTATTTTACTTTATAGAGGGGTTTGAGACCTTTTCCGTATGGCTTATTTCAAAAGGTAAATTATAGTACCCACTATAGGTACCATTTTTGTCTCGATAATTCCGTTTTTTTTTACTGAGCGAGTTGGTTTTACCCGACTACTCCAGAAGGAGGGTTATGTTTTTTTTAAGAGTATGTATGTATGTATTTATAATTGTTTGGCAAGCTCTGCAGTCTGAATGGCTCGATGAATTATAGCTTGGAAGGTGTCGTGAGATTCGTATTTACTGTGAGAGTGACACTAGGTATACCTATCAAAATAAAAAAAAAGGCAGTCGGGTTTTTTGTTTTGGTAATAATTATTACGCTATTCTTGAACAAAACAACTCACTAACGATGACACACCTCTACCCTCCTAGTATGAACACACCTCGCATACCTTTAAGTAGGAAGTGTTTCTATCTCATTTTCTGTGACTTTTCCTATTGACTTTTTTTCTATATTAGATACGTAACTGTCGACACGCAGGGAATTTTGTATGGATATTTCAGGTAGAAATTGGTAGATACTATGGATAGGATACCTAGGTAAATTCAAAGTACCTACACAGTACATATATATATATATATATATATATATATATATATATATATATATATATATATATATATATATATATACGCACACTTTACCGTAACGCTAAAAATTTTCAGTGATTTACGACTCACTAGGCCAGGATACGATACGAGTGATTAAAATTGTAGGGTGACCATAATTTTTTTGGTAACCGGAAACTTTTCGGATATGATGCGACTAAGTATTTACTAATATCTTAATTTTTGCATTACGTACCTAGGTTCTTACCTATTAAATGTTTATGATATCTTTAGTTAAGTAAAGACTATATTTAGAAACAAGTATAAGTAAAAATGTGTGATAAACTGTAGATATAGGTCTTGAACCATCGCTTTAGATAGTAGATGTTTTGCTCCAAAAATACATTTCCTCTTAAAATATCATTATAAGAGCGGCGAAATTTAGCTATCGAGTAATCAAAATAAAGAAATGCGGAGGCAAGGGTACAAACGCACTTCTCGAAGGCGGGGAACTGTCTACATAAACATAACACGCTCACGCCCCCAGTCAAAACATCCTGAGCACAACCGAACCAAACCATAAAATAAGACACCCGGCCAGCCTAGAGACGCAACCGAAAAATCCAGGCTCTATAATTATGTTCAGCTACCACCCGATCTACCGGCAAGCCAATTTAAATTTACTGCGAACGCCGCACGTGTCCCACAAAATGAAATCCCACTACCGCACAGAAACACGCACGAAAAAAAAAAACTTGAGAAAAAATTCATCGCAGGCGCCACCCCTTCGTCGCTAGTGGCTGCTTACTTCAACCACGCCTGCCTCGGAACGCTACTCTTTCTGTCTTGCTCGCACATGTTTAAAATGTGTATGGCTTCCTCTTTCTGGCATGCGCCGTCATCAAAAAACCACGGGTTTTATGTCAGTACGCGTTTAGAAGTCGCGCGTTGTAGAGCGTTGTCGGTGACGCCGCGCGAAATCGTCGCGGTGTGTCAAGTGCAGTGCCGTGTAGAGGTGCCGAAGTGGCGGGTTTCCTTGCCTCAGGACGGGGGGCCCATGCCCCCTTCCACCAGCACCACATTGGTAAAAGTTAGTGTCCTGTGGTTTAAAATAAAAACACTTTGAGTTTGTCTATGATTGGGTGGAACTGTGAATGTGCTTGACGATGCCGACGTATGGAGGTTATTTATTGTTTTGTTTGTTGTTATATTAATATTGACTTAGTTACTAATACCAGTGTACTATTTTATTTCATAGCTTATTATAACAATAAATATTTAATACTTACTAACACTAAATTATTTACATACCTTGAAGTGTACTTACATCTTCATATATCGATTCTAAGTGATTTCGCTTTATTAAATGACAATACTTTATACAATAATAGACTCATCTATATTTATTACTAGGTAACTTAAAGTGAAACTTTTGAATATGGGATAACTTTCAGTTCTTAGGTACTTGCCTTAATAGTTTACTATGTATGTATTTACAAATTAATAGCAGTACTTATCCAATAAATTTATTATTCGTTACCAAATATGTCTTGAATCTTAGTACCTATATTTATTTCATTGTCACAATTAAATTCACATTTGATGCACATTGTAAAAATAGGCCTAAGTATTTAATGTCCATGAATACATAACATGGGCAAATGACTTAATGTCACTAAAATGATTTTTTAAATCTTGGTAATAACTAAGCAGTCTTAATCCATCAATGGGATATTTTTGTTTTGAATACTTATTAGGTAAATAGTTTATTTACTTACTAAGTTTTTATTTTTTGTTGTTAATAGGTATAAAAATATACTTTGTTGTGTAATTGTGTATACTTCTTTAAGAAAACAGAAAATACTTGCAAAGATAAATGTTTAAATTTGAAAATAACCCCTTTAGAAAGGTAGCTTAGTCGATTCTTTTTATACTTGTGATATTAAATAGGTTAAAAAATTACCAAATTAAAACATTGCATAACTTGACACACCATGCGAGATCTTGAATTATCCCAGAAATCAAATGTAGCGTGGTAATACTTGCAGCAATTCTTTATATCTAGATACCTACCTGTAATCATAATAAAAAAATAATAATATAAAAAAATAAAAAGAAATGTGGTGTCGTGGGACACCAGGTAGGAACGAAGTTCAAAAGTTCTTGTGTATACGACTGTCGCGCCTGCGCACGTCTCATTTAACGGTTTTATTTAACGAGGTCATCCTTACGGTTTTACTATCACATTTTTTTCAGTTCGGTCGCGCAGCAAAATCCCTATCTCCTCCAAGCCTGCCGTAAGGAACTTCGTTCCAAAAAAACGCTACATAGGTTAGGCATAGCGACTGCAATGCTTTAATACGTATAGGTGGTAAAAATAGAAAAAAAAGAAAATAGAGAAATATAGGTATGTGTCATTAATAAAAAAAAGAATACAGGCACTTATCTGTCTAATGTTTTCTTAATTACCTAGGTAAGTTAATTCCAAACTAGGTAAGAATTTAAATACCTGGTAGGTACTTATTGTTTAATATTTATTATCAGGTAATAAGAGTAGATAGGTACTGACCTACCTTCCTACTTAGTTGTTAAGAAATTCATGATGTTAAATAACGTAGGCTACCTATCTACCTACATACTTGTTAAAACTTAGGTATTAAGTTCCTATAGGTACTTATCTAAATGTCGGTAGGTACTTACCTTTCTACCTGCTTAGACAGTTTTTTTGTTTGATTGGTAGGTATAGTCAAAACAGGTAAAAGTACTTACTGCTTAGTTTTACAAACATTTTGAGTTTGAGAGAAATTGATTGGTAATAAATAGATAAAAAGGTAGAAAACCTAGTATTACCTCCCTACCTACTATTGATTCCTTTCGAAAAACCTGACTTGAAGGTACGTACTTAAAACAAAACTAATAAAAAACCGGCAAAGTGCGAGTCGGTTTCGCGCACGGAGGGTTCCGTACCATTATCTCATAGAAAAAAAATCACGTTTGTTGTATGGGAGCCCCACTTAAATATTAATTTTGTTCTGTTTTCAGTATTTGTTGTTATAGAAACAACAGAAGTACATCATCTGTAAAAAATTCAACTGTCTTGCTATCGCGGTTCATGTGATTCAACCTGGTGACAGACAGACGGACGGACGGTCGGGCGGGTAGCAAAGTCTTTGTAATAGGGTCCCGTTTTTACCCTTTGAGTACGGAACCCTAAAAATCATAAAAATATATAATAAAAAACTTTGTACAAAAACAAACTAAAAAAAGCAAAGACAGGTAGTCGAAGACAAAAGGTTAAGCCGGATTCAAAAAAGTGAAGAAAGTAACTATCTAATTAGGTAAAAGATTAACCTATTTTAGATAAAACATGTTTTGTCCCTTTCCCTCTTTTCAATATTTGACGTTGAAAGAACGAGACAAAACATACTTTAACTAAAATAGGTTTAGCAAACGTTTGTATTTTTTTATGAATAAGGGGGTTAAAATATACAAGTTCACTAAACTAGGTACTGTGAACTAGTAAGTACATGCCATAGATACAGAACGCTTCAAAAATGGAGTCATAATCTCTCATACTAATTGTATGAGAATTTATGACTCTGGACGCCTGACTTTCTTGTGAAGCCTGACTGTACAACACTCATAGATACCTTTCTTTTTGGTAAGAAGAATCAAATACGCAATGACCTCGTCAACTTATTTTGTTAATATTGACTAAAATGTTTTAATTAATAAAAACCGGGAAAGTGCGTGTCGGGCCTCGTGCAGCGGGGTTCTGTAACGATTGCTGACTTTGAGTTCACTCGACTAAAAACGTCTAAAAAACGAATTTTTCATCTCATCTACTCTAAAAACGATGTTTTCATCCCAAAAGATTTGGAGCTAAAGTTACTGGTTATTCTCAAAAGTGAAAAAGAAAATCTCTAGGGATTAAAACCAATTTGAAAACTGAACACGAGTGTAATCTATGTAAAATCAAATATAATGTTGGCATTCCAGCAAAAAAAGAAGAATTTCGTTTTAAAATAAAAATAATTGGCACAGACATAGTTTTTTTTTTTAATTTGGAATACATATCGTCGTCAACATGGATTAATGTAGGTAAACAGTTATATGTTCTTTGCTCCAGAAAAAGAAATAAATATAGGTAAATAAAAAGCGCAATTTTTCTATTAGATTCAAGTAATTACGGAAGTTTTAGGTTATTTGTATTGACAAGTAATTATTTGTGTAAATGTGAATACCTTTTGGTAAGTTTAAACCGCTAGTGAATTGGTATCAAGTTTGATTATATTATAAAAAGATATGAAGGACCACATTTGACTTTGACAAAATTTAAAATCAAATATTTCAGAAACGGATTCCTAAATCGAAAAATGGTGTTTAAGAGCTTGTTATACTTTTGAAAGACCCATTCAATGAGACCCCATACGATGGGTTAAACAAGAAAAAAAATATTCTCACTTCACATACAATGTAGGTATATGGGAACTACGACAAAAAATTGTTTTTTTTTTTAAGTTTTTGTTTCACTATTTTATCTGCATGATTAATACACACATATATAGGTACTTATAATCTTTGACTAGGACCGCGGACAGTCAGACAGGCATGGCGAAACTAAGTATAAGGGTTTTTTACTACGGAACCCTAAAAACAAGCATAACATATCAACCATAGCCTGGCTAGGCAGGTAGGTAAATGCCTTTAATACGTTTACCTATCTATGAATGTATCAGTACCACCATTTTTAAAGTTAAGATTATTTGCCTTTTGCTAGGTAAAAAATACAGAACAATAGTATTTTCTTTTGACAGAATGTTACAAAAGTAAGCGGATAAGAGTTTAAAAAGTAAAAGACAAAAAGATCGGATTTAGGTGAAAATAAAAAGAAGGATAACGGATAGTGAAATCAAATAGGCTATTTTACAGGTATATTTTTCGTTAATATTTAAAAAAAGCAAGAAAATTGGTTAATTTATGATACAGCGATTAGTATTTCAAATACAAGAATGGGAGCGTGGTAAGGACATCTTGATATCGATCTTTTGTACGCGCGAGACCTATTAGCAGTGACGTCAAGAGTACGAAGATCTGTACGTGCATCCTTTTTCTGTTACTTGACAACTGTCAACTTAACAATTACCCTTTCCATCAGATTCGTTCGTTTTTCGTGTGTGTAAGTGGCCAACACTGGTGTCAAATTTTTCAGGCTGCCTAAAGGCATCTGACATAGCTTGATGACTGCCAAACAATGATGACAGCCGGGACCAACGGCTTATATGTGCCTTCCGAAGCACGGAGGAGCTCGAGATTATTTTTATGCCACTTGTGGTCACCCACCCAAGTGTGGACCACGCCCAGTGTCGCTTTACTTGCGAAAACGCTACCAATGCGCACTCCCGCCGGGCCACCGAGCTCTTCACTTTCCATCAGAGTTTACAAGCTTATAACTATGGGCAGATTAAAAAATATTTTGTTTCCGGTTTCGGATTGTGTTACTCATTGATATAGGTAAATAATAAAAATTTATTGATTAAAATACTGTGTTGGACTAGACATTAAGTAGTTAGGTAGGTAGTGGAACACATGGGTAAGAATATGTACTGACGTAGTGTAAATAGGTTATTTGACAGGAAAATAAAAAAAACCCCATCTTTTGCACGACTGGACCGATTTTTATCAAACATAGCTAAAAACCTTCGCAAAGAAATTTGCGTTAACAATAAAATAATTGGCCAAGTGCGTGTCGGGCCACTCGCAGTATAGGGTTGCGTAGTGACGAATGCCAACTTTGAGTTCATGCCACTAAAAATGTCTAAAAACTAATTTTCTATTGAAGTTGTATGAAAATTTCCTTTTCCGAGTACATTTTATAAGTTGATTGCCTATAACGTCTTAGTTTGTAAACCCTACTTAGCTCGATAGTTTTCCTTTAAATTTCGTTATATTTAGTATAGCTGTGAATTTTTTCACGTGTCCATATAACCGTTGAGCATATAGAGGGGGGTCACTTGACTCTAACAAAAATTTTCACTTTAAAGCCAAATATTTCAGAAACGGATGCCTAAATCGAAAAACAGTGTTCGCAAACTCATAATATTTTTGAAAGACCTATTCAACGATAACCTATATAATTGGTAAGTCCAGAAAATAAAATTGACTTTTGACTTTACTTGTATGGGAGCTACACAAATTTTTTTTCAGTATTTTATTTTACCACTTTTTTCGCATAATGTATATACATACCTATACCAAATTACAGCTTTCTAGTACTTATTGTCGCTGAGTAAAACCGCGGACGGACAGACAGACAGACATGGCGAAACTATAATAAAATCCTTGTTTACTACGGAACCCTAAAAACGGTATTATTCACGTAGTGTAGTCGAGGATAGCGAAACCGTCGCATCGTCGTCTCAATTAACAACACTCGCCCTTATGATGATCGTCTAAACCGATCGAAACTAGTCGGCATCTTCCGACTACACTACGTAAGTAATACCGTTTTTAAATATTTAACTAATTTTCTATTGAATTTGTATGAAATTTTCCTTTTCCGAGTACATTTTATGAGTTGATCGCCTATAACTTTTTAATTTGTAAACCCTACTTAGCTCTGATAGTTTTCCTTTAAAGTTCGTTATATATACTATAGCTGTAAATTTTTACGTGTACGTAGGTATATAACCGTTTAGCAGATAGATGGGGGAAACACTTGACTCTAACAAAAATTTTCACTTCAAAACCAAATTTTCTAAAAACGGATCGCTAAATTGAAAAACGGTGTTAACAAGCTCATAATATTCAAAGACCTGTTCAACGATACTGTACTTGCTTGGTTTATCAAGAAAAAAAATTGACTTTTCACTTTACTTGTATGGGAGCTACGCTAAAAATTTTTTTTTCTGTGTTTTATTTTACCACGTTTTCCTTAAAGTTAATACACATTTCCATGTCAAATCACAGCTTTCTAGTACTTATAGTCGCTGAGTAAAACCGCGGACGGACAGACAGACAGACAGACATGGCGAAACTATGAGGGTTCCTTGTTTACTACGGAACCCTAAAAACGCATTGAAATCGGTCCATCCGTTTGAGAGCTACGATTATACAGATAAACTTATACGTCAAACTTATAAGTCTTATAACACTCCTCTTTTTTTAAGCCCCCACAAAAACGTCTCTCGTTTCTCTTATAATATGTTTGACGTTTCTGTCTGCCTGTGGCATCCGTAGCTCACGAACAAATAGACCAATCTCGATGCGGTTTTTTTACCTGAAAGCAAGTTCCCTTGCGGTGGTTCTTAGATATGGTTCAGCCGTTTAAAAGTTATTGGGGGTAAGTGCTTGAAAGTAAGGGTTTTTTTTTAATTTACCAGGCAAATAATAGATGGTAAGTACTACGGATATTAATTGGAAAATGTATTTCCGCCACTTATTACTAAATGGTGACGTCGGTTTTTTTAAATTGTCTTGCAAATAAAATTGTAGTCGGGGGTTAACAAAATGTTATTTTCTGACCGTACAAAAAGACTATTATACCTTTTTAAAATATGCCAATAGTTTTATGCATTAAGTATAATTAAGTTTTTACAAAAAATATTTTGAGTATTTTGTCTTGTTTTACTTGTGTTTTGTAGCTTATTGGAAAAGGTTTAATCCACTGCAGCCACTGTACCAAGTAAGCAGTGACGTGCACAACTACTTTTTACAGGGTAGGCATTAATCACTTACCTTAATTATACCGAGAACGGCTCCATATCGAATAAAAAAAATCTTGCTAGTGCCCGACACTGTATTAGGGTGGCACAGGGTAGACATCTTCTATGTGTCAGTATTATTAACCAAGTTATGTGAAGTAGGTCGTACCTATGTGATTGAGCCGAGCCATACACTTTAAAAATGAAAATATACATTACAACATTGTAGACACCTGTTTTGTGGTGAGTTAATAAGTATTCGCTTATTGGTTATTAGTGAGCCCGGATCCCGCTACAGTAATTGGTTCAGCGGTTTGAGCGTAATTGGCAGACAAACATACAATTTTTACGCTAAAATGTTACTTAATATATGTTTGACTGTCGGTGGTCAGGTAATGAACTGAAAGCATGGCACACTTACCGCATCAAAGATTAATTTGTCCACGTTGAATTTTTCCGTTGAACGAATTAAAATCATTCAAAATTTTTACCGTCTTATTATAAAACCGAGACTAACTTTGTTACTAGGTTTAAACCATTATCCGCCCAAAATGCAGTTGACATTGACAGGGGAGATAGTGTGATATTACTAGATGTCAACTTGATTTGGTCGGATAATGGTTTAAACCTAGTAACAAAGTTAGTCTGGGTTTTATAATAAGACGGTTAAAGTCTATCTGTACAAAAAAATGTTACCGATATTTGAGTGAGTATTTATGTTATTGGAACGAAGTTCCTTACGGCAGGCTTGGAGGAGATAGGGAATTTGCTGCGCGACCGAACTGAAAAAAATGTGATAGTAAAACCGTAAGGATGACCTCGTTAAATAAAACCGTTAAATGAGACGTGCGCAGGCGCGACAGTCGTATACACAATTCTTTTGCAAATTATGTCGATTCTACATTAGCCGAAGGAACTTCGTTCCTACCTGGTGTCCCGCGACACCACATTTCTTTTTATTGTATTTATAAACGAGGATTAGCACGAATCTTTTTGTTACGTCTAACTTTTCGAATAGGAGTTACATCCTTCGTGATCGCAGACAGACTGGCTGGAGTGGAACGGTGTTTTCTTGTTTATGGAGAACGCAGATTTTTGATATTCTTGAAAATGATACTACCCGCATTTCATAATATCACTACCTACATATTACGTCTTTATTGGTATCTACGCATTAACACAGGTATGTACATACTGCACTAGTGTGCACCGGAGCGACCACGAAGGATGTAACTCCTATTCGAAACGTTATACGTGACAAAAAAGGTTCGTGTTAGCCCCGTTTAAATACATTGACAATGAGGTCAAAGCGCGGTAGTTTAAAAAAATAAATGGATATCTATGTATTTATCTTTGAAATATTTACTTGTAGTAGTACCTACATTAATTTAAAAAATAAATAATTATCTATATTGTAACAACTAGGTCGGTAGTTTCGTATCTCATTTTGAAAAATCCAACACGAGTTAAGTGTGTCATTGTCACATTCAAAAAAAGAAGCCAATTTATGGCTTTTCCCGGAAAGTTGCATTTAGATGCCTTCAAAGGATTGCGTAGTGCGTAAGTGTGATTTCAAGATTTAGGTAACAAGTTTAAAAGCCCTTTCAGGAATGTTTTTTTTTTGTTCTTACATTTTTCTTAGGTAAAAGGATTAAAAAATGATTGGTATAGGTAAGGTATCCTGTTAATGTTCCTTTTTGATTAAGACCGTTTAGGTGTTGTTCTGAGGAACGCAATAATGCGATCTTCGTAACGTCGGTATCGACTTAACTAGTACGAACGCGAGATCAAACGTCAATTGTTTGTTTATTTTTTGTGTGTGTAAGTGGCCAGCTCTGTTGACAGATTTTTCAAGCTGCCTAAAGGCATTTGACATAGCTTGACTTCTGCCGTACATTTCATTTCATTTAATTTTCTTTTTAGCACACAAAACAGACAACAATCATATTTTGTTAAGATTGTAGCGTTGATCTAGATTGTTTTCCTTACATATGTATGCCTAAAAAGTACAATTCAAATCACAAGGTAATGCGCTAGAGATTGGCACAATTTTATTGAAAAGGATAGCGAAGTACAATAAAATAAAATAAAATCTAAATCATTAATGAATTAGGTTATCTGGTTAAGTGAATAATTTTATTTGCCGCCGGAACTTGTGTCATGAGTAAAAACCAAGATTTTATTAGAGAAAAATTTTCAACAATTTTCCGTGTACATATATTGGTAAATAAATAAATTTAACTGTATTGGCGACTCATTCTAACGATTGGATTGCAATAAGAGATGTTGGGATTGTAATAATGCCATAGAATGATGACAGCCGAGACCATGGCTTTTACATGCCTGCCTTCCGAAGTATGGAGGAGCTTGAGAAATTTTTATGCCACTTATGGTCACCCAACCAAGTGCGGACTACGCCCGATGTCGCATTGCATGCTAAAGCGCTAGCAATGCGCACTTCGACCTGGCCACCGAGATCCTCAAGATCTCTTATTAATAAGTATCCAGGTGATCTAATAATATCGCGCGTCAAAACCTGTGTAAAGCGCTGGACAGAAAAGACGTAAGACATGGACGGGGCAGACATTTGTCTCCTCCGCGTCCGTTTCTTACAAAATATATAGAAACGTCGCAAAGCAGAACACAAAGAAAAGACGGACGCAGAGGTGACATATTATGTCTGCGTCCCGTCCTCGTCTTACGTCTTTTCAGTGTGTCCAGCGCCTTAGAACCACGATATGGTCGCGTAATCGCATTGAATTAGGATAGTCTTAGACTTCTTTGTAACAGTATTATCTTACCAGCAAGGTGCAAGTTTTCCTAAGGTCCGTCCCTGTCCCGGCCTCAGAATTAGCAACATAATAGAATTAATTCGTATTTGACGAAGTAGAAGCAATGAACTTGCTGAAAATCGTAAAGTCGTTTGCACACAATGCCCTGATTTACAATCGGAATGAATATTCATTGATAAAGGACACTCTGGCTTAGGCTATGCACACAGATCCATTGAAAATAATTGTTTATAATAAAAAATGGTAGGTCTCGTTCTAGGCTCTATCTGGGTATCTACCCTTTAAGGGATAAGTGATTAGTACGTATGTATTTTACTTAGTAATAACCAGGTACAAGAATCAGTTACCAATGTATAGGTTTTGATGACCTCTGTGGCGTAATAGTTAACATGCACGTCGGCTATTCAGAGGTCCCGGGTCCCAGGTTCGATCCAGGTCAAGTAGTAGCCATGACATCGATAGTAAATTAGCTTACCCAGTAGTTTATTGTTTAAAACTTTGCTTTTACATGAGGTACTTTTTGTATAAAGAGTTCCACACACAGGCTTCCTAGAAGTTGAAAATGCATTTTCTTAATACATTTCAATATAGGTACATGAATTGGTATTTAATTATATAAATAAGATCAAGTGTGACCCTAGCCTTACTCTGTATATTATCCTGTGCTCATTACATACAAATAAATAAATATCAGTTTGTCTGGTGCCATTAAAATACTGACCGAGTGTGAGACAAAACCAGCCTTAACCGGTATCTAATCAGATGACTACAACACACATTTTGAGCTAGCCCCAAAGTATGCATAGTACCATACATGCCTATTTTGCTCCGAAAAGGTTTTTGTAAGAGGTATAATGCGACACAAATAAGTTGAACAAAAATGGCGGACTTCAAATCATTTTTGTACGAATTCCCAGCACGTAGGTTAAACCAAAATGGCGGTTATCGGCGCAGTTACAAATAATGCGCCGACGACCGCCATTTTGGTTCAATTTACGTGTCGGGAATTTGTACAAAAATGTTGAAGTCCGCTATTTCTGTTCAACTTATTTGTGTCGCGTTGTAAGTTCATTAGGTATCATACAAACTATCACGTCTTAACCCTAATGGGGCGGACAGAGCCCAGGGCCGCAAGAATGAAAATCCACTTTTAGCGTGGTGGGTGCACACGTGCCCGACCAGCTGTACAAAGTACGACCTGTACTCGGCGTAGGAGAGAGGCATAATAGTGGCACCTACTGGAGGGACAAAATATAGTGTAATTTGAGCCAATCGACCTTTCGACATTCCTTTTTAATGTCATGAAAATTACACTTCAGATGACTACATACCTATATGATACTTAAAGGGATCCCTTGAAAACCCATGACAGTCTCATCCCATAAGAAAGTTACTGTGGGGCTAGCTAAATATTTAGTTTTTTTTTTATTTTTATTTAATTAATCATTCAGGAGATTGTAAAAATAAAATAAAAATGCGTACACGCCCCGAAGCACATCCAAAACCGCGGTAAATCGTCGTCACAGACGATATCCAAACGCGCCGTCGGAATGGCGCGAGACCAATCGGACATTTTGGTTTGAATAAAGAATACCAACTTAAAACCACCGCGGCGACCTTCATAAATTTAACCAATAAATGTCAAAAGCTCAAAACGAGCGACCGAAGAGCACCACGGTTGTTATAGAGTTATAGTTGACAAGTTTTTGTGAGCTGAAAAAGCTGATGTGTCATCAGTGTTATCATTGATTTCGAGGATGTGTCAAATGATAAATTTTGTTGTTCGAATTTTAATGACTCATTTTTAGTAAAAAAATCAGACGGCAAAAGAAAAGACGCAGAGCAAGAACGATTTTACTATCAAATATTAAACTGTAATCATGAAGTTCTTTTGCATGTGCGACGCGTAATATCTCATAAACCAATGCAGCTATGTACACGTCGCCTATGTAATGGTAATAACTAATAACATATGTTAATAAAAGTATATTCAAGCTTACCTTTATCGGCCGTAAACCCAATCCTATTACGTTCAGTGCTGCCGACTTTATGAAGAAAACGAAATGAACTATTGTACTCTTTTGATAGCGTATGTAGTACATTCAGAAAGGTTTTACATAAAACTAGCTCCTGTCCACCGTTACAGCTAAGTTCTAGATTTTAAAACATGATATAGGTATTATGCGATACAGTTTTTGAAGAAACACATAAAACCATTGCTATCCATATTTTGTCTGGTTGAGAGTTCTACAAAGTTTAAGTTAAAGTATCATACATAAGTATTCCTAATGCAATAAGAAAAATAGTATAATGTTCAAAGATTTGTCGTACTTACATATTTATTCTTTAGATCTGTGCAATTTTTAGTAAAATAATAATTATATTTTTTTTTTTTAACATTGAAATTTGAGTTCAGTACAAAATGTCTTACACATTATTTCCATTATTATACATTCAACCATTTTGTTTACTATTAAGTACCTACTAGTATAAATTATTAGCTCCATGTTCCATTGCTAGGCAAAGAACAATTTTTTTCCATCCGATTTCAATCTCATCTCAGCCCGTATTTTTGTAGTATTATTCATCGATTTCGTTTAAGAAAATGATTTAACATACGACTAACACTTTCGATCATCTTATCTTTTCAAGGTTTTCAAAGTATTTGGAAATACTAAAATATTGTTTCCTATACAGGACGAGGGGAGGCAGGCGGCGCGATGGCCTGCGCCGGCTGCGAGAAGCCAATCTTGGACAAGTTCCTGCTGCACGTGCTGGAGCGCGCGTGGCACGCCGCGTGCGTCCGCTGCGCGGACTGCCGGGCCCCGCTCGCCGACAAATGCTATTCCAGGGACAACAAGCTCTTCTGCAGGAACGACTTCTTTAGGTGAGCCTTAAGCTATTATTAGGTACGGTAAGCCTCAAAACTGGAGTCTCAATTTCTCATACAATTAAGTACCTAGTATGAGAAATTGGGTTTGAGGCATACCGTACACTGTCCGATTTCAAGGAACCTACCTAACTAGGAAACAGGAAGTTGTAATCGCAGTAAGCACGGTAAGGACCTATTTAGAGACAATTGTAGCAGAAGAAGAAGAATTGTAGGTATCAACTTTATACTACTTGAACTGAACTACACTACTATTGTAGTGTAATCGCAGTGCTACGATTAATACCTTAGTGCGTTTTGTTAACATTAAAGATTTAGGATGCGAGTAAAGATAGTGTAATCACTGGCTACATGGTTAGGATGTCTGTAGAGTTCCTTAAAATTGGATAGTGTAATAACCCCTTTATTCTGGACAGACTCAATCTAAACGGATAGGCAAAGACAGTGATATGCAGCCTGTTACCACTTAACTATACCATTCCTATATTACCACAGCTCAGGGTGCGTCTAATGGTTGTTTGCCAAAAACGGCGCCTATGCCGAAAAAAACAACAAAAAAACATAATTTTGTCGTTGGGCAGGTAGTACCTAAGCGGAAAACGGTTCACTTACGACTTCCGCCGACTTGATGGTTTAATTTGATCGTTTTTAGGATTCCATGACCACAATAGACTTTATATTTTTTGTTGTGTTGATCTTATGCATCCCAGATGCTAGATGATGGGGCGTAATTTTTTTTTATATTGAGTACATTATGATACAAAAACTCAAGATATCATAACATCTTCCTCTATAACTACTGAAATGTCAAAATCACAACAACTTTATCTCTTGTTGTCAGATTTCAATGAAACAAACAAAGACGACCTCCGTGGCGTAGTGGTCACCATGCTAGTCCGCCACCCATAGGTCCCGGGTTCGATTCCCGGTCAGGGCAAGTTGAAAAATGGCCTTTTCAAATTGTTCTGAGTCTTGGATGTTTATCTATATATGTATTTGTTATAAAATATGGTATCGTTGAGTTAGTATCCCATAACACAAGTCTCGAACTTACCTTTGGGCTAGCTCAATTAGTGTTATTTGTCCGTATTTATTTATTATTTATATTATTAAAAAAAACCGATCTGAGCTTAATCTAATATTGAAAACCGCGTCAATATCCGTCTGTAGTTTCGAACATAGAGATACAGAAAGACATATAAAAAAAACTTATTTATGTTCAGTTACTCTCTTCTTATCGCCTACACTTATTTTTTAAATAATTGTATTAAATGTACAAAAACGCATTTTTTCTGTTTTTTTCCGACTACCAAAATTTATGGTTGGTTATCAATTCGTCGCAATCTTTTATTTTATACTTGTTTATGCATATTCGCCGTTTATTTGAAAACTATCTTTTGCCCGCAGCTTCGCTCGCTAAGGGGTGTAATTTATCAAAATCCTTTCTTAGGGGATGCCTACGTCATAGTAGCTTTATGCATGCAAAGTCTCAGCCCGATCGGTTTAAAATTGGCAAAGTTTCATACAAACTTTCATCCCCTATTTTATCCCCTTGGGGGTAGAGTTGATCAAAATCCTTTCTTAGCGGATGCCTACGTTATAACATCTACCTGCATGCCAAATTTCAACCCGATCCGTCCAGTGGTTTGGGCTGTGCGTTGATAGATCACTATGTCAGTCAGTCAGTCACCTTTGAGTTATATATATTTAGATTTACAAATGCAAAAAATATTAAACATGCAATGTCAGCTAAGAATCACTGACAGCAACTATCAGAAGTTAATTCTTTAATTATAAGGAAACTACTATTTTTTATAATAACGAATTAATTTTCATGATGCCACAAAAGACATCGGAAGAAAATCGGTGCATTGATATGTTTCCGACGCGCATGTTTTCAAATATGAATGTTTATGAGTGATTGTTTTTTTTTTGTGTTGTGTTCATAAAACACTAAGGCGATTCACACACTGCTTCG
The DNA here is from genome assembly GCA_943193695.1 of Acrobasis suavella. Classification (NCBI taxonomy): domain Eukaryota; kingdom Metazoa; phylum Arthropoda; class Insecta; order Lepidoptera; family Pyralidae; genus Acrobasis; species Acrobasis suavella. The sequence goes on from OW971948.1 coordinate 10,415,364, forward strand.
CACGCGCTGCGTAGCGCGGGGCTGAATGCAAGTACTTACCTCAATTTGTATAGAAAATACGCATAGTAAGTAAGTACAATACAACACACTGACACCGCGTCTTTTGCACGTGTTTTTGTATGGCGGCCAATCGTCTAAACTATCGGGTTTGTCATTATATTTGCATAGCTATTTATCTACTTGGATGTAAAATTATTTTTAATTTTACTAACCGAATCCAAAAAAGGAGGAGTTTATCAATTTTTCGCGATTTTTATTTATTTGTTATAATGTTCACTGATCATTCGAAAGCGATTCGCTTTTTTTTTATTTGAATGTTTGAACTTGTTATGTGGTCCCACAAAAGTTTCATCGAAATCGGTTGTGTAGTTTGTGGTTGGAGTCGTTTTATAGTTTTCAAAAAAAAAATATTCTATTATGTATTTTGATTTAAGTGCTCAAAATAAAGCTATTTTCATTATTTCAACTTCATTAAGCAGTTAGCTTTAAGAGTTTCCTTACCCTAGACAGAATCAGACTTTCCCATACAAACGTAGTCTAGCTTTTATCATCTTTTATTTTGAAACGGCATGTCAGATATTGGCGAAGTTATATAATTCCAAAGAAATTGCATATATTAGGGCATATAACTAGTTTTCACAGTCAAAATATGAACTTTAAACTGAATATAGTGTAGGTATCATATCATATTTGACCATCAGCATGGAAAACTTCTACAGTCTCATATTTTCTTTCAAGTTCATATTTGACTGTCGAAAACTAGTTATATACAAAATTTAAATAACTGGCCAAGTGCGAGTCGGACTCGCGCATTCGGTTCCGTACAATTATCTATAAAAAATACGTTTGTTAGAGATCCCTTTGAATATTTATTTTATTCTGATTTAGTATTTCTTGTTATAGCGGCAATAGAAATACATCATCTGTGAAAATTTTAACTGTCTAGCTATCACAGACAGCGGAGTCTTAGTAATAAGGTCCCGTTCGTACCTTTGGGGTCCGGAACCGTAAAAAGTAAGTAAAAATCTACACTATCCGTGCATGGAAGGTATGTTAAGCTGTCGGTTCTGAATGCTATCAAGTATTATAATAGGTGTTTACCTATGAAATTGCCGTTCTGCAGTACTGGCCATTTCAAATCAAAATAATTTTTGTTTGTACCGTCGTGGCAGCAACGCAACATCAACGACGTTTACGGAGCTAACACTACAAACCAACGCACCACCTGTTATTGGTTTGCTCGCTTCCGTTCTGGAAATTTCGACCTGAAAAATAAACCTCGCGGTCGTCCGAAGACTTTGGTCGACAATGACGAATTAAAGGCGATTGTGAAAGCTGATGATACACAATCTACGGCTGAATTAACAGCAGCTTTCGACGTTAGCGTCAAAACAATATTGGTCCATTTGCGTCAAATTGGCAAGGTAAAAAAGCTTGACAAATGGGTGTCACACGAATTCAATGATCGCCAGCGCGAAGTACGCGTCAAGACGTGCCTTGCACTGCTCAACAGACACACAAATCAAGGAATTTTGAACCTGCGATGAAAAATGGATTCTGTTTGATAACCGCAAGCGCTCAGCAAGTTGGTTGGTTCAGCACCTAAACAATGCCCTAAACGAAAACTTAGCCCTAGAAAAGTGATGGTCACTGTTTGTAGGTCTAGCGCCGGTGTGATTCATCACAGCTTCTAACCAAACGGGGTAGCATTACTGCAGATGTGTACTGTGAAAAACTGAACACAATGATAGAGAAGCTGGCACATCTCCAACCAGCATTGGTCAATCGCTCCCCTCTGCTGCTCCTGCACGACAACGCGCGACCTCATACTGCACAGCAGACGGTCTCCAAGTTGCGAGAACTGGGGTTGGAAGCTCTCCGTCATCCGCCCTACTTACCAGACCTTGCGCCTACAGATTACTACTTTTTCCAGAATTTGGATAACTTCCTGGCGGGAAAAAAATTCAATACCCGAGAGGCAGTAAAAAATGCCTTTGAAGAATTTGTTGCCTCCCGTCCAGCTGATTTCTTTAAGAAGGGCATCAATAAACTGCCACTGCGTTGGCTAAGATGCGTTGAATGCATGGGAGAATACTTCGATTAATACAAATGAAAAATACATTTAAAAAAAAAAACCTTAAATTTTTTCATACAAAACGGCAATTTCATAGGTAAAGACCTAATATTAAAGTGTTCGTCACTAACCATCAAAAAAAAATTAGATCATCGTTTCTTTTTTCAAATACAAATAAGGAATCCCTACACCTGTTTGTCGTGCAGTCTGTCATTAATTTGATGAGTTCATTCGGTGACATTTTGCCGAGTGACGCCGTTTCCGGCCGCCGGAAGCACATTTTTATTTTGAACTGACACGTAAGCATCAATAAATTGAGGTTTTCTTTATTTGATGGGTTATTGTAAAATAATTAGCACCATATAACTATGAAAGTTAAAGAAACGCCGACTTATTTTTATGAACCATATTGATTGAGAAGGCAATGGCATACCACTCCTTTAACTCTGCCAAAAATTGTCATTGTGTGCGTCTTTTTATATACAATCACACCGACAAGAGCATATATGACTTTTAAATGTAGGCAGACAGACATTGATAGGTACCTTGGTATCTATATGTTGTAGCCATATCGTAAATTTAATCTCTTCATTAAATGATCGAGAATTTCATGAAATGGTCGCATTTCATGAAATGTTGCACTGGCTACTGGCTACATCGTGATGTGGATTGGGCGGATCAATGATAAGAAATTGTTTCTCGATATGATTAAATAATTTCGACCATTTCATGAATTTATCGTGTCACTTCATGAAATGGTTGATTATATCGTAAAATTGCTACATTTTTAGTTTACACTATACATTCATGTTGTGCGGCTTGGGGTGGCCCAAGGGCCACCCTGCCGCAACCTTAACCTACCTATAGCGCTCTGTCACAAGTTTTTGTCTTTGTTTGCTTTTTCAGCCTGTTTATACGATCCGGTCAAACGTGGATGACAAAATCGTGAAACGTTGACGATTTCATGATCTGATCAAATTAAGTTGGCCGTTTCATGAAATGCGACCATTTCATGAAATGTTCGATCATTTCATAAAGTGATCAAATCTACGATATGGCCACGATATATATATTGATAAAAACGTAGTATTAAACAAAGTCGCTTCTCGCCGTCTGTTCCTGTTTTTGTATGAATGTAGGATTAGATCTTTTAAACGACACAACTGATTTTAATGCGGTTTTCATCAAAGATAGTGAAAGAAGGTATTCAACGAGGAAAGGACATACCTAAATCGAACCGCGGGCTATGCTAGATCACTATAGTATAATGAAATTAAAATCATCTTCTAAAATAGTGTTTATTTGATTTTCATCATCTTTCATTATTTATATATTGTATGTATGTTTATGTATTTATATACATATAATAAATGTAGGTATATGAAGGTTTATTTAGTAATTATTTTGCGCCGCAACTAGATCTCTATTTATCCTCATGGTTGACTGGGAGAGAACGCTTTTAGCGTTAAGTCCGCCAATTGTAAACAATGTATATTGTGGATCAATAAAGATTCATATAATAAAAAAGTTAACAGTCAAAAACCAACAAAAAAATTCGTCATTCCTATACAAATTACCCGGGCGGCTGCACACTCTTGTATGAGAATGCCGAATTTTGTTTTTCTATTTTGACTGTTATTCTAGTTTGACTATGATTATACTATAGTAATCTAGTATAGCCCGTGGTTTAATTTATTACGGGTATGTCCCTTCCACGTTGTATATGTAATATATAATACATACCCGTGCAAAGCCGGGGCAGGTCAGTAGTTTACAATAAAGTAGGGTAGATAAGTAAAAGGAGACATTTTTTTATAATAATAATTTAATGACGAAACATGGCAGTGCGTCAGCCAAATTTTGAAGATTAGCAATGCTCGAGCATAATGATAATATTAGACTAAAAACTAACCCTCATATTCATAAAAATTAACAACCGATTGCTAAACCTATTTTAGTTAAAACATTTTTTGATCCTTTCCTTCTTTTCCCTATTTGACGTAGAAAGAACGAGACAAAACATATTTTAACTAAAATAGGTTTTAGCAAACGTTTGTAATTTTTTATGAATTTGGGGGTAAGACTATTAAATTCTTAGAAGAATATATTTTTTTACTCTAGGTAACATCATTTTACTCTTTTTATGAAACCAAAATCTTTATATCACACATTCTTAGGCGCCGAATCGAGAACCTTCTTAGATAAAAAACAAACGAGAAGAAAAGAAAAGCGGTAATTTTAAATGGAACGTGCTGACATTTTTTTGCTAAACCTTTATCTTCGTTTGTCGTGTACTCTCATTGACTGATTTTCTACAGATTTTCTTGTAATTATCGATTCGCTCCGGGACTCACTACGCAGAGAGTTCTAGGTGAAAAGCGTGTCTAAAATAGCTGAAACTTGATTACTGTAATGCGTTCTATAGTGTTTTTATATTTTTGTCTTTTATTCACCCAAGTCCAAAAGAGGTCAATTTGAAACGCATGTCTTTTTCTTTGAGCAGGCTGATCAATAAAAAAAATGGCAAGTAAAGGTTTATGATGTTTTGCGGTGATAGGCTAAAAAGTTTTTAATGAAAGTTACTTTGGTGCTGGCTCAATCTATGTGGTATGTCCCTATTTATTTATTATATAGGTAAATACGAAGGTTTGTTTGGATGTGTGTTCCGCTTTCACGTCGAATCGGCTAAACGGATCTGAACGAAATTTAGTATGTAGATACCTGGATATACGATAATTTTATCTCGAAAAAATGTGCGGTACCAGTGGTATTGACAAATAACCTTTGACCACGCGGGCAGCGTCGCAGGCAACAGATAGCTTAAGAATTAATACATAATGTGTCTAATTTGTTGACATTATCAACGCCTATTGTTCTAAGACTAAACGTTAAATAGGAAGCCTATGTCCAGCAGTGGACGGTATGCGGTACTGAAACTATGATGATAAAACGTTAAATAAATAAATTATTGAAAGTTAAAGCTGAGCTAAGAGTGTCCAATTAAAATATTTATATTTTGGTTGATTTTCAGTCTGTATTATAAATATGGAAATATGTAAGTGCAGTATCCTGCCCACCAAGTGTCCATTAGCGTCCGAATCAACTTTATTTATAACAGTTTGATATAATTTTACAGCTAATTAAGGTGGCGCTAGATGATACTTCATCCATTTAAATGAGTAGCTAATTAAAAATTAAATACATTTGGTTTTCTCACGTTCTTTTTAAACTGTTATGCCAGCAATCATGAGTACATAATTAGCCTATATTATAGTCATACTTAACTCTTTTTATACAAAAAAAAATCGTTTGCGCACACATTATTTTAACATTATTGTAATTAAATCAATCTTCGATCTGAGTAGTAAGGTACTCACTATTTTAAAAGCTTTTATTTAATTTTCAATATTTTGTATATTAGCTGTTTAGATCTTGCCAGCTAAACTTGTCTTGCTTCCCAGTGTTTTGATTGAGCTTAGTTTTTTAAAGACATGGTAATTTGATGACAATTAAATACAATATAATGATTACAGCTGGTCTAAAAGGTCCACCTACTTATAATAAAACTCTGAAACTTATGCAATTTGTGAAGAAAACTTATGTTTAATATATATTACATAGGGCGCACTATAAGTTTCCGGAACTGGCCACTTACATAAACAATATTTAAAAATTTATTGCAACATTTGAAAATAGAACTCTTTGGCTGTAGAATGCAGTTTGTTTCATCTGACTGTCTTTTGTTTTTACCTTGTGGCGCCATTTTAAAAATTGTGTGTCTGCATCAACATGGATTTAACTCGGGAAAATTTTCGTAGTATGATTTTCTACGATTTTAAGTGTAATTTGACAGCTCAACAGAGCATCGCTCGGCTTAAAACAGCTTTTGGCAATGAAGCACCACGCAAGACAACTGTTTATAGCTGGTTTGCAGAATTCAAGCTTGGTCGTATCAATCTCAGTGACGAATCTCGCGATGGTCGGCCGTCCACCGCTGTGACCAACAAAAACATCGATGCTGTGCGCCGTATGATTGAAACAGACAGGCATGTGACCTACCATGAAATTCGCGCATCCTTAGAAATAGGCATGAGTCAAATACAATTAATCCTACACAAACATTTGGGTGTGAGAAAGCTGTGCTCGCGGTGGATCCCACACAACTTGACCGAGGCTCAAAAAACGGACCGCGTCACTTGGTGCAGTGCCATGCTTACCAGATTCAACGAAGGTGCGTCAAATTTGGTGTGGGACATAGTAACAGGTGACGAAACATGGATTTATTGCTACGATCCCAAAACAAAGCAGCAATCGAGCGTATGGGTCTTTCAAGATGAGTCGAAACCAACCAAAGTGGCGCGCGTGAAAAGTGCATCTAAGCGGATGATTGCTTCTTTTTTTAATAAAACTGGACACGTGGCTACTGTTGCTTTAGAGAATCGTCGTACAGTGAATAGTGACTGGTACACGACCATTTGTTTGCCGGAAGTTATTGACGAACTCCGTAAAAATAACCGTAAACGCCGTATCATCCTGCACCACGACACTGCTAGTTCTCACACGGCCAGACAGACAAACGACTTTTTGAAGGCGAAAAATGTAGAACTCATGAGTCATCCTGCATACAGTCCCGACCTGGCACCTTGTGACTTTTTTCTGTTCCCAAAAATTAAGAACCAATTACGCGGTCAACGATTTTCATCACCAGAAGAGGCTGTCGAGGAGTATGAAAAACACGTTTCAGAGGTCACCACAGAGGAGTGGCACAAAAGTTTTCAAAACTGGTTTCATCGAATGAAAAAGTGCATAGACGCCAAGGGAGATTATTTTGAAAAACAATAAATTAATTTTGTACCTTTAATAATATTTTTTCATATTCATTCCGGATACTTATAGTGCGCCCCACGTATTAGAAAAATAAATTGAATGAATGTATTTTTCAGCTACGATAAAAATAATCAAATAATAAGAAATATATTTTTAATATCGATAAATCTAAATAAGTTACGTGATACATTCCATACAGTCAATGACTTAGTTAGCCCTTCGTTAACTTTTTTTTATTGGTGGTTTCATCGGCATAGATATAGAAGACAAGCTGCCAGCACTGTTGTAAAATAAAAAAAGTACAGATCAATTTTTTTAGGGTTAATGTTTAGTATAAAAATACATTATTAAACTCGGTTTACTTTTTTAATAGTATTAAAAATATATATGTAATTTTATAATGTTGAATTAAATACAGTGATTTAAAAATAATCAAAAATGTAATTACTTTTTATTAATTTAAAGTGCAGTTGATATTTCATATACATTTAGGTAGGTACTCAAAAAAGAGTAGCGCAAATGTAAATTAAAAAAAAATTGTGGTGTTTTATCCTGCACGGTAACATTTTACAAATATCTATTTGGAACACGTGTTAGCAAATGTAACTTTAGATTATTTCATTTATATAAAATACGTTGGTCAGTTGATTTAATTTGATGTGAAACGCAAAAAAACCTAATATTAAATTTTTAATTCATGAAGTAATTTGTTGATTTGCAGATTAAATTAAAAATTGTTAAGTCTGTAATTATACCTAATGTCAGTTCATTTTGTTTAACACACCTTTGATAGAAAGTGGTTACCATAGCCTATGGATGTTTACAAATTCCAGGGGTGCGATTTTTCAAACGCGGAGTCACTAAAAGTACGGTTTTTTGTATGGAAAACCATTCGTTTAGGTGACTCCACGTTTGAAAAATGGCACTTCCAGAGTGTTACTTGTGCCTTGTATATTGTAAAGAAACATATTTTTGGCCTCTTTGTAGAATTCCATGTAGTCTCTAGAGAAAACCGTGGCAATGTCACTTCTAGTCCGTCTTTATTCTGTACTCGTGTACAGACAAGCCGAGTCTACCCGAGTTTATGTTTTATTCATGCGGCCTCCATCGTTTATGCAAATGGTTGTGGTAATAATTCAATGCGATGATAAAATAATAAAAAAATGAGATAACTTGCGAATGTGATTGCTTTGTATTTGCTCGTCAGGTCAAAAACATCCATCTACGTGTTTTTGTCAATAGGTTTGTGTATCTAGGTTTATTAATTAAATAATTAAATTATTTTTAATAAAAACTTTATTGATCCACAATATACAATTGTTTACATTTGGCGGATTTAAGGGGCCCCCTACCTGAATTTTCCGGGGTCCAGTGCTGCCCCCATTTAAAATAAATCTATTAAAAGGAAACGGAGATTTCATTTAAAATTTTGTCTTGATCAGACCCTAGAAAACCCTTCAAACTATTTTATGAACTATTGTTTACAGTTTAAAGTGAGATCCTAAAGCTTTTCTACGCACAATTGCGAAAAACGGCCACTTTTGGCGTATGTGCATAGAAAAACTTCATGTTCTCACTACAAACAGTAAACAGTAGTTCATAAAATAGTTTGAAGGGTTATCTAGGGTCTGATCAAGACAAAATTTTAAATGATATCTCCGTTTTCTTTCAAATGATTTATTTAAAATGGGGGCAGCACTGGACCCCGGAAAATTCATGTAGCCCCTTAATGCTAAAAGCGTTCTCTCCCAGTCAACCATAAGGAAAAACAGAGATCTAGTTGTGGCGCTAAATAATTACCTAAATAAATCCAACACATACCTAATAAATATACCTACATTCATTATATGTACATATATACATACATAAACGTACATAAACAATGAATGATTATGGCGAAAATGAAATTTATATTATTTTAGAAGATGAGAGTGTAGCTAGTTCTCTTTTAAAAGAAAATTTGGTTGAAATGTCCTTGATGTCATTGGGTTAAGCATTCCAGAGCCGTGAAGTGAAGCTTGTAGGATAAAGGAGTTTGCCATTAAATTCATGCGATGTAAAGGAGTACGATCATATTATGAACAATTATTATCATAAATTGACATTAATGATCATTTATTTATTCATGAAGATGATCCAACGATGTGTACAAAAACTCTATATCAAACAAACAAAACGAAAAGATTTCTTCAATATGATGTATTCAATAACCACAGAATAGATGTTAAAGTGACCCCCCCCCCCCCTTAAGGCCGCATTTTTTTAATCGACGTGATATGTTTTTAAAAGTAATATTGGAGGGAAAAATAGAAAGAGGAAGAGGCAAAGTAAGACTTAGAGATAGTTTTATATAACAAATAAAATATCATATCAATGATTCAACCTACAAGGATACAAAGATATGAAAGGCATTGCTCCACAGACAAGAGACTGTCAGAATATATCTCACACTAGCTTTTGCCCGCGGTTTCGCTCGCGTAGAGATGTAATTTATCAAAATCCTTTCTTAAGGATGCCTACGTCATAGTAGCTTTATGCATGCAAAGTCTCAGCCCGATCGGTTTAAAATTGGCAAAGTTTCATACAAACTTTCATCCCCTATTTTATCCCCTTGGGGGTAGAATTGATCAAAATCCTTTCTTAGCGGATGCCTACGTCATAACATCTACCTGCGTGCCAAATTTCAACCCGATCCGTCCAGTGGTTTGGGCTGTGCGTTGATAGATCACAATGTAGTCAGTCAGTCACCTTTGAGTTATATATATTTAGATAGATACGCCGGAAGGCACTCATATGTTTTGTTCTACACTCCGCATATTATAAGAATTCAGACGTGTCTCATAGTATGCCTAGTAGAACAAAAAATATATATATATATACAGGGACAAATTACACTGATTGAGCTAGCCCCAAAGTAAGTTCAAGACTTGTGTTATGGGATACTAACTCAACGATACAATATTTTATAACAAATTCAAGACCCAGGACAATTTGAAAAAGGCCATTTTCCAACTTGCCCTGACCGGGGATCGAACCCGGAACCTCTGGGTGGCGGAATAGCATGGTGACCACTACGCCTCGGAGGTCATCATCACAAAAGACTATCTTAATAAGAAGACAAATACCTAAGGTGTTGCAATTTGCAATATATTTTCGAAGTGTAACGTAATGCTTAAGCAAGTAGTGGGTATGATAATGATACTCGTGAAACAATTATGTTTTTCCTCTAAGCGAGTCGGAGGATGAGCCAGGGTTTTTGTTAGACACCTTATAATGATAGAAATCGGATAGTCATTAAATAGTATCATTGCAAGAACTTGGGCCACCCACGTTTCTAGTAAAAGTGTACCTAAATATCCTTTGTCGTAACTAAAAGCCATGTTAAAAATGTTTGCGAATGTTGCAATTTGTAAAAGAAAAGATAAGTATTTTACCCGACTACGGCGAAGCCAAAAGGAGGGTCATGTGTTTCGCCGCTATATATGCGATATACATACATATATGCTAGTATATGTATGTTTATCGGTGCCGTCGTATCTTCTATTATATCCATGCTTTGTATTGATTTGACACGACTGCTTTTACTGAAGTGGAATTTAAAAAGTATGCACCATTCTAAGAAGGCTTTCCTGTCACTTATTTTATTCCCATTTTGCATCTATAGCGCTATAAGATATTGTATCATAAACAAATCCCCATCAGATATTGAGGAGACCTTTGCCCAGCAGTGGGAAGTAACGGTTAAAACATTTGGACTATCTGTATAACCCAAAGGTTGACTGGTAGACAACGCCTATTGTTCTTTACAATTTATTTTTGATGAACAACAAAGATTAAATAAATAAATTTCAAAAACGCCCCATGCTAGGCGTGGCCTCTGGGTTTTCTGAAGGATGAATGAAAAACTCTTCATTGCACCAATACAAAAAATTACATAAAAAGGAAGTTTACAATTTAAAATACATAGGTACAATGGGTGGTCTTATCGCTTAGAGCGCCTGGATGGAGAGAAATGTAGGCACGTCAGAAATCTATATATATAAAAGAAGAAATTGACTGGCTGACATAGATAGCTAGAGACTGATCGATCAACGCATAGCTGAAACCGCATGGTCTAGAGACTCCAAATTTGATATATAGGTTTCTTATAAGGTGTACTAAGAAATGATTTTTCACAACTCACTCCCTAAGGAGTGAAACGGGGGTCTAAAGTTTGTATGGAGAGACAAGATTAGTTAGACCATTTTATTCGAACCTTCGCAGGAGTACTCCTGACGGCAAATGAGTAAGTTTGTCTTTCAGCCTGAACGGCTCGATGGATTTTAGTTTGAGAGGTGTCGTTAGATTCGTATTTACTGTAAGAGTGACACTGGGTATATAAAAGGCAGTCGGTTTTTTTTAATAATGATTTTTCTATAACACATTTGTTTACATACATAAATAATTTCATGTCTTTATCTCTAAAGGGGCAGATAATATAAGTTTATTTGCGAGGCAAATTAAAAAATACCTGACTTTCAAATGTTCACCCCCAATAAATTTTGAAGTGCTGAACCTATTATATCAACCATAGCTAAGAACCATCTCGATCAAATCAGATTTCAAATAACCGCATTAAAATCAGCCCTTTCTTTTAATGGAGGAGTGCAGCTGATATACAGACTATATTTATTTTACAAAAAAGGTCAATTTGTTTTATTTACGATTTAGGATCGAGAGACTCCCTAAGAGAATTTTTTAAGAAAATGGTATACTCTCTGTACCATCCCAGTACATATTTGAAAATATAATATATGTTCGAAAAAATATTGCTTTATTTAATAAAACAGGTGATTTTAAGGATAGAAACTTACGTAACATAATGATTTACTTACCCCGTATTATAGGCTAAAACAGTCGGTAAATTGTTAAAGGGAAACTGTATAAAGTTGATTAATAATAAAACGTTGAACAACTTTAAAACCCTAACAAAAATCACTTTCTTAGTCTTGTGTAACTAATTTCTTTCCCCTACAGTATTCTCCCTCTTCCTGCCTAAGCATCGTGTACTAGTTTATTTTGAATCATTGTGATATTTATTTATTAATTTTTTTATGTATGTAATGAAATTATATTTATTTATATTGTGTTATGCTATGTTAATATATACAGAGTTACTGGTAATTAATGCAAAACCTCTTAACATCAGAATCAAACTCCCCAACAAATTATAGATCTGCAAGAAAAAAGGCAAAAATTGCAGAAAATAAAATGGGCCTCCCATACAAATTCACTGATCACCTGGTCGAATTTCTATGGGGATTCCAATTTTTTTTATTTTTTTCTTGCTGATCTATATTATGTTAAGATTTTGATTCCGACGTTAAAAGGTTTTGCGTTAGTTACCAGTAACCCTGTATAGTTCTAAATATATATTAAGTTATTTATTATTATGTTGTATATTATGTTTATTTAGAATGTTAACTGGTTATTGTATTTATTACTATATTAATTTATAAAATTCTAACTGCGCCACCTGTTATCTCATTATATAGTTCGCACTCATTTTCTTTTTGGTTGCTTGTAAGAGATTGCTTCGGCGATAAGGCCACCTCTTTACCTCATTATATTATGTTACCCTTTGTAAGTATTTAGAATATGTAATTTTTTGGTGCAATAAAGTTTTTTGTATTGTATTGTATTGTAATATATTGCCAGAATCGGTTCTTGATATGCCTGTCGTTATTTAGCCAAAAAGATACTCCTAGCCATTGAGTTAGATTTTTTTCTTTAGATCTATGCCCCATAGTGCCTATCTGGATGTAGATGCACTTAGGTTAAGATTTTACTCGATCAAAACTAACTTAACAAAAAAAGCACAACTGGTACCAAATTAACAAATAACTGATATTCATGCAGTTCGTATTAAAATTAAAACTTTCCGTAATAAATTCTTTACAGTCAAAATAAAAATAATAATATAGTCACTATAGGAAGTAAACATCAATATAAAAAATAAAGTTAACCATAGATACCTAGTATCTGCCTCACATAATATGTCAAAATGTTCATATTTTTCTTTGTTTATTTTTTTTAGTCATAGAAAAAGTATTGTATGCAAAATTGTATAAGTACGTCAAAAATGCTCAATGGCCTCTCCTTACGATGCTCGTTAAAGCTCGCATCGTAACCTGCGCCACTCGCATTTTTTTCTATTTTTTGCCAGGAAAAATAAAAAAAACCCGGACTTTCAAGTTTTCACCCCCCATAATTTTTGAAACGGTAAACCGATTCCCATCAAACATAACCAAGAACCACCGCAAATTTTGCTTTCACGTAGAAATACCATATTGAAATCGGTCCATCCGTTCGTGAGCTACGATGCCACAGACAGACAGACATTGGCGTCTTACATATGACCCCCCTCGTTTTTGACGGGGGTTTACGCGTCTCGGGTCTACCTGAGTACAGAATGTCTACAGATGTAAATAAAAATACCTCCGTAGTTTCTATGTAAATTGAACATCTATTATAATGTCTTGTCTTGACTAATTGCCATAACCTAATTTTCATAATAATCCATAGTATTTAGATCCTCTGACATTCAGCGAGAAAACGTAAAATATCAATTACATTGCTTCATCTCCATTGCACTTACAAAACTGGATAGCAGTTAGCACGTCAATGTATATGGAAATCCATGTATTTACGATAATTTCGCCGTTGAGCACAACCTTTGGAGTGGAAGGTAATCCTAATTTATGAAGTAGCATAGGTCGTTATCATTAATTAGTGCATTTTGCATTTCATTTGCTATTCGAGAGGTTTCGACGACGGAGACGGAGGCTTTAGTCATGGTAACTTTATATGCTGAATGTGTAAAGAGGTCAAATGTATGCATTTTTGAGTTTATACGTTCGACTTTATAATTAGGTTCGATATTTTTCTTTTTACAAATTTTACTGTTTTTACAGTCTGCCAGGACTCAGTCTCTTACTGGACTTTAGAAGTCGAGCACTGAGTAGACCTCGCCGTATTTATAAATGAACTGGTACTATATCATCACATCGTTACCAATTTAAATAACAGGTCAAATGCGTGTAGGGCCACGCGCAATGTAGGGTCCCTTAGTAGCTAATGCCAACTTTGAGTTTACAGGACCAAATATATTATGTCTAAAATACTAATTTTCGATTAAATTTGTATAAAATTTGACTTTTCCGAGTACATTTTATAAGTTGGCCCCCTATAACTCTTAAATTTGTAAATTTTATGTAACCACTTTCTCGACATTGAGTAATATACCATACCAAATTACAGCTTGACTATAAGAACTAGACTTGTAGTCTCTAAGTACAGACAGACAGACAGACATGGCGAAACTATAAAGGTTCCTTGTTTACTTCGGAATCCTTAAAAATATCGGCAATGCCATTATTTTGGGTCGACAAACTAAGTATTGACCTTTATATTCAATAGTTTCTCTAACAAAATTTACTGTTCATTACTTGTTATTTGAATGCAAAATATATATCAAGTATAATTGTAAAATAGATGAATGCTTTCGCAACAGTATGGGAAATCATAGCGCCACGAAAGCCACACAGTTCTTTTAATATCATATTTATGGATACGAATTCCCACGTCATTAAAAATCTCATCGCGTTTGGCAGTAGCCGACTGATTGCCGTTGACCTACAAAAATAACAGTAATTAAAAAAAACACCGCAAAGATCAGAAGAATCTCAGAAGTAATAGGTAATAGTGAGTGATTAATTTGAAATTCGAACATTCGTTAGAGCGCTACTACTTTTTTAATAACAGTATGCGTGTAATCGACCTTTTTGGACATTAGCATGGGTGATTTGCATAACGATGCCGTACCGATTCGTCGGGCCGAATGTGTGGCCAATATTCGTCAATCGTGGCTCACATTTCGGATCTTTTTGAAGTCCAGTATATTTGTCAAAATTAAATGGTCGAACAGTTTTGTTTTCCTTTTTATGTTTGTCATAAGATTTGGCAAAAAAACATGTTTTTTTTGTGTAACATAGTCAATCGAATGTACTAAAATAAAAATAAAATTACAATTAAGTAATAAAAAATAGTAGCTTGTTGTTTTAATAATATTATGTTGGATTTGGTAATTTAGATAAATGTTTATAATTTGCCATAAATCTAAATATTTTTATTACATGTTGACATTTGCGTCACATATGATAAAAAAATATTTTAGTAAAAGTTATATTAGTTTATTACATACATTCCAATATTGTATCTATGTTAACAACCCAAGTACGTCCTCTAGATATACTATTGACTTGAAGCATCGATGAAATATTTCTAATTATATTATCTTTGCTTGAAGTGTGTCAGGATTGCAGAACATTTTTAGTGCGGATTAAAAGTGTAGTTAACGGTAAAATATATAATAATAAATGGTTTGAGGACAAATCACACGTTTTCAGCTAGCCCATTAGTAACTTTAGTTTTTGAGATACAAACTCAACGGTACATAGATTTATATACTTTTATACAGGACCAAGGCGTTTTTCCAATTTTTTACTCTGTGTTAGGAAAAAAGACTTGATAATGTTTACATATTAGTCGAGAATTTATCTAATGAATTCATAGGAATTTAGTTAATAATTTGATTTGTAAATTCATAGTAGTTTATGAATATGCATAAGAAAGGTAACAGAGACATTTTAATTTCGCAAAGATAGACTGTCAGCAGCATACTTGGCAGTTCTTTTATTGATTATGTTTTTTATTTTTCATAAAAATTACAAAAGGTTAAAATGTGCAAAACCGTTAGCAAACGTGACAGTCACTGATACCTACTTATTTATGTAGACATTATTTAACACAATAATTTAAATGTGGCACGTTAAAATAATGTTAATACCCATAGCATGTATTCGACTCTTTTCAAGATACTGCGTTTTTTTATAATGAATGAATAAAGATACTTGTACATATACTTAACTTGTAATATAAATCATCATTCTTTTTTACAACGTGTAACGAAAACGAGGTATCCATACCCGAAAGGGAGTAAACATGCTAATCAATGTAAACAACTTTTACTATGGAATCATTCCTGAAAACTTAAAATATCTTCAACTCCATACAAAATTAAGTACCTACGGTGCCAATTTTTTTTTCACGGATTGTCTTATAGATAACGTTGTTCACATAGATTAGTATATTTACTCCCTTTCGGGTTGATACCCCTTTTCCGTTACACGTTGTATGTTTATGAAACTGACAACTTGTAACCCAAAAGATAGTCCTGACATGCCATGCACAATCATCTCATCAATAAGGCGACGTCTACAAAGTTAACATTTACTTAACCGAAATAAATTAATCATAGACAAACTTAACCCTTCATTTCGGAGTTCCCTTCCGGAGTTCGGTGGCCCGGCCGGATTGCGCATTACTAGCGCTTTCGCAAGTTAAGCAACACCGGGCGTGGTCCGCAATTGGATGGGTGACCACAAGTGGCACAAAAGTTTCTCGAGCTCCTCCGTGCTTCGGAAGGCACGTATAAGCCGTTGGTCCCGGCTGTCATCATTGTATGACAGCCGTCAAGCTATGTCAGATGCCTTTAGGCAGCCTGAAAAATCTGACTGTTGGCCACTTACATACACGAAAAACAAAGAAACCCTTCATTTGTTACAGGCGATACGGCACCAAATGCAGCGGTTGCGGACACGGCATATCACCCTCAGACCTGGTCAGAAAAGCGCGGGAGAAAGTCTTTCACCTCAACTGCTTCACGTGTCTGGTCTGCCGGAAACAGTTGTCTACCGGAGAGGAATTATACGTGTTGGATGACAACAAGTTTATATGTAAAGAAGACTATTTGGCGGGAAAGGCGCCGACTACGCAGCATTGTAAGTGTTCTTTTATAGCTTGCAAGTAATTAGGCATTATAAGAATCAAAATTTGTGATTATAAAAGGACGGGTAGTAGAGGTTATTATTGCATTGACTTCAAGAGTTTTTAATTAGGTCAATCGAGAGTTAAATTTCATAGGACCATATTCTTACCAGCCAGTATCATTTTTTTTTATTTACGTAGATTCATTTGTAATATTTTTAAATATTTACGAAAATAGTAAGTACCTATTTCTAATAATAGAGTAGATTTTATCGTCACTTTAAGAAGATCAGGTTTTTATGACTAGCGGACCAGAGATCAGATTTGTACTTTTTTGTTAATAAACAAAATTGAAATATTTGCTTCATCGCAAATTCCAGTGCAAGTTTTTGTTCTGCTTTTGTAGCTCTTTTAATAAGAAACTGAGGTTATTTCAACATAAGATTCTTTCGTTAGTTTTAATCAAAATACTTTTGCTGAGAGGAAAATCTTAAGAGAAAAGAAACAATTACATTATAAAAAAATAATCGTATGACTACTCGTCTATTTTTATACAAATACTAATACTATACCTTCAACTTAAGTTTAATTTTATCATTAATTCAAAATTTTGTCGCTTTGATTGAACTCATACGATTTATTGTTGGTGTGTAAGTATTCTTAAAACACCATCTACGCTTATTTTCAAATTAGAAAGGAAGTTAATGTGTTCACGTATGGCCACATTCCAGGTCAATGTCGCAAAAATAAATTCAGTCAACAAGTAGATTACTTTGAAATTGCACTATTCTTGTCCGCAAACCGTATTATTTACGTAAGTGCAATCAAACATCGATATACGCTATCACGTACACAATTGAACCAATGTTGCTATATGAAAAAATAAATTAGCTCTTTTATTGTCCTCACCTCCACTCGAACCCAATCGATGTCGAATAATTACTTTTCTAAAACACGACCACGTCCCCTTCGATTCCGAACGTGACATGTGAGAATTGCATTCTCAGTTCAAAATGCGTTTTTTATTGTTTAAGAACGTATCGAGGCAACAATAAAACTCGGAGCACCCATTTTGAAATCGGATTTTTCGATCAATACGAACCGTAACCGAATCCAAGTGAAAAAAAAAAGAAATAAAAAAGGCGTCGGACAAAAAGCCAACCGCATTACACATTAGCCACGTCTCCACGCGGTAGTGCTGTAGACAACTTTTTTTACTTTTTATTTACTGTTTTGTCGAAGGCAACACTGACGTGAGTTAGAAAAACTGACGGATTGTTGAGACGCAGGAGTCGTGAGTATCGTGAGCAACTGAAAGTTAACGTAAGGATAGTACAAATGTTTTGACCGGGCAGTCCATAACAATGCCTGATAAGAAATTTGAAGAAGGTTCAAATCAAACGTTTAGTTTTGATGTTTTATATTTAGATGTCCGATACGAAATGAGCATTTTTAGCCGTCATCAATTCTAGTTCCGGTATTACTGGTTTAAGTAGGTTGATTGGTGTAGCCAATGTTAATGTATTCAGTTTGAGCTACTGTATCTTTTACGGTTTTGAATATTATTAGTACGATAAAGAGCTTAACAACAGACGTTAGCGGTGAATACGAAGACATTTTTTTTTAATTATAAACATATCTATAAATGATATTTCTTAACCATCGCAACAATGAACTATGATGCTATAGACATACTCGAATCAACTGATAACCCTTCGTGTCTCAGAGATTAAAAATCGCCTTTAAAAAAACTAACTAGGTACTTAATAAAAGGATTTCCCTGCATTATTTTCCATTAAATTTAGTCATGGGGTGGTTGTTTGTTCCACGGTGGCCGCAACATGTGCCCGCCCGCGGCGTCGTCCGTGTTTGAACAGGGTAATTGTGTTTAGACATTGTTAGAGTGGAATAATGTTGGTAAATAAACGCCGTTGCGGAAAACGACGCGATCGAGCACGTGATATTGGAACGAGTGTTCTATTTATACCTGTACGGTCAACAAAAAACTCCTGTACCAATTATGTTCGATCTTCGACCTTATTTGTCACTTTTATTAAGTGTATTTAACTGTTTACTTACACAACATTGTATACTATTCCTTATTCTCCTTTAAGTAGAAATACCGAAAATCTTGTAGTACAATATGTAACTTCTAACTTAATAAATAGAACGGATAAAATTTTGACATTCTATATAATATTTATATTTAAATAGGCATTTATACCACATATGTAATATGTAAGTACATTGTACGTACACGTACTATATCATCGATTATCTGAGGTTTCACAAATTCAATAAAATATTTATCTAAGCTTATTCATTGTAATATATAGGTATTTATATACACCATATCCCCCATCCCATACAGTTTTGAAACAACTTCTTATAAAGAAAAAATCTTTTTTATTGCTAGGATAGAGCCCTTCTACACCTCCAATCATCTATGTTTCTCGCTTTCTCAGCCCAATCCCCTTCAAAATTTCTCAGTTCGTTTGACCAACTCGTTCTAGGTCTGCCTCTCTTTTCTTACTGAACAATAACTTTTTAAAACTAAAAACCGACGTCCCCCCCAAACTACTCAACCAATTTTGATCAAAGTTCTATAGAACTTTGATCCTATAAGACCATCTCACAAGTATGCCCTTGCAAACAAAAAAGAATTTTCCAAATCGGTCCCGGTGTCTCTGAACAATCGATAAACATTGTTTAAGTGTGAAAACCTCATTAGTTATATGTTCATGTAAAAGGAAATAGTTATGTTGTCAATCTAAGAAATGTCATTAAAAAGATGGAAAATAAACAAGTCATAAGTAAAAATAATAGTATTTATTTAAAGTAGAAAAAGCCTGAGCAAAGTTGGTTATAAAATAATACAGTCCGTTGGAAGAAGCAAGCTACCAGCTCGATCAAACAAACATAAAAAAAAAGATTCTGACGAATTAATAACCTCTTCCTTTTTGGAAGTCGGTCGAAAATATTATTTTAAGCTTAGTCATGAAAACGCAAAGATAATATATCTTTGACACTCCCCACAAAGCTCAGTGAGCGAAATGATACAGATATGGCAAACAAGGAATTGTTTCCACTAGCTGAACTAAACCCCTTGCGCGGGTAGATTAGACCGGGAACCGAACCCCTATACCCGGGGGTTAAGAAGCTTACGCGGTTATTGATACGACTAATTCCAAATTGCACAACTTTTTATTGCATTGATGTAGCTTGAAATCTTTATGACAAGGAGACCTCAATAAAAATATGTGTGTTTAGTAATTCCATACTGGTCTGGGAGAAAAGCAAAAAACTAACCCTCTTATTCATATAAAATATAAACTATTTGTTAAACCTATCTTAGATAAAATATGTTTTGTCCCTTTTCTACTTTATATTTCCCAGTGAAAGAACGAGACGATACATAATTTAACTAAAATAGATTAAGCAAACGTTTGTTATTTTTTTATGAATATGAGGGTAAGAATTTACCAGCTGCTTTTCTTCCACTTAAACATTATTATTGATATAAATATAAAAGACCAATTAAACAAATTGTTTGTATGTAATGCAAATGTGATTAGTGGTTTATTTGTGTGAGTTTGGCGACAATAGTTTCCATACAATATTATATTTTATGATAAATACATTTATAGATAAACACCCAAGACCTAAGACAATTTGAAAAAGGCCATCTTTCCACTTGCCCTGCTTGCTGGGGATCGAACTCAAAACCCCCAGATTGGCGGTCTAGCGTGTTAAACACGTGGTCGAGGAAGAAGAATAAGAAGAAGATCAATAAAAACCGAAAAAAGTAGCTTCTCACTGACTTTTTATTTAAACTGTGTTGAAAGAAACAACTCCATTTAATAAATAAGATTACATTTATAGTAACGTTTTTTACTTATTATTTATTTAAAGTGGTCTAACTGTAAAGTAAATATAAACTTAATTTAATCCATGAAATTTAAAGATGAAATAGAGCTAAGCTTTTTCAATTGAAAAGTTCAGCTTTCGAGAGCAATACAAACATGATTGTAATTTCTCAAATCAAAGCCGTTAAATTGATTTTTTACTTCCTAATATTCTACCTACGCGATATTTAGAAACTGTAGTCCGAGAATACAGTTACGAATAAAATTGATTTTTAATTTTCATTTATGTTGAAATTGATGAAAATCCAGAAATTATTTGGTGAGAAACCTGTCACAATTTTTTAGTTTTCCGTCTTTGGCTCATTTTATGCTAAGTATTTTGATTTTTGCGACACTTGGATTTATCTAAATCGTATGTCGTAAGATGGACCGCTTTATTGATTGAAGTTTACTTTCTTCTCGGTTGAAATTAAATATATTTAATTATCTAAAAGTACGCACTATAATTTATTTACGATTACCCACACTTATCTACTTGTCACCCATATAACGCGTCTTTATTACATTCTATTTGTAAAGACAAAACATTGCAAATATTGTAACTAACTTCTTAGAGTTCTGAATTTTCTTCGATTCCTCCTCCATAACGCGTCACGTGGCAGATAACGTTAAATCTATTTCCTCTCCTCGTACCTATCGGAGCCGAGCAGTTGAGGGTCCCTCAGACCTCTGGCGCGTGCCGATAACGCGTATCAATCAGACGCACGCGTCCGCGGGTTAATGATAACTCGGAAAATGAATTCGCATTTTGCAGGTTGTTTTTAAATCAAAATTAGTAGTTTACCTTGAACAGTGTATGTATTTGCTTAAAAGCTCCGTATCTCGGCAACACTTTCACCTATTTTTTTTATGTTCAAACTTAAAAATTCTATTGGTTTTACCTATTTTTCTATAAATTCATATAGTTTCCATGAAAGATCCTCAAAGATAAAAACGCCAATTGTCCAAGTTGACTCGGAAATTACTCGCTTGTGCAAGGTTTACATAAATCGTAGTATTTTTATTGAAAATTTACATTACCTCAGGTCATCCCCACATTTTCTTTTCGTCGCAAGCAAATCGACATTAATACCGCATTAATAACATCCTTCTTGCGAAGGGTTGAGCCCTGGCCCCCGCCGCTCCCGGCTGTTTGTCTGGAACCGATGCCTGCCTGATGGCTGGATGTTGTTTCAAATCGGCACGCTCTGCCGCCTCCCAGCTTATGCGTCCTTAGTATTATAAATACATATTTTTATAGCGTGATGGGTATAATATACATACTTATATTTCTTTTGTGCAATATATATATATATATATATATATATATATATATATATATATATATATATATATATATATAAATAACATAACAAGTTCAGTCTAGTTTTCCAGACTATACGAAGCTAACCACAAAAGTATCAAGTAAAATAAGATAGCAAAAGTTTCCCAAACTAATCCCTGCTAATGTTTTGAATTCCGCTACGACAACAACTATTTGAGTAAAAGTATTCACGGACCAACATGAATGTCAACCATCGCAAAAAACAACTTTTTAGACATAAACAAAGCGGGACTCGCCGCAATTTCAACCTTATTTACTGGTATTAAGAGCTCGATTGTGTGGTGTTATAGCTATGTACAGTCACGTAAAGAACGGCGTGGAATGGAGGACTCGGATAGAATTCCATTTCGTTCGCAATGGCGGGGGTGGGGAAGGGTGGTGAAGGGGGGTGTCGCGATTTAACATCCGCCGGCGATCCAGTTAGGACGGTCTGAAGTGTCTTCAATATAAATCTAACTGAATATTTCTTCAATGTCTTGTTCATTTTTTAAAGGTTTTCTTTTTAGTGCTTCATTAATAAAATAATTGATTAATCTATCTCCATGGACTTTACCATCATAGAATTGAAAAGAAAAGTAGTAAGTAGAGTAGTTATAGTAAATATAAGTAGAGAGAACTATTATGTTTTGTACTGAAAAACTAAATTAACACAATAAACCCCAATATACATTTATAAAAGACAAATCATAGTTAGTATGCTATCAATTTAAGAAGTACACGCTTTATGAATTTCACAGAAGAAAAAAAACACACCTTAAATCCGTAGCACTCCATAACTGATTTAAGAAAATAATTAAATGTTTTATAAATACGGTAGAAAGATTTAACGAATTGATTTTGAGTATTATAAGGTATATTATTAAATATTTTGAACCATTTTAATTACTATAAGTACTAGTTTGTTTGTTTGTTGTAAAAACTTTATTGTACCAAAAATCAAAAAAGCAAAAATATAATGGCGGACTTATCCCATTTAGGGATCTCTTCAGTCAACCTGCGATAAATTGAGAGGATAGAAGGTAGAAGTAACTCAATTAAAAAGGTAGAAGTAAGTACGTACTAGATATTTTAAAAGATTATACATAAAAAAGTACTTTTCATGTAAAGTTTTCGTGTACTAGTTTTATATCTGCATTTTTGTAGTCGCTAGAAACACTATAAAACATGTGATATCTGCCATTACCACGTCAGCTATAGGACCACGACACTCTTCGGCTGTAATAAATACTTATTTATGTTCTCCACAGACCGCTTTACAATTCCGACGCAAGAATTCTATCTCCTTCTGGCTCCTTCAATCTTAATTTTCGCTAAAGTTTCTCGCAAACCCGCCACCGTCCATATTCCTATGTGCGTCCATTAATTTTTATTTATCGTTAAAACGATCGATAGGTAGCGTGCTCGTAAACTGCCCGCACTAAACGTTTATGTTTGAGTTTTATGACGTTTTAATGTAGCGTTTTTGAAAGCTCGAGAGTCCTGAGTTTCTATTTTATATGGACTCGTGGAATAGAATTATAGGTAGTAAAACACGTTTCGATGCGCCGGAACGAGCGCTCTCCGAGTTTTAGCTGTTTATTCGATAATAATAAAGTTATTGCAGGTATGAAATGAGCTAAGAATTTATTTTCATACTACCTACGGATAGATTCTATAAATTGCGTTTTCTAAAATTGCAGTTTTATCGGCAGGTGAGATGAGACGTGAGAATTAGGGAATTCTTCTAAATAAAGACGGTAAAAAACATAATCGACGGACGATTTACAGCGTCAGAAGCGTACCCCCAGGGCAAATTATTGATAATCGAGCGACTAACCAAATAGCCGGTGTCGATACAAGTTATCGACAGTAATCGTTATAATCGCTAGTGCCGTGCGATTGTTGCCGCTCACCATTACGGGACGTGCGCAGCGTTTTAAAAGCCACCATTTTTTTTTGACCCATCATCCTAAATATCCTCTTAGAATAACCTCTTTCCACATGGTTCTTATAACACTGGCGGTCTCCAAACTTTTTGTACACGCTTATTATTGAAATTATTATTTATTAACTGTAATTGTCGGTGACTTTTCGAGGGTTAAGTCCGGCGTTTAGCGTAATTTGGTCGGTTTGGCTTTTGAAGGGTTTATCAGTAATTGTTAGTTGTCAAACCGAGGAGGTCGTAAGGCTAATTGTCTTTATTACTGAAGTAGGATAATGTTTCCTGTTGTTTTTATTGCTATGTATCTATTATAGACAATTAGACGATAGGTAGGTAGTACAGTGAGAACTTTGATTCTCCTTTTTTAAATAAGTAAGATATATTTCTGTTTCAAAGTATAAAACATGATTTTTATGATGTATAGAAGTATTTTCATAAATATTTTTTGTTTGAATTACCAATTTATATAAATTAATACCGTAGTAGTGATTACTGCACAAGCGAGCCCAGAAATAAAAATAAGGTATACCAGTTTTTTTATATACGGTAGGATAACGAATTATGTGACATGCTTTGAAACTTTGACTGATAAAAATAATAATATGAAAACTATTTTTATCCATAGACAGTGACAAAGTCTTTCAACTTATTAGCTATTCTGTACCTAGATAAAAGATATGTTTTTAGGACTTTTGAATTGTAAACTGTCCAAAACTTAAGTGGATCCGAATACTTTTTATTCGATATTCGAACTTGTTAACAATATTCCTGCCGTTATCGTCGGTACGGAATACAAATGGTTTTTATTCCATTTTCGAATTATAATTTTTGTTTCGCGCGCGCGTATTGTGCTCAGGTAAATGGCGTGAAATTGGTGTGGCCAGTGTTTGCGGAACGCTCGTACGATATGACCATATAATACGAGCCTTAGGGTTAATAATCTTACAGTAAAGCTACAAAGTGTAGGGCACACGTTTTGCGTCACCAGGAAAAGCAATTTCTTTATTTCCTACTTAGTTTTAATATATTACATTACCATTATTATTTTTCCACCTTCTCTCACGCTAAAAATCCTTTTGGGGCTTGTGGCCCTGAGATCTGTCTGCTTAGAGCTGCAAGACAAAAAATTCCCTGTCTGCCCCATCAGAATAAAGACGTAATGATTTATAGTAGTAAAGGAAGACGCAAAATGTCATGGCGCAGAAACATCGCCGTCAATAGTGGATAGCATCAAACCTATATAAAAAAAATCGCGTGTTAGTTCTATGCACTCATGCAGTAAGTAGGACCTATGCAAAAGCGAACTAAAACCAAATCAATCCTAGTCTCTTCACTTAGTAAAAATGGTCTTTGTCTATAATTTTCTAATCATACTTCGTTATTTATTATTAATCGGTATGTACCGGTATCCACGTTATCAAAAGTTAAGTACAGGGTAGAGACCTACACTGGTATTGGTTTCTTTAAGCATATATGCTTAAAAAAACCAATATCAGTCCTGCTGCAGTGCCCTGCAGTGGTTGATCCAAAATAACAGTTTGTCGGTTTTGCACTAAAAATAATTTTAATTCTTCAGAAAGAGATAAATCGTATATTGATTAAAAAATATTGACTTTTGATTTTGATGCTTTCTTTGCAAGAAATATATCTGTATAGTAAAGGCCTACAAACCTGATTGATTTACAGGCTTTGTTTACTATAATTTGTCGTAGCGACCTTAATTTCCGTCAGCCTTCGTCATTTCGACATGCGTTACAATTGGGAGATATTAGATACGTTTTGATTGAAAAGCGTAATGTTTTCATTCCATTTATTGATTACCAACCTTGACCAGATGTTTTACGTGTAGGTTGATATAAGAGATTCATGCTACGATTACATGTAAAATATCTTGAACCCAATATGTAGGTATATTCAGAAAATATTTCATTCAATACAATGTCTTAAACGAAATCATTTGCATAAATTAAAATATTTAGTAGTTTTAAATTTCATCTCAATGTTACTCGTACTTTTCCTATAATTTTAAATTACGTGCTGCATTACTAAAAATATTTCACTATATAATGTAAAGGAACAGAATATATCTTTAATCAGTCGTTATACCTATATCTGTAAATGACATCCGTCGGGTGATGGAGGCTGCAAAGGGAAATATTATTTCCTTATCTACCCCTGCCAAGTCGTTTCTCCCCTTGCAAGGTTCAAGGGGCCGCCTCAATGCAAGCCGGGCACGACAACAATTTCAGCTTGCCTCTTTTGAAAAAATAAAACGGAAATTTAACTTTTGTCTTTGGTTCTTTCGAAACTCGCAATGAGTTTCTTTTTTCTTCTTATTTCTATTTGTAACTTGCCAGTTACATTAAAGTTATTTTTTTCTTTTTGCTCCCATATTGTTTTCGGTGCTATTTGGGTCATACAACTTGACATTCAATAAAGTTAATTTATATTATTTATCATTGGAAAGCTTAGCAGAAAGGGATTAATTACATTGCTTTTATCTTTATATTAAAATAATTAAGGCAAACTTCAACTAATAAAAGGCAAATTACTGTGTATTAATTTACGGATTTAACTACTTAACCTCATTTATGACCAATTTAATAGATTCAGGCAGAGTAGTTTCTTGTCTTGGGTTTATAAATATTATAGAATTATTTAAGTTAATAGGTTTACACTTATGGCTACTTACACACACGAAAAGCAAGCAACCAAGCAAGCAAGCCTCCTTTTTTTACAACAAAGCAACATCAAATTATTACTATTATTCAGTTCAGTAACACAAAAAAAATTCATGTTACAACGTCTCTGTAAGGAATAAGTATTTTGTTTTGAGAATAGCCAGGAAAAAGAAATATTATTATTTGGGATGAAAAGAGAATTGGGAGCAAATGGGATGAGAAGTTTCGGATGAAAACGGAGCAACCCATATAAAAGTGAGTCTTTATCCACTTAAGTACCTATAGTAAATGTTTGGATTCACACGACTCCCTTTCGGCTTGACAAGCAACGGACAAGATAACCAGAGATTTCGTGCATACGCATATTAAACCAACAAAAATCCTTTCACAGTTGTTTTTTATTCATTAATCGTCCTGATTAATACGCAGGTCTGGGCCCAGGTCGGCTTCAAAGGGCCCAACGGGGCGCTTTGTAATTGGGCCCCCTGCGTCACCCGCGTGAAGGCAAGTGTCGATTATTTATCGATACCCTCGTTATAGTGTTGTAATGAACGTCTTGAAAAAGTCTAATATATCATGACTTAGACAGCCTTTTGGATACAGGTTTTTGGGTGTTTTACTTGCGCTGTTGTGTCTGAGTTCGGCGCTGTGCGTGCCTTTATCTACCAACCTTAATACAATTTTAATCAGTACAATCAATAAAGCTACTGTGCTTTCATTAAAATTTCAGATTGACTCTGCTACAAAGTGCTTAATAGGGTTTTTGGCGGGAAGTCAAATTGATTCTAATCCTTAGGCGCCGTTCGCCACTCAGTCGGACTCGTATAGATTTGTATCTACTATACCAACCTTTTATTGAAACTAGTTAGGATTAGGAATAAAGAAACGAAGAAATAAAGGTAGGCTCTATAGGACTTGTATCCAGAGCTGTAAAACAATCACTTTAAAAAATTACCTACCTAATAGATGTCGCTGTTCAAGAAATTGTACTTTGATATTTTATTAAACGAAGACACAAGATGATGTTAATATTGGTACTTTCCTATCTAATAAAATAAAAACTAAATTAAAACTAGAACAAAAAAACTGGAATCAATAAATGAAAACGGAGCAACCCATATAAAAGTAAGTCTTTATCCACTTAAGTTTAAGTAGAAGATTTCACACTCTACAATAATTATTTAGTCTGCGTCATAGAAGTTAGGTATAATTTATATACCTATTTTGTCATCGATACAAAAAATCGACTAATCGTTTATATCGTTGCAAAAAACATTTTTCATAATTCTTTAAGTACCTACTTATAGGTAGGTTAGTTCCTAAAAAATTGTTCAGAATCGTGGACTGATTATTTTTTAAATTTATTGTTACACTATTAATTAGTTATAATACTTGTATTCTCTCGCACATTCTATATACATTTTTAAATAAAAATTGAGGTCAATGCCATCAATCTTCAAAAAGGATCATAAAATCAATATTCTCAGAAGCACAATCACAACGGACAAAAGTGAATGACATCCGACACTCAATCCAACGCTTGTTCAGTCAAAACGTCCATTCATACACAAAACATATGCTAACAAACCGACCGTAGCATTATTCAAGTTAACCTTAACACTTTAATAGCCTGAATCGGGAATCGAACCCGCGACGCCTCATTTTACTTCACTTCCTCAGATACAGAACGCCATTCAGAAATCAGCTTTAAGTCTTTTGTAATAGAATTTAAAATGTCATACACTCCAGTTGCACTCTTAATTGGATCACTTACAGTGTAAACATCTTATGCAATTTTCCATAAACAATCGAAATTGGACTTAGACTGGTCAATGATAGAGTCAAAAATAAACTGATATTGCTAAGAATGCGAAATTTTTGGTTTTATAACCCGTAAGAGAAGTCAAGAGTGAAGCGAAGGTAATTGCTGATGGAACGGTTGATGCTCAAACTACGATTCTGTGTTTATTCAAGACCTGATCAAGTGGCAAAGGCCATGGAGCGTGAACTGCAAAGAAAGTTATAGCAGCTGCTTGTACGGTTCCTTGCATTGCTCTGCTATTAAAGAAACAAATAAAAATCATGACTCTCAAAACGTTCGAAGTTCTCAGGCTACCGATTTGGACCTCCAAAATTTTATTGTTTCGAAAATTTTACAACCGCACTAAATCATAATTTTCTGCGAAACGTCAGGAACTCGACTCAACGACCTATATGCACTATTCCTCGATTGGGTTCATTTATATTTAAATCGACGTTCCGAGAACAGATTATACAACCCTAAAACTGCTTCATCACTTTCCCAGATAGATTTCGATAGACGATCGCTTTGTCGAATGTTTTTTACACTCGTATGTAAATATATATGTAGAAACAACAACAAAAAAGCCGCAGCAATATTAATAATGCGAAATAAAAACAAAAAGCTATTCAAAAATCGAACGGCGGGAACGAAATATCCATAGACAATAATGGAAAGGAACAAAGAAGTAAAAAAGCGGGAAGAAACCTGTCGACGCCATGTTGTGTGGCACTCGGCCTTCACGCCTCGGCCGCCGAAGATTATCTTTCGAAAAAAGAACCGAACGGGAGGCTTTTCGATCCGATAACAAAGGTCTTATACGCTTGTTTATTTCACGGAGCTATCGCCTCTCGTTGCTACTGATTAAGGATTACATTCGCATGTCGGGGCGCCATCGTGATTTCTTTTGTTGTGGCTGTAGAGAAAGAGCCTCGTCACCGTGCGCCTGCGCCGTCGCTGATGACCTGTCAATTCCGTCGTGTACGTCGGCCGTCGAGAAAAAAGTGACATTAGAGTGGCCATCTATTATTTTGACTTTATGTGGGGAGATGGAGCTGAGATTAATCGTGTTGGCTCGGCCCTTTTAATTATACCGCATTCAGCTGGTGAATGGCTTTGTGTATTGTATGCTTCTACTGTTCAGTAGGTGCTATCCTGTTTATGTATTATATCGGAACATAATGTATTACATGAATTCAAAGAGTTCTTTAATTTTATAAATTTTATATTCTCTTATATGTGCTTCAATAGAGTCATGTTTGATAGCCTAACAAATTATGAAAGGGTAATTATCAAATGGTTATTCGATAAGTGACCTGAACTGATCCAAGCCCTTAGTCCGGCTTTAGGTCCCCTTTAGTATCTACTTATGATACGATTTTGACGAAATGAATAGTTACGTCTATGAAGTTTTCAGTGATATCTATAGGTAAAGCTAGAACTACTCCTCGAAAACAATGCTATTTCTGTAAAAAAAAAGTTGAGGTTACACGTATATTAAATTATATTGTAACTGCATTTGTACTTCAGTGAAGTAGGTACTTAGGTACTCTTTATTTGAAAGTTCACATTATCATTTCATTTGAATATTCCCCAAGTTGAAACTGGTAACACATAGACGTAAAAAATTACGAGTAGCCCGAACCTGGAATTCCAATTGCTTCGAAAGAAACGGTTTTATTGCCATAAAGGGAATTACCTACGTAAATGTTCACATTCGATTTATCATGCAGTCGGCGCGCTGTGATTCGCCACGGTGCGTGTTGGATGCGCGTGCGCGTTTCTTGCGCCTCATTGTACGATTTCGTATGCCCACCCGTCATTAGTGTCAAGAATGGTATGTGACAACTTGTTCACTCACGTTCCGTTCGTGTTAACATTTTTCGCAATATTTGCATGTTTTTGATTTGTTTGGCTGACTTTTAATATTGATTTTTCATTCATAAATACAGTTTTTTTTTGTGATTTAATTACGTTAGCAATGTTAATAAAATATACATACCTACTTAACAATTCTAATATTGTAAGAAATTAAGAAAAAATGCTTAAAATAATTAACGGAATAATTTACCTATGATTAGAGAAATTTGAATTTGTATGATATCCCGGATTTCATAATAACTGATTTTTCCAATCGGTTCTAGTTACTTTTATTACGTACTTTCATTAGTTAGTATTTACGTCATACCTTTCATATTCATTGTGATTTATTTAAGTACTATTGCTTGAAGGTTTATGAAAAATGACCTACTCTGTTGTTGATTGTATATCGTATATACCACGGTTAATTTTTGGATGACCTCAGATGATCTGAAAACTTGGATATAATGTCTAAGGCTGAGCTCGCGAGTGCAAATAAATTATATCGAACGCAAAACATAAAATTACAAACGACGTGAACGCAAGATAATGAGGTTAAAAATTACACAGAAGGTACTTACACTCATTTGACAAACGTGAAATCGAGTAATGTACGAGATCATCACGAGGTAATCTCGCGTCCAGATGTAGAAACAAATAGATATAAGCCACCGCACACTGACGCAGGCGCAATCTCGGAGGGTCACGATCTGCGGTCACGGAGCTCCCACTCCCATTGCCGGCTTTTGTTTTTTTTTCTTTTTGGTCTGTACTGTCGATGTATGGAACCCAAGGAGTTAGTAAGCAATCTTACGTAGTATTCGAATTCTCTTTGGTAAGCAATTTCATACTGGTCATTTAGACGTAGAATTCATTCTGTAGAGATCATAAAGTTATAATCAAGATTATTTCTGTATTTGAACTTAGATATAGATAACATTTAATGATGTTATCTATATCTATCATTATCATGTGCCTACATTGAATTAAATTCACATGTATCAGGTCACTACTATATGGAGCTTGGCATATACTTGAAGGGGGACGCAGATGACTCAGACCATCAATAAATAAATAAATATATGTATATGGATAAATCACACAGATTGAATTAGCCCCAAAGTTAGTGCGAGACGTTGTTTTATAACAAATATCTACATATATAAAAAAATATATTCAAGATCCAAATCAATCTGAAAAAGATCATTTTCCATGTGATCGGGAATCGAACCCGGGACCTCCAGAGTGGCAGCCTGGTATTGTGACCACAAGGCCACAGAGGCAGCCAAAACAATCAATATGACTAACTTATTCTTAGCTTCAATGCTGGTATCGTCTTTATTTTTTACAACCTTTATAATTCCACTACTGGACTTTTAGTTAAAAGTGGAATTATATATAGGCTCCATCCTCTCGTAAGGTCTGCCCAGAAACGCTGCTGCCCATTCTTCTGTTACATGTACTTTCCTTAGTCGCCGTATTCTACTCTGCCATCACCACATAGTCACTGTAATGCTGTCAAGAAGTGATCATAAAGGAAATAATTCTTCATTTTTAACAGACTTCCAAAAGGAGGTTATCAATTCGTCGCGATCTTTTTTTATGTATGTTTATTTAAAAGCGCCTGGACTGATATAACATTTTTTTTGTTTTAAATTTTTGTTTAAAAATTTATACATGTCAGGTGGCCTTATATAAATTTTATCGAAATCGGTTGAGTAGTTTGGGAATGAAGTCGGTTTTTAGTTTTGAAAAATTATAAACAAAAGTGTTTTGTTGTCCGATTAATTTATATAGGAATGTCAATCTGTTTTTTTTTAATTAAAAACTAAAATTACAATATTAAAATACAGTGGCTTAAAAATGAAATATTTCTTCCAACGGAACAATATGCTGGCAGTAGGTATTCCCTCGCATAGCATAGCGAGACTTATTAATAAAAATAAAAAATGGTAAAATGAACTAGAGCCTAAGCCAATGTACCGATTTTAACTTGCTGATTATCTAGGCCCTAGACTAGACAATCAGCAGGAATATAAAACATTCAAAATCGCTCTAAAGTCACTTACTTTAACGCTAATAGACATCAAAAGAATATTCTTTAAAAAAAATGACCATTCATATCCCTGTTTAAAATATATGAGTCCAGTGCTTTAACGAGTTTTAAAGAAGCATGAGCTCATAACTGTAGGGGAATGATTGATGTCGCGATGGTAATGGATACCTGACGTTCAGAAGTTGTGGAGCAAATCTTTCTAATGTAACACGTTCCTTGACGCGCTGTCATTAAAATGTATATTTTATCTGTTTGGACGTAAGTAAGTACGTGATCATCAAAAGGCCTGTACTCTATCAGGCACAGCCATGAACCTAAAATTTTTTTTGCTCTTTCGTCAATTTAAAATAACGAAATATCCGTATCAAATTATGTCAGAGCTTTATCGTTTGGTAGCAAGGAATATTTGGTCCTGACGTTTAGAAGTGGAGCAAGTCTTTCTAATTTAACATGTTCCTTGACTCACTTTTATTTTAGTACATTTCATTGTTTGAACATTAATTTACTATTTTATGCAACAGTTGTATAAGACGTGACATGCTTATACAACGTTGCATACAATACTTTTTCTATGACTGTATTTAATAAATAAAGTACAAAATTAAACCAAGAAAAATAAAAAAATGTTTGATATATTATGTTAGGCAGATACTATGTACCTAAGGTAAACTTTATTTTTTTAATTGGCGTTTACTTCCTATAGTAACTGACTATATTAAAAAACGTTTTTCTTATTTTAACAATAGAATTTATTTCGGAAAGTTTTATTTTTAATAGCAACTGTATGAATTCAGTTGTTTGTTAAGTTGGTAGTTGTGCTTTTTTTTGTCAATTTAGTGTTGATCGAGTAAAACCTTAACCTAAGTGCATCTACATAAGCACTATGTTGCATAGATAAAAATATCTAGGTCTATGGCTCGAAGTGGCGAAATAACGACACATGTGCTATTATATTAGGAATAGAGTAAAGACTTTTCTGAAATCATTTTATCTATATCCTTATAATAGGTAGTGTTCGAAACCATTTAAACCATTTAACAGTACATGAGTAGAAAAATAGAATTATAAAATCCTGTAGGTTCCGTTGGATGCAAATTAATAAATATAAAGCTTATTATTATTACTTGCAATTTACTCATCTTGGTAACGTAATTTATCCATGCGCTTGATTTTAAAAGTATGCAATGTAATGAGCGAAATACTGGATTTATTTTCAAAGAATTGTGCCACGGGAACATAAAACCTTTGTCTTGAATAACAAACGACTAGAATCTACATTATACGTCAGGTACTTCGTATCTCTTACGGTATATACAGAGACAAAAATCATAACTCGTAGCATGTGAGAAAGTGACGGTAAACATAGCACAATTTATTAGAAAGATCTCCATATTATTGCTTATATATAACGTGAGACACAGACATTATTACTCTACGTAAGTAACCCGTGCTTGTTAATAATCTCCATACTTATTAGCTTTTAATAAACTGTGATATTTGCGGGAGGCAAATAAATATATTGTAGAAACATAAAATCTTTGCTGTAGGTTCATACGGAGCTAACTACCTACAATCAGACTAAGATAAATATCTAACTTGAAATATTACCCATTCAATAACTCAAACAGTAGTACGCGGTTCACTCGACGGGCGTAAACACATTGACAAATTGAGTGATTATACATTATACGTCATGTACAAATCGCCTCGTTAAGGGGTCAGGGAATAAAAAATAATTTAGTCCCAATTTTTCACAGCTATTCTAAATGGGCGCCATGGTATATTCTTGTTGGTGTTCGAGCTGTTGGTCCCATGCTAGATGCAGCACAAAGATACGATACAACATTTCAAAATTGTTAGAAAATTATATTTTAAAAGAAGTGTGAAAATCAATACAGCGGTATTATAAAGAATATTTTGGATTGCAGGGTATATAAATGTGCTATTTAAGGCTTTCTTTATTGTTTCTTGTGGGGTGTATAGGTGTGCAATTTTTCTTTTCTCCTGCGGCCTAGAAGTAGTTTTGTGATTGTCCCTATATATTTATTTATTTTCCGAGTGTTACTTACCAAACCACTTTCCTACTTCTCTTTTGCCTTTGGATGAACCTTTATTACTCCATGGTGAGACTAATCAAAGGAAACAAAAGTAACATATTAATCCAAACATCACCCATCCTAATGCGAAGCCAAACCTGCGCGCGCGCATCCCACAATAGAACCCATTGTATTAAATCCAATATGGCGGTGCTAATAGTACTATAGACGCTGACATATTGCTTTTCCGGAGACTAACTGTAATTTATTACCTTTGTTTATGTGCCGTGTATGGAATTATGAATGTTTATGCTCGAGGTCACGTGATGACCCTAGTATATCATTGTAGAGTTAATGAATTCGGTAAAGCGTTAGTGATTTTAGTAATAATTTGTCGCTACTTAGACATTTCATTGACAGTCCGCTATGTTATTCCTCTATTGAAAATAGTTACTCAATTCAAGATAATACATATTTAGCACGAAAAATAATTATATATAACGTAAAAAAAAAACTGGGTTGACATACCAGTTTTTTTTTTGGTTTTCTTGATATAAAATCAAAAGTTTTCAAACCTAGCACTAGAAAATATATTGTTTATGGAATAATTATTGAATGACCTTCTTCAGTGTAAATCATAGGTTTCCAAGTTTTTGTAAAATTGGTAAAGGTGACAAAGACAGTGGCAATAAACGAAAATTTTAATTATCTGTTGTGTTTGGCTAGGATAATGATTTTATACCATCATATATTGTTGAAACATAATACTGTTCTGATGACACCTTATGTGAAACTAGCATGACGTTTTAGTTCCACTATTCTTCATTAGTGTCTCTAGTAAATAGTACTATTTGGTGTATAGTTATACATAAATATTGTCTACGGTACCTGCTTACGAGTATATTGCGATTTTTCAGAAAACGAATAGTTATTATGATGGCCAACATGATGTTTTTCACAAAAAAGAAAATACATTCCTGACACTATGTATAAATACTGCTTTTCTTATTTATTCAATACGCCAAATCGTAGAAATTCCGCAAGTGTTTTAACTTCCGTTTTAAAATTGTATACATACTTTTTAATTTTCTCTTACATAAAATGCAAGTGAAGCGCTGGCATCAAAAGAAAAAAAAAACGAACTAGTTGCCAGTCATCCCGCTACGGCCGCCACGGAGGCGCCGCGAATCAAAACGTAGTAAAACCTCAACTCATGCTCTCTTAGCTTTTTAATTGTCAGACAACCCTCCCACTGCTACCTGGGGAAGCCACGCTCACGACTGCCTTTGTCGCAGCCCTGGCGGCCGCGGTTAGGTTAAACGCGTCACCAACATAACCTGATCCGCCCCATTGCTATATTTCAAAGGCCAGGCTCACACTGTCTTAAAATCTGATGCCGACTTTGTTAATTTTTGTAATGATGGATCAAAGTTTACTTGGAATAGAACATGACATTTTAATAAAATTAGCAACTGAATAATGATAGTGTGTTTGTTGGTAAACTCTTTATTGTACTTACATAAAGTAATATTTGGGAGCAAACAATGACAGTGTGGGCCCTGTCAAAGAATACAGTAACGTTCAGACGATAGTTTCATGTCCCAGTTCATAACATATGGACATGTCAAACTACGTATCTTTGAGACGTTATACGAGTGTAGTTATAACAAAACCTGCGCTCCTATTATCAGTTTATATAGCATATGTAACTTACTTGTTTAATTGGTATTTTTTTGTCATTGCTTAAAAAGTCTCAATTAAATTGGTAGCATTATACTCACTATATCACTGATTTAGATAACAATATGAGGGTTTAAAAAATTAAGCCAAATATTTTAACTTAATCATGCTTGCAAAATAGGATGACTTGCCCGTGCTAAAACTATGTAATAGTTAGTTGGACCCGAACTGTGAATTGCGATGTCCATTAGTATTTTGGCATCCTCTTGACCTGTTTTACCTATGTGTGCATTAAACCATTTTTTTTCTCTACTCATAAAACCAAACCAGAATTAAGACCCTTTTACACAATGCAAGTTTGTTGCCTGTTGTCATACGAGGTTTTAAAGCAAAAGATACTTGGTACTTCATACTTGATTGATATACACATAAATGCCACATCCAATAAAACTCTGAAAACTAAGCTTGCTTCGCTCGCACGTTCGATGAATACAGCATTACAGTGTCGTAATTAATAGATATGGCAGTCTGAACGCCCCTTAATATGTCGAACACTGCGCGGAGTCAGAGGTCACCCGAGATTGGTCGTTAACCTGGGGATTTCGGTAGGTATAATACGTGGTAGGTACATGATAGGTGTGTTGCCACATCTGCATTTGACAGGGTTATTATCAACAGTAATGAAAGGTTTGTGAAACATATGAAGGTAGACCGAAATACGTTGGAAGTTAATTTTGTTTTTGTGATTCTTGGTACTTTCAATGGCGTATGAAGGAAAGCTTGTACTTACTTGGTAGGCATTATTACAGTTTTCTTTTCGTATGAAGTACTTGGTACACATTGTTATTTTTTTAGTTGCGGGTAAATTATTTCATAGTTTTATATTTTATAGGTTTGTAAATGTGTAGCAAATCTCGTAGCTCGTAGGTCAGGCTCGCAGCAATCGTAGCACCTTTTCTACGAGCTACAACTTTTTTAAATAACGATACGAAGTTGTCTTTGTTACTTATACCTAATTACCTATAGTTAGGTTAGGCTAGCAACCATTTTTAACCGACTTCAAAAAAAGAGATGGTTATCCATTCGTCGGATTTTTTTTATGTAGGTATATTCACCAATTACTCGAAGACGCCTAGATCTATTTGTTAAATTCTTCTTTTGTTTGAAAAGCTTGCCAGGTCGTCCGATAGAAATTTTATCAAAATCGGTTTTGTATTTTAGGGATGAAGTCGATTTTAAGTTTTTAAAAAATATTTATATAAACAAATACTAGGATGACATTTTAACAAAATATGATTTTAATGTTTTCCACCAAAATTATTTAAATTTATTTAACAGAATTTTTACTAAATGTTAAATTATCTTGATTAGATATAACTTTAAGGTTTTCCTTATTCATCTTAATATCTATTAATGTATTTTTAACACATAGCCTTATTAAAAAAAAAATACCTATCCCATCCTCTTCTGTAATTGAACTTACACAGACTTATAATAAAAACAGAAATGATACTCTGTGACCCTTAGACCTGGAGACACCAATGGGATTGTCATTTCAAGGCTCCATAGTCCATAGGCATACATATAAGTCGTTTTGCACGCACGCCGCCGCGCACGTCGATAAAAGAGGGCGTGGCCGTCGCCACCGCAGCCGCCAATCAAAACTCGCCTTTCGACGTGTGCGTACAACACCCATTTCATGTGTGCCGTCGCGCACGTGTGCGTACGCTTCGTGCTACGCAGCCTGTATATGGGCGTACATATCCATACAAACGGCTACCGCCGCGTTCCCATATCTTTTATGTTCTTAGATTCTTATCTTGCGGATTCTTATTTTACATTTTGAGATGGTTAGCCGCCATAAACACGCTATAACTAACTTTAATACTCCATAATACGAAATAATCTGTGATTTTTATGTATAACTCTACTCTAATACGCTGTTATAGATTGGAAGATAAGCTGTTTTTTTCGGTTATTTTAATTCATGCCTTGATTGAATTGTTAATTGCTCGTAATTGTTGTATAACATGATTTAGGTGGATTTGCTGTTGTAATATTCCTTAAAACACTTAATGTGTATTTTCAACTTTACGATTGTATTAAATAGTTTAAGGTTTACGGCTATTACCATAATGTTATTTTTATTTTTAAGCGGACTATTACATGCATGAGCCTAGCAATAATCATTATTTTTTACACTTAATGGCGTTGGATTGTAGACTGTTGTTTTATTCTTATTTAGGAGAAACTGGAAATTATAAAGCTAACTTACACCGTCATAAAATAAGAAAAATAAAAAAGATGTCATCGAGGTAGCGAATATAGAGATTTTTTGAGTTAGTTATATAGGTAGAGAGATCATACACACACATCTCTCAATAGACTTATTTCAAAACGTCACGAATCAAAATATGTAGTCAAAT
The DNA here is from genome assembly GCA_943193695.1 of Acrobasis suavella. Classification (NCBI taxonomy): domain Eukaryota; kingdom Metazoa; phylum Arthropoda; class Insecta; order Lepidoptera; family Pyralidae; genus Acrobasis; species Acrobasis suavella. The sequence continues at coordinate 10,453,843 of OW971948.1, forward strand.
ATTCGTGAAGTCTGATCTGAAAGTAGCTCTTAGGGGACTAGAACCCGGTTTCTTAGCGTCGTCTTTTGAAAATTATATGAGAAGTGACGATTTATCTTTTGATGAATATCAAGAAAATTATTAATTTACGGACTCAATTGTATGTAAGTACCTACATAAATTAAAATTAGAACCAATCAAAACAAAATTTGTTCCAATTTCGAAATAAAGAATCCGCACAGTTTTGCATTTCCCACATCAAAGGGAAACGTTCCACGTTTGAAATTCGACGACAATAAAAGGCCGTTTTCCCGCCAAAATTCGATTAGCAACGTCGTATGGGACAAAGGAAGTCGTTTATTTGGGACGTTTTTAAAATTGATTTTAGAATTGGGGAGGCAACTGACAATAGCCGGGGACATTAGAAATGTATTTTCTAACATTTTTATATCTTTGAGTAGCTACCTACTTTTATTAAATAATTAACTGAAACTAAAAGTAGTTGTAAAATAGGTGCCCGAGGAAAATTGGTATTATTTATGGATTTCAATTATTGATTTTTATCAGCATTACAATGCTCGGATTATTATCAAAATTAAAAATTGACATTGTGGCGAAATTTTTCGTCACATGTTTTAATTTAGACAATCTATCGTTTTATTTCGATGTAATAGCTTATTACTAAATTCCGCCGAAAATTTCAAAAAATTGTTAATATAGTGTGCGTAAGTACAATATGACATCTAGTGGTGGCTAATGGAATCACTGGCGGACAGGGATGTTTAGAGCATCAAGTACGATAGTACTGGGTACGTAATACTATGCAAGCCTAGATGTCACTTGTGTTTAATAGTTGTTTAAAGTTCGAAGCCTATAATCTAGATTGCAGCTAAGAGTTACAATGACCTTACATACCTAGTATTTTATGACCTTAGTCCACTGATCCTTTTTGTTAGCGTTGATTGTTAAATTATTAAATTCAAAACTTTATATTAGATTTTAGGTAGTAAATTTTACTCTTAGTATGAAATTATAAAGACAAGAGAATCGAACTCGTGCCTCACAGATGCAGTGCCAAAACCACTTGGCCAACACCGTTTCCAACAGCCTAAACTATTCTCCATGTTTTTTTTTAAGTCATTATCTACCTATAGAATTCTCTTTGCATATTCCCATCTAAAAGTGCATAAAGTGTCGCGCACTAGAATAATATAAAATATTGAACATCTTTACCCTAATTCGTGGAGTGGTGGTAAAACAGAGGGTCTTGGAGGGCCCTTAACACCGGTCTCGAGTGTGTGTAGTGTGGACGAGTACTGTGGGACATCGCTGGTCTTCTGAGAAATAATTAATGGTTTAGATACAACATTATTATGAATATATCAAACCCCTTATTCATAAAAAATACAAATTAGTGCTAAACCTACTTTAGTTAAAAATATGTTTTATTCTTGTAGCACTTTTTAATTTTCGACATTGCGAAAACTAGACGAACATAAAACTAAACTAGGTTTAGTACTCGTTAGTATTTTTTATTATTTAGGGGGTAAATAATTAGATACTGATGCAGCGTAGTCGAAATACCGACTAGTTTCAATCGATTTAGACGATCATTAGGTGATAGGAGTGGCGATCCAACGGTGCTGTTGCAATCAAAGATTTTTTTAAATAATCCTTGGCTGTCCCACTGCTGGGCAAAGTTCTCTTCCACTATCTTCTTCTTGTCTCTGTCCTGAGCCGTTTCAGGCTGACTACGCTGAAAAGTGTGGAAGTCATCACGCCTTTCAGCCTGCCTCTAGCTCACTTACTGTTCTCAGATATCCAGTTCTTAAGCTCTCATAGCCACCACTTATCATCAGATGGGCTGACATCTAGTTTGCCTACTTTTTTTTATTCATTTCTAAAAACATCTATTAGGCCCTTAGAAGTACTTTTTCGGCGCTGTAATCAAGTAGTTTCTCCCAGAGTGACTTGCAATCAGGTCCAGAAATGCAAGTCAGAAAGAAAACCTTACCACTATTAATATAAGTCAAGTTGGGCAATCTCATTATGGGGCTGTAACTCATTAACAGGGGTGAAGAAATTATGAAGAATACTTAGGTACGATTCGTTTCACACAGAATATATTTTCGATAAAAATCGGAAAAATATTATCCTGTAGAGAGAGAGAGAATATTTAATTAGATTAATTAACACGTAAAATCAAATTTAAAAAGAAATATTATTTACCAATCATGCCTGACGATGTTGATTTCTGAATAAAAAAAAAAATTTTACAAACGAATTTATGAACTGCAACGTTCAGGCATATATTAATTTTGTGCTTAGCTTAAGAAAGCAAGGCTTTAAATTAAAGTTACGCTATTCGCTAAAATTCTATATAGAATACTAGGTCCACCTGCCAGGAAGCATCCCACAGACATAAGGACAGACATATAGGCGTGAAACGACAATATAATGTCTGTCCTTCAGTCTGTTCATTTCAGAACATTTTTTGGCGATTATGAAAACAACAAAGTTTTTAAACCTTGAATCAGCATGTTGCAGTAAAAAATCTTGTAATTAGATACTATAAACGATACGATTAGGTCTAGGCACAAACTTGTTGTCGGGATTTTCACATATTTTTTCATAACATGTTATCGAGAATGCAAATTTCCACGGCAGAATTCTAAATTTATCTGTTCGTCTCATAATAGAGTACTTATCTATTATAAGGTCTAGCGTGTTTATTTCTTGTTGGTACACTCTAGATGCAAGTGCGTACCGGCAGATGTGCAACCCTAGCCCAAAGCAAAATTTACTTCATCTCATAAATAATATATGATGAATTTCACCTGACGACCTCCGTGGTGTAATCGTCACCAGCTAGTCCGCCACCAGGGGTCCCGGGTTCGATCCCCGGTCAGGGCAAGTTGGAAAATGGCCTTTTTCAAATTGTCCTAGGTCTTGGATGTTTATCTATATATGTATTTGGTGTAAAATATAGTATCGTTGAGTTAAGTTAGTATCCCATAACATAAGTCTCGAACTTATTTTAGGGCTAGCTCAATCAGTGTTATTTGTCCCTTTAGGTATATTTGTTTATGAAGCTCCGATTAAACTACTTAAGTTATCGTCGAAAAATATACATACATACAAACGCTGGATTGTTCAAGCAGACTCGGAGATCAAGTTCAAGTAGACATCGCTCGTTTGTTTACACAAATATAAAAAAGTGATAAAAAAATCGCACTCCCATACAAAATTCGTTTGGATGAACACAGATTTGTATGGGCAGGTGAAATATTTTTTTCGTTTTTTGTTTCTATGGAAAGTAGTTCAGTTAATTGAGCTTAATCCAGAACTTTGGCTGGAGGTAAGTACAAAGTGATCCTGTATAAATGAAATTTGTTTTTGATGCACAAGGTGTTTGTGCTTTATAGGGTTTTGTACCCAAAGGGTAAAAATGGGAACCTATCACTAAGACTCCACTGTCCGTTTGTCTATCTGTCACCAGGCTGAATCTCATGAATTGTGATAGCTAGACAGTTGAAATTTTCACAGATGATGTATTTCTGTTAACGCTGTAACAACAAAGACCAAAAAAGGAAATTTAAGTTGGGCTCTAATATAACAAACGTGATTTTTTATAGATAATAGTAGGGAACCTTTTGTGCGTGAGTCCGACTCGCACTTGGCTGGTTTTTTATCGCTTCTTACGATATTCTCAGGAAATTATGCTAGGCCGGGTTACAAACTATCATCTTTACTTATCATAATCTTCATGCAAGTGTAATGCATACTGGCAGATGTGCAACCCTAACATAGCCTAAAGCAAACTTATAAAGTTGTTGCCTCTCGCGCATGCTCGAAGTTTGCACATGAACTATTTATTTATGTAGTTTTGTAGTTTTAATCCGTGTTTTTGCTAGCGGCTTTGTTAGCATTCTACGCCTACGAAATTATTAAAAAAAAAATGAAACTATAAATTGTAGCGATGAAAAATGAGTAGGCGAGAGAATTCCCGCCCACACTTAGGCACCTAATTATTTACATCTCTTATTAGTGACTTTACCATAAATACAAAATCAAACAACATTTTTCTAAACTGACTTTTAGTAAATAAAACTTTACTCAAGATAATTAAATTACTTATCAAACATAAGGGAACTTTGAAAAAGCCGAAACAATTCCAAATTATTGTTTTTTTTTTCAATATAGGTAGTTGTCTAATAATCCACGGCATTTATCGATTACAATTACCTATAAATTAATACACAAAGAGATGACAGGTTATTTATAAAAAAAAAACTGACACGTTATTTGCAGTAAACTCGTAGTTTAGTGTCTTTCTGTAAATTATAGCCTAATAACACTTCTAGTATGAAAGTGATCCAACGTTTTAATAGGTACTTAAAATATGTCGATGCAGTTAAGCTACTTACATCTTCATTATTTCCACCAGAAGTTCACTACTGGACATAAGTACTTGCTTAAGATTTTCTAAAGCGGTTCTAAATCCATCGTTTTCATGCGACCTTTTCACTGAGAAAAAGAAATAGCTACTTGCGATTTGGTTAGTAGATACCAAACTTTTGTTCTGATTCGCATGACGGTGTAGTTTTAACTAAAACACATTTTAACTATTAGTAGTCTTGAGTTCAGTAGTCACTCGATTTTGGTAACGTGCGGCAAAAATTTTTGCCACTAGAAACTACTATTTTTTCTCAGTGTTTCGGGTTATGAGACCTACCTTAGAGTTTCAGAGGACAGCTCGTGCATTCGTTGAACCCTTCTGTCATCATTGTATGACAGTCGTCAAACTATATCCGATCCCTTTAGGCAGCAAGAAATATGTTACACCAATGTTGGCCACTCACACCTATTGTCATGTACAGAGTGGCCAATGTAGTTTGATAAATGAACCTCAAAAACGAATAAGTTACTACGTAAACCATCGACTATCTAAGTAATGTTTGTATTTCGACGTTGCCATTCAAGAAGATCTTTCTTCCCTAGCAAATCGTCGCCTTATTGAGTTAGTCCACCTGACTTGGTTATTAACCATGTGTTTCTTGCATATCTTGTAGCCACCATTACCCTCCTTTTGACGTAGATGAGTAAAAATATACCGGTAACCCAAGTACCATAATATTTACAAATTCTCATTGACACATCGGAACAGTGTTCAAGTGTCCTCCAAACGCATCGATCCTCCGTTGCAAATATTTTATAAGTCCGACCCCAGTGTTTGCCAAACGTAAACGGTTTTTGCACCCTTACCATTCGTCGACGAACGATATCTTTGGAATATAAGCGGCTTATTTTCTAGTCGCATTCAAATATTATTCTGAATTGGACACAATAGGATTAGATTAGTAACTCTTTGTTTATTGAGTAAGGATGTTGTGAGAATACTCCTAAGATCAATCCTAAGTAGGATTTTCCTTTACATCAGGCTTTTTCGTAATTTGAAGAATTCAGGTATGACAATTTATATTTTTTTTAACTAAGAGGCATTAAGCTTCGACAGAGTTTAAAAAAATAAGAAGATTAACAACCTTTTTAACTGTTTTACTTTGATACAAATAACTACATTACAAGTGACAACAAATAATTAAAAGTACATAAATAGATTTAAAAATTTTGCTGTCCTTATACAATTTAAACTTTATTGTACTTACTTCGAGTGTATTTCGAGAACAAATAGTAGGTGCCGGAGCCTCCCTGCACCATAAGTAATTGTTTTTGCGGCTAATTCTTTCTCTTCCCAATTCTTTGGGGCCCGCGCCCCGGAATTACATTTTTATTTAGTTAAACCCGGCGTAGGGGTCGCGCGATTGCTTTTTGATAAGTCAATTTTTGGCCTATTTTAAAGGGTTATTGGAGTAAAATGACTTTAACGTATGGAGTTCTCAAAGAAAATGAAGAATAAATAGAATCAACGTTAAACTGAAATGGTCTTTATTATATTTATATTTTTTCAACTTAAAAAACTATACTAATATTGGCTGGTTTTCATATGATCCTAGATTAAAATACTTTGTATCTTTTGTATCACGTTCAAACTTATGAAAAAAAGGTCATCCAATACTGAACTTATTTTTTCTAACATAATTTGTTAAATTAACTATCTTCCTTCGAATTCTTATGTTGTCATTCCAACTAGAAAAATTTACGAAAATTTATATTAAAGCATCTATTTCTACTCTTTCACAGCGGATTCCCTACTAGGCTCAGGGTCAGATGAAGAGGAAGAAGACGAATCAAGGACGACGAACAACTCGAGTAGTCCTGCACACGCACCTCATCCTGCGTTACATTCTGAATTATCACATAATGGTGATACGAAACCTCACGAAGACTCGGAGGATCAGGTTGGTACTTCAGGATTATTTTTGTTCAATCATTTGATAAAACTATGTTGTGTCGAATAGATCCCTTCATCAGTCCACTCATTATTGTTTCCGTTAAACTTTAGCACATTGGTTTTATCACTTTCGCAAACTGTTAGGTAGGAATATGTTGGTACTTCATGAATCTTTTATTTAAAAGGAATGGCTTTTGCTAAGTAATTTTGTATCTAATGCACTCCGTGCTTCTCTTTTGACTTGTATCTTAATCAAGTAAAAGAGGAAAAAGAAAATAAAACCGGCGAAGTGCGAGTCGGACTCGCGCACGAAGGGTTCCGTACGATTATTTATAAAAATCACGTTTGTTGTATGGGAGAACCACTTTAAAATTTATTTTATTCTGTTTTATTTGTGGTTATAGCGGCAACAGAAATACATCATCTGTGAAAATTTCAACTATCTAGCTATCGCAGTTCATGAGATACAGCCCGGTGACAGACAGGCAGACATATGGACAGTAGAGTCTTATTAATAGGGTCCCGTTTTTACCTTTTGTGTTCAGAACCCTAAAAAAAGAAAATCTTGCCTATCCCGCCAATATACAAGTGATCAACTACAAGTATCACGACAGTGGTTTAAAGGAATAGAAAATAATAAAACTTCCACCATCGCCCGTCTTCGACCTTCCCACGCGTTCACATTGTCGCATTCAGTTGTTCTTCTTCTCCCAGGGTTCCCTAGACGGTGACCCCGAGACCCGGGACTCGCAGGCCGAGAACAAGTCACCCGACGACGGCAACGGCGGCTCCAAAAGGAGAGGACCCCGGACCACCATCAAGGCGAAACAGTTGGAGATTCTGAAGTCAGCGTTTTCGCAAACGCCTAAACCCACGAGACACATACGGGAGCAACTTGCGAAAGAGACTGGACTGCCCATGAGGGTTATACAGGTATGTTTTTTCTGTTTTTTTCTTTCTGTTAAGAGCCAAGCTCTAGTCGGTGTCATTGTAGGGAAAGAGACGCACACAATGTAAATTTTTTGGCAAAGATAATGGAGTAGTTTGCTTTTACATTCTTCATCTCCCGTCTTTGATCTTCTCTGCCTTTTCTCTATATCAACAGTTCACCTTACCAGTAAGGTTAGTAAAAGTAACATTTAAATTTTACTTACCTTACCGGTAAGGTAAACTGTTCATGCATCAAACTTATCGTAGGACCATTTATAGACTAATATAAAAATCATTTGTTTAAGATCTTTTTGAGTTGGCTGTACGTAAAATACCTATTTACATACGATATGAATGATCATCTTACGTGTGCCACGTGACTGGCTTCTTTTTTCATTTCAGTACTTTTTTTTTTCATTTAAGTTTTTAGCTGTGAGAAAAGTCCAACTGCAAGTACTCCTTTCAAAGTTTTACATTTTGAAATGACGTTAAAATACATTATACACGCTAAACGACATTAAAATACAAAGAACCGATTTCAATATCGATTTAAGCTCGATCAAAAATAAATTAAAAAGTGTTAAAATCGTTTCAGCTGTTGCGTATAATCGATTTTATCACTTACATGTATTGTAAGTAGGTGTCGTGCGCCAAATCTTTTTTTAATTCCCTCAATCACTATAGCTCCGTGAAGGTAGCTATAGTGATTGAGGGAATTAAAAAATGTATAAAAGGTGTGGAATTAATTTTATTGTCAATTGATATCGATTGGATGATGTTGAATCGGGTCATAAATCGATTATAGATAAAATATGCTTTTCTTAGTGAAGATGAGTTCGGCCTGTCGATATCAGATGCTGATTTTAGATGACATCAATTTTGAATTTATAAAAATATGAAATTAATTTAATTTTGAAAATTAACTGCTTTTTAGATTGCATTATGTATTGTTAGAAAATTAAGAAAAAAATCCTCGAAAGATGACATCTTATAACGTCTATATTTTATGCTATAGGTAAGGACGATTTTTTAAATTAATTAAATGAGAATAAGTAATATAAAAAATACATATGTAAATAGAAATCTGCAAAATGTCTGGCTAAATTAAGCTTCGTTTTAAAGTTCATTGTTCGCATTTTATTTTCATTTGTTTTAAACTGGGTACCTATTAGGTTGGGGAAAAGTCTTTTCGCATATAGTATGTATGAACTTGTAATAAAACCACTTTGGCTATACTATTTGTATCTAAGAAGATAATTCCAAATTCAAATTAGGAAAATGCGTGATTTTTATTTGTTTTTCTTACCGTCAAGATAAGTGAATCTAATGAAGAAATTATACATTTTAAAAATTTACTACCAAAAAGGTAAAAATGCAACGCAAGCCGCGAAAAAAATTTGCGATGTTTATGGACCTAGTGCAGTGTCTGTGAGAGTAGAACAAATTTGGTTTAAGCGTTTTTAATCCGGAAATTTTGATGTCAAAGATGCACGTCGCTCTGGTCGCCCTGTTACGGATAAAATGGATGCTAGTTTTGAAAAAGTGGAGCAAGATCGGCATATCAGTAGTTACGACGTTGCTGAAGAACTGAGAATTGACAACAAAACAGTTTTGGCGCATTAAAAAAAAAATGGATATACAAAAAAGCTCTATGTTTGGATACCTCACGAGCTCTCTGAAAGAAACCTTATGAACCGTGTACTCATTTGTGATTCTTTATTACGACGTAATGAGACCGAACCATTTTTGAAGAAATTGATAACTGGTGATGAAAAGTGGATCACGTACGACAAGAACGTACGAAAAAGGTCACGGTCAAAGGCCGGTCAGGCTTCACAGACTGTGGCGAAACCCGGGTTAACTCGCAACAAGATGATGCTGTGTGTGTGGTGGGATTGGAAGGGCATTATTCATTATGAGCTGTTACCACCAGGCAGGACCATCGATTCAGAACTCTACTGCGAACAACTGATAAGATTAAAGCAAGAAGTTGAGAGAAAGCGGCCGGAATTAATCAACAGAAGGGGTGTGATTTTTCATCATGATAACGCTAGACCTCACATATCTTTAACCACTCAGCAAAAATTAAGAGAGTTTGACTGGGAGGTGTTAATGCATACGCCGTATAGTCCTGACTTTGCACCTTCAGATTTCCACCTGTTTCGGTCTCTTCAGAATTCTTTAGGCAGTGTCAGGTTAACATTACGAGAGGACTGCCAAAACTACTTGACACAGTTTTTTGATCAGAAGCCCCAAAATTTCTATAGCAATGGGATCATGTCCCTACATATAAGATGGCAAAAAGTTATCGAACAAAATGGTACCTACATACTTTAGTTAAATGTAAATAAACTATATTAAAAAATGTTTTGAATTTTCATATAAAATGCGAAAACACTTTTTCCCCAACCTATTATTTTTAAAATTATAATAATATTACGTCCCATCTTTACATGATAATATTACACAATTTGTTAAATTATGTTAAATAATTTGTTACGATGTTTTGTTCGGCTTAAACATTTGTTTAGAATATTCCAGGCTCAACTTTACTCAAATATTTACAGTCTACTAAAGCGTTATAGCTGTGTTGCTCTGAATCAGTCACCTGTATCAAGTTTCAGTTCATTTTCGAGAATCAGAGACAATCCACTTTTACTTTTCTAAAATTGCTTAAAGTATTATGGTACAGATAGGTGCTCGGTTTCTTCAATATGCGCAGTGATGCAAATGATCTAGGCTAGACGCATAAATTGCTCTGGTTTTTATTTCGATCTTTAGCATGAAAATCAAATTTAATTAAAAAATATATATCTATTCGCAATTTTAGAATATTAATGCCTTGATTCTATTTCAATCAATTAACCACATGTTCCAACCTGAAATTGAAAAATTCTCAGACTGGTCACAAAAAAGTGTATTTTTTTAAGTTCAGGTTTTAAAAAAGTAAACTAAGCTAAGTTCATTACTGGCAAGCATCGTCGGCTATCTAGCGTAACGCCAAATTGCTTATGAATAAAAATTATGTGTCCATATCAACTACCACGCTCATAATTTTAGCATAAAATTGATTTGAACAAAACCTCTATTCATCACACGCATAACCTTCGGTAACCGTTACAAATGGCCAATACTCCATCATGGCGGTCCGTTCAGACGATACTGACTTATCCGCGAAATGCCTTATTCGGAAAATGCCATAAATAGTCCCGAAATGTCCCATAGTTAAGAAAGTTACTTAAGTATAAGCAAAATAGCCGTGTTCTTATATTCATTTGAAATTATGAGTTTAATTACATACTTAAACTCTTGATTGAAATAAAATTATGAATACGGGAAATGCTTTTTAGTTTGTTTTATTTCGATGTAAATAATTATTATATAAATACATACGGGCAAAACACACAGATTGAGCTCGAGACTTTAAGTAAGTTCGAGACTGTGTTTTTGGATACTAACTCAACGAATTATATTTTATAACAAATACATATATAGATAAACATCCAAGATTCAGGTCAATCTGAAAAAGATTCTTTTTCATCTTCACCTGACCAGGGATCGAACCCGGGACCTTCAGTGTGACATCCTGGCATGAGACCACTAAGCCACATAGGTCGTCAAGTATTGTTTAATTATTTATCTAAGATTTATGACTTTAGGGTCATAAGGAAAATTATGATATCAGGTATAAGAAAAATAATATAGTTGAGAACTTTATGGTATGATTAGGTAGGATATATATACCATGGTATAATTAAGCTATCAACAATAAAAATGTATTTTTTCCATTGGGGATGGTGCTGCACTACTGGTCTCACAAAGTAAATTAAAATATAATGTGAACTAAATACTAATAACTTCTTTTTTATCGCGTGCACGTATTTTTTTGTAAGGACTTGACTACTTATAACTTCTTTAGCCCATCGCCTATTTAGGTCCTATTTTATTAAATTTCTACTACCCATATTACGATGAATATTTTATTATCATAAAGCATTTTTAATTTAATTAGTCGTCATCGTCATCATATGATTTTTTAAAAGCTATTCGTTTTAAGAATAAGTTCAATATCAGCAGGACATGCCGGCTGATCGCTTCGTAAATTGAATTTTCGCGCGCATCCGTTCAGAAACGCGCCATGTCGACGTGACAAATATCCTAATTAACAAACGCATCCCTAGGGCAATATTTTTTCAGACATGGAACACTTTTAGATTCATTTATTTTCTCTTCTGTAATTAATATAGGGTGAAAAATACTAGAAAGAGATAGTAAACTAATAAATTGTACATACAAATAATACCTACCTACGTGTAAATATTACGTAGACTTGTGGTAAAAAATAAAATCGGTACATATTTTTTTCATATAATTAGTAGAGCAAACAAAATTATAAATACCTGTATTAAAGTTCTATAAATAAACTTATTAGTTTTAAGGAACTGTTAGATTTTACGATTCTAAAATAAAGTTTAGTTTATTTTATTCTTAAAGTGATAAATCTGTCGGATATATATTACTTTTTTATTGAAGTACTATATCGGTCCTTGAAGGCCAGATAGAAAATTCAAAACTTATGTAATGAGAGTACTTTGTGAGAATGCTTATTACGGAAGCGATGATAAGAATTATCTTAATTTCTTAAAGACAAAAATTCTGGCTTGAGCTTCGCTCTTCCTCTCATTCGTAATTCATAATTATGAAATAACGATATACCACGCGGAAGGGAACATACCTACCCATAATTAATTGAACCACGGGCTATACTAGATCACTGTAGTATAATGATATAAAAACAAAAAAATCGGCATTTCCATATAAAAGTGTGCAGCCGCCTGGGCAATTTGTATGAGAATGCCGATTTTTTTGTGTTATTTTATTGTCATTATACTGTAGTGATCTAGTTTAGCCCGTAGTAAAATTTATTACGGGTAAGTCCCTACCACGTTGTATTATCACTCAACATATCTAATTTTTATATCAATATAAAAATGACGACCTCCGTGGCGTAGTGGTCCATTCACCATGCTAGTCCGCCACCCAGAGGTCCCGGGTTCGATCCCCGGTCAGGGCAAGTTGGAAAACGGCCTTTTTCAAATTGTCCTGGGTCTTGGGTGTTTATCTATATATGTATTTGTTATAAAATATAGTATCGTTGAGTTAGTATCCCATAACACAAGTCCGAACTTACTTTGGGGCTAGTTCAATCAGTGTAATTTGTCCCTATTTATTTATTATTTAATTTATTGTATCTTTACATTTGGAGAAAATGCTGCAGTACAGTTTTTTTGCAGCTTTTTTTGCACTTCCGCTTAGGAAGCGGCAATACACTTAACTGAAGGTAAAATATGTCATCAACAATTATTATGAAGTAGATAGAAAAAGTGACAATTACAATTGTTCGAAGATAAATAAATGATTTTTGACTTTTGACTATATGCCACATTTGAGAATGCTATGTAGTCGTACATAGCAGGCAATAATTTCCAAAACAAAGTAATATAATCATAAATATAGGACCTACTTAGTCTCATTTTTTTAAAAGGATGAGCTTATTCACAATTTTCTTTTCTTTTTATTTGATATTATAAGGAATCTACCACGTCGCGTTTCTTCTATTTTAGGGCTTATTTATCCCTAAACCTTAGTCACAGATCGGTTCCCGAAATTCTAACCCAATCTAACACATGGATCACGCGATTCTCCACACCGTCCCAGCAACAGATGTCTGCTAAGAGATCCGTCCGTCACTCCGTCACGCTTTTTGCGCTCCTTCCTCTTTGTTTCACTTTTTGCTGCACCCGGTTTCCGAACGAAAAACACAAACGTTTTTTACCACTGCGCCGGAGTTTGTAAACCTAAACTTTAAATTTCTGCGATGGAGTAATGAATTAATTAAGAAATGACAGTTTTTACTGCGTTCAAGAGTAAGTAAACTATATCATAGCTGACTAAATGGGCTGTGGCGAATCGCTAAAAACAATGACTGCGTTGCGTTGCGTTTAAAGTTTTTACTAAAACCTTTTTTTATGCCTCTGTTTGCTTTAACATCTATTTATAGATATTTGAGTAATGTTATAATTTACAAATCAGACTACTGAGGTAAATCATCTTAAGCATTTTTTTTACTAGTACCTATTTGATCTTGTTATTAACCAGCCTCCTAGCCTGTTCTTTTTTAGCTTGAATTAAATAGGTTTGTATTAAAAATTTATTATTTAATCTAAGTTTGTTATATTTTACAAAAAAATATATTTCTTTATTAATTATTATTTATTCCTCGTTTTTAAAAACGAATTTAAATCAGTTTAAGAGGGTTCGACCTGATACTTTCTTCCTTTTAAGACTTACCTCACCTTAGTTTTTATGTGATAGTATTGTTGTCTGTACCACCTTTCAGAACAAAAAACTGTGTCCATATTTACATTGGCTGTATTGAAATATCATTGCTTGTTGAAAAACAATGTCAAGTATGCTAAGTGGGTTCATAAACAACTTTTTTGTCCACATTTGTCAAGTCTCGCCAGACCGCGCGTGTCAAATGTTGTGTTTATTCCCTGCCACCATATGTGGCAAGAAATAACTGTAAACTGACTTTTTCGGGATTTAGCTAGTTAACACCGGTGCGTGTGAACGATTTCCCGTTTGAGGAAGCCGCGGCCTCTTTTACATTCCTGAGAGAATTGATAGGCATTTAAACACGCGTGATAATTCCCTTACATGCTATAAATTTAACATGTGGCAATCCGTTGTCGTTTGAATAAGCGAGTTTTACAAGATCGTAAAAAATCCTAAATCTGAGTCTGTAATATTTTTATTACTTTAACACCTTAACTTTTATTGTGCAAAATTAAGTAAGTATAGGTACTAAGTATAAACAAAACATAAGTACTGTGATGTCTTTATCTTACCTTAAACATTAATTGAATTAAAAATTTCAGGCAAAGTCGGTTAGTACGCCTATATATCTTTTATCGTTAGTTAGTTAGCCTATTTTTCTTAATTCAAGAAGAATCAACAAAAATAAGACTTATTTAGGATAGGAGCTATTTGGAAAGGTTAACATTAATTAACAAACCCATGATCGACTCCTAAGTACGATCAGCGCAGGAGACTAATTTACGATTTTAAAACTAACATAATTATTTATGAGTCAGGAAGGAACTGTTATAAATAAACGACACCTCGAAAAGCCATAACGCGATGTCACTCGGGCGCGAAACGAGAAAAAGGACAAATTATTTTAATAAGTTCATACATCGTAAGATCTCCTGCGTGACAGCCCTGTCACCGCATGTCGCGCCCTTATTCGGCTCATGTTTTATTTTGACATCTAGTACAGTTTCTAATCATTGAACCTTCGCAATGAAGTATACAGATGTTTTGCTCCGGATGATTAATATGTTTTTCTTATTAGTTCAGTCATTTTAGAAACAATAAATTAATGTAGCTTAAAATCTCATTCTTGCGAGGAAGAAAGATTAGAATATAAGTATTTACGTAAATTTTAAAACAAAATAAAGTAGAAAGTATTTTTTAGTTATTATAACGCACAATGTTTATATTTAACGCACTTTTCATTTTCTTATTGCAATAGGTTATATGTATATCACGAATTTAAAAATAACACTCGCCGCACGAATTTCACAAAAAAAAGCAAAGCTATTTAACATCAATCAATCAAATTGTCAAGAAAAGAATCATTTTTCATTTCGCGCCAAATTTTAACGATGACAGTTCAAATTGTTACAAAGGCCACCATACACGATCAACAATACAATATAGCTGCAGTTATGAAGGGTTAATTTCGGAATAATATTAACTTCGACGTAACATGTCATCGATGTGTTACTATTTACAAATTACCTTATAATTCAAAGAATATCAACTGAAGCCTCTCAATTAGCATTTATAATTAAGAGTCCATCCATTAATCATTACTAATTAATCTACGGCAATAATAGTTATCGTTATCAAGGAGTTGATCGTGTCTTTGAATTCACTTTATTTTGTGTCTGAAATTCCGAACTCTATTTAGTTTATCCTACTGTATCTACCTCCTATACGGCTTTATAGATGAATATTTATTAACTTTTGATATGATGGTCTTCTCATGCTTTTGTCGAATGATAACATCTTTCAACTTTTTTCATATACATAAAAAAAAAATTACAAATCAAGACCCCTTCTGCTAAATGTGAGCATTTGTTCTTAAAATGTACACTTAATTATTATATCGATAGGCACAAGTACATCAAGAAAGTAATTCCCACACGGAAGCTTGTGTCACCACTTGATTGATAGCTCTGCGATAAAAACTGTTTGTCAGCGTAGTCGCGAACATGTTATTATGTCACCGGTGGCTACCAACGAGTCGCCCTGATTAATGTATCTGTCATGTGTGGCCGCCTTAATGTGCGCACTTGTCTGTAGTCATTAGTTGGCGCGCGTTGTCTATGGTCAGTTACTGGCTGGACAGAAATTTATAAAATTTTATATTTTACCTTTATTTGAAATCTACGCGGCCGGTACGTTTCCAGAACAACTCGAGCTATAAAATAAACCTATCAGTTAAAAAGAAGTCGCAACCAAATCCATGGAAACGTCAAGACGAAGATCGGAGTTGAATGAGCCGTATATCGGACGGTCGCACGTCCATATCTCATTTTTTAATACCCGTCGGCCACTTTGAACTGCCCCAAATACTATAACTTCCACGAGTTATGAGGCAAACGGGTAAATGCTTGTGTGACCACAGCTTTACAACGCGAACGCGTCCGAAGCTGACTGAAGTTTTATGATCGTCTGTTCCATCTGTTAATTCATCGGCCTTAGGATTTATGTCTCAAAATGAAGCATTGTTTTAACTAGACTTGTATGAAACTTTTGATTATAATATTGCCTTTTAATAAAAATAAATATTAGGATTGTAACAAAATATGACATAAGTACTTAATACTGTATGAACCTAATTTAAAGTAAAAATAACTAACTTATTTCAGGGCAGTATGTATGTACCTAAAATAAGCTTCATATTTTTTAATAAACTAAAAAATGATGCTGGCTGAAAACGAAGAGAAAACGCAATATTTTTGAATTTACGCATCACGTTCGATGCCGGCAGTGTCATTGCTCGTGAAATGTATGCAGTAACCATTACGGCCGGCAGTTTGTCCGAATCGCACGCCGTCGAATCCGCACTTTATCTAAAACGGCGGGCTTATTGCTATAAATTCTTAATTTTAATCGTTATTATTAAAACAACGGCTCGCAGTATGCATGAAAGAACAATAAAATAGATGTTTTACCGGCGCATATCGTGTCAATTCTCGTAAAAATGTTGAGTGTACTGCGCGTAGCGGGATTTGCATCAAAAGATGACGTTTAGTGCGTTTATTGTGCATTAAACCCCATGAAATATCTTGCCTTCGTCTTGCGGCTGCGGTGTTATGGTCGATTGCGCCGGAAAATAACCTGTCTGCCGTAGTTTTTTAAAGAATTAAAACTCGACCTATAGTAACTTTATTCCGATGGGGCAACGGTACTGCGTTTTTTAATAGAGCTCAACAAATTTTGATCACAATTCTTTTCTTTTTCGTTTGCTTTCTTTTAAACTTTTTATAAATGATTCGAACTGGCGTATGATTTATTATGAACAAGACAGAAGCACCTTGCGATGGATATACGCAGGTGCGGTCTAACAAAAGTGTTTGACGAAAGCAATAAATTATTAATTATGACAAAAAGCCACGTCAATAATGCTTGAGTAGGTTACATTGCGAAATATTTTTTATGGTTAAGAAAAAGTGGAGAGCGGCGCCTAAAATGTTTTGTCTAGAAGACGTCCCGTGGGCTTACTGTGCGGCGGACACAAAGCGACGCAAAGTTTCCGACGCGGCGTGCACACTGGGACAAAAGCACCCCGCCCGGACAAAAAATAACATCATTTATTTTATTGCCCTGGGTGAGAATGTGCCACATTAATATTGCGTAGGGCTTAATGCCCAATCGCCCTAGGCTCGCCATCAGTCAATTTGGGCCTTACCTTACAAATTCTTATGTCCCTTTTCTTGTAATAGGTATTTAATTTTTTTTATTAATCTATATTTATCATAAATACAAATCATGTGTTCAATTTGAATTATTTATCAATGACACTAAATTTGCATTTGTTTTATAGTGGGTGCCAGTATATTTTAGCATCAATTTATACCATAATTTTATATTTACGACGTCTCACAGGGTTTAAAATTATTATCTAAGAAGCAAATTTTTTGCACTAAAAAGTGTGGCTTTCGTGTCGATAATAAATTCAACGTTGTAACCTGTCGTATCATCACCTTGAAAGGGTTAAAAAATCTAACATAAAGTGAACGTTTGCATTACATTAAAAAATCGCGCACCTGGTAGCGATGTTATGCACATAGATACATATTTATAAATGGAGCATGACGTGATAGGTCAACGTTGCATAGATAAATCGTCAATTTTGTACTAAAGTATTCATAAAAATTGGCGTACTAATAGCGGCTATGGTGTATGATCCGCAATCAATCTCCAAAGTCATAAATATTATGACGACCTCTGTAGACTAGTGGTCATCATGCCAGGCTATCATGGAAGACCTCTGTAAGCCATTCTGCCAGGCTATCACATTGGAAGTCCTGGGTTCGGCCCTTACACAGGTCAAGATGGTAAATGACCCTTTTCAAATTGACCTGGGTCTTGGATGTTTATTCATATTTTTATGTACTAATTGTTATAAAATATAGTATTGATGAGTTGCTTTGGGGCTAGCGCAATCTGTCTGATTTGTCCATATATATATTTAGTTGATAGATTCAGGTTTTACTTTGCGGGGCGCCGGCCGGCAATAGTTTGCATGAACTAACTGGTGACGGAATCGCACAAAGAAATTCAAATCACATAATACGTACATATTTATTTAAGTAATATTAACATTAAAATTCTTCTTCTTCCTATCAGCCCATATAAGTTCAGTGATGGACTAATTGACTCCTAGTGAAGGGAGGATTTACCAATAGGTGGCGTATATTTAAGTCTTGGCAAAGAGGACGTGGCTGCTTGTTCTCTAGTACTTATATTTCTCTTAGTCCCGTGGGAGAGGAGTGGATTGGTGACAAATCGTATTCTACTCTGCCGTCACCACACGGCCTTGAACTGTCCAGTGTTAAAATGTTAGAATGGTTGACCAATGGGTTTTAATAAAAAAAACTTTTAAATAAAAATTTTTGGCTGATCATTGTTGTATGAAAAGACTTATTGTTGAGATTCCAGCATAAGCTCGTAGGAAATTTTGTTCCTCTCCGTTGAATGTTTTAAAGTTATGTTTTGGTCATACATTTATATCTTATTCAATTCTGAACTAGTGATTTTTATAATAATGTATATTTAATCTTATTTTAAATAATTTTATAAAAAGTACAAGCGTCATTTAACATAAAATATAGCTTATAACACTGTCACATTAAAGTTAAAATTTAGATTCCACATGCATAGATATCCGAGTAATCTTTGGTGTTTACTTTTAGTATATTTCATATTACAGAAGAGTAGGTAACTGAAAGCTCACAAAATGTCGAATTTTAAAAACGTATGATATTAAAACACTAATCATTACGATGATTCATTACGATCCATGGTGCGCACCCGTAAACAAAAAAAAAAGAATAGTATTTATATCTCAATTCGTTGGATTGTTCCATTAGGGTTGTCAGATATCAATCAAGAAGGTCAAAATCTAGAGGTAACGTATTGGTGCTCGCTGAAAATAATTAAAATACATACTTTGTGTTAAAGAACATCGATATATATATTTCACATCAATAAAAAAGCTGTCAATTTAACTTATCTATTGTTTTGTAATTTTATTTCACGAGTAAAGACACCTACGTAAAATTAATTGTTTTTCTATTTGTCTCTCAGGATTTACAGCCCTAGGCTTTCATATAAACGTATGTTGTGTGGTCATCCATCATGGCGGCCCACGACTGATATGATTTATTATATCTCCGCCACCAGATCCTAGAGTAGCCAGCTTAAAGCAAATTAATTTCGCTTAGGCTATACTACTTATGCGTATAATGCTAAAACCTATTCGTGATACGACCGATTCTCAAAATGTCTGATCAGCGAAATTTTAAATTTGACAAAACATTGATTCGGAAAATTTATGAGTTATAGATATAACATGTTGCACCAAGAATAATAAAATCATTTATTTTATAAGTTACATACAGGTACTTTGCATCTTAACAAACAATTTAAAACTGAGGTATCCTTAGCTTGAACATAAAAAAAGACGTTTAATATATCAAATTACTTATTAATCAATTAATTATTTATTAATCAATTAATAAGTAAAGGCGTAAAATAAGTATAAAAAAAAAACAGAAGGTAAGAGATTAAGACGTTTTGCGAATCGGGCATTTTGCGTTTACAGTCTACATAGACTGATTATTACTACGCGACCCGGTTCTTACATATTTTGAAATATTTTGATTAACCTGTTACCCGCTGCTCCCACTAGTAATTTGTGTGTCCATTTTCTGAGTGTACACTTTGTTTAATTACCGCTATAAATTACATTGGCCGCGATTTTAGAGGAAGACTAAAATTTCAGCACGATAGATTGAATTCAATTATTTTCATTTTCAAAAGCAGGCATGCGCGACTTCAGTCTTGTAACACTGATTTCTAGCATTGCGTCACATTAAAAATATCACAAAACTATCACGAGAATTTTCTTTGTTTATATTTTTGTTATATTTGTATAAATGTCTTTTTAACTTTTGACGCATCCGGCTAAATGCCATGCCTTGCCTTGTGTTGTTTTAAAATAATAAATGTGTATAGGTTACCTACTTAACCCACTCTGAAACCTACAAATTATTAGACATTATAATATATTTTAAGAGACCGAACGAACATTACATTTTTATTTATAGCTCGAAAAAACTTATAGTTGGTTTTTTTTCTGCCTTTGAGTTTGAAGTTAGAGAACTTTTTGACATGCATGTTTATCACCACCGCCGTATTATATGATTATAACAAGCCATTTCTGTCCCAATGTTGGGCAAAGGTCTCCTTCTCTCTTTTCCATGTTTGTCGGTCAATAGTTTTTATCTTTCAGTCGTTATAGTATATCAAGCAATTTTTTTTTTCACTTTTTAGTAAGCTATCACAAAATCGCTAATTACTAGATCGCATATTGTTGGTATGCCGTTCTATACTCTCGTTATTATGATAGCATATAATATCATTTTGTAAAGTTCGTTGACCGCTCTGATGCAGGATTCCCAGCGAAGCACGTAGCAGAAGGCTTTCACGGGTTGCGGCTTCGCGACGTGACAATATCGGACTTTTGATGTTAATTCGTTCAATTCAGCGTCGCTATTGGTTTTTGTCGTATAATTTGCTGTTTTTTCGCCTTTTTCCGGTTATTGAATAACGATTTGTTTTGTTTTATTTTCTTATTGGGTATATTCAAACATTATGAACTGTGAACTCTACGCTTGATGTTTCTTGACGTGTTAAATGTCTAGATAGAGTAGTATTAAAATTTTCAGTTCGTATGATTGTTCAAAACTAAAAACCGACTTTAACATCAAACTTCACAACCGATTTTGATGAAATTTCTATGGGACCTGGGAATTATGTCCCCTCAAACAAAAAAAAATCAGTTTATGGGTACAGAAAACCATCTTACTTTACTCTTTCAAATAGAATCAGAAAAAGAAAATTCTGTAAAAATAAGAGTTCTGTTGTTTGAACTAAAACTTTAAATAGCATTTAGGTACTTCTCCTTCCAGAACATATACCTACCACCAAGAAAATCTTAGTGTTCTACTTATTTCTGTTATTTAGTTAATAGCAATATCTACGTAAAAATAGGAGAATAAAGACTACAATACATGTATACTGGTTATTGATCAATATTTTTTACGACGACAGCGACCTGTTCTTACAATTATGACTTATAATACCGGGTCATTAGGTAAGTACATCGAGCAGTGAATGTGATGCCTTATTTCTCGAGAGCTTATTTTTTGTGAGCATAGTTTTAATGCAAAAGTCACGATCTACAAGCGTTTCGAAACGTCTACTTCTAAAAGATACGGCGTATGAAATTAAAAGTCTCTACCATGCCTCGAGTAATATATAAAAATATAGATGGTAGGCGTATGGATAATTTGAGTTCTTCATATGTTGAAGATAAACTTACAGCTTGTAGTTATCGTCTTACCTACTGTGCCTTCTTACAATGGTTGCCGAATGGCTAGTAGGAAGCGAGAGAGGTCACGCTAAATGTGGAGGTTGGAGGCTCTCGTTGACCGTGACGGTCGAGGACAGTCTTCAGAAAAGAGAGAACATGGTTACAGTATTTATATATTAGCCTTGAGTTTGCCCGAATATATATTCGTAAGACAGGATATTTTTTTCAGTGTACACAAATTTTCAAACACTGTCGTCTATAATACTGCTAAAACGAAAAAGAAATTGCGCCCGAAGTAAGCATCTACCTGTTCTTTCCAATACTTACACAGATATGCTAGTAAATCAAGCTGATTAATGCATTGCTTGCATATTTATTTGTAGAAAAAAGTTCTGAAATTGTATTACTTTTAGCAGGTCTACCGAAATTTCTAAAATGTCCTAAAGGTCCACATTTTTATAATTTCATACTGTTTCTGATACCCCGCAAAAACTCACGGAAGCGGTAGTAACTGAATGACAAAAAATCATTGACTCATTGTCACTCTCATCTGTTGTTAGTATGACAAATTCCTGATTTTCACACTTTTTGTTCTCCTTAGTTCTAGTGAGAGTTTGTCATTTATTTATTGAATTTATCGAATATATAGGCATTTTCTACAATGTTATATCTGAAATATGGATAGTGGGAGCGTTGAACAGTTATTTTGTTATGTGTTAAGTTTATGCTTTTTTATTTTACAAATAATCACAGAATAGTTTGGAATCAAAATTTTCAGAAAGTAAAAGAGCAAAAATCTTCACTAATCAGTTTTTATCTCTTTAACCGTAATATATTAATCCTAAGGGACTATCGCTCTTTTAAGTTATGATTGGAATTGAATATTATAGAATTCAAGTTTTTTTTAAAAGCAAGTTTAAAAAAGAGCTGTATTTTCTGTTAAAGGCATTTGATTCGACCGATAAGCTATCTACAGTCGTTAAATCTATATGTGCAACAGTAAAACACATACGAATTAAGATCCGCCATTTTGAAAACCGTGACCAATCACCCGCCGGAGCGTTATCACTAATGTACTGATAAGTTCGAATTTCAAACATGCGTATTGGCGGGAGACTCGTAATTTCACTTATCTGAAATTAAAAATGGAATTCTGTTAGGAAAACAAATGGGTCATGTTTTATGTGTATTAGGAATATTATTTAATTATTTTGCGTAGGTAGGTTATTTTATTACCCTCTTTATCTATTATAATCATTACATAAACGATAAGTAAGTAGCAGGTATGTCGTCTTATGTAATATTTATAATGATATGGTTAAATATGTAGTACCCACATATATAATACTATCAGTGTTATTTGTCCCTATTTATTTATTTTATTTTATTTATCAGAATGCTTCAGTTCCTTATTATAGTAAATAAAAGAATTAAACCATAGCTGTTCATAAAATAAGCTTCGTTAGTTTTTATTTCTACCTACTCATATTTTTATAAACACAAAAATTAACGAGGTGTCACAAAATAATTACGATTTATAGAATATAAACAAAAATAGCGTCAGAAATACCCACATCATCGCGGCGAACATCTAATTAACTAAAATAAGACAAGTCACAAATTGGAATCACTAAAACATACTGCGTGCAGTCAATTTAGCAGAGTGAACATTGAGAACAAAATTTTTTAAATTTAGATTACGACTGAGTTGGCGGAAAAATTGACAGATTTTTATTTTACAGAAAGATATGAAATTTCACACAGCCAGTTTCCAGTTTAAACTTTGGTTGCTGTGATTAAATTTGCTATTTTATAATTTATATAAAAATAGCCTTGTATATTATTATATAAAAGGACAGTTAGGTACCTATATCAATAAAAGTGCGATAGTTAATCCGCAGGTAAAGTACTTACCATGGGCCCAATCGGCCTCAATCACGATTTCGTAATAATAGAATTCGAAAACCGAAATTTTTCGCTTTTATTGACCGTGAAAACGTTTAAGTGGGTTAATTCATTAACCAATAAAATTTATGCTTTTTGGAACACGCCGTGCCATAGTGTCTGTGTGTTTTTCTTACAAAGTTTTCTTTGTTTTTGCAATTTAAGTACCCAAGGATAACTATCGCATTAAGAACAAATATTTCAAAAATAGTACATAAATGTTTTTCAAGCATAAGTAAAAAAAAAAAGAAAAAAGTCATTGAAAATGTATCTGCATTTCTATTGCGACGGTCATTTTTCCGTAACAACAGAGCAAAGAATGCTAAACAATTTTAAATTAACATCATCAAAAGAGGTTATATTGTAGAATTTCGCGAGGAAACAATTTACTCTCACAAGCCACGCCAATTGACTCTAGATGGCGCATGAGGTGCGCGTGCGGTGTGGTCTTGTCTTCAGCGACGGCATCTTACATCACGTTCCTTTTTTTTAATCACAACCTCAACTTTTCACTGTTTAATTTTAGCATGACTTAAGCTTCCTTTATTCTTAGTTGCCAGACATCTGAAAATCTTCTAAAACGATTTAATTAATTCAACTTTAATGCACATTAGGGAATACTTCAATATCTTACATTTATTTTTTAAACTACATATATAAGGAGGTATACTTTATGTTCAAATTCAATAATTTAATTTAACATTATCACAATGTTTTTGACAAAATTGCAGCAATTTATGTAATGTTATGAAAATTACGATAAGTTGATAATGTCCATCATAATTCAAGCCGCTAGGGTGCCCAAAATTCGCATCCACGTCCCATATGGCGCGTACAATAAAGTTTATGGTGGAACGAAAAATGGAAACAAAAAATACGGTCAGCACAACTGTTGGTAACGTAGGTATTATAGGTACATATATTGTGTGGCTCCCGGTGGGGTGCCGACCGCCCGCAGAGTCGCTCTCAACGCTCTAAACCAAAATTACTAGTTCACCTTAGTTGCCAGATTATAATGTTCTATTTTAGTACAATGCCCGGATGTCGCAAGATTTGGTTAAAAGATTCCTTTCAGCTGTGTCACAAAATGTTGGTAAATACTGATCTCGTTATTTCGCAACTGTCTTCAGTTTCGTGCTATCATGATCTAGAATCTAGATCATCGCATAAAATCGAAGATCTATAGTAGTTTAGTGGTCCGTAGAGATAATGCTTTCGCAAGTAAGTAGCCCCGGGTGTGATCCTTATTTGGATGGGTGACCACAACTCGAAAGCAAATTTATGGAGTTCCCCTAAGCTTCGGAAGGCGTTGAGCTGTTGGTCTCGGCTGTCATCATAGTATTGTCACGTTCAAGCTATGTCAGACACCAGTGATCACCACTTACACACACGAAAAAACAATCATGATCTAGACTATTTTACTCATCTCTATATAGGTGCCTGAGATATGTTTGTTTTGAAATAAAAGAAATCTTTCCAAGTTGAAACAAAATTAACATTTCTTTGAAAAGCAATTGTAAAAATTTTTTTTCCTGATTTTGAGAATTTATGAGAAATGAAATTACTTTTGTAATAATTCTTTAATAAAATGTATTTAAACTGTATTAATATCAGTAGGTACCTATTTGTGTTATTTAGGTATACAACAATTGCTTGGATACTATAAATGAGACGGTCACAAGCAACTCATATTTTTTTTTTCGAAACAATGCAATCTCATAAATTACCTTGTCATTATTTAGTTTGTTCCCAGAAAAAGGTATTTTTTACATCAAATTATTCGAAAATTGCAAGCAACATCCTATTTATTTATTTAAAAAACTTCATTGATCCACAATATACAATTGTTTAAGATTGTCGGACTTAACGATATATTCTTCTTTACTATTATTTCCTATTCGCTATTTTCTTCTTTACAAACCTTAGTACAAACAAGCAAGAATCCAGGCTATAATGTGTCCTCATTAGCGCTGGGGGGCGCTGGCTGCAGGTAGTCCGTTATTTATACTGAGGGTTCAGAACAATGTCCAGGACCAACTCTTATTAATCATCTCTTTATCCCAGCCGCCTGGGCGATTCCCACCCATCCACCCAGCCAACATTATAATTTTTCAAAACTAAAAGCCGACTTCAACCCCAATCTACACAACATTTTGATAAAATTTCTACAATGCCCTTTCAAACGACTACCTCCATGGCGTAGTGGTCACCATGCTAGTCCGCCACCCAGAGGTCCCGGGTTCGATCCCCGGTCAGGGCAAGTTGGAAAATGGCATTTTTAAATTGTCCTGGGTCTTGGATGTTTATCTATATTTATCTTTGTTATAAAATATAGTATCGTTACATTCGATGATATCAAGCAAGTCGCTGGAAAAAACTGGATAGCAGCGGCTGCCGACAGAACGGGATGGCGCAGACAAAGGGAGGCTTATGCCCAGCACTGGGTTTTTGAAAGCTGATGATGATGATGATGATAGTATCGTTGAGTTAGTATCCCATAACACAAGTCTCGAACTTACTTTGGGGCTAGCTCAATCAGTGTTATTTGTCCCTATATATTTTTTCCCTATATATAAACAAAAAAAAAAGATTTATCCGGGTTATCGGGGAATGTACATAAAAAACATATATAGGCACATTCAAATTGATAACCTCCTCCAAAGAAGAGAGCGATTAAAAATCGATCAAAGATGGTTCTGTACCAAGATCATCCAATTTTGTTCCTTAGGAAAATATTATAGAGATTTCTTAATGCTTTTGGCTGGGGAAATGGGAATTGTAGTTCTAACAATCACCACATACCTATGTGTCTGTTAACTTTTAGAAATACTAGGATAGCAATCTGTAACTATTTCTGATTCCAATTTGTAGACCACCATCCTATCCTATCCTAAGCGTTGTGATCTGGACTATCCCATAAATAAAGACTGGTCATACTTCCATAGATTATCATGTAGAATTACTGGTATACTGTGATTGTGCTAATTTTAATTAGAATTGGTCTTTTATTTTATTTTTTGAATTCTCAAAATCTGTACTTGTTAGAAACATGTTTGCTTAGCTGTAATGTTTAAAATACCTGTATAACATACAAGTACCAACAGAATTTATTTTAAAAGTTATGTCATGGCAGATAAAATGACACAGCGATATCAAAAGGATTCCACTTCACCATTTTGTTATTGAATCCTAAAAAAAAAAATTCCTTAACTAAACGCGCGTCTTCTCATTATACTTTACGTTACGACACCAACTATAAAACCTCCAACATTCCGCAAAAGCTACTCGTAAAAACGTCGGCAGCTAACGTTAAACTTCATCGTTAATTATTAATAACGTTTCGTTTAATAACACCAATAAAACAATGCTAGATAACAGACTAGGGTATTATTTAGCTAGTATTTTTACGTCAATTTAAATCGAATTTTGAAAACGCAATCTAAATGACAATTTAGCCGTTGTGCTTGGGTAAAGGTAGTCGACATTGCTGTTCGCAAAACGGCCCAGTGCAAAAAGTATAAAAAGTACCTTACACCTATCTTTACTTTTTTAATTCTTATTTGAATAATATATACAAATATGCAACGAATGGTCGACAAAATAATAAACCAGTGCGGAATTTTTTATGAAATTATTGTTGACCAATTTTTTTAGTCTTATGTCCGTTATTAAAAATTCGTTTTTGTTTGTTTAGTTAGGAAATAAAGTATGTTTTTCTTCTTACAATAATTCGAAGTCTAAATTAGCTTAAGTAAAGTCTTAAGTATAAGAAATTTCCCACATGTCTTTGACAAGTAATGTCACTTATAAAATTCCTCAGAATAAGACATTCCGCAAACAGGACTTTTACGACAGGTCATTTTGCGAGTATTTTCCATATCGAATAAACCTTGGATGTTTGGTATTAAAACTGTGTTTTACGATATTCCCAGGCGTCAGTGTTACGGTAAGAGAATGGCCCCTCGCGGCGGCAACGTATGAAATATAGTGTTTAACACCGCGCGGCTTGTTCGGCGGACGCCCCGCTGCGCACCGTCCTGCGGCTGGGAGAATCGTCCTCACCCTACACTAACTCATGCTATGGACACATCTTACAAAAATACTAGTATCGGCGTGATAAACAGAACATATTCTTGTTACTCTTTGCTTTTATAGAGTCGTAGGATCTGTAACACCGTAGCAAGTGGAGATCCATAATCTCTGCCTATCCCCATGGGGAAAAGGGCGTGAAAATTTATATGTAAGCAAATTTAGGCAATCTAAAGTATTATCATCGTCGTCAGCATTCATGAACCCACTGTTGGGACTTCTGTCTGCGCCATTTTGTTCTGTGGCGACCTCTACGGCCTCACCTCGCTCCCGCTACAGTTCTGTCCCTGACCATCGCAGTTGAGTATTTCCTGCAAGAAGCAAGAAATAACCTAATGATCTAAAAGTGTTTCACTCATCTTTGAATTATAAGATTAATTTCCGCATGACTAGCGTATTTAGACAAATAAGAATGACTAAAGCACAGCCAGATACAGCACTTACTTATTGATATATATGAGAAGAAAAGAGAAGTTCCACCTCCTCTATATACCTGCCCACTTCCAATCGTTGCATATTGAGCGCAGTGCTGCCAACTCTTCTAAGTGAAAAAGCGCTACGAGACCTAAGAAAAGCGCAAGATTTCTGCATTTTGTATGAAAAACGGTTCATATTCGGGCGCCAAACGTTATTTTTCTGGGCGCGAAATGTATGAAAAGCGGTTCAAAAAAGGGTGCTAAACACACCAAAAAAAGCTAGATATAGCGCCTAAAGCGCTAAATTGGCGGCAGATTTTCATATCGCCCACCTAAATTATATACCAGTAACTAAAAAATTTAAGTTGGTTTTCATTGGAATGTGACTTTTCTACTAATGTAGATAAGTACTTTAAGTGCGGAACTACTCATGCAACGAATGATGATGTAATTTATAATTGTTTAAACGCAATGATCAAAACGTAGGAGCAATTTCGTAAACTATCATAATATTTACAAAATTCTTGTCTCAATTCTGTCGATTCAATGATGGCTATTATGTAATAAAACTAATGCCTGGACATTAACTAACGGAACACGTCAATTTGACCGCTTATATCGCTCTCAAGGCTGCTACTACTGTTATAATTGTCTACTGGTAATGCCACTTAAAAGTCAAAGGTCCATATATTTCTTTTGTTATATTTAGGAACTTTAGGTACCTACCTTGCATTTTTTGTGGTCTACGAAAGGTTGCAAGCTTAAGTTATGATTTGTTTGATATACGAGTACTGATAGTAATATAAAATATTAACTGTTCAAAACATTTCGAAAATTGAAACGGTTACAATACTAAATACCTTTAAGTAAGGGTTTTATTAAAGGTGCCATACCACCTATTTTGCCTTCAAAGTTATCGTTGCAAATCTTACATAACAACTTTTAGATTTTGATTATTTCTTGTCTATTTGTTTAACCCATGTTTTTAGACCGTCCTTTTATATTTAAGTATCCATGAAGTTTATAAATCATGCGACAGGCTCTTATCTTCTATCCCATTAAAGAAACAGCACAGAATTGCAAATGCACATTTAGCGACTATAGTGGTCTTACACTAGTAAACCACTTCAAAATAGTCACAGTTACTATTATCTATTTAGTTATTTTTTATATGATCTGCCCTGCCTTACGTCAAAAGCGTGTATTTCATAAAGACACATAGAATTTGTCTACCCTGTGCCACCCTTAAATACAACGTGGAAAGGACACACTCGTCAGATTTTTCAGGCTGCCAAAAGGCATCTTACATAGCTTGACGACTACCATACAATGATGACAGCTGTGACTAACGGCTTATACGTGCCTTCCAAAGCACGGAGGAGCTTGAGAAATTTTTGTGCCACTTGTGGTCACCCATCCAAGTGCGGACCGCGCCTGTGTCGCTTAACTTGCGAAAGCGCTAGTAATGCGCACTCCCGCCGGGCCACCGAGCTCCTATCAAGCTATCGATTATCGAGCTAGTATAATTAAACTAAAATAACAACCAAACATCAAATATTCACCATTCTCATACAAATTGCTCAGACGGCTGTACACTTTGATAAGGAAATGCTGATTTTTTTTTTATGCTTTATTGTTATTTAATTTCATTATACTAAAGTGATCTAATATCTTGTGGATCTATTTATTACGGGTATAATGCCCGACCTAAAAAAAGATGCGTGATTGTCATTGAACACTCGGTTGGAACGAAGTTACTTTCGTAGTGTATTATTATACGCAGAAACATTCGTGACGGAAAAAGGTGACAGAAAAATCTTACCTACACTTTTTTTTTTCACAAAGTCCGTACCGTCCGAAATGGCACTTCGTTCCAATTTATATGGTTTATACCATTGATTGTTAAAATATACCTTTCTATCATTGTCTATTAAACGTCTTGTCTCATAATACTCTACAAATAGGTTTTCAACCCAGACACGACAAAGAACAGTTCGATTAAAATTAGCCATTAATCAAAATCACGGATCGAGAATTGGATCAGTCTTGCTTCCAGCAGGTTGTAAATGTGTTTTCTGTGCAAATGCATGCGTTGGCGCAGGGCGCGCGGCGCGATCAAAGGACCGCGCGCAGCGGGGCCTAGCCCCACGCGTGACCAAGAATGACCCTGCTGTTTATTTTTTCTATTCTTTTAAAAAAAATTATGCACACTCATTTGTCGTAACGGTGAACACTATTTCCAGCTAGTAATTAAAAAGTAACCACCCTGTAACGTCCTTGTTGAATTCGTAAAAAAATCGAGAGGCAGATAATAATGATGCTCTTAGATTCAATTTCTTTTTTGGTGATTATTTTTATAACCTTTTTCCACTCCTGTATTGTTATCTGGCCTTTAAATGTTCCCCAACACTTATATAAGAACATTGATAATATGATTGCAGAAAACTCTATAACTCTATTCCTCTTAATAGCACATGTGTCGTAATTTTGAAAAAAAGATACGCCTAGCCATAACTCTAGAACTTTATTTTCTTAAGATCTACCATACTGCTAACCTAAGAAAAACGTTTTTTTTTTAACATTGCTACTAAAATGTAAATTAAAAAAAAATTTACCATAGATACCTTGTTTTTAAACATCATATTTCTCTTGCGCCACTCGCATTTTTGGCGTCCCTTATACAACTGTTGCATAAAATACTATAACTGTATCTTTTGCTTTTCAGCCAGTAGGTAATTTAAAGAAAAAGTAATCTTTGGTAAACATAATAATAACAAATTAGGTAAGTAAATGTCCAAAAACTTGTACTGTTGTCTAAGTTAATGAAACTTTTTTTGTGATCAACGTGTTTTATGTTATTTTAGTTAACGGCAAGATGTTGATTTGACTATCACATGACAAAAGGTAAATTGGAAAGGAAGCGACTAGAATTTCACGTCCTTGCCGCATTAGACCATGGATAACCAATTTTCTACAGTACTCAGCTAGGTAGTACGCATATCGTTTTTGCCACTTTTTCCTTACGTAAGCAAAGGTCAAGAGAATACAAATTTTCCTTATGATCTTAATTGGAAATGTGTAATACAAATACTACTTTAAACGCACATTTGTACTTTAAACCCATATTTATCACATTTCAACGAACAATTGCCATAAAATTTTATCCCTGATTGCATCAATAATTCGTTTAATTACGTTTTCGACTTAGCCTTGATGCAAGCGTAGGTGGGTCAATGCCAACTAAATCGTGGCACTAAATTTTTAGGCAACCCGCCTACCTAAATCCATGTCGAATATAATGACCCTTACACACGAGACGGCGCGGCGTGTGCGCCCGATGAGATGCTCACGAATGACTCTCACGACTCATATTAAGCTCTCAAACACGCAACGGTAACGCACCGTGAACTTAAATTATAGTTTTTATTTTACACCAATTTTATACCCAGCCTCGAATAGTCTAGACTGGAAAACCTAGGCAATATAATTTGAGTGTTAGCTTTGCTTGGCTGCCGACCAATATGCGAAGGAATTGGCCTATAAAATCTAGATTGTGTTTTGCACGCGCTACAAAACGAATCTAATCACTAAGTCTAAAAAATTAAATTAGAATATTGCGTATCTATTAGCTCAGTAGAATTTATACTTAATTTCCTAGACTCTAGGTGGGGTAAGAGGTTCTTCAGTGGTTTACCGTCGCAATCTTGGATTCTACTCTTCGCTTCATTTCGGGCTAAGTTTAACTCTCTTTCTTTATAACGTTTTGTCTTCAAGTCTGCTTAAGCCGACCCTGATTACTTGAACTCAAGTGCTTACCGATAATTCTGTAGGCTCTCTAGCCTACAGAATTATCGGTATACAGCGGGTAGATCACGCTTTCGGAAGAGCCTGAAAGCGTGATCTACC
This sequence comes from Acrobasis suavella, assembly GCA_943193695.1. Classification (NCBI taxonomy): domain Eukaryota; kingdom Metazoa; phylum Arthropoda; class Insecta; order Lepidoptera; family Pyralidae; genus Acrobasis; species Acrobasis suavella. The sequence continues at coordinate 10,485,695 of OW971948.1, forward strand.
CACGTCCATTTTTGGGGACACAGGTTGTCAATTTACATTCGCAAGCGACAATTCACTACAATAAACCTGTGAATTTCATGGTCCATAAAACAAATAGTGTTCTACCACAGAGTCGCGATAAAAAATGCGCCGACAAAGCGGATCCATACTTTTGGTTCAAAAAGCAGAGAATATTTCTCCTTTATTTGCGGTTGAGTTTAACGGTGACACTGATATGCCTAACAAAAGACGGATCGTCAGAATAAATTTTGTGGTTTACATACACATATATTTCTCGGCGTGACAAGTATTGTATTTTTATTGCGTGTAGGCAGATTTATGTAAGAATTTAATTATTATATGAACTCAAATGACGGCTTATGCGACATAACTTCACATAACTCTCTCACTACAATGACACATAGAATATTATTATGATTTCCTGTTATAAACGTTTTTGCTTCAGTTGGCAAAATATAGTTTTACAATTTATACCTGCTATATTTATATAGACATAGAGCTGAAATAGTTAAGAATCTTCTAGCTCGGTTATATCGTATTTCTTCGAATTAAAAAATAAAAATAAAGTGTCTTACAACTTACAAAAAGATAAATTATTGAAAAATAAAAATATAATGTCACAGCAAGCTACTATCATGCAAATCCCATTCAATTTTGATGTTTTTAAAAAGGAGGTATTTGATTAGATTTTTTGAAACTACCTTATTAACTCTTTTAGGAACATTTTTTTTTAATTTCTCGATGTAAAATAGGTAAAGCATCATTTATCACCAATCAGAAATCCATTCTTCTTCCACAGGTGTGGTTTCAAAACAAGCGATCGAAAGAGCGGCGCCTGAAGCAACTAACATCAATGGGGCGAGGTCCTTTCTTCGGGTCTTCGCGCAAGATGAGAGGGTTCCCCATGAACCTGTCGCCTGGAGGGCTAGAGGAGGGACCACCGGGGTTTCCGTACTTCGCGACAGCAGATGGCAAGTTCGAGTTTGGCTATGGCCCGCCGTTCCACCATGACGCGCCTTTCTTCCACCCTCCGCCGACGATGCCGTTTAATCAGCCAGGTTGGTACACTTTTCTAGGTGTTCTTTAGTTAAGCTATAATTCGCTACATTCCAACAACTCTAATCACATGCTTTTTTCTTAACGTCAAAACAAACATTTTCCATGGGATTTGTATGAATCACAGGCTTATGACGTCATAGTTTCATGTAGTCAAATAGCGCTCTTAATATCAGTTTTTCTGCAATAATAAATCTAAAATCACGTTGAAAATGGATCATGACAAGTAACATTATTTTGTGACGATTTATTTTCTCTGCAGTACCAAATCATTTATTTTTGATCCAGAAAAGTACCCAATTGTTTATTCATTGTTATGCATACTTTATGATAATAAATAACAATTTGCCATATTATAATATAAAAACATTATCATAATCATCACGTTAAAAGTGGTCTTTGGGTCTCACGGAACCTGGCTCTCAGTTAGGGATAAAGACGTCATAATGTATATCTGTTTCAGAAAATATGAAAGTAGGTGACTTTTTAAAAGTGGAATACAGGGAGTCCTATTCGTGCATCCACGAAAATGCGTGGATGCACGATGCACACACATGGGTCTATATCATTGTCTTTAGTCTTTAGGCCTTTATTTTACAAAGGAGTTCTTGTGCTCGTGGCTGAAATGATGATGCTGAAAACATGATCAATTTAGCTTGCATTTTATTATGTAGTTAGTTTTTGGAATCTTGTTAAACATGTTTGCTATGACTACTCCTAATTAACACAGTCCTGGTTGTGTGTAAGAAATAAGAATAAACACTAAAGAGTACCAGGCGCTTAGTAACGTGAGCAGGTCGTTTCGCAGGCGGTATGGAATCGCTGCCTGGCGGCGAGTTCCCCGAGCAGTTCCCCCCACCAGACCACCTGGTGCTCCCGCGGCCTTCATCCCCCGAGTTCACCTTCGGCGACGCCCCACCCCCTTTGCATCCTGAGGGCCTGGTGTGGTAGCTGAAGCCAGAGCCGCGGGACTTCCACGACTGATGCGGCTCGATGGGCTACCAAGTGGACTAAGTGCTATTTAGTGAAAGACGCAGTGTTTATGTGATTTTTTCGTCTGAAATCTGTGCATAATAGAATATAAAAGTAGTATATTTTTTTTCTTTTCCCTTTTTCTTGAGATTTTGCTTCTCATTTTTATCTATCAAAATCTGTTACCTACGGTTCGCGTCGGTAAGTTCAGTACGAATGCGTCCGCGAACGCTGTCAGTTCGCAGTTTCAATGCAAAGTTAAAGTTACACAATATTGTAACTTTAATGATACATGTACTTAAATCTATCATTCTTAATTATTTCACGCCTTAGCAAAAAGCTGTTTAGTGCTTCTTTACGAGCATCTTCAATACAATGCAAGCAAGTACAGATTTACATAATGTTACTCTTTATTATGTATTTGGTGACTTTTTAGCATACTGCGAATAAATATATTGTGTATATTAAATAATTGTACAGAGATCTATTAAAGTATAATTAATTTATAAAGTTAAAGATATTTATTTACGCGTTTCTTTGAGAACATTTCGTGTAAGGATATTTTGGTTCCTATTTTAAGATATAGCTGGCAATCACAACGCATTTTATTTTGTATATTTATTATTAATTTTTAATTGTAATAATTAATTTTAAGTACATTAAATAGATGCATAGACAGGCATTGATGTAAATATATGTGATGTGTAAATAACAAGAAATGTATGTATTTAAAATGTTATGTGCTCTGAAATATCTCTGATCCATTTTTGAAATGCGGAAGAAGGGTAATAAGTATATAGGGCGGTAAAATAAAAATATCTTAGAATTAGCCACCTGAGCTGAATGCATGGTTTATAAATTATGCACTCTAAGATTTTTTATTACCGTTTCGGATCTGTACACAATTTCATATGTATTTTTTTATCCATGAAAAAGGGTTTTCAAACGCGTATTCGGCATAAAAAACCATTTTACAATACGATGTAAATGTGTTTTTTTTTAAGAATTGTATGTCATTCTTTCCTCTTTAATTTTTTCCTCTTAGGCTAAAAAGTAGGAACTTGTGACAGCTCATGTTATTTTAAAACTTTCTTTATACTTTTTTTGTTAAAAGTGTATAACTTCACAATTACTTTTTACAACGATATTATTTGAATAACTTTACCTTTTATACCTCAAATTCATTTTTGAATCATATTGTACATAAATATACATAATAATATTAAAACTACATACAATTAAGGGATCATTGTGTTTTGCATAATATTTAAGCTAGCTTTTATGTAGAGTCACGAACCATTTAAAACATGTAAATAATATGTGGGTAACATAAAACATTGTTGTTTCAAATAATTTACAGTTACACTGATTAGAAATACAATGTTTGCTTATAATTATTTTTAACTACAATCGTTATTTGAAACGAATTAGGGTTTGACAGCGATAAAATGTAACATAACGTTTCGTACGCCCCGAAAGGAATCAAAAGTCTCATAACGTTTTTTTATGAAAAAGCATCAGGAACTCCTAACCTCCTAGATGGGGGTTCCCCCGATCGCACGAGTTTTAATTTTCTACTTTATTTACTTAAAGTTTGTGACTTTACATAATTGGTAGCGACAGGATCACTTAGTATGTACTTTAATTTAAGTGTTAATATCGGTACATACTGTTGTCTGTATTTAGTATTATAATAAAAATATAATGGAATTGTCTGTAAGAATAAAATCTATTCGGAAAATATAGCTTCTTTTCTTTTCCTTCTTTTTGAAAATCGTACCGACAAAAAAAAACGAGCAAAATACTTTTTTATTTTTTGAGGTTTACTGGCCAATGGGTGGTAATTCTCTAGTGTTCGTCTTCCGAAGATTTCTCCAAAATTCATCATGTCTCCAATATTGATCAAAGTGCAAACATGTTAGTGGCCAATATTTTTGTTAGATTTTAAATCAGCTTGAATTGATCTCGTATAACTTTACAAATGCTGTTTAGCAATGTCTATTGGACAGTAAAAAAAAACTAGATGTACGATCGGAATTAGGGATTTCAAACAACGTCTGTTTATATTTACCAAAAATAAACTGCTGATCTGTACAAAATTCAATACTTACCGTGCAAAATGTATGTAAAATTGTTGGTTTCAAAGTTGTTTTTATTGACTAGGACTTTAACCCCTTTGCGTTGTAAGTATACGTACATTTCAAAGATTCAATGAGATTCACAAGACATTTTCATTTGATTTATCACCAACTGACACTTTTTGTTTTTTTTTTAAACATGATTTAGTACTTTTTTTTATTAAAACAACGTGAGACACAGACATTATTAACAAGCACGGGTTAATCACGAAGAGATGGTTAGGGAATACCTGAATTTTCCGGGGTCCAGTGCTGCCTCCATTTGAAATAATTCATTTGATAGAAAACGCAGACATCATTAAAAATTTTGTCTTGTCCAGGCCCTAGATAACCCTTCAAACTATTGTATGAACTACTGTTTACAGTTTAAAGTGAAATCGTGAAGCTTTTCTACGCACAATTGCGAAAAACGGCCACTTTTGGCGTATATGTGCGTAGAAAAGCTTTACGTTCTTATTTTAAATTGTAAACAGTAGTTCATAAAAGAGTTTGAAGGGTTATCTAGTACCTGGTCAAAACTAAATTTTAATGATGTTGTGTTCGTTTTTTTTTTCAAATGATTTATTTCAAATGGGGGCAGCACTGGACCCCGGAAAATTCAGGTAGTCCCTTAATAATGATTTAGTACATTCGAAATAGAATGAGCGACAATCGTTATGCACTTATCAGTAAGTAGGTATAAACGAATTAATTAATATCAAGAATAAGTCGATGTTCAATTATAAAAGCGATAGAAGGGGCTCCACACGGATATAACATTAAGTTGACAATAAATCCATTGATCAATAATAGGTACTCGTACATAAACCATAGAGTGACTACCTTTGGTACGAAACAACATTTTGAAACCTTGGATAATAACTATTTAATATAAATAGTGATATAAAATGAACCGTTATCGTGGGAGTAGGCAGTAAAACTGAAACATATAATCTACGGTACCGTTGTTAGTCAAAAGATAGGTACCTTTGTCCATTTACTATTTCATAGAAACATACAAGGTAATAAGAGGTTTCGTGGAAATTTTCATATTCCTTAAAATAAGAACAACATACCAGCACATGCTAGCGTTGCATAACTATCGACGATCATGACCTCGAAAAACAGTCACAATATCGATAGGACTATCGATAGTTTCAAATAACCGATAGTATCGATATTATCGATAGTATATAGTAGTAAAAAAATTGACCGATTAATGCGTTTCTTTTTTTTTAATCGAAAGCCTTGTCTATCGAAATGGTTCTTAGCTGTTTAAGCTACTACTGTTAGTTTGATGAAAATCGGTTCCATTGTTCAAAAGTTATTAGTATTTATTAGGGATGAACACCTGAAAGTCTTTTTTTTTTTAATTTGTCTGGCAAATAAGATTGTATGGTTAGTATTTCCAACGACTAGCTCGAATTATTCCGCTGACCAACAAAGATTCGGCGGAGGTAAGCCCCTCGCCATAAACGAAAATTGGAATTTGGGCAAAGGGCGCACACGTGTCGGTTCCCACGGCAGAATTAACAGTGCGGTCTGAATTCTGTGATGGCGCGCAATAATTGGAACGCTGTTTGCTCATCCCTCCGTTCCGAATTTCACGAGGTAACGGCATGTCAACGGAGAATATTTGTTTAAGAAATGTTAAATAAATAGGATCTATTGAAAAGTGAGATCATTTTTGAAAAAATGAAAGATTTCGTTTTAGTGTTTTTATTTTTAGCTCCATGTTTCAAAGGGCGGTCAATTCAATTTGGAAACACATTTTTCCGAAAAGTTTTAGGTACAACCGAATGTTGTTGACAGTGATTCCAAATGCAGTTATTTGTGCTTAGTTCTTTAGTCTTAATTTACCGTCTTTTAATAACCCGCGCGGAATAACTAACTAACTTTATATTACTTGGTTTAAACTATCCACCTGTCTGACACTATTAACTTTGTTTGGGTGAATAAAAGTTTAAACCAAGCAATAATGTTAGTCCGTATTTTATAGTAAGTCAGTTAGTATTCCATAGGCCGGAAACCCTACTGCACTTTCAAAAAAAAAATGCACTGAGTTTTGTGAATTTTTAAATAGATTTTTTTGAGATAGCCGAGCATATCACCTCGTTCCTGCTACTAATTCATAATATATATTACACGCATATACAGCAACTCAACGCCTGGGAGTCATGACAGCCATGGCATCCCTCCGAGGGTAACCGACTGATTGATTGGCTATTGACGACACGGCATGGTATAAACGTCACGTGATAAATACACGCGACACGTGATAAATTTTCTACAGTAGCTGGGGACAGTCTTAGCAGATAAGGGAGGTGATAGGATCATGCTACATCGTAGAGAGCCTAAACGAAGAAATGTTTGCTAAGAGACAGTAGTCTAAAATTATATTCATGCCATTGCTTAAATTAGGTTATTAAGAATGGTAAAATGCCACTACCGCATGAAAAAGACCATGCGAAGTGGAGATGAAAAGGCTAGAACGTGGACCGTGGGCTTCACAAAGTATCATAGGCGTAGTTTAGTTAGCATAATATGTAACCACGATAAGTGTTATAAAGCAGTAGAAAAGGTGACTCCACCCTGGCAACCCTGAAAGAAGTGTAAACACAACTATTCACAGGGATTTCTTCCATGCCGGTCTAGGAGAAAGGAAAAACTTATCATGTACCAGCTGCTTCTCTTTCTGCGCCGATCGTAAAAACCGATCGATGAAATGGGCGAGATTTGAATCATGTTAATAGACGATGCAGCTAGCAACCCATCACTTTTTTCACCCATTCCTTTTTCCATCTTAGCGCCCACTATCACGATTTGGGTCTTACAGCCTTGGGCTCTATCTACCCCGTCACGGATAAAAAAGTTAAAATATATCTGTACTTTTGATAGATTGAATTTGTTTTAAAATATGAACCTACGTAGAGATGGGACGGTTCGCTAATTTAAAATGATGACACAATCGCAATAAACATCAATTCCACCTACAACAACACAGCACAAACAACAGAATTCCAATGACTGACCATTAATTAGTACAATTGTGTTGTATTGAGAGGGAAAGTCCAGCTAATGTGTGTGGAACACGCTATAACCCGCGGCGTAGCATAAATACTAGCAGAAAGTAATGTTCGTAGAACTGACAAGGTCTGCGAGTTCGGGTTTTTCATGCTCACTAAAATGTCCAATCCGGTGGTGGCGTCGCTGGTCGGGTCGTTGGATTCCCTCTAATATGGTTGAGTTTAACGATGGCTGATCCGTGCGTCAACTCGTGAACGGGTGCTGCCGGGAGGGACTGGTCAGCTCGGCTTCGCTTTTTTTGACTACTTAATATTTTTTATTACGCAATTTATGTTAGTTTACTTGTTCGCAAGCATAACATGTTATAATGTGTCAACATTGTATTATATTATAAGTATTTATTAATTAAAAGACAATTATAATAATATGACAAAGCCCTTCTGGCGAGTAGGCGACCAATACTGTGAAAATGAGTTTCTTTCGGCGTTTCTTCTCAGCAGTGGTCGTTACGAAGCGCTGGTATCGGTAGCTTTTCTTTAAAAAATAAATTAAATTTTAATATACTTTACACGTAACATAAATTATACTTATTGACGTGTAAAAGTGCCTGTAAAGGTCTAATTACTGAATAAACATTTGAATCTTTGAATCTTTGAATCTTTGACTGACTCTAGAAGAGCATAATTATATTTTCTTATTCACCGGTTGACTGGAAGAGATTTCATTATGGAATAAGTCTTCCGTTGTCAATTTACTCTTTATGTTAATAATCAATGTAATTGTGTGTTTTTATAATACAATAATGTTATTACGCGCACTATAAGTTTCCGGAATGAATATGAAAAAATACTATTAAAGGTACAAAATTAATTTATTGTTTTTCAAAATAATCTCCCTTGGCGTCTATGCACTTTTTCATTCGATGAAACCAGTTTTGAAAACTTTTGTGCCACTCCTCTGTGGTGACCTCTGAAACGTGTTTTTCATACTCCTCGACAGTCTCTTCTGGTGATGAAAATCGTTGACCGCGTAATTGGTTATTAATTTTTGGGAACAGAAAAAAGTCACAAGGTGCCAGGTCGGGACTGTATGCAGGATGACTCATGAGTTCTACATTTTTCGCCTTCAAAAAGTCGTTTGTCTGTCTGGCCGTGTGAGAACTAGCATTGTCGTGGTGCAGGATGATACGGCGTTTACGGTTATTTTTACGGAGTTCGTCAATAACTTCCGGCAAACAAATGGTCGTGTACCAGTCACTATTCACTGTACGACGATTCTCTAAAGCAACAGTAGCCACGTGTCCAGTTTTATTAAAAAAAGAAGCAATCATCCGCTTAGATGCACTTTTCACGCGCGCCACTTTGGTTGGTTTCGGCTCATCTTGAAAGACCCATACGCTCGATTGCTGCTTTGTTTTGAAATCGTAGCAATAAATCCATGTTTCGTCACCTGTTACTATGTCCCACACCAAATTTGACGCACCTTCGTTGAATCTGGTAAGCATGGCACTGCACCAAGTGACGCGGTCCGTTTTTTGAGCCTCGGTCAAGTTGTGTGGGATCCACCGCGAGCACAGCTTTCTCACACCCAAATGTTTGTGTAGGATTAGTTGTATTTGACTCATGCCTATTTCTAAGGATGCGCGAATTTCATGGTAGGTCACATGCCTGTCTGTTTCAATCATACGGCGCACAGCATCGATGTTTTTGTTGGTCACAGCGGTGGACGGCCGACCATCGCGAGATTCGTCACTGAGATTGATACGACCACGCTTGAATTCTGCAAACCAGCTATAAACAGTTGTCTTGCATGGTGCTTCATTGCCAAAAGCTGTTTCAAGCCGAGCGATGCTCTGTTGAGCTGTCAAATTACACTTAAAATCGTAGAAAATCATACTACGAAAATTTTCCATTTAAATCCATGTTGATGCAGACACACAATTTTTTAAATGGCGCCACAAGGTAAAAACAAAAGACATTCAGATGAAACAAACTGCATTCTACAGCCAAAGAGTTCTATTTTCAAATGTTGCAATAAATTTTTAAATATTGTTTATGTAAGTGGCCAGTTCCGGAAACTTATAGTGCGCCCTATGTACAAACAAACAATTATAAGGACTGGGACCAATACTTACTCAAATTAAATTTGTAGCTATGTAACTACCTAAAATCATAAAACAGCAGTCGAAAATATGTAAAACTTTGGGATAATAAAAATACTGACCTAAGTACTGGAAACCTCCTTTGTATTTCATCTTCCTCATTTTTAGGATTTCAGTGACAATCACACGAATTTTTTCTTCATCTCAAAAGAAAATACTAGAGCCCCATTGATTTAATTGTTTTCTAGATGATAGAGGAGATACCCCACTACCTCAACCCAAAGAACTTCATTTAGATAAACAGGAATCTAGTTATCTACTCTTTCTTTAAATGAAGTTTTAAATTAAGAATAAATATAAAATAGATAGATTACTTTCTGATTGTAACAATTTTACTTTGCAAATACGATGTCACCCTTTATCCAACTATTTGGTGTTGATGACTGTTATCAAAAAATTAACGAGTTAATTTGACAATTTATTAAGCTTAACACGATTGTAGTCTATTTAATTAAAGTGGTAATCACTGTATCTATTGGCAGGACGTCGTTTTCTTGTACAAGATATTAGTATACCTACTACTAATATTTTAAAAGCGAAAGTTTGTATTTGTGTATATCGACGTTTGTTCACGTCACATTTTCCAGGATAAAAGTATCCTATGTGTTAAACCAGGTAATAAGCTTTCTACGTGCTAAATTTCAATCCAATCCAAATTTCTTCAAAAATGGTTCGGTCTCATTACGTCGTACAGCGGTTTTTGCGTGAAATAGTGACAGACATCTATACATACAAAATTTTGCATTTATAATATTAACAAAGATAATATTATTACTAACGTAGCACATAGCCAACGCCATAGAAACGATTGGATGTCCCAAAAGTAGGCAAAACTAGAGATGGCAGCACACACGACTAGCAAAAATGTGACAAATTGTTGAATACGCTTTCAAAATACTGTAAAATTACTGTTATACCATTCCATACGACCGCAAATGAAAAAGCAAATACACAGACTGTAATCGTATTTGATCAATTCATAGCGATGTTTCAGATTTGCAATGCTAAAGTTGTGTGTGATTGTGTCAGCGTTAAAGCAAGAACTTTATTATGTTTACATACATTAACATGTCTTTATCCCTGACGAGGTAGACAGGGCCCAAGGCCGTAAGACCCAAAAAGCACTCTTAGCGTGGTAATGGGCAAAGGAATCAAAATAGTGATGGATTGCAAGCCGCATCGCCTATTAACATGATTTAAATTTTGCCCATTCCCTCGTTCCCTCAATCGGCTTTTACGATGTACGCGGGAAGAGAAGCAGTTGGTATTCCGAGTTTTTTTCTTTTCTACCAGTACAGTATGGAAGAATTGGGTATAAGAACAATAATAATTCTGTTTTTGTATTTAAAAAAAAAAGTTTTACCGTAATGCTTCTTCTTTTCGTGTCAATTGGCTTAAATAACACTTAATTTTGTCCCTCCAGTAGGTTGCCACTTTTATGCCTCTCTCCGACGCCGTAATGCTTTCGTCACTGTTTACGGAAATACGTTGCCAACTCTGTATTTTGTAAATGATTTTTTTAATGTATCAATAAAACAGTGTTCTACCCTAATGCTTTCTCGTTTCGTCACTGTTTAGGGAAATACGTTGCCAACTCTGTATTTTGTCCATGATTTTTGTAATCTTTAGGAAATATTTTTTTAGCTGTATTACAATATATGTACACACATGAATTAAAAGATAAAAAATTATGTAAGTTGGTGTTACTAGTTAACAGTTGGTGTTGAGAAAATGTTGTATCATGCTCATTTACATAAAACTGCATATTTTTCAAAAATAAAACAGAAATCTTTACAAAAGCGAGCTTTCCGCGCCTACACGAACGGAATCGAAGGCAAAAGCTCCTGAGATCAACTTTTGGTCAAGGATTTTGTATGCAACAACCATATTATATTTTTAATATAGGTATGTCCATAATATAAATTTCAGCATATCGCTTTTATTCCTACTTATTTTTAAAATATCGATGCCAAAGACATTTTCCTTGAAATCAAAACATAAGGGTGCGCTCACACGTGCACATCTGACATTTGCGTGCCGTGGGATCCAACGTCTGCGCTCGGTATGCGTGGAAATTGTGAAATTAGGGTGGTTTTGGAAATGTCAGTGTTGTAATTTAGGGGTGAAAATGTGGTTTCAATGTGGACACTGATGTTTGGGTTTACCATTGTTTTAAATAACTAAACTGTTAAGACTGACACCATAAGTATTGAAAGTGCAGATTTAATCCAAAGTTAACATCTTAAATCAATATTTTTAAGAAACAATCTGCTTTTTAGTTAATTCACCATAAAAAAAGATTGTATAACTTCTATGGTGAATACGCCATATAAGTTATACAATCTATTTTTATGACCAATTAGGTCACCACTTTCTTCTGTCGCCTGGATGCCCGTGGTTTGATTTCTAGCGCGGACAAATGCTCGTACTTATTTGTACAAATTTTCTGAGGTTTTAGTTGCGGTTCTAGGTGTACGATTCATCATCATCATCATCATATCAGCCACAGGAAGTCCACTGCTGGACATAGGCCTCCCCCAAGGATTTCCAAAACGACCGATCGGAAGCGGCCTGCAATCCAGCGCCTCCCTGCAACCTTGCTCAGGTCATCTGACCATCTAGCAGGTGGGTGTTCTACGCTGCGCTTGCCGGTACGTGGCCGCCATTCGAGAACGATTAACGATTAGGTGTACGATTGTTCTTGATCATTCGCTGGCTCTGTCTATCAGTTTCTTTATTCAAGCTTAGTATGGGCCATTGCGTATTATTCACCTAGAAAGAATGAAATATAGGTATTTTTATACTTATTGCATTTCAAAAATTCTTCGTACATAAAAGAACCCCAAATACAAGTACTTAGGTAATAAACAGATCAGTCAAAACACAGCAGTGAGACCCATCAACAGGCTAGAAAAAAAGTGAAACCACTCGAAGTACTATTAAAGCCTTTTACAGGCTCAAAATGGCGTCATACATTATAATTTTGTGGAACGTTGTATAGTTTTCTGAATGTCAGAATCATACTTTTGGATTAACCTGTCAATGTAAAAGGATAAATCGATGTCGGTAAAGTAAAGTTTTAATTATTAGCTGGAATAAGGTTAATACTATAGTTATTGTTTTGTTTCAAGTTCTATAATTTTTGCATTTATTTCTTATAGACTCCGGAAAGGCATTCCATAGCAGGATAGCCTGGACTTGGAAAGACTTGCCCATGAAGGAAGTGCGATGAGGAGGGATATTAAAGATGAAAATGCTTGAGAAGCGAAGTATGCAACAGTGAGTGGAACTGAGAAGGTTAAATTTAGATTTAAGATAGTTAGGGGCGTGCGGGTTATTCAAGATAGAAAAAAGCATAGAGTATTTTAGCGTTACGACGTAAGGAGATAGGGAGCCATGCTAATTGGGAGCGAAATGAAGAGACTTGATAAAATTTTACGAATGTTGAACATAAATCGGATGCTGTTATTGTCCAGACGATCCAACTTGTTGAGGAGAACTTGTATCATGTTGAACATGTTGGGTATCATGAATACGACAAAAAATATTCGTTGGGAGATGATCAAAATTAATTTAAATAAATAAAGATCGTAGTTATTTAAGAAATTGTAACTTTTAAATAATAATTCAATTTTTTCAGCATATCAGACACAGAAAGTCCACTGCTGGACATAGGCCGCACCCAAGGATTTCCAATTTCTACTTTTTACATAGGAGCTTATGTTATGTTAAAATTAATATTTTCAAATTTTCTTACTTATCGGTAGACTTAAAGTTAATGCTTGTTTTTAAAATTTAATCTTTAAAAGTCGAGCCTCTCATGTTCGTAATATCATTAACTACAATTTACAATTTTAACAAAACATTTATGTTTTTTTACTCAAATAAGTAGCACGAAGGATCAGATAAATCACAAAATTAAGACGCCCAAACAGAATTTTATAAAAATAAACATTAATAATCGTTGCAATATTTTTTACCCTACGCACCTAGTTCACCTGTCCGAAAACAAAAAAGCAAAGACGGATCCGCCTCGAAAATGCCACAGAGGAAAATTAATTATCTTTTTCTGGGCCCTTCTAAAAGCTATAGCAGAAATTATTTGGTGTTTAGCCGCCGGAGGGCGTGGCGCGCGATGATTAATATATTCCTATGGAAAAGCATTTTAATGACTTCGCCGGCCAAAGATTCTTGTTTTTGAGTCTGGTAGGACTTTTTACTGCACTGGCCGCACCATATTGTGATTGTTTGAAAGTCAATTAAATAAGTAGCTTCCTATTTTTACCTTCAAAGAGTAGCAGCTCCCGCATTCGTTTTTTTTTTTGCTTATTCTCATAATGTACCATATCAATTACTTATATTATTCTTTCTATCAAGTCAAGACAAATCAAGTTTGTTTTCATTGTGTTTACAGCAAAATCAGTTCATAAAAGAAAGCGTGATATAAAAAAATGTCTTCTCAAATAACTTCGCAAAATTGCCATTGATATGGAATTTCGTTAGTCTTTCGCATAAATTTCCTCGTAGGTACGTCCTTTTTTAAATAAGTGAAGTTACTTACGCACTGGGAAAATGTCCTGAATTACGTACGTCTGATATCAATAACTTTAGATTAGCACTTTTCATTTGGCATCATTATGAAATAATACTGTATGATATCTGGCGCCAAGTCATTTTAAACCTAGTTTTTAGTCCCAAGCCTGGGAACTGAAAATCATTAACATTTCCATGAAGACGGCATCGAGTTTTATTTTAAAACATGTCTTTTTGCGAGTCCGACCGAATCTCGCGGCCACGCCCCCAGCCCTGGGAATTAGCATTCAGACTCATCTGTCATTGTTCGAAATATAACATAAAAATCGTATAAGAACGCTATTTTGCGTAAAAAATCGTTACATTTTAAATTAGCAGATTCATGAGAAATTGAGATTTGATTTGAAATAAATAACTGACATTGATAAAAATCACAGTCTCTAAAGAACTGGTATCCAGAGCCGTAAAACTGCCAGCTTGCAGACATAATAGATTTTTAATTGTTTGATAATGGCGCTCAATGTGTTAAAATATGATATTAATTAATGATTTGTTATTGTCACGAGTTTTTCAATAAATTTGAGACTCTGGAAAGCTTTGTAATGTCTGGAATAATGACTACCATAAAAAAATTACTTTGAGTATTTAAATATTTATGTAAATATTTTTGTTTTAAGTACAAAGTAGAATGACCCTTTGTTATTTTTAAATATTTATATTTAAAGTAACAATTTTCAATAATATAACGCTTTGTAAAAAAGAAAAATATAGATTCCGTATTATGAAATAAGCTCAATGAATTACAGTAGATTTATCTTTATGCCCCAGCCATAAAATAATATAAAATCAAAAAGTCAAATTGTCACAATATGACAAAACATAAGCTCTGTAATTTACAGAAAAAAACGAGAACTTTTCACTTAATCCATGAGTTATTGACACAGTATCAGTTATTACCATATGTTATGATATGATGGTAAAGAAGATCTCAGATACTTGCTCCTATTATCTCCATTGTAATTGCTACGCGACCACTGCTCCGCATAAATTTCAGTCAGCTGTCACTCAAACGTGGACCGTTATTACTTCCGAGTGTCCATTGTTCTACTATTTTGTTTATGGTTCTTTTTTTTAAGTCTCTAATAATATTTTAAGGCTAAGTTCCGTTCACCAGGACAGACTTCTGAGCAGTCTTCTGCGGGCAGGAGGATTGGCGGGATATTTTTTTATAAGTATTTTATTTTAGCCTTTTTGATAAGTGTTTTTTTAGGAGTTAAGCTAAAAAGATAAATTGTTTAATTTTGAAGAAAAATGCAGTAGTACTTACATATCGAGTGTACTTACCTACCTTATCAGTCAGATCAGGATCTGACGCAGCTTAATGACTGTCATCTAGTGACTCATTATATATCAGTTAACCACCATCTGTAATATTTCGACCAAAGCCAGCAGGATTTGATCAAAATATAACATAACATTATAGTGGCTTCGATCGATAATGAAAGGATTATTAACAAGCCAAAGTTTTAGTTGTTTAATGAAAATAATTAGTAAAAAAATTAAAAATTAAATAATAAAAAGGATGAAAAGTTTGAAGGGTTATCTAGGGCTTGGTCAAGACAATTTTTAAAAAAATTAGATAACTAAAATTTTAAAATAATTACGGTAGTGCATAGTCGAAGCATGTTTACGTGAGAAAAAAGATCGCAATTAAAAAAAAATATATGACAGTTTAACTGTGATTTTTAAAGGATATATATTTTTCTAAGATTTATTATAAATCTGTCGGCACGAACCGATAGTGACTGTTTACTACGTTATTTAACTGACATAACTAACAACAACATCTAATTTATTGTCCATACAGATAAATAATTTCATCTTTATTACACTGATATGTTCCCCAATTATTAGGTAGCAGCTTATTAATTACCATGATATATTTCTAAACTTAAAATAAAAACAAGGTCAGAACCAAATCTCAAAACCTAAACAACCTGCCTGCATTAAACGAAAACTATAAACTTAAAAATATGTATAACTAATTAAAAATAAAAAATTATATAATTTCGAAAGTACTATAGAATTAAATAAAGTAGGTACTTATTTGAAGAAAGACCGTTTACGTAAGCGCAAATTCAATATAAACTAATTTTTGAAAACTATTTAGTTTTCCATGCTTTTGAAACCCAAAACTGCTAATATTTGAATATAAAGCTTTTAATATGTCCAATTGAATTTACAAATCTTGTGTTCCAACTAAAATACACTAGGTATATCTATTTTTCATATTTTCAGATTGAAGAAACAAATTGTAATATAGTTTTTACTTATTTAATGAATGAGTGTCTATATGCAACAGATATATACCCGCAGTAACATAGTAACCTAATAAATATTGGGTTATGAAATGAAAGAACATGAAATGAAAGGACCTTTAAATTAAATACAACATACAAATAATACAATGGAAATGCGTCGAGGAGTCTCGCAAAAAATCTTTATATTCATATTGCCGCTTCGCCCGCGGGTTTTCGCGAAATTATAACAAAATAAAAACTAAACATGGCTGGAATTTGTAATGAAAAAGGGATAAATAACATCGACCAGTTTAAAAAGACCTCGTTTCGTTAGTGCAAATGGATATATTTGAGGTTCGATTAAATTGGTTTTAATGGAGAAACAATGCTCAAAAACGCGTTGAGACGACTGAGGTTGAATATATTTGTCTGTATGTCATTAACATATACGGACAGACAACCCGTAAACAAGATATGTAAATGATACCGCGCCTTAAGGACGATATGTAATAGCATTAACCTTATTAAATGTATGTTATGTATGACAACATGTTATTTTGTCTTTAAACATCGATTGTCAGTTCATGATTGCGAAATAATAATGCCTAAATAATCATGAATAGGAGCTGTATTCGTAAAAATGAAAAAAATCTGGACTTTTATATAGTACAATAAGTTCTTAGTTTTTAAGATAAATATGTCCTATATATATTTATTTTGTGCAATAAATTGTATTGTATTTATTGTACGTTGCTGATTTAAGGAGTATTGTTTTTACTGTCAATTTCATAAAGTCTGCTACAGCCAAATCGTTTCAACGGTTCTGGCTTTTTCTTTACTTCGTACTTCAACATTCTCAGGAATCTCGGGCGACCAAATAGAGCCGGCCAAAAGACCGATTACGGTCTTAATGGGACCATGGGTACCTGACCTAGATTAGGACCACGTCATCTGTTCTTTAACTACGACTCTTTAGCAACTAGAGATAGAGGCCTATAAGCGTAAACATCTTGTGCAACTGACTTCAGGCGGCAGTCGTTCGTCTAAATATAGTCAAATCGTTTCAACGGTTCTGGCTTTTTCTTTTCCATTTCGCACTTCAGCATCCTCGGATGATATGCTTATTTGGTGAAAAATGGTAGAAAGCACACCTCAAAATTCAAAGTGGCAAAGCTAAAGACGCACTTTACGACACGCTAAGATTTTCCTATAGCACAGAATAAGTACTAGTAGTCACGTACAGAAGTCTTTTAGCGCTATGATTTAATTTAGCTCGCGTCAGAAGTTCTCACTTCTTCGTTTAGATACCTAGACATTCATTGCAAGCCAATTTCATACTTATTACTCGAGACAAACGATTCAAATAACTGAGTTTTCCCCTTTGAAGTGGTCGCCTCGCGCATAGTAATAATGTAGGTATATTTTCGATGTGTAGGTATATTTGTAAACGGGGAGTGACACAGGCCTACCTATAGGTATCATTACCATAGGTTTGATTAAAATTATATCTTCCGCTGTAGCCTGAGTGAACGGAGAATATGAAATATAATCCTTCTTACTACTATTATTTATCGTCATTTAAAAAACTCAATTTGCCGCAAAAAATAAAATACTTTCCCGAGGAAAGTAATCATGCAAATAGAAGAAACGAGCTCGTTCCATGCAAAGGCGTAAACGCAAAGCGCCTTGAGCTAACTTCTCCCTGATATTATATGGAAGCCAGCCGCCCACCACCGCTAGCGCGGCTACCGGACCAAGTATAATTGATCTCAATGGTATGGTAAATGGCAGGGCTCATATTTTATGTTTTGACGTGTTGTTAATATAAATAAATGTAAGAACGATGATGTACTCCGAAAAAATCGGACTCAAATTGGATCATAAGACGTCGTCATCGAATTTGTTATCTACTTTACTCGGTCTAAACTCTAATGGGTAGACGTAGACCATTTGCATAAGCGAATCAAAAGCAAAATAATTTCTTTGTCCCTAATGGCATAGACAGAGCCCAGCATCGCGATTCAAAAGCCACTTTCAGCGTGATGGTTGTAAGTATGAACGTTTAAGCGAGAAAGGAATCGAAATAGTCATGGGATGGTAGACACATTGACATTAGGTACCACCCATATTTGAATCAGATTTTTACACCTTCCCTCAATCGGTTGTTACAATCTCCGCGGGAAGAGAAGAGCTGGTATCTTCTAAGTTTTTTCTCTCCTCCCGGACCAGCATTATTGCAGCTTAGATCAATTACATACCTACCTATTTTCGCAACATGCTTTTAGTTCATCAAGGCTTTATATAAACAACTCTAAATTTGATCTCGGACAGGAAAGGCATCTTCCAGTATACTCCGTTTCCAAGGCAGTATGCTTAATAAGATTAATAAGTTATGGTGTAAATAATTGAACACTTATGTAATTTTTCGCTTTTTTATTGCCATGGGTAAAAATAGGCCTGTAATACTAAATAAAACATTTTTACGTTAAATATTACGGGACTTATCGCGCTAAGTAAGTTATAACGCAATGTTGATAGAGGCTTTTAAAAATATTAACACTTGCTAAAATTTTGAAGTAAAACGTATATTCATCACATTTTAATACTGATATTCTCACGAAAACATGGGCTCAACGGACTACAGCGCCCGCGGCAAGACCGTGAACATGTAGAATTATCTGGGAGCAGACGCTCGCGGTTACGGCCAGTGTGATCACGCCCTAACACCTGTACCATATGAAAGTATTTCTAATACGTATGAATGTAGTTTTTGGTATTAGAAAACCACTCTGCTCATGTTCAACCAACAGTTAATCAGTCTTCACACGGCTTCAATAGATGTGTTTGTCATGAAAAAGACTGGCTTTGTGTAGAGTTCATAATGAAGGTGATGAAAAATAAGTATAATTTATATGATAACTGGAGACGAATATGATATAAACTAGTCGTAAGACTGCATTCATCTTATTTTAATATACCTATTGCTATTATCACAAAAACGTGGCTTCAACAGACTACATCGCCCGCGGCAAGAGCGTGAACATGTAGAATTATCTGGGAGCAGATGCTTGCAGTTTCGACCAGTGTGATCACGCCCTAACATCTGTACCATAGAAGAGAGATTTTTGTTTAAAACTGGTAGTTTTTGTTTAAAAACTCGTATCAAGGGATTTCATAGTAAATAAAGTAAAACTCGACGTAGTCTAAGACTGTCTTTATCGCTAACTCGTCTCGGGAGCTATAAACCACGTCGAAACAAACTGAGCACCCTAAAATGGGAAAAAAGGAAATAAAAATAATACTTTCGTCTTGTAAAGAATTACACGCCAGCCATATTTATAAAAAATTGCACCAATTTTAGGATCGCTGAGATATAAAACTTTATATAACACTTAAGCTTAAAAATATTTATTTTAAGCTTAAGAAAATAAAACATCACAAAATAATGTCACTTGTCATTGATCATATCTATTTTCAACGAGATTTAAGTTTTATTATAGCGGAAAAACTGATATTAGAGCGCAATTTGACTCTAGACTTTGATGTCATTAGACTATGATGTCATTAGCCTGAATTTCATACAAATCCTATAGAAAATATTTGTTTTGACGTTTCAAAAAAGTATCAGATTTTTGAAGTTGGAAAGTAGCAAATTGGTAAATTTCTCTATATACCTATGAAATGTATAAGTGGGCAGAGGTTTTCTTATTACGCCCTCTTATATCAGTCATTTGTATAGTAATTCGCGTGCATTACACTAACGCACGCGAATTACTCCGCGCCCTGCGAGAAAGAATATCGGTTTCAAAAAGGTACTTATATAAATAGTTAAGGACAGCTCACACGTATAAATTTTAATAAGCTCCAAATATAATTAGACACTATCTATAAATCGAAACGATAAATTTAGCAACCTAAAAATACAAATTATAATTAAAGAACAAATGAGAACCCTTTTATACCCTGGAGCGGAGGAGGAGACCGTATTATGCTTCCGCTACCAAATAAGAATGGCCCCGACTCGCCGCCGGCAGTATGGCCACACCCTTACATTAGTTAGGAAAGCTGGAATTAGTTTTTTTTTGTTGTATATAATGAAAATAGTTATAATTACTTTCATGAAGTAAAAATTTAAGTATGTATGTTACTTAAAAATATCTGCTGCGTTGTAGGATATAGTTTAATTTGACCGTTGTCGTATAAATTAAAAATTAACATAAATAGATGTCTTGTCTGTCCGAAGTTATCCCTTAGAAGCTTCAAATAGTTTATATATTGTGATCTAGAAATGAGGAGAAAAATTCAAACATAAGTCTTACGATGGTATCAAAAAAATCTACTATTTACTTGACTATTTATTGGAAAGAAGCTTTTGCTTTGACAAAAGCCAGTAGTAATATTTAATGAAAACAATACTTAGGTAATAAAATAGGAGTTGAGCACTTATTATATATGAACTGATTTACAAATAATTAGCCTGAAGATTTAAAAAATACTCAAAAATAATGTAATAAATAAATTATAGGGACAAATAAAACTGATTGAGCTAGCCCCAAAGTAAGTTCGGACTTGTGTTATGAGATACTAACTCAACGATACTATATTTTATAACAAATACATATATAGATAGATAAACATCCAAGACCCAGGACAATTTGAAAAAGGCCATTTTCCAACTTGCCCTGACAGGGGATCGAACCCGGGACCTCTGGGTGGTGGACTAGCGAGGTGACCACTACGCCACGGAGGTCGTCAACCGCCAATGTAGGTTGTATATTAAAATTTCAAAATGTTCGTGCTACCATTCCAATTTATCAAAAGCAAATTCTGCAAAAGTCTTGAGACAAACCGAGTCATTCACTAGAGTGATGCCGCAGACGAAAGTCTGTCATCATTTACAGTAGGTACAATCATTGTAGATCGTATCTTACATATACCCAATCCTGTAGACAAAATTTATATCAACTTTTTTCACCGAACGTGGTTGTTCTTACATGTTTTATTTTTTATTCACTGCCTTTCCCACTACCAAGCCTCGAAAGAACTGCTTGGTCATCTCAACCTCTTTTTTGTAATGTAAAATAAAATTTAATCACGGAGTAATCTGTTCTTTGAATGGGCAGTTTTTGTGCGTCTTAGTTTATTATATCGGCTACCGTCTAGTGTAGAAAGTTAGGTAACCTATTATTTCTTATCTCTGGGCCGCCATCTTTGAAAGCTAACTTATACGAGTGGTTTTATGACTTGCTGAGTATGGGCGAAGAATTATTTGTGATTTATTTTATTTGCCAAAGATGCCTAATATTACCTTGCTTGTAAATTAAAACTCTTTTAAATTACGACTGTAAAATGTCCTCCGCAAATACTGGTCCTAATTTTTTCTGCACATCAAGGCTTGGGAACGTAGTTTTATTAACATCAGACTAAAATAAGTTTGAGTAATCCAAAAATGCACGGCTCATAACGCACATTAAAAAAATATATTATAATAAAACGACGTTGAATAAGAAAGTAATTTTCAAAACGAGTAAGAAGCAATCCCGTGACATGATGAAACTATTAAAATAAAAATGGTACAAATACAGTTTTCGAGCGTAATAGTGGCACATACATCCATACAGAAATTTGGACATTCACGAACAATTTCTTTAAATAATTTTTTTTTAATGTTATATTTGACAAATATTTTCTACAAGTATTTTTTTTTTAATTTATTAAACATTTAAAGAATTAAATGCAAAAAAGAATTTACTTAAAATAACATATATAAACTACACAGGTTTGTACTTATGTTATTGATCTTTTACATCGGTACTTAAAATAATTGGCCAAGTGCGTGTCGGGCCACGCGCAGAGTAGGGTTCCGTAGTTACCAATGCCCACTTTAAGTTCAAGCCACTTAAAATGTCCGAAAACTAATTTTCTATTGAATTTGTGTGAAATCTTCATTTTGCGAGTGCATTTTATAAGATGATCGCCTATAACTTTTTAATTTGTAAACCCTACTCAGCTCTGATAGTTTTCCTTTAAATTTCGTTATATATACTATAGTTGTGAATTTTTTCAAGTGTTTATATATAACCGTTTAGCAGATAGAGGGGGGGCGACACTTGATTTAAACAAAAATTTTCACTTTAAAACCAAATATTTTCGAAACAGATCCCTAAATCGATAAACAGTGTTGACAAGCTCATAATATTTTTAAAAGACCTATTCAACGATACCCAACATGACTGATTAATCGAGAAAAGAAAAATTTCCTTTTCGCATTACTTGTATGGGAGCTACCCTAAATAAAAATTATTTTCAATATTTTATTTTACCACTTTTTCCGCCAAATTATATACATATCCATGTCAAATCACAGTTTTCTAGTACTAATAGTCGCTGAGTAAAACCGCGGACGGACAGACAGACAGACAGACAGACATGGCGAAACTATAAGGGTTCCTTGTTCACTACGGAACCCTAAAAAAGGGATATGAATAGATATTTAGGAACCAGAAATGTTAGATATTGTCCACGAAATATTTCTTTAATTCGACTTTAATATTGTTAGGTTTAATTTTATCTGTTAATTCGGAAGGTAATTCGTTAATAAATCGAGGCATCAGATAGGTAGATGTTCTCTCGCCGTACATGTTATTCGCTCGAGTTGTGGACAACAGGTTCCGTGCCGTAGCCCGAGTATACACTGGATGGTCAATTTTTTTCCTAAACCTATCTTCAAAAAAGCGTTGTTTCATTAGAGCGTACTTAAATTGAGTATGAACCGGTAGGATTTTGCAAATTTTGAATAATTCGCTGTCGTTGTTTTGATGCTTATTAATATATATTATGAAGTGGGCACTAAATGTGTTTATAAAAGGGTTGTTCTTCATATCGTACATTATTTTATTAGTGCAATATGAATATAATAGAGACAGTTTAATTCCAGAAAAATGCTTGACCCTGACATTTTAAGAGTAGAGCACTACTTCAACGCTCCGCTTATGAGGCGTGCAAAAGATATAGGTATCTTTTGCAGGCCACATAAATCTAATTGTATGACTTTATAAAAAACTATTCAAATCCTGAAATTTGCAAAAAGTACATAATCACTAATCTAAGTACAATTTACTTATGTATTAATGATAGTTCTTTCAAATGAATTTGAGTTAGATTCCAATTAAAATTACATTAATTAAACTATACTTACCTATTTTATCTGTGATATAGGGTTATATTTTTTGTTGTTATTGGTATTCATAGACAACCCTTATAAAAAACAAGATTATGCATAATATTATGAAGCGTCACTCCGCGTTTCTAGCTATAATTGTCTTTTGACACAATTAAAGTATGAAATAACAGAAAATTTACTGCAATTATTTGCGTTATGAACAGGAAGAAACATCTTCAGATGCATGCTACTACGTTAGCGCAACAGATCCATTCCAGATACTAAACAGCGAGCTGGGGTTGCCGTAATGAGAATAAAGTCCAGTAGAGGCGGCAGGAAGCGCCCGCCCCCCGTAATTATAAGTCTGGAGAAGCGCCCGGGACTGCCCGAGATCCCAGTCCGATATTAAACGCATAGTTGTTATACAATTACATTATATGAATTGAAGCAGTAGATGTCTATAGGAAAGCAGTCATTTTCAGTACAGAAGAGCGTAGAGTAAAACTCTTTAACCGCGAACGTCGGATTTATCCTACAAAAAGAATCTTAAGAGTCTCCTTACCCTAGACAGAATCAGACTTTCCCATACAAACGTAGTCTAAATTATGACAATTCAAAGAAATTACATATATTTAGGCATATAACTAGTTTTCATAGTTAAAATATGTACTGAAAAGAGAATATAGTAAATCATAATATCATATTTGACCATCAGTATGGAAAACTTCTACACTCTCAAATTTTCTTTCAAGTTCATATTTGACTGTAGAAAACCGACGTGACCGTTTTATGTATATAAACCAAGAGAATATAGTGTATCATATCATATTTGTCAGTAGGTATGGCATACTTCTACACCTTTATATTTTCTTTCTAGTTAATAATTTTACCGTAAGAAACCAATTATAACCCTAGATAATTGCAATTTCCTTTAAATTACAAATTTCTATCAAAATCTGTCATGTCATTTCAAAATAAAACGTAGACTACGTTTATATGGAAAAGTCTTGGGTAAGGGGATTCTTAAGCTTAAAGAATCCAAGGTCTTCTTGTAATTCAAGTAAGAAAATTTACTGTCGGAAAAATCCGACGTTCGCGGTAAAAGGGTTACAACAATATTGACGTGGTTTCTATTTCAAAGCGTCATCCTCAACCCTTCTTGCAAATGTAGTCGTACCAGTAGTAAGAGATAGGTAAGTACTTTGCAGTCTTTTGATCACCTTACAATAACCGCAGGAAGAATAGACTGGATAAGGATAGTTACCTATTCATTGTGAACCTAATGGCTGGCTTTTCAAACACATCTGTTATACTATCAATTAAACCCATGTCTCATCGACTATTGGTTCCCAGAACGGCGTGAAAACGATAAACGATAACCATGATAAATTATATCATTTAAAACCACAACATTGCTCTCACGATGTACATATTATGGAAAAAAAAAGGAAAATTCGTATGGTCTGGTAGGCGGTGCGCGACCAGCAGTCTAATTATGGGGTAGCGCAGCTCCTTGCTTCAAGTTAGGGTCCATAGATTTAGATACATTTACAGCGAAGCCTTATGCTATACAGGTGACTGGTATAATATACAGTGGGGTAATTTGAATACAAATAAAAAAGTTTTTATTTTAGTCTGCAAGTTATAACAACTATTAGACATAACATAATAGTATTTTATGCAACAATTGTATAAGGGTTAAAAAAGACGCCATCGAGCATTTTTTGACTTACTTATACAACGCTAGCTCATCGGCTTACGCTATAAGAAGAATCAAACAATTGACAGATGTAGCAGCTGCTAGACTAGTTTACTTTAGTTACTTTCATAGTCTGATGTCGGGATTCTTCTATGGGGGAGTGCAGCTCTGATATACAGACAGACTATTTTTATTTTACAAAAAAGGGCATTTCGTTTTATTTACGATTTAGGATCGAGAGATTCCCTAAGAGATTTTTTAAAATTGATATACTCACTGTACTATCCCAGTACATATTTGAAAATATAATGTATGCAAGAAAAATCTTGCCTTATTTAATAAAACAGTTGATTTTACGGGTAGTAAAAAAGTATCTGATTTGAATTGTTGGAAACTTCCTTATTATTTATATACGAGTATGGAATAGAGTATAAACTTTTCTGAAATCATATTATCTATGTTCTTATGATAGTGTTCGGGGCCATTTAAAAACAGATAACAGTACAGGAGTAGAAAAATACATGAAAGTAACATTTAGAACTTGTGGGAGCACTGGAGACACCAAACTAAGCTGAAGCCTGTATCTTGGGTCACCAGATCCCCCTCACATACAAATATGTATAATTAATTGTTAGTAAATTTATATTTAAGAATTGATTTTATTCGTGTCCGTATGCTGACGGCAGAAAGAATAGGAGATGTCACCAACCTATTCCTTTCCCCCGAGTGTTAAGACTACTAAGAGTAGTATAGACCTTATGAGATTCCGTCCTTTAAGTAATACTTATATTATAATTTTTATTATTATTCTGTGCTTAGGTGCCTCCTATGATAGTATCCGTGGGAAAGATAAGGCGTGGTGACAAATAATATTCTAATCTGCCATCACCACACGCCCACTCTATATATTCAAAGTCTATGTCACGTTGTCTATGGCACGAAAGTTGTAGATATAAAATAGCCGCAGCCGGTTGGTGTGAAGTATAAATATCCATATCCTTATCTCTTTCAATCAGCGAGAGGAAAATGGAATATAATTAGAGGATGGGAGGATAATGATAACGTTCAGGAGATTGGATAGATAGGTTTTGAGATTTACTGCAGATAAAAGTACCAGTACCTATGTACTATAAGTAAAGTTAGTGGGAATTTTATACCAAAAGGAAAGGGTACGAATTTCCGTGAAAGACGACTATGGCTTCAACGGAAGATCGACGCGGGGGTTCGCCAATGTAAATTATAAATATTTACTTTTTATATTGTTTAGTATAGTTTAATCTTTAGTTTAGTTAAGTTTTATATTTATCGTTTCGTGTATTTATTTCATTTATTATTATTCTTTACTTGAACTTGATAACTTGTAAAACTTGTAAAATGTGATTATATTGTAGTTGTTTTTAGTACTTCAAATATTTTTTTATGTATTTGTTGAAGCGGTGTAACTTAGTAGCTAAAATAAGGTTGGCATATTTTTGACAAAAAATTGCGTTTTAATTACCAACTTCTTATAAGTCTTGTTTTTTAAGGATTTTCTTGTATTTGGTATAAAATGTTCCAAGTAGTGCCCAAAGTGTGATATTTTTGGTCGCAAGGCCATCATCTACCTAAGACAAAAACCTAAAATGTACTTATAATGTGTAATAAATTTTAATTCCGTATTTGAATTCTTTTTCTCAATGCAGAAGAAGAATAAAGTCGTACATTTTTAATTTTTTGGTTTTAAGTCTTGAGTGCTCTAAGTAAGTAGTAAACTTTTGTAAGTCTTAGTTCTGGCTAAACCTACTCAGTTTTTAGTAACGTAGCATCAGCAAAAGTACTAAGATTCAGAGATTCGCTGACGAAGCTGCACTAGACTTGGAATGTTAACTATGCTTTTGCGAAAACTTTACTTTTGAATCTATCGCTACTTGAATTTTCTATCTTTGCACAGATGTAATTAAAACTACCGAAGAAAATACATACATACATATTTTCATGCCTGTTTCTTATGGCGGTAGGCAGAGACTATAGATTTCCACTTGATACGATCCTTGCAACCCTCTTTTGCTTCGTCAACACTCATTACTCTTTTTATACATGCTCTCCGGTTATAGGTATTAATATAATAGTTATAGGTACTCCTTACTTCACCTTTTTCCAGAACGTCTGCAATTTGGTCGCTGAACGTTCGTTGAGGTCGACCCGGTCCAGTTAAAATTAATATATTGCAGTTAGTTTGAATGATCTAATTATTTAATGTAAAAATCCTTAACTACGGGCTTACACACTTCTTTCACGTTTATAATAGAACATTGCGAGACGATCTCAGCGCATTCCAAAAAGGATTGCCGAGTCACATAGGAAAGAGAAAAGTGGAAAAAGATGGGAGAGACCTCTCATCAAAATAGGTAAACAAAAAAAATAATCTTATTCAAGATTATGTTTGTGCGAGATCCTGAATTTATAGACGTTTTTTTTTTAATTTGTTAGCTGTTTCTAACGGCATCCAATAGAAGACATATTATTATTATTTAGAGTCCACTAAAGCCTATTGTTGGGCAAAGGCCTCCCTCTCGATTCTTCATTTCTCTCTGTCTTGCTCTTTTTTTACCTGCCAGTCCTTTGAGTAAGCTTCAAAAGAAGAGATAGAGTTGTTCTATTCTTGGCCAGAAACAACACGACTCACATCACCCAGTTGCCAGTTGATTAATAAAAAAGAAGTTATACTTTCATATGTTGCTACATAGATACACGTAAACTAATTGTTTTCCAGTGAAAACTAGCGGCGTACTAGGGCATTGTTCCCATATTTTTTGGCTGGCAGCTACAACCCGTAAACGCCTAAACATGGGAGCACACGACGAAAAAAGAAGTCAGTCGATTAATCCCGACTAAAACTAATCAAGCCTATACGAAAATGGTCAAACAAAACGTACGGAGGGTTTAAAAAACAAATGAATGGAGGCGGTCGCTCCCTCGACCATAAATCATTGGTACGGTGGTACCAAACTGCACCGCGGCCGAGATTTTAATAAACATGAGCCTATCTCGGGAATATTCATTCATGAATGCTTTTTTATTGTTTTAATTACGGATAGGTCGTGTGAAGAAGTTTTGTTGGCTTGAGATGTTTAGAAGTGGTCAAGCGGTTTCAAATCTCAACTCTAGAAAGGGGTTTAAATCTCTTTACTGTTGGTTTATTTTCAATCTTACTTACGAGTATTATATTGGGTCATTATTCCATTCTTTTGAAAATGTTAGTGACCTACTGATGACACTTTTTTCATACCGTTAATGACTTATCTAGCGATAACATGCAACATTACATCTTTTATCGAAATAAAAAGATTGTTCGGTTTTTAAAAGTCAATGGGAATTAACACTTGAAAGTCAGGGCTTTCCCTAAAAAAATATTGATGGCGATACGGATATCCAACGTATCAATAGTTCCGCTCTTCATCACTAGATGGCGTTGTTGACATTTTGACCGGGGATTTGTAATTTTTCTAGAAAATAAACTTGTTACCAAAAACATTTATAATCAAAGTTTATAAAACAAAATTTTATAGAGCAAACATACAAAGAGAACTCTTGTTGCATCTTGCAGTCAACCTGCAATAGACTGATAGATGCTTACTCGAATTAAAGGTAGATAGATATTCGTTAGTTTCCAATATGTAAATAACCGGCCAAGTGCTTGTTGGACACGCGCACGAAGGGTTCCGTACTATTATCTATTAAAAATACGTTTATTGGAGCCCCACTTAAATATTTATTTTATTTTGTTTTTAGTATTTGATATTATAGCAGCAACAGAAATATCATCATTGAAAATTTCAAGTGTCTAACAATCACTATTCATGAGATACTGCCTGGTGATAAACAGACAGACAGATAGACGGACAGATAGCTGGACAGACGGACAGCAGAGTCTTAGTAATTGGGTCCCGATTTTACTCTTTGGGTACGGAACCCTAAAAAGAAAGACTTCATCGGAACTTATGGTAGAACGGACTTAATGGTAAACAAATAAAATATTACTCGTCCGTGATGTAGTAGTAGGCCGTGTGGTTTCCGGCAGAGTAGAATAGGGCCACTCCAAGTCCTCCCGTGGATGTCGTAGATAGCGACTTAGGGATTACAAGCTAATCAAAGCTTATAAATATCAATGAGACCTCTTCAACCCGTCTGGCCAGCGTGGAGAGTGTAGGCCAAGCCCTCTGGCTGCTCTGGCCAAGTATGGCTCTGGTAGTCCAGAGTGGGTCGTGCTCCTGCAGTGGAGACAAAAGACCTGATGATGATGATGTAGTAGTCATCGGCCAAACACACAAACATGCAAAGAGCGACTTTTTATAAGATATACGGGTATCAATATGGAAACATTATGTAGCTTACAAGTTTACAAGTTGTGTGGACATTACCGCTGATATTACCAGAGTGAGATCTTCCCATGGCCAACGCCGCCAAAAGGCGCAAAACCACAAGTTTCGCTCCGAACAAATTCATACCCAATAAAGTGCGGTCGCCTGTCCTTTTTGTTTCAAAACAAATGAGGTTTTCTTGTGAACACACAGGCTTTTGAGTTTTGCCGAAAATTCCATTTCAATAATCGTATCTTTGGACTAAAAATCTGTAAGTAGGTACTTACTTTGATTTTTGCAGTAATTTACTGACCTGTATGTATACCTGCATAACATAAGACACGCAATAAAATTTACGTATAATTTTCTCCCCGGGACTTACCTAATACGTATCTCTTCTTCGTCTAGGGTATGAAATAAATAAGTATTATTACTTAAGACGAAGTGGTAGCTAAAGTGGCGCCCTCATTTGAAATAAATTGTTTAAAACTAAATATGGTAATAATTAAAAATTTGATTTGTATGAATGTCTAGCAAGACCTTTTAACTATTTTATGAATAACCTTTGAAATTATTACTAATAGTCCGTACTAGACAGACTACCAATATTACTTTCAAAGGTTATTCATAAAATAGTTCAAAAGTCTTTCTAGACATTCATACAAACCAAATTTTTAATTATCACCATATTTAGTTTTAAACAATTTATTTCAAATGGGGGCGCCACTTTAGCTACCACTTCGTCTTAAGTATTTAGAAATGAAATGTAATTTTAACAATTGGCCAAGTGCGTGTCGGGCCACGTGCAGTGTTTCCGTAGTTACGAATGCCCACTTTGCGTTCATGCCACTAAAAACATCTAAAAACTAATTTTCTATTGAATTTGTGTAAAATTTTCATTTGCATTTTATAAGTTGATCGCCTATAACTTTTTAAATTGTGAATTCTACTTAGCTCTGATAGCTTTTCTTTAAATTTCGTTATATATACTATTGCTGTGAATTTTTTTACGTGTTTATATATAACCGTTTAGCAGATAGAGGGGGACACTTGATTCAAACAAAAAATTTTACGTTAAAACCAAATATATCAAAAACGGTGTTCACGACCTCATACTATTTTTAAAAGACCTATTTAACAATACCCAATATGGTTGTCGAGAACTGAAACTGGTTAGTGGAGAAAAAAAATGCCATTTCACTTTACCAGTATGGGAGCTAACCTAAAATTTTTTTTCCGTATTTTATTTTACCACTTCTTCCACTTAATTAATATACATATTCATGCCAAAGCACAGCTTTCTAGAACTAATAGTCGCTGCGTAAAACCGCGGACGGACAGACAGTCAGACAGACAGACAGACATAGCGAAACTATGAGCCTATCAATTTCAAGATAGAATCACGAGGTATGAAGATTTCAATCTAGTGTTTCAGAGACGATAGACTAGTGTGCATTTCGGTAGGTAATTCTGTTTTCATCACATACTGGCATTACAGAAATAAACCAGTTGTGTACTTATAGTGTGGTGAAGAAGAAATATTTCCTCCTTAATTTTAGAGGAAAAGATATCTACCTATATCTTAGAAAACATTCTCGCAAGTTTAATTTTCCATAACTGTTAACTCAACTGGCAAGTTATGAAAATTAAATATCGAATCGGAAGCAATTTCATAAAAAATGGGGATGTTGTCATCCGTCACCTGACGTCATATGCGCAGGCGCCGATCGGACGACCGCTGTCAATTTTGAAATTGGAACGTTTACCAGTCTTCGATTTCCCACTCCAACCCATTCTAAACCTTACCTAGTTATCACAAGAATTGAAATGAGTATCTTCATAATAGTTCTATTTTTGACATCAAATTTTAAAATGACGTAATGTAATCACTGAAATGAAATAATATTGAACTGTATAGAGGTTTGAATAGGGTTAAATTTTGTTTGTGTCGTTTTTCTATTGTTTCGGTCGGGCGGCTATAATGACATAATGGGTCGCGGGTTCGATCCCGGGCAATTACGCGGCACACGATCGATTATTGTGATCAATACAGGGGTTAGCCGACGTTCACTGCCAATTTTACATCTTTTTTCATATAATTTGTTACAAATAATGCGGTTGAGATGTGGTATCGATAACTCTATTTTAAAACAAATGGTGGATTGGTATAGGGCGTTGCGGGCTGTTGTTTTAACGCCTTTTTACTTATTTGTCGTGTGACCGTTTTCTAAGGGTAATTTAGTAGACAGATGTAAGTACTTATTATGTTTAAAGACACTCTTTTTAGATCATAAACTTACCTTAGCTGCTTAGTGTGTATCTTTATGAGAAATAAATTTTCCATGGAAATACATTATGTAATTGTGAAGGAAAAATTAAATTAAATATGGCAACAAGTTTTTCTTGGGATACTCAAAACAAACTAATTTTTATTATTTAAATTTCGTAAGTTCAAATCAAATACATCGTTTTGATTATTATAAAAATAATTAAAACTTTTTTTTTTTTCAATAAACATACGTGGGAATATTTTGTCATGCCATTGAAATACCTAATCTCTGCCAATCTGTTCACTCGAAGAGTTTATTAATTGTACCTATACAAATATTATGTTTCACAAGTTATATGGTGTTAACTAAAATTTTTAATTTATTTTATCTCTCCAAAAAACGTCAAAATATATGCCATATTGTAAAATAAAGTAGGTTTTAGCAATATTCAATTCTGAACTAAAAATAATCGATAAGCCATCGATAGTTTCCATCACTACGATCATCCGATACTGAGTCGCCGACATGGATCGACAATTTTGTAAATTGTGCGCCGATTAGCGACCGATTACGACTATTACGGACAGACGGACACCCGGACGCCGATTAAAATAATCGGTAACCGATAAAATCCTATAAAAAATCGATAAAATAGGCCCCGTTTAGCGGTAGTCGATTTTGAACATATTTCGAGATGTTTAGCTAAGAATTAAACGTTTATTTAGAAACTATGTTTTAGCAGGTACATTTAAAGTACTCTAGGTATATTTCATCCACACAGAAAAAGACGTCCTCAGGAAAAGATAGAGTGGTCCTATTCTAGGTCGGAACTTTAAATAAACTAGAACCACTAATTTGAGTTTTGCTCAAATAAGTAGTAATCTAAAAATCTTGAAATATAAAAAGTCAATTTATTATCTAGTATTTAATAAAATTCATCAAATATTGGCAACACACACCCTAAAAAATATATATATATTTGCAACATATTTTCTCAAAAGTTGTAGGGCTTTTAAGGTTCTTATTTGCACATGATTATCTGATCTTTAAACATAATACCACAATACAGTTGACGACCTCAGTGGCCTAGTGGTCATCATGCCAGGCTGTCACACCGTAGGTCTCGGGTTCGATCCCCGTCAGCTCAAGATGGAAAATGATCTTTTTCAGACTAACCCCGAGTTATAAAATATAGTATCTTTGAGTCATTATAACCACAGAATAAGGACTAGTACTCACGTAGTATAACTAGCTACGGGAGACTTTTTTATGAAAAATATGTTTTTTTTTTTGCTTCGTCACTGCCTAAATTCCAAATTTTTATCAAATTCGTTAGAGCCATTTTCGAGATCTTCCTTATTATATATATAATTGCTCGTTTAAAGTATGGGATATCTTATAAAACAAGTCTCAAACATACTTTGCGGCTGGCTCAAGCCGTGTGATTTGTCGGTATATATTTATTTACATTTATTTATTTACAGTTACTTTCGCAGCTCCGGAAGTAGCATTCAAAATTACTTTCATGCTCCCAAACCGGGTGGTCTTTCCTCTTACTCCTAGATCAATAGCGAACATTGAACATACATATTTATAATAAAACCGTTCCGAAGCTAGCATGTGATTACTCGCGATTAAGGTAACACAACAATTTATGAAATTGCCCAAATGGTCGGTGGCCCTATGATTATGGCAGTCACTACTAAATGCTGACAAGCAGCTGTTCGGTGGGAACTTTGCACTACTTCTGTTATTTTTTACTTCACACTTATAATGTGTATTTTTTATACTTGATCAAACGAAATCTGCGGATATTAGACGAAATATTATCGATAAAAAACCGGAAAAAAAATGTTATTAATACTTTAATTTTATTTTTTCTAAATGTCGTGCTTTTATTTTTAGTTTTTTATTTTTTTCTCTTTAACTCAACGGCGTATTTTCTTCAAAGTTGTCTCATTTGAAAACCACAAAGTTTAAAAAGCTAAGAAACTTAAAAATAATTTAAAATATCAAACAGGAAATTAGTTAAAAAATAATAGACGAAAAAATTAAAGTGCCTGGATTTTTTAAATTACTAAATGACATTTTTTTTTCGTTTTTTGTCTGTAATATTTCGTCTAATATCCGCACATTTCGTTTGATCAAGTATAAAAATACACATTACGCTTACATATACTTATCAGCAGAGGTCGGAATTGGTAGAGTTATTTATGTACTTACATTTGACTGACTGACTGATTTCATACAGCGAAAGAATAAAGTAGATATGCCTCAAAACCCGAGATTTATTTAAAAAAAACTTGAGAGGTGTCTAGGGACACCCGGATGAAACGAAGTAAAATATAGCTATTAATAGGTCTACATTACATTCAAACTCTTTTCTGCGTTCTAAAATCAAGTTTTTATTATTTTCATAAATTTAAATGACCAAAAAGTGTCGTTACAACTTTTGGTTTTAATTTTTTCCTTCTAGCCCCCTTTCGCAACGCGCGATAAGGAACTTCGTTCCAAAATCAGAAAAATCCCGTGGTTTATTAAATAAAAAAACTTATTTACTCGTACTTTAATACAATTCGAACCACTGCACGCGCGACGTTGCCAATATGTACAAACTAATAAAAGTAGGTACTAATGTAAATACTAATAAAAATTGTATTTTAATTATCTTTGTTTTATTTGTCTTATCTAACTATCTCTGAGGTTTTTATTGTAATTTTGTTGGCAACAAGGGTTTGTCCATTAGAAATCCCTGGAAGATCCATATAAATTGTAAACAATTTTTAATTGTGGATCAATAAAGTTTTATGAATGAATGAATGAATGAATAAATATAAACATTCCGATGCAAGTACTTAAATAACTCTACCTAATTCCGACTTCTGCTTTTCAGGTTTTATATACATATATTATGAACATATAGCCGCATCGCATAGCTATGAGTATTGACGTGATTTAAATTCGACGACCTCCATGGCGTAGTGGTTACCCACCCCGGAAAATGGCCTTTTTCAAATTGATTTAGATCTTGGGTGTTTATCTATATACATTTTCCTTAAAAAATATAGAATAATTAGGATCCCTTTATACAAGTTTAAAGTTACTTAGGGCTAGCTCAAGTAGAGTTATTTTTCCTTATCTATTTATTCTGGCCTATTTCCTTGTATGATCTGCGCGGCAAGAAAAGCAGAACTGGTATACTTATTTTAAGTCAATCTCTGTGGTCTAGTCATCATGCCACGCTGTCACACCGGAGGTCCTAGGTTCGATCCCCAGTCAGGTCAAGATGGATTTGTTCTTTTTTCACTATCGAATTGATTTATCATGAGCACCTTTCTTCCGAAAGAAAAGCACAAAGTATTGGTTCCTATTGTCTTTCCAAATAATTGTCGTTTCGTTAACACTTTGATGCCATAGAGGTAACCAGTGATGTGTCTTGTGCGCTTCAATAGCTTAAGAATAAAAAAGAGAGTCAAATCGCTTACGCTGTAACCAAAATGGTGGTGAAATGCAAGATAGTCTAAAGCGCGTCTTTATCCTCAAAATCGCATTTAACCACCGAAATAGGATTCCACCAAGATCAGAGACAGTTTAATTCCAATCTATCACAATAGTAGGTACCTGTACGTCTGTACGTCACACCACCTAGTTACCAAGATATGTACTTACGTCCTCTGAGACATGTCAAAGCCTATCCTAATTTAAACAGGCTGTTTACGTCGGGCCCAGGTCGTAAGGGTGGGGCATTAATATCAGGGCTTGTATCAGGTTTGACCTCTCTGTGTCCTTTGATAAATTATCGCAATAAGAAAGACTTCAATTTGAAATGTCACATTAAAGTAAGTAAGTTAGGTGTTAAATAAGTACAAGTACGGTAGTGCACACTAATGATAGCCAAATCGCTTCTTCTTCTCCACTTCACACGGTCTTCGGTATACCTAATTTTTGAGTGACGAAAATTTGAAAAACGCATCCCGGGCTGCGATGCTACTCGTCAGAAGATGCAACCGCAAATGCGGTAAGATGAGAAAAGCCCCACTCCGGCTCTCTCACTCACCAAACGAAGTATAGAAGCGGTGACGCTACTACTCAGACGTCGATTTTCTTTGAGAGTGTGGGCCTTTCCCGGACGAGCCGGCCCATTCATGCCACAAGTAAAACCTAGCCTTGTTTTAGGAACTCTTCCCATAGCACCACGAAAAAAATATGCATCTACCCTATTATGTCCTGTTTTTATTTATTTTGTGCAATAAAGGGTATCGTATTGTATTTTAGTGTACCTACACTAGTGTACTTACCTAAGTAAGTGGCTTTTTGTCGCTAACACTGCGACCCTAGCACATACCAAACTCATTTCAGGGTTGAGCGCGCACCCGTCCCGCCCACGGAACCCCTACAGCGGTTTGTCGAAACATTCAAGATTATTGTACATGAAATCTGGTAGTTGACAAAAACACCTACGAACTTATGTGGATATATAAAAAGCTTTTGTACAGAGCGGAAGGCCGTAGTAAGTGTTTTTTTTTTTTTTTGGGAAATGGTCTATAAATCTTTAGCTTGATCTTGGGCCTTGGTTACGCCTATGCCTGTATGTAGAAGCCATCTCATCTCGATTGTAAAGAAAATATCCTACCTACCTTAAAACCTTCCATTTTTACATAAGGCCAGGTCGCTCATGAGGATCAGTAAAATTTCCTGTAGTCTTTTAACAAAAAATCTGCTTCTTTTTAGGGCTCCGTACCCAAAGGGTAAAACGGGGCCCTATTACTAAGATCCGCTGTCCGACCGTCTGTCTGTGTGACCAGGCTGTATCTCATAGACAGTTGAAATTTTCACAGATAGTGTATTTCTGTTGCCACTATAATAACAAATATTAAAAACAGAATACAATGAATATTTAAATGGAGCTCCTATACAACAAACGTGATTTTTTGTCGTTTTCTGCTCGATATTAACTTACTTACTATTTATGTAGGTACTTGAGTTCACACAAGAATAAGTTTCATAATTCCTCTGCGGTTTCCGATCCCGACGTTCTTGCTTATATTGTAACACGGTATTGCACATCCACACCTAATTCTACAAAAAAAGAATGGCCGCCGCAGTCGACCACAACATTTGTCCTACACCGCAGATTACTCTGGACAAATTATAATACACGTATATAGGTGTAATGTTGCTCAGGGAAATGTCGAGAACTGGTTTTGTTATTAAAGTAGCCGTGCCCGCGACTTTGTCCGCGTGTAACCTAGGTTTTATTAGCCTAAGTTACTGCTTATCTGCCTATGAAAGTTCCGTCAAAATTGCTTTAGATATAGAGATAAAAAATAGGTATACACTGTTAAAAATCACGTAATTTTTCTATAAATTATGTAATTTTACATGTGAAAAATTATATAAAACAGTTAAATTCCCTAAAAATCTGGGAAATTTAAGAAAAATATGAAATATTACATAATTTCCGTCAATTTTCAGACAATTTATGTAAAATTTCATATGTTTCCGCAAATTTCTTAGATCTTTATAGTTTTATGTAATTTTTTGCATGTAAAATTACATAATTTTTAACAGTGTATATAAATGATGTTTATGTCATCTTTTATATGTACTTTTTTACATATTTAGAAGAATGCTTTTTTTTGATAATACAAACCGTTACTTACTTCAATTATATTTATATGGATTGATGAATCGTTAATATCTAGCGGTGACATTTTATCTAATAGCATCGATGAAATATTACTAGCTGTAGTAATTATATTATCTTTGGTAATAGGTACCAATGAACTTCTAAATTGCTTCTAAAGTGTTTTTTTTTCTCGGCATCACTGGTGGGTTGACTTGTGGATAAAACTTGTCGACATGAAATTTGTAGTTATGTAGTTAAATAACATAAATAAAAATTCAATTGATTTAACAAACGCTGGATCGGTTTATTAGGACGATGTTTTTTTACTTCATTTTCTTTGAACCATAATCTAATAATGAATGTATCTGTCTGAAATAAAAATTTGATTATTATTATTCACTTTATTTATTCATATTTTCTTAGATTAGGGTTTTATAATATATCTATAAAAAGTAAAATATAAAATATTCTACAAAAAATACACATATTATAAAAAACCTAATCTAGCTGCCCAATGGCAGCGGGGCAAGGCCCAAGCTACCGGCGGTTAGGGCCGCAGAGAGAGAAACCTCCTGACAATGCGTGCCGTGTCCAGGAGTACTGCCTTCTGTATCTGACCCTTGATCCAGCTATCTAGCGAGAGAGTCTTGAGGTGTTGATCAAGACTCTTCGCTATAAGACCGTTCGCCGATACGACTATCGGAACAACGATCGTTGAATCCACATTCCACATGGCAGTCACCTCGTGGGCCAAGTCAAGGTACTTACTAAGCTTGTTCTTCTCGGCCTTCACGAGGTTCTCGTCATGCGGGATGGTGATGTCAACAAGCACTGTCTGGCGCATCAATCGATCTGTCAGCACGATATCAGGCTTATTAGTCCTATCCGTGATGCCAGATCGATCACAATAGAGCGTGGCACGACCATTTTCGAGAACCAGCATCGGTGTGTACTTATAGTACGGTACCTCAGATTGCACAAGTCCGTATCGAAGAGCAAGCTGCTGGTGAATAAATATTATTATTATGTTGGTACGCTTTTCAGCCACGGGTCCATAGGGACCTGGTCCTTTGAGGCGTTCATGGGGCCAAAGCCAACATGAAGAGGCCTTTTAGTACCTTTTAATCTAAAAGTGAGATGGCTGCATCTATGGAGGTCTATCCCTTAATGTACTGTTGAGATGCACTAACGGACAGTCCTCCACAGCTGCCGAACTATTGCCAGGGAAGGATTTACTTAGTTTGGGCTATGTGGATCGGATGTTAGTGGACCGGATAACAGGGTTATGGAGTGAGACACGGACATCTACCTAAAAATCTCTCACAATAATTTTTGCCTGGTAGATGGTGACTTGCTGCTCGTTGGCTACACTGTGAGCACCCTGACTAGCCACAAAAATGCGGCCAATGCGCAACACAATGTGAGCAGCTGAGTGTATCGAGAGGTGCGGCTCCGGTTTCACCATCACGGGCTTACCCCCGAGAGCGGGTTTCCCCGTTATAACGCCATTACGTGCAATACACTTCCACCCTGGAGCGTATGTTCTGCTCTTGCGACTCCACTCTGGCCGGCCAGCTAAGGCAAGACAGAGGCGGGGGGTGTGTAACTGTGTGCGTGTAAGCGCATGTGTGTAGGTCCCCCTGGAGGTAGGGTACGTGGTGTCGCCACTCACCATCAGCTCGCCACAAGCTGCCCTACGTTGACTGACTGCACTGGGAATCCAGTGGGCGATGGGGTCGTCACGTCCCGACGCCTTTTTATTATTATTATTATTATAACTTTATTTATTAATAAAAAATATATTTTTTATGCTTTTGAGTATAAAAAGGACACATTGTACTTATTTACAAACACCAAATATGTCTCTAAACTACCCCTTCTGTAACGCCCGTCAAGGGGCTCTTAATTTGGCAACTATTTTTGACAAATTTAAAAAACCACAGGGCGCTATTACGGGGGTTGAATGGTACCCCGCGGCGGACACAAGTAGACATATGGCTGCACTGGAGATGAACTTTTAATCATGTTTTTGAGTTAAGAATGAGTATTAGCACTAGCGAAAAGTTGCATACGTCAGAGCTAGTTCAGCGCATAAGGGCCTCGCCATACCTGCCCAATGTAAGATTTTACAAAAAGTCCTAAAAATTGTTATTTCTTCCTGCTTTATAAAATAAACTAAAAGTTTATTTTCAGTGTATCAATCAAGTTGAAAAAAATTACAATTCTTTGGGTATAAGAAAATCATATCAACTATAATGCCATCATATCAACTAGGTATAAGGTAGCTTAAAAATAAACCCGTCCCTAATTTTAACGACGACGACACTTTGACTCTAACAAAAATTTGTAATATAAAACCAAATATTTCAGAAACGGATGCTTAAATCGAAAGACCATGTTTACAAGCTCACAATATTTTGTAAGACCTATTTAACGATACCACACAAGATGGGTTAGTCGAGAAAAAAAATTTACTCCTACTTTACATATACGGGAGCTAACCAAAAAAAATTTGGTTCTTCAATATTTTATTTTACCACTTTGTTGGCATGATTAATATACATACCGACACCAAATACAGATTTCCAGTACTAGTCTGAGTAAAACCGCGGACGGACAGACAGACAGACATGGCGAAACTATAAGGGTTCCTTGTTTACTACGGAATCCTAAAAAGCATGACGGTGATTACCGCTGAACCATCGAACTCCTTCTATAGATTATGAAAACACTTGTTATATTCTTTACTACATCGCCTATTATTTCCGCTCAGCCTCACCCAAATTGGCGTAAAAACAATCAGAACACGTGTGGATCCGGACGCGTGCTTACGTACCAACTATTTAATGGCCCAACTCTAATTTGATGTCTACTGAGCTTGGGGAGTTTTTTTATAATCTTGTAGAGGAAAGTAATGATGGTCAAACAAAAGTAAGAATATAGGCCCATTTAGATGGTGCAAGTTGCTTGCCTGTTGCATACCATTTTATTGAAGCAATATGGAACTAGGTCCGCCTCTTGTACATTTTTTAAAATTGTGCAATAAAGTTTAAATAAATAAATAACTTGCACTGTCTAATTGGGCCTTAAATCAGGATATGACAGACAAGAACATAAACTAAAATTGTAAAAAAAATGTTAATAATGCTATACAATATATTGCACAAAATTAATAAATACGTGACATAATTATCTGAAAAAACTAGGAAATGCGCAAAAGGCGGTGTTATCGCTTAGCAATTTCTTCCAGGTAACCTCTTTACATAGAAAAAATTTGCCAAGTACGTTCCGGGCCACGCGCAGTGTAGGGTTCCGTAGTCACTAATGCCAACTTTGAGTTCATGCCACTAAAAACGTCAAAAAACTAATTTTCTATTGAATTTGTATGAAATTTTCCTTTTCCGAGTACATTTTATAAATTGATCGCCTATAATTTTTTTAATTTGTAAACCCTACTTAGCTCTGATAGTTTTCCTTTAAATTTCATTATATATCCTATAGTTGTGAATTATTTCACGCTTCCATATATAACCGTTGAGCAGATAGAGGGGACACTTGATTCTAACAAAAATTTTCACTTTAAAACCGAATGTTTTCGAAACAGATCCCTAAATCGAAAA
This sequence comes from Acrobasis suavella, assembly GCA_943193695.1. Taxonomy (NCBI): domain Eukaryota; kingdom Metazoa; phylum Arthropoda; class Insecta; order Lepidoptera; family Pyralidae; genus Acrobasis; species Acrobasis suavella. The sequence continues at coordinate 10,526,581 of OW971948.1, forward strand.
ACAGTGTTTGCAAGGTCAAATTATTTTTGAAAGACCTATTCAACGATACCCCACATGATTAGTAAGTCGAGAAAATAAAATTGACTTTTGACTTTACTTGTATGGGAGCTATCCTAAAAAAAAATATTTTCAGTATTTTATTTTACCACTTTTTCCGCATAATTACTATACATACTTTTACTTAATTACAGCTTTCTAGTACTTAAAGTCGCTGACTAAAACCGCGGACGGACAGACAAACAGACAGACATGGGGAAACTATAAGGGTTCCTTGTTAACTACGGAACCCTAAAAAGTGATGGGAAATTAGGTAGTGTGAGGTGGTCAATATAATAAACATACTTATATACAATAATTATAATAATTGTTGACATTGAACTTATTGCATTTTACCTATTTATGAAGTACAAGTTTCAAGATCTAATTTATATCTTCTAACCATTGACATCAATTTAACTTACTCTTAATTTATGTTAATTATCTTTTTATACTTGATGATAAATACTATTATTTATCTCCTTTGGTTTCACGGGTCTTTTCAGCCCGTTTCTTTGAGAGGCTTGCGAGGGGATACAGATCCAACACGTAGAGGCCCTTTGGAGAAGTTGATGTTATGTGGCGCTCCCGCCAAAACTCATTCCTGAATATACCTATAAAAGGTTTACCCTTGAATAAGTTTCGGCTGGAGAAAGATCTTTTGCAAGAAAAAAGGAAAGGTCTATGGGTTACGCAATGAGATTGGGATGGACTGATGTTGGGATATTGCAATAGGAACGTCACCTGCGATAATCATGATTACTGACTATTGTAGGCAGATGTTGGCTTGCCGCCCACTAGATGGGCCCCTCAAATGCGCCGACAAATTAGTTGCCGGTAAAGGAGCAACACCGGTGCAGGCGACTCAGGGGTGTCGAGAGGTGTGCTACGCTTTCTCCGAAGTTACTCGCGGCGTTATGCCGTTTAACACTTTTAGCCCTGGAGCAACAGCTCTAATGACTCATTTCTGCACTGCCAATTAAGGCAATGCAGAGCTGAGAGCCCTGCGAGCCCATTTGGGTCTCCACCCAAAGGCTCGCAGGGGCCTGACCGGCTCTGTAGCACTCGGTTCCATGGTGTCGTTACTCACCAACACCACAAGCTGCCCTGCGGTAGGTACTAATATTTTATTATTATATAAACTCAAATAATTCCTATAATATCGCAACACCCTGCCAGGGTTCATGTTCTTACCTACTAATCAACTTCTGTATGAGTGCATGAAAGCGAGTAATAAAGAAATAAACATACATATACATCTTACTTAAATACATAGGTACAACTTACAAAGTGCAAAAAATATACATATTAACAGTACAAGATGAATAAACTATGGGAAACAAGGGAACGATATTTTTTTTCCTTTCATAATTAAAGTAAGATTTTACTTGGTTTGCTATTCTATGCGAAATCGACATGTTTTACCTATTCGGTCATAATTATTTTTCTAGGAGAATGTAAATAAATAAGTAACACTTGTTGCACTAAAACACATATAAATAGAATTTATAAAAAATATGTACAGTATAGGTATAAGCGGCCTTATCGCCAAAGCAATATCTTTCAGGTCAGGCAACAGTTGGGTGACAGGAATGAAGTAGAAATGTGATCATAGTTGGACTGAACTTGCTCTAAAACTTTATTTACGAGAAAATGCCTTCCCATTTAAAATATTACAGTTATTGTTATGTTTACAACAAAATCTTCTTACTATAAAATCTCAACAATGATTGAGCAAAGCGCGCACTGGCGTGCATAATGCCAACACGTGCAACGTGAAGCGTCGTGCATTCGACATGAATCACACGCGACATTGAGCCCAGGCACCAGTTAGTATTTTATGGTCAGTAATACATGTTACTAGTTATTTTTGCTGCTTTATTTGTTTTGGGAGATTAGTTCTCGACCACAAGATCATCATTTTGGGACTGGACTCCAAAAATGATGATCTTGTGGTCGCTAGAATTACTTTTGCCAACTTTCGTGATTTTGACCACTTCTAGAATTTCTTTTGCGAACTTTAGGAATAAATTGCTTGGGATTATGACTAATTCGACGATAGGAGGACTTTGATTCATTCAAATACACTATGACTATTGTCATCAAAGGCAGCTAAAAAAACATATTTGGATGTTTGTATTTTTCTTTAGGGAAAGTTGGAAAATATCATGAACGGAAGTTTTCATACATCACTAACAGCTGATAGCAGAACTACTATTTAAATCAAGGCAGTAATTTTAAAAGTTCTTGACAATTTTTCTGAAGTGAAAAAGATCTTTAGGTCACTGAACCAGGATAATAAGTAAGTAAAATCTCTAGGAATTAGTTCGCGCAAATTGAACAAAGTTGTAGACAGTTCAGTAAAATCCAATACCCACGCAATTCAAACCAAGCCCAGCCAATCAACTGTAATACATTCGTTTTCCCACAGCCCAGCCGCGTCTATCCGAACCATAGCCAATTTTATCCAATTTTTAATCAAGCTACCGCCCGAGCAGGCAATATCACAAATTATAGTGTTGGCAGATTACGCTGGGATACTACGTGACGGATAGCTCTGGAACAGGTATTTACTACCGTGTACTATGTATACTAGGTACGTGCTTATGTAGACCGGTTGAAGCTGCGGTGAAGTTTTGTGGCGTGGAAATGTTGGAAACGGATAATTTGCTAGCCTCTCACTTTGTCTAGCTTTTTCATCATCATCATGATATCAGCCGCAGTGAGTCCACTGCTTGCTTAACGTGGGTTAGGCTAAGGGATCTTAACCTAGCTTTTTGATACATTTCATATGGGGTCTACTGGTACTGTCCTTGAAATCTTTAACGAAGACGCCTTTACTTGGGCTTTTTAAGTCATTGTTGCCTATACAACGTTAAGCATTCAAGTTTACGGGGTCACCCTGCCATCTTTGGTCTAATGCATTGATTAACGCAGTCAGCACGTGCATCATCGTATTTTCTACACTTTTTTTTTAATTGCCTGTAGGTAGTGTGTCCCACTGCTGGGCAAAGGCCTCCCCCTTATCCTTCCACACGTCCCTATTTTCTACACTTAGGAGTGTTGTATGAATAACTCCAATAAAAAGCTTCAATTAACAAATTGCTCAATTTTACTATGGAAATAAACATTTAAATAGGTAAATATAATTTTAACTATGACAATATCTTGGTAAAAAGAATTATCTCTATAAAAGTTATGCGTATGAATGTAAATAATATTTTTCGTAAGATTCTCAATTTATTTACCTGTCTATAGAGGCTACTTTAATAACCATACACCTTAACTATATTATATATTTCATATCAAATAGGTATGTTATATATTTAAGACTTAGCAGTTTTAAATAAAACTTCAGAAAAATTTAATTTAGTCGTCAACTTCTTCCGATCCGATTATTTTATCAGTTAAAGAGAAACTTTTTATTTTGCCAGATGATTAAAATATTCTATGAGCCGAGTAGGTATGCAAATATTGTTTTATATTAAATCACTGTAGTAAACTTCACGACTAAATGATGTATTTTATTTTACACCGTTTATATCAACAAAATGGGTAGGTACAAGAAGTGTATTACCTAAGTACTTCAATTAAAAAATAATCTATTCAAACTAAATAAGGCTTGTTAAAATTCTATTGATTTCTTTCAAAAATACATTAATTACTTTGCGGGTACTTTAATTTGCACTCGGGTACATTAATTGCAATTTCCTTTCAATTAAAACAGTATAAAGTTGGAGGAGGCGTATTTAGGGTATGCTTTATAGTGAGGAAAAGTGGGGTACTTGCCCCAACTATAGGCTTTAGGTAAGGGGAGGCCCTTAGGTACTAAATTATATCGAAGAGTGCAAAATAAAGTTCTGTCTTACAAATTACTCGTAGATGAGATGCGTCCTCGCCTTTGTTTTCGTTAAAAAAAGGTTAAACAAACATTGGAACTCTTCACATTGCACACACTTCAAAAAAGGAACAGGTTATCAATTCGAATGTACTTATATACGTTTTTTTATGTATGTTGATCCAATTTCAAATTCAAAATTCTAATTCTGAAAATTTCTTTTTTGTTTGAAATGTGGATGAATACTTGACAGGCGGTCCCATAGAAATTTTATCAAAATCAGTTACGTACTAAGTTAAATGTGATGTTGAAGTCAGTTTTTCGTTTTGAAAAATAAGTGGACGATTTTTAGGTCCATTATTTAAATATAATTCGACCAAACGTTAAATTTCGACACCTATTAAAAAAGGGGAACGAAAATTGTTCAACTTGGATGGACCAAACCTGTATACCGAGTTATTCATTTACCATCCATAGTACGTATACCTTATATATATACTTACTACCTATTTAGTATTTATAGGGCCCTAATGGTGTGCTTACTCTGGGCACTTTTTCCCCGACATGCTTACACATTTATAAGTTATAGCCAAAGGTCAAAATACAAATACGCAGCTGCGAAACAATGGCTGATCAAATTATCTGTTCTGTCCCGCAAAAGCAATTTTATTGAGCGAATAATCGAAACCAAAAAACCAATGAGCCCTGACCACGATTATAACATAATATGCACAATTTGAGGATGTGTTTCTGGTGTTGCTTGCTGATTGGACCCTATATTTGGCGTTGTCTGCTTCACTATAGGAACGGTGTGCATCATCATCATCATCAGGTGTTTTTATCTCCACTACAGGAGCACGACCCTCTCTGTACTACCAGAGCCATACTTAGCCAGAGCAGCGAGAGGACATGGCCTACACTCTCCTCGCTGGCCAGACAGGTTGGAGAGATCTCATTGATTTTTATAAGCTTTTTTAGCTTGTATTTTCTAAGTCGCCTTCTACGACATCCACGGAAGGGCTTGGAGTGAACCTATTCTAATCTGCCGGAAACCACACGGCCTTAACAATGGCCAACAGTGTGCATGCTTTAATATTTTATAAAGTGCCAGACCCTATGTTTTTAGTGAATGAATGCGATTTTTCATATAACTAAAAAATATGTGATGTGCGATGTCCAATTTTTACTTCAATCAGCTAACCCCCTATATTATGTTGATGATTTTGTATGTGATCAAAGGGAAATTAAACACTGTAATTTAATAGTGTATACCTTACCTGAAAAGGAAGTGTTGAAATCATCTAGCATCATAAATTAGAAAAATTTTAAAAAGTTTATTACTTGTGGGGCTTTTCCCATGTCTTCCTGAAAAGTAGTTCTCATTGGGTTTCGTTGCAGTCAGAGTCTTAAGGTATGCTTAAGAATGCAAACCATTATAAAGGAGTGGAGGGTTAGTAGGGTCAAATCGAAAGGTACAAAGTAAAAATATATAGCAATTTGAACGATAAACATCAACAGGAAGTTGTAGGAAGCGAGTTGGGAGGCGCGCGCGCATCGTGCGGCGAAATAGCGGGCCCGACTTTTTTTAAATGGATGTCGACTTTTTTATAGCTCGTAATAAGTATTAATATTTTTATAAACTGTATATTTTTTAATAGATTATTAGAGATTATTTAAAAAAAGTAAATTGCCCCCTGATGTTTATCGGTGTGAACGTTTGGACGATATTTTGAACCACTGTAATTGTTGGTAGTTCGTATTCTAACTTGCTTATGTGTAATTAACATGGATAGTTTGTATTGAACTCTCTTATCTTAGCGCATACATTGTTCCGTCTTTAGTTGCTTCAGAGCTTGTTGTGTATTTTCTCGCCTTTTTTTTCCGCTTCGCATAGTTTTCAGCATTATTAAGAGACCATGACCAAAGCACCTCGACGAGATCAAACCAGTTTGTGAAGTTTTTCCTCTATATATATTCAGCATTGTAAATAACACCCTCAGACCTGTAAAGTATGTCTCAGTATACAGGTCTGCGGGTGTAACACAATTTCGTTGGCTTGTTGTCAGCTATATTACTACTATGTACCCAAAATATAGAAGAAAATAAATAAATCAATATTAGTAAATATATAGGGACAAATTACACTGATTGAGCTAGCCCCAAAGTAAGTTCGAGACTTTTAATACGGAATACTAACTCAACGATACTATATTTTATCACGAATATATAATATATATAAATAAACACCCGAGACCCAGGACAAATTTGATAAAGGCCATTTTCCAACTTTACCTGACCGGGGATCGAACCCGGAACCGGCAGACTAGCGTGGTGAGCACTACGCCACGAACTACGGAGGTTGTCAAAAATAAGATTAAGTTTTGAATTAAAAAAAGAGATACTGATATAAGTAAGTAGCGTTTGTATCTTACATTGGCTTTTCTTGAGCGTGTTCCTTTTCCATTTAACGAAACTTGAGGTTGTCCCAAACCGTAACAATTCCCAGATCGTATTACTCAGACAAATAAAAAATGCGCCATTATAAAAACTGACATTGGCGGGTCACGTTTGCTCGACCTACAACCTTATAAAACGTACAAACAAAAGAAACATATAATTTCTGCCCGGAGAATGACATGGGATGACATATTCACGACTGCGGGTACACTCGTGAAATATTGTTTTGCGAAGAATGTTTTTTTTATTTGTTTTTATTATAGTGAGCCTTTTTTTAATGAGTTTTATATAACATTACTTTTTAAACATATTAATTTATGACTTAATATTTTTAAAAGAATATTATTTGTACATATTGTATATTCTTTAATTGAATTTTATTTTACTGAAAATTTAAACATGTACGTTATGTTATTCATAATCTTTAAAATATTCAAAAAGATTAAATCAAATTATTTACCATACTAGCTGCGGCCCGTGTTGTTACCCGCAGTATATTTAAAAAGTTGCCTTTGTGTTAATCCTGGGTGTTAGCTTCCTGCATACCAAATTATATCAAAATTGGTCCAGCCGTTTCCGAAGAAGTAACAAACATACACACTCACAAACTTTCGCCGGTATAATATTAGTGTGATAATAAGTCAGAATAGATTAGAAATCGCTACCAGAATAGTAGGTTAGTTAGAAATGTGGCCCCGTCAAAAACTAATTAAAAATATTTGATTTGATTTATGGTATTATAAACATCGAAAAAGTAAATGTTATTTGTAAAAAAATCTATGATTCAAAATTCTTCTAAATATTCTGAGTATTGGTTTTCTGTGTAACAAAAATCTATTTTTTTAAATTATTCACACTAAGTAATCTACGTATTGATTATTCAATAAAATGATAATCTGAGAAAAAATAATTATAATGAATTTCTATTAAACTTTTGTGTTTAAAAAAGTACAACCATAAAAATCCATAAGTAGTCGATCTTTTTACTTTACGTTTTATTAATATAGGTACTACTTTTAATTTCCAATTATTACAAAATCTGGTATAAGAGACGAGTTTAATGCCGATTGTGTTCTCAACCAGTATTCTTTAAAAATCAGTTAATTTAAATTATACTACTGTGTTTATAGGAAACAAGCTGCTTGCCTAAAAAAACACAACTAGTGTTAAGTTGCTCTAATCCTTGTTGCATTTCAAATATATACAAATCTTAGAAACTTTCACATAAACCGTCAATATAAAATATTTTAAAGAGGACAGATAAAAAAAAATTTAGTTAGCTCTAAATTTTTTAGCAGATCACGGGATTACTCACAATCAAGAGCGATGTTTACTTTCTCCTAAAACCGTCACTATAAATAAATATAATGCGATCTACAAACACTACAACCGTGTTGATTTTCTCACATTAGGACCGGCTTATCGACGTTAATATCAAAATTATTCCCCTACTGTTAGCTAACTCACAAACTGTCATTACGACGTACTTTATGTAGAGTTTGAAAGGGTCGTGTAAAGAACGATGTGCGTGTGACTTCTCATTTAGACTGTAAAATCTTTTCTTCGAAGAGTTTCATTCTTGATTAAAAAAATAACAAATAAATAAGTTAGTATTTACAATAAATTTTTCCTCCACCCAAAGGTTGGCTGAAAGAGATTGCATTTATAGCGATAAGTCCGCCTTTGTGCCTATATTGTTTCTTGTTGTTTTGTAATTTTTGTGTGTCTATTATGGTGCAATAAAATATATTTGTATTGTATTGAATTGTTAGTAGAGTATGCTATATTGTAGAAAAAAACAGTATACGGACGTGGTTCAAGTTTTTTTCTTGGCTCTTTAGATAGATTAAAAAGTAAGGCATACATCATTTTTCTTTTCTTTGATAAGCAAATAATACGAAGACAGCGCATTTTAATTTCCCGTGACGTCCCGATCAGCTACGATTTTTAACCAAAAGTTACCACTGCGAAACTTGAAAGCGCTGTATCTTTGTAAATTTATACTACTTAGCTGAAGAAAAAAAAAATTGGGTCCTTTATTTTTGGATAATCTAGTTGACGGAGTGAATAAAATGGTATATTTTTTGCCCAGGCCACAACGCTATTACATTTAATACGGGTTCGCCTTTGACACAGATTAAAAACTGATTTCGTCACCATTTCGGAACAATTAACTTATTTGCTATTTTAACTATTTTTTTTTTCAAATCATATGAATAACACATAGTTATACAGAAAGATTTTTACTTAGTACAAAGCAATTTTTGTCTATGACAGTACCATATACATATTTGTAGTTGCATTCCCATGAAAAATATGACGGCAAACGATTTTTTAAGAGAGAACACGGAAAGTATAATACAATTTGTCATCACCCCCGAGTTCATCTCCCACGGGTGTCGTGAGAGGTGACTTAGGAAGGTAAAGGTAACAGTAAAGGGAAACATATATGCAACAACTTTATAGATGCCATCTATTTCAAACGCCTACAAGTCTCTCCAGCGCGGTGATTATGGTCGATATCTCCTCTTATTTTAAGAATCCTTTAGTCAAAACCATTTATTTATCTTTGGATACTAGTATCACGTGATAAAATTGACAATTTTAATTTCGATTTCATAATACGTAGTTGTTGACGTCAGCTCATTTAAGTACTTACAGCTAAGTATACTGCCGCCTTCTAAGCGCAAGTACAGAAGAAGCGGTAACAGACTGTACGGCAGCATTTTTTCCAAAAACGTCAACTTACAATTTATACTGATATTAAAATTAGATACGTTATATGTGGACTGAGAATACATTGTTATGTCTTAATTATTAACTAAGAATGATATCAAATTTGAAATTCATGTCAATTTAGTACTTATACCATAGAATTATTATACATGTACCGAATATACCTCAAATTATGCCATTTGTGAGTGTACTTACAAATACTTACCTTTAAGAGTGCTCAAGCCAGACTTTTTGTCTTTAAGGTAATCAGTCCCGTAAAAAGCCTTCTCGCAAAGTACATTGTTTACATTTTTTCTGGCATATTAAAAACCGATTCTGGCAATTTATTAAAAAAATTATACAGTTCTTTTAAACGACTGACTGTTTTCAGCCTATAATTAAGGGTAACTAAATCATTTATATTACGTAAGTTTCTATCCGTCAAATCACCCGCTTTATTTAACAGGGCAGGACATTATACTTTTATATATGTAAAAATATAATGTATGTAATCTGGGATGGTACAGGAAGTATATCAATATAAAAAAATACTCTAAGTCTCTCGATCCTAAACCCGAAATGAATGAATTGCGCTTTTTTGTAAAAAAAAATTCGAGTATGTAGTCTGTATATCAGCTGCAAACCCTCATAGAAGAATCCCGTAGGACATCACACTATGAAAGTAGCTAAAGTAAACTAGTCTAGTATTTGCTACATCTGTCAGTTGTCTGATTCTCCTAGTAGCGTAGTACAGCAGGGAGAACAGTTGGCAAAGAAGAAGACTAATGCTTTACAAAGCATACAATTTTTTTTATATATGTAATGATTGCCGAATTATTTGTTTTTATGACTTGAATGGTAAACTTGAATTAGTTTTTAATATAGTCGTATCTTTTATCGCCTCGTTACTTATTCGTCATATGATGTATGACCATATCATCTGCGTAGCACGTGATCGCCGCGTGGCATAAATCCGCACTGAGCATGATTTAACTACTTACTTAGATTGATCTGATTTTAAGTGATGGTGTACTAATGCACTTTAAGCCCGCGTCGAAATCCCACGGAGGTTTTGCTGCAACCAATATCAAAATTTGTTGACTTTTTACAAGAAATTTGTCAGACTGTTAAAAGTGCAATTTTAGTCAAAATAGGTATATGTTTTTTTGTTTTCTTTCCATATAGGTAAGAGTAGTATTTTTTGTAGAGCTTTGACAATTGATATTCCTCAGTTTTCAACTACACAAATACCTAATAGGTACTTATCTGACAAGTAACATAGAAATGTATAAAAGAAACAGTTTTTAGGGTTCCGTACCAAGGATAAAAACAGGACCCTATTACTAAGACTCCGCTGTCCGTTTGTCCATCCGTCCGTCTATCCGTCTGTCTGTCCATCCGTCTGTCTGTCTGTCTGCCACTAGGCTGTAACCGTGATAGCTAGAAAGTTGAAATTTTCACCGATGATGTACTTTTGTTGCCACTTTAACATCAATACTAATAAAAACAGAATAAAATAAATATTTAAGTGGGACTCCCATATACAACAAACGTGATTTTTTAAAGATAATGGTACGGAACCGTTAGTGCGCGAGTCCGACTCGCACTTTGCCGGTTATTTAAATACATTCTTACAATATGTAACAAAAACTCTGTCCGATCCTTGTAGGAGCAACTCAGACGGTCAATATGAACAACTTTTCTAATGGACCAATGCTTGAAACTCGAAGAAAAAATCGTCGTTTTCATACAAAAGTGTTCGGCCGGCCCGGCATTTGTATGAAAATTTCGATCTTTTTTTCGCGTTTCAAGCATTGGTCCCATAAAACAAGTTGTTCATATTGACGGTCTGAGTTAATTTTACAAGGATCGGACAAGGTTTTTGTTACATATTGTATATTCACAAATAAAAAAGACCGGATTGTTTTTACCCTGCGCTAACGTGCCCAGAAGACTGGCCAAGTTGAGTTGCAAAACCCAGATATAGACCGGCCTGGTCACTGGAAACTTTAAAATATAGAAATATGTAAGTATTTTTAAATATATGATAATATGACAAAGTTACAACCCTGTCTCAGTAAAATGCAGAATAGTCAGGTATAATTGTAAAGAAAAGTTCCTGCGGCGTTGTGATTGTGCCCGGGAACTCGGGGAATCCAGGAACGGGTCCTGTCAGGAATGCTGCATGTTTGCGACATGTGGACAGATACTGACAGAATTGTTTCGGTGTACTTGGATTCTTGCCAGTGCCACCGAGGAAGATGATATTGATATACAGATATTTTGTAATTTCTCTCATTGTTGTATTTTCTGCAAGAAGAAGTCTTCTATATAGTCTTTTTCATTTTGGAAATTCTTGAGAGCGGCCTATGCCCAGCAGTGGACTTTATACGGCTGAAATGATTACAATGATGATAGTCTATTCGTTTAACTGGTAGGCATGCCATCGGCACGCTTTAAAGGCGGCATGCGGCATCGGCTTTCACAAAGAGGCAAACTGAACTTGCTTTTAAAAATATTGCCAGTGTTCTAATGTCACCCTGTATACAAGTTAACCATATCCTACAATACATATGACTTAAAGACTATAAGCTAAAATGAAATGCGTTCACTTTAAACTTACTTAGACTTTGACTCTTAGCAATTTTACTCAAAGCTTACCTTAATTAAAGAGTCTTGTTTCCCACACAACGAAACCTATTAACGAAACAAAAAGGTCTTAATTTTTAGAGACGGCAAAACGTTCTGTGTTTGACAGTACACGCCGACCCCATGAGAAGGGGTAGACCCCACGAGAGAGCGTCAGAAAAACGGGCAGCCCGCAATGAATAGCAAAAATTTGAATTTCACGCAACAACCCGCCGGCTGTACTATTTGGGGTGTGGGTTAACTTATGGGAAAAAGAGGTTATAAAATATATAAAAAACAATAATTCTACATTTAAGTCTGTTTTTTTTTAAATACCTAATAGCCAAATTGGAACAAGCTTGGTTCAAAATACTGAAAAGTTCATTCAGCTGAACACTCATTAATCTTCTAAAAAAAGGACAAATTAGAGAGTAAATCTAGGACTAAACTTGTTAAAACATTTATTCGAAGAAAAAAAATCTTTATTTTTGCAAAATCGTTTACCAAACTTACCAAGAAAGCAAGGTGACGGTTGAATGGTTTTTATTAAATCCAGTTTAACTAGGTAAATGATATTATATTTCTTTATTTCAATTAGAGACCAAGATGACAAAACCTCTACCTCCTGTACTTTAACCCAATTGGGGGCAAGTTTGCGCGATGGGCCGGTACGACTTAATGATTCGAGGGCCAGTCGTGTTTCGGTTAGCTTTATATCCCTTAGCCAGAATGCTTTATTTTCACGTGTCTCTGCAGGTTCTGCCTGAATTGCCTGATGTTTAACTCCCAACCAAAAAAAAGGGATGAAATAAGTTTTATGAATATCTGCGTGTGTGTCAATCTGTTTTATTGTACTAAACTAATGAACAGATTTTAACGCAATTTTATTGAATTGACTGTATTCATAAATTAATACGGCATTACAAACCTTATAATTTTAAGTAATAGAAGTTAGGACAGTTCTTAGGAAGTTTTAAGGAAGTTCTACAATGATTTGGATTTCCTTTTTTTTTTCATTCTTATGATACATTTTAAAAATCAGAAGATAAAAAACTAGGTACGAATTTACTTACTGAATTACTCGTAATAAAATCAGTAACATCTAGTAATTCCAAACAGATTAGGCACTGCTAACAACTGTAACGAGGCATTATCATAGAAAAAATCCATCCGAACTAATCAAAAACCAGTTAACCAATTTCGAATTGCAATATCAAAGAAATTCTTCCCATAGAAATCGCCACGCGACCATTTTAGACACGGCCGTAATTTGGATACCAGCTCATAAAATATTCAATGTTATACCCTATTTGGTAGTGATAGAGTTGGTGTTTGAATGATTTTTGGGTTAGATATTTAGGGAGGCAGTAAGAGAAGTTTATAAGCATAAAATGGATAAATAAGATTTGGCTCGGGTGTACGAAATTGTGAATGTATTTGTTGGGCGGTTCGGCGCGTGGCCACAGTTACGGCGCTTTCCCGTGACAGTGCCAATTAAAGGCCATGGCAATGTTATGTTACGTGCTGTAAAAAGACTAACATCAGTAGGGGAAATAATTCGAGTCGAGGCCAAACATTTACATTTATGCACAACACAGATAGATGCAAAGGTGAATTTTAGAAAAATGAGGTACGAAGAATTAAAGAAAAAAATGTTTTATTGATCTAGAATGTTTTTTCTGCGTAAAAAGAACCACACTAGCCGAGTGTGACAGACAATACGATAACTGTCACAAGAACAAAAGAGATAGCGATCAATTTGACAATGAGACTAAATAAAAAAAAACAATAACAATGAGACCAGTTTTTTTTTCAAAATATTTAAGCCATTAGGGTGTTAATGTAACATCAAAAACTGGACTTTTTAAAGTGTAAACTGTGTTAATTCGTAAATTATCTTACCTTGGAAAGATAGTAACGTACTGTTTTACCGATAGTTCGCGTAGTAGGTACAAATACAACCCTTTTAAATCATACAAAAATATTTATTTTCTGGTCACATTTTACAATACGCTAAATCCTTCTTGTACCTTCTAAATTAATGCATATATTTACTTATTTGGCTTATACACGTGATAAAGCTGGGTATTTTTATACTACTCTGAATATAAAGTTTTAGCGACTGTAACCACTTAATTCTACCTGAATTTTCCGGGGTCCAGTGCTGCCCCCATTTAAAATAAATCTATTGAAAGGAAACGGAGATTTCATTTGAAATTTTGTCTTGATCAGACCCTAGATAACCCTTTAAACTATTTTATGAACTATTTTTTACAGTTTAAAGTGAGAACGTGAAGCTTTTCTACTCACAATTGCGAAAAACGGCCACTTTTGGCGTATGTGTGTAGAAAAGCTTCATGTTCTCACTTTAAACTGTAAACAGTAGTTCATAAAATAGTTTGAAGGGTTATCTAGAGTCTGATCATGACAAAATTTTAAATGATGTCTCCGTTTCCTATCAGTTGATTTATTTTAAATAGGGGCAGCACTGGACCCAGGAAAATTCATGTAGCCCCTTAACACACACAGTTGAAGTGCTTACGAATTTATTTTTTTGTCTAATGTAGAATATTTCAAGACGCTCCGATTCTGAATTGTATAGTAGTAGTATCATTAAAGAAACATTCATATGCATACATTTATTGGTTCTTTTAGTTCTATTGACTTTTTAACAGTAGAATACAATTTATAAATAACCCCCTTTCCTCCTTTTACAGATGAGCAACAGTATGCCCGCGACACAGGTCGGCGACGGTCGCTGATGACAGTCGCCGACCGTCCCTCGTCCACCTGTGTCGTGGGCATACTGTCGCTCGACTGTAAGAGCCCTAAAGGAAGTATCTAAGTAGACGGGCAGCAATGTCCTCAGTGCAACGAATCCATCTACTGCGATCACCAACCTGCCTAAGAGTGGTCATTATGGAAAAATATTGATAGAGGCTTTTAGTGGACTGCTTTCTTTTTGTCGTTGGCGCAAACTATTTTTTCCCTCCAAAATGATGCCACTCTTAAAGCGTTGTCCGTAGCCTCAGAAAGGTTACATTTAGTGTAGCTGTAGGGTACGATAGGCAAGAAATTTGACGTAGTCTGGTCACTATAGCCACGCTGGCACTGTGATGCGGATTCATCAATATGTAACACCATTACACTCACTAGATGGACTCGGAGAACTTTTCGCTCGATCGTTCAATAAACTTGCGCAACATTGTATGCTATGATTTCTTCCATTAGTTAGGTAGGTAAGTTCAAACATCAGTAGATACTAGTTAATAAGAGTTTGTATCTGCTAGGCGAAACGCAGCATGTCACCTTAATAAGCCAAAGATAAATATGAAGAAGTACGTATTTGTTATCAATATTTCCATTTGATATTGTACTAGCACTAGTTGTGCCTACTGGCTCCACTACTCGTGAAAATTTCGGGATAAAAAGTGTCCTTTATCCTTCCCCGGGTCTCAAACCACATATATTCATACCAAATTTCACCTTGATCGCTTCACTGGTTGAAACGTAAAGAGGAAATAGACTAATAGAGTTACTTTCTTTCTTTGTGAATAATCACAAAACAATCCAGGGATCGGGACTTATGGAAAGAAAGAGGGAAGGCTTTTGCCCAGCAATGGAACCTAAATGGCTACCAAAAAAATCGCAACACATGTTATTGTTATTTAATTACATAATAATAGGTTGGGGAAAGTCTTTTCGCATTTTATATGAAAATTCAAAACATTTTTTAATATAGTTATTTAAATTTAACTAAAGTATGTAGGTACCATTTTGTTCGATAACTTTTTGCCATCTTATGGGTAGGGACATGATCCCATTGCTATAGAAATTTTGGGGCTTCTGATCAAAAAACTGCGTCAAGTAGTTTTGGCAGTCCTCTCGTGATGTTAACCTGACACTGCCTAAACAATTCTGAAGAGATCGAAACAGGTGGAAATCTAAAGGTGCCAGGTCAGGACTATACGACGGATGCATTGACACCTCCCAGCCAAACTCTCTTAATTTTTGCTGAGTGGTTAAAGATGTGTGAGGTCTAGCGTTATCATGATGAAAAACTACACCCCTTCTGTTGATTAATTCCGGCCGCTTTCTCTCAACTTCTTGCTTTAATCTTATCAGTTGTTCGTAGTAGAGTTCTGAATCGATGGTCCTGCCTGGTGGTAACAGCTCATAATGCCTTTCCAATCCCACCACACACACAGCATCACCTTGTTGCGAGTTAACCCGGGTTTCGCCACAGTCTGTGAAGCCTGACCGGCCTTTGACCATGACCTTTTTCGCACGTTCTTGTCGTACGTGATCCACTTTTCATCACCAGTTATCAATTTCTTCAAAAATGGTTCGGTCTCATTACGTCGTAATAAAGAATCACAAATGAGTACACGGTTCATTAGGTTTCTTTCAGAGAGCTCGTGAGGTACCCAAATATCGAGCTTTTTTGTGTACCCATTTTTTTTCAAATGCGCCAAAACTGTTTTTTGGTCTATTCCCAGTTCTTCAACTACGTCGTAACTACTGATATGCCGATCTTGCTCCACTTTTTCAAAAATAGTATCCATTTTATCCGTAACAGGGCGACCAGAGCCACGTGCATCTTTGACATCAAAATTTCCGGATTGAAAACGCTTAAACCAAATTTGTGCTACTCTCACAGACACTGCACTAGGTCCATAAACATCGCAAATTTTTTTCGCGGCTTGCGTTGCATTTTTACCTTTTTGGTAGTAAAATTTTAAAATGTATCTAATTTCTTCATTAGATTCACTCATCTTGACGGTAAGAAAAACAAATGAAAATCACGCATTTTCCTAATTTGAATTTGGAATTATCTTCTTTAAAATTTAAACTTTTAAATGATACCAAAACCAGCCAGGTACAAATAGTATAGCCAAAGTGGTTTTATTACAAGTTCATACATTCTATATGCGAAAAGACTTTTTCCCCAACCTAATATGTGATTTAAATTACTTTGTGCGATTCCGCCACCAGTAACATAGTATATAACTTTGACTTCCGCAAAGTAACACCTCAATCTTTTAGGTTTTAGTTCTCCTTACATTCGTTTAATAATATTATTCTTAAAATATATAATATATTGTTTAGCACTGTATATACTGGTACACATTTTTTGTATAAAACCAAACAAAATAAGCATTACACAATACAGACCAAATAAATATACACTCAAAATAAGAACCGCATCGGAATAAATAACAGGAGGAAAAGCACGCACAGGAATATCGGACAAAGCGGCGCTTTACAAACTAATTATTAACAGAAAAACCACAAAAAACCTCACGAAATTAGTTCCCGATGACAGTTCAAAAATATATGTATATTTTTTCTGGGGATATGTAAAAAATGGGTGTAGCGCCACGGCCGACGCGCGGCCTCTTTGCGCTCAGCAGGGCCTCTGCATCGACTTTCGATACTAAATTTCCTCGAGGCATATTTATTCTCATATATCGGCTGGTTTGAGATTATTTTCTACTAGAGTTTTATGTTAATCGTGGTTTCGTAACGACTAATGAATTACGTGTAACCGGGCTAACGTGACAATCGTGGCCATAACGTTCCTGTGGTTGACACCTTTTTTTTCGTTTCGTCTTGTTATGAGATAAGATCTTTCTGCATCGTTTAGTGTGATTGGGTGCTTATGGAGTGATAAAGTATCGATTTCGTATAGTGTTAAGCGGTCTTTATTATGGCCCTTTCATATTATCATCATTTTGAAATACGCTGATTTGTCAAAAGTTAACAGTTTCAAGTGAAGATATTTGAAATAACGCGTTTTACATAATTAAGGTTTATTTTTAGGACGCTAAAAGAAAGAATGAATTAGTAGGGTTTCTGATTTGTAAATAATAAGTTTAATATGCTTATTCAATGGAAAAACTATAACGATTTTTAATAACAATGAAGGTCACTTTTCAATTAACGTCATTAGATAGTTATTTCGTTCTTTGGTTAGCTTCGAGATAAAGTTTAATATTACACCGGACGATTACAAAATTTTGATTAACACTGATTGAAATTAAATAAATAGTCTTAAACAACAAAGGTAAGTTTCAAATAGTAATTTTCTATTTGGTTTGTATTTATTTTATTTTTAATTTCAACTCCTCAATCATTTCCCAAAAAAGAACCATAACTACTTGAAGTGAGCGAGACGGATGTTAGACTCAGGTCAAGTGACAGTCCACTACCATCAATCACGTCAGCTCGAAGCCTGATGATGAATAGCTCCAGCCTTCCCAATAATTATCCTTAATAAAGGATATGCCTTATTGTTATCCGACCGTGGAAAATTAAGGAACGATTGTTTTTGGAGCATTTTTGAGATTATGATTTTGAAAATCTTTTTACTCAGATGTATACAATACAAATTATTTGACGTATTGTACGTATAACTTACACAGAAGACTTACATGTGGTTCGGTGATGAGCACGCAAGGGTTAATTATTTGAATTGGCTAAGGAAGCCAAAAGTAGCCGTTTTTGACCAATTTGCGTAGAAAAGCTTCATGTACTTACTTTAAACTGTTAATGGTAGTTATTAAAATATTTGAAGGGTTATGTAGAGCTTGGTCAAGACAAAATATTTTATGATATATCCTTTACCGTATAAATAATTTATTTAAAATTGGGACTCTAAAAATTCAAGTATCGCTTTAAGTAATTGTTTTTTCTGTGATTAAAAAATTGCCCACCTTGTGAGACTTCGGATAGTTTAGGACGGACTCCTAACTTTATGACTATCTACATAATGTTATAGGTAGACATATGTAGAAGAAATAATCTTTGAGGGAAAGGGAGGGTATCTAATTCGTAGAATGAAATGGCTTTCCCTAGAAAAAAATATAGAATTAGATAAACTAAGAATAAGTACATACTTCAATAGAATACAAGAATGTACAGGCTATTTCACTAAATGATATTTCTTAGAAAATAGCAGTCAGCTTAGTTAATATTTTCTGGAAAACACTACGTTACCTTGAACAACGCCGAACGAGTAGTTCGCTCATCAGAAAGCCTGCCAGACAAAAAATGCTCCATAAATTATACAATTTATTCCCCAGACGTAAAATCTCCGTAGTACCGGCATCAGTTCTTTACAAAACGCCGACTTCGCTGTCGTAACATGGACTAGACACTTAATGTCGGTGTAAAGTTTACTAAATACCCCATTTTGAGCGTTTAATCGCTTTTAAGACCGGGCGTGTATGTGGCTATTTTAAATCCTCTTGCATGGGATATTAGCGTATTGAAATTCATACAACTATTGACATTTTACGCGTCTGTGTTCTGATGAGTTTTCTCTCAAGTCTTGAGTAGGTACTTACGTGTCATGTGAATCATATAAAAGGTGTCACGCTGATGTAAAACAAATGGGAAAGTCGGTGCCTACTTAATTATGAGTATTTAATTTATTTGTATGTAAGCTTGTCGCTCGATACTGCGTTCTGTCGATCGATTTTGAAATTTTTATTTTTGTCTACCTCCGTGGCGTAGTGGTCACCATGCTAGTCCGCCACCCAGAGGTTCCGGTCCCCCCTGTCGGTGCAAGTTGTGAATGGCCTTTTTCAAATTGTCCTGTTTCTTGGGTGTTTATCTAGGTATATATGTATTTGTTATAAAATATAGTATCGTTGAGTTTAGTATCCCATAACACAAGTCTCAAACTTACTTTGGGGCAATCTATGTGATTTGTCCATATATATTTAATTTAAAAAATATTTACTGTCTGCACGGGATTCCAAGCAGTTATTACATTCTTCCTCTTCTATCCAAAGGAAAAAAAAATGAAAGTTTGACAAAAGACGTCCTTATGAAATTTGCACTCCCTTACCTAATTGTTTCACACCCTGAGGTACAATAGAACAGAATTAAATATTTATACGCATAATAGGGTCGCTATTGAGAGGAGCTTAAATAAACTTTCCGCTAAGAAAATTGTGTAAAGCAATTAATGAATGAGTCCTTTTAAATTTTGGATTTATTTCCTTTCAGCGAGTGTTTGTTGAAATAAAAAATGCATTTTGTAAAACGTCGGTTTTATGTAATTTTTTATCTGAAATGTTTACTTGTGCTTCCATCTATATTAAACTTTGTCATTTCTGCTGTCACACTTTTGCTCTTCATATCAATTTTCTTTCCGTACCCAAAGGGTAAATCGGGACCTTTTAATAAGACTCCACTGTCCGTCCGTCCGTCTGTCTGTCACCAGGCTCTCTCATGAGCTGTGATGGCTAACCAGTTGAAATTTTCAAAGGTGATGTATTTCTTTTGCCGCTATAACAACAATATATGAAAAACAGAATATAATAAATCTTAAAGTGAGGCTCCCATACAACAAACGTGATTATTTATAGATACTGGTACGGAACCTTTCGTGCGGGCGTCCGACTCGCACTTGGCCGGAATTTTTCTAAAATATTTACTTATAAAAAATATTTATACACAAAAATGGAGCCAAAAAGATAAGAAAATAGCCCTGTTGTTTCAGTATACGTTATTTGTAATATTTTTCTTTAATTCAAGTACAACAAATACAATACATTATCACGGTTTTTATCCCTAAAGGGGTAGACAGAGCCCAAATACCTCGTTTAGCGAGATGGCGGACGCACGAATTATTTATAGTAGTAGTAAAAATATTCCGGAGTGTATATATCGTCATCAGCTTCGCCGATGGGCATCCAGTCGTGGCCTTGGTAGAGGTAGGACTTGCCCTTGCGAGCCCGGAACCCTATTTTGGCAGCTTCATCCTGTATCTTCTCTTTTTTCGGGATATCACGCGGCCTGGCCATCACATACGCCAAGTCGTTCTGTAAATTTCATGTAAGTTTTTAAGACCTTGCCACAGAATAAGTACTAGTATTCAAGTACAGAAGTCTTACTCAGAAAGGAAATTCAAAGCAATATCTACTCAATGTGGTTATAGCTATGGTTTAATTTAGCTCGTGTCAGAACTTCTCACCTCTTCATATAGATTCCTAGACATCCATTGCAACCCAATTTCATTCTTATTACTCTGGATAAACGATTCATGAAGTCGCGGCGCCATAGTAATAATGTAGGTATATTTTCGATACCTTAACGGGGAGTGACACAGGCCTGTCTTTCCTTTGCACAGATATAAATCTTCCCAGAGACTTATTCTACAAGGAGGTATGTGAAAACCTTATCAAAATCCGTCCCCTAGTTCTCAAGATAATCCGTCACAACAGACAAGTATAGTACAGCACGAATACTAATAATGCGTACTATCTGGCGCTTTGGTTTTAAAAAAAAAAAATTTTTGTTTTTTTTTTTCAATTTATTTCTCAAACAGTAATGTACTTACATTGTGTTAGAATTTATAAAGTGTATAAAATAAAATTAAAAAAAAAACCTAATTGGAAAAAATTAAAAAGCAAGAAGAATATCAAGTTAGTATCTTAAAAATCTAGAATTCGTCAAAAAAGTAGGAGCACTTTTTATAAAGAAGATCACGCACCTTGGACTTGAGCAATTGATGACTGCAAATGTTTTTTGTTTGGTAATCTGTTGAACAGCTGAATGCCTTCGTCCGCACTTGGATGCGTGACCATTCATGGCATTAAAATTTCTCGAGCTAATCCGTGCTTCGGAAGGCACATATAAGCCGTTGGTCCCAGCTGTCATTTTTGTAAGGCAGTCGTCAAGCTAGGTCAGATGCCTTCAGGCAACTTGAAAAATCTGACACTAGTGTTTCCTTTCGCTGAGTTGATCCTTATGACTCAATTATGGATTTACAAAGTGAAGTCATCTCGATTTTTGGTGTAGGGGGTGTGTAGGGTTGTGGTAATGGCGTATCATTGTTGTGTAGATTTTGTTCTTTTTTTTTTCTTTGAATTCTTCGTGTGTGTCCAACTAAAGGACTTTATGATCTGCAAAATATACTACATCATTACATTTTAATCACCTGTTTTCTGAAAAAACCAAAAACATTTTCAAACATTTTTAAAATTAAAATATAATATAAATATTATAATAATTGCTTTCATTGAGTTAGATATAAAGATAGAACGAGTTATTTGGCGTATATTAAAAAAAATATTTAGACGTTTCTACTTGCCGGAGCGAAACTTAATTCGTCTTATTATAAAAACAGGACTAACTTTGTTACTAGGTTTAAACCATTATCCGCCCAAAATGAAGTTGACATTGACAGGTGAGATAGTGTGATATTACTAGAGGTCAACTTGATTTGGTCGGATAATGGTTTAAACCTAGTAACAAACTTAGTCTGGGTTTTATAATAAGACGGAGTATGTTTTGAATTTTGTTCTTTTTTTTTTTCAGAAAACTGTTGACTTATATGTAATGATGTAGTAGTATATTTTTAGAATCAGCTCATAAAGCAAAAAAATATGACATCGATCCCCCACTGTACATAAATTCAAGATGGTTCCCCTTCTTAAATTCATATTTGAGTCATAAGGATCAATTCAGCCAAAGAAAATCTCTTGATCACCAAACACCGTATATTGCATTTTTATTTTGTGTAGATACGCTACAAACCAAAACAAAACAAAAATATAATAATAACACTTACCGAACACTGCATGTAGCCAATGTATTTGCCGTCGCCAGTCTGCTTGAAGATGATGTGGTCGGGATGGACTTTGGCATCTTTCTTCAGCTCTAAAATATAATAAGTACCTATAGTAGAGACTGTAACCTGGATTACTTAAACACCACAAATACCAACCATTCGTACATGCAATATTTAATATCACGCATTTATCTCTTAATGGAAAGATATAGCTTCGAAGAAAACAGAGCCTAGGGCCGCAATCGGTGACTGTTGACGACGGTCGCGCAGCAGTTTTTAACAGTTTGTGACAGATTAACATGTGTCACGCGACCGTTTGTGACTGTCAGCGACCGTCGCCGACAGGTGTCGCGTACATACTGTCTCTCGTCTGAAAGATTGCTAAATGGGACAAAACAGCTATAAGCTAGTTTGAAAAAATCACAGTGTCAATCAACATGCTACAAAATAATGATAATTTTTCGGACCAGCATGAAAGAATAGAAGAAACTCAAAACTCACTTTTCACAATAGGGTATCTAAGGAAATCTCCTCTGTCGCTCATCTGGACCAACAGTGCGGAGAAGTTTGCCGCTTTATTCTTCATCACGTACAAAGGTTTCGTCCAGTTGACGGGGTGCTTCGTCATGGAATCGTTAAGGAACGTTTGGATTAGCTTCTTACGCTGTAAGAAAACTTACTTACAATGCGACACAAACAAGTTGAACAAAAATGGCGGACATCAAAGCATTTTTGTACAAATCCTTGGCACGTAGGTTATCGGCGCAGGTACAAATAATGCGCCGACGACCGCCTTTTTGGTTCAATTAATGTGTCGGGAATTTGTACAAAAATTCTTTGAAGTCCGCCATTTTTGTTTAACTCATTTGTGTCGCATAAAATGCCAGTTTGATTTTTTTATTTTATAAACAAGTTTATTTGGCAGGCAAATTAAAAATCCCTCGACATTCAAGCGTTCACCCCCAATAACTTTTTAACGGCTAAATCGATTTTCATCAAAGATAGCTTAGAACCACTACAAGTAAAATTGCTTTCACATAAAAAACCGCATCCAAATCGGTTTATCCATTCGAGAGATACGATGCCAGACAGACAGACATAAGTTTCAAACTTAATATTATATCTCTCTTTTGCGTCGCGGGTTTAAAAAATAAAGTCAGTTGAAAGCAAATATAAGTCTCAGGAATATTGTAGTATTTTCGCTTCAGGCAGTATACCTATACATTGGTTTCCGATTAAAACAAAGGATAATATAGTATAATCATTAATAAAGAAGGGAAATATAGCCCCTCACCTTTAAAATATTTTGTACATAGGATTTCCGAGAACCTTTAATTTTCTCGGAAAAAAAGTCTTAAATAAATTATTGATCTAACTTGTTTCAAAAATATATAAACCTTATGTGTTAATCATAATAAGTTATCTACAATAAGATACACGCCAAATTTCATTCCAATCTGTTCAGCCGTTTTGGCGAGAAAAAGGGAACAAACATTTCTACAATCTTTCGCATTTATAATATTTGATAGGATTACTCCCTCATAGCACTATGTACTATTAAAAATATCACTTACTCTTGTCGAAGGTACGTAAAATTTAAAAACCTTCATGGGCATGGCACCTGCCCAGTAGTAGAACACCACCCAAAGGTCATCCAAGGCTGAATTAGGGTTGAACCTGCAATTTCCAATGAAAATTTAGATTGTCAACTTAGTTAAGACAATACAGGTAAAGATAATATAAATACATATGTAAAAATGTTTTTTGTGATGCGTCTATATAAGTTATATTTAGTTAAAAGGCGTATTTGTACCATCCTATATATTGTCCGCGTGGTCAAAGTTTATCTTAATTATTATTTATTATAGTAAATTTCATAATGAAACGTAACTTACTAAACAATGTCCTTTTTAATTAAGTACAAATATTTTAAGAGGTGATTCAGTCCATCATTTTGAACAACTTTTCCCAATAAATATATATCGAAATACGAAAATTTTTTTTGCGTTTTTCATAGTAACGGTATCACGTGACTACTTCGATCTGTATGAGAACCTAAATATTTTTTTTCGTATTTCGATATATATTTATTGGGCAAAGTTGTTCAAAATGATAGACTGAATAACCCCTTAAAATATTTGTACTTAATTAAAAAGGACATTGTATAAGATTTTTTTTTAAATCGGATCGAAAGTCATAATGAACTTAGTTCAGATTGGTCTAGATAGACAAACAGTTATAAAGACTATATTAACCACTTTAAACCTGATTATTAAATAAATAAAAAACATCAGATGCTTCCATAACGAATTTATAATTATTTTGAGCGCATGTTACAATAGTTTTTCAAAACTAAAAACCGACTTCCCCCCCAAAGTACACAAACCGATTTTGATAAAAATTCTATGGGACTACCTGGAAAGTATAGCCTTTCAAACAAAAAAAGAATTTTCCAAATCGGTCCAGGGGTCTTCGGATAATCGGTGAACATACATAAAAAAAAAAGATCGCGACGAATTGATAACCTCTTCCTTTTTTGGAAGTCGGTTTTAAATAGTTAAGAATAAGAAGTAAAAAAAATACCTCAGTGTTTAAATTCGAACCTGGCAAATCTCCCAAATTCGCTGCAAGAAGTTGAATCCTCGTCTTCCAAATGAGGTCCCAACGGAGCACTTTTCTCACTTGACACGAAATTATCCAATAATATCAAGAACATGAGAAAACACATTATTGCCATTTTTTTTAAATTACTGAACATATTGTTATCAGTTAATATCTAACATTAATTGAATGGGCAAAATATATATATTTACATAAAAAAAGAACTCAATATTGTTTTGACAGTGGTTTTTATATTTACATATCACCTAACATGCATTTATAATTTGAAGAATTATATTCGTTAATTACTTATACTATTTGCTATCTAAAACCGTACAGTATTTTTATTCTAGTATATGCAAAGAAAAACCAGACATACGTTTAAAAAAGTTATACCCAACTTCGGGAGCCATGTAAGGTAAACGATTTCCATATTTTTGAAATGTGCTAATAAGGATCTTAATTCGATACCGCACTCGATATACAGAAACAAAATTTTTTTGACTCGCACTTTTTTATATGTAAACAGTGATCAGATATCGGGCGTTTATTTACGTAAACTTTACGCGGCACATAACACAGCGTTGTAACAACCACCAACATGATAAAAATTATTATGTTTCGCAGCATCATTCTAGAGATTTACATTAACTACAAATATATTTAGCTGTGTGATCCACTACCAGCCCGTGCACGACTTGTTTAAAGCTACATGTAGTTAATGTAAATCGTTAGAATGATGCTTCGAAACATAATTATTTTTATCAGGTTGGTGGTTTTACAACGCTGTGTTATGTGCTGCGTGAAGTTTAAGCACATATGCCCCCGATTATCCGATGACAATAACCGTTATAAACATTTATTGCATACAAATTGAAGCCTATGTCACCCGGACAATAATGACAAATTAATGGACATATCATTAGTGAAAATTTGATAAGCCGTTCCGATGCTACGGTGGAACATACATATTACATACATACATACATACATAAACTGCTAAAATCATTACCCTTATTCTTGGCTTTGCCTTAGTCGGGTATCAAAAACAACTTTACGAGTTCCCGCGCAAGTCATGAAAGTTGATCAAGGGAATAAATAGGTAAGTGTAACTAGTTTCCATTTATAGGCCCAGTAACTTGCTAACCGCACCCCTTAGGTCTAATTCTACCCTGTAAGTAATATTAGAAATAAACCGTACAAAATCACAGTCTGAAACAATATTGTGTTTTAAGCTTTTTTTATCTTTACTGTACTAAGTTATTGCAGGTACTGACTACAGATCATCATAACCACTTCAAACGTCCCTCAAAGAATGTTTGCATTATTTGGTTTTTAAACAAACAATAGTTTGTTTGGTGCAGATGTGGAAACTGCATTGTACCGATACTCGTTTGTGCGTTAAAGTTCAAAAAGTTTGTAAATAAGATAGTTTCAAAAGCAAACAAAGCATTCGACATAATAAGACTTAAATCGATAAATTATGCTCCAGCAAGGCTTTTTTGTCAAAATTAATATCCATATCAAAATGTTTGATAATATGTAACCGTTAAGGACGTGTTCCCTAGTAGTAGTAGGTAAGTAGTAAGTATTTAGGAAATTCGATTCGATCATTGAATTTTTTGGAGAAATTTATGGTCTAACTAGTCTGTGGGACAAACCATTTAAATAGCAGCTGTACCAAATTCTTACTTAGTCGCTAAGAAAACAAATTCTTAATTGTTTTTCTTTTTATGCATATTTATTTACTTTTTCTTATACTTAAGTGTACATATCTATATATTCTTATTATATCTGTCTTCATCTCAGTTGTACCTACCTACATAATCTGCCTTTTTTTTTTACAATTTATTGGTTTAGGCATTTGTCCTCAATCTCACCTGATGGAAAGCGACGATGAAGACTAAGCCTTCCTTATTAGTTATATGTATACCTAGTTAGTTTGCTTTTAATTTAAGGAGTGCCTTCTTCAACAGCTCATATTCTGGGTTGAATCTCCCACTTCACGTCTAAAGATACGGGGTGCCCAATGCTAGTTAAGTTGAGGTCTATGGATTTAGATAGCTTTTCTTCTTATGTATGTGTTATTCTTTTATCCTATTTTAGGTAGGAAGTAGTTTTTATAAGTTATTTTTAATTATAATATTTTGTTAATTTTTATCGCCATTACAATAGATTTAAAGGCTAATTTCTAAGTAACGTTATTTTATTCTATTATTTATCTTAAATCCTCTGAATTTTTTTAACTCTGGAAAATAATTATATATACTAATATTGGGAATCTGTTATAACGAAAATCTGAAGAACGTGGCAATCAGGAGATGTGTAAGGGGTATGATCGATTCTAAAAATATCTGTCCATATGCCTATCTTTCGGGACGACATAATCTTCGTCTCTCAATTGTATATACTTAGCTTGCTCCTCTCTTTCTTTGATCACCTTCATATTCTGGATGTGTTCAATCTCTGCCTGCAGGTCTAAAGACACGGGGTACCCTATGCCAGTGAAGTTAAGCTCTTTAGATTCCGCTATTTTTTCTTCGTTTGTTTTGGGTTCTTCATTTTGGATCGCCATTATGGTAGCATAGTAGTCGTCGCAGTACATTAGGGCTAGGTAGGGGTCTACAATCTTCATGCGCAGTGTGATCACGGGGTATTTTACCTCAGGATGTCCTGGAAGATATGTGAGAGGAAAGGTATTATGAAGGGACAAAATATATGATTTACCTTACTGTTTCACACAAATTTCTCTAACAACCCAAAGGCTGGCTGTTAGATAATGCTTTTAGCATAAAGTCCGCCTATTGTGCTATACAAATAGTTTTCTGTACAATAAAGATTAAATAAATTAATGCAGTCAAACTGGAGGACCGGTTCGAACCCCGGTCAGATCAAGATGGAAAATGATCTTTTTCCGATTGACCTGGGTCTTGGCTATTTATCTACCTATACGAGTATATAGGTATTTGTTATCAGATATAGTATCGTTGAGAATCTGTGTGATTTTTCCGTACCTATACATTTGTTTATTTATTTACTTACGTACAGTTTTTAGGATATTATTATTCATTGTCAAATTTTTACATCTATATCCATCCCTGATACACATACCCGACATGCTAAGAAGAAGCTTCTCCTTTTTAAGGGTTAATATATGCTGATAATTTATCCTTAAAAAGTTTAAGCATACGAAAACAAATAAGATCATTCATAATTCGAATATGGTAGGACAATTCAACAGTGGACTTAATTTTGTTTCTTCTTCTTCTTATATTTAAGAGCTGGGTTCTTATCGGTGGAGTACTTTCCATGTCTTTGTTTATTTTGTTTAATCGGTCACATACTGTATCGTTATTCATTAACTTTTTGATCAGTGCACTATCTTGATCAAAAATAGATAAGATCCAAAACGAATAGTAGAAAAGTTGAAAAGCCATCGTCTTACGTGGTATGACCATGACGTCATGAGGAGGGATGCCGAACACCTAACTAAGAGGATGGTCCATCTGGAGGTAGAGGGCTGCAGAGGTATAGGGAGACTGAGAAAGACGTGGAAAGAATGTGTACGGACAGATATGAAGGAACGAGGGGCTAGAGCAAGTATGCATGACAAAAAGAAGTGGAAACAGTTGACATACAGAGCCAACCCCAAATAGGAAAGTGGCGAGGAAAATAATGATGATATAACTATCATGAACATATCTTAATTGTTTGTCATGGGCTGAGCTTGCTTTAAGAAAATATTTTTGTAGGATGGTTAAAGCGGAGACTAAAAATCTTACTTTTCATGTAATCGGAGACTTTCTGAGCTTTGATCGCGTGGAACAGCCCTCTCTGGTCCGCGGCTATGAGCAACAGCTCATCGGCCTCCTCCATTAGCAGCTTTGGCTGAGTCCAATCCACTTTCACTCCTATGTATGGGCCATATTCTTTTCGATACCTCTGGACTGTCTAAAAAAATTACAGATATAAATGTACCACGGTTTCTGGCCTAGAAAAGAATCTAAGTTAATTAAGAAAGAGTTCTAAGAAGCAACCATACCACACACCCCAGCCAAATCGTATTAATGCCATGACCTTTGGCATAACATTTCAGAAGAAGAAAATACTGCACATGTTAGTATTGTATACTTACCGGAGGATGAGGAATATACGTACAATCGTGCATGCATGTATCAATCTTGTCTCTTTACCCTTACGGGATTGAGAAAATCTACCTATATGACGCCAAATACACTCTAAAGGTTGTGGTAGGCATTTAAATATAAAAGGCAATCAATATACCTAGTGATACCATTTCAATGCTAATCACCACGTCCTCCATCAATCCACATCAATCAATCAGTCTTTATGGACATAACTTCCTAGCCCGATAATTTTAAGTAACACCACACATACTCCTCAATCTCGCATTATCACTATATTTATTCTACTTTAATGTTTGAAGACCTCTGTGACCTAGTGGTTACCGTTTTCGATCACCGGTCATTTCAAGATGGAAAATGATCTTTTTCAAATTGATTTGTATATATATGTGTTTTAAAATATAATATTGTTAAGTTCGTATCCCATAACAAAAGTCTCGAACTTACTTTGAGGCTAGCTCAATCTGTTTGATTTGTCCGTATATATTTGTTTATTTTTTATTTATTTATCTGCCATACTCAATACTATAATTACTCGTACTATGTTAATCAACTAACCTTTGTAGTCGGGTAACTAAACTTATGAACCACTGCTGAGTAGTCTTCTATTGTACTCCACGTGTAAAATGGTAACCAATTCGCGTCCACGATATCTTTAGGGTGGAAAACCGATTTCTTCTTAAATTCCTCGCATGTCGTCCAATTCAACTTTTGATACTCACTGTGGTCAATCCCGAATGACTTTGGCTCAAAGTAGTCAATTTTATCATTTGCTGGCGTTTTTTCTATACGGCTTTGCAAGTACTTATCAATTCCTTTTCTAGGTTTACTTCGAATATTCAAATTATCTGCCTGTAGTTTTGCAAAATCTATCCACATTGGCACTTCTTTGTCTTTTGTTTTATTTTTCATATCATCTAATAATTTGTCTCTGGGATTATAAAATAGAGGTGCCACAGTTTGGTGTGCTATAAATTGAATGTCACTAAGAGGTCTGGTCTTTAGTAAATGTCGCCTCTCTGCCTCTGTTTGTGGATGTCTCATGAAAACTTCCATGAGATCTATAGGTGTTTTGAGGCCTGTTGCAGGGTCACTAAGGCCATCAAATACGTAGGGACCTAGGAACACTGCCATTGGTTGAGGTGGGGGACCAATAGCATCGAATTCCTTATTTTTCTCTTTAGCGCTTTTTAGAAGCCACTCGTCTTCTGCTTTTCCGTTTACTAAGGTTATAATCGAAAGCCAGAACATTGGTATTGTCTTCATTTCAGTGACACTAGTAAATTGGCAAGAAGTAGACGCTTCTTAGCTTAAACTTTGTTTAAATAATCATACAATGTTACAAAGTCAGAGCTTGCAAACATTTGTTTTCGTGACTACCTGGACTGATTTAACTTTTTGGTAGGTAAGTTTCTATCTGTTAAAATAAAATGCATAATTAAATGACTACGTAAAATTCCCGTTTTTTAATTAAAATCCCATAAAATCTACATTTCGCGTTCATTCTCCGCCTCCCGTTCGCCAAACAGTCGAAATATGTAGAAGTATGCGGGGTGCCTCGCGAATCGCCCCGCACCTCATCACCCTAGTGTTGGACGACAGAATTGAACAGACTATGAAGTTCAGCAAAGAAAAACTTTATTTTTCTATTTTTTCAAATTAATTCAACTATTTAATTGACGAGGTATTTTTAATAACACCATTCTACGATACCACCTAACATTAATACCAGCAGTAAAAATAATTTTAGTTATTCATCGCTTTCTGTACATCGTTTTAACTTTTTGGCCTGTGGGTTAGGTATGCTCAAAAAGCTTACGCTCTCCGTGTTCAATATAATAATGCGTACAGGATCCTATTGGTGATGTCCCGCTCTTGTAGTGTATCAGGGATTGTCGCTGAGGCGCAAGCAGATTGCATTTACGCTGCAATGCGCAAAAGATGCACGTCCCTAGTGCGCAGAGTACGGGCGAGCGACAACAGCATCTTGAAGATGATCGCTAGCAGGCTGGACTGCCGGTGTGTCAACCACCGCTGCGCCAGAGGAAAGGTGTACAGGAGTGGCTTTTTATGAAAAAAAATAATTGCTGATAGTGAAACCTACTTGTTTGTTACTAATGCCTAGTTTATAAGTATTACTAACAAAAATGAGTCATGTAGAACTTGATGAAGATAAACAATTCATTCATTAATTCATTAACATAATAGACAATCCTGCAGATTTATTGAGAAAAGGTAGTAAATACACGAACAGATAAATAAAACTTAACTTTACTAAAAAAAATAACTTAACTATAACTATAACATAAACCTATACTAAAATATCCCTAGCTGAATAGCAATGCTGATCTCTTTGGGGAAAAAGCAGCCAGCCCTCTTGTCAACTGAGATGGCATCAGCCACGGAGAGATCTTCTTAAAAAGTCTAATAAAGTTATAATATTAGCCCTAATAAGTCTTAACAGTCTAATACATTTGTCATATTCAAAACGAAATAAAAACTGCTTGAAACATTTGAAAGTTGGTCACACCTGAACAAACCTTAAACATGATCCAAACACCTACAACAGCGCTTCCTCAGTCTGCTGACATGTTATTTGACTCTTTGTCCACTTTCACGGAAATTCGAAACAATCTTATGTTTTCAGATCAAACTTCCCGACCCCGATACGTCAACGCCCGATACGGTTTTTAACACGAACACTACAGGAAACTTATACAATCAGGGCTTACTACTAATGATCGGCGATAGATCGGCGAAGACTCACTATGACACGGATGTGTGATTCCCGATTGAACTCTCGACTCCCGACTCTGTATATTCGAAGATGTTCTCAGAATGACTACATATACAAGAAATAACAAAGTTAAGACTATACAATGCAGGTGACTTCGTGTCAGCATTTTCCACGAGTGATTCTCATATTTTTATTAAAGTTTTTTGAGTGTTCGTTCCGTAGAAACCTCAGATATATGGATAGGGCTAAAAGCCCGCACCCGTAACAACCTGATAAACATAGAGTAAGATCACAGATTTTTTTACTGTGCAAAAAAGAAAAGTTGAGTCGGTAAATTATACATTTTATCTAGCGTGCGAATTTATAAGGCAAGTTTAGTAATTATTCATTTTTATATTCCAAAAGAAAGATTTGATCCCAAAGTAATTTTTATTTATTAGATTACCCCTAATTGTATAGGCCAACGTTTTTTTTTATATATTTCAAGAGAAAGGTTTAATCAATATTAAAGACGGCGCTTTCTGTTTCATTCAGACAAAATTGCAATTTAAACATGTGCAATCAGGGGACCCCATCAGGAACAAAGTTTTGTACGCTTTCTTCGAAATAAGTCACGAGGCAGATCTTCGCGTCGCCGAACTCTGCCGGGAAGAACTAGCCTTTTTCCTGGGAAGATTAAAAAAAGATCCGCTAAATTCTGTATTGACAACAACCTCAAACGTATAGAATAATTATGGAATAAACGAAAGATGATGTACCTGGGGCGAAATTAAAATTCGCAAAAGTGCAAGATCATCTTGTCCGGGACTAAAATCGGTGTCAGGTATAATAAAAATGTCCTAGTTGAAAGGTTAGTTGGTTCATAAATGTTTTTGTACATGTCATTGTGTTGTATATAAATTTTCATTATTTTAAATAAATTTTGTTGTTTTTTTTTTGTATATTTAAGAATTGAAGAATACATCGCAAATGGAATAAACAGCCATGCATGAAACTACTCAATCCAACTCTACCAAGTTCAACATCCTGCACTTTTCCTACTACAAACTGGGCAAATTTTCCATCCCAAGCTATCCCTCGTTCTTATCATGTATAATTATATCACTACCGCTCCCATTGATACTTTAGATTTTAATGCTACTTTGTCAGCTCAGTGTCAGTGTCCAGCATCTCCTTCAAAGAACTGTTCTCATATTGTTGCTTTGCTTTATAAACTTGAAGATTACACTGTACGTTACGGTTATGATGCACTCACATGCATATCAAAATTAAAAGAATGGAATAAAGGCAAAAAGTTAGGCAATAATCCAGACAATATTTTAACTGTTAGCTATCCCACCAAACGCAAACATCTGAAGAAATCAATAATTAGTCTTATTCCGAAAATAAAAGCAAATATTTAAATGATAACTATGATAAAAATCAGTTTACGTCAAAATTTGTTCAAATAGTTCAAAGTAAAAAGGAAAAGAATTGTATGTGAAATATTTTGTTAAGCATAAAATATGATAGAGAATTTAAAACATATGTACCCCCCCCCCCCCCACCAGTGCTGCCCCTAGAGGATCTTTTTTTAATCTTCCCAGGAAAAAGGCTAATTGTACTGTGTGTCTTCTAACGCATTTTTGTGTTGTTACATATTCTTCCCCTTCTATCTTCAAGTCATCTAAAAGAACTTTGTTCTATAAGGTTTGTAAATAGGGTTTAATCCTGCAGGGAGCTACCAAACATTTCAACTTCAAGCTCTTCCTCGTCTTCCGCGTCGTCATTGTTATCAGCTATTTGCCTATGCATATTTAATATATCTTCTTGCTCATAGTACGGGAACCCGAATGGACTGTCGACTTTTAACAGTTTGGCTGCATCATTTACCTGCAAACAGATTATAGAATGGCACATAAGTTACGAAATATAATCTAGTAGTAGCGAGCTTTTAGCAACATTAGCCAAACGCTCTAAATTTCTCAATAAAAAATGCAATCACGTGAAAAATCTTTTTGTCGGCCAGCAGTCGAAAATAGAAATGATTTATCGGACAATAGTACGGTTAACAATCCTACGAAAACGAAGCGTACTGTCGGCGAGCCGTGAAACAGTATTGGGCAATCTCGAAAAAAATTATCAGTAAATACTGTTGATTTTAATTACCTTACTTTTCTTCGGCATTTTATCAGCAGGGGCCAGAGCTACGCACGTCGGATATTTGCAGTTCATAAAACCGAGATAACCCGGTTCCACAATTTTCATTACAAAAAATATATCTGAAGATGCATTATCTACAACAGCAAATAAAATTGACTTCATTATTCTAATTATGACCTATGGACTCCAGCAACAAGGCATAGTAAAGGGATGGGATAGTAAATACTTAGTCATTGATACAAGAACCGATCAAATGTTATGTCGGTCATAGGTCTACCGGGCAAAGGTTTGTCGCACAACTGGGATACATTCAGTATACTTAAATAAGTTCTTTTATCGCGTGTATTAATAGCTAATACCTAATGGTGTTAGATTTTTCGAGCAGCATAAAGGCATCAGGCACTATATATCTGTGGCATCAGGCATGGTTCGATGAGTGTCATATAATGACAATTGTTATTATTACACACTGTGAACTTGTGTGTAGGTTTCCACGCGATGTTCAGTTTTCCTTCACAAGAAGCAAGTGATGGTAGTTGAAAATGACCGTTCCAGAGTACTAACCCAGAAGTACTTACAAGTCGCGCCTAGTAAGGATAAAACTAGTAGCTCACAGATGCACAGCCTGTGTCGAAATCGCTTGGCCGCCACCCTTACTTATACTTATTAAGTTAGTTTTAAAAATTGTATCTAACTATAGTTTTAAACAAATTTAAATTAAACAAATGTAATCTCTAATCAACATATAGCGTATTTTGTTGTATGCATTCAGATTAAACACCTATTTTTCTTGTGAAAGCAAAAGACTGCCAGTGGGAAGGTTAATCGTACAAGGATAATTCGGACAAACGTGGTGATCTCAGAGAGCTTAAGCATGTTTTTAAACTAAACTTACACTCAAAAATTAAAGACGTTATGATTCTGTACATCCCGGGTGTGTCAGTTCTGATGTATAGAGCACTCAAGTCCAGAGTGGACTCCATGAAAAACGCAGTGTCGTTCCAGTTCACTGGAGGTTTCACGTGATCATCAACTATAGTTTTGAATCTTTCAATAAGCTGAAAAAAAATGCAATAATTTAAAAATCGATTCTTATTCTTGCCTCAGTGACTTGTAGTTTGCAAATTCGTACAAGACATTCTCTCCATATTTTTTTGGTAAGACATGTTTATACTTTAAATAGGTACTCTACTTACGTTACAATTCATATGTGTTATATTTTTATCAATTTAAGATTGGTATTTAGGAATGCGTACACCTACAGGTAGGCAAAGGTCAAGCCAAAAATGCTACATTTTGTTTGTTTGTTTGTAATAACTTTACTGTACAAAAAAATACATTAAAAAGACAACATACGAAAGAGCAAATATACAAAGGCGGACTTATTCCATGTAGGGATCTCTTCCAGTCAACCTGCGATAGATTGAGAGGATATTTACTCAATTAAAAGGTAGAAGCCAGTACGTACAAATTTATCTATAAGATCATACTTACATCGCTACGCACATACATTTTGTATTTGGATATTAGGTAAAAACTTCCACTGTTTGCCGCCTATATAGGTTGGGTTCATTTTAGACTACTTTGTGTTCATTGTCATTTAGGTTCATGTTAACGTCTAAAGTTGCTCTATAAGAGATGTACTGCGTTTCGTGAACCAAAGATTTCCTTTGGCAGGATTGGTTGTTGAGAACAAGGATTGATTTAAGAAGTAGAGCCACCAAGATTTTTGATGTAAGTTTTTTGCGTGCGTCACAATGAACGGTCGCTAGACGTATTTAACATTGAAGCTTTTGCCTACACATTGCTTCCCTATTACTTCTATTTGCTACTAATTAGTAGACAATTGCTTCTATAGTTATTTAGAAGACATAAATGAGTTAAGAGTGACCGTTCATTCTGACATCCGGCGGCGACATGAGGATGGCCGGTCACCTAAGCGTAGTGTTTTTGCTACGTGCAATTAATAAAATCAGTTAAGGCCAACAATTGCTACCCATTTGAGGTTTTTGGCTAAATAAAATTGTCAATGGCAAAAAAATAAAACAAGGAAAAATTTTATTGATTAACAATTGCCTAACTTATTGAAAAATAAACTTTAAGATCCTTTCTAACATGAATACATTTTTAATTTAATATTTAATACTTTAAAAACTTATAATAAGATTTAAAGTAACATATAATGAAAAGTACAATTATTTGAAATTTAATCCCTAGTTTTTTTGGATCTACTAACTTTGCTAAATAAACATTTATTACATACAATAATATAAACAAAACAAATAAGAAACTAACTACTTACTTATAAATAAAAAAGCCCTGGCAAATCGTTGCCCCGTGGTAACGTGCCCAGAAGGCTGGCAGCATTGCCACGTTGTATGGCAATGCTTATCTTTTGAGCCAGATAAAGGCCAGCCCTCTGGTCACGCGTAATTTCAGTCAATTTTCGGGCGACAGTGTTAAATAATTTATGCGCCGATGGTCCCCACGGCCCCAAAGTTTCAACCCCAAACGGCTCAAATAAGTAATTATTGCCGAGGCTACTATATTTGCGCCGTTTGAGGTTTTCTGCAGCAGCTGCGGCTGTCCCAGCTTTAGACCTTGTGACCGGGAGATGAGACGGCGCCAGAGTGTCGACACAAGTAGCGTCCCACACAAAGGGCCGTCCCAATCTCCAAGGCACAAGGGTCATCCCATCCGGTCTCTTGCCGTCATCCCTAACCAGGCCGCTAGGTTCTAGAACGGCTGGTATGTGGATGCTAGCAAGAGCCCGGTGGATTAAATTATTTAGGGCAGCATGACGCCCTAAACGCCCAGCGCTTTTACGACAAGAGAGGCCGTGGTGACCCATGTCATCAACACTGTCGCCGCAGGAGCAGCGATGTGCCACGGTGCAAATTGCGCCCAGTCTCAAAGACGTCGCTAGCCGAAAAGATTCGTCGTCAAGCAAGGTACCGAGGTTGGGTGATGGAAGGGCTTGTAGCCAAAGCCCAGATTCCCATTCCGCGACGGCGAGGAGGCGGGCTCTCTCTGCAGCACTCCCAGATGTTTCTATTAATTTAATCTGGTCTGAGCTGCAAAGCGGTCCGTCCCATAGCTTCTGCGAATTTGGAAAAACTGGAATTTTGGAATTTGGACATAGCAATGACCATGCATTCTTGGCCTCTGTCAGGTGGCTAATTTCAATGTTAGAGCTTTTGAGGATCTTTTGGCATAGATTTTCAACACTATGTGCAGAGGACAAGAAGGCTGGTAATGCAACACTGGAAATTTTTCGAATGCCCAAGCCTCCATACCGAATAGGCAAAAAGGCCTGGTCCCAAGCGCGTTCATCTAAATTAATATTTAAAATACTTGAAAGGGAATTTTTAATAAAGGTGTCTAATTTTTTAACCAAGTGGGGATACTTCCAAAAGTGGCTGCAACGCAGGTTATACGTAAAGTTAGGAACAAAAAGGCAGTAACGTATTATGGTAAAGGCAAAGTGAGTGTGAATTTCTAAAAGACGCTGCAAGGCTAAGTTAAAATTTTGGGTTTTATCATCGATGAATTTTGCAAAGGACTCTTCAAAAATAGGTGAACCTAAAAGGTGAAGGGAAGATTTGTCAAGAATTTTGATATCAGGTGCAATGCAACGAAACTTGGATATAGTATCCTCTTTAGTTGTGCATGCATCAGAAAGAAAAAGTTCACATTTTTTGAAATTTAAGTCAAGGCCAATATTGTGGAATTCTTCGGTTAAAATTTTAAAATCATTTAAAACAAAATCTGTGTTATCTGAGCCCAAACAGCCGTCATCAAGAAACCAAGCGTTAAATTTTGAATTTAGTTTTTTTAAAATTGGTTGGATGGCTAGACTAAAAATAGCTGGCCCCAGAGGATCACCTTGCTGCAGCCGACACAGGAAAGGATTAAGTTGTCTTTAAACATTAATTTCGAATTTATACTGTAACATTTCCAAATATAATTGTATAGAAAAGGAATTTTATCTCTTACCTGTGTAAGCAAGGCAGTCCTATCCACCGAGTTAAAAGCGTTTTTTATATCCACTTTCAACAGGACCTTTCCACACTGAAAATTCAAAAATGTACGTAATGAGTGGACGGCGGCTTCACATCCACCTTTGGAGCCAAAACCTAATTGGATTGGTTGAAAATATTCACTCAAAGTTGATGTGATGGCCCTACAGCAGATCTTTGAGGCAAGACGTCGGTAAAACGTACCTACAGCAATAGGCCTAATGCCGCCGTCTTTTTTTTTTAGAGCGCATAAGTTGGCGCCATAGAGGACATAGCAAACTTCTATATTTACTTTTCCGGATAACATCAAGTTGATCAAAGCAGTGAGATCTCCAAGAAGGGCTCCACCAGCAGTCCCACAGTCACTCCCCAAAAGGTCTTTAAGATGTTGAGGGGACAGGCCATCAAGACCGCTGGCCGAACCACTCCTAAAAGCTATCACTGCTTGGAGAACGTCCTCAGGAGATACTGTTAGGGGGTTTGTTAAATTGTCATGGGGGCATGGAAGGTCGAGGTCTGCAGAAGGTGGATGTCTCTCACGCAATGCTGAGAGGGTTTCTGGGGAATTTTGGGCAATCGCATCGTCAGAGAACAACATTTTGGCGGCCCCCTTTATATCTCCCTCACTAATTTTGGATTCTACATGTTTTTTCAATAAATTCGACGTGTTTTGCTGTTTGCCAAAATCATTAAAATTTAGAGGTTGAGAGTCGCAACAGTTTTTTTTTAATTTTACTTGTGAGAGTTGTATTAATTGAATTTGGTGATTCATTTTTTACATGTAGAATCCTAAAGGGGAAGGTGAATAAGTGCTCCCAGGATTCAGTGGTATTATTTGCTAAAACGTCTCTTATATTGGATGATAAGGTTTCTGCTACAGTGATACGAGCTCCTTTGGGTATTCTTTTGACTATTGGTGTACTATGTTTTAATTTTGAAAGTATCTGTTCCAAAGGGGTGTGTGTATGGAAAGAACTGGACGGTGATTCAGGTAAGGGACTAAGAGGCCTGTTCTTGTGAACTCTTGATAAATGGATATTCAGACCTCTTTGTCCCTTAAAAAACCTGGGTTGTGAGCACTTAGTACATAGTATATTGTTCTGTGACGAGGGTGTATCAGCCTGTACCTCACTGGACGACGTAACCCCATTTGAAGGCATTAAAAATATAATAAAAACACTTACACTAACCTTAAGTATTCACAAAATAAATATCATAATAACACAAAATTTCTCCGATTGCAAGTGTCACAGGGCGCAGTCCCAAAATCTATGGCATGGTTCGTGTTGCAAACGGGCTGGATAAAGACTTCTTTGAATTGAAACGTCGCTCGTCGGCGTTCTATCCACGGAACGGCACGCTAGGACGACACGTCGGACGCGCTCGCTGATTTGATGTTTTTTTTCAAACTTTGAAAATTGTAAAAACTCAATGACAGATTACTAGTTTTTTAAAGTTCTCCCAAATATCGAATCCCAGAATTGAAATCCAGAAATTCTATGAATGCAAAAATTACATCAAACTTGGCTTAGTACCTAAACTTACGCAGTTAGTATAAAAAATCCAGAAGGCTCTACTTCAAAAACCCATCTCCGGGACTGAAGATCAATCCTGCCAAAGGAAGTCCTTGGTTTATAAAAGGCGTATTCCTATTTTTTGTCATGTAAAGATCTAACAAATAAGAATCGCGCTCTAGCACATTGCTCGTTAAGTTTTAACTCCAGAATTTCCCATGATATGGCAATATCTACTAACTTAGTTGGCATTCTTTATACCATTCTTTGGCATCTCGTTTTACTAACCTGTGGTATTGCCTTCCGAAACCTCATTTGATACGGCTCCTCATAATTCAAAGACCACATGTAAAACACTTTCCAGTCGACATCAAATAGCCTCGACTCGTCTAAAGTGGCGCCCTTTAAGAATTCTTCGCAGGTAGTAAATTTTGTAATATTTTCCGGGATTAGGTTATGTACGCTCTGGAAAGATTTTGATACGTCGAGGGATAGTAATAGGAACAATATAAACATGTTTTGTCTTAAAGCCAAGGATATTTTTTAATTAAAAAAACACTTAAGCAGTTTTTACACTTGTCTAATTCTTTTTCACTTATTTATTTATTTTTATTATTATTTATTAATTATTCACTTAAGTGGGTACTAGAAGTCTTCAAAAATTATTCTAATTGATAGTTACACCTAGTGCACTCATAAAAACAAAAATAAAACTATCAGGTATTTATTTAATGTAGTAATTTCACTCGAACTCAACACAGAACTGGTGCAATAATGTTTCCACGTGTAATTAGTTTGATGTTTATATTTATTATTTACTAAACAACTTATATCAAATAATAAAACAATTTTATTATTGTTTGCAACTCTTCTTGATGACTGTGCACCTACATCTTATGTTGATATAATAACTGAGAAAGTATATCTGGCTTATTTCATCTTTACAACCTATAATTCAGTCCACTGCTGGACTAAATAAAAGGAGAATGTGCCCATAATCACCACACTGGGCAAATAGGTTTTTGATCTCAGTAGATGGTGCCTAATAAGGTCTTCGCATAGAAAACGCTGCACCCCATTCCCTATTACCGATATCTCCCGTAGTCTTGCGGCACCCGCGGGAATGAAAAGGGATGGTAATAACCCATATGACGATGATTATTTCATGATTAAGTATATTAATTAATTTTGACGTCTTTGGTTTTTAATGGACAACCATTTGAGGACTACTTTAATACCTATTAAATAAGTATTTGTACTTATTTGATATCCTTATAGGTAATTCAAAGGAAAGATCAAAAATTTGACTTATCGAACTTTACGTCCCGATTCGAAGTGGACGACCTCCGTGGCGTAATGTTCACCATGCTAGTCCGCCCGGGTTCGATTCCCGGTCAGGGCAAATTGGAATTTGGTCTTTTTCAAATTGTCCTGGGTCTTGGATGTTTATCTATATATGTATTAGTTATAAAATATCGTTGAGTTAGTATCCCATAACACAAGTCTCGAACTTACTTTGGGGCTAGCTCAATCAGTGTTATTTATTTATTTATTCGTCGTCCTTCAAGCTGTTCAATCACCACAGCTATTTCAAAGACATTGAAATAAAACAAAGAGATTAACTGAAGTCTCATTTATTCCACCAAAAGTTCTTGCAGAAACTCCTTTTTATGTTCAGAGCAAGTCATAAAACCTTCTCCCAAATCCAGGATCTCCACCGCTAACAACACGTCTTCCTTCGTCGGAGCACTGCTTTCCCTCGCTGATAGAGAGCCCACTCCGATCTGGCAGTCAATCATGACCAGGAACCTCCCATTTTCCACCAAAGTCAAGTAGAATGATAGAAGTGGCACCGTGTTTTTTGGTGGAGGTAAATCTAGAAGATAAAAAAGATATTGGTTTTTAAAATTTCCCGCATTGAACACATGATTTAACGTTTACAAATAAATAATAAATATAGACGAACAAATCACACAGATTAAGTTAGCCCCAAAGTAAGTTCGAGACTTGAGTTATGGGATACTAACTCAACGATACTATATTTTATAACAAATACATGTACAGATAAACATGCAAGACCCAAGTCAAACTGAAAAGATTATTTTCCATCTTGACTTGACTGGAGAACGAATCCGTGACAGCATGGCATGATGACTACTAGACCACAAAGGTAGAAACGTTGTATGTAACAATAATTTCTCAAATCTAAAAACCGACTTCCTCACCATAATTAGATACAAAACCGATTTTGATATAATTCGCTGGTACCACCTGACAAGAGCACCCTTACTAATAAAAAAAGAATTTTCCAAATCAGTCCTGGCATCTTCGAATAATCTGTGAATATAAATAAACTTTAGAAGTCGGCAAGGGTCATACCCATTTCCTTCCATGTGTTCCTATTCCTTGCCTTCGCTGCCCAACACCGAAAACCAGCTTATAAAACACAACCCTTAGATAGAATGAAAAACTAAACTGTATTTAAAACATATTGTAGAACTATACAGGATATCAGGAAAAGAGAAGTAAGTACTTACAGAGAAGGTCAAGAAATTAATGAGAAAGTACAGGTCG
The DNA here is from genome assembly GCA_943193695.1 of Acrobasis suavella. NCBI lineage: Eukaryota > Metazoa > Arthropoda > Insecta > Lepidoptera > Pyralidae > Acrobasis > Acrobasis suavella. Next base: position 10,568,572 of record OW971948.1, read on the forward strand.
ATAAAAGAAAAAAGATGAAGTCATCGTGTAAATACATACTGGCCTTTTTAACGATATTGGGCACAGCTGTAAAGGCTCCAGCTGTTCCAGGCTGCGCGAACATCAGCAGCTCGTAGTGGGCATGTCCCATGGACATGTACAGAGTAGCCCCGGCCCAAATCGGCTGGTCTTCTAGGTATTCATACATGTCGTTCCACACTTCGTTGATGATCTGAAATGTAATTTTCTTTCAGAATATCTTACAGGCAGCGGTGGTTTTATCTGGTATATTTTGGGATATGCGCTTAAAATTTCTTGTAATACCTTACTGCCTAAATTACCATTTAGAGTAGTATTTATAATAATTTTATGGACACAACAAAATAAATCCCAATAAACATTTCAAAAAACAAGATTGTGGCGACGAATAAGTGGAAAGGAGAATAATACAAAAGTCGCGATAGACTGCGCATTTAATCAACTATACAGCTTATTTTGACAGATCACTTCTGTGCCGATGGAGAAACGACGATATCTACGTCTTTTTTTTCTAAGGTCTAACTCTTGACTTTAGAAACTTGATAAAAAATTTATTTATTATATTTTCGGCCTTGTAGAAAAAATTCCATTGTAGAGCAAAATCGTCCTTTCCAAGCATTCCAACTCTCTCGATCGAGCTTTTTCGAGGACTAATCCTTGCAGAATGTCCTGACCAGTTCCTTTGTTAAGGCTCAATATTAATAAAGTGCACATTTCTTGCGTGTTGCATGTTGCAAAGTTTAAGCATGTTCTTAAATTACCCATGCAAGCCATCTTTTGAAATACCTCTAAACAAAACGTCAACTATTCATATTATTTCCGGCTTCAAATAAATAAACAGGCAAAAAACTTGGAAAATGTAAAGGGCCTTCAACTTGAAACATTCATAAAATTAAACGAGGTACGTACCTCACTGGTAGCATTAGTAAATTTCATGTCTATACACCTATCATCCAGAGACATGTTCCACGTGTACAAGATCCGCCAGGGCTCACCCACTACCATCTCTGTTTCAAAATAAGACTGCGGTATCATTTTCTCACACATCGATTCGTTTTTCTTCAGCTCCGGTTCGTGAATCATACGTAAGCAATGGAAATGTTCTACCAAAGAAAGTATTGTAATTAACACAGAACGTAATAAAACCATATTGGTTAGTTGCCGGTCGGAGAAGTACTGAAGCTATGAAGACATTTTTATCTTGTTATGATTTCTATTCTTTCATTATTATGACAACAGTGAAAACGATGTTATGAAAATGACCTCATAGGCAGTAGAACTTCTGGAATTAGTTGACACGATATTACACATCCGGATATTGTTATGAATATGAGACTGATGTGGAAAACCTCCCTTATATACAGGGTGTTACCTTACATACGACCTCCGTGGCCTAGTGGTTATCATGCCAGGCTGTCACATCGGACGTGCCGGGTTCGATCCCCGGTCTGGTCAAGATGGAAAATGATCTTTTTCATATTGACTTGGAACTCGAATTTTTATCTATACATGTATTTGTTACAAATTTTTTGTACGAGTATCATTGTGTTAATATCCCATAACACAAGCCTCGAACTTACTTTGAGGCTAGCTCAATCCGTGTGATTTGTCGGTATATATATTTATTTATTCATTATATAAGGTTATTAGCAAAGAGAACTTGGGCGACCGCGCTTCGCTCGATGAAAAAGGCAATCGTAATTTTTCAAAACTGAAAACCGGTTTAACTCCCAAACTACACAACCTATTTTGATAAAATTTGTATGAGACCACCTGACAAGTATGTCCTTTCAAACAAAACTTATTTTCCAAATCGGTCCATGCGTGTTTGAATAATTGGTGAACAAATATAAAAAAAGATCGCTACGAATTGATAACTTCCTCCTTTTTGGAAGTTGGTTAAAATAGAGGTTGTACGAAATTTTGTCTTAGCTAGATCGATTTTTCACGATAAGTATTTTGTTATCATGATCACGAAGAGCCTGTGCAACTTAATCACCAATTATTTACTCTTACCTATGAGTATTGTAAATGCACTAGTACTCTCATAAATTAAAATAAAATCTTTATAACACGTATTTACAATAAAAAATATTGTTTGCGTGCGTTCCTAAAACATTGATCAGATTATGGCAAAGCTATGGTAGGGTGTTTTGAAGACACCAGTGTGAATATCTATGCCATTGTAACGCATATCAGGTAGTTCTTACCTGAAAGAAGGTTATGTTTTAAACCAGAAAGAAGGTTATGTTTTAAACCTAAAACTTAAATTTTTTATCAATCAGAAATGAAGAGATTCGTAGGAGAACGAGGATCACTGTCATAGCCAAGCGAATTAGCTCATTGGTTGCAGGCCGCTTCCAATATCGGTTGTTTTTGAAATCCTTGGAGGAGGCCTATGTCTAGCAGAGGACTACCTGTGGCTGATATTAAGGCGGCCCTTCCCGGCCGCTCCGTTTTCACCGCGAGCATAGTTTGAAAAGCTTGGTGTTTCATCCAGGGCATTGCTAGAAAAAGAGGCAAACCAAAAAGAGAAAAATAGCGCCTAAGGGCATGGTTTACAGTCTATTAAATGAAATTAGTATTATTATTAACTATCCATAACGCATATAAACTATTCATAGGGTGCGGAAATTTCATAAAACTTGTTCTAGGTGATACGTGTTTATCAGTAAGCCTTACAAGTATGTGAAATAAATGTTTCGTATTCAAAATTTTCATTACATTTGCAAGGTTTGTATCGAAATATTTTATTTACTTTTACAATTTATGAGCACTTTATGAACGGTCGAAGTTCAGCTAAAATTTGTGCAAAAAACCAGATTTTTGAAGCCTTATACTGAATTTGTTTTTCTAAATTTCAAATTTTTATTTCGATAGAAACCTAGAAATAGCGCCCAAGATACTCGTACCTGTGAGTTTAAAAGTTTTTAAGAAAGATTAGATACAACGCCATAATCACGTACGAGCGTTTGTATGAAAAGGACGGGAAGGCCGCTCTTAAGATGATGTTTTCGTACTGAATATCTATCGACTGGGGTATCAAAATAAAAGATTTTATAAATGGACTAGCTGATGCCCGCGACTTCGTTCGCGTGGACTTTATGACTCCGGCGTATAAATATAAATAAAAACTAATGAGAGAGAGAGAGAGAGAGAGAGACAGAGGGAGAAAGTACTTGTAACAGTGTTAGGAGTTAAAAGTCAATATTATTTTAATTCTTTCCTTCGGGAGCCAATATGAAAAGAGCTGAAGTGTTACTAACCCTGGAGAAAGCCACAATAAGTAGGCCATGCGAAAAACCAGTCCTTAGATCGACATCAGCAGCTTTAAGCCTCTAAAACTGTGACTTATTTTCATAGCAAAGCAAGTTAACATATGGAACTGTGTATTTTCAAAAGGAAAATTGTTGGGGATGAGAGGCATACGCGGAATAAATACAGTTTCACTGGCATCACTCACTTACTGTGAGCTTTAAGTGTCTCAGCAGACTATGCCGAAGTTTAGTGGCTAAAGTTCATTGTCTAAAGTTCGGTGGGGATGACACACTAAATAAGCTGAAGTTCAGCTGCTGAAGTTCAGTGGAAACGCCGGACAGTAGTGATGTGCCGATATGAGAATTTAATCTTCCGTCTTTGGCGCGTCTGCGGCGAACGGCAACGGGAGCGGAAGAGGGAACGGGAACGGGAACGGGAGCGGAAGCGGCAGCGGTGGCGGCAGCAGCGGCGGCGTCGGCGGTGGCGGAGGCGTCGGCAGCAGCGGCGGAGGAGTCGGCGGCGGCGGCGGCGGCGGCAGCGGCGGCGGCGGCGGCGGCGGAAGCGGCGGCGGCGACGTCGGCGAAAGCGGTGGCGGCGGCAGCGGCGGTGGCGGCGGCGGCGGCGGCGGCAGCGTCGGCGGCGGCGGCGGCAGCGGCGGCGGCGGCGTCGGCGGAAGCGGTGGCGGCGGCGTCGGCGGCGGCGGCGGCGGCGGCGGCGGCGGCGGCGGCGGCGGCGTCGGCGGCGGTGGCGGCAGCGGCGGCGGCGGCGGAAGGTGCGGCGGCGGCGTCGGCGGAAGCGGCGGCGGCGGCGGCGGCGGCGGCGGCGGCGGCGGCGGCGGCGGCGGCGGCGGCGGCGGCGGCGGCGGCGGCGGCGGCTGTGGCGGCGGCGGCGTCGGTGGCGGCGGCGGCAGCGGCGACGGCGGCGGAAGGTGCGGCGGCGGCGTCGGCGGAAGCGGCGGCGGCGGGAGCGGGAGAGGGAGCGGGAGCGGGAGCAGGAGTGGGAGCGGAAGTGGGAGCGGGAGCGGAACTGGTACGGGTACGGGTATGGGTACGGGTACGGGTACGGGTACGGGTACGGGTACGAGTACGGGTACGGGTACGGGTACGGGTACGGGTACGGGTACGGATACGGGTACGGGTACGGGTACGGGTACGGGTACGGGTACGGGTACGGGTACGGGTACGGGTACGGGTCCGATTCAGGCAAAAGCATCGGAAGTTCGGCGTTATGTGTTGCTAGTAATGCAAATAACATTGCAGGCATGCATTGGCTGAAATTCAGCCGCTGAACTTCGGCATACAGTGCTGAGACATTAAGTTGGGTTCCGTTACACAGTTTCGGCGGAGTCAAATTTCGCATCAGCATTATTGGCCCTCCGACATTAAGACTTATTTTGTGAGCCGTGAGTCCATTTGCTGCAAGTGAATTAAGAAACTCAACTGGATAATTGGTGGCGTCGTCAACAACACTATCCAAGAAATCTAAATATATATTTATATATCTAAATATATATAACTCAAAGGTGACTGACTGACTGACATAGTGATCTATCAACGCACAGCCCAAACCACTGGACGGATCGGGCTGAAATTTGGCATGCAGGTAGATGTTATGACGTAGGCATCCGCTAAGAAAGGATTTTGATCAATTCTACCCCCAAGGGGATATAATAGGGGATGAAAGTTTGTATGAAACTTTGTCAATTTTAAACCGATCGGGCTGGGACTTTGTATGCATAAAGCTACTATGACGTAGGCATCCCCTAAGAAAGGATTTTGATAAATTACACCCCTACGCGAGCGAAGCCGCGGGCACAAGCTAGTTAACAATAATTTGCGACATAAGTTCTTTATTTATTGATTTTTAATTTTTTGGTGTCTATATGGCGCGTTCACATAACCAAGAATTTTCTGGTGTGTTATGCTCTGAAGGTCCGCAAATACTGAACTTATAAGTTCTACATCGGACGAAACAACTTTTTTTTTTTAAAAATTTCAATGTACAGATTTTTTTTACTCTTTTATTATAGTATACATTTAGTATGTTTTTGTTCAACGGCAACAAAAAACATCATCTATAAAATGAGATACAGCCTGGTGAGAGACAGACAGACAAACAGTCGGACGGTCTAAGTAATAGGGTCCCGTTTCTACCCTACCCTATGGAACCCTAAAAATCGAATAAAATAAGTATTTATCGGGGGCTCCCATACTACAAACGTGATTTTTCATAGATTATGGTACGGAACCCTTCGCGCGCGTCCGACTCGCGCTTGGCCAGTTGTATTATAACTCAACAAAAAGTTCTCATCAGACTTAACAACTTTTGCTAAGGCGGCATTTTAATATTTCTTATAGTTTAGCTGGACCATTATAGTTCTGCATCATGTGTTCCATTTTCCAAAATCAATTATAGCCTATATGTTGCCCAGGCTTCACAGCTATATAACAAAAAAAGTTTCATTCGAATCCGTCCAGTATTTCCGGAGATTAGCATGTACAAACAGACAAATACTATGTCAATGCAATACTATGTCACAAGTACTTAGTTGGTTTACGACTAATAATCTGGCCTTAAACACACAAAAGACTAAGTGCGTTAATTTTTCACTATTGAATAAACCTAATACTCACATACCTTTGAGTCTTAATGGTCAAGTTCTAGAATGGGTACCCAACACCAAATTTTTAGCCATAACTGTAGACTGGAACTTAAAATGGGATAAACATATTGAGGCCACTGCCAAGAAACTTAGTTCGGCAGCATATGCTGTGAGGAGGGTCAGACGGTGTACTAACGTTGAAACTGCTAGGCTAGTATACTTTAGTTATTTTCACAGCATAATGTCATATGGCTTGCTCTTATGGGGTAAAGCGGCTAACATACATGCTATCTCTGTGCTACAAAAGAGAGCAATTCGGTCGATCTACGGACTAAAATCACGCGATTCCTTAAGAGAGTTATTTAAATCTATAAATATTCTTACTGTGACATCTCAATTTATTTACGACAATCTTCTATTTGTTAAATCTAGGTTAAATAATTGCAAGAAAAATAGTGATGTTCACAGTTATAATACTCGCAACAAAAATCAGCTTCATACGCCTAAATTTCGACTTGCTAAAACTAGAAAGTCACTCTTAGGTCTAGGTATAACATTATTTAATAAACTTCCCGAAGCGATCGTTAACCTACCAATGGCAAAATTTAAAACACATGTTAAAAAAGTTTTATTGAACAATGCGTACTATACTATCAATGATTATTTAAGAGATAAAAACGCGTGGATACTTCCTAAACATTTTCCATTACACTCCACACATGAAACATAAATAGCTGCATTTTCTGTTACCATAATAAGCCTACTGTAAAAACATGTAAATGCTCTGCGATCAATAAGTGACCAACATATAATTAATATTTTCTCTTGACAAGGTCTGCGAGTTCGGGTTTTTCATGCTCACTAAAATGTCCAATCCGGTGGTGGCGTCGCTGGTCGGGTCGTTGGATTCCCTCTAATATGGTTGAGTTTAACGATGGCTGATCCGTGCGTCAACTCGTGAACGGGTGCTGCCGGGAGGGACTGGTCAGCTCGGCTTCGCTTTTTTGACTACTTAATATTTTTTATTACGCAATTTATGTTTGTTTACTGGTTCGCAAGCATTACATGTTATAATGTGTCAACATTGTATTATATTATAAGTATTTATTAATTAAAAGACAATTATAATAATATGACAAAGCCCTTCTGGCGAGTAGGCGACCAATACTGTGAAAATGAGTTTCTTTCGGCGTTTCTTCTCAGCAGTGGTCGTTACGAAGCGCTGGTATCGGTAGCTTTTCTTTAAAAATAAATTAAATTTTAATATACTTTACACGTAACATAAATTATACTTATTGACGTGTAAAAGTGCCTGTAAAGGTCTAATTTCTGAATAAACATTTGAATCTTTGAATCTTTGACAAACAGACAAACAGACAAACAGACAAACAGACAGACATTTTTTTTTATTTTCTTACTGTATTACTATATCTCCATCGCCCCAAATATTTTTTTTTGAAAAATTTTCAATGTACAGACACATTTTTTTTACTCTTTTATTATAGTATAGATTACAAAAGTAAGACAAGCTCTGTGGTCTAATGGTCATCATGCTAGGGTGTCGCACCGAAGGTCCCGGGGTCGATCCTCCGTCAGGTAAAAATGGTAAACGGGTCTTTTTTAGATTGGCCTGGGTCTTGGATGTTTACCTATATTTGTATTTGATATAAAATAAAGTATCGTTAAGTTAGTGTTCCATAACACAAGTCTCGGACTTACTTTGGGGCTAGCTTAATCATTGTGATTTGTCCGTATATATTTCTATTTAAATGTAATTCGCTATAAGAAATGCAAAACAACATGTTACTTAGCTCAACTTAGCGTATATTTATATATATAATATGGGAACAATAAATAAAATAAAATGAAATGAAATATTCCCGGTTGCACCCTAGGCATAGGTATTGCTATTGCATCTTTTTATTTAATTAATGTTATAATAATAATTAAACAAATCGTTTATTGCGGACAGCAAGATCTATACAAAGGGTTATTAACAATTGATCTTCAAAAGAGTTTGGTTTTTAGTAATGATAAAATACAGGAACAATAACACACATACACGCACATACATAGTACTCAGCGATGCTAGCAGGACAGCCTATTTTACTGCATGCAGCGTATTTATCGAGCCAGCATCGGTGAGTCCCAAGCCCAGCGGTCTGCCAGCGCTTACAAGAAAGTGTTTGGCTGATTTCAGAATCATGCGTATGAACCGAAATAATAGGTTTTCGACGTAAAATTATGAACTTTAAAGAGTATATAGTGTATTATATCATATTTGACCATCAGTATGGAAAACTTCTACACTCTAAAAAATTACTATTTTTGACCGAAGTCTGACATTTCGTTTCAAAATAAAACGTAAACTACGTTTGAATGGAAAAGTCTAGGGTAAGGGGATTCTTAAGTTATGTGCAATACGAGCAGTAGTTTTTTGCAAAATGTGCACGAAAATGTTTGTCGTGTCGACGTACGCGGTGAAAGAGATATATTTTTTTGATTCTTATATTACGGCAAGCAGGCGAAGTCTCCTTCTACCCCCAGCTTCATATTATCCACTAACATTATGATCTCTTTCACAGTCACAGTGGTATCGTTGGGCCTGGCCATCAGGTATCCGCTGAATTGGCTGCAGTTGATTAGAGCCAAGTACTTGAAGAATAAGAACGCTTTGAAAGCATAATTCGTGTATCTCATGATATGGTGGGGAGGCGATGCCAAGCCTGAAAAGAAATAACTTCGTTCATTCATTCACATGGTTAACAACTTAACATTCACAAGCTTTAATATTATTAAAACTAACGTGTCTAACTTCACGAGTAAAACCGTGTTAAAATATTAAGTTATTCATAAGTTAGTTTGGAAACTATTCAATGTCCTATTTTAAGGAGTGATTCAGTCCATCATTTTGCACAACTTTTCCCAATAAATGTATCACGAAATACGACAAAACAAATTCCATTTTAAATAACAACGTTATCACGTGACTACTTCGATATGAGAACCTAATTTTTTCGTATTTGAAGAAGTGAATCATCCCATAAAATATTAGTACTATGAGAAAGGACATTGTATAGAACTAATAAATATTTTTATAACGTAGCTAATACGTGGTCATATTTCGGTCAATCTCACCGGAACCTCACATTTTCCGGAATAAACAGTATCCTAAGCTATCTTAATGCCAAATTTCTTTCCGATCCGGTTAACCGTTTGGCGTGAAAGCGCAACAAACCAACATCCATACAAACTTTCGCATTTAAAATACTAATTAACTAGCACTTTCCGCGGGCTCCATTCTCCGTAGGAATTTCGGTGTAAAATTAATACTCTGGATCTATAAATATATTCATACCAAATTCCATCTAAATAGAGTTGTTGACGCATGAAGAGCTAAAAAAAATTTATATAAACTCACTTTGGCATTTTTAATAATTAGTATGGAAGTGGGATAGGGATAAAATGGCATAAGGTATTTTTATTTAAATAAATTAAATAACGGTAAATCATTTAGGTATAATCGTATAAGATATCATTTTAATAGAGAGAAAAAATACCTCATGATCCTGATGATGATGATTAATGACTTACCTACGGGTCGAATGTTAGTCAGAGCTCTGAATCTTCCCCGCATTTCCTCGCGGAACAAGAGATGCTCGGTGACTCGGTTGCCAAATATCATCATCAGTTCAGCATCGTGCCAATCTGGTTCCTCCTCAATGCAGCCTTTGAGAATGGCTGCAAAACGGTCTTTTGTCTATAATGATAAAAAAAGAAATAAAGAATGTGTGAGGTCATATTTGAGGAAAAGGGGGTTATCTAATACCGAGATAGTATGGAAAATGATACTAAGATTTCAAATTAAAACATGTAATAATAAATTTAAATAAAGTTAATGCCGTGAGTCGAGTAGAGAATATGCATGAAAAAAATACGTGTTATCTAACTATTTTATCCATAAATATTCAAAAGTAAAATACTAACAGTGAAAACAGAATAAAAATTGGTCGAAAAACGATCGAGATATAACGATTTTACGAAAATATGTCTATATCACTCGCAAAAACGCTATTTTCTATGGAAAATGTATAGATGATATGGACTTCGACGTCACCAGTCCATATCGGACTTCTTTTTCTAATTGAAACTTTAAAGTATCACATGTTCATCGCTGATTAAGATTTTTTATAAAACTTTCATATTTGTTTACTGTGGATAGTAAGGATTTTTTTCAGTAAATAAAAAAATACCTGCATATTCAGACGAATTATCACATCACAATTTTTTTATTATTAACTTTAACCATCGATATTAGTGCCAACAATGATTTGTCGAACTAGCCAGTCCGAATTCTTGTAAAAGACGGGTGTCTTTTACAAGACTATGGCTTGTCATAACATTATAAGCCTATCAAAGTACTCGATTTTTTTTGTACGAAAAAACTACACACCGTGTCACTAACTGTCTTAATCTTTATATTTACACATCTTCTCAACTTCATCCCCCAAGTATAGTATGGGCGCCAAATACCCAAAATGAAGTCATAATTGAAACATGGTGTCTCTGTTAACTTCGCACATATTTCCTCTGACCTCACTGCGTCTATTTCTTTGGCTTCTGACATTAATCCAACACTAAATAAAACTAAAAAAAGAAGTCGATGCTGCACGGAATCCATGTTGACACTGACTCAGGTGTTTAAACATGAATCAGTGTGGTTTTAAAAATCTACGTTTATAATATGAATCGCCTGTTATGCTTTATGTTTCTGATTACATTTGTCAACATTGTATCAACTATTTGGTTACTAGAAAAGGATTATTATGTTTCCAATACTAAACGAAAGCATTATATGTACTCATGGTACGTCGTTCATTTCAATAATTCTCAGAGAACAAAGAGAATGCAAGATCACAATGGTTTTCATTTTTGTATTTTATGTACTAAACTACAGTCTCAGAAAAAGTATGCATGCAACGTTATATAAACACGTCAAAAGTGTTCGATGGCGTCTACTTACGATGCTCGCTAAAAAGCTCGCATCGCAACCTGCGCCACTCGCATTTTTTGGCTCATCTTATATAACTTTGCATAAAATACTGTAACAAAGGACCTTTTGATATTTCTTCACTCCTGAATATAGTAGTAGTAGTCCCATACATCATACATTTTCATAGCCGGTTTCAATTTGGGATAAATATAAAAATGTTTACAAAACATATTTCAAACATTGAAAACTGGAATGTTTGTAAAACAATGACTCATAACAATCTTCTGAATTTACAAAAGTAATGACATTTTTTACTATAATTCTCCACAAACTTCTTAATCTCATTCACGTCGTTGATAAGACCACGTCTAAAATTTTTTACATTTGACTTTTTCTCAATTTTACAATACTCAAATAGTTTCGTTAGCCGCTCTCGCATCTTTGCTTTCCCTGTGACATAGCCGTGCTGCTTTGGAGTTGAGCGGCTTTTATTTCACTTCACATTAGCCGGCTTTTATTTCACTTCACCACAATCTTCGATACGTATCTTTGGCGACATAAAGTTGTCATTTGTTGGGTCTTTAAGGGTCTTCCGGTCTTCTACTTTTAAGCTTCCTATTTGTCAAATTTCACAATACTTTTTTAAACTTTTAGATCCATTATGGATGCCACTCTAGTGTTTTTAATTGCGGTATTTTTAAAACCTAGCTATCCGTTTCATTTAAAATCGAGTTTTCATGAGAACAATGAACGTAAATGTGAGAAGATGCTGGAGTTTCCAAATTACAAGGATCAGTCCGTAGTTGGTCAGTCTTGGCGGCATTACTACACTTGGAATATACTATATAAGAAGTGCTTGGTGACAAAGTTCGTGGAAGCTACATTTGAGGTACTTACTTACGTCACCTAAATTGGTCTGAAGTTGTTTGTTTTTACTACTATTACTTGTATATTTTTTATATTTAATTTATGTTTGTTTACTTGCTCGCAAGCATTACATGTTGTAATGTGTCAATATTGTATTATATTATAAGTATTTATTAAATAAAGACAATAATTATAATACGACAAAGCCCTTCTGGCGAGTAGGCGACCAATACTGTGTAAATGTTCTTTTGGCGTTTCTTCTCAGCAGTGATCGTTACTTTTCGGTAGCTTTTCTTTAAAAATAAATAACAATTTAATTTACTTTACACGTACAAAGATGCACCGATACAAGAAAAGAGGTGCTTTTAGGAACTGGGTAGGTAACTGGGAACTAGGAACCGGGAGAGAATAATTTTTATTTTATTTAATTTTTAGTGCATTATTAAAACTCGCTTGTATGTTGCAGATAATCGACCGATTTGCTCTTGAAATGAGAAATTTGGTTGACGAACAGCCAGTGTGGGACGACGCTTCCATGCTGGCGAAGACTGGCGTTGAGAAAATGCTCATGATCCCTGAAGAGGGACCCGTTGGAAGTTATAAGGCTATAAAGAACTACGCTCAAATAGGTCAGTAATTTTCCTAAAAAAAGGCTATAGGATAGTAGCCTATTAATAAGTCGTAGTAGTAATAAGTCTAGATCGACTGGATTACTTTCTCAGCTTCACCTGTTGGGTGAACGGTGGAAAAGGCTGGCTCTAAGTCGGCCATTTACATCTATTGTATGGAAGTTAAGGGGGATACCTTAATTTTTCGGTTTCCAGTGCAGTCCAATGAGGGCACCCATTTGAAATAAATCATTTAAAAGGAAACAGAGACATCATGTAAAGTTTGGTCTTGACCAAGCTTTAGAAAACCCTTCAAACTACGCTATGAACTACTGTTTATAGTTTAAGGGGCTACCTGAATTTTCCGGGGTCCAGTGCTGCCCTCATTTGAAATAAATCATTTGAAAGGAAACGGAGACATCATTTAAAATTTTGTCTTGACCAGGCTCTATATAACCCTTCAAACGATTTATGAACTACTGTTTACAGTTTAAAGTAAGAACGTGAAGCTTTTCTACGCACATACGCCGAAAGTGGCCGTTTTTCGCAATTGTGCATAGAAATGCTTCAAGTTCTCACTTTAAACTGTAAACAGTAGTTTATAAACTAGTTTAAAGAGTTATCTAGGACCTGGTCAAGACAAAATTTTAAAACATATCTCCGTTTCCTTTCAGATAATTTATTTCAAATGGGGGCAGCACTGGACCCCGTAAAATTCAGGTATCCCCTTAAAGTGAGAAAGTGAAGCTGTTCTACGCACATTAGCCAGATGTGGCCGTTTTTTGCTAAGTGCGTAGAAGAGCTTCACGTTATTGCTTTAAACTGTTAACAGTAGTACATAAAATAGTTTGAAGGGTTATCTAGGGCTTGGTCAAGACAACATTTTCAATGAGGTGTCTGTTTCCTTTTAAATGGTTTATTTTAAATGGGGGAACCACTGGACCCCGAAAAATTCATGTATGTCCTTAAAAAATAAATAAATAAGCGGCCTACCTCCAGCATTTTCCTGCAACTTTGCTCAGGTGGTCGGAAACCGAACACCTAGTAGGTGGGTGTCCAACGCTACGCTAGCAGGTACGTGGCCAGCATTCGAGAACCTTTCTACCCCATCGGCTATCCATAGATTCTCGCGCGTTGTGCGCTGGACTGTTTGCGTAAAAGTAGTTATAGACATTTTTTAAGGTTTCACCATTGGTCTCTTTTAGGAATTTTCCTACTTAGGTACTTATATCTAGTTTCGTTTTATATTTATTAATATCTCATGTTATTTATACTTTAATATATTCATGAATAGAGAATATCAGCCATATGAAAAGTTATTCATAGGTGCACTTGGGCACCCTCTTGACTATGTGTGCTGACTGATATCAGCACACATAGTTGAAAGCCTATATAGACTGTATAGGGGGTGACCTCATCTAGCTCATCCTTCATGTTCCCGTACTGCCTTTGTACTGTTCTCTAGTTCTAACCTGTATTTTTGTCCTGTGTTTATGTATTATACAATAAAGATTTTACAAAACAAACCTCCTTTTCAGTTTTCTAAAAAAATAATTTCATATACAAATTAAATTTTTAAATTTTAGATTCCTTTTTCGTCATTCTGAATCATTCATCTACCATCTCTCGAGCTGATTACATTTATATATCAGTATTGTACATTTGTAATAAATAAAATAACTCTGTGCTATTTTATTGCGCTACTTCTCTTAAGCTCTCCACTACCTACCTACGTACCTTAGCTACCTCTTTATGTCGGAGCACTAGCTGCGCACTAGCTGGGGCAGTTGGAGCTCCTACAGTGTACTAATGTACCCATACCTAGTTGAGGTCACTATATAATATACAGTGTATATTGAGTGTAAATGTACTATACACTTACACCCTGCCTTTGGGTTTTGCGACTCTTCGAAATGCCTAAAATAGTAATAGCGCATAATTTGAATCAATTATTACAGGCCACACGATGTACAATGTGCAAACCCAGAGGTTGGGCTTAAAGTTGATGAGAAATGCCAAGTTTCTAGTGATGCTGGACTGCCGAAGTGGGGTGGGACATCTCATGACCAGAGAAAATGATACCATCACCGAAACAGAGGTCCTGTCTGTAGCTGAGAGCATGCGCATCGGAAAAGGATACATAGGATGCACGACCTTTTTACGATAAAAATACGATGTATTTTTAGGTATAAATAAAACTTTTTTATTTTAACGCTTTTTTATTTAATTTATTGATATATTTGAGATGCAATGCAATGTCAGCCAACTATGTATTTAAATAAAAACTAAACAGCAGTAGACCTATCGTTGAGTTAGTATCCCATAACACAAGTCTCGAACTTACTTTAGGGCTAGCTCAATCAGTGCAATTTGTCCCTATATATTTATTTATTATTATAATTTATTTTAGGCGAGTTTCTACATAAACTTTTTGCTTTTAAGACCATTAGATACTAACTCAAAAAGATTGCTCAATAGTGTAATTTTTATCTCTATTTATGCTTTCAATTTTCCAAGATGGCCTGGGAGAAAAGAAAAATACTTAGAATGATCCAGGAAGAGAAGCAGCCGGTACATTCTACGTCAATCAAATCTAATTCCTTATCTGTCAGGCCAGTATGGAAAATTTATCCGTCTTCTTCTTAAACATTTAAGAGCTGTGCTCTTTCCGGTGGAGTGCTTTCTTGATCTCTCTTTCTCCTGCTAAGTAATTACTATTTATTACGTTAATTATTACGTAAAATGAATTATAAATAGACTTGACTAGAATAGACTAGTAAAGAAGAGGTTCTATAAAAAAGGAGATGATCCTTGATTTATTTCTCTTTAGTTAATAGAATCATGTAGTATGTTACTTTGCGGAAGTCAAAGTTACATACTACATGATTTGAATTACTTTGTGCAATTCCACCATCAGTTAGTTCATGCAAACTATTGCCGGCCGGAGCCCACCCACTACTGTTAGTCCCAGCATACCTGCCACCGACAGCTTATGCATGCTCTCTCCGATACTGTTGCATCCGCTGCGGCTGCAGCAACATCGGACACCGCATACGCGACACGTATTCTGCCTCTCCACGAGGCATCCTCAGGCACCAAACAAGTTGTTGATCGTTCGGCGGTCAAGCGTCGAATGATAAAAGTACACTTTTTTTTTTTTATTCGAACGGAGTTTACGCTGTATGCTGGAAGCATTTTACAGCTCACCGGACGCGACGGATTTTAAAAGGCGGGACTAACATTTGCCAGAATGGCAAGATGTTGACCACACCGGAAAAAGTGACAGCGCAAAGGGCTCCCACAGGGTGGGAACGAACCTCGGCTTTGAGCGTCACTGAGATCGGCTTTGACTAAGTGTCAAGCGCCTGAAGGGCCGACCGGCGAAAAGCGTCCGGGTACTGTTCGGTACCTCGTGAACGCGCCAGTCCTACTCCTATTCCTGATCCGCACTCGCCGGCGAGTGGGATTTGCGATCGAGCTAATGGTGATCGACAACGCCTGCGTTGCGCAGGTGACTCTATCGAAGGGTGAATCGCACGACTTATGGGGACGTCCGGATCATGGAGTACATGTCTTGGTCTCCTACACCTGACGAAGTTGGATGGGTCGTAGTCGGCGGCTTTCGCTACCAACTGGTTTGGATGTGTGGGGGCTCGTTCAAAGGATCGTGAAGCGGTCTTTAAAGAATCGAATGATGGAGGAGACCTCCAAGTCGCGATGCAGGTCCACAGTGCGGGTGCCCCATTCCGCCTGGGTGGCCTTCCTGAGGAACCTGTTTTGTATGACTTGGAGGGATTTTATGTGCGTTTTGGCAGCGTGTGCGAAGCATACGCTGGCGTACGACATTTTAGGGCGGATGCACAGCTTGTATAATGTCATCTTGTTACGGAGTGACATTTTACGATTGCTGATCATCGGGGATAGCCTGAAGAGGCAGTGGGCTGCGCGATTTCTAACTCTCTTTATGTGGTGACCAAAGGTCATACCACTGTCGAGAGTTACGCCTAAGTATTTGGCCGTCTTTGTCCATTGAATGGGCTGGCCGAACAGGGACAGAGTTCTGAGAAGTGGAGTGGAGCCCCCCCTACGAGGGTGGGTCGTGGCACCGTGATCGTCGCTAAAGTACACTGCGGTACTTTTGGACGGGTTCACGGTGATTCTCCACTTCTTGAACCATTCTCCAAGTGCTGTGACAGCTCTTTGGAGTTTGCTGGAAAGATAATCCTTCCAAAAATGGGAGTAGTAGATTGCCGTATCGTCGGCATATAGGGCGTACTCCACGTTGGGAGCTTTGGGAATGTCACTGGTGTACAGCGAGAAGAGATTCGGAGAGAGTACGGAGCCTTGCGGGACTCCTGCTCTGATAGGGTGCGGCCTAGATAAGCAGCCCTGTAGACGATAGCGGAACGACCTGTTCGACAGGAAATCTCGTATGATGCGCACGAGATTGATTGACATGCCCATGCGGACGAGTTTGGATACCAAACCCTCATGCCAGACCTTGTCGAAGGCCGTTGCTATGTCAAAGAAGACCGCTCCAGTTGGCCTACCTGAGTTTTTGTGGTGGAGGATGTGCTCCGTAAGGCGGTGCACTTGCTGGATACACGAATGTTTGGGGCGGAAACCAAACTGTTCGGGAGGTATTATGGAGGGCTTGGAATCTAAAAATTCCTTGAGCCGCGTCAGGATGATGCGTTCGTATATCTTCCCCAAAGTGCTAAGTAGACTTATGGGTCGATATGAAGAGGGGTTGCTCAGGTCTTTGCCTGCTTTTGGAATCCCTATAACCACTGCGTCTTTCCAGGCGGCTGGAAAAGTGCAGTTTGCTAATGCTGCATTGAAAATGCATACTATTAGCAACAGGAGGGTTTCGGGGAGGCGTCTGAGGACACCGTTAGAAATGCCGTCAGCTCCGGGAGCTTTCCGGGGGCTATTGGACCTTATGATTTCTTCCACCTCCTCGAGCGTGGTCGGTCGGAGGGGAATGTCTGGGAGGGGGAGAGAGTCAGGTGAGAGGCTGAGGGTTTCAGCTTGCTCGTTGACTGTATCTGAGTGCGCTTGTTCTACGGGCTCAAGACAAGGGGAGCATTGCATCTCCAGGTTGTTTGCTAAGCATTCAACCTTCTCGTCGTCGTCAAAGGCGACGGAGCCGTAGGAGTGTTTGAGAGGAGGGGTTGGTTCTACCCTATCGAGCCGCAGTGCTCTCGCAATCTTCCAGAAGGTTGTGTGAGCAGGTTGGAACTCTGAGAGAGTGTTACCCCATCGCTCGTCTCTGATCTCGGCCAGTCGATCTCTAACTTGACGTTGGAGGTCGCGTAACTCTAATCGAGCGTATTCGGTGGGGTAAGCATCGTAACGTCTGGTCGCGGCACGCTTGCGTCTCAGCAAATCACGCATATCCTCAGGCAGTTCAAACCGATGACCAGGGTCAAGCGATGGGACCTGCCTGGAGCAGTCACTGATGACTTTCTGCAAGTGATTTGTGAGACCAGCGATAGCCTTGTCTGTATCGTCAAAGGTCACTATTCTATCTGGTGGGTTGGTTTAGAGCGTCTTTCAGCTTTCGCCAATCCGTCACCGTTCTCGTGAACGCTGTCTGTCCGTTTACTGTAGGCCCTAACTGTAGGAGTACAGGACGGTGGTCTGAATGGAGTTCCGAATGTACTTCTAGTGATACCACCTGAAGGGCGGTATTTCTGAGAAGTGCAATATCAATAACGCTGGGAGTTTGACTACTATTTTCGGGTAGTGGGTCAGGGCCTCCGAAGCCACAACTTCGTACTCTAGGTCCTCCCTGAGGTGGTCTAGTGTTATCCCGTTTGTGGATGTGGAGCTGGAATGCCATATGTTGTTCCTCGAGTTGAAATCTCCCGCCAGAATGGTGGAGTTTCCTAGTTCAAATAGAGCGGCAAGATCAGATCTGATCAAGCGTTTGTTCGGAGGTAAATAAATTGATGCGATATTGATGGCTGGATGGCCAGCCATGCCAATCCGGAGGAGTGCGCACTCGATGTTGGTGAGTGTAAGAGGTTCCAAGGGAACACAGTGGAGAGACCGTTCGAAGTAGATAAGGATGCCGCCTATGGCGCCATCTCTATCCCTGCGCATTGAGTCGTAATTCGCCATGCGCGGTGTGCGCATGCTAGGCTTGAGAAAGGTCTTTTGCAATAGTAGAATGTCGACTTGGTATTTGATGAGATACTGGCGTATTTCATCCCGCTGGTCTTTGGTTCTGGTTTTAATTCCGTCTGCGTTAAAGTACGCTATCGATAGTGAGACAGGCTTTACTCTACGATTGAGACTACCCATTATGGTCGTTTCGAGAGGAGTTCGCGCGGAATCTGGTAGGAGCCGATTTGCTCCAGGAAAGCCTTGTGTTTTGCTAGTACGC
Source organism: Acrobasis suavella (assembly GCA_943193695.1). NCBI lineage: Eukaryota > Metazoa > Arthropoda > Insecta > Lepidoptera > Pyralidae > Acrobasis > Acrobasis suavella. Next base: position 10,587,309 of record OW971948.1, read on the forward strand.
AAACACGGCGAAGTTGGTCGTCGCCTGCCTCGATCAATTCTCGTCCGATTGTATCAATCATGGAGAAGTCGATGACCGAACGTAGTCCGGTGCCTTCGGACATCCGCGGTAATTCGCAGGGTGACCGTAGCCACCGCACAGTACGTAGGACGGTCTACCCGGTGACTGCAGTGTTCGGTTGCACTCCTTGATAGCGTGTGGCCCTAGGCACTTCACGCACCTCGGTTTGGCGTAGCAATGTCTTGCCGAGTGCCCATATAACTGGCAATTGTGACATTGCCCCATTCTTCCCGTTCTATGCGGTTTTTCAACCGTAATGCCATCCAGGCCTGCCACGTCTTTGATGTTAAAAATGGCTTTGGCAGCCTTGGATTGCTCAAGAACTGCCAGTACCATGTTGTAAAGGATTTTAGGGCCTCTTTTGGGGTACATTCTGTGGACCTCCAATATCGGTAGGTTTTTTGATTTGATCCTGTAGAACGAAGTCCGTGTGGATCTGGTGTGGGAATAAAACTACACCGTATTGCCGTCCTTTCATACTGTTAGAGAAGAGGGTGGGGGAGCGGAGTTGCCCGAACGTTCTATAGTAAAAATATTTAATAAAAGGAAATTATTTACCTCAAGTTGTTTATTTATTAATTGAATATTAGATTTTTTAAATTTATTTATTTCTAGTTGCTCCCAAATACTCAATTTTAACCCTTTTTCTTCTCTTTTTAGCTGTTGGTGGCGGGTGCACAAGGGCTGTTAGTGGCAGGTATACTGGGAATAACAGTAGTGGGTGGGCGAAGGCCGGCAATAGTTTGCATGAACTAACTGGTGGCGGAATTGCACAAAGTAATTCAAATCATGTAGTATGTTATTTCTCTTTCTTCCGCTAAGTAATTACTACTTATTACGTTATTTGTTACGCAAAATGAAATATAAGTAGATTGTGTAGGATAGACTAGTAAAGAGGAGGTTCTATACAAAAAAGACATGATCCTTAAAAATTAAATTTATGAAAAATTTATTTCATCTAAAGTTACGTTCCTCACGACCTTAATTTCAGGTTTCTTCTTCCCTTTGATGCAGGACAAGTGGCCCGTGCCAAGATTGAGAGCCTTCACCATAGATATCACTTCTGTTCGGTTGACAGTGTCAGGCCGTGCCATCAGATGGCCGATACCACCTATACAGTCCCACCTCAACAGAAACCGCCCACGTTGGTACAGTTTAAATCCGAAGCGGAAGATTGAGACGCCATCTTGCAATATGTGTTCTGAAATAAGAACATACATAGCTTAGACAGTAATAGAACCGTCAGTAACAAATGTTTCTTTACGTTCATGCCCATGTTATGCAGTAAGGTAAAGTCACTAAAGACCAAAGTCGCATGTGATACCGCTGGATGATGCAAAAGGACGAAAAGAAAAGCCTCTTGAAATTCATCGGGTAATAAAATTCGTATCGGGAAAAAACAGGAGTATTATTTTAAGTACTTTGGAAGCAACAAAAAATACTTCAATACCAAACATACATATTATCACGCCTGTTTCCCACAGGGGTCAGCAGAGACCTTCACTTGCAACGATCCTGGAAGACCTCTTTCGTTACATTTACACTCATCACTCTCTTCATCTTCCTTCCTCTCCTTTTTTTAAGAACATCTGCAATCTGGCAATCTGGTTGCAACACGTTCGTCGAGGATGACCCTGACCATTCTTCCTCTAACATTCGCTCTGTAGAGAGCCCGAACTATCTCAATATTCCTTTCTCAATTTTATTTCTATCCCGACTTTTTAAAAGTAGTGCAAATTTTTAGTCTTCCAATCTGGCAACCCTTAAATGTAGAATGAAATGAAACCCACCTCTGTCAACTTGGTCATAGATTCCTTTGATTATATTGGGTATCGCGAGATACTTGCCCGGGTGGTCGTTCACAAGGATCATAAGTATCTCTTGGTAGCCCTCTTCAATGACTCCCAGCAGCGTGGCGGCCTGCCAATCTATATCTTTCACGAAGGGGCCAATGGTTTTCGAATAGTACCTGATATCCTGAAATAAGTGTACAAGATACTCTTGTCACCAGCGGAGATTAGTCTTGGAGAGATCTTTTTAAGGAGATCCCTAGCACTGGGGCCCCAAGTTCCGAAAGTCTCCACGCCAAACGGCACAATAATAACTATATTTGCGCCTTTTTGATATCTCAGCATTTTCAGCAGTTGACCGGCTCTTGAGATTGATCCCCTGAGATGGGAGGGATGGCCAGTGAGTTAACGCATGTGGCGTCCCACACTAACGCCCTGCCGCGTTCCCAACTCCCCCGATCAGTGACATTCCATTAGGTCTCTTGTAAAATTTACATTGTATATTTGGTCCTTCGATTTTAATTAAATTTTGTTTTTTGGTACAATTAAGTAATTACAAAGTCCCGAGCCCAACACGGTTTTCCGAAATATCCTTGTCCGAGATACTGTCAATCCCTAACTTATTGATTCTCGCTTATACACATGAACTAGCTGATGCCCACGAAGTTAGACAAATGTATTTGACAATCCCACGGTAACCTCATCTTTTTTTTTACGGAATCATAAGTATCCTATTTTATCCTGTTTATTAATCCAGGTAAGTTTTATTTTAACCCATTCTGCCGTTTTGTTCAACATCTATACACTTTACTCAATAAATAGATAGAAAAAAAAGAAAAATAAGTCGACTTGGCAAACAGATATAGTTTTGTAGGATTCCGTACAAAAATGAAAAAGCGGAACCATTATAGGATCACTCGTACGTCTGTTTGTCCGTCCGTCTGTGACAGCCACTTTGCTCCGAATCTACTGGACCAATTTGGTAAGATAGTGTAAACCTAAGATCCAAACACAAATGCGCAAAGTAAAACACCACTAGATAGCGCTAGTAGAAGTTAACTCGCGTCTTACTGTGAGGATTTCAAATGTGATATGTTGTATTAATTTAAAAAAAATTGCATTGTACGGAAACCTCCTCAGACGAATTCAACTCGTACTTGACTAGTTTTTTTTTAATATAAATCTCACTTAATGTTATATATAACCCTTTATTACATTTGGTGAAATTCGACTTCTTTCTTTTCTTTATATTAGTTTACTCTTCTTTGCTCGTCTGAGGAAAAAAGTAGAATATACCAGCTTCCTTCTTTCGCGGATATCGTAAAAGCTAATCTAAGAAAGGAAAATCACTCGAAAATCTATCATGTTAGCTAGGCAATGCGGCTAGCAAACCTATTTCGGATCCCTTTTTCCATCTTCAAGCCCACACTCATGCAAACTTGGCCTTTGGGTTTCAGTCCTGGGCTCTGTCTACCCCATTGGTGATAAAGCCGTGTTATGTCTGTCCTAAGTAGTCTATTAGCTTCTGATCATGTTTGGTTAATCATCATCATTATCGACTTGGAATACTCACAATAGAATGTTGTGTATAAGTTTAAATTTGGTATATTTTTTCAAAACTAAAAACCCACTTCACCCCTAAACTTCAAAACCGATGTTGATAAAACTATGGGACCACCTGACAAGTATACTAGCATATAAATAAAAAATATGTCAAAATCGAGTCAAGCCAGGAGTCTTCAAATAATCGGAGAACATACATTTAAAAAAATCTGCACTGCACTGCAGAAATTGCACCAACTTTGCTGATGTCTCAAAAGTAAGTATGTTATAAATACCGAATTAGATGGTTTCTTAAAAGTCACATCATGACAAATCTTCTCAAGATTCACGAGCCAAGTGTAGTAGGTCCTCCAAGGCAAGCCCAAAAGGAAATTTTCTTGAAAATTCTTGGTTTTCGTCAACTTTCTGCACAATTCTCCATTCTTTGTAATAGTTGACTGGCTCACTTTTAAACAATTACTTATTACTGATAGGGTAGTTAAGACAAGAATTTGCAGTGTGTGTTTAAAGAATTTCATGTTGATACTGTGACAGTTTTAGCATATGGTCTAGTTTATATACTAACCTTATGATCGGTTATGCAGTGGTTCTCAAAGTGTGCTCCTCGAATCCCTGGGGCTCCGCAAAAACCGCTGTAGCTTGGCGATAATATGCTGATCATAAAAATAATACACTTCTCTCTGGTCACCTACAATTTCTAATAAAAATGATTCCCAGCCTATACAATGCAGCTACAAAAACAAAATACCGCAACTGGACACTGAATCTGATATAAAACTTCGTTTTTGAAAACAGATATAAAATTTGAAAAAATAATTAGAAAATATCAGCTTCATTAAAAATGCACTTAATCTACCTTTTGATTTGGTAAGGCTCTGTCAAATATTTCGCTTTATTTATTTTTAAAGGATTTCGCCACCTAAAAAGTTTGAGAAACGCTGGCTTATATTGTTGATGTTTTGAAGTAGGCATCGATACTTCCTTGCTAACGTTTTTAGTTTACATCAACAGCAGTATTGTCGCTAAAGTCAGCAGTCTGGCCAGAATTTTTTCTTTTTTTTTTTTGCTCTCTCTGATGTCGGTGTTTCCATCGATCAATAGATTTTAAAGTGAAATACACAAAAAAAAAATTCAACTTATCTACCTATTCGAAAACTATGTCTTTATACCTTAGGACTCAAGTCAACTTGTTGATCCCGCGGAAGGGGTGTGTTTTCGTTCTGAAGTGGCATTTCTGAAACGCAGACTTACTAAACGAATGGTTTTTTCATACAAATAACCGGACAAGTACGTCTCGGCCCACGCGCAGTGTAGGGATCCGAAGTTGGGAATAAGACAAAAATAAAAAAATTATGAATTTTTTAATTTTCATTTTTTGAAAAAAAATTATAAGTTTGTCGACTTATAACTTTTATTTGTAAACCCTACTTAGCTCTCACAGTGTTCCTTTTAACTTCGTTATATATACTAAAACCCAAACCACGTGTTAGTAAAAAAAAACCCAACTCTACTTGTGTGAAAGCTTCCCTGATTTTTTATTTTATTTTTTTTACCACTTTATTGGCGTGATTTATATACATACCCATGCCAAATTACAGTTTTCTAGTACCAACAGCCTCTGGATAAAATCTCACAATCAGACAGTCAGAAAGGCATGACGAAACTATAAGAGTTCCTTGTTTACTACGGAACCATAAAAATGGCACCAATGTACGTTAGCGCTTCTAAATTTTGAAGTTTTAACAGTAAACCTGATATACTTAATGATTGTAACATGCTTATTTTGAAGTTCATTTCATGGGTAATAAAAGCAAAGCTGAAATGACTTAAATAATATTTTATTGTATGGTGTAGAAAAATCAAACTAGTAATTTACTTACAAAATATTTATTAATAAAGTTAAGGAATGGCTTTTATTTCTTTATTCATATTTCACTTTTAAGTTTGATTATTTACAAAATATTCGAATTTGAATTGAAATAATTGAAAATCTAGAATTAGTTTTCTTCTTTTCGTGTCTCTTAAAGCGTTGTCCGAGGCCTTAAAAAGGCCCTTAAGGCAGCTAGTTATGACCACATTGGTACTGTGTGGCAGATTGGTCATGTAACGCCATCTGGCCTTCCATGTGACCCACGGGAGTTCAAGACACCTGTACAATTTCTCTGAAGGTGGTATAAAACAAAGGGATGTGGATGTCGGTTGCACCACATTTCGAGTAAAAAGGATTTAATGAAATAAGTAATTATTACAACATATTTTACATAATTCTCTCAGTAACAATTAAACCCTTAATTTCGTTTTTATTTTTTTCCCCTACACAAGCCTGGTAACCCTCCTCCTGCCAGATCTCTGCAGCTGTCGCGAGGATTTCTAACCTGTAGAAGATTGGTATTATTTAGGAGAGTTATTGTTGTGCTAAAAAGCAACCAGCCTTTTTGTTACCGGCAGCTGTGCCCAATAATGATGTGTCGTGAAAATTTTTGACGTTTTTAGCAATATTACCGTAAACATTCCCGGCAATATTCCTAATAATGGAAATTTAGTGAAATATTGAGGATATTCCCGTAAAGGACTGAATGAAGGCACATCACTAGTCCCAACCGTAAAGGGCAAAACAGTATTTTCAGCCACCCGTTTGCCATCGAATTATAACATGTTTTGTATATTGATAGTTGTGGTGAGCTCGTCCCCTCGCACGGGAGCCCCAAGGCACGGGTATGGCGCTTTATAGAAGCAGAGTATCATTTATGCGGTTATGTCCAGCAGTGGACGTTATGTGGCTGAAATGATGATGATGATTTATGCGGTCATCCCTTTTACTACTAGAAAAGAAACTACCTATATATGTACATCCATGCACACGTCAATGTGTGAGTTTCGCCGCCTAATGAAGCAGACAACGCGGAAACGAGGGAGAGGTGCAGGGGCAGGGAATGAGGACGCATATTGCGCGGGCGGGACCCTAGAAGTTCCAATTCTACTTGTTATACTAATATTAGTCTCCACGTCAAACGACAACACATAGAAAAAATATAACCATCACTTAACGCACCTGTAGATGGTCTCATTGGACCTCGCCATCAAAAGGCTTATTTCGAGGGAACAGTCCGCCATTACTAGGAACTTTCCTTGACGGAAGAACTTAAGGACGAAGGGTAACATCGGCACTGACTGTTTAGGTAGATACACATCTGTAAAAAAAAAAAAATTTAAAAATTAAGTACCTTCATTTGTAGCTAATACCTCGATCACGTCAGCTTTTAAACCAAAAAGAACGCATCATAATTATTTGTATAAGAGCTACGATGACACAGACAGACACACATACACACAGACATGTCAAAGTTATAACAACCTTATTTTTGAATTGGAGGTTAAAATCAAGAAGAAAGAAAAACTTCACTGTTTGATTAAGACTAAGGATATAATCATTATATGTATATTAACCTCTACATTAGCCTGCTACAAAAAAAAACTTAGAATATACAAACTGCTTCGTATGAAGACAGAAGCCTGATGAAAACATAGTATGAGACTGTACTCCGAGGACTGTCATACTGAAGTCCGACTTTTAAAATATCGATGTACGGAACTTCGAAAGCTTCTGTATGGAACTTCGAAATTTGCTATAAAGAAACTTTTGAAGTTCCGAACATCGATATTTTAAAAGTCGGAGTTCAGTATGACAGTCTACTCCGGGGCTTCCGCCTACTGATGAAAACTGGCACAGGACTGTAAAGAAATCTGACATTGGTGCTAGTTAAAGAAGACTGACTTCATCTCGACTTGTGGATGTCGTAAGCGACTATAGGAGTAAGCATAAGCACAAACTCGTGTAACAACTTCATTCCCAAGGCGATAGACATTAAGCAGGCAGCTGGTCGTATCAATGGTTCCGGCTTCTAAGATTCCGATTTGAAGGATGCCAAGGATCATACTAAATGGAAAGGACCACTTTGCATGATTTCCGGCATCCTTCAAATTGGAATATTAGAAATGCCTGTGTCGTGGAAAACTCGGCTGGAACGAAGTTTGAAAAAAAAAACAATTCGTGATGGATAAAAGTGACGGAAAAATCTTACACGTTTTTTTGCCTAGCCCCCATCCGCCAAGTCCGTACCGTCCGAAAAAGAACTTAGTTAAAAAAAGGCAGAAAGCGCACTCTGGGTTCCGCAACAGCATAACTAAGAATGCTACGGGGAACGTGCTAAGTAGAGGAGAAGGAGCAAGAAGACTACCTAATTGGTGGACATTATGTACTGCTTTGAAGCTGCCCATCTGTTTGTCTGGGAAGAGCAGCATCTCCCGCGGTAGCCGCTCCTGTTTAGAGACGCGTGTCTTGGAAGCGAACAGCGCTGCCTCGTCCCAAATCACTTTTTCTTCCATATAGGAGTTCATGTTGAAAGCTATTCTGTCCTTTGCCTGAAAAATATAAAAATGAATGATAATTGAAAAGAAAAAAAAAACATTGTCAACTAAGATACAGAAAGTCTTTCACAAATATTATTGTTTAGTAGGATGACATATTTATTATTTTGTTTAAAGTTCAAACGACTGAACTGAATTTGATAAAAATTCTACAGCACTAGTCTGAAAGAACATTTTAAACAAACTACCTTGACGATCTTCGTGGCGTAGTGGTCACCATGCTAGTCCACCACCCAGAGGTCCCGGGTTCGATCCCCGGTCAGAGTTAGTTGAAAAATGGCCTTTTTCAAATTGACAACATTTCATTTTCTAAAAGGTATGAAAATTCGAGATTTGGCGATTCTGAACACGTATAATATTTTTTCAGATTTTTTTGAGTTATATTTTTAGAGATAAATGAAAAAAACTCAAAAGTACAAGGATATAGGCATTTAACAGGTTACGCCTTTGCTTGAACATCTAAAAGTAAAAAAAATATGTTAAGCTGTCAGCTGTCAATTGACAAGTGCGTCAATCTGACAACTGACATCACGAGTGAGAGAGAGAGATAATAGTAGTGTTGTCTATAGAAGTATCAGTTCGATAGGTAGACCATCTAATATCGATAGTTCTTTCAGTAAAGTAGAATTAGGATTGGAAAAAATACACATGCATTCAAATGTTTACATACTTTGGTGACGAAATGCTAATATTTCCTTTATATGATTGATATTTCACGTTAAATAAAAATTATATTGACATCCAGGTCTTAAAAACTATAAAAAAAATGAAGTAAGGAAAAATGCTACCCTAAAATGGGGCGACTTTCAAAACACAAGGTGACATTTATGACAGCTGTTTTTTTGGTTTTTTAATTAAATCTTTCAAATTTTTGAACGCATATTTATTTATATTTTTGAAATAGCAATCCTGGTACGTCCGCCTTTTTTTCACAACGCGTATACGCCGGAGCCCTTGTTTTTGTTTTCAGTCAAATTCACCTCAATTAACTTTAAAACGCTGTTACTTAAAAAGTAAAAAGTTAAACATTTTTCTAAATTCCTGTAAGGGGCGACTATGAGAATCCGTTAAAAAACGTGGGTTACACAAAAACACCATTTCAAGTATAGAGATGATAGGGCAAATTTTTTTTGTCGAGTATTACAAGCGTAATTTTTTATGCCATTTGTTTTCCACAAAACAAGTCATCAATATAATATTTTTATGCCAAAAATAGCCGAGATAGAAGCGTTCGAATTTTTAAATGAATCAAAGTAACCCTATTTTACGATACGTAAGTTTTTGTATCGATATCGATATCTTACTGCTACAACTCTATAGACGTCAGTAAAAGTTTTATTTTTAAATTATATTGTCTGGCAAAGATGTAAACTCGTTACATCCTAACTCTTGTACTTACGCTCTTTTAGAATGGAGAGATTTTAAACATTTATTTTAGGAGAAATAATGAAAAGAAAGGAAAAAGAAAAAATACGTATGTCCTTTTTTTTGAAGTTCTTTAAGGAAAAAATATAAAATAAGAATATAAAATTTTTGAAATGTTGTCAATTGTCTTGGGTCCTGGATGTTTATCTATATATGTATTTGTTATAAAATATAGCATCGTAGAGTCAGTATCCCATAACACAAGTCTCGAACTTACTTTGGGGCTAGCTCAATCAGTGTTATTTGTCCATATAAAAAAAAAAACTTTGTTAATTGTTTTATTTTAAAATTGTGAGTTGATTATAGGTACTAATTACAAACTAACATATAAAAATGAATTCCATTCTTTTTAAAAATTAATTTTATTTAAAATGACCTCCAGATGAAGTCGAAATATGTCAGTAGTTGACTTTGCACTAGAGGAACCCGTATATAGCATATTAATAATATCTATTATATTTATTCAAAACTAAAAACCGATTTCTCCCCTAAACTACACGACCAATTTTGATAAAAATTTCTATGGGACTAACTAACCCTTTAAAACGAAAAAAGAATTTCCCAAATAAATCCATAAATCGAGTAAAAGGTGAACATACATTTAAAAAAAACATAAATGATTGCAACGAATTAATAACCTCGTCCTTTTTGGAACTCGATTAAAAATTGTTTTAAATATAGTCGGAAGTGCATCATATTTTTGCTTAATTTTGTAACATACCTTAGAAGCACGATTGACTTTTTTAAACGTGATGTCGTCGCATACAGTCCCCATGTCCAACCCCCAGGAATAGTACGTCCTCCATGGCTGACCCACAACGTGGTCTATATCAAAATCCGGTGCTTTCAAAAATTCCTTGCAGGCCGCTTTGAACGCTGCATTGATGTCCACACTTAACAACAGTATGAGATAATTCACAAATGCTGCACAGTTAAAATTCATATTGACTGTATTGCGATGACTTAGATATCTGTCAGGTGAATGACCAGTTTTATTTATAAGCCGGTCCATTGTTCTGATACTAGCATCTTTGTGTACGCGTTTGAGTACAAACTTTCCCAGCAAAATGTTTGTTTTCTCTCACTTAATAAGAATTCCGGTGATTTTGCATTGCGTACTAAACCCTTACAAGATTGTTAGTCGTCCAAAGGTCACAGATGCAATAGGCAGCTAAAGAAAATCTAATACCAGTGTAGAAAACTTACATACACGAAATAACACTGCTTAGCTGCTTGGCACAAAAATTGTGCCTTTTGTACTATAAGCCTAAGATTTTAAGTGCAAGAAATTACATAAATAAATAAGTGGAAGTTCTTTTTTGCATGTGTCCGAACACTCCGAAGAGTTCGTGTCTTCAATCAATATTGTTTAATTTATTGATTAATCAATATTTTAACTTCAACTTCGCTTTTTTAATGATTTTTCTATTGACATGTAAAACTGCGCTTATGTAATTATGTTTCGATTGATTTTTATAGATACATTTACAGATGAGTTATTTACGTAGTACTTGATGTAGAGTTAAACTGAGTAAGACTCGAATTGTCTTAAATGCAAAAAGGTCTATGTAGAAACTCGTCTAAGACGCATCTCGGATCTCGTTTATTTAGCAACTCATCTAAGTTGTAAGTAGGTGTACCAATGTCTACTCGTATGTATTATCTCTTGTCATGCATTTGATATACTTACGTATCGGAAAATCATTGAACACACTCAACTGTTTAATTTCATAAAACGTTTATTTTTTATGGGAGCATTATTCCTATACATACAGGTATGCGTGCGTTTACAAAGACCGCTAAGGCTCATTTGTTGTACCGTGGGCGTTTACGAAGCTGGCCACCGATCCGTATCTTCGGCATAGGTAGAATTGGTGGGCGGAATATTATTACCAGTCGTTATATCCAGTGACAGAGAACTGGCTGGCTGTAATGACTGCGCCGCCCAGCAGCGGTGGAAATTAAAAAAAAAGGAATTAAAAGTTTTGTTTTTGATGGACGATTATAATGCTCCACGCGATTAGCGTTCTGTTTCTGAATTTTGTTTTTATCTTTTTAAACTGATGGTAAATTTTGGAAACGTTTGGGTGTAAAGTGTAAACAGTTAAACGCAGTTGCGTATTTTTCTTCATTCACAGCCTTATATATTACTTATCTTCCATTGCACGCCATTTTTCTCGGTTTTGCACCACTCTTTTCCAAAGTAACCCGGGTGTTTTGACAATATTATCTCTAGAGCTCGCCGCTGGTTTACCACAGCTTCTACGGTAATCCGTAACTTTTCTCCTCGTTGTTCCGGACTCTCCACCACCTATTTCCACTTATCTTTTAGTATTAACGAATTTAGTGAAGAAATTTGAGAAATAAGGGCGAACTTAGGTACCCTGCAGACTGCCCTTATAAAAATTACATTAAATTCTGCAATAAACTTGTAAATGCTAAAGGCAACCATGTAACGTCTCATCGTAAACACTGCTAATGAATACACAAGTCTGCTTGTCAACAGTTCTGCATATACAGGTTTCATGATACCTTCTAATTTAAGAAGTGACTATATAGAAAATATAATGTATTTTGGATGTTTATCTATATACGTATTTGTTATAAAATATAGTATCGTTGAGTTAGTATCCCATAACACAATCCCCGAAATCGTAAAAAAAATTGCATCTCCATACATTTTTGCACGGTAGATATTTTATTTTGTATGGAGGTGAAGATTTTTTTACGACTTCTGGCATAGTGCCATATTTAAAGTTGTTCACATTGATTAGTATGTTTAGTCCCTTCTTGGTTTGTACACTCTTTCCGTTACACGTTGTAGATTACATATAGGTACCTTTATTTGATTACCATAATCCGCGAACTATAATACTATGAAACCAAAATCAAATGCAAATAAGGGGTCCATATAAAAATCACGCTTGTTATATGGGAGCCTGCTTTAAATATTTATTTTATTTTAATTTAACTACTTATTTTTAAAGTGAATATACGTTTTAATATTCTGTGAATATTTCAAGCTGCTATGTCGCCGTTATTAATATCGTTAAAAAAACGGCACAAAATCACGTTTGTTGTATGAGAGCCCCACTTAAATATTTATTTTATTCGATTTTAAGTATTTGTTGTTATAGCGGCAACAGACATACATCATCTGTGAAAATTCCAATTGTCTAGCTATCCCGGCTCATGCGATACAGCCTGGTGACAGACAGACAGACCTACAGGCGGATGGACAGCGGAGTCTTAGTAATAGGGTTCCGTTTTTACCCTTTGGGTACGGAACCCTAAAAATACCCTATTAAAATTAATTACATTCAAGTAGGCGATACTTAAAATTTACATCTCGTTTTCCTTCTGACGTTACTAGGCGCCAATTGTTGGATCAATCATTGGCATGACGCTGTGTCATAGCAGACATTGGTTGACAGATGACGTCGACCTCGTGCCTCACAGGTACACAGGCAGTAAAGACCACCCTCCAAAAATTCTCGTCACTAAATATATTTATTCAGTTCAATTAATTTATTCACAAAACAATTACAATGCGACACAAATAAGTTCAACAAAAATGGCGGACTTCAAAGCATTTTTGAAGAAATTCCCAGCATGTAAGTACAAATATTGCGCCGACGACAGCCATTTTGGTACAATTTACGTGTCGAGAATTTGTACAAAAAAGTTGTTTGAAGTACGCCATTTTTGTTCAACTTATTTGTGTCGCATTGTAAGTACAATTCTAAAATTTGTAACTGAAAAAAAAAATACAAAATAATAATACTAGGTATGCCATAACAAATGTCAAAGGGAAAAGCAATCTATTTCGTCTATTGCAAGTTCTATCCATTAAAATTAAAATATATATTGCATATCAATTATCTAAAAATTTTTCTTCAGTTTTTTTCAACCCTTTCTAACGGAAAATCACGCAACCCGGCCTTAAATAAATTTTTACTGCGTATAGTTTCAGCTTATCTCAATGCTTCACTGATTTTACGCTTAATAAAGCTCTTAAAAAGCATTAATCGTTATATAAGTAGTTTTACTGTACTAAGTTTTTGAATCCTGCCAGCCAATCCAAGCCCTAGCTGGCCTGACCGCGGGTGAACCATGGCTGAACACAGCCTGTCAGATGCACGGGCGGCGGCGCACGTCAACACTACAAGTAGGGTTGTCAGCCTTAGAATGATATTTTATCTGGGAGGTCTTTACGTATCTTCCCTTTGTAACCACAAGATAAAATTCATGAATGGACACGTAGTAAAATGAGTCGTCACACGCAGGCAGGTTTTAAACAGTATTTCTTATGTCTGCTAAGAAAATGTAATAATATTAAATTGAAACACCCGTTTTGTAAAACAATCACCATAGATAAAAGAATGATATAATTATGTAATAATTCCTAGAAAAAATATTGCAACGAAATAGTATTTAAAATTATTAAAATGAAAGGTTATAAAAATGAATGTGCAACGGAACGTTTCAACTCATGTCGTACAACCAACAAAGGAAAACACTATTAAAAGCAGTCTATACGTTCGAGAGCTACGATGCAACAAACGGACAAACAGACATTGGCGTTAAACTTATAACACCCCTCTTTTTGGATCAGGGGTTAAAAATACGAACAAATCTTTTTTTTCTTTATTATGTTAGCAGAAGAAGCCATATCACTCCGCTGCTAGAGTAACGGTCTCTCCCAATTAAATAAGGATTTATCTAATCATAAATTCCTTAGTCTTAATCCAAAATCGTATGGACAATGGCCATAATCGAGTCAGGCGGGTTGGTGATCGTAGTATATATGGTCATTGCGCCGAGGATGCTATTGTCCGTTTTCTGTTAGTACTTATACTTACGAGAATTATTTACATTCTTTAGTGAGTCTCAAGTTCATCTTCCACGCAGCTCTGAAAATCTTTCTTTAAGAATTCCTATTCATTCCACTGACTTTTCTCGCGTTCTTTCTCTGTTCGAGCCGTACGCCTATGGTACTCACTACCACTTACTATCCGACGTGCCGAAACGATAGCCAGCTTAAAATCTCAAGTTAAATCTTATTTTCTATCCTTATGAAAGGTAAATAAATATCCTTTCCTTGTTTCCATTTCTCTTCATCCCGTATTGTTAATATAATTTTTTTTCAGTGTAAGTTGTACGTATTTATGTAAGATGTATATGTATGTTTATTATTATTATTGTATATAAGTATGTTTATATTGACCGCCCCGCACTACCTAATTTCCCATTACTATTTTCTATAGCGAGGTTACCTGGAAAAAATTGCTTAGCGATAAGGCCGCCTTTTGCGCATTTTCTAGATTTTAAGATAATTATTTTCTGTATTTATTTATTTTGTGCAATAAAGGGTATTGTATTGTATTGTATTGTGTATACTTCCCTTAGTCGCCTCTAACGACACACGTGGATATGAAATGGGGTAATGTCATATTATATTCTACTCTGTCATCCCCATACGGCCAAATATTACTTTTATTGAAAAAAAAACAATTAAAAATCTGGAAACTGTCAACCCTAAACCGGTTGACGGCAGAGCGCCTGACGGACGGGGGCTTTAAAGAATGGATATAAATTGGCTTCGAACCAATACTAATGGATCGGGTTTGACTCACTACTGGGCACCACAGCTAATGATTAGCAACTTAGAAGAGATCGATAACATACATTGGTTAACTTGGCACCCGGGTAAAATACTCTACAATTTTTTAACCACTGACGCAAAAACAAGGGTATTATAAGTTTCACGTCTCTGTGTGTCTGACCTTAGTGTTAGTCTGAATTTCGACAGTTGAATATTTCGATAGAGTCCCAATTTCAAAAAACCATAGTTCGAAAGAATGAACCGATTATGATGTAGTTGAAACCTGACGTGATCGAGATGGTTCTAAGCTACAGTTGTGTCACGGACATTTTTACTTTCTTTTCATTTATGTGTGGTATCATTCGTAAGTAATTCTAACAAGTTTTCAATTTCAATAACAATATTCCTTAGAGTTCCTGTGGCAAGAAAATTGTTGACTAAATCTTTGCAAAATTTTAGTCCAATTTAATTTAACCCTCATGCGCGTATACATACACCAGCAAGTTAAGGGGATACCAGAATTTTCCGGTGTCCAGTGCTGCCCCCATTTTAAATAAATCATTTGATAGGAAACGAAGACATCATTTAAAATTTTGTCTTGATCAGGCACTGGATAACCCTTCAAACTATTTTATGAACTATTGTTTACAGTTTAAAGTAAGAACGTGAAGCTTTTCTACGCACATACGCTAAAAGTGGCCGTTTTTCGCCATTGTATTATTCAAATATCCCCTTAAAATAGTTTGCAAACTACTTATGCCCGCGACTTCGTTCGCGTGGATTTTATGACTCCGGCGTATTAATATAAATACAAACTAATGTACATACATAAGAAAATACTCGTAGCAGTATTAGAGTTATATGTTAAAAGTAATATTTCTCTTGAAATATTTCTTTTTTAGATAATAAATTTGATTGAGGAATCCTATTGAAAAGGCTACCCGCTATAAAGTAACCTTTCATGTCTCTAATTCCCATTTTGTAGCTCAAACGCACCATCGTAACTTTTCGAAAACAAAATTTATAAAAATCAGCTATAGTTTGTTTTATGTGTGTATACGTGGCCAGCACTCTTATCCGATCTCTCAAGCTGCGTAAAGGCATCTTTTACGACATAGCTTGACGACAGCCAAGCGTGGGGCCAATGGCTTACCTAACCTTTAAAAGCACGAAGGAGCTCGAGAAATTTGTATGCAACTTGCGGTCACTCATCCTAGTACAGACCATTCCGGGGTTGCTTAACATGCGCAAGTGCTAGGAATACGTACTACCACCGAGCTCCTCATCAAATATATGGTAAACACTTAAAGAACAATAAACCTACATATCAAAAAGACAAACAACATATTTTGTAGGTAATTATGGTTTCCGATTTCTTATTAATGTTATAACGATCACGGGTGTAGAAAGAAGACTACCAGACTACCAGAAGTCATAAAATAAATAACCCTTCAACAAATAACAAGAATAATGAACCTCTCCCATTGGAACAACTTTCGATTCCAGCTTAACCACCGATCGTAGTTAGGGACCGATATCACTTTCAGTTCGACTTTTCCTTTCACTCCACCAAATAAGTTAGGAAAACATTTTCGCCTCCGTACCCTCCTATAATCCTCTACCTGCAGAGATATACCGTACTTACCCCGCACAGCTACTATCATCTATACCTACCGAATCATGTTCAACCGTAGACATTTTAACCCTAACCAATTATCAACGAAAACTCTACTCTATATTTCTTCCAATAAAGTTCAAAATCATTTGTTACCTTCTGGAGTTTACGACGTTCTATTTTACGCAGTTATCTCCCCACCAAGCGCCTCTTGCGCCCTGCCTCATGCATTTAAATTGCTTCATTACAGAACTAGACGCCGGGGCATAGGGTTGTCAACTCGGGAAAAATGTTTAGTGTTCAGAGAAACTAGGATTGTTTGGCGCGAAGCGAAATTGACGTAGCTGAGTAGTTAGGGTAATGCATTTCGTAATTTGATTTTGTGTAATAAAATTAAAGTTCGATTTTGAATAAGTAGTATAAGTAATAACATGCGTTAAAAATACTTCAAAATGTATGTTATATTGAAAATTGTATATTGATATAATATATGCAAAACATTACCGGCTGAAGATCAGGAACTTTCCTGCCAGCCTTTACTTAAAAACGTAAAGATACATCTACATCATTCTACATTCATGCGAATCTTTAGTCAAATGTTAACCAATATTTGTTATCTACTATTGTGTAGAGACCTTTGTTATATCCTCTGAAAACAATCTATATTTTTTCGGATGGAAATTTATTAATTTGATTTAAAATTGACAAAATCTCTGCTTTCGAAAAAACAAGAGAATTTTCTTTTTACTCTAGTCGTTGTCGAAGATGAAAGAAATTTAATATTATTTAATGGCACGACACGGCTTCTGAAGATTGATCCTTTTTTACTTACAATACCATAAGCAGGTGCATGTGTATGATCGACCGCGAATCGTATTCGCCTAAAAAATATATTTCTTTCTTTGTTTATAAGCCTATTCAATCAACTTTGCCTGAGTCAACAGCATCATGCACTTCTTAAATTTGGTTAGTCACGTTGAAAAATTTTCTACAGTAAAGGCTCTTCTAATAAATTTATTCTACCTAATAGACCCTAGCAGATGGAATAAATGGCCATCGGTTAGATTATTAAAAAAATATTGTAAACGTATTTTTTCTTTTCTCTGAGAAATAAAAAATTACAAAGATACAGCGCATTGAAATTTCGCATGACGTCACGGCTATGATCGATTTTTACAAAGAGTTGACGTCGCAAGCCCCCACTTTGATGCTTCGTATCTTTGTGAATTTTTACTTTTTTTTTCTAGGCAAACTGAAAAAATGGGTCCATTATTTTTGGATAATCTAAAAGGCGGACTCATTACAATTATGCTTTTCTAACCCTGTCGTCACCCCTAATTTATAGATAAGATTTGCCCCATAGTAACTAGGGCCAATCCACTCAAGAAAATAAGGTCCTTTTTTAATTCTTAGCAATTTTGTTAAGTTCTTTGGCAACCCTAGAGCCGCTACGAGGGAGGCAGAGCAGGGCAGCCCACTCCCGCGGACGGGATGGCCGGACCAGACCAAATTTTGCATGCCCTGACAATCGCGAACCAAATGGCTTGGTCTCGGACTACTGCTCATTATGTGAATATAGCCAAACAATTTGAAAAGAAAATGCTATTTTTTTATGTGCTTGAAGATCACGGGTCTTTTGAGAGGTTTTCGTGAGGTTGAAGATAGGTACCCTTTAGGCATTTATTTAAATCAAAACTTAAGTATCACGATTTTGCAAAATTTTCGCTACCTTGTTACAGTCTGTCAGTCAATTCTCAGTCAATTCTGCATTCGAATGCATCGATTGGAAATAGGGGTACTATTTCTGTATAATAAGATAGTACATATCTGTCTATCTGTTTTTTCGTAAAGAATTTAACACAATTCTACACAATATGTAACAAAAACCCTGTCCGATCCTTGTTGAACCATCAGCAACTTAGACTTTCAATATGAACAACTTTTCCTATGGGGCCAATGCTTGAAATACCGATTTCGAAAATAATTTCGAAATCGACATTTTCATACAAATTGCCGGCCGGCCGAACACTTTTGTATGAACGAGTCGATTTTTCTTCGAGTATCATAAAAGTTTCATATTGACAACTCAGACTCAGACCGAGTTGCTCCCACAAGGATCGGACAGGGATTCTGTTACATATTGTATAAGTAAATGTTTATTAAAAGATTTATTTAGAAACATTTTATCATTTCCCAAAAATGTAGTGTTTAATTATTATGTCGCTCTATCTCTATCTACACTATCATTAACAACGTCAAACACACGTCTTGCACGTAATCAAAGCACTAAAATAGGCAATTAATTCCTCATTACGCCGGTGGCGGGTCGCCGGTTCGAGTCAAAATTTTAATTATTAATTATGTGCTCGTTAATTATTCGATATCATTGGACCAGTGTCCGTGAGAGGCCAATTTAGTACGCTTTTTCATGTTTGCTCTTCGCGGTAGATTTAATTTAACCTATGTGATGCTGAATTTACGTGGAAAACTACATGAGCTTTCGCAAGTTAAGCAACCTAGGACGTGGTTTTGACATGGATGGGTGCCAAAAGTGGCATAAAAGATTCAGGAGCTCCTCCGTGCTTCGGAAGGCACGTCCCTTGCTGTCATAATTGTAGTCGTCAAGTTATGTCAGATGTCGTAATAACACATACGCAAAACCATCAAACAAACCTAAAAAACATGTCATATAATGATTAAAATAAATTTATGAAATTGAAATCGCAGATAGCAAAAGTTACTTGGATTGTTATGTTAACTCTTAAAGGCATATAGAAAGACCCTTCTATAGAACAATTTTGAGTGTGAACTAGCTGGAAAGTTTTATTGAGATAAATTAAAAGCGAAAGAGTGAAAAAAATATAATAATATTTATTTAAATATATATTTTGTAAATACTTAACCACCTCAAAACTTATAGTATCCAATTCATCTCCATAAATATGAAAATACGTAAAACAATTCAATTCCGTTGAAAATAGCATTCTGTATTTAAATTCGAGGAATATTACAGGTAAAAAGCGTACAGTCAGCCAGTTACTTTCATTCAGTGCGAATAGGCAGAGGTTCGACTTTCAAAATTTCCGCATGGTTGATTGCGCACCAATAGTTTGCAATTCGACATGTGTGGTCTTATGGAAAGAAAAATTAAAATATGAGCGTATATGTAGTGTGACTCAATTTTAGCATATCGACTTTACAATTATATATTTTTTTCTTAATTATTAAATGAAAGCAACGAGCATGGTCTAAGGCAAAGTGTGCTACGTGAACGGAGACTAACATTCAAATTCTTAACATCATTGTTTTAAAATTTGAGTGTTTTTATTAAAGTTGAGAATAGTTATTAAAGTTTACTTGAAAAACTTTCTCTTTTTTTTACGATTCTTTTTATATTTTCATTTGCTCAATTTATATCTGAAATTTAAAAAAAATCCTTTCCGGTTTTAAATTGTTTAATGTTACTGCCTGAGCGTGCAGGCAGTAACATTTTTAATTATTTGGCCTTCCTGAAACTACATCCCATTGCCCGGCCGGATTACAGCGATCACCGAACAAGCGAGAGTCCGGATTACCGAGGCCCTACTGTATTTACAAACTTACCTAGAGTACGTTAGTATTAGAGATCGTGATACTTAATCAATAACTAAATATTTATCAATATTTTAACCTCGAACTCAACAACAAAGACTCCAAATGCTTTGAAACAAGTATCCCAAACAATACAAGTATTGCACGTAGAAAACTCTAATCTATAAGGGAACTCTCAACTCACAGCCTTGGCTCTATTGGGCAACGTTCGCTATACATTGAAGTGTAACTTCAATAAGAAAGAACAAGCCACAGATTGAACTCTGCAATGTATGGCGAAATATTGAAGTTATCTATTGAGTTGGAAAAGGAATGTTGAAAACCTTGAAATCGATTTCATTGTTCAAGTGCAATATAAAATTGATATAAGTAATTTATAATAAAGGATTTCGTAATAAGTAAATAGGTACTACTTTTTTCACATAATTACATAGATTATTCGTCGTATTCATACAAAATCTTTAATGAGTTATCTACTTAGTTATGCCTATTTACTATAATGTCATCGATGAATAAAGTACAATTTTTT
Source organism: Acrobasis suavella (assembly GCA_943193695.1). Taxonomy (NCBI): domain Eukaryota; kingdom Metazoa; phylum Arthropoda; class Insecta; order Lepidoptera; family Pyralidae; genus Acrobasis; species Acrobasis suavella. The sequence continues at coordinate 10,607,915 of OW971948.1, forward strand.
TATTAGATATAGGTAGGTACGTAGGAACTAGACTGTATTTTAACGAGTATGGCGAAAATATTACACGAACTTATGTATCGTACAAATAAATACACCGAACGGTTATCCAAAATTGTACATAGAGTCACAGACAGCAAAATATTAAATACTATTTATTAATAAATAGTAGTAGTTAGCTTGATACCATTTATTAACGCCGTCACTCATTCAATATCCGAATTTGGAACTTATTAATCTATTGAATTCTCAAATCAAATCATAAAACGTTTTTCAAACTTGGAACAGCTGTGTCCATTTAGCGCTTCAAACGTCAACAATTTGCCCATTTTGCTGCCAATTCGCGGCAATTCTGCCACAATGTAAAAATTTAATATCAATGACTACTTTGGAACATCCAATCGGGCAAAGGTGTCACATTACGAAGGCCCTATTATCAACACTGTAGTTCTGTTTACAAACAAAATAAGGGCTTGTCATAATCTGTTTTTGGATACGGATCTATTTTCGGTCTGGCAACTTTTGGTGAATTGTTTTTTTTTCGGCGGCTTAGCAAAGGTATGGATTTCAACGCCTCTTTGTTGGTTTATCCATAGGTTGGACAAAAGGCGTTTCACGAAAAGGGAAGGTAATCGCACTTGGTCTTTGAAATCATTTGGTGGTCCTTTATAAGTCGCACGGTGACATTTTTGAAGGGCACCTTTGTCAGCTCCTAGAAATTTTACTTTCAATGGCATCGCCCTTTCAGGTAATGATATTGTTATTTTTTTAGAACGCTCAAAGGAACCGCAAATGGCTGCGCTGCGATGCAAGAAAGTAAAATTGATTTCGTGGTTTAAAAGTCATTAACTCCTTGTTTGTTTCTATTTTAGTAAATTGTACTTAAAATAACAAAAAAAATTGGCCACAGTTACCTATAAATATGGAGTGACTTTTCAAACACCAGCCAAAGTTTTGGAGCAAGTTCTGTCCATGATATTGAACTACTTTCCATATACACAATTGACGAAAAGTTAAAAAAATTCGGCTTCCCATACAAATTGACGATTGGCAAAATAGATTTGAAATGGGAGGACGAAATTTTTTTATTGGTGGTTTATTATCTTTTTTTTTTATTGAAAGAAGTTCAGTATCATGGACTGTACTTGCTCCAAAAATTTTGCTGGTGGGTAAAAAGTCACCTGTGTAACTCATCGGTCGTTAAGAACTTTATAAAACGCAATACGTATGTAATTAATATTTTTTTCATTTAAGAAAAACGGACCACTTTATGCTAAAAGGGATCGAGTTTATTTATATAATTATAAACACTGCGAAAAAACAATGGCCAGTATCTCTAGAGATACTGACCTACTGTAGAGTTTCGAAGCTTGTAAAAGGACGAATTTAAACATGCTCAAAGAAATTTTAGACATGTTACGTATGTGATAAAATTTAATGAAAATCATGGGTAGTTATATCGTAAAATTTCAAAATAAGTGATTATAATATTACTTTAGCTAAAGATAAATTTATAATGTCTGTGTTTTTGTTGCATTTCCTAACCTTTCTGCAAATGCCATCGTTTTTCCATAATTTCTGCAACGCCTCTACTATTAAATTATGTAAGTATATTATTAGACTTGGTCTTATTCTTATACCTGATAAACCAAGTTAAAGCACAAACCAAACCTCCTTTTCCCCAAACACGCTTACTTACCACACCAAAAAAAAAACGTGCATATTTCCGGAACAGAAAAAACCCGATACACATCACTTTAACGTTCCCACCTACGCAGCCATGCAAAAATTTCGCAAAACAAACTACAAATTCATACAACAATTACATTACAAACCAACCTCGGGCGTCAAATGCCGATCTCATTTATCCACTTACCATATTCACCCCTCAAAAAATTTTTATCTTTATTGTTCTAATAATAAGAACTAAAATGCAATGAGAAATAGTTTTTAAATGGTAAAAACAAAGTGGTTATGAGTCAAGCACGCGGTGAAGCGTGTTCCCTTGTAAAGGACAGAGGGCCCGTCGGTTATTTTTTCCTTAATCCTAACCAGGATTAGTGTGAAGCCCTTTTGATTGGCAGTCACCGTCAGATGCACGTCTGGGCAAGGCTGTTTTAAGATGATTTTACGCGTGAACTAACTGAACTAAGTCGTGTAGTTTGCGTGAAATTAAACGCTTTTTGCGGCCATTTCGTTTGGTTTAAAGTTAGAGTCTAAATGCTGCAAAGACACGTAGTAACTTGAGTCCAAATAGAACATTATTGATGACAGATTAATGTGGGTGAAACTTACTAAATCGGATACGAGAGAGAAAGACATTTTAAAAAATTATTATCAGCTCATCAATTATATAGATGTATTTGTTATAAAATATAGTATCGTTGAGTTAGTATCCCATACCACAAGTCTCGAACTTACTTTGGGGCTAGCTCAATCAGTGTAACTTGTCCCTATATATTTATTTATATTTATTTGTTAATTATTTTATCAGGAAACATAGATGTGACATGTGTGTCTTTGTTTATTCGATTTGGCGAGACTTTCTCTCTTTAGGCACCAGTTCAAAAAGTAACTTTTTTCTAACTATAGATTTCTTTATTCATAAAAAATCTAATATAGTCATATGGAGTCTTAACAATATGTGCAGTAACTGAAAAAAAAATGTAGTGGCAACTGGTAGACTGGTAGATACGTACTTACTGTAGATATGCTTTAACCGTGTACTTACTTAAATGTTCGTTTGTGTAAGTACATTAATTTGAAGACCTTAATATAGAAGGTAGTACTTACTTATAAAAAACGATAAAATACCTAAGTAATCGGTGTCCTTGATAAACACTTAGAGCCACGCTCGTCACGCTGTTCTCACGCGCTACTGTACTGCTGACGAGATTATACTAATGCTGGCCAGGGTTGTCTGCAAGGATAAAGAATATCTAACCTATTAATCTAACTTCATATCTTGGCACAGTTCTGATTGCATCCTAAGTTGTTTAGCTTGGAGCCTATAGGGTACATTAAGGTATTTTCTTCTCAAAATATGATACTAATGTCAAAAGAGCAAATACAATTGTATCGACCTTCATTTAAAATACTTACAAACACGTATCCACGATTTCACTAAAGATCTAAAAAAAATATTAGAAAAAAATTGAATATAAAAAGGAAAAATTCAGATAATATTTTGCGTGAATTATGGTAAACAAATCGGAGTAAAGCCTGAATGGTGTAGTGGTTAACGCAATAGACTCAATTTAACAGAGATCTCAGGAACCTCAGTTTCAAATCACACCTCAATGCAAATAAATTTTATAATAGTAAACTAAACTTGGTATGAGGTAATAATACGATGCGGGAAAAAACGGGAGCGACGAAAGTGAAGAGGAGAAAAAAAAAATTTATTCACTTTTATTTCTCCAGCTTCGAGGCGCTGTATTTTTGCGAACTTTGATTACTTTGCTGAACTAAAAAATGTGGGGTCCTTGATTTTTGATAAGCCTCAGACAGAAATCAGGAGCCAGAACCCATTAGCCTAGAACAAAGAAGCAGGATTCAGAAATCGAACTACATAAAAAAAAATGTACATAGGAACCAGAAAAATCAGTAAACAGAAACAGAAACTCGGCTGCGAAAAACAGAAAACCCAGAAGCCAGAAGTGAAGAGTGTCCAGTAAACTGAGAATGAGAATCCAGAGAAACCAGTAAACTGAAGTCAGAAGTCAAATTCCAGAAGACAAACCAGAAGGCTGCACTATTACGACAGTGTCAACAAATCTCTAATCTTACGAAGAAGACCTGCAAAGCAACGCGACGGATACAAAACAACAAAGCAGTCTATTATCCTTCCAAGTATATATCACACACCAAGTATTATATCTATCCTCCCCATACTGATTTGATGCTGGTATTCGGTCGGTTCTTTCAACTCCCTCTCTCTCCCCTACTCCCTGACTGCGAATATCTCCTACACTCCTTTATCCCTATCTACGAGTCTAACTGGTTTCTCGAGCTATGAGAGTGGTATAACGAGGTTTGGCGTCGCCATGTTCTAGGGACTGAGGACGATATACATGCATCGGCTTTGGTCTGCAAGCGTGATGACGTACTCTCCAAGGTAAACCTCATTCATAAGCTCTTGCAGCGTAACTGCTGGCTGGGAGGACTCAGAACAGAACAGAACAGAACAGAATTATGGTAAACAAATCGGAGTATCATCGCTTCATGGTGCCTATATTGCAGGATTATATTAATTTAAAAAGTAATTCAAGTGCTGGCCTACGATATTTAAAAGAAACGACAGCTAAATTCAGTTTTTGCGTTATGTTGTGTTGTACCTATATTGTTTATTTATATTTATATTGTTTAGTTAATTAAGTTTTTTTTTTCTTCTTCTAATATTGTATGTATTTTTGTGTTTCTTTTTTATGATTTAGCATATTTATTAAAGATATTTCTGTTCAAGTAATAATATACATAGGATGTAAATAAATATTTTAACAAAAAAGAACTTAAAATACTTAGGTAAATTAATTAAATGTAAACTAAAACCTAAAGAAATCAAAATATTAGAAACTAAATATGAAATACTTCCTCAAATGCATCTGATTGAGGCAAAGTACCCAAAACACTTGCAGCGTTGCCTCGCTGAATAGCAAGGCTAATTACTTAAGTGCATTTATTTTTAAATTAAATATAGGAACAAAAGTCATTTATCAGATGTTAGAAGCAGCCCTAGCGAAACTGTCAGCGCTCGACAGTGACAATTCATTCAGGCTACCTGCGCGCGCGCAGGCCTAATCCGTGTGACACATGAGACAAGCAAAGATCAAAAACTAACAGAGGCGATAGTATTATTCAAAAAGTTTAGTTCACACATAGGCCTACAGGAAATAAATGTTTGTATACCTGCTAATTTCGCTATGTATTTTTTGGTGAAACGGTATCATGGACTGAACATGACGCTAGCGCTCTGGAAACAGGGCAATGTACCTAACATTCATTTAATTTACAAAATAAGACCACATACTGTTTCATATTCAACATATGTCGGCATTATTCCTTTCCATAAAAATAATAATATTATGGAGATGATAAAAATGAACGCATTCGTAAATCCTATTAATATTTTTTTAATCTTTGACGATGTCTTGTCGACGATTTGAAACATTTATTGGTATGTATTGATCCCTGAGTGGATTTATTAAGGATCCACGCCTCTGTACATTCGACGCGCTGCCCAAAGTTTTATCTCTGGGATCTTCCCACGGTGATAAATACCAGATCTGCACGAGTATGTTTGTTGCTTCAGAATTATAAGGCTTTGTGTGTTTTGTCTTTAACCCACTTATTAAATAGGTTTTTTTTTATTTTTATTTCGAAGATATTGTTTTTGACCAGTTGTTCATAAATAAATTTCAAAAAAATAGAAACACCCATTCAACGCTGGATATTGTTATAGTGTATTTATTAAATGGTGACTATATTTTGGTGCCGTTTGGCATGGAGACTTTCGGACCTTGGGGCCCCGGTGCTAGGGTCTCCTTAAAGATATCTCTCCTAGACCGATCTCCGCTGCTGGTGACCAGGGGGCTGGCTGTTATTTCGCCCAACGCATCAGTATTCCAATCCCACGGGGAAATGCGGCCAGCGTTCTTGGCACTACGCCACATGGGCACGATTTTTTAGATTAAATTTATAGTATTTCACTTTTTCTTTTTATTTGTAAATATGTAAATTATTCTTTCTTACTTATTTAAAAAAAATATATATGGACAAATAACACTGATTGAGCTAGTCCCATAGTAAGTTCGAGACTTGTGTTATGGAATACTAACTCAACAATACCATATTTTATAACAGATACATGTAAAGATAAACATCCAAGACCCAGGACACTTTTAAAAAGGACATTTTCCAACTTGCCCTGGCCGGGGATCGAACCCGGAACCTCTGGGTGGCGGACTAGCATGGTAACCACTACGCCACGGAGGTCGTCGACAAATAAACGATTTATCTGGTAAAAGATTATGTAAGTTAAAAAAAGGTAAGTAAGTTAGTTAAGTAAGGTAAGTAGTTACTTATTGATCTTACATAGGGCGCACTATAAGTTTCCGGAACTGGCCACTTACATAAACAATATTTAAAAATTTATTGCAACATTTGAAAATAGAACTCTTTGGCTGTAGAATGCAGTTTGTTTCATCTGACTGTCTTTTGTTTTTACCTTGTGGCGCCATTTAAAAAATTGTGTCTGCATCAACATGAATTTACCTCGGGAAAATTTTCGTAGTATGATTTTCTACGATTTTAAGTGTAATTTGACAGCTCAACAGAGCATCGCTCGGCTTGAAACAGCTTTTGGCAATGAAGCACCATGCAAGACAACTGTTTATAGCTGGTTTGCAGAATTCAAGCGTGGTCGTATCAATCTCAGTGACGAATCTCGCGATGGTCGGCCGTCCACCGCTGTGACCAACATAAACATCGATGCTGTGCGCCGTATGATTGAAACAGACAGGCATGTGACCTACCATGAAATTCGCGCATCCTTAGAAATAGGCATGAGTCAAATACAATTAATCCTACACAAACATTTGGGTGTGAGAAAGCTATGCTCGCGGTGGATCCCACACAACTTGACCGAGGCTCAAAAAACGGACCGCGTCACTTGGTGCAGTGCCATGCTTACCAGATTCAACGAAGGTGCGTCAAATTTGGTGTGGGACATAGTAACAGGTGACGAAACATGGATTTATTGCTACGATCCCAAAACAAAGCAGCAATCGAGCGTATGGGTCTTTCAAGATAAGCCGAAACCAACCAAAGTGGCGCGCGTGAAAAGTGCATCTAAGCGGATGATTGCTTCTTTTTTTAATAAAACTGGACACGTGGCTACTGTTGCTTTAGAGAATCGTCGTACAGTGAATAGTGACTGGTACACGACCATTTGTTTGCCGGAAGTTATTGACGAACTCCGTAAAAATAACCGTAAACGCCGTATCATCCTGCACCACGACAATGCTAGTTCTCACACGGCCAGACAGACAAACGACTTTTTGAAGGCGAAAAATGTAGAACTCATGAGTCATCCTGCATACAGTCCCGACCTGGCACCTTGTGACTTTTTTCTGTTCCCAAAAATTAAGAACCAATTACGCGGTCAACGATTTTCATCACCAGAAGAGGCTGTCGAGGAGTATGAAAAACACGTTTCAGAGGTCACCACAGAGGAGTGGCACAAAAGTTTTCAAAACTGGTTTCATCGAATGAAAAAGTGCATAGACGCCAAGGGAGATTATTTTGAAAAACAATAAATTAATTTTGTACCTTTAATAGTATTTTTTCATATTCATTCCGGAAACTTATAGTGCGCCCCACGTATTATTCACAAATGTACCTATTTGTTTAAAATATAGCCTCCTGTTTATTTTTATTCAGTAAATTGAGGAAAAGAAAAACAGAACATTCAGGTCTAGTTATAAAAGCGACTGAAATTACTGACAGATTGAGTAGATGATATGTTACATGATTTCTTTATAATTCTGCAGGTACGCGGGAAGACGAGCAGTACATAGCTTCATTCGGGTTTGACTATTTTTGCTCGATAAGCTGGAAAGTTATGAACATTAAATTGTACAACTCTAAAATAAACTGCTGATATTTAAACCCACTTCTGTTTTTGAAACTAGGGCTCTGAATCTACAATTCCTCAAAAATATGAATAATGGTTCGCCCATCCCATTATTGTCGTGGATTCGATCTCGGTAGCACAACATTGTATTTAAATCGTCGAAATTTAAATACAAAAACGCGATTATGTGACGACGGAACACATAAGCCGATAGGACGCGTCCGGTGAGATTGGCATCTTAACTACGCACTGAACTCACTAAACTTCCGTAGACCGTTGCGTTTTGACAGAATCTTCTCACTTTTGTTATCATCTCATGGTAAGAAAATAATAAAAATGTATTCCAAATTAAAAGGTTGAAATAATTCTACATAACTTTATTTATATCTACGGTAAATATCATATGACTACTTCACCTGGCTACTCTAATAAATCACAGCTTAGACGGTACTTATATTGACCTATGGGACTACAAGAACAAAGGCAACGTTTAACGCGGGGGTTTTGATGAAAAATTTGTCAAATCCAAAGAGACTCTCGAAAACATTAGCAAAAAGCTAGCGACTATCAATGGATATCTTAAACTTAAGGAGGTACGCCTCCTTAACTTAAGTTTAAGATATCCATTGATATAACATTTTATTGCACAAAGCGTTTGAATGCGGCATTTTTCAAGTCCAGTGCGTTCGTCTTATGCTCTGATTCTCCTGGGAAGGCAATCTGTCTTGCGAGTGTACTATATCTCACTAATTTCGTGTGATACACCATTGTTTGCGCTTCCGGTGCTCCACGACGTTTTCATTCATGAGCTCATGACTTTTAGAAGTTAGTTTACCTATTTCCATAATTTAGATAAGATTTAAAAATAAGTTCAAATCATAATACATACTTTTAAAAAGGTAAGTAACTTTTCTAGGTACACTTATTTACTTTACCTTTATTGTCCATCAAATACAAATTGTACAGAAACAATAGGCGAAAATAACGCTAAAAGCGTTGTCTACCGGTCAGCCTTCGGATTATACAGCGAATTTAATGAAAAGAAACGTTTGACCTTGAATAAATTTCGAAGCAGGCACGAGATACCTCGTAGATTCCCCACACATGCCCTATACAAAATTAGTAATCTTCTCTCGGTTAGAAAGATTTTTGTCCTTAACCTGATCTTAAATTATCATAAAACATTGCCGTACAAAGTAATCCTCCAAAATAAAAGATTTTAGGTTAGAGTAGCCTCCAATCCTTTTGTACGTACCGCTTTTGCTAAACGTCAATACCCATTCCTATCCGCTTATATATATAACAAAATCAATACTTTTCTTAAAATTTATCCTATAAAATTATATGAGTGCAAAAGAACTTTGATCCGTTGGTTGGACACACTTACTTATGATGAAATTGAAAACTTATTATCTAAACATATTTAAAGGTAGTCTGTTAATATTTGTTCAAGCTCTCTAAGGCATTTAATCTAATATATACACAAGTATACATATATATATATACTTTATGAACATTCCTACGCACACTCTCATTCTCCACATATCTAATCGGTCTTCTCAATATCATCACATACATACGCACCAACACTCTCACGCATTCATACGCACAAACACTGTCACACTTCCAAATCTTTACACTGACACAAGGAAAAAATGAATGCTCATCTTTGTTTTCTTTTCTTTTTGATTTGTATAAATATAATACATCCACAATTGTAGTCTTAATGTATACCTATATAGGAAGCAGCGGGTCATTCCCATCACGAGTATCATTAGATTACTCACTGGGAAGTCCTAGCATCATGTTGTAACAAAGATTACTGTAATAAATGACTATTTTATTTATTTTATTTCCTGAGAATTTAAAGACAACATGTAAAATGCCAAATGATACGAGTTTCCAGCGAATTATCTGTCATTCACAGGTTGATCCCCTATTTGGTTGACTCGACGTGGCTTTTAGGTCTTTTAGCCCTAGAGTCTGTCTACCAGACTGTCAACATAAGGGACATAAAGACGTAATTGATATACGTATATATTTAAATTTATTACAAATGTAATAGGTGGACTTATAGCCTTTATATAATAGGCTTTATGTACCAGTCAACCGACCGGTGAAGAGGAGAAAAGAAGACTATGAAAGGTAGATAATAATATGTATGTAGGATCTTTCGTCCTTTGATTAGATTTTTGATTCTAAGGTACGTTCGTACACAGGTCAGGTACCTAAGTGAACGTTTGTTAAGTGTTCAAAGTCTCTTCGTTTAAACGAGGTTGGTATAGTACCTAACAAATAAAAAACGATGACCAGTTAATTACAGGGCTAAAAATCACAAGATATATCAAAGAAATACAGGTTTTAAACTTTTTGTGAGACCACCAGACAGCCTTTAAGTATGTAACAATCCTAGATTGTTATCACTTCAACCGACTCAAAGGATTGCAAAACAACAGTGTCATTCACCCCGCTCATAAAAAAATGGTCAAAGCCAATAAAAACCCATCGAAATGCTCTTAACACCGACCGCACACATTTAAGGGTAGTTTCCCCAAACCCGCAAAAAAATAATTGAATACAGTAGCCCAATACCCAGTATTGCCCAGGTGCCAGAGATGACAGAATTTTTTTATTTTATTTTTTACGTTTTAACTGGAGGTGTCACAGATCTTTATCGGCGGACGGCTTTAACGATGTTGTAAGGCGCGTTCGTGTCACCTACGTTTTTTATTTGTGATATTTTTACGCGTCAAGCCCGTCACGTCGAATTAAGCAAATCCCTCGGCTTGGGAACTGATCCTTTGAGGTGCGAGCAGGATTTTTGTATTTCTAATGTCTAGGCAATGTTATTTTCCGCTTAAGATGTCAGTATTATCTTGCATTATGCTCTCTAATTTTTTTATGAACAAGCTCTATTTAGATTTAGATTTAGAACGTAGGCGCTCTACTCCTACTTAGTTGCTCTACAAATGTAATATTTTTAGAAACAATGCTAAAATAAAATAAAAATCTAACCTAACCTACAAAGTCCTTATACTTACCTCAAAACGAAACATGATGGGCGATGTTCTTAAATTGCTCTAGGCTTTCTCAGAGCAATATTTATTCCTTAAGTAATGAAGATTTGAGGGATTGCCTTTGCTTTAATTTTGTAAAAAAAAATTCTTATTTTATATGTATGCATTATTGTATGCAATATTGAAATCAACTTATTTTTTTATCAGGCAATTAAGAAAAACATAATTTGTATATTTTTCGTTTTTTATTTAGTTTTAATTTTAATTTTATTCACTATAGTTTTGAAAAAAACCATGAAATTAGTGACTAAGAAATTGGACAACATATCAAAATTTAAAAAAGACCCTTCATTAACAAAAAATTGTAAAGTAGTCAAAACCACGGTTAAAACTTTGCCTCATTCAGAGGGACACTCGAACCCCCAAATTGAATGCATCTGTTAAATCTAAGTATTCCTATGAACATTTGTCAGTGTAAACAAGCAATTAAACATCCAAGCTGTATGGATGAGCCCCAACAAGTGTCAGCTGACAAAAGACCCATTTAATTCGAACCCTCGACCCTCCGGTGACAAATTGTGTCATCGGCAAAAAAAATCGATTCGAAAAGCATTCATCATTCCGTAATTCATATTTCAATTGTTTAATTCGATAAAGTGATGGTAAGACTGATGGTCCACCTCGCAAGTGAGTACCTTAGGTATATAAAATATAATTTTTTAATAGAAGTTTAATTTTGAGGAAGTTGGCATAAAGAAGACAATGGTAGGTAACTACTTTTCGACTGCCACGTTACAGTATGATTATATCATACCTTTTTACATAGTAATTTGAGCTGACGTTTCGTTTAGGTTGCACCGAACGTGGACTCAGCCTGATATTTCTTTCGAGTTGCACAAAATAAGTTTGAAAAATCCAAAAGGGCACTTACTTTATTTTTTTTATATTATGCAAGAAGTGGCTTACATAAAATATACATAAGTCTTCAAAGTATTACTTAGTTGATTTATGCATTATTTCTCTCATATATCATAACCAAAACGTAAAAAGAACCAAAAAAACGAAAAGTAATAAAATATCTCTGATCTCTCTCTTAAAATTTCCAAACGATCGTTCTGAAATATTTTACAAGATGCCAGCAAATTTGTTTATGTATTTTATTAATTATAAATAAACGACATCAAATTAGATAGTAATTTTCAATAGAAAAACCATCCCGTGACGTGATCAGGCTATTTAAAAAAAATGGTATAGCTTCATTAAGTATTGCGAGCGTAATTGTGAGACAAACGTGCACACAGACATCCAGATGTCCATCAATTAGTTTTTTTTTTAAATCAGTTTATTTTTTTCCCAGACAATTATGTCCTAGTTATATGTTAAAAGATGTCTTAAATAGCGGCCGTAACATTTACAATCGGTAAAGTTCATTATAATTATGATGAGTTTTCATGAGATTAAGGTACAAATGTCAAAGTAAACATAAGTTATAACATTTACGACCAACATCCCTAGGTATTACTCGTATATTTTATTACATACGTATACAAGTATTTGCATAAAGGAAATTTATACTGTTAATACATAATAACAAAAAGATCATTCATATAAATTATACTCGTATATTATTAACGTATCAAGTTAATATAATATAAGTACCTCCAGATAATTAGCATGATTGATGACCAGCATGATTAACACGCTATTTCACCACTCCAGAAGTTCTGGAGTATGTGCTATTCAAGACAAGTTGGGAATGTGTAATTTTTTTTTGCTAGACATAGCCCTCCTCCAAGGATTTCCTGGTTCTTTTATCCGGCCTGAGGTGAGGTGACCAGACCAGATCACCGACAAAAAGATTGCGTGGCGATACACATTCAATACATAGAGGTCCGTTGGAGAGTTAACAAAACCCATTGTTAGATATAGCCAATTATATTCCAAGTATTTATTGTATTATAAAAAATATAAAGCGCCAAATGGTGGGTCCGTCGACAGTCCTAAGGCTTGCCCTATCTATCTGCAAATCCAATCGGAGCGCATCTGCGCCTATCAACCGACCATTTATAAAGTTACCAGTGTGGCCCAACAGTGCAACTGGTGCCGCAGGCAGCGGGGCACGCACCCTTGGGGTGGAAACTTACGGGAGATTATTGTGGAAGTGACCGACCGACGACGCCTGCTATAAAGCTACCACTGTGCTGCAATGGTGTAATCAACTTGTGATAAACGCAGCTAGGGGATGTAATAGGGTTGTGAACTGGGTAATAAATATATTATTTTATTTAGTCCGTCAACAAGATTACCCAAAAATAAAGGTCCCATATTATTTCGTTAAGCAATAGTAAACATATTTTTGCTTATAAATCTCAGCTGATCGTGACGTCACGCGTAATTTAAATGCGTTGTATCTTCGTCATTGTTTGTTTATCAGAGAAAAGTGTGGTAAGTACGTATACTTACCACACCTTTAAATAATCTTTCTAATGAGTCAAAAAAATGTAGTATAACAACTAGCCCAATGATGCAACTGGTGTCGCACATTGCTTCGGGAAAGAAATGTACGAGAGAAATTCGTAACAGTAGCCGGGAAGTTACAAATAGGTACACTAAACCACAACTTATTAGTAACCTTAACTAAACTTAGTAGTGACTAAACTACTTATATTAAATTTACGAAATGTGCTTTAAAAAAATATGTGTGCCCAGCAAGCAGGAACTAGCCACTTATTTAAGTAAATCATTAGTAAACAACACTCTCAAACTAGAATTAATCAACTTTTTTTTCTCTACGAATATACAATTAAAAAAGAATAATAAATTTTAGCAAAGACGTGCCCGCACAAAGTATTGCCCTGTGTTTTCTCACTACTTGACGTAGGGAGATTTTGGGGAATTAAATGACGATTTTAACATGAATGTTTGGCCGTAAATCTACCATCCATCTTTGTCAAGCTTTAAATATAAATCTATTGGTAATTCTGGTATTTGAAGTAGTATCTCTCTGAAGCTTTACCTTAATATTTGGTTTAAATAATAGAGGTATTAAACGATATTACTATGGCAGAATAACGTAATATCATTAGATGTAGCACTCGTGTAATCTGTACTGTACAATACTGTAAGTACATTTGTTATTAGTAAGCTATAATCTTTTATTACATTATGTTTTCATCTTCAGCGTTGTTCTTGTTGATCGGAGAAATCAGAATTCACTAAATTGGAGAATTCAGAAAGAATTGTATAATTTAGTGATTCTTATACTTAGTTACTTAGTACCTATTTATGATAGATATATATTTAAGAATCTCTTTGGTCCTCACATTTAAAAAATAGAATAAACAAGATTAGCGTAGCGTCATCAAACCATCTGACACTGGCTGGCAATAAATTTATTTTTAACACGTCGATATATAAAAGAAAACATTTCATAGGACTTTAACCCTCAAAGACCGGCCCATCAAAATTGTCGCGTTATAATACATCCCATTGTGACAATGTATGGCTTCTTAACCCTACCCAAACAGACACAATTCGAAGCCAAAATTGTATTCGTAATGGTTTTTTTGTTGTCGTCGACTGCATTGTGTTTTTTTATCTGTGTAGGATTAAATCGAGGCGTGATTGATCTTTTTTTAAAATGGACAGTTGTATGGTAGAATGGTTAAAATTATCGTTAACCTCTACTTTTCTTCCATCGTTGTTTCCAAGTCCAATATGCGTTCGATATTTTATTTGTTTTAATCTATTTACGACGATGAATTAATAAATACATAATTATTTAGCGTTTTTTTCAAAAAGGCTATTTAAAGGCATCTTATATGATTTTCATCATGTGCTTAAAAAAATATATATATGTAACTTTCCCTATATAATTTAAAAAACTGAAGTTATCTGACCATGCTTTGTCAATGCATAACAAATTAGGGCACATTCCCAAATTTCGCCGCAAGTTCACGCCAATTAATTACAAATGGCCTCACCAGTTGTCCATACAAGTGTAATCCATACATTGCATGATACGGCAACAGTTGTGAGAGAATCGCCCTCCAGGGTGTGATCGGTCGGAAGACGCCGCCGTATGGCGTGTATTTGATACTGTTTACAATGCTATCGGATTTTTATTATACTTACGCGTGTGTACTTACCTCATGTATGATGCACTTTGCTATTTCTTACAAGAGAATTATTAAACAAAAATAAGTTTATCTTCCAAATCCCAAGCGTCCACTGTTACATATATATTTTATTCGATCACAATAAACCACATACATATAAAATCCGAATCACAAAACCTCGCAGGTTTATCTGAGTTCCGGAGAGTGACTAGATATTTGTTTATATAGAAAAGTAGTGACTTTTTAAATTAAATTTCTTACATTTCTTTGGTAGGTAAGTACAATAGTTTGTACTCGTAGTTCTAAAGCAGTCTTTCCCAAAGTGGCTGGAGGCTTTAAGGGGGGCGGTAACGGGCCCAGAATAAAGTTGGGGGGCGCTGATGTGATTTAAGCAATGAGTGATTTATAACTTCAGCTATTTCATATTTTAAAATTAACTGAAATTAAAATCCTCTTACTACACAACATCCATTTATTAGTTCATATTTATATCCTTTTTTATTGTACAAATATAAACTAAAAATGTAATTAATATTTATTATTTTAATGCGTTCACAACGCTTTTTATATCGTTAAAAGAATCAAATACTGAAAAAATTTCGTGTTTTAAAGTTTCGCAGGTGAGGTCCCCACTTCCGATACTCTTTATTATTGTAAAATTGTATTATTATGGCTATTTTTTTATTTAAAATTAACAATGTTGATTATTTTTATTTTTTTATAAAAGATACTTTAATGTACTGGGGTATGTATTATTATTGCTCTCTCTTGTAAAAAAGTCTAGTTTAGAATATAGGTTGAATTAAACTACAGGCAAGACAAATATGTGATTCAGGTTTTTATGGTGAAAAAAATGGAGGGCGCTACAAAATAACAGATTTTTTAAAGTGGGCGTTTGACAAAATAAGTTTGGGAACCTCTGTTCTATAGGAAGCTTTAAAGAATGGAATGAAGGCAGCTCCACTTAACTCCACTGACAACACCAGGCTCTTTAATTACAAGAAAGAAGCTTATATATCGTTTTATAGTAAGTTAGATTTAAATAAAATAAGTTAGACTGTAACGTGTAAGATAAATTTATCTGATTTTTTTTTAACTTAGGTACTCTTCCCAGACATGAGTGAGAAACAAAAGCTCAGGATGTTTTATGCTGCTTGTGGTCACTTATCCAAGTGTGAACTACTTCCAGGATTACTTAACATGTAGAAGTGCTAATAAATTGGTACCCGCTGAGCCATCGACTCGATCCTATACTGAAACCAAGCACAAAGATTATGCAGACTGTAAAAGATGCAGAAACTCATCAGCATAAAAGTAAAAATCACATGCCTACACAAATACATTCGAAATTTAAAAATATGACGCTGCGTCCCCTCCTGATTGGTGGAGAGATAACAGCCGTCGAGGGAGGTTATTGTTACGAAATCTGGCAGTATCGAGATAAGGCTGCGAGGGTGCGGACGGCTGCACTCGCTGTAGATAAGCTGTAGCTATCTGAATGAGTTGGTTGACTTTGTGTGAATGTAAACTGAGAAATGCAACAAAGGGTTGCAAATGTAAAAACAAGAATAACAACAAGATCTTTTTTTAAATCATATTTGTTCAAGATCAGTCTTATTTTGTGATATATTTCCAGGTGTTATTGCATTCTATGCATTTTGCTTGATACATGTTTTGTTCTCTAGGCGATTAACAGCTTAGGCAATATCCTTGTAGAAATTAATGTTAGGCATTTTGCTTTGTATACGAATAAAAAGTTAACCACTCTGATCATAAAGCGAAGTCACGTACTTTAACTCTCGTCACAGGCAATGGGAACGCGTCCTAATAATCTTTAAAACCGTTTTCTATCTCATTTGCATGCTCTGTCTATATGTCAATCACCGCAACCACTCCGAATGAAACAATGATTGATTGATTCAACATCAAGCCGGATCATTCATTCAGAAGACCGGTTCGTGGACCTCTGACCCCTATGTATGAGTCTGTGAGGTGATGAGTTTGTCTATGATTATCCTCGTGCGATATGTTTGTGGAAAGTTCGTATTAGTCCAGCGAAATAGGCGAGTGGAGTGACGAGCATCTCAAAGTAACTATGCTGGGATATATCTGTTGTTTTAATCTAAAAATCTAATATAAAGTCTGCTCTTAATAAGCAGAAGCTCTATTTTTTTTATCTTAATAGTGACATTGTGTTTCCTACTCATAAGATGTGTGCGAACCAAAAAAAACTACAATTCATTTGGACTGCAATTAATTTGGATTGATAAGCGTCGAATTTTCAGAATCTCAGACCAGCAATTGCTGTCAAAAATAATACTAAATACTGTAAAGTGCTACGTAGGAAAACTGATTTGATTTTTAATCAAAAGATAAAAAACTTAAAGTACCTACTTACAGTTGTTAGAACAAAGAAACCTAGAAAATTTTTCACCTAGACCGACCAACTTGCTTCTCAAATAAAAGAAAAAAAAATGTAGATCGGATTTACAAGATCGCCTGCTACCTCACTTTTCCAATCGCGTTACAAACTCGCCTGGTGTAGCCCATTTCTACTTATGATTCAGTTGTGGTTAGATTTTGAAAAGCATATTCTTGATTGCTTAGACTAGAGAAAAGTTTTATGCGTAAATGATTAATATTTTGTTAAAAATCGCCTCCGGAGTTTGAGTGCATTCATATATTACATATATTTTGAATAAGTTTAAAGATGTTTTGAACTTTCACATTTATTTTTTAATAATGTTACCTATTAAGGAAGTAATATCATAAAATAATAATTGAGCTTAAAGTTCAGTGGATCTTAAATAAATATAAATATATAGGGACAAATTACACTAATTGAGCTAGCCCCAAAGTAAGTTCGAAACTTGTGTTATGGGAATCTTGTCTTTAAACTGAGATCGATGAAGTCTTGATATGTATACTTCGACGATATGACTAGTCATATCGCCACTTTGTTTATTAGGTACACCGATTTGAAAGGCCTATACCAACCCGCCTAATTCCAAAATTAAAAATAAAGTTGTCCAATTATCGTTCACTTTATCGTTATATTAAACATAGTCGTGTCATATTATATTTCTCAAGAGTCATTAGCATTGAATTGCACTTGCTATCTTTATTAAAACAAGTGCAATTCATAGTTATTCTACTACACCCTCCACAAAGGTACGAAATGCAACAAAACCCGGCAAAGATTAGCATTAAACTAACATTTACACGACACTTATTACATTCGTAATATCATAGGTAATGTCGTAGTTAACAGAACGTGGGTGGGACCCCTCATCATAAATCTAGTAAGAACATTAAAATACCGCCCATTACGAAGAAATTGCCTAAAATGCCCCAAACATGTGTCCTACGGGGAGCTGTCATCGAGGTTGCCAGCAACAATGAGCACAATGGCGAGTATTATAATTTTTTCTGTTGGCAACACAGCGACAGACGCGCGCTGCGGGATGCCGCCACGCCCCCCCCCTTGTTGCAGATTTGTTTTGTACTCTATTAATTTTAAGATTATGGAACTATACAGTTGCTTGTTTTATGCCTACTCGAGGTGATCTCTGGGAGGCAGGTCTATGGAGTCAAATTAAAGTATTTAATGTTTGCTTTTTATGTCTATTCTGTTGTTTGCATGTGCTAATAAATTGTGCAAAATTTTAGTAACAATATATTTAGTGTCAGTAGGTGGATGAGGAATATACCTCTATAAACACTAACTTTTATATAATTACAGTTCCTTTAGGCGATTGGCATACTGCTCCGTATCCTGCCCTGCTGCGTAGCGCGAGGCCACCATACAAACACGACGCGCATAGACGTGGTGTCAGTGTGTCATGCGTGTTTTCTATACAAATTGAGATACTTGCATACAGTCCGGCCCGCGCTACGCAGCGGGGTGCGAAGCAGTGTGCGAATCGCCTTAGTCTTTACTTTGCTAGACGTGTTTTGGCTAATTTGAAATGGAATTACTAAATGCGGTATTGAAAAAAAAATACACCATAATTCAGTTTCGCAACATATACTCATTCTGTTCTATCATAATATTCTTTGCCGCAACCATCAATACTAACTAGGCGTAGAATGCGCACTCCAAAGGGCTGTGTTCAATTCAAGGGCCATGTTTTGTACCGTAATTAGCCCTTTTTGCCCTAATGGTGGCACAAACGCTAATCTATATTATGGTAATTTTAATATTGCGGTCGGAGAGGTGCCTAAAGGGTAAAGTTTAAAGGTTTGTACAGAAATAATTATAGTTGTAAGGCCAAAAAAATTATAGGTACTTTACTACCCAGACATGCCGTAATGGAATTCATATACATCAGATGTGTAACTGATGTAAAAAGACTAAAATTAAACATTTAAAAACATTTAAATTTAGTGGTACCTTAGGAAATTCTTAAAATATTTTTTTTTACTTTCTCTGTCTTCATAAAATTTACATAAGCAAGCAGATTTTATAAAATAATTTGACGAAAAATATCTTGAAGAACCTAAAAGTAAAAAAATCTAGGTCTGTGAGTTTACTAGTGTGTAAAAATTGCTGTTGTCTCTAGATGACAGTCACTGAGCTTCTTCTTCATCATCTCGTATCATGGAGCTAAATCAGATGCCTTCAGGGAGGTTAAAAAAATCTAACAACTACTACAAAATACTGTATAATAATAATATATTTCAATGTTGCAGTGCAATGCCCGATTTTTGTATTTCAAGGGAATAAAAATGGAGCTCCAAAGACGAGAGCCTACAAATAGCACTTTAGTTCAAACAGACTATTACCATTATAACCACACAAGTTATAAAGATAGGTTACTTAATATTACCACAAGTACAAATATTCAATCAAATCACCTCTTTCTCTAATCCTTCAACTTCTACAAAAACTCGTAGAGGTTCGTAGACTCTCGTAGCATATTTATTAGATCAAGTTTGAACATTGTTTTGTTTAGTAGTATGTACTTAGAAGTGTGTTAATATCTTCTTTCCTTTTAGTCTATATCTGTCCACAATGGACTAGAGGCTTCTCCCAACAAAAGAATTATTTATACCAGATATAATATTATTAATATAATATAACTTTATTGACCAAAAACAGCTTTACATCAAAAGAATACAGTCCCTGTCTCCTAAACTAGGCAAAACCTGTATGTTAGGAGAAAGTTCCTTCCCAATCAGGGGATTTAATCTTAACACTAGACTAAATTATTAGACACAATTACAAAAAAATATGGATTTTACATTAAATTTAGTTTCAAATTCCTATAGTAATAACAGTTTAAAAAATAAAATAAAACAGCAATGATGAAACTGGTTTGAGTGAGTGGGAGAGTGTGTGTTTTATGTGTGTAAGTGAGTGTGTCTATGTATGTGTATGTCTTAGGGTATGTGAGGGTGAGTATGTGTTTAAGCGATTGCGAATGTAATAGAAGGGGGTATATAAATTGACAGTTAAATAACATTATTAAAATATTTTTTATTAATATTTTAATAATTTAGTATTCTAAAACCTTCATCCAGACTAATATAGGTTGTGTAAGTTGACGGTAATTTAGATGCATAATTTTAGTTTTATTATCTAGAATATTGTATAGTTTTGGTGCTATTATTATATAAATATCGACCATCTGGTCGACTCGGCTTGCGACGAGTCTCTCTACTTGCACCCCTTCTTCTTCACGTAGCTTAAAAAATTAAATACAGTGTTTGTGCCCATCCCAGTGGGATACCCACTCATGAAGTATGTTACAAAACTCTTTGCTTCACAGTGGGGCGGCACCGAAGCCCCGGGCCAAAATATTGTTAAGGGCTCTTCGTGACGTGTGTTCGATAATTTTTATAATGCTATCCAGTTCAAGAGGACACTTGCTACTTTTATTGCTATTGGGGCGTGAAATATTGAAATGGTTCGTTTAATTCAATGGGAAGCTTTAAAAAATGTAAGTACAGCGAAATCAGTTCGGTATAAAAATAAAAATTTTAAAATTGGCATGCGATTTATTCGTCGAAACGCATTTTTCTTTCAGCCCGTAGTTGTTAAGTCCCATAACTGGGCAATAGTCTAACAGGGCAAAAGATATCACAAACGACAGAAACAAAATTATATAGGTAAAACCGTTCCTAGACTTTTTATGTATCTATGTAAAATTAATCGATTACAGGAACAGGAAGCTTTTTAATGACATGTTATGGTAACCTAAAATAAAACACACACGAAAGCAAGATTTTTTTAATTTGATTCTAGCGATGAACGTGGGGTGATAGGAAATGTTTCTAATCATTCGTTCTTCTTGTTATAGTTTAAATGGTAATAATATTTGTTTAAATTGTATTAGCCTAGAATTTTGCCACATCTTTTTTGATTTGCCTCCATCAAATCGTCTCTAGAGCAGAATACGGTAGACGTGGGGAATGGCAGCAGATTTTTTATGAAATGGATGCATGGGCCATGCTTCAGTGTTTCGCACTAGCGTGATTTCAACTTTAATCTTTCACATCTGTTTGTCGAACTCAAGTAGTACATTCATTCACAGGCACATTGGTCGTGGTTCTTCTAATATTTCCAATCATATTTATTAATAACCTAAATGCATTATGAAGATCTAAGCGACTAAAACATTTGCATCTTTTTAAGGTTCGACCTTTGCCATCATCCCTTTTAATGTACAGTAAACCTTCGCACTCTGCATATTAATCTCTCCCATACAATTTTCATCGGCAAATATTTAAGGCTATCATATCAGAATTTGCTATTCAAATCCTGTACAAACAGCCGACCCTATGCGATACGCCCGAACCATTCTCATTTTCATTTAAAGTTACAAATTTAGTACTGCGGGAAACGGGACTAATTTTCTTTATGATTAAAGTACTTACGTAATAGTGAAAGTTTGTGTGACTATTTACTTTGGAACTGAAACGGTTTACCTACATTCGATTGAAGGAGAACACCCACGAATGTTTTGCCAACATAACTTTACGTCAGTGAATGCATGTTATGTTGGCGAAACGTTCGTGGGTGAAAATTCCTTTGGATGAAAAGTTAATTGCTTAAAGAGTCTTTTGACCAACGGTTCATGGACCAATCGAATGTTGGTAAGCCGTTTCAGTTTCACTTACTTTCCTACCTAATTAGGTGTCGACATTTTAATAACAAATTTTGTTATTTTAAAAAGAACTGGTGCACATTTTGGCCAAGAATCGAGGAAATACCGCCTGTCCTTTGGGAACCCATCAAAGGTCTGTGACATGTATTTTTAACCCCCGTCGCAAAAAGAGGGATTTTATCAGTTTTACGTGTCTGTGTGTCTCCTAAATGAATGGAAGGATTACGATCCGTTTTTTTTTTATTTGTTAGAAATTTTTAATCTTATTTCGTGTCTCCTTTTTTATTGAATAGTGTATAGTATAAATATTTTGTTTTATTTTTTTTTCTACTCTACATTACGTATGTCTTCGTTATAAATAAAACAAGCAAAAAAAATATCTAATGAAATTTCATCAACTAATACAACCTTTGCCCAGCAGTGGCCAGCATACATACTTGTAACGCCTATTTCCCACATTAATAACATTATGTACAATTAATTACAATACAGTACAAGTTAACTAATTAGTAATCACGCAATCCAAGAAGTTAGAGTTCGTACAACATGTTTCCCTCGGAAAACAGCGCTGGCTGTTCGAGATAAGATATTCATAAAATATAACGAACGCGACTAACTGTGCAAACAGCGGGTCCCTCTCCAATCATACTTAGATTATACTAATATCGTTTCGGCAAGTGACGCCAGTGTGAAAATATAGTTGAGGCGTGAAAAATGGATGCGGTAACGGACAGAATACCAATAACAACAGAAATCATAGTTATTGAAACAATATTTTTGCATGCGAGCAAGATGATGACATTTTCCAAAAAAATAACTATTGGAAACTTTAAAAAAAATCGGAGTCATTGGATTGTTCAGCAAATGTTTTCTATCCTAAGCAAGTGAACCAGCCCATTTTCACTTTAACTAGGTCATTCGTCCACCTTTGCATCCAAACTACCTAACCCCCTGGCCACAGCCAAGAGCGGCGCGGATTGCGGCGCGGCGTGAGACGCGGCAAGCAGTGAGCGCCAAAAACAAACAGAAGGCAACATATGAAGTATGCCACAGCTGCCGGCGACGCGAATAGCGGCGCGGCCGGCGGCCCGGCGTCCGGGGGAAACAAATGTACTGGCGAGTAGGCGGCCACAGCTCGGAGCGGCGCGTTCGGCGGCAGCGGTGGACGCATTCGGAATCGCGCGACCGAAACAAATAATTTTGATTTTGTCGCGCGTTGAGCTTATTTAAATAATGGATACGGAACAATTTATTAGTAAAATACTGAGAAGATATGAGTGTAAAAACATCCTTAAATAAAAACCTGTTATAAAAAAAAATCGGGACGAAGTAAAATAAAAATTTCCTTCCATTTTAATAGTAAGCCGTTCTCTTAATACGTCCACCGCTAGCGCCGCCGCGGTCGCAACAAGTCGAGCTGTGGCATACCACCGCAAATCACGCCGCTCGCCGCGCCTCCTGACGCACCGCACACCGCACCGCCAGAAGCTGTGGCCAGGCCAAGTGTGCAAACTGCGTTAAACTCCACTTTGCGCGATGGCAAACCGCCATCAACACATAGCTGAGCTGGTCGCCCTTTTTGCAATTCGTAGTTGTTGTTTTATTGTCGGGATAAGTTGTAATGGTTTTGATTGCCGACTAAAGCTTTGCTTTCTTTCTTCTTTCTGATCAGTAATAGTAAAAAGTAAGTAATAACATTTTCTTCGGAGCTCCATGTGTTTTTGGCGTCGCTGATCGCCCCATGAATACGTGATCAGGTGCGACCCTGCGCGGGATACCTCATCTATATGCGAGGGTCAAACAGTTTCATGTTTGAGAAATAGTAGAGGCTCAGCTTTTTAAGAATTTTCGCTGAAAAGGCGAAATTTCCCATCGGGTGTTTAAAGTTCGGATTGCTTGTTTTTCGTGCTCGTTATTTTTGTTTTTTAATAGGACCATTGCTAAAAGAAGGGTACATAAGGTTAAAAGACTTTGAGTATTTTTTTAACCGACTTCCAAAAAAGGTGGAGGTTATCAATTCGCCGCGATCCTTTATTATTTTTTATGTATGTTTACCGATTATTCAGAGACGCCTGGATCCCGGACCTGAATTTAATAAATTCTTTTTTGCTTGAAAGGGTATACTTTTCAGGTGGTACCATGGAAAATTTGTCAAAATCGGTTGTGCAGTTTGGGGGTGAAGTCGGTTTTTATTTTTGAAAAATTAGTTAAAGTAAATGAAAGACCTATCTGAGCATAAATCTAGGTTATCACTAAATTTAGGAGATGTTTGTCTAAGTTTAGGAGAGAAAGAAAATGTTTGTCCATTGTCGGTGGCCCGGCGGGAGTGCGCATTAGGGCCGTAACAGACGCGGCGCAAGTTGCGCCGCGTAACAGTTAGTGATGGGCGATGCATAAATACTCAATCAACCCATTTGAGTATTTACTCAGTAGATTGAGTAAATACCCGATAAATATCCTTATTTATTCATTTGGTGAGTAGATTGATTTATATGAGTTGCGACTCATATTTATATTCATATTCATTATTTCATGTTTTCATGACAATTTTGAAACTTAAATCTAGTATACACTTGCAATTCTTGTCGGAAAGTGTGTGCGTATGCACACAGGTAGGTAAACGTTATATGCGACGCTAAATTATATGAAAATACCATACTAATCATACACTGAAAGTAGACTTCTTTGACTAATTATCATTTTTTGGTGGGAGGTGTGCATAGACGTAATTTTACGTAAAAATAAGTAAACAGACATCAAATGCGATGTCAATACTTGCGCACGCTCTATTTACTCTATTTATTAAATCTAGTGAGTAAATACTCAAATGGGTGAATGAGTACTATCCACTGCCGAGTTTCCAGTTTAGAAAATGGGTGAAAGAGGGTAAGTGATTTTTTTTATCTAAAATAAAAACAAAACACTAAATGTACGGTTTATTGTATGGAAAAATCATTCGTTTAAGGTGACTCCGCTTTTGAAAAATGGCACTTTGGTGCGCGCTTACGCGTGTGCTTATACCATGCCACGAATTCACGTGATTTCATTCGCGGAATATTGCCAGTTTAGAGCTTTTTACCTAAGAATTTCAAAAATAGTATTGATATAAACTTATTCGCAACTAGATTAAATGCAAAAGTATCTCAATATGTTTCGTGGGAACGAGACCCCGATGCATTTAATATTGACGCTTTTACGCTTAATTGGGGTGATTATTTCTTTTACGCATTCCCCCCTTTTCACTTATATTAAAAAGCCTTTTGTTTGAAAGGGTACACTTATCAGGTGTCAACACATAGACATTTTATCAAAATCGGTAATGTAATTCGGGGGTAAGTACGGTTTTTCGTTTTAAAAAAATATCGTATATGTAAGTGGCCAACACTGGTTTCAGATTTTTCAGGCTACCTTAATAGAATCTGACATAGCTTGACGAATGCTATAATGGTGAGACAGCCGGGACCAACGGTTTATATGTACGTGCCTTCCAAAACACGGAGAAGCTCGAGAAAATTTTATACCACTTGTGGTCATCCAATCAAGTGCGGATCACGCCTGGTGTCGCCTGACTTGCGAAAGCGGTAGTAATGAGCACTCCCGCCGGGCCACCGAGCGGTAATTTAATTTTAATTTGACTAGCAAAAACCCTTGTTCTTCTCGGTATTATCCACGGCATAGGCAAACTTCAGTCGGCTAGTGTAAGTGAGATGATCGAAATGGTTGCAGGAGTGCTATTTTTATTACCACTCGTTGCCAATCCTTCGCATTCGACCGATTCCAAAAATGTGCCCGTTTGGAAACGCTCGCGCAAACGATTTGGTGACACGTGATTTCAAAAATGCGTCCCCAGATCCCTCGCAACCGCTCGTGCAGCAAGGCGGGTGGCGTGGAGCCGCACTGGTGCGCGTGCCTGTCGTGGCGCGCTGTGCCCGCAGCCGAACACCTCCGCCGAAGGGCCGGCCAGGCGCTTGTGGACTTCATCAACGGGTTGACTAAGCCTGCTGGGTGAGTAACCGTCTACAAACTTAAGGCACAGGTAAAGCACTTAATACAAACGGAGTATCATTTATGTACTTATTAACAAAATTACGTACGTACTAAGCCGACACTGGATGGTGGACTTGGATTGGTGACCACAAGTGGCATGAAAATTTGAAGCAGCTTGAAAAATCTGTCACTAGTGTTGGCCACTTACACACACGAAAAGCAAACAATAATGTTCGTTCCATAAATAATATTCGTTCATTTGTAAGTTTACTTAACAATGGGACCAACCACTAATCCAAAAATAACTTATTAAGAACAAATCTATTTTACCAAATCCCCTATTTTATTACAAGCGTCCCCAAATAAGGAACAAAGCTAATAATTAGATCGGGACGTTTTTGGCAGATTTGTGCAAAAATCGGGACAGCACAAAAGAAACCCAATATTGACATCAAAAATCACTGTAATTTTGTTGTACACCACGCCCCGCACCAGAAAACTTAATCAGGACATCGGAGCTTATATTTCTGTTTCCGATACGATATACTATAGCGTTTGAACACAGATTATCCAATCAGTTATGTATGATAAAGGACACGCTTTTTTAGACCTATGCCATTTTGTTTGGATTTAACCGCCAACATTTGACAGTTCTCTTTTGACATTTATGCAAAGAGTTTAAGGTTCTGTTCGAGATAACGGGATTTTTGGTGAAAATTCTTTTCCGAAGGTCGGTACGTGTTGGGTGTCGTGTGCAGGAGAGGTGCACGTGGCGGTCACGTGACTAAGATTAGGCCTGGCATTCACGTCGCGCGCATAATAGCGAGGGTCGCGGACGAAACGTCAATTGTGTGCGGGCTGAGGGTGGAAATTCGCTAAGTTAGGTTGGATTTGAATTATAAATGCGAAATTCTAGCTCTTCTATTTGCATATCCCACGATGTTCGTATTTGTTCTTTTTATTGCGCTACATTTTTAAGTCTTCGGACATATTCATAAATTGCTTTTAGTCTCTTTTGACTCATTTCAAACAGTTGTCAAAAAAGTTAAAATTTAATTTCATTACTTTCCATTTTATATATTTTTCTTACACAGCATATTATCATATTGCAAGAATCCCCTCCCATATTAATAGACTGTCATCGAAAGAAAAACAGATAAGATAGGTATAAGTACTTTGCAAATATTTTAAAGAGATTGTCCTATGTTTGCTGTCAAGACTTATAATTAAACATATTTATATAAAAAGACTTTCTCTTCTATAATTTCAATAAGTTACCTTAACTTAATTACCAATAATGACATAATATTACAATATGATTACAATAAATAACAAATTTATTAAGTAAATATCTGATTAGTCAATATTAAAAGTCATGTATAGCTTACGTAGCAAAAAAGCTTACCTAGGTACATACATATTCATTATAACGATCAGGTTTTCAAATTAAACAGCATCTAAACAAACTCTAGGAAAGAGATGGCGAGTACACAAAGCGACACCAGTGCGACGGTAAACACTTGAGCCTTCGGGGACTGAGGGCTAAGCCCGGGGCTCTCCTGGGACTGCCACTGATGTGCGAAAAAGCACTGATTTGTTTTCGGTGTATAAACGAAGCGGTGGTGGCCCATGGTCGATCTCCGGTCAGGTCAAGGTGGAAAATGGTATTTTTCAGATTGACCTGGTCTTGGTTGATATATGTATTTGTTCAATCTGTTTGATTTTTCCGTATATAATTAACTTTACGTCTGTGAGGCTCGAGTTCGGTCCTCACTAGGCGCGACTTTTACCTCTAAGTGTGTACTCATGTATAATAATTTTTAACTAAAATACCATTAAATACAAATTACCTTTGCGCAATAATAAATGCACAAAAATACCACGACCAGCTTCCGGTGAACGATAATATCGTGAGGAAACCTGCACCTACAAGTTGTTATTATGTTTACTATAGTGTGTGAAATGTAAAAGGTAATGGCAAACTTCTCCTTACCTCTGTCAGAAATAGTCATAGTGTTTAGTATCTTTCCCAGAGATAAGATGGGTTATAATTCTATGGTCTTTCCATACAATGACAGAGCCTGGCTCTTAAACGTGGACTTTTAAAATATCTAGGTCTGCAGATGAACTTTTCATTCAGAACTTTCTGGGCATATTGATGTAGGTATATGCATTACGGGCTACAGATTTCCTTCAGTGAAAAAAGTGATTAAGGGGATTGAAAGGGAATGTTAGGTTTTAATTTAACTATTTACTTCCTAAGGCTTTGTTTCGCAGTTTACTTCGACATGATGCCGATTGATGCCGCATCAAAATATTCTCCCTTCCTCACCACAATGAATCCGCTGTCTCCAGGGAGCGAGCGCATATTGCACTCATTTCATTATGTACACACGATCGCGACGAGCCGGGACATGTGTCCCGCTCGGGTTCAAGTGTGGTTACATACACGCTGATATTTTATCGTTTTTATGATAATACCGAGTGAGTAACATACATAAAATATTTGCGAGTCATTATTGATCACGCTAAGAGAAATTTGCAAAAAAAAAGATTTAATATGTAAATAACTAATTATATATAACATTTTTATAATATTAAATATTTATTGTTGGGAAAACAGAAATTGGTCACTTAGACGACGGACTACTATAAATCGTAGGTTATAATTGTAATCATCACTTCCTTATTTCTTCCTTCATATTCCATACTCAAATTCATGTTTCTTTTTCATTTCAACATGTCGGCACTTTGAAGTAAATAATATATCCGAAGCAGTTTAATATTAGTTATAACTAATCTTTATTTATCGCTCTCCCAACAGGCTCACGTTCTCTCACTCACGGTGATGACTGAAAATCAGTGTTTGCTCCCTGAGCAATTTTAACGCTGAGTTATTGCCTTTTTGTATTACTGCAGTTCACCCTATTTCCACAACTGATATTCAATGTTTTTGTGTTGATTTGTGTATACATGTAAACGTGTGTGCCTCAGTGAGACAAATAAAGTGTTTATCTATCTAGCAAAATTTAAAAAAGTTTGACAAAGTAAAACGTCAATGGTATCAAGATATTTTTACCCGGCTTAAAAAAAGCAAGAGGTTAAAATGATTAATGTTTATGTTTTTTATGTAGATGTTCCCCGATTACTCGAAGACGCTTGAATTTGGAAAATTCTTTTTTAGTTTGAAAGGGAATACCCTACTTGTCAAATGGTCCCATCGAAATATTTTCAAAATCGGTTGTGTAGGTTGGTGAGTCGGTTTTAGTCTAGAAAAATTATCTTCACAAGGGCGATATCGCCCTCAATCACTGCTAGAATTTAACTAAAATCCGTCTCACCCCTTGGTCCCTAACCGGTTATAACTAGACACAACTGGCTATGATTAACAGCGTATTCCCAGGGCGCGACACTTCGCGCACTGCTTGAGGGAGGGTCACTAATGTCATATCTGATGTTATGGCGAGTGTAAATATGAAATTACCCACAAGATTTTTACCCCAGCCTGGACGCTACAAGCAAAAGTTAAAGAAGAGACTATCATAGAGTATTAATTTCCATCAAGATGAAGATCAAGCAATCGCGAAATATAAAAAGGTTTTGAACCTCCATAATGTATTAAATACGATTAGGTAAATCGAAACACGACAAAGAATTTTAGGTTTGCTTACGAATTTAAATAATTGCATGATGTATTAGTATCTTTTTTTTGTACAATGGAAAATATAAAAAAAATACTATTTCGATTAATAAATTCATAAGAAAAAGTTAAAAAAATTAAAATGACCGTGAATTCGTGCCGAAAAGCACACCCTAGACTCATAAGCAGCACTCAGAAGCAACCGCCGGGAACAAGCTAAGAAAGCAAAGAATTTTGATCTTAACCCACCTTCCTACCTAGTAACACCGACGACAAAACACATCACGGTCATGACCGACCATCACGTGTTCAGAACTTCTTGAGAACACATGTTAGTCGTCACAGACTACGTACCTAGAGAATTACGTTTTAGTCGTGCACGATGTGCTATGTTATGTCTCTGTTATTTGCAATCGCTGACTGCAATAATTCAGGCATTCTGCACAAGCTTAGATTGTAAACTCTTTAATTTCACCTGTAGGTTGACTGGTTAGGCCGGGCCTTAAGAACGCCAGCTATTAATTGCTGCCAACTTATAAATCGAAACCACCAACAGTGACCAAATTTACACGCATGAAAATTTCGTAAAATTTTCGAGAGTATGGGCAGCTATACTTTATTTTATCACCTTGACACATGTTGACTTATGAAGGTTATAATCCTGTGTACTTAAGTAGTTTTTCATATTTTGGATTATTATTTCTTCTGCTTATAAATAGCTAATGTTTCATAGAAAATGCTCGTGGAATATATGGAAGTGTATCGAATGGGCTGCGATCGGCACATGTGTCGCCGATGATGGATGGGCGGCGTGGAAACTCGCCCCGTGCGCTCAAACAGGGTGCTTTTTAAACAGAACAACGCACAACATAACATTGGCAAAATGCGTGTGGTACCCGTGTGTTCTAGATTTCCATAGAAATTGATGAAATATTATCAAAGATAGGTTACAATACAAATACAGTTAATGCGCCACAATAAACACACAAAAATTCCAAACAATATATGCACACAAGCCAAATCCTGATTAGTATTAGTATTAGTCTTCTTCTCCGTTTCGGAGGGTCTTTAACCTTTAGGTTTAGAAAAAGCCGCAAGTTAAAGTTTCCAAGCCAATATAAGTATGGATTCAACCCAAAACGCGCTAAAATGTGATCAGGTATCTAAGTTCTTTTGAAAGAAACTTAGCCTAGTGAACTCGCTAACAAACCAGCTCTCTGCCTTTGCAAATAATACATTAAGTACTTACTTTACTGTGAACTTACTTTGAAGCATGTGACAAGGTTGTTGTTGTTTTTAGTGACCAACACTAATGTCAGATTTCAAGCGGTCTGAAGAAATTTGACATAGATAGACCACAGATTACGTATAAGTTCCTTTGGCAAGACTTGCACCCTAGTTGATCGCGCGTCCCCCAGTTGGTGTTGGCGTATTCCCTGAAGTTATTATGGCCCAGTGAACCGGCTAACGAACCAGCTCCCCACCACTGTAAATAATACATTACTCTTATCAGTGTAGCACGTGACAAGTGGGACTTAATGATCCACGCTTAGGAGGCTTGGGACGTAACATCAAGAGAAAATATAAGATAAAATACAATTTCTAGGCGAGAGGAATTAGGTACCTCTGTGAATTATTGATTATAAATTAGGTATACAATGCTGTGCTGCTCTAGGACAAAAGAAAAAATGGGTTTTGGAGTTCCAAGCAGACAGATCCTAGGACCACATGACCCAAAGGTCACCCTTAGCGTGATGGTGGACGTAAATAAGGAAAAAAGGGATCAGTATAATGATGGGTTGCTATACTTTCGTCGTTTCCTACGATATCCCCAAATATGCAATAGTCCTATTCTAGCGTTTCTTGGGGAATTTACAGATTGACATACATTTATTTATTAAAAGATAAAATAAGGTTCCGCAATGAATAATTTTTACAATTGGGTATTTTACATAAATTATTTTGTACTGATAAGAAAATAAAGCTTCACAAAATAATATCACTTGCTTTGCACATAATTTTAGATTTTTGACGTCATTGCCTGTATTTCATACAAATCATTGTTTTGACGTCTAGAAAAAAGTATCTGATTTGACTTGTTGGAAAATAGCGTAAACTTAACGCTAAAAGCATTCTCTCTCATTTGCACACTTGATGAAGAAATGTCCTATATCAACAAAGATTTGGAACTACGTCGGTAAATAAATTGGACAAACTAAACATTTCAAAGGTCTTTACGTTTTCTTAGAACAAACCTAGCTACTGTACAATAGGGTACCATAGGCAAGGCTGGTATCGACCGCCGCAGGTCGCGCCGCACGCGACGCTCCAAACCACTGATTCGCGCGTCCGCTGCTGACGTGGCTGACAGCTGACTAGCGTAATGACGGGGACACAAGTGCTAAAAGTTTAACAAAAGTATCTGGAAGCAGTTGTGGGTGAGCGATTTAGACACTGACTGTGCGTCTGTGAGTTCGATACTCACTAAGCACGACCTCTGAATTTAAAGTCTTCAGTTTATCATAGAACTTTCGAAAAAAAACAATAAAAAAATACTCTAAGCACACATTAAGTACCTATATTCCATTAAATTACATTCCTGTTTGCACCCCTGGTCAATCTGCAATCTTCAAAGAAATTGATGTACTACTAGTTTTGGCTCCAAAACAGAAGGACTACATTTAACTGCTAAAGTGCAGTTCAGATGCAACTTGAATGCAGTTGGCACAGCTATAATTTTACAAAACTAATAACTGACCTCGCCCCCAAAATTCACAACTGATTTTGATAAAAATTTTATGGGACCACCTGACAAGTCTTAGTATACCCTATTCAACATAAAAAGAATTTTTAAAATCAGTCCAGGCGTCTTCAAATAATCGGTGAACATACATAAAAGATCGCGACGAATTGATAACCTCCTCGTTTTTGGAAGTCCGTTAAAAACCCAACTACACACCGACTACTATGTCTAGCTTAAGCGAATAAGTGAAGCCAAGGGTTTACAAGGTTACGATTCGCGCGTTCAGAGTTCGGAGTGAACAAGAAGATATACAAAACAAAACATTTCTTTAAAATTTTTGAAACTATTGTGTTCTCGACTGTCCCCTAAGGTCTAGTCTACACTGAGTGGCAGGCACGCGAGGTGTCGACGCCCGCCACACGCACCTCTAACCATCCCTTATCACGTGCGGTTACTGTGCTGTGCACTGGGGTTTATGTTAAATTCAAATGCTGATTATCTTGTTCATTTGATAATCTTGCAACTTTACTGCAAACAGCAACTTTATTAAATTTTATTAGATATTGCTTAGGTCTGTACCTAATTCGTAGAGATATAAGTAGGTATAGACCTGTGCCTAATTCTCATTTTTCATATAATATTTTCATCAATAACTTTTTTTAGACTGCTGAAGTTAGATTTTTTGGAAATATATTTAGGTAAGTATAGAAAGGTAACTATATAAACTTTTTTTTTGCAATTTCTATACGAGCGTATACCTATTATGATATTTGCGTTTGCGATCATAATCCCTAATAAAATCAAAATGTTTTTCTTCAGGTAGATACCTATTCGGAGTTACAAATTGACCGAAATTATTGCCATCAAAATCTCATCAAAATTCTATTGCCATCCATTGGTCGTAAAGTGAGGAAAACAGTTGACCATCTGGCGTTTTGCGGAGACAGGCAAGTATAGTTACAAGGGAAAATAAATACTCTATGGTAATGGAGCAATATCAATACGAGCAGCGATAACTTATATCTCCATACAATTATGTTTTGGCTTGTTGAAAATCAAGGCCAGTTTACTTACTTATCTTCCTTATTAAAATAATAAATAAAGGTACTTAGTCTAAACAAATCTAAAGACTGACTATAACAAGTATAAAAACAAGCATCTGTGATTCTGATTGATTCTTTATTGTTGGAGCAATAAGATACATATTAACTAAATTTCATCTGCATAAATTTCTGTTTGTTCACAGAGGTACAGCGAGCAACGGCAGAAGAAAAATGTTAGTTGGTAAAATGGTAACAAGAATTGTTATTTCACGTATTCTCTACAAAATGAAATAGAAATCGTAGGCAAATAAATGTTTAATGTCCACATTCTCCAATAGTTTGCTCGGCATAGAAAGCCCATTTTCATTTGCAATAATAGAAGTCACAGCCTTTAGCAAAAAAGAAAAAAAAAAACGCGAAGGACGGAGCCAGAGGCGAGGCCTTGCGAGGCGGCAGTATTTGACAAATCCCCTCGAGGTGTTGCGATAACTTATCTCTCTCGCTCTCTTACATTTCCCTATCTTGTATTTCATTCACACCCAGACGTTTTCTTTTTTGCAGCGTCTCAGGGCGCGACGTTTATTTTTCATTTCTCAGGGGCGAAGAAAATTCTCCCGGAGCTTTGAACTCTAGCGAAGGAAAAATGGAAAATTTGGAAAATGTAATTGGATTCTAGCTAATCTCGACGCCTCTGGTCGTGAGGGGAGTGCGTGTTTGAGATAGATATTCGCAGTTATAATAAAAGTATTTACCTAACGATTTATTTTCAATTTACGAGGGGTCTTTAAGGCTAGGTATTCCCAATGTAACATCACTTTGGCTCAATAATAAACTAACAAGAAGAAAGTTACGAAAGTCAAAAAAATATATAGGTACACTGTAGTTTACATACTTTATGTACTTGGACTATTTCTGGTTCAAAACATGATATCGATAACTTACCTCGATCAAAAAAAAATAGGCAGCGGAAGCTAATTCGAATTTTTGGATGTATTATTGATTATTACAAAGTTTACAAAACTTTACTTACAAAAAAGATGTCAAAAAAATGTAAAGTACACACACTATAACTATTTCTTGTCACTTTCTGGAAAATGTTTACTTTATTTAAGAAAAACCGATAAAATTTACATTCCCGCCTCCCGTTCCTCAGTAAAACGAGATATGTAAAAGTCTGCGGAATGTCTCGCAGATCGCCCCGCACCTCATCCGAGTGGGCCGTTGGAATACAGGGCCTTAATAAATAGTGATAATGCGATACATTCTCCTTGCAAAGAAAAAATAAATAAATACTGACAGCCATAGCCCAGACGTTAGATATAATGATTATAAAACAAGAAATCGATTCTTTTGTTTTTTAATAGAATTCGTTTGTTTGCGCCGCCGTGTCGGAGTGTTCTTAGAAATGGATAAAATTGAAGTTCGAGCGCTAATAAAATATCTCTGCAAAAAAAAATTACTACGGAGCAGGTTAATCAAGACTTGAGAGCAACATTAGGGGTTCATGTTCTTCTATATATGGGTATTCTACGGTTGCGCGTTGGTGTGCTGAGTTCAAGCGAGGAAGAACTTCCACTAACGACGACCCACGCACGGGACGGGACGCCCTATAGGCAGTGACTGAACAAAAGATTTTCGTGTTACTATTCGTTTTATAGCTGAAGAAGTAAAGATTTCGATAGGACGTGTCGTGTGTTTTAATACACGTTCAGAATATACCTGTAGACATTCTAGAGAATACAGGAAAATTTATAAACCAGATAATTCATTGTAAATATTTATTTCAAATACTATAAGTGCTTATGGTAACCAATGATACAATGTTACTGATTGTAAACGCGTCAAATTCACAATAATATCGCTACTTCGTTAACCTAGCCATTGGCTTTAATATCACCTTTCTCTGACTGCCAACGACCGCCAGCATGCGAGTTAGTTATCAAAAACTACGGGTTATTCAACGTCTACCACTGAAATATCTACCTAGTTGAACATGCATGATCCCCATTTATTTTCTTCTAACGGAGTAAAAAATCAGGATTCACTAGTGTAAATGACTAGTGTCTTAATAAGGATTTTTTTAGCCTGTATCGTTTATACTACTAGATTCTGATTATATCCAATGATTTAACATGTGGTGATATACGAGTATCTATACATCCTATATTCATTTGTACGTCCGCCATCTTTGTAAATGTAGTTTTGGATCGGAGTGTTGGAAGAGGCATTAACTAAGCCCTAGACCATAACCAACTAAACGTAAGTACTGTACACATGTGCAGTACATGACTTGTAAAACGAACATACTTTAAAAGGCCAAATTCAGTTAACTGATAGGGCACGACCTTTAGGGAAGAATGTAGGGCAAAATAATTATATGACTTCAAATTTTGTGCTCAAAAATTTTTCGAATTTTAATACAGAAAATATAGAATTTGTTAAGAAGTTTCAGTGGTGTCCGTTGGTATTTTACCAAAACTACCTCCAAACGAATTAAAACTCGCATAAAGGCTGCTTAGAAAACTAAATAATATCTATTATTATCTTACAACATAAGAAATAATATCATTAGCCACACACCTTGATATCCGTGTGAACAATGACAGTATTTATTTAATTTATAATATTTTATTAACGATTCTCTCTATTGCTATGTCTATACACTGAGGCACACACTTCTTAAAACTAGCTCAGTAATTATTGTGTCGACGCTAGGGGATCAGAATCTTACGGGATTGTAACTTACGATATTTACACAGCGATGAAAATATACATACACTTGGCAAATAATCAGAAGAATCACGTCGTGACTCACGGTTGACAAAGTTTATATGGCTCTTTAGACTAGCGCTATCTCAATCGGTAATATTAGGAAAAGTATGATGGAGAGTATAACGCCGAGTAACTTTGCAACCGCTAAATAAATGCATTTTTGATTTTATATGTATCATTCATTATCACCAAAGTTTTCCTAAACAAGCAAAAGGCCTTGTCGCCAAGACTATTTAGGTAATCCTAGTTAATAAATGAATATATAAGTATATATAGGTGATGCTGATGTTTTCTAAAAAGAATCTAATCAAGCTCCGTGTAAGAAATTACATTATTTTTACCTCCGGGTAAATTGTACCTGTGTAGTTCGACAAGTGTATGCTTTTTTTGATCACTTATCCGCGATGTCTGACTAACACTATAGGCGGCCCCCCGACCCCGCTTAATCTGACCAGAGTCGGTGTGCTTACAAACTATCATGACAACGTTGTTCTGGAGTATTACAAGGGATAATGGTGCAAAAGTTATTGGCGAAGCTGAGCGTGGTGCGCGACGAAATTGCGTATGATAATGTCTTAGGGCGTTCCCAATTGGCTACTTTTTTTCTAAATGTCAAAACAAATATTTTCTATGGGATTTCTATAAAATATATTAATGGGTATGAAATATAGACTAATGACGTCAAAGTTTCTTGGAATCAAATAGCGCTATTAATGACAGTTTTTCTACAACAATAAATCTAAAATCACATTAAAAATGGATATGATCACGATGCTCACGACATTATTTTGTGACGTTTTATTTTCTCAACTGAGCCAAATAATTTATTTTTATCCATGAAAATACCCAATTGCATTGTCAGCTGTGCTGTTTCAGAGCCCGGGTCTCTACAGTTGCAGACTGTAGACAGTTGCTATTTGATAATCGCCCGTTGCCACCAGACCTAAGCACACATATTAATGTAAGGGGCATCTCTACTTTCTAAATAAAATTCGTATTTCATCGCTAAGTTATGGCTTGATATTCGCCTTTCAAAGCGACGCCCGAAGAAGAAGAAGATTTAAAGATTTACCAATAAGAGTACCTCTCCGATTCGTAAAATTTTTATTAAAAATGCTTGCCCAACTATGAAGCATTCGAAATTCCCCTAAGAGAACGCACTAACAACTCACTCCCGCACAACACTCAGCGTCGCCACAACTAATAAGTACTACAATAATTTCAAAAATACTGTTTGAATTTCTAAAATATTTGTAATAAATTGTGTGCGTTGTGTCTCCGATATTGTTTCAGTGTATATTGTCATAGGGTCGAAAATCAAATGGTAAAATTGTAATACAAATGAATACATATTTGGTAAAGAAGTTTGAGATGCATCTGGTTTCTTAGTTCTAAAAACAATACACTAAAGAACTGTAGTTGGCTAAATTGCACAGCTATACATAATGAGATGGCGTTTTAACATATTTAACGATAAATCGTAGCTATAAACACACTGTCCCAATAATCGGAACGTGTGGGAAGAAATCTATGTAATTTTCCCAATTGAATTTCGATAAAATTGCGCATTTGTTATGCAAGCACAGTTAAATAGGCACGATTTTCGTCACAGAGTTTTTAATAAAAATTATGGGACATCATATGGCAGTGAGGTCCAACTTATTGTTGTCATTAGACCATCAGTTGACAGGACATGTGGCTGCGTCAAAATGTTCTTTTAAAAAAGTAGTGCTACTCTATCGACGAACTTTAGACGTTATAGATGCTTACTGACATTCTCGTTATAAATTTTTTAATATATTTATAATTTCTAACACAATGAACATTGTTCAAGAAAAATAAGGTAAGAAAATGTTTCCAATAACAGCTAAATGGACCTTCTTTACTGTGCTGCCATCTGCTGTCTCATATTTTTTTAAACCCTTATTGTGTCAACGCAATTACAGAACTTGCAAGGTCCAAAAAATCTTATCTTAAAGAAAATCACTAAATAGCTCTTTAAAACAAATAAAAGCCATAAATCCTTGTTAAAAGTAGACTATACCAGTAGTAGTAAAACCAGTGCAATTCTCACAAAACGGTTATTTACACGAATAGTACTCAACAACTTAACCTAAAAAGCGACTAGAACTAAACAAATACAACCTAAGCAATTTAGAATTGTCATGAAATAAAATATTCCTTTATCAATCTGTGTGTAATAAATAATTTGCTATGTACAAAATAAGTGATTTTAATCGATTGGAAGATTGGCGTTTATGTTAAAATCAACTTGTATTAAAGTATGTACAGTCAAGTCTGTTAGATACTGTCACCTTTTGTAGTCAGCTCTCTTAGCATGGCACTGGCGACAGCGTTTATCGAGCGCTATCATTTGCTCTCTGTAATAATAACGAGCGGAATCACACTTGACTTCGCGCAATATAGACTTTATCTGGGTTTATCAACGGTGCCATACTACTGGAACATTCTTTGACACATCAGTAAATCGGATATTCGAATGCATATTTACTTAAAGTCAAATTTTGGATAGCAAACTATGAAAGCAGCTTCTTATAATATTTTTATTAAAAATAAAAGCAGGCAACCATATTAAGTTGTAATCGGGCAACTTTTGTTTGTGTCAAATTGGTTTAGTTACATCTTACGGAGTAGAACACTTAGATTTTAATTTCCCGGGATCGAGGCATTTTCGATAAAAGTGTTTTCCATAATAACCAACATTTCACTTAGGTAAATATGCATCCAAATATCCGATCTCCTAACGCATCAACGCGACAGGAATGGTTTAATTTTTTGGTGCAAAATTAACAGCAATCGTGTTACAGACTAAAACAGTATTTAAGCGAATATATTTTAGTTATTTTATTATATTTTAATAAAGTCAATTACGCAAAGATATATGTTTATAATCAAATAAAACAAGTTAATTCTAACAGAACGCTCTGAAATTTCTAATACTTTTACTGCTATAGATTTTGAATTTCAGTCGATTATAAAAAGCCTCTCACAGGCTTGGCGAGCGTAAACTATAGGCCCATTTACACGGTGCAAGTTTCTTGCCTTGGTGCGTTGCATATAATTAAATAAAGCAATAGATAACTTGCATGGTCTAAACGAATCATCAGCCATACAAGTCATGTATTGCTTTAATAAAATGGTATGCAATAGAAATGAAACTTGCACCATCTAAATGGGCCTTAACGATAAAATATAATACGATGCAACAGCATGCAATAAAATTAATATACATAACTTTTATATACTCAATTGTTGTGCAGTAATAATGTGCAGTCAGTAATGTTGGCACTGGACATATTGCAGCACTGAAAATGTTTCCAACGCAATGGAATTCTGAAATGTTGTCTTACAAACTCAAAACTGTGATACTTGGGATTAATATCTGCTTTTCAGAGACGTTATTGATGGAAGGGTACTCCTCATACTTTCCGCACTGAATATTTTAAAGTTCCGTCTATTTAATGTAATATTATCATATCTGACGGTTTTATTCATAAAAATATTCAAACGTTTGCTAAACTATTTTTGACCGACTTCAAAAAAAGAGGGTGTTATCATTTCGTCGGGATTTTTTTATGTATGATAACTGATTACTCGAAGACACGTGGATCGATTTGAATAAATGTTTTTTTTTTTTTTATTTGAAAGGGTATACTTTTCAGGTAGTTAGATAGAAATTTTATCAAAATCGGTTGTGTTGCAAATTACAAATTAAAGTTTATACGTCTTATTATAATATTTGTTACTAGGTTTAAACCATTAACCGACCAAATCAAGTTGAAATCTAGTAATATTACACTATCTCACCTGTCAATGTCAATTTCATTTTGGGCGGATAATGGTTTAAACCTAGTAACAAAGTTAGTCCTGTTTTTATAATAAGACGGAATATGATTTGTCCTTAACTCTTTTTCATTATTTCATATAGTAAGAAAAATACATCAAATAATTAACTTAAATAGTTCAGCAAACGTTTAATTTTATGAATAAGAGGGTAAAATTGTACGCTCTTCCATACAAAAATGTGTATGTACAGTGCGGACACAATTATTTTGTATACAAATTTTGTAATGCAACTATTTTGCTTGTAAGTGTAAACGCATTGGTGGGGCGTAAAGTTTTAGATCTAATAGTTCTGATAGTTAACTTGACAGAACTGTTTGAATGGGGAAGGTAGCTGTGGTTCCTAACCTAAAACTAGAGGTGGGCTGGATTAGATAAAACCGAGACCTGTTCCATCTAATACTAATACTTAAAAATACCTAATGCAAATACCTAATCCGAAAATTCCTTCCTAATCCCTGCTATTCGCAGCCCAAATTCAACCACTACGTGACGATAATCGTAATAATGTTGAATATTCTCGTCATCAAAAAACACTGACCCTTAAAGTTATTAGAAAAAAAAAATGAAAATCTGATGCGAAAATTATTCGCCAGTGGTATTGTCTGGATTAGGTCTGCCTTTATGTAATTATTTCATCTATAAACAACAATGAACTTTACACGTCTCAACAGTAAGATTGAAAATCCGATGCGAAAAAAGTATTAGCAAAGTGTACTAGCTGTATTAGATAATATTAGCTATTGTGTGATACTTACATCTCGGGAGTGTTATCTAATATTTTCGTGTTACAAACAATAGTTACCCTTAAATTGAGTGTAAGACATAAGGTTGAAAATTGGCTGCGAACAGCAGGGATTAGAAGGGATTATTCGGATAGGTATTTTTATGTATTAGTATTAGTTGGAACTGGTACCGTTTTTACCTAATCCAGTCCACCTCTAGTTTTGACATTTAATTAGGTTACGATAGGAACCAACGTATATGACAGCTGCCTTCCCCATTAGGCTACTTTACACTTTGATTAGTCATTACAGACTGCCTCCGTGGTCCAGTGGTCAAGGCGTTCGCCTTGTGACCCGGAGGTCATGGGTTCGATTCCCACTGGGAAGCATACTTTGAGAAAAGTTGTTTCCAGTCTGGATATGATATTGCAAGCTTGAATCACCTGATTGTCCGAAAAGAAAGATGATTTCGTGTTTCGGAAGGCACGTAAAACTGTGGGTCCCGAACGCCACCTAGCGTTTGACCATCAAACTATCCAAGAATTGGTTCCTGGTTTGCCCTTTGGGTTGTGGAGGTCAGACGGTAGTCGCTCTGTGTAAAAACCAGGAACCTCGTCAAATCTCCTTGGTTAGGTACCGGACCCCGGGCTCTGAAGCGTTAATGCTGAGGATGCAACCGGGAATACGCTCGGATGATGATGATGACACTTTGATTAGTCATTAATGCGAGTTCATACATTTTCTGCGAGTGCGAGTAGAAAATGTATGAACTCGCACTAAGCACTAATCAAAGGTAAGGTAGCCTTTAGAAAGTGTAAAATTGCTTCTATGGCTTTACTTTAAAAATCAAATTACATAAAATAATCTGGCGGTTAAAATAAAACTGTGGACGACTTATGTTTATACTATTATAAAAAAGGGCTTCGTTTGATAAGGCGAGACCCTATTGTTGCGGTACACATCTTATGGTCACTATCACCAAACTCCTTTTCAAGATTAAGCGATAAAAAAGTATACATACTGTTACAAAAATAAGTATACTAGTAATGAACGCTATCTAAAATTATATTACAGTTTTAAGTAAGTAACAAAACAATTAGTATACAGCGACTTTACAAATAAAACTAATTCACACACGAGACTAAAATTAATCCGTTAATTTTTCTACAAATTTCCATTATCAAAACGTCTTTTTTGGACTAATTTCGAGCTCTCGCAAGAACTTTCATTTACTACTCATATAAATCGTATCACTTCTATAAAATAAGAATAGGCTTACTCAAGTCTTTGTTTCGTTATCTACATTAAATCGTGGCGGGGAGAACCAGCTTTTTGATATGTCAGTTTTGTTAAAATAAATAAGTAAAATAATTTATTTTTAAAGTATCGCGCTTTGAACACATGATTTATGTATTAAACGGGACTTAGCACGCACATTTTTGTTTGGGTTAAACGAAAGATGTAACTCCTCTTCGAAACGTTAGACCCAACCAAAAAGGTTCGTGTTAAGTCCCTTTTAATAAATAAATCAATAAGAAAAATACCAATACGAGATTTGTACGAATGCGGGCGTGCGCTGTGGTACACGAATGTTGTCTTACTCACACACCATCCGTCCAAAAGAGATAGAGTAACGATCTCAACTTATCTCTATGGCACGTATTAGACGAGCTATAGGTCACCGATGTCCGTATAACGCAAAACACCCTGTGGTGCCATTTTTGAAACGCGGAGTCACTAAACAAACAGGTTTTCGTATGGAAAAAACGTTCCTCTATAAGCGTTTCAAAAATGGCACTTCTGAACCTATTAACAATCTTAGTAGATAAATATTGTCTTTTCGAATACGTAGTGTATTCATAAAAACATCAAAATGCCGAAATTGATTACTACATAATGTAGCAGCAATTGTGACAGCACAATATTGACTTACGTGATCTTTCATTAAAACAAAGTATTTGCATACTTCAAGTAAATCGAACCTTTGCAATAATACTTTTTAGCAACCTTGACGTTGATAATTCAAAATAGCCTCTATTATCCTGTCAGAAAAGCATTCAATCAGAATAACAGACCCTGGTATTACTAGAATTTAAAATACAATCTCATCCAACGTAATGTTGAACACAGCGCACTAAATAAACCAACGAATGGGCTTTTAAATAGACTGGAAAATACACTTTGCTAAATTGAAGATTCTGAATTTATATGCATTGCCGGCTTTGGAACGATCAGTCAAAATGAGGGTTTTCAAAAATGAGTCAATAAATAGCAGCACACT
Source organism: Acrobasis suavella (assembly GCA_943193695.1). Taxonomy (NCBI): domain Eukaryota; kingdom Metazoa; phylum Arthropoda; class Insecta; order Lepidoptera; family Pyralidae; genus Acrobasis; species Acrobasis suavella. The sequence goes on from OW971948.1 coordinate 10,650,844, forward strand.
GAAGATGAGTAATGGTTCAATGGCAAACGTCGATTGGACCTGTATCCAATCGACTGTTGTCATTGGACCATCAGTTGACAGGTTCTTTTGCTCCGTTATATGTATCCAATAACAGCAGCTTAATGGACCTGCGCATGATTGGAGTACAATGCTCTCATCTGGTGTCCCATATTTTCGAAAACCCTTATTGTGTCATTGATGATTATCGTATGTGTAAGTGGCCAACACTGGTGCCAGATTTTTCCGGCCACCTAAAGGCATCTGACATAGCTTGACGACTGCCATAGAATGATGACAGCTTATACATGCCTTCCGAAGCATGGAGGAGCTCGAAAAGTATGCCACTTGTCACATCCAAGTGCGGACAACGCCCGATATCGCTTTACTTGCGAAAGCGCTAGTAATTAATGTGCAGTTCCGCCGCCACCGAGCTCCTCAATTGTGAAATTACAAAACCAGCAATTTATATAAAATCAGCATCTGAATATCAGCATCTGAATTTCAGCAAATGGATTCCGTAACGTGTGTTTTAAAGCTCATATCCCCACCACGGCACTAGTCTATACCACGGATTACGGCTCCTCGGATCAGGTCTTTCGCAGGTCCACAAGCTTGACGTCTTTCACGTGGAGGTTGTGTTTGGACTTGCCGGCGAACTTTATCACCGCTTGCGTGGACACCAGAGGTACGTGTCGGAGATCCAATCTGCGATAGAAGAAAGGGTAGAGGTAGAGGAAGATGAAAATTTTAAAGATGTTCGACTTTTTATTTTGTTCAGAACAACATGCCTCTTTACGGTAAAAAATATATCAAGAATCAAGATTATTCTAGTCCGTCAATTAATTATAAAAAATCAATTAATTTCGTTATTCACAATAGAGCTCTTTCCAATTCAGAAAGATTTTATTTCTCTATTGTGAAACATTCTAGCGTTCTCTTTGAGGTACGCGCAAGCGACCTTGGACTTATCAACCTAGCGAGTACCGATGCGCTCACAACAACCACGAAGCACTATTACTAGCTTAGATAGCTTCACTGAACTTAGTTGTCCAACTTTAGTGACATACCTGACGAGGTTTGGGCACCGGGCGAGGTGGTCGAGCGCACACTCCGTCAGCAGCCGGCAGCCCGCCAGAGACAGCCTCTGCAGGCCGTGGTACTAGCTTTTCTGGCTTCCACCGAACTTAGCTGAACCTTTAGTTAGTGACATACCTGACGAAGTTTGGGCACCGGGCGAGGTGGTCGAGCGCACACTCCGTCAGCAGCCCGCAGCCTGCCAGAGACAGCCTCTGCAGGCCGTGGTACTAGCTTTTCTGGCTTCCACTGAACTTAGCTGAACCTTTAGTTAGTGACATACCTGACGAGGTTTGGGCACCGGGCGAGGTGGTCGAGCGCACACTCCGTCAGCAGCCGGCAGCCCGCCAGAGACAGCCTCTGCAGGCCGTGGTACTAGCTTTTCTGGCTTCCACTGAACTTAGCTGAACCTTTAGTTAGTGACATACCTGACGAGGTTTGGGCACCGGGCGAGGTGGTCGAGCGCACACTCCGTCAGCAGCCGGCAGCCCGCCAGACACAGCCTCTGCAGGCCGTGGTACTAGCTTTTCTGGCTTCCACTGAACTTAGCTGAACCTTTAGTTAGTGACATACCTGACGAGGTTTGGGCACCGGGCGAGGTGGTCGAGCGCACACTCCGTCAGCAGCCGGCAGCCCGCCAGAGACAGCCTCTGCAGGCCGTGGTACTAGCTTTTCTGGCTTCCACTGAACTTAGCTGAACCTTTAGTTAGTGACATACCTGACGAGGTTTGGGCACCGGGCGAGGTGGTCGAGCGCACACTCCGTCAGCAGCCGGCAGCCCGCCAGACACAGCCTCTGCAGGCCGTGGTACTAGCTTTTCTGGCTTCCACTGAACTTAGCTGAACCTTTAGTTAGTGACATACCTGACGAGGTTTGGGCACCGGGCGAGGTGGTCGAGCGCACACTCCGTCAGCAGCCGGCAGCCCGCCAGAGACAGCCTCTGCAGGCCGTGGTACTAGCTTTTCTGGCTTCCACTGAACTTAGCTGAACCTTTAGTTAGTGACATACCTGACGAGGTTTGGGCACCGGGCGAGGTGGTCGAGCGCACACTCCGTCAGCAGCCGGCAGCCCGCCAGAGACAGCCTCTGCAGGCCGTGGTACTAGCTTTTCTGGCTTCCACTGAACTTAGCTGAACCTTTAGTTAGTGACATACCTGACGAGGTTTGGGCACCGGGCGAGGTGGTCGAGCGCACACTCCGTCAGCAGCCGGCAGCCCGCCAGAGACAGCCTCTGCAGGCCGTGGTACTAGCTTTTCTGGCTTCCACTGAACTTAGCTGAACCTTTAGTTAGTGACATACCTGACGAGGTTTGGGCACCGGGCGAGGTGGTCGAGCGCACACTCCGTCAGCAGCCGGCAGCCCGCCAGAGACAGCCTCTGCAGGCCGTGGTACTAGCTTTTCTGGCTTCCACTGAACTTAGCTGAACCTTTAGTTAGTGACATACCTGACGAGGTTTGGGCACCGGGCGAGGTGGTCGAGCGCACACTCCGTCAGCAGCCGGCAGCCCGCCAGAGACAGTCTCTGCAGGCCGTGGTGCGCGAGCTGCGCCGCCCCCGCGTCCGTGAGTCGGGCGCAGGATGACGCGTCTAGCTCTACTAATTTTGGTAACGCCTAAAACAAAAGATAAACATTTTGGGTAACAAAAGATACGAACAATCATGGACACGTATTTACGGCAGGGCAGTCCGCGCAGGCCTGTAAATAATTGCGAGTGAGAGGTCTGCCCACATGTCTGCACGGTGGACTTTAATATCTTGAACCTCACTTCATAACATTGGGTGCGTTCGATATTTAAACTAAAATTCAGTTATCGCTAATTTTAGAAAAATACGCATACGATCTAATAGACCTGTAATGTGTCAGACAACCTCTTTATGGGCCATCCACATATTACGTCACAACGAAAGGGCTGGAGGGGGGAAATGCGTGACGTGGGGGGTTCAAAAAGTCGAGTATCACCATTTTTGAATGTGCCAAGATTGCTGTCAACTTCATTTCGCTTTTCTTTAATTACCTGCACAACGTATCTCATCGCGACATCTGTGATGTCAGTCCCAGGTAGCCTCAGCACCGACAACGCTGCCAACCGACTGGGCTCCGCCCCCGTTCGCGCTCCACCACCCGGCCTAGAGTTTTCCGGCGGTGCCAGTATGCCCCTTAGTTTGGCGTCGTCGAGACACCTTGCGAACGAGAGATCGAGGGAGGTGAGTGGGGGACAAGTGGATGAGCGTAATGCTAGGGCTGCTTCCGCGGGAGATCCGGCTAGTGATAAGGAACGAAGGGCTGGTAGTCGCGCTAGTAACCTGAAATTGAAATAAAATGTAATCGGCAAAAAGTTTGTAAAATAATACTGTGAATCAGTTACATCCTTAGTGTTATGTGATATGGTGAGTGTGGGTAGTATCTAGGGTCAAATATAAATTATTTTGTACTGTTCAGAAAATAAAACGTCACAAAACAATGTCACTTGTTATTGATCATATCCATTTTTAATGCAGAAAAATTGATAATAGAAGCGCTATTTTACTGATACTATTGGTATTTCATACAAGTCCCATAGACAATGTTTGTTTTGACATTTAGAAAAGAGTATCTGATTTGACTAGTTGGAAACTAGCGGATTGGTGATTAAAAAGTATCAAGTTTCACAGCTACGATACGAGTCTAAAGCACAGAATTTATATGAGTATAACATACAGAGCGGAAACTTGCAACGTCCCCGCACCTGTTCTCCGTTCTCGGAGGCGTTAGGTGAACATGCTGAAACTCACACATTGACAAGTGCGTGCACGGATATATAATAGGTTAGGAAAAAAGTCTTTTCGCATTTTATATGAAAATTCAAAACATTTTTTAATATAGTTTATTTACATTTAACTAAAGTATGTAGGTACCATTTTGTTCGATAACTTTTTGCCATCTTATAGGTAGGGACATGATCCCATTGCTATAGAAATTTTGGGGCTTCTGATCAAAAAACTGCCTCAAGTCGTTTTGGCAGTCCTCTCGTAATGTTAACCTGACACTGCCTAAAGAATTCTGAAGAAACCGAAACAGGTGGAAATCTGAAGGTGCCAGGTCAGGACTATACGGCGGATGCATTAACACCTCCCAGCCAAACTCTCTTAATTTTTGCTGAGTGGTTAAAGATGTGTGAGGTCTAGCGTTATCATGATGAAAAACCACACCCCTTCTTGATTAATTCCGTTACTTTTATCTTATCAGTTGTTCGCAGTAGAGTTCTGAATCGATGGTCCTGCCTGGTGGTAACAGCTCATAATGAATAATGCCCTTCCAGCCCCACCACACAAACAGCATCACCTTGTTGCGAGTTAACCCGAGTTTCGCCACAGAGTTCTTGTCGTACGTGATCCACTTTTCATCACCAGTTATCAATTTCTTCAAAAATGGTTCGGTCTCATTACATCGTAATAAAGAATCACAAATGAGTACACGGTTCATTAGGTTTCTTTCAGAGAGCTCGTGAGGTACCCAAATATCGAACTTTTTTGTGTACCCATTTTTTTTCAAATGCGCCAATACTGTTTTGTGGTCAATTCCCAGTTCTTCAGCTACGTCGTAACTACCGATATGCCGATCTTGCTTCACTTTTTAAAAAATAGCATCCATTTTATCTGTAACAGGACGACCAGAGCGACGTGCATCTTTGACATCAAAATTTCCGGATTGAAAACTCTTAAACCAAATTTGTGCTACTCTCACAGACACTGCACTAGGTCCATAAACATCGCAAATATTTTTCGCGGCTTGCGTTGCATTTTTACCCTTTTGGTAGTAAAATTTTAAAATGTATCTAATTTCTTCATCACCTTGACGGTAAGAAAAACAAATGAAAATCACACATTTTCCTAATTTGAGTTTGGAATTATCTTCTTTAAAATTTAAACATTTAAATGATACCAAAACCAGCCAGGTACAAATAGTATAGCCAAAGTGGTTTTATTACAAGTTCATACATACTGTATGCGAAAAGACTTTTTCCCCAACCTAATAGTTCCGTTTGTAGTAGTAGTAGACATAGATGTTACTCCGCTTGTATGAAGCGCCATATCTGTCCCCTTAGGTAGCTTGAAAAATCTGACACTAATGTTGGCCTTATTAGAATTTAAGAAAAATAATGGAAAATCATTTTTGTTGGCATAGACCCTGTTGAAGAGCAAATGTAAAAATATTTACCACGCTAGTTGTCTCCTCGCTAGATGGCACCACTCCAATCCGAGTGATAATGGCTGTCTTCGAGCGATGCCCGCCAGCTGCGCGGCTGATACTCTAACTTGTACGAAGGACATACTACGCCATAGCGAAGGATCCATCTAAAAAAGGAAAGAAAATATTAGACCCGCCAAAGAATAAGGTTCCGTTACACAACCGTAGGAATAAGGTACCGTTGTGTTCCCGCGGCTTCGTTATTGTGCAATTTCTTTTATATCTATCATAAAATCCTGTACTCGTAAGGTAAAGAGAATAAACTCTTTCAATCTCTATCTGAAACTCTGAAAAACCTGCAAAATTCGACTATCTCCGCCGAACACCGATCGAGTTTTACGCCCTTACGTCAATTTTTTTGTAAATACGAGTACATGTCGATCTTACTTTAGGACTCAATCTATTTTATTTGTCCATATATTATATTTTTTATGTCAGCAAAAGAGTCACATCGAGCAATTGTTACCATTTGACATAAAAGTTAGTGGTAAGTTAGGTAAATCTTTATGGCACCAAAATATAATGTTACATAAAAATGGATAACATGAAACAGATGTCACAAGGCGGCCTTATCGCGCACTAAGGTTAGTGTATAAAAAACACTCACTTTCGATTTTCTAAAAACCTTATTATAAAAAGTGTCAATGAAACTTACCGAGTATTCCGCCCAGGCTTTGCATACTAGTGCGCACGTGGCCAAGTCAGCAGGCAGTAACTTAGCGAACACCCTCAACATCGCTTCTCTGTCGAGCCAGGGCGACCCCGCCAGGTTGGTGGGCGTGCTCATCGTTGGTGCTGGCCGTATGGGATACAGCGGTTTCTTCAGGACCTGAAAATTGTAACAACAAGATGTACGTAAGCTTTGACATATGACGACATAGCGTCACTGTGCAGTTGTAAAAAGTGGAGGGGAAAAAATAAAAAAATACTTGGACCAGTTATAGGGTTGGATCTCACTTTTATCAGCACGGAACATCACTTTTCCATGCTGCTATTTTTTTCTGCCGCTCAGAACTGTCATTTACTAGAGCGAGATAAAACGAAGAAACGCTATGGCACGCTATAGCAGGCCGGTGCTATAGCGTTCTGTCGCTCTCTCATGCTCTGTCAAATGGCGGTTCTCAGCGACAGAAAAGGATAGCAGCATAGAGAAGTGCTATTCCGTACAAGTGAGATTTAACCCTCTTTTAAGGGGTAGCCAAAGCCAAAAAACAACTTTCTGGCCCGAGACTTCGTAAAAACAGCTCCCTAGCAATGACCTTTAAACGAGAGGAGAAGGGCTCACGTTGCATAGAGCTACTATAATTTACAGCCACCGAACAAACCTGAGATGACGATACTAATGTGTATCTACTCTCAATCACTCATTTGAAGACCTGCATAATGTGAGGGTTACACCTTAACGAGTTTAAACCTAGTTTGAGTGATTGAGAGAAATGACAGCGGCTGACAGAGCACTTTCACGATCAAACTATATTCACATTTATTTCTACCGACGAAATACATAGAAAAGCTTGAGAAGGACTTGGCAGTCTCGCGTCCGTGAGACTTGTTTTTCTCAAGTCATTCGCTGCCATTTCAGTCTGAAGCGGCGCTAACGATCTAAGACATAACGCGACTTCGTTTAAGTATTTTTTTTACCTTAGATGTGTGGTGCGTGATTTGCAACGCATGGTGTGCCCTGAGCGCGTGTTTCTTAGGAGCGTCGTCTTCATCTGACGCGCGTCTTTTCTTGTTCGCCGGCTCCCATCCTTCGCCCTCACCCTCCCCAAGTTCACCGGCTGATAAACCCTCTTCTTCACGCTTAATTTCTGAAGCACAGAAGAAAGAAGCGTTTATTTCTGTTACCCATTTTAATTTACAGGTGAGAGACATTTGTTATACCACATCAGTGTAATGCTATCAAATCTTCTTCATCTCACAGCAAACCCGGTGCATCCTCAGCTGTGTTGCTTCAGAGCCCAGGGTGCGCTTTCGCGCTTTTTCTTCTTCAAATATAAGGGTCGATTCATACTAGCGCAAATTAAAAGCGCATCGAAGCGTCAATCTAAAACTTAAAATTGCAAGTTCACCCTTATCTCCACAAATTAATGCACATATTGCTTTTGAGATAAAAGAAAGACGCGCGAAGACGTACGAATTCGCGCGTCTGAGCGCGACGAACGCTGATTGGTACGCGCACGTTTGCGCGATCACATGCGGCTACTTTGCGAAACGCGTCGCCACTTGTCAGTCGGAAGATAGGAGCATGGGAATGCGCGCGAATTCATGTGATTACGCTCGCATTTATGTGACTTTGCGTAAATTATGAAAAATTTAATGAGCTCTGCGTTAGTATGAATTAACCCTAGTACGCATGTCAATAATCATCCAAGGTTGCCAAAGTTCTTGCGAAGTGGATAAGAGATAGCCAAAAAGTTTAAACAACGCACGTAAATACAGCCTACTCGGGAGTATTTTTTTAGCCTGTTGTCGTATTCTACAAACAGCATGTAGCAGAGTGCAATAAAAACAAACATACCATCTTCCGTCTTGATATGTGACACATCGTTCTTGGTTTCATTGTCTGAACCAGCTTCTGACTTTACTGGCCCGGGCGGCGGCGGTGGGAGTTTATTCTAAAAACGATAATTCCGCATCATAAAATATTTCAAACAAAAAATCCTATGGCGAAAGAAACCGATTTATGATCAAATGTAAAAGTCGACTTGATTGGGTTTGTTCTTAGCTAACTAAGTAGAAATAAAACGTAGGCTTGTGACGTTTTTTTATGGTATGAAGAAAATATTGTCTTGAAAATATTGAAAATACTGTCTAAGTAGTAATTAAAACGTAGGCTTATGACGTTTTTTTGTATGGTATGAAGAAAATATTGTCTTCGTGCGTAGACACGAGACAAAACTAAACGATGTCCGGTTACCTGCAAACTGCCGTGGTGCTGACTAAGCTGACTGACATCCGAGCCGACACTCATCCGCCGAATATCCGAAGACTTCTGACGCGCACGGAAGTGACGAGGCTAGAAGTAATTAACATTTTCAACTTCTTACCAAGAAGCGAAGCGGCGGTCACATGCCTTACTGTATAATCCGAAATTGCCCATCGGGCGGGCCGATGGGTTGTTTCTATTTCTGGCACTATTTTAAAATGTTTTGACGCAGTTCTGTGCCTGTTTTTGTAGAGGCGAGGTTTATCCAAACTCGAGGGGATTAGGTGCGGAGCGATCCGCGAGATGCCCCGCAGGATTTTACCTATTGAGAGTGAACGGGGTGCGGAAAGCCGGAATGATGCGAAACGTAGATTTTATCCATGTTTTTTTTTTAAATCTTATATAATTAGTACTTTACATCTTTGCACATTCATTCGAGTACTTTTTCACGAAAATTATCTTCATATACAAATATGTGCATAATCAGAAAGTTTACTACTAAATAAATTAGTTTTTGCTTTTTTTAGCTTATTTTCAGCATTTAATTTGATTGACTAAAGAACAACCCATTATGTAACACAATAGCACATTACTTACACAATATTTCTTGGTATATCGTGTATTTTTTAAAACTGTTCATTAATTGTAAATATAAAAAAAAATATCAAGATAACAGTTTTTCCGTATACAGCCGGTACCTCGCTTTAAGAAATATTAATCATAGACAATCTAAAATAAAGGAACTACGATTCTGAACGCCCTACAGTCGCATACTGTGAACGGTAACTTTTATTTTTTCTAATCAAAAAAGTGTTTATGGGGTGATGATAAATAATTGGCCAAGTGCGTGTCGGGCCACGCGCAGTGTAGGGTTCCGTAGTTACGAATACCAACTTTGAGTTCATGCCACTAAAAACGTCCATAAAAACTAATTTTCTAATAAATTTGTATGAAATTTTCCTTTTTCGAGTACATTTTATAAGTTGATCGCCTATAACTTTTTAATTTGTAAACCCTACTTAGCTCTGATAGTTTTCCTTTAAATTTCGTTATATTTACTATAGCTGTGAATTTTTTCCCATGTCCATATATAACCGTTTAGCAGATAGAGGGGGGGGACACTTGACTCTAACAAAAAATTTCACTTTAAAACCAAATATTTCAGAAACGAATCCCTAAATCTAAAAACAGTGTGTGCAAGCTCATAATATTTTTGAAAGACCTATTTAACGATACCCCACATGATTGGTTAGTCTAGAAAATAAAATTGAATTTTGACATTACTTGTATGGGAGCTACCCTAAAAAAAAATTGTACAATTTGTTATTGTACCACTTTTTCCACATAATTACTTTACATACCTATACCAAATTACAGCTTTCTAGTACGTATAGTCGCTGAGTAAAACCGCGGACGGACAGACAGACAGACATGGCGAAACTATAAGGGTTCCTTGTTTACTACGGAACCCTAAAAAGGGTGCAGTGCGTTTGTTGTTGTGGTGTTAACATTTGTTTTTTTTTTTTTTTTCAAAGTATAAAATACAGAGTTTTACAGGAATAAGTGTCTTGTTTTGTTTAGTCTAGTTATTTTGCCTTGTCGTTTACCTTGTAATCATGGTTGAGTCCCATCTGTGTACACATGGGGCACTCCCAAGAGTTGGGGAGGTCCTCATTGACCTGTCCTCCCGGAGGAACGCACGCAGGATGAACAATACTGTAGCAAACAGAACACTCCCGCAGGCAGGACGGGCCGCTGCGACCTGAAGAAAATTATAACATGTTTACACTATCCTTAACACTAAGATAATGGGAATGTAGACTAAAAAATATTTTTATGGCTCATTAGATAGATTATTGAAAAGTATGGTACACGTATTTTTTCTCTTCTCTGATTAGCAAATAATGACGAAAATACAGCGCATTTAAATTTCGCGTGACGTCACGGTCAGCTACGATTTTTAACCAAAGGTGACGTAGATCACTCCCAATCCGGAACTTCGAAGCGGTGTATCTTTGTGAATAAACGAAAAAATACGGGTGCCTTATTTTTGGTTAATCTACGAGTAGTTGACGGACTAAATAAAATAAAATATATTTTTTGCCCAGTCCACATCCCTATAGCCTAGGGCCGTAAGTTCCAAAGGCCACTTTTGGCATGATGGTGAAATCGTTTACATATTATGGCTGGCTAATGTCTGTCTGTCTGTCGTGGTATCGCAGCTCTCGGACGAATGGACCGATTTCGATGCGGGTTTTTTTTACGTGAAAGCAAACTCCCTTCTTGATATTCATAAAAAAAACGGTTCAGCCGTTTGTAAGTTATTGGGGCTTAACGCTTGAAAGTCAGGGTTGATAGATTTACCTGGCAAATAAAAGCTGGCGCTACGGATAAAAAGTAGTTGCGCCTCTTCGTCGTCGTGCGTGGGGGTTTTTTTTTAATTTGCTTAGCGAATTAATTTGTATTATTACTTATTTGCTTCGCAGCCGCAGCGGCGTAATGTGTAAGGGCTCTAGTTAGCTGGTTTGGGGGTAAGAAAAAAAACTTATAATGTACCAGCTGCTTCTCTTGTCCTGCAGATCGTAAAAGCCAATTGAAGGTATGGGCGAGATTTCAATAATGTTTATAGGCGATGCGGCTAGCAACCCATCACTATTTTGATTCCTTTTTCCATCTTAACGCCAACCATCACGCCAGACGTGGCCTTTAGGTATTACTGCCCTGGCCTCTGTCTACCCCGTCATAGATAAGGACGTGAAAATGTATCTGAAAACAAACTTTACTACAAATGAAGAGGTCGAATACATGAAATGATAAGCTGACGTTACAAAGCACAAGTTTGTAAATGTTATGCCAATCCAAGAAACTAGTACTAAACTACTACTAAACAAGAAACACTTAAAACTCCCTCGCAACAGCTTAGGAGTCTCTAGTGAAAAATCAGTCACTAATTCATGCTCGGTCTATGTACAATGATGCTATAAAAGTGAATGAATATCGCTGAGAAAGGTCCGGAGTTACCGATAGGGCGTCTGATAAGTGACGCGGGCGCACGTGGCGGATCAGGTTTCAGTCTATCTCTGTCACAAACTCTAAGTGCGAAAGAGAATCCGAAGCCGAATCCGTCGCGGGTCACCTGTCTCTGTTGCACGTAGAGTTTGTGACAGAGATAAGACTGAACCCGTCGCGTGCGCCCGCGTTACTTAGTGGACACCCTTAGAGCTCAGACAGACGAGCTACAGTTTGCGTCAGAAGTTGGTCTGCGACAGTTGCGGTCGTCACAAGTAGCCAACTATCGCGGGCATAATATCGCTCGTTCGTAAGAGCCCTTAGCCATAAACAAGTATCTCCAGGTATAAGAGCTTGAGCGAGAGGGAGACACCGAGACAAAAAGTGCAAGCAGATAGCTTTCACTTTTTGTCTCGCATCACGCGACGGTTTACAGCAAAAGAAGCGGGTCTTTTTTACTAAGGAGTGGTCCAAATATCTATCATGTACTGTATGTAACGGGGTACGTTTTCAGACGCACAATACCATGCTTATGTATATATTTTTTTGTTTTGCTAAAGATTGAGAACATGTAACAGCGGAATTTGTTCGTCCACATACCACTAGGCTGGCCAGAAACCACAGCGACTATGGTTATTTAACCGTGAAAAGTTTTGTGTGTGAACTGTTTTCTATTTAAATTAGAATAGATGAAGAATAGTTGCGACTAACCCACGTATTTGCTATGAGCCGCAAATTGGCCAGTTTAGATAATGGAAGTAAAATTACGAATGAAGCTAGGAAAGCGAATGACAATCGCGCACAAAGGTTATTTCACCCCTGTGGCAATGAGTTAGGTGATTACCGGAGTTACCCTTAGGGCTAAATATATTTTCAAATAATCTACCTGATGAGCCACAAGTACTTTTTATACATATCCGTACTGGCAGTTTAGGTAGTAGAAGTAAAACTACGAATGAAGCCAGCAAAGCGAATGACAATCGCGCACGGTTGTTTTGCCCCTGTGGCAATGAGTTAGGTAGTTACCGGAGTTACCCTAAGGGCTACAATAAGTTTTATTAATCTACCTGATGGGTCAAAAGTACTTTTTTTGCATATCCGTACTGGCCATAGTTTAGGTAGTGGAAATAAAACTGCCAATAAAGCTAGCAAAGCGAATGACAATCGCACACAAAGGTTGTTTCGCCCCTGTGACAATGAGTTAGGTAGTTACCGGAGTTACCCTAAGGGCTCAACATATTTTTTGATAATCTTCCTGATAAACAAAAAATAATTTTTCTTTTTTTTTATTTGCATTTAGTATTGGCCTCAGATCAAGGATACTGGCCATAGTTTAGGCAGTGGAAGTTAAACTACGAATGAAGCAAGCAAAGCGAATGACAATCGCGCACAAAGGTTGTTTCGCCCCTGTGGCAATGAGTTAGGTAGTTACCGGATATACCCTAAAAAAATTTTTCGTGGATTTCGTATTGGCCTCAGACCAAGGGTACTGGCCATAATTTAGATAGTGGAAGTTAAACTACGAATGAAGCTATGAAGCGAATGACAATCGCGCACAAAGGTTGTTTCGCCCCTGTGGCAATGAGTTAGGTAGTTACCGGAGTTACCCAAAATTTTTTTTTTTACGTGGATTTCGTTTTGGCCTCAGACCAAGGGGACTGGCCATAGTTTAAGTAGTAGAAGTAAACCTACGAATGAAGCTATGAAGCGAATGACAATTGTGCACAAAGTTTGTTTCGCCCCTGTGGCAATGAGTTAGGTAGTTACCGGAGTTACCCTAAAATTTTTTTTTCGTGGATTTCGTATTGGCCTCTGACGAAGGGTACTGGCCATAGTTTAGGTAGTGGAAGTAAAACTACGAATGAAGCTATGAAGCGAATGACAATTACACACAAAGGTTGTTTCGCCCCTGTGGCAATGAGTTAGGTAGTTACCGGAGTTACCCCCAAAATTTTTTTTTTTCGTGGATTTCGTATTGGCCTCAGACCAAGGGTGCTGGCCATAGTTTAGGTAGTGGAAGTAAAACTACGAATGAAGCTATGAAGCGAATGACAATTGCGCACAAAGGTTGTTTCGCCCCTGTGGCAATGAGTTAGGTAGTTACCGGAGTTGCCCTAAAATTTGTTTTCGTGAATTTCGTATTAGCCTTAGACGAAGGGTACTGACCATAGTTTAGGTACTGGAAGTAAAACTACGAATGAAACTATGAAGCGAATGACAATTGCGCACAAAGGTTGTTTCGCCCCTGTGGCAATGAGTTAGGTAGTTACCGGAGTTAACCCCTAAAAATTTTTTTTGTGGATTTAATATTGGCCTCAGACGAAGAGCACTAGCCATAGTTTAGGTAGTGGAAGTAAAACTACGAATGAAGCTATGAAGCGAATGACAATCGCGCACAAAGGTTGTTTCGCCCCTGTGGCAATGAGTTAGGTAGTTACCGGAGTTACCCTTAGCCTGCGGCGCGACCGGCGTCTGCATCCAGCCGTCCAGGTGGCACACCGCGCACGACGCCGTCACCGGCAGCATCGGCTGCGAAACCACAAATTATCTTATATTCTGTTTCTACAAAATGGTTCACTGGTAGAAAACGCCATATGGCGTTAAATCCGCCATTTGTACACTTTTTTTTTCGTAAAATAACGTTTAAATAAATTACTTTATACGACCAGTATAATGAGGATTTAGGAGGCGGCTTGCGATCTGGCTAGGTTTCATTTTAAAAAACCTTGCTTTCTCCGTGTTTTTCTTTAAGACGAAGTGGTAGCTAAAGTGGCGCCCTCATTTGAAATAAATTGTTTAAAACTAAATATGGTGATAATTAAAAATTTGATTTGTATAAATGTCTAGAAAGACCTTTAAACTATTTTATGAATAACCTTTGAAATTATTACTAATAGTCCGTCTAGTTTTAAAACTCTTTTTCGCCAAAAGTGGCCACTTTTGGCGATAAACAGTTTTAAAACAAGACACACTTCCAATATTACTTTCAAAGGTTATTCATAAAATAGTTTAAATGTCTTTCTAGACATTTATACAAATCAAATTTTTAATTATCACCACATTTAGTTTTAAACAATTTATTTCAAATGAGTGCGCCACTTTAGCTACCACTTCGTCTTAAGCGAAGCTCGGTCACCCGGGTTCTTCTCTTCCCGCGCAGATCGTAAAAGCCGATTGAGGGAGTCGCGAAAATGCAAAACATAGGTGATTCAGCTCGACTAAAAACCAATTACTCTTCTTATTCTTCCTTTTTTTCACCCACCATTACGCTGAAAGGGGTATTTGGGTCTTGCGGTCTTGGGCTCAGTCTGCTTAGAACCGCAAGACCCAAAATGCTCTGCCTACCCTATCAGGGATGAAGACAAGATAACATTTAAATACAGAATCAGAGAACGTGAACCTAATTATGCATACGCCTACTGGGCCGTGTGATGTCCATGTCCTGTAGACAAGTCTTGTGGCAAGACTTGTCACATGTCACTTTGATCGCTATCCCTTTTGCTTACGGCTATGGTGTTAAAAAAATCATGATCTATGAGTACCTGTAAACACTGTCGCATTATACATGTCTGCTTGGCGCGGCCGAGGCCGCCGAACTTGACCATGTCGTGGCAGAACACGCATTCGCCACAGTCTGTGCGTTGACATGCTTCACACTTTTTGCATCTGAAACACCAAGAAACTTTAATGTTGGTGTTTTGAGACATATACATATTAAGGAAAAAAGGACAAAAAGATTAAATTGAGATAGGTTTATCTACACTCATGGTACGGTAAGCTTCAAAAAATGGCGCCATAATCCCTGAAACTAATTGAATGAGATATTGTAGACTCCATTTTTAAATGCCTGACCGTACATGTTTCAAACGAAAGTCCACACCTGTTTATCATATCCTTGAGACTCGTACAAAATTTCAAAAAGTAAGACTACAAGAAGTTTTATTTTACCTGGTGCGTCTTCTTCTCGGTGCATTATTGGCGTGGTCTGGCCTGGGCCTCGCCGGTGGGCCGCGTGGGCCTCCCCGACCACCGCGCCCACTCGACTGACGACGCTCCGTGGGTATTGCCTCATCCGGACCTCAAATAATAAAACCATTTCTCAGTTTTATTGACTTCCAACAGCATATTTGACCTTTTGAAATAACATTAGTGGGAGAAACAATACTTTAAGCAAATACGTATTGGGCTTCTGAAAGAATATTGACATTTGGTGCGTATGTTAAAGATGAGATTTTTTTGATGAAATCAAATGTGTACCTTTCTGAGAAACTCAAATTTATGTAGCGGAATCAATGTTGCTTTTAAATTAGCGCAATATAAATATTATCTCCATTCGGTTATTTTTATATCATTCCCGAAAATAATCTATAACTATCATTATTATGGATGACCATTACATTAACAATCCCTACATTTTTTTCCTTCGAGTTGAACCTTTAGAAACACCAGATGAGTCACTTTAAAATTGTTTTCTAATATTTTTCATAGTGCATGATACCTTTGACGATAGACGAATAGGTAATGCATGGAAACTTTACTGGAGTATGAAGTCTATAATAAAGAACAAAAATACAAATATAAAGATCAAACAGAAACTCTTTGACTGCTGTATACTACCTGTACTTACCTATGGATGTCAAACTTGGGCTATGAATAAAGCAAACTTTAAGAAGCTATCTACATGCCAAAATACAATGGAACGAAGTATGTTAGGACTTAGATTGTCAGACAGAGTAAAACTTACGGAAATAAAGAAACTAACTAAAACGAGAAATGTATCAGTAACTGTCAACAGACTTAAGTGGAAATGGACTGGCCACACTGTGAGAAGAAGTGACAAATGGTCAAACATGGTTATGTACTAGTTCATAGGACATAAGAAGAGAAAGCGAGGTAGACCATGGCGAAGATGGGTAGACGATATAAAAGCAACAGCAGGAAAATCATGGACGAGAGTAGCCAGCGTGCGAGAATCTTGGAAGCAGTTGGAGGAGGCCTTTGTTGGAGGAGGATTATAATAATAAATAATAGAGGGCAACAGCATTTCGGTTTGCTGTTTACTATTACTAAACTAAATTATTTGATTAGTAAATATTGTAATGTTTGTCTGTAATAAATGGCTTATTATTATGGTACCTTTGAGTAAGGGCACTCCAGTGATAGCCAGATGTTGCTTGTCGTGCCTGTGTTGTTCCACCAAGGTGCGCACGTCTCGGACCAATGCGATGGGGTCCGACAGCAGTTCTGGCACTGATTTACGGGCGGCCGGCAGTTGGTGTAAGTACATCACTATAGCCTGAAAAAAGAAATAAGAAACTTAGCTAGGGACATAGCACAATACTTAAAAAAAAGCGCGTCTGCAGCGTGAGCGGAGATTCTCGACAGGTTTAGTCCATCTCAATCGCAACTCTACGTGCGAAAGAGACAGGCGACGCGCGACAAATTTGTTCTCACTATCGCTAGAAATTAATTCAAAATTGTTTTAATTTCTTGGCATGGAAATAAAACAGAGAATTTATCTAAATAGGCGACGGGCTAGCAGCTTTAACCTTTTCTTATACCCGTTGACCGTCTTCTGTCAAAAGAATCTTGAGGCTCACCATATTTTATCATAAGAATTTTAGGCCCACCATATCTTGCTAGGACCTTTGGCTATGTCCGCTCCGTGGGCTATCATTTTTTACAACGCACATCAGTCCACTGCTGGACTAAACACCTCTCCCAATAATGACGATTTGCCCATAATCACCACACTTGGCAGACCGGTTGGCAATCGTAGTGGTTGGCGACCTACGACTCCCGTGGTAAGAGACAAGGGGTGCTGACAAATGGTATTCTCCACTGCCGTCACCAACGGCGCCAGATATTTAGTGACAGCAGCACTATAGTTATTCAAACTCCAACTACCTTCAGTCCATGTAGCTCGTTCTGTGTGAGATGCAAGTGGTCTTTCGGCGCGGAGAGAGGAGTGCTTTGTCCCTCGGGCGCCAAGTGAGATCGGCCGAGTAACGCGTTGACGTAACGGTCGAGGACGTACCACAGCATCTCCGTGAAGAATGGGTAGCGGAACTTCTGTGGCACCTGGACCAATAATTAAGTATGGAAAAAAAATATATTCAGAAATTGAAAATAAAAATCAACTAGAATTTTTTGCTGCAGAAAATGATAACTTCAACATTTACATGCTCTGCAATAGGAACTCAATCGAAACTCTAGTGAACGGAATTCAAGCTAACAACACCAATTATAATTTTAATAACAATAAGGGGAACTATTTATTCCAGTGCTCTTGTTCGTGCCTAGTCTATTATATGCCATCTTCGCGGTCATCATCATATTTATCATCATTTATGGCGGTCATCGCAGAGTTAGTCCACTGCTCGACATAGGCCGCTCTCAAGGTTTTCCAAAACGACCGATTGGAAACGGCCTGCATCCAGCGTTTTTCTGCAACTTTGCTATGGTCGTCCCACTATCTCGTGGGTGGGTGTCCTACGCTGCGCTAATCAGTGCGTGGCCACTATTCGAGAACCTTCGCGGATTAATCATACTACTATCATAAGGTAGGTTATGGTAGCTTCCAGTTTTAGTCTGGGGGTCCATGTTTTAAGCAAGAAATAAAATTAAAAATTTGAAGTAACTTCCGACACAACCGTAATTAAGAACCATCTTCACCAAGTCAGCTTTCAAACAAAAAAAAATGTTTAAGCACTACAATACCACAGATAGAAAAGATACACAGACACACAGACATGTAAAACTTATAACAACACCCCTTGTTCTCGTTGGGGGTCAAAAGGCAATCTACCAGAAAATTTAGTCGCATTACCTTTGTAACGTCTTCGACTTGGGCAATCTTCAGCTGCTTTTCAATCCCAAACTGATGCAAGAAGTTGCCTCCAAAGACTAGCGAATCACTAGGAGTGTATACTGCGTGGATCCAACCAGTCGGGATGAAGAATGTGTGGCCGGCTTGCAGCTGTAATACAAAAACAAAACTGATGAATTTATATTTCAATATTAACTTTCGGGTATTTACTAAGATAAAGCCCCATAAGTAGGCCAGGAGCACTCCGCCGTTACGTATACGTATGCGAGCGTAGTGTTACGTTTGCAAGCGTTAAAATTGTTAGAACACTAGATATAAAAGAATAGGGACCGTCGCTTCGCAGACGTAATGTACGTTTTGGCTCGTTCGGCGCACTCTACGCTAATAAGTCGAACAGTCATATGCGCAGCGTGCAAACTAAATGGGACTTTAGCACGCTGTAAATTGGAAGGATTTTCATCTCATCTACTTAAAAAAACGATGTTTTCATCCCAAAACATTTGGAGCTAAAGTTACTGGTTATTCTCTCGGGACTAAAACGTGAAAAAGAAAATCTCTAGGGATTAAAACCAATTTGAAAACTGAACACGAGTGTAATCTATGTAGAATCAAAAATAATGTTGGCAGTCCAGCAAAAGAAAAGAATAATTTTGTTTTAAAATAAAAAATAATTGGCACAGACGTCGTGGTTTTATGAATTTGGAATACATATCGTCGTCAACATGGAAGAATGTAGGTAAACATTTTTACGTTCTTTGCTTTGGAAAAAGAAATAAGTATAATTTAAAAAGCGCAATTTTGCTCTTTGATTCAAGTAATTACAGAAGTTTTAGGTTATTTGTATTGACATGTAATTATTTGTGAAAATGTGAATACTTTTTGGTAAGTTTAAGCCGATAGTGAATAGGTATCAAGTTTACCTACTTATAAAAATAAAAAGATTCTTAACTTATAAAAATAAGAAGTCTTCGAAAAGCGATTTCTTAGTATTTATTGTATGAAAACGACACCAAATATAAGGTTAGTATTAAATTTCCCGTTAAAATCTGATTAGGAATTGTAGATGTTCTACTTTTCTTTATATTTTGTTTTATATTTGCTAGTTTTTCTCATAGATGGAGATGAAAAGTAGAGTGTGCTACTCGGGTACGGTAATATTTTTATCTCGGACGACACACATGAATCCCTCGCTTCACTCGGGATTCCACTGTAGAATTCTCGGACGACACACATGAATCCCTCGCTTCACTCGGGATTCCACTGTAGAATCACTCGCTACGCTCGTGATTCAACTGTGGAATCCTTCGTTTCGCTCTGGATTCAAAGTAGCACCCTCGCCTTCTATCTTATCCCCTTGTAGCACAATTTACTACTAATTTAGAAAATTTCATTACGTATTCTACTATTATTACGTATTCTGTGCCATTAGTAAACTTTTCTCAGAGTTAGCACACGGAACGGAAGCTCACCTCCTTCGGCCTCACATTGCTATTTTTTGTAAGATAACTACGTCCCTCTGTTGGGCAACAACCTCCCCTCTTTCTTTCCTTACATCTCAGCGCCTTGATGTCGCCCTCCACTCCTCAAAATGAGTTCAATTACTCACCCATCTTTTTTTACTTAAGTTACAAAAAAACTTTTGGATTAACTATTTATGGGCATAGGCACCATAAAAAACAGATAATACTTACATGAACTCTAATACATTTCTCAACAGTGTCACCAAAGAAGACATCTGATTGTTTTCCAGAAAGCACCCATTTCTCATAAAGCTGCAGATTTTTCTCAGTAGGAGGGATAAGCCAGAATACTTTTGCACCTGAAATGTGTAAACATGGAAGATAAAAAATTGGAAATCAATAGCATAATATCTTTACTTAAACAATGTACCTGACCTTACTTTATGAATATACTTTTTGACTTATGTCTGACCTTACTTTATGACAATATATGTACATACAAAAAAAATATTTCCTCTTACCTCTCAAAATGTGATACCATACAGAGGTACCACCGAAATCAATGTGGAAATCAGTGTAGCACCCTTTAACAGACATTAGACAATATTTCTGAACTTTTGGATACATCATGTCATCAAGTGCGTTTGTGGACTCGGTCTGAAAAGGAGAGGAAAATAAAACATGGCAACTAATTCCTAAGGCTATTAGTCCAATCTTTAATAAAATTTGTCTGTGGCTGTCCACTTAATACTTTAAAGCACATATACATAATAAATAAATAATTATTTATGGGCAAATAACACTGATGCTTTGGCCGCACTTGTGCCTATCGTCCCGATGCAATTCGCGGTGAATCTTCGTACGTTTTGTACACTAAAAAGTTATCGCAATAAAGCGCTGGTCACACTAGCGGCTTCGTTATTTTTCACGAACTATCTGGCAATAATCCAAGATGGCGTCATCTACGTGTTTTAAATATGGACGACGGCTGTCTTTTCTTTAACATGTGTGCTAACAATCACATAATGCATAATTATTGAAACCTAAAAAGAAACCTAGAAAGAAAAAGCTAAAAATTTTTACACCATTTTATCGTTCCACTCCATTTTTAAATGAACAACGCAAGTGCGACCACGCAAAGCGAATTGTTAGCGTGTTTAAATCCTTTGATATATCGCCACCCGCGCGATAACTAACACGAAGTCCGAATATTCGGGACGATACCCGATAACGGCCAGTCACATTTGCGTGTATCGTTTAATAGCACGAAGCTTCGTGACGATAGGCGCAGGTCCGGCCCAAGCATGATTGAGCTAGCTCCAAAGTAAGTTCGAAACTTGTGTTATGGGATACTAACTCAACGATACTATATTTTATAACAAATACATATATAGATAAACACCCAAGACCCAGGAAAATTTGAAAAAGAAATATTAATGACATATTATTGATATGAACTCTGATTGATATTTGAAACGGGCCGCTAGTAACTAATTATGGTTGGAAAAACTACACTATTACATGTACCATTGCAGGGATTGGACCTCGAAGGCCCTCGATCGAGTTTTAAATGCTGTAATGCGAAGGACAGTGTTTGCTTTATAGTGGGATAGTACAGACCTAAATAGAAATATAAACTATAAATTGGTACTATCTTATTCACCTGTTGGTCTTTAAGATGTCGAGGCCACACGGTGTCCACCCAGTCAATCTGGCGCACTATTCGAGGAGCCTGCACGTAGTTCTCAAGCCGGGTGTGAGAGAATTCCAGAGATATCACGTTTAGAAGGCGCTCCTTGTTGGGATCATCGTAGTAGCGCTGCCAATCCTGTCCGCATATAATAAGTATATTTTTTATTTTTATAAAATCTTTAAAAATTGATAGTTGGCAAAGGTTTTTCATAAAATAATTATTTATATGTATTCATTATACGACTTTATGCCCCATGTACGAATATTATTGCAATTTGATAAGAAATAGATAAATTAAAATATATATATATATGTATAACTGTATAACTGTATAACTGTCCTCTAGCAAGGCGCTGTTGATAAATCTAGATATAATTTATATCGCGCGAAGGGCTGGTGCCATCCCCCTCGTTATTATTATATAGAGCAAGATATATAGATATGTAGTAATAGCTCAATAAACTTTATCACCAGTCAGTGTCATGCTACAGGGGCTGGATACTTTGCAGAATTCCGAACAGTTTATAGATTCTCTAAAGTACTCTAAACTATAAGTATATGTTAGTTGCCGAAGTGTATCGTTATATTGAGGGGCTACCTGAATTATTCGGGGTCCAGTGCTGCCCCATTTGAAAGGAAACTGAGATATTATCACTTAAAATTTTGTCTTGATCGGACCCTAGACAACCCTTCAAACTATTATATGACTACTGTTTATAGTCTAAAGTGAGAACGTGAAGTTTTTTTACGCACATTACCGAAAAACGGTCACTTTTGGCTACTAGGCGTAGAAAATCTTCACGTTCTCTCTTTAAACTGTTAACTGTTTTAAATGGGGACAGCACTGGACTCGGAAAAATTCAGATACCCCTTTAACAATGTAATCAGAAATACATATTTACTTAGTCAAATAATAAGTATGAATTTAATTAAACTAATTTCAAAATAATAAGTATGAATTTAATTAAACCCCTAACTTTCCTGAAAAAGAAATGTACACCATATACCTTAAATGGCCTAGTACTATTACTTATTCCATGATTAGAATACATATGATAAGACTATATATGCATAGGACAAAACTTTCTGAAACAAAAGCGCACCTTCATGGTCATCTCGATGTTCTTCTGTGTGTTGACGTCCATGACGTCGAGCAGGCGTCGGGAGCCGACGCACATGCGCACGTCGTTCACCGTGAAGTTGCTGGTGGGGACCCTGCAAACAAGCGGGAAACCGTTTGTCTTTTAGTACGCGTCGAAAGCTGGCCGAGGACTGACTGCTTCGTGGCTGTGAGCTGAATTTATGGCGAAATGTATTACGATGGGAACTAGTAGGCTGACATATTTTATGCTCCTCCAGGTTCTCAAGTTTACTTATTTCGTCTGTTCACTCTATACAGGTGACTTTTTAACCTACTTTCCATAAAGCAATTAACGAAAAACGAAAAAAAATTCGGCTTTTATAAAAATCTGCGATCGGCCAAACGGATTTTGTATAGGAGGGCGAAATTTTTTTATTGATTTTTAATAACTTTTTTTATAGAAATAGTTCAGTACCATGGACTGAACTTGCTCCTAAAATTTGGCTGGTGGGTAAACAGTCACCCTGTATACATTTATATAGTTTAAAGTTATTTTACATCAGGATTATGTCTCGCATGCGTATTGCACCTACACGCTCATTGTCTTCCTGATGATGGCGACTATTAGAGAGAAATCCCTTGGTAACAAATTTTTACATGTGCTAAAAATTATAGTTGCTAAAAGGTTGGCTTCATTGAGGCGCAAAAGTATCATAGTCCGAAGGCGCATAATGAAAATGTAATGGAAAAACAATAAGCTGTTCACATCCGTACTTCAGGTTAACTGGAAATGGTGAGAATCGCGCATGCGCACATACATACTTACTTACTACTCTAGTCGTATTTAGATTGGCGGCGAGTCTTCAGACGCTCAGTACGATCATACTTTTGGAGGGGAAACGACGGCTATTCCGGAAGATTTGCTTCACGCGGAATTTCTGACGCTACTTTGCAGAGTCACTGCTTTGTCAAATGAATGCAATGTTTTTCACACTTTGGGGAATTTGACAACGACGAATTTCTTTCAGTGAGTAACGTAGATCCAATTATAAATGAATATTTAATATTCAGGCAGGCAGTAGATGTCAAGTTGGTACTAGAGCATGTGTATGGGAAATATCGGGCGCGGTCAATGCGGTCAGTGGTTTCTACATCAAAAATTTAATTAAAAGGCATTTTGAAATTAATAACTGTTACTAGTACACTAGTGTTAAGCAAATGGCTCTCTCTCTCTCTCTCTCTTCCAACACTCTTGGTCCTGCAACTCCTACACTATGGTACGCCATCTTGTGATTTTTACTTTCAGATGATATTAACTTATTATCTAATCTAATACTACTTACACACATAGGTATAAAAGTTAAGAGTGTTTAGTTAAATGGGTCACTTGAATAATTTTACAAGTTAGAATAATTTTGCCGAATAAAGCTTTTCTTTATTACTACGATTCTCCGCGTTATAACATTATTAAATAATTAAAGTATTGTATTTATAAGTACAAATAAGATCAAAAATTCCTTTATGGTAACTAGGTATCTAAAAATATTTCTAAGTCCATGTAGAAATATTTAATTACAGTTTTGAGACAATTTTCTCTTTTATAACTGGTTGTTACAAAAACAGTAACAGCAATTTCATCCAACCCATAAATACAAAACAAATTTGAATAGATAAGAAGTCTTCTACTCAAGCTTAAAATAATTAAAAAAATATATATTCCAACGAATTTAGAATCTCCTCCTTTTTTAGAATTGGTTAAAAAGATTGTTATCTGAGTGCAATCTTCTTATTGAGTCGAAAATGGCTTACGTAGTGTATTTATTAGACCAGAACCAAATAGAGAAAAGTCAGAGTCAATACAAAAGAAGAACTGATACCAACTGCAAAATTAAATTGTTAACTTGGGGGAGTTCGGAAGATAAATAATACGCACATGCGCACAAGTCGCCTTTACAAAACCCTCCCTTAGAAATCTCGTCAGTATTAGTATTTAGTACGCTCTGAAAATTCGACGGGAATCGACGACGGCTGTTGTGTTGTTATGTAGCGTTACAGCGGAATGTCTGACGCTACAATGACACATTTTGAATGTTTAATTAAATCAGTTCAGTGAGTACCACAATAATTCACTGAACAACCTGAAGGCATTGCAAAAAATAATATAATCGTAACATATGTTTGTTTGTCTGTGGACTAAAGTACTCGTAAGTTATACTGTAAGTTATAGCTGTGTGCCGCACAGTGTATTTTATTCTTGACTTTTACAAACAGAAATGCCCTTACTTATCCGTTGATTGTTGATATAGAGCAACCTTTGTCTTTACAGTTTAGAGCTCCTTCTAACGAGTGTCCTCCTTTGGGTCTTTCTTACTACGAGCTCTTAAAAAATATGAATTAAACTTTTATAGAAAAACTGGACTGCAAAGAATATGTTTGGGAATCATTTT
Organism: Acrobasis suavella; assembly: GCA_943193695.1. Lineage (NCBI taxonomy): Eukaryota > Metazoa > Arthropoda > Insecta > Lepidoptera > Pyralidae > Acrobasis > Acrobasis suavella. The sequence goes on from OW971948.1 coordinate 10,675,591, forward strand.
TTTCTACCTTTATACATAGCTGCATTCTGTAAAATATTTCAGACGTTCTTAGAAAAGGAGAGTTCTCAAGAAACTGGGGAGCATGAGAGAGTGATGAGTGCAGATACACTGAAAGAAGTCTGTCAGGATTGTAGCAAATGGTCGCTGTATGTATCGCCTATCCCTGGCGATAACAGTATGTATGTATGCTTACAAATTGCTCTTTTGGGGTAGGGGAGAAATTCTGCACTCCGCTTACCTCGAAGCAAACAGGCGGGCATGCGCACAGGGTGTTCAGTAAAGTTGTTTTCGGTTGAATCCCTCCATATATTCAGAAGACGCGTCAGTTCGTTCTGAAAGTCCAACGAGAAACGATGGCCGCAACGGAGAACAGGAATAACGCGAATTTTTTAACGTTTCTTATACACAATTTAATTAACATGGTTATTAAAATTGGTCGTTTCTAAAAGGATTTCCATGGACTCCAAACACCTGAAAAGGGTTTCAAATAGATATTTTTATGAAATATAAGTAAATGGTTTTCGCTACTTTTAAAATTCTTTAAACTTCAGTTTATGTTATTCAAACCCAAATCAAACTAAAGCCATGACTTATCTGTATGAAGGAATGGAATTATGCCTACCACCTTATGTTGAAGTTATAATGATTTCGAGTTGATAGACGAGGAAGGTATACGGGACGGTAGAGTCGCACATGCGCATATTGAAGACCGCAAAGTTGTTTTTGGTTTCAGCCCTACGAAGCCGGCCGGCCGGCAGTCAACTGGACTAGCACTGGCAGTTCGCTTAGAGAGTCCGACGAGAAACGACGTTTGTTGCCGCGAAATGGAAGGAATCGGAATTCCTGACGCTACTTTTGAAAATACAATTTTTTTTGTTGCGACGAAAAATATTGTACGTTAGCATAAATGAATAGACAGTAAGGTATTGAAGGGTTTATAGCTCAGTTGTAAGTGCAAGTTTATCTGCTTATTTATGGTAAGCGAAGTCAGGCGTGGTCAGTACCTAACACGAAAATTGTTTTCGCTGACTTGCCTTTATTTAGAGCGCCATTGCACATCGATTTGGCTCCGGTTGATCGGTTTACGTGTCTTAGGAAATAAATCCTTATTATTGCTTTCAGACAAGTCAGAAATATGAAAATTAAATGTAACGAATTAAATAGGTATGACTTATGTATGAGTATGACTATCAAGGATTGATCTAAAAATGATTATAAATATTTCATAACCAACAAACCTTCACAGAAAGAAAATTTGTGATGAATAGGGGTAACGGCAGACAGGGTCAGCAAAGTATTCTAATTAGTCCTTCTTTTAGATCATTCAAAAATAATGGATTTAAAAATATTTATTATTTTATCAAAAAGTATTTAAAAAGCATCTCAGTTCCAGAGTGGGGGCTTACGACGTCGTAAAAATCCGCACGAAATCCTTGCTTTATAGGTATTCTATTATTTAAAATAGGCGATGGGTTTGCAACCTGTCACTACTTCAGGTTCTCACCTACTTATGTGATGTGTGCAATCTTCACGTTAGGCTCTGTCAACTCGTCAATGAATAAAGTCATGCATCTGTAACCGTGTATACCTACTGTTAAGGAGTACTTCACTTTTAGAGTGAGAAGTTCGGCTGATGGGGATGACATGAAAGTTTTTTACTAAGGTAAATTAAAAATACGTTAGGACAATTTTCTCAAACGAAAAATTGAAGACGTTTATGTAGTAATACAAGGTGTGGCTATCTGAACTGAACAGAGGATCCAAGTGCGTTATACACATTGTTCGATAATTTATTTTGATGATGTTTACCGAACCTTCCCTTTTACCCTTAAACGTCCCTTTAGTTCGACGGCCCCATAAAAAATTGTTGACGGCACCCCAAATAATATCGATTTTTGTTGGCAACATACAATACCTTTTGGCTTTTTTTGCTACTATTAAAAAACTGACTCTTACAGCAAACTACGCAGCCGATTTTGATAAAATTCTTAAGGGGCCACCTGATAACTATTCCTCGAATTTTCCAAAGGTCCAGGCATCTTCGAATAATCAGGGAACATACTCGTACATAAAAATATATATAAGTCCGTGATAGTGAACAACTTTCCCCAAGAAACATATGTCGAAATTTAAAAAAAAAATTGACTTTTTATACAGACTCGGATCAGCTGATCGGACTTTTTTTTATGGGAAGCCAAAATTACTTTTCATATTTCAATATATGTTCCATGGGGAAACTTATTCAGTATCATGGACCGAATTCACTCTTAAAATAGTTTCAGTATATTTTGTTAGACTTTATACATATACAAAAGATTTCGACGAATTGATAACATCCTCCATTTTCGAAGTCAGCTAAAATTAGGTCAATACTGTGGTTAACCGCATTTATTGTTAATCATATCATCATATCGGTATTTAGATGGGGTGTATTGAATTGAATACAATATGTAATACGGTATAGCCAGGCACAGTAATCACGCTGTGGTAAGCACGTTGTTGGGAGTCCAAGTACCTAATAGTGGCATTTATCTAAGCACCTCTAAGTAGCTCTGGAAGTGTTAGTAGTTAACTCGAATCTTATCGCGACATTTAAAATCTGACACCAGTGTTACCACTAACACATTCGAAATGAGAAATGGAATGTGGGATGAAAAAATATACCTTCCACCGACGCTTGTTGGTGAGATGCGCAATTTCAAGAAAGCCACGGCCTCTTCTAGGACGTTTTGCAAGGACTTGTGACCAACGGAGGGACTTACTACATAATAAAGATAGAGTATTTGGGTTCGATGGACAGAAAACGATTTTTTTTATAAATCTATTTACAGAGAAATATATTTCTTCAAAACAACTCGTAAAAACTGACTTCACCCCTTTTGATAAAATTTCTATGAGACCACCTGGAAAGTATACCCTTTTAAAACAGCAAATATTTTTTAAATCGGTCCGGGCGCCTTCGAATGATCGGTGAACATACATAAAAAAATCGGCCAAATGCGCGTTGAACTCGAGTGGAGAGGGTTCCGTACAATGCTAAATATTTTTCGTTAGTGAACGTATTATATTGGGTTTACTACTTTATTTTCAATGATAGAATTCTGATATTAGGTTTACTACTTTATTTTCAATGATAGTATTGTTTGACAGTCGTCGAGCTTTGTAACATGCCTTTCGGCAGTTTTTTGCCGTGTGGTTTCCGGCCTAGAATAGAACCACTCCATTTCCTCCTGTGGATGTCGTAAAAAGCGACTTAAGGATATTTTGCGTCACTGAAGATGAACAGACTTTCGATGGGCAGCAGCGTCGGAAGAACGATAGTGACTCCCACTGCGCTCGCCAACCCGCCTGCCAAGCGTGGCGAGTATAGCAATACGTGGGGCGCACTATAAGTTTCCGGAATGAATATGAAAAAATACTATTAAAGGTACAAAATTAATTATTTGTTTTTCAAAATAATCTCCCTTGGCGTCTATGCACTTTTTCATTCGATGAAACCAGTTTTGAAAACTTTTGTGCCACTCCTCTGTGGTGAACTCTGAAACGTGTTTTTCATACTCCTCGACAGCCTCTTCTGGTGATGAAAATCGTTGACCGCGTAATTGGTTCTTAATTTTTGGGAACAGAAAAAAGTCACAAGGTGCCAGGTCGGGACTGTATGCAGGATGACTCATGAGTTCTACATTTTTCGCCTTCAAAAAGTCGTTTGTCTGTCTGGCCGTGTGAGAACTAGCATTGTCGTGGTGCAGGATGATACGGCGTTTACGGTTATTTTTACGGAGTTCACTATTCACTGTACGACGAGTCTCTAAAGCAACAGTAGCCACGTGTCCAGTTTTATTAAAAAAAGAAGCAATCATCCGCTTAGATGCACTTTTCACGCGCGCCACTTTGGTTGGTTTCGGCTCATCTTGAAAGACCCATACGCTCGATTGCTGCTTTGTTTTGGGATCGTAGCAATAAATCCATGTTTCGTCACCTGTTACTATGTCCTACACCAAATTTGACGCACCTTCGTTGAATCTGGTAAGCATGGCACTGCACCAAGTGACGCGGTCCGTTTTTTGCGTCTCGGTCAAGTTGTGTGGGATCCACCGCGAGCACAGCTTTCTCACACCCAAATGTTTGTGTAGGATTAATTGTATTTGACTCATGCCTATTTCTAAGGATGCGCGAATTTCATGGTAGGTCACATGCCTGTCTGTTTCAATCATACGGCGCACAGCATCGATGTTTTTGTTGGTCACAGCGGTGGACGGCCGACCATCGCGAGATTCGTCACTGAGATTGATACGACCACGCTTGAATTCTGCAAACCAGCTATAAACAGTTGTCTTGCATGGTGCTTCATTGCCAAAAGCTGTTGCAAGCCGAGCGATGCTCTGTTGAGCTGTTAAATTACACTTAAAATCGTAGAAAATCATACTACGAAAATTTTCCCGAGTTAAATCCATGTTGATGCAGACACACAATTTTTTAAATGGCGCCACAAGGTAAAAACAAAAGATAGTCAGATGAAACAAACTGCATTCTACAGCCAAAGAGTTCTATTTTCAAATGTTGCAATAAATTTTTAAATATTGTTTATGTAAGTGGCCAGTTCCGGAAACTTATAGTGCGCCCTATGTATCCCCTCATGGATAGAAACCAAACGACCAGTACCCGGCAGCCCTGCTATTCCTAACTCCAATAGCAGTCATGGTAACGGCGGGGCAGGGGGTGCTAAGAATCCCCGGATGGGATCCGGCTACCACCCGCGACGAAACTGGCCCTGGTAACACACAATGTATAATACGCACATTGAGGACTGACGAGAAACTGCTTCTCGTCCAAAATACCTCAGTGCATCAAGACGAAAGTGCTTAATCTCAGTGTGTTACCAGTGATGACTTATGGCTCTGAAACGTGGTCCCTTACTATGGGTCTCATAAGAAGGCTCAAGGTCGCTCAGCGCGACATGGAGAGGGCAATGCTCGGTGTTTCTCTACGTGATCGAATCAGAAATGAGGAAATTCGTAGAAGAACAAAAGTCACTGACATAACCCAACGGATAAGCTCGTTGAAGTGGCAGTAGGCGGGACACATGAAACGAAGAACCGATGGCCGATGGGGCGAAAAGGTTCTCGAATGGCGACCGCGTACTGGCAAGCGAAGCGTAGGACACCCACCCACAAGGCGGTCAGACGATCTGACCAAGGTCGCTGGAAAGCGCGTGCCGCTCTTGATCGGTCATTTTGGAAATCCTTGGGAGAGGCCTATGTCCAGCAGTGGACGTTATGCGGCTGAAATGATGATGATGATGATAATGATTTAGGCAGTTTGAAAGATCTGACACCAGTGTTGGCCACTTACACACGAAACATGAAAAACGAAACCCCCGTCCTCGTTGAAATGATACAATTACAAGAAAAAAAATTCTAAAGGATTTTATTCCGTAATAAATCATGTAGTAGTAGTAAATAAGGATACGTTTTAAATTAAATGAGTTACAAGACCCGCAGGATCTTCCAGGCTCCGGCTACCTGACTCCGTCCTTGAAACGTGTATTGAAAGTCGAACTTACGTAACTTACGCGTTGTTCGGACGATTGTCCATGTCGACACAAAGAAGTGCGTCTGAAAAATAGGTGGATTCGAGGTGTAAGCGCAAACTTTAAATCCTTCGGTCTTCGCTCTTTTGCTTACGATGTTTAAAAACAAATAAAATTAAATTAAAGAACCACTAATTTCCAAAAAACAATAGCCTATACTTTATGGAGATATGTGAAACGAAATTTTATTAGGATTCTAACATTGACCTAATAAACAATACACTTCTTTTTGGGCAGTCGTGTAATAAAGAAACTGTATCTTTCTAAAAAACACTTGGATCACTTGGAAAAGCGGTACACATTGTAGTCTTGAAAATTGTAGTTGGATGTTAGACTGACTAAAAAATTAATAAATATATGTGTATATTTTAATATAGGCAATATATATCATTGTTCTAATCTTTTTTTTTTATGTACTATACTTTTATCTTTCAACCCATATTTAGAAAATCTGTATAACCCAAAGGTTGACTGGTAAAACGCTTTTAGCGTTAAGTTCGCCTATTGTTCTGTACAATTTGTACTTGTTTGATTAACAATATAGATAAAATAAATAAATAATACAGATTAAATCAGTATAAAATTTGAAAACATAACACGAAACATATTACTAATTGTTATTTACATTACATTTTTTGTTATTCAAAAAGTCAAGTCTCATCCAACACTTCTAGCAAAGATGTAAAATCTAAGAAAATGATTTTTTAAACCTATTAATCTTTACCTTGAGCGTGGCCTTTCATGCAAATTTAGAAACTCGCTGATCATGTTCTATATTAAACGATGGACATTTATGGGAACATCATTTAAATACAAATCATTTTGAAACCTTTTGTTTTAAATTAAAGCCATTTTGTATGAACAATTAGAAAGAGCAACAAAATTAAATCTTAGCTGGTAGCAACACACAACTGATGCAACCTGTAACGCGCTAAGATGAGAAGGAATAGGGATGTGGACTGGCTAAAAAATATATTATTTTATTCAGTCCGTCAACTACCTTATCCAAAAATAATGGACCCATATTTTTTCGTTTGGCAAAGTAGTAAAAATTTACAAAGATACATCGTTTCGAAGTTTCGGAGTGGGGGTGATTTACGTCACCTTTGGTTAAAAATCGTAACTGATCGTGACGTCGCGCGAAATTTAACCCATTAGGCACCAACTGGTCTATGAGACCGCGACATTATTACAATATAGAATAAATAAATAAATATATAGGAACAAATTAAACTGATTGAGCTAGCCCCAAAGTAAGTGCGAGACTAGTGTTATGGGATACTAACTCAACGATACAATATTTTATAACAAGATAAACATCCAAGAATAGTATATAAACAATTGTTATAAAAATATCTATGCTTGATGTGTTAAAGGCTCTGTATCTTCGTCATTATTTGCTTATCAGAGAAAAGACAAAATACGTATACTTACCATACCTTTTCTATCAAATAAGCAAAAAAAATTATAGTTGACAGCCCTATTCTCATTTGCGACCATTGCTCAACGTTTCATTTAATCTCAAATGGGGAATCCCAAGTGTGGTATGGTAAGTTAGTAACATTGGCAAACTATTAAAGGTATATACTGTGACATTGGTCACACGAAAACTCTACGTAAATATTGTATATAAAAAAACTTGCCTGAATGGTTTATTCGTGAAATTTTCATTAATGGAAAAAATGGTTTCAAAAGTATCTTTTAATAAGTAGTAAGTACAAAGGTAATGTGGCCATTTTGGCGATAATGTTCAGTTTATTGTAAAGTTTTATTTTTTATCTTTATTAATAGAGCAGTTCTTTACAATTTAAGTGGCCATGTGAACATAGGACAATAAGTCAAGTCCTTTGGATTTAAATTTGTAAAATTTATGTTAAATGATTGTTTTTATAAAAATTATAAAAATAAAAATTAAATTGTTACTTATTACTGACCTTAGCCCCAATCCAGTTTTTTCTTTAAAGAGCAAAGGAGTTGTGAATCCATTCTTCTGCAGGTATGCAACTGTGATCTCGGAGCCATGCATCTCCAACACCGCCCCGGAGTGCTCAAACCTGGGGCTCTCCAGTTTGTCAGCCAGAGAGAACCCGCGCCCACCTTCTGCTTCATCATCACCAAGGGCCCATTCATCAGAGTAAAGTTTTCTTTGCTTGCGTTCCCGCTGTCATCAGAAAGGTTATTTGAGTATTTTATATTTAACATATTTCCTGTTTCTTGTGTGATACCTATCAGTACCTATACAAAGAAATTGTACTTATTAGGTGCTATTGTTTTTAATTTATAAACAGTACCTAAAAAGATAAATTTTTTTACACTCAGCTAGTGCGACTGTGGGACATGTGAATTTTCTTGATAGAGTAACCAAGGCATGTATGTAATTCATTTCATAAAGGATATTTAGATAATATTAAGAAATGTTAAATTAATTTGTGTATTTATGTAATTAATTTTACATGGGCTAAGCTGAGATCATACAGAAAGGCTTAGGCTTAGAATATCAAATTAAAAAATTTGATTTTATAACTATTTTTATAGATTTAATTCAAAAGTATACTTGCATTGTCTTAAACTGAAATGTAAGTAATCCTGAATCTTATAGGTACTTAATCTATCTTATCAACAGAACGTAATCATTCTCTATTTCAGTTATCAAAATCAAAAACAAATTTCTTTCAGCCAAAGTCTTAATTAAAACTAAAATTTCCAAGTAAAGCGTTTCAGTTTACTTTCACTTTTAAGTCGTGATCTTCTGTTTTACAGCATTTTTATCATTCATTAATATTGCATTGTTGACATAGCATTATCAAGTACTTCTTTTTCTCGACAAGCCAAGGCCAGGGAAATAAATCTAAGCAATAAATGCGGCGGTACCTAACTTAGGGCTACACAAAAGATTTGATACTGGTAAGTGTGTAGGTGAGGATTTTGTTTACGAATCGGAATTCGGAACAAAGAGCGCTTCGGTAAGTTGAAACTAGGTCCGTGTCGAATTGTAATCAAGTAGTACCTAATTTAACGTAGGTAACGATATACCTATTAGTGTATTTGGGCTTGCCATCGGGTAATTGTTCGGCGGGACGGAAGATTAGTCGAGTAATAAACTAGATTAGCAGCGCGCGACGTGTGGTCGCACCGCGCACGCCCGCTCGCCTGCCCTCTCGGCACTCCGTCCTCGGACGGCCGCGGGAGGGATACGCCTTCGTCCCTACCAGAACTCCTATTCCAATATGCCCACGGACTTCGCCGCAGCGCGCACCTCTCCAATTCATTATCATTGCCGCTATATCGCATTACGATCTCCGGAACTATTAGATATAGATTTTAACACCTCGCATGCGCGAATGCATACGGCCGCCGCGTTTTAAAACTCGGTCGCGAGCACGAGCAGCGTGATCGCAAAAACCGAGTCCGATGACCCTCAATGATGATGATCATCACTAACATCCTAGTCTTGAAATACATTTTCATCACAACCTTGCAACTTTGCTAGATCGATACACGATGCAGCGATGCACCATTTCATGTTTACGTGATCCCAGATAAAGCCACCATGGCGTCACCCGGGACTAAATACGTAAAAATGTAACAATAAACACTTACCAGCTGCCGCGGGACTTGTTTTTTAGCACTCGGCAGTGTTTCCGACATGTTTATGTTAGTCAGAAACACCGCAGCGCGAAATTAACACTATTTTACGTAAATATTTTACACAGAGCACGAGAAAAAGTAACGCAATCCACCATTTGCAATAGTCGACACTGCTGCCAACTTAACGGTGAGCAATCACTCTAGCTATTTCCTTAAGGTTGGTACACTGTAACGCGCCCTATTGGTTTATTTATGAAATGTATTGGCGGGCGTGTTCAAAACATCGTAGATGTAACTTATTTGTATAGAAATTTTAATAAAACAATAAAAGGTTTTTGGTTATGCTTACGTAATTAATTTCGGCGGAAAACTGCATTATTTATACAGAAATCGAAAAGTTCTAATCAGAAAAACATAGTTTCAGTCAATAAAATGTACTTATGATAACGTACCCATACTTTGTGACACATTTTTTCAGCAGGGGAGGGTAACCTCCCCCTTCGATGACCAGACCCATAGATCACCACCTCCCCTCTCTAATCTGACGAAACAATTTAAAAATACGGTTTGGCACCATTTTTATTTATTACATTAACGTAAACATCGTCATCAAATGATATGCAGTGCAAAGTTTTAAAAATGCTGAATGCTGCGCGCTATAATTTGAATATAGAGGAGTTTTTGGCGGGAAGTCAAGGGGTTCAGTTGAAGTTTGCTTTAAATTATTTTGCGAATTGATTCTAGTGGACTTTATAATATAAAATCGGTGTAGTTTAGTGTTATAAATGCTCATGCTCATGGACAATATGTAAAATGGTTAAAGTGGACACTCATAGTGCGGCTGTAGTGATATTTATTTGCGGACTGTGGTGGGCGTCTTTAGACGCCGTCCGCCACTCATTCGGCTATGAAAACCAGTGGACTCGTATAGATTTGTTGCCAGAAGCTCCCTTGAAGCAATCAAAGGACCACACCAACCTTTGATTGTATAGTTAGGTTAGGGTTAGGAATACAGAAATTGGCGCCCGCGCCATTGGTTAACTAGACACTGGCAAAATAAGCTTCAACGAAGTTTAATCGCCAACCATAAGAAAAAAAAAAAAAAAAATTTGAATATAACTCGAAAGTTTGAGATTTCCATAGAGGATATTCACCAATGTTGTGGCGTGGTAAGTATAAATATTTCATATGTACGGAAGATGGAACTATTACAATACAATACAAAACACTAGATTTTTTTTTATTTGCAAGCCTACTTACTGCCTGGAAAACTGGATATGATGATGAGCTGGAACCATTTTAATTTGGCAGATGCGCAAGTGCATCTGCTACATGCAGTTGGTTTAAAAAGACTAAATAGAAATAATCTACAAGTTCCTAGGTATTTTAATTATTTTTCTAATATTTAGGAGCAAGTTCAGTCAACGATTCTAAATATATTTCCAACATAACATTTTTATCCTATTTAATAGGCAGGTAAGAAAGTATTAAGTATACCTACATTACCTATACCCTTATCGAAATCCGCAATAATTGGCCAAGTGCGTGTCGGGCCACGCACAATGTAGGGTTCCGTACTTACGAATGCCAATTTTGAGTTCATGCCTCTAAAAACTAATTTTCTATTGAATTTGTATGAAATTTTCCTTTTCCGAATACATTTTAGAAATTGATCGCCTATGACTTTTTAATTTGTAAACTCTACTTAGCTCTGATAGCTTTCCTTTAAATTTCGTTATATTTACTATAGCTGTAAATTTTTTCACGTGTCCATATATAACCGTTTAGCAGACAGAGGGGGGCACCTTGACTCTTACAAAAAAATTCACTTTTAAACCAAATATTTTAGAAACTGGTCCCTAAATCGAAAAACGGTGTTCACAAGCTATTACATAATATAATACCTAAACTTATTACATAATATTTTTGAAAGACCTATTCAACGATACCCCACATGATTGGTTAGTCGACAAAATAAAATTGACTTTTGAATTTACTAGTGTGGGAGATAACCTAAAAAAATTTTTTTTCAATATTTTATTTGACCACTTTTTCCGCATAATTAATATACATACCTATACCAAATTACAGCTTTCTAGTACTTATAGTCGCTGCGTAAAACCGCGGACGGACAGACAGACAGACAGACATGGCGAAACTATAAGGGTTCCTTGTTTAATACGAAACCCTAAAAATATATTAGAGACCTCAATATCATTTTTGAAGACCTATCTATAGATACCCCACACGTGTGGGTTTGATGAAAAAAAAGTATTTTACTGTAGGAAACCAATTTTAACCCTAGATAATTGCAATTTCTTTCATTACAAATTTTTACCGAAATCTGACATGTCGTTTCAAAATAAAACGTAGACTATGTCATTATGGGAAAGTCTTATTCTGTCCAGGGTAAGGGGACTCTTAATGCGGTTCACAGAATACATCTACTTACCAAGTTTCATCAGTATATAGTTCTTATAGTTTCGGAAAAAAGTGTCTGTGACATACGGACGGACAGACAGACAGGTTCCGTTTTTTGCCATTTGGCTACGGACCACTAAAAATGGAGGAGGTCGAAGGTATATATAATGTTTCCCAATTACAGAATTGCTGGAACTATTTGACAGGCGTTACGGTAAAACAGTGCAAGTTATATTACCTAGATGCTTTTCCTAACTTAATTATGCAGCAATAAGTTTTAAAACACTCTCATCATATATTTTATGCACATTTTTGAACACAGGTATCTTTGACCCATTTAAGTACTTGCTTCACATTAAAAAAGCGAAATTTTGAGATAAGCAAGCAAATAAAACAAATTTGTAAGTACATAGGTTAACCTTTATTAACAGCAAAAATAGATATGTAACTACTTACTTCCTGAGCATAATTTAAACAAGATGTAGGTCAAAATATTCATCAGCTGGCTGAACCTCAAACTACTTTTTTGGGATTCATTTTACACACTGCCAAGCATATATACTGACCCCCGGTGCTTTCGCGCCAGGTGCCTGGTGACAGCTATTGGCTTGGCAATGTGTACTATATAGGTTAGATGTGTTGGACTTATACCAATTTAGCCACTGGCCATTATTTTGATAGAACATGTATTGAAATGTATGTTCAATTGTATGTCACTTGCTTGCTGGATTTCAACTAATTCAGTTTCAGGTATCTAATGTGCAAATAAATACATTGCAGAGATCCTTCACGTTACTTCAATTAATGCTACTCTGCATCAGGGTAGAGTATCCCTGATAAGATACACTACCAAGTTTTTATCTTTAATAAGCAGAGATCGGAATCACGGGCGCTATTGCTATCAAAAGTATGGATATGACTAAAAGTTCCGGGATTTCTCGAGAATCTAATTGGGTATTAAGTAAATAAAACAATCATAGTTACGTATGTGATTTCAAGATAAGTATATTTTTTTCGATTATAATATATCCTGAAATCACATAATTATGATTGTTTTATTTATAGATTATATAGTCATATCCATACTTTTGATAGCAATAGCACCCGTGATTCCGATCTCTGCTAATAAGGCAAACAGAGTGTTTTGGTTTTGCGGCTCTGAGCAGACAGAGAACAACGGTCAAAGGCCACATTTAATGTGAGCGTGGGCGAGATGTACAAAGAATCAAAATAGAAATAAATACTGAACAATGCCTTTTATATCACAGTTTACCAAGATTCTTATTCAATAATATATATTTCGAATTTTAAAGCAAAATATTTTAAACATAAGTTACTTATGTACTAATTACATTTCGTTACGTTTACCTATGGCCCGCCATCTCACTCAACTATTGTTTGAGACTGTATGGTATGGAAAGTAATGGCTTGTGAATACTTAAGCAAATAGCATTTTGTAAACAACGAATCATGTACCAGACCACTCATAAAGTATTGCGAAAAAAGTTTTATTGTATGTGAGACTGGACAGTTACAATCTATTTTGAAAATATACTTATTTATTAGTAAAAATATGTACATTCATATTTTAAAATTTCTCTCCTAATTTTTGCGGACTAATCCAAATTAACATGTCTCATTGAAAAATGGATCTGAGCCGAGAACATTTTCGCGCTATGATTTTTTATGATTTCAAGTGTCGCCTGAAACCGGATGAATCGTGCGATAGGCTTCAAATGGCATTTATGGGTGAAGGCCCTTCCAAGGCAACCGTGTATCGTTGGTATAACGAATTCAAGCGCGGTCGACTAACTTTAGGGTATGAAGAAAGAAGTGGTCGCCCTTTGACGGCTGTTACGGAAGAAAACGTGCTAGCAGTGAAAAATTTAATCTACGACAATAGGCGAGTTACGTATCAGTAGATTCAGCACTTCCTGCAGATGGGATCAGGAAGCGTTCACGAGATTCTACACGTGCATCTTCGCGTGAGGAGGATAGTTTCACGATGGGTGCCGCACAACCTTACATATGCTCAGAATCAAGCCCGAGTGGAATGGTGCCGCGGTATGATAAACAAAGAAGCAGGATCGTCTGCGTGTTTACGACATCATTATAGGTGACGAGTCCTGGTTTTATAAATACGATCCAGAAACGAAGCGCCTACCAAAGCGATCTAGAAACGAGGGGAAGATTTTGATGGCGAGCTTTTTCAATCTGACTGGCTATTTGGTGTCAATTCCTTTACGGAATCAAAGTAGCATCATCGCCGAATGGTATACTACCAAATGCTTGCCAGAAGTTTTCTCTGTTGTGAGCAACAAGCGACCAAACACAGGGCTCCGCGGGCTACTGCTTCCACCACGACAACGCGCCTGCCCACACCGCGCTCAAAACAAGGGGCTTCCTGGACAGCACGCCGGTCAAACTCCTGGGTCATCCTCCTTACAGCCCTGACCTAGCACCATATGACTTTTTATTCCCGAAAATAAAAAATCTGCTCAAAGGGATACAATTTTCGTCGCCATAAGATGCGGTGTCAGCATTTGAGCAGGCTATAAACGAGGTGCCTGCAAGCGGATTGGAAAAAGTGTTCCGAAAATTGGTTCATACACATGGAACATTGTATAGAGGCTGGGGGAAAGTACTTTGATAAGATTTAATAAAAAAAATTACCATTAGGACTCTTTTTTTATTTTTGCATAACTTTCTGAGTGTCCCACGTAAAAGGGGTGACGACAGGGGTCTTTTAGATTATCCAAAAATAATGGACCCATAATTTTCAGTTTGCCAAAAAAGTTAAAATTCGCAAAGACACCAAGCATCAAAATTCCGGAGTGGGGGCTTGCGACGTCACCTGTATGTAAAACTTGGACGTAGACGTGACGTCATGCGAAATTTCAATGCACTGTATCTTTATAAAGTTTTGTTATTTGAGAGAAAAGAAAAAATACGTGTACAATATTTTTTTATAACCTAACCGATGGGCTAAAGACATTTTTTCATTCGTCATGCCTATTGTACTGAAATAGAATATGTATGTTCTTTTTGTATAAACTAAACAAAGATATATTTTAAAATAACAAGATTATTTACTTTAGGTATAAGAGGAAAATGTCTGTATTGATTATAGCAAAACATAATTTCAAATTAGGTACTACCTACAATATTTTTCTGCGCAATAATTTGTAAATGTGTGAATTCTTGTTTAAGGTTGTTTATTATATATATAGTAACATGAGTAAGTTATAATCTTATAATTCTTATAAGTACTTATTTCTTTATAAAGACTGATTTCTTATGAATCTAAATATGTCAATGTGTGTAACATCTTTAAGTAAAAAAGTAATAAGTACTTACAAGAATTTAAGGTTATAACTTACTCATGTATGTTACTAATATTATTATTTGTTATATAAAAAACTACTTTAAACACGCAATTATCTGTTAATCTCTCAAAGTTATTCTATAATACTTGTTAACCGGGTCCACAATCAAGCATTCACTATCAGTAGCTCCATTGCACTCTAAAAATTCTGTGTGACCCCTCAGCCAATCCAAATACAACTTTAAGAACCTATCCCCAGGATCTAAATCCGTGTGACCGAGACAGAATATCCTGTAGGCATCTTCACCGTATTTCCCTATGCCACATAAATCACTTGCTCTTCGCCATTTTGAAGATACGAACTGGTAACTCAGCTTCCAAATCATATGTCCTCTTTTTCTGAGGCCTAAGTTTTCAAAAAATCTCTCCAAAGAGTTTGGACTCTCATCCAGAACATGGTAAGGCGTAGGGTACTCTTCAAAAAACGTTTTAATATATGGCCTAGCCGTTTTTCCTGCAGTTTTATTTAGAAATATTGTTGCTATTAACATCGCCCAAGGGTTATTACAAAATTCCTCCTCGAATACATAATGAGGCGATATAGGCATTTCTCTTGGAGTGATGTTAAAAAAAGGTTGTAAATGCAATGTCTGTTGTTCCTTTATACATAGCTGTGACAAGCTTAACATATCTGCGTCTGAATCTATAGAATTTTGGCTTAAATCTTGGGAAGAATCATGCGATTTTGTTGGTGAGTAAATGATTCTATTTGGGCTTCTTGATGGGAAATTAGCTTCATGAAAGAATCTGCTGATGCAAGTGTCCTCCGCCATTGGATCTGAAAAGAATGAAATAAATATTTATAATAACGCAACAAACAAACAAAAAATTCAACAGGATTGATTGCCATGGTAGCCTCTGCGTCGATGGTACTAACATATATGAAATCGTAAATGCTTGAAAATCTCATCATTATCATGTCAGCCCTTCTTCCGCCCACTGCTGAGCATAGGCCTCCCTTCGTCTACGCCACCAATCTCGGTCCTGTGCTGCTCTCATCCAGGTGTAAACGGATCCACTAGGGTAACTATCAGATTTTGGGGATCCGACCGGAATAACTCAGTAATCTATCATGGGTATGTCCATATATTTCTGATCGAGGTTCAATATAGATACTTATATTTATTTCTTCTTTAATTTTAAAGCACGTACCTACATTAAAAATATACATACACTATTTAGTATTCATACAAAAAATCTTTCGATTAAGTAATGTTTTAAAAATTTCGAAGCTAGGCTCGGCAGATTACATATAAGTAGACTCCATTTTTGGGCAGTCGAGACTCTCTTCTCTTTATTTTATATAAAATATACATATATAACATACAGCTTGATATATGTATGACATGCTGCGCATTTCGCCTGTGTCACAGGCGAAATAATTTTTGCTCACATGCCTAATTATTCCAGAAAGGATTATCGCCAATAATCAGGGTCGTAACAATATTTTTTCGTCTTATCTCGCCAA
Source organism: Acrobasis suavella (assembly GCA_943193695.1). Classification (NCBI taxonomy): domain Eukaryota; kingdom Metazoa; phylum Arthropoda; class Insecta; order Lepidoptera; family Pyralidae; genus Acrobasis; species Acrobasis suavella. Next base: position 10,692,043 of record OW971948.1, read on the forward strand.
GATTAAGGTAAATTGACCCCGTAAACTAGTTAGATGACAATGTTTGCTTAATGTTACGGTGAACATCTGATTTACACTAGACCTGTATACACGTAATGATCTATTTTAAGAAAATTCCAGTCTGTACATTGGCTGAAATTGACTCATGTGTACATTCATTCACTCTACTATGTTAGTGCTTACTTAAATTAATTATACAACGTAGAAGGGACATACCCGTAATAAATCAAACCACGGGCTATATATACTACGAGTACATCACTTTAGTATAATGAAATTAAAATAACAATCAAATAACCAAAAAAAATCGACTTTTCCATACAAATTGCCCGAGCGCCTGCACACATTTGTATGGAAACGCCGAAAAAAACGCCTTTTTGTGTGTGTGTCATCATAATTAAAATAGTATAAACTATAGTGATCTAGTATGGCTTGTGGTTCGATTTATTATGGGTATATCCCTTCCACTTTGTAAGTCTTTACAACTCTCTACTCCCTTTACTATTACTTTTATGTGACATATGTCATCCTAACGTCTACCCCGTCAGGGATAAAGACGTGATAATGTATCTGTATCTATTTCGAATTAACGCAAAAAAATTGTATTTAATTGTAATAAGATTGGAAATTCAGTTAAAATAGAAAGCTCGGCATTTTGACAAGCAGTCAATGAATGATCAATGACTAATAACCAGCCAAGTGCAAGTCGAACTCGCGCACGAAGGGTTCCGTACCAAAATATATAAAAAATCACGTTTACTGTGTAGGAGCCTCCTTTTTCACGTAAAATATTTATTTCATTTTGTTGTTATAGCGGCAACAAAAATACATCATCTGTGAAAAATTCAACTGTCTAGCTATCACGCTTCATGAGATACAGCCTGGTGACAGACAGACAGACAGAGGAGTCTTAGTAATAGGGCCCCGATTTTACCCTTTGGGTACAGAACCCTAAAAAACCATGTAATAAATAAACCGAGAAGAGGGTAATATTTGGTTATATTACCGAGCACTTGAAAATTAGGGTATCTATTACAACTTACCCCATTTATAAAGGCAATTCAATTGAAAAAAAAACTTGAAACAAGAGTAAAGTCCAAATCAATTTTTCAATTCCTTATATTTAACATAAAACTCATACAAAGTCAAAGCGATATCATTCGAAACCATAGACATAGGTATTTTTTTCGAAATAGTATTAGGTATGATGTTTTAATTGTAACAGCTGTTTGGTACAATGAAAATTAAATATACTTAGTTTACAAGTAGCTCAATAACGTCAAGGTATTTTACACGTGCATTTTCTAAGAAAACAATGGACAAAAAATCTTCCTTCTGTTTTCCTATGAAAAATTCAAACATGACACAATCGTGATTCATTTGTTTGCATAACACTAAATTATCAATTCTGTAAGTTTTGTATACATTTGTACACTTAGTAATCAAATAGGTTTATAGAATAAGATTGCTGTTTTTTACATTTGTTACATTAGTAATTTTTGGAACGAAGTTCCTTATCGCGCGTTGCGAAAGGGAGACAGAAAAAAAATAACACCGAAAGTAGTAACGAGACTTTGTGTTCATTCATATTTATGAAGATAATAAAACTTGATTTTAGAACGCAGAAAAGAGTTTGAATGTAATTTAGACCTATTTTTTTTTTGTTTTACTTCGTTCCATCCGGGTGTCCCTTGACACCTCTCAAGTTTTGTTTTATGGTAAATGTTTTTTAAACTAAGTTTCAGTACCTAGTGCCAGAAATACATAACAAAATAAGTAAAAAAAATAGCTTCCGAAAGAAACTTGACTTAGCTTGTTTGTTTGTTGATTTATTTCTTATTTCGCTCTATACAATATTAGTTGGGGGAAGTTCTTCATTATGTTCTTCATTACGTTACGGTCTGGTATTTCATAGATACAAATCCCATACAAAATGTTTGTTTTGACGTAAAGAAAAATACTGGTGACGTGTGAATCTGCGTGTCTGTCTGGCAACGTACAAAAATTAAGGGTTTATTAAAAAATCCGTAAATAGATTCCGTACCGTTCCTAAAATAGATGAATCGATTTTGAAAGTATACTTTCCTGCTTAATTTATACCTACCATTTTTTCAACATTTGGTTTGACTAACATAATTTACAAAATTTGGTATTTTATAATGGCAAATAATATTAATATAAGACTTATTTAAATTAATACTCATCTACTGACATCTCAACTTTTAATAGACTTAAGTACACAGTAAAGGTCAATGATGAATGATGATGAAAGATATCCAAGATTGACAAAACAGTTAAACAAGTACTTACCGAGTAGATTCTGTATTTACAATTACATAAACAAGTGTAAATTATCATTGGTCAGTGTCGTTTTTGGTGACGTCATGTTCTAACCTCAAAAAATGAAGGTCATAAAAGTAATGACGTGGTATTGCCATTAAAGCATCCAAAGAGGCTCCAAGTTTTCTGAACCAGTGTCGCAAGTCGCCAACGATACTATTACATTTTGTAGTAAAGAAGATTCGAATTCTATTAAATTTGGAATGCGAAATATCTATGAAATTATACAGACAAATACAGTATCACCTCTGTATCCCTAACGGGCAGACAGAGCGCAGGGTCGTCCTACCCAAAGGCTACGTATAGCGCATTGGTATTTACTATTTAGATGAATAAAGAAAAAGAGACTAAAATAAACGTAGTTAAATAGAAATAACATAAGTACTTCGGTATTTTAACCGATTAAAAAAGGTTCCTCATCTCCATCTCGTCTAAGTTTTGACGTTCTGTATTATATCTATGCCGTAGGCAGTTATACTGCTTAGTACATACTCTTTGTTAATATTAGTAGGTACCTTTGTATTAGTATGTTCTCAAAAAAGAATAAATTTAATGGTTTCATACAATTTATGCTTATATTGGATCGTTTTGGAAAACCTTGGGGTGGCTTATTTCCAGCAATGAACTTTCTCTGGCTGATATGATGATGATGATGATACAATTTATGTAGGTAGTTAGGTCGAGGATAAAAAACAATACCATAGAAAAACTGGTATTAATCTTAATTGAGTGAGTAAGATAGAGCATAATCGTCTCTAGCCCTTTTAATGATGATCATAACTATTACACTAGTTTACAAAAATATATATATATTTTGTCCACATATATTATTTATGTAGGCTATGGACGTTAATTAAAAAAATATTTTTTTATTTTCCATATCACGTCACAATTCTGAGATATAGAGTTCTTTGTTTTTTATCTACCCGCAATTGTTTAAATACGTTTATGGTTATTTTTTGAAAACAACTGTGTGATTCAAAAGTCTTATTTTTATATAAAAATGTCATCTAGAGTGTGTAAACTACATTCAAATCGATTTTGTTATGTTTGTGGGAAAATTGTTCAGTTAAATCGTGGTTTCTCCATAACAAAACCATTGCAAGAAGCTTATTTACATTATCTTGGATTTCCGGTGTCAAATCAAGATAAAAATTGGATTCCCTATGTGATTTGTACTAATTGCAGATTGGTTCTTAGCTCCTGGTATTCAGATAAAAATAGATCACTGAAATTTGGAAAACCAATGATATGGACAGAGTCAGCTAACCACGTAACCGATTGTTACTTTTGTTTAACAAAAACTTTTGGTTTTAAATCAAAAAATAAAGATAGTATATAATATGCAGACGCTCCATCAGTGACTAAGCCTGTCCTTCATTTAGAGGATTTACTAGTTCCCACACCACCCGGCAGAAGTGACCGGCAGATACAACAAGTGGTATAACAAATAACAATGCACGAGCATAGTGACACTGAACAATTAAATGAATGCTAAATTAAAGAAAGGAATATTTGTGGATCCTCAAATATGGAGAATATTGGAAGATACAAAATTCTAGAGCCTTTTAACCGAGGTAGAAAAATCAGTTTGGAACTCTTTCGAAAGTGTCCTTAACAATTTATAGGCAATAAAAAAGTGATAAATACACAGAGATTGTAGAAAATCTATTGCAAAATTATGAGCGTATGGGTGTAAATATGTCCCAAAAAATCTTTTGTTGCATTCCCATTTAGAAGTTTTTCCTGAAAATGTTGTTAGTGTGTGTGATGACCACAGAAAGCGATTTTACCGAGATTAAAAATCATTTGAGCAAAATTATCATGGTTTTTTTGACCAAAATATGCTAGGTGACTATTGTTTGTCAGTTGTGAGAGATACATATGAAAATATCTATAAAAAAGGGCAAAATTACCCATTTTTAACTGTCTATTGTTTATTTAGATGTAGTATTTTGTAAAAATCTTCCTAATAAATATTTCTAAAAATTCACGTGCTGGACCTTTTTAAATATTTTTCCCGAGATGTAGATACCCAAAGTAACTTAACCGTATATAATCCACTTCATTAACAAAAGTCATGTAAACTAGTGTTATTAATCATTTTTATTTTGTATCAAAGACCACTGGCGTCCTGACATCTTAACAAAGTGTAACACGAGAATACTAATTAACGCTGCATACGTAGATTGCACTTGTTCAATGTCCATTGTCTGTTTTCCGCATTGATAATCTCTCTATAATCGATCTATCGCGTGCTAGCCATCGCATAGACATTCCGACTGCTTTTCTCGAACGTAATCGAAAAAAGTTTAGCGAATGGGCTACTACAGGAATTCATATAAGTGGGAATACGCTATATAACTTAATAACTATGAAAGCTTATAACCAAAAACCTGAGTTCACTGATTACGTTAGAACTAATACAAAGCTTTTTAAAAAGTATGCTTATGCGCTAAATCATTATACACCAGGAAAGCTATTGTAGATTCTAAAGATAAAATAAAAACAACGTGGAATATTATTAACACTGAAACCGGGAAAAACAAGCAACGCGATAATAATATTGAATTAAAAATCAACAATAAGGTTCTCGACACTAATGAATATGTTGCCCAATACTTTGAGAACTTTTTACTAACATTCCTCTTAATACAACCGCCCCACTAATGACCTCATCTAAGAAATCAAAAAACCAATCGTATACCAAAATGTAAAGATAGGTTAATATTTTAATAAGTCGCACCTAGAAATATCATTAATACTTTTAAAAGTGTGAATAATAAGAAAACTGGTGATTTGTGGGACATTTCAGTATTCGTTATAAGCAATATTATAGATGTGATTGCGCCGTACTAAGCTTCTATATTTAATAAATGTGTAGACGCGGGATCTTTCCCGGACATGTTGAAGTTAAGTAAGGTTATCCCTTTATTTAAGTCTGGTGACAAAAATGATCCAACAAATTACCGTCCCATTTCTATTCTGCCAGCACTAAGCAAAATATTCGAAAGATTAATTTTTAACCAATTATTAGATTTTTTAACAAAAATAGTCTGTTCCATGTTGATCAGTGTGGATTTACTAAGGGTCGATCAACAACGGATGCAGGTGTTACACTTTTACAAAACATCTATGATGCTTGGGAGTGTTGTCAGAATGCAACCTCGAAGAGAATGTGACCACGAAACCCTTCTATCCAAACTTGAGCACTATGGAATAAAAGGGAAAGCTCTCGAATTGATTAAATTTAAAAAGTTAGTTTAAATTAAGTAAAATCTGAAGGATTAACCGTAGTGATGGGTGTGCCCTAGGGTTCTATCTTAGGTCCTTTGTTATTCCTAATATATATCAATGATTTACCATATTATGTAAAAGACTGTAAGTCTGTACTTTTTGCTGACAATACTTCGCTTGTTTTTAGCGTAGATAGGAAAACTGACGCCTCTGATGAGATTAATAAAACATTGTCGCAAGTGTTGGAATGGTTTACGGCTAATAATTTACTATTAAATGCAAACAAAACTAAATGTGTAAAGTTCTGCTTATCAAATGTTACAAAAGTTCCAACACGATTACTTATTAATAAGGAAGCAGTAGAAATGGTAGATAACACAACGTTTCTGGGAATAACGCTTGATTCGGGGTTGCAATGGGGTGCCCATATTAAAAAATTAACTGGAAAGCTTAGCTCTGCAGCCTACGCGGTTAGGAGAATTAGGCAGATGACGGACGTTGATACAGCGCGTTTGGTATATTTTAGTTACTTCCATAGTGTTATGTCCTATGGAATATTGCCATAGGGTAATGCTGCGGACATAAATACTATATTTGTTTTACAAAAACGCGCTGTTAGATCTATATATAAATTAGGTGCTAGAGAGTCTCTAAGGGAACTTTTTAAAGACATTAATATTTTGACTCTCCCTTCGCAATTCATCTATGCAAACATTATGTACGTGCGTCAAAATATACATTAATATAAGATAAATAGTGACATTCATAGTATAAACACTAGAAATAAAAATAAATTAGCTATCTCAGCTTTTCGGTTGCAAAAAACAAAAAAATCTTTTGTAGGTCTTGGCTTACGCCTCTATAATAAGATTCCAGATAATGTAGTAGCGTTACCATTATCTAAGTTTAAGACTGCCATTAAAAATCATTTAATCAAAAATGCGTATTATCATGTAAATGACTATTTATCATCGTCTGATCGCAATTCTTGGAAATAGATGACTGCAAATTTTAATTGTATTGTTTAAATATTTAATATTATAATGTATACCTACATATCTAAAGTGTAAATCCGTATTGTAACTGTAACATAGCCCATCAGGCTGGGTAGGGACCAATACTGAATTGGGTTTCTTTCGGCGTAATCTTCCCAGCAGTGGTCGTTCCGAAACGCAAGTAGTTTTTAGCTTTTGCACTAAAATAATATTTTAAAAAAATTACCTTCAATCTACATTAAATAAAAAAAAATTGACTTTGACTTTCTTCGTGCACTGGCAGCCTGGCAGCCACACACAACCGCCTAACCGGCTACACGATTTATTAAGAAGACCCGCATCGCCGCGGCTACACGCACGTTGCTCCGTGCGATATAAACGAAAAACGCGAGTCGATCAAATGAATCGATAAAGTCGAATCAGCTGGAAACGACAAAGTTATCGCTAGTGAATCGAGCGTTGATGTGAAAAAGTGTTACTGAACTTGCGCGGCCTTTCTGGAAGGTCAAGGAACATTGGTGTTGTGTATCAACAAATGCAAGTGATGCCGTGCGATGCGCTTATGCCGGTTAGCAACGAACGGTAAGTTAGTTAGCTTGACTCAATTACTTGAACTGCATATTAAGTAGGTAAAGGTCTAGGTCCCGTAAAGTTAATGACACCATAGAATGACGTTGACGTTCTATTTTTTTAATGTTATTTATTTATTACATTTTATAAAAACTATAATCAGGTATAAATACAACAAGGTGAATTTCTATTCCTTGCAAGAAGTTGTAGTTTTTATTGTTTTTGACTTCTTCCAATGTGAGTGTCATACATGACTGCGAAATACATAATGTAGAGTTGTCTCTTCTTTATCTAAGGGCTTTACCGGGTTTATTCCTAGCTGTAGTACTGTTACGAAGGTCCTGCTTTTTAATCCCTAAGAATTAGTGGAGAAGAAAAACACGAAACAATCAAAATTATATCTCATGTTTACCTATGTAATTCTAATTGTGGTCCCTGTAGGGGAAAAATTCAGTTACACTTTAAAGCGTGAGGTATTGTTAGTTCCATAAAATCATCAAAAGAGACTCATAGCTTATATTTTATACTAACTAAAGCCCACGGCCTTGCCCATTATTATTTTTGACAATCCACACATTTTCCCGCTGTAAAGCTGTTTTAACTGAGTTTCATACAAATTTTCATCCCCTACTTTACCCCTAGGGATTTTTTAAACAGTAATACAGTAATCTTTTGTTTTGAACTTTGAGCTCAGGTAATTTTTTCCGTCTGTAACATCAAAATTAACCCATATTCATACAAACTTTGAACCCTCATTTCAACTCTTAGTGAATGAATTTCCAAAATCCTTTCTTATGTGCCCGCTTACCTTTTATAAGGAACGTTTGTGCAAAATTGCATATAAACTCAGCAGTAGTAGCTGTGCATTGATCGATCAGTCAGTCAAGCCAGTCCGTTTCTTTTTTAATATACGGTTCCTTCGAATTAAGAATCCATTCAAAAATAACTACATGTCTGACAAAAAAGTTTATAACTATAGACTTAATTTATTAACTGTAAAAACTGAAAATGTAAATCAGTTAGTCTAGTTATTTATTGCTTGTTTTGGTAATATTTCAATAACGATTGACAGCTAAATCGATAAACCCCTTATCCAGTTATGTCATAATAACATAACATAACATTTGTCAACAAAATTTCATTAATATTATAAAAAGTATAAACCGATAAGTAATGCAAAATAAATTGACGTAATGTAGAGTGTTCAGCAGCACGTTGTTTGCATTTATCAGTATATAATACTGACGCAGTTATTTGAAATATTTTAAGTCAAAATTACCGATTCATTGAATGTTGACCGAGTACCATACAATTTCCCACTTAAAGAGATTCGTCATGGTTTGGTTGAAATAAACGGAGATTTTTATTGAAGTTTTTGAATGAACACGTAAAAAGCAATATGTAACTCAGCATCTAACCTCAACATTTAAATACATGTTGCCTCAATAATCACCAGCCAAATATTTGGAGCAAGTTCATTTACCTAATTACGTGTTTAATAAGTCACCCGTAACTCCCGTAAGTCTCAATATTCAGACAATATACAATATGTAACTAAAACCCTATCCGATCCTTGTAAGAGCAACTCAGACCGTCAATATGAACAACTTTTCATATGGGACCAATGCTTGAAAGTCGAAAAAAAAATTACATTTTCATACGAAAGTGTTCGGCCTGCCCAGCAATTAGTATGCAAATGTCGATTTTTTTTTCAACTTACAAGCATTGGTCCTATAGGAAAAGTTGTACATATTGACGGTCTGAGTTGCTCCTAAAATGATCGGACAGGGTTTTTGTTACATATTGTATAGGTCAAATATTCAATGCCTTTAGTATCCAAAAAAGTATTACAAATACAAATTTAAGTTATTAGAGACAGCCTCCGCCTTTAATCACAACTATCCCATCTCATCCCAACTAATATTATAAATGCGAAAGTGAGTTTGTATATTTGCTTGTTTGTTACCTCTTCACGGTTCAACCACTGAATCTATTAAGATGAAATTTGGTATGGAAATGGTTTGAGACCCAGGGAAGGACATAGGATTCTTTTAGGAGTTTTTATCCTGAAATTCCCACGAGGAGCGAAGCCCGCGGGCACAGCTAGTACTGTTTATTTCCTGTTGCTCTTTAACTTTGGTCCTTCTAATTACTTTCTTTTCCTCGTTAAAGTTCACTAAGGGCTCTGTCTGCCCCGTTAGGGATGAAGACGTGATAATGTACATATATATACATCATCACGTCTTCATATAATATATTAATTAAAGTTAGATAATCTAGGTATCAGTTTTTACTCCCAAGACTGGTGAAATAAAATCATCTTTTGTTGGACAAAAAGTCACTTCAAACAGGTTTTGCCGCACGTGAGCCACAATTCGCCAAACAAGTTTTACTAGGTTTTCTTTATTATAACTTCAAAAAAGAGGGAGGTTATCGATTCGAATGTAAATATGTTTTTTAATTTATATGCTGAAATGAATAAGTATAACATTTCGAAAAATAGAAAAATACTTAACAATAAAAATTAGAGAGGGAAAAAATACAATATACTACATAATTAACGTTTTGGATCACATAGCGCGATAAAAGATCATCACAACATATGAAACAGCTATTATGGATTCTGGTAATAACAGGAAGTATGACGAGGTAAATTCAAAAAATAATGTTTGTAGTAGTTTTAGTCATTGATTACCGTGGCTGGTCCCCGGATTTGAGAAGTGCGTGATCCTCTGAGGCCGTAGTAGAAGGTGGCTCATGACTTCAATGCAAAAAAACTTTTATATTATTCTTAAACACCAAAAGAAAAAGAAATAAAACGGCCAGATTTGTAAAAAATATTAAAATTAAAAAAACAACAACGTCAATATGTTCATGGAAATAATAGAATAAACGGTTATTTCATAATACCCGCAAAATTCTTGAAGAAGAAAAAGAAAGTGAGGACCAAAGTCAAAGAGCAACGGAAAATAGAGAGTATTATAAATCGGAGGCTGCTCTATTTACGAGAACTTATCTCTACTGATGGGTAATTTACCGAAACTTTTCAAAAAAAATTGTTATTAAAAAAAAATTGGAATAGAAATTTGAGAATTATGGAATTATTTTTTTTATTTCTTTTCTTTTCCGAACTCTGTTTTTACATTACCCATCAACATTTTTGTTTTAAATAACCAGATACAAGTGCTTTGTGCATATGTGCTTCAAATGCCAGTACTATTTTTAGCTTGTAAAATAAAATATGAAAATGAACAATACCTTTTGTCATAGTAGGTTACAAACTATGAAATTAAAATTACTGAATTTTAAACTGTGTACCATAAGAAATCCGGACAAATATGTTTTTTTATCTACAAAATAAGAATAAAAACCCATACGTAGGTCGAAATTTAAAGAAAGAAGTGCTCTCGGTTTTTTTTATTTGCTTACAAAAGTGAGAACATCAAAACACAACAACCTCAAGTAGCTTCAAATGTAATAAAAATCACACAGCAAGTACCGAATTTTGTACTCAGTACTTTTTTTGTTCTTTAAATGATAATAATATTTTTTGCTTACAAAACTTGGAAGCACAAAAAAAACAAGAGACGCGCACCATCAATTGTACCATTGACAAAGAAAAAAAACTAAGTACATTATAACACTACTTCTTGTTAACAAAATGCTAATATCAAAAAAAAAGTACATAGTCGTAGCTTCAAATAGAAATAACGAACCAAGTGCGATTCCGACTCGCACACGAAGTGTTCCGTACCATTATAAAAAACATGTTTATTGTATGGGAGTCCCACTTAAGTATTTATTTTATTGTTTTTAGTATTTGTTGTTTGGGGCCACAGAAATACATCATCTTTAAAAATTCATCTGTCTAGCTATCACGGTTCATGAGATACAGCCTGATAACAAACAGACAGACAGACGGACGGACGAACGGACGGACTGGCAGACAGCGGAGTCAAAGTAATAGGGTCCCGTTTTTACACTTTGGGTACGGAACCCTAAAATTAAGCGCGCTGCTGAGAATTACCGAATTTCATATTTTATACCATTTGAACCTAAAATGCTAGTATTTATTGCTTACAAAAAAAATAAGTTATCGCAGGTTTCCTGGGTGGAAGACATCCCTATAATAGGATAAGGAAGCCATTGTATATTTGCTCTTTCGAATTTTTGTATTTTATCTTGTTTTTTTGTAAAATAAATAATAACAAACAAAAATTAAAAATAAAAACACATCATTTGCCAAATTGTGCACTATGAACCTTCAGTTTTAGTAGGTGTTTTTTGCGCTGTCAGTCTTATTCATGATGATTTTACAGACAGCAACGAATAGCGTGAAAATAGGTAGGTACTTAGACCGACAACCATTTCCGCAGTTAATAGCACTAGAATTTTCAAGAAACCTTTCTGGGAGTATATTTTGTAAACACACGAACACAACTATGTTCAGTAACAGTTTGATGTAACAATCATTTTGGTATTGCCGATTGCTGAAACGTATTCAAGGGTACACCGGGAGCGTCACATAACATCAACTTCTCGAAAGGGCCTGAATCTGTATCCTCACACAACCCAAAAAGGACTGGGGTGAAAATACCCATCCAATAAAGATACTTTAATATAACTCATAATATAATCCTTATGTGAGGCCTATGACCAGCAGTAGACTTCCTGTGACTGGTATGATGATGATGATGAAATATAACTAAAAAAGAATTGACTTATTTAGGAATATGACTGTGTTTATCATTAGATAAATATAGTCATATTAGGTTTAAGCCCGGAACAACGGCTTAACGAACAGATGCACGGACGACTGACGAGCTCAAGTAAATTTTGACACACGGCTGCTACGTCAACAGTTCCTTTCTTAGAACTTTGCTCTGACACGCTGCCGCGTATCTAAATGCCACTTGTGGCCATCCATTCAATTGGTGCTACTTGGTTTCCCACCGAACTACCGAACTCTTCTGAAATCGGTTAAAATACCTAAGTACTAAGACGGAGCACGATATCGGCACTAGAATTTTCAAGAAACTTTTCCGAGAGTATATTTTGTAAACAGACACAGCACTGTTTTCATTTTATATTTGATTACGTCGGCTTCAAATGGTTTCCAGTTGGATTTGACTGAACACGTGTTGAGTCGCAAATTCGTCAAAGTAAAATGTAGACTTTGATGAGATTAATTTAATCAAAATTATGGTAATTTACCGGTATATTTTGTTAAATATTACAAAAAAATTCTTTGAAATATTGATCTAATGAAGTCTATATAGAAGCAGGAAAGTTTGATACGATACCTGGAAATGTCATAAATATTTATAAAATTTTGTCCTTCTATAAAATAAAATATCTTTTAAGTACATTTTATACGAAACAACAGCCACGGGCGAGTAATAAATAAATACGACATATTTCAAAATTTCCAGCCACGCTTTTCACATTCATTTTGAATGAGAAAGAAGCATTTCAGAACAATGACAAGCATGTGTAATGTACGGTACGCCTCAGAAGTGGAGTCCCAATTTCTCATACTAATTGTATGAGAAATCGACACTCCATTTTTGATTCTAACCGTACATGCAAACATATCATATTGACGTCTTTATTACTTGCGGTACAGACAGGACCTAAAGACCACAACCAGCGTGAAGACGGGGGTAAAGGTGTAAAAAAAAACCTGACTACGGGAGACGCAAATATACGGTTAACTATGTTTACAACATAGAAGGGACACATCCGTAATAAATCGAACCACGGGCTATACTAGATCACTTTGGAATAAGGAAATAAAAATTTATTATGGAAATGCCATTTTTTTTGTTTTTTTTTTTGTCGGTTATTTACATTACGTTATCCTGTAGATTTTTGATAAAATTTCCATGATACCACCGGGAAAGTATACCCTTTCAAATAAAAAAAGATTTTTTTATATCGGTCCACGCGTCTTTGAATAATCGGTGAACATACATAAAAAAATAAAATAAAGTATCGCGACGAATTGATAACCTCTTTTTTTGGAAGACAGTTAACAAAAAAGATACTCTCTCTTTTTTTATGTAACATTCGCTTTATACATTTTTTGCATACAAATTGTAGCCTATGTCACCCGGACAATAATGGCGGATCGATTGAAATCTCATTTGTGAAAATTAGATAAGTGGTTCGGATGCTACGGTGCAACAAACATACATACCCAAATACATAAATAGACTGCGAAAATCGTTACCTTTTCTCTTGGCTTTACCATAGTCGGGTAAAAAGGAAATCGCATCGCTTTTTGCCATTCAGATCCTCACATCTCTTCCTCGATCCACTCTTACAATCTGTGCGGATATAATTTTTCAAAACTAAAAACCGACTTCACCCCCGAACTACACAACCGATTTTGATAAAATTTCCATGGTACCACCTGGAAAGTATACCCTATCAAACAAAAAAATATTTTTATAAATCGGTCAAGGCGTCTTTAAACAATCGGTGAACATACATAAAAAAAAACAAAGGTTCGCGACGAATTGATATCCTCCTCCTTTTTTGGAAGTCGGTTAAAAAGTAGCTGGTACATTCTAAGTTTTGCCTTTTCTTCACCAGCTAGGAAGGGTTTGGAAAACGCAGTACCTCTTGCAAACCCAATGAGTAGACCATAGATTATTCAATCAGTGTAAACGGGGCAAGGTGATCTATCAAGTAACGAATACATACACAAGTACCGGCAGGCTTATTCTGTTTTTATTTGTTGTTATAGCGGCAACAGAAATTCATCATCTGTGATTTCAACTGTCTAGCTATCACGGTTCATGAGATACAACCTGGTGAAAGACAGACAGACAGACAACGGAGTCTTAGTAATAAGGACCTGTTTTTGCCCTCTGGGTACGGAACCCTAAAAAAGAAGAAAGTTATTTAGAAGGTAAAGTTTTTCATATAAAGATTGATAGCTATCAATGCGTTAATGGACCGAATCTGCTCAAAAATGTATTTTACCATAAATATTTCTATAATTTCTTTATTTTAAACCTAATTTTATGTGATGAGACCTTCGACGTCTGAGAACCAACTTCCGCAGAAACTTTGCTAAGCTTTAGTAAGATACTTGAAGGAAGAACCTTGGATGTAATTAACATTTACGATAATCATAGGAATACCAGATCTAGCCTTCCAGTCTAGCTTAGTGAAATCATTTTATTGCAAAGTGAATAAATATTTTCCAAAACAATGCAACATTTATTTAACAAGCTTTTTTATATACCTAAAATACAATTATTATATTTTAGGTATATAAAAAATATAAATATATGGACAAGTAACACTGAATGAGTTAGCCCCAAAGTAAGATCGAAACTTGTGTTATACCTACAAACTAAACAGTACAATATTTTATAACAAATATATATATATATATATACAACATGAAAGGGTAATAAATCGAACCACGGGCTTCTACTAGATCACTAGAGTATAATGAAATTAAAATAACTGTGGAAAAAAATTGGCAATTCCTTACAAAAGTGTGCAGCCGCACGAACAAATTGTATTCCCATACAATTTTTTCGTGCGGCCTTTGTTTTTTTTTTTTAATTTTGGTTTCTTGATTGTTATTTTAATTTCATTACACTATAGTGATCTTTTAAAGCCCGTGGTTTGATTTATTACGGGTATGTCCCTTCCACGTTGTATATACGTTGTATGTAATGTGCACAAATGAGCGAAAGAAGGAAAATTGAATCCAAAATTAAAATGTTATAAAACATATTATATATTAGACGACCTCCGTGGCGTAGTGGTCACCATGCTAGTCCACCACTCAGAGGTCCCGGGTTCGATCCCCGGTCAGGGCAAGTTGAAAAAATGGTCTTTTTCAAATTGCCCTGGGTCTTGAATGTTTATTTATATATGTATATGTTATAAAATATAGTATCGTTGAGTTAGCATCCCATAACACAAGTCTCGAACTTACTTTGGGGCTAGCTAAATCATTGTTATTTGTCCCTATATATTTATTTATTTATTTATATTGGTAGTTCTTTTTACGTTACCTTATAATTTCAGTACTGTTGGTAGGGACGTGTAAATAGTCCCTATGGGGGGTGTGATTGCTCACCAAAAGTAAAATACCTAAAGGTTACCTAAAGGTATCTCACAGCGTTTGTAAAGGGAAGTGAGAACTGCTTTCAATTTACTAATGTGAAGGCTAGCACTGACCTGGAATCTTGTCTTCGTCCCCGAATACTCCCAGGATCTGCTGCAGGCACTTCTGGAACCTTCGGAGGCGTGGGTCGGTTAGCACGCGGTCAGTGTCACACAAAAGTCTATAGTTCACGAAAAAAATGAGTCCTCACTAACGCCAGTTTACAAAAAGAAATGAGGACGAACCCCACAGCGTCGGACGGGCGGCGTATCCCAAAATTGGGAATAACAAGGAAAAATGTGCAAACGGGAAGCACACTGCGGCGATTGGCACAAGTGCCGTGCGGAGAACAAGCGAAGACTGGAGACTGATGGCTTCTCCGAGAAGCCTTCTAAGAGAGTGACCTCAACTGTCACTCCTAGTGCCATCTCTTGGTTTCATCGAGAACTCCAACAAAACCAGAGGCCAGCACAGCACACATAGTAATTGAAAGCAGTGATAAAATTATGATCTGCTATTAATTAGCGTAATTATTTTTTTATAAAAAAACAGAGGGCGCTAGCGCGCCACCAACTGTAATAAAATTAATAAATGGAATGTACCTAACATATATGTTGTCAGATCGCTCAAATTTTTTTTCGAGTTTATCAAGCGCAGTTTTATTCGAACCCGTGTTTTTTTGATTGATATAATAGCTAGTTCTCTCAGTTTACAATAAACACAGAACTGGAATCCACAATACATCGTAAAACACGAACACAATAAGACACACGACGACCGCAAATCATGACCATTTACCACAAAAATGGAATTTGTAAACATTAAGACGAAATCGTTTGGCCATATTTCTATACAAACGTAGTCCCCTGATTCCTCACCGGATAGTGCGAGTAGAACAATATATTTTTCTAAAAACACCTTTGGATATGTGTGCACCCTATGTTTTCGGAAAAGAGAAACGAACCTTCACAAACCTGAAGAAATGATAAGATTTTAACTGTGTTCCAACATCTAGCAAACAAATTTAACGAGATTATATTACAAAAAGTAAACATAGGAACAAATCCAAGTTTTCTTCAATTTTTATTCTTAAAATTTTTCATGTTCTTTTCATAGGTATTTTCGGTCTGAGCTGTAGTAGTCTCTATCGCATAGCGCGACAAAAATAGATTTTACAAATACTTTTTTTTTTAAATCTCTCGACCTAAGTATTTCCTCTAAGTTTCAAAGAGCACACTGTCCAGTATCAAGATTTTTGTTTAAATAAATTTTCTTAGCTATGCTGATTCGAAGCCCAGTGTGATAAAAATTTTTAGTACCTACTCGTACTCAAAATCTTTATCACACTGGGCTTCGTACATAATATGCTTTCGGTTGTCTTTGTCTATTTTCCTAACTTGTCCATTTCCTATCCCGTCACTGTTTTAACTCGTCTACAACTTATTCTTAACTCGACAGCTTGCAAACTACCTAGTCTATTTTGATTTTAAAAAATCGTCTTTAAGGCCACGCTCAACATGCTAGGACGTTCATAAGTTTCTTCGTTATCTCCAAAAATATCCCTCCTATCTTCATTAAATTAATATTGAACCAATCAGATAGAAAAGACTTTTGAATAAGAAATAATCATCAAAAACGGTTTGCAATTGGCAAAAATACAAAAAAAAAACATAAGTGTCGAATTAATAAACAGTAGCATTAAGTACAAATAAACTTTTTTGAAGTTGATTAAAAAAATAAAATAGTGGAAAACATATTTATGTACCAATATTTGACGAACTGAATCAATCGAATGTTTAATAACATTATTTAAAAATTTAATACATATGTCTATTTCATACCAAAAAAAGACTTTTTCACGCTTTCCCGTAATCGAAGAGAAGACATCAACGAGTACGTTCAAAAATGATGTTTATAGACAATTGTAATGTAATAAAATCATTATTATAAGCCAACTACAATATAAGCAAAGCATTCGATATTATCATCAGGTTTTTTTTTCTTTAGCCTTTACTGCGAGCACGGCCCTCTTTGACGACGAAACGAAACTGACGTATTTTTAGTAACTTATCACAACGAAGTTACTTTTAATAAAAAAAAAACTTGGCAATTTTTTTTGTACCTACCTACAATTTGTGAAAATGCTATCGACCAGACAAGAAAGCAAGGAATACAAAAGTAGTGCAAATAAAAAAGATTCCTCTATTCAAGTGAAAAGTGGCCACAATTAAAGTGGTTTCATTTTTATTACAATTTGATTCACGCGTTCCACCACGTGTTGGAATTCTTATCAGAGGCGAGGAACAGTGAGCGATTTGCACAAATATTGCACAAGTCTTGGTAATGTCATCCATATACATACATCCATCTATACTTCGGTACTGTCAGTAAAACTTACTCATAAAAGCTAAGAGAATATGCATGAAAAAATATGTGTTATCTAAATAGTTTATCCATAAATATTCAAAAGTAAAGTACTAACAGTAAAAACAGAATAAAAATTGTCGAAAAACGAACGAGATATAACGATTTTACGGAAATATGTCTATCTCACTCGCAAAACGCTATTTTCTATGGCAAATGTATAGATGATATGGACTTTGACGTCACCAGTCCATATCGGACTTCTCTTTCTAATTGAAACTTTAAAGTATCACATGTTCGTCGCTAATTAAGATATTTTATACATTCTTTCATATTTGTTTACTGTGGATAATAAGAATTTTATCAAGCAAATAAAAAAAGAATGCATATTCCCTATTCTCGTTAAAGTCACCCATATCCATCTATACTCGTCGTTCTATCCATATTTATTAATAATTAAATTAAAAACAAAACCTTTTAACATGCAATCAAACTTTCGGGAGTTTCTTCCATATCTCCTTAGTTCTCTATTATATTTTCACCAAATGAATATAGAACCAAATTAGTACTAAAGGCTTTCAAATAAAATATAAATAAAACATCAAAATCGGTTCACAAGTGGCGAAGATTTCGTGTAACATACCTACAAAAACATACTGGTCGAATTGATAACCTCCTCCTGTTTTGAATCAGGTTAAAAATAGAATCGCATTGCTGGAGACTACTCTATAGCTCTGTTATATATCTACCTATACGAAGTTCGTCGATGAAATCGACAGATCATTAAACGTGTGGAACAAAAAACAGTCAAATCATGTTAGTATCTTCAATTATCACCAGATGGCGTCATGTCGTCTGGTCACGGTCAGCTTGGGATGGGCAGCTGGGATTTTTTCGGTGTCTAATTGTCTATTTGGTTTAGGTTTGTGTGTTTGTCTCAGAAGCCTTATATGATTGCTAATGATAGGGCTCGTAAGATAACTAGTGTATTAATTAAAATACCTACTTTTATTATTTTCATGTGACTTCTATTTACGGCCATGTTACAAGTCCCGCTATTAATAATAATTATGAAAATATAAACAAATATAAATAATAATAATAAATCGTTTATTTCGGACAACAAGATCCATACAAAGGGTAGTAACAATTGATCTTAAAAAAATAGGGTGTTAGTAACAATAAAATAAAATAAAAACAGCAGACGGACATGCACGCACAAACATAGTACTCAGCGATGCTAGCTGGACGGCCTACTTAACTGCATGCAGTTGTATCCATCGAGCGAGCATCGGTGAGTCCCAGCGGTCTGCCAGCGCGCGCAGGATAGTATTGGGGCTGTCGCGAATGCGCCTGAGACGAGAAGCGCAACGCTTGCGCATGATCGCAGCGAACCCGTCTACGTGAGCCTCAGCAAACATGCCAGAGGCACTGCAGTAACGCGGCAGCCCCATCAACACCCGGAACGCGTTATTATATTGTACGCGAAGGTCGCTGTATGTTCTCTGCGTATAGTTGACCCACAGACTGCAGGTATAAAACGACTGACAATAGGCTTTGAAAAGCGTAATCTTAACTTCGTCAGTACACCTGGCAAATCTGCGAGCCAACATATTACAGCGAACAGACAGTGACCTCCGCTCCCTCTCGATATCCTGATTGTCACTCAGGTTTTCTGTAACCCAATGGCCCAAATATTTAAAACTCTTAACATTTTTTAATTGATTACCATAAAGCTTCACCTCGGGCACACTAGTGTAACGCTTGTTGTCAGGTCTAAAAATAATGAGTTCACTTTGACTAACGTTATATCTGAGCCCCTGAGCCACAGCGTACGACTCACAAATACTCAAAAGCTTCTTTAAAGCTCCGCTAGCAGGACTTAGCAGAATCATGTCATCTGCAAAATTTATATTATTCATACAGACCCCATCTATATTGTCATATAGATGGGGTCTGTATGAATAATACTGGCATAGGTTGTCACCTATGCCAGTATTGCTAAGTTCTTCAATCAGTTTATTCATGTACAAGTTGAAGAGCGTGGGAGAAATCATCCCGCCCTGCCTCACCCCGCACTTCAATCTGTACTCATCAGATAACGTACCGGCCCATTTTACACTATTCTTTTGGTTACTATACCAGTGCTTGAAAAGTAAAATGATTTCCTCAGGAAGGTCCGTCTCAGATTTCATTTTGTCCCACATAATTGGATATGACACAAGATCAAATGCCCTAGTTAAATCCAGACCACAGCCGTACACCGGCGTTTTTCTCGAAGTGTAGTAGTGGACAGTTTGCTTGACCCACAGGATGGCACTCTCAGTCGATAGGCCCGGTCTAAAACCAAATTGCGCGTCATTAAGTGAAACGTGCTCATTCAACCGCCTACTAAGCAAACTGTCCAGCACCTTTGCAATCACCGTCGCTAGGGAGATCGGCCTATAATTAGACACATCTGATTTGTCTCCGGTCTTATTTTTGCTATTGACTTTTGTATAAACACGTGATTTACCAACAGAAGTAGGTAGGACTTTTTGTACCACTACCACCCAACTACAATTTTTGAACTCAATCGTTTGGTCGAACCTGAGGGTCGACCAAACGAACTGAGATGATGTTGAGCTAAGACGAAACTGGGTTGATGCAGGTTCGTGAAACAATGCTACATAAAATACATTAATAATTACTGAATAAACGTGTAAAAAATTTCAACGAAAATATTTAAATAGGAATACAAATAAATATTTTATTTATAAGTTTTTATTTTTTATTTTATTCAGATTTAAATCGAGTTCTTCGTTTATGATTTTAATGAAGATTTTAATTTTAGTTTAAAGGTTTATAATTTTAATCTTATTTTGTTATTTAAGTTTTCATGAATAAATGGTAATAATGATAGCAAAAGTAAAAAAATAAAAATAGTCAAATATAACACTGTCAACTCATAACTGAAAATCATTCTTCTAGTCCAAATATCTCGATAATGGCTTCACATATTCTTTATCTTTATGATTATTATTGTTAAATATACCTAGACTCAATAACAATGAGGTAAAAAAGTAAACAAATACCACGAGGCTATGAAACCGAAATAAAGAGAACTTTGACATTTCCACTCTGCGGCAGCAACTGACGAAAATAACTGGAAAGCTACGATTTTTGACACAGATATTCAAGGAAATTGCCGGTCAGTGCCAAAGGTAAATAAAAGCGGTTCACCTTTGCATTTGTGGACTATTTATTGCATAATAGAGATGTGGACTGGGTAAAATATATGTAATTTTATTTAGCCCGTCAACTTGATTATCCAAAAACAAAGGATCCGTATTTTTTCGTTTAGAAAAGTAGTAAAAATTGACAATGATACAGCGCTTCGAAATTTCGGAGTGGGGGTGATTAACTGACCTTTAGTTAAAAATCGTAGCTGATCGTGACGTCAAGCCTTTAAATGCGCTGTTACTTCGTCATTATTTGTTTATCAGAGAAAAAAATACGTATACCATACCTTTTCTACTTTTGCTAATAAGTCAAAAACATTTTTTTTAGTCCTCATCCCTATTTTGGGAGCCGAAGCTACCGCAACCACAAAGCAAACTACAACAACCGGTCACCTCCTGTGTTCTCTACTGCTTAGGTTTATTATCATCGAACCACTGCTGGACCAAAGTCTTCTACTAAAAAGTTGAGGATTTGCTCTTTCACCACGTTCGGCAGGGCGGGTTAATGATCGCAGTATATGATAAATAAATAAATAAATATATAGGGACAAATAACACTGATTGAGCTAGCCCCAAAGTAAGTTCGAGACTTGTGTTATGGGATATCTAGATAAACATCCAAGACCCAGGACAATTTGAAAAAGGCCATTTTCCAACTTGCCCTGACCGGGGATAGAACCCGGGACCTCTGGATGGCGGACTAGCATGGTGACCACTACGCCACGGAGGTCGTCAAATGATATGGTTTTAAAGTCATTCCGCAGATGACGCTGCTGCCCATTCTTTTTTACCAACCTCTTCCCCTCTTACGAAATCGATAGGACAGAAAAAGGGTGGTAACAAAAGGTATTCTTACTCTACCACAAGGTTGAGCTTTTGAGAGGAGAGATACACTAATTGCACTGTAATGCAATATACACCACTAGGCACGCCTAGGGCCACTATATAAAAAAAAAACACCATTTCTTTCATTTAAAGCTATTCAACGTAGTTTCGATATAAATTCGCTAGATAACATCGAGACCGTCGCGCGAGAATATACATTGAGTTACTTTGTTAGAAGTGACAGGTCATGTACGGATGACCCGACCTTGGACTTGGCAAACTTGTGTGACGGATGCGCAAAGGAGGAGTGCAACATCTTGACATTCTTTATTGTTGAAGCCTCTGAAGTAGTCTCTCTGTCTTAGACACTCCGTAAATTTCATAATAAATCTATATTTTAAAATGATTGCAGGGGTGTCTGGATTAAACAAAAGGCATAGGTTTCAAGCTGAAGTTTCAAGAATTTCGAAATATACAGGCATTTGAGGCAACATGGATTTTTTGTTTCTTCAGAGTTTTTTTTTACAAATGTCATCATTACGCAGCGACATCTATTGAGCTAATTTTAGAGTATTTGTTAGTTTTTTAATGAATTGTTTGAAAATCGCCTACTGCGCAATGCATGAAAATGACATACCTATCAAACAATGTTAATTATTATCAGTTCTTTGTTACTATTACGTCAACGCTATACCTACAATTTGTAATCAATTAAGTAAATATTGTGCGTCACGACTCTTGATGTTTTTGTTATATGAAAAATCACAAATAAAGCAGCATTTTAATATTGACAATGAATTGATCATGAAAATTATTAGTAAATAATGACAGTTAATTCACAAACGTGTTATCAAAAAAGAACACCTTACGAGTTGACAACTATGTATAGTAAATAATAATAATAATATGGTCAAAAATGGATACACTATCAACTTATACCTGGAGACAGCGAGAGTAGACAATGTGAGGCTCTATGAAAATTTATGAGTCGCTCGCTTTGAAACAAAGGTCGCTCTTTGTCTATAATACCTACTATTTAATATGCAAACAAACATATCGATTACCCAAAAATACTATAAGTTAGTGAGTCGAATGGTTGTATTTTAGAGTAGTCTAGGTAGTCTGTCTACCTTGCAGCCGCTGGAACATTTCATTGCCCCTTTAACTAAACGTGGTATATAATGGCGATCAGTCGCAAGTATTTTGGGTTGGTGTAGTTGGTCTTGATCCAATAATTCAATTGAAATTAAGAAGCATCCCAATTTCAATCGACAAAATGGCTTCAAGTTATCTGGTACATGGAATCCAGTAATTGAGCTTGGTAAAAAGTGTGTGCGTACAACAAAAAACAATCCCCGAACGGACACCGTCTGTGTTGTATGTAAGGACTTATGCAATAAACAACGAAGAAAGGGTTCTGTCAAGGATAACCATAGACTAATATGGTTACCCTTGACAGCCGAACATCCATCGCAGTTCCTCAGTCTGCCAGCGACCGTGACGGCGGAAGGGTCGTCGAAATATCTAGCTAAAAAAGATTCGCGGAACGACCCGTAATACTAATTACTTTGTCAGTATAGAGTATATAGATTAAGAAAAGAGCTAACATCTAGCATTTTAGAGATTGCTGAGAAGAAACGCAGAAACACATTGAAACAGAAGGTATATTGACAATAAGTAATAGAATATGTAGGTTTTATGTTTTGTAATTTACTACGCTCGTAAATTACAAAACATAAAACAAATACCATCGGTTATGTCAATAAACAGGAAGTCAAGATTCTCTAAGCGATATGATTTTCATATTGAATATTAACGTGACAGCGCATTAGATAGTGACTTTAACACCTTATTATAGTGTTTATTTAACAACTGCATTAAGTTTACTATGCTTTGACAGAATTGTTAGCCGGCATGTCATCTGCCTGCATTTAAGAGCATAGAAACCTTGAACGTTATTAATAAAGTAGATATATCTACATTCTACATATATGGTAACACGATAGGCAATAAAGGTACTTACCTATTTATATAGATGTATGCTCTCCGGACAAACCTACGTGGTTTTTGGATAGCATAAAAATGTACATTATGTTATTTGGTGAAAATAAATAAATAAATAAAATAATATACCTTCCATACTTGTTATCCCTTTCTTGTAAGATTTATTTTGCAGTTTGAGTTTAATTTGTTGCTTTGGGAAACGAAACAGCTTCAACGAAAAGCGAAATTTATGAAAGAAAAGCAAGAAATATAATGTATCTATTTATTTATTTATCCATACTTGCAATATAACATAAATTCCCCCATCGCGTAATTTCTGTATATCTGTCTATTGATAACATGTAGAGCATTTCTCAGAGAAGATATACCATGGGAGAAGCCGAGGCGGACCGCTAGTATATCATATAAAAAAGTTTATAACCCGATTCTTTATTAAATCGGAGACACAAGCAGATTGCACAATTAAGTACTTTGTTCACTTAAATATAAGAAACTAACAGTTTCTAAGAAACAATTCAATTATTTAGTAGTCAACATAAAACATCAAATGTGACCTACGTTTTTATATGTGAAAACAGTACAAAGATCTTGACTAATATGCATTTAATGATATCAAAGTTACGTTACTTGAAAGACATCAAATGTGAGATACCGAATATACGAGTAGTTTAACACTGACATACATAAAAATAGATAATACAAATGCTGGGACACAACACCTAAAGGCTAGTAAAAAAAA
This sequence comes from Acrobasis suavella, assembly GCA_943193695.1. NCBI lineage: Eukaryota > Metazoa > Arthropoda > Insecta > Lepidoptera > Pyralidae > Acrobasis > Acrobasis suavella. Next base: position 10,716,472 of record OW971948.1, read on the forward strand.
ATGATAACACCATCACGCTATTTTACCTGGCGATGTGGTATATTCAGATTTTTCGCACCTAGAAATAATTTTTGGGCTCTTTTGTATCATTGTCAAGTAAAATTAATAGTACATAGGTCATTTTGTGCGATTTGTAGGTTATCTATTTATCTTTTATTTTTATAAATTTACAAATTACAGCAAAGAAAAAAAACAGAAAGAAATTAAATGAGGCAGGGGGACCCCTTTCTCCCTTAAAAAACGTCACGAGACGTTCGGTCCAGTCGGCGTAGTTCTAGAGCCAAAGGACTCGTAGCGTTTTTTCGTTATGTTATTTTATCATTAAAGAACTTTGCTCCAAAGATAATTTTCCGTTTTATCATAAAACAGGGACTAACTTTGTTTACTAAACCAATGTCCGCCCACCAAATAAATTAATCGTTAACAGATGATACTTTTTCACACGTCTATTTCGATAGTTATCGGCGAGTCTGGGAGGCTTGGCTTGATCAACCAAAACCGGTTCCCAATCGGAAACGCACAACTTTCATTTGCATAAACTGAGATAATCTATAGCTGTTGCTAACGCAATGATTATACCGTCGCGAACCAGTGTCTTTATATTTTAATCGATATACAAACAGGTTTAAATAAGAAACGACCTATGGAAATAAATTAACCGCAACGATGAATAGTACCGTCTTGCGGTTACTCCATAAAATAATACGATATACTCGTACGTCCGATAATGACGTCTTTTTCTATCTCAAACGAAATTAGACTTTATAATCATAGATCAATGTAATCTGGTAATTGTATTTATTACTATATTAATTTAATGTATAAAATTTTTACTGCGCCATTATTTAATGTATAAAATTCTAACTGCGCCACCAGTTATCTTATTATATATTTCGCACTCCTCTTTTTGTTCGCCTGTAAGAGATTGCTTCGGCGATAAGGCCGCCTCTTGTATCTCATATTGTTATGTTACCCTTATTTTATATGTTTTCCGAATATGTAGTGATTTTTGGTGCAATAAAGTTTTTTGTATTGTATTGTATTGAATTGTAATGCTCAATGTTGCTTAAATCTGTAACGGGGAGACGCACTAACGTCCGTCTTGCGTACCGCTCTTGGAGTAACACCCTGGACATATTCTTATCCACAAACAAATACTCAGCTGCGTAATGAGCTGTAGTATCAAACGAAAATAAACCTTTGTGAAGTAAAGAGCCACTATTCTATAGAGTTCATTTTGGTTTGACGTTACGGTTGAATTTGCAACTGCGTATTTTTTTACAAAACGTAGCCAGACCCAATCTCAGGAAAAGCGTCAAAAAGTTGCGGCAGTAGTAGAATCACAGAATAAGTACTAGTACTCACGTACAGAAGTCTTACTTAGAAAAGAAATTCAAAGAAATATCTACTTAATGTGGTATGGTTTAATTTAGCTCACGTCAGAACTAATCACCTCTTCGTTTAATATACCTAGACATCCACTGCAAACCAATTTCATTCTTATTACGCGGGACAAACAATTCATTTAACTGAATTTTCCCCTTCTTAGTGGTCGCCGCGCGTATAATAATAATGTAGGTATATTTTCGATACCTAAATGGCAAGTGACACATGCCTGGCAGAATGTAGGACCCTCAGAAAAAAATCTGTTGATAAAGAAATTCTACAAGTCCGAAAAAATATCAAATATCACCACATGATGTCACCCAAAAAATGCATTGTGCGGTTCGGACGATTTATCCTTTTTGGGTGGGGGACCATGGTGGTGATTCATCTCAATGCAAAATGCAACAAGATGTAGGTTTGCCCGTTCACAATATAAAATCTTCAAACATTTTAATATGTAATAATTACTAATTAATCAGTTAATTTCGTACTGGTCTAGGAGAAATAAATTCAACTGAACCGGCAATTTTTCTTCACCCCTTCAACTTGATTTAACCTCGCCACGGTCACAAACGTGATGTACTTTACTTGTGTAAATATTTTGTTTTTTTAGGGTTCCGTACCCAAACGTTAAAAACGGGACCCTATTACTAAGACTCCGCTGTCCGTCTGTGCGTCCGTCTGTCTGTCTGTCACCAGGCTGCTAGACATCATGAACCATGATAAAACAGAATAAAATAAATATTTTAGTGGGGCTCCCATACAACAAACGTGATTTTTCATACATAATGGTACGTAATCCTTAGTGCGCGAGTCCAACTCCCTCTTGGCCGGTTATTTTTTTATCAAAACCTAATCCTGTCCACTCATTTAAAAATCGAAAAAGAAAAGAAATATCTATGGTGCTTTGGAGCACCAATAACTCGGAAACGGCTCCAACGATTTCAATGAAAATTGTTATACAAGGGGCTTCGGGACTGAAAAATCGATCTAGCTAGGTTTCATTTTCATAGAACCTCTTTTTCTCCGTGTTTAACAAGCAAACCTCACGCCTAGGTACGGTGTTTAATTTACATTACATGCAATGCACGATAAATATCATAACTTTGCCATTTTCACCGTCAAGTTTTCATCAAACTGCAATCAATACAAAAACTAATCAGCCGACTGAGGCTAATCAATTTTTCACAATAAAAGATGATTATACAACACTATATAAATCATTGCAATATGCCTTAGCAATAAGCAGTTGCATATTTAGGAAAAAATCAATTTTGCGATTTCTAAAGATTTATGTATATTATTTACCTACCTATCGAATCGATGTATTTGTACAGAAACTAAGGGTTTTCAGTTTCCCAAATAGGGAAACGAAAGGAAAACTATATAGTTGACTGGAAGAAATCCATGGATAAGTCCACCCTTGTACTATTTTATGCTGTTTAATTTTTTTCTAGTAACACCAATTGTAATTAGTACTAAAGCGCTCCGCTTACAAGGGCTTGGGCATCTGAAAAGAATGAAGGAGGATAGTGGCATCAAAGCAACATAAAAGGGAATGGATTCAGGCCGAAGACCAATAGGACAACCCAGATATTGCTGGAGCGATACGGTATAAGCTGGTCTGCGGGAGCTGGATGTTGTCAGCTGGCAAAATATCGCTCAGAACAGAAAATTGTGGCTCTCTTTCGTCTCGGAGTCCAAGATCCACTTCGGATCGCTGAGCCAGCGGAGTATCTTTTTTTGTCTTCTTATGTACAATAAAGAATTTACTTACCTAAATATAATAATGTAGTTCCTACCAGTGGAATACGTGCAAAGTTTTTGCATTCTTTACATATTTTATATTATTACATATTATTGGTTTTCCTCTCCGGACATATAAGGGAACTAGCTTTTGCCCGCGGCTTCGCTCGCGTAGGGGTGTAATTTATCAAAATCCTTCCTTAGGGGATGCCTACGTCATAGTAGGTTTATGCATGCAAAGTCTCAGCCCGATCGGTTTAAAATTGACAAAGTTTTATACAAACTTTCATCCCCTATTTTATCCCCTTGGGGGTAGAATTGATCAAAATCCTTTCTTAGCGGATGCCTACGTCATAACATCTACCTGCATGCCAAATTTCAGCCCGATCCGTCCAGTGCTTTGATAGATCACTATGTCAGTAACGTCAGTCAGTCACTTTTGAGATATATATATTTAGATATTTTATGTCCTGAGGTTTTCCTACACGTTTATGTTAAGCTTTGTGGTCCGGCGGGAGTACGCATTTCGCGCAATTTCTGAGCGTGGTTCGCACTTCGAACGGGTGACCACAAGAGGCATACAAACTTCTGGAGCTCCTCAGAAGGACTGTTATGCTTTTGGTCCTAGCTGACATCATTAATGACAGTCGTCAAGCTATGTCAGATGTCTTAAGGCAGCTTGAAGAATCTGACACCAGTGTTGCCCATATGAAATTCAAAACAAACTTTTTAAACTTTTTACACACGTACAGTTTATATGATCAGTTATTCTTTACGTCTTTTTCTTCAGAATAATAAAACTCATTAAAATTGCTTGGAATACTTAATTTGGTTATAATTAACTTTGAGTTAACACAACAGCAACTATTATTTTAGATGATCAAAACAGACAGACGCGAATAAAACGTATTTATCTATTGCATTAGCTTTTTCTTTGTTTAATCTTTATTGTATATTGTATTGTGTATTGTATTGTATATTGTAAAATCTTTATTGTACATAAACACAAGACAAAAATATAGGTTGGAACTGGAGAACAGTACAAAGGCGGACTTATCCTAGATAGGATCTCTTCCAGTCAACCTTGAAAATATGAGGACAATTTACAACACAAGGTAGAGCTTTTTTATATTTTTATTAAAGTCCGGTCTTTCATACGTTAGCAATTGATTCAGAAAAGAACTTAATATTATGACAGTGTTTTACAAGCAATGTGATCTTGAACGGTACTTAACCAAACCCACACTTTTTTACACATCATCATCAAGTCAATCAAGGACTTTTTAAACAACCATTTGCTCATTTTCAACCATTTGTTCATTTTCAAAGCCAAAAGTCTATTTAGAACCATAAACTTCAAAGGGTAAAGTTTAAATTCCAGCAACATTATGCAGAAAGAGAGCAAAAAATTTGTGGTGAATGAACCGACATATTTTTTATTCGGACTTACGTTTGTTATGGTATGGCAAAAAAAATCTTTTGATTCGTTTTGTTAAAGTTTGGATGTAAGAAGGCGTGACAAAAAATTAATGATTGTGTGGTACGTGCGAGCTTTTCTCTGAACCAATGTAGCGTTTGAGCCGGATATGGGAATTCCAGTTTTGTTAAAGAAAAAATTTAGATTAATCTACCACTCGCTACACTACTGCAACACTCACAGGTAACAAAAATCTCATAACATAATATTAATATCATTGATATCATATTGATATCATTGCTGGCCGGTGTAGATCGGTCATTTTGGAAATCCTTAGAATAATGATGATGATTGATATTATCATCATCAAGCAAAAGTACCTACTCCATTTTACTCTTGTTTTGTGTTTGTAAGTGGCCAACTCTAGGGTCAGAATTTTCAAGCTACCGAAAGGCATGTGACATAGCTTGACGAGTGCCATACATGATGATGCCATACATGTATGGCACTCGTAAAGCTTTTTTTATCGTAGCGCTCAAACGGATGGACCGATGTCGATGCTCGTTTTTTTTACGTGTAAGCAAATTCCCTTGCGATGGTTCTTATGGTTATATATTTGATGAAAATCGGGTCAGCCGTTTAAAAGTTATTGGTAACGCTTGAAAATCAGGGCTTTGTCTAGCAAATTATAGATGGCGTTATGGATATCAAATTGTATCGGTAGTGCCGCGACTAATCACTAGATGGCGTTCTTGACAGTCGGTTTTTTTTATTTGCCTATCATATAAACTTGTTCCATCTTTATGCCTACCAATGCGCTACACATGGTGTGGCCTTTAGGTTTTGCGGCCCTAGACTCTTTTGTGTGCCCTGTGAGATAAATACTATATTTAGTCAATAATAATATAATAACTAACGTAACAGATACTCAATTACGTACGTCAAACTTATTATATCCCTCTTTTTCTTCGAAGGACAAGTTGATTTGCGTGCAAATTAAAAAACCCCCGACGACACCATCTAGTGATAAGTGGCGGAACTACATAATATTTTAATCTGTACCGCCATCTTTTATTTTCTAACTACTACTAGTTAACTAACACCCAATATTTTTTAAACGACTGAAGCGATTTACATTAAACACGGCTAAGAAAAACCGCAAGGGAAGTTGCTTTCACGTAAAACCGCATTGAAATCGGTCCATCCGTTCGAGCGCTACTGATGCCACAGACAGACGTTAGCGTCAAACTTATAACAACCCTCTTTTTGTCGAGGGTTAATAATAAAACCGTTGTTGCTGTCATTTTTCAACCTTATTGACGCGATTTAAATTCTCATGCAATCTCCTTTTAGCAGTAAACCTTGCCATAACGCTCTTTCACTGAATACAAACGTACATTTGAATATATTACACATTTATAAAGTGCCCATTTAAGTTAAACCTTTGCTAGTCCTTGCTTGCTTCTGCAATTATATGGTTTTCCTCTTTGAAAGGCTCCACTGATAATGAAATAGGGTAAACTTCCAGCCATTGGACGCTAACCGTCATTGGACAGAATACCATAATAAAACCTTATTTATTAAAATTTATTGAGTTCTGTCCACTGCGGCTGATATCTTTTAATACTGTGTAGCTGCAGACTCTGCCTGCAGTGTCCTGTTTTGAAAGCAATCGTAATAAATAAGGTTTCATTGTGTTCTGTCCAATGACTGTTAGCATCCAATGACTGGAAGTTTACCCTACTGATCATTTATATGAATTTTGTTATATAACATAACGTCGTAATTAGGTACCTACTCATATTAAGTAGTAAATAATAAGCTATAAAACTAACATAATTTTACAAAGTCACCTTTGTGTGGAATAGTATATTTTTTCCGGTGAGTAAAATTATACTTTTTGTACAAGATATGTTTTGCAGTGTGCAAAATTGTGACTACTAAATACTGATAGTCATATTTTCCTAGCAGACCTTCCCATACCATACCGATTACTAATAATAAATTACTTGCCTAGACTAAGTTTGATTAGATTATTGTGAGTTGCTTCGCGCAAGGTTTTTTGTATGGCAAAGTGAAAGTTGATGTCATTAACTGAAAAAATTAGTTTTTAGACGTTTTAACCAGATTTTACATGGTCTCCTTGAATTTTGTCATAGTCATACTCGCGTAAAAGCCGATCGAGGAAATGGGCAAGAATCTGAATTTTGTCAATAGGCGATGCGGCTAGTATCCTATCACTTTTTTGAGGTTCTGTCACAGAACTCACAGATTTAATAAATATATAGGGACAAATAACACTGATTGAGCTAGCCCCAAAGAAAGTTCGAGACTAGTGTTATGGGATACTAACTCAACGATACTATATTTAATAACAAATACATATATAGATAAACATCCAAGACCTCCGTGGCAGGTGGTCACCATGCTAGTCCGCCATCCAGAGGTCCTGGGTTCGATCCCCGGTCAGGGCAAGTTGGAAAATGGCATTTTCAAAGTGCCCTGGGTCTTGGATGTTTATCTATATATGTATATGTTATCAAATATAATATCGTTGAGTTAGTATCCCATAACACAAGTCTCGAACTTTGGGGCTAGCTCAATCAGTGTTATTTGTCTCTATATATTTATTTATTTATTATTATTAGGTTGGGGAAAAAGTCTTTTCGCATATAGTATGTATGAACTTGTAATAAAACCACTTTGGTATAGAAAATTTCCAAATTCAAATTAGGAAAATGCGTGATTTTCATTTGTTTTTCTTACCGTCAAGATGAGTGAATCTAATGAAGAAATAAGATACATTTTAAAATTTTACTACCAAAAAGGTAAAAAAGCAACGCAAGCTGCGAAAAAAATTTGCGATGATTATGGACTTAGTGCAGTGTCTGCGAGAGTAGCACAAATTTGGTTTAAGCGTTTTCAATCCGGAAATTTTGATGTCAAAGATGCACGTCGCTTTGGTCGCCCTGTTACGGATAAAATGGATGCTATTTTTGAAAAAGTGAAGCAAGATTGGCAGTACTTACGACGTAGCTGAAGAACTGGGAATTGACCACAAAACAGTTCTGGCGCATTTGAAAAAAAATTAAGAGAGTTTGGCTGGGAGGTGTTAATGCATCCGCCGTATAGTCCTGACCTGGCACCTTCAGATTTCCACCTGTTACGGTCTCTTCAGAATTCTTTAGGCAGTGTCAGGTTAACATCACGAGAGGACTGCCAAAACTACTTGACGCAGTTTTTTGATCAGAAGCCCCAAAATTTCTATAGCAATGGGATCATGTCCCTACCTATAAGAGGGCAAAAAGTTATCGAACAAAATGGTACCTACATACTTTAGTTAAATGTAAATAAACTACATTAAAAAATGTTTTGAATTTCATATAAAATGCGAAAAGACTTTTTCCCCAACCTATTATTTATCACAATGTCAAAAAAAAAAAACTTGAAACCATTCATTTAGTAATTCAGCGTTACAAAAATTGCTCACTAGACATTTCTCGGAAATCTCAGAATCCAACGACTTCCGGAAGGCTACAGGGCAATGTCCGTTATCTAGAAAACTATCTGGTTCTATAAATAGTAATTCAAGAGTAAACAAGAGTCACTGAAGTAATGCAGGTTTGTTGTTTTACTACTTGTTGCAAGTAGAAATAAATAACGCCCGTACAAAGAGGAATATCACAGCGAGACACAAAAAATAATAAGGGGGCTGCTTCTTAGATATTATTTTTAAAAAAATCCCGACTGCCTTTTTACATACCCAGTGTCACTCTCAGAATTAACCCTCGAAAAACATAACCCTCCTTCTGGTAAAAGATGTACATGAAAACCTCAGTTACACAGATCATGATGAAGTAGGTAGGTACTATTTATTTTTCGTACAGACTTACTAAAATATCAGAATATAAAAAGAAACCGAATTCTCACAGAAAGTCTATCAGACAGTATTATTTATTCAGCTGATATAGTAATCAATAGATCCACAACAATTGACAGAATGAAATGAATGGATTATTTGCATGTGTTAATCAACGGATATGTTAATTTATTTTAACAGAAGTGACAACAAGAGACTCAACTTCCCTGTAAACAAGTCATATTAGTTGATTTTACTAACGGCATATCGAACACTAAGACTAACCTAATAATAAGAGGGATGTCTGCGTCGATACAAAAAAAGCAGAGATGAAGAAAATGTTTTTCCACGCCTAAATGTTATCTGATCTCAATGATGTAAATTTTCAGTACAATTGAGTACAAAAGTGTCAATTTTTAGTATGTTATTGACACAATAAAACAAAAGGTTCAAAGATTTTCCATTTTTCAAAATTTGTAAATATATTTATTACAGCATTTTTTTTTAAAGGCCAACCTGTATTGTTAACTTTTTGCTTACATGTTACGAATAAATGACTTATGACTATAAACTTAGTTTTTTATTCTGTAAATAACATACTAAAAATCAGTTTAGGAATGGAAAAACATTTTGAACCGACTTCAAAAAAGGAGTAGGTTATCAATTCGTCAAAATCTTTTTTTATTTTATTTTTATGTGTGTAACTATACCGATGATTAACTGATTAGGAATACTCAAAGACGCCTAGACCAATTAGGAACATTTTTTGTTTGAAGGGTCACACTTGTCAGGTGGTCCCATTGAAACTTTATCAAAATCGGTTGTGTAGTTTGGTGATGAAGTCGGTTTTTACTTTTGAAAAGTTATCTCTTTTTTTATGGACGAGTGCGTATTATACTTCCCTCTTAAGAGTCTCCTTACCCTAGATTGAATCAGACATGTCATTTTAAAATAAAAGCTAGACTACGTTTGTATGGAAAAGTCCAGGACAAAAATCTAGGTCCAGTCAATAAGTATCCCAAAGTAGTAAGTCTTACACTTTCCGAGAACAAGTTGTATGGATCTAATGGCAGATGATCATAAGGGCCACATCTGTACAATGCGACACAAATAAGTTGAACAAAAATGGCGGACTTCAAAGCATTTTTGTACAAATTCCCGACACGTAGAACTAAAATGCCAATCGTCGGCACATTTGCACCGTTAACCGCCATATTGGTTTAACCTACGTGCCGGGAATTTGTACAAAAATGCTTCGAAGTCCGCCATTTTTGTTTAACTTATTTGTGTCGCATTGTACTTACTTCTAATTTTTGCAGTGACATGCACAAATATTTATAATAATATTTTGACAGGGTAGGTTGATCTTACCTAAATTACGAGCACGGCTGCATATCAGGTACCTTACCTTACCGAAATAAACATTTTTGATTTTGATTTGATTTTGAGGTAAAATATTTTTTTCGCTAATATCCGATATTATATTACGGTGGCACAGGGTACACAAATTCTATGTGTCTGTATGAAATGCACGCTACTGAATTTTTGTATCAAGTAGCCGGTGCCCGCGGCGTTGCCCGCGTGACCCATCTACATGTCAGATTTCATTCCAATCCGTACAGCCGTTTTTGCGTGAAAGAGTAACAAACATTCATACATCAATACATACAAACTTTCGCTTTAATAATATTAGTAAAGTACTATTATATTTAATAGCACTGGAACAGGGACACCTAGTGGTTATATAAATTCAGACTATCTATACAATTTGTAACTCGAATAAAAGTCGTCATTTTCATACAAAGTACCGAGCGGGCCGAACACGTTTGTATGAAAATGTCGATTTATTTCATGATTTAAATGTTCCGATCAAAATCATGCTCATTATACATTGTAATATGTATAACTATAAGCATTTTATGTAAAAAGTAATCTGTTGATTATCATACTAAAGAAATATTAGGTTGGGGAAAAAGTCTTTTCGCATATAGTATGTATTAACTTGTAATAAAACCACTTTGGCTATACTATTTGTACCTGGCCGGTTTTGGTATATACCATTTAAAAGTTTAAATTATAAAGAAGATAATTCCAAATTCAAATTAGGAAAATGCGTGATTTTCATTTGTTTTTCTCACCGTCAAGATGAGTGAATCTAATGAAGAAATTAGATACATTTTTAAATTTTACTACCGAAAGGGTTAAAAATGCAGAGCAAGCCGCGAAAAAAATTTGCGATGTTTATGGACCTAGTGCAGTGTCTGTGAGAGTAGCACAAATTTGGTTTAAGCGTTTTCAATCCGAAAATTTTAATGTCAAAGATGCACGTCGCTCTGGTCGCCCTGTACGGATAAAATGGATGCTATTTTTGAAACAGTGGAGCAAGATAAGATCGGCATATCAGTAGTTACGACGTAGCTGAAGAACTGGGAATTGACCAAAAAACAGTTTTGGCGCATTTGAAAAAAAATGGGTACACATAAAAGCTCAATATTTAGGTACCTCACGACCTCTCTGAAAGAAACCTAATGAACAGTGTACTCATTTGTGATTCTTTATTACGACGTAATGAGACCGAACCATTTTTGAAAAAATTGATAACTGGTGATGAAAAGTGGATCACGTACGTGCGAAAAAGGTCATGGTCAAAGGCCAGTCAGGCTTCACAGACTGTGGCAAAACCCGGGTTAACTCGCAACAAGGTGATGCTGTGTGTGTGGTGGAATTGGAAGGGCATTTTTCATTATGAGCTGTTACCACCAGGCCGGACCATCGATTCAGAACTCTACTGCGAACAACTGATAAGATTAAAGCAAGAAGTTGAGAGAAAGCGGCCGGAATTAATCAACAGAAGGGGTGTGGTTTTTCATCCTGAAAACGCTAGACCTCACACATCTTTAACCACTCAGCAAAAATTAAGAGAGTTTGGCTGGGAGGTGTTAATGCATCCGCCATATAGTCCTGACCTGGCACCTTCAGATTTCCACCTGTTTCGGTCTCTTCAGAATTCTTTAGGCAGTGTCAGGTTAACATCACGAGAGGACTGCCAAAACTACTTGACGCAGTTTTTTGATCAGAAGCCCTAAAATTTCTATAGCAATGGGATCATATCCCTAATTCCCTACCTATAAGATGGCAAAAAGTTATCGAACAAAATGGTACTTACATACTTTAGTTAAATGTAAATAAACTATAGTAAAAAATGTTATGAATTTTCTTATAAAATGCGAAAAGACTTTTTCCCCAACCTATTATATAATGTGGACGTTAATCTGAAGCGAAACTGTACCTATAGTTCCATTCGAATAATTCACACACAAATTTATTTTCTAGGCAGATTAAAAAAAAACCGCGACCGTTAAGAACGCCATCTAGTGATGAGTAGCGGATCTATATATACGACTAGATATCCGCGTAGCGCCATCTATATTTTTATATAAAAGCCATAACTTTTAAGCGTTAACCCCCAATAACTTTTAAAAAGCTAAACCGATTTTAATCAGTATAGCTAAAACCCACGAAAGGGAACTTACTTAAAATTGACGCTAATGTCTGTCGGTCTGTCATCGCATCGAAAGACAGACCGACAGACATTAGCGTCAAACTTATAACACCTCTCTTTTTTGTCGGGGGTTTAAAAATGAAAACGTTTATGGCCACAGGACCCACAACTCCTAGGCAACTGAGGATGGGGCTGTGGCCGCTAGGCAATTAACCTTTCCCGCACATAAGTAATGCTGTTTCGCCAGCACAAACTATAGTAATAATGCAAAAAAATGTAGATAAACATAACTATATAATTCGCATTCCGGTGGCACATAATAGTCGAGTGTTATTATAAAACACGTGTGTGTGAGGTGTCACGGAGTGGTCCACGAGACGGTTCTGTAATGCCATTTTTGAAACGTGGTGTCACTAAACAAGCGGTTTTTTTGTATGAAAAAAAAAACCCATTAAGAACTAAAAGAACAGAAGTTATCCTTTATGCAGTGTAGTATTAATACTTTAGTTCGTAGTTAAATATGTATAACGGACGGGTTACTTCTATATTTTACAATTATAGTATAGATATCTGTATTAAATTTACTGTATTAAATTTTAAAATTGTCAAGCTATGTTAGCTTATTTTTGCTTTGCTTTTCGTGTGTGTAAGTGGCCAACACTAGTGTCAGATTTTCCAAGCTGCTTAAAAGCATCTGACATAACTTGACGACTGCCATACAATGATGACATCCGGGACCGGCTTATACGTGCCTTCCGGAGCACGGAGGAGCTTGAGAAATTTTCATGCCACTTGTGGTCACCAATTCAAGTGCGGACCACGCCCGGTGTCGCTTTACTTGCGCAAGCGCTAGTAATGCGCACTCCCGACGGGCCACCGCTCCTCACTTTAGCTTATTTAATTCAGCATATTAACCCAAATGCAGATACGCCTTCACGCCTCATTCCATACCAAGGGTCGCAACATCCAAACGCTACGCTTAGTATGTAAGTAGTGTATAAGTGGAAAACAGGAATCAGAATAGTGACAGGTTTCTAGACCATAACAGGTTTCCCTATAGCATGCCACCCCAGATAAATCTCTGATAAAGTCTATATCGCACGACGGACTCGTACCATCCCGCTCGATATTATTACGTAGAGCGAGAAAGCAACAGATGATAGCGCTCGATAAATGCTATCGCCAGTGCCATGTTATCCACGGTTGGAAGGGCTGGGCCCAAAACATTTCACTAACAACATTTTGCAAGAAAAGGAAGCCACTTCAATTATCGTCCACCTGCCACATGTGGCAGTTTGTAGATAAACGCTAGCGTATTATTATGTCTACAGATGTGTCAATAATGCAATGTTTGTTACTACGGATAATATTGAGTCAGCGCAATAGCGTGTGTCAAGAAAACATGTCTATTGCATTAAAATGCGTTAAAAGGTCCCTGGCAAACGAGTAGTTTTTTTAATCGTGGTTGTGAGAAATGGTATCTTAACCATATTTGTAGACGCCTAATGTAATATAAAATATAAGAATCTACGTGTTATTTAATTTTCTTCTTCGGAGTGCAAAAGGCAAGAGTTCATTACCATTCGCCGTAGTAATTTTTTCGGTAGCGATGCTTGAAAATTATAATTTAGATTATTTTAAGAGGAACTAAGTCTTTTAAAATACATTTATCGATAGCAAAAAAAGCTTGTATTGTAAACAGGTAAATTATTAGAAATAAAATTTTTATTTGATCATTTATGTTTGATCTATCACTGATCATGTCTATGTACACGTGTACCTTCATTGCAATAAGTACAGTGGGCCACAAGGAAAAGTATTCTACGTCGATTATAATAATTTGTCTACATGATACAATGTTGTATACTTTTATATGTGGACCACTGTACTCTTCACTCATAAAAGGGCGCATCGTCTTCTCTTCTTACACACATGAGAAACTATAGAAAGTTGTGTTAAGTAGCTACGTCACACAGACACATACGTCAACCTCGTAGGTCATACCGGAGGTCTACCCACTACTTATATCGATCACATTCAAATAAGTTCAGTGTGTTTGGTGAAGGAAAATTATAGTGTGCGAAATGGAGAAGGCGATAACAAACCAGTACCACTCGATTCTGTTCAAAAATCATCATTGTGTGCGTTTATTTCCATACCATGACTTAGCTCTTGAATAAAGCGAAATCTTTTCATTCCCGAAATAAAAGTGAATCATTAACAACGGAATTAACTCAAAAAGAACTGGATTTTAAAAGGCCGGCATTACGAACAGGTAACCCTAATATTATCGCAAGCAGGGTTGACGTCGGTTTTAAAACCTTTCGCACAAATGCATTCTCAAAGAGGGTCAGGCGACCGGTCGTCGTAAAACTATGTACCTGTAGCCAAAACGTTTAAATAGGGACGTGCGACGTGGATTGGGCGAAAAAAAATATATTTAGTCCGTCAACTAGATTATCCAAAAATAAAGGACCCATATTTTTCCGTTTACCAAAGTAGCAAAAATTCACACAGATACAGTGTCTTGAAGTTTCGTAGTGGGACTGATTTACGTCACCTTTGGTTAAAAATCGTAGCTGATCATGACGTCACGCGAAATTTAAATGCATTGTATCTTGGTAAAAAAAAGTATGACGTACTAATTTAATAAACTATCTAATAAGACAAAATATTATTTTTTTACCTACATCTCTAATGTTAAGGCTTTTTCGGGATATACAACAGAACCGTGATATGATTTGGACCCAAGACTTGAGCAAGATAATAGTCATTAAAGATATATGTTTTTATTTGTTGTGTTAAATTAAAATACATAAATTAAATGTATATTAATACTTTTGTCCTGTTATTAATAGGCATGAGCTACATATTAATGTGTAGATGATGAGTAACAGATAGCTTATACTATCACATAAATTGTTTAAAGTATTAACACCAGATAGTTTCAAACAAAGGCCATACAGACTTACTATGTAGCTTGTCGAAAACTATAAAACTACTATACATTTTCAACCGACTCCAAAAAGGGTTAACAATTCGTCGCGATCTTTTGTTTTTTTTTTGTACGTTCATCGAAATATTCGAAGACGCCTAAAATTCTAAAATTTATATTCCATATAAATTTTATGAAAAACGGTTGTGTAGGTAGTTTGGGGATGAAGTCGATTTTTAGTTTTGGAAAATTATTAACTATCTAATGCCGGCGAGATTAAATTAGATCGTGAAGTCGATCAAGGGCATGGGCATTAACGTGGAAATCTTTCTAAAAATAGCTCATCGTTCTTTTTCTCATTACGGATTTTACGAACTTTATATTCTGTCTATACTGTAAAAGATAAGATTTTACACTACCATCTTTTATCCCTAATAATAAAGGGTCACATAGTATGGTTATGTTCCCACATAACCATACTATGTGACCCATTTAGGGGGTCTTTAAAATACCACGCTTGGTCACAAAAGGAGAGGAGGATGAAGACCCTCGTCTCATAGTCAATATCCTCTATGGAAATCTCACGCATTTTCGAGCTTTATTTAAATTTCAGACTATAGCGCCTAGCGTTCAGCATTTTTAATACTTACAGGCACATATGCATTTGATAAAGATTTTTTTCCTAAACATTGATCAAAAATTTTCCAGGAAAATTAATTACTTGTTATTGGATATGATAGATATCCACTCTTGGTGTCATTCTCTAGCAGAGACTGATATGATTCAAAATCCAAATAGTATCTTTTTACTATTTGTTTGAAGAGAATAAGCTGGTGCATTCGAAATTTTGTCTTTTCTCGCAGACCAGCATGGAAGAAGAGATAAAGATATAGAGGCATCATGTATATAAAGCGTGGAAGGGACATACCCATAATAAATCAAACCACATAGAACAATGAAATTAAAATAACAGTCAAAAAACAAACAAAAATTCAGCATTCCCATACAAAAGTGTGCAGCCACCCAGGCAATTTGTATGGGAATGTAGTTTTTTTTTTCAACTGTTATTTTAATTTCATTATGCTATTGTGACCTAGTACAGCCTGTGGTTTGATTTATTGCAAGTATGTCTCTTTTAATTTCATTATGCTATTGTGACCTAGTATAGCCCCTGGTTTGATTTATTATAGGAATGTCCCTTCCATCTTGGCTAACATGAAAAGAATTTTCTTTAATACCAGTCCAGCATGGAAGAAGACCAGCTAGATAGGTTAATTAGTTTTAAAAAACATTTCATATCTAAATGTTTATTTTTTCTTTCTATTCATAAGAATAGCTAATGTCTGAAAATCTGTTTTGTATGATGTCTTATTGTTATCTAAATAACATTATTTGCTTAAGACACACTACTAGACACTTTATGTAAGAATAAACACAGGGAAATATTTATTCAGCATGTATTACAGTTCAGAGACTTGCAATCATATACCCTAGTTCTATTTATAAGTCTTACAAATATTTACTTACATGATTATTTTCTTTGAAAAAAGTATGAGTGGAAATTTTAATGTAATACCTAATTTCTTTAAACTCAAAGAGATAAGTCACAGCTAAGTGCCTATTCACATTATAAAAGCATGGTTTGCAAGCATTGTACAGCTTAAAAAAACAAAAGCCGCGGCCTCTAGCGGCGCTTTCACAAGACATCCTTCTCAAGTTATGCGTTTCAAAGATAAGGTAAATTTAATAAATAATGTGAATATGGTTTGTCAGTGAAAATGCGCTTCCATTCCAGTCTGAATTGGCGCTTAGGTTAATCCTGTGGCTAAGGATTAAAGTCTCTTTAAAATAAGACTGCGCTGTCTACGACATAAGCGATAATTGCAACTCTATTGTATTTAGGTTCTTTCTTTCTTTATTCTATGAACACGCCTCTATGCGCCTTTCATAAACATCTTTCACAGAGCAGCAGTTAGTGTTAATATAACGTAGAATAACTTAGCAGTTGGGTAGTTGGTTGGTAAGTATTTCGATAAAAATTAATAGTTATAATAATTTGAAACTTATAGAAGAATAGGATCGAGTTTGACTTACCCTAATTCCTTGTCTGAGAAAATGACACAATCTATTTCTTGTATTTTATGATAGATTAATAACGTTACAAATAATTAGGTACATAGTGAGGTTAAAATATTTAAAAGTATGTAATATAGTTTAAACTTAAAAAAAAACAACTCGTTTGTTTTGTTTACTACACGCATTACAAAATATTGTTATATAACCGAAATGACATTGATGTGCATAATGCACATCAATGTCATTTCGGTTAAATAGTGCATTGCTAAAATATGGGTACGTCAACTTGACAACAGCAGCGTGTTTACGAAGTTAGTTTAAATGCAAATTAATATGACATATCATTCATATCATAGAAATTTGTTTTTATTACCCGACTGCGCTAGAAGGAGGGTTATAAGTTTGAGAGTATATATGTATGTATATATAATTGTTTGTCACGCTCTGCATCTTGAACTGATTTAAGCTTGAGAGGTGTCAATAGATTTGTCTTAATTGTGAGACTGCCACTGAGTATATAAAAAGCCAGTCATGTTCTGTGTTTTTCTTTTTTTAATAATGACTTGTTACCTTAGCTTGTTACCCTATGATGGCATCAAAGATATAGTAGTGTGTTTTGTTGATTAGAATTTCAGGTGTATTTTATTATTCTTGCCGCGCAGCTTTACTTGCCTATAGTCTTAAATTCCATGCCAAAAAGTATAGAAACGAATCAATTTAGTCAGATTATTAGGTATAGTTGTTACCTACCATCTTTTACCGAATATATACCTATAGATAGTATAAAAATATACTACATCTGTGGATCAGTATGTATAATGTAGAATCTAATACGTAATAAATACGTGGTTCAGTAAGTATAATGTAGAATCTAAAACGAAGAAAGTAATAAATTAATTTTATTTGTTTCAGATTCGACAACCATTATGAAGCCTTGATGATATTCTCTAAAAACAACAACATGTTGGACGTGCCGGACAACGTGAGTTTTTATTAATTTTTATTTATAAATATTATAATCGTGGCTTTCTTTTTAAACTGTTCTAATGCTTGGGCCAAACCTGCGCCTATCGTCACGAAGCTTCGTGCTATTACACGATACACGCAAATGTGACCGGTCGTTATCGGGTATCGTCCCGAATATTCGGACTTCGTGTAGTTATCGCGCGGGTAGCAAAACATCAAAGGATTTATGCACGCTAACAATTTGCTCTGCATGGTCGCACTTGCGTTGTTCATTTTGACGTTTGTTTTCATCTTGTTCGGACGCGTGCTGTGCGACGGTGCCACGGTTGTTAATGCGTAAAAATGGAGTGGAACGATAAAATAGTGTAAACATTTTTAGCTGTTTCTTTCTAGGTTTCAATAAATGCATTATGTAATTGTTAGCACACATATTAAAGAAAAGAAAGTCGTCGTCCATATTTAAAACACGTAGATGACGTCATCTTGGATTATTGCCAGATAGTTCGTGAAAAATAACGAAGCAGCTAGTGTGACCAGCGCTTTATCGCGATAACTTTTCAGTGTACAAAACGTACGAAGATTCGCCGCGAATTGCTTCGGGACGATAGGCACAAGTGCGGCCGAAGCATAACGGTGTAGACAATGCCTGGATCGTTAGTAAAGCTCAAAGGTCACGTTCACCTTAAGTGTCAGAAGAAACGGAAAAAAAATATCTGCATCATCTATAACTTCAGATTTTATATCGACCTATCCCGTGATCGGCTTTTACGATCTGCGCGGGAAGAAATACTGCACGCTTAGAAATACTGCACGCTTAGAATGTTCCAGCTGCTTCTCTTCTCGCGCATATCCCAAATCTGATCAAGGGAATAGGCGAAAACCCGAATCATGTTAATAAATAATGCTGTTAGCCCATCACTATTTTGATTTCCTTTTACCGCCCACCATCACAATTAAAACTTTAGGTCACATGGCCGGCTCTGTGAGGAATGAAGACGTGATACTGTACAGTAACTGAACAAGTACAAGGAACAGTGGTTTTTTGTATGGAAAAACCATTCGTTTAGGTGACTCCGCGTTTCAAAAATGCACTTCAGTCTGTTTGAAGTGAAGAGGCAACGCACGCATTTTCTCACCCTTTCAGTACTGCCCGGGCCTGTACCACAGAATAAGTACTAGTACTCACGTACAGAAGTCTTACTCAGAAAAGAAATTCAAAGAAATATCTACTTTATGTTGTGAGCTCTATGGTTTAATTTAGCTCGCGTCAGAACTCCTCACCTCTTCATTTAGATACCTGATCCAAGGCAAGCCAATTTCATTCTTATTACTCTGAACAAACGGTTCATGTAACTGAATTTTCCCCTTCGAAGTGGTCGCCGCGCGCATAGTAATAATGTAGGTATATTTTCGATACCTAAACGGGGAGTGAGTGACACAGGCCTGACTATACATACACAGTAAGTACCTATAGTAAACATAGTGAGTGAAACCTAGATACAGTGTATGAGTTCCGCTGAACATTATAGTTAATTAGGATAATAATAGTACTCAATAGTCAGTACTACTCTCCTTTAGCGTCTTGGAGATCGGCCAATGAGCTCTACGGAATAATACTGAGCTGAGTGCACAAGAAATTATGTAAATTAACCCTAAACGCAATGCTTTTATTCAATTAAAGGACCTAATAATTTGCTTTGCACTAACCTAATAAAAAAATATATTTGGGCTTATATAGTGTAAGTGAAATAAATCTGTTATTAACTAAATATAGACTATCAATATGTTTTATAATCATAAAAATATAAATTTTGTTGTTGTGAGTGAAATTAATCCTACTAATCAATAAAATAGGTAAAACATTTAAGTGCAATCGTAATGTCGTATCAGAAGAGAGTTAGTAAACGTCGCTTCTTGTGGAAGGTCAGTGCTATTGCCCCAAAGAATGAGTTTTGAAAAAATAAACGAAGTTATACGTGGGGCGCACTATAAGTTTCCGGAATGAATATGAAAAAATACTATTAAAGGTACAAAATTAATTTATAGTTTTTCAAAATAATCTCCCTTGGCGTCTATGCACTTTTTCATTCGACGAAACCAGTTTTGAAAACTTTTGTGCCACTCCTCTGTGGTGACCTCTGAAACGTGTTTTTCATACTCCTCGACAGCCTCTTCTGGTGATGAAAATCGTTGACCGCGTAATTGGTTCTTAATTTTTGGGAACAGAAAAAAGTCACAAGGTGCCAGGTCGGGACTGTATGCAGGATGACTCATGAGTTCTACATTTTTCGCCTTCAAAAAGTCGTTTGTCTGTCTGGCCGTGTGAGAACTAGCATTGTCGTGGTGCAGGATGATACGGCGTTTACGGTCATTTTTACGGAGTTCGTCAATAACTTCCGGCAAACAAATGGTCGTGTACCAGTCACTATTCACTGTACGACGATTCTCTAAAGCAACAGTAGCCACGTGTCCAGTTTTATTAAAAAAAGAAGCAATCATCCGCTTAGATGCACTTTTCACGCGCGCCACTTTGGTTGGTTTCGGCTCATCTTGAAAGACCCATACGCTCGATTGCTGCTTTGTTTTGGGATCGTAGCAATAAATCCATGTTTCGTCACCTGTTACTATGTCCCACACCAAATTTGACGCACCTTCGTTGAATCTGGTAAGCATGGCACTGCACCAAGTGACGCGGTCCGTTTTTTTAGCCTCGGTCAAGTTGTGTGGGATCCACCGCGAGCACAGCTTTCTCACACCCAAATGTTTGTGTAGGATTAATTGTATTTGACTCATGCCTATTTCTAAGGATGCGCGAATTTCATGGTAGGTCACATGCCTGTCTGTTTCAATCATACGGCGCACAGCATCGATGTTTTTGTTGGTCACAGCGGTGGACGGCCGACCATCGCGAGATTCGTCACTGAGATTGATACGACCACGCTTGAATTCTGCAAACCAGCTATAAACAGTTGTCTTGCATGGTGCTTCATTGCCAAAAGCTGTTTCAAGCCGAGCGATGCTCTGTTGAGCTGTCAAATTACACTTAAAATCGTAGAAAATCATACTACGAAAATTTTCCCGAGTTAAATCCATGTTGATGCAGACACACAATTTTTTAAATGGCGCCACAAGTTAAAAACAAAAGACAGTCAGATGAAACAAACTGCATTCTACAGCCAAAGAGTTCTATTTTCAAATGTTGCAATAAATTTTTAAATATTGTTTATGTAAGTGGCCAGTTCCGGAAACTTATAGTGCGCCCTATGTACAACGTACTTACAGTATTAATAGAAAAACACATGTAGGTTTTACTTTCCAAGTATTAAATTTACCTAGTAATTAAATATACCTATATTTAAGCTAAGTATGCAGCGTGGAAAGAACATACCCCTTAATAAATCGAACCACAGGGTATACTAGATCACTATAGTTTGATGAAATGAAATAATACCTAGCCAAACCACAAAAAAAGTAATTTTCATACAAAAGTGTGCAGCCGCCCGGGCAATTTGTATGGGAATGTCAATTTTTTTTTTGGTTGTTATTTTGATTTCATTATACTTAAGTGATCTAGTACCTAAAGCCTGTGGTTCGATTATTACTGGTATATGTCCCTTCCACGTTGTATAAAGACTAGAATCAAGAATCAAATATTATTTCAGTATTTTTATGTAGGCATATTTTACTTTACACGTCAGTAAATTTTGTAGACATTTCGTGTTAATATGTTTTTTATATTTAATTATTACTAATTGTTAAATTATATTAGCTTTTCGGAACGACCACTGCTGAGAAGAAACTACTTCGGACCTCCATGACATGGATGGCATCTGACCCATATAAATACACTGTTTATTATCGATACCAACTATCAGAAGATAATTCACTACTTTCCAACAACTCAAATCAGATACTTTTTTCTAAACGTCAAAACAATCATTTTCTTTGAGATTTGTATAAAATATAGGCTAATGACGTCATAGTTTGTTGGAGTCAAATAGCGCTCTTAATATCAGTTTTTCTGTAATAAGAATAAGAAATCTAATATCATATTTAAAATGGTGACTAATGGTTTTTTGACGTTAAATTTTATTAACATTGCCAAATGATTGATTTTTGACCCAAGAAAATACCCTATACTTAACTTAACCATGACGTAAGAACATTTTGTTTGTACTTAAATATGTACCTGATGAGTGCTTAGATACCTGTATTAGTAATTAATCAAGTACCTACTACGTACTACCTTTATTCAACCGGTCATTTTACGTAATAAGCCTGTATCAAGTGTTTTAAAAGTAGGTCATAAACAAAACACACTAATTAAGAAAACAATTAGGAAACTGTTCCACATAGAATTGTGCCGTTGCGTGTATAATAGGACAATGCTATCTTATATGCGTATACTGTTGACACAAGCAGTTATCGCCTCATCTGATTTGCTGTTATTAGGGCTGTCGGTGATTGCGGATTCTATTTGTTTGAAATTAAAAAGAAAGTAGTTAGTTGCAAGACATTAAATCGGACGTATTTCCTAGAAACTTCACCATACCATACCTACCCATGGCCTTATAAACAATTATTTATCTTCCTTGTCACTAGATGGCGCTATATTTATTTATTTAAACATTAAAATCTTTGGTTACTTTTTTTTAAATAAAGTAGTACTCTAATTAATTAAATATGACTTTTATGAAGTGCAATAAATATTTTAAAAGCATATTCAACACTTTCTTTGTCACTTTTTTGCATGTCGTGTGTGCTGCCATCTCTGTGTGCCTACCCGCAACTCCAGTTTTGCCATTTTTCGGGCCCTCCAAAGTTTCTATGGCGTTGTGGGGTATCTGTTACATTAGTTATAAGTATATTATCTTTGAACATACCTTTAATGTACTGTATCCACAATCATTCTACTTTACACATGGGAACCTAATAATATTTGAATGGGTTTTATTTACTAGTAGATCTAGAGCAGTCTTTCCCAAAGTGGGCGATAACGCCCCCTTGTGGGCGCTGGAGGCTTTAAGGGGGGCGGTAACGGGCCCAGAATAAAGTTGGGGGGCGCTGATGTGATTTAAGCAATGAGTGATTTATAACTTCAGCTATTTCATATTTTAAATTTCACTGAAATTAAAATCCTCTTACTACAAAACATCCATTTATTAGTTCATATTTATATCCTTTTTTATTGTACAAATATAAACTAAAAATGTAATTAATATTTATTATTTTAATGCGTTCACAACGCTATTTATATCGTTAAAGGAATCAAACACTAAAAAAATTTCGTGTTTTAAAGTTTCGCAGGTGAGGTCCCCACTTCCGATACTCTTTATTATTGTAAAATTGTATTATTATTGCTATTTTTTTATTTAAAATTAACAATGTTGATTATTGTTATTTTTTATAAAAGATACTCTAATGTACTGGTGTATGTATTATTATTGCTCTCTCTTGTTAAAAAAGTCTAGTTTAGAATATAGGTTGAATTAAACTACAGGCAAGACAAATATGTGATTCAGGTTTTTATGGTGAAAAAAATGGGGGGCGCTACAAAATAAAAGATTTTTTAAAGTGGGCGTTTGACAAAATAAGTTTGGGAACCTCTGATCTAGAGAGTTGTTAGTAGATCTAGACATTATAAGTTGGAAGGTACCAACGAGCTATTATGTACACGTACAGTACGCATCTTTTAATCAATTATTTTACATCATGGTTGTACATGAAGTAAAATTATAAAAAAAACAGAACAAATGTATGTAGAAAATAGGTATTGTTGTAGGTAATCGTTCCTGAAATTAATATGAATAAAGACGACAAAAAAAAAACCTGAGAAAACTGCTAGGTACATTGAACTTGGCCTTATATGTTCTTGACGGGTTTAATAATATTCGAAAATAAATGAAGATCACATAAAATACCAAGGTGCATGCCGTGCATAAGAAACAAGTAAATAACTAATAAATGCCAGTACATACCAACTTATTTGTCGTTACAGTTACAGCCCTGAAATTATCGCTAAGTCCATTGGCAACACATTAGTCTCGCTTTAATTAGCGTTTTCGTTTTGTAAACAACCTTCCAGTCGAAGAAAAACCTCCAACGAAAAAATACATTTTCCGCAACTTCGTGAAAAAAAAATGTTTCAATAATATTTTCCCGCGAGTCGCGTAGTTTTTTTCGCCATTTTTTTTTTTCTAAATTTTTATCGCACCCTAGTCAGTTTATTGTGTCTTCTTCTTTACCGACATCGAAAAAGGATATTTTTACGATATACGTTATCAAAAGTGCATTGTTGTGATCTGCCACCTACATCAGGAATTAAAACGGTATTCACGACAAGACATGTGTACTTATCGTTGTACGTGAGTTGCAGTATTTGCGAGGTAGGTACGAGTATGTTATGTTTCTTTTGTTATGGATGACTCTTTTCGCTGGCACAGATTCCAGGAAGAGCATAATATTTATTTTAGATAACTTTAATAACCTTATTTACACTTTTTTACACAACTTCTAAGTACAGTAAATTACTAATATTAGTTTACTGAATTACGCACCTACTAAATATTTAAACTACCTAGTTTTCTTTCAATAAACCGGCCAAGTGCGAGTTAAGGTTCCGTACAATGCCAATGTTTTTACTACATTAATATATCTACAAAATATCACATTTGAAATCCTCACATTAAGACGCGAGTCTACTACTATATATCTAGTGGTTTAGTTTTGTTTTTTTAGTTTTAGCTCATTAGTTTCGTAGATCAGGGGATGGTAGATTTTCGTCTTCTTTCATGAATAAAATTAAAACTACTCCGAGATCCTCATAACGAGAACATTCAGGTAAGGTTTGCAAAACTTTTTATTTTATTTCCTAATTTGTCCCCCGAAAATGACGAATTATTAAAAAAAAAATTACTTTGCAGATCTGTGTTTGGGTCATAGGATTACACCATCCTACTAAATTTCACCTGATTTAGTCCAGAAGATTCGGAGCAAATTGGCTGTGATAATAGACGAACAGACAGACGCACGAGTGATCCTATAAGGGTACCGTTTTTTCATTTTTTGTACGGAACCCTCTTCTTCTTCTTTCCGTGTCAATCGGCTCAAATTACACTATATTTTATCCCTCCAGTTGGTTGCCACTCTTATACCTCTCTCCGCCGACGCCGAGTACAGGTAGTACTTTGTACAGCTGGTCGGGCACGATGGACACGAGAGAAGGTGCTGCATGGTCTAAAAAAATATTTTCTAAAGATTACAAAAATCATGGACAAAATACAGAGTTGGCAACGTATTTTCCTAAACAGTGACGAAACGAGAAAGCATTAGGGTAGAACACTGTTTTATTGATACATTAAAAAAATCATTTACAAAATACAGAGTTGGTACCGTATTTCCGTAAACAGTGACGAAAGCATTACGGCGTCGGAGAGAGGCATAAAAGTGGCAACCTACTGGAGGGACAAAATTTAGTGTTATTTGAGCCAATCGACACGAAAAGAAGAAGCATTACGGTAAAACTTTTTTTTTTAAATACAAAAACAGAATTATTATTGTTCTTATACCCAATTCTTCCAAACTGTACTGGTAGAAAAGAAAAAACTCGGAATACCAACTGCTTCTCTTCCCGCGTACATCGTAAAAGCCGATTGAGGGAACGAGGGAATGGGCAAAATTTTAATCATGTTAATAGGCGATGCGGCTTGCAATCCATCACTATTTTGATTCCTTTGCCCATTACCACGCTAAGAGTGCTTTTTGGGTCTTACGGCCTTGGGCCCTGTCTACCTCGTCAGGGATAAAGACACGTTAATGTAATAGGTTGGGGAAAAATTCTTTTCACATTTTATATGAAAATTCAAAACATTTTTTAGTATAGTTTATTTACATTTAATTAAAGTATGTAGGTACCATTTTGTTCGATAACTTTTTGCTATCAGATAGGGACATGATCCCATTGCTATAGAAATTTTGGGGCTTCTGATCAATAAACTGCGTCAAGTAGTTTTGGCAGTCCTCTCGTGATGTTAACCTGACACTGCCTAAAGAAATCTGAAGAGACCGAAACAGGTGGAAATCTGAAAGTGCCAGGTCAGGACTATACGGCGGATGCATTAACACCTCCCAGCCAAACTCTCTTAATTTTTGCTGAGTGATTAAAGATGTGTGAGGTCTAGCGTTATCATGATGAAAAACCACATCCCTTCTGTTGATTAATTCCGTCCGCTTTGTCTCAACTTCTTGCTTTAATCTTATCAGTTGTTCGCAGTAGAGTTCTGAATCGATGGTCCGACCTGGTGGTAACAGCTCATAATGAAAAATGCCCTTCCAATCCCACCACACACACAGCATCACCTTGTTGCGAGTTAACCCGGGTTTCGCCACAGTCTGTGAAGCCTGACCGGCCTTTGACCATGACCTTTTTCGCACGTTCTTGTCGTACGTGATCCACTGTTCATCACCAGTTATCAATTTCTTCAAAAATGGTTCGGTCTCATTACGTCGTAATAAAGAATCACAAATGAGTACACGGTTCATTAGGTTTCTTTCAGAGAGCTCGTGAGGTACCCAAATATCGAGCTTTTTTGTGCACCTATTTTTTTTTTCAAATGCGCCAAAACTGTTTTGTGGTCAATTCCTAGTTCTTCAGCTACGTCGTAACTACTGATATGCCGATCTTGCTCCACTTTTTCAAAAATAGCATCCATTTTATCCGTAACAGGGCGACCAGAGCGACGTGCATCTTTGACAATTTCCGGATTGAAAACGCTTAAACCAAATTTGTGCTCCTCTCACAGACACTGCACTAGGTCCATAAACATCGCAAATTTTTTTCGCGGCTTGAGTTGCATTTTTACCTTTTTGGTAGTAAAATTTTAAAATGTATCTAATTTCTTCATTAGATTCACTCATCTTGACGGTAAGAAAAACAAATGAAAATCACGCATTTTCCTAATTTGAATTTGAAATTATTTTCTTTAAAATTTAAACTTTTAAATGATACCAAAACCACCCAGGTCCCAAAATAGTATAGCCAAAGTGGTTTTATTAAAAGTTCATACATACTATATGCGAAAAGACTTTTTCCTCAACCTAATTAATACCTACATCTATATGAGAATGAGAGGTATTGATAAGAAGATATGTAGTATATAAGGTCTAACAAAATATAAAGGGTGTACCTAACTATTTTAGGGTAAATTCAATACATGTTACTGAACAACTTTTTCCCGGGAACATGCCATTGGGAGTCCATAGATATGCATTATGTATGCAACACTTAGATGAAGACAAGTAAATCAAAAAACTATATACCTAGGACTATGATTAGTTTCTAGGTAAGTAAGTACGTTAAATACGTCACACGCATTTAATTTGTTTAGATAGTGGTACTTTTATGAGATCATGAGAAATACGTAAATTTTTCCTATGTTTTGAAATACAAAAAGTACCTACTGTAGTATATAAATCTCAACCAAATAATCAAAACTGTCCTTTATCATTATCTTTTACAATCCTTTGTTATTTTTTTAGATTTTTCCAGAAACTCAAACAAGAAGTAGTTTTTATAACCATAGGTAAACTATTCTTTTAACTTCTATCAACTACCTATACCTACTTGTTTTGTTTTGTTTTTCGTGTGTGTAAGTGGCCAACACTGGAGTAACATTTTTCAAACTGCCTAAAGGCATTTGACATAGCTTGACAACTGCCATATACAATGATGACAGCCAGGACCAACGGTATTACGTGCCTTCTGAAGCACGACTACCTACTAAGGTTTTAGTTTTTGACTTCCGGCCCAAGAGGGATGTTATAACTTTAAGAAATTATCATCGTAGTTCCCAAACTCATTGAACGATCTTGTTTCTGAAGTGGACCCCCTCCTACTGTATATATTTGTTAGGGTTCCATACCCAAAGGGTAAAAACTAAGACTCCAGTCTGTCTGTCACCAGGCCGTATCATGAACCGTGATAGCTGGATAGTTGATTTTTTTACAGATAATGTATTTCTGCTGCCGCTATGAAAACAAAATAAAATAAATATTGAAGTGGAGCTGCCATACAACAAACGTTGTTTTTTTTAAATATCTAGTGTTACGGAAGGAACCCTTTCTGTGCGAGTCCGGGCACTTGGCATGTTTTATTTCATTTGAATGTGACTTACTTAGGGTCGAAACAAACGAGACGCAAGTTGCGTCGCGTAACAGCGCAAGTTGCGCCGCGCAACTCGCGCTCTGTGTGGCCGCTCTACCCGCGCAAGATGCGCTCAGATTATTTGGTCAGTTTAGCTGGCCAAAAGACAGTATTGTCTTAGTTGATTGTCATGTCAATGACTTCGTCTGAATGATGACAATCACTATCTTAGTGTATTTTCCTGTCAATGGCTTCGTTTGAATGAAGACCATGAATTGTCTTAGTGGATTGTCATGACAATGGAGATGTCTGAATAAAAACAATCACTGTCTTAGTGGATTCCACTAAGACACTGATTGACTTAGACAATGATTGTATTCATTCAGACGAAACCATTAACAGGACAATCCACTAAGACAGTTTGTTTGTTTGTTTGTAATAACTTTATTGTACAAAAAAAAATACATTAAAAAGACAACATACGAAAGAGCAAATATACAAAGGCGGACTTATCCCATGTAGGGATCTCTTCCAGTCAACCTGCGATAGATTGAGAGGATATTTACTCAATTAAAAGGTAGAAGCAAGTACGTACAAATTTAACGATAAGATCATACTTACATCGCTACGCACATACATAAATAAATATATAAATATATAAACATACATACATAAATTATAGCAATACATATATACACATATACTAACTATATATATATATATACATATCCTACATACATACATAATAAATATATAAAACAGATTTACAGATAAGTACCTATTCAGTCCAAGTGTGACGCAACCAGAGAGGACTTTAATAACCTAATTTTAAAAGTATCCAGTGAAGGTGCCATCTTTACTTCAGCAGAAAGCGAGTTCCAAAGCCTTGCCGCCAAGACTGTAAAAGATTTGGAGTACGACTGAGACGAAAACCGTGGAATGTCCAAAATAAGGCTGCCGGCTGAGCGCAAACGACTATCCACATTCCGAAAGTTAAATTTGCAGTGCAGGTAATTAGGGGCAGAAGGATTAAAAAGGGCGTTGAAAAGGAGGGAAAGAATATGGATATTACGACGTATCCTAACAGGTAACCAATTTAGCTTTTTGCGAAACTCGGTGATGTGGTCGAATTTCCGTATGTTGAAGATATACCTAATACAGATATTTTGGAGGCGTTCTAATTTGTCAAGAAGTTCCTTTGTGGGATCTAAATACGCCACGTCAGCATAATCAAGAATAGGAATAATTAAAGAACGTGACAGCAGTACTTTCATGCTTATCGGGAGAAAATTTTGCAATCGCCTCAAGGAATGCAAACCCACAAACATTTTGCGACTCACCTCATTGATTTGAGCAGACCAAGACAACGTTTCATCAAGAATTATTCCCAAGTTTTTAACTGTTGGGGTGAAAGGAATAATAGTACCATTCAGTATAACATTGGGAACAACAGCAGAATGAAACTTTGCTATGAAATGTGGACTACCAATCACTATTGCTTGGGATTTATCTGCATTGACCATAAGCCCGAAGTTATGGGACCAAGTCGCAATAGCGGCAAGGTCGGAATTGATAGTGCTCACAGCATGACTGAAATTATCGAGAGGGGCAGCCGTATAAATCTGCAGGTCATCTGCGTACAAGTGAAAAGAAGATTTAAGAGAGGACGTGACACCGTCAATGAAAATTGAGAATAATATTGGGGAAAGTACTCCACCTTGGGGAACACCGGCAGCTAGGTCACACCAATCAGATTGACTCTGATCAATTTTCACCAACTGTCGACGCCCATGTAGGTAAGAGTGAAACCACGTAAGAGAAGATACAGAGAAGTTAAGGGAATTTAGAACGCCGAGTAGTATGTCAAAATCTACAGCATTAAATGCATTAGAGTAATCTAATAGAACCAGAATAGTGAGCTCCTTATTATCTATGTTCATTCTGATGTCATCCGTAATCTTGACGAGGGCAGTAGTAGTGCTGTGTCCGGCACGAAACCCCGATTGAAGTTCATTTAGTAATTTGTACGAAGATAGATAATTCGTTAATTGCTGCTGGACATAGTGTTCTAGGATTTTCGAAAGGACAGGGAGTATGGATATAGGACGGAATTGGGAAGGTAAACAAGGGTTAGGTTGTTTAGGGAGTGGAATCACGTGCGCGAATTTCCAAGCAGAAGGAAAAACCCCAGTGGACAACGAACAGTTAAAAATGTCAACCAACATAGGGGATAACACTGGTAAAATGGGCCTGAACATATCAAGGGAAATGCCGTCATTACCAACCGCATTAGATTTCAACTTGATAAAAATGTCCTGCACATCCTTAACTGACATTGGTGGTATATCAAATGCTGGGCAATCAGGCTTTGTTTTATCAGCAAGCTCCGCAAGCGTAGCATTCCTGACGCTTGCAGGAAGGGTGGAGCCAGTAGAGCAGAAATGTTTATTAAGAGTGTTCGCATCAATACCGAGAATAGGATTGGATGACTGCTTACCAACCCCTAATCCCTTCAAGAATGTCCACATCTTACCAGAAGGGCAATTCACAACATTTTGGTGAATATATCTACGCCTTGCTTCCCTACAACGCTTATTACAAAGATTGCGTAAACATATAAACTTTTCGCGATTTTGATCGGAAGGGTTTCTGCGAAGTTTTATTTTAGCATTGTCCCTTTTCGCCATAAGTTTTTTTTATATCAGGCGTCAGCCAGGGTGCTGGAAAATGCTTGACCCTTATCTGCTCGACTGGGGCATGCTTATCATATAGGGACCGTAAACGGGAGTTAAACGCTACCACTTTAGAGTCGACATCATTTGCCATTTGAACTGAGTTCCAGTCCAGACCTCGAACATCACCATCAAACGATTTCCAGTCGATACCACTGTAATTCCGCCTCAACACAAACTTATGTCTGGGCTTTTTAGTACGCAGCTTGAACGAGGAAAATATGAGATCATGGGCCGAGAATGCAGGAGCATGAAGTTGACCGTGCCTAGAAACAAGCTCTGGAGAAGAAGTAATTATAAGATCAAGAAGAGATGGAGGACCATTATGCGGAAAGTGAGTAGGATTAAGTGGTAGAACGTGAAGATCGAGAGAATGGAAGAGAGAAAGAAGCGAATTGGCACGGGAATCTTTTTTAATAAGACATGTGTTGAAGTCTCCTAAGAGTATAAGATGGTCGAACTGAGGACGAAAATCAGATAAGAGAGTTTCGATCGAATTGAAATAATTAATATGTAAAGAAGGGCTGTAATAAACGCCAAGAAGAATTTTCGAACCGTGGAGATTAACGTTTAGAAAGAGATGTTCAGGCATTTGGGCAGTAGTGTCAGATTGTGAAAGAACTTGCGCAGGGATGTCACTGCGCAAATAAATGGCAACCCCACCCCAACCAACTACTCTAGTACTGCCGTCATCACGTGTCACAGTATATGCACGGTCATTTCGAAAAACACGATATCCTGGTAACGGATACAGTGCAGAAGGCAGGGAAGGCTTAAGAACGCTTTCAGATATTAGTATGGCATGAATATGGCTATACGAGAAAGTAGCTAAAAGGTCCGTATAATGAGCGGGTACGCTTTGTGCATTGATATGCACCACATTAAAGTTTGATTTTAACTTAACAAAACTAACATTTAAATGATCGTGTAATGAGATATCATTGGAATCATCACTCTTTGCACTAAGTAAGCTTACAGACGAGGAAGAAAGCGAAAAATATTCTAAATCAGAGTCCTCACTAAGCACATCAGACATAATCAGGTACCTTCTATAAACAATATAAAATACACTTATAAATAGTACAAAAGAATATATAAATATATATACTTATATTTTACCAAAAATAAATAAAAATAACCGAGTTGGTATTACCAGCTTAGGTAGGTTAGGTACCCACGTCCAGCCCTCAATCACTCGCCAGTCACTGGGCGTTTACAAATGAATGGCCGCAATACAAATATTAAATTAAGTACACACAATTAAGTACCGCACAAGAAACAAAACAAATAATAATGATGGAATGAGATGATCAAATTGTGCACTTGGGTAGATAAGTCACTTTTTCATATGAAAATATGTGAAAACAGTGCATTGTCATAGTGGATTGTCCTGTCAGTGGCTTTGTCTTAATGAGGGCAATAATTGTCTTAGTGGAGTGTCCTATCAATGGCTTCGCCTGAATGAAGATACTTAATTGCCTAAGTGGATTTTCATGTAAATGGATTCGTCGGAATGAAGGCAATCACCGTCCAAATGAATTAACCTGTTAATGACTTCGTCAGAACGAGTACAATCATTGTCTTAGTTCATTGACCTGTCAATGGTTTCGTCTGAATAAAAACAATGAACTATCTTTGTAGATTGTTTTGTCTATGGCTTCGTGTTAGTAAAGACAATAAATTATCTCAGTATATACTCTTCTGTCAATAGGGTCGTATAAGTAAAGGCAATCATTGTCTTCGTGGATTGTCCTGTCAATGGCATTGTCTAATTTTAGACAGTCCACTAAGAAAATGAATTTCACAGTGGGTTGTCCGGTCAATGGCTTTGTCTGAATGAAGAAAATCCACTGTAATTTTTTTCTGAGGACGAAATTCCACTGTAATTTATTTCAGACGCCCGTTTAGAGATTGTGTGTTAGAGAGCGTGACAAAAATGTTTTGAAAGACTTATTTTTAAATACTAAACAGGCGTTGTCCTATGGAAATTTTAGCAAAATGGTGCCGTTTTTCCATATTCTCTCCATCCATCGTTTGTGTGGCAGAAATCGTTTTTAGCAATAAGACCGCCAATTTTACTTTTTTTTTTGTATGTACATTTTACCTTTTATTATTTTTTGGTATAAAATAAAGTATTACTTACGATGATTATGCTGGGTTCCATAAAAAAGTAGTTTTTTTATAAATGAAAATCGTTGACCCACAAAGAAAACGATAATCGTACTCGACATGGGAAATGATAATTGGTTATGCCAGAGGAAATGAGAAAATCTCAAAATTAAAAATATAAATTTACTTACCTATACCAATAAATTGCTTACTTAATTATTATGTTGGGCTCTATACGAAAAAATGATTTTTTATAATGATTATCTGAATGAATTCATCTGAATGAAGACAATCCACTGTCAGCATTATCTTGAGGATAGTAGACTATCTAAAAGCAAAGCAAAAAATACTTTATTACACCAAAACACATGAAATTTACATTTGAATACATAGGTAAATCAGATGTACAATAGGCGGCCTTATCGCCAAGGAAATCTTTTACAGGCTACCTTTGGGTGACAGGATTGGGAAGTAAAAATAATAATAAATAAGTGGTGCGATAGTGAAAATTAACTAACTTAAATTTTATTGTGATATCAAACAGTAAAAAATATATACATATATAAAGGATAAGTAAGATAACTTATTTAGGATAAAAATAGTAATAAATATTGATTCTTATTACGTAATATATAAGTATATATTCAAATATATATATATACATACAAACATCAATACATATCTACATAACAATATAAAATACATGTCATACACATAACACAACAAACAACGGAAATAAGAACGAGGATAATGATGATATTATTTAAGTTACTGTATAGTTGAATTAATCTACTGCAATGGATTACTGTGGGTCAACGACTTTAAAGAACATACATCTTACTCGCTCTTGCCTCGTGTCGCCGCCGCACAGTGGTTTGAGAATCAGCCTGCACATACATAGAAATTAAAGTGTGGTTTTTGTTTTGATTCTTTGCTGATCATTTTCATACATTAAAAGCAACATCTTTTATATAAGTGTACTACCATATTATAAGTTACGAGAAAAAAAGAACTATTTCTTTGTATGGAACCTAACATAGTAAATAACACTTTATTGCATACCAAAAATTTATAATAGTTAAAATGTACATAGAAAAAATGTATCTTTTCTATGCATATAAAAAATAATTCTAAACATTTTTGTCCAGCTCTCTAACACTTTACCACCTCTGTGCGGGCCCGTGCGAGCACGCGTAACGCAGCGCAAGTTGCGTTGAGGCGCAACTTGCGCGTCGTGTGAACGATTGGTAGAAATTGTATGAAATGCTGTGTAAGCGCGTAACGCGACGCAACTTGAGTCCCGTCTGGTCCGGCACTTAATCGGACGTGTTCTTTTCATTTGAGACTTTTTAAATTTAGTTTTTTGTTCTTTACCCGACTGCGCCGGAAGGAGGGTTATGTTTTTCGAGCGCATGTATGTATAATTGTTTGGCACTCTCTGCGAGCTGAACGGCTCGATGGATTTAAGCTTGGCAGGTGTCATTAGAATCGTCTTAATTCTGAGAGTGACACTGAGTACACAGTCTTTTGTTTGTTTGTTCTTTTTTAAATCATAACTTGTTTGAGCTTGTGGTCTACCCGAAGATAAAGACGATATACTTATTAAAATTAAAAAGCCCACGCATTTTTATCTGGGTTTACCTGTTCGATTATACTTACTTGTGCAAACCCATTGAGCTGACTCACACACGTTACGCTTTGAATTTTAATGTGTTAGGTGCTTACGTTTTACAGGGTTTTCGATACAAAACTTTTATATTTTATTTTCCTACTGATCTTATGAAGGAAATCATCATGAGGAAAGTATCTTGGTTATTTGGTATAAGTAAAGTTAGTAATTAGGGGTCACTCGGAGACCATTAAAAAAAATTCTGTCGTCTCATGTCGCCAAGCCTATTTTATGAATATCCTCTAAATCTTTCGAAAGGCTGTACGTACGTACGTACATGAAGGATCATAAAAGAAAACCATTTAGTGGTTCAGAAATCGCGTAAGTACTAAAAGACAACTGTCTACACAAGGTAAGAGTTTGGTTTATACCAAATAGAGAAGATGCATAATGAGTAGATTTTGATTAATGTCTCTGATTTTGTGCATTTACGTAAAAAAGGCCTTTAAGCACAATTATATTTTTGTTATCGATTTATTGACGTTGGTTGTTACTTGATTGAAAAAGTTAATTTTAGAAGTAATACCTAAAAAGTTAAAAAAATAATAAAACCATAGGATTTTCTTAAAAAAAGTATAGCTACTTTTATTATGAGGCCAATTCTGTAAATGCAATATTTGACACAGCACCCGAACAAATGTTCTTACATCAAGCCTAAAAATGCGACATAATGTGACGTCACTCCTGTCCGGTCTTTCTAAAGTGCTCTGAGACGTGGCTTTGTAACTTTAATATCTTAAAGAGATTTTGTTCAAGCAAGATAGTTTTTTCTTGGACGTGCCTATTTTTAGAAACTCTTACCAT
This sequence comes from Acrobasis suavella, assembly GCA_943193695.1. Lineage (NCBI taxonomy): Eukaryota > Metazoa > Arthropoda > Insecta > Lepidoptera > Pyralidae > Acrobasis > Acrobasis suavella. Next base: position 10,751,814 of record OW971948.1, read on the forward strand.
AGCACAACGAAAAAAAATTGGCATCTTCCCTATTCAGTTTATGTTTACATTGGAAGTGAAGACATTCTGTAGATATAAAACTAATAAAATTGAGATATAGTCTCAGATTGAAACTCATAAACTAGGGGAAAAATGACATTACGCCTACTTTTTTCTACGTTTTAAACTAAAGCTGAAGTTAATCATTTTTACTTTAGCCATGACTCTACAAGACATATGTATCTAATTGACACAAGGCACCCCCACACGTGCTAGAAGATGACTCGCATCAATACGCAAGATTGCCTGCTACTACGATCATCAGTTGTTTAAAACATCGACAGAAGTTATACCGCGCCAGTCATTTTCCGGCAGTGGCGCGACGCGCGAAGTCTTTCAATTTCAAATGTCACTTTTCCCGCCGAAGTTGATTATCACTCACCGGTGCTTCCGTTTCTAATCTTTTTAAACGAAAGGGTGGCAAGAATGTGACTGTTATTAAACATTGTATTCTGTGAACTTGTGATATGTGTTGTAATATTATTAATTGGATTGTTTCCATTTCTCGCACCGGACCCTATCGATATGAAAGATGTAAGTTAATTTGCATTTTAATGCACATTAAATAAAGTAGGTGCCTACTTACTTATCTTATTAATTTTCTCAGGATAGTTTTACAATATTTAGAAAAATAAAAGGAATAATATACGAAATATCAATTCTATGAAACTTAAACTACAACGTCACTAGCCACTTTTACATTTAAGATTTTTTTTATAAAGTAAGATATCATGTAGGTAGTAATAGAATCTGTTCTGCCTTTTAGTGTCGTCAATGTTCGCTCTTTTGGTTTTTTATAAGACTGTCTCGAATCTGTTAGTGCATTGCAAATTTATGTACTTAATTTAACTACACCTGCAAGTAGGTAGGTACATTATATATCCCCTTGAAAATAATTCGATATTTTGACGAACTCACTTTATTTAATTTATCACCCTTTTATCCCCAACGAGACAGACAGAGCCTAGGGCTATAAGACACAAAGGCCACGTTTAGCGAGAGGGTTTCTGAAGTAACTATTTTTCTAATTCTTGTATCAAATAAAATAGTAAATTGATCTGTAATTAACGTAATTTTTAACTTTTTTTATTTTTTAAAAGAGAAAGAACCAAGTAGAGCTTCTCGAAAGAAAAATGATGTTACTATCTATCAACGAAAAATTTCGAATCAGTGAAAATATTAAAAAAAATATATAAAAACACACACATGTGCTAGATGGTGAGCCCTGTATGGTGTGCATAATAGTTGGTCGAATAGTTTATAGCAAATTTTATTAAAAACATCATAAAACATTATGCTTTTGTTTTTTTCTGAAATAGGTATCTATTCTAATTTGGAACAAAAAAGTTAGAAATCCTAGTAATAGCTACAAGCTTAGAGCAATCGAGTAAAAGTTTACACACCTTGAAAACGCTCTAAGCTGAAAAAACCCATTAGCGTTTCAAAAATGACACTCTAGGACTGAAACGCATGCAAGCGTGGAGTGGGTGGATGAGGATGGGTGTCATAAACATATCCGCATCCCTTATCATTATAAAAAGGTGATATATAATATATTTTGGAATCAATTTGATGAAAAATGAGTGTAGTTTACGTTAAAACACTTATAATTGATCTTAAGTGTCAGTGTTTTCATTGGTGATAAAATGTTTGAAAAGTGAACTACTTTTACGACAGTGTTGTGTTTTTAACATTTTATTTTGTTAAAAATCCTGTTTCTGCGAGTTTAATGCGTATGTAATTTGTTTTTTGTATTTAATAATCTATATGAATCTTAATTTTTTTTGCACTGGCTCGGACATCGACCGCGCGATTGGTACGGCCGGCCGGACAGAGAAATTGATAAATAATACAAAAATAGATACTTATGGGCAATGCTCAATTTTACACACTGTGTCAGCTGGCTAGAAAGTAAAACTTGTAGTAGGTATAGGATTTTCTACTAACGTATCTAACGATACTTACATATTACTTATAGTTAAACATCTCAAAACCAGGACATTTTGAAAAAGGGCTTTTTCCAAGTCCCGGTTTAGAATCGGACCCATATTACCTATACGCAATAATTAACTTTTTATTTGAAAACGTTCGTGAATCGTGACTAAGAAATCATAAAAATGGTCTTGAAAATTAACTTCTAGCGAGTTTATTGTGTGCCATAATTTAAGTAAACGGCGTAAATTGTAGCTCTTAGCAAATATTTAGACGACATACGTATGATTTAACTCAGTTGCTTATTTGTTCTCGTGTATTCAGTTTTTTGTTCCTAAAAGTATTCGCTTATCTTGTCAAATAATATTTATCAAGTCGTCTGAGAAAGAGATCATTTCATTTCTTTTTACAAACTATTTGGTATCTACTACTTGAAATGAGTTTTGCTAGGCAAATTAAAAGAAAAGACCTCGCGAGCCCTTACAACCACGAAATAACCGATATTTTACGGACTCCCTGGCTTAGCAAAGCCATTTAAGAGTTTTGAAACCAACCTACAAGTGAAAACACTGAACAAACTTAGAATCCTGAAATAAATAAAAAAAAGATTCGCCGTACCTATTATAATTTACTTAAAAAGCCAAAAAATATTTTTCATTTCATCTACTCGAAAAACGATGATTTCACCCCAAAACATTTGGAGCTAAAGTTACTGCTTATTCTCTCGGGACCAAAAAGTGAAAAAGAAAATCTCTAGTGATAAAAACCAATTTGAAAACTGAACACGAGTGTAATCTATGTAGAATCAAAAATAATGTTGGCATCCGTCAAAAATTGTTTTAATATATAATTTAATTGGCACAGACGTCGTGATTTTATAAAATTTGGAATACATATCGTAGTCAACATGGATGAATGTAGGTAAACATTTTTATGTTCTTCGCTTCGGAAAAACAAATAGGTATAATTAAAAAAGCGCAACTTTTTCTCTTTGATTCAAGTAAATACAGAAGTTTTAGGTTATTTGTATTGAAATTTAATTATTTGTGTAAATGTGAATACTTTTTCGTAAGTTAAGCCTAAAAATAAAAAGATATGAGGGACCAAGCAAAGTTATGAGTGAACATTTTATCGTAAGTTGATGGTCTTCGAAAAATTATTTCTTAGTATTTATTGTATGAAAATGACACCAAACAAAGATTAGTATTAAATTGTCGGTTTAAGTCTGCTTAGGTGGGTATTATAGGTGTTCTACTTTTCTTTATATTCCGTTTTGTATATGCTAGTTTTTCTCATAGATGGAGATGAAATGTAGAGCTATAACTCGGGTATGGCAATATATTTTTATCTCGGGCGATATACATGAATCCCTCCCTTCACACAGGATTCCACCGTAGAATCACTCGCTACGCTTGTGATTCAACTGTGGAATCCTTCGTATCGCTCTGGATTAAAAGTAGCGCCCTCGCCTTCAAAATATTACCTTATCCCCTTGTAGCACAATCTCCTATTTCATATGTCGATATTTGTTCCTTGGGGAAAGTTGTTTATTACACTCCCTCTCCCACTTCACGTCAGGGCCGGATTATCCATAAAGCGAACAAGGCAACTGCCTAGGGGCCCCGCATCGACTAGGGACCCCGTGCTTGCACTTACCAAGAAAAAATAAAATAACATTGTACCTGCCGAGAAATCGTTTAACTTTTTTTTTGATAATTTGGTACTATTATTAACTTTCCCAAAAGTAATGATAGCAAACGCCACAAGTAAACGAAATTTTTCAATTATAAAATTTACAAAAAACTGTCTCCGTTCAACAATATCACAGAACCGTTTAAATGCATTGTCGATAATGGCGGTTGAAAATGATATATTGAAAAAGGTTAACTTCCAAGATGTTTTAAACAATTTTGTATCAAAAAAAGTTAGAAGAATTAATAGGTATTTAAACTTATTGTATTTCCTTTCGTTTATTGTATTTTTTTTTTGCATTTAACAAGATAAAATTTAAATTAACCGTGTCGCGTCTCGTTTCTCTTTCCTGCTCCATCATGAGTCCAGGGGCCAGATTTTTAAATCTCACGGACTGACTATTGTCACCGAAATGGCAAATCAAATCAAATATCTTTATTGTGGAACACAGGTTTACAAAGTTCTTATAAGTATTAAAGTATCACTTTGACCTATCCTTATGGATATACAATAATATAATGGCCGATTTTCCATTGGAAAATGACATTTTGGTCACAGCTTGCGGCCCTCGGTTTTCATTTCTGAATATGACCGAGTTACTATTGTCATCAAAATGATCGATTTCCAATGATGGCCATTAGTCACAGGTGAGATTCAAAAATCGGGCCCCTGGTATCATCACTTATCTATAACTGTATCCTAGTCATTAAGAAAATTTAAATGAAAGCAAAAAGAAAAGAGTCAGGCATGTAAGGTGATGCTGTAGCGTCAAGTCAAGATTGTTTCCATATCACATAAGACATTGAAGTAACAGAATACCAAAGGAGTCAATCTGTTCGACTCGACTTTTGTGATAGAAAAATGTATTTAAAAACAGGCCAGATGCGAGTCGGACTCGTGCACGGAGGGTTCCGTACCATTATCTATAACATCGGCAAAAAAATCACGTTTGTTGTATGAGAGCCCCCCCTAAAATATTTATTTAATTCTGTTTTTAGTATTTGTTGTTATATTGGGAACAGAAATACATCATCTGTGAAATTTTCAACTGTCTAGCTATCACGGTTCCTGAGATATAGCCTGGTGACAGACGGACGGATTGACGGACAGCGAAGTCTTAGTAATGGGGTCCCGACGGGACGTACCCAAAGGGTAAAAACGGGACCGTCTCGTTTTTACCCTTTGGGTACGGAACCCTAAAAAGTAAGAAAAGGGGAAAAGGAAAGGGGCTCAGAGAATGACACTGCCTAGGGGCCCCTGATAGGATTAATCCGGCCCTGCTTTACGTACTTTAACTTCGTTCATTTCAATTTTTATTTAACTTTTGTACTAAATAATTTAATCTGTGGGTTTGACCATATGGGAGTTAAGTTTATTACTGTGTAATCTATTCATAAAGCCCTTTCATGTGATGCCACACATGGTATGTCTATACATCCCGGGTTCGATCCCCGGTTCGATCCCCAGGGCAAGTTGGAAAATGGCCTTTTTCAAATTGTCCTGGATCTTGGACGTTTATCTATATATGTATATGTTATAAAATATAGCATCGTTGAGTTAGTATCCCATAACACAAGTCTCGAACTTACTTTGGGGCTATAGCTTAATCACTGTAATTTTTCCTATATATTTATTTATTTATTATTATTTACATATATAAAACATTTTTTTTCTCTGGATCGCCGACGTCACATTTTCGTATTTGTCATCCCATAGATTTGTATTTACGACATCATACTGAATGAACTAATACAAAATATACAGAAAATCGATTTTTAGACAACTTTTGGGCAAATTGCCGACTATAAACACGTTCATGTTTATCGTATAAAAAAGTTATTCAATAAAAAAGTTGCGTCTTAATAAAAATAATAAGAAAGCCTAATTATCAATTTTTTTTTTATATATCTGAGATGAGAGAACCCCATATTTCCGCCATTTTTTAAAATTACGAAGTACAGTCTCGGCAGTCAGTTCTAAATATTTTTTGGAAATTATATAGAATTTTTGCTTACAAAACCTGCTTACAAAATTTCATGAGAATCGGTTTAGAAATGCGACCTGTAGGCGAAAAAAGACAGACAGACGGACAAAAGAATTTTCAGCCAGTCAAAACTGAGACGCTTCGCTCGCTCTGTCAATAACAAAAAAGTCTAATTACATTTTTTTTTTTTGCTTTTTTTTTTAATAGCTGTGATATGAGATATTTTAAGTTTCGAACCCCTATATTTCCGCCATTTTTAAAAATTTCAAATATCTGGCTCTACATAAAATTGTATATAATTACCAAACCTGCTCACAAAATTTCATAAGAATCGGTTAAGAAATGCGACCTGTAGGCGAGAACAGACAGACAGACAGACAAAAGAATTTTCGGCCACTGAAAACTGAGACGCTTCGCTCGCTCGGTCAATAATATATAAGGTTTGTTGCTTTGAATCTGACAAAGATGACAACTAAAAAGGTAGGTATGTAGTGCCCTGCGCATTTGGTGTCTCGTCTTGGCTGGGGCACTCCCGTCCCCCAATTATGACAAACATAATAAGACAGGTGGGTATCATGGGTCAATCTAGCCCTAACGTTTCACTCACATAAGGACGCGAGTGTACGAACGTTCTATGTCTCAAATTGTATCAAGTTTCATAACTATACCTCTGTGCTTTCCACGAGAAGTCAGGAAAATACGATAAATCCACACAAATTATAACACAGACAGATAAAAAAAGTTCTTATAAAAAAAGTTAGGTAAGTTACGTTACCGGGTCGTGGCTCGTGACTATATTTTCCATTTTCCTTTATCCGCCGCGTGATCATGTTGTGGGGACGAATAGGTAGGTAACTAATTTCGTCGGATGAAGCACATGAGGAAAAGAGACACAGACGATCAGCATATCATTTTCTTGTACACCAACATATATCTCGTACTATCCAATAAAACCGGCCAAGTGCGAGACGGACACGTGCACGAAGTGATCCGTACCATTATCTACAGATAAAAAATTACGTTTGTTGTATGGAAGCCCCACTTAAATATATATATTTTATTTAGTTCTTAGCACAGAGTACTATATACGTTCTTAGTATTTGTTGTTATAGCGGCAACAGTAATACATCAGCTGTAAAAATTTTAACTGTCTAGCTATCACGGATCATGATATACAGCCTGGTGACCGACAGACAAACGGGCAGTGGATCAGGTAATAGAGTCCCGTTTTTAGGGTTCCGTAGTAAACAAGGAACCCTTATAGTTTCGCCATGTCTGTCTGTCTGTCCGTCCGAGGTTTTACTCAGCGACTATAAGTACTAGAAAGCCGTAATTTGGCATGGATATGTATATTAACTATGTGGAAAAAGTGGTAAAATAAAATAAAGAAAAAATTTTTTTTTAAGTTTATCGTTCATACAAGTAAAGTGAAAGGCAATTTTTTTTCTCGATTAACCAAGCATGTGGGGTATCATTGAATAGGTCTTTCAAAAATATTATAAGCTGGCGAACACCGTTTTTTAATTTAAGTACCCGTTTTTGAAATATTTGCTTTTAAAGTGAACATTTTTGTTAGAGTCAAGTGTCCCCCCATCTATCTGTTAAACGGTTATATATGGACACGTGAAAGAAATCACAGCTATAGCATATATAACGAACTTTAAAGAAAAACTATCAGAGCTAAGTAGAGTTTACAAATTAAAAATTTATAGGCGATCATCTTATAAAATGTACTCGGAAAAGGAAAATTTCGTATAAATTCAATTGAAAATTCGTTTTTAAATGAACTCAAAGTTGGCATTCGTTGCTACAGCTACCCTACACTGCGCGTGGCCCGACACGCACTTGGCCAATTATTACCCTTTCGGCATACTTTTATTAATTCTGTGCTTTGGGTACGGAACCCTAAAAATGTTGTTAGGACCGACTATTAAGACATACGTACGTAGCTACGACCCGCGTTGCAGTGTCCAGCAATATTGAGTGCTAGTCTAATTTGGTTTAACATTGAAATTACACTACACTATCGGACAGCTGTCGTGTTATTTCATGAAGTAACATTCCAATCTTCATACAAACACATCACAAAAAATCAAAAGGAAAACTTACCTACTACAGAATAGAGCTATAAAGCCATAAATGGTCCAATATAGATATTACAGTGTTACATACCATACAGTATTGTGTTCAGAATTGACAACCAGCTATTTAGATTTGTATGGCCGTTACGAGAACGTCTCATTTAGGATGTTGTTTTATGATGATTTAAAATACATTTTCCTAATCGAGTTACTGATATAACTAACTATCGGTAGGTAGTTGATGTTAAGCATTTTAAGTATATGTTTTCCTTATAAGAAACTATTACATCATTTGTCCTCACAGGATAAATAAAGGGAGGTATTCTTTATGCAATGTATTTTTTTTTTATCAGTCTGAGATTTTCTACAAGAAACATATAACAAAGAATATTGATAAAAAAAAAACTTCTGAAAAATGTTTTGGATTCTTGAACTCGGGGTTTTACTTAAAAACTCGTGTCTCATCCGGTCAGGTTATGGGCCCAGTATTAGTACGCCCGCAGGGTTGGGTATGTGTGTGCGGCATCTCTGAGTTGCTGCAGTCGACATGACATCGTTTCGAAATAAAAGCTAGCTAGTGTATATTTGTATGATTATTTTTTTAAACTAAAAACCGACTTCACCCGCAAACTACACAAACGGTTTTGATAAAATTTCTATAGGACCACCTGACAACACAAAAATAATTTTCCAAATCGATCCAGCGGTCTTCGAATTATATTTTTATGTATGTCCACATGAAAAAAAAAATATTCCGATGAATTGATACCTACTCCTTTTTAGAAGTCGGTTAAAAGTATAGCTCAAGAAAACACGTATTTGAACAAAATTCTTAAATTTTGAAGAAACAAAATTCTTAAATTTTGAAGAAGGTACATATTATTTTACTTTTCGTAAGTGAAGCAGGCATATTTACTTTAATAGTTACTTTACTCCTACTTCAAATCAATTACCTGAAGTTACTTGCAGATTCGCTATTTGTAGTTAAGACAATACTACACGGTCACAAAGAGATTGTCGCGGACATATTGTCAAGCGTGTAGTAATTAATTGTTTTGTGAAATCATGAGATTCATGATGTCCTATAGTAAATGAGTTCTTGTACTCAATTTAACTAGGCACCTCCATTTACTTATACGGGAAGTAATCTTTATTCATTTACATTCAAAATTATTGATAACTTTAATGAAACTAAAGTATAAATACGATAAACTAACTTAACTAAGACGACCTCCGTGGCGTAATGGTCACCATGCTAGTCCGTCACCCAGAAGTCCCGGGTTCGATCCCCGGTCAGGGCAAGTTGGTAAAATGGCCTTTTTCAAATTGTCCTGGGTCTTGGATGTTTATCTATATATTTATATGTTATAAAATATAGTATCGTTGAGTTAGTATCCCATAACACAAGTTTCGAACTTACTTTGGGGCTAGCTCAATTAGTGTAATTTGTTCCTATATATTTATTATTTATTTATTTAAATACAGATACTTAGTCAACAACAAATAATATTTAAAAAAAACGATATAAAGACTGTTTCACTGTAGTACATATAATGTCAATGTCTGTCCAATCCAACTCACAATATTCGTGTGTTTATAATTTAGTTTCATAATTTTATTTTATTGCGCGCAGTATATTCAGTATCTGTTTATTCCTATGGTTGACTGAGAGATATAACGCTTTTATAGTGTTAAGTCCGCCAATTGTAGACAATTTTCTTGTGGAACAATAAAGTTTTAATAAATAAATAAAAAAACGCATAGGTAATTGATCAGTCAAGTTTGACGGAGACAGTTTGAGCGTCGCAGTTGGATTGTATAATCCGCTGTTTGACAAAACATCTAACTGTTTGGCATTACTGCTCGGTTTTGTAAAACAGCTGAAAATCGTTCAGCTGGATTGTTAGTGTGTTACATTTAACAAAACAGCTAACCGCAAGTTTGGACTACGTGTAGGGTTACCATGATTAAATAAAACAGTTAACTATCCAATAAATACACGACGGGGTAAAAGTTGTTCTTTATTTTTAATGCCACAACTAGAGGTTTTATCAAACAACGGATTATACAATCCGAGTGCGACATAAGTACAACTTTATACAACTTCATACATAGGCTAGTTGAACCTATCATCTGGTAGTTTAGTCATGGTATGCGAGTAGAGTAGACCAAAGAGTACACTTGTACGTTTAGCTACGTCATCGGCCATCCACAAACCGGTAGTGCAATCAGTAAACGGTGTAATTATTAAATGACAGTTTTCTATGAGATTCCCACGCTCTGCACGGGTCGTCTGCCAGTAAAATATTCGTCGATTTGAGTGTTGTATGACATCATGTCTACCGATTCGTAATGGCCGAAAAATAATGTTTTGGCGTGATTTTAAAAGATACTTAGTACATACTTATAGTAATTTTAACGGTTTGTTGTAACTAGCATGAGTCAGAGTGTTTTATAGCCAAAATATCACATATTTCCTACTGTAGTTTATGTGGTGTTATACCGTCATTGTTGTTGTTTTATTCAAGGATTTAAGTGGTCTTTGTCTTCATTGGTTTATTTTAAAATAATAAAAAAGATTTTTTGACTTATATCAAAACGCGTTCTACAATTTAATATCTACGTGGTTATAACTATTGTCTTATTACAAGTAGAGGTAAGAGGGGTGGCTCATATCTCGCGCAGAGGATTGCAGTAACTATTCAGCGCGGGAATGCAGCCAGTGTTTTTGGCACCATGCCACATGAAGAACATTTAGATTTTTATTTAGTTTAATTTAGATTTTAATTCAGATATTAGTTTAGTTTTTAAATTTAGTCTTTTAGTTTAATTGTAATTTATTATTGTTTTCTAAATAAAAATATCCAAGCCTTGCTAGAAGAGTGTTTAGCTCACAACGTTGCGAATTGGTTACTAGTGCCTCTAAAAATCTGTTGAAATTGGCTTCCGTTGTCACATTTATGTTTTTGGTGGGATATTTTACAAAGAGTCAATTATTTATTTAAATAAGTAAGTTAGAACAAACAATAACAGAATTGTATTTCTTTTTTCAGATATCGGAAGCTAGCTTCGTGACAAGCGTCGAGGAGGCGGCAAGTCGGGACCAATGTACCCAGACGCCCCCTAGCGGCAAACCCAAACCGCGCTCTCTGCAAAGGTATCACACGTCTGACCACCTCTACGAGAGATCGCATAGGACCTACAGGCAGAAGCACGAAACAAGACCAAAGAGCTTAGGACTCAGTGACTCTTTCCCTATGATCGGGAAACCGCCCAGCTATGATGGGCCCCCCAAGTAAGGAACTGTTGTGAGGGTGTCATGCGTCCTACACTATTGCTTGTGCTTAGCTTATTTGATATGGGTACTCTACACTGTTTGTTTGTTTTTATGTGCGTAAGTGGCCAGCACTCTTGTCAGATTCTTCAAGCTGGTGAGAGGCATCTGACATGGCTTGACGACTGCCATACAATAATGACAGCCGGGACCAACGGCTTTGCAAGTACTTTCCGAAGCACGGAGGAGCTCGTATATTTTTTATGTCACTTGTGGTCACCCATCCAAGTGCGGACCACGCCCATAGTTACTTAACTTGCGAATGCGCTAGCAATGCTCACTTCCACCGGGCCATGAACTTCTCCTCTCCGCCTCATCTACTACAGTAGAATGTGATGACGAAAAACACACCCTACCTGACCTACCCTTTCAGAGTAGACTAAGCTTCCAAAAGGCCACGCTTAGCGATATAGTGTTCATAGATGGAAACCCAGTAATCATAAATAGTGACCAACATTACGTTTTTCGCCTATAAGAAAGGTCCAGAAATTAATATAAGAGACCGCACAGGAAGAGAACCACTTGCGATACCTAATTCTACAGTTTTGTTTGCTCCAGCATGAAAAAAACTGTGAATACATACGGTGTAGTACTAGTACAAAAGAATCACTCTTGGATAGGAATTTGCAAAATTAAACCCAGTTACAGCGTACTAAAGTCCCATTTAATTTGCATAGCGCGCAAACCGAACAAGCCAACATGTATCCTGGAACGGGTACGTTACGTTCCGTGCCGTGGTGATAAATATTTTGCAGAGCATTTAAAATATATACATAATATTACGTCTTTATCCCTGATGAAGCAGACCATTTATTTTGGGTCTTGCGGCTCTAAGCAGGCCGAAAGAGCTCAGGGCCGCAAGTCCCAAAGGCCACTTTTAGCGAGACGGTTGGCGAGATGGAAAAAGAAATCAAAATAGTGATAGGTTGATAGCTGCATCACCTACTATATATGTACTATATAAAATAGATAAAATTAAAATTAAGTAAAGTTAGTTTATAGAATTAGATCTTAGAATCAGTTTATACAAATAGAACTAGTTTGTCAAGAACGTAGCAAGTGGTGGTCCATAGTCTTTGCCCCTTTGGGAAATAGGCGTGATATTATGTATGTATGTATATAAAATAGATAGAATTATAGTACTTCGGATTTGCCAGTACTTCGGACTAACAAGCGAAGCATAGAACACCCACCTACAAGGTGGTCAGACGACCTGACCAAGGTCGCTGGAAAGCGCTGGATGCAGACCTCTATAGATCGGTCATTTTGGAAATCCTTGAGAGAGGCCTATGTCCAGCAGTGATGTTATGCGGCTAAAAAGATGATGTGATGATAGTTTACCTAGAAATACAATAGATACTTTAAACGTATGCGATCATGATTACCTACACTGAAGTCATAACTTCCGAGAAGTATTTATAAAAACAAATTAGAATATGAATGCGAAGAGGTTTTCGGAATCATTGTCACAGGGTTTTCCCACTTAATTAAGAATACGATGGAGAACATTTCAATAGGTGATAATGATGATTTTTAGTACCAATCAGTGTATTTTTAGAGACTTCTACGAAAAGATGACTATAAATAAAAATTGCATTATGATTATGGTGTTTAGCCGGGAAAAGACCTGCCGGGGGGCAGACCAAAACTCAGATGGCTGGATGGAGTACAGTAAGACCTAAAGATGCTTGGAGTGAGGAATTGATGAGGAGCCAAGGGCAGAATCCAGCTACAGAGATATGTTTCACCACTGGATACTGGTGTTACATTTTAACCCACGACGAGTGCGCATTACTAGTGCCTTCGCAAGTAAAGTGTCCGCACTTGCATAGGTGACCACAAATAGCATAAAATTTCTCGAGCTCCTCCGTGCTTCGGTCCGAGCTGTCATCATTGTATGGCAGTCGTCAAGCTATGTCAGCTGCCTTAAGGCAGCCTGAAAAATCTGACACCAGTGTTGGCCACTTACACACACGAAAAACAAAACAAATGTGCGTGAGCCGTTAAAAAAATAAGCGTAAAGAATGAAGCGATTATGGATTATTGGTTTCTTTTTTGTTGTTTGAAAGTGACATTTGACGTTTGGTGATGCTTATTTAGGCTATTTTTTTTTATTTTTATCATGATCGGCTTGCAAGAGGTTAAAATTTCCTAACTTTACTTTCGACGTTCGTTTTCAAGAGTCCAGTGAGAATTTAAGGCACGTACCCACAGAACATATAAAAAATAAGGACTAGATCTTCGATCACTGTCAAAACAAATTAATGAAAATGTACGCCTACCCTCATTTTTTGATGATTATAAGAAACAGCTGTCACCTTCGAACTTACGGCTTTGAATCTTTATTTCGGGTTGTCATCAGTCAGTATTTTGTGTATTTCATCCATGTACATAGTCAGATAAATTAAAGTGCTGTCTCTAAGTGTATATTTATAGGTAGGTAAACCTAAATATACTTATTTAGTAAAATTCTGTTTACCAGGTTTTGAAACTAAACTTTGCATTTGTGAATCTTGACCGTTTAAAATCAAAAATTTTTCTAAGTAAAACTATATAAAATTGTCAACTCGGCCACTAGTGGAGATTTCTGTGATCGAGTAGCCACCTAAGTCATATTTTCGACTTAAATTAAAAGTAACTTTTAACAAGATATACGTTTAAAAAAAAACAATACCCGACTACAGGAGTTTTAAACGGTTAATAAAATGTATATATTTTAGAAATGTGCTAATCAAGACTTTTTATTTAATACCCCATTCGATTCAGAAACAAAAAAAAAATTTTGCTCAATTCGTAATATTTTTTGCATACAAATTGTAGCCGATGTCACCCGGACAATAATGAAATGACGAATCGATTGACATATAATTTGTGAAAATGGACAAGCGATTCGGATACTACGGTGGAACAGACATACATAGACTGCTAAAATCATTACCCTTCCTCTTGGCTTTGCCGTAGTCGGGTAAAAAAACTAATTTTCTTAACTGCCAGTCCCAATTTTGATATTGAGTTGAGTGGTCGAGGTCGCAACACGGCGCAGGCCATGAAAATTATCGATAAAAAATGAATAAAAAAATAGTACTTACTTTCTTCTTAGTGTCACGAAAAGATAGTAGACATTAGTTTTCTTCAATAATTTTTTTGTACTTTGCGATTTGTAATAAACTATCATGTAGATAGTTTATTACAAATCGCAAAGTACAAATTTAATTTTCATCGGTTCAGTCGTTTTTGCTTTACAGATAAAAACATACATCCAAGCACATTTACAAAATTTCGCATTTAAAATATAAGTAGGTATCTATGTATCTACCTAGATATTCATTATTTACGTAACATAACGTGTTTCTTTGTTTTTCCCCAGGTTCAAGGTGTCTGCGACAGACAGCCCAACGATCTCGATAACCCCCCCTCAAAGCCTAGACTACGTGTGTCCGAAATACGGCAGCAGCCCCAACGGGTGCGTCACCCCCGGGATGGTGTCCAACCAGTCCGCTACCACCGTCCTCCTCAGCCCAGGCTACTTGCAGAGTCCATGCCAATGTAGCCAGTCTTATAAGGTGAGCCGGTTCTTACACAATGTGTATTTTTTATACTTGATCAAACGAAATCTGCGGGTATTAGTCATTATATTATAGTAAATTTTTTTTCCTCTAAAGGTCATGTTTTGATTTTGATTTTTTTCACTTTAAGTAAACGGCGTATTTTCTTCAAAGTTGAAAATTACAAAATTTAAGAAACTAAGAAAGTAAAAAATAATTAACAATACCAAACAGGAAATTATAAAAAAATTGACGAAAAAATTTAAGTGCCTGGATCTTTTTCAATAACTAACAAAACGTTTTTTTTTTTCTTTTTTTGTCGATAATATTTCGTCTAATATCCGCACATTCGTTTAATCAAGTATAAAAATATACTATGTATATAATTACTTAAATGCTTTTTTAATGAAGTTCTTTATCGCAGGTTAATAATTATATCTGTCAATGGCGCCCACCGGATATAGAGAACCGGTGCCGGTCTGACCTTACACTTCCACAGATCTTTTACGTTTCCTCCAATCTCCCTTGTGAATTCCCCATTCCTGGTCGACCCTGGCTGGTGCAATCCAGATTTTTTTTTTAACCTTTATTGTCCCACTGCTTGGTAAAGGTCTCCATCATATCTTTCCACTTATGCCGATTTAGTGCAACCTGTGACCAATTCTTCTCAAAATAATTCACTCCAACGTTTCCAATCAGATATTACAATTTTTTTCGACACTTCCCGCGCCTTTACCTTTGGCTTTAAAACAATAAATAAATTAAATTATTGATTATGCTTGGATTTTTATCTCAATTAAAAAGTGATGAAATTTTTCCTCGCATACTTTAATGTAGAAAATTAATTAAATTTTTTGAATGTTTTTTGATGATTGTTCTAAGAGTCCAGCCACAACTTTCCTAAGTGCCCAAGGAGCGATCTTACTGCCACATACTCGTAGTACTGATATTTTGAAGAAACCTCTAATTTGCACCTAAGTACATACATAATTTTAAGTGCTTAGGGATAGTTTCTGAAAATATATTTTTTACCAATTCAGCTCTTATGGACAGAAAGAACGACGCGGGATAGGGGAGCAAGGCTGAACAATCAGTCAATCAGCCAATTAATTACCGGCCTAGTTCTCGAATCTATTAGAATTGCGTCAAATTCCTGTGGGCGCAAGCGTAATATTCAGATGGGTTGGGCCGCATGCCTGTTCCCTTACTAAGCAATTTTAAAAAAACTTAGTAGCCTATAGCTAAAGATAAGACTATACAGAGACTAGGGTTTACCAGCCCAAGACCACGTTCAGTATGATGATGGGCATGTATGGAGGAACCAAAACCAAAATTGTGACGTTCGTGAAATCAAAATAGCCACAAAACCTATTGATATTTTCGCCCATGCTCATTCAACATGGAAAGAACGTAGCTGCGTAACATTTTACGGTTTTAGGGGTCCTTAGCCTAAGGGTAAAAAGGGACACTATTACTAAGTCTCCGATGACCGTCCGTCTGTCTGTCACGATGCTGTTTCTCATTAAACGTCATAGCTGAACAGTTAAAATTTTCAAAAATGATCTATTTCTGTCACAAATACTAAGAACAGAATAAAATAAATATTTAAGCTGGGCTCCCATGGGGGAGCCATGGGAGCCCAGCTTAAATATTTATTTTATTCTGTTTTTAGTATTTGTTGTTATAGCAGCGGTTATATGGATAAAGGTACGGAACCCTTCGTGCGCACTTGGCCGGTTATTCTTTGCTCACCAGCATGTTCAAGCATCAATTCCTCATTTCAGAGCGTCAGTGAAGTAGCGCTGACGATGCCTGCTTCGGGCGGGGCCTGGAACGGAGCTGAGGCGCAGGCGACAGGCCTGTCCGATGGGTTGTCGTGGAGGCGGCTGCACATGTCCAGAGCTAAGCTGAAAGCTACTGCAACCACTTCAGAACTACTATCAGGTAAATAAAATTTTGTCAGTAATCTATCACAAAATTAACAATTATGTTCTAATGGGTTAGGCAAGGGGATCTCCTAAGTTAGCTCTAATTCCAAAAACACGATGACTGTCTAAAACTATAATCCCATATCGCTATATTTTCATTGCAACGCTGATATGTAACTACGTATTGATGTTCTGTTGTGCAGGTATTAGAGTAATGATCCCAGAGGCCAACCACATTCATTTGGAAACTTCATTTGACGCCAATCGAATGGACTTTTTTAGAGTTAAAATAGAGCCCAATTTTGCTTGTGATGAAAACTAAATAGCTTATCACCTTATTCAAAAATTACTTTTTAATTTCCAGGTTTCGCGATGGTAGCCATGGTAGAGCTGCAAATAAACGAGCCAACGAATGTGCCAGAATGGTTATTTGTAATGTTTGCTGTATGCACCACGGTTCTAGTAGCTGTCCACATATTCGCACTGATGATCTCGACGTATCTTCTGCCGAATATCGACGCGGTAAGCAAGATGGAATCGCCGGGAGGGCCGGCAGTGGCGTTGAGGGATTCTCCTCATGAAAGAATGAGGGGATTCATTGAACTGGCGTGGGCGTTTAGTACAGTTTTAGGTAAGATTTTGTTTTGAAGTATTTTACTGGACATCAAAGTGGGAGTGGTGGTGACCAAGTGGCTTAAGAACCTACTGGCTGTGTCTATTAGACACAAATTAAATCCTCACTAAGCGCGACTTGTACTTGAGTACAAACCTCAAAGATACCTCTGAGGTTTGTACTTGAGTACCTACGTCTCTCCACCACTTGCTTCCAATGAGGAAACCCTGCACACTTGAGACTATTAGTACTAGTAGTAGTAAAATGGAAAAGATAATGACCAACTATACTCCATGTATCTTTCCCAAAAAATAGCCATTCTTACGTCTGTTACCATTCGACACCGACAACAGCATATTGAGAGATAGACAGGGGGATAACTCCAAAAGCGGTAAGCAAGACGGACGTTACTGCGTATCCGCGTTTCAGTGTCAAGCAACATTGAGCATTAACGTATGGTGATAAATTCTGATTGGGTTTGAAATAGGAATAGGACGTCATTACGTCGTTCGGCTAACGTATTACTTTATGGAGTTACCCCCCAGGGGTCTAGATTTCTATAAAGACATACACTCGTAGGTCTGTAACTATATACTGGGTGTAAATCTGCGGTGCACACTTGGTGATTGAGTCCGCAATATGAACAACTTTTCCAATGTAACCAATGCTGAGATCTCGAATTTTGGACATGAAAGGAAATGAAAATGGAATGCAATCACGGACGAAATTTTTTGTGGCTAGTATATGATATTTACAACTGATGCTTTTCCTCCAGGTCTATTCTTGTTCCTGGTGGAGATCGCGATCCTATGCTGGGTGAAGTTCTGGGACTACTCGTTTGCAGCAGCGACTGCCGCAACCGTTATCGTTATACCAGGTAATTTATCTTTCTATCAACTTGGCGCTGTCTTTGGCTGTGCCTCTTCTGAGACTGGGGTCCACTTTTCTTTTCGTCTAAACATCGCTCGGTTTTCGGTATCCTTATTTGGGAGACTATTGGTATTCATGTGCATATTATCTATGGCTCTTCTGTCGGATTAATGTAAATTGGAGATAGTCCCACTAGCTCTCCAACTACGACTCTAAACTTTACAATACAATACAAATACTATTTATTGCACCATAAACAAAAGGAAAAACAGTTAACAGAAAAAAAAGAAGACAGAATTGATAAGTATTAAGGTAGGCACAGGCGAGCAGTGAAACACGGGTAAGCCGCTATACGTTTATTGGCAGACTGATTGGTTGCTAATGACAAGTGACCGTTCTACAGCATACCCACAATATATCACAAGAATTATGATATAAAGGCGGACTTATCGCATAGCAATCTCCTCCAGACAACCTTTGGGTAGGGGGAGAAGTGAATATTTAAAAATATTTTTATTCAAAATTTATTCAAAAATCAAAAATAAATTTGCAGACCTAAATAAGAAAAGTTCTGATACAAGTACAAGTAGATTTCTAAGAAGCTGTGATGGCCAATCCAAAGAGGCATGACCAAAGAACATATCGTGAGATTACCAACCTCAGACTACTCAACCAACTTAACTTACTTACACTTAACTAACTTAACAACTTAGTGAACACTTATTCACTAATGTTTAATGACTGATGTCTCTAAAGTCTGTTCGCCGAGAGTTGATAAATATTATAATTCGTCTCCGACTAGCGACTATCGCTTAATTATCGCAAACTGTATGGCAGCCGTCGCTGGTCTCCCGCTTTGGCCGTTTTCGTGGTACGCGGCACGCAGTTGATGTCAACCGGGGCCCGAACGGACGAGCGGACGCGGTGGCCATATATTGCCATTCCGTTCTAGAATGCGTTTCAAATTAGTCGGTTGACAGTCTGCGTTTTGTTTTCTGTTTTTATAAGTTAATAATTGTTTGAAATTGTAAAAATATAATTGTAAAAGCTTTTAAATAATTAGCGAGCCACAATTTGTATTAAGTTAAGAAGCCCCGAATTTATCAACTCTCCGCGAACTGACTTTAGGTGATATAATCATTAGCTCTAGCTACGTCAGATGCCATAAGGCAGCTCGAAAAATTTGACACCAGTTCTATCTATTAACACAATCGATAAGAGGGCGTCCGCTTAGGCAAGGCCCATAACACCATTTTTTGTTCCAATAGATTTATAAACATGATTTATTTTGTAGGCCACTAAAACTTAATTAATTACTCTTGTCTTCCACAGTGCTGATAGTATTCGTGGCGTTTGCGATCCACTTCTACCACTCCCTGGTGGTGCAGAAGTGCGAGACCTCGGTGCAGGACATCGAGCAACTGGAGAACATGAAGCGGGACCTGGACACCGCTACTGTTAAAGTCAACATGTTTTGATCAGTGACTTCTGCTGCCTGCTTATGACAAATTGTTAGTGGGATCGGCGCAGTTTTGATCAGTGATTTACCAACGGAAAATCCTTGCCCAAAAACCTGCCTGATTCGTATCAGCCATCAGAAGCGATGGAAGTGGAAGCCGTGGTGAAGTTTCATCGTGGACAAATGGTTTCGTGCAGATGAAAAAATATACCGTCTAACCACTAGAAAGATATCTGTTGAATAAAAATTATACCAAAACAATTGTATAATTTACACTTTTCTAAAACAAGTGTTTATTATTTTGGTATCATTTTTTCTCAACTGATGTTTATCTTTTGGATCAGTTGAATGCAAATTTATACAGAATATGCGAAATACTATGCCATTATGGATATAAAAGTAGGTATTCAAGCTTTATCCACTTTGGAAATGTTACCTTGTGATGTTCTTTCCGAACTCCTTCTTTCACTTGGATTCTTTTCTGTCCTTACTCGTATACTTACAAGAACTAAGTTATTTAAATTTTGAAATGACGTCATAAAATTAAATTAAGTAGGTTCCTTCTCAAGCTTAGCAAGTTATTTAAATTTACATCGGGTTATGAATATTAACAGAGAAACCGATAAAGGCAAAGTCTGGACTTCAATTCAAATTTGATCCAAAAATTTATAGAGGATAAAAAACATCAAATTATTAGATCTTGTAAACCTCGGAACCTCGCCTCGCTGGTATTGTAAAAAAGAAAGCGACGGGTTGCACTCCGGGAGTGCCGGCAGAAGTGAAAACTTGAATATTAACGTTGTTTGTTGTGTTTCTATGGATGCGCGTGGCACGCTGTAACATAAACACACACGAACATTCGCGCAAGCGCCCTGCGCAGCATAAACGAAACAGCAGGCGCAGGCATACATTTAGAAGAAAGAGAGGGGGATACTTCCTCTCCTTCGCCGTGCCGCGCCGGCTGTCTACTCTCCATCCGTCTTACGAATTTTCGATCAGGTCACGTGTCCTGACGCCCTGACCCCCTGACGCGAGTTTAACATTTTTTACCCATTACAAAAAATGTGTAAACGCCGATAAAGAAGTTTTCACTTCAAAAAACTAGTAATTTGTCTTTAATCTAAAACTGATTCAAGCATCTCATTCAGAACGTGGAGCATTGAAAAACCTGTAAACAATTGTATGTAAACAGTATTTTATAATGTTGACACTTGTTTCGTAAGTTATGTTGAGATTCCAAATCTCATAAATATAGTTTGTTATAGTTAGAAATTTGTAAATATACTTATTTCGATAATTATAAGTTAAATAAGTAGATAACCCTGTTGCTCGAATGATGAACGAAATCGAAAGATTATTTCCTTTAGTTTCTAAAATTTCGACAGCTTGTATGACAAGTAGGTAGTGTCGTGTCGGAAATTAAGTTATATTTCGCTAGTTATTTTCTTATTATGAAGTGTGCTTAGTGATTATAAAGTTATTATTAAAATGAAGACAAAACAAGTATTATTACGGTACTAAAATGCCGTCAAATTTTTGCGTCGTCTCAGTCATCAATTTTATAGCGTTTACTTTAGAATACTGAAATAAAAATCGTTGCTCTTCAAATGTTACTCAGATGACGCTAAATCATTTCAGAATATGTTATGTATTTTGTTTTTATTTTATTGATATGTCTCGGTGCTTCCATTGTACATTAATATATTTTAAAATTAAAAAAAATATTAAGTTACTTATATCTGAAGACTATACAATATAAACAATTAAGAGTAATATTTTAAAATCATTCTCTGCCAAAGAGTTCATATTTTTAGCCAGGCAATAGTGGTACGAGCAAAAAAATCTGTGTAGTTGTGGAAATAAGGACCTTACTTCTTAATTCAAATGCGACGTTTCATCGAAAGTTTTGTCGCGAATTCAAACTATGCAAAATAAGATACTGAACATTTCCGTACTATTTATAACAATCCAATTTAAATTACACTTTCTATGTACATTGTAATATATTTCACGTATCAGTAACGTGACGATACTATCGTACGTATTCGACGACAGTGGTGTGTAGGAGTGTTTGGGAGTAAGACCCAAAGTTTATAACCCAAGTCAATTATAGTACAATACTTTGGGATATTTAAAATCAACAAAAGCAAATAAAAATGTACAGGTTAAGCTTGTCATCATAATGTACAAGTAATAAAGACTGTATACGAATATATAAGTCTAAAGGTACATGATAATTTTAACGAAATAAGATAAATAATTATACTGTAATGAAGTTATTATTTCTTTGTGAATTTATAAAACCGCCAAAGGCCAGGTAATCGAGATTTTACTTAAATATTTTAAAGATATTTTTTGAAAATTTATAGGATATCAGTATTGTAGATCTTATGTATAATGATAAACGAAACTCCAGATATTGTGTTTTTCGAATAATAAAATATTTTCATTGCTACATACCTGGTTGCATTTTCCTTTTTTATATTCTCTTGTAAGACCTACCTTCTCGTATATTTAAGTTTACTTATAAATTGTTCTTATGGTTGGCGCAACAACTAAGGATGTTTTATCATAAGGGGCTTCCTGAATTTTTCGAGGTCCAGTGCTGCCCCCATTTAGAATAAATCATTTGAAAGGGAACGGAGATATCGTATAAAATTTTGTCTTGATTAGACCCTAGATAACCCTTTGAATTATTTTATGAAGTACAGTTTAATGTTTTAAGTGACAACGTGAAGCTTTTCTACGCACAATAGTCAAAAGTGGCCGCTTTTCGCTAATGGGCGTAGAAAAGCTTTACGTTCTCACTTTAAACGGTAAACATTAGTTCATAAAACACATAGTTTGTAGGGTTATGTAGAGTCTGATCATGACAAAATTTTAAATTATATCTTTATTTCCTTTCAAATGGGGGCAGCACTGGACCCCGAAAAATTCAGGTAGCCCCTTAAGACCTCCGGCCTGGTGTTATTAAGATTTTTTTAAAAGTAAATAAAACTTTTTATTCAAATAATATCACGTTTATTATTGGATAATATTATAACAGTACAAAATCAAATTGCCTCATATTCATAATCATACATAACTCCCATACAATTCAGTTGATAGTATTTACATAAACTTAAAAACCTAGAAGTTACCTTAGAATGCTTAAATTGTGCTGACATGCTAAGCTGAAAATATTTGTTTCAAACTAAACAAAAAAATCAGTTCCTTTTTTTAGCTTAGAATAGTACAATGGTACACAAAACATGATCTAACATAAAAAGTAATTCACTCTCATACTACATGCTAATTGACAAAACCAAAATATTTTACGTTAAAATGCAATAGTATTAACATTTAATTTTTCAAAGACCTTACACCAGAAGTTCCATTTTTAAAACGCGGAGTCATTAAGCAAATGTTTTTTTCCATACAAATAACAGTTCGTTTAGTGACTCCACATTTCAAAAATGGCGCAACAAGCATGTCCATGGTGGGCATTTGTAGACATGTCTAGTGCAGCATCTATCCATAGTAGCAGACATTAATATTTTTATAATACTACTAATCAAAAACTGTTAAATGACTGTTAATAAGTTTTTTGTCCCACCTTTAATATAGCAAAACCCAAAATAAATATATGTAGTGATTCTTGGCACTTATTTTCTACTTATCAAAGTTTAGTAAAACTTTTTGTCATTTAATGTTCGAAAATGTAGCAGGTTCTTTAGTGCTGATGCACGCTTGAATGGCAGTGACTGGCAGAACACAAACCTAATATTTATATTTGATTACAATGCGACACAAATAAATTGAACAAAAATGGCAGACTTCAAAGCATTTTTGTACCAATTCTCAGCACATAGGTTGAACCAAAATGGCGTTTATTGGCGCAGATACAAATAATGCGCCGACTGCCATTTTGGTTAAATTTGTGCCTTTATTTGTATGACTTTTTGGAAGATAGAAATAAAGGTGAAAATGGTTTGACAAAAAAAGTGCTTTACCAGCCGCTGCCATTACAGCTTGAAGCGCCGCTAAGAAAACTTGTGGAACTAGCTAAAACTCTACTCATTTGACGAATTTAAACATGACATGTTTGTTTATACCTAATCTTATGTATACTTATGTGATGTATAATTCAAAGTTTTATAATATTGACCTGTAAAAAAAAAGTTATCAATATACATAAACAAAAGGGATAATTCTGACAAGAAGAAGGGATACAAAAGTAAGATCATTACTTATTGGGTTGCATATTCAAGGTAGCACAAAAGGTAGGTACTTGAATTTTACAACTACGTAAGTTCATTTAAAGCACATACCACTGGGACACCAAGCACTATCACAATTCCACATCCATGCCAGTGAGTTCCGTGACCAACACTCCGTTCCTCTTCTTGGGTTGTTCCTCGTCCGTTTCAGATTTATTTTCTTCGGCCACTTCTTTTATCTTTAGGATTTCTTCCTTGGGTTTCCATACAACTAGTGACATATGTGGTTTTTCTAGTCTGGAAATTTAACATTCCTTATAAGAAACTACTTCGAAACATCTCAAATGTTTCAATATTCAATGATTGTTACACTTTAGTATACAGGAATTAGGAATAAGTCTTTAAACTGAACAAGGTTTTGCTTAGTTTAGTATTTGTGTAGAATGATGCATTACCGTTGATTTTCTATTTATTTCATTTTGTATGTTTATAATATTCAGTGTCAATTTTTAATTGATTTTGTTTGTGACCCAAATAAATGGAAAAAAAAACTCTGGTATCATATTTTTCAGGCTGCCTAAAGGCATCTAACTCTATAGCTTAACAACTGCCATACAATGATGGCAGCCAGGACCAACGGTTTATACATGCCCTCCGAAGCACAGAGGAGGCCACTTGTTGTTACCCATCCAAGTGGGACCACGCCCAATGTAGTTTAACTTGTGAAAGTGCTAGTAATGTGCACTCCCACCGGGCCACCGAGCTCCCCAATTCATTTATGAATCATCCTAATGATTTGGCATCTAAGCTAATCAAAATCAGTTATCAATAAATGCTTAAAGCGACATGACATTCATATAATACAATGCAACAGTAAAAAATACTGACTTTGGACATTTGGACAGTAATGCAAGTTTGTACTCAAGTCAAGAACACAAATTCAAAAGTTTAGAGTGAAATAAAATTTAAATATGAAATCAATACTAGAGATGTAAAGAACTCGAGTCTTTTGAGTCCTAAATTTTAGGGTCGGCTGACAAATTGCACAGCTGACTCGTTACAACAAGACCCCCAGACTAGAGCACTTAAGTCTAGACAAAGACTCGAGCGCAACATGGCGCTCAGGTCTTGATTCGCGCTCGAGTCGTTTTACGCGACGAGTCGCGCTCAAATTCTTTTCCATTTGGAGTTCCTTTATAAATAAACAGGGAACAAAATATGTAACTTTCGTGAGATATAATAGTAATTTAGTTATTTTTGTGAAGTCTAGTATTCTTAGCTTTTGAAAATCCTACTAATATTATAAATGCAAAAGTTTGTGAGTATGGATGGATATATGAGAATGTTTGTTACTCTTTCACGAAAAAACTACTGGACGGATTTGGTTAAAACTAGCGATGCATCCGATACCGATACCGATACCGATATATCGGCGATACTGAGGGTTAGCCGATATATCGGTATCGACGATATTTTTATGAACATATCAACGATACTTTTTTTTTAAATCGCCTTTCTCCGAAAAACTTAAGATTACTTTGTTTTTTAAATAAAAATGTTATTAATGTTAATTACTAAAATTTATAATAATTATCTAATATCGACCTATGTAACTACTTTTCATATTAATAATAAAACAATCCGACTGGTGATTTATTTATTTTAGCTTCATGTTTGATTCAATTAACGTATCGGTATCGGTATCGCCGATTTTGTATAAGAGTATCGGTATCGGTATCGTATCGGTGAAAAGGCGTATCGATGCAACCCTAGTTAAAACTTACGGTAAGTTTCTGTGTCCCAGTAACGCACATCTCTTGAGGTACACAGAACCTAATAATGCCATGCCTAAAGGCCACATTTAGCATGTTGCCTCATAAACTATGTATTTTTAAATATATCAACCTTGATACGCTCGAGCTCTTTTTAAGTCTCGAGTTGTTTTTGAGACGTGAGCTTCTTTTTAAGACTCGAGCTCTTTTTGAAATATGAGTTCTATTTTGGCGCTCGAGTTTTCGAGAAAGCACTGGAGCTCGGCTCGACTCAAGGCTTTGAGTTTTGTTAGTACACCGAGTCTTGTAAAATTCCGAGCCGAGTCTATTGAATTAAGACTAAAAGACGAGTTCTTAACATCTCTAATCAATACCCACCTTTCAATAAGCGAAGGAGGCAACAGAGGCTCACTCTGTATCTTCTTAAGTTCCTCTGAGATAACAAGTTTGAACTTATCCTTGAGTTTTTCATTTATATTGGCAGAAGATGTTGGTAGAACATCCATGTTTACGTCCATTAGCTCTTCAGAAGCCAGGCTGTGCGGAGTGTATTCTGAAGAAATGTGTAAACCGTTGAGGTGAGCTGCCATTTTCTCTTCAGTGATTAGTTGTTTTGCAGGTCTGTAAAGATTAAAAAACTTAAATTAAATGTTATATTTAAGGGCCTTACAATGGTTGTAAATCTACAGTCAAGAGTCAACTTAGCCCATCAATATGAACAACTTTTTGTCAATATGAATAATATTCGAAATTTTCATACAAAGTTTCTGATTCATCCCATTGACTGTGCTCTTTGCATCATATGACCCTTGCCCCTGCCTACTTTTGAAGGGATTAAGATGTGATAAGTCTGTATGTTAAATATATATATATATGTATATATATATATATATATATATATATATATACATACATATATATGTATGTATATGTATATATATATCGACATTTTGAGTCGCCATAGTAGTCAAGTAGGTGTCGACCATTTTTTTTGATTAGCCTATACTGTCCCACTGGCAAAGGCCTCCTCTCTAGTACGCAACTTGACATAAATTACAGAAATATACTTATGTGAAAATGCAAATGTAGGTACACTGTAGTGTAAATGGCAACTGCAAATCGTTCTGAAAAATCTACCTCTTGTACTTACATTATAGGCTCCACATCCAAACTCTTCCGTTTACAATGAACTATGGGTGTTATTTTAGGTTCTAACGGTGGTGCTTGTCCAGTAAACTGTACTAAGTTTGGCGGGGATGGCAAACCCCAAGGAAGCCCTTGCATGTTCCACGGAGAACCGGAAGGTGCAGGCATCACACTTGGCCCAGGCATTTCCCGATGGTAAGGAACAGAAGACGACAATGCCTGGTGGGCAAACATCTGTTTCGCCAGCTCGTCTGATTGCGTATATTGATACGGCGGATACCCGTAAACATCCATCTTTGCTTCTTTCACTTCAGAATTTGCAAAATATTACTTCCAATCGGTAAAATATACAACAATTCGAATTAAGTATTTATTTTCACAAATATCACGCGCGGTAGGTATACAATAAACAGACTTTGACAGAATAAGTTTTTAAATTTCTACTAGTAAAATTAGGTTGCGGAATTTTCTTGAATGTTCTAACTGTAGATAGTGTAGTAAATAGAAATCGATTTTCGATTTGAGGTAATCGATTCCAAAAAATCACATGATAAAATCAAAACGTTCATCTTTTAAACTTAAAAATCATATTTTAGTTGACTTTCTTTGGGTTTGGACTTTGGACAGCGGTATTGTTCAAGTTTGTTGCCATTTGTTCCCATTCCCAAATATTTAAAATATACATTTTTTTTGTTTCGATGAACGGATAAATAAACGCCATTAAAGTTATGAACGCAGATGAACGAATAAATAATCTATAT
This sequence comes from Acrobasis suavella, assembly GCA_943193695.1. Lineage (NCBI taxonomy): Eukaryota > Metazoa > Arthropoda > Insecta > Lepidoptera > Pyralidae > Acrobasis > Acrobasis suavella. Next base: position 10,779,169 of record OW971948.1, read on the forward strand.
CAGCTGATTCTGACGTATTATATCATAATAAATAATGTAATAATGTCATATTTCTTCCTTCTCAAATTCTCAAAACATTCGAAAATCCAGCCAGAAATCCACAAATAAGTTCTGCGTAGGAAGTGCAATGTATAAATCTGATGATTTTATTTGCTAATTTGTTTAGATCTTAATTTTAAGTTGAAATGTTTAACCGTGCTATGATATTTGATTTCAAAGTTTTATGTAGGCAAATAGTTTATGTTCCGAAACACAAACCCCCAGATCACAAAGATATCGAAACATTGAAAGATTTTGTAAGTAAACACGAAAAAATCCTAGTTGTAACCGGTGCTGGCATATCTACAGAATCTGGTAAGTTTATAGCCACAAGAATTTGGTCCGAAACATACCAAAGATATTAAAATCGGAAGGGGAGTTAAACGGTTGATCCCAGTTCCCAGTTATAATAAGATAAGGCAACTTACTTAATGTATTGTGATAACAGATTAGTGTTGGCTAGATCTCCACTTACAAACATATAAATGAAAACAGAGGCAAAATCATATCCATCTCTTTTTACAGGAATACCAGACTATAGATCGGAGGAAGTTGGTTTATATGCTCGTAGTAACCACAAACCAATCCAATATCAAGAGTTTGTGAAGTACCCCAGTGTTCGGCAGCGATACTGGGCGAGAAATTTTGTTGGCTGGCCACGGTTCAGCAACATACAGCCTAATGCTACTCATCATTCTATTACAGAGCTGCAAAAGGTATATAATATATAGAATTATCACTGGGTAAAGGCCTCCCCTCTAGTATTGCACATATCATACCTATTTGTGGTAAAGTAGAGCTGAGCAGACCAGTTCCCCCTTCCTGGTGCACCTGTTGCCATGGGCTTTTTTCTGTGCCTAGTCTCTTCTTTCAAGCCCTTACATTTGGTGGAATTTAATAATTGGGACTTGTGGTGATGATCCTATTGGTACCATACTGGAGCCCCTTCTCACCTATTGTGGCCTTAGATGTATTTTAATATACTTATGTACATATAACTTACAATTCCAGGCTGGAAAAGTTACAGCAATAGTCACTCAGAATGTAGATCGCCTACACCACAAGGCAGGATCCAAAAACATTATAGAACTCCATGGAACTGGTTATATTGTAAAATGCCTTAATTGTCCCTATGAAATTGAAAGGAGTGAACTGCAGGGAATTCTGCTGAAAAACAACCCTCACATGGAAAGCAAATTTGGCATGATTCGGCCAGATGGTGATGTTGATCTGACTAAGGTAGAGGTTAAATAAATTCGTATCTTTAAGTTCACTCTCACCTATAACCTCACCTCATCTAAACAAATTTTCAGTGACATAGTTTCTTTAGAGCCTAGAGTTTACTGGACAGCTTTTTTCTCTCGTAGGATAAGTGCATTTGCCCAAAAAGCTATTCACATTACTGAACATGATTTAACATTCTTATTTATTTTTAATCAATTACTAACTTCTTTATTCTCCTAGGAACAAGAAACCAGTTTCAGGGCCCCGTTGTGCCCAAAATGTGATCATCCATTGAAACCTGACATAGTTTTCTTTGGTGACAATGTACCTAAGCAGAGAGTGGAACAAGTCAGGAGTGAAGTATCATCAAGTGATGCAGTCTTCGTTCTTGGTTCAAGTTTGACAGTGTATTCTAGTTATAGGATAATTTTACAAGCCAAAGAAGATAACAAATGTGTAGCCGTGTTAAATATAGGACCCACTAGAGCAGACGAAATAGTTGACATTAAAGTTTCCACTAAATGTGGAGATATCTTACCAGAGTTGTGTAATTCTTTGTAATTTGTAATAACTCGAGATTATATGATGTTTAGTTCAGGAAGAAATACTTACAGTGTCTGATATGTACAAGGAGAAACTGGAGGTCCACCCTAATGAACTGGCTGCTGGGCTGACAACATACACTCACAAGAAGTAACTTGAAAGAGATACTGTGCCTGAATGACGTGTAGAGGCTCTCGCTGGAGGACCCACTCAAAAAGCCACAACAATCATCAACAAATTTGCTTAAAGTGAAACACGGCTGATCGCAAATGAAAACACGAGGACAAAAAAAAAATTTTGTACTACCCCAAGTCAAGACAGATTTTTATTTCATTGTTTTGTTTAGTTTAAGTAGTAAATAAAAACAAATTGTGACAATGGCATTTCATTTTAATAATTGTATAAAAAAAGAAAGTAGGAATACAAAATGGTCATCATTTTCTTGAAAGTTAAACATTTACATATATTTTGTTTGGAATTAATTAAAAGAGGAATTATTTGTTAAAACAATGAATAGATGAGTAAGCTAAGGTGAATAGGAAAAACAATGTTTGTAGATTGCACAGGTGCTCGAAACTTGTCAAGAAGCGCCACATGCATGAACACTCCGTACAGAGGAATTAATCTCAAATGGGTATTAGAACTAATCTCAACTAAAAAACAGCAAGAGGGATATCAGAATTGACGCCATTGTTACTGTTATTTATATGCGACTTTGCAGAAAAATACATATTTTTTTAACTTTACTTGTAAGGCCTGAATAAATATGTTCTGTCGAGAACAAGTTTTTTTTTAATGCCTTCGACATTTGCAAAGCCGCTGACAGCATAACAGCCCCCTTAGCATGGGACCGGCGACAACATTTATCGAGAGCTATCTATGATCTAGAGAGAAGATGCATAATTTTTTTCGTTCTGCTATACAAAATGTTCCAAAAAATAGGCATGTCCAAGAAAAAACTACCTCGCTAACCCTAAATCTCTTTTTTTTTTTATAATTTATTGGTTTAGGCATTTGTCCTCAATCTCACCTGATGGAAAGCGACGATGAAGACTAGGATGAAGCATGCCTATCCAAAAGATACCCATTCAATCTCTTTAAGATATAAAAGTTACAATGTCACGTCCGCCTTTGGAGGAGTGACGTCACTTATTGAATTGGCCTCATAACAAAATTTGCTATAATTTTAAAAAAAGTATGGTAATTTTACTTTTAAACTTTTTATTACTTCTTAAATTTGCCTTTTTCAATCAATTAATAACAAAAGTTAATAAATCGATAAAAAAATAAAATTGTGCATCAGAGAAATTTTTCGAAATCTACTCATTGTGCATCTTCTCTGTTTAACATGCAGCTGCATTTTAGACATTCAAGAAAGCTCTATTTGCATTGTTTTCCGCCGAGTCTGTTGTGCAATAAGCCGTACAAATAAAAATTTTCTGCAAAACCTTTTTTAATCAAATTTGGTACGTACTAGAATGAACACTTACGTTGCACTATGTTTAGAGGTAACAGAATCTCTAAAACATAGTGCTCCCATAGTAAATAGGCCATAGCTTCAATTTCTATTTACAAGAGCTAACAAATCAATCGCAACATTGGCAACTACTTATTTTAGCTCTTCACTCTTAACAACATCAAAATGAAGTAAAGAACTTTCTTTTACTATAATTATGATATCCGTATCGACCAAACAATTTCTTAGGTACATGATTTTAAATGCTATCACAAAATTAACCGTTCTTATCAATTAGTCTATTTTACATTTACGGCAGTGTTCAAGTGACCATATTTGTATCAGACTAACACTAATATTAAAAGTGTTCCCTTATTCTATTCATTGTTCATCACATGTTAATTTTACTCGGTCTAGATTGAAACTTTTAACATTCAATGAGAAAATTTATCAGCTTAAACAATACGTTTTCGATATGCGGTATAGTTTAGATATCAATTTTCTGAGCTATTGCTCATTATAGCTAGCTAAATAGTGTAATGAACAACCAAAATAAATTAACCCTTTCACCGCGGGACTTTACGTGCCCCCAGCGCGAAGGGTAGTAAATCTAAAATAAATACCTTCAACCAAAAAGGGATGTGGATACTTAAGTTATGTGCAATACAAGCCGTTCTTTTTTGTCGGATTAATCCGACGTTCGCGGTGAAAGGGTTAACAAAAAGTTAGCACATGGACAGGAATACCGATATTTTGTATCGATACCTGTATTTTATCGATATTTTTTTTCGATATATCGATACAAATACCGATAAAATACCAGTATCTTAAAAAAACTATATAATACCTGTATTTTGTATTGATATATCGAGCCTTATGGTTGACTTTAGTGCCTTGTGACCCGCAAACGCACGCGGTTGCGACTATCATCAGCCGAGCGAGTCAGGGTTGGCAAATGAGTCGTATGAAAATATATGGAGGCACGGAAGTGGCTCCATACATTTCATTGTAGTTACGATTCTGCTCGCGATCGCATTGATCGCAAACGCGCGTGCGCATGAATGTCAAGCATTACGGCTTTCTAAATAGATACATTTAAATTTTGACATCTTTGCTCGAAATCATTAGAACTCAGATCTGTGGTAATACCACTGCTCTATATAGGATAGACAAGGGTGAAACTATACCACATACCGTCATCTAAGCGCATAAGAGAGTGGTCGGACAATCGATACATCGGAGCAATATCCATCTTTAGCTTGGACATTATATTTGAGAAATGGGGCTCTTTCCGGATGATCCTCTTACAGTGGACCCGTTTTTGAAACACGGACTCACTAAACAAACGGATTTTTTTGTATAAAAATGCAATCGTTTAGTGACTCAGCATTTCAAAACTAGCACTCCAGTTTCGACTCGCCCCAAAAATTTAAAAATGCGACATATACATATTCTACAATCCGACATGAAACATACTGCCTAACTATAGCATATGTAATGAGAAATGTTGAAAGACCACACTCCAAGACACAATCAAAACTTCAATATGTCGCTTAACATAGTTCTTTAAAATTCCTATACAATCAATATGGTCAACTTACTTTTTTTTGTATACGAGTTATTATTTTGAGGCTAGCTCAATCTATGTGAATTATATTTATCTATCTAACTTGCTTTGTTTCCCAAGTCAAGGAGTTGAACAAATTTTTACATGCTTTGTTTTCTAAGTGTCAAAGAGTTCAACAAATTTCTTCATTATGACCGGTATTATAAATTATGTTTTATTCTCTGTTGACCACATAAATACAATCTAAACACTCACATTGGTCCAATTCACATTAAGAAACTTATTAAGCGACACACATACTATTTGTACAAATAACACATTCCACTCGCTACACTTACCAGTCTTAAAATCACAATAAAATATTTCCACATCGAAATGATGGCTTATTGCCATTGGTCATCATAACTGGCGATTAATATGCCTTTCAACTAAAAAATAAGTATCTCAAAAGACCATTTTCTATCACTATCCTTGTCATATTCATACAGAAATGAAAAAAATGGCAATAGCAAATGTCTATGGTCCTATTCTAAAGTTAAAACGCATACTCAACAAAAGTAAATTAATTTTCTTTTTTGCCAGTGTCGAATTAAAATTAAATTGTTTTTTTTTTCGCCGATGTCAATGCTGGCCAGTAGTAATAAACCGAAATGTTTTGTCACTACATTAAAAACTGTAATACTAGACGCGTCGATTGTTTCTCAATTGTCTATTGTATGGAACATTATAAGAAGTAGTCCGCTTGGGGCTTCTTCGAGGGCACCCCCCGAGACTCCTGTGGGGCCGCCTCGAATATTGTGAACTCCCTCTGCAGATTCTCATTTAGTTCTAATATCGCTGCTACATTGCCGCATCTGTAAAATAAATGATTAGGAATAGGTATCTTGACTAAGTTCTTAGCCACCTTCAAAGTCTAGAACTAGTCAGATCTTAGAGCTTAGCTTTACATACGAGCGACAGTATGGCTGGGAATCCACTAGATATACATATTTTACAAACATTGCCTATTTTGAAACGATCAGTTAATTTCTTTCTAAATAAATGTATACTTACAAATCACACAGATGGAGCTAGCTCTAAAGTAAGTTCGAGACTTGTGTTAAGGGATAGTTATATATTCTATAACAAATACATATATTATATAAACGTCCAAGTCCCAAGGCTGTCTGAATTTCAGCGGATGGATTTCCCGGCCTAAGGTAAAAGTTGGACGACCTCCGTAGCATATTGGTAACCACGCTAATCCGTCACTCGGATTCGAAGAATAATTGGCCAAGTGCGTGTCGGGACATGCGCAGTAGGGTTCCGTAGTTCCGAACGCCAACTTTAAGTTCATGCCACTAAAAACGTCTAAAAACTAATTTTCTATTGAATTTGTATGAAATATTCCTATTCCGCGTACATTTTAGAAATTAATCGTCTAACTTTTTAATTTGTAAATCCTACTTAGCTCTGATAGTTTTCCTTTAAATTTCGATATATATCCTATAGCTGTGAATTTTTTCATGTGTCCACATATAACCGTTTAGCAGATAGAGGGGGGGGGGGGGGAGACGTGATTTTAACAATTTTTTTCACTTTAAAAGCAAATATTTCAGAAATGGATCCCAAAATCGAAAAACAATGTTCACAAACTCACAATATTTTCAAAAGACCTATTCGACGATACACAACATCATTGGTTAGTCGAGAAAAAAAATGACTTTTCACTTTACATTTTTTTTTTTCAATATATTGTTTTACCGTTTTTTCCGCCTAATTGATATACATATTCATTCTAAATTACAGCTTTCTAGTACTTAAATTACTAAACTAATTTTGTAAAAGATAGCGAGTCCTGGTGACCCGTAATTACAAGTTCTTCAGAAACCAAAAACATTAAAGTAGGTACCTATGTATATTAGATGCATAAGTTTTTATGTCTTGTGTATTTTGTATAAAACTGTGTAATGGAGGAAAATAAATACATTTTATTATTATATAACACAAGTTTAAAACTTACTTTGGGGCTAGCTCAATCTGTGTAACTGGTCCTTAACTATTTATTAGATTTAAAAAAGTATAGTACCTGTAACAGTAGTTGGGCGCCGACCACACAGTGAGCACGGTCTCGTTGAAGTGCCACTTGTAGCCCTCCATGACCAGCTGGTGGGCGCGGCAGATCATGTCGATGTCGTTGGACACGTTGAACTGGGCCACAACGTCCGACCCGAACAGGTAGCCCGCCCCACGAGGCGATACGCCCCAGCCTTGCGTGTCTAGAAAACCATACATCACTACTGATCATTTCTATACTTACTAATAAAGAGACATTTGATTGTGTGTTTGTAATGGATGAATATATGGAAAGCTATTTATTTCATTAGCGAGTAACAAGGCTATATTTTATCTTACAGGTTCCCAGTTCCATGTTCCATATATGGTTCATGACCATTGTTTAACTATTGTCTTTTATTAATGGACAGCGAACGGGTTAACCCTTTCACCGCAAAACTTTATATCAGTTGTCGTAGCCCCAGCGCGAGGCATAATGAATCTAAAAAATACCTACAACCAAAAAGGGATGTGGATACTTAAGTTATGTGCAATACGAACAATGCTTTTCTTTTCGGAAATATCCGACGCTCGCGCAATGGACACGAAAATGTTTGTCGGCTAAAGAATACTTGTCACATCGCCTAGTTTTCAGTATTCGGTCATTTGTTTTTACGACCTGCGAAGGAAGAGAAGCAGAATACTATTCACAGCAGTTGCATTTTGAACTATGCTGCTTTTGATCCTGAGGTCTGCGATTGGCTTCTACTAAAATCATATGCATCTTATAAATGCTTCTTGAGCTATTAATAATTCTTGAAAACTTGAGATAGAAGAAAATCATTGACATAATATTAAAATCCTGGAAGTCTGGAACACAGGTGACATAATAATTCTAGTACGGAAGATCCAATTGACAGCCCACCTACCTGGCAGTGGACTAAATTACCCACTTCCTTCATTTGCCCACTGACGTAACACGCCATTGAGTAATCGGTAATCCTGCCACTGAAATCTGTTTTTCTGCCATTAATTCCAGTACTTATTCATTAATAAAATTAATTCATAAAAATTTTCAATTCTCGACAAAATACATGTCACCAATTTCAAATAAAGCTTTGCATATTTGACAGTTGATGTTCTACTCAACATTATTATTCTGCTGAAGCCACAAAATCTATACATTATTTATATTCGAATGTTAAGTTATGAATGTTATATGTAAACAAAATCTATTATAAATAGATTTTGTATAATCAAAATCTACTAATGAAACTCTTTCAAATGAAACAATACAACGAGGTTATTTAGTAAATTTAGTCATAGATAGATATAAGCAAAGTAAGCCTGTACATTTAAAATAATTATCAGAATATCAGTGTGGGCTATAAAAATAATGTTAACAGAACATTTGTTTTTGTCTGTCTGACGGTAGATAGACAGACAAACAAACAACTATCTCCGAAACTCTTAAACGGTTTTTTTCACAGTTTATATGTATAACTAAGCTGACATTAAAGCAACATTTAGAAAAAAGATATGTTCATTTTAAAATTTCACGCGAACGAAGTAGGGGGCATCAGTTAGTAAATAAATAAATAAGTTACCTTCAGGGTCGCTCCACAGCAAATCGCACATGGGTCCGTCATGCGGCACCTCTTGCTTGCGGTCTATGGTGCGGATCTGGTCCAGAGTCTGTATGGACGGGCTGAGACCACCGTGCACACAGAATATCCGGCCGTCAATGATCGCAGAAAGAGATAAGTAGTCGAAAATCTCCGTGCAATATCTGCGGAAAATTGTATATAATTGTAAATCAATATTGTGTTTTAACATTTGCCTTCTCCATTGTTTCAGTCGTTTTGGAAAACCTCGGGGAAGGCTTGTGTCCAGAAGTGGACTTCCTGGGGCTGGTTGGTTTATTGTCAGCTGAATATATACTTACATGACAGCCAGACAATATTATTATGACGATAAACTTAAAAGCATTTTGGAGAAGAAAAAGCGGGAAAGCGCACATTCAAAGCAGCACAGCTAAGGATGCAACCAGAAATGCCCTAAGATGAAGAAGAATTTGTACTGACGTCATAAAAAATTACAACAGTACCACCTTTATATACACTATACACATATAAGCTCGGTGGCCCGGCGGGAGTGCGCATTACTAGCGCTTTTGCAAGTAAAGCGACACCGGGCGTGGTCCGCACTTGGATTGGTGACCACAAGTGGCATGAAAATTTCTCGAGCTCCTCCGTGCTTCGGAAGGCACGTATAAGCCGTTGGTCCCAGCTGTCATCATTGTATGGCAGTCGTCAAACTCGAGCTCCTCCGTGCTTCGGACGGCACGTATAAGCCGTTGGTCCCAGCTGTCATCATTGTATGGCAGTCGTCAAACTATGTCAGATGCCTTTAGGCAGCTTGAAAAATCTGACACTAGTATTGGCCACTTACACACACGATAAGCAAAGCAATAAGTCTATATATATAAATATAAGTCAGTATACATAGGGCGCACTATAAGTTTCCGGAACTGGCCACTTACATAAACAATATTTAAAAATTTATTGCAACATTTGAAATTAGAACTCTTTGGCTGTAGAATGCAGTTTGTTTCATCTGACTGTCTTTTGTTTTTACCTTGTGGCGCCATTTAAAAAATTGTGTGTCTGCATCAACATGGATTTAACTCGGGAAAATTTTCGTAGTATGATTTTCTACGATTTTAAGTGTAATTTGACAGCTCAACAGAGCATCGCTCGGCTTGAAACAGCTTTTGGCAATGAAGCACCATGCAAGACAACTGTTTATAGCTGGTTTGCAGAATTCAAGCGTGGTCGTATCAATCTCAGTGACGAATCTCGCGATGGTCGGCCGTCCACCGCTGTGACCAACAAAAACATCGATGCTGTGCGCCGTATGATTGAAACAGACAGGCATGTGACCTACCATGAAATTCGCGCATCCTTAGAAATAGGCATGAGTCAAATACAATTAATCCTACACAAACATTTGGGTGTGAGAAAGCTGTGCTCGCGGTGGATCCCACACAACTTGACCGAGGCTCAAAAAACGGACCGCGTCACTTGGTGCAGTGCCATGCTTACCAGATTCAACGAAGGTGCGTCAAATTTGGTGTGGGACATAGTAACAGACGACGAAACATGGATTTATTGCTAAGATCCCAAAACAAAGCAGCAATCGAGCGTACGGGTCTTTCAAGATGAGCCGAAACCAACCAAAGTGGCGCGCGTGAAAAGTGCATCTAAGCGGATGATTGCTTCTTTTTTTAATAAAACTGGACACGTGGCTACTGTTGCTTTAGAGAATCGTCGTACAGTGAATAGTGACTGGTACACGACCATTTGTTTGCCGGAAGTTATTGACGAACTCCGTAAAAATAACCGTAAACGCCGTATCATCCTGTACCACGACAATGCTAGTTCTCACACGGCCAGACAGACAAACGACTTTTTGAAGGCGAAAAATGTAGAACTCATGAGTCATCCTGCATACAGTCCCGACCTGGCACCTTGTGACTTTTTTCTGTTCCCAAAAATTAAGAACCAATTACGCGGTCAACGATTTTCATCACCAGAAGAGGCTGTCGAGGAGTATGAAAAACACGTTTCAGAGGTCACCACAGAGGAGTGGCACAAAAGTTTTCAAAACTGGTTTCATCGAATGAAAAAGTGCATAGACGCCAAGGGAGATTATTTTGAAAAACAATAAATTAATTTTGTACCTTTAATAGTATTTTTTCATATTCATTCCGGAAACTTATAGTGCGCCCCACGTAGTAGAATCACCTGTTGGTTGACTGGTAGAAAAGGCCTCAGGCCTTAAGACCGCCATTTACATGTATTGTAATAAAGTTAAATAAATAAGTAAATAAACAGTACACAGTAGACAGACATTGTCACTAGTGATCGGATTACCTCGTACCCATATTAGAAGAAATATATAGTTAAAAATATAAAGATAAAATATGTTAGCTATGTCATGAAGCAGTAGTGGCCAAGCTCAGGTTTAATCATTGGCATGAGTTCATTCCTCACTGGGTAGAACATACCTTTGAGTTTGTACTTTGTACTCATGTATGATCATTGTCGAATACCACCAATTGCTTCTGGGTGCCCATTTTTCAAACGCGGCGTCACTAAGCGAACGGTTTTTGTGTGAAAAACCATTCGTATAAGTGACTCTGCGTTACAAAAATGGCACTTCTGGAGAAAGAAAACATCGTGAGGGAACCTGCACTTTATTGTCTATTAAGTTTACTAGTGTTTGAAATGGAGAAGGCAATGTCAAACCAATCATTTATCTTATCCTAAATGTGTGTGTCTGTTTATGCGGTTTATATCTATATAAAATAACCGGTCAAGTGTTCAAGTGTTAATCGGACTCATGCTCCCCGTACCATTATCTATAAAACTTAAATATTTAATTTAATTATTTATTTTTAAAATAAATATACCTACAACTGAATATTTCAAGCGTCTACCTGTTGCCTTATTCATATCAAGAAAAAAATTTGTTGTACTTAAATATTTACTTTATTCTGCTTTTAGTACTTGTTTGTTGTTATAGCGGCAACAGAAATACATCATCTGTGAGTGAAAATTTCAACTGTCTAGCTATCACAGTTCATGAGATAAAGCCTGGTCACAGACAGACCGACAGCAGAGTCTTAGTAATACCCTTTGGGTGAGGAACCCTAAAAAAGAAACTGACTGGCCGAGACATAAAGTATATATTGACTAAGTGAGTATAAAGTATGTATTGAGTAATCAACGCACAGCTTAAACCGCGTCTAGAAGCATGAAATGCACAAATGTTTCTTTAATAACCTAAGTGTGCACTGAGAAGGGATTCAAATGAGGGTTAAGTTTATATGAAACTTAGTAAATTTTGAAGTTAAAAATGTAAAAATGACAAATTAGTTCACACAAAAAAACAGTTTCACAATTTAAAGAAAAATAGGGGTGAAACTTTGTATGAAACTCAGCTAAAACGGATATGAGAATTGTTTAAAAAATTAACCACGCAGGCAAGGCCGTGGGCTTTAGCTAATACAATATATGGCGGGCTAGATACAGAAGCCATGTCACACAAAATAATGTTATTGAATAAAATATACAAACACATTATGGTTTTAGAATATATGTTATGATAAACAATTCCATATTACACATTCTTCTTGTAATAAATATTTTATTTCTTGAAATACAATTGAGGGTTCCAAATTAAATATTTATTAGAAACTGTTATCCTTCACATCGCCTTGTTTTTTTATATGTTTGTACTCTTTCTACGCGCTACTTAAACACCAGTGGCTATGTAGTATCCATTCCAACAATTCCTAGTTTAAAATTTATTTGAAGGGTAAAATATTTACAAAAACCAGTAAATAGTAGCAAGGTTGCAAAAAAAACTCGAGGCAGGCCAGCAGGCTACTTCCATTTAGTCATTTTAGAAATCTTTAGGCGGGACCACGCGACTTGGTCAGTCTATCTCTGTCACAAACTACGGGGTACAAAAAAACGGCTTCATGCGGCGTATTCTGCTATCTATTTCGCACATAGATTTTGTGGTCTAGCTGAATGCAGCGTACGCCCTTAAGGCTCTACATCGAGCAGTAGACTTTCTGTTGCTGATATGATGATGATAAAAATTAAAACAAGCAATAGAATGACATACCTCCACACAGTAATTGAACCATATTTTCGTAAGCATTCATCATAGAAGCCGTATACTTGTGTGATCTGTCTTGACTCATGGTTCCCACGGATTAGTGTGATACGGTCTGGATAGCGTACCTGGAGAAACAAATGGTCTTGATATTATCTATGTGATGGCTCATGTTTCAATCTTTATTCCATACTATCCATACTGATAATATAATTCTGAAAGTAACTTGTCTGTCTGTCTGTTACCTCTCATTTTTACCACTGAACCAATTTAGATGAAATTTGGCATGGAAATAGTTTGAGACCCAGGAAAGCACATAGAATCATTCATTCATCAAAAAATTTTATCCCAATAATCATCCATCATGGGAATGGAAAGAGGAGTGATGAGAATCCTATTTTGTCATACAAAAGCAACCTTTATTACAAAGTAATAAAATTTATGCAGACAAATTTGCAGGTAAAAGATAGTTAAACATGTTTTCTTTGCGTCATCTAAGTAATACAAACAGCGTCAAATCTGATACATTTTAGATTGAAGGCTTAAGTTGTGGAATAAGCTCAAGGTTTTTCACAAAGGTTGTGGAAAGATCTATAGGCCAGCAGCAACACAATACAAGTGTGGCCCTAGGTGTATTTGGCATCTATAAGAACAGTGTTTATGCCTGTTTGCTTTGTTAAATAATATCTACTGTTAAGCAAATTAGACTTAAGAATTCAGTGGAACTACTTTCAAATTAAGAAAATTTACTGAATATAACTTACCTTTAGAGCAAGGAGTAATAAGAATGTTTCTACAGAATAAAACCCTCTATCGACAAAGTCGCCCATAAATAAATAATTCGTTTCAGGAACATCTCCGCCCACTTTGAACAACTCCTTCAGGTCATAAAACTGGCCGTGTATGTCTCCACAAACCTGTTGAATGAAAAAAAATGATAAAAGATGGCACAGTTGATTCTTTACTTAGATCTAATTTAGAATGTTGCTTCGGCTTAGTTATTAGGGGAGATTGTTAACTTAGCAGTGTACACTGGCTGTACTGGCTATATGTTCTCTTTCCTGCTTTTTAACCTACTTCCAAAAGGAGGAGGTTATCAATTCATATGTATGTTCACCGATTATTCAAAGACTCCTGGTCCAATTTGGAATATTCTCTCTGCTTACAAAATTTCATTTTCTCTTTTGCTTACAAAATTGCCAAGTGCGAGTCCGTACCATTATCTATAAAGAATCATGTTTGTTTAATGGGAGGACCACTAAAATTTTTAATGTTTTAAGTATTAATATAATATAATTATAGTTTTATTGTTTTAAGTTTTAATTGTAAATACATCATCTGTGAAAATTTTAACTGTCTACCACGGTTCATGAGATAAAGCCTGGTGACAGACAGACGGACGGACAGCAGAGCCTTTGTATTAGGGCCCCATTTTGGAATATGGTATGGAACCCTAAAAAAACTAAGTTATAAAAAAAACTTAAAAAAATTTTGCAATGAGAGCTAATATGGTTACAAATATGTAGCTTTAGCTCCTACTCTAGGCTAGGCAGCAATTTGTTACTGTTTCTCAAGAATTACAGTAGGTAATGGAGATCCGAAAATCAGCCATCTACTGCAGGGATTCCCAAAGCTGTTTCCTAGGGGTTGACATAAACGAAAACTGATTTTGGGGGTCGACGAGGCCTAAAAATCGACCCCTATTAAATTAGTAGCTAGGTATTTTGTATCAATAGGAAAAAACTAAAGATAGGCCCCCTTATTCATGATAGTCTGCTAACTTAAAGCATTGCTAATTCTCACTCTGTCTTCTTCTATTGACCTAAGTCAGAATGAAAAATAACACTCTGTAGCAGCTGTTTTAAGTTAGCAGACCATTATGAATAAGGGGGTTGATCTTAAAAGTAGGTAATTTGAACATAGGGGTCTGAGGTAACAGTTCATTTTGGAAAAGGGGTTACTTGTCAAAAATAGTTTGGGGATCCCTGATCTACTGTGTTCATTAGAGTTAAAGCTCAATGGTCAGTAAAACCAGGTAACTTTATTAAATATAATTTAAGTAGGTACATGGTTTTTCTGACCATTGTGTTCCAATGAATACACAAGGAGAACCAAGAAGCTGACAAAAAAAGGGTCATACTATAGAAGGACAAAACTGCAGTGTGTATAAAAAAATGTAGGTAGGTAGGTACTTACCGTAACGGGTGAATCTACACGCTGAACGTTACTCTCTTCGACTAGGATCTCTCGGGCCTTCGCGCATAACGCTTTAACCTCTGCTTCCATTATAATCTCGCATCTCTTTAACTGTTCTATTTGGCGGTCCAGGTCACTTGTGTCCGACATGTTACTAAACTAATGACAACGCTAAATCTGTATACGAAGAATAAAAACTGTTATAACACGGGGGTACGTGAGCTCAATGCGTAACACTTTTGATGTATTAAAGAAAATCTATCTGATGAAAAAAGACTTGTTGGAATCAAATGTACTCACAGAAAATAATTGGTTGTAGACCTTATTTAGGGGTTAACAGCTTACTTTTTCTCCACAAACTCACAAACACACAACTCATCCGCCATTAAACACACACCACCATTTTTAATATTTTTTTTCTACTCGTGCAGATGTTTACAAGTTTACAGCCTTGCCTTGATATTTTTTACCCGACTATGGCAAATAAGTGGTAAACTTTATCATGTTCGTCGGCGATTTTGCTCCTTGGCTTGCGAGACAGGGCCGCACCGTGAGTTTAGGGGAGCCTGGACTAATACTACTTAGGGGCCCACCTAATGATTTGAAGTAGGAAAAAAAATACAATTAAATATTTGATTTAAATTTTAATATATTAAGCATTAGTATTTGTTAAATACAATCGTAAATAAATTGACAAATTATAAATCAACCTTTCTGCACTTTACTTAGGCAAATTCTTTAAGAGTTTTTTTTTATAAATATATATGGACAAATCACACAGATTGAGCTAGCCCCAAACTCCCCAAAGTAAGTTCGAAACTTGAGTTGTTGGGATACATACTAACTCAATGATACTATATTTTATAATAATAAATAATAAATAAATATAATTATAAATATATGCGGACAAATCACCCAGATTGAGCTAGCCCCAAAGGAAGTTCGAGACTTGTGTTATGGGATACTAACTCAACGATACTATATTTTCCAACTTGCCCTGACCGGGGATCGAACCCGGAACCTCTGGGTGGCGGACTAGCATGGTGACCACTAAGCCACGGAGGTCGAAATATAACAAATACATATATAGATAACATCCGAGAGTTCCAAGACCCAGGTCAATCTGAAAAAGATCGTTTTCCATCTTGACCTGATAGGGGATCGAACCCGGGACCTCCGGAGTGGCAGCCGGGTGTGGCGCCTACATACATATACCTACTACGCCAACCTCCTTTCAACCACGCGAAAGAGCATAGACATGACGTGATTGGATTTGTCAACTAGACTGCTAAAAAGAAAGATCGAAAAACATTCATATGTAATATTATTTATTAAAACATTTGCTATACGGGTATGGTGATGGTGGGTGACCAATAGGCCACAGAGATCGTTGGTACTTCTTATAAATAATTCTAGCAAGATAGAAAGAGACAGAGTCTGAGAGGGATACTGTACTGCGGAGCACGATCGAAGTCGTATGATTATGTAAACTAATGGCTGCCGTCTGCCGAACATTTTAACTGTCGGTTCAAAGTACTGAACACCTGAACGTAGATTTGAATTAAACGAATTGAATGGGTTTGATTAATTGCAAGATTCGTATTGCTGCAATGTAATATAATAGATTTTTCGCAATGCCATGGGCCCTAGCTGGGGCCCCTGGATCCAAGCGGCCCTGGGCTGAAGTCCAAAAAGCCGTATGATAGATGCGGCCCTGTCCGAGAAACTAACCTAGGTACTTCTTCTTCTACCTATAGGCACATAGACTTATTTCTTTCTTTCTTTCCAAGTTTTCTTCCGTTTATTTTTGCCAAGATTCAATACTTGCATTGCATACTATCAAATCTTTTGAAATTATGTGATTCAACCAAAGATTTCGAATATAAAAGTAGTGGAAGCAATACTATAGTGAAACAGTTTAGAACAAGTTCAAGAATTTATAACCAATAAGAAGAAAAGACTAAATTGTTTTGATTGGTGGACTGGCTGTCACACAGTATTTGTCAGTTTGACTGTTGACATTGCATTCTTGAGCTAGACACTGATCGTGTTTATGATCGGCGCGTTTGCAAGTGTTTCTAATAATTATTGATTTATTAATAATATTTTAATAATTATAGTGAAATTGTAGTGTTTAGTGCTGTGATTTCGTGCAGCTTCAATCATGGGCAACATTCACACCGTCGGACCGAACGAGGCCTTGATCGTTTCAGGTAAAACGCCCAAGAATATGAGACCCTTTTGTATTTGCTTCTAATTTTGTCGTTGCTGTTTTAACTGCCGTTAAAACATATTAATTAACCATGTATTTTTGTTATGTTGACCTTTTAAAAGTTAAATTATGATAAACTATTGGTAATATCGAAAAAATAGGAAATGTTTACGTTTTTTCTGATTAGAGAATAACCTTTCTTATATTACATTCAATGCACACCTACCTTGTTTCTATTTTAAAAATTAGCTTACAATGCGTTAAAAATACTTGTTGCTTCTTTTGAATCATTTGGGATCTCTGGATTCTCTATGTTCATAGTACCAATTTATATGGTGTAGATAAGTACATATTATTGCCAGTTAAAATTATTGCGCTTATCAATTGAGTCTTGGAGTCAAGGTCAAATAATGTCGCCAGTACGATGTACAATAAGAGCTCAAACCATTATATTACTCATAAGTCTCATAACTCATGAGATACTAATATATTTTTCTATCATATTCTTGATAATGATAAAAATATTAGGTATGACTTATAAAAATAAAATGTTGATCTGTTTGTTTGCACATTCAATTAAAGCACCTAATGTAATTCCCCCTGATTGAATGACTGCAGGCTGACTAGCCATAAATACTTACATAAATATTAGCTACATTATTCCTAATTTTCCTATTTATAAGTAAAGAGCGATACAGATCAGATAGACCCACAAAACATTACTTTATTATCATCGTCGTAACATATATTTTTGTATCCGTTGTTGACTTTATTTTTATTATATATATATTTTTCATTAAGTTCATTCAATTTGGATCAAGTTGTTTATTAAATTTTAAAAAAGGAACTGCATTTTTCTTATTTTTTTTTAACAAGTTTGATCTTGTGGCATTCATAAATAGTAACATGAAAAAATACAGAGTCAACTTTAAATATTTTGACTAGTATAACCTTAGTGTCTGGGAAACAAGTTTACAAAAATCTGGAATAAATACTGCTTTTATTATTTAGTACCTAGGCAACTAAGCTTCACTCGATGAAAAATAAGTTTCTTTAAATGAAAACTTCGACACATACATTAAATAATATCATTGAAATGAGTTGTTGGAGCAGTTTCCGAGATCCTCATAATATATTCA
The DNA here is from genome assembly GCA_943193695.1 of Acrobasis suavella. NCBI lineage: Eukaryota > Metazoa > Arthropoda > Insecta > Lepidoptera > Pyralidae > Acrobasis > Acrobasis suavella. Next base: position 10,797,267 of record OW971948.1, read on the forward strand.
AGAATTTTTCTATACTATGTACTTACAAGAATTGCTTGTTAGATATGAAGATGTAATAAGAAAGGATATAAGGCAGTGCTTTCTCTGTGCAAATTTTACTATCTCCAATATTTTGTTTAAAAGCCCTGTAGGTTTCAGTTCTTGCAGCATTTTTCCAATAACTGTAGATTCACAAAAAATTGCTTCTTATTACTAAACCAAGGATAAAGAGGTCAAGTGGCACTTAAGCATTTAATCTACTTGCAATTGATTCAGTTGTAGACTGGTAGATGATTCACACAGAGTCACTTGTTTTTTGAATTCTCATTGTGCAATAAGTTAGTAGGGATTTTCAGTGTACTTTCCGGAATTAAAAATTATAGTGCTGGTTAAAACTCAAGTGCCAAGTATGGTCAGTTTCAAAAAAAAGAAAGATTTATTTAGGGGATACATGAAAACTATTTTATGAACTACTGTTTAAAGTGAAGTTTTTCCACGCACATTCGCTAAAAACGGTCACTAATGGCAAATGTGTGTAGAAAAGCTTCACGTTCTCACTTTAAACTGTAAACATTATGTAGTTCATAAAATAGTTAAAAGGGTTAAATGTAACAAATCACATAAAAATCTAATATTCAACATGCATTTAAGAGAATATCTTTTAGTCACTGTTTAAATAAACATTAATTTATAATTAACTAACCTATATCGTCCCACTGCAGGGCAAAGGTCTCTCCCATTATGGTACAGTATTACCATATATTACCATATATATTAGCATATATATTAGTTAAATATCTTAATGCTGTATGTAGTTGATTGAAAGTTTTAATTCCTTTACAAGACTTTGAAAGGTAATGTTTTTAACTTAGGCTTTAATAATACTATTTTTTGGTTACAAACACAATATCTTTTTTTATATTAGTATTAACTAAGAAAACCTGGACAGGCCGCAAAAAAAGGGGTAAAAAATTTAAATTTCGTGTTTCCTTCTTTGCTCTTCACTTATTATTGAATCAGGTAATACTGAAATATTTTTGACTGCAAACATAAAATGTTCTAAATTTTTTTAAGCTTCTCACTGTCCTTGGTTCCTGCTTCCTAAAATTCTGGTTCTGAAAATTTTTACTTCAAACTTGATTCAAAATAATGTCAAATTAAATTGCTTAAGTACTGTTGTTAATCAAAATTCTTTCAAAGTAAATAACGAGTTGATTTGCAGGCAAATCAAAAACCCCCGACGACACCATCTAGTGATAAGTGGCGGAACTACATAATATCCTAATTCGTGCCATCTTTTATTTTCAGTGTAAATTACAAACCATTAGCGACACCGAAAACACCTAATAACTTTTAAATGTCTGAACCGAGTTTTATCAAATATGGCTACCACCGCAAGGGAAGTAAGTTGCTTTCATGTGAAAAAAAACAGCATTGAAATCGGTTCAGTCGTTCGAGCGCTACGATGCCACAGACATACAGACAGACATACAGAGAGACGTTAGCGTCAAATTTATAATACCCCTCTTTTTTGTCGGGGGTTAAGTAATATTTTTAAGTATAATAAAATAAGCCTTAGCTAATATTTTTTGCTATTTTCCTCCTGATCTTGAAATGCTTAACTGCATTCGAAGAACCGCTAGATATATAATGACTAGATAAGTTATTTCGTAACTTTTACTATAACATAAATAGATGTGGTGTACGATCGTATCTTCCTCTATGTACGAGCCATACCTTAGGTTTAGTGTTTATCAAAGCTGAACAGCGCTGCGCTGTCTTTATAACCAACTTTTTTTGATGTCGGTTTGGAGGAGGTTATTAATTCGTGGAAATTCTTTTTTTTATGTATGTTCACCGATTATTTGACTGAAGACGCCGTGAAGTCACAAAGAAAGTGTTAATTATGCTTTCAAAATATTTATTGCATTTCGACTAAACATATTTAATTAATAATAGTACTACGTTATTTAAATAACATCAATAAAAGATTTTAATGTTTTCATAAATAACTATAGCGCCATCTAGTGACAAGGAAGAGAAATAATAATGCTTATAAAGCGATGGGTAAGCATGCCACAGGTTTGTAAATTCTACTGTAGTTGTGGGTACTTATTATCACCTAGTATTTGTTTGTCCATGCTATCACCATATTTGCCATATCGTTGTTTATCTCGTAATATTTGCATGGATTTTTATTATCTCTCATATCACCTTATACGCGTAATTTGGCGTAAGTTACACATATGTATAGTCGCCAGATAACGATCTGCATACACTGTATAGTTAGGCCAGGATTTGGCGATGCAAGTCAAGTGCATTGCAGGTACATTGACCTGACTGGACAAACCAGATAACCATGAGAGTAGGTACATTAATGGCGAAACATGTAATGTGTGCAACTTTAACTCGGTTGGTGTCGCTTAAAATACTTTTGCAACTGTAATGTTGCTTAGCGACGAAATCAAAATATTTATTTCGAATTGCAGGCAGCTTCACGATGGTCGTTTTAGAAATCTTTGTTGTGCTATGTCCAGCTATGAACTTCCTGGCAGGAAGTTCATAGCTGGCTTCCTGCGGCTTAAATGATGAACGGACCAGTAATTAGCTATCTGTCCAGTAATAAAATACGACATAATAATGATCTATTGCTTTGTGAAATCAAAAAAATATATATGAAGAAATTAAATACCTAAGTACTAACTAACCTTACTAACTATGTTAAAATTCCTACACTTTTTCATTTTCTATTTACGGAGAAACTGATTTTTCCTTAATAAGTTTTTACTATATACCTATATCTATTTTTCAAAATACTAAAAGAGCTTTGTCTATTGAATTAAGAACAGAATAATAACATTGTAATTTAAATAAAGATTTAATAATTACTAATATCGATACAACTCGTTATTCGTAGTACTCCAAGTGTCTTTAATCATATCCGCAGCCTTCTCTCCAATCATTACCGCTGGTGCATGAGTATGCGCAGAGATTGTGCGTGGTATTACACTAGAATCAACTACACGTAACCTTGAAATCCCGTGAACTCTCAATTCCGGGTCCACTACAGCCAAAGGGTCACCAACTGGACCCATTCTACAAGTTGCTATTTGATGATGAAGAGTCGCAGTAAGCGTCCGAACAGCACATTCCCAGTACTCATCTGAATCGAAGATCATTGAACGACAAGCTGGATAATTAGCGGGGTATAATCTAGTCCCGAATTCCTGGAAAGGCTCCGTAGCAACTAATGCTTGGATGTGACGAATAGCAGCCACAAACGTAGCTATATCACTTCGGTCAGTCAAATAGTTCCCATACATTCGAGGATGATTAAATGGATTCCGATCTTTCAATTCTAGCCGACCTACGGACTTCGGGTGCAGTAGCATTGGAAAGGCACTCCAAGAATCTTTCGTGTCTATTGGTCCGAAAGCTTCATTGAAAACTTGTTCTCTAATTCTCATACCTTTGCGTACAGCTTTACTACCACCAGGTCCACCATCAGCTAATATGGATCCTCCAATACTGATCAGCTCTATATCAGGAATAGGTTCGGGATCGTCGGAGACAGGGGTCTTAATATATCCTATACCTTCAACAGCGCCAGGACTCGACAAGACACTGTCGCCGTCTCTTAGCCAAGAGATAAAAGAAGGTAATTCCAATGCTGCCGTTTCGCTTAGACTAATTTTCGATCCCGTTGTATTGAGCTCGAATATAGCTCCTGGGAAGCATATATGATCATATAACGTTTTTCCAACAGGTAAATCTTGTATGACATGTATGCCTTTTGATATTAAGTGATCTTGTGGTCCTATTCCTGATAACATGAGAAGTTGAGGTGAGGCGATGGGTCCTGCTGATAGAATGACTTCTTTCCTTGCTCTTATGACATGTGTTTGTCCTTTCCTGACAAATTCTACTCCATATGCCGTTTTCTGAGCATCAATAAGTACCCTTGTTGCGGTGCTGTCAGGAAGTATATGAAGGTTGCTCCGTTTCTTCTGTTTGTGAAGGAATACTTTAGCAGCACTTTGTCGATGACCTTGTTCAATTGTGACCTGAACGCGGCCAAAACCAAGTTCGTCTGGTGAATTGTAATCTATTGTGGGATGTCCAAGTAAATTCCCAGCTTCTAAAAACGCCTTAATCAATTTTGTTCTGAAACGTAAAATGGAATCATTGCTTTTAAATCTATAAAATTAAAAAATCGCATACCTTAATTATAGCTTCAGCACAAAACAATGTCTTTACCTTTTCTGTACAAATTCCACTGGCATAATGCCATCTTTGCTTCTAGTGGGACTGTTCTCATATCCATCAAGCCTGGCTCTTTCCGACTTCTTATAATATTTAAGGACATCATTGTAAGACCTGCAAAAAAATATGTCACGTATTGTACTGGAAAGGACAGAGACACTGTTTTTGGAACAACACATATTGCGAACGTGAATTGAATCTTGATTAAAATCATTGATGAATACCTACTTACGAAAATTAATGTTGTTTGGTACGAATGAATGTTTTTCTAAAGCAGGTTTCTCATAGTTTTGTGTACTTTTTATATATCCCCCTGTTCAATAAGTGTGGCCTAATCGCGCGAGTAGCTTTAACTTTTTGTGAATTATATTTTGTACGCGTAACCTGTCGAATAGCAGTAATCTGTCGCTTGATGCCCAAAAGGGACGTGAATAAAGCTTTCATACCATCCATAGTTCCCTGCGGCAGCAATTCGGTCCCACTCCTGTGGTCTCCCCCTGGTGTAAATCATGTAATTGACGACGCTGGTCCCGCCTACTGCCTTGCCTCTTGGCCAGAAGCATCGTTCATTCTCCATACCTGGAAAAATAAAAACAGACATGTTTCAAAAATTATTTAAAGTAATGTTTCATGAAACTAACCGACCCCACCTAAAATGGGAGAAGGGAAAGACAAAGAAGAATGTTTTATCAAATTACTCGTAAAAACAAACTTATTTTATATGACTAGACAATATGGTAGATCCTGACTGCGTAAATCTCATGATTTCTTCTTATTAAAATTATATTTACTTATATCCACAAAGTTTCTCTATGTCCTGAGATGGACGTAAGAAGAGCTCCTGACACTAAGGCAGGCCTTAGCTATTCTTACATCCTTGTTTGTTATCCTTTGTAACTTCTTGGATCTTTTTTCCAGTATATCAACAAGACGTCACGTGTCGTTTGAAATTTTTAAATAAAATGTGGACTTATTAAATTGTCTTTCGATGAATCATAGTTCGCTACAAACTCTAAACTCACGACAACCATCTACAATCTACACCCTCATATCTCTTCGGCTACATTAGACCAATTTCTACTTGTAAATTCTATTAATCTTATTACTAGCCGGCAAAATTTGAGTTCCGGTCAAAAAGAATCAAGTCATCGTCGCACATAGACATATCATCAATATCATCATACATACTGTCAGTAAGCAGCATCTCAGGCTTGCCTGCCTCCAGCAGTAGAACTGTAATGTTTGTTTTCAACTATGTAAAATAAAATAAAGTTACCTAAACATACTCCAGGTTGCGGCTCCATGTAGTAGTGCCACACGTAGTCAGTGGACTGGAAGTACGGAGCCAGCGCCGGTATATCAGTGAGCAGCATCTCAGGCTTGCCTGCCTCCAGCAGCAGAACTGTAGTGTTCTTGTTTTCTGACAGTCGAGAAGCTAGTACGCTGCCGGCTGAACCTGCGCCTACTATGATGTAGTCGTATTCCGGGAGTGGAGATGAGAGACCTGAAATAATTTGAATGATGTATTGTAATTTCCCTCTCATGCTGGTAGGTAGCAATATCGCAAGATTTTGGAGATAGAGCACCATAGTTTATAGCCAACACTGCCAACAGTAATACCTATAAGTTGATAAGCTAAATATAAGACGACTAACTAACTAGTATGCTAAAACTAGCCAAATCAAATGTAGGGATTCTTATAAACAGAATTCTCTACAGAACTTGACATCCATTTAGATCTTGATTCTTTTGTTGGATATTAAATTTGGGTTCCATTTTCACATTAATGTATTTGGTGGGATTTGGGCTACTACAGCTATGAAACTATGAAACAAATTAAATACTTATCTAATTAGGTTCTATGAAGGTTAATAAGCAGTTCAATGTTCGGCTTATAATTCGCATATTTTTATTTTTATTGATTTGGTGTGAGTAATATGTTTCTGAGTAAGTTTATCATTGTGAGTGTATTTGAATTACCAGCAAAAAAAAATCGTTGAATATATGAGTGTGTGCAATCCAGTTATGCTGCTAGTTTACGGCTTACGAAATTAGTAAATCGACATTTTAATGTGCGGTGCGCCAATATACATGGATGTTGTTAGTAGTCAATGCGTATATATAAAAAACACTTAAGGGAACTCGATGGGAATTGGCTTCTGAGGAGTCCCCGCGATTGCAAGCTTAGAATTTATAGTATTTGAAAATATTACTACGAAAAAGATGCTATCATTTATACCAACTCACAAGTGTTAACACTTAAGTTCGGTTAAAATACTTTTCAATTTGGTAAGTTGGTATGAATGATGGCATCCTTTTCGTAGATTATTTCAAACACTTTAAAATTCATACTATGAATCTAAGTGACGGATCGAAACTACTGCGATTACAATTTGCGAATTAAAGAAATCAATTAGCTTAATATTTCTTTTTTATCTGCGTGGTCTTTACTTACCTATTTCTTTTAGATCCGCATGTGGCTTGCTCTTGAGTGTGTGTCACCACGCTTACTCAAATATTTTTGCGGCATTGATATAAAGACTATTTTGGAAAAGGCGTGTCCTAATTAAGATGTTTCTGTAGTTTACCGTTGAGACCTTAGCCAAAATACGAGTAACTGTAGTTTAGAGTTCACTGACTTTCATGATATAATAATAAATGTTTATTTGACTTCGTACATTAACCTTTAAAAAAATTTGATCTTAAAAATTGCCGATCGTCTGTATTCATGCATGTACTTATTTCATTTAATTACTTTTCTTTCGTGTACTCTATGATTGTAAAGGCAGATGCTATTGATCGATAGAATTTACCGATCTTCTTAAAAGCGAGTTTGAATCATCTATCGGATAGATGATTGAAACTCTTTCGTTTTTGAGAAGTCTTAACATGAGATATCGAAAGAGACCTTTAGTTTAGCAGTATACTGATATATAGATAGATACTAAGAGAAACATGCATATGTTTTTTTCATAGTGGGTATAAAAAAAAGATATGCATATAAGAAGGTCTTATATGCATATGTTTTTTTATATTTACTTATCACATAATATGTTACTGTGTATTAGCAAATGATAGCTTGCGTAAAGTTAAAACACAGGTTTAACAATACGAGCAAGGTCGTTTAAAGTTAAAAATAAACAGGTACCACCCTACATGTGATAGTTATGCATTGAAGGTTAACCTAACTTTGTTGCGACATGCATATTTTGTCAATAATAACTTATTTATTACTTACTCAACGTATTCTGCCGGTTTTTTTTGTAGAGCTACTAGTTTTGCCATTACATACATAAATCATAGTTTAGTTGTTCAATCTTGAAATAGTAACCAAAGTTGTATTTAATTAAATAAGAAAATTTACTAACGCCGCGCCGCATACATTAAAAATTTTTGCGATTATTTGTACAAATTTTATTTTATATATTCTCTGTAAGTAGACATTTTCGGGTACATTATTTTTTAAATAAATAAACAAAGTAAAATCCTTCGTGTATTATGGGCTACAGAGCGTAACAAATTTGTCTTTTATCAATTACGCCGATTGGAATCTAAAATTAAAAAAATGAAACTTACCATTAGGCAGTCCGTACGGGTCTCGGAGGAAGTCAAAGTAGTCTCCAAATTGTTTTGTCTCTTCATGCTTCCTGGTCGCATAGTGAATAGCGTCTAGCAAAGATTCCTTGTAAGGCCAAAATATTCTACCACTCCTTGCATTCGAATCAGGTGTGTCACGTCCCGAATCACTTATGAAGGCTTCGTCTTTAGAACTTTTTACCCCGAATATCAATGAGAGTAGTAAAAAGATTGTAAACATCTTTTTGAAAAAAAAAAGTATGAAAATATTCTTCTTCTTTAGCCGTCCCGCGGCTTGTAAGGACGAGGCTCGTAGTATGAGTGCGTGCCAAGTTACCCGTAAGCCTTGATCTTGCAGCTTCGTCCAGATAACAGTAAGCATACGTACATTCCAAAACGAGTTAAGAGTAACTTCGACCGTAACAACCTATTTTTGAAACCCCGACAAAAATCTATGTCAAAAGGACAAATAATCTATCAAAAAGTCTATCAGTCTGGCTATGTGTCTCTATGGCTGCGTAGCGCTCGAACGGATGGACCGATTTCAATGCGGTTTTTTTACGTGAAAGCAACTCCCCTTGCGGTCGTTCTTAGCCATATTTGATGAAAATTGGTTCAGTCGTTTAAAAGTTATTCGGTGCTTTCGGTGATGTTCACGGTTTGTAATTTACCTGGAAAATGATAGATAGTGCTACGGATTAGAATATTATGTAGTTCCGCCACTTATCACTAGTTGGTGTCGTCGGGGGTTTTTAGTTTGCTTGCAAATCAACTTGCTTAATATTCAATATTTGAAAAAGGGAAGGGAAGGTCGTAACTTCTCTCATAACCGAAGGATCTAAGTAGCTGTCATTGTTAATATTCATAAAATTAAAATTATTAATATACCAGTAGGTACCTCCTACTGTCTACCAACCAGCCATCATTAAATTCTCCATACTCATCCTCCGGGCTTATCAAACAACGTATACATGTAAATAAACATAGATTTTTCTATTACTGTACAGAGGTTTAATGCTGTCAGCCTTGTTGGTTTGCCACGCGGCGATGCGTTGGAGACTCCTTTTTATTACGAATTTTTATTTTATTTAAATTTGTAAAAATATAAAAGAATAAAGATATTTTTTGATGTGTAAAAAATATTTAGATTATTTTTGCAAATAAAAATTTGCTGTAATGTAATGTCCTTGACAATGTGTGTTTTTTTTTTCAAATCTGTCGTAGTTTAAATAATTTTGTCATTCACAAGGAATGAAAAAGCAAAAGAAAAAAGTATTTTTTACACGGAATATTTCAAGTCGATTTTACGGAAATCTGTCATTATGGCCACATGTCATAAACCTCTGACTTATTATTGTGAAATGCTAACTTACAAAAACGATGCTTGGTCATTCACACGGGTCATTCACCTGTGATTAAAAAATCATGGCATTCATTTTACTACACACGAAGGTTACCAAAATAAAAAAGGAGTGTGATTTGTTTACGTACTTAAAATATAATTGAATTAAATACTTAAGAGGTAGATAAAAATAATAGATGAATTAAAAATAATGTAACGTATCAACTCCAAGTTTTCTTAATCATATCGGCTGCCTTCTCTCCAATCATGATTGCAGGAGCATTCGTATGAGCGGTAACAGTGCGTGGTATGACACTGGAGTCTACCACCCTCAACCTCGCTACTCCATACACCCGCAATTCCGGGTCTACTACAGCAAGTGGGTCCGTGTCTGGGCCCATCCGACATGTAGCTATCTGGTGGTGAAGAGTCGCGGTTAGAGTCCTCACAGCACACTCCCAGTACTGGTCTGTATCAAATTTAAAATTTCTACATGCCGGGTATTGCGCTCGATGAATCTTAGCTCCCAGCCTTTGAAATGGCGCCGTTGCAGCCAATGCTTGGACATGACGAATTGCAGCTACAAATGTAGCAACATCACTTGGATCTGTCAAGTAATTTCCGTATAGTCTCGGATAGCTGAATGGATTATTGTTCTTCAATTCCAAATATCCTACAGACTTTGGATGTACTAACATTGGGAATGCCGTCCACGTATCAGTATTGTCTATAGATCCATAGGCTCCGTTGAAAACTTCTTCTCTAATCATCATTCCTCTCCTGACCGCTTTACTTCCTGTTGGACCACCATCTGACACTAAAGAGCCACCGATACTTATCAATTCTATATCTGGTACATCTTCTGGGTCATCAGATACTGGAGTTTTGATGTATCCTATACCTTCCGCAGCACCGGTAGTTGAGACAGCAGTATCCCCGAACTGAAACCATTGTAGAACTGTGCCTAATTTTGTTTCTCTACTTTCAATAAAACTTATATTGTTTACGTTTAGAGTGAAAACTATTCCAGGGAATGTTATATGATCGTAAAGAATTTGGCCTACGGGTAAATCTTGAATGACGGGGATTCCGAATCGGCTAAGATGGTCTCTTGGTCCGACGCCAGACAACATCAGTAATTGGGGTGATGCTATTGGTCCTGCAGACAGAATTACTTCTCTCCGCGCTCTTACTTCGTAACGTAAGCGATTTCTAGCATATTGGACTCCGTAAGCAACCCTCGTTTTTGGATCGATAAGAACTTTGGTGACTGTGCTCTTTGGTAGTATATGAAGGTTTGGTCTTCTTTTGTTCGGATGCAGGAACGCCTTTGCAGCGCTAACTCGTTTGCCACTGTGAATGGTTCCTTGTAAGTATCCGAATCCTAATTGCTCGGGGGCGTTGTAGTCTACTGTTGGATGTCCTAATTCTCTTCCAGCCTCCAAAAATGCATCAATGAGAGGAGTTCTGAAATAAAATAAATAATTAAAAACACCACTAATTAAATGATAGTTATTTCCTAATTAACGAGGATAAAAATTAAATTTGCAATTTCAATAATCTGAGATAAATTAAGAAAAAAGTCGTAAGAGATTATGAAAGTATTTGTCTATGATTCAATTTGGAAATTGTCAATTATAGAAAAATCTGAAACGTTTAGTGTACAATTTAAAGTTACCTTTCTGGGACGAACTCCACGTTCAGTTCGCCAGAGTTTCCATGATATGGGGAATCCTCATATCCTTGCAGACTGGCTCGTTCGGACTTCATGTAGTAGAATAGGACGTCCTTGTATGACCTGAAAAGATAAAAACGCTCATAACCTCAGCTATTAGACATAATTGTTAGTTTACTGACATTGCCTGGTTATTTTTTAATTGAATAGGTGTCTCCTTGCATTGTATGTAATTACAAACGTTAACGTAAAACTTGCATGCCCTTGTATCAAGCATCAAGAACTATAACATGACTAAATGCAAATGCAATTATTACATATATATTGTACCTAAAAATAAAAATAAAATACTATTCATACCAATACATTTTTGAAAATACATGCCTTGAAATCCTTTGTCGTTTGACTTGTTGCCATACCATTTCTTTTTTTGCTGATTAAGTATATTATACGATGACCTTATAAAAGGGCAAGGATTTGAATTAAAAAAAAAAGAATTACATGCAATCTTTATTCAAACAAGTAGGTACTTTTCGAATTTCAAAGCGACGCTTAGAGTGATATTACATTTTTTTTTAAATTAATAATCAAGTGCAACTCATGATGACGTTCTTTTTTTCAGTGCATTCTTTAAAATGCAAAATGTATAAAAAATAAAAAGTATTAAGTTTTTTTGAAAAAAATAATAATCGTACAAGCTTTTATTGTAAGGCCAGAATACTCAACATGACAAACTTAATAAGCCGAAAGTCGATGAAGTTATGGGGTTACGTCGTTTTATTACTGAGTTCCATCGATGACCTTCCGTCTGCGTGATCAGACTCTAGTCATTGTCTACCATAAAGAGTTTGTCAAGACAAATCATACGAGTCCTACTCAATGAGGTTTTGTTGTTTTATAACTGAGTTCGGTCGAATATCTCCCGGCTCCATCATCAGAACAGCTCACTGACTTTATTATATTTATTTTTATTACTCAATATTTTTATTTATAATATTATTATATATTGTCATTCGAATTACATAAGTAGGTAACCAAAATTTCAGTTCAATCGGTTGAAGATAACTGGTTAAATATTGAGTCGCAAGATTTCACCTAAATAAACATACATACATACAAGATCCATTGAAAATTAAATACAAGCTTGTAAAATTTATAATTCACGACATATTCATGCTCACAATCCTGTTCTGACTTTATTCATGGTATAAGGTATTTTCTGCCACCCGGGGCAACGACACGAGATGAGGCAAGGCAAAAAGAATTTATTCTGATGCTTTTCTATAGACAAAATGTCCGCAAGCTTGCGCTTGAGCCCTTGTGATTTTGTAAGATTAAATGCCTAACATCTCTATAGGTGTCCGAGCAGCATTATTAAGGTAGGATATAGGTCCAAACCTGGGACCTCACTTCTTTCTCGCAACAAAATCGCTCAGATCATCTCAATAATTCGCCAAATCTCGTTTATACATAAGTTTAGTAAATAGGTGCAGTATGGAGATTACAACTAGTTACTTATCATAAAAATACCCTTTTCTAGATTATCTAGACTGTACGCCATTGCAGATTCCCGAAGTAATCAATTGTTTTTTTTCTTGACTCCCGAATCGCTCATCTTTCGACTGAACAACACTCATCAACAATCTATTTTGAGATTGAAAAATGATAATCACCATCCATAATTCCCGTCTGCGGCTATCCTGTCCCACTCCTGCGGCCGGCCCCTGGTGTAGATCATGTAGTTTATGACGCTGGTGCCTCCCACTGCTCGTCCTCGAGGCCAGTAGCATCTGTTATTCTCCATTCCTGGTTATATAGACAAGCTATTTTAAACAGATTGAGATTTAAAAACTGTGACTTTGCTTGAAAGTTTTTTAACGAAAATCCACTTATGTTGTCATGTTATTTAAGCCACTAAAGGCATGTGGTTACGACCAAAAACAACGATGTAATGATGAAATTCGGACCACCGGCTTAAAGTGCCTTTCGACAGCGGAGACGCTCTATTATAATGACAATTTAATCAATTCTTTTTCAAATGAGTAACGCAGAGATAAATACAAATAATGCGCACTAAAACGTCAGCTTTGGAGTAAAATACAAATCGAAGGATGTAGTCAGTGTGGCACAATGTTATTTCCAATTTTCGTAGATTAAGGCGAATAAGATAAAATCTTACCTAGGCACACTCCAGGCTGTGGCTCCATCCAATAAGGCCATGCGTACTCAGTTCTTTGGAAGAATGGAGCTATACTTGGCACGTCCGTGAGTAAGTTCTCAGGTTTCCCCACCTCCAGAACTAATACTGTGACGCTGGGGTCTTCAGACAGGCGGGCGGCTAAGGTACAGCCGGCAGAACCAGCGCCGACGATTATGTAATCATACTCCGTGTAGGGTGATTTGAGACCTGCAAGGATAAAATATGAATGGATAACAAAAGAAGAAAACTGATATTTTCCCATAAAAAGAGGTTTAGTTGGCCGAGACTTGTAAAATCTACTCACGGTGTCAAGATATGCATTACACAGAGAATTGAATATAATATTGCGCTTGCGCAAATAACATGGAACGAGTTTTGGTCGGCATCAAATTGCAAGACTGAGTTCGTAATGTGGAGATCTGATACCCGACAAAAGTTCAGGACATCATGCTCTTTATGGTTGCGACTTTAAAATAGAACAAAGCAGAACACCTGGCTAGGAGAACCGTTGGTGACACAAGCTGCCACCCCATAGGATGGGAAAGAGGACGGTAGCTTTGTGGGACGCGACATCTCAGCTATTGTTGGGTAAACTGGTTCGGAAGGAAGGAATGGCGCAGACAAGAGAAATATGATGAAAGTTGACGATGATGAGACAAAAAATGCTCCATCTTTGTTATGCGCCCGAAAACTAGAATTCTGGTTTAATTAGTTTTATTTGGATATCCAAAGCTACAAGTTTCTGTGTTTATCGGACCGGTATTGACGACCTGGTTGTTTGATTCGTTCTTAGAACGAGTTGCTAAGGATGTTCCAAATTAGGCGAATTTACTTATTTGGAAGAATATCTTATTTGATCATCCAGCTGGTTCATCTAGCGGCGCCTCTGGCTACGAGACTATTCATATCAATTTTTTTTGAAGATATTCGAGAAATTTGCATACAAAACTTTACATCTAGGTTCTCGATTAATATTCAAGCTTGTTCATACTCGCAATAGGTACACGACACATCTTCCTATTAATATGTGAAAGTTAAGATATTTGTTACTTAAGGGGATACCTGAATTTTACAGGGTCCAGTGCTGCCCCCATTTGAAATAAGTCATTTGAAAGGAAACGGAGACATCATTCAAAATTTTGTCTTGACCAGGCTCTAGATAACCCTTTAAACTACTTTATGAACTATTGTTTACAGTTTAAAGTGAGAACGTGAAGCTTTTCTACGCACAATTGCGAAAAACGGCCACTTTTGGCGTATGTGCGTAGAAAAGCTTCATGTTCTCACTTTGAACAGTAAACAGTAGTTCATAAAATAGTTTGAAGGGTTATCTAGGGTCTGATTAGGACAAAATTTTAAATGATATCTCCGTTTCCTTTCAATTGATTTATTTCAAATGAGGGCAGCACTGGACCCCGAAAAATTCAGGTAGCTCCTTAATGTCGCAAAATGAACAAACAGGGTCATCTTCTTATCGAATGTTATAATAGCTAACAATGATGTCAAATATTTGGGACTGCCTAAAGGCAAAATTATTACACGCGAGTGAACTAGCGTACAGGTTTCCTCGCGATGTTTTCCTTCACCGGAATCAAGAAGTGGTAGTTGTTAATGATGGTAAATGAGTACACAAGTCCCGCCTAGTGAGGATCCGATCTCGTGCGTGCCTCACAAACGAACAGCACATCCAATGCCTAAACCGCTTATCCACCACCGCTCCCTAAAACACCGTGCTTTAGCACGTATAAATATGAAGCCTATTTAGATAATTTTACCCGACTCCAGAAGGAGGGTTATGTTTTTGGAGAGTATGTATTTATGTATGTATAATTGTTTGGCTCGCTCTGCAGCCTGAACGGTTCGCTGGAGTTTTGCTTAAGAGGTGTCGTTAGATTCGTATTTACTGTGAGAGTGACACTGGGTATACCAAAAAAATAATAATGACTACTTGTCTTCATAGAACAGATGACTGGAAGAGATCCCTATATGGGATAAGTCAGCCATTGTATATTTGCTCTTTCGAATGTTTTGTACTTTATTTTGTTCTTTGGTACAATAAAGTTATTACAAACAAAGAAACAGATATTATACTTTTTATCCGGTAAAATGTAAGGTTCCCGTGGGATTGTGGCATTGCCGTGAGAAACAGCTAGTTATTATTTTATTGAATTTTGAGAATTCTGTAAATGTCATTAATTTTGACGTCACTTTGTTGGAAACACAGTGATCCATATTTATTTATAATGGTATTTGAATTACGTTATGTAAGCTAAGAACACTTTTTTTTTCTTTATTTTAGTTAACTCTCATCTTCGGTTAGCATTCTTGTGACTTGCAACACTTAATGCATCTTGCATAAGTGCTACACATAGCTCAATTACTTTTTACCTTGCACCGATTTTTAATGTCGAAATATTGTTTCATTCGTAAATGTATAAAAATTTTAATATTTTCTTGCCATTTTAAAAAAGGCGTGAAAATATTCTAGGAGGTTTTCTTTCATAAACTTAGGATATTTTTGACTGTTTATTACCCTATTACGGTCTCCTCATATCATCATAAAGATCGTATGTATGACGCATGTACTACATATTGCTTTTGCTGTAATTTTTTTTTCATTATGAATATACTTAATGATATTGTACACCGAAAATTCCCTTAAATTAAGGGAAACGTTGGTTTGCAATATGCTAATGTTTCGGATTCCTGATTTCATTGTACACCTATAGAATAATCAAATTTCTAGGCGTGGTATTTGGTTTGGTTATGATTCGGGTATTGGTTTCATTATTATTCATATAAGGTCGGGGAAAAAGTCTTTTCACATATGTACAATATTGCAATAAAATTTCTTTGGCTGTACTATTACATTTCAAAACAAGTTTATTTGATATAGGCAAATAACAAAAAAAACCTTTGTCAAGAACACCATCTAGTGATGAGTAGCGGAACTAACGAAGTCGTATAGGTAGTTCTGCTATTCATCACTAAATGGATATCCGTAACGCCATCTATTATTTGCTAGAGAAAGCCCTGACCTTCAAGCGTTAACATCAAAAACTTTTAAACGGCTCCACCGATTTTCATCACACAACAAGAACCACCGCAAGGGAAGTTGATTTCACGTAAAAAAAACTGCATCGAAATTGGTCCATCCGTTCGAGCGCTCGGACGGATGGACCAATTTCGAGGCAGTTTTTTCTACGTGATAGCAAGTTCCTTTGCGGTGATTTTTACAAAGGTCAGTCTGGCTTTATACACTGTACCAAAATTCGGGGTAACTTGCAATAAGGTGACCAAAGCAAAAAAATGGAGAAGAAGCGGTCGGAATTGATAAATAGAAAGGGTGTGGTCTATCATCATCAGCATAACTCTAGACCACATTCATCTTTAGCCACTCAGCAAAGGTTAAGAGAATTCGGCTGGGAAGTGTTAGTGTTCTTTAGGCAGTGTGAGGGTGACACCAAGAGAGAACTGCCAAAACTATTTGTCCAGTTTTTTTTGTTTGTTTGTATGTTTGTAATAACTTTATTGTACTATGAAAACACACAATTATATAAAATAACAACAAAGAGTAAATTGACAACGGCGGACTTATCCCATAATGGAATCTCTTCCAGTCAACCGGCAGTTTTTTTTAAATCAGAAGTCCCATAATTCCTACAACAACGGAATCATGTCCTACTTACAAGATGGCATTAAGTCGTTGAACAAAATGGCACATATGTACTATAATTTATTGTAAATGAAATTAAAAAAAATGTCTTGAGTTTTCGTTTGATATGCGAAGAAACTTTTTCCCAACCTATTATGTTCATTTGGTATTGCTTTACGGACTTAAAATTTTGAGATATTCCATTTATTGTTCATACAAAACTTGACCCATAATACAATCCACTGGAAGCAAATTGCAAAACAATCTGCGTAAAGCCAACCCCTTAAAAATGGCTTCCCGCCAAAATCTCGTACGTGACGGGTTATATGCCAGGTATGTAAAACTAAAGACATCAACGGGCCTCGAGATAATGTCTTTACAGTTACTTCGAAATTTATACAATGTCCTTTATTATTGATGAACTGCATCACCCCTTGAAATATTTGTACTTAACAAATATTTCAAGGGGTGATGCAGTTCATCATTTTGAACAACTTTTGCTAATAAAGTTAAAGCGAAATACGAAAAAAAAATTTTGGTTCTCATACAAATCGAAGTAGTCCCGCGATATCGATACTATGGAATATTAAAATTATTTTTCATATTTCATTATGTATAAATTTATTGGGAAAAGTTGTTCAAAATGATGGAATGAATCATCACCCTTTAAAATATTTGAACTTAATAAAAATATTTCTATTTGATAATAGATTAAATAATTTAATAAGAAATGGCGAAAAAATACCACGTCAGAGGGGCTTGAATCTTGTGACCTTGGTATCATGTTTAACTCCGCACGCCGAATTTATCCACCATATTCTAGCCCATCCTTATTTCATTAATTAATTTGAGTACTTTAGATCTGATGATATGATGATCGATGTTCATCATTGAAAAACTTGGCTAATCATTACCGAATAATTACAATATAGAATATGATAAGGAGGGAATATATGTATTAATGTTTGGTGCTGCGGCTACAAAATCTTTTTTAATAAGACTTACTGCAGTATTGCCGCTGATTATTTATAGAATAGAATTGTTATAATAATTCACATAATAACTCTAGTCAGCATTGACAGAATCCATGCATGTGCATGAGTTGAAGTTATTAACCTATAACATTAAATTATTATTAATTGCTATATTAGCAATGTCGACATCACTAATAGTATCTGATCAAGTCAATTAAATGTCTTCATAGTTACAGGCCTGTGTCACTCCCCGTTTAGGTATCAAAAATATACCTACATTATTATTATGAGCGCGGCGACCACTTCGAAGGGGAAAATTCAGTTACATGCATCGTTTGTCTAGAGTAATAAAATAAGAATGAATTTGGCTTGCAATGGGTGTCTGGTTATCTAAACGAAGTGAGGAGTTCTGACGCGAGCTGAATTAAACCATAGCGCTAACCACATTGAGTAGATATTTCTTTTAATTTCTTTTCTCAGTAACACATCTGTATGTGAGTACTAGTACTTATCCTGTGATAGTTACGTACAAATAATGCCTTTATACCTTACTGGCAGACGCAGCCTAAGGCCAAAGGCCATTTACGGTGATCGTAGGCGCGTGAGAGAAACGAGAGGAATCGAAATAGTGATGAGTTTCTTGCCGCATTGACTATTGACATAATTCTTTTAGATTTTTGGCGGTCTTAGTTTATAAGTGGCGACCTCTGTGGCCTAGTGGTCATCATGACATGCTGTCACACCGGAGGTTCCGGGTTCGATCCCCGGACAGGTCAAGATGGAAAATGATCTTTTTTCAGATTCACCTGGATCGTGGATGTTTATCTATGTAAGTATTTTTTATAAAATATAATATCGTTGACTTAGTATCCCATAACACATGTCTCAAACTTACTTTGGGGCTAGCTCAATCTGTGTGATTGGTCCGTATATATATTAATTTATCATTTATGTATTAAGTTCGACGATGACCAATTTGAGCGTGATCACGATTATAAGATACTCAATCTTTTAATCATCATCGCGAAAATCATAAGAGGAAATCGTTTGGCTGTATATCCATACAAACGTAGTTCCCTGATATTCTTTTTTCCAAAAAAATCTTTGAATATATTAGCATGTCCCTATGTTTTTCTTTTCTTCATAATTTTATAATTAAAAGAGATACAAACCTCCGTAAATCTGAAAAGTTGGTGAGTTGTCTCTATCACATATCGCGACAGGTGGCTCGGGCTCAGTGTGACAGCAATAGATTTTACAAATACTTACAATGTGACACAAATAAGTTGAACAATAATGGCGGACTTCAAAGCACTTTTGTACAAATTCCCAGCACGTAGGTTGAACCAAAAATGGCGGTTATCGGCGCAGATATAAATAATGCGCCGACTGCCATTTTGGTTCAATTTATGTGTCGGGAATTGGTACTAAAATGCTTTGAAGTCCGCCATTTTTTTTCAACTTATTTGTGTCACATTGTACCTATTTTTTTATTCTCTCGACTTTAGTGTTTCCTCAAACCACGCTCACCATCCCGCTAAAAGTGGCCTTTGGGTATTGCGGCCCTGGGCTCTGTGTGCTTAAAACTGTAAAATATTCTGTCTGTCCCCATTACTAATTGAAACTTAGGAAATAGTAATTCCCATAGAAATTATATCAAATTATTGCTCAATGCACGTGGGAACAAATAAAAACAATGTTGATCATTATTAACTTCTACATAATGAATGAATAGTTTTAGTTCGATAAAAGGTATTTACTTGCTTAGGACAAATGATTAAGTAATTAATTATTGAAAAAAGAAAACTTGTTATAGTGAAATTTTATTGAAAAAATAAATAAATACAGGAACAAAAAATAACTAAATAAAAAAAAAAAACTAAATCTAGACTATAAATTAAAACTAAACTTAAATAACTTGCTTTTTTCATTCATTCACAACATTGACAACATTGTCTCTCCCAAGGGGGCAGGGAAACAGGCATTGTAATAGAATTAAAGAAGAATTTATTTAAACATTTAAACTCAGGTGCATTTAACATACAATTCATAAATATAAATAAATAGGCACAAATTACACTGATTAAGCTAGTCCCAAAGTAAGTTCGAGACCTTTGTTATGGCATAACTAACTCAACATTATAATAATAATGATCGTAAACAACCGCTAAATATGTTTGTGTTTGTACGTTTATTTATAAACGATTATCTATAGGTATTTATTACTTCTTTATATTTATAAAGTTATGTTATAATTATATTTCAAGATGAATTAAATAATCAAAGAACACGTCGAAGTTTTTCAAATTTACCTTCATCTTCATTAAATGACACTTGAATGCTAGAAATGCGTTACAAAAATCTTGTGATTCTTACCATTAGGTAGAGGATATTTATCCCGAAGGATATCAAACAGGTCTCCTGGGTTTTGCAGGGCTATGTTTGGCGCTATAGACTGCGCCAGTAATTCCATCATGGGAGTTTGTGGAAAGGATGCGTTCGGCTTCTTCAATTTGCCATTTTTATTTTTTACTCTCATATTTTGACCAAAGATGAAGAAATTTGGTATTAACAGAATAGTCATGCATAATTTGAGAACACTGAACATTTTTAACTCTTAAAATAAAACACTTTGGGACACTTTGGTTAGTTTTCATATAAGTTCGGATTTAGCCAATTTTTTTTTACACGAAACCTAAGTTTTTCTTTTATTATCAATAAAAAATGTACAACTTTTTCAAACGAAACTTCTTAAATGTATCACAAGTCACCGCAGAATACGCACGTAGGGTCGATTCACATGTTTTTCTTCCACGCAATCAACTATAATTTTGCCGTGTCTATGTATTAGCGCTATTTACGACAGGTTCTAAGCTAAGACACAACACAACCTTGCCAGCCCGGCCGGCACTGGCCACTTCATTCGTGTATTATGCTTATAACGCGATGATTTCGAAATAAGTATAAGCAATGAAAGCACAATAAAATAACAGGTCATTCTGAGTACCACATGGTCTCACAGGTGCCTGTCGGCTTGCTCTTGTTTTATGTAGTTCAAAGTAAAAGTAGAGCTTGTGAAATTTATCGGATTTCTCAGAGACAGGTTTTTCAAAATATGTTTATAAAAAATTGGTATAATTTTCTTATTCTTGCAATCTTCTAGTGTTTTTCAATAACAATGTAAAATATCTAAGACCGTCTGATAACACACAACTTTATATATTTTTACTCGACTGCGCCAGAAAGAGGGTTATGCTTTTCGAGAATATGTATAATTGTTTGGCACGCTCTGCGGACTGAACGGCTCAATGGATTTAAGCTTGAGAGGTGTCATTAGCTTTGTCTTAATTCTGTCAGTGACACTGGGTATATAAAAGGCTGCCGGGTTTATTGTTTTTTTTTTTAATAATTACTTGTTTGTTTTGCCTGTTACATTCTTGGCTCTGCTGCTGCTAAACCCGAGGGTCTTGTAAGATTTTTTCCATTCTTATCCAATCCCTCACAAAATAGAAATTCAAAATAAATAACGGGAAACAGTATATTTGGCTTTTTTAGACGGCTGTTCGCACAACCGTCTTATGTATTAACATACGATTACTGACCCCTTGGGAAGTTGTGATGATTGGGACATCACGACTGCCAGAGGGAAGATTGATCATGCGTCAAGCATTCCTGTTAACAGATCCCCTTAACTTTTATATTACAATAGTTATTTTATGTTTCCTTTAGATTCACGGGTCTTTTCATCCCGGTTTTTTGGGAGGCTTGCATGAGGAGGGTATAGATCCAACACGTAAAGGTCCTTTGGAGAAGTTGATGTAATGTGGCGCTCCCGCCAAAACCCATTCCTGAATATGCGTATGAAATGTGTACCCTTGGATAGGTTTCGGTTGGACAACATTTTATCATATTATGTTATTAACTCCCCTTCTAATAATAAGGGGACCAAATTGTATAGTTTTAGCTGCATAGGTACTTATGTTGCGGATGAGTATGATGCGGATGACTTGTATTCTTAATTAAACTTTAAAATAGTCGACGTCTTGCTTTATTTAGAACTAGTTTATGCCCGCGGCGTTGCCCGCGTAGCCTTAATTTTTGACAATCCCACAGGAATCTCATACTGTGATAAAAAGTATACTGTCTTTTCCTGGGCCTCAAACTATATTCATAACAAATTTCATCTAAATCGGTTCAGCAGTTGAAGCGTCTCTTCACGCTTCAACAGACAAACAGACAGATAGAGTTACTTTTGCATTTATATATTAGTAAGAACTTTACAATACAGGTTACTTGTAGAGGTTGGATACGTTTATCTTAAGAGGAAAGAAAAGAAAACAAGAAATTTTCTTGGCAATCTTGAACGTTGAAACATCTCAAAAACAGCCACGTCCGGGCATAAAAACATTGAGTCCACCTTTTATACGTATAAGTAAGTAGAAGTAAAAACACTTTATTGCACCAAAACACATGAAAATAACATTTGAATACATACCTCCGGTGAAGTAGGAAATGCCATCCGAGGCAACCTATGTATGTCATTTAAAAAAAAAAAAACGCTAAATACAGCTAAAACAGTGCTGTGGGGGCTCCTGCCGAATGACGGAGGGTGAATGGAGTACTAACAAAGTCACTGCCTATTGTATAAGCATTTAGTTTTTGAGCAGTACCGGATCTAGATTTGGGGGGGGGGGGCAATAGCAGGCCCCTAAATAGACGCCACCCTCATTTCGTATCGGTAGCATGGGAGGGATGGATATATTTGACGATTTTGCCGCCCTTCTGATTTCGCCGCCCGGGATAAGTGCAGTTCCTATTAGTAAGTACTTAAACTAAATATTTAAATAAATAATAATAAAAAAATACTAAAATGACAGTGCTTATAAACTAACGTCCACGCTGACGAAGTCGCGGGCAACAACTCGTAATAAATAAGTGGTGCGATAGTGAGAATAATACTAACTTAATTATATTGTGATATCAAACATGTGAAATATATCGCCTGGCAACCCGATTCAGGGAACAAATTAATGTTTGAGTCATTCGTTAAAGTCGGTTAAAGTATGAATAACGATTCATGTGGTGGTGCCTTTCACTGTTATTCATATTTACGATTTTCCACCTCTCTTAAAATGACTAAGTTAGCCTTGGTTTCTTGTAAAATCCAAGAAAATTACTAAGGACTAAATTTTGCTGAGAACCTGTGTCAGATTGTCATCTCAGGCTCTCAGTTGAAACTGAAACTATATTAACAATTCAATTTATATTTCAAAAACGTACTTGTGACATTGATATTTTATTATTACTTTGTTGGTCTAATTTAAAATGCCACGAATTAAATTTGAAAAAACCGGTCAAGTGCTGGTCGGACTCGCGCACGAAGGGTTCCGTACCATTATCTATAAAAATCACGTTTGTTGTATGGGAGCCCCCCTGAAATATTTATTTTATTTTGTTTTTAGTACTTGTTGTTATAGAGGCAACAGACATACATCATTTGTGAATATTTCAACTGTCTAGCTATCACGGTTCATGAGTAAACCTAGTTGTAAGTATGATGAAATGATCTGACGTCAATAATCGAAAGAAAAAAAGACAATTATTAAGTGATACAAATATCCAAAGATAAATAAATGATAGTTGACTTTTGACTTTTTACAGACTAATAGGGTCCCAGTACGGAATCCTAAAAAGCTTGGATTTTATTGTCTATTGCTTAATGTTTTATCGTATGATTAACAATTTATCCAGTCATTTTATTTTAAATTTGTGTTAAGTGCTGATTTATTCATATATTTATTGTTACTTTGAGCATATACTCACATTTAACCGTGACATAAAAACTTGACCAAAATGATATTTATAGAATGCTTTTAACTTTGGTAATTCGGTGCAACCGGAGCCAACATACCATGTAATGCATTGCAATGCAACAACTAACAGTCGGCGCACGCCAGGCTGAAACTCGAGCAATTTTGGTTGATACGAAAGCACGTCACTATGACAAACTTTCATATCATGGTGCGGACAAAATTCGGAAACTATCAACAAGGGCAAAGGCGTTAAACAAGGCTGCCCCCTATCTCCAAGACTGTTCACAATAATTATCGATGAGGTACTTAGAACGCTGGAGGAAGAAGAAAGCGCAGTGAGACTCGACCAAGATCTGGAAATAACCCTGCCCATGATATTATCTTTCGCGGATGACTTGATACTGATCGGGGAAGAAATAGAAGTAATCGATCGAATCATTACAAAAATGAAAGAACTTCTCCGTTCAGTTGGTCTCACCATAAACGAGACTAAAACTAAATTAGTTATTCGAGACCCTCATGGTCCACCTGTCGAAGAACAACGAAGCAGAATACTTGGAGGAGCCATAATTAAACCCATGTCAGAAATCAAGTACTTAGGCACATACATTTCAGCTAAACACAACCGGAAATCAACTATCAAAAACCGTTGCGTCAAAGCAATAAAAAATTCAAAAATGTTATTACCATTTATACAAAAGAATCAAATAGAGTGGAGCATCGCAGTGTTAATGTACAAAATGGTAATTAGGCCGTGCATGACATATGCTTTGAACGTTTCTGCATTGACAAAACAAAATCGGTCAAGACTTAGGAAATACGAACGCTAAATACTTCGAGGATTACTTGACGTCGCCAAAGACACACCAAAACAAAAAATAAAAGAAATCCTGAAAGGAAAGACTGTATCCAAAATAATAAAGGTACGAAGGATATCATACTACGGTCATATACTGAGACGCCCAATCCCACACCTACTTCGTGCAATTTACAAACGCAAAGAAGCCAAGCGGAAAGTTGGACGACCTATTTATACTTGGGAAGACTCCCTCAATCACGATATCTGCCACTACACACACAAAACAAAAGCAGAATGGATGGAAATAGCAGGAAATCGAACCCTCATTAAAAAAGAAGCGGAAAGAATCTATGAAATATCAGAAACTGATACAGAAACTGAATTAGAATCGGAAGAAGAAACACCAAACCAACCAATCGCCAGAGATGGCTTACAAGCAACACCCCGAAGAAATAGATGTCGCAAAAGACCACCGACACCAATATCGCTTAGACAGTGATCAGTATACCAATCTCTGTAACACCACAACACCAAAATCAGTAAATCAATTTTGTTTTCGTCTTTGTACGGCCAGTGCCCCACTGGCCATACAGATTTGTTTTCGTCCCTGTATGGCCAGTGGGGCACTGGCCATACAGGGACGAAAATAAAATAAATGAAACCATGTGGATATCACTTACAAAATAGTAAACTAAACTTGGTATGAGGTAATAATACGATGCGGGGGAAAAAAAAAGGAAAAAAAACGGGAGTGACGAAAGTGAAGGGGAGAAAAAAAAAATTTTTTTTTTTTTTCTCCAGCTTCGAGGCGCTGTATTTTTGCGAACTTTTATTACTTTGCTGAACTAAAAAATGTGGGGTCCTTGATTTTTGATAAGCCTCAGAGAGAAATCAGTAGCCAGAACTCATTAGCTTAGAACAAAGAAGCAAGATTCAGAAATCGAACTACATAAAAAAATAAATAATAATGTTCATAGGAACCAGAAAAATCAGTAAACAGAAACTCGGCTGCGAAAAACAGAAAACCCAGAAGCCAGAAGTGAAGAGTGTAAAGACCAGTAAACTGAAGTCAGAAGTCAAATTCCAGAAGACAAACCAGAAGGCTGCACTATTACGACAGTGTCAACAAATCTCTAATCTTACGAAGAAGACCTGCAGAGCAACGCGACGGATACAAAACAACAAAGCAGTCTATTATTCTTCCAAGTATATATCACACACCAAGTATTATATCTATCCTCCCCATACTGATTTGATGCTGGTATTCGGTCGGTTCTTTCAACTCCCTCTCTCTCCCCTACTCCCTGACTGCGAATATCTCCTACACTCCTTTATCCCTATCTACGAGTCTAACTGGTTTCTCGAGCCATGAGAGTGGTATAACGAGGTTTGGCGTCGCCATGTTCTAGGGACTGAGGACGATATACATGCATCGGCTTTGGTCTGCAAGCGTGATGACGTACTCTCCAAGGTAAACCTCATTCATAAGCTCTTGCAGCGTAACTGCTGGCTGGGAGGACTCAGAACAGAACAGAACAGATACGAAAGCACGTCACTATGAAGTATGACAAATTGAAAGACACTTAATTAAATTTATTTGCATATTTTTTTTATTCATAAAAACTTTATTGATCCGTAATATTACAATTGTTTACAATTGGCGGACTAATGCCAAAAGATTTCTCTCCCAGTCAACCGTAAGGATAAACAGAAATCTAGTTGCGGCGTAAAATAATTACCTAAATAAATCCGACACATACGTAATGAATATACCTACATATACCTACAATTATTATATGTATATACAATATACATACATAAATATATAAAAAATGAAGGATGATGGTGAAAATAAAAAATAAACCTTGTTTTAAAATTTGAGTGTACATTTCTTTTAAAAGAAAATTTCGTTGAGATGTCCTTGATGTCACCGAGTAAAGCATTCCAGAGCATAAATGAGGTAAACCTAGATATATGTTTTTGAATACACAAAAGTAGCGACAACTAGTAGTAGGAGTAGATAGTTGGTGTACCGCATGGATACAAAAAGGAAATTAGCCAATAAAATTGCTCCGGGAGCGAACACGGATAAAGGAGTGATGAAAATAAAAACTAATGAGTGTTATTTTATGTGTGTATCAAAACTTTGAGTGAAGACAATAAGGTAAAAAAAGTGCAGATGGGTTGAATAAAAAAGTGAAATAGAAACATATAAGTATGCACAGGTTTATTTGCTAGGCAAATTTAAAAAAAGCGGCCAAGTGCGAGTCGGACTCGCCCATGAAGGGTTCCGTAGCAGCAAGTAACATAATATAGTTCTTGTAGTTTGTTGTAACTTTGATCGATGTTTTAATAAACGTGTTAAAAAAAAAAACTACTGACTAGATCTCGTTCAAACCAATTTTCGGTGGCAGTTTGCATGGTTTTTTTTTTAATTTTATCATTACATTTTACCACTTTGGAAGTGTCTCTCGCGCAAACTATTCAGTTTAGAAAAAAAATGATATTAGAAACCTCAATATCATTTTTGAAGACCTATCCATAGATCCCACACGTAGGGGATTGATGAAAAAAAAAGTTTCATGTCTATGGGGAACCCCCAAAATGTATTGTTTTTTTTTCTATTTTTGTGTGAAAATATTAATGCGATTCACAGAATACATCTACTTACCAAGTTTCAACAGTATAGTTCTTATAGCTTTCGGAAAAAAGTGGCCGTGACATACGGACGGACAGACAGACAGACGGATAGACATGACGAATCCATAAGGGTTCCGTTTTTTGCCATTTGGCTACGGAACCCTAAAAACCATCTTTCAAGTTTAAAAGTTATGAGGGTATAACTTTTAAACCGCTGAACTGATTTCCATCAAACATAGCAAAGAACTCCATCAAGTCAGCATTCAAATAAAAAAAAAATCGCTTTAATGTCGGCCCATTCGTTGAGCCGCTACGATGTTACATGACGGCACGTAAAACCAATAACACCCCTTTTTCGTCGGGGGTAAAAAGGTAAAGGGGAATCGAACCAACGTTCGTACTACTTCGTACTGTTACATACTTAATCTATGACAATATATCGCTGATCTGCAGTATTGCCAAAATTGTAAGAAGAGTCAGCAATATACTGCCATAAATTAGACAGCGGATCCCAAAAATAGTCAGTCGTCATTTTGGGATTTCGGTAATTAGTACCGAAGAGCCAATCCAGGGGTCCACCGCGATTCTCAAAGTTTTCTTAATGGTTTCATAAGTGTAGTGACATCAATAACGCTAGTGTGTAAATAGTGATAAATGAAAAATTAAATAAACAATAAGTTTTGCCAAATAAAAAAAATTGTTTTTTTTTAAATATTTCCTGACTAGCTCGAAGTAACAGTACGACCCAACCATACCATACCCTCCCAAGAGAAGTTCGAATCTCATCCATTCAGTCATAAGACACACACACAGTCTTAGACATAGGCAAGATACTGGTATTGTGTACTAGACATGTGTCGTTCCGGACCGTAATAGTTCTTGGAACTATGTCCGGAGCTGGAACGACATCGGTCCAATCCAAGCTGATATGGCTAGTCGGTCCACAGTTCCTAATCTGATGCACCTTTTTCGCTTTATCTGCATATATTATATCCATTACTCTCTTCATGCATGCGCTCTGGTTACGAGTATTACTCCTTACCTCTTCTTTTTCGGCGAGCGTTCTGCGACCAATGTGCAGACGATTCTGGTCGAAGAACGTTCGCCGAGGCCGACCCTGTCCAGCACTTCCATTTACATTTAAAAAATTATCCATCCTTTCTACATACAGTTTTGTTTTCAGAGAGTTTCCTGTTACAAGACTAAATCACCTCTACGGTACGGAACCCTTCGACTTGCACTTAGCCGGTCTTTTTCGTTTGTAGGGTTCCGTACAAAAAAAAAAAAATGGAATCCTTCTGTCTGTTCGTCCGTCTGTCACAGCAAATTTGCTCCGAATCTACGGGACCAAATCAAGTGAAATTTTATTAGGATGGTGTAATCCTATGATCCAAACACAGATGTGCAAAGTAAATTTTCGGGGCCCATTATCGGGGTCCGAACTAGGAAATTAAAAAAAAAGTTTTGCATTCCTTACTGTATCATATATCAAATGAAAGGACTGGTTGTGAGGATCTCAGGTGTAGTTTTTGTATTTATTGTAAAATACATGGTTTTGATTTTATTCATGAAAGGAGACGAAAGTTAACCCATCTACGAAACTACTGAGCCTAAAATAACAAAATATAGTTGTCTTTTAGATTGCTTGTAGATTAAAGGAAATCTTATAGGAATTCTATCAATAGGTATGACGAATGGAAAAATAATTTTAGCCCAGTTAGATTATAAAAAAAATATTGTACACGTACTTTTTCTTTTCTCCAAGAAACAAAAAATTACAAAGATACAGCGCATTGAAATCTCGCATGACGTCACGGCTACGATCGATTTTTACATAGAGATGACGTCGCAAGCCCCCACTCCGGAACTTTGATGCTTCGTATCTTTGTGAAGTTTTACTTATTTGGCAAACTGAAAAAAATAGGTCCATCATTTTTGGATAATCTAAAAGACGGACTAATTACAATTACCTATACTTTTCTAACCCTGTCATCACCCCGTCCACTTAAAGAAAGTCTTTGGCATTGTACGGAACCCTCTCCACGCGAGTTTAACTAGCACGTGGCCGGTTAATTACTGCTACATAAACAGCAGTAATTACTGCATTGCCATGAACGTACTATGATTATCACATCACATATGTAAATAAGGTTCTATATTTAACCAACCAGTATGTTTCTCAATTACATTTGATTATTTATAGATGAACTTCTTATGATTAGTTACTTACATGACAGTTGATTGATAGTGCAAATCGTTTAAACTTTAAATTAAGCAACAAGTTATAAAAATACCGTAGGTAAGTGATTCTTGAGTCAGATACGTAAGGACTTGTACAATATGTAACTAAAACCCTGTTCGACCCCTGTAGGAGCAACTCAGACCGTCAATATGAACAACTTTTCCTATGAGACCAATGCTTGAAACTCGAAGAAAAATCGACATTTTCACACAAATTGCCGGGCCGACCGACCACTTTTGTATGAAAATGTCAATTTTTTTTCGAGTTTCAAGCATTGGTCCCATAGGAAAAGTTGTTTATTTTGACGGTCTAAGTTGCTCCTACATGGATCGGACAGGGTTTTGGAACGAAGTTCCTTATCGCGCGTTGCGAAAGGGGGCTAGACGGAAAAAATTAAGACCAAAAGTTGTAATGACACTTTTTGTTCATTCAAATTTATGAAAATAATAAAAACTTGATTTTAGAACGCAGAAAAGAGTTTGAATGTAATTTAGACCTATTTATATTTATATTTTACTTCGTTCCATCCGAGTGTCCCTTGATACCTCTCAAGTTTTTTTTTTACATATTGTAGAGAGAGAGAGAGATAGATGCATGTGTCTGACTTTCTCTACCCGACTATAAATCGCACATAGTGACGGAACAACCGCTAAATCAATTGTTGTAACTGGATCCATCCATCGCTATCTTTATTTTATTGACCCCCGACAAAAAAAAGGGCTGTTTTAAGTTTAACGCTAATGTCTGTCTGTATATGGCATTGTAGCGCTCGAACGGTTGGACCGATTTCGATGCGGTCTTTTTTACATGAAAGCAAGTTCTCTTGCGGTGATTCTTAGCTATGTTTGATGGAAATTGGTTCAGCCGTTTAAAAGTTAATGGGAAAGCCCAGACTTTCAAGCGTTAACGCTTGAAAGTCTGGGCTTTCCTAAAAATAATAGATGGCGCTACGGATATCAAGTTGTATTCGTAGTTCCGCTACTCATCACTAGATGGCGTTCTTGACGGTCGGGGCTTTTTTAATTTGCCTAGCAAATAAACATGTGTCTTGATGATGAGATGCTTTTGGTCCTAACATTAGTTGTACAAACATGAAAAGAAGAATATACCTAAAGGCGCAAATCACGTACAAGTTAAGAATGAGGGGTTTTTAACCTTTCGCAAAGGGGTCGACGAACTAAACGAAATTTGCGGGGACCTCAGATTTCCGGTTTCGTGTTACAAAACCCGCTCAACCTCAGAGCAAAGCAATTTTCGGACAGTTACACAGAAAATCAATCAAACTGAGACAGTTAGTTGCCTGCTAGCTATCATATCTTAGCAAGTATATAACAAGTCTCTTAGTAAGTACAAATCCCACCAAAAACATTTTCATGTAAAAATGTTGCCAAGACAAGTCTACATAGCTTACTTACCCTTTGAAAAAGTTATCAGATCTCATATAAAGCCTTACTCAAGGTTACGGATGACATCCGCTGGGCGATTGATAACAAATGTCTTACTTTATTGGTCCTTCTTGATTTCAGCAGTGCTTTTAACTCAGTTGATTTTGACATTCTTCTTGGCATTCTCCGATCTATAAATGTTTCTCCTTCTACTTTATGTTGGTTTGATTCGTATCTTCACGGTCGCTCGCAGTGTGTTCGCGTCGAAGAGACTTCCTCCGATTGGCGTGAGCTCAGTGCGGGTGTGCCACAAGGCGGTGTTCTGTCTCCTCTTTTATTTTCTGTTTTCATTAATACTGTTACCCAAATTCTCTCTTCTAGCTTCCATCTCTACGCAGACGATTTGCAGCTCTACAGACACTGTCTACCTGTTGACATCGATACAGCCATTATTGCAATTAATTGTGATCTGCAAAAACTAACTGGGTGGGCTAAATCATTTGGTTTATTAGTAAATCCAAAAAAATCGCAAGCCATGCTCCTTGGGAGTCGGTATGCACGAAATTCCATTGACCATAGCACTGTTCCTCCTCTGATTCTGGATGGTACCATTATTGCATTCTCTGAGACTGCCAAAAATTTAGGTGTTTTAATTGAACCGACGCTGAGTTGGACTGCGCATATAACTGAAGTTAGTCGCAAAGTATATTTTTCCTTTCATAGTCTCAGAACACTTCAATATTTTTTGCCCTTTGAAACCAAAGTATCTTTATGCCAGTCCCTCATACTGCCACTCCTTGATTATGCAGATTCCTGCTATTTAGATGCTACACAGGAGCTACTGAACAAGCTAGAACGATTGCAAAATTTATGCTTAAGGTTCATATTTGGATTAAAAAAGTTTGATCATGTGTCTGAATACCGCAAACAACTTGAGTGGCTCCCTATTCGTTTGCGTAGAAACCATAGAATCCTATGTCTCCTTTTCAAAATTTTGTACAACCCTACTTATCCTACATATCTACGTGATCGGTTTTCTTTTGCCCGTCCGTCTAATGTGCTCTGTAGGTCCCACCTTAGAACCGTACTTAGAATCCCTGACTATACTTCTGCGTGCTATTCCCACTCCTTCTCTGTACAAGCGGTGAAATTATGGAACTCACTACCACATACTATACGAGACTCCAAATCATTTTCTGTTTTTAGGAAGCGAGTAAAAGAGTATTATCTTTCCTTAACGTAATGAATGGTATATAGTATATAGGTATATTTATTCTATACTTATATATAATTTTATTTATTTACATTTAAAGTTAGGTATATTTTAGTTTATGTATTATATAATATGTATGTGTATGTTTTAACTTTTAGATAAGTACCTATTTTATGTATTTGTATTTAACTTGAGTCTATTTTGTACACGCCTACTATTACCTGTTTTCTTCTCTTTTCCTGTCCTGGGTCTGCTGGAAGAGATTTCTTATGAAATAAGCAGTACCTATGTACTCAATGTTCTTACTTTGTTCGTTCCTATTTTTGTATTTTGTGTACATGAATTTTGTAAATAAATAAATAAATAAATAAAGCCAAGCTCTAAAGACTACACGCTCTAAACCTACAAGCTCTACACTACACCTTAATCAAAATCTATGAAAAAGTGGTCAGATCTCATAAAGAGCCAAGATTCTTGATCTATGCGCCCTTACTTTACCAGGCCTAACTTCACATTCTCTACATTTTAGTCAAAACGTGTGGCTTGGCCGTTTTATTTCACACACGATGAACGAATGCCTATTAGATCTACGTAACGGTAGCAAAACGGAAATGAAAAATTTGTGAGGGCGGCCATCTTGGATCCAAAATCTGAATGCAGTTTCGAGTTTCGCGGGGTGCTTTACTCCCACCTACAAATTTTCAGGCCTCTACGTAGTCACAGTGAGACGTTATGAACGGAATAAGTTAATTTTCTAAAATCCAGACGCCATCCTGGATTCCTAAAAAATAACAGATTTTTAATTTTTTTGTTGTCTTTGTAGTAATATATCTTACATACCAAATTTCAGCGTTCTAGGACTTCAGGAAGTACCTTAAGAATTTTGATGATCAGTGAGTGAGCCAGTGAGTGAATCAGTGACGAAATCGGGGGTTTTTTGACATTAATAAAATCTAAAGTATAATAGCTACGACATTCGAACTTTGTATGTTTAATGATTGTACTAGTGTCATTATATCTTGAAATTTTTAACTATTTAGCATCATCCAAACCAAAGTTATGAGAGTTCAAAAAAACGACGAAACGTTTCGAGAAAAGGTAGGTAGTGCCCTTGCGCCCCGCTTGGCTCGTCTTGGCGGGGGCACTCCCGTGCCCCCAGATAAAACCGGCCAAGTGCGTGTCGGGCCACGCGCAGTATAGGTTTCCGTAGTAACAAATTCCTCCCAGTTAAGATGTACAGGAGCTACACAAAAAAAATAGTTTTCATAAAGTGTGAAAACGGGACCCTATTACTAAGACTCCGCTGTCTGTCCGTCACCAAGCTGTACTTCATGAACTGTGATAGCTATAAGTAGTTTATAAATCAACTAGCTTTTGCCCGCGGCTTCGCTCGCGTAGGGGTGTAATTTATCAAAATCCTTGCTTAGGGGATGCCCACGTCATAGTAGCTTTATGCATGCAAAGTCTCAGCCCGATCTGTTTAAAATTGCCAAAGTTTCATACAAACTTTCATCCCCTATTTTATCCCCTTGGGGGTAGAATTGATCAAAATCCTTTCTTAGCGGATGCCTACGTCATAACATGAAAATGAAAATGAAAATATTTTTATTTCTTTAACAACATTTGGTACATAAAAACTTGTGATTGTGTCCTTCTGTTAAGTGGAATACACCTGTATTAGAAGTGCACACTCTTCCATAGCCATAGTAAAACAGTACCTATTAAATGATTCATCATAATTTAAAACTAGAAAGAAGCGAAAGTGCACAATATATAATATATGTATATATATATATATATATATATATATATATATATATATATATATACATACACACAATAGACACATACATACATATATATAATATTTACGAAGCAAGGGGAATGTATATGTGATACAAATATATATGTGAGTGTATGAGTGGGATATGTCTGTGTGTGTGTGGGTGTGTGTGGATAATATTTAAGTTGTTTTTTTTTTTTAATTTTACTCCAATTACCTATTGAGATTCATTAAACTATTTTATTCACAAGAAGGGATTCAGTTTCATCATAATTGATAGATTTTAGCCAGGTTACTAATTTTTTTTTACAAGCATATTTAGTTAACATGTAGATATCTATATTATCATTTACTAGGTTGTACAATACAATACAATACAATACAAATACTCTTTATTGCACCATAAACAAAAGGAAAAACAATAAACAGAAAAAAAAAAGACAGAATTATGATACAAAGGCGGACTTATCGCATAGCAATCTCTTCCAGTCAACCTTTGGGTAGAGGGAGAAGTGAATATTAAAAAACTGTACAAATGTGTAGCTTGTTTAGTAAGTTGTCGTTTAGCAAAAGTTGTATTTACACCTGCAGTTGTTAAAATTGAAATTGCAACCTTTCTACGATGTGATAAATACAAGGGATCAGGGGTTAGTGTTTTATGAAGTTTTAGGATAGCGTGAAGGATATAAAGTTTTCTTACTGACAACAAGTCACAATCCAAGTATAGTTTAGAAGTGGAATAAGTCCGTGGCTTAAAGTATGCTCCCTTTAGAAGCGCTCTCTGAGCTCTTTCCACTTGTAGAAATTTTACTTTAGTTGCACCTCCCCAGACAGGAATGCAGTAAGTGAGAATTGATTGCGCTAAAGCAATATAGATTAAGTTAAGTACCGATTTTGATGCAACATACCGAAGTTTAACAAATATCCAAATGAGTTTACGTATTCTACTAGTGATCGTCTCTAAATGTGAATGCCAAGATAAATGCTGATCCACAATGACGCCAAGATATTTGATGAAGAACATCTACCTGCATGCCAGATTTCAGCCCGATCCGTCCAGTGGTTTGGGCTGTGCGTTGATAGATCACTATGTCAGTCAGTCAGTCACCTTTGAGTTATATATATTTAGATACCTGTGCAAATAACAAATAAATTATGTAATTTATGAAATAAATAATTTGTAATTTGCGAAGGTATTGATTTATAAAGTGTATATTTTAAAAAGAAATGTAAAGATTGTTGTCATTCACAAACAAACGCATTATAGACAATTGAAATTTTCAAAGATGATGTATTTTATCTGTTGCCGCTATTACAACAAACACTAAAACAATAAAAATATATTTAAGTGGGGCGCCCATACAACAACCGTGATTTTTTATGGATCTTTTTGTGCGCGAGTCCGACTCGCACTTTACCCGGTTATTCTACTTCAAAAATAATATGTATGTCAATTTTTATGGTAACCCCAGGAAGCCAAGACCATGAATATCGTTTCATCGAATTGGCTATAGTTTTCCAATTGGCAGCCTGCCTGAAGTGAACCCTCTTTGAAAATGCATTTATGAGAATAGTTTTACAACCAGCCTTCCCCCGACGTCAATTCTCCTTGGGAATGCAGTTGTAGTACGAGATTTTTGACGACCTCCGTGGCGTAGTGGTCACCATGTTAGTCCGCCACCCAGAGGTCCCAGGTTCAATCCCATGCCATGCTAGTCAGTTCAAGTTGAAAAATAGCCATTTTCAAATTGACCTGGGTTTTGGATGATTATCTATACATGTATTTGTTATTATAATATAGTATTGTTGAGTTAGTATTCCATAACACAAGTCTCGAACTTACTTTGGGGCTAGCTCAATCAGTGTAACTTGTCCCTACATATTTATATTTATTTATTTGTACTTACTTATTCCTGTAGTTGCATCTTACAAAATCCATAGGAAGTCATGGAGTGTTCCTATTCTTTGGCCTAGTGGTCACTTTAATTATGTTATTTGACGACCTTAATAGTCCTAAGGAAAGTTGTTCAAAATCTTTGAATTCCTTTTTAAATATCAGTTCTTTCGACTCTTCAATAAATATTTGCTTGGTAAATTTTAAAAGGAACTTTTTAAACAAAGTGTACGCTTTTACAAATAACTGTAACTTAAGTATCGTGCAGCTTTTTGCTATTTTATTTGTACAGGGTTTCTTCAACACACATTTTGCTAAACGTGAACTTTTGCCTTGTGAACCTTGGCTTAGAGGTAAAATAATAATATAATAAAAATTCTTTATTCAAGTAATTAAAACTCATCGTAAAGAAATGATAGTAGATATATCCAGGAAGGATGATCCATTTAGAAAGGTTCTTAAGTGTTTGTGTTGTCAGATACTAGTATGTTATTTTTTTAAGCTGGAAACAGCTATGTGTTGCCAATGATATAAAGTATTTACTTTGCAGCTCGAAAATATGGCACTAGTTTTGGTCGCTAACACATCCAAAAGAAGAAAGGAGCGGTGAGAATAAGCTTAGAAGAGTGTTTACTGAATAGAGACTAAGAGACCTTACCCTTACAAACGGTCCGGTATTTCTGAATTTTTGATATGTTGTATAGTGAGTGTTTAAAATGCAAAATGCATAATTCCCCCCTCACCGCGCCCGCCGCCTTATTGAAAAATACATTTTTTCAAAAATCGTGAATTACCGGACGTCTTTTCACTGGATCAGTAAAAAGTAAAATTAAGAAAAAAGTGAAAAAGAAACTTTTTTCATCGCCGTTACCAAATTGGCTCTCTTAGACTTAATTAAAAGTTTGCCTTTTATTAGGATTGCAACATACTTTAGCAGGCGTTTTAACAATGTTTATTTGGCTCTAAACTTAATAAAAAGGCAAAGTGATTTGTATTAGGATTGCAAACATACTTTAGCAGGCGTTTTCACAATATTTATGTTACAGTGCAAATGATCTATTAGCTATTTTAAATACACCGGGAGACACTCTACCCATATGCTTTGTTTTAGACCCCGCGTTTTATCAGAATTAAAAAGTGTCTGATAATGCATAGGGTTTTATAGAATACGTATAACAAAACATGGGCAGAGTGCCTTCCAGCGGCCGGGCTTATTCTTGGAACATTTTACATTGTGAAAACGCCTGCGAACTTACGCATTCAACCATATAATGCTACTTTGCTTGCAATTTAGGCCAAGGTAGTGTGGTCTACACGACGTAAAGTACAATATTCGGTGTTTCGTGATTAAGATATTTTCTTTGGCTGTGTTGATCGTTATGATTTAAATATGGATTTAAGGAGAGCTATCTCTTGATCACCAATTTTTTATGCGTAGACCACCGACTGGAAGAGACACTATTTCAAAATAATATAAATAGTCTTATTTCACTGTAAATTCAATAACCTTTTTTTCATTAACGAATAGTTAAAGCTATTGTTCGTTTATATATTTACTATATGTGTGTTTTTGATTGGCCCTTTGTAATATGATAAATCGAATTCAGTTTGGATTTAAATGAAGAAGAATGTTTACATTGGTAAAATTAAATATGCACAGTACTACACATCAAATCTAAAATTTAGTAAACTAATGTTCTTTATCATCAAAATCGCCAGCTCTTAATGGCCAGTGGGCCAGCAGTGGCTGGATACAAGCCCCCTTTTTAACCGACTTCAAAGAAGGAGGATATTAGAAATTTGAATGTATATATTATTTTATGTATGTTCCCCGATAACTAAGAATTTTGCGAAATCGATTTGGCAAAATGCTTATTGTTTGAAAGGGCATACTTGTCAAGTGGTCCCATAGAAATATTATCAAAATCGATTGTGTACTTTGGTGTTGTCGGTTTTTAACCCCCAACAAAAAAGAGGGGTTTTATATGTTTGACGTTTACGCCTGTCGGTCTGTCTGTCTGTTTGTGGCATCGTAGCGCTCGAAAGGATGGACCGATTTCAATGCGTTTTTTTTAACGTGAAAACAAGTTCCCTTGCGGTGGTTCTTAGCTGTGTTTGATGAAAATTGGTTCGGCCGTATAAAAGTTATTGGGGGTTAATGCTTGAAAGTCAGGGCTTTCCGTAGAAAAAATAGATAGAATAGGTGCTACGGTTATCAATTCTTATTCGTAGTTCTGCTAATCATCACAAGATGGCGTTCTTCACAGTTTAGTTTTTATTATCAAATAAACTTGTTAGTTTTAAAAATTATGTCTGCTCCATTGATCCTATCCCTAGCGAAATGATTTCTTTTATGATCAAACTTCAAAATAGTTTTGTGTTCTTTGGGATTATGAGCTTGAGCTATCATCTAACAAAAATACATACATACCTTTGTTGTCCAAGGAGACCTTGACGCAGGGGTATTTTTTGTAGTCAGATTAAAGATTTAGTACATAATTGGTCAAGTGTGCTGATGGTTTTTATTTAACAAGCAGTTTTTAACTGGTCGTCTTTGCTCAAATTGATCAAACGTTCATTTAAACTACCAGAAAATATACTCCAGCGGAACAATGAAACAACTTATTTTCCTTTTCCTAAAATATTTATTTTAACACTACAATTATAATTAAATAAATTACTATTACCACGAGGTATCTTTAATTTACATCACAGATTTGCTGCATAACCTACATTTTGTCTAATTAAAGCTGTTGGTTACAACTGACCCCAATCTTGTTTTATCATATCTGCGCCTTTTTCAGCTATCATGTACACCGGAGCGTTGGTATGGCTTGAGACTATTTCTGGCATAACACTAGCATCTATAACTCTTAGTTTTTCAATACCATGGACTTTTAATCTAGGATCTACCACCGAAGTGGGATCGGTTTCGACACCCATTTTACAAGTTCCACTTTGGTGATAAATTGTAAAGGTAAACATCTGCGCTTGACATGCAAAATATTCGTCACTGCCAAATGGGCCATACTCTAAACATTCTTCAATAGGCACGTCGTACAATTTAGTGCCAAGTTTCCTCATAGAAGGTTGTCTAGCTATTTCGATAGCCACTTTAATCCCCTCCACGATCTTCTGTAAGTCCTCCGGATATTCAAAGTAGTTTGGTATTAAGGTTGGATGCACCTTCGGGTTTCTGCTTTGTAACATTACTCTGCCTTTTGATTTTGGTCGCATCAACATAGGGAAAACCATGAAAGTGTCTGCTCTTCCCAATGGTCCATAAGTATCAGCATAAATTTGTTCATCAAATCCGAAATTGCGAGGTAACATCGGATCAGAGTTCAGACCACCTCCGATTAGTAATAATTCCATATCGGGCCACCCTGCAGCGTTAAACTTATCTTTCAAATCCATAAATATTAGTGCTTCACAGCCACCTGGCAGAGACAGCGGTCCCTTGTGTGTTCTCATCCACTTAAAAACCAGATCCAAATGATTAAGGATATACTCCGTGCTGATGCTGAGGTTTTGTGGTTTCACCATGAACTGGAGCCCGCCCGCGGCGATATGATCCATTAGGTTATATCCAACAGGTAAGTCTTTCACAACTGGTATCTTCATTGATTCGAGGTGACTTCGTGGGCCTATGCCAGAAAGCATCAGGACCTGAGGGGAATTAATTGCGCCTGCTGATAAAATTACTTCTTTGCTGGCAAGTATTTTATATTTTATGTTATGTTTCTCTAATTCTACACCTAATACTTTGGTTTGGGTATCATCAAATATAAGTTTCGTTACCATACTTCCTTTGGTTAAATGAAGGTTTTTTCTTCCATTAATTGGATGTAAGTAGGCTCTACTAGAACTATGTCTTGTTCCATTTTTCATTGATAACTGTAAATAAGACACACCCGTTGGATTAGGTCCATTGTGGTCTCCATATTTAAAACCTAATTCCTTTGCCGCTTTTACCCATGCTTTGGACTTCGTACTTCGAAATGGAGCGTGTTCTATATTTAGATACCCATTATTTCCATGGAACTCAGGATTGTCGAAATTGCGTATGTTGAAATTTTCAATTTTCTTGAAGTACGGCAATACTTCATTCCATCCCCAACCTTCATTGCCCATAGCTTCCCAGGAATCATAATCAGGCTTAGAACCTCTTGTGTAAATCATATAATTTAGAACACTTGAACCTCCAACGACTTTTCCTCGTGGCCAATTGCATTGTTTGTTTTCAAACCCAGCGCAGTATTTATTAGAAGGCTTCGTTTTGTATTTCCAATTCGCTGCTGTAAATTGAAGGTAGTTAGCAACTATCGGTATGTCCATCACAAAGTTTTCGTTGACTCCAGCTTCGACGAGCAAGACTTTCCATTTTGGGACCTCACTGAGGCGGTTGGCGAGGACGCAGCCGGCAGTGCCAGCACCGACGACTATGAAATCGTACTCTGGAAGGAGGTTGACAACGTCAGGTGGCTCGGTGTCTTGATGGTTCGTGCCTTCTTGGAGGAACTTCGTAAATGATGAGAGAGGGTCGATGAACTGAGTGTGTGTTGGTAGTAGAATGGTGATCAACACATAAAATACTGGCACGGCTGGCGCTGGGTGATACATCTGCAACAAAATTGTAAATGACTCAATCACTATTTTATTGTAATTATCTTTTCTTGTTTTAGAGTTAGTAAAACCAGTATTATTGTTATTTTTACTAGCAACCAAAAATTTGCAATCCTCTTTGTTGATTTCTAAAATTAACGAATTGCAAGCAAAAGACTCGAATTATAACTTAAAACCAAAAAAATGGCTGAAATAATAACGTACTATACAAATAAAAGACACCAAGTCTTGTCTCACACCCACACTAAGACCAAAGATTTTTTACATCTCTTTCTCTAAATTTTAAAGGTGACTTTAGGGAAATGACAAAAAAAATACGATATACATAGTTTGCTAGTTAAGCTCAAACGATGTAGATTTTCTTAGACCTTTTTTACGAGGAAGTTTTGCTTCTTGAAGCCGGTACCGGTTTATGGTGATAATTTCTAGTGCTTAGACTCTAGGACAGGTCCCCATGAACTGGGATTGTCTCTATCAAAAGAAGACATCAGTTCATATTAGCCATATCCTCCTTGGGCCAAGAAACTAGCAGGTATAGCAAGTGTAATACTACACGTGCATGCATTACCAGCAATCGCTTTCGCAGTTGTCCTTAAGAGTAAGTTCTAATGCAGTAACTTTAGCGCCTATTTTCAAGTGCAGAATATCTGGACAGATAGAATTGTTTGTTCAATGTGATCGCATGCGTATGCATCTTAATGAGATTTGGACCTTCGTGGGCAGACGATGGTGATCAGTTGTGATACTTGTTTGGATTTTCCTGTCATTATTCAAGATCTATTACGATGTTGGTTTAAAAAGTTGTTCAGAATATACTTATATGTAATAAAAGATTCACTGTTTTAATTTGCTGACATCCGGCTCTTTCATCAAACCATCTTCTTGTCATCCGATTTATGCGTGTATGCAAAATTTCTTGTGATTATATAATTATCGATGCTTGGAGCGATATCTAAATTAAAAATGTGTGATGATATTTTTTGCCACGTCACGGTAGCTTGAGGGGTGTGAGTTCGAAACTCATTCGTGGCGTAAGCTTTTTATTACATACTTTTAATTTAGAAATCTTTATTTCAAATAATTTTTAAAAACTAAAAACCGACTTCACCCTCAATCTACACAACCGATTTTGATAAAATTTCCTGGAAAGAACACCCTTTCAAACAAAAAAATAATTTTTTAAATCGGTCCAGGCGTCTTTGAATAATCGGTGAACATACATAAAAAAAAATAAAGGATCGCGACGAATTGATAACCTCCTCCTTTTTTGGAAGTCGGTTAAAAACGAATGTATACATCCCAGTCATCACATGACCAAGTTTTCAAGTGACGTCATTCACTGACCAGTTCGGACGATGACAACTTCAGTTTACATTTAGTGTAATCGATCCCTTAGCCTACATAATAAGACGTAACAAGTATTGCGCTATTTTTTTTTTTCAAAACTTTACACGGACAGACACAATGTTGTGCAGCTAATTCGTGGTATTGGACTTAATGACTAGGCATTAGACCAGACCTTGGTGATTTTCTAAAGACATGACACTGGTAGGGGTTTTTGCACGGCATTCATGATAAAGACTTAACTGACGTCTTAGGATGCTCTGATTACATGTTATAATGTTACGTTAGAGGACATAAGCCATATTTTGACATTTGTAATTGAATAACCGGCCAAGTGCAAATCATACTCGTGCACGAAGGGTTTCGTACCATTAGATATAAAAAATCACGGTTGTTGTATGTATGGGATCCCAACTTAAATAAATATATACGGACAAATCACACAGATTGAGCTAGCTTCAAAGTAGGCTTAAGCTTAATATTTATTTTATTTTGTTTTTAGCATTTGTTCTTATAGCGGCAACAGAAATACATCATCTGTGAAAATTTCAACTGCCTAGCTAGGTTCATGAGGTTTGTGACAGATGGACAGCAATAGGTTAGTTAGTTCTTAGTAAT
This sequence comes from Acrobasis suavella, assembly GCA_943193695.1. Classification (NCBI taxonomy): domain Eukaryota; kingdom Metazoa; phylum Arthropoda; class Insecta; order Lepidoptera; family Pyralidae; genus Acrobasis; species Acrobasis suavella. The sequence continues at coordinate 10,839,288 of OW971948.1, forward strand.
AGGGTTTTTTTTTTAATTTTCGTACATATCACACAAATTAAATTCGAGGCATGTGTTATGGGATACTAACTCAACGTTACTATATTTTATTACAAATATATATATGCATTGGAAAGTTAAGACCAAGGATAGAAAGTTATGGAAGGAAAGAGGGGAGGCCTTTGCCCAGCAGTGGGACATGAACGGCTATTAAAAAATATAGATAAAAATCCAAGACTCAGGTCAATCTGAAAAAGATAATTTTTCATCTTGACCTGACTGGGAATCGAACCCGGGACCTTTGGTGTGACAGCGTGGCATGATGACCACTAGGCCACAGAGGTCAATAGAGTCATATTTTTACTCTTTGGGTACGAAACCCTAAAAAGGAAGAACGCATATATTACTATGTATGAGGTATTAAGTACATGAATATAGAAACACAGATTTATCTCTAACAGGGTAGACAGAGCCTAAGGGCTACACTGCAAGGCCCAAAGGCCACTCCTAGTTTTATGGTGGGCGTGATAGTTGAAATAGGAATCAAATAGTGACGGATTGCTAACCGCGTAAATGAGACAATATTGTGTATCATACTACTGAAACGATGTTTTAATATATACGATTTTAAGAGCAGGTTTTAGGAGTTTGATAGCCAATAGTGTCCTTATTGTCACAGATATAATAAGGACGAGTGTTATACATGACTAAAAGGCACAACTGATATTCACGTAAATATGATTTCGCTGGCTGCTCTACATCATCTTAACTCTATAATCTAAAACCAGTATTGGACCCACCATAAGGACAGAAAGAAGGCCCAATTCAGTCAGATAGACGAGGCATATTTTTAAAGAAGGCTAAAGAAAACCCTTGAAGCCATAAAAAGATGGATTTAGGCTACTATTAAGTAAGAATGGAAAGAAAAGAGTATGATGGAAGGCTTGTATCGAAATAATTAGACGTATAAAAAATAACGCATTATATTTTAAAGGCGGGAATTTGAATTTTAAGTAAATACGTAAGCTATTTGACGTAATGAGTATTAAATAAAATTATAATTATTTGGCCTTTGGCATTGCCTGATTATTTATTTATTGCAATAAATATTTAACGTGTTTCTGTCGGTTATTTCAAGTGTAAATGACTTTTTCGTAAACTGTGTACTTACCGTTTTATGAGTTTCCGTGTAACATTTAATTTCAATTATAATTTTAAATTATGTTTATTCAGTAAAGATAATTTTTAATTCGCGCCGACACGTGAAAGAAAACCCGCAGATCGTATTCGAAGGGCGAGGGGATCAGATTTAATGTTGTTTTAGAGGAAAAAGGCATGATGTCTGTAAAAAATAATTATTTGACATATCATTTAGATTATTGAAAAATATTGTACAGGTATTTTTTCCTTTATCTGACAAACAAAAAGATACGAAGATACAGCGCATTTGAATTTAGCAGGACATTTTTACTCGGCGGTGACGTCACAAGCCCCTATTCTTAAACTTAGATGGTCGGCGCCTGAATTTTTACTAAATTAAAAAAAACGGAAAAGGATGTATTCATTATTTGTGAATAATTTAGCTAATAGCAGAATAATCCTTATTTACCGAGATTAGGATAAAACAAGATTCATATAAGAATTGACTATTGGATCGAAAGATATCTAGAAAAAAAGAAGTACAAAAAAAACTTACACGCGTCAATAGGAGACATTTCTTCGCGTTCGTATAATAGAAGCACATAATATAACATAGTTTTATTAAAAAACCAAATCTAAAATCTATTGTTATCTACGTATTTATATTGTGTCAGATTACAGGTATTATTGTGTAAGTATTGCATTTCCTGCTATAGTTGCAATAATTATTTATTGCAAGTTCAAGGGTAACATTGTTGTATTGCAATCTAGGTAAATGAAATACCGAGTATCTATTGTTTTTACATAGCTTTGATTATAATAGATAAACTTTATGATTGTTTAAAAAATTACCATGTGCGAGCTAAATATTGGTAAGGGTTCCGTACTTTAAAATTTTAAAATTGCTGATGCTAGTTGGGAAATATAATAAAATAGTTACGACTCAGTCATGAAGAAAACAGATTCTATTTTTCTATACATTTTGGATCTGGAATATGCAAACGTATGGTGCACCATAAAGTAAAACAGCTGGACTCATCGCTTAGCTTTTCTTGACATTTCTACCCTGAAAGCCGATTTTTCTAAACTTAACTTTTAAACTTAGGTACTTGTATTTAGAAGTTGTGAATAGAAATTTTCGGTTAATTAGGAATTCATCAGTTAAAATCCTATCAAGTTCAGATAAACCAGTCACGTAACTCCAAATCTGTTTGTACTTACTAAACATTAATGTTTTTAATACATTGAAACCGAAGAACCGTGAGTCATTGATATTAAAAATATGCGTCTTAATTTTGCGAGTGCATAAATACTAGATTCGGGTCTTATCTTAGAAGTATTTTATTTTATTTTTTTCATTTGGAGGGATCCTAGATATAGGTATATTCATCATCATTATCTTACATTTGCGGTGCGGAACCCCAAAAATGTTATATTTGATTTACTAATTATGACTTTTTATTACGACTTTTACTAATTGACATTATGACTTTTTATCAAGACTATACTAATTGACTAGATTTATTATGACTTTTTATCAAGATTATACTAATTGACTAGATTAATTATGAGTTTTTTGCTTCGTGCATTTTTGTCATTGTGCGATTTTTTTTTAATGAAAGTATATTTTTTTTTTAATGTAAGTATCTTTGCGGTGATTCTTAGCTATGTTTTGTAAAAATCGATCCAGCAGTTTAAAGAATATCAGCTCTTTATCACCATCTAAACCATGGCTTATAACTTAATGGCGCTATCTAGCGCATCAAAGTGAAAGGTAATTTTAAAACATTGCCAACCCGTCTTCAGATCAGTTGATTAATCATATTATTAATATAGTCGATGTTCCTAGTTCTAGCCCCAGCTTACGTTAAACTTTTTTTCCTATTAAAAGTGTAAGATTTTTCCGTCACGAATTAATAATTTACTACGAAAGTGACTTCGTTCCAACCGAATGTTTCACAACACTCACTTCCTTTTTTAAATTAAATTATTAATCTTTGGTAGTAATCGATCTAGCAGTAAGAATATCAGCTCTAAAATCGACACCATGGCTCACTAGATGGCTATCTAGGTTTCCATAAAAATTCCGTAACAAAAAGTGTCGCTGCAGTCGTAGCTGTTTTCAGGTATATTTGAGTATTAGCATTAATTGGAAAAGGTACCGGTTGTACCTAATCCAGCCAACCTCTAGTTTTGACTTTTAATTAGGTTAGGAACCAACTTATATGACAGCTGCCTTACCCATTCAGAATAATTTAGATTGTTTCCCAAAATGGCAACCTCATTTAAAGTTGGGGAAATCCCCTTTAACTTACCAGTAGGGCTAGCTTTTTATTGAAATTCAAGCCTCAACTTCATATCATATAAAGTTTATTTTACAAGGTAATAATAAAATGGGATGCTTCTAGTGTTAATAATTTTCACTTTCTGGGGAATCCGACAAGCGTGACTTATCATTATTGTTTTTCACTGAGTTCTATTCAGACGTAATATTTTAGTGCCTACGATTTCTTTCATATTGTCAACTTATTTTTACGTGAGAGGCTTGTATTATTTTATATATCAAATTTTGTGTTTAATCCCCTTACAGAATGAAATTCTTTTTCTTAGCCTGGATACATATCCGATATATATATAAAAAATCGGATATTTGATATTTATTATAAAAGTCGGATTTTTTCGAACGCTGGTTAGAATATTATGTAGTGTCGCCACTTATCACTTGATAGTGTCATCAGGGGTTTTTTTAATCTCATTTTTATGCTAAATTTATTTAATATAGTATTAAATAGAAATAAATTATGAATATAATTAACTAAATCAAATCTCCACTATAAAACAGCAACGAAACGTAACAATCTAAAAACTTAAATCTAAATCACCTATCTGACGCGTCTGATCGAGGTACCCAGAATACTGGCAGCGTTCCCTCGCTTCGTAGCAAGGCGGAGTGAGCTTTGAGGAAAGATGCTGCCAGTTCTGGCACTTATTTTAAAAAGCGGCCAAGTGTGAGTCGGACTCGCCCATGAAGGGTTCCGTAGCAGCAAGTAACATAATATAAAAGTAGTACTTGTAGTTCGTTGTAACTTTGATCGATGTTTGAATAAACGTATTAAAAAAAACTTCTTACTAAATCTAGTTCAAACCAATTTTCGGTGGAAGTTTGCATGATAATGTTATTTTAGAATTACAGGGGGGGGGGACATTTTACCACTTTGGAAGTGTCTCTCGCCTATCCATAGACAACTCACACGTATGTGAATAATGATAAAAAAATTTGAGTTTCAGATCTAAGTATGGGGAACCCCCTAAATTTATTGTTTTTTTTTTCTATTTTTGTGTGAAAATCTTAATGCGGTTTACAGAATACAACTACTTACCAAGTTTCAAATGTATAGTTCTTATAGTTTTTTAAAAAAGTGTCTGTGACATACGGACGGGCAGACATACAGACATGACGAATCCATAAGGGTTCCGTTTTTTGCTATTTGGCTACGGAACCCTAAAAAGGTGAAATCATATCTATAGATTTATGTTATGATCGTTATAATAATTTATAAAAGCCAGGTTATCTTTGCTGCGATCAACCTCGTTCTAAGCACTTCCAGGTGGCCAGGGCAATCCTTGGCCATGTGTAAGAATTACAGGGTAGCTTTTGTTTTATCTCAAAAACTAAAAATCTTTTTAATTTTGTGAGAAATGAAATTTTTTGTGATTTTTACCTTATACTGGATATTTTTTTGCCCTTTTTTATTCAAATGTTATTATGTACTGCATTTGAATAAAAAAGGGCAAAAAATGGATGGATGACGTCAATGGCTTGTTTCGTAAACCTGCCTGACAAATTATGCAAAACTCATTAAGGCGCTGACAATCTTGTGTGTTTTTGAAAATTGCTGTAGTTAAACTACTACAATTTATTTTTCAAAAATTTTACATAAACATCTTCAGGCTTTGCTAGAGCACGGGTTCCGGCCTTTGTTCGCTCTTGAGTCTCAACGATATTTCGCTGTCTTATTTTTTTATCTTTATGTATTATATAAATATATATCACTATTATAGTAGATATATATTTACATATATATTTCACTATATTAATCTCATGAACCGTGATAGCTAGACGGTTGAAGTTTTCACGGATGATGTATTTCTGTTGCCTATGTCGTCCCACTGCTAGCAGTGTGCATGTGTGTTCTATCTCCTGCTTTTGCCGACCACTCACGTTGGAAAGCGTTGAAGTCATCGCGCCATCTATTTCTCGGCCTTTCCCTGCGACGTCGACCATCCTCGGGTATCCATAGCGTCAGTTTATTACCAATAACAAATACCAATCATAAAATAAAATTAAAAAAATTAAAGGCCGTCGCACAAGAAACGTGTAGGGCTCTATCTCTTGAATCATAATAGCTACATACTTGAAATTTTCACCGATTATGTATTGCTGTGGCCGCTATAAAAACAAATATGCTTTTTTTCAGCGTTTTTAACTTGAGCTTTGTAATGGCATTAACTAGATACTTGAAAGTGTTCTTTACCGAAATACAAGAAGGGTGAAACGGGTATACGGAACCCTTCATGTACAAGTCCGACTCGCAATTGACCGGCTTTTTATTTGGTATAATTTTCATGTAAAAGGGTGATTGTATAAAAGACTTATAAAAAACTGCTCAATCGTGTTTTGGATAGTGTGTGTCTCTGTCGAAAACCCTGAAGATTTGTATTTAAATTTTTTTTTAAAGAAATTGTAGTAATTTTATTACAGATGTTTTTTAAAACACTTACACTTATCTGAGCTGTGAACCTGCAGCGCCTTAATTAGAATAAGGGACAGTCCCTTATATTTGTATTATTTTTTCTTCCAAGACTTGAAAGCGGTTAAGGTAGAGTTGGAGTTAATTTAAGCGGTATTGGTATGTCTAGTAAAGCGTAAAACAATACGAAAATAAATGAGCGCGGCCGGCCCACTGATTGAGAGCAAACGCCGAACGTGACGCAAAAACCTTGACCGCTTTCTGTCTAGTGGGAGCCCGAATTCTGGTTTCCAGCTTCCTTACCCGATTATGACGAAGCCAAAAGGAGGCTTATAACGAAGTGTCTTGTCTAGCTGATGGTTTAAGATTATGTGACGTCACACTAAATCCGAAATAGCGCCATAAAGTAATGAACTAAAAGATAAAATAAATGGAATCGTACCGTGTTGAAGCTTATTAAAAATATATGATTGTGCTTGCATCAATGCATGTTCATCGTACTTTTTAGTAAAAAAAATGCATGTCGTCGATTTAGTAAGTGTGTTAAACTTGTATCTGATTTCTTCTCATTAAACATATTATATATATAAGATACGTATATTTGTAGTTAATATATAATCAATTTTCTTTGTTTCAGGTTTGTTAATACATCACAGTTACGGCAATTCCGGTATGTCGTCGCCTTACCCAATGAATGGTACCTACTAACAATTAAAATTTCATGTGGCAATTAATTAAATAAACAACAATTAGTTACTATTCATATTACTATTGGAATAATAAGAATGGCCACACACGCAGCTATATAAAGTCTGGCTATAATTCATACATATTTATATTATAGCTATGCCTGTGATTGGATTAGTGATTTAACTTTAAAATATAAATGAGTGTATATTTACATTTCGGCTACCGTTTCGAATGACGTCTAAGTCAAACTACTGTCTGATTCTTCTACACTACATTACATCGCGTTCTAAAGGTAAATCATAATGAGCTACGTTTATATCAAACGATTAGCAATGATTTGTTTTCAATGCCGTAATAGTAGCCTAGTTAGACAACCTCTTTGCCTTCAATTGTTATGAAAATTTAGAGCTAAGCAGGTAACTTTTCTTAGACATTGTCAATGTTTGTTTAGTATTTCCGATTGTTACATGTTTTAAAACATAACCATTCTTTAACGAAGTAAAAATAAAATTTGTTCACCATTATAGTATATGATATATAAGTTAGCTAGGAATAGGCAATTTGGCTATATATTAGTATTAAAACATGGAAGTTACCATGGAATCTGTCTTAAATGTATAAGAGAGTAGAAAAAAAAAACTTGTCAAAGAAAATAAGCTTTCGTTTCACGAAATAATACGTACAATATCAAAAAATATAATGAATATATATGTTCTAATTGTTTTTTACAAATATAGTTTATAAGTACCTTTAGCGTTTTGATCGATAATTCTAAAATGTATGCGATGATGATTAGTATGAATTTCAAAACTTGGGACATTCGTTTCTCAAAGTTTTTTTTTCTGAATATAATATAAATTCATGGTGGCAAAATTCACTTAGCCAATTAATGTTTTATTAATAGTTTGTTTGCCCGCAGAAAACATATATATTTTTATTTATAAGAGTCGTAAACGTGCTTGTGTATATGTCAGTTTTAATCGTGAAGGTGCTGGTTTTAACCAACGTTAAAAGTAAAAGGTAGAAGGGTTAATATTTGTTGTTTTGTAATGTATAAGTTTGACATAAGTTTTTAAGTTTTTCAGCGTTCTTCGATAGTTATTATATTTTGAGTAACATATATATGCAAGTCGAAAGGGCAATAGGGAATAATTGGTAATTCTTATTGAATTTTGAAGATCTTTTTTGTTCTTAACACTAAATTTGATGGAGAAATAATCGAAGGAAAACTATCAGAGCTGAGGATATAGGATTTACAAATTAAAGACTTATAGTCAACCAACTAATAAAATATACTAAATGAAAGTTACATACAAATTTAAAAAAAAAGTCATTTTTAAGGCGTTTTAGTCGTTAAACCGTGCGAGGCGTAAACTCAAACTCAGCATTTGCAACTACGGAACCCTACACTGCGCGTGGCCCGACACGCACTTGGCCGGTGTTTTTTTCATTTCCACGCCCAGCATTACACTAAGCGTGGCATTAGGGTCTTACGGCCCTGGGCTCTTATGATAGGGATAAAGACGTGATATGTATTGTCCGTATGTCACGCGATCAGTCAACTTAGTCCCACATTCAAATCCTCCTTTGATATTACAGCATCTTGGCGTTCTTCCTGGGAGCTGGAGTCCTCAGCCCTTGTTTTTTTTTAAAACGCGGCAAACGAACAAGCGGGTCACCTCATGGTAAGAGATCACCGCTGCCCATGGACAACTGAAACACCAGGGTGTAACAGAAGCGTTGCCGGCATTTCAGGAAGATGTAGACTCGTTTTTTGAAGGTTTCAATGTCGTATCTGTCCGGGATCACTGCTGCAGGAAGTTGATTACACAGTTTGGTCGTACGTGGTAAAAAGTTCCTTTTAAAACGTACGGTGGTTGATTGCCAACTATCCAAGTGGTGTGGATGAAATATTAATTTCAGGCGGGTGGTGCGGTGGTGAAATTTTGCAAAAACCGAAATAATCTCAGACCCAACAAAAAAGCCACCTAGATTCGATGCTCAGCGTGCGGTATGGGTTAAATTTAACCGTTTCAGAACTGGGTATGGTCGATCTTACCACCATCAACATAAGTGGAAGTCCAGAATATCTTCGGAGTGTGACTGTGAAGCTGTTGATCAAACATTACAACATATCGCCGAAGAATGTCCGCTATACCAATTCTCTGGAGGACTTGGTGAACTCCATACTTTAACTCCGCCAGCTGTAGACTCGCTAAAAAACCTACCACTAAATGTTAAGGGTTCGTGCCATGCCATACGACATGATGATGATCACATTCATTCACTTTCCTCTTGTCCCACATTCACTCACTTTTCAGTCCGTCGCGGCATTCAAACGGACGATCTCTCAAGTTCATGACTATACACTCATTATTGCGTGGCACAAGATCAAGGCCACTTAGCGTGAATATAGGCGTGAAGGTGGAAAAAAAAAACAAAATAGTGAAGGGTGACTGTTGCTAGCCACATTGCCTATTGACATGATTCAGATCCTCGCCTGTTACCTCCATCGGATTTTATGATATGCATGGGAAGAGAAGCAGCTGGTACATTTGCCTTTTTTTTTCTCCCGAAGCAGCATGGAAGAGAATGAAGCTCTAACTAATATAGAAACATTCGGTGCGCCGCTTTTTGCGATTCTGTAATAATGCAAAAACCGATCGAGCAAATGGGCGAAAATCTTAAGAGGAAATCGTGTTGCTGATATCTCGCCGGATAGTGCCAAAAGAGCAATTATTTTTTCCAAAGAAAAATCTTTGGATATATTAGCATGTCCCTATGTTTTCTTTTTTAGGGTTCCGTACCTCATAAAGAAAAAACGGAACCCTTATAGGATCCTTTGTTGCCCGTCCGTCCGTCCGTCTGTCTGTCTGTCAAGACCCTTTTTCTCAGGAACGCGTGAAGGTATCAAGCTGGAATTCATATCAAATACTCAGGTCTACTTTCCCTTGGAGCTGTAAAAAAATCAAACTTCTAAGCCAACGCAATCAAAAGATACAGCCGTTTATGCCGCAAATTTCCGCATATTTTCGACACTCGCAAGGGAATCAAAACCTATAGGGTACTTCCCGTGAACTCAGAATATTGTAATTTGGTACGAAGCAACGTCTTATAGCACAGTAAAGGAAAAATTGCGAAAATCGTAAATGTTTAGTTATGTATATAATAAAAATATTTTTAATAATTTTAAACTTACTTCCCCTTTCCTCAGGAACGCGTTGAGGTATTGCAGTTTGTACGGAACCCTCGGTGCGCGAGTCCAAGTCGCACAAGGCCAGTTTTTTTTTCATAATTTTATTATTAAAAGAGATACGAACGCACTCTATCTCACATCGCGACAGTTTTTCGAGCACAGCGCGACAGCAATAGATTTTAGTTTACAAAGTTTGGGCTCGTTTGATTCGTCTTGAGGGGAGCACTTTAGATAAAAGCTTGTTTTAAAAAATATTTTTAAATTTTGTTTTTTTTTTCGAGTATGTAAGTGGCCAACACTGGTGTCAGATTTTTCAGGCTGCCTAAAGGCATCTGACATAGCTTGACGTCTGCCATACAATGATGACAGCCGGGACCAACGGCTTATACGTGCCTTCCGAAGCACGGAGGAGTTTGAGAAATTTTTGTGCCACTTGTGGTCATCCATCCAAGTGCGGACCACGCCCGGTGTCGCTTAACTTGTGAAACCGGGCTAGTAATGCGCACTCCCGTCGGGCCACCGTGCTCCCCTTTTAAAATAATAAGTTTTTAAATTTTCTCGACTTGCGTTCCCTCTTAAACCACGCCGACCACCCCGCTCAAAGGGCGTTTGGGTCTAACAGCCTTTTAGGCTTTGTCTTCCCCTTCATGGATAAAGATGTGAGCAAATGTATGACTTACGAGTAAACCTTGGGTGTTTTCCCATTTATGTACTGGGTGAATCAGAAATGAAATCTAGGTACCTTGTAATTTTTTCCCGGTCAAGGTCCTACTTACCCGACATTTATCTAGCCAGGTGTACTTGTAAAAGTTGTTGGCCACTATTACAATGGAAAGAAATTTTAGCGTGGGTATTGTTAACAAAGTTTACTCGTCTAAATGGCCATGTAGCCACTTATCTATAATTTTTTAGTAATTTATTTATAAGTAACAATAATATACTCTTACATACAATCAGATACATGCACATTGAACATGCACAAAAAACAACGCTACATAATTAAAAAGTAAAAATTCGAAACTTTAGTTTTTAGGGTTCCGTACCCAAAGGGTAAAAACGGGACCCTATTACTAAGACTCCGCTGTCTGTCTGTCTGTCTGCGCTGTATCTTATGAACCGTGATATTTGCCGCTATAACAACAAATATTAAAAACAGAATAAAATAAATATTTATGTGGGGCTCCCATACAACTAACGTCATTTTTTATATATAATGGTACGGAACCCTTCGTATGCGAGTTCGACTTGCACTTAGCAGGTTATTTACAAATATTCATTACGTCATATTAATTGAAGATCATCAGTGTCTTGAACTTTTAATTGTTACTAATATTGCTGTACTTGTTTGTATAGTTTATTAGTTTTTCTGTTTATCCACGAGTAAAATAATACTTTATTGAGCAATAATGCAATTACTTATAGGAAGAAGACTTAATTGCCTATTTGAGTTTCACAACGTAGTAATGGCGTCAATAAATATTCCATAGTAATTTTTATATTTTCTTTTACATACATTTCTCTATACCTTGAGGAGAACACCGAGCCTAGTGAAAAAGGCTAGAGACATCTTGGTATTTATGGTGGAACGCCATTATTGGCAGAATATTTATGCATAATAAATATATTAATTATGTTATAATAATAAGCGACGTGCACAAATATTTTCAAAGTCAAATTTTTATTCAATTTAGGATAAATTTATTTCTTATTGAAGGTCATTTTTTAAAATATTATTTAAGTGCAAAAGTCAAAAATTACTAGCGTTTCGGAACGACCACTTGTGGGAAGATTACGCCGATATTGTTGACAGGATAGGCTGGGACTAATCTTTCCTAAATTACGAGAACGGCTGCATATCAAGCAAAATTAATTTTACGTTAGTATTCGATATTATATTAGGGTGGCACAGGGTAGACAAATTCTATGTGTTTGTATGCAATACACACTCCTGAATAATTAACAACTGTACTACCTTTGTATTGCATTGAATGAAAGTCGAAAAATAATTTGACCTCCCCTAGAAAATCGATTCAGCTGAGCCCTGATTTGAATGAATGGTGGTTATATTGTATTGAATTATTGAATGAAAATCGTACAAATAATTCGATCTTCCCTAAAAAAGCGACTCATCTGTGCGCTGATTTGTATGAATGGTGGTTATATTGTATTGAATTATTGAATGAAAATCGTACAAATAATTCGATCTTCCCTAGAAAATCGATTCAGCTGAGTGCTGATATGAATGAATGGTAGTTATATTGTATTGAATTATTGAATGAAAATCGAAAAATAATTTAACGTTTCATAGAAAACCTATTCAGCTGAGCGCTGATTTGTATTGTAAGTGATTTTATTTCGGGTCTAGTTTTGAAACAGTAGGTGATGTTCCAGTAATTGAGGGTCTATGATGAAGAAAAGTGTATATTAAAGAAACTTTGACACATAACAGATTTGAAGATTTTGAAAATTAGTACTTTACATGTATGTGTGTACATTTTGTTACCAAACTTTTACTTTTGAAAATAATTATTGTATTTTTTAAACCTATAACTCATTTTATATGTAAGTAAGTACAACTACTTTTTAATATTATTATTATTACTCCTTTCTTTTTATATTTTGACACCAAAAATCCATCTGAAGTTTCAATCTTGGTAATCTTACCACTTATTTATTGTTTTCGAAATATCTCATATATTTGGATATATTATTATTTTTACAGCCATTAAAAACTCACTAACTACCACGCATATGAAAGATAGAAAAAAAAAACAAATCACCAAATAAGAACCATATCACCAAACACCATATAGATAGCAACCACAAACACAGGGAACTTACAATTAACTTAATTTTCCAACATCCAAACACGTCACGAACCACACTAGCACGTCTAGGCCGCTACAGGACTGGGCCGTTCAAGATCAAATGCCTACTGATAGCGGTAAGGGTCACGCTTTGAGTTTTATTCTTCGGAGGAAATCTGCCGACCTCAGGGCGACGCGACGCTACGTTGAACTTTTTTGATCCCAAGAAAATTGATTGATAGATAATTAATTATACACAAAAGAAAACTTAATTATGTGAAACGTGCAACAAGCTGGTGCCTGCGCCTTCGTCCGCGTGAGATTTAAATTCTGCGAGTCCGTCTCGCTCTTAGGCGGTTTATAATGAATAAGCAAAGTGAGTGAAATATCGAAAATACATATGATGATTCTTTTTTTATTTGAAAGTTTACATTTTGGAATTTAGTTTAACTCATAATTCATATACCTTAAAAGGAAGGCCTAACCTAAATCCTAAAATTGCATTACCTATGGCAATAAAACAACTTTATTATTATTATGTATCTATGTCCTTTAGATTCGCGGCTTTTTTACCCCGGTCCTTTGAGAGGCTTGTGTGGGGATACAGATCCAATACGACAGGCCCTTTGGAGAAGTTAATGTAATGTGTCGATCCAGCCGAAACCCATTTATGAATATACCAATGAAAGGTTAACCCATGAACTGGTTTCGGCAGTAGAAAAAAATATTATTACTGGCTAACAAGCAATACTTACTCTCTTGTGTCAATTACAAACTTTTTAGCATATAAATCTTGTCTACTTGTCACGTCACGTCGCCATAATTATTTTGCAATTTTTTTTAAAGATCTATTGCCCGGTATATTACTCATTGCTAGCGCTTTTGTAAGTTAAGCAACCCTGGGCGCGTTCCATACTTACATGGGTGATGACAAGTGCCATAAAAATATCTTGAGCTCCTCCGTGCTTCGGAAGGCACCTTAAGCCGTTGCTACCGTCTATCATTTAGAGGCTACCTGAATTTTCCGGGGTCCAGTGCTGCCCCCGTTTGAAATAAATCATTTGAAAGTAATCGGAGATATCATTTAAAATGTTGTCTTGATCAGACCCTAGATAACCCTTCAAACTATTTTATGAACTACTGTTTACAGCTCTGGTAGAAAATTCAGGTAGGTATTAATCGGCAGTCGTCAAGCTATGTTATGTGCCTTCATGAAGCTTGAAAAAATTTGACAGTGTTGGCCACTACTCACTCGAAAAGCAAACAACACCAATTATTTTCCAGAATTAAATAACGTTTAGCAGCAAAACCGCAAAATGTATTATAAAAGGCATAATACATATAAATTAATAAAAACAACATGGAATATTCCTAAACTTTTCCTCTCTGATTTTTTTATGGCTTATGAAGTAAGGATAGGTATAATATCATCATCATCATAACAGCCACAGGAAGTCCACTGCTGGACCACTATAACTTTATTTTCTATTTTTATCTCACATTGCTATGAACAATATTTTGGTTATAATTTATGATGTTTTTTGCAAGACGTACGCTTACTTACCTAGAGGCCTGGACTAAACTGGATCTAATATTTGCGCACAGAAAAAAATCCCTATTTAGTTGTTTTGTGGAATCCTAAGGTGAAATCCAACATAAATAACCGCCCAAGTGCAAGTCGACCGCGCACTATTATCTATAGGGGTTCCGTACTATTATCTATAAAAAAAACACGTTTGTTGTATAGGAGCCCCACTTCAATATTTATTTTATTCTGTTTTTAATATTTGTTGATAAAGCGGCAACATAAATACCTATGAAATTTTCAACAGACTAGCTATGACGGTTTATGAGATGCAGCCTGGTGACAGACAGACAGACAGCAAAGTCTTAGTAATTGGTTCCCCCTTTTTACCCTTTGGGTACGGAACCCAAAAAAAAATATTAGTGCATGGTTTCTGTATTTATCTTGTACTATTTGCAAAAGTTTTGCTATGTGTGATCTAAACATGGTCGCATATTTTAAAATATTTTCTGTCAGGATATATCTCACGCCCGCCGGAAGGCAATATGGACAATATTTATCATTGGATCAATTGATCAATATTTACTTATTATTTTTATTTATATTACCTAAATAAGTTTATCTTACTTATCCTTTATATATTTTTTGCTGTTTGATATCACAATATAATTTAAGTTAGTATTATTTTCACTATCGCACTACTTATTTATTATTATTTTTACTTGCCAATCCTGTCACCCAAAGGTAACCTGTAAGAGATCGCCTTGGCGATAAGGCCGCCTATTGTACATCTGATTTACTGTATTCAAATGTAATTTTCATGTGTTTTGGTGCAATAAAGTGTTTTTACTAACTTACTTAATATGTTTTGTTCTAGACTCTGCATAGTTACCTTCAGAATTCGAACTATCAGTATCAGTCTGATAGTATGCGAAGTCTATGATTTTTCAAAATTAAAAACCGACTACACCCCCAAGCTACACAACTGTTTTGATCAATATTCTATGGGACCACCTGACTAGTTATACCCTTTCAAACAAAAAAGAATTTTCCAAATCGGTCCAGGGTTTTTCGAATAATCGGTAAAAATACGTAAAAAAAAAACATAAAAGATCGCGAATTGATAATTTCCTCCTTTTTGGAAGTTGGTTAAAAACATAACATACTGGCAGTGTGCCTGACGCGGCGAAAGACAGAATATATAAGTCAGTGTAATTTGTCAGTATATATTTATATAAATAAATATATACTGACAAATTACACTGATTGAGCCAGCCTCAAAGTAAGTTCGAGACTTGTGTTATGCGATACTAACTCAACGATGCTATATTTTATAACAGATATATATATATCTGACAGAAAATATATTATTATATGCGGCCGGTTTTGAAAGTATCATCCTTGCAAGAGCACATTACAGTGGACATGTTTAAAAGTTTTCTTTAAAATGAAAATGATTTTTAATTGATGTTTATTAGTCTTTTCAATTCCAACCTGTGTTTTATGACAGTCACGCATCATCACAAAACTCCTAAAAGCCTTGCGGTCGCAATGCGACTCAGTCTTAGATGGACCTTTGGGTAAGTACTTCTTCTTCTTATCGAGTCGAAATGTCTCAAATTAGATATTGTTAGACCAGAATCTAGCCACGGCAACCGCCCTGTGATTAGCCATATTCAGATCTGCCTCAGTACAAGCCTTGGGTATGTACTCAAAGGACCCAGCACTATCAAGAATATGTTTAGTAATGTTAACATGCTTGCTTATACATATAATAACTTTACTTGTATAATAATATATTGGCAAATGACGCCAAGAATATATGTTGCCCATTCGTAATCACTTATTATAAGTTACTTATTTGTCATTATTATGCAAATTATTATCTTGTGTATTTGTCATTATTATGCAAATTATTATCTTGTGTTTGACATTGTGATGAGTTATATTCTATACCTCCTCGAAGTAAACAGCCAAATGACTTGAAACTTTAAGCTGATTAATTTGCCGACATTAACTCCATTTCAAATAATATTAAGGGAGGAACAGTAAACTCCGAAATGTAATAAAATATTTAATTAATTTAGGTATAAACAATAAAGAAACAAAAATACTGGGAAACAGACATTTGCCTTAATAAAAATCTACCTATACGAAATTGGTGCTCCCCAGTCTTCTTTAATCATGTCTGCTGCCTTTTCTGCAATCATCATAGTTGGAGCATTGGTGTGGGCTGCAGGCACGTGTGGCATTATACTAGCATCTACTACTCTGAGACCCCGAATACCATAAACCCGCAGTCGAGGGTCCACGACAGCTTCTGGGTCGTTACTTGGACCCATCTTACTTGTACAACAGTGATGGTATATAGTATTTGTAATGGTCCTCATAGCACAGTACCAGTACTCATCAGAATTAAACTTGTGGCTAGCGCAATTTGGTAGTGGTATGTCATGCAGTCTGCTGTTGTATTTCTGAAAGGCTTTAGTTTTTGACAGTGCTATAGCTTTTCTTATTCCTTGCAGTATCACTTTTTGGTCATGCCCGCCGTCAGAGAAGTAGTTTGCATGTATTATCGGTTTCTGATATGGGTTTTTGTCTCTCAGCATGATACGGCCTTTTGATTGCGGCAATAAGAGCATGGGAAATATCATCCACGTGTCGGCGTCTTGGATCGGACCGTAAACTCTGTCATAAACACGATTGTCAATTGAAAATGCTTCTTTGTATGCCGGCTGAGAGACTAAAGAGCCAGCAACAAACAGTAATTCTAAGTCGGGATAACCATCGTCGTCATCAGGATTTTTCGTATCAAAGAAGGCTATAGCTTCAGTACCGCTCGGTGCTGATAGTGGTCCAGTGTGATGGCTGAAGTACTCTATAATGTTATCGAAAGTCGCTACTCTTTCAGACCTTATAGAATCTGTTGTGTTGATAACAAAAGTGAGTCCTCCTAGTGCCCAATGATCTTGAAGGTTGTAACCTACAGGTAAATCCTTTATAGTTGTTATATTCATTTCCGTTAAATGGTCTTTTGGACCGATTCCGCTAATCATTAATAATTGTGGTGAGTTAATGGCACCAGCGGATAGGATGACCTCTCTCTGAGCCATTATGGAATATTTTTTGTTATCCTTTTTAAACACGACGCCGTACGCTCTTTTTGACCATGGATCTATTAGAATACGCGTCACCATTGCGTTTTTGACCACATGGAAATTCCGCCGATCTTTGATCGGGTGAAGGAAGGCTTTGTTCGCGCTCATTCTTGATCCGTTGTTCATTGTGAACTGGATGATTGAGTACCCAATCTGTTTTTCAGCATTGTAGTCCACAATTTTTCCGCCGGTCTCAACTCCCGCTTCTAAGAATGCGTCTGAGAGAGGTGTGCGCCAGTTTGGGTGCTGGAGTGTCATCTCGCCTTTGGTTGATCTGTATTTTCTGTTCTTCGCCAATTTTGGTATTTGAACGTTTTCCGATTTCTTAAAATACTGCAGCACCGAACCGTAGTCCCAACCTGTCAAAGAATATTTTAATGTTATAAAAAAAATATTAAATATTTAAAGAAATGTCTGATACTGGAATTGAACATACATCATTGATAGGTAGATATAGTTAATGTATTTACTTTTTAAGATTTTTTTTTGTTTGAAATGAAATAAATAAATAAAAATTAAACATCGAACCTCAATTCTGTACAGTAAGCGATCATTGTATGGCAGTTGTCAAGCTAGGTATTCTGATACCAGTTGGCCACTTAGACACACGCAAATAAAACAAAATATGACAGGCACCGAGTATTATTAATGATATTAATATTATTTTTCTAGCCTGTTAGGGAGTCCCACTGCTTTAAAAAAAATATATCATTTCAAAAAAGTGTAGAGACAAACTTCAAATTAAGTTATTTAACTTATTATTTTAAGTACTTACGAGAAGCAAATATCATTGAACTTGACTTGTCGACCTAAATTCATTATTCAACGAAATTGAGGAAGTGGATTCGGATTGCTTAACCGGTTTTGTGCATAAAGCTACTATAGATTTATGGTAAAGTGAATAATATTTTTATTTTACATAAATAGTTTTCATAAAACTTGTTTTAAAGTGGACTCGTAATAATTTATTTTATTTTGTTTTTAAAACCTTTTTCTGATCCTTAGTAAGTATTGCATTAAATTATAATATGTTACTTGTTTTGCGGGCTAGCTATTTCTTATTGCGATAAAGATATATTAAGACACAAGTGCTATTTAAATATACCTTATTTAATTTAGGAACTAGACTGTTCTTGGTGGATGTTTTCTAGAGTCAGTGATTCAATCAATTAAATATGTTATTATAAAATTCGGTCCGTCTACAGCTCGGCACTTAGGTCCTTAGGCCTTTAGGTCCTTTTTTGTGTAATTGGTTGGGCCTAGAGGATAGCTCAGATAGGTTCATAGTTTGGCAGGTTAGGCCACAGTCACATTACATATCCCCGAATTAATCTAAGAGATCTATCTCAACTTAGAGAGTCCCGGTTGCATCCTTAGATGTGCTGCTTTGCAGTCTGCGCTTTTTGTTTTTTTTTCATTAAAGATAACATGCATCTCAATGGTCACCGGGCTGCCAAAGACCGCGCAAAGGGTAGATTTCGACAGTTTTTCCACAGTTTTACTACCGTCCGCCTTTCTTAATGAGAATGCATTTGTGCCAAAAGTTTCAGTATAAGCCACCGATGGCCGACGGGACCACGAAAGGATTTCTTTCGTCACTAACAGATTCCAATATACGAAAAAGTATTCCCTCAAAATATAAATTGGATAAAATATACTGTTGAATCTTACATTGTTTTTTAATTAATTGACGTCATCAGTGTATTTTACCCGTGGGTAAAATCTCATCGACCCATAATGTTTCCCCGATGGAGCTTGGTGGACCTTTTACTTTATGCATTGACGTCATTGGTAAATTTTTAATATATGGAAAAATATCTTCGTTGCTCCTTCATCCTAATGAAGTCTAACCGTATTTTCACAATCTTGTATTACAATTTGCCATTTAAAATCTGACTATAGTCTTAAGTATGTATTTTTAGGTATGAGATTGTGGAGAAAATAAAGAAATTTTGAATTTGAATTTGATTTTTAAATCCTGTGACGTGTTCAGTGGACCCTTAGACTTAATCAATAGGCACTGCTTAACTATTCCCGTGTTTGGATTTTTATCACTTAGATCACAGGCATGGAAAATTCTCGTCTATTCCTTTCTCGGGAAATTTTCTGTGTTTTGGAATCTAATGACGTTATAAATAGATCCTTTAAAAAGTTCTCTTCGATCCATCAACGTATAGCCGTACCCAGCCGGCAATTGGATAACAAGTTATGCAAATTATATTGGACTTTATTTTTATCTTTCAAAGCTTTCCTTGGTATTTTATATTTCTGCAGAGAAATAGATCCATTACATATTCGCATGCGATCAGGAAAACACAAAGCTATACAACTCACGCGTCAAGAATGCCAAAGGTTATTAATGACATGCTGTGTAGTTGCACTTCTTTATAAGGCAATACCAAAGGGTACATGTTTATAAGCATCGATTCCGGTATGCAACGTTTTCTTTGCCAAAACATTTAGTTTATTTCCATTATTCAAATGATACGTCTAACTACTGGAATATTTTAACTTGGAAGATTTAACTATTTTCTTTTACGAGTACCTTTACTTTTCTGTGTAGATCGTAAATACCGATCGAGGGAAAGGGCATAATCCATCACTATTTTGATTAGATTTCCTTTTTCCGTATTCACACCCACCATTACGCTAAACGTGGCCTTTGGCCCTTGCGGTCCTGATGTCTAGCTACTCTGTTCGGTATAAAGACGTGACAGTGTAAGTAAGTTTAATGTTAATGTAGATATCTGGTTGTTTTGCACTCGGTTTTCTAGCCTTGGATAAAAATCATTATTTGTAGATCTGTCGATATTTTGCTTATCTGAGTACTCATCCCCTACTAGCTTCTGCAGCGTTGTTGAAAGTTCCTGTGATAAAGTTTACCGCCAATTTGTCGTAATGTCGTCGTATCTTACCGTCTTATTATAAAACCAAGACTGACTTAAGTACTTAGAAATTAACAGTGATTCTATTGCTACTGATTGCTAGTCGTTTACTTCTTTCGTACGTACTTATTATAGTTTAACCTCTCGTATGTTGATGTATTGTGTCTGGTGTTCCGACATACAAATTCATACAAAGGGTTAATCCAAGTACTAAAGTTTTATTTTACGTTTTTTTAATATAACGGTCGATGTCCTAATATGAAAAAAAATATGTAAAGGGAATCATTGCCAAATGCCGAGTGGTGTAAAACTAGTTTCAGTTACTAAGTAATGTAAACTCATGTAAATTTGCACCGAATAAAATATTTTCTTACTTTCTTTTTTCTTTCTAAAAACTAATGTATCTTCAGCCATATTTCATGTTAGCACTGATGCTGCTGCTAAATAATATAAATAGAAATCTGAGGGATTCACCTGGATTTCCGTTTTCTGCCCATCTGTCGTAGTCTCTCCTGTGACCTCTGGTGTGCATCATGGAGTGCAGGACAGATGAACCACCCACGACGCGCCCTCGAGGCCACGCGCACCGTCCTCCTCTCATGCCTCTACAACCACCCTCCTGGTAACAAAATAGATAAAGCTCGTAGTTAAACACAAAAACAAAAGTGACGTCTCACTGAGGCTAATTTTTTTTAAATTGGTTCATACCTCTTAAATGAAAGATTCCACATTTTTTTTTAACATTAAATATTTATAATATCGATGGCTGACGATGATGCTGAGTTAAAATACAGGTTAATCAACTGTATTTTAACTCAGCTGCGGTACAATACAGGTAAAAAAAAACTCCTTTACAATAGATGACGTCATTCGCTTTTCCAACTCGGTTGCCATGGCTTAAAATGCCATTTTCTTTAAACAGTTTCGGAAATTTAAAGACTTTGTTTGAACCGATTTAGTTAGGTTTTGGCAGCCGTGGAGATTACGAAGCAGCAGTACATTCGGTTCATATTTTTTATGTAACCACAACGTTGCGGATGTACTACTCATAATTGATGTAAAAAATGCCTTCAACACTATGGATAAGTCTACTCTGCTGAACGAAGCCCGTATACACACACCAAACATTTATAATTTTATTTGGTAATGTTATAGCACCCCTTCAAAATTATTCTTCAGTTATAAAGAAATCTTTTCCGAATTAGGCGTACAGCAGGAAGGCCCATTGGGACCAGCACTTTTTACCTTAGGTATGCACCCCATCATAGCGAATCTTAATTGAACGTCTGGTTCCTGGATGACGAAAATGTTAGGGTCAAAAGTGGACTCCATAAACGAAAATCATTATGCCATCAAAAACAAAACTTGTAATAAAACCAAGTCTGATACTAAAAGTGGTGAGATCCAGTAATACCAAGTCGTTTAATTTATTCAGTCCCTAATTAAGGGTTCTTTTATCTTAAATTATTTCGTAATCAGCTAATCTAACAACATCTTATAGTGACCATATCAATATTGAAAATATTTTATGTTTTAAATAAATAGAATGACTTGGCCATCGCATTAAAACTTTATTACAAGTAATAAATATATTAAATTGATTGATTAGTGCGATAGCCAAGTCATTCTATTTGTATAAAACATAAATCGACATAAATCATACCATTAAAAAAACAAAGACTCACATAATCGAAAAAAAATCTAAGAATTTCCATCGCCATACAGCGCGCCAATGCTGCCAGTATCATGGGAACATTTGGGCCGGGTTCCATAAGAGGTGGTGCCTTAGATTAATTAATTTGACGAAGCATGTTGCGGATTTCTAACTGTGAAAAAGTCGATGAAGCGTGTTGCGGATTACTAACTGTGAAAATGTTGACGAAGCATGTTGCGGATTACTAACTGTGAAAAAGTCGATGAAGCGTGTTGCGGATTACTAACTGTGAAAATGTTGACGAATCATGTTGCGGATTACTAACTGTGAAAAAGTCGATGAAGCGTGTTGCGGATTACTAACTCTGAAAATGTTGACGAAGCATGTTGCGGATTACCAACTGTGAATATTTTGACGAAGCGTGTTGCGAATACTGGCAATTTGTTACTGAAATTTTAATTTAGATAAATAAATAAAATTTACTGAAAAAAACTAAAAAATTAATATGATCTTTGTCATACATGATAATCCACAAAACTTTTCACACAAATTGTGTCGCATACACGCATTCCCAAAGTAGATTAAATTCAGGCAGGCGGCTTTTCGTAAAGCTAAAGTCAAATCGTTTATACTGTGCCGGCTATTTCTTCTCGATTTCACGAGATCTTCGGCATCTTTGTGTACAGTGATTAACGTGCATATTATTTTTGGAGTAGAAAAGCGTATTTAGAAGCTTCTCGGGCCCTTATTCTTTAGCGCTTCGAACAACATGGAAATACTCTACCGACAACAATATAGTTCTTTAATATATTGATGATGATCACGACTTGACCCCTCCCTTTTCTTTTAGTTGATCTCCACAGCTTTATTGGTCTTCCTGGACCTCTTTAGATACCTATACATTACCAAGGTTGCCCAATGGTGCCTATAAAAAATAAGCAAAACCTGCGCAGTAACTTTTCATCTCATCTTGACGCATGCCATCGCCGAAGGTCGGCTTTGACGGATTGTATCCGGGGATTTACAGTTCGCTTATAAGCAAAAAAAATCCGCTTTTTCACAAATTTTTAAGTTTAACAGAAAAGGTGTAAAAACAGTATCAAAAGGCTGCATTAATTTCCGTTCTAAACAACGTCTGAAATTATGTATAGGTATAGTCGAAGAATTGTCATGTTTTTCGATGTTATATATTTTATAAGTACATATTTATGTATATCAATTACTTTAGCACGCTTTGCCTGGTGCTTAGCATTTTGAGTGAGCGTAAAGGTTGAAATATTATCAAAATATTAGATTTTTGCTCATTCCTTCGATCGGATTTTCCGATATGCGTGGGAAGAGAAGCAGCTGGCACTTCTTTTATTTTCTTTTCATAAATTTCATGATTACATAGAGGATACATTATAAAGACAGTATGGAGTAGTCTACTTGTATTTGCAATGTAACATTTTCCTTTACCCATCCTTCACTTACTCGAGTTCATACAATCTGATTAAATCGAAATGACTCGTGTCTGACGGCACGTAGCTCTTAATTTCGTTTGTGAATGCATTGCTCAGCATCTGTCCGAGTTGAAAGAGGAAAGTTCCTTACTTCCTTCAACCTAGGCCATGCACTTTGGTGAAGGAAAATATTGTAAAAAAAACCCACTTCTGATTGACATTTTGAGCTGCCTAAAAGCTTCTTCTTTACAGCTAATATAGGTCCATTGCTGGACCAAAGGCTTTTCCCAATAAAGAAGGATTTACCCTCGCCACCAGCACATGGCTGAGCTGGCCGCTCTTTCGGCAATTCGCTGTTGTTTCCGAAAAAAGCTTTTCTTCCTTTCTTTCTTTTATAATCACCACGCAAGCCTGGCGGGCTTAAGATCTTAGTATATGGATAATCTTTGGATAGATATACATAGAGGTATATCTTGGCCTTAGTGGCCTTTTACGATACTCATGAGAGGGGAAAAGGGATGACATAGCTTAACGATCTCAAAAACTCAAATTTGTGATGCTGCTATGCTAACAGAGAGCAATGGCTTTTCGTGCCTTCCAAATCACGGCATCAATCCTAATGTAAATCATACCTGGGGTGCCTAAGGGGGGCCAAAACACAAACCGGAGACGGAAATAGGCAAACGTACGTACAGCCGAAAAACATTAATCCTTTTGGCTGTCGGGTCATTTAAAAAAGAAAAGACGAGCTTAATTATACGAAACAAGTAAAAACTGCGTCATTATGAAAAAAATCTCTTTTGTTGATTTTTCAGGAGTCATTTGACAAGTCTTAAATTATCCGGCGAGTTAAGTAGATATAAAACTTTTTATTACATACCTGTAACAATTAACTTAAACGAGATCCTTATAGTAATTAACTTATAGCAAAAAATTAACGAATTTTGTCATTTTAAAATTTATGTTGAGTAAATGACTTCTTCTGAATATTTAATGGGAGTAAACTAAACAAAAAGCTTATTTCCATTTTAATGATCAAAACAATTACTTTACATTGAGTATTTTTATCATTAAAAAAGTTTTGCCGATTTTTAGAATTTTCTGAGTAATATACGAGTATGCACATTTGCATGCATAAACATCTCGTGTGCATTGCAAAGGAGGGTTGACAGTTCGTATGTGTAGATAGACACAAACATTTTTTCCTATTTAGCATCAGAAATGAAGGTGATTCGTCGAAAAACGAAGGTCATTGACATAGCCCAGCGGATATGCTCATAAGGCTCAGCAAGTGACAGTGGGCGGGGCACATAGTACGACGATCTGATGAGGCAGAAGGGAATGGTGGCCACATAGGTACCTTTTACCGTTACAATACCATAGGAGTTCGGTGGCCTGGCGGAAGTGCGCATTACTAGCGCTTTCGCAAGTTAAGCGACACCGGGCGTGGTCCGCACTTGGATGGCTGATCACAAGTAGCAAAAATATTTCTTGAGCTCCTCCGTGCTTCGGAAGGCACATAAAAGCCGTTGGTCCCGGCTGTCATCATTGTACGGCAGTCGTCAAGCTATGTCAGATGCCTTTAGGTAGCCTGAAAAATCTGACACCAGTGTTGGCCACTTACATACACGAAAAACAACAAACCGTTACCATTAGCTTGGTTGCAGGAAAATCATGGATGCAGGCCGCTGCCTGTCGATCGTTTTGGAAAACCTTGGGGGAAGAGCTATGTCCAGCCATGGACTGCAATGGTCTTCCGGCTGATATAATTTAGACCACCTCTTTTTTTGGACGAGCTTGACCTTTGGACCACTTCTACTACGACGACATGCGACCTTTTACTGTTACCATTAGCTAGGTTGCAGGAAAATGTTGGATGCAGGCCGCTTCCTGTCGATCATTTTGGAAAACCTTGGGGGAAGAGCTATGTCCAGCCATGGACTGCAATGGTCTTCTTCCGGCTGATATAATTTAGACCACCTCTTTTTTTGGACGAACTTGACCTTTGGATCACTTCTATTACGACGACATGCGATTTAGACATTGAGCGTTTTAGACAAGTTGCTACATAGACTATTTGCGTTTAAGAACACTCGTTTCAACTCGAAAATAAACGCAAGTTATGAAACACAATTTTTTTTATTAAAATTACTCTAACCATAATGTACTTAGCATAGTTAATTTCGATTACGTGAGATTTGGAGTATATTTTAGTATTTTATGTGTTTTGCGAACAACTTGTTTTTTGTCCTTCGATATTTTTGTCTGGCGAGTTTGCTATTCACGTGACCGCAATTTTTTATTTATAGCCGTATGAATAGATTAAGATAGTATGCTGATTATTATACATCGCTTTTATTTATAAAAGTATTTGGATTATGTTTTAAATTAGCAAAAATGTGGAAATAAAGTTTAAAATGAAATCTTCGATATATTTTTTTGCGATTTATCATATGTTATAATCAGTGGTCGGATAATCGGATGCATATTTACCTAAAGTTAATTTTTGGCTAGGAAATTATGGAAGCGGCTTCTTAAGACATATTTTTTAAATTCAAATTCCGGGATTCAAAAAACTTCTCACTAATCGATCAAGTGCATTCCACATTAGCCAACACCTGAACGTAAGTAAATATACACCTTACCCGATTTGATTCTATAATCAAAACACAAAATTTTGTCGATTCTGGAATCCTGGGATTTTTCAGATACAAAAGTGCACTCCATAACTGCCAACATCTCAACTTTAGGTAAATATGCATCCGATTATCCGACCATTGGTTATAATTTCTTTTAACCCTTTTTTATTTCGCATAATCAATTTGAAACATAATTATATAAACCATAGTTTATTTCAAATACAAACAATGCTCTCGATAATTCCATCCCAATTCTAACTAATATTATGAATGTGAAAGTGAATTTGTATATTTTTTTGTTACCTCTTCATACTTAAACCACTGAATCTATTTAGATGAAATGTGGTGGATAGACCCAAGGAAAGAACACGGATAGTTTTTATCCCGAAAGCAATGCTTGCAAGCAATCTGAGGAAAATGTGCTTCGACATACAAGATCAGAGATGAATCTTGGACATCACGTACTATTCGTGATTTATTCCGCTAACATTGCACAGGTCATGGTGAAACAAAATGTGCATATAGTAAGTTTATACGAGCTCAAAGTGTACTGGGATTAACTCCATTTTACTTTAGGGCTTCTTTTCTCCTCTTCTTCAGGAGCTTGACTCTTAAGGGTTGGCTTTTAAAAGATTTAAAGAGCAGCCAACATCAAAAGATTGTCTTGTCCATTGGAAGCCTGAATAATTTCTGCAGGACAGCAATTAGTGGACCATACAATGCAGACATGGTAGAATGGCACATAGTTGTAGTAATATAGTACTAATTCGGCTATTATACTTTTTCTGTTCAAATTGTATGCATAGCAAGTACCAAAGGCCAATTATTTATAGGTTTGAATCGTGTTCATTTAGAGTTTTTGTTATATGTCTTTATTTTTTATTCAATCGGAATACGAAGCCGTAAGTTCGTGTAACGTAACGTAACTACTCATATCTCTTGACTCTTTGTGTCTGAAGACAAGGTCTGATGATATCGTGAACACAGTTGTTAGACGAAGCCTCAGGGCTTGCCGCACACAAGGCAAGGTGCATAGAATTCCATTTGCATTGACATGAACATTTAAATGCAACCAATAAATGGCATAACCCGTGGACATAACGTATCAATGTTTAAGCATCTTTGATGATTGATCGCTGTGACGGTGTAGGTCGTGAAAGACACGCACTACAATGTCAATTAAATTTTGGAGCTGCAATAATAATAAGATGAGCTATGTGACTGAATAGTCATATCCGTTCTTATCTGTTCCAAAGCAAACAAGCAGAATTTTTGAGTTCCCAACTCACAAATCAAGTCCTGTCCATGTGGCGACAAAAAATGAGTTGTGTATTTCTATAGATAGAAATACTGCAACTAATTTTTTTGCACAAACAGAACAAAATTACGCTTGTTCGGCTTGGCCCTTAACTTTTAGTTTAATCGTCACGATTTAGGTCCGCCTTTATTTTTTAACGATGACGGAATCCACTTAATCCTTTATACTATAAGAGTTTTATTTTTCCGGTTGCTTGCGCAGACGTGATCCACCTATAAATGTGTTATCATCCGCCGCTTTTGTCATGGATCAAACACATTCTTCCACTTTATATTTATCTGTCTAATACAGCCAGAGCTGGATTTAGAGAAACCGGGGCAACAGCCCCGGGGCCTCCGCAAGAGATGGGTCCCCACAATCAGACTCCAAAAACAAATATTTCAAATTCCGACTAGTAAATAACTTTTCCTTTTATTTTTTTCGCTGCTCTACCTAGAGTACTTTGTACAAACATGATTATGTTGTTGTTAAATATTCACAGGAATCATTAATATAAGACTCAACTTAAAAAAAGTTTCATTTTATTTGGAAAATCATTTTCCGGGGAATGAAACCAAAGTACAAAAACATTATATTTAAGATAAGTCTTACAAGAAAAAATCCAATTGTCTTACTGATTGGACCAACTTTGTAGGTCTACTGGGACAATGTCAAATTTATCTCATAGCTGGAACCTGTTCGCCTGCTAAGCACTTTATATTGCTTTTGTCCGTGTTTGCTCGCCTTTGTTGTGTATAAATGACGTCAGGTATCCTAGATTAGTCTAGGCCGATTGAAACACCAGAGTAGTCCACTGATACATCGATTCTTATTGTAAAATGAAGTTTCCCTGCGGTGATATATTATGTCTGATATATATATTTATTTATATTTATTATGTCTAAAAAACTTAATAAATATCAGGACGATCCCTAGTACAGAATAAAGAAAAAATAAGCCTTGAGAGACTGGACGGGTCGCTATACAAATTTTGATTAGGAACCTATTTGATACAAGGTCCCATCTAATGACATCCGATTACTATTCCGAAGTCGTTCAAACTAAAGCCGATGGTAGGGGTCAACATTTTGTATTACTCATTCTACTCGTATCATTCAGTGAGGAGGAAAGAAGACAATGTTGTTATCATCATTGGTACCGGTACGACATATTTTTTCCCAGTGTACTTTTTTTTATCCGTTTGTATGTTTGTTCGATAATAACCCATGTATTTTTGATGAAACAACATGAAAATATGAGATCGGTAAGTTTTCTTTAGTTCAAATATGAATTAAATCGACCAAGAGATTGCCGAGATACGGGGTTACTCTTCTTCTGGTAGGTACTAGCTGATAATGCGATTCTGTATATAATGTATTTGTTGAATGTATAAATACTTAACTCAGTCCCATTAGCATGGTACCGGCGACAGCGTTTATCGAGCGCAATCATCTTTTACTATCTCGCTAATTACAATGAGTATGGAACCGATATAAAATATGTCTGAATTTATACACGGTGCCATTCTATGGGGGCTGGTATTAAACGTTTTGAGCAATCTAAAGGCTCACGATAATCAAACACCGCGCAAATAATTAAACCCGATTAAGGAAAAGGGCAAGAATCATTGAAGATGTTGCATTTGTATATTTATAATCGGGCAACAACATTGCCGATTCTGCCCCAAGACCAGTTTTAGACAATTGCACTCGCTTGCCGGAAAACAACGCGATGAGAGCAAATTCGTTTCTATTGAGCAAATTGTTTGATTTGTACTCATTTTGAAGTCAAATGCGCGTGGTCTGACCATCAAATCTGTATGTTTTTAAGCTATTTATATCCCATATTGCTGGGTAAAGGCCTTCCCTCTTCCTCAGAGAGGCTGAGTCTGTATAGTATTAGAAAATGACCTATTTTATTGTTATCGTTTTATTTTATCGACAATATTGCATATGAGTAGGCCGCTTTTTACAAGCTTTTATTCGCAATTTTATATGTATGTATATTTGTTTAGGTCAAATCTTACAACTCTATTTTCAACCAGTTATCCTCAACCGATTGAGTTGAAATTTTACATACTTTTGTAAGTTGGATGACAATATAATATTATGGAGTCAAAGAGCTGTTCGGATGATGGAGCTAGGAGAACTCAGCAAAAAAACACCATTCAGTAGCACTCGTTTGTCTTGACATGCACTTCATGGTAGACGATAACTAGTAGGGTCTGATGACGGCGGCGTAATGTGGTCAATTGAACTCAGTATTGAAACGACGCAACTTCATCGAGTTTGGGCTTTTTCATTTGTCTAAATAAGTACTTAGGACTCACAATAAAAGCTGGTACGAAAATTTCATATCAATAAATATTATATATATATATATATATATATATATATTATATATATGCCCCTTACTATTCGGTGATCGCTCCCGGTTTTGATCCGATTGATCACTGAGACATCGTTGAATATTCGTCTCTTCGTCGTTAGGATGAAGTCGATTTCGTTCTTAACAGGGGGCTGGTTCTTCTTTGCTGGACTTGTCCAGGTCCACTTTTTTTGCGGCGGCTTCTTGAAGAACGAGTTCATCACAAAGAGTCCCTTTAGCTCCGGAAATCAGCCAGCCTACGTCCCTGTCGTTTCGCACTCCGTATCTGAAATTTCCCAGCCCAAACTCTCCATCGCCTCGCTTGCCCAGTTTCGCGTTGAAATCCCCTATAACATCCGTAAAATAGGTTTCAGAAGTATGATGTCCTCTGATGTCCTCATACACTTGATCCACCTCTTCATCGGAGTGATCCTCAGTTGGCATATATACTCGAATCTGTATGATCTTCAGCGAGTATCTTTTAGACACTCTGAGTATCAGTTATATTACTCTGCTAGAAACACTCTCGATGGTTGTGACGTTGTTAATGAGGGACTTGTGGACGAGAAACCCGACACCATGCTGGGACTTCTTTTTGTCTCCTTCCCGATGATAGAGTAGGTTACCAGACTCTAGGGTTGTCGTGCCCTCGCTCTCTCTTCGGACTTCAGACAACCCCACAATGTCCCACCGTAACCTACTCATTTCCTCTTCCACCTCAGTCTCTCGTCAGTCCTCAATGTGCGGACGTTGTGTGTTACCAGGGCCAGTTTTCGCCGGGGATGGTAGCCGGATCCCATCCGGGGATTCTTAGCACCCCTGGATATTGATCTCAAAGTCGATAGGTCGCGGCTGATGAAGTCGACGCTCCGACCGTCGCAGGTCCAAATTGAAAACTCCGAAAGCTTCCAGCTTGAACTATCAAATCGCTTCAAAGGCCTTCAGGATTGCGTTACAGTAGACGAGATAAACCAAGGGTTTGTAGAAGCTTTCAAAGCGGTGGGATCGAAGGTGTTTAGGTCCCGCTCCAAAAGAAAACCTCAAAAAATCTCTGCTCAGACCCTAGACTTAATGGCAGAACGACGATCAAGGCCGCTGCAGACCTCCGAAGATGCTGAATCATATCGGCAGCTCAACAGACGTATACAAAAGTCCTTGCGACACGACATCCGCTCCTTTAATACTAAATGTATTAAGGAGAAGATCGAGCAGATCAAAGGCTCCAAAGTGTTCGCAAGAGCTATGTCGGTTGGGCAAAGCCGATTGATGAAGTTGAAGACGGAGGACGGTGGCTTGGTGTTGACAAAGGAAGGGGTTCTGGCAGAGATCGAGAGGTTTTATGGACAGCTGTATACTTCCGTTTCGCAACCCAGCGGACAAATGGCTAAAGACCCAAGAGCCAAGCTGACCCGACACTATACCGAAGATATGCTAATTGTATTCTCTTTTAATATTTTAATTTTATTTATAAATTGTGTCATTCTCTAGCGCATTACCTAGTGATTTAAATTGCATTCAGACTTTTTAGGCATACATGTGTAAGGAAAACAATCTAGATCGACGCTAAAAATGTATTGTACTTATTTAACAAAATATGATTGTTATCTGTTTTGTGTGCTAATAAAGAAATGAAATGAAATATGACGGATATCAGCCTGTACGAGATTAGGATGGCCCTCAAACAGCTCAAAAACAACGAGGCGCCGGGCGAGGATGGAATTACAGCAGAGCTTCTGAAAGCGGGCGGAACGCCGGTACTGAAAGTCCTTCAGAGGCTCTTTAATTCTATTCTGCTCGAGAGCGTAACGCCAGAAGCGTGGAACAGGGGCGTGGTGGTCTTGTTCTTTACTCGTCAAAAGGGAGATAACACCCTATTGAAGAACTATAGTCCTATCACGCTCCTAAGTCATGTATACAAGTTGTTTTCGAGGGTCATCACGAATCGTCTCGCAAACAGGTTTGATGCCTTCCAGCCCCCCGAACAAGCCAGTTTCCGTAAAGGCTTTAGTACCACGGACCACATTTACACGCTGCGGCAGGTTATAGAGAAGAAGAGGGAGTATAACCGGCCGTTATGCTTAGGGTTCGTGGACTATGAAAAAGCCTTTGATTCGATCGAAACGTGGGCCGTGCTTCAGTCTCTCCAGCGATGCCGTATTGACTATCGGTATATCGAAGTGTTGAAGTGCTTATACAGTAAAGCCACTATGTCAGTCCGAGTACAGGAGCAGTGCACGAGGGCTATTCCACTGCAAAGAGATGTAAGACAGGGAGACGTTATATCTCCGAAACTGTTCACCGTTGCACTGGAAGATGCCTTCAAGCTTCTGGACTGGGAAGGGTTTGGCATCAACATCAATGGCGAGTATATCACTCACCTTCGATTTGCCGACGATATTGTTCTCATGGCAGAATCGATGGAGTACTAAGCTCGGAGACCTAAATCGAGTTTCCCAACAAGTTGGCCTTGAAATGAAGATGGACAAAACGAAAATAATGTTGAATGCCCATGTCGCGCCACTCCCTTGTTGTGTTAGGAGCTCCACCCTCGAAGTTGTCGACTAGTACATCTACCTAGGTCAGTTGATCCAGGCAGGAAGTTCCAGCTTCGAAGAAAAGGTCTTTCGACGAATCCGACTAGGTTGGGCAGCGTTCGCGAAGCTACGCAGTGTCTTCTCGTCCAAAATACCTCAGTGCCTCAAGACGAAAGTGCTTAATCAATGTGTGTTACCAGTGATCACTTATGGATCTGATACGTGGTCCCTTACTATGGGTCTCATAAGAAGGCTCAAGGTCGCTCAGCGCGCTATGGAGAGGGCAATGCTCGGTGTTTCTCTACGTGATCGAATCAGAAATGAGGAAATTCGTAGAAGAACAAAAGTCACTGACATAGCCCAGCGGATTAGTTCGTTGAAGTGGCAGTGGGCGGCGAAGAACCGATGGCCGATTGGGCAAAAAGGTTCTCGAATGGCGACCGCGTACTGGCAAGCGAAGCGTAGGACAACCACACAGCATCTGACCAAGGTCGCTGGAAAGCGCTGGATGCAGGCCGCTCTTGATCGGTCGTTTTGTAAATCCTTGGGAGAGGCCTATGTCCAGCAGTGGACGTTATGCGGCTGAAATGATGATGATATATATATAGATCAGATAATATTTAGGAGTGAAAGAACATTTTCTTCATCTGTTTTTTTTTGTATGGACGCAGTGCGTAACTTCCCTCTTACTTAATTAGCACCATATATAATTCGTTCATAGTGACGGTCTGAGTTGCTCCTACAAGGATCGGATAGGGTTTTTGTTACATATTGTATAACGTCTTACAAAATATACTGGATCTATTTTTAAGGGTGAATTCGGTCTATGATACTGAACAACTTTTCCCAAGGAACATATATTGAAATATAAAAAATATTTTTTGACCGATCAGCTATTAATTCGAGTTTGTATGGAAAGCCAAAAATTATCTTTCTTCTTTCAATATATGTTCTTTGGGAAAATTTGTACAGAATCACGGACTGAATTAACCCTTTACATATTTTCAGTATATTTTGTTAGACCTTATATGTATATGGTTGATTTGTGATTGTAATTAGATCGCGAAAGCGGTACTTAGACACAGATGGGAGATTTTTGTGCAGTAGTATTGAGATGGTATAGGTTAGGCAAATACGCTATATACTATTCAATCAGTGCGCTGTCCGTTTGGTTTAAGTACGTGCCAAGACACTTTAAATAAAAATTGAAAAAAAAAAGGTTTAAACTATTTTGGAGCTAATTATAATGTCTAGCGTTACTGAGGACCAGGCACGTAGACACGTGTTGTATTGTAACAGCTGATATATTCTTATGCTAGTAACGGATCTAATATTGCAAATACGAATACGACCTCTGTCGAATCTTGAATTTCATCCTTGGTTTGATTTGATGAACCTTGATTCAATTGAAAGACCGAACGAAAGTGCTTTTTTTTTTTCAAAATGTCTTAGAGCTAATATTTAGATAATTACTACTTGATCTAGCTTATGAATGTCTCGCTTTAAAGTCAATTGCCTCAACATTGGCAATTTTTGACCTACACGTTGACCGAACAATTGACCCAAGTTTCTTGATCAGTGTTTCTTTCTTTTTCTTCTTCTCCTTTCTTTTCTTGTCTCAATCAAGGCGTGATCGGCAAAGCAAGCTTCCATTTTAATCTTAATTTCGACATCTTTACTAGCCATTATTATCTTTATTAGCCATAGCCCCGCACTACATAATTTCCTATCTCTTTTTCTATATAGAGAGGTTGCCTGCAAGAAATGGATCAGCGATATGGGCGCCTTTTGCGCATTTCCTAGTTTTTAAGATAATTATGTCCCGTTTTTATTTATTTTGTGCAATAAAGGGTATTGTATTGTATTCTGGTTTACACACCCGTCTGTCTTTTCTTTGGCCTCCCCCAATTTTGTCACCTTCTTTTGTGTTTGAAGTTTTCTCACCACAATAACTTATCTCTCCTCGTAACGCCGTATTTCGATAACACGGAGTAAAAAAGGAATCTTTCTTCTTTTGAAGGATAAAAGATCGCCTTTTTTTACTACGGCTAGAGTAAACAGTAGATTTACGTGAATCCTAAATATTCATGAACAGGAGGCCTGTCTATTAAGTGGAGTGCTCTTTGATGTAAATAAACTGTAAAAGTATCGAAAGCGCTCATAAAATCTCGTGAGAACAAGTGCATTCACGATGGACAAGCACTCGGGTATCCGGAGCGGGTTTGTTTGAAGTTGCACTGTATGTGTCTGAGTGTTTGGATGATCTTTAAATATTAGATAGAGATACAAATTCAGGATATAAAGTCTGCCCTCACGGAGTAGATAGAGCCAATGGTTGCAATAACCAAAGCAGCTCGTATAAAAAAAAAATTCTTAGCTCACTCACAGGTCTTTATATGCTCAATACTTTAGCTACTTGGCCTATAATTTATATAAGTAAGTACAGTACGCGCAAAAAAACTTGGCGGCTCTAAACTTCGCGCGGAAGTTGCACAGTAGACGAATACAGGTGTGCGCGGGGACGGTACGCCGCCCGGGCGTCTGCTACCCCACTGTCACTTGCAGCTGACTTCCGAGCCGCCAAGTTATTTTGCGCGATCTGTACCTATGTAGATTTGGATCAGGGATTTGAACCATAATATAAGTCATTTGTATTCGTAAGAAATCTGCGCTATTAAATCTACTTCTGCCGTCTTTGAATCTGTAGCATGTCATGTACGAGTACTCGTACTAGATTGAACTGGATTACATATTTTCTATGAATGTATATACAATTTAGTCATTTTTATCAGCCATTTGCTCTGGTGACCATTTGACTAGTTAACTAGAGTGTATAAAAATTACTGTTGTCACTAGATATTCATTGATTATGAGATACGATGAGACACGTCAGATGCCTTAAGGCAGCTCAAAAAATCTGACGCCATTGTTAGCTATTAACACACTAGATTATAAAATCAGACAGATGTCAGACATATAAAGCTATATCTTGAGAAAACGAACATCATTGGAAGTGGCCAGTAATTAATTAGATGATCCGCTAATGGCAAAATGGTTGTGGTTAGCTACAGTTCAGATTACTAAACAACTAGTTGTGCTAATGAGCTGTAATTTCCATTTATTTCTGGTTGTATTGTATCTTTAGGTACATACCTAACCTACGTGAGTCATAGTCGTAGAGACAAAAGAAAATTGTCGGAATATTGACAGAGTACGAAAAATAATTAAAATATGTTTATTCATTTGGGATGTACGAGTAGACTACGTCTACGTGTGAGTCGTATACAATGTGAAAGGGACATCGGGCTGTACTAGATCATTTCCGTATAATGAAATTAAAATAACAACATAAATCCAAAAATAAAATTGACATTCCCATATGACCAAACTTGAAAAAGATATCGTCATTTTCATACAAAAGAGTTCGGCCGGCCCGGCAATTTGCATAAAAATCTCGATTTTTTTTCGAGTTTCGTTCGGGTGAGAGAAAAGTGGTTCATATTGACGGTCTGAGTTACTCCTACAAGGATCGGACAGGGTTTTTGTTATATATTGTATACGTCTTACAAAATATTCAGATTTTTTAAAAAAGGATATATCGATTCAGTCCATGATACCGAACAACTTTTTCCAAAGAACATATATCGAAATATGAAAAATATTTTTTAGCTTGCCGTACATACTCGGATCAGTTGATTTGATGATTTGTATGGGACGCCAAATATTATTTTTCATATTTCAATATATACTCCTCGGAGAAAGTTGTTCAGTATTATGAAGGCGGCAACCCAAGTCGCAACGTCAAGCGGCGAGTGATAGAGCTGTGCACTTGCATACAAAATCCAAGTACGCGGGCCGCGTTCGATTTCCTATCATTTTTCCCAAAAGAAAAGTTATTCAGATTTACTAACGACGAGAAATAGCTTACCTGTGGTTCCGTATGATAGTTCCAGTTGGCTTCAGTGAACTGCAGCAGCGTGGCTAGCACTGGAATGTCCATGTACGGTTGCTCGCTGCCTCCAGCCTCGATCAGCAGTACCTGCCAATAGTATTATTTTTTTAGAACCAAAAAGTAGCCTAGTACTTATAGCTTCGGTGAAACCCCAACTGGATGTGGCGGAGTCAGTGACTCAGCGAGACGTGAGAGGAAAATATCCAGATGGACATTATCATGTCAAATTGCAACTTTATTTTCAAGCATTTTGTTAAAAAAAAACTAATGGAATCAAAAGTTTGTTGGCGCCAAGTCTCTGCCTCCAGCCTCCCCCAATTCCCAATGAGGCTACGCTGTCTCAGTCTTATAGTATTTCCTTGTCAAACTTAAATCCCAAAGCACTCAAATAAAATGTAACGAAGACAATTTGAAAAAATACCACGGCATCAGGATTTGACTTTGAACCCTTCTATATTAAATATATAAAAGTACGTGTAATTTGTGTACAGTTATTATTATGTGACAAATTGATGATATTATATCATTAACGGTTTGTGGTCAACGACCTATCGAAATAAGGTGTACCACATCGATGTGAAATAAAAAAATTACGAGTACGCATTGCAAACACGTGTTAAACATTTTGTTAACCGACTTAAAAAAGGAGGAGGTTATGAATTATTCGAATTTATACAACGTGTAACGGAAAGGTAACCGAAGGGGAGTAAATATACTAATCAATGTGAAAAACTTTTACTACAGGACTATCCCTGAAATCTTTTAAAAAAAATCACCTCCATACAAAATTAAATACCTACCGTGTCAAAATGTGCGGAGGTACAGATTTTTTTTACGATTTCAGGGATGGTCCGTCACACGTTGTACCTATATATGTTTTTATGTATGTTCCCCGTTTACCCGAAGACGCCTGGACCATTTGGAAAAATCTTTTTTTTTGTTTTGAAAGGGCGTACTTGTCAGGTGCCATTTTATCAAAATTGGTCGTGTTTTGTGTTGAAGTCGGTTTTTAGTTAGAATATATACAATGTGTATTTTTTATACTTGATGAAACGAAATCTGCGGATACTAGACGAAATATTATCGATAAAAAACCGGAAAAAAAATCATTATTATTAACACTTTAATTTAATTTTTTTCTAAAGGTTGTGTTTCGATTTTTTTTTCTCTTTAAGTAAACGGCGTATTTTCTTCAGTTGTCTCATTTGAAAACTACAAAGTTTAAGAAGCTAAGAAAGTAAAAAATAATTAACAATACCAAACAGGAAATTAGTTAAAAATAATTGACGAAAAAATGTAAGTGCCTGGATTTTTTAAATGATTAACATGACGATTTTTTTTTCGTTTTTTTTATCGATAATGTTTTGTCTTATATCAAGTATAAAAAATACACATTGTATAGAAGTGGAGTAAGTTTGGAGGCATACTTAGCTGAAAATTTTCAGCTTAATCGGCAGAGGATAACTGGTAAAAACTGGGAAAAACTTTAATGGGATGCCCATATTTCTCAACTGGCTAACCGTAAGCTGAGGTCAGATGACCTGAGCAAGTTTGCAGGGAGGCGCTGAATGCAGGCCGCTTCCGATCGGTCGTTTTGGAAATCCTTGGGGGAGGCCTATGTCCAGCAGTGGACTTCCTGTAGCTGATATGATGATCATGATGAATTATGACATAAAAATGTATTCTCAGTATACTCTACATATCTAACTTTAATGTCAGTATAATTGTAAGGTTGACGTTTTTGGAGAAAATGGTGCAGCACAGTTTGTTACCGCTTCTTCTGAACTTGCGCTTAGGAGGCGGCAGTAATCTTAGTTGTAAGTAAATAATCTGACGTCAACAACTAGCTATTAAGAAATCGAAAGAAAAAAAGGCAATTATCAAGTGATACAAATATACAAAGATTATTTAAAAAAAAAAAACAAGAAGAACATAAGATGCATGTGGCTGAGATGCGTATGTTCGCGTCTCAGCCATTGAGGCTGAGACGCGAACTGGTCTGGGGTTACTAAAATAGATAAGATCCGGAACAAGTATATTAGAGCGAGTCTAAAAGTGGCGCCAATAGTGGACAGATTAAAAAGCCATCGCCTGACCTGGTATGGCCACGAAATGAGAAGGGATGCCGAACACCTGGCAAAAGAATGGTTGATTTGAAAGTAGACGGGTATAGGGGAAGGGAAAGGCCAAGAAAGACGTGGGAATAATGCGTGAGATCGGATATGGGGAAACGGGGGGTTAGTATAGAGATGGCGAAGGACAAAAAATTATGGAGAGAGTTGACATACAGAGCCGACCCCAAATAGGGAAAAGGCGAGGAAAGAAGAAGAAGACAAATATCCAAAGATTAATAAATGATTTCTGACTTTTTGACTTTTGATTGAAAATTTAGTTGGAAGATTTGACCTAAACAAACATACTAACATACAAGATACATTGCAAGTTAATAAGCTTGTAAAATGAATTGATCCTTTTCTAGGCCGAAACCACACGTCATATGAAATTGTATGGCTTACCTTAAACTCTTCGACTTCCGTAAGTCTGTTACTCAGCACACACCCCGCTGTGCCGGCTCCTATGATGATGAAGTCATACTCCGGCAGGATGACGGGGGCGTCCGGAGGCTCCCCTGATAGGATCTGCTCGGTATCTCGAAGAATTCCTGATATGGCCTCGAAGATGTTGCCTTTCTGGGCCACTACTGTCGTGGCAAGGAGGCATGATATGCTGCGAAGAAAAAATAAGCATAATATAATTTCACATATTCCTTTATATTTCCTTTCCCTCCATTTTTAACCGACTTACAAAAAGGAGGAGGTTATCAATTTGCCGCAATCTTTTATTTTTTTATGTATGCTCACGGAGTTTACGAAAATGTCTGGACCGATATGAAAAATTTTGTTTAAAAGGATAGGTCCCATAAATTGTTTTTTTTAAATCGGTTGTGGTTTAGGGTTGAAGTCGGTTTATAGTTTTGAAAAATCATAACTTCCATGTTGGTCTGGGAGACAAGAAAAAACTCAGAATAAACAAGCTGCTTTACTTCCCACGCAGATTATAAATGCCGATGGAGGGAAAGGGTGAGATTTCAATCAGCAAACAATCACAATTTTTGATTTCTTTTTCCATCTTAACGCGTACTATTACGCTAAGCGTGGCCTTTGGTTCTTAAGGCCCTAAGCTCTATCTACCTCGTCAGGGATAAAGACATTATCTGTATCTTCCTTCATTGGCGCGTTCCTTTTTCGGCGACCACGGGCTGCCCGGCATTCTTTCCAAAAATAATATGCATATCAATAGTCATCCAAGCAAAAGTTATATGAAAAATAATATTAGGTAAGTATATCGAAATACTATTTCAGATATCATATCCGTGCGAAATTCACAGTTCTAACCAAAATTTATTTTTTTTGGGACAAACTGTCAGTTGACTTTCATGCACATTTTTCGAGAACACTTAAAAACACATAACCGCGTTGCTGTACTTTTACTCTTATCCCAATTACGCTTTGAAACTGACGTTATGATTAGATGTTCGATATTGGCAACTTAAGGATGAGCTTCGGAACTAGAACTCGTCGGCGCACGTGGCTAATTTGCATGCCATTTCGCTGAGAAAAGGATAGACTTGGTTATGAACAGTGCGGAACTGTTTACATCGATTTATACGCGCATCGGAACTACAGTCTAGTGTGTCGTATCCGACTTATCGCACAAAAACGTTACGTTACACGTCTAAAAATTCACGAGTATGCGTTTGGGAGAAGTGTTCTTGTGATAAAATAGCTGAATGTTTTAATTAAAAGTAAAGTTATTTAAATTTTTTAATAACCAAACTATGCTTGTAAGAATTTTGTTTTAGAGATTTTATACTCTTTCCGGTATTTAATTGTGCCCAAAGTTGCGTTAAAATTACGTGTTGAAACGGAATGTTTTGAGATTCATAACTTTTAAAGTACTTATCATTTTACAATTATGATTCCATACAAGCATAGATAACGACAAGACAAATTGATAGAATTAAAAACTTTAAACAGACAATACCGAACAACGGAGTCATCACCCTACAGAATTTGTATGGCGAAACACCTGACTAACGTACCCTTAAGAGTCCCCTTACCCTAGACAGATTCAGACTTTCCCATACAAACGTAGTCTAGTTTTCATTTAAAAACGGCATGTCAGATATTGGCGAAATTATGTAATTTCAAAGAAATTGCATATAATTAGTTTTCATAGTAAAAATATGAACTTAAAAAAGAATATAGTGTATATATCATATTTGACCATCAGTATGGAAAACCTCTACACTGTCATATTTTCTTTCAGGTTCATATTTGACTGTCGAAAACTAGTAATATGCCTAGATATATGCAATTTCTTTAAAATTACAAAATACTGCCGAAATATCACATGTCATTTCAAAATAAAAGCTAGACTACGTTTGTACGGACAAGTCTAAGGTAAGGGGATATACTCTTATACCGCCTCCGCATCTTGACGCCTTGTTTCACTGCACTTTGAGACTTTTGCGAGCTTTTTCCTCGTTACTTATATTCCTACCTTCTGTACACTTACACATAACGACTATGTGTGAAAAATATTATACGTAAAGCGCCTATAAACATATCGCAATCTTTGTAAGTAAAAAAAAACGGAAAAAGGTAACAAGATATTTAAAAAAATATATATACGAGGTACACTGTGATGCGAATTGATTTTCAAAGTCAATGTCTTCTCAAACTCTAGTAAAAGAAAGAAATAGTAGTAGAAATTAAAACGCAAGTAACATATTATACCCTTCTAAAATTTATTTGTGACATTTACATCAATCTCTAAAGGTTAACTGGAAGAGATCTCTATCTGGGATAAGTCCGCCTTTATACTGTTCTCTAGTTCTAACCTGTATTTTTGTATATGTACGATAAAGTTTTTACAAACAAACAAACAAACGATCTCTAACTGAATGCAATTTTTTTGATAATAATAGGTAAATTAATAAAGGTTTCATACATAACTCTAGCGCCCCACGTTCTAATCACTTGCATTGTCACTTCGACTCACTTATATATTATGCACTTAAAGGAACCGAGGGATCACACTGGACCCTCTCACAGACCACGACAGAATAAGGTCCAGGCCGATAAAGATATGTAGAGCGAACATAAAGGTCTCTTGAAAATACCAGCATAAGTGTAATGACACTATTCATCCTTATAAATAATTTCACAAGGACAGGCCGGGAGTTAAAAGTCAAGAAGTCGAGTATTGAGATGGTTTCGTTTTGTTTCCATTCGGCGCGAGACTTGCTTTAGAGCCTACAAACATGATAAATAAAAATGCACAGCCCTGAGCTTTTCTTTATTTTGAAATATACGTAGAACACAATCATTAAGTGATTATTCTTTAGTTAGGTTCCGTAGTTTTTATTTTTTTGGTTTGTGTTTGCTAAATTGTATGTTCGTTTTGACAGGCTGTTTTAGGGCATCTAACATAGTTAAACGACTTCCAACTAGCGAATCACTACCCATATCAAGTAAGAGCTTGCAAAATTTTAAATTCTTAATCACACTGATATTATAAAGGCCAAAGTTTGTGAGTGTGTGTGTGTGTATGTTTGTTACCTCTTCACGCTTCAACCACTGAACCTATTTAGATGAAATTTGGTATGTATATAGTTCGAGACCCTGGGAAGCACATAGGATAGTTTTTATCTCGAAATTCACAAACACGGGGAGCAAAGCCCGCGCGCAAAGCTAGTATTTTTTAATAGGTAAAAACTGTATAGAGGTATTTTAGTGTTGCCACCTGATATTTTGTATAATTTAATT
The DNA here is from genome assembly GCA_943193695.1 of Acrobasis suavella. Lineage (NCBI taxonomy): Eukaryota > Metazoa > Arthropoda > Insecta > Lepidoptera > Pyralidae > Acrobasis > Acrobasis suavella. The sequence goes on from OW971948.1 coordinate 10,881,135, forward strand.
TAGTTCGTAACTCTAAAAACAAGCAAACAATCCGCAGTTGCCAGCGCAATCCAATCCACAGTCGTTTTGTGAATTATTTTTAATTTTATTATTTTTTTAACGCGGTGTTGGTATTTGACTATAGTAAGTAATAGTTGTTTACGTTATATCGAATACCAGTGGACTTTTATGCCGGTCTCGTAGCTTGAATAAATGAAGATAACTTTTAATCTCATAATTTAAACCACTTTTGCTGATTGTACAAAATAGTCAAAAAAATCTCACCACATATTAAATGCATGAGTACTATGTGATGAGAAAATTCGTCAGAGTGATCCGAAGACACCAGCACAATAAGTAGTGCACAACATGACGGACGTTAGTTCGAATCTCACTCGTGGCGAAATTTTTCATCACATTTTTTAATTTATCCTAAGAATGTGAGGTTCCCGTGGAATCGTCTAAAGATAAGTAAATCTCTCCCTTTCGATTGACTTTGTCTACTTTCCTAACTTGTCCATTTCCTATACCGTCACTTTTTTTAATTTCTCTACATGCTATTTTGTAATAACTCTGACTATATCTTTGAATCTAACAAACAACACCACGTGAAATTACACTGAGCAGGTTTTAACATAATCTGTTTTTACCTATGGATCATTTACAGTGGGCCACATAGAAAAGTATACTACCACTATACTATTGTGAATGGTATTATAATATTATACTATTGATGTTATACTTTTCTATATTATGTGGCCGACAGCCCACTGTACCCAATTAAAGTAATGTGTTTACTTCGTAAGATTTTTATTTTTTGCTCCACACACGCAGACAATATACGGCCATTTCTTGTCATGATTCTAAAATTAAAACCCGTATCCTATGTTGGGTTTTTCATATTGGATCCTTTATATTGACGTCATTTGCGAGTGGAAAGGTTTAATTTTTTAGGACGACGCCGACGCTTTAGTTTTTTTGATTTAGATGGTTTGTATTGTAAGTAAATGAGATCGTTACGGCAGATTTTAGTTTTTTTGTTTTAGATGGTTTGTATTGTAAGTAAATGAGATCCTTACTACAGATCATATAAGTTTAAAGTAAACTGTTTGCTTCTAACATTATTGTTGTAGATAATTTCTGTTTCGCAAAAATTTTTGTCATTAAAATCCCCATAGTTACCGCAGAAAGAACCATTAACCAAAATATTGGCATAAATTTTAAATAGGACTTCGAAAATAATCCTCTTATGTTTGACATCGATTCGAAAAGTTGCTTAAAGTTTGGTGACAATGCAATATTAATACGATATCATCCTGATCTGATGATCTAATCTAACCGACTTAATGATCAGGATGATATCGTATTAATATTGCATTGCATTGATACTCTAAATATAACCGACTTAATGATAAATGGAATTAGAATTTGGGATATCTACAATTAAAACTTGGACAAAAACTAATTACTTGTAACAGAAAATAATTTTTGTGTCCATAGTCCTTGTTTCCACAGCAGAATGCATTTTTGGGATGAGTAAAAGGTACCTACTTACGCCGAAATATTCAAACCTTGTCTTGAAATCCTTGCTCTTCCTGTCTAACCTTACTGCCTACCTAAAATATCTGGAAAATAAATAAAAACATTCGATTTGGCGTCGAAAACTCCCTCTGAGTTATGAAATCGAATGTTTTTCTGAGAAATTTAATATTAATTTCACTCTCACCTTAAAAATGTGAAATAATAACACATTTCACTAACACCTTTCGCACACAGTCTGAAGAGCTGACTGCACACCAGACATTGACAGGTTTTGGCCAAAACTTGATCATATTAATTAACAACCTTTTGATGACACTGCATACGTCAAATACCTATCATTAGTTGCTAATGGGTGTAGCCAAATTTGATGGAAATAGAAATTACGTTACTGTTCATCTATTACGCGAAGGCTATCTTTGATTTACGTATTTCCCTTTGCCTAGACACTAAAAATCGACGAATGATCGATTTACCAAAAAAGATATGCTTTAAAGTCCACCAAAGTTAATTAAAAAAGAATGATCAAACTTGGATTAACCAGTACGTGTCTGTACGGGCACGTTTCCTATAATAATTTAGCCACATACTCCCGCAATCAAAGTATTGGGTTTTTTCCGAATTGATTATTTCCATAGCAATTAACTTCTAGAACTTTCTATAGCATTCTTCAATAAGCATATCTTCTTCTGGCGTACTCCACAATGTTCTAGTCCTCTATTACACAACTTTAGTAATAACTACACGTTATAAATTAATCACCTCTTTGATTACCTAAGTAATATTAAACTCTTTCCTTCAAATATGTTTTAGTGATAGCATTGATATCATTGTACTTCACGGAACAAAACTGATAGATGTAAATGTACTGTTGACACATAAATTGAAGGGCTGCTAGGTGACTCAGTCCGTTGATATGAACAACTTTCCCGTTGTTCCCACTAGCTGTACCATAAACTGCTCTCTGTACCGGAGGGAGGCGTAAAAGAAACAACATTCTAGAAGAATAATATTTAAATTTTTAGCCAATGACACGATAAATAGGCTTTATTAGAACAATCTAAAAAAAACGTGTTAATAAAAAATATAGTACATTTTTAAGAAAAACTATGTCGGTTCCACATAGTGTTAAATGATAGCGCTTAATATACGCTGTGGCCAGTTTCATGCTACGGGGGCTGAGTAGCATTGTAACCGAGGCAAGTTATGGTATGACCCTCAGCCAAAAGGAATGCGACAAGGAAGGAAGGAATGTTATGCAGATAAGTAGGTCGTTTCATCACATAGGCTCTGACGCATTTAGGTACAGCGTTAATCTACTGTCATCGCATAAAGTGAAGGGGTGACTAAGCCCATCAATACGAACAACTTTAGTTATTATTTTTATCTCAAAAAGTTATGGAGTTTCTCACACAAAAGTTTTCAACTTAAGTTTATCCCAGTATTGACAAGGCACCGCTTTAAATGATGTACACCCTGTAGGTCTCTCTAGGTAGTAGGTAGGACTCATTAAAAAGTTATGAGCTATCACAGATACGTTTTTTTCCTATTTTTACGCAACTTTCGGCAAAAAATAAGTAATAAAAGAAGTGTAAAATCTCCAAAACAAAGTCCGCACCGACACAGCTTATTTATCGAAGATTTTAATATACTTTATTTGTAATTAATTAATCTACTGCATTAATTAAAACCCCTTTCCCCAAAAGACTTTACGTATTTTTATACGCGCTCGGTTTAACGTGAATTATCGTGCATTTCACCTCACTGCTTAGCCCGAACACAATGTCAGGTAAGACAGCATGCTTTTAGGCCCCGCCCATCTGTGAGTTCGGGTCCGTGACTAGTGCAACCTTACGACAAATAGTGGATGGAGTGCGTTAGAGTCAGTTTAGACAGAAAAGGAAAAATGCTCGAGCAGTTTATTAACTTGTAGCGCCTCCTTGTTTGGTCGACCGCAAGGTTTGACAAATGTCGTAATAAAAATAAAAAAGTGGATTGTCCTGGCTGTCACATCAAGAAAATTACTTTTGACAATACAGAAATAAAATAATTTTTGTGAATTACAATAAAAGTTAATTCAAAGAACTTTCAGCCTTTATTTTCTTCAATCAAGCAGCGCTTCAAACTTAATTAAAAATAAGATCGTATTACCATAGCCTAAAGTGTATAAACGTTTAAACATGATAAAATGCAAATGCCAATAATTTAAAGTTTATTTTTGATTGACATAAAAAGTCCACTCCTCTGCGCTTCTCTCTGTCTGAACTGACACTTAAGGATGATTTAGACAAAAATAATGTGACAAGTACCACGACAAAGGATAGCGGGAAATGAAAAAGACTTACACATAATACTGTCCTGACCCCACGGCAAGTGGGGTACGGTGAGGAGGAAGAAGAAGGCAGTTATCCCAAAAGATTCAGTGACATTCAGCCGCTTCAAATCAGCTATTTTGGAAACCCTTGGGAGAGGCTTATGTCCAGCAGTGGACAGCATGTGGCTGAAATGGATTCGATGATACCCGTAACACTCATTCGCCGTGACATTTCACCCGGAAACGCGTCTGCTTCACCTTCCGGGGGCGAGAACAAGCAATAAATACGACATACTAATTATGTTGATTCCGCCGAAAAACCTGACCTCAGAAATACCATTTTTGAAACGTGGAGTCACCTAAACGAATGGTATTTCATACAAAAAGCTGTTCGTTTAGTGACCCCGCGATTGAAAAATAGCACCACTGCTCTGATCACTAGATAACTTTGATTTATTTTTGATACGATCTAGTGTAGTGAGATGGTCAAAGAAAACGATCTCTTCCTAAAAAGGTTTCGATGACCATTTTTGTAGGTAATAATAAAACGCAGGTACTCGTAAACAGCATATGTGTCAACTGTCAACTGCCTTACTAGTACGTAGTTGGGCCCTTTATTTTTTGAAACTTATTTCTGCTCTGGTCACTTAATAACTTTGATTTATTTTTGATAAGATCTTGTTAGGAGGTGTAGGAAAACGATTTCATCTTCAAAAGGATATTGTCCAAATATTTTTGAGAGTAATTATAAAACATACTTGTTAACATCATACACACCAGCTGATATATACATATTTATGTTTGTTGCCGACTGCCGAAGGATTTTTCTTAATTTATTATAATCTATATTATCCCACTTCTGGACAAATGTCTCTTTAATTTCCTTTTTTTTACCCTGAAAGTTAACGACAAGCCATGTCAGAAAACGTTTCACCACCACGCTTCGCACCAACTCTTGCACCGTCCACCCTCAGCTATCCTTTTCGTTCACTGCTGACCAATCTGCATGGGATTCTATAATTTTATTTAATAAAGATACACATAAACTATCCTGTCTTTACCCTTAATGAGGCATACAAATTCCAGACCGTAAATCTCTAACGTTTAGCGCATTAGCCGCATCGCCTATACCTATTCTTAGGCCTAAATCACAACAGAAAGGCAGTGGCTGGCAGCCTTTTGTTACTCGAACTAAAGTCACCATTCTCTTGACCATTATGGCTCTCTTTGACTGCATCTTTCTAAAGTTAAAAACTTCTGCTCACAATTTCATTTTATGATAGAAACGTTATATTCTAAGCAACCTGCGATGCGAGAGTTAAACAATATTTGCAATCATGAGGCAACTAATTCATAATTTTAAAAAACATAATCGTTACCTCAGATCGTTACATTGCTATCATATCATTGTTTGTTTTCCGCGGAAAATTCTTGGCAGCTAATTAATCGGTAGTTTCCTTTGTGACGCAAATGAAATCCCTATTATAAGTGTCTACAGTGACGCATGTAGTTTAAGAAATAACTAGAATAGGCCACCAATCAAATCCGATAGTTTTCTTAAAGTTTTCTAAGAGTTATAAGTTTTGTAGCCGTGTGGGTTTCGGCTGAGTAGAATAGGACCATTCCAAGTTATCTTATGGATGTCGAAGAAGGGACATAGGCAATACAAGTTAAACAGAGCTTAGGTATATTTAGACATCATTGAGACGTCTCCAACTCGTCTGGCGTGAAGAGTGTAGACAAATCCTCTATCTGCTCTGTCCAAGTGCTCTGGTAGTACAGAGAGGGTCGTCCTACAATGGATAAGTAAGTTTTCTACAAAGAAAATATTACTTGTTGCAAGCTTGACCAAAGTTCTCGTCAAGCTAAATTAAAGAGCTCTTAACACGATAGGTTTTCGTCGTTACATTACTAAGTTCCTATCCTATCAGATTAAGTATTTGACATCATTACATTGCATTGCCGTGACGGCGTGTAGTGATGATGGAGTAGAAAAGGCACTATTTGTCACCACCCCTTGCCTCTCCTACAGGTGTCGAAGAGGCGATTAAGAGAGGTATAGGTTACAGAGATCAGGCAGCAGCATCCTCAGTGCAAAGTCTTCGTTCCATCTACTGCGATCACCAACCCGTCTACCTAGTGTGGTGATTATGGGCAAAGCCTGCCAAAAGTCGAAAATCGTTTATTTATCTTTGTATATTTGTATCACTCGATAATTGTCAATTTTTCTTTCGATTTCACAATAGTTGTTGACGTCAGATCATTTACTTACAGGTTAGTTGATTGCCGCTTCCTAAGCGCAAGTACAAAAGAAGCGGCAGCAAACTGTACTGCAGCATTTTCTCCAAAAATGCCGATATATGAATAAATTATGATATGAATACTATTATGATATAAAATTAGATATGTAGACTGAGAATACATTGCTTTACCTTTATTCAAAGAGGCCTTTAATCCAGCAGTGGACTGATACTAAAAAAAAATATTAGGGTTAACATTTAACAAGATATTATGTATTAGGCATACGATCATAGACCCATGTGATGTTGTAGTGTTTACCGTAGCCTTTTTGCAACACCAGGACTCTTACTCCAAAAGCGGCACGGCAGTAAAGCAACATTAAGCGTTACGAAATGATGACAATGTTTTATTTGACGTACGAAAACGACGATAGGAACTATCCAACGATTATCGTGTTACTTCATGGAGTAACGAGTGTTAAAGAGTGCACGCGCGTTGTCGTGTTTTGAATAACCTCATATTGTAAGAGTATTCTCTGGGGAAAACCGTGTTGTTTGCTCTATCATCATCTTTATGTTCACCGCAGAAAGGTTACTGCGAGATCGATTGCATCATCATTTCAGCTGCAAGAACTCCAATGGTAAACATGCGCTTCTGAAGTGGCCTGCATCCAGGGTTTTTCAGCAATCTTGTTTAGTTCGACTCACCCCTTTGTACATGGATGAAGTCCCCGAGGACGTCGATGATACTTCGAAATCGATTACTAAAAAGTGACACACGTGCGTTGCCTACGCTGAAGAAATCTTTGCACGCCCTTTTTGAATGACCTCATATTTTAGAAGCATCTCGGGGAAAACCGTGATGTTTGCACTATCATTATCATTATGTTCACCGCAGGAAGTTTTCTTCGAGATCGATTGCACCATCATTTCATCTGCCTGACAACCACTGCTGAACATACGCCTCTGAAGCGGCCTGTGAGCAGTGTTTTCCATTGATCTTGATCAGGTCGTCTTTTGTAAACTTACATGTACTTTTGTAAACTTAAATGCAAATTATAAACTTACATGTATATAAATACGTATAATAAATAAACATACTTGTCTGACCACACCCTGGGTGAGGTTACTCGGCTGATTATTTGGGTGTCACCAGGCTAGATATGGTGCCAAATACAGCACGTCGCTTTAAATCGACATTCCTGATGTGGGACCCACTTAGCTGAAACCCGCTAAAGTGGGTTTAAGCGGGTAACGTTTGCCGAATGCATCATCAGATAGGTGGGCTTTGGAACTTTGAGATTGAAAGTACAGGTTTAGTAAAAAAAAAGTCTAATCTTTAATTATATTTGTTTACATATATTAGACAATTCAGTAGTCTTAAAGCTGTTTGATGAAAAAAAGTAAAGGGCGTCACAGACGGTTAATATAATATATGTACCTAATTTTAAGATATCTGGATATAAACTATTATCATTGATATTACAGATACATGATATAATCATTCTTTACAAAGCTTGTCTATGATTCTCATATCTTTGAAACGCGGGATGTTAGTAAAGATAAACAATATCGCTCGGTGTCTTAAGAATAATATAAAAGTATAGTATCTTATTCGTTTATAATAGTTCCTATATTTTAAAGTATGTTAGCCTGTCTATGACGCCCTTAAGCAAAACAAAATCAATAAATAAATCTTGCCTTTTGGTAAACAAATTATTACACTTATACAGGTACAATAAAGAATTTTTAAATATTAGTGCTTTTTGTTCATCTATACTTATTACTATTTGACGTATCAAAATATTTATTTACAATATTTACATTTAAGAACCTAACATTGCTACTACATCCCAGCATATATTTAATGAAAGTTTACACAAGAAATATATCATACAAAGTTAAATACAGGACATTATTAACACCGCACGGGTTACTCACGTAGAGAGTCAGCTGCTGACCAACATGTTTCGACCTCATCCGGAGGTCTTTATCAGGGCGAATGTGACGCGCGTTCACAGAGCTGCTCCCAAAATTAAATACAGGACGTTCATGTGTACTTATGTGTCTAGAGGAAGACGTAAATATCTTTACACTCCTCAGGAGATTATAAAGAAAGCTTCGCATTCACATCACATATTAGCACCCTCTCCTTCGGCTCAGGTCTAATTTCTGTAAAGAGAACCATCCTGTAGAGAGAAGTTTCAAGACTTCTTTCCTTTCATTGGCTTTGGTGTTTAATCTACTCTCATATTGTACCGAATATTTTCCAAATGGAATGAATAAAGTGAAAAGTAGCTTTAAAACACATTCGCGTCCCAAAAGTATTTGCTTACTGGACAGTGGAACAGAACTTTTTAAATCTTTGTAGATGATTGTTGGTTGATTAATTGCCCCACTATATGTCAAATGATTCCATCCGTACATGATGATGATAAGGTTTCTTGATTAGAAACATAAGGTATCCACATAGAGATGGCAACTTTTAACATGCAGTGGGATATGTAGAGAAACTTAAACATGGGGAGTATTTTTGTTAAGTTTTATGTGTTATATTATACTTTAAACGAGCATTTTTTTGTATACGTATATATAATGAAGTACTCGGAAACGGCTCCAACGATTTTGATAAAACTTGGTATGTAGGGAGAGACGTGGCATAATTTTTTTTAAATATATAAAAAAAGTAACCGGTCTCCCAGCTAGTAAATTTATAATCTCAGTAAAATCTGTGGATGAACATATAAACTGCAAATATAATTTCCTCTTCTCTAGGTCGGTGTAGTCGGTCGATGGTGTCAGTTGACTGACACTATCGACCGATTTAAAAAAGGAAGTAATGTGGCGTCAACTCGCCAGCCTTGTTATATAACTTTTGACGCGACACTTAATTAAATGAGGAATTCCGGGATGTTAGCCACAATTTCATCTCGTAACCATTTTCCTTCTTTCGAGTAATATCTAGTTATTGTGTTACATTATGACCTACTGATAACATTCCCAGAGAAACTAACTCGAAATATGGTTATGGTGAAATACGATATTTGTTTATTATAATATAATCGGACTCCCTTTAGTTTTTAATTTTGACGAATAAATTTTGTTTATTGTCATTTAGTGAATTTTCTCCAAAAATATAGTATGAACATACAAAGATTAGAGAAAAAAAGATAAATTGGTGGAGTTTAGGAAAGTATAGATTCCAGAATATTCGTCAGTGTGATTTGTTATTAATGTATCTTATTTTCTTACAGTAACTTATACACGAAAAACTGTGCAAACAAACCATTGCCTGAAAATAAATTGATATTATTATTTTTGCGCTTTTAAAGAAATATTTTTTCGGTAACTGACGTAAAATATATAACATTTATATATGTATTATGGGAAGAAGGCGCGTGACTCGATCATATAAGTGATTAAATAACAATTGCAATTATTTACATATGGTTTGAGCCAGTAAAGGTAGAATAAGTTAGATTTGAGCCTGCGCTTACAGAGTTCCGTATATGAAATTCGCTATTTCATAATAAGGTTAGATATAACAGCGTTAACTTTAAAGGGCATCACACATATTCCTACTAGTAAACTGTATTCATTCTTGTGTTCACGTTATTTCTCCCTGTTCTAGTAAACGTTTTGAAAATCGTAAGAAAAATCCTATAACCTTTGTATAAACTATTGACATTAAGTTTTGAAACTGGGGATATACATAGTTTGTGCATAATTTCTGAATGTAGTGTATAAATGGAACCATAAATTATTTTTTGTGATAAAGTCACATTCATACTTTTTATTTTTTTAGCAATGTGGTTTGATGTAAGTACAAAAGAAAATTGGTAAAAAGTAATAATGCAGTGCACATTTGGCATTATATACGGAACCCTAAAAGCAACAATCAATATTGCATAATTTTCATAAAAGTGTGATGTAGTGTGAAAAAACAATTTTTCCATATTCTACTTTATTATTTATAAGTTTTATAACTTAATTTCAATACTTGAAATTAAATAACATTTGGCAACATAACAACAAATTGGCATTAATGGTAACTTAAACACTTCCTTCGTCACCGCTTCCCACTGAGCCAGTCTTCCTTAATCAAATCTGCACCTTTCTCTCCTATCATAATAACAGCGGCATTAGTATTACCACTAACTATCGTAGGCATTATACTAGCATCTATCACTCTCAGTCCTTCAACACCGTACACTCTTAACCTAGGATCAACCACCGCTTCTTTGTCCCAATTGGGACCCATTTTCGCTGTCCCACACTGATGGTATATCGTCATTGATATCGTCCTCACTTGGCACTCAATATACTCGTCTGACATGAACTTATACTGTTTGCAATTTGGCAACGGCTTCATGTACATCCTCGAGCCAAATTGCTTGAAAGGAGACGCGTTAGCTACTTGCACAGCTATTTTTATTCCTTCAACTAGTCGTGCAACATCCAAAGCGTTTTCGTGATAACGTGGGTTCATGATAGGGTAATGGAAAGGATTAGAACTCTTTAATCTGACATAACCTCGTGTATTCGGACGAAGTAGTAAAGGCATTATAGTCCAAGCGTCTTTGTTTGCAATAGGTTTGTACACAGTATCATATATTTCATCTGTTAAACCAAGAATTTTTCTGACGATCTGTCCGTTGTCTGAAGAAAATGAGGCTGGGGCCATATGAAATTGAACATCAGGCCACAAACCACTGCTATTAGCATACTTAGTATTAACGAAAGCGACGCCTTCTAAACCCCCAAGGGTTGTCATTGGACCTCTTTCGTTTATAACATAGTTCATAGTCACAGGAAACGCTTGGAAGCGATTCTGTACAATGGCCACTGGTTTGTCGACTAGAAAAGTTAATCCTCCAACTCCGACGTGATCTTGTAAATTCTCCCCTACAGGTAGGTCCTTTAGGACTCTAATTCCAACATCCTTCAGATGTTCTTTAGGTCCTATACCTGACAACATTAGTAATTGCGGACTGTTTATAGCTCCTGCAGACAGGATCACTTCTTTCCTTGCATATACTACTCTTCTTATCCCACGTTTAATGTATTCAACTCCATAGGCTTTCATTGTCACAGGATTGATTAGGACTTTTGTAGCCTGTGAGTTCAAAGATACGTCTAGATTCCTGCGAGTCCGCACAGGTCTCAAAAAGGCTTTAGCTGTGCTGCATCTTGACCCTCTTCTTATCGTTCCTTGCGCAATCATGAACCCAGTTTGGACAGCTCCATTTACATCTCTGTTCTCATATCCAATTTCTACTCCTGCTTCAACGAAGGCAGCGACTAAAGGCGTCCTCCAGGGAGCTTCTTGGACGGTGAGATATCCTCCTCTGCCATGGTACTTGCTCTTGGCTAAATAAGGATTTCTGTTGTCTTCAGACTTTATAAAGTACTTCAAGACATCTCGGTATCCCCAGCCTGGGTTCCCGAAGGACTCCCATTGGTCGTAATCGAATTTGTTCCCTCTTACATAAATCATGTAATTTAAAACACTCGAACCGCCAAGAACCTGAAATTTGAGAAAAATTTAATTATTTATAATATTATTAAACGGTGTTCTTTTTTTCCTGTTATTAAAGTTGTCGATTACATTTGTGCTTTTAGCCAATACTAGCAAAAACTTACATTTGCTAGGTGTATTCCTAACTATTGTCAACACATATCAACAGATGGCGCTACTATAATCAATAAGATTAATTTAGTTTAAATTATACATTTTTATTTGTTCTCGCTGTAGAAATTAAAGCCTTTTGACATCGTTTTAGATCTTTGCTATTTGCGGGGTTCGGTTTCGATGTTGTACTACCAATACAGTATTGTCGATTGCAAGTGTTCGGAAGAGGGCTCCTTTACCTTGCCCCTCGGCCAACTGCATCGATGCTTCTTGAAGCCAAGACAGGCGTAGTTGGTGGGTTCTGTCTTGTACTGCCAGTCCAGTTTCGTCAGCTGGAGGTAGCCAGCCAGTGAAGGGACGTCCGTTATCTCGTTCTCGTCTGGACCTGAAACAGTTTAATGTATGGTTTAGGCTTTAGACTATTGAATATTTGGTTTAAAATTTTTAGACGATATTATTTTTAACGGCTTAATATTTTACGTCGTCGTAAAAACTCAAAGGTCTTGCTCGACTTTGATGGTAAACAGAAACGTTGACAGGCTAGCCCATCGCCTGTTTAGAAGGATAATAGGGAAAATGCATGAAAAAAAATTGTTTTATCTAACCAGTTTATCCATAAATATTCAAAAGTAAAGTACTAACAGTGAAAACAGAATAAAAATTCGTTGAAAAACGAACGAGATATAACGATTTTAAGAAAATATGTCTATCTCACTCGCAAAACCGCTATTTTCTATGGCAAATGTATAGATGATATGGACTTTTAAGTCACCAGTCCATATCGGACTTATCTTTCTAATTGAAACTTTAAAGTATCACATGTTCGTCGCTGATTTAAGTTATTTCATTAATTCTTTCAAATTTGTTTACTGTGGTTAATAAGGATTTTGTAAAGCAAATATAAAAAATACGTGCATATTCCCTATTTCTGTAAATATCAGTTATACGTTGCTCGTCTATAAATCAAACAAATAAATAATATTTACTGGTTTTACAAAAACGCCTTATAGGTTTTTTATTGAATGTACAGGGAAACTGCGTTTTGCTCAAATTATTTTGATTAACTTGATTTCAATCGAGTTCAAAAAGCTCGATAAGGAGTAATTCTTTTACATACGTACCGCTTTCCAATAAGAGAACATTCCAATTCTTCACTTCAGTCAGTCGATTGGCGACCACTGCCCCAGCAGAGCCGCCTCCAACGACTATGAAGTCATACTCCTTCCTTGGCTCCTTATCCAAAACCCTAGCTTCAGGATCATACGAATTATAATTGTGGTAAGTCAGTGCTCCAAGCAACAACGGTATTAACCAAAGCCCAGTAACGCTTATAGTTTTCAGCGCTGTCGACGCTAGAAGTACCTGAACACCCATTTTGAATAACCAATATCACAGTTTAATTTTTTAAGGTACTTTATGTTGCCAGTATCACAGTGAACTTTGGCATTTCATAGACTAGGATTTTGGGTTGCGGTTCGGTTTGTATTTGTCCGGTGGTTTGCTCCTTCGTATGGGCCTGTTCGTGTTTGGGGGTGGTTGCCGCGGCGGTGACATGTTAGGCCACATCGCAGTCGCTGCTCCGGTAGTGCTTCTTTGTTTCTCGAATCTGGAATTGATAAAGAGATCTGTTTAAAAAAAGTCTTATTTTCCATCGTTCTTAATGGGAGCTAACCGTCCAGCAAACTCCTTTGGCCATTTCAGGCAATTCTATATACTGCCTGAATTATGCATCCTCTTGAACTGTGACTTCAGGCCCTATTTTGCTTTAGACATATATATGGGTATGACCATGAGTTGTTAACAAGAAGTTATCAACATGTGGAATTTTTCCTAACCGTGTTCTCTTAAAAGCTTAGAATTAGCACGACTCAACTATACTGTAATATATAATTTATTTGTTTGTACTTTTTTACAGGTAAGATGATGACAAATGGACAGTAATGGACTGAAAGGTATACGACTATTTTGTATTAATATTATATTGACAGCAGAGGGTCACAGGCACGTTATATTGTATAATAAAACGTAAGAAAACATTTTTGCGGCGCGATCGTTTTACGTCTACAAACTTAGTAGAAGAATTTTTAGATCTATGTCAGAGATAAGGTGACCAACCAATTTGTCATTGTCTATAGTATCTTGTCTCCTAACGATACCTATTTTCTATTATGTTGTATCAACAAAGGCAAGTGCATTTCAGATGCATTGGTTTTAAGAGAAAGGATCACCGACACGTAACCGAGAAAAAGAGACAAAGAATACAATTTAGTACCGCAGGAATGAGACAGAGAATTTCCTAGTTGTACGGAAGATATGATCTATTTCTAACGTAACCTCCAAGCGATGTGAAAGCAAGTATTGGTAATAGTAACACTGTAACTGATAAGGTAGGATGAAACTGGGGCGGGATGCATCGGGTCGGGCCGGCGATATCGCAATAAGGGATTTTGAAAAATCTCTAAAGATGAAAGTCATCTTTCTTGCATGTTTCGTAGTTTCCGAGGTTACATAGCAAGTTGCCTTTTTTTTTTTGGTTTAAGCTTTTCTATCACTTTATCGTTGACTTGTATTACTGACTCGTATTAATTATGTACGAGTTTAGAGCATTTTTTGGAGGAAAGGAGGTATCGCCACCGACAACACGTGTACGCTTTGGGAAACTGTAAGTGCACGGGGTAGTTTCTATGAATAAAGAATAAAGAAAAAGAGCAAGTTCCTAAATTACAAGAGAGAGAGAAATTTGTCAGTTCATAAATTTTTTTTCAGGCTTTAGTAGAATAAATTTTATTTATGGAAAGTCTGTATTTCCTATAATTGTCATGTGCCAGGCCGCAATAAAAGGATAAAAATACGCTTTCAGTAATTTGAGCTGACCTGCCTAGCCGTATTTTACTTTTTACTTTTTTTGAAAATGAATGACGACCAATCGCGGCGAATTAGGCCCGCCTAAATATGCCCTTATCTAAATACTAATATACTCCTTTAGCTGAAATAACAAAGGCACGGCTTTAGTCGATCTTTGGCGCCTCGAGCTTTATAATACTTATTTCTTGCTAATTGACCTGTTATTATTTGGTGATGAAAAAGTAAATGCATTTCATTGTGGTAAATTTTTGATGACTTAATTTTTTTGACGAAGGGTTAAGGGTAGAAATTTGTTAGACGAAAAATCGGAGACATTAAATCAGAACCCTTCGTTATATTATTTTAAGTATGTAAATTTTTAACATTTACATATTTACAGCTACTACGTTTCAACTTTTATGAAATTTAATTTTCAAGGCAATATTAGACAAAAGTTTACACTTCTTAAGTTGACTTTACAATTTTGTATTTATCTTGGTTTCATAAAGGTAGAGTAAAATAGGCGAGTAAGGAAGCGAGTCAATTAATAGTTTACTCGAACTAACGACAGTATACGTCCATCTACCATTCTGTAATAACAATATAAGGGGTAATGTCAAATGCGGAAAGCTTCTTAATTGATGAATTAAGAAGCTTTCAAATTGATGATTTAAGAAGAATTGATGAATTAAGAAGCTGTCAAATTTGCGACTTAGTACAAAATCAGCAAACTTACTGCATGCCGAAAATCACAGAATATAAGTACCGAGTTTAACGTAATATGAAAGTATTTTTGCTTCTTATTTACATTTAAGAGCAAAGCTCTCGTCGGTATGATTGTATTGAAAGACAAAATTACTAATATTGCCACAAATAATGGAGTGGTTTGCCTCCTTTCAAACGGTAGTAAACTTTAAGAGGCATTTGACATTTGGTTGGCTGTCTCGCTCGCACTATCAAACATTTTTAAAGATTTAAAAAAAATGTGTTATTTGTAGAAAATTGTTTTATTAACATTCAATATTATGGATATTTTAGACATGTTTGTATATTAGGTGTAGCCTAATTCTCGATACACACACACATAAACAATAAAAACATGTCTAAAATATCTGACTTATAACTATATTGAATGTTATGAAACACTTTTATACAAATGAGACACATTGCTTGTACTTTCCTCTCGACGACTGTACTCGGCCAATATGAAACTACTATTAAGTCGTCGCAACCGTTACGTTGCAGAAAATAAGTGTACTATTTGTAGGAAATGTAATATTTAACTTAAAAGGCTACATTTGGTCGTGTCATTGATTAGGTAATATTATTACCTAGTATAGATAATATTCATGAATTGGTTTTTCGTCTCCGGGCTGCTTTGCGATATGAGGCCGTCCACATATTACGTCATGCAGAATTTTTAATTTTTTGAACCCTTTCCTCCCCATTTTTACGTTTTTTTTCTGATATTTAACTCGCACTGTTACAATTGGAACAATGCGCCTTACAGGTCGCCCCTATAGCTGTAACGTAATACGTGGATGGACCCTATTACACCCGTCAACACGTGCGCGAATAATGTCGGCGGTGACAAAGCAAGCCTCAGAAGCATATTAAAAAATCTTATATTCATAACTCTCGTCTTTGGTTCGGGCGGACTAGAATCTTGGCATGATTTTTTTATCAATTAATTTCAACAGATTACAACATTAAAACAAATAAATTAATTTTTATAAAAAATTCTAGGTGATTTTTAGGACAAGAAAGAAGTGTATTGTTTCTAAAACAAAAAAGAAAGGACAGGTTTTGTCTATAGATATAGAGTTACCGTAAACAATAAGTAAGGAATCAGACCATGTCGGGTGTTTGGCCGGTAACGTGTGTTATCTAATGTACATAACGTTACGTGATATTTACATAGTTTACAGAATTGTTAAGCAGAATTAAATAATAGTTAGGGTACGTAAGTAACATCGATAAACTTCATCCTCGATGTCACATTTCTTGTCCCCAAGCGTAGCGCGCCGCGATTTTGATGATAATAATAAATAAATATATACAGACAAGACAAGACAAATACCACAGATTGAGCTAGCCCGAGATTTGTGTTATGGGATACTAACTCAACGATACTATATTTTATTTTATTCAAGACGCTGGTCAATCAGTAAAATATCATTTTCCATCTTGACCCGACCGGGGATCGAACTTGGGACCTCCAGTATGACAGCCTGACATGATGACTACTAGGCCATAGAAGTCGTAATATTTTGTAGATATTTAAACATATTTTTTCTACTCCTGCAGGCCTACCGTCATCTCTTATAGCAGCACTTAAACTGAACTGTATTGTTTAATGTAACCATGACACCTTTATAGCAGGCCTTAAACAGGATTGTTTTGGTTGACGTCACAAAACCATTCACCTTTTTTTGTATGGACTATTCCTACCATCACGTTTATTTGACAGCACGAAAACGATTATTGCGCGTCTCAAGTGTCAAATAAAGCGATCCTTAAAAAGTTACTTTCCAGTAACTTATATGGAGGATTTTAGTTGGTTTTCTTGTGAATGTGAATATGTTTTTTCTTTACTTTAGATTTTTACAAAACAGTTAGTAGATAATTGAAGTAACGCTACCATGGGATTAATCCTACTTAATACCTTTTATTGGAAATTTGGATTTCAAAAACAAAGTAAGATATATTACTTAATTATTTTAGTACAACTTATGTGAAAAATAGTAAGGTTATTCCAACTTACGTAACATATTTTTTTGTAAGTAATAACAATGCTAATCCTTGTAAAATATTTATTCACACACGAAAACAAATAACAACACATTCTTAAGTATAAGTTATTTATTAAAATTACAACTACATACATTTATACATTTTGTCTTACAGGATTCTTTGGTTACTCTCTGGGAAGTACCATGATGACATCAATTAAAAAATACAAGACAGGATTCACTGGAGCCTATTATTAAATACAAACAAGACTGAGAGAGCCAGAGGATTACAGCCTCCTTTGGAACCTGTGATTGAACCAGTGAATTGGCAGAATGTTGAATTCCAAGCATTTTACAAGGCTAGCTCTGCGGCTAGGCTGGTTCGCTTTTTCACCAGAATACCTGAAAGAAAATAATAGTTTAGATTCATGTCGCAATCTACGAATATCAAATACATACCTATACTTTGTAATAAAATTCTTTGTGCACTACAATCACTGCGTACTTACTAAAACCTAGCCTTTATCTCGTTGAGTTAGTCTCAAACTTACTTTGTCTGTACATATTTATGTTATTTATAATAGCACTTAGTGAAGAAGCTGCAAGTTTGAACACATAATTATCTAAATATAAACTTTGAATAGGTATGTAGTTAAAATGTTACTTACGACATAGTTATTGATAAAATATATTTATGACAAGACACTGTGCTTTTGTACGATGAAGCCCACAATAAAATTAACTTCCAAACACTAGTCGTTACCATCGTATAATAACTATTTATCACGGCAATTCAAAAAAGCACTATAATATGAAGTGATGGATATATTTTGTCAGGTGGTTGCTCGGCTTCCAGCATTAAAAACATAAAACATTTATGTTTTCACGAATTTACGATTTATTTATAATTTCGAAAACCAGACGCAGACATCCGTTCAAAACTTTCACTCACAATTTTTTTCGCACTCATTAAAATTTTAGCCATCTTTAATGGTCAATATCAAATTAAATTTATGTAAATAATCAAAAGAAAACAAAGTAAATAACACTAACTTTTAGATATTTAAATAAAATATGATAGAAATAATTTTGTTTAACGTAAATAAAAAAACCGGTAAAAATAATAATTTTTTGTCAAGGATTTGAACGTCTTCGCAGTCTCATCACCAAAACAAGCCAGAGACAACAAACAGTTCACCATTCAGGAATAACCATTCAAAAAACGTTCAGCATTATGAACGTAATGGTACAATTTAAAGTTGTCTTGCTTTTGACCTGCTTAAAAACTGCCTTGTTTCTGAATGGTTTTATATGTGTTGGTGGTAGCCTTTCTTTACTGTTATCTGTCTTTTAAATGGTCCCGAACACTAATATAAGAACATAGATTATATGATTTCAGAAAAGTCTATAGTCTATTCCTAATATAATAGCACATGTGTCGTTATTTCGCCAATATGATACTCCTAGCCATAGACTTGTAACTTTTTCTTTAGATCTACCATATTGCCAACATAATAAAATCGTTATTTTAACATATGGTGCCATTTTTCAAAGGTGGATTCACTGAACAAACGGTTTTTTGTATGAAAAACATTCGTTTAAGTGAATCCATGTTTCGTCAATAAATAAAAATTAAGTCTTCCATAGATACCTAGAATCTACCAAAAATATATGGTAGTATTTCGTACTTTTCTTTGTTTATTTTTGTATTTATTTTAGTAAATGTAGTCGTAGAAAAAGTATTGTATGCAACGTTGTATAAGTTGTCAAAAAATGCTCGATGGCGTCAATTTACGATGCTCGCCAAGGCTCGCATCGTAACCTGCGCCACTCGCATTTTTTAACCTCCTTATACAACTGTTGCATAAAATACTATAATCAGTGCGTTCTTACAAAAAAAGTAAATAAGTACATAGTCCAGTGTATAGGTCTGAAATAAACAAATTTTTATTTATTTTATTTCTATCACAAATGTAAAATATTAGGTATCTCGGGAAGATTGAAACCTAAGAGCATAAGCAAGCTATGTCCTGAAGCTATACCATACCACACACGTGCAAAGCCGGGCGGCCCCATGCTAAAGAATTCGACACGCACGAAGACACATGAAATTTAAGTACTTTTGAAGGTCCATCGAGGTACGTACGACCCTCGAATTAAATAATGTATATCCCACCTGCTCCACAAACAAGCTTGCTTTCAATTAGTTTGACATCGAAGTCACGCCTAACTACTCCTATTTACATAGCAATAACCTACATTATAAAACCTTTAAGCATGCAGATACTACAAGATACACGTTGTTTTCGGTGGAGAAGTTTGCAATTTGTGTTGTGGTGACCATATGATGCTATAAGTATGTTTGATAATTGTTTCAAACATACCATTTATACAAACATAGAAAAGAAGTAATGTTCATCGGAAATAGATATCTTGAATGCTGGACGCTCGTGCTCGGTCATATTGGAAATCCCTGGGAGAGGCCTATGTCCAGCGTGGACAGCTGTGGACGTTATGCGGCTGAAATGATGATGATGATGGTGATGAAGTGATTCGTGATTTCTTAAATTATGACCTCGCCAGAAAATTATATGCGTGCCAATGGTATCACAACCAAATTATTAAAGCGAATTGAAAAAAATATATACACATTCGATAACCTCCTCTTTGTCGGAAGTCTGTTAGAAAGGCCTGAAAGCGGACTCCGGGTTCCGTAGCAACACAGCTATACGGAAGAGAGCTAGAGAGATTGATGATTTATGTTATGTATGACCTACCGACCGTCGCATGTGCCAACAAAGCAGCTTAAGCCAAATCAGAAAAGCGTTGTCATGTCCGTGGCTTTTAATATTCAAACAAAACTTATTGAGTAACCAGCTTTTGTATTCATGCATTCTAGTGCATTCTAACATGTAAGCAGATGATGCGAGTTTTGCAACAGTCGTAAATAGCAATTATTAACGAGTGGGATGACATGGCAGAAAGTATATAATATAAGATTCTACGTGGTAGGTATTAAGGTCGATAGGTTACGAAGTATAAATTAATGGGTATTTATGTAGCAAATTTAAGGAGAAGAGGAAAAAAAGAAAAAAACAAATAAAAGAAAACTGAAGCTTCTCTATAACATGCTAAGAACATGTTCTTAGACAATATTATGATAATGGTACACTTAACGTCAGGTACGAATATTTTAGATAGATCGATTATTTCTTTTACAAATAAAAAGTTTATTCGTTCTTTCTTTTTAAAGTTTTATTTTAGTAATTATAGCCTTCCAAATGATTTTCTTTTCGATATCGTGAAAAGAAAATCCTATGAAAGTCCTGACGAAAAAACACTTTGCCAAACATGTTCGTTATTTATCTATTTCATCGTCCACTGCTGAACATAGGCCTCTCCCAAGGATTTCCAGAATGACCGATCAAGACCGCCCTGCATCGAGCGCTTTCCAGTTAATCAATTTATTGGCATTCTATGCTGGTCTCCGTTGGGTTCTTATTTAAATTTAGAAAACGTGTCTATTACCACTTTATATATTTTTTGCTCATGTTACATTTAATAGCGGAACAATGTGTAAAAATTTTAGCAATTTATCGATAAATACGCGGTCGTGAGATGTCATAGATTGAATCTATTGTTCAGGGGGCGTAGCCCTGATCGGCCGCCGTGAAATCGATACAAATCGATTCGAGCGCTATGATATAATCGTTACATATTTTGGAATAATGTCAGGTTGATTAAGTCATTGTTATGGATTGTGATTTATACGCTTATATGGTAATTTTGTTTTAGGATAATATCTTAATCAAAAGTACGCTCTTATATGCAAACATCTTTTCCATGCTGGATTGAGAAGAGATCTCTGACGGGGATAAGTCCGCCTTAATACTTTTATGTTGTTGAATTTGTGAATTGTCTTTTGATGTAGGTCAATAAAGACTTTGATTACTTAATTAAAAGAAAAAAGTAGAATGTACCAGCTTCTCTTTCCCTGAAAAAATATAATAAAATCCGATCGGGAGAACACGCGAAAATAAAAATCATATTAATAAGCGATGCGGCTAGCAGCCCATCATTAGTTTAATTCCCGTTTTCCATCTTCTTGTCCATCACTAGTGTTAAAGTTTTATAACCCTACTAATAATATGATAAGTACGGTTCTGCCCAAAAATAAAAACTTATTGTTACTAGTTGGGCAAGAAGTTGTATAAGCTATAAATAAATAAATAAATATATATATAGGGACAAATTACATTGATTGAGTTAGTCCCAAAGTAAGTTCGAGACTTGTGTTATGGGATAATAACACAACGATAGTATATTTTATAACAAATGCACATATAGATAAACATTCAAGACCCAGGACAATTTGCAAAAGGCCATTTCACAACTTGCCGGGATCGAACCCGGAACCTTTGGGTGGCGGACTAGCGTGGTAACCACTACGCCACGGAGGTCGTCCTCTATGCTATGTCTGTTTAGTAGCCGTTTAGCACATACATTAGTACATCTAGGTACAATTACACTCACTGTCACATTTCCTGACCAATCCGTCGAGATACAGTTTGACGTGTCAGATCAGATACAATACAAATCAACTTCATTGCACCATAATAGACGCACAAAAATTACAAAACAACAAGAAACAATATAGCCACAAAGGCGGACTTATCGCTATTAATGCAATCTCTTCCAGCCAACCTTTGGGTGGAGGAAGAGATGTCTATTTCGACGGGCGGTTTCCAATATTGGACTGGCTGGTGAGAATTACATAATATGTCATTATGCTATTAGAAGTGTAAGCACCTACTTATGCTTTGTGTTTTGGGAAATAAAGATTATTGTTATTGTATTATTAAACTTTTTTCTACTCCTGTACTGTTATCTGTCTTTTGAATAGTCACGAACACTATTATAAGAACTTTGATAATATTTGATTTTAGAAAAGTCTGTAGTCTATTCCTCATAACAGCACAGGTGTCGTTATTTGCCCAAAAAGATACTCCTAGCCATAGACCTACAACTTGTTTTACTTCACATCTACCATAGTGCAAACATAATAAGAACATTTTCACTAGGAAAACGTCAATTAAAAAATAAAGTTATAGGTTCCATAGATACCTACCCTCATATTCATAAAAATTAAATACCGTTTGCTAAACCTATTTTAGTAAAAACATATTTTGTTCGACCTACAATTTTTTTTTACTTCACATCTACCATACTGCCAACATAATAAGAACATTTTCACTAGGAAAACGTCAATTAAAAAAATAAAGTTATAGGTTCCATAGATACCTATCCTCATAATTATAAAAATTAAATACCGTTTGCTAAACCTTTTTTAGTAAAAACATATTTTGTTCCTTTTCCTCATTTCAACATTTGACATGGCAAGAACAAGACAAAACATATTTTAACTAAAATAAGTTTAGCAAACGTTTGTAACTTTTTATGAAGGAAATTTTAAGGGGGCTAGTATCTACCAAACATATGTCAAACATTTATATATATTTTTCTTTGTTTATTTTTGTATTGTATTTAGTAAATATAGTCGTAGAAAAAGTATTATATGCAACGTTGTATAAGTACGTAAAAAATGCTCGATGGCGTCTCCTATCGATGCTCGCCAAGGTTCGCATCGTAACCTGCGCCACTCGCATATTTTTAACCCTACTCATACAACTGTTGCATAAAATACTATAACCGCATTACTTTATTTGTATTACTGCTCTTTTACTTCTAAAAGAGCAAGATGACACAGATAAAATATCACGTCTTTATCCTTAACTTACTCACTTAAGAATTTGGTAAGCTTTACGTGTTTTACCTTCGTAAAACACGTAAAGCTTACCAAATTCTTTATAAAAATGGTAATTGTTCAGTTTATTCAATTTGCTATTGCTTTTTTTCCGTATGTTAACATATCTATGTAGTAAATAAATACGCTAATTATATTACTATCTAGCCTAAACTCAGACTAATGAGTAATTTATTATTTACCTAGTTTTATAAAATACTTATTTTATAAGAATGTGTCCATCGGCACTTTTCTTACTGTCTCTATTACGGGGAAGGCACTTTGTTCATGTGTCTTTTGTTTTCATTGTCACTATTTTTCACTATTATTCACATATATCACGGCTACACTACTTCGAACGGTTTAGTTCTTTTAAATCTTCGCACAATGTCTGTGTTGTCATTGCTATTGTTGACTGTGATGTATTCTATTTCACATTAGATAACACTTAACCAGTATGCAAACACACTTAAAATTTATTTGAATGATTGCAAAAATAACCACAGAGTTCGAAAACGTATGCCTATATTATTTTTCAAAACTAAAAACCGACTTGACCCCCAAACTACCCAACCGATTTTGATTGAACTGATTCTATGGGACCACCGGACAAGAATACACTTTCAAAGAAAAAAAAAATCCAAATCCGTCCAGGCGTGTTCGAATAACCGGTGAACCCTACATTAAAAAAAGATCGCGACGAATTGATAACCTCCTCCATTTTGGAAGTCGGTTAAAAATATGTACAAATTCGAATAATAGGTATCTGTTCCGAATTTCACAGTAATCTAGCAACATCGCTTTAATATTGCAACACTGAAAGTGTGTCACTATCACCATATCATTGCATACAAACATGGAATCACGCCCATAGAGCGCGCGTCATGTTTGGTCAATAACAAACCTTATGTAATACTTACAGCTGTCCCAAACGGCGGGGTGAAGGCCGTCTAGAATATTCTATCATCGTCACTAATGAAGTGATTTTGAATTTGGAATTTCTTGACGTCAATTAACGTTATCTATTGAAAGAATTTGGGTTCTTTCCTGGGTCAAAATAAATTATTTGGTACTGTAAAGAGAATAAAACGTCACAAAATAAGAAACTTGTAATTGAGCATATCCATTTTTAACGTGATTTATATTAATTTTGCAGAAAAATGATAATAAGAGCGCTATTTGACTCCAAGAAACAATTATGTCAGTAGCCTGCATTTCATACAAATCCCATAAAAATGTTTGTTTGGACGTTTAGGAAAACGTATCTGATTTGAGTTGTTGGAAAATAGAAAATAGGGATGACGACAGGACAAAGTATAATTCGTTGTAATTAGTTGCGTCTTTTAGATTATCCAAAAAGAATAGACCCATATTTTTCGGTTTGCCAAAAAGTTAAAAAAATCACAAAGATACGAAGCATCACAGTTCCAGAGTGGGGGCTTGCAACGTCACCTTTATGTAAAAAACGTACGTAGCCGTGACGTCATGCGAAATTTCAATGCGCTGTCTCTTTGTATTTTTTTGTTTCTGAGACGAAAGAAAAAATACGTGTACATTTTTTTTATAATCTCACCGACGGGCTAAAAATGTTTTGTCATTCGTCATGCCTATAGTAATACTAACAGCAAAATATTTGAACTAGAATTTGTCTTGAGTTACTGTGTTGGTAGATAGGAGTTAGGAGATATACTTAATAGTGTGTATTATTTGTATGGAGTATACTGTCTTGATAATTATTTTGACATAGTCTTTTTTTCGCCACATACCTATTCAAGTTTTGCACTATTCCTGACATTCTCCACATCACCCGTCTGGTTGACTGGTAGATAAGGCTGAAGGCTTTTAGTCCGCCATTGCACTTGTATTTGTGTATGAAGTTAAATAAATAAATAGTTTATAGCGACAAAGGAGTAATTATTATTTTACAATATACAAGGAAAACTTTGATCGTACGTATGGTATAGCAATACCACAGTTGATAAAATGTAATGTCGGTCATTAACACCAGCGTCCCCAGTAGGTCAATATCAATTTATGCTAATAACATTTCGATACATTCTACTTTTTACGCAACAATTCGGTGTAATATTTAAAAAGCCGATTCTATCGTTTCAACATTCTATCGTTTGGAAATCCTAGATTGCATATCCGAAAAGGCCAATACCAAGTGCGAGTATATCTTGAATTTAATGACCAAACAACAAATCTTAACAAATAAAGCAACGTACAATCTTAACAACATACAAATTTTAACAAATAACTAGGTATCAAATGAAACGGTGCAATACATGCAATCCCTCATAAGAAATTCCTATACAGACAAGATAAGAAAAAAAGTGCAATCATGTTCTTAAACTTTGGTGATTTTTAAACATATTTACTTCCTAGCTTAGTTTTGATTACACGAGTAAGTCAAAAATGCGAAATACGTATCTGCGTCAAGCCTACGAAGGTACCTACAGCCTATAAAGCTTTCCAACAATAAATCATAAACGTATAACTTAAAAATTTATTCAATACCTTGAGGAACACTCAGACAGGCACAATAAAAACAACAATAGGCATGAATGAAGAATGGATAAATATTTTTAGCTCATTGGTTAGAATTAAAAATAATTGCACACGTATTTTTTTTATTTTCTCTGAGAAACAAAAAATGACAAGGATACAGCGCATTCAAATTTCGCATGACGTCACCTGAAAAATATGGGTCCATTATTTCTAGTTAGTGTTGCCCAAACGCAAGAACAAGACGAGACTTAGCCAGTCTTGGTCTTGGTCTTGCGCCAATACACCTGGTCTTGGTCTTGGTCTTGGTCTTGCGTTCCCAGTCTTGGTCTTGGTCTTGGTCTTGCAGCAAGAGTCTTGCAAGTCTTGCAATTACCTATTAGTCTATTACTATTTATTAAAGTTTACTTTAAATCCTAGAAAAACGTATTAGAATTGGAACATTGTGAGCTTGAATGAATATAGCCATAGTAAAGATCAAGCAGATTAATAAATAACTGAAGATTTGATAAGAAATTCGAAAAATCAACTGACCTATATGTCGTTTTCCATGGAAGTAACTGTTTCTTAATAAACATTTATGATTTATAAGCTTACATTTGCTAAAACATGTAAAAAAACAAATTAATTACAATAACTTGACTGTATTTTAAAGAACAATACTTATCTGTCTAAAAAGAGATTGAACCCTCAACTTATAAGAAATTTAATAAAAGAGTTTTACGATTTATCATTTATTTGAATAAAAAATAAAATACAACACAAATCAACAGCTTTATCATTAGGTTATGATACTTTATATCAATTTTTTTGACCAAGAATTAATACAAAGTAACCATCTGGCTGACTCATCACTTAACCTATTTCTATGTTTTCTAATTACTAATGATGCTTTAGTAAATAACCTCTCAGCAGGTACTGAAGTTGCAGGTATTGAGAGAAAATCACGGGCCATTTTCGATAAAATCGGATACTCTGTCTCATGCGTCCTCCACCAATCTAAAATGTCTTCCGAGCTGGCAGTTCTTGGTTTTCTCAGGTACTCCTCCAACTCGTCTATCACTAAGCCTTGAAGACAAGATCCAGATGACGTCGAGGGACATTCATATAGTTTATCAAAGTCTATTATGTCTTCATCTTCATCACATACTTCATTTTTTTTTTCTGGTAATTCTAGAGATTTGTTCAGTGAGTGTAGACTTTTATATTCTTCATAAAGTTCCTTGAACTTGCGCAGACTTTCTGTTTTAAGTTGCTTCCCCCACATTGTCAGGTCAAAAGTCTGAGCCTTATGCCTTGGGTCTAAAATTAAAGAAGTACAATAAATCCAGTTGCTCTTCTTGTAATGTTTAAGCATTTTGTCTCGAGCTGCTTGGAAAGCTAGAATGAGCCTTTCATCCACTTCAGATCGATTAGGTTTCTCATCTAACTGTTTTACCATGGATTCAATTTTATCTAGCAAGAGATTGAATGATACAATGACTAGCGGTAATGTAACATATTTGTCTCCACCAAGTTTTGTACTTAAAAGTTTAAAGTTTATTAGAAATTTATGTAATTTTTCGAGTACCTGCCATTCATTAGCTGTGATTTGAAAATCATTTAATTCGGTGACAGAACTGCACAATATGTCAATGCCCGCTCTCACTTTTAAACCAAATCCAATCATATCATGTGTGGAATTCCATCTCGTTGGACAGTCAAGAATGGCATTTAGATTTGATGGCACGCCAGCTGCTTCACAAGCAGACTGAAACTTCTTCTTGACTATCTCACTTCTTTTTATTTTACTGGAAATACTGCGTAACTTTGTTACAGATGTACGCGAGTCAGCAATATTTGGTGCAGATTCTTCATCTTCCTCATCCTCAGTTTCGTCTGCATAGTCTTCGTACTGCTGATCTTGCGCGTTAGTGTCAGACTCACAGTGTAATGCTAAGGTCTTTAATAAATCTTGTACACCAAGGTTTAAAATGTGAGCAAAGCACCGGAAATGTTGATTGTCTGAATCAAAGTGTGGCGGCAGCTGTTTGCCCAGTTCATACATAAATTTGGTATTTGCAGTTGCGTTGTCGACCGTGATACCTTGTATTTTATCAATTATGCCATATTCCAATAAACATTCATGGAAAATCGTTGCAATATCTTCCCCAGTATGTCGACCGCGTGATGGTATAAAATCAAGAACTACAGATTGATACTTCCATTCGTTGTCTATATAATGAATAGTAACCCCGTAGTAACTCCTACCAGCAATTGACGTCCACCCATCAATGGTAAAAGACATTTTAGATGATAATTGTTGAAGTCGTTCCTTAAGATTCAATTGGAGCTCTTCAAATCGCTCTTTGACTTTCCTTCTAAGTGTAGACCTTTTAGGAAACACCATATTAGGGCAAATACGTCGAAAATATACTTGTGTAGCTTCGTCATCGAAAAATGAGAAGGGAAGATATTTTTTCACCACCCAATCAACTGTAGCTGTCGTGATGTTGTCACTGCTGTTTTCCGACTTAAACAAAACAATAAATCTTGTATTATTATTTAAAACATACTAGGTTTGAGCGTATAAGAGGAGGAGGTTTGTTGTTGTTAACTCGAGAAAATCGTTAAATTGATATTTGTTATATTAAGGTTGCACTGTACTGTAATTTACCAAAATAAAGTACTTAGTTGTTACTGGCCGATTAAATGAAAATATGGGTGTTTAAAAAAAATATTTAAGACGATAATTACATACTTAATATGTCGCACCCCTAGATGAAAACACCACTAACTCAAAAATACACTGATAGAAGGATTTTTTTGTACCTAATAAGATTTGTTACCAGTTAAGAAATGATTTGTTAGAGAGAAGACTCCTAATAAATATTTATTAGCAGTTAATAAATCATTTGTTAGCGGATATTTTTTACTGCCAACAAAATATTTATTAGTATGTAATAAATATGTTAACCGTAAACAAATCTTATTTGGTGGAAATAAATATTTTTTTCAATACATTAAAGCTTTTTAACAGTAAAAAAATTTTTGTTTTAATAAAAAAGCGATTTAATTAATCCTAAAAAGTGTTGGTAACAGTAAAAAAATATTTCTTCCATCCAAAAAGATACCTTAAAAAGTTTGTAATAAATTGATTTATTACTCCCAAAAAAATCCTTCTATCAGTGTACTTACGTAAGTTAATGGCGTTTTTGAAAGTATCGCATGAATAGCTACGCGGAGTTAAAATTCTTTTAACTGTTAAATAAATATTCTTACCTGTCCACTTCTTCCAGCGGTTACTAAAAAGCTTGTGATATCTCCACTGAATTTTGGTTAAACAGGAAGAAATATTTCTGATTCCTTTTTATGGAAAGATATTAGATGTTTCCTTAAGCCTGAAGTGTTTCTGTTTTTCATTTTTATTTCAATCTTTTTATGTTGGCACAATTTACAGAAGGCAGTTTGGGATGCATGAATTATTTCGAAAAATTCCTCAAATTTGCTTTTGGGTCTTTTAGATCTGTGACTCAAACTCTCGTTACTCGGACTAGAATAATTTGAATCTTCGTCACTCATATTAAATTGTACACGTGATACGTTTTTAGAAAACAACGAGAATTAGTAAAAACAATTATTAAGTTAGACTCGAAGCACAGCTCAATTGGAAATGACTGGAATTAAAATAATTCCTTTATTTATAGTACGTTTCCTTGCTTTCTACCGCGCCGCCTCGCCACGTGCCGGCTCTATGATAAGGATGCCGCCGCAAATCAAACAATAATAAAATTCGAAATTATTTTGCATGAGTATACCTACGCCCTATGGCGGCAATCAAATAGTGTCAAATGTTATGATTTCGGCGTGGCGGCAACGATTGTTTTAGATTTCAAAAGAAGCCGCCGGCGCGTGTATCATAACCATGTACTTCCGAAAAGCGGCAAATTTCTTTGAGAAGTAAGTACAAAACCTTTGATGCCGCATTATCAAAGTGCCGATGGTTAAAACATAACTATGCATGCACTCAGTTTGATTTTAATAATTTTTTTATTCGCTATGTTTATGGTATTAGTCGTAATGCGCATAGGTCCAGTTTTTCATATTCTTTGATACAGTTTTTTGCGTCTCATAGAATTCCTAAGCGTACCTACCTATACACCGAACTGTTACACCTAACTACTCAGTGAAATAGCGCTAAGTCCTAGCTGCAAGACGCAAGAGTCTTGCAGGCTATGTCTTGTTCTTGCTCAAGTCTTGCACGGTCAGTCTTGGTCTTGGTCTTGCTAAAAATACGCGGTCTTGTTCTTGGTCTTGGTCTTGCAAAAACGCAAGAACAAGACCAAGACTGCAAGACCAAGACTGAATTTGGGCAACACTATTTCTAGTTAATTTTAAAGACGGACATTATCCAATCGTACTTTTCCGACCCTGTTGTCATCCCTAATGTTCTGTGTTTATAGCCGTAAGTGACCCGGAAAGTATAAAAGAATCACAAAAAATTAATTTACTAAGAAAGATGTATTTTAATTTCAGGCAATACTAACGTTTTTGTAAGCTCTATAGTAAGCTGTATAATAAATAATTTGAAGTGTTTGTCGTATAAAATATTGCGTACAACTCTTTGTTACAAAAACATTTCAGAAGAGGCAATTCATAACGTTTCGTTACAAAAAAAAATAACAGAAGAGGCAAATCTATTTCGCCATCTAGAAGACTAATGGTATGAGAAAAAGAATTTAAAGCCTCTATGTTTTGTAGGACATTATAACACACTGTTTTGAAAGCGATTCGCACTTTACAACTTGTTCTTAACTATGTGTGAGAAATTAGATACCACTGTATAATAGTTGTATTGCGGCCTGAAGTGGCGACATTCATGTCCCAAATGTTCAACAAGGTACTTTTATTACATTTTTTATCGCTAGGTTTGTGACTTCTATTATTTTTATGTGCTACTGTAAGTTGGCTATAGTTAAATACCACTTATTTTTCATTTCAGTGATTATTCGGAAATTATAATACCTGATATGATATGTTATATGTATATAAAATCAATCGCAGTCAGTTCTCCCTCTCATTTTATCGACTTCCCGGTTTTATCTAACAAGCTAATGTTGCTTCGCAGCCTGCGGTCCGCTTTTCGGGGTCTCTTCTCCACTTCGCACGGTCTAATGCATTGCCTTAAGGGGATACCTGAATTTTCCGGGGTCCAGTGCTGCCCCCATTTGAAATAAATCATTTGATAGAAAACGGAGACATCATTTAAAATTTTGACTTGACCAGGCTCTAGAAAACCCTTCAAACTATTTTATGAACTACTGTTTACAGTTTAAAGTGAGAAATAAAAACTGTTCTACGCACAATTGCGAAAAACGGCCATTTTTGGCGTATTTACGTAGAAAAGTTCTCACTTTAAACTGTAAGCAGTAGTTCATAAAATAGTTTGAAGACAAAATTTTAAATGATGTCTTCGTTTCCTTTTACATGATTTATTTTAAATGGGGGAACCACTGGACTCCGGAAAATTCAGGTATCCCCTTAACGTACGACAGAAACGCAACGAGTTGACATAAGTCAATACAAGATACATCTAATCGCCACGAAAATATCACGTTCATAAGGTCAGTAGGTACGGAATTACGTGGCAAGACTCAAAACACAACAAAGCTTCAACAAACATCTTGAGCGGAGGCTCGATCGAAATTTTCATGTAAAAGAAAGCATTATATGACAATGATATACAACGCGGGACACACTTGTAATAAATCGGACCACGGGCTATGCTAGATCACTATAGGTTTAATGAAATTATTTTCTCAAAAGAATTTTACATAATTCACTTACAGAGAAAATACATCGGTATAAATAAAATAATTAAAACTAATTTACGTACCTTTAGTTAATTCCAAGATTATTATGTGCATGCCATTAAGGGAATTTGCACTTTGTGAACATACACTGCACATACACTGCTTACACATTACATTTTATAATAATAATAAGGACTATTTACATCTTTTACTACAAAAATCATCAAGTTAAAGCATCTATAGATAAAACTATGAACAGCAAAACTCAGTGAATGAGTCGAGTACAAAATGTTATAATGAAGGGTAATTTACACTCATGTTCTAAAAATAACTGCACTTCTTTATTGAGGCGGATTTAATTCAGTCGTATATATTTTCGAGTTCGAGTACAAGTTAATGTAATACATATACATACACATATATACATATATACACACATACACATACTTATGTACATATAAACGATATAGTATTTCATAGCATTCGCACTTATTACATATATGCATATATATACATATACATATACACATACACATACATATACACATATATATATACCTATAGTATTATAATATTAATAAAAATAACGGTAAAAATAACAAAAAAAAACGACATTCCCATACAAATTACCCTGGCGGCTGGACACTTTTTTATGGAAATGCCGACTTTTTTTTTTACTTTTTTAAATTTAACTATACTGTAGTGATCTAGTATAGCGTGGTTCGATTTATTACGGGGATGTCCCTTCCACATTGTTTATGACTATATGGCGCAAGGTCATATGTCGTGACGATGCGTTACTGGGACTGCAGGTGCATGTTCCCGTTTTTTGTAAAAGTCCCAATGCTTTGCAATACTTATGTCGTAAGAGAAAGCATTACACAGGGTGACCTTTTAACCAGCAGCCAAATTTTTGGAGCAAGTTCTGTCTATGATACTGAACTTCTTTTCATAAAAACAATTAAAGAAAATTAAAAATTTTCGGCTTCCCCATACAAATCAACACTCGGCCAAATGGATTTTGTATGGAAAGCGGATTATTAAAATAAAAAAAAATTGAAATTAGTTCAGTATCATGAACAGAACATCCTCAAAAAATTCGACTGGTGGGTAAAAAGTCACCCTGTATGACGATGGCATATAATGACTGTATCACAAGGTCACATGACGTCACGGTGTCACTGACGCGTCGTCGATTGCTCATCTGTTGCGCTTGCGCCACAGTGAAAGTATTTCGGTGCGGCCTTCACCCGGTGTACCACTTTGGTTAATCGAGCCATTACAATGTCTCATTCTGCTTCTGTTTTGACGTATCTGGGTTCAGTTTGTCTATGCTCTTTTTGGTGTCTATCTATGGCTCTGAGACGTGAATGGAACTGGTGCTATTAAAACAGCGCATTAGTCGCATGACTAAATTAAGTTCCAATGGAACTAAATCTTTTGGTTGTGTATCTATAGTAGAGATATGTCTTGTTTTATAAATACTTTTTTGCATTTAGGGCGCAGAGGCAGGCCTAGGACAAGATGGCGGGACTCGCGGGACGATTTCGACATTTTTTTGTGCGTGTGGCAAGAGATCGCAGAACACAAGACGTGCATGTGAAAGGATAAAAAGGGGGCATTTGCCTAGCAGCGGGACACAAGACCGCGAAGCTAAGAAAAGAATTCATTACGAACACCGAGTGTTTTTTATTCGACGTTACTTCATTAACTTTTCCGTGCTTTGGAATTTAGGTAGAGTCATTGCACCCCGCTTTTATCTCTGAATAATAGTCACTCGTATGTCTAATGCTTTAAAAAATGTGTCACCCCACGTATTCGATGGAAATAAGTAATAGTTAAGTTACTTTGTTGCTCATATTCATTGGCTACCTTTAACTACTTAGGCACTGCAGTTTATAGTATAAATATAAATTTAAAGATATATATCATCAAAGATATATATGTGACGAACTACATTTCTAAATTGAGATTTAAGCCTATTAAATGTAAACCGTATTTAAATATCATTAATATGATAATATTATATTAGCGGATTAGCTCGTTGAAGTTCAAGTGGGTGGGACACATAGCGCGACGAACCGATGGCCGATGGGGCAAAAAGGTTCTCGAATGGGGACCACGTACTGGCAACTGAAGCGTAGGACATCCACCCACAAGGTGGTCAGACGACCTGACTAAGGTCGCTGGAAAGCGCTGCACGTTAGATGCAGTTCGCTCCAGATCGGTCATTTTGGAAATCCTTGGGAGAGGCCTATATCCTGCAGTGGACGTTATGCGGCTGAAATGATGATGATGATGATGAATATGATTATAAAACTCACTAGACACATTTTATTGCTAATGCAATCATTAAAAAATCATGTAAGCTATTATTTTATACTTACTTTTATTTTTGAAGTGCTGCGTGTTTTCTGCAACAATGTTCCATCTGACGTTAATGTCGCATTGAATTTATTATGTTCAGCACCTCTTACTTTGTTCCGGATCTTTCTTATGCAATGGTTCTTTGTTCTATTAAAAGGAACTGGAGAATACTGCAGATGGATATACCAGATAGTCCATGAAATAACGTCTGAGGACGGTATTACAGTCTTATAGAACTTATTTATTGATACTTTGTCTTTGTGCTTGTTTATCAATCTTTTTATTTCTTTCTGACATTTGAATAAGTACGAAATAAAAACAAACTCCCTAAAACTAAAGTATTCTTTGTATTTATACCGCAGAAATCTTTAAATCCTTTATCCTTGCGGAGCCCAATTCAACTTAACCCAATTGGCGGGAGTGGGCATTACTAGCGTTTTCGCAAATAAAGCAACACTGGGTGAGGTCACTTGGATGGGTGACCAAAAGTGGTATAAAATTTCTCGAGCTCCTCCGTGCTTCAGATCGGAAGACACGTATAGCCGTTGGTCCCGGCTGTCATCATTGTATGGGAGTCGTCAAGCTATGGCAGATGCCTTTAGGCAAGGCTGAAAAATCTGACACCAGTGTTGGCTACTTACACACACGAAAACAAAACAGCCCAGTTCACTGCTTTATTCGATAAAATTTTAGAGCTTTTTTATTTTGTTTGTTAAGTAACTTAATTAATATTAACAGTATGTTCTTACAGTTAGTTTAATTATAAATGCCTTAAGGCATAAAAATAAAATGAAACACCAAGTAAACACATTCGCTGTATGCAATAGTTATGAATCAACTGCGACGTAACATGCGTTCCGTTACGTCACGTAATGTAACGATGTTTACGTTCCGTGCATGTCGCCGCGCCCTAAAACGCGTACGTTATTGGTATCTGAATGTTTACGGTCGTTTTCAATTGGCTTTTAGATGTTGTGGAGAAAGGTGACGGGAGCTTTGGCGGGAAATAGCAAAATAACTGTGTCACTGGATAATGTTTCTTGAAAGATGGTAGTGTGTGGGCAATTCCGTACATAAATAGATGTAATTAAATTACTATAAAAATGCAGACTTCCTGCAATATTACGTATGCTGTTGTTGAATACACTTAGTTTGGAACTCGTTAAAAGTCCATTTTCAAAGCGAATGTGGGACTAATGCCCCTCGCCTCTCGAACAGTTTTGCATTAAAAACCGCAGATTTCCGCATTAAATATTAGCAGTATAATATGTAGGGCTGCCATTCGTCTGGGTATCCCCGGATTTGTACTAGTTTTAAGGGCGTCCGGGGAGCGTCCGGGAGAGGGGTTCCCAGTCATCAAGCTATCCGACTTCGTTGCAATTCCATCACTATTACAACAGCATAGAGGTGCGCGAATGGTAGCGTACCTTGCTTTGGAAAGTACTCTAACTATATGTGTAGAGGCGTGCCGGCACGTTTGCACGCACAATCTCATTGATTTTGCGTCACATAATTTACATAGAATTATGTGGGAACCATAGATTATGAACCGGTGTGGCAACTTACACGGATTGTGATTTTTGATAAGGAATGTGCGTTGTAAAGTAACTTGAATATTTAGCAAATGGTAGAGCTTGTTTTTTAAAGTATATATACTGATATAAAACTCTGGTAGAAATTGTCCATGGAATTGGGCAAAATGATTAGCATTTTCCAAATGGGCGATGGCGTAGTAATAAAAACCTCTGTAAATATTTCGATTTAAATTTTCTATCTATAAGACTACTACGAGTATGTCGACAAATGTGCAAGACAATCCTCAGTTTGAATGTTCTGAACTTACAAAATATATGTTGCTGTTTTTTGTTTAAAAAAAAAACCGACAAAATATTTCATACGGAACATTTTGATTTAAAAAATATAAATAGTACTTAAATCTGCATTTGTATAATAAATGATGTAAATGAAATGGACTTACTATATCGTATTATGTGTCATCACATCACGCAACATCAACCAGCGGTCAGAATGCAGCCGGCAGTGCACTCAGTGATGCAATGAGCAAGTGATGTAATATTACCGCGCTTTGGCAATATGGCTGCCTTGCAAGGACTCGCGGTCGCGGCACAGTTTTGAGTTCGGAACTGCTTGGTCACAGTGGTAGAAATGTCAATATTTTTTTCTGGTCGTAGTATTTTGGCGGAAAATAGTACACATTTGAATTCGGAACTACGCGGTCAAACTGGTCGAAATGTCATTATTTTTTGGTTCTAGTATTTATAAAGAAGTACACTCTTGAATTCAGAACTCCGCGGTTCAACGGCCAATATGATGGCCTTTGAAATTTTGTGTTTAAGCATATAGGTAGTACCACGCCCGGAAATGACATTGTTGAAAAACATTTTTTTTTGTAGGAGTAATTGAATTGCAAGTAATGCAGCATGAATTGCGTATGTATTTTATTTACAAGTTCTGAAATGTTGTAAGGATAAAACCACATTAAAAAGCAAACGAATCCAGATAAAGTTAAGTTAGTTTGTTTACAAATATCGCTTTCGCACGCAGTTCGCTCGGGAAGTGAAACAAATGAAAACGACAGTGAATGAGTAACCTAGAAACGCGGCCGCGACACCGACACTGCTACGCCGCGGAGCGCGGCGCCACCGTTTGTTTTGCAAGAAAGCCGAGCCTTGTCTGCAGGCAAGGACTTTTGTGCTATGCTTCCTTTGCATTTAAGATTAATGAATACATATGTTTTTTTTTTAATGTTATGTTTTAAGCTTTTTGACATTCTTTTTTTGACAAAGCTACGAGGGGTTTTCATTTGCACATGTTCTGCTCCAGACAGCTGTGTTGTTACTCGAAAAAAAGTTTGTAATAAGCACCAATAGTCATTTTTAATTTATTGGTGTAGTAGATACCTACACTCAACATAAACATAATTTACAATATAGCATTTAATGGTTCAACTATTGCATCTACCTTATAATTATCTTGTAACGCACTACCATTTGATAAAACACCGAATCACTGTTGTTAATTGATAACTTTTATACTGTCAGACTGTCAGTTCTAAATACTCCTAAACGATCAGCCTGACATCTTGTCATACTTTCATTTTCTGTTACATTTAGATTTATAGGACTAGAGACATTTAGTTTCATACTTATTTTATATTGCCAATAGTAATATAGTCGATTTTACGATTTTTCTAAATCTATTTCTTTATGTTTTTGGAACGAAGTTCCTTATCGCGCGTTGCGAAAGGGAGCTAGACGGAAAAAATTAAGACCAAAAGTTGTAACGACACTTTTTGTTCATTCAAATTTATGAAGATAATAAAAACTTGATTTAAGAAAATGTAATTTAGACCTTTTTATATTTATATTTTACTTCGTTCCATCCGTCTCAAGTTTTTTTTATTTAAATTTAAGTCAATTGGAATTTTCGTTTTGTTAAAATAATGAATTTGAAAATTACGCAGAACATACTCGCACCAAAACCACAGTAACAAAAAACTTTTCTTCTAGAATGCACATTATTATTTGTATTGTTTAAAAGCTATGTCTTACCAAGGAAATAGAATTATATAGGTACTTAGTTCTGTTAAATATTTCAGACTTATATTCTGCATTCAGCAGAAAATAAGTCAGTAATAAAAGCATACCATCACCATGTCGATTTTTACAACGGAACATAGAAGATAAACAACATACGTTAATTTAAACAAAACGGATCAGTTGTTTTTGAAACATTTTGAAAAGTAGAAAAAAAATAACTTTGATGTGCCGTTTCAAGAAAACTGTCAATAATTACGAGATAAAACTTGGCAGATTAATAACTAGCATTATGACCAATACACAGGACATAATCATTGGCTATTAAGTTCAGGGGCATTTCTTGTTCCCTTACCCGGCTATAGTCTTTGTATACAAAAAGAATCGATTAGTTCAACCTTAATTATATTTTTTTTCTAATTGGTAACGTTTTGATGCATCAGGTACTATTTAGAGTTGTATTAGCTACAACAAAATAACATCATCTTGGTTATATAATTGATTGACATTGAGCTGACTAAACGCGTGATGGTAAGCGCTATGCCTGTCATGTGCGCGTGCTACTTAGGCACCGCAACACCTGTCAAAGGCTTGGCGAATATTTTTTATGGTTAAGTACCTAATCTTTTGTTTTTGTTCTTATTTGTTAAAAACAAATATTCTTTTTTATATCAAAGATTTTGTAATGCCTTATTATACTAAAAGTCGTTTGCCCTTATTAATAAATCGGTTAATTTAAACAAAATATATATATTCTTCTGTTGCTTTAATAACAAATAATAAAATGCTCATGTTATATACTTTTTAACAAAATCACATTGCATTGGTATACGTAATACATATAAAAATTATTTGAAAAAACACTTAAGTCATTGCGTAACAAATATTAAGTTCCTAATTAGCGTAATTTCTATAAAGCGCAGTCTTAAAACATATATAACTATAAAATTATGAACGGTTAACAAAACGGAAGCGCTCTAAATTGATAAATTAAATAATGAAATCTCCGTTTTTTAGATTAATATGAAAAAATTTACGTTTTCATTTTTGAATTATTTTTTTTTTCATCATCAGCTTTCAAAAACCCACTGCTGGGCATAAGCCAGCTGCGCCCCAGGGGGCGTAAAAGACTTAAATCCCTTTCTCTGCGTTACGAGTACAATAATATCAAGTTGTGGAGAGATCACTGTAAGCAGCACCTATAATCTCAGAGATATAATACAGATATCACAACGATCGTACAATACTATCTTAATTAGATCAGGGACGGAAGCAACCTTATCTTGCACTATTATGTATAATGCGTCAAAATAAAAAGGTTAGAGTATCGAATAAACTGGATCGAGAGATTGGAAGAAATTGCGGCTGTAAAGCTAAGTAGAGTCACGATAAATTTTAGCGGAATAATACTGGCAAAGCACAGAAGAAAATTATGTATAAATTAGCAGAGCCCCGCCGTGTTACCCGCGGAAAAAGTAGCCTATCCAGGGTGTCAGCTATCTGCGTACCAAATTTTATCAAAATTGATCCGTCCGTTTGTGCGTGAAAAAGTTACAAACACACACACACACACACACACACGTTGGCGAACGCAGTAAATGGGTATAAAGTCACACAGAGAACGCTACTGCCCGTTGTCTGTTACCTGTCCTGTCCTTAATCGCCTATTATGATAACACCTTTGCGAAAAGGGTTGATGACTGGATGCATTCTACTGCCATCACCACACTGCTAACTTTATACTTGCAGTTTCTTAATTATGTAATTTCTCATTTTATCACATGTTTTACAAATCATTACTGGTAGTTGAAAATGACTTTCAGAAACCACAAGCGGTGTCAAATGGCAAGCCCACATTGTTTGCAAATACCATGACGAGTTATGTCGGTTATGTGATATTGCCACTCTTACGTCAGTCAGTTTACGAAATAGAAAGAAATTAAATTTTACTGGTATGCAATTTGTGTTTTATATGATTTTATCGAACAAGTAATTGTGTGTTCGGAAGTAAACATTAATGGATTTATTAAAAACAGTGGCACAATTTAAATGGTAGTGTTATTAAATTGAAGACTCTTACTCCCTTCACATAGAAAAGTATATCGAACTAGCTTCATGATCATGACCGACTCCTTCACTTGTCAAGCCATACGGCATTCAGACAAATCTCCAGTAGACATGTATAAAAGAAAAAAGTGCATGCTTTACTTTTTGAAAGCATAATCAATTAAAGAATTATTATCATATTTTCCTTAAATAAATTATGTATTTATTTATCGTATTTATGACAATTTTAAACTAATTATGATATCTGGCTTTATATCTTTTTCGTCTCATCTAAAAAGTAGAACATTTACAATACCTACCAGACTTGGTAATATTTGTGCACGGTACGTGGGGCACGGTAATATTTTTATCCCGGGAGGTATACATGAATCCCTCGCTTCACTCAGGATTTCACCGTAGAATTGGAATCCTTCGTTTTGCTCTGGATTCAAAGTAGCGCCCTTGCTTTCAAAATATTACCTTATCCCCTTGTAGCACAATCTACTATTATTTTTTATTTATTTAACTTTATTACAAAAATTGTAACAGGCGGACTTAAGGCCCAGGGCCTTTTCTACCAGTCAACCTACAGGTGATGCGGATAAAAGCTAATTTTGGACGACATGGTACATTCTAATTTAACTATAATACATTCTAATTTAACTATAATTTAATTACTATCTTCAAGTTATACCAAAAATACATTTAACGATAATTTTATTCATTTATATACTTATCTATATATTCATAAACATACATGGAAAAATACACAAATATTGCATAAATTCATAAATCCTACATAGACTACATAAATATTTATAATACTCTATGACAATTGGTGAAGATAATGAGCGCGCACAGCCCTCTTAAACGCTTGACGACTAGGGGCTTTGAGGACGTCAAAGGGAAGGGCGTTCCAAAGCATCACGGCTTGCTTGGTGAATGATTGATCGAAAAACCCACTCCGGCAGCGAGGCACATCGAGAAGAAGATTGTTGGAAGAACGAAGAACTCTGAGATGGGTATCACCCTGAAAAGTGAACTTGTTTTTGAGATACATCGGAGTTTTTGGGTCGAAGATTATGGAGAATAGAGTAGTGAGAATATGCAAATTCCGACGTTGACGGATAGGTAACCATTTGAGTTGAGACCGGTAAGCCGACACATGGTCGTACTTCCGAAGGCCAAAAATAAAACGCAAACAGTTATTTAGAAGTCTATCAAGTTTGTTGAGAAAGTTACAATTCAGATCCGAGCAACATACATCCGCGTAATCTAA
Organism: Acrobasis suavella; assembly: GCA_943193695.1. Classification (NCBI taxonomy): domain Eukaryota; kingdom Metazoa; phylum Arthropoda; class Insecta; order Lepidoptera; family Pyralidae; genus Acrobasis; species Acrobasis suavella. Next base: position 10,921,767 of record OW971948.1, read on the forward strand.
AATTGGAAAGATGAGAGAGTACACCAGCATAGTCTTAATATTAATAGGGAGAAAGTTCTTTAACCTGTACAAAGAGCGGAGAGCCCCCGTTACTTTTCCAGAAACCTCTGCAATATGAACATCCTAACGAAGGTTTGTATCAATGTGGAGCCCGAGGTCTTTGACGCTAGAGCAAAATGGGATTGGGATATTATTAAATTGAACTGGAGGAAATGAATTGCTGTCAAGCCGGCTTGTTAGATTGTGAGCTACCAACTATAATGGCTTGACATTTATTAGGGTTGACAGTGACACCAAAACGTCGAGACCAATCAGCAATTGCCGCTAAATCTAAATTTATTTGATCGATGTCTTCATCAACATTATCAACATCTGTTTGTACATAAAGTTGCAAGTCATCGGCATAAAGATGATACGTACACTGAAGTTCTTTGGTGATAAAATCAATGAAAATGGAAAATAATAAAGGAGACCTCTCTCCTTTATTATTTTCCATTTTCATTGATTTTATCACCACCCTGCGGAACGCCAGTATCCAATTCACACCAACTTGATGATAAATCATCGATGCGAACTGATTGCTGACGTCCACGAAGATATGAGAAGAACCAATCCACAGCCGAGGGAGAAACTGAATGGTGGGAAAGGATCGCGAGAAGGATGTCATGATCGACGGTATTAAACGCATTAGAAAAGTCTACTAAACCCAACACAGTGACTTTAGTATTATCCATACCTGCTCTTATATCATCGATCACTTTAAGGAGAGCTGAAACAGTGCTATGACCAGGTCTAAAACCGGACTGTAAGGGATTTAATAACCCATTACGAGTGAAATATGAGGTGAGTTGCTTATGTACGCAAGCCTCAAGAACCTTTGACAATAGCGGGAGAATAGAGATGGGACGGAAATGATTTGGGAGAGAAGGGTTGGGAACTTTGGGTAGGGGGCATATGAAAGCTTTCCGCCAGAGTGAGGGAAACTGACCTGAAGTGAGTGAAAAATTAATAATATGGGTGATGATAGGGACAATACGTCAAGAATGCATTCAATCATACGTCGATTAAGTTGATCAACGCCCACGGCTCTGGTTTTGATGGCTAGAAAAATCTTTTTGACTTCGTCTTGACTAACCGGAGAAAAATTAAATTCAGTTTTGACACCAGAAGGAAGAGCAGCAATGCAGGAAATAGTATTTAATTTCGTTAAGTCATCCAACTGAGAAGATGTGGTAAAATGTTTGTTGATGTCGTTTAACGAAATTGGAGAAGGGATTATCTGATATCTTTGATGATATCTGATATGATTGAATATCTGATTAGACTATTATCTGATATTTAGGCGCCCACTTTCTTATCTGTTTCTCTTTTCCTCAAGGTTGACAAGGAAATAATGCTTTAAGATTAAGTCCACCTATTGTAGCTTTTGGCTTAATAAAGTTTTTAAATAAATAAATGTACAGTGGGCCACATATAAAAGTATACCACCTCTACTATTGTTACTATTAAGTATATTATACAATTATTGATACTTTCTATGTAACCCACTGCACATATCTTGTGGATTGTACAGGCGCTGTCTTATCCGTAAGGAAGAAATACTAGAATCTGTATTTTCCTGAAAGTTTGAAATATGATTCTTACCTTCCAGATGATCAGGAGTCGTCTAACTAAGATTCGCCAGGATGACAATGCGCTTTTGGTGATATAGCCTTTGGGCACGTGATACAGCAATGATGTTCAGATGTCAGCTATGCTTTGCGTGTTTCCTACTCATGATTCTTCTGCCTCTTATTTAAGAGCTAAATCACTCTTTTCGGTGGAGTATGCGCCAAAAATTTTCGGTTTTCTTTCTGGTATATAAGGCATTAGGCTTTATGTCCGCTATTATCCTTGTATTTGTGTATAAAGTTATTATTATAATTAATAGCCATTGATGTCCCAATATTGGGCAAAGGCCTCTCTCTCACTTCTCCATGACTCTCGATTTTGTGCTATAGATTGCCCTGACAAGAAGACAGAATGTGCTAAGACCAATGGGCAAAAAAGGGGTTACCGATTGGATCCCAAATGGCAAGCGCCAACGTGGCCGCCCTCGGACACGCTGATGTGATGCCCTCAATAAATACAATAAAGTAAATAAATAAAAGTAAATTCTTCGGTATCAGAAGTGTGAGTAGTTTAGCAGGTGTAAGCCACAATAACAACTTTACACCATATTTATGTTTTCAAGTTGTTTAATAAACTTTCCAAGGAGAGTTTATATTCAAAACAAAAACAAAATAATAACATTCGCCTAACGACAATGGGTAAAGTAAATATTGTACCGTTTGCCATCGCTTCCTCGTTACGTGGCAGTTACGTCACGCTTCCGCTGGGACATTTGCATGCTCCGATCCCGATTTCATGGTAAGACATGGCAACCGGCGCTGATGGATCGGAGATCTGATTGGTTTCTTTACTGTTCCGGTCGAAATACAAGATAATTTTTCAAATCTAAAATGCGACTTTTTTGGTTAATGTTTTTTTTATAAAACAGATTTTTACGTGGGTGGCAGAAAGTCGCAGAAGAAAGGAACGATCGGAATAATAAGGGCAGGCCTTTTTCCAGCACATTTCTTAAGGCTTATTACCGCTACGTCACGGAGGTCGTCAAATCACAGAATCCCACGAGTACTTCATATTTTTTAGGCATTTTTTATAGTAATCCAGAAATCCAGGCTATATAACCCTATCTACATGTCATATTTGGATACAATCTGTTTTGCGTGATTGAATAACAAAAATCCTAACGTAAATCCACAAAAAAATCATATTTAAAGATCAACTAGGTAACTACTAAATCGAATAAGATATTCTTAAAATTGTTTAGAATTCTCGACACTTCATTAGTAAAGTTCTCATAATACTCATTGTTAAAGTAGGTAAATTATGATCTTCACAGACTATGTAGGTCTTATTTTTGAATATAATGAGTTACTTAATACCTCATAAACTATAAATACTTATAAATACGTTTGCAAAATTAGTTACGTTTGTTTAGTGGAAGTTTATTAGCTTCTCTTCCGTATGCGAACTAGGTATGATTTGCGCTTTGCGTGTTACGCAATGTTCACACATTGAACTATTCTACGAGTAGATTACCCGTTTAGTATAACTAGGGTACAGAAGGTTCATTTCACTTATTCGCAGACAGAGCCCAAGGCTGTAAGACCCACAGACCACTAAATGCGGTCGTAGGACCTGGGACTCATGAGGGTGGTAAAAGGAATCGAAACGGTGACGTTATATCTAAATATAGCCGCATCGCTTAGCATGATTCAGGTTATCACTATTTCCTTCGATTAGTTTTGACGATCTGCACGGGAGGACAAGCTACTGGTATATTGTAAGTTTTTCTTTTTCCCCAGACCAGCATGGAACAAAAGTTAGAAGATAAACATAACTAACATTGACCAAAACCATAAAATAAATGGCCATGTGCGTGTTCTGGCCATACGCTCAGAGTAGAGTACCAAAATTACACGTTACAAAATGTTACTTCATGTTCCATAATTCGCCACTTTCCAATAACTCAAATTAAAAAAAAAAAACTTTTTAAAACATCAGAACTAATATTTTCTATGGAATTTGTATAAAATATAGACTAATCACGTCATAGTTTCTTGGAGTCAAATAGCGCTCTTAATGTCGGTTCATTCTGATATAAAAATCTAAAAGCATATAGAAAATGGATAAAATCATAAAAAGTGGCATTATTATGTGATGTTTTATTTTCTGGACAGTACCAAATAATTTACTTTAGACCGAGGAAAGTACCCAATTTGACATGTGGACCAGATAGCATCAAATACAAACATTCTTTAATACTAGAAGGGCTGACCCAGAAGAAATTGGGATTAAAGCCAGCAAGAAGAAAAACATTAGACTGTCAACACATTAGTCACGTCCTTAGTGGCTTTGTGTATTTTTATGATAGCACCCTTTGATAGAGTAGTTAGGGCATTATTAACAAAAAAAAATGTTAGGGTTACATATGAAATCTTTGTTGACCATCTCGGAGTTGGTCCGTTTTAGTAATTGTGTGTATTGGTATTAGTGCGCGTGCGCACGTGTGTGTGTGTGTGTGTGTGTGTGTGTGTGCGCGCGTGTGCGTGCGTGCGTGCGTGCGTGTGTGTGTGCGTGCGTGTGTGTACGTGTGCGTGTGTGTATGTAAAGCTGTTTATTCTTTTTGTTTGAAAGCTGACTTGACCGAGATGGTTCTTAGTAAGTATAATAGCTAATACTTATGATGGATAATCGGTTCAATGGTTTAAAAGTTATTGGGGGTAAACGCTTAAATATCGGGGCCTTATTTCATTTGCTTGGCAAACAAATTTATATAGGACCACCATTTTGTGTAGTACTTTCGTAAATAGAAGCATCTGACCTTCTGTTCCTTTTTATGTGTTTGATGTCTCAGAATCGTAATAACGTTTGTAGAATATAGATGTATTTTGACGTTTGCTTGAGAATTGAATGTAGGTTTATCTACTTCACACCTATTACCTCAGTGAATGACATCTATACATCAAAAGCTGGTCTAAGACGGACCGGAATTGATTGTCTGGTTTCATCATAAACGTATTCTTACACACGACTTACAAGCCATTAATGTTATAATGAACTCTATTACAAGTATTGTATTATATGAAATCAGGTAAATGTAAGTGTGGAATCTAATCCGTTTCTAAAGACCCATTCACACGGTGCAAATTTCTTGCCCGTTGCATATCATTTTATTAAAGCAATAGAAAACTTGCATGATATAAACAAAACGTTAGCCAGACGAATTATTTATTGCTTCAATAACTGCGCCCCGCGGTTTTACCCGCACCAGTAGCCTATGTGTTAACCCGGGGTGTCAGCTTCCTACATACCAAATTTTATTGAAATCGGTTCAGCTTTTATCGCGTGAAGAAGTAACAAACATACACACACACACTCACAAACTTTCGCCTTTATAATATTAGTGTGATAAAATGGTATGCACACTGAGAAAAAAGAATGGTTGCTAGCAGCAAACATGTTTGCTACATCGTTTTCATTTTCGTTATACCAAAATCGAGTGGCAGCAGAACTCAGTGCCACGAGTAGTTAAAATATGTTTTAATTAAAACTACATGATCCTACTAATTATAACAAAAGTTTGATATCTACTAATCTCAATCTTTACTTTGTAGTAAAACGACGCAACACCATCGAGTTTGGGCTCGTTTGATTCGTGTTCAGGATTACTTTAGATAAAACGCCGCCTACTATTACCTGTTTTCTTCTCTTTTCCTGTCCTGGGTCTGCTGGAAGAGATTTCTTATGAAATAAGCAGTACCTATGTACTCAATGTTCTTACTTTGTTCGTTCCTATTTTTGTATTTTGTGTACATGAATTTTGTAAATAAATAAATAAATAAAATAAAAGCTGGTCTTAAAAAATATATTTTTAAATGATGACTTGTTTCATAATGAAATTGCAGATTAAATGCCCTTTAATGATATCACATTGGTGAAGGAGAGCGAATGTTATAAATAAAACAATAAAGACAAATTATACATACAGATTGAGCCAGTTGGATGGTTGTTGTTTTTCGTGTGTGTAAGTGGCTAACACTGGTGTCAGATTTTTCAGGCTGCCTAAGGGTCGGATCTCACTTGTCAGCATGGAGCAGCACTTTTCTATGCTGCTATTCTTTTTTGTCGCTCAGAACCGTCATTTGCCAGAGCGAGAGAGAGGGACGAAACGCTATCGCACCGGCCGTGCTGAAGCGTTCCGTCGTCCTCTTTTGCTCTAATGACGGTTCTGAGCGACAGAAAAGGATAGCAGCATAGATAAGTGCTGCTCCGTGCTGATAAATGAGATCTGACCCTAAAGACATCTAGAATAGCTTGATGACAAGTAAGTCATACAATGAAGACAGCCAGGACTAACGACTTATACATGCCTGTTAGTTAGTTAGTTGGATGGTATACTAACTCGACGGTATAATCAAGACCCAAGACAAACTAACTCGCATAAACTAAGTGATGAAAAAAAAAACACGTGCTCAGTTGGTAAGAGCATGGTCGTATTTAGACTAAGGTCGCTGGTTCAAGTCCGGCTCATGTAATTTTTCACCATTTCTTATTTCATAATTTAGTTTGAGTACTTTAGTACTTCACCTTAAATGCCTTAAAACCATATAAAAATAATTCACATAAAGTAAAACAAATATTAATAAATTACCGGCCAAGTGCCAGAGTACCATTATCTATAAAAAATCACGTTTGTTGCATGGGATACTTAAAATATTAATTTATGTTTTAAGTATTTGTTGTTATATCAGTAACAGAAATACATCATCTGTGAAAATTTAAACTGTCAACACGGTTCATGAGATACAACCTGGTGCAATACACTAATACTAAATGATGAAAAAAAGAACATGTGATAGCTCAATTGGTAAGAGCATGGTCGTATTAAGACTAAGGTCGCTGGTTCAAGTCCGGCTCACGTGGTAATTTTTCACCATTTCTTATTTCACAATTTAGTTTGAGTACTTTAGTACTACATCTTAAGTGCCTTAAAACCGTATAAATATAATTCACATTAATTCAAACAAATATAAAAAAATAATTCAAATAAATGGTAGGGTAGAAACTTGACGATCACCTAAAAGACGGCAAGCATTATGCTAATAAATAAAATAAAGTGAACCAAGTTAAGTTAGCGTCGCTTTGTTAGATAACCGATGAAATATTAGCACGTACTGTGCGTTTACTTTGGTGGGTTAAGAAGTTCGAGCGGCGCAAAAAAGACGGAACGAATCGCAACAACGTGGACATTTATTCCATTTTTAGTTCAAATGAAACGTTCAGACTATTTTCGTTTTTTTTTTGTTTGAGCAGTCAGACTAAGTAGTCAATAATATTCGCTATTTTCCTACAAGTCAAATCAGATACTTTTTTCTGAACGTCAAAACAAATATTTTCCATAGGATTTGTATGAAATACAGGCTTGGAGTACATCATAGTTTCTTGGAGTCAAATAGCGCTCTTTATATTAGTTTTCTGCAATAATAAATCTAAAATCACGTTAAAATGGATATTATCAATGACAAGTGATATTATTTTGTGACGTTTAATTTTCTTAACAGTACCAAATAATTATTTTTGACTCAGGAAAACACCCAATGGTATATTGCTCTACGTTAAGATTGCTTGAAAACCCCTTAAACAGTAATTTCTTACACATTCGACAGAAAGAACTTCGTAACGGAGGTTTTTTGATATTATACCAAAAATAAAAAAAAAAACCTTTGAATGTATCAAATGCTTCTCTTCTTGTGCAGATTTTAAAAGCCGATCGTGGGTATGGGTGCAAATGGCGAAATGGCTCCTAACACTCGCCCTAATAATCCTCGTCTTAACAATCAAAACATAATGTACGTATCCCCTTAAATATCAGGTATCCCCTTAAGTGCTCTGTCTGCCCCGTTAGAGATAAATGCGTGATGGTATTCATGTATCTCACGTTAGTTGAAATAAAAGTATTTAATATATTTAATGAACAAATGTAGTGATAGGTTTTGTAATCATAATTTCTTACTCAGCCGCTGCCAATAAATTGAGAGAAGCTAACATAAGACATCAACGCGCTTCTACGTGTGACAAAGATTTGTAAATAATCTTATTTAGTTTGACGTCAGCATTTATTTTTAGATGTCATATAGCCTAGTCGCCGCCGTCAACAGGGAAGGTCCCCAAGAAGCTGGCGGCATTCACGTTTTTATAGTATTCGTTTTAATTTTTATCCTTTGATTTTATTATTATTTAGTTTTTCTGTTATTATTTGCGTTTTAATTGTGAAATTTAAATGTTAATGACATAAACATAGAAAGACAAAACATAAATCAAGTTTAAGACACGTAGGATTCATCATCTGACTTACCTTTTCCCATTTTATTTAAGGTCAGCGCAGTATGTGTTATGCCTCCATATCCCTCTTTTCCCCGTCATTTCTTCATCTACCCCAACTATATCTAGGATTGTCAAGGATAAATATAGCTAGTGAATCTTACGAACACGAAATGTACATATAATAATTTTTTAGTTATCAGTTTCTTAAGCTCACCTAATTTAGTTAATTATTTCGGCATGCCAAGCCAAAATACAAAAAAAAAACATTGATATGAACATAAACATGTTGTGTAACACCCGCCTAACAATGTGCCACAGATTAAAAACACAATCAGATCTATTGTTTTTGTCTGCGGTTAGAGAAAAAAATAGAACTAGTGCCTTGAGCGTAACGAGTATAGTATTTCGTAATAGAGATGACATTCATTTGTTTTCGAATAGCTAAAGTTTTTTGTTTGTTTTTATTACATACATACATATCTAGGTCATCATGCTGGGTCTTGGATGTCTGTCTATATATGTATTTGTTATAAAATATAGTATCGTTGAGTTAGTATCCCATAACACATGTCTCGAACTTACTTTGGGGCTAGCTCAATCGGTGTTATTTGTCCCCTTTATATTTTATATTTATAACGTAAAACGTCATTCCTAATCGGGCAGACAGAGCGGTCTTGCGGCACTAGTGATGGGTTGCTAGCCGCATCGCCTATTAACATGATTCACATTTCCAGTCCCTGTATCTGTTTTTACGAACTGCGCGGAAAAAAAAGCAGCTGGTGCATTTTATGTTTTTCCTTGTCTCACAGACCAGCTTGAAAAGGATCATCAGTAACTTTTACTATTTTTAAATACTTTAAAAACTAACAACAAACAAAAAATAAGTTAATTTGTGAAGTAAATTAAAAAAACGACTTTCAAACGATTACCGCCAATGACTTTTAAATCGCTGAAGCGATTTTTATCAAATAATAAAACTGTCGATCAAGTCAGCATTCAAACAAAAAATATAAATATATAGGCACAAATTACACTGATTGAGCTAGCCATAAAGTAAGTTCGAGACTTGTGATAAGGGATACTAACTCAACGATACCATAATATATTTTATAACAAATACATATATAGATAAACATCCAAGACCCAGGACAATTTGAAAAAGGCCATTTTCCAACTTGCCCTAACCGGGGATCGAACCCAGAACCTCTAGGTGGCGGACTAGCATGGTGACCACTACGCCACGGAGGTCATAAAAACAAAAAACAGCCCATTAGTTTAGGCAGGCCTGTGTCACTCCCCGTTTAGGTATCGAAAATATACCTACATTACTCATATTACTATGCGCGCGGCGACCACTTCGTAGGGGAAAATTCAGTTACATGAATCGTTTGTCAAGAGTAATAAGAATAAAATTGACTTGCAAGGGATGTCTAAGTATCTAAACGAAGAGGTGAGGACTTCTCATGCGAGCTTAATGAAACCTAAGCGCTAACCACATTAAGTAGATATTTCTTTAAATTTCTTTTCTGAGTACCACTTCTGTACGTAAGTTCTAGTACTTATTCTGTGGTTTAGGCGCGGGAAAGACACACGGACACGTCAAACTTACAACACCCCTCGGGGGTTAAAAAGATAAAATAATTATTCGTTTGTTTATACCTATAGTTTAAGGAAGGAAAGGTCTGTTAGCAATGTCATGATGCAAAATAATAGTGCCGTTTTCCATCTATCTATCAGTGCAAAATCTATCACCTTCATAAATTGTCGCGACAGCCGAGACGCGGAACTGTCTGTTACTTCGTCCGTATCTCAGGAACTGCGAATGAAAGTGAGCCGGAAGAATGTGCGGCATCATCTGCGTTCAAAATGTAATTAAGATTAACTTTTAAATGGTTTTTGGATTAATCGTTGGTGCGTGTGCGTGAGGTCAGAATTGAAATTATTCGTTTGGTCTAAAGACTTTAAACGAAGAATACGTTTCAATCTTGTTTTAAAAGTTTGGTATAATTTATTTTTAAATTAGCGAATTTGCAAATATAATTTTTAGTAATTTAGTAGTTACTCAGTACAAGTTTAATTGTGACTGGTCTGATGATAACTATGATTACAAAATTAATAAATTGATAATTAAATTTTTAACAAAAAAAAAACAACAGATTTTATTTATTTTATTTTTTTTTAATTTAGTTTATTGCACTTAAAATCTTAAGATTATATAGTACAAAAGGTATTTTCTTAAAGGAGTATATCCATATCTCCAAAAGTTCATCGTATCTTCACCAAATTAATATGAGGCCAACTACCATAATAAACAAGAATGGGGCCAACCATTCTTGTTTATTTTAAAGCCTTTAGTACAATAAAATTAAATACAATAATTACAATAAACGTAAATAAATAACTTTAGTAAAATTAACAAGAATCATCAAAATCTGTTCGCAAGTGGTGAAGATATCGCGTAACATAAACAAAAAAAAAATTTAAAGACAAATAAAAAAACATACGAGTCGAAATTATAACCTCCTCCGTTTTTAAAGTCGGTTAAAAATCATGTAAAGTAAATAACAGCACCCAAACATAATAATAGCATTGCGAAACCAGAATAATTTTAGTCAGCTTTATGGACATCGAGATCATGGTCCATAGCTATTTCAACATTGGGACATCCTGTAATCTTCTAATTGGATGACCAAGAATACGGTAATCACACAATTTTTATTGCGATCAAAAAAACACAGCACATAGCTATTATTTGATACTCGTATTAGTGAAGTTATTCTTGATTACATTTTGGTCACATTATATTGTTCTTGTCTATCCTACATCCTATCTATTAATTTTGTAATTGTGAAAATAAAAGGTCTTCAAATAATCTCGAGTAAAAAGCAACTTGTGGAAATTAATAATTTTTCAAAACTAAAAACCGACTTCAGCCCCAAACTACACAAACAATTTTGATACAATTTCAATGGGACCACTTGGAAAGTATATCCTTTTATACAAAAAAATAATTTTCCAATATGGTCCAGGCGTCTTCGAATACGGTGAACGTACATAATAAAAGATCGTGACGAATTGATAAACTCCTCCTTTTTGGAAGTCGGTCAAAATATCGTAATAAGTCTTCGTTGTGTGTCAAATTTAAAGCCCACGAGCTATGTTTTAGATAAGCGATTTAAACATTGAACGAGTTGCTACATAGACTATTTTCGTCTTATTATAAAACGAGGACTAACTTTGTGACTTGGTTTAAACCATTATTCACCCATATGAAGTTGAGAGTGACGTAAGAGTAGGTGACATATTGCAGGAGTTCATCTTGTTTTGAGCGGATAATTGTTTAAACCAAGTACTAAAGTTAATTCGTGTTTTTAAATAAGACGGTTTGCGTTTAAGACCATTTGAGTCTTACTTAAATAAATTACTATTTGCAATAAAAAAAGAAAGACTCGACGATCATTACCTAAATTACTGCGAATTCGGAACTAATGACGTAATTACTTAGTAGATCATAGTTATTAGAGCATTTAGAATTTCTTGGACATTTGTGACCGGAAATTTTTAACACCTTAATTAATTAATAAATAACATAGCAAGAACAAACTTCTTCTATGATACACCTTTTTTAGTGTATTGCAAAAGTGTTAAATTTTTTTTGTGAGATTTTAGTTGTTAGATTTTTTTAAATTAAATAAGCAAGCAAGAAACCAAAATATTTTGGAACGGAGTTCCTTATCGCGCGTTGCGAAAAGGAGCTAGACGGAAAATTAAGACCAAAAGTTGTACCGTCACTTTTTGTTCATTCAAATTTATGAAGAGAGTTTGAATGTAATTTAGACCTATTTATATTTTACTTCGTTCCATCCGGGTGTCTCTTGACACATCTCAAGTTTTTTTTTCTACTTTAACGGTAGTACCTACAAGGAAATAAAAGAGAGTCCAACATTAGATAATGTAATTAATGTTCTATTAATGCAACTGTCCTTTGTTCTTCTGGTCGACTGGAAGAGATCCCTTCTGGGATTAGTCCACCATTTTTACCACTGTGTTTAAAAATATGTGTAACTTGTCTGTTATATTTTACAACTCTTTATTGCACAAAATAAATACAGGACATAATTATCTTAAAAACTAGGAAATGCGCAAAAGGCGGCCTTATCGCTAAGCAATTTCTTCCAGGCAACCTCGCTATATAGAAAATAGTAATGGGAAATTAGGTAGTGCGAAGCGGTGAGTATCAACATACTTATATACAATAATTTTAATAAACATACATATACATCTTACATAAATACATACAATTTATACTGAAATAAAAATTATATTAACAGTACGAGATGACGAGAAATGGAAACAAGGGAAGGATATTTTATGTAGAGGTACAATAAATTTTTAGAATAAATTCATAAATAAATAATGTAATTACAGATACTGTGGGCGTCCAAGCAGCGCGCTGCGTTTAGTTTCCGTGATACAGGGAGTTTTTTGTAAAGGAGAATGAAAAAATTGTATTTCAAACGATTGTATAAACTTATGCCATTCATTTTGGTATTTTCTATCTTATCACTTAAATTCTTTGATCCTTTAACAAAAAAAAAAAACTTTATGTGACGTAAGGTAACCCAACTTACTTATGCCACACGCGAGTCAAGTTTTGCATAATTGACTGTCTTGGCGCCAACACACAGTAAGGAAAATACAGATGGGTAACTCATGTGCGTGTACTGTTTACAACCTTGTATTACTCATAATACTGTATTCGATATTGTATGTAGATAACTGAAATAAATGCCAAATGTAGATATGTTTTACGACAAATTAAAAAAAAAGTTACTCTTTGTAATTGTTATTTGTCCATTTAGTATTAAGTATTTAAGTTTTAGACCCACATGTACGCTTTGGGAAACAGTAAGTGCATGGCGTAATTTATGTCAATAAAGAATAAACTGATGTCACATCTCTCAATAAAATATACCAATCAAATATTGTATCATCAACGACATAACCGATGTAGCACGCTAAACGCAAAACCAAACTGGCATCGAAACATTAGCAAAAAAACAAAGCTTTAAACTATGGGCTGACCAAGCTCTCAAACGCATTAGAATGTGCTCAATGGAACGGGAACGTGAACGGGCACACTGTAAGGTATACAATGAAGAGCCAGATACAGTAAGGTATTTGCAAAAAAAAAACCCGAATAATTTTTGAATTGAACCGATTTCTATTGAACATACATTTCGATTTACCATTTCGATCAAGTCAGCTTTCAAACAAAACAAACCGCATCAAAATCGGTCTATTCTTTTAAGCGTTACGGTGATACAGACTGAAGCACAAATACACGTCAAACTTATAACACTCCTCTTTTTGTCGGGGGTTAAAAATAGATCTTATTATAATATTCTTTATATGTACACCGTTATCGTTTTACCAACATTTTGGTTCGCATTGGCGGCAGCGCGTGGCAGGCCTCCGCATTCTTTATTTTGTAGCACCAACATATGCCTCTTGACGTATATGTAATGTGTTATGTCTATGTTTAGACTTTGATTAACGTTTTGTAATTTAGGAATCTAGGGCATTTTTTTTCGTTTGTCAAAACTTACCAAGCCAGTTATTATAAAGAGAGGCATATATTAAAGAATAGTTTTAAATAAAAGGTAATTGTATTGCGTGGTTGGGACATATATATGCTTAATTATTATTTTAAATTAAGTACTTATAAATATTTTAAGACGCAGTTTAAATATCCATCATTCTGAACAACTTTTTTATCATATTATATGCTGCAAGTCGATAAATGGTTTGGTTTATCTATACAAATTCGAGCATTCACGAAATCTGGTCACTATGCAAGTATGCATGTATGCATACTATAAGAAAAGTTCAGTATTATGACCTATATTTTCCTTTTAAATACTTAACATACAAATTGTATTAAAAGACCAATTCGATTAAAATTATATTGATTTCTATGCAATTACTTGTGTTTAATACGCAGTCCTAATTTGATCCATCCATTTGAAAAGGCTAATTATTATTTAGGTAATATTTTTTTTAATGATCGGAACTATTATAAAAATTACTATGTATGTTAAATGTAAAATCATTTTTTAACGATTTAACAGTTATGTGTATGTAAATTCTATTTCTGTTGTTCCTTTCTTTTGCATAATCAATTAAAAAAAAAACACTTGAATAGTTCGACTGCTTTGCTTATGTATTATCTCACCTTGCGACTCGCTAATAAAGAACAGGCCTACCAACACTTTTCGAACACGCTCCTACAGTCTTTTTTTAACTCTAAATACCTACATAAATCTATAACATTTGACAGGCGGTTGCACAACGATGAAAGCATGCTTTTCATAATAATTTTAGTGCCCATTATCATTTTACCTTAGCACAGCGTACAAATGCTATGCAGTCGTTAGTATTATTGCATTATAATTGCCCTATAACGGCAATAATTATTGACGTAATCATGTAACGCTATAGTTTAGTAGTTAACGAGGGCCATTGATCGGGAGAAACTTAATTATAATTATTTTACTATAGAAATAGTACTCAGTCATATAATTGCTAGGTACTACTGCGTACGCATTGACACTGACAGATTGGGGCTATATAATACTTATATATAATTATGACTATGAGCATATTAGGTGTAGGGTAAGTGTGTGTAAACAGTACCATCATCGTAAAAATAAATCGATTAGAGATCAATTATATTTTATGCTCTTAATGTTCTTATACAATGTGGAAGGAACATACGCATGTTTGATGGGAGATAAAAATGTTAAAAGAGAGTTTTTGGTCTTTCTTCAAAGCCGAAATCATGTCTATCTGAAGTTCGGATAGAAATTTTTATAAAATGTGATTCTAAACGGACAAACAACGTACAACAACGACCGCCATTTTTGTTCAAATTACGTGCCGGGTATTGTAGTTCAGTATCATAGACTGAACTTGCTTCCAAAATTTGTCTGGTGGGTAAAAGTCAATGGTTCGTTGGTAAAAATTCAGCAATACTCACGATCATGTCTGACGATTTCAGCTTTCTTCCAAACACAATGTTGTAGGCTTTACAGCCTCTGCTTTAGTCACTGTTCAACACTATATCTCACTCACTTCTCGATCAGTTCTCACTCAAAATACGTTCGAAAGTCGTGTCAAATATCACTTATATCAGTAACTTGAGACTATTATTGTGTTTTATTCCCACGGTGGTTATAACAGTCGATGCCCTCTAACCTTGCGTTGACAAGTGCGAATGTGCACACAAACCTATAAAACGAGTAGTTAGGTATTTAGACTTATGACCTTACATATAATTAGGATAATGTAACTAATGAGATGGTTTGGTTAACACTTGGATGGGTTAACCAAACAAAAGTCACGATTTGACCAACTCATATTGTTATAATATGATTCTGTCGTGGCTGTTAAAGGGTTTTAAGGGGTTGTTCGTTTTGACATACATCTACATACATTATATGTGTTAAACAGAACGCTTAGCTGCACGGAGAAGTAATGTATCAGACTTAAATTGACTATCACGTATTTAGGAGAATTCCTATATTGACGCATATTCCTATATTCCTATATTCCTATATGCGTAAATATAGGAATTCTCCTAAATACGTCTGAATTATGTCAGTAGGTGATTATGTTAGCAAACCATCACTATTTTGATTTACTTTTTCCTATTCGCTCACGTTAAAAGTAGTCTTACGTCGGCGTTTGTCTGGTAGACGAGTTGCCTCTGTAGACAATTTACGTTTGTGACCATTTCGATTACTAGTGTTTTGTAATGCATGGGTAGAGCAGAATAACTATGACATTCTTTCGGCGTACTCTTCCCAGTAGTGGT
The DNA here is from genome assembly GCA_943193695.1 of Acrobasis suavella. NCBI lineage: Eukaryota > Metazoa > Arthropoda > Insecta > Lepidoptera > Pyralidae > Acrobasis > Acrobasis suavella. The sequence continues at coordinate 10,937,575 of OW971948.1, forward strand.
CGTTTCGAAAGGCTAGTAGATTTTCGCCTTTACACTAAAATAATATTTAAAAAATGACCTTCAATATGACATACATTTATATAACATTGAATTAAAAAAATTGAGTTACAGTTTAAATTTTAGTATTACTTTTTATTTTATTTGAATTTCACTTGACACAAATAAATAAACGGGTTTGAAAGATATAAGAGGCAAGCCAATATTACGGTGCCACAATTGAAGCTGTGACCTAAACCATTGCATTATCTACATACCTACATATACAGTAAAGTTGAACTTACGTCACTGTACTAAACGTTAGTTATCTAACAGACCGACAAAGGAAAGACAATACGGAGAATGTGGAAAATGAGCAAATTGAGAAATAAAGGGGAAAACCATTCAGCGCTGGCGGAAGATAAAATGTGGCATAGGCATAGAATTACCTTTTGCGGGAAATGGATTGCTAATCAAATCAACTATTCAGTCTGTCGCAGATTGGCGAGAAGACATATTTATAAATGGCTACTTGAACTTTTCGGGGTCCAGTGCTGCCCCCCATTTGAAATAAATCATTTGAAAGGAAACGGAGATATCATTTAAAATTGTGTCTTGATCAGACCCTAGATAACCTTTCAAACTATTTTATGAACTACCGTTTACTTTTCTACGCTTAAGCTTATCTACGCACATTAGCCAAAAGTGGCCATTTTTCGCGAATGTGCGTAGAAAAGCTTCGCGTTCTCACTGTAAACAGTAGTTCATAAAATATTTTGAAGGGTTATCTACCCCGAAAAATTCAAGTAGTCCCTTAAACCCCGACGCAAAGTACTGTTATAAGCTTGACGTGTCTGTGTTTCTCTCTCTGTCTGCATCGTTGTTCCTAAACAAATGGACTCATTTCTATGCGTTTTTTTACATCGAAAGTCTTAACTGTCAAAATGGTTCTTAGCTACGAGTATCTTTGATGGAAATCGGTTCAGCCGTTCATGGTTATTGAACGCTTGGAATTCAGTGTGTTTTTTTTTTAATTTTCCATGTGGTTAAGTTAACTTCGGTAAAAGCAAGGACGACGGTAAAAGGTAACGCGTTTTAAACATTTTTAACCCTGAATTGCAACAATCCAATCTTTTTTCAACAAATAAAAAAAAAAAAAGAAATTGAAGAACAAACTTTTATACATTCATACTATCACGTCCTTATCTCTTACGGCTCTAAGCAGACAGAGCCCAGGGCCACAAGACTCAACGGTCGCTTTTAGCGTGATCGTGGTCGAGAAGGTGGAAAAGGACATCAAAACAGTGATGGGTTGCTAGCCGCATCGCTTGTTAACATGTTTGCTTTTCGTGTGTGTCAGGCCAACACTAGTGTCAGATTTTTTAAGCTGCCTAAAGGCTTCTGACATGGCTTGACGACAGCCATACAATGATGGCAACCGTGACCAACGGCTTATACGTGCCTTCCGAAGCACGGAGAAACTCGAGAAATTTTCATGCCACTTGTGGTCATCAATCCAAGTGTGGACCACGCCCGGTGTCGCTTTACTTACGAAAGCGCTAGTAATGCGCGCTTCCGCCGGGCCACCGAGCTCCCCAACATGAAAAGCAGCACAACAGCAGCAACAGCAGCCTGTTAACATGATTCGCATTTTCGCCCATTCCTTCCATCGCTTCTAGGATCTGCGCGGGAAGATGAAGCAACTGGTACATTCTAAGATTTTTCTTTTCTCCCTGATTAGCATGAATTGTACACGTAATAGTTTATAAAATAGTTTACGTGAGGAGAAAGAAGGAAAACGAGGAAAATCGAGAAAATTACCCAATTAAAGATTACGACTTACAAATCAGTGTAACTTGATGATATGCTTTGCTTATTGCTTTAACTTACGTCAGGTGAAGTAAGTAATTCAACAAGTAACTTGGAGAGCATGTATAAAAAGTTAAACACAATCAAATGCCATTTTAGTTACTATAATAGGTTAAATCATAAAATATTAGAGAATATTTTTTGATACGCTGAATACAAATAAAAACGAGATGTCTTTTCAAATTTCTAAAACACTATTGTAAATGAAAGATTAAACTTGAAAAGATTTATTTAATCGAATGTCTTTGTATGCGTTAAATTTTATGCATTTGTTTTAAATTTAAAGAAAAAGAACGTATAATATTGATATAATTTTTTTTTTATAAAAAAAAAGATCCAAATTTATTTTCTTTTAGGAGTTCTTCACCATATCTTCACCAAATTAATATGGGACCAACTTGGTGTCACAGGCTTTCAAACAAAAAAACAAAACTCTAAATGCGGTTCTCAAGTGGCGAAGAAATCGCGCAATATACAGGTGGAATGTTAAATTCCTTTTTTGAGGTCGGTTAAAAATTAGTTCAAGCTAAGGCTTATAAGACTCATACTCTTAAATGACCCATATATGTACCTCGTAATGAAGACTTGATTTACTGTCTTAAGAGCTGCCTTCCCGTCTTACTTTTCATACAAACGTTCGTACGTGATAATGAGTTATGACGTTGTAACTGATCTTTCGTGATTTTTTTCGAACTAACAGGTATCTTGTGCCCTATTTCTAGTTTCTACCGCAATAAAAAATTAAAATTTGGAGAAACAAATTCAATATAAGCCTCGAAAAATCTGGTGTTTTGCACCAATTTTACTTGAAGTTCGACCGTTTATAAAGTACTCATAAATTGTAAAGGTAAAAAAAAAATATTTCGATAGAAACCTTGCAAATGTAATTAAAATTTTAAATAAAAACCATTTAATTCAACCTGAAATCAAGTTTTATGAAATGTCCACACCCAATGAAAAGTAAATATTCGTTCAATGGATAGTTATTAATAAATAATAACTTCATTCAATAGAATGTAAACCGAGCCCTCAGGTACTATCTCTCTCTTTTTGCTTTGCTTCTTTTTCTAGCATTGCCCTGGATGATAATCCTGGATGATAATCCAGGGCAATGCTAGAAAAAGAAGCAAAGCAAAAAGAGAGAGATAGTACCTGAGGGCTCGGTTTACATTCTATTGAATGAAGTTATTATTTATTAATAACTATCCATTGAACGAATATTTACTTTTCATTGGGTGTGGACATTTCATAAAACTTGATTTCAGGTTGAATTAAATGGTTTTTATTTAAAATTTTAATTATATACCAAGCTTTTCGCGTTGACGACAGAGCGACCGGAAAGGATCGCCTTAATTGACAAACTGGACCAAACTTAAAACCTTTAATGTACATTTTGTGAGGAAATACTAACCACAGACATCTCAACTGCTTACATAAGGTGGGTTGACAAGGATGGTCGTAAATCCACCACAGTAAAATCAAAAATAGAAAGGTAAGTTATATTTTCATTCAACTCAATTTATGAACGAGTAACATACATGAATTATCTTAAGCAGTTCAAAACATGGACTAATTAAGGAGATGCTTAACTTACTTGTAATTAAAGTACAGCGCTCTCGGTAATGTTTGCGTTACGTCAGTCGAACTAAATGATAGTTATCTAATGGTGATTAGTCTCAACTAAGATTAGGTTTGGAGCGATTATGTTTTGTGATAGGTCAGGCTCGCGGAAGACGTCTCGGGTTAAACGGGGTGATAGTTCAAATTGAGATGCTTTTAAGAATATAACCTACTTTGTATTAATAGGATCTGACAGATAACACTTAATAATTCCATTTTTAACAAAAAGAAACAATCGTCTTCATTTTCTTTTAGGAGTTTCTTCCATATCTCCAAAGTTATTTATCATGTCTCCATTAAATTAAATGGGACCAACTTACTAGTAAAGCCTTTCAAATAAAAAAGAATCAAAACATACGGGTCGAATTGATAACCTCCTCCTTTTTTGAAGTCGGTTAAAAAGAAGAAAAATAAGTTTTAAATGTGCAGAATTTACTATAACTTTGTCACATGATTGATTAAGTATTATTATAAAGGTCTTGTATTATTTATTTCCTTTTAAAAGATCAGAAACTTATTTTAAATGCATTTTCTGAAAAGGTTACGTGTAGATAAGATTTTTTAGAATTTATTTTTTTAAACATATGATTTAATTGTTTATCTTAATTTAGTGTGTAAAAAGATAAATATATTTAAAAACGGTTTTCTTTATGAAAAACATATTCCTATCAAATCTAAAATGTTATGCTTGTAGTTATCAACGCGTGATAAATACTAGGGTGTTAAGTTTACCTAGGATTTATGTAATAGCGACTGGATGGTTCGGTCAGTTACGTCGACTTAAGTAAGGTTTTATAACGCCATATTACAATAACACGATTCTGTATAACTTAGTTGAAAAATGTAACAAACGCTCAATGTAATAACGAATTTTGGCAACTTATTAAAAAAAATACTAAACTTTTTGCAGCAAAAGCGTTCTGTATGGCCGTTAAGAAATAATGACCGAAAAAGAATAAAAGATCCCCGGTCGAAAAAGTCTAAATTCAAAAAGGTCACTAAATGAGTTCTTTTCTTATCAGCAGCCAGTAACAATTTAGAATTTAAAAAAGAACATAAATGAAACTGTCACAAGTTAATCAAGTAATGGTTTAAAAAAAGAATGTGATGTAATAAAAAAAAAGTAAAAACAAACTAACGAGAAAAAATCGGTGCGTTCGATCGGCTCGCGACTATAGCGCGACGCGACTCCGCGTGGACTGTTGCGCATGCGCCGGTCGCCGCCCCACGCCGGTTACAGAAGCTGCTGTAATGTGTGTTACGAGGTCTAAGTAGATCTGTGGGTCGAATTTTGACAGTTGTGCTCTATGTGACTTATTGGCCACACTGATGGATTAACCGTTCTTTTCATTACCTGTCCGTGACAGGTGTCATTGAATTTGGTCCTTCAACAGCAGGTTTATACAATTCATGCAATTGGTCATTATATATATTGTCTTCCATAATATAACTTAAGATAAGATACAACTTTCTAGTTTATTGTACCAATTGTAAGAACAACTTCTAACTAAACTTAAAATAGGTATAAGTAGGAACAAAATATATTTCTGAGCTATAGGCCTAGACGTACATATATTTCTAGTTGTAGATCTGGTCAAAAAGTTGAAATATGTTAAGTTCAAGGGCATCGTTTAGATTTAATGATATCCTTTTAATTTGCATATTAAGATAGAAAAAATTAATTTAAAAATATTACGTCTTTGCCGGTATGATGTAACATAGTAACCAGATTATCTTCGTATTACAATAACAGAATATATAATGGTCACACTCACAACCGTCATAGAAATAATTGAGTAAATCTTTTATATGACTCACCTCAAAAAGTTATTTATGTAGTTCCGCAATGGGTGAATTTATTTATTTGACTACAAGCCAATATTCGTTTGCAAAACATAAGCAACATTGCAAATTTTCGGATAATAATAATTAGCACATAACCTAACTTTCCCGCCAAAACCATACGAATGATCGAGTGTCGAAAAGCATCGTAATTAAATCGGTTACTAAATCGATGCGTGCTGAATCCTCGCGTTGTGAAACTTGAAACGAACGATGATGGGCCTTCCTCGTACGTGATTCGAGTACGATTATTTCAAAATCGTATTGAGTAGGATTTGGATTATTAATATGACATGGATTTGTGTATTGTAAAAAATGTCAGATCGAGGAAATCAGAATAAATTAACCATAACCATTAATTAAAATCTTCAGCTTTAGATTCAAATATTTAGCTTTGTACTAAGCGGCTACAATTTTTTTTTATTATAATAATTTAAAAAAAAACTATAAAACGACTTCACTCTGAAACTACACAAACGATTTTGTTAAAATTTCAATGGGACCACTTGACAAGTATACCCTTTCAAACAGAACAGAATTTTCAAATCAGTCTAGTAGTCTTGGAATAATCGTTGAACATAAATAATAATAAAAAAAAGATTCCGGCGAATTCAAAAACTCCTTCTTTTTGAAAGTCGGTAAAATATATTTGAATGAAGCTCGGAAGCTAGCCTCCGGCTCCGAAGCAGCTTATCAGCATGTAACCAGGAACCCGCGACCTATATTTTGCTTTCTACAAGCAACGTACATGTTAGGCATCCATCATATAATAATTTATTAGATGCATTCGAGCTTCATAAATTGCATATATACGGAAAAGTCGTCCTAAAACATTATGATAATTAATGATTCATCAAAACAAGTTTTCTGTAATATGAGCATATAGTGAACGTACATAATCATGATTTATAAGTATAGGTAAAACTTACAAATCTGCATATGTACATAGATAGATAGATAGATAACTCTTTATTGTACACCAAAAGAGAAATGTAACACAAAGAAATAATTTTACATTAAATGAGTACAATGGGCGGTCTTATCGCTTAAAGCGATCTCTTCCAGACAACCAGTGGATGGAGAGGAATGTGAGAAAGACAAAGACGGTGGTGCAACTGACTACGAGGAAAAAAAACAACTATAATACATACAGGTTAAAATAATAATATATTTTTTAATTAAAATCGTTTAAAAAGTCCAAAATGCGACTAGGACACAAACAACGAGTACTCACACGTCAACAAACGAATGTGGATACAGTCTGCATAGGCACCCAGTTGAACGAATAATTAACTTTATTTTTAATGTCGGTTTAAAATACACCTTTTTGTCAGTTAAAATCCTTGTAGCCACTCTACTAGGAACAGCTTACGTCAACAAATGAGAGTGGACATTATCACATAAGTTACTCTTAAAAACCCATTCGGTGACAAAGTTAACCGTGACATTTATCCACGGGTTTAGAGCCGGTTTCAAATAAACGATAAAACGGATAATTTATTACTCCTACTTATTTAACGAAATAAACGAAATAGTTTTTTGTCTGTTTTTTTGGAATGCTTGTTTTTATAAGATACCCGGACTACGATTACCGGATTTTTTAAATGAAATTTTGAGTAGTTGAGGATCTTAAATTTGATATTGGATTTTCTGTTTTCGTAAATGTTTCATTTGCTGTGATGATGAGTTTTGTTACGAGTATCGCTGATGATGGTGCCTGCAGTAGATTATACACCGAGGGCAGTTCGCTGACTGAGAGTGGCAAATTAATATCTTGACTGCCAGCATTACAGACACAATAGATTTTTTATTGTTTGTCGGTCACCGGTAAAGACTTAAAGAGTAATTTTGATCACAGAAATTTACCATATATACAAACACTGGCTTAAGTTTATATCTACTTTGCGTGTCGATGGATTTCTGTCATATTTGTGCAACGAGTAAATCTTTCAGGGTGCATGTGGTAGGATACCTGGGACAGGAAAGCAAGTGCGTCATAATTTGTGGGGAAGATGAGGAAATACACTCGCACTCGCTCCGTGAGCTATCAATAATTTTCCACCCGTACAAAAGCTCTTCACAAGGACCTACTACCCCCTACTACTACCGACCTACACCCAAAAGTTTATATAAGGGCCCCGTATATCTACGTCCATTACTGCCCATGTCTTGTAAAATCAAGTCCAGTTTATTTTGTGAAGTTCAAACTAACCATTCTATATATCCAATTTAGACTCGCTCGTCAATAGCATTGACGAAATACATCAAGGCGTCTACGGAAAAAGGTCTATTGTATTGAATTACGTGGTGACCAGCGCGTCTGCCATAAAGTAAGCCACATGGTAGACATTTAGGACACCGGTTATGTAACCGGCGTATGACCTGCTGGGTGCGGCTTGCCAATGATATCACCTGTTTTACATAAGGATTTTAGCAGACTCTTGGACTGATTCACCTCGTCCTCAATAATTTCAGTTTGTTTCTAATGTGTTGGTGGCCACGAAGGTGTCTGTTTGTCAAGATACTATAAGCATCTGACATACTTTCAGAGATAGCAATTGGATTTTCTTAAATTTTACAGTTGATCGGTTATTGGAGTAACTATTGTTGCTGGCAACACAAAATTTTATTTCTTTTAGTTTTTGTTATGTTGTCAATTCATAATTGAACGATTGTACGGTTTCTTTTCTACACAAAATCAGTGTACTGGGCCAACGTGGCCGTGCCCTTGGTGAGAAATAAATACTATTATAGCAAGCTTGAACATCAACAGTCTGCTGCTAACAAGTATTTAACGGGTTACTCATACCAAACATATAAATGTGAATAGACAATCCGGTTATTAGTTATTGGATGAAGGTATAATGAAAGTTCTTATTAATGATCTACATAGCTGTTTGTTTGTTTTTTACACTGGTATCAGATTTTTTAAATCCGCTATTTTCCAACAAGTCAAATCAGATACTTTTTTCTAAACGTCAAAACAAACTTTTTCTATGGGATTTGTATGAAGGCAGATGACGTCATAATTTCTTGGAGTCAAACAGCGCTCTTATTATCAGTTTTTCTGCAATAATAAATCTCAAATCACTTTAAATTGGATATTTTCAAAGACGAGTGACATTATTTTGCGACGTTTTTTTTCTTCTTATTAGTACAAAATAATTTATTTTTGACCCAGGCAAATACCCAATTGCCTTATACGCATCTAACGTAGCTCGACGACTACCATCATAAGATGCTAGCTTAGACCAAAAGGTTCTGAAGCACGGCAGAGCTTGAGATATTTTATGACACTTGTGGACAGACAGTTGAATTGGCGATAAAGCTCAGGAGTGCCATTTTTGAAACGCTAAGCCACTAAACGAATGCTTTTTCCATACAAATAAGGATTTTTCCACAGGCCTGTTTGACAGGCGCAGCAGTGTTCTCCCGTTGGGTCACCGCGCTCTTCAAACTAACTGCTTACATTAATGAAATTATGAGAAAACAATGTTAAAAAGATATGTGTAACTTCAATGTCTATTTTACTGAGTTTACTCATTAAACACGAAGGTTCACACAGCTAACGCCTCCTGTCAGCATAAATCATAGGGCTTCACTCTCGCATTCAAAGAGCGTATGATTGATTCTCCATTTACATAACATTACTATGAAAGCTCTCGCTAATGCTCCACATTTCTAATGGCGGTTCTATTGACTAGGCTCTGCGGGCAGAGATAATGACGCCATTCGTATTCGTAATGTTTAAAAGGAAGGTTGCTTTTTGTTTAAAACGAAGTTTAGTTTTAGGTACTCAAAGCATGTACGTACGGTGACGTATATTTTTTCAAATTTATTTTGTAGTGGTTTATAATGAACTATCCTTATTTTATAAAATTGATTAAACTGTTAAGAAAACATCGTGTTTGACTTATCATGAAATTGCAAGAAAAATGCAAGTGATGTTTTTAATAAATATCAATTGATACAAATTAACAATTAACATTTGGGTACTATATGTATTTCAATATTGAAGCGAAAGTGCACAATATATAATATATACATATATTATATATTGTGCACTTTCGCTTCTCTCTAGTTTTAAATTATGATGAATCATTTAATAGGTACTGTTTTACTATGGCTATGGAAGAGTGTGCCCTTCTAATACAAGTGTATTCCACTTAACAGAAGGACACAATCACAAGTTTTTATGTACCAAATGTTGTTAAAGAAATAAAAATATTTTCATTTTCATTTCAATATTATGTTTTAAAAAGGAAATACTTCGTAAATTTTCCATTACCTTTCACCAATTGGGAACTTTCCTGGGTCAAAAATAAATTATTTGGTAATGTCAAGAAAATAAAACGTCACAAAATAATATCACTTGCATTGATCATCTTGAGAAAAACTGATATCAGGAACCCTAGTTAATTCCAAGAAACTATGACGTCATTATTCCGTATTTCATACAAATCCCATACAAAATGTTTGGTTTGACGTTTAGAAAAAAGTATTTAATTTAGTTGTTGGAAAGTAGCGAATTGACGAGGTAAGAAATCGTACATATATACATATATCTCGCCTATTTCCCATGAGAATAGGCAGAGACTATAGATTTTCACGTAAGAAATCGTCAATTTTATTTCCATGCCCTACTCAGCTGTATCACTATAACTGTCGGCACTGCATCTTCCTAAGTCGTCTAACTCGTTTTCATCCTGATATCGAAAGTGCAGGAACTATTTACGTCACAGACACAATGGGGGGCTGGCGCCGCAAGACGTTGACCTTAAAGGCAGGGGCGAAGCGACCCCAATATCAATAACAGTACTTAACTTAAGTTGGAAAAATTGTGTTTAGAAATATTTACAATCAGATGCACTTACTATAGGACAAAAGATTTTATACATGAAATAAAAATACCTACAACATTTTTTATTATATTATATTCCGCACAATCCGCTCATTATCAATATATACGAACAAATCACACAGATTGAGCCTTAAAGTAAGTTCGAGACTTGTGTTATGGGATACTAACTAAACGATATCATATTTTATAATAAATACATATAAAGATAAACATCTAAGACCCAGGTCAATTTTAAAAAGAATATGTTCCATTTTTTTGACCGGGAATCGATTCTGGGATCTCCAGTGTGACAGCGTGGCACAATGACTACTAGGCTAAGAGGTCGTCTAAACCAACATGTCCAAATTTTGACAGTACGTGGGGTCTAGAACAAAACATATATACAGAGTAACTTCCGGTGGGCGCCAGAAATATTCTGACAGAAAAATACTTATAATATGTGGCCTGGCTAAAGATCAAGGTAATGGAAAAGTCTGGCGATATTGTGATAGATTCCCATCTATCTATCAATCTTTATGATTTAAGAGCTATGCTCTTGTTGGTGGAGTATAAATTTTCTTCCCTTTTGTCACTCGTCCGCCAGCCGTTTTACTTCGCTGTACAACACGACGTTCACCTCCTTAACCCGTCAGCTTCCAGACGGTCGGATCCGACCGAGAGAACAATGGATAACAATGGGTTTGCAAAATTGCGGTTGTTGACGGGTTAATTTGCTTTATGTAGCTATGCCTGGGTCTTCAGGTCCTCCGAAAAACCCGATAGAAGGGTATAGAAGGGTTTTCCGAAGGGAAAACCCTTCTATCTTCCCATCAATGTTCCCTTCGATGATTGTTATGAAATCTTTATGTCGTATCAGATCTCGTCTGACATCTTTCCTCGTCAATTCTCTATTAAGTCCAGATTCCCAACATGGAGCAATTTTTTTAAATTGAGATTCTTGTTAAAAATGCATATTTGGTTTCAAAGCTATACACGACTATAGTTAAATTTTTAAAACGTAATGAGCCTATTTTTAAAAAAAGCCTTTATGATCTCATTACTTACTACCACCTACGTCATTAAAATCTACGGTAAGTAGGAAAAGGAAGCCAGTACTGAGGAACCTTGAGTCACCATTCTTTTCCAAGTAGAATTAACATACTTTTTCAAAATATATGTGTTGGTGTATTGGTGGCCCAAGTAGCATAAACTATCTAGCTATTCTATGCTTTGGAAGGCATGTTAAGCCTTTACTCTTGATTGTTATCATTGGATGCAGTGGCAAATTGTTGGCATATTCCAAAATCTGACACCAATAATAGCTCCTATCACAAACGATATACAAAAATACATTGAAGGTTCGAGTTCTACATGATAAAAAAAGGAAAGTGCGAAACCGTACGAAGTAAGGAAGTAGGGTTCTCATTCAGTTATGCAACAGAAACACAATACAGAAATAAGATCCTTCGCCGAGACACCGACCACAAATTAAACAGGTTTACAGAAAAGTAACTTACGCCCAGAATCACTGTGATTTGTAGTCACCATAGCTTGCGGCTTTTTGGTTGACATTTGTGTTTGACTGAACTTGGAAAGAAAATCCTTGTAGTTTTCTTCTATTCAATTTTGTAGTTATCATTTTGCCATATCTACGCCGTCTTTTGCCATTTTCATTTAAATTTAAGAGCGACGCTCTTGTCGGTGGAGTTTCTTCCATTATTATTTGTCCTCAGCCAGCCTTTTGACGTCTTGGTACGACACCACTCTTACTTTCTCCTTTATTTGCTTTATAAAGCTGTGTCTGGGTTTTCCTCTTCCCCTTCTTCCTTCTATTATCGTCTTCATAAGTGCTTCGTGCCGTACCAAGTGTCCTCATATATTTCCTCGCCTATTTCCGATAGTTGTTATTAATTGCCTCCTTTCGCTCGCTCTGTTTAGTACTTCTTCATTTGTAATCTTGTCCTATCAGTTAACTTTTTCCATCCTTATCTAGCACTACCAGATCTTTTGAGATGGTGTTTAAGTTTAGAGCACTGGCACGAGGGGGTATTCTCTTATTTTTCTTGTTGTTTTTAGTGTAGTTTTGTGAAGCTAACAATCGCAATCTTTACAACAGAAACCACCACTACAAAGTGCCCACCATTTTGGACTAGATCCCTAATTGAGAAACCTCAGACGTTTATTGTCTAAAATATCTAATGTTTGCCGTATTTTTTACCCTGTTTTGTCCCATTGCTGGGCAAAGGTCTCTCCCATCTTCTTCCACTTATCTCTTTCCTGTGTAAAGCTCGACCATCCTTTTTGGAATGCGTCGAGATCGTCTCGCCAGCTCTTTCTTGGCCTACCCGAGTGACGGTAACCATCTTTAGGCGATTCTGGCCCATCTCTCGCTGTGCATTCTACCGATATACTCTGCCCAATTCCACTGAAACATGGCGGTTTTATGTACTCTTTTAACTCCTAGCACACTTCGCTGGATTGCTCTCTGACAAACTTTAAGTTTGGACTTCATCTCCTCGGTCAATGACCACGTTTGAGCACCATACATTAGGACAGGCAAGATACACACATCGATGAGTTGTCGCTTAAGTGATAGGGGATGCCTTCCATGTATTCCTTTATGGACCAGTAGCTCTTCCAGGCGTTTTCATTTCGGCGCTTAACCTCGCTCTCTTGCCGGCTACATTTATTTCGAATAGAAATTTATACACAATCGTGTAAAGGCGTACTTAAAGCCTGAGGCTTTTTCTACTAGTAAATATATAACTGGGTGAAGTGGGTGGTGTTAAGACAGGTAATGGGTAATACAAACATGCTATTACTTAATACATTCTATCTTATATCAGTATCTGTTAGTGACTTTAATTTGTGCACCGAGAAACGTCGGAAATGCTGCGGGAATGTAAATACGCGATTAAAATTTCGTAATCGGTTCGGTTTTAGCCGATGGGTCGATTTTTTTGAATTGTGCTTAATTATACAATTATGTTTGCAAAATGTTTTGGAAAGGATGTGATCATCCTTTATTAGATTTTTAACCGACTTCAAAAAAGGAGGATGTTATCAATTCGACTGGTTGTTTTCGCGATATCTTCGACAACCGTGGACCGGTTTTGATGATTCTTTTATTATTTTTACCAAGTTGGTTCCATATTAATTTGGAGAAGATTTCATAAAGAACTTTGGAGATATGGAAAAAACTCCTGTAAGAAAATAAAGTCCGTTGTTATTTGTTAAAAATTTAATTATATTTTAAAATAAACACCACCTGTAAACTTAACCTTATAAACTAAATTGTTTTTATTTGGGGATTATTCATGGATTTCGTTAAAAATGAGAAAACTTACACAAAAAGAACTTTACGAGATATTTTTATTTTCTAGTATTAAATCATGATAAAGTCGATATATTTCATTGCAAATTTTGCAGTTATTTTGTCCGTAGAGCGTCAGTATTGTTTATTGTTCAATATATGTGTATACACTATTATTATTCAGTTTATATATTTACATTATTTACCCACATCTCTCTGGTCTAATTATACCAAAAAATATTAAGTGTGGTCCTTGGGAACCCAGTCAAGGAGCAATAGTTCATATCGATGCAATTGGCGATCTTGTTCAGAGTTTTCAGTGTTCTTGTTATTGGCGCCTATTTCTCCCTACGGTAAGTTCGTGCGCCCCTCGGGACACAGCGAACATCTTTTTAACATCGAAATCTTTAATGGGCATTGGGCTTGGCAACCCGTCACTATTTGGTTCTCCTTTACACCATGATACTGAATGTACATATGCCTTACAAGTAACACATGCAAATTCTATACACTAGCAATAGCTACATCAGACGTCTGAGGCCGCCGGCTCGGCGCACACCAATGCTTAGTTACATAACCTGGTTTTAGTGTACGTGAGTGCGTGCACGCGCGCAGCAGTTAGTGCCGAAACACCACCTCTTATTACCTGGTTAAATGAGCCAGTCTGTATTTTTATATGTAGGCGACAAGAGGATCTTCATAGAATGGAACGAAAAGTTGAAAGTTCTCACGAGCTCGGGCACTTTATTAGAAGCCCCTTCTAGTTGGTTGATTTAGAAACGTTGAGGGAGGCCTATCTCTATCAGTGGACTTCCTTTGATTGATATGATTATGTTGATAAGAGGGAAAAAGGTACTGAATTTTTTGCTGGTGATACTAAGGAAAATCCACTGAAAACGTTGGGCTTTGTGGTTCAAGTTTGATGAAAGAGTGGTTTTAATTGAGTACCCGGTCAATCTTTTGTTCAGCAGCGTCGTAAATTAACATGGACATTATGATCGCTAATATTCGTAGAAGCACGCTTTATGGACACACGAGATAAAAAACAAATAACTCCTCCTAAATATTATACATGCGTTTGACTGTTAACATTTGAAAATAACGTTTTTAGGCACCGCAAAATGAAGATTCTTAGAAGTTTGGAGAGTTTGCGTGTTGATACAATATGTCAATATAACTATTTTCGGTTTACTTTCCGTTTCTGTCTTTGTGTGCTTTACGGTCTGTATATCAGTGGCATTTGTAGTTCACAAAGCATTTATCGAATTTTTATTAGATAGGTTGTTCGTTTTAACCGTATGGCGACTCGGTCGAGAGTGTTTAAAACGTTGGAAAACATAATACAGTTAAACGCGCATAATTATATTATTGTATTTACATTAAAACGCGTATGGCAAAGTGGTAGCACGGTCTTAGAGCCAAAAACTCTGAAGACAAAGCGAATTGAAGGAGGGGGGAGGGCTTTTTTTACCTGAATTTTCCAGAGTCCTGTGCTGCCCCCATTCCAAATATATCACTCGAAAGGAAACGGAGGTATTTAAAATTTCGTCTTGACCAGGCACTAAATGACCCTTCAAACTGTTTTATGAACTATTGTTTACAGTTTAAAGTGAAAACGTGAAGCTTTTCTACGCAAAATTGCGAAAAACGGCCACTTTTGGCGTATGTGCGTAGAAAAGCTTCCCGTTCTCACTTTAAACTATAAGCAGTAGTTCATAAAATAGTTTGAAGGGTTATCTAGTGCCTGGACAAGACATAATTTTAAATTATGGGTCCGTATCCTATCAAATGATTTATTTCAAATGGGGGCAGCACTGGACCCCGGAAAATTCAGGTATCCCCTTAATCTAACACGCTTAGAGAGGCTAGAAAGAGCAGACCTAGCAAACACTGGTTTGTCGTCGCTAAGTAAAATCGAATGCCAAATTCAATGCGATGTGGACAAAAATTATTAGAAAGTTGACCTACCACTAAGAAAGATTATATATATTTTCATATTTGATTTATTCACCATTTTGTAAACAATATACACATTCATTGTCATGCACTTTACAATTAGTGTATTTAATTTATTATTTATAAAATTGCCTATTCAGGCATTGGGAATCGGGTTCGATTTTAAATCAATTTACGAAGTACTAATAATAAATTACAATTCAACAATTCAATTCGTTTCATCTTTTCAAATTATTCACTTGTCACCATGTAATGACATAATTCACATCAAATATAGGTAAATAATTTTAATGTAAATAAGTAATGTCATTATGAATATTATACTATGAAATAAAATGACCATAAAAACTAAAGTTTGTCCGTCCAATATTCCGTCATAAATATAAAGATTCTTGTTGATCAAACCTCTCCCATTTCTTTGATTCCCTAAAATGAAGAGTTAGACCAAACGCCCACCATTTTCTGGGTAGTTTAATTTATGCTTATTCATTACAGAAAAAAAAACAAGACAATAGCCGCGTGCATACTAAGTGCAGTATCCGATGCATTATGCATAGGTTTGTTGTGTTGTATAACGAATCGAATGCATCCAAACCCGTTCGTTGCATGAGCGATGATGGCCAGTTGCAGCTGAGGTGTATATTACCAGAAAACGATATTATGCAACTAATATTAAAGCATTATGATTTTATCGGGTTTTCATTAAAATACTCGCAGAATCGGTAATTTGGGGTATGTGGTAAGGTAGCCAAGGAATGTCACACTGAACTTCGACTTTTAAAATATCGATGTACGGAACTTCGAAAGCAAATTCCTTCATAGCAAATTTTGAAGATCCATATAGAAATTTTCGAAATTAGAAATTTTCAAAGTCACAGTTCAGAATGACAATCGTAGCCAACACTACAATACAAATTAAAAGGCAAGTTCTGTGGTTCGGGAGACTTAGAATTGGTCAACTTTATTGCTTTCAGTGAATGCATTTCTAAAGGGAAGGATAATTCCACAACTGCATTGTCTGCATTCCTAATGAAGGTGGACGATGAGGCGACGGTGGTAAAACCACAGCCAAGGTTTTCGGCTGATTCTTCTCCACACGCATGGTTTTCGATAATCTGAGGTATCATTGACATGCATGTCATCAAAGATTCAAAGATTCGAATGTTTATTCAGTAATTAGACCTTTACAGGCACTTTTACACGTCAATAAGTATAATTTATGTTACGTGTAAAGTATATTAAAATTTAATTTATTTTTAAAGAAAAGCTACCGATGCCAGCGCTTCGTAACAACCACTGCTGAGAAGAAACGCCGAAAGAAACTCATTTCCACAGTATTGGTCGCCTACTCGCCAGAAGGGCTTTGTCATATTATCATTGTCTTTTAATAATAAATACTTATAATACAATGTTGACACATTTTAACATGTAATGCTTGCGAACAAGTAAACAAACATAAATTGCGTAATCAAAAATAACAAAAATATTAAGTAGTCAAAACAGCGAAGCCGAACTGACCAGTCCCTCCCGGCAGCACCCGTTCACGAGTTGACGCACGGATCAGCCATCGTTAAACTCAACCATATTAGAGGGAATCCAACGACCCGACCAGCGACGCCACCACCGGATTGGACATTTTAGTGAGCTTGAAAAACCCGAACTCGCAGACCTTGTCAAGAGAAAATATTAGTTATATGTTGGTCACATATTGATCGCAGAGCATTTACATGTTTTTACAGTAAGCTTATTATGGTAACAGAAAATGCAGCTATTTTATGTTTCATGTGTGGAGTGTAATGGAAAATGTTTAGGAAGTATCCACGCGTTTTTATCTCTTAAATAATCATTATTTTTCAATTCAAATATATCTTTATTATCATAGGATATTTATAATATCTCTTAATAATTGTCACTTTGTTTTATTGCACAATTAATTGTTGACGTCAAAAAGTTACTTACGCTTTTTTACTCCAAAGGGCTAGTGCAGAAGAAGTGGTAACAAACTGCACTGCAGCATTTTCTCCAAGAACGTCAACTCACAATGAAATTAATATTTATAGTTGATATGTGGACAGAGTAAACATTGTTTGTTGTCATAATTTAAATTAATTTTTTTAATGTCGAAATTTTGAAATAATGTCAAATCAAGTTGTAAATTCAGTATGTACTTAATGTACCAGATTATGACCATTTCTGAGTGTACAAACCTTTAAAAGGGACCCGCGCCAAGCTCAAGCCGGACTTTGTTGTCTTTAAGATAGTCATCGGTCCTATAATAAGCCTTCTCACACAGTACCTTCTTTACATAAGCTTTAAACTTTTTGTCAGGCATATCAAGGACCGATTGTGGCAGTTTATTATAAAAAAGTATACCGTTCCCCATAAACGTTTTACTAACTGTTTTGAGCCTATAATACGGGGCAACTAAGTCACTCTTATTGCGTAAGTTTCTGACGGTAAAATCGCTTACTTTATTGTATGAGGAAATATTTTTCCTTACATACAGTATGTTTTCAAATATATACTGTGATGGTAAGGTTAGTATACCTATTTCCTTGAATAATTCTCTGAGTGAGTCTCTAGATCCTAAGCCGTAGATAGCTCGAATTGCCCTTTTTTGTAAAATGAAAATAGTCTGAATATCGGCTGCACTCCCCCATAGCAGTATGCCGTATGACATTAAACTATGAAAGTAACTAAAGTACACAAGTCTAGCAGTTGCTACATCTGTCAATTGTCTAATTCTCCTAACAGCCTAAGCCGCAGAGCTAAGCTTATTTGAAAGTTTTATTGTATAGTACGCATTATTCAATAAAACTTTTTTAACATGTATTTTAAATTTTGTCATTGGTAGGTTAACGATCGCTTCGGGAAGTTTATTAAATAATGTTATACCTAGACCTAAGAGTGACTTTCTAGTTTTAGCAAGTCGAAATTTTGGCGTATGAAGCTGATTTTTGTTGCGCGTATTATAACTGTGAACATCACTATTTTTCTTGAAATTATTAAACCTAGATTTAACAAATAGAATATTGTCTTAAATAAATTGAGATGTCACAGTAAGAATATTTATAGATTTAAATAACTCTCTTAAGGAATCGCGTGATTTTAGTCCGTAGATCGACCGAATTGCTTTTTTTTTTAGCACAGAGATAGCATGTATGTTAGCCGCTTTACCCCATAAGAGCAAGCCATATGACATTATGCTGTGAAAATAACTAAAGTATACTAGCCTAGGAGTTTCAACGTTAGTACACCGTCTGACGCTCTTCATCCATCTCCATCTTTAGAGAAACAGAAAACTGGAAAGTGTACAATGATCTCCTTACAGCACAGCCTGTGGCACATCTGACGATGTCACCGCGAACTCGCCAAAATGAGAAAAAATATATTAGGGCGAGTCCTTTCCTCAACCTGTAAACTTTTTTGATACACTTTATAAACAAAAAAACATTCTTCTTTAATAGGTAGGGACTATTCCTTACACTCTCAATTACAGTAACAGGTTTTGGTTTTTCAATCAACTTTGATTGTTTTAATTTCTCATAAACCTATCAAAACCAATCTTAAACGATTCAAATTAACGTTTTAAAGTGAAAGTAGAGCAAAATAGGCTATATCAGAGATGTTCCGAAGATCTGAATTACCGAGATACCTCTCTCTACGAACTAGTGCACGTCGCACACCCAGTTTTAAAAGATCTCTATTACAATATTTAATAAGTCGTTATGAAGATCAAAATAAAAAGTACTTCCGGCTGTTTAATCGTAAAAAAAGACATAGACGCATCTCGATTTCGTAATATTAAAATTAGAGTGTTCCTTAATTAAGTTAAAACGTTGTATTTCTAAAATTATTAGAGCGATGATCGGTGATATTTTTTTTTACTCGTAATTTTTTTTTTGGCAACGTTTACAGTGGTTTGTAGT
The DNA here is from genome assembly GCA_943193695.1 of Acrobasis suavella. Lineage (NCBI taxonomy): Eukaryota > Metazoa > Arthropoda > Insecta > Lepidoptera > Pyralidae > Acrobasis > Acrobasis suavella. The sequence goes on from OW971948.1 coordinate 10,956,920, forward strand.
ACTTACTTTTTAACTTTTTGACGACCTCCGTGGCGTAGTGGTCACCATGCTAGTCCGCCACCGAGGTCCCGGGTCGATCCCCGGTCAGGGCAAGTTGAAAATGGCCTTTTTCAAATTGTTCTGGGTCTTGGATGTTTATCTATATACATATTTGTTATAAAATATAGTATCGTTGAGTTAGTATCCCGTAATACAAGTCTCGAACTTACTTTGGGGCTAGCTCAATCAGTTTGATTTGGCCCTATATATTTATTTATTATTAAAAATGCGTTTTGAGCTAAGCAACCTAAAACTATCCATCGGCTAGAATTAACTCCATAAATGCTTGGGCAATCTGCAAGGACAGACTAGTCGGTCATGCAGATTGGCTGATTCTTTCACCACGAAATAGTTATAAGAAACCAACTGCTCTTCAACTCGAGAAGAAGTTCAGTGGTCAAGGCTCACCTTGTGCACAGGGAAGCATACTTTGTGAAAAGTAGTTAACAGTCTGGTTAGGATAATGCAGGCTTGAATCACCCGATTATTTGAAAAGAAAGATGATTCCGTGTTTCGAAAGGCACGTATAAACTGTGGGTCCAAACGCCATCTAGCTTTTGATCATCAAACTATCCAAGGATTGGTTCTAGTTTACCCTTTGGGTTGCGGTCAGACGCTCTGTGTAAAAACCAGTAACCTCGTCAAATCTCCTTGGTTAGGTAGCGGACCCCGGGCTCTGAAGCGTTACTATTACTACTGAGGGAGGATGTAACCAGGAAAATACGCTCGGATAATGATAACTTTTGTAGTATGCGGCTGGAACCCGTGGGACAAGTTTGTATTGAAATTGTATTGTACGAGTATGTCAGGCCCAGTCTAAGAAGAAACAAACCGGGACTTAAACCGCAGCGTGAAAAATTAAAAATGGCGTCAAATTCTGGTTTTAAGGTGCGCCAAAATCAAACAGGAGAGACAAGGGGAGCCCCATAAACATCCCACATTTTTAAGAAGGGAGAAGAAAAAAATATACGAGTATATATCCGGGTTGGTTGTATATTCAATTGTACAAGGCATGATGCTCAAATTATTCTCCGTCCCTCGACGCCTACAGAAGAAACCGAACTACCATGAAGAGACACGCAAAAGAGTGCCATCTAAGCATATTTTTCTACATTACAACGCGCAGTCGTAAATGTAATATAATACGTTGGTTACCACGATTGCTACTCGATGTTAGATGGCGCTTTGGTATTGTTAATCGCAGTTGTACATTGTATCTTTCATTTCGGCTACTTGGCAAAAGATGGCTCTCAATATTTACTATGTGTTTTGATTTCACAAAACTTAACTTGGTTATAAAATTAAGATAACTTATTTCCTTCGTTTCAATATCTGCGTCACAGGTTGTTGAAACTTTTTAGGAATTACGGATTGTTTTATTAGTATTATTGAGATGAGGACGTCACAGTGTATAATGATCATCTAATTATTTATATAGCAAGATATGACTAATCACAGTGTAAAATTATCATCTAGGTAATTATTTATATTGTTATTTTTGCAAGGTTTGACTGATCATAGTGTAAATTCATCATCTAATATTATCTGTTTTAATGATTGCAAGATTTGACGGACATAATGCTCACATTAGGAACGCAATTATCGCAACGCGATATTATTATTGCGAAGAAAGAAATGATTTTCACGTCTTGCACCATGACGTCAAAAGGCTGGCTGAGGACGGACAGGAATGGAAAACACTCCACCTACAAGAGCGTCGGTCTTAAATTTGAATGAACATCATTGAAATATCTGTCAGTAATAAGTTGAGTAGCATTTACTCGGGACTTCGTCAGTGCGTTTGTATTCTTCGGGAATCTACTCCCGGTAAAAAAAATTGACAGAGCAAAAATGATTTTAATCCACCGCTTCCTTTGGACTTGATGAACAGGTCAACTTAACTTTTTTTGGATTGAACACGTGCTTAATTCCATAGTTATAATAAAACAACAAGTAATTGTAAACGTCTCATTTATTAATTACTATTTTCTAAATTAGGTAATAAACATTATACATTCAAAGACTCGACTTAAAACGATTTGTTCATTATTTACAGCTTACACAAACTAGTGAAACATTACACTTAAGAGTATTTTGTAATGTCAATAGCTTTGACTGAGTATTAAGTTCAATAAATATTTGTCAAAACACAACACTGTCATAACACAAGCCAGTCCTCTTTGATCATGTCTGAAGCCTTTTCTGCAATCATGATGACAGGAGCGTTCGGATTCCCGCTTATAATTGTAGGCATTATACTCGCATCAACCACCCTTAAGTTTGCAACACCATGAACTCTTAATCGTGGATCAACAACTGCTTCTTGGTCATGCTTAGGCCCCATCTTACAAGTCCCCGTTGGATGGTAAATTGTGAAAGTAAAATGCTTAAGACTACACTCCCAATACTCGTCACTGAATAACACATGGTGCTGACAACCAGGCAATGGAATATTGTGAGGCCTCGACCCGTACCTCTGGAAAGCAGTCGTGTTAGATATAGCCATAGCTATTTTTATTCCTTCAGTCAGTACTTTTATGTCTTCTTTATACGCGAAATAATTAGGTTCTATCGAAGGAGGCTGGAACGGGTTTCTACTCTTCAATTTCACCCAGCCTGAACTCTTCGGCCTTAAAAGCAATGGAAGAATTGTCCATGTCTCAGAATTTTCTATTGGTTTATACACGGTATTATATACTCGATCTCGTAAATTCAGAATCTTCCTAATTTGTTCTCCACCGTCCGAGTTGACAGAGCTTGGGGCGAAATGGAACTGAATGTCAGGCCAGTTTCCTGAAGTTGGGGCGTACTTTGTGTTCACGAAGGCAAGGCCTTCCACTCCCTGTGTAGTCATAGGGCCTTTCTCGTACAGTATGTAGTTCATAGCGACCGAAAAGGTTTGGAATCTGTCCTTTTTGAACGTAACTGGCTTGTTGACTACGAATGTCAAGCCACCCAATCCGACGTGATCTTGTAAATTGTGTCCTACTTTAAGATTTGCAATGACTGGTATGTTATGTTCTCTCAGATGATCTGCGGGGCCGATTCCACTGAGCATCATGATTTGTGGCGTTGCTAGAGATCCAGCCGACATGATGACTTCTCTTTTTATTCTTACTTTATGCTTTTGACCATTGCGAACAAATTCTACCCCGTACGCTTGATTTTTGACTGGATTGATCAGTATTCGAGTCACTTGGGCTCCGAGTGCGATGTGCAGGTTAGATCTTTGTCGCACTGGCCGAAGGAAAGCCTTAGCCGTACTGCATCTGCTGCCACGCCGCATCGTCGCCTGAGTCAGCATAAAACCGGTCTGTTTCGCTCCATTTAAGTCTCGATTCTCATAACCGAGCTCCATGCCGGCTTTGATGAAAGTCACTGATAGCGGGGTCCGCCAAGGAGCTTCTTGGATCGTAAGATATCCTCCGGACGCGTGGTAAGGCGTTTCTGCCAAATACGGGTTTCGATTGTCTTCGGATTTCAAAAAGTATGGTAACACTTGATCGTACGACCAGCCAGGGTTGCCGAGTGCCTCCCATAGGTCGTAGTCGTTCCGGTTGCCTCTGATGTAGACCATAGCGTTGAGGACACTGCTGCCGCCGAGAACCTTGCCTCGAGGCCAGTTGCAGCGGTCGCCGTTCATGGCGAGGCAATAGGATCGGTTGTTGGACGGCGTGGTCTGGAACTTCCAGTCCATTTCGGAGAGTTGGTTGTAGCCGGCCAGTGCAGGGATGTCGGAGATCTCGTTCTCGTCGTAGCCGGCCTCCAGCAGCAGCACCGTCCAATTACCAATTTCAGAGAGCCGCGACGCCACCACGGCGCCCGCTGAACCGCCCCCAACTATTATGAAATCGTAGATCGGCATCACCTGGAATTGAGAAAAATAAAATGTGTTTACTTTTATAAAATCTTAAGAAATATTGGTGTAACTAGTTTTTTTTTGACGTCGAACTAGCCATTTCACTATTGGGAAATAGTTGTACTCGCATTGATCCGAGTGAAATCTAACATTTAGTTGGCTGACCCTTGCTTATTCCACGAATAAGAGAATAAAAAAATACTTTTAAATCTTCCTAGCGGGTCTAACCTATTGCTCCCCTTTTATTTATTGAGCAAGGTTAGTCTATTTTTGTCTTCTTTTTCGTGGGTATGGCTAACACTGTAACAATTACGTTACAGTAACATAATTCCGTGTAAGTAGGTTTTTTTCAAGGAGTTTAATCAAGCGTTCTTGTTAGATTTCTTGTACCTGCGCTTTATTTAAGTACTATGTGAATAACTTACAATAGGGAATTTGCCTTTAAAAAATATGTGTTATCTAACCAGTTTATCCCATAAATATTCAATAGTAAAGTACTAACAGTGAAAACAGAATAAAAAATGGTTGAAAAACGAACGAGATATAACGGTTTTACAAAAATATGTCTATCTCACTCGCTAAAACGCTATTTTCTATGGCAAATGTATAAGATGATATGGTCTTTGACGTCACCAGTCCATATCGGACTTCTCTTTCTAACTGAAAATTTAAAGTATCACATCTTCGTCGCTGATTAAGATATTTTATAATTTCTTTCATATTTTTTTACTGTGATTAATAAGGATTGTATTAAGCAAATTATAAAAATATGTGCATATTCTCAATTAAATATGTAATAAGTTAAATAACATTATAATTTTTGTATAACACCCTCATGATTTTTTGCGTGTCTAGAGTAGCTCCAGAAGAAGCCTTGTTTAGCAAACAATTTCAAGCATGAGAAACTTTTTTATTACTACGCAAACTACATTCTATGTATTTTCTTTGCTCTCAAATTATTATTGAATTGAGGTCATTATCCATAAAGCATAATCATGGATGAACCAAATTAATTAATTATACTCTTATTAAAAAAAAAATAACACCCTCCTTTTTTGAAATATGTTAAAAAAATCCCATCTCATAAAACGCCGCCTAATTTAAGGGCTTAGTTTAAAGCATTATTCACCTAACTTAAATTAACAGTTACATATAAATAAATAAATAAATATGGACAAATAACACTAATTGAGCTAGCCCCAAAGTAAGTTCCAGACTTGTGTTATGGGATACTAACTCAACGATACTATATTTTATAACAAATACATATATAGATAAACATCCAAGACCCAGGACAATTTGAAAAAGGCCATTTTCCAAATTGCCCTGACCGGGGATCGAACCCGGGACCTCTGGGTGGCGGACTAGCATGGTGACCACTACGCCACGGAGGTCGTCTAAACTATAAAGTGTCATTCAGCGGGAAGTCTTCTTTTTTTTTTGGCGAATAATAGTTAAAACCAAGCACTTAAGTTCGTCCGCCTTTTATAAGACGGATCAAGTTTAAATTATTTGAGTAAAAGTAAAAGTAGAAACTCACTGCATTGACTTCCGATATGTAAGACTCCGGATCGTATTGCTGGTATCTGAAATACGTAATTCCTAGCGCTAGGAGTGGTATCAGTCCCAGCACGGTGATAGGCGACGGCGCCAAACTCGCCAGTGCTCCAGCCGCCTCCATATTCACCCTCACAAGTCATCTACTACTACACTAATATGTACAACTAACACTAGTCTTAATCTCTCCTATATCCACTTATCAACCTTTTTCCTCTCCTCGTTTTCAGACAATATCTTCGGCGTATAATTCCTTATGCCCGATTTCTTTTGCGTATTATTCTTGTGCGCCTCAGCGTCATTCAAATAACTATTCAATCTGTCTTTCTTTATGTCCTCTTTTTCGACGTCAAACAATTGTAGTTTGTACCGTTTCTCTTTTGATATCTTTACGGGTTTATAAAGTTCTTTGTTGACGTCTTTGTAATGATCGTTTTTGTATAAAGACGTGCAGTAGTAATCGCTTTTGGAGGATCTATCGGACCTGCATTCGTAAGCGCTGGATCCGCTTCGGTAGCCGCTGCTTTCTGTTGAAGAATTGTCGCTTTTGAAGCTGTCGGCGCTTCTTCTGATTTTGTGCCTCTTGTACTCGTAGTCTTTGTCCTGGTAGTCGTGGGAGCTGTAGTCAACTGGGGAGCCCCTGTAGGGGGTTGGGTCGCCGTATTTCTCCTTGTATCTTCTGACTTGGGCGACGCTAGCCTGTCCGGCGTAAGATTGTTCTTGACCCATGGTGGGGGGCACGACGGCGCTCTCTAGATGGTTTCCTGGAATTACATAAATTATGATATTAGTATTATGTTTAAATAAATTAATTATGTTTTGTTTTTGTTACAGGTATGTATGAAAGAGGGTTGTCGATTATGCCGATAGGTTTCGTAAGTATTAAGTTTATAACACCTAATTAAATCTACTCGTTTATGAGAATTTAATTCTGAAAATAATACCTTCAATACGAACAAAGAACAATTTTGCAAATACATGAACAATGAACAGTAAAAAATAATAATTTGATTAAAACGAATACATAATTTTTTTTACTGACAATATTTCAAAATGGCTGTGACTGCAAAATGTTTTTGTATTTGGTACTTAATGAATGATTTGTAATTAGTTAATTTAATCTTAGCTTCGAGTTAATTTGTAATTAAATAATTTGCCAGTTTTATTGGGTAATTAATAAATACGATTAATCAAGTCAAATATGCAGTAAACGATATCTTGTGATTAACGTAAGTAACTAAATGTTTTTAATTCCACAATTCCACATAAATCGATTGAAGTTGAAATGTTTATTTCTTTATTTTTCGCTTACATGCACTTATACTATAACATGGTTAGTAGGTAAATAAGTACATGAACCCTGGCAGGGTGTTGCGAACTTTAAGTAAGTAGTTGAGTTTATATAATAATAGTGATTTCAGAAATATTTCGTTTGGGATATGTCAGAAATTGTTAGTAACAAGTTAGTAATTGAATGTCAGCTGTTACATAAACTTATAAGTTAAGTATTAATTTCAGGGAAATTCTATTACATTTAAATTTAATTAAATTGGATGTGTTTTCTGATACATTAAAACATTTTAATTATCTCAATAATAGTAATATTTAACAATAATGAAACCTATTTAATGCTATCGCTATTACAATTATTAAATCATTTTAAAACTAATAAAATTGGCCAAAAACAGCGTCAGTTTTTCGTCCCGCAGGTCTGCGATAGATGACCTGTGAGCGAGTGGAGTGGAATCACAGAGATTCATTTCCGAGATCATCACTCGCTGTTCAGTCGAGTCAGTTAAGACCCTCCTGATGGCAACGATTTCAAAGTTCACTGATCGTCATATGTTTCGTGTAAAAACAAACCATAGCGAGTTTTAAAATTGTACAGCGCCATCTAGTTTTGATGCGTGGAAACACGTGGTCGTTGACCTTGTCCTTGGTACCGTTAGTGATAATGCGGTGCTCTATATAAAAGTAACTGATTATAAATAACTCGTAGAAGTGGTAAGATATGTTATATCAGTATTTAGTAGGTCAAGCGATAGATCTAAAAATAGCCAAGAAACTGCCTCATGAACGTTGGTAGTTTTTAGATCTTTGTATGGCTAATATGACGGAATTTACACACAATGTGTTTGGCTATGTGCCATCTATGCATACAAACATGCATTCCTTTGGATTTTAAAATTGTATGTTTCCAGTTCATGTCTATTGTTCATTCTTAAACATCTCGTGGCTCATACTCCGCCGCATTGAAAACTTCCTATAAGCCATCAACTTTCACTCAATTACCATCCCAATTATAGCAAGACGCCGCACCTTGTGGTAAACTTCAATTTCCACGGTGAATTATGTTTTAATTTGACTTAAATTAGGTGTAGAGAGCAAGCAATGAACTTTGTGACAAGCAACTGTTTACAAAAGACAGTTTTTACTTTCGGATGTAAGTTACCTATTAGATGAAAAGTGTTAATCACCATGACCGCGTGATCATAGACACTGTCACTTTTACTTGTAGAAAACAACGTTGTTTGCTTTGACATTTAGGACACTACAGCAAATTGGCGTGTTATAAGTTATGTTTTTTTTATTGTTTAATAAAAAAATCTAACAAAATTGAGAAGAACTATGTCCTGTATTTGCAAGTTCTAACATGTTTACAAAAAATAGTGATTAAATGAGCCAAATATAATTTTGGTGTTACTAAAGCGCTCCGCTTACAATGACTTGCGCACGTTAAGAATGAAGGAGAGTCGTGTCAAGGCAGGCATATATGGGAAAGGTAACAGGTCGAAGACCAGTAGGTCGACCCAGATATCGCTGGAGCGATACGGTGCAGGCTGATTGATCTACGGGAGATGGAAGTTGGCAGCTGGAAAGATATCGCTCAGAACAGAAAATTGTGGTGCTCTTTCGTCTCGGAGGCCAAGATCCACTTCGGGTCGCTGAGCCAACGGAGTAGTAAGTAACATATTTACTGCTGATGGAATTGTGACAGGAAATCGAAATATTACTCGTACGTATATTAATGATAATTACACTTAGGTATAGTAATGTTAGGTCTTTCTCCATAATATTTGAAAGGACAACATGCAATAGATAAAATTTATTGATATGATATAAATATAATGGCAAGGTATAAATTCGTAAAATCATTTGATAAGTATATTTTTACAGACATTTTAAAACACTTCTGATCTCCGCTGAAAGTACAATTTTTGTTTCATTATTTTTGATGTATTTTTTTTTCTCTTATCTCCAAATAAATATTTTCTTATCTTTCTCCGTTTGCCAAAGATTTATTATGGGATAAGTTTAAAGATTTTACATTTCAATTCAGAGTTTTACTTACAGTCGGAATAATGTTGTTATGTAAGGCGAAAGTACGACTATGAAGCACACTGGATTATCATTGGAAATGGAATTATTATTTAAAACACGCAATGTAATTTTTTTTAATGCATGTACCCACGGTTTACTATTTTTACATTGATAATAATGATATAAAGAAAAGTACAACAAAACTAGATTAGAAGTAATTTGTAAACATGTTTATGGTAAACTAAATTAACAATTCTAGACACTATCAATAATCAAATAAGAATTTCGATATATTTGAATCCTACATTATTAACTCTTTCTGGGACACTTATGCAACGAAGTAAATCAATTGTTATTTCAATTTTACCTTAACATGCCAATATAGCCGATTATTGTAGATATCCTGTAAGGTATTAAATGCTATAGAGAGCACAGATCTTTTTGAAATCGTAAAAAAAATTGTCGCCTCTTTCGAATTGTTGTCTCCCATTTGTTCTTACCCACTCATACATCCATACAATGCCATGCGTGTAATTCAGTCATCTCTAGGTTCTCTAACTAACCATGAAGTAATGAGCGTGAAGTAATTCCTAGCAAATGTGCCCGAACACAAAACTCCTTTAAACAAGCGTGGATAAGAGCCAGCTTTTCATTGTTTGCCATAACCACCTCTTTTCTGCGTACCAACATCTGAGTTATTATGCATTTTCGTCCTTATTTCTTAGTCATTAAGATATAGTAGATGTTGTTTAACTTCACATGTATTTCGCTTTTTAAAAACCAAAAGCAAGTTCAATGTTGACGTGTTTTAAACATTGCAAATATTGGTTTTGATTCGCTCCAACAAAATGTTTACTGAAAGTGTTGCGGCAGAAGTGTTTTTTATTGTGAAAACATTTAGCACATTTTGCATTTCATCATTCACATATGAGTACGTAAGATTATTTTTTTTTATTGTATTTAGTCTGGCATTGTACATTAAAGATTTTTTACGGTACATGATTTAAAACATTTTAATCTAACTGCCAGTCTAAGTAATTACTATTACGCAAATTATCTATTTTTATGACACAGTCAATCCGAATAAGACAGTTATTTACTTGTTCTGCTTGAGAATATAGTTCGAAACTCGCAAGAACCTTACTAGCATATGTAGGTTCCTACTGCGGTTTTAAAAAACAAAGACTTTAAAGAAAAACCTAAAAATCTCCCTCCGGCCGCTTTCTTAAAGAATAAATAAGTACATTGCCCCAAGTTTTACTTATTCCGCCCTTAGTCGTCAACTTGTAATGGTATAAACACGTGACCATTATGGATTTGAAAATTTTGTTTTGTAGTAACGCTGTTTCTTTGACAAACTCTCTTCATCGCATAATAAACACAAACTCTAATATGACGTCAATGCGAACTATAACTATTCTGGGGATATTTTTTATCTTTGGATTTAATCTCGAATAAGTTACGTCACTAACGTCGTTTATCCATTATATTCCTGGAGTAAGTAATCCTTGGTATTGTTATTCCATGGTTGAGGAATGAATGGTGCATGAATGTAAAACCCGACAAAAAACCGTATAATAATCTTTCCGTAGATTAACTTGGATAGCGAAGACGATATAATTTATCATGATTTAAATGTCGAATATTGCATTTGAAAGATGAATTTATCAGTTATGTCATATCGCCACAGATATCCTCACACCAGCTGTTAACAGTCAGCCATTAAAATACTCCCAGATAACTATTACTATTCCTAGAAAATTGGCTTTATAAATAGCTTACTTTGGAATAAACTTTTCTTGGATTAGTAACTGGTAAAACGAAAAATAGACTTATTCTAAAGTCTTTTGCCATTTATTCTCGGAATCAATTTTAATCTAGTTTGGTCATTAATTTATTATGACTTCAGCGGAGTAAAGGAAAATCCAAGAATCAAAAGTAGACCTCAGGAGCCATTTCCACGATAAATAGTACCGCAATATTAGTATTTATTTAATTCTGTTATACAGAGCCCAGCTGATGATCATTCTACATTAATCAGAGCTGAACTAACGATATAAAAAACTTGACCATCTATGCACATCTGATATGTAAAGATTTGAGATGGTTAGAACTACATTTCCTAAGTGAAGGTGCAAAGTCCAAATAAGAGCAGCCAAATACGTAGGTAAATAGCCAACCAATTTAGCAAGAAGATTTTTTTTTCAAATTTATTAAGATCAAAATGAAGGGATTTCGTACTTTCAATTCCATCACTAGATCCTGGCTCGATGGATCCTGGATATCAACATGAACAAAGAACTTGTTAAAACAAATCAAATAAAGTATCTATTTGATCCTGAACCTAACCTAACCATACATAAAGGCGGTGTTTGTTTTTCGCGAAGGTATTTTCGCAAGTTCAAAATTTACAAAGATATTGCAAATCGGTTTCGAATTTACAACTATGCTAATCTCTTGTCTGTCATTTTGTAATTCGTACTGTTACGGAACGGATAATGAATATTATAGTTGTTACATTTTGCATTTTACATTATACAGTAGATACTGATTAGTGATGAGGGATGACCTATGTCATAAGATTTTGAAAAAAAAAAAACATTTTACATACGAGCTTTTATTGCGAGGCCTAGAACTTGTCAAGACAAATTTAACTGGCACAAACTCGACGGGATTACGTTGTTTCATTACAGTTCCTACGGCCACCTTCCGGCTCCATCATCAAATCAGCTTCTTGTCACAATAACATTGCATTGTCAATTGGAAATAGAGTAAGTCGATCTTTAATTTGCAAGATTAGACCTAAAAACTAACAACAGGGCAAGCTCAATAATAGCTTGTAAAAACGCTTTAAAAGAACGCTAAAAAAGCTTGTCGCGGAAGCAAAGAGAAAACGTAGCATGATATTATGATCCAATTCTCATTGTATGAGGAGCTCGGTGGCCCAGCGGGAGTGCACATTACTAGCGCTATCGCAAGTAAAGCGACACCGGGCGTGCTCTGCACTTATATTTGTATACAAGTAGTATACAAATTTTTCGAGCTTCTTCGTGCTTCGGAAGGCACTTATGAGCTGTTGGTCCCGGCTGACATCATTGTACGGCAGTCGTCAAGCTATGTCAGATGCCATAAGGCAGCCTGAAAAATCTGACAACGGTATTGCCAGTTACATACACGAAAACAAAACAATTTCTCATTCCGCGCGGATCGTAGAAGTCGATCGAGGGAATAATGTACCCAAAAGAGAGTTAGAAGTCGCCACCAGCCAAATGTTACTTTGTTTACCATGTACTCGTAAGGTAAGCCCACCATCTTACGAGCGTGACCTTTGGGTCAGCAACCTTTGGCCCTGTCTATCACTAATCGGAAAAATAGATTTTGAAGTAAAGGTTCAACGTATGCAGTAGCCGTTATGGTAGATGAATACTTCCGAATGCAACTCGGAAAATTCTAGTATGTACGAATATACATAGATCGTTCCGCGTGACGACTTGACCGTATTCAACGGGCTGCGCAGGCGCAAGTAATCAATATAAGCGTAAGTATTTTTTATTGTTAGCATCGACAATTATTACTATATATGTATTGTAAGTTACTTTTCGATGGTGGACAGCGGACATAGAACGCGTGGTACGAAAATGTTTTATTTCGTATCTCGCTTCACGTTCCATAAGGAAAGTTGGACACTTCGATTTTCTTCTTTTTAAAAAATAGTCGATTTTGTTAGATTTTATGCGTAAAGTTTTAAATAAAAAAAGAAGTGTTGTGTATCTTATTTTTATTGAGTGTGTTACAACTAACACTGGTGGCCGATTTTTCCATCTGCCTAAAGGCATCTGAAGTAGCACAATGTCATCTAGTGACAACACTCTGTAACAACCTGAATGATACATCCTGGGCATTTAGCACCAAGATGTAACATCCTAAACACTACCTATTTGAATTATCTATAAACTTAAGAAATAAATTATAAATACCTTAATTTACCATGAGATCTCTCTTACTATAAATCTTTATCTCGAGCTTAGTGAGTCCTCGGTTTAGGCGGTGATCGTCATTGTAGAGGACCCAAGTTGTACAAAGCAGTAACTCAGTTTCTAGCGCAACACGTTTCGTTCCACCATTCATAGTACATATAAATCAGTTGTATTTAGGATTCTGTATTAAATAATAAAACTAAAATTAGAGAATTAGAGAGATGAAGTTCTGTAGCATGTTCAGTTCTTTATGTAGAAGGATAGACTTACATATACATATTTATATTATAGACATTCGCTCATTATTTTATTACGGATATAGGAAACGCTCCTCCCCGCGTTTTCCTGTGAGTTCAACCATAGACATGACCACTCCCCATCCGAGGGACTTCAAATGCTCAGCATCATACATAAATATTTACTTTAATTAGCCTTTTCAGGCAAGAGACAGAGGGAGGAATGCGAGTAAAGCTCGCCAAGCGTTTCCAGCAGCTTCGAGACCTGTACTTTACAGTATCCCGGTCTGAGCATCAAAGTATTATATCAAATCAACTGGAAACTGATTGCTAGAAGAGCATTCTACAAATATTTGTTCTAGTCTGTCTTATCAGTATATATGAGGGTAATAAATAAATACTGTAATAATAAATACTGCGATTATAAGGTTTCATGAAGTTGAGTAGAAGTCATTTCAGACAGCAATAGAAGCTTAATTTCATAGTATACATAATTTGAAAAATTGTTTAAGAAATACCTCTTTGTCAGTAGGTAATTTTATTAGTTCTACACGACTTCTCCGTGTTTGATAGAACATCATAATATCTTTGATATTATGTTAAAACAGCAATTAGAATACATAGTTAGAAGTCTGTTAAGACTTAGTTTGTTCAACAGGCATGGTAACAATGTCCATAGTTTAGCCTCAACCAGAATCGGTTCAGATAATTCCAATAAATGTTGTTAATAATATAAGTCTCTTAGTCAGTAGACTTCATTCCAAACATAACTTTTCTATGTTCAAGGGGAATGTTTATGACGAAATAGGCTTCTCTAAACAAATGTGTACATAACACTGACGGTGACGAAAGGGAACATCCATGCATTGCAGCGGGATACCCTCTGGGAGTGTCCTCGCATAACCCAGTAAAGTGCCAACACAGCCTGTTTAGACGGCTTAAAATAATATATAGATAAGTATTAGAATTATTCAATCCAACCTCAAGTCTCGACTTTTCCAAGACAATTTACCACTCCACTATACAAGCCAGCCAACCAGAGTAAGTAATTATAATAACAAAGCTATTGCTTTCTGAAATTGAATCATTTTACATAACTCCAGCTTTGAAGGCAATATTCTAGGAAGGATAAGTATTCGTGAGGTGAAGTAGTTAATAATGATATCAATAAACATTAAACACATCAGTGATATCTGATGTAACAGATGAATATAAGTATCTTCAAGTCAATGACAAGAATAAATATGTTCTCTTCAGAGAATGTAAACGTTGTTCAGGTTCCTTTGGAACATAAGAATCTAAGGTCCTTGGACCGTAATCCAGCCTATAGATTACAACAAAGTTTGTTAGTACAAATCACTTACAGAATAGATGAATCCTCATAGATCATATCATCTCATCGTAAACTCGTCGTGTCGTTTTTATTAAACAAAGCTATAATTAACTCAGATTAGAGAAAACGCAGAAATAAACATATATTAATTCATCCCACATAGGGTTCACATATTGTAAATGTAGGGCAAAGGCTGAGAGAAAGATTCTACCTCTCTCATCTTAGTAGACATACATACTTTTCAACGCAAACAGCGTATCCAAATAGGGTTGACTTGGTAGTAAAATTGGAATCAAAAGTTTAAATACCTTTTCATATACATTTTCATATCCATATCCTTTTGTGATAATCTTCTTTAAAATAGTATAGAGTTAAAACCTTACCCCGGTTTGTCCTTGTATACAGTGACGGATTTAGACTAATAGATACCCTAAGCAATCCACGTCTGTGGTCGATCTTTAAACCTTTACCGCTTCTTAGATTCCACAAATCTCTCTCTGCAAATAAATCTTTGGAAAAGATCTTTATTTTCCGTGACCAAATTACTTCATCTCTAAAACAAAACTATTTTTTCCTGTCAGTTTTGATCTAAGCTTCTTTTTATTTTTATCGAATTTCTTCTCTTTTGTCAATTACTATAATATTTTATCCGACTGAAAAAAGGGATAAATACATTTCTGCAATTTTTTAAAGTATTTGAGAATGGAAATAACGAGTGCGTATTTGCGAATCGTTACAGCCGACCCCTCAAATTTTATGCAGTGGCCAATAATAATAAGGTCCGTAATTAAAATTTTACTTCCTGAACATTCTCAAATCAAATTATTTTATACATATTTTAATTCTATTGAATATTATTCTCCCAAATCACAGAATGTGTGTAAAATGTGTGTGCCTAATGTGGGTGCACACGAGTGTAGAGTGTGTTTAAACCAAGAGAGCATCTTCCATCATCAAGACCTCAGCTTTAAGCTCAAAAACTTCCTTCGATGAACGGCAATAAGGTTTCACCTGATCGGACTATGTTTTCGTAGAGCGTGGGTTGTGAGGCCACTGATCCTAATAATCACTGCCGAAGTACTTCCGCCCGGATTCAACCTTACAATCCAAGTCGCAAGATAGTTCAACATCTCCCGGAAAACAAAGTTCACCATTAGGGGCTAATAATTCATTACCACGCATGTTCAAAAGCCATACTAAAGCTTCAACCAAAAATGAGTTCAAACACCATCTTGGCGAATGTGGCGTTGCCGAAAATCATGATATAGGCATGATAGCCTAGCTTCTTGTCCAGTCTAGAACATTTTACAGGTGTATTACACTTGGGAACATTCCAATGGTATACAATGTTATGTATCCACGGAATAAAATTAAACCTGACATCTGTTCCCCCTCTATAATGTTCCTTTGTTGAGTGTAACTTCTAATCTTTGGGTCAATAATATCTAGTAGTAATCTGGTTTCACATAAGATATGAACCGGGGCCCTCGATAGCTAAACATGACTTCATCTCTCATGCTTCTTCTCTCGAAATCACCAACCTACGCCTAATCAAACTCATAGTCCCTTCTTCTTTCTCTGGGGATTCACGCCACCCAAATTCACATCAAAGTTCTTCCAGATTACAAGAAAAGTTAATAAATATTTAAGTATTATAAATATATAATAATGTCCTTAATTTTATAATTGTAGACCAATACCGTGCTGTTTACCCTTTTATGTACAACCTTTTACCTCCATAATACCTTTTACCTCCTTTTTACCTTGTTGACTATATACCTTTAATAACTACCTTCTACAAAATCTAGTATATATACCAATATAATAACTTAATGTATTCAAAAGTAATAAAAGTCATTTTATTTTTCTTTTCAAAGCCTTTAATAAGTTTTGGAGATTTATAGAAAAAGAATTATTCAGTGATCTCAGATTTTTAATTTAGCTTTGATACTTGACTTAATTTTAAGAACGTATTAAAATTAAAATAAAATGATGAAATTGTTGCAAAAGAATCTTTAATTCGTATACATAGCCATCAAGGTAAAAAAAAAAATTATTTAATAAATTACTCCAGGATAAACCAAAGATTTTCAAAGCGACATATCGTATCTATTTATTATAAATCACTTTCCCAACCTAAATTGGTCCCGGTTGTAGTATCTATTTGTATGAAATACAATTCGTTGAAATAAAATGTACTTAGTACATTACTCTAGGTAGACATGCAATACAAACAAATCCTGAAGTTTATGAACTTGTTTGTCTTGAAACAACTGCTAATCTATGCTTTAGTATAAAAAATCCATGCTAGTGAATCCATGTATGTATATAGTATGTATGAACTCGTAACGCTTTTAAATAGTGATAAAGTTCCAACTCAGATCCTTAATTTTCGACCCCTAGTCTATAAAAGAAAGATTATTCTTTAATATTTTATCAAAATTTATATCCTACATCTACATTAAACTATCTACTAACTACCAACGATTTATTTCGTTACTAAATAGCGTAAGTAAGCGTTTAATAAATATAAACGAAAATATTTTTTCAGAATACCGGACAGATCTCCAATCACTCACTGTTGTTTTAAAATAATATTTACGTAGATGGAAAAGTAATCTGTAAATTTCTAAATCATATATTAACTTCTTAGAAATCTAAAAAGAAATAAATTCCCTCTTCATAAAAGTATCAGAAACCAACTTTTTAAAAACAAACGATTATAAAATGAAATCGATTACAATATCGATTATACCGAATTATTTCATTAATTTTCAGGATGTGTATGGCCGTCCTATCTATTGAACGAAACATATAGAATGAAACGTCAACGTCAAAGTCAAACTAAAAACTAATTCAACATGTCGTTTTTAGCATTTTAAAAATATTTACGAATTAGAATTGATATTTCCCAAAACAAACAATAACATTTTGGCCGAAAACTATAAGGAAATAAACGGTGAGTACATAATTTTGACTACAGTAAAACTTTTGTCTAGACTACAACTTCGTAAAACTTCTTGTATAAATTTAAATCCTGACTACCAGACTATCCTTACTAGATGCAATAAATATAATTTCTGGGAAATAAGTTGCTTAAACCACAAAAAGTCTATCAAGGGAAAACGAGTAAATAACCTAACTTTTGTCTTAAAATATTTGTACACACTAAATAACAAGTCTCTTTACTATTTAACCAAGATTCTCTAGGTTACACTACAATACTTTGTACTTCAAAGTAGTCATAAGTAATTGTTTTTCCATTTCAGGTTGTATTTACCTATGATTACTAGAGGATTTGGATGTAGAATCAATAGAAAACATTTTTCCAACACGAACACCAATCCTTTCCTTTTGGACCTACCAGATAACTATTCTGAATCAACAGAAGCTGTGAAAATCTGTGTCTCAAAACTAATAAGAAGTGAACAACGGAGCATCAACAACAAAAATGGAGAATGTGATTCAATCAGTGTAACCATTGCATAGAAAAATTGCAAGTGGTGCAGACTATGAAAGTGTATATTGATTTATTCTCAACGATGAAATGTGTGTGTGAAATTGTTCCATGATATAAGTCGCTATAAATACCCTTTAGAACATGAAAACTTTTATTTCTTATCAGAATCCTTGACCCCACATAGCTATGTCCATGTCAACAGATTACATTATTTCTCACAGTTATTACTTTAACATTATAACTTAATAAAGACAAAGCTAATCAAGGCACAGTACTATACCCATTCTAGATAGAATACCAGACTTAAAATAAACTTTTCTAAAATTTCCTACGACCCCATCATTTTATATTGTTATTATAAATTATTTAGTTTGTATTTTCAATTAAATACAATAAGTATGTAGCTCACTTACAAAAGTAAAAATAAACTTTTAAATGTGTATACACATTCATATGAGAATTGATAGTCTAACAGATTTTAAAATAGATGCATAGGTATACAGATGACTACTTACTTACTAAATCATACGCAAGACCATGTTATTTTAATTCAGATTAAACTTTTCTTTACTACCTTCTTAAACTTCTCATTAGTGACATCTCGTGGACAAAACTTTACAACAATCATTCCCTTATACTTGAGAAACAAGTATGTATTCCACTCATAGCTTATATTTCCAGTAAAATATTCTATTATTATATTTACTCTTTACAAGATTTGTTAAAATATTTTCTTATTGTACTGCGCATAGCATTTAGATTGAACACCAACAACATAATAAGGAAGATATGCATGACCTTAATTTTACAAACTATAAATTCATTGAATTCTATTGCATTGTCAATTACTAGACTTCGCTTCATAGTAAGGTTATGAAATAATATCGCTACCTTTAATTCTAAGTGCATAAAATCATAAATAAACTGTAAAGTATGTTATCATTCCCTCAAACATCTATTGTAGATACATACTTACCAACTTAGTAATATAAATCTTCTACATATATATTGTAACAGACAACATAAGTACTCACTCTCTTTCCAAAGTCGGTAATATTCCTACATGTATTCATATGTAATGTACATACTTGCAAAAGTATTCATAATAATGCTTGTATATAATAGCTCCACAAATTACATAAATAAAATGATCACCGAGGTACTTCTCTTACTCTTTTACTTATATGTAACTATCGAAATAATAGTTTTCTTAAACGAAAGACAATAATAATATCCTTCAATAAAAGTAAAAACTTTCTGAGTAATAAAATAAAATAATAGAAACGCAGTTATGTTAACATAAAAACAAACAAGCATACAAAACTGGATAAAATATGGATATATTTTTATCATATGTTTGACTAATGTATATAACGGAATGTAAATAAGCGCAATAAAATAAGTAAGTACTTATTTTATTTTGTAAATTGAATATACCTTACATTAATTAAAAACATCATCTCATTACCTCACTTTTGCAGTCGGTTAATACTATGGCTGTATAATTTGACGTCTTTGTCACGCTATTTCGAGGAGATAAAATGTCAACGTGAAAATAAATGACAAGATGCTAAACGTCATAAGCAAATTTGTAAACAAACAAGAAAATGTAATAATCCCAACATATTTGTAAATTACTATGTATTTCGCCCATTTTAGGTAACCTAAAGCAAGAAAATATAAGGAAGCCGACACTAAAGTACGACCCCAGTACATACAAACGCCGACAACGAGTTTTTTAGTGTAAACATGTGCTATTATGAAACCTTCAAACTTCCATTGATAAATTGATTTTTTACATCTTATAAAACATCTTTTTCTCGATATATAAATAACAGTTTAAATTAAATAGTTGACTGAATGCGACCCCTTATCGATCAAGTGTTTTGCAGTCTCTAAATAATGAAATATCTCGTAACCTCGAACATAAAATGTTGTTATTTCTACAAGCGTGTTCTGAGTGAATTTACACAATGTACTAATGTATAAATAGTAAAACCAAACGTGAATGCGCTATCCTTTTTTCATTGCGGCAACAAAATGTGGCCAGAAAACAAGAATTGTGAAATCCCTGTATTCCAACCACTAGTTCAAACCAAGACTACAGCAAGCTCAAGATAAATGACCTAGACAAATTTAGAACAAAATATAATCTGCCGGTCGCGGCTTCGAAATGGTGCTGATCGCGGCAGCAAAATGTAACCCTCACGGCAATGTTAAATAAAATTAATTTCTAACATACAAATTTTTTAATCATAGTTTAAATCCTGGGAACGGCCCACCAAAATGTAACAACCTGAATGATACATCCTGGGCATTTAGCACCAAGATGTAACATCCTGAACACTACCTATTTGAATTATGTATAAACTTAAGAAATAAATTATAAATACCTTAATTTACCATGAGACCTCTCTTACTATAAATCTTTATCTCGAACTTAGTGAGTCCTCGGTTTAGGCGGTGATCGTCATCGTAGTGGACCCAAGTTATACAAAGTAGTAACTCAGTTTCTAGCGCAACACGTTCCGTTCCACCATTCATAGTACATATAAATCAGTTGTATTTAGGATTCTGTATTAAATAATAAAACTAAAATTAGAGAATTAGAGAGATGAAGTTCTGTAGCATGTTCAGTTCTTTATGTAGAAGGATAGACTTATATATACATATTTATATTATAGACATTCGCTCATTATTTTATTACGGATATAGGAAACGCTCCTCCCCGCGTTTTCCTGTGAGTTCAACCATAGACATGACCACTCCCCATCCGAGGGACTTCAAATGCTCAGCATCATACATAAATATTTACTCTAATTAGCCTTTTCAGGCAAGAGACAGAGGGAGGAATGCGAGTAAAGCTCGCCAAGCGTTTCCAGCAGCTTCGAGACCTGTACTTTACAGTATCCCGGTCTGAGCATCAAAGTATTATATCAAATCAACTGGAAACTGATTGCTAGAAGAGCATTCTACAAATATTTGTTCTAGTCTGTCTTATCAGTATATATGAGGGTAATAAATAAATACTGTAATAATAAATACTGCGATTATAAGGTTTCATGAAGTTGAGTAGAAGTCATTTCAGACAGCAATAAAAGCTTAATTTCATAGTATACATAATTTGAAAAATTGTTTAAGAAATACCTCTTTGTCAGTAGGTAATTTTATTAGTTCTACACGACTTCTCCGTGTTTGATAGAACATCATAATATCTTTGATATTATGTTAAAACAGCAATTAGAATACATAGTTAGAAGTCTGTTAAGACTTAGTTTGTTCAACAGGCATGGTAACAATGTCCATAGTTTAGCCTCAACCAGAATCGGTTCAGATAATTCCAATAAATGTTGTTAATAATATAAGTCTCTTAGTCAGTAGACTTCATTCCAAACATAACTTTTCTATGTTCAAGGGGAATGTTTATGACGAAATAGGCTTCTCTAAACAAATGTGTACATAACACTGACGGTGACGAAAGGGAACATCCATGCATTGCAGCGGGATACCCTCTGGGAGTGTCCTCGCATAACCCAGTAAAGTGCCAACACAGCCTGTTTAGACGGCTTAAAATAATATATAGATAAGTATTAGAATTATTCAATCCAACCTCAAGTCTCGACTTTTCCAAGACAATTTACCACTCCACTATACAAGCCAGCCAACCAGAGTAAGTAATTATAATAACAAAGCTATTGCTTTCTGAAATTGAATCATTTTACATAACTCCAGCTTTGAAGGCAATATTCTAGGAAGGATAAGTATTCGTGAGGTGAAGTAGTTAATAATGATATCAATAAACATTAAACACATCAGTGATATCTGATGTAACAGATGAATATAAGTATCTTCAAGTCAATGACAAGAATAAATATGTTCTCTTCAGAGAATGTAAACGTTGTTCAGGTTCCTTTGGAACATAAGAATCTAAGGTCCTTGGACCGTAATCCAGCCTATAGATTACAACAAAGTTTGTTAGTACAAATCACTTACAGAATAGATGAATCCTCATAGATCATATCATCTCATCGTAAACTCGTCGTGTCGTTTTTATTAAACAAAGCTATAATTAACTCAGATTAGAGAAAACGCAGAAATAAACATATATTAATTCATCCCACATAGGGTTCACATATTGTAAATGTAGGGCAAAGGCTGAGAGAAAGATTCTACCTCTCTCATCTTAGTAGACATACATACTTTTCAACGCAAACAGCGTATCCAAATAGGGTTGACTTGGTAGTAAAATTGGAATCAAAAGTTTAAATACCTTTTCATATACATTTTCATATCCATATCCTTTTGTGATAATCTTCTTTAAAATAGTATAGAGTTAAAACCTTACCCCGGTTTGTCCTTGTATACAGTGACGGATTTAGACTAATAGATACCCTAAGCAATCCACGTCTGTGGTCGATCTTTAAACCTTTACCGCTTCTTAGATTCCACAAATCTCTCTCTGCAAATAAATCTTTGGAAAAGATCTTTATTTTCCGTGACCAAATTACTTCATCTCTAAAACAAAACTATTTTTTCCTGTCAGTTTTGATCTAAGCTTCTTTTTATTTTTATCGAATTTCTTCTCTTTTGTCAATTACTATAATATTTTATCCGACTGAAAAAAGGGATAAATACATTTCTGCAATTTTTTAAAGTATTTGAGAATGGAAATAACGAGTGCGTATTTGCGAATCGTTACAGCCGACCCCTCAAATTTTATGCAGTGGCCAATAATAATAAGGTCCGTAATTAAAATTTTACTTCCTGAACATTCTCAAATCAAATTATTTTATACATATTTTAATTCTATTGAATATTATTCTCCCAAATCACAGAATGTGTGTAAAATGTGTGTGCCTAATGTGGGTGCACACGAGTGTAGAGTGTGTTTAAACCAAGAGAGCATCTTCCATCATCAAGACCTCAGCTTTAAGCTCAAAAACTTCCTTCGATGAACGGCAATAAGGTTTCACCTGATCGGACTATGTTTTCGTAGAGCGTGGGTTGTGAGGCCACTGATCCTAATAATCACTGCCGAAGTACTTCCGCCCGGATTCAACCTTACAATCCAAGTCGCAAGATAGTTCAACATCTCCCGGAAAACAAAGTTCACCATTAGGGGCTAATAATTCATTACCACGCATGTTCAAAAGCCATACTAAAGCTTCAACCAAAAATGAGTTCAAACACCATCTTGGCGAATGTGGCGTTGCCGAAAATCATGATATAGGCATGATAGCCTAGCTTCTTGTCCAGTCTAGAACATTTTACAGGTGTATTACACTTGGGAACATTCCAATGGTATACAATGTTATGTATCCACGGAATAAAATTAAACCTGACATCTGTTCCCCCTCTATAATGTTCCTTTGTTGAGTGTAACTTCTAATCTTTGGGTCAATAATATCTAGTAGTAATCTGGTTTCACATAAGATATGAACCGGGGCCCTCGATAGCTAAACATGACTTCATCTCTCATGCTTCTTCTCTCGAAATCACCAACCTACGCCTAATCAAACTCATAGTCCCTTCTTCTTTCTCTGGGGATTCACGCCACCCAAATTCACATCAAAGTTCTTCCAGATTACAAGAAAAGTTAATAAATATTTAAGTATTATAAATATATAATAATGTCCTTAATTTTATAATTGTAGACCAATACCGTGCTGTTTACCCTTTTATGTACAACCTTTTACCTCCATAATACCTTTTACCTCCTTTTTACCTTGTTGACTATATACCTTTAATAACTACCTTCTACAAAATCTAGTATATATACCAATATAATAACTTAATGTATTCAAAAGTAATAAAAGTCATTTTATTTTTCTTTTCAAAGCCTTTAATAAGTTTTGGAGATTTATAGAAAAAGAATTATTCAGTGATCTCAGATTTTTAATTTAGCTTTGATACTTGACTTAATTTTAAGAACGTATTAAAATTAAAATAAAATGATGAAATTGTTGCAAAAGAATCTTTAATTCGTATACATAGCCATCAAGGTAAAAAAAAAAATTATTTAATAAATTACTCCAGGATAAACCAAAGATTTTCAAAGCGACATATCGTATCTATTTATTATAAATCACTTTCCCAACCTAAATTGGTCCCGGTTGTAGTATCTATTTGTATGAAATACAATTCGTTGAAATAAAATGTACTTAGTACATTACTCTAGGTAGACATGCAATACAAACAAATCCTGAAGTTTATGAACTTGTTTGTCTTGAAACAACTGCTAATCTATGCTTTAGTATAAAAAATCCATGCTAGTGAATCCATGTATGTATATAGTATGTATGAACTCGTAACGCTTTTAAATAGTGATAAAGTTCCAACTCAGATCCTTAATTTTCGACCCCTAGTCTATAAAAGAAAGATTATTCTTTAATATTTTATCAAAATTTATATCCTACATCTACATTAAACTATCTACTAACTACCAACGATTTATTTCGTTACTAAATAGCGTAAGTAAGCGTTTAATAAATATAAACGAAAATATTTTTTCAGAATACCGGACAGATCTCCAATCACTCACTGTTGTTTTAAAATAATATTTACGTAGATGGAAAAGTAATCTGTAAATTTCTAAATCATATATTAACTTCTTAGAAATCTAAAAAGAAATAAATTCCCTCTTCATAAAAGTATCAGAAACCAACTTTTTAAAAACAAACGATTATAAAATGAAATCGATTACAATATCGATTATACCGAATTATTTCATTAATTTTCAGGATGTGTATGGCCGTCCTATCTATTGAACGAAACATATAGAATGAAACGTCAACGTCAAAGTCAAACTAAAAACTAATTCAACATGACGTTTTTAGCATTTTAAAAATATTTACGAATTAGAATTGATATTTCCCAAAACAAACAATAACATTTTGGCCGAAAACTATAAGGAAATAAACGGTGAGTACATAATTTTGACTACAGTAAAACTTTTGTCTAGACTACAACTTCGTAAAACTTCTTGTATAAATTTAAATCCTGACTACCAGACTATCCTTACTAGATGCAATAAATATAATTTCTGGGAAATAAGTTGCTTAAACCACAAAAAGTCTATCAAGGGAAAACGAGTAAATAACCTAACTTTTGTCTTAAAATATTTGTACACACTAAATAACAAGTCTCTTTACTATTTAACCAAGATTCTCTAGGTTACACTACAATACTTTGTACTTCAAAGTAGTCATAAGTAATTGTTTTTCCATTTCAGGTTGTATTTACCTATGATTACTAGAGGATTTGGATGTAGAATCAATAGAAAACATTTTTCCAACACGAACACCAATCCTTTCCTTTTGGACCTACCAGATAACTATTCTGAATCAACAGAAGCTGTGAAAATCTGTGTCTCAAAACTAATAAGAAGTGAACAACGGAGCATCAACAACAAAAATGGAGAATGTGATTCAATCAGTGTAACCATTGCATAGAAAAATTGCAAGTGGTGCAGACTATGAAAGTGTATATTGATTTATTCTCAACGATGAAATGTGTGTGTGAAATTGTTCCATGATATAAGTCGCTATAAATACCCTTTAGAACATGAAAACTTTTATTTCTTATCAGAATCCTTGACCCCACATAGCTATGTCCATGTCAACAGATTACATTATTTCTCACAGTTATTACTTTAACATTATAACTTAATAAAGACAAAGCTAATCAAGGCACAGTACTATACCCATTCTAGATAGAATACCAGACTTAAAATAAACTTTTCTAAAATTTCCTACGACCCCATCATTTTATATTGTTATTATAAATTATTTAGTTTGTATTTTCAATTAAATACAATAAGTATGTAGCTCACTTACAAAAGTAAAAATAAACTTTTAAATGTGTATACACATTCATATGAGAATTGATAGTCTAACAGATTTTAAAATAGATGCATAGGTATACAGATGACTACTTACTTACTAAATCATACGCAAGACCATGTTATTTTAATTCAGATTAAACTTTTCTTTACTACCTTCTTAAACTTCTCATTAGTGACATCTCGTGGACAAAACTTTACAACAATCATTCCCTTATACTTGAGAAACAAGTATGTATTCCACTCATAGCTTATATTTCCAGTAAAATATTCTATTATTATATTTACTCTTTACAAGATTTGTTAAAATATTTTCTTATTGTACTGCGCATAGCATTTAGATTGAACACCAACAACATAATAAGGAAGATATGCATGACCTTAATTTTACAAACTATAAATTCATTGAATTCTATTGCATTGTCAATTACTAGACTTCGCTTCATAGTAAGGTTATGAAATAATATCGCTACCTTTAATTCTAAGTGCATAAAATCATAAATAAACTGTAAAGTATGTTATCATTCCCTCAAACATCTATTGTAGATACATACTTACCAACTTAGTAATATAAATCTTCTACATATATATTGTAACAGACAACATAAGTACTCACTCTCTTTCCAAAGTCGGTAATATTCCTACATGTATTCATATGTAATGTACATACTTGCAAAAGTATTCATAATAATGCTTGTATATAATAGCTCCACAAATTACATAAATAAAATGATCACCGAGGTACTTCTCTTACTCTTTTACTTATATGTAACTATCGAAATAATAGTTTTCTTAAACGAAAGACAATAATAATATCCTTCAATAAAAGTAAAAACTTTCTGAGTAATAAAATAAAATAATAGAAACGCAGTTATGTTAACATAAAAACAAACAAGCATACAAAACTGGATAAAATATGGATATATTTTTATCATATGTTTGACTAATGTATATAACGGAATGTAAATAAGCGCAATAAAATAAGTAAGTACTTATTTTATTTTGTAAATTGAATATACCTTACATTAATTAAAAACATCATCTCATTACCTCACTTTTGCAGTCGGTTAATACTATGGCTGTATAATTTGACGTCTTTGTCACGCTATTTCGAGGAGATAAAATGTCAACGTGAAAATAAATGACAAGATGCTAAACGTCATAAGCAAATTTGTAAACAAACAAGAAAATGTAATAATCCCAACATATTTGTAAATTACTATGTATTTCGCCCATTTTAGGTAACCTAAAGCAAGAAAATATAAGGAAGCCGACACTAAAGTACGACCCCAGTACATACAAACGCCGACAACGAGTTTTTTAGTGTAAACATGTGCTATTATGAAACCTTCAAACTTCCATTGATAAATTGATTTTTTACATCTTATAAAACATCTTTTTCTCGATATATAAATAACAGTTTAAATTAAATAGTTGACTGAATGCGACCCCTTATCGATCAAGTGTTTTGCAGTCTCTAAATAATGAAATATCTCGTAACCTCGAACATAAAATGTTGTTATTTCTACAAGCGTGTTCTGAGTGAATTTACACAATGTACTAATGTATAAATAGTAAAACCAAACGTGAATGCGCTATCCTTTGCGGCAACAAAATGTGGCCAGAAAACAAGAATTGTGAAATCCCTGTATTCCAACCACTAGTTCAAACCAAGACTACAGCAAGCTCAAGATAAATGACCTAGACAAATTTAGAACAAAATATAATCTGCCGGTCGCGGCTTCGAAATGGTGCTGATCGCGGCAGCAAAATGTAACCCTCACGGCAATGTTAAATAAAATTAATTTCTAACATACAAATTTTTTAATCATAGTTTAAATCCTGGGAACGGCCCACCAAAATGTAACAACCTGAATGATACATCCTGGGCATTTAGCACCAAGATGTAACATCCTGAACACTACCTATTTGAATTATGTATAAACTTAAGAAATAAATTATAAATACCTTAATTTACCATGAGACCTCTCTTACTATAAATCTTTATCTCGAACTTAGTGAGTCCTCGGTTTAGGCGGTGATCGTCATCGTAGTGGACCCAAGTTATACAAAGTAGTAACTCAGTTTCTAGCGCAACACGTTCCGTTCCACCATTCATAGTACATATAAATCAGTTGTATTTAGGATTCTGTATTAAATAATAAAACTAAAATTAGAGAATTAGAGAGATGAAGTTCTGTAGCATGTTCAGTTCTTTATGTAGAAGGATAGACTTATATATACATATTTATATTATAGACATTCGCTCATTATTTTATTACGGATATAGGAAACGCTCCTCCCCGCGTTTTCCTGTGAGTTCAACCATAGACATGACCACTCCCCATCCGAGGGACTTCAAATGCTCAGCATCATACATAAATATTTACTCTAATTAGCCTTTTCAGGCAAGAGACAGAGGGAGGAATGCGAGTAAAGCTCGCCAAGCGTTTCCAGCAGCTTCGAGACCTGTACTTTACAGTATCCCGGTCTGAGCATCAAAGTATTATATCAAATCAACTGGAAACTGATTGCTAGAAGAGCATTCTACAAATATTTGTTCTAGTCTGTCTTATCAGTATATATGAGGGTAATAAATAAATACTGTAATAATAAATACTGCGATTATAAGGTTTCATGAAGTTGAGTAGAAGTCATTTCAGACAGCAATAGAAGCTTAATTTCATAGTATACATAATTTGAAAAATTGTTTAAGAAATACCTCTTTGTCAGTAGGTAATTTTATTAGTTCTACACGACTTCTCCGTGTTTGATAGAACATCATAATATCTTTGATATTATGTTAAAACAGCAATTAGAATACATAGTTAGAAGTCTGTAAAGACTTAGTTTGTTCAACAGGCATGGTAACAATGTCCATAGTTTAGCCTCAACCAGAATCGGTTCAGATAATTCCAATAAATGTTGTTAATAATATAAGTCTCTTAGTCAGTAGACTTCATTCCAAACATAACTTTTCTATGTTCAAGGGGAATGTTTATGACGAAATAGGCTTCTCTAAACAAATGTGTACATAACACTGACGGTGACGAAAGGGAACATCCATGCATTGCAGCGGGATACCCTCTGGGAGTGTCCTCGCATAACCCAGTAAAGTGCCAACACAGCCTGTTTAGACGGCTTAAAATAATATATAGATAAGTATTAGAATTATTCAATCCAACCTCAAGTCTCGACTTTTCCAAGACAATTTACCACTCCACTATACAAGCCAGCCAACCAGAGTAAGTAATTATAATAACAAAGCTATTGCTTTCTGAAATTGAATCATTTTACATAACTCCAGCTTTGAAGGCAATATTCTAGGAAGGATAAGTATTCGTGAGGTGAAGTAGTTAATAATGATATCAATAAACATTAAACACATCAGTGATATCTGATGTAACAGATGAATATAAGTATCTTCAAGTCAATGACAAGAATAAATATGTTCTCTTCAGAGAATGTAAACGTTGTTCAGGTTCCTTTGGAACATAAGAATCTAAGGTCCTTGGACCGTAATCCAGCCTATAGATTACAACAAAGTTTGTTAGTACAAATCACTTACAGAATAGATGAATCCTCATAGATCATATCATCTCATCGTAAACTCGTCGTGTCGTTTTTATTAAACAAAGCTATAATTAACTCAGATTAGAGAAAACGCAGAAATAAACATATATTAATTCATCCCACATAGGGTTCACATATTGTAAATGTAGGGCAAAGGCTGAGAGAAAGATTCTACCTCTCTCATCTTAGTAGACATACATACTTTTCAACGCAAACAGCGTATCCAAATAGGGTTGACTTGGTAGTAAAATTGGAATCAAAAGTTTAAATACCTTTTCATATACATTTTCATATCCATATCCTTTTGTGATAATCTTCTTTAAAATAGTATAGAGTTAAAACCTTACCCCGGTTTGTCCTTGTATACAGTGACGGATTTAGACTAATAGATACCCTAAGCAATCCACGTCTGTGGTCGATCTTTAAACCTTTACCGCTTCTTAGATTCCACAAATCTCTCTCTGCAAATAAATCTTTGGAAAAGATCTTTATTTTCCGTGACCAAATTACTTCATCTCTAAAACAAAACTATTTTTTCCTGTCAGTTTTGATCTAAGCTTCTTTTTATTTTTATCGAATTTCTTCTCTTTTGTCAATTACTATAATATTTTATCCGACTGAAAAAAGGGATAAATACATTTCTGCAATTTTTTAAAGTATTTGAGAATGGAAATAACGAGTGCGTATTTGCGAATCGTTACAACTCGTTTACAAACTAGCAGGTTTCCTTACGATGTTTTCTTAGAAGATCTTTATAAAAGATCTTTATTTTCCGTGACCAAATTACTTCATCTCTAAAACAAAACTATTTTTTCCTGTCAGTTTTGATCTAAGCTTCTTTTTATTTTTATCGAATTTCTTCTCTTTTGTCAATTACTATAATATTTTATCCGACTGAAAAAAGGGATAAATACATTTCTGCAATTTTTTAAAGTATTTGAGAATGGAAATAACGAGTGCGTATTTGCGAATCGTTACAACTCGTTTACAAACTAGCAGGTTTCCTTACGATGTTTTCTTTCACCGGAAACATGCAGTGAGAGATGAAAATGACCGTACATAAGTCAGATTATTCTGCAAACTCATGAGGTACTAGATCGAATCAGGAACTTGGAACTGTTATATTTTGTGAGTTCTTCCTTCTGGCGTAATATTCCTTCTTCTTATTGAGTCAAATCTAAACCAGAATTTTGGCGCGGTGACCACCTTGTCGTACGTAGGTCTCATTCAGATCTGTCTTTGTATAAACAGGGCATTTGGGACGTAACAGAATGTGGTCTATGGACTGAGTGACCTCTGAGTCACACAAACTGTTGCTAGAATAACTCTAATGATATATACTATAACTTCCTTATTAATCCTTTATTGGTCAGTATGTTCTTGCCATCAATTCGGAGAGCGTCAAAAGTTGCATTTGGAATCTCTATCACATAAGTTCACAAAGACGCAATACTTATAGGTATACGTGTGCAAGCGGTTTGTCAAACACCAGAAATATCCTTGCTGCTCTATTGATTGATCAAATTAGTCAGAGTTGAAGGTTGTATGTTGAGACACCAGTAGCCAATGTTTGCGTACCCATAGACTCACGTATTTATTTTGCAACCTACTTGCAATCTGGTGACCAGATGTATTTGCTTAGTGGTTTCGTGTTTTCTGGAAGCTGGCCTACATTGCAATGACATTTATTATTATCTGTTTTCTTGTACTAGCCATATAAAGAGTATGCTACCAGTTTCATAAACGCAGACTTTTAAAAAATTCGTCAAAAGAAGCATTTCTTTAACCATCAGCATATATACTATAAAGTTAACGCATGCATGGTATGATCGTATATTTTTTTGTTTTTGTGTGTATAGGGACAAAAGGCCAAATCAAAGTAAAGAGGATATGGGTAAAATAAAAATAGTGTGATAAATGAGACGAATGAGAGTGAAATGGAAGAGATATACAAAGTATAAATAATGTATTAACATTACATAAGATTTATACTTCGATATTCCCAATTCCACATAATGTAGAATAAAGAGGGAAAGAAGAACATGCTTATGCCACAGTAATTTAGGAATGTCCCAGCAGGTTGAAGAGTAAACAAATGTTTCTTGAAGGCTGCGGCTAATGATGACTACTATAAGACGGCTAATAATTATTTTATTAGGGGAATTGCGCTTTTAAACAAATTAGGTTTCAATTTAATTGATTGATTTCAATTTAATTGTTTCCGTCGATTTCAAGATACGAATTAATTTAATTATTGTTTATTTCGGATTTGAATATTGAAACTCCTATTTTATTGGTTATATTTTCTTACTATAAACAGGGAATAAAAAAAAGCAAAATAAATAAAAATAAAATTTTGGTTCGGATATACAATTGAACAGTTTATTTCTTATCTTGCAGTCTCGCTAATGTTGACTGAACTTTTGTACAATGACTCTACTTTTCAAATATTACGTATATAGAAACAAATACATTTAAAATATTGAAAGGAAATAATTAACCTTTTCATTTGTTAGATTTTATGGGCAACAAACTAAAGAAACGACTGCAATTATATTGTTTCAAAATTACAACCCGTGTGTTTGATACCATCTGGCGAGTTAACAACCATGTATCCTGCAATTTGTTTCTCAGTCATTCTGCTGAAGTTGTTTCATGACAGATCTTATCAAAGTCAGTGACTTTATTCGAGTACTTTGTTTACGATTTATCATGTAAAGATGTAAAGTAGGGTAAAAATTGTAATGGATTTAGGTAGCTTGGTGTAATCGCCGAGAATCACTTGATTTATCATAACGGTACTTTAAATAAAACTTGGTAGCACTCTGAATATGGTAATTCTAATTATTAAAGTTTTACAAAACTGCTCAAAATTAGGTAGCGTCTGTTATTTCAATGACACGTCACAATTAACGGCGTTACCGATGTTGCACTTATCTCACATTAAAACACCGATTTTGGGTTGCCAGTATAAAAAAAAAAAACTAGCAGGTTTTGGAAATGCTAACATGAATAAATCTACGACATCCCATGTAAGGACCTTTTATTTGCTGTAACGTTTATCTTATCACACACAAATTGTGTGACACAATAGAAAAATAACTTTGCCGTTTTTAATGTATTTACAACATAACGGCAACACTTATTTAAAGTGCTATTGTACCCGTTAATATTAATGACTTTTCCTATCGACCATGACTATTTACCCTCAGGCATTAACATGACACGCTTGCTTCAAATTGTGACATGATCATATTCTATTATGCTAAAGTGACATGACAGTGCCAGTATGCAAAACCAAACGTATTTAATCATCACTTTTTAGCCTTGAACTGAAGAGAATGGCATAACGCGATCTTCAGGCCTCTTTCAACATCCAAAAATGTTTTGAGAGGCATACAAACTTCTTGGCCGATAGAGTTTGCCCAACTTTGTGCAATGAAATTTAATGTCGACTAATAGTCTGGGCTCATACTGTCCTCAATTCAGATGTTGATTTTATAGACTGTGCGCATATAACAGCCAAGCTCTTTTCGGTGTCTTTTTAGCAGAGATAACTACGTGGTTTGCCTTAGCCTTCCCCAACCTACTTACTAACCCTAGTAAACTTAATATTTGCAAGTGCGCCGGTTTATTCACGACGTTTTCCTTCACCGGCAGCAAGTGTTGGCTGTTATAAATCACCGTGCTTGAGAACAAACTGAGAGGTATTCGATTTTTATTAGGTTTACTTTTTAGTTATGTTGGTACTTACATTATTTATTACAATTAAATAATCCGATTAATCACTACGCAACAATGTATATGAAATCAGAATCGTGACAGACTTGATTGTTGCACTTAACGTCTTCATACACAGCACGTAATGTTAAAAACTAATGACGACACATTCTTCTTTTTGTGTAGACCGTACTATTTGTCACGCAAATAAAGGGCTATTTCGATAGTTTTCTCATTTCCAACCATCAGATCTTCCCAAGCGCAGGAGTTTGGGAACCTGGGACTAGTAAGCACGTGCTCCATAATTTTGAAGAGAAACCACACTGGCGAATGTTTTGCGAACCGCTTATAATATGACCGTCCTCTAATGGTGGATGGGTTTTTTTGTTTGCATATGAAACTTTGTCTGCATTTGCATACTAGCACGTAATAGTGTGTACTGTTTATGTGTTAGGCCATATACACCATGTGACCTAACCTAACCCTCTACCAGTCAAATATTCCAAGGCAAAACTAAGATGAACAATTATCTGATTTGAATAATGATGAAGTCAGTCTTAAGATCCACTTTTCCTTGCACACTCTTAGATCTCTCCAATACTTCTTGCCCTTTAAGACTAGGATTTCTCTTGCCCAATCCCTTATCTTACTTTTTTTGGATTACGCTGATACGTGCTTCTTGGATGCAACAAAAGATTTATTAGACAAACGATTGAGGAAGTTCGACCATGTTTCTGAGCACCGTCTTCAGCTGAAATGGTTGCCTATTTGGCTCCGTAGAGACGGTCGCATTCTTTATCTTCTTTTCAACGTACTCCACTATCCTTCTTTTCCCTTCTGTCTGCGAGAGCGTTTCTTCTTTTTATATCCTCCAAATTCTCCTTGCAGATCCCACCTAAGAACTGTCCATAAATTCCCTCCTCACAACACTGCTACCTTTTCCGACTCCTTCTCGGTACATGCAGTCAGATTACCACCTGCTGGAACCTGCTGAAATACGTGAACCTAAAACGAATTCTGTATTTAATACATACATACATAATATCACGCCTATTTCCCACAGGGGTAGGCAGAGACTATGGACCTCCACTTTTATTTAAAAAAAAATTCTCCTTCTGTACTTAAAAAACGAGTAAAATATCATTATTTATTGGAATCATCTTTATTGTTATTTGTATAGTTCATATTAAGTATATATTATATTTCCTTCTAAATAGACATATGTATTTATTATTTGTGTAATATATGTATGTTTATTTGAACGTAGTGTAGTTTAATGTAATTTTCAATTTCTTCCTCCTTTATTTTATATATAAACGCGTCTGTATACCTATCTTACATAAACATCTCCTCTCGCAAGCCTACTGAAAGAGATCTCTCTTGAGATAAAAAGTGCCCTTGTACAAACTTTTATTTGATGTATTCTCTGTATAAATTTTCCGTGTACATAAATTGGTAAATACATAAAAGAACGAACACGCTCGCTCAAATAATAAAACAATAGATAAAAAATTGACTTGGGAGGAATTCCTCCCAGTGACAGGTAAGGGGATAAGTATAACACTTTTGATGGATTGCTCGTCGTATCACCTATTGATATGATTCAGATTCTTATCCATTCCCTTGATCGCCTTCTACCTTCTACGTTCCTGTTCTCCAGACCAGCATGGAAGACACAATGATGCTTTTGTCACAGCTCGCTCAAAACCATTTAAGTCGCAATTCTGTTGAAGACTGTTAAGGAACTCTTACGTAAAGTCTTTGTGGTCATCATGGTTTTGACTAATGATTTGTGGGTTATATTATTAGTTCCCTCATAGAATAAATTGATGTCCCATATAACAAAGATCAGAACAAGAGTATAATAAAAATTTGAAATTTTGCCTATTCATGTTAGTCGGACGACAAAATGACAATACAGTATTATCGAGTCAATGACTTGTTATGATGATGGATTTGGGAGATATACGACTGAACTCAGTTATAAAACAACATAAACTCATTGAGTAAGACTCG
This sequence comes from Acrobasis suavella, assembly GCA_943193695.1. NCBI lineage: Eukaryota > Metazoa > Arthropoda > Insecta > Lepidoptera > Pyralidae > Acrobasis > Acrobasis suavella. The sequence goes on from OW971948.1 coordinate 10,991,851, forward strand.
TTTGATTTGGCTTGACAAGAACTTTAACTACTATAAAATTTGACTAGCACTATATGTTAGACAATGTCTAGGGACTGATCACGGAGGCGGAAGGTTGTTGATTGACTTTGAGCTTATTATGGTTGTCTTCATGAGTATTTAGACCTTACAATAAAAGCTTGTATGAAACATTGTTTTTTTTTTCAAAGAATCTTATTTATCTTTCATTTGAGATTCATTCTGAGAATGTTTATTCCTATAAAATTTCTGTTCACACATACATACGAGTATCTACAAAAAAATCGTAAATCTTGCACTGATAGCGAGATCTAAAAAATGCAAGCACAGAATTATTACAGAGCAGAATCTTTGCTCGATCGTATGTTGACGTCCCATATTTGGTCGTTATATCACATCACCAATCCATACTAGTACACCAGAAGCCAACACGTCTTTAGAATAACAGAACGCACCCGATGAAAATTTTAATGTTTTTGCAATAGCCGGTAGCGGTATTGCGTGACCAACGTGCATAAGTAGCAAATAAGTAGGTACCTAGTGATTGTCCATTCGTATGCAAAACCTTTATAACGCATGCTTTACATGTGTAATGAGTAGTTTTAACAAGGATAACACGGTTACCTGGCGTGGATTTAAGGCATCTAATTTGGGTAGTGTGTTTAACAAAGTGCAAAAAAAGCTTTAGTCTTTCGAGTGTTGTTGATTAAAATTAGTTTCCAGAGCCGTAAAACAAAATAAAACAAAATTGACATGGATGGATATGATGTCTGACAAGTGTCCACTGTTATCTTTTGACATCTGCATAGTGTTATACCTATATTAGTTACAGGGAAGTGGACAAAAAAAATTTTGGCTCATGTTTTTTAGCAATTATAATAGTATACGTATTTTATAATTTCTCTGATTAGGAAATAATGGCGAAGATACAGCGCATTTAAATTTCGCGTGACGTCACGATTAGGTACGATTTATAACTAAAGATGACGTAAGTCACCCCCACTCCGAAACCTTAAAGCCCTGTATCTTTATGAATTTTTACTACTTTGCTAAACGAAAAAATATTGATCCTTTATTTTTGGATATCTAGTTGATGGACTAACTAAAAAAAAGAATATATTGAGCCTTTTTTTATCCTCGCCCAAATAAAACGTCTTCCTTTAACCGAAATGTGATTTTTCTGTGTATATGAATTTTAAGAAAGATACATGATTAAATTTGCCAAAGGCACTTGAATGTCATAATTTTTTGAAGCAAGTTGACCTGTAACCTGTGTCTAAGCGCAAGCGCTAGGCATATTAATTGACAAATATACCATAACGAAATGTAAAAAAATAAATAAATATATTTGACAGTAAAGGTAGACAAGTCAATACGAATGAGTAGTTAAATATTTCATATTGTTCTTGTACTATGACATAAATTCTATGCCAAACTACCAAAACAAACTTTGTCAGCTAATGGGGGAGACACAAGTCCGGAATCATTCCAACAACTACGATACCTGCATGTGATGGGGAGTCGTAAAAAATAGACTATATTTAATGGTTAAAAATAAATAAATATATAGGGACAAATCACACAAATTGAGCTGACACAAAGCTTTGGCTTGTGTCTGTCACTGTGACATTAAATATGGCAAAAAAAAACACAATAACCACAGATGATCTTTGTAATTGCAAATTTCTCTTCATGCTAACAGAACTTACTCGTTAAATGTTGATAATTGACAACCAATACGCCACCGAGGTCGTCAAAATCAATGATTCCGTAAAACACAAAGCAAAGCAAATCATTTAAATGCAAACAGATCTCCGTCTTATTAGAGACCAGTAACCTTAAACAGGTTTATTCAACTATGTCAGTAAACCGTATTTTGTTGAATTTATTTAACATTTAAAATGACCAGTGACCCAAAAATTTGGTCATGATATTGGGTCTCAACTCTCAACATTTTCTTACGTCAGATGTCCTTAACGATCATGAAAGCTTTTTCTGGGTCAACTCTCTTCTTTGATGATTCTTTAAGATGTATTTATTTATAAAATTCATTCATCTGTTTATCAAAAGGAATGAATTATTCAAAGTAATGATTTTGCACTTTGTAGGTTTAAAATTGTGGTACAACCACAATTTTAAACCTACAAAGTGCAAAATTGAATATTTTTTTAAGGATAGATTCAGTCTACGAAACTTAACAACTTTCCCCAAGGAACATATTGTATACATTGACCGAGCAGCCGTGTGGCAGAGTATAATACGATTTGTCGTCATCCCTTTCCTCTCCTAAGGTGTCGTCAGAGGCGGCTAAGGAAGTAGGTATCGAGATCTACCATGTACTGCGATCACCAACCCGCTTGCTCTGTGTAGTGAGTAAGGCAATCCTCCCACTGGAAGATGTCTTTGGATATACAGATATACAGACTATCAAGAAGTATGCCGTGGGAAAAGTAGTTCTGTATCATGGATTTAATTCTTATAGACATGATTTATGTCTTATGTAATAATGTCATTTTTATTGCTACCGGTAATCGAAATATATTGTATATAATGAATGATTCATTCATAATTTATTGACAGCGATCGTATTACGCCACTCTTCAAATTTCAATGTTTCACATACGCCACGCTTGAAATTTGCGTAAAAAGCATAATAAATAAACGGGATATTTTTGGTGTCATGCTTCACTTGGCTTCAGTATCTTCGTTACCCAATAATAAAGCCGTTATCCTCTTTGTTTTTCGTGTTTTATTTCTTGTACCTCTAAGTATGTTTAATTCATTAACTTTTACATTTTACAGTAGGGTGTTATGATTATGATTACAAAGCTTTTTTATATCATGATTCCATCACCCAGAGTGTGTGTCTTCTGAGTAGAGGGTTAAACGCCACTAGAGCGGCCTAATAAGACGTAAATTTGCTTTTTGAATAAGTCTCTAAAGAATCATGTCCAAAAGGGGGTTACCTATGTTAAGGGGCTACCTGAATTTATCGGGGTCCGGTGCCAGTCCATTTGAAATAAATCATTTGAAAAGACACGGAGATATTATTTAAAATTTGGCTTTGATATAACCCTAGATAACCCTTCAAACTATTTTATGAACTTCTGTTTATATATTTTAAAGTGAGAACGTGAAGCTTTTATAGCATTTTTGCTAAAAGTGGCCGTTTTTCGCAAAAATGGTATAAAAAGCTACACGTTCTCACTTTAAAATATAAACAGTAGTTCATAAAATAGTTTGAAAGGTTATCTAGGGTTATAGAAAATAAAATAAAAAGAAACGTTTTCGAACACATAAAATTTGTATAGCAAAATTTCGTCTTTAAGGGACTACCTGAATTTTTTGAGATCCAGTGCTGCCCCCATTTGAAAAAAATCACTTGAAAAGAAACGGAGACATTATTTAAAATTTGGCTTTGATATAAATCAAAGCCAAATTTTAAATAATATCTATAATATTTAACCGTTTCATTTGAAAACTTATTGAGAAACCGATTTTCAGTTATATTTATTTTTTTCAAAATCTATATGTTTAGAAATCCTACTTGGTTTTTGCCCGAAGTTACTGATGGAAAATGATTTAGATGTTATAAACATATTTTCTAAATTATCAAAAGATTTTTTTTAATTGACATCTTATTAAAATCTATCATCTCTTTTCAACACGAAAAACGGCTAACATAAAATTATAGTTATTTTTTTATAGTATTTTTTACTACTATAGTTTAGTAACTATAGTAGTATTTTATACTACTATAGTTACTAAAGGCTCTCTACCGTGGGGTGGTCGCGGTTCTAACATAACCTAACCTATAGTTTTGCCATAACCATATTATGGTGTTTTTTGTTATTTTCGCCCAAAGTTTGAGTATATTTTATGTTAGGCGCCAACCAAAAAAACAATAATAATATAAAATATTTGGTTGAAATTATGATACTACTTATGTCACATGTTACAAATTTGTCAATCAAGAATGATTATTTTATCATGGATTTGTTTAGAATAAAAAACAGTAGTAGCTAAGTAATAATAGTAAATAAGTTACTTCGACCTTTAGAACTAGTGAACAAGACATATGTCGAATTGAAAAGAAATACTTTTAATATTCGGTGTGTTTTTCTGGAAGACATTGATAAAATGAGTTTATACATAAGCAAAAATATGTAAAATAATCAGTTTGGTATTTGAAACTTCGATATACCGTTTTCGGTCATCTAAAATTCGAACAGTAAAGTTTCGTAACAATAATAGGTTACCCCAAAAGGGTTATTAAACTGAGAGTGGGCCCACGTACTCTCTCTCGTTCGTTATAAATAACTTGTACAATTTATATGACTTACTTATAAAAGCTGCGTTAGTACTTATTCTGTGCCATAATATAATAGTTGCGTTACGTATTTAATTCGCATAGATCTGCTGTTGTTTTTAGAAGTCTCATTCAACATATTAATAAATTGCCGCTTCCAGCTAGATTGTACTTTTAGCAGCTAACCTTGTATCTAATACTTAGAATTGAGTTGCAAGTAATACTAGTCATTATAACCCTGAAATACCATCATTAAGCAAATGCACGCTCAGTCTCGCCACAAACCATGCCCTGACTAATAATACCACTCATTAATTCACCATCGATTTCGTTGCGATCTTTATTTAGGACGTTCACCGCGTCAAGTGGGACATCAGCATCGTTTCTCATAGTCTACGTGCAAGTCGAGTTGTACTCGCCATTAAAAACTTCTCTATCACCACTTTCGACTTTATGACCAGCGAGCAAAGTTTAAATTGGATCGTCGTTTCGCTTAGGAAATGTTTGTAAGTGATAGATTTGCAGCTCTGGAGAAAGCTGAAGACTTTGCTTGTGTCATTTGTTTAGCAGTTAGTATCTAGACGTGATATGGATGATGTAACTGTAGAATTGGGCACTCTCATTTTCTATATCTATTCGCATGTTCATTTAAGGAACGTGTAGTATTGCATGTGGAATGTTATGGTAATGTTAATAAGTTACATAATTATTTGGTAACTATTACATGATTTTGACATTAGTGTAGCCATTTTTGAATCAACATAGAATCTTTCTTCATTCGTACATCTTTCATTTATGTTCTTTATATCTATGTATTACTATAATTAATTGATTTTTAAGTTTGTTTTGGAATGTATTTTAACCGACTTCAAAAAAGGAGGAGGTTATCAATTCGTCGGAATCTTTTATGTTTTTTTTTTGTAAGTTCACCGATTACTCGGGATACGCCTGGACCGATTTAAGTCGACCGATTTAGAAAGTTGTTTCTTTGTTTAAAAGGGCATACTTGTCAAGTCGTCTTATTTTATCAAAATCGGTTGTGTAGTTTGGGGGTGAAATCAGTTTTAGTTTTGAAAAATTATACACCAACACATCGAAATGTCTAAAAAATATTTTTAGGTATAACACTAAGCAAACAAAAAAAAAGCTGTTTTTAAAATTTCACTTCTCATAAAATCAATTGAAAGAAAACTAACAATTATAATAACTGTGACAAATGACGTGACATGTTGCAATAAGAATGTAGACAGTAACACAATAGTTTTCCCAGTAGTTACGGTTGCAGGCTTGTCAGGTTGCAATGCCGTGAAGATAAGCATTTAGTTCAATGTCAGTATAAACAAGAACGAACACTGTTAACATAGGTACTTCACGTCTTTAGCCCTTACGGGGATGATACAAGGGACGTAAGACAACGCTCACACATTTCTAGATGATCTGCATGTGATAGAAAAGGGGCCGTCCAGATTTTACGTCACGCAGAATTTTAACTTTTCCATCCCCTCCACATTCTTGTCACGCTTTTTTCCTATTCATTTACAAACGAAAATCCGAAATAGCGATAGGTTGCTAGACTGTTTCTTGTTTAATTAGAAGGATGCTCAGTTTGGGCCTATTCTTTGATTGACTACCTTCTACGATTGCTCGGAAGGATTTGCAGCTGAATAAAAAGATTTCGACTGCGTTTTGCAGAAACAGATAAACATACATTTTCACGTCTTTATCCCTGACGGGGTAGATAGAGTCTAGGGCCGTAAGACCCAAAGCCCACGCTTAGCGTAGAGGGGGGTGTTAAGATGAAAAAGCAATCAAAATAGTGATGGGTTGCTAGACGCATCGCTTATACTTAAACATGATTCAAATCTCGCCCATTCCCTCGATCGGCTTTTACGAACTGCGCGGGAAGGCATTCTTAGTTTTTTCTTTTTTTGCCTGACCAGCATGGAAGAGTAGAGAGTGCGTTTTGCAGCCTATATAAAACAGTCTTTTATAAAATCTACTCATAGATAAAGCTACATACCGTACCAAAGAAATAAACACCTCGACGACCTCCGCGGCGTAGAGGTCACCATACTTAGTCCGCCATCCAGAGGTGCTGGGTGCGATCCCTGGTCAGGGCAAGTTGGAAAATTACCTTTTACAAATTGTCCTGGGTCTTGGATTATCTATATATTTATATATATAGTTGTTATAAAAAATTATATCGTTGAGTTAGTATCCCATAACACAAGTCTCAAACTTACTTTGGGGCTAGCTGAATCAGTGTTATTTGTCCATATATATTAATTTATTATCATTTATAAACACATATTTTCATATTTACTTACTCGTAGATGCTCGAAAAATATAGCGCTCATTAGGCAATCGAGTAAATAGAAGTTTCTAATAAGGCAACCAAAAAAGCAAATGCCTAATATCTTTGATATTTACTATTTAGAAACTCCCTGCTGCCTTGCACTGATGCAATGTTGACTACACTAATGTTTGACTGTCGCTGCAGTCAATATAGTGTGAATGCTAAATTGTGGAGACATAAACCCGGAAACCGGACGGAAAATCCGGCGTGGATGTTCACTAACGTAGAGCAGAATACAGAGCGGTAAATACCGCTTGTCTTTATAAAGTCTTAAAAAGAACCTTCAGGAAAGGAGACACTAAAAGTAATTTTGAGTCGACGTTTTTGAGCTTGAGCTATTCATATTTTGATTGTTGTGCCGAAAAGATCTTTGTGAAAATGAATTAACCTTTTTGTGTATAAAATTAATTAACTTAGCGGTTCGCGAAATCGTTAATAAAAAAATTTACCTTTTTGTGTATAAAATGAATTAATTTAGTGGTTCGCGAAATCGTTAATAAAAACCGATCAAAATAATAAATTATAATAAATAAATATATAGGGACAAATTATACTGATTGAGCTGGCCCCAAAGTAAGTTCGAGACTTGTGTTATGGAATACTAACTCAACGATACTATATTTTATAACAAAAACATATATAGATAAATACCTAAATTCTTTTTTGAACAGTTTTTTAGTATTATGAAGAAAACATCCGAAAAATTTCTGGGGCTCCTTGAATCCTTGACATATTTTATTCTCAAATCGAGTGGTATTAGCCACTCTGTGTAACCCTCAGTGTTACCCGTCCGGTTTTGCCGTCGATTCTGCCACAGCGCTAATAGCAATGTGTAACCGTTAGATAATCAAGATTTGCGAGAAGTAATGGCGGTGGACACGCGAGACGTACAGAAACGGTAACTGCAAACAGTTTTTATCTAAATAAACGTGAACGAGGTTAATATGGTCGTTGTCTATGGGTGGGCTCTTATCTTGCAAGAGCAAACTGTTAGAAGATGTTTGTGAACTTCCTCATGTCTGCTAATAATTGTAGGAACGAAACCTAATTTAGGGGCTTGATGGTCCGGTGGAAGTACGCATTGCTAGTGCTTTCGCAAGTTAAGCAGCCCGGGTTTAGTTTGCACTTGTATAGGTGATAAGATAAAAAATTTTTATTGCACCAATAAGGTGATATGGTGTAATAATAAAGGTGATAAGTGGAATAAAAGTTTCTCGAGTTTCTCCGAGCTTCGGATGGCCCGTTAAACCGTTGGTCCAGGGTGTCGTCATTGTATGGTAGTCGTCAAATTATGTTAGATGCCTTTTCTAGGTGCTCTCCCCTAACATACACGGAAAATGTTACAAACAATTTAGTTGTCATGGCAACTTAACGTTTTCAATATAATACATTCATTGCAACTCGATTTTGAAGCGCAATTGTCACTTTGGCCATATATATAGGGTCGCGCCTTTTTTTCTGGACTTTTTATTATTAACTAGACACTTTAACTGGCCAAATGCTTTAAATGGTTTTGGCATGTTCTTCTCCACATCTCCACATCGCATTCACCACCGTTATTTTTGAGGAAGCCCAGAAGCGGACATTTGCCTCTAAAGCAGCAAGCAGCTAATTGAAGCAGAAATTGACATTTTATCCTAAGATCAAAGAATCTCATCATTAACAGTTTTCTGGATCTTGCTATTAGAATATATTAGTTTACTCCCAAATTATATTGCAAGAACGGAATCTTAAGACATACGTAACTGTCCAAAAGACGGTCTGAATAACATCTCGGACGAGTTCGTGTGATCGTAACACAATCGTTGCTTTGTTTCCATCTTTTCACTTGGTTTCTGTAATTTTTGGTGAAGTTGTTTAACAATCCGTGCACGAGAAAAAAATATTAATTAGAATAGATTTTTTTATTAATTATTACATTGTCATCTCAAGTAAAATTATTTTTGACTTTCGTCAAAAACAGGAGTCCTCTGTCTGTTTGTCTGTGGCATAGTAGCTCTCGCACGGATGGACCAATTTCAATGCGTTTTTTTTTTAACGTAAAAGCAAGTTTCCTTACGGTGCTGGGTTATGGTTGTGAGACATCGGGTCACTGGTTCATACATAACTTACTGACCCCCCCCCCGCCCCCAACTTATAAATCATAAGTTATGGGGAGTGCAAGCTTGAAAGTCGGGGTTCTTTTAATTGTCTTGGCAAATATACTTGTTCCTATAAGATTGAACTAATCAAAAATCTAAATTTAATTTAGATCGAATCAAATCAATGATTTTTTTTTTAATGAAATGCTTTCAGAAGGAAATTTAATAGTAAACTTTTTATTAACAAATCTTTATAAGCAACGCGGAAATCGATTGACGATAACTGTGATCAAGCATTAGAAATCGTCATCGGTTAGTGTGTCAGCCTCAATTGTTGTACAAGTGTCTAGACATGCTCAGAGTTAATTTTATTACCTTTTCGTGATGGAGACTAAGCACAGCTTTTATCTAAAATACTATACACTATCCCGCCTTGATGGGGCAGACAAAGCATTTCGGGTTTTGCGTTCCGGGGCTGCAAGACCCAAATGCATCGGTACTTTTAGCGTGATGGTGGGCGAGAAGATGGAAAAAGGAATCAAAATAGTGATGGGTTAACCCTTTTAACTTGATTCGCATTTTCGCACATTTCCTCGATCGGCTCCTACGATCAGCGCGGGGAGAGAAGGGAAAGTGCTTCGCTATCGCGATGGGTCACATTCGGAATCGAAATTTTTTGATAGACATTACAAGTAAAATAAATGCGTGTAAAAAGGAACATTATTTCGCGTGAAGCTTTTTTTTGCAGCTACTTTAGCGTGTGAAGGTGCCAATCACTTCCACTAGCCACTGGAGCTTGCGTTTTGTAATTTTCATTTAAATATGAAAAATAACTGGCCAAGTGCGAGTAGAACTCGCGCTCGAATGGTTCCGTACCATTATCTATAAAAATCATGTTTGTTGTATCGGAGCCCCCTTAAATATTTATATTAGTGTCCGACCGAATTTTCGGTTTCAGTTTCGTTTTCGGTTGAGTTTCGGCAAAAACACGAGTTTCGGTGTAGTTTCGTTTTCGGCGGCAAACTTGCCGAAACTACAACCGAAACCGAATGTGCATTCGGGAGTTTTCGCGCTGTGATCGGTCATGTTCGGCGCGTTGAATGAACTAATGAATCCCATCAGAAGCTCATGTCCTGACTCGCTTGTTTGTTTGCTGTTCGTTTTGTTTTGTTGTGGTGGCGAGTTTTCGAGCTATTTATTTTGAATTTGGTAAGTTTTATCCCGTTTTATGTCGTTATAACTTAAGAGCGGGTAGTAAACATCAATAAAATATTCAATATGGCTGATAAAAGTAACATCAAGTTTAATCTAACCTTTAATTATTATTTTTTTGGTTTGCTTTACTCTTTCGCAAATGCTATATGTAAACAAACATTAGTTAGGTAGTTAGTAATGACTATAGTGCATTTCATGGTGATAATATTATGTATTCAGAGTTTTAAAGTTCATTTTAGTATTTATTACCAAGGTATCCAAGTGGCAAGTACAATAGATACTAACTTACGTACTACCAATTTTGTTTTGTGAAATTATTATTATGTGTAATAATATAAGAGTCTATCCACTCAAACAAATACCTATTGTGAGTATTTTTGAGGCGCAACTAATATTTTTTTCTTAAATAAAGGTTCCTATGTTGATTATTAATAAATGAAAATGTCGTAGACTGCTTGTCTCCCTCAAAATATGATCCTTGTAAGGAAGTTTTGGTTTCGGTTTCGGCCGAAACAGAGACCGTTGCCGAAATTCGTTTTCGGTTTCGGTTTCGGTCGTAAAACTAGTTTCGGTCGGACACTAATTTATATGATTTTAATTTAAATAAATATATAACCAAATATTCTGTGAGAAAGTCAAGCGGCTACCTGTTAACGTTATCAATACTTGTATCAAGCAAAAACGGCAAAAAATCTCGTTTGTTGTAAATTTCAACTGTCTAGCTATCACGGTTCATGAGATACATCCTGGTGACAGACATACAGACGGACGGATGAACAGCGTCTTAGTAATAGGGTGCCGTATTTACCCTTGGGTACAGAACCCTAAAAACACAGCCGCTAATCGACGCTAAGTAGGTTACTGAAAGGAACAATTCGTTATTTATGTTTGGGTGTTTTTGATGTAATACTACCAACTTAAGTCAGTCAAGTTTGATGATTCTGACACCACTACTGTAAGTTCATTCGACATGCAACTACATGGGTTGCAATTTTCTGTGCTGTTATTATGAAAAATGTTGACATGGTTCGGACATGTAGAAAGGATGGATGAAAGGAGATTCACTAAAAGAGTCTACAAAGCAAACTTGAGTGGAAGAGCGGGTCAGGGTCGTCCTCGACGAACGTACCGCGATCAAATTGCAGACGTTCTTAAAAAAGGAGAGGTTAGAAGTACCCGTAACCGGCGGGCATGCATGAAGAGAGTGATGAGTGTAGATGAAGCGAAAGAGGTCTGTCAGGATCGTAGCAAGTGGAGGTCCTTAGTCTCTGCCTACCCCTGTGGGAAACAGGCGTGATAATATGTATGTATGTATGTATGTTATTATGAAGGGTCACGTAGAAGTAAGTATTTATTATGTAGTGTATAATATATATGTAAATATTGTTAGGCCCATCGCCAATCTGTCGCCGACCAGAATGAAATAGTTCTCGCAAGAACTTAAAGTTATGATAAATGATGAAATCGACAGATTATTAGCTAATGAATACAAGTACAAGTATGCCGAGTGGGGCGATTGAGCTATTTAACGTGAACAACTTTCATACGCGATCGACATTGGAAACTCGAAAAATCTTTCTAGATTCCCCTACAAAATGTCGTTCATTCTCACTAATACCATTGAAATTTATCCCATGGTACTACTGTAACTTTAAGGTCGCTGTAGGGGCCGGCGCACATATGGCGAAGCACAACGCAGAACATTTTTCACTGCAAACTATTATCGACATTGTCCTCTTCGAAATAATATCCAATCTCCGGTCAGGGCAAGTTGGAAAATGGCCTTTTTCAAATTGTCCTGGGTCTTGGGTGTTTATCTATGTATGTATTTGTTATAAGATATAGTATCGTTGAGTTAGTATCCCATAACACAAGTCTCGAACTTACTTTGGGGCTAGCTCAATCAGTGTAATTTGTCCGTATATAACGTATTTATTATTATAGCCTAGTCGCAATTCGCCATATGTGCGTAAGTATTGGTTAATTCATTTTGGATATTATTTCAAAGAGTACAATGTCGATAATAGTTTGACAGTGAAAAATGCTCTACGCTGCGCTTCGCCATATGTGCGCCGGCCCTAGTACCATTGATATAATTTATTTATTTATTTTTAATAATAACTTAAATCTATCGTTACAGTTTTCACCAATATGATAGACAAGCGCGAATATAATTAATTATAACACAAAACACATAATGCAACTCTTGTAAATTCATTCAGAGAACAGGTAAAAATGTCAATTCTCGCTGCGATTTGGTTAAGCGTGCGCAGCGTCCGTGTTAGCGGCGTTTTTTTCAGTAGCTGTGTGCGAGAGCACCACGAATAATGGAGGGCGGAGGCGATATTGATGGTACTAGTGCGACTAGAACACAACTGCGAGTCTCAGTAGTTCCATTATCAATATTTCCCAAAGAACAGCAGGGTACTATAAGGAAAATATTCTGGGATGTTCTAGTGGTAATTTTACGTTCGAACTAATGCGCCTAGGGGAAAATATGAGTGTCAGTAGTTTTTTTTTTAATGTTGTTTACTTTGGGGCCGTATGGCTTTTGGTCTAGAATAAGATGTTGGGTCAATTGAACACAATTGTATAAAAGCATCGATTCCTTCGTATGCACAACTCATATGTGAATTATTTCCATTAGAAAAGTTGATGGTCTAAGACGCTGTTTCAAGTATGTACCGACTAGACCAGTTAAGAACCTTATTGAAAATATCAATATGCCTGCCTTTATTTACGTTTGATTGAACAAGATGGACACAGAGCGAGATGGACGTACTGTCGAGAGAGAGAAAAGCGGTAATAGGACGAAAGTGGAATCCGGCCAGACCGGCTGATTCAGGAAGAGCAATGTCCAGGGTTCGAAATTGACTTTCTACGGCCTTACGACCTTTACAATAGAGCACAAAGTTGAAGAGCCTGTTGACACTTTTACTTTTTTTTTATTAACGTGATTTAAAGATATAATAGGCTCGGTTTACGGTGTGTTTAGATGTAAGGTGCGTATGAGGTAGTAAACACATTGCATTTTTATTTTTTACCAAACTTCTGGTAATGTCATGGTTCATTGGTTCATTTGCTAATGAGACATGATTAATGATAAGTTAAAAAGAAAACTAAATTAATTCTATAAAGTATTTAAATGAGAAATATTTCTACTTATGACTTAAATTTGCGACATGACTTAAATGAGTCCCGCTACGCAGTTTTATATTAAGTACAAGTTCAGATTATAATAATATACTTATTATTTTCCAAAACTACGTTCTCATGGCAAAGTAAGGAGAAAATGTTTGATCAGATGTTCCTTCGTCGATAGTTCTGGACTCGTAGAGGGAATCTATTTTTTTTATTATTTTCATGCCAAAGAATTACCTTACTCCAAACTTTTCTATTCGTATATAGGTATGTATCTATATATATTTTCCCAAAGAGAGTTGAAGCCAGGAGGCGGCCAGTCTTAAAATTATAGCCAAACTGTTTAAACTGTTGCGGCTTTTCTTCTCGATTTTGCATGGTCTTCGGCATGCTTGTGTAACTATATTTGGAGAAGAATACATGCAAATCATATTTGTAAAAGAAATAGCGGGAAGCTCCCCAGGCTCCGAAGCAGCACGGCTGAGGATGCAACCGGGAACGCACTAAGATAAAGAAGATACATATTGATAACATCTTTATCGCTTACTGTGTTGACAAGCACAAACTTGTTCCAAACATTTGTGCACTTGAAATATACCTTCAATGCGACACAAATAAGTTGAACAAAAACGGCGGACTTCAAAGCATTTTTGTACAAATTCCCAGCACGTAGGTTAAACCAAAATGGCGGTTATCGGCGCAGGTACAAATATTGCGCCGACGACTGCCATTGTGGTTCAATTTACGTGTCGGGAGTTTGTACAAAAATGCTTTGAAGTCCGCCATTTTCGTTCAACTTATTTGTGTCGCATTGTACATTCCTGGTTTATTGAAATAGTTATCAAGTTGATGCAGCTAGCCAAGGTTGGCCAAAGCTTAAATTGCGGTGAACGGCGATTTTGAAAAGTTTCCAAGCCAAAGATACCGGTTTCGATTCGAAAGATATGGACCGTGCCACCAGACATGTATTTATATTTATTTATTTAGTTACTTTGTCGTAAAAAGGTCAATAAACAAGGTTTTAGTTTTAAAAACTATGCCTTGTTTTTCTTATTTGCTGACGAGCGGTTAAAAAGTTCGTATGTCAAATTTGGTAGGAAAGAAGTCATAATTTCTACATCTCCAAAGGTAAATTAGAAAATATTGCTTGGCATTATCTCCTCGGAAACAGCGTTTGATTGTGTCTGTAGTTTCTAACTTGAATCGATAAAAGTACAAAGTGAAAGAGAATATTGTGATTACCTTGGATCCATTGTTATGTACATCCAGAATCCAGATATATTCGAGAACAATCCACTATTTAGACACAGATCCACCTGGCAGATAGCGTACCACAAATAATTCACTTTCTTTTCACTTAAACAAAATCTTTCACTTCGATCTTCGAATTTTGAATTATTTTTTCTGAATTGCCACGATTGAGGTTGAGGTTTCCACTGATTGATTATTTGGTTCTCTTTTTAAATGCTCGTGTTTTAGCGACAGTTAGAAAGCAGTTCCGGACTTTCTTCGTGCGCGTGCGCCGAGTAGCTATGGCTGGCAACGAGTGAGGTGTGGCGACCATTGATACCGGTATAGACGCGGTTATTGCATTTTTCTCGTCTATAATTTAATCGGTTTTGATGGAAAACACCTTTTTGCTTGAGCGATTGCTTTGCTATTGTCATTTGTCATGTAAAGTCTTGTGACATTGTTTGAGTAATAGAGATTTTTTTGATGTTACACTTACTATTACTGATAGAGCATAAAATTAAAAAAAAATTTTCATTGTTGATTTAAAATTGAAAAAAAAAGTTATTTTTGAATTCTTTATATTGTTAATTAATTATTATGATTATTCAACTCCCATGATATGGTTATTACTCATCTATTAATACGATCTTTTTTGCCCCTATTTTCACTTCATATTTTCTTCGTTGATTTTTATTACTCAAGAGAGATAGCCACTTTTTCCTAAATGACAACTTGCAGCAGAGATAATTTCATGCATGATTTCCTATCATTAGTCACAGCCATCACACTGATTTCGTTTAAAATCATTCCATAACTCATGGAAAATTTAAACCTTGTTTGTTTTAAATATTTTTGTATTAATGCAAATTTTTTTTATTTGTTTATATTGTTTGAACATCTACATCCCATCTTAGCGCGTTCTCGGATGCACCTCAGCCGTGCTGCTTTGGTGCCCGGTGGTGCGGGTTTCGCCTAGAGATGTAAAGAACTCGAGTCTTTTTAGTCCTAAATTTTAGGCTCGGCTGACAAATCGCACAGCTCTACTCGTTACAACAAGACCCCCAGACTAGAGCACTTAAGTCTACATAAAGACTCGAGCGCAACATGGCGCTCAGGTCTTGTTTCGCGCTCGAGTCGTTTTACGCGACGAGTCGCGCTCAAGTTCTTTTCCATTTGGAGTTCCTTTATAAATAAACAGGGAATAAAATATGTAACTTTTTTGAGATATAATAGTAAATTAGTTATTTTTGTAACCGATTGATCAAAAACTAAGGGGAGGTATAAATTTTACACTTTGACGTACATTTACAGGACGTTAGGCACAGAATATCTAATATAGTCAGACCATCAAATTCGGTAAGTTTCTGCCCCAGTAACGCACATCTCTTGAGGTACACAGAACCTAATAATGCCATGCCTAAAGGCCACATTCAGCATGTTGCCACATGAACTATGTATTTTTAAATTAATCAACCTTGATACGCTCAAGACTCGATACACTCCAGCTCTTTTTAAGACTCGAGTTCTTTTTGAGACGTGAGCTTCTTTTTAAGACTCGAGCTCTTTTTGAAATACGAGTTCTATTTTGGCGCTCGAGTTTTCGAGAAAAGACTGGAGCTCGGCTCGACTCAAGGCTCTGAGTTTTGTTAGTACACCGAGTCTTGTAAAATTGAGCCGAGTCTATCGAATTAAGACTCAAAGACTCGAGTTCTTTACATCTTTAGTTTCGCCTTTTCCCATCAAAAGATTAATTGGTCACGCAAAGATGTCATTCACGATTGTTATCTCCCTTAAGTAAAGTTATTAAGTAGTTAAAAAAGCTAGCTCAATCAGTAAAATTTGTTCGTATATATTTATTTATTTGTATTTATATTATTTACGTATTTTGATAGATCTTTTATAAATCATGCCAACTTTGGCGGACTGTCAATCTGAAATTATATTTAGGCGAATTCGACACCAGTATAACTATTCTTGGGATAATCTTAATCTTTGAATTTAATCTCGAATAACTTCGCTGTCGTTTATCCATTCTATTCCTGGACTAAGTTATCCTTGGTATTGTTAAGGGGTTACCTGAATTTTCCGGGGTCCAGTGCTGCCCCCATTTTAAATAAATCATTTGATAGGAAACGGAGACATCGTTTAAAATTTTGCTTGCAGGCTCTAGATAACCCTTTAAAATATTTTATGAATTACTGTTTACAGTTTAAAGTGAGAACGTGAAGCTTTTCTACGCACAATTGCGAAAAACGGCCACTTTTGGCGGTGTAAATAGCTTACTCTCTAAAAGACAACTTATTCTTACAGTATTAAAATACTCCCAGATTCACATCTTATTCTTGGATTAATAATTGTTATTCTCGAAATAAATTTTTAACTAGTTTGGTCGATTCCACCCTTAATAAAATAATATTTTTTTCTTAAGTCTGTTCTTATATTGAAACCATGCTAGTCCGCCACCCAGAGGTACCGCGTTTGATCCCTGGTCAGGGCAATTTGGAAAATGGCCTTTTTCAAATTGTCCTGAGTCTTGGATGTTTTTCTATGTATGTATTTGTTTTAAAATATGGTATCGTTGAGTTAGTATCACATAATATAAGTCTCTTACTTTGGGACTAGCTCAATCAGTGTAATTTGTCCCTATATATTTATTTATTTAATTATTATATTATTATCTTTTCGGTACAATAAAGAGACAACTAACTGATACTTTCCTAAATGCTCTCCAAAATGACGTGCAGATCAGCACGTATGCCGGTGCGAAATGACCTGGAGAAAGTTTATGTAAATGTTATGACCAGTAGAAATGTAACGCTCAGTAAAATAAGAGCTTTAATTGACCGAACGAGCATGAAGCGTCTCCGTTTCAGGTCGGGCGAAAACTCGTTCGTATTTCTGTACTCCAGGAAACAATGACTTAATAGGTTAGTGCACATACTATACTATAAAATCAAAGGTATAACAAGGGCTACTGTTGCTTAAGAAAAAACAAGGTTTAGGGTTCCCCGCAAGAAGAAAATAAAATCCACCTGGAGGAAGTTTAGGTTAATGATGAGCCTCCGTTTCAGCTTGGGCGAAAACTCGTTCGAATATTTGTACTCCAGAAAACTATGACTATAGGTAATAGTACACATACTTTACTAGGAAACTATGACTATAGATAATCGTAGTACACATACTACATAGGATTTTAAAAAAGATGGATTTTCCCGAAAAAAAAGTAAAACTCAGATCTAAGTCCACGCAGACGAAGACGCGGGCTGAGCTGGTCCTGTATTTATTGCTATAATTGGTAGTAAAACATAAACGCGCTATATTTACTGCAATATCCATTTTATTTGGCCTAAAAAAATATTTTGTAGTAAATATAGCGCGTTTATGTCTTTTCTATAGAGCAAAGTTACTACAACCGTTAAAGCAGATTAAGTTTGTTTACGAATACTGGATTCATTGTAAGGGCCACTGGACCCTGTCTTCGCCTATCGGATAAATTATTTCGTTTTTTCCATTACGGGGGAGATTGAGCCTTGGTCAAGTCATATATCAGTTATCTATATATATAAAAGCGAAAATCACTCACTAACTCATCACGAAATCTCGAAAACTACTTAGCCAATGAAGATGAAATTTGGCAGAAAAGTAGATTGTGACTAGGAGACGTCCGCTAAGAAAGGAGTTTTGGAAATTCTATCCCTAAGGGGTTGCCAGTTTGTATCGTCTTTTTAAAGTAAGACACATGAAATTCTTAGTTTATTTTAAAAGTTAGTAGAAAATACTAATACATTTGTAGCGGGAGCGAGGTGATATGCTCGACCGCCACAAAGGGAAGATCTTCCCGCCAGGCATGTTGTTGCGCCTGGGGAACCGCGGCTCCGACGGTGTATCGTCGGAAGTTGTATACATATGCAGCGAATCGGGCGAACTCTAAGATCGAGATGTAGGATACTGCTGGCGCCATCTCATATGCTTCTTGTGAACTATATCGTCGGTTGTCTCTTCATTGTAGTTCCTCATAGTGGCCGTAGAGGTCGCCACAGGACTCCCTCCCAAGACCGGAGGTCTGATAGCTTTATTCAAGTACAGTCTGTGCTTCATGTCGTAGCTTGCAAGTGCCAGATGATACTTGTCCCAGTGAGTCGGAAGTGAATTGCTTGCTCGTGGCCTGCGGTGAGACGAGACCGTGCTGAGCGTGATCGTAGTCTGCGGTGAGTCGAGACTGTGTAAAGCGATTTCGACTTGTTGGCGCCGGAATGATGTCCTGCCGGAGTGCCACGATGGAGAGTAGATGCCTCAGATCCAGGGTGTGATGCTGCGGGGGATGCGCCGGTCGCTGAAGTCGTCGAGTGAGTTGTGGGTGCTTGGTATCAGGACCAGGAAGCTCGGTGATTCGGCTGCGATGGACCTGAAGATTGACCCGTTGCGCTGGCTTGCTGTGAGACTGCTGCTGACCAGTATTGAGTGAGAGGGAGGAGAAATGACGACAGAGTTCGACGATGCTGAAGAAGGCTGCTGATGATGGAGAAGGTTGCTTCCAATCACGTCGGGGTCACCACTGTAGCGGGAGCGAGGTGATATGCTCGACCGCCACAAAGGGAAGATCTTCCCGCCAGGCATGGTGTTGCGCCTGGGGAACCGCGGCTCCGACGGTGTATCGTCGGAAGTTGTATGCAGTATATGCAGCGAATCGGGCGAACTCTAAGATCGAGATGTAGGATACTGCTGGCGCCATCTCATATGCTTCTTGTGAACTATATCGTCGGTTGTCTCTTCATTGTAGTTCCTCATAGTGGCCGTAGAGATCGCCACACATTTATAAGATTTTGAAAATTACATTTCTATAGGGGTGAAATAGGGGTTGCAAGTTTATATGAATTTTCGTCATTTTTGAAGCGAGACACATGACATTTTTGAATTAGTGGTCAATAAAAA
Organism: Acrobasis suavella; assembly: GCA_943193695.1. Classification (NCBI taxonomy): domain Eukaryota; kingdom Metazoa; phylum Arthropoda; class Insecta; order Lepidoptera; family Pyralidae; genus Acrobasis; species Acrobasis suavella. The sequence goes on from OW971948.1 coordinate 11,011,115, forward strand.
AATAATAATACAGACATTAGATTTTAAAAATGGCATTAGGAAACGGAAACGGGAACGGGAACGGGATATTAAAATACAATTAAAACGTAAAAAAACCAATTAAAGATCATATTAGAACCATTTTCGACTTCTACGCGGACGAAGTCGCGGGTTACAGCTAGTATTTTATGAATAGGTAGGTATGTCAGATGTAAACAGGAAGCCTGCAAACTTAACATCAGTGATGGCCAGCAGTAGAATTGAAAGAAAAACAAAAACATTATTTTTATATAAGATTTTTTTTTAATATTTATAGTTGAAATATTTATAAATATAAACATTCACATGATGGAATTGTTTTTTTCGTGTGTGTAAGTGATCGACACTGTTGTCAGTTTTTTCAGGTCGCCTAAAGGTGTCTGACATAGCTTGACGACTGCCATACAATGAGGACAGCCGGGACCAGCGGCTTATTCGTGCCTTCCGAAGTACGAAGGAACTCAAGAAATTTTTATGCCACTTGTCACCCATCCAAGTGCGGACCACGCCCGGTGTCGCTTTACTTGCGAAAGCGCTATTAATGTGCAGTCTCACCGGGCCACCGAGCTTCTCGTGATGTACTAATACCAACTTATTGCCGTGTAAAAGTGCCTACAAAGGCCTAACTACTGAACAAACATTTGAGTTTTTTTATTCAATCTGACAAAGGAAATGTGTTGGTGACAAACCTTGCAACTCAAACTGGTTTCTGATTCAATTATAACGGGCATGATGATGGCATGCCGTGTCGATATCCTTAGCAATTACAATCCCGTTGTAGAGAAGTAGGCTTCAGTTTGTGTACAAAGTAGCAACGAATAATGTCGAAATTTTCATTTTTTTTATATACGGACAAATTACACTGATTGAGCTAGCTCCAAAGTAAGTTCAAGACTTGTGTTATGGGATACTAACTCAACGATATATATTTTATGATAAATACACATATAGATAAACACCCAAGACCCAGGACAATTTGAAAAAGGCCATTTTCCAACTTGCCCTGATCGGGGATCGAACCCGGAACCTCTGGGTGGCGGACTAGCATGGTAACCACTACGCCACGGAGGTCGTCGTACATATGTATATTCTCGTAGTATAACTTCTGACAAAATATACTGAAACTATTATAAGGGTGAATTCAGTCTATGATATACTAAAAAGCTTTCTCCAAGGAACATTATTATAATTTCCAATCACTTTTTTTCTTTATAAATAGGTTGCCTGGAAGAAATTGCTTAGCGATAAGGCCGCCTTTTGCGCATTTCCTAGTTTTAAAAAAAATATTTCCTGTATTTATTTATTTATTTTGTGCAATTAAAGGTTATTGTATTGTAACATATATCGAATTATGAAAATCAGTAGCTGCGCCCCGAGGTGTTACCCGTGGAAAATGTCGCCTATGTGTAAATCCAGGTTGTCGGCTACCTGCATACCAAATTTTATCAAAAATTGTCCAGCCGTTTGCGCGTGAAGAAGCAACAAACATACACACTCACAAACCTACGAGTATATACCTATATTATTAAAAGTGTGATTTTTCTGCTTTCGATTCGAAGGCCAAAATTTTTTTTCAACGGTATATGTTCGTTGGGTAAATTTGTTCAGTATCTTGGGCTACATTCACTGTTAAAATAGTTTCAGTATATTTTGATACAAAAATACGAATAGTAAAGATTTTATATTAGTTTTTGGATTCGGCTAAAAGCATAAAGTGCGGAGTCATCATCACCATCATATCAGCCACAGGAAGTCCACTGCTGGACATAGGCCTCCAAATTTCCAAAACGACCGATTGGAAGCAGCCTGCATCCAGCGCTTTCCTGCAACCTTGCTCAGGTCATCTGACCATCTAGCAGGTGGGAGTCTTACGCTTCGCTTGCCGGTATGTGACCGCCATTCGAGAACCTTTCTGCCCCATCGGACATTGGTTTTTCGCGCTATGTGCCCCGCCCACTGCCACTTCAATGAGCTTATCCGCTTGGCTATGTCAGGGACCTGGCAGAGTGCGGAGTAAAAGGTAACAGTAAATATCCATAGCGCCATTTAAAATCAAACTTTATGGTTTTTTTGTTCTTGACACTTCTTCTTTTTAGTTTCTTTCTAAAATATAAGTAACATTGCAAGTGCCGTAATGAATATGTATGTCTTTTGGTGCCATATAGTCGTGTTTAGCTTAAAAGTCCTGTAGTTCTTATGTAAACATTAGCACCTAGTCATTAGTACTTACGATACCACTTAGCGCAGATTGTGCAATTGAATTTCCTACTTACTAAAAAAGGGTTATATGTACGACAAAATGTATTTCAAAATCGTCGGTATTTCAAATTAGATGTCTAAGGTGTTACGTATAAGGAATACCCGAAAAATGTTGACGTCACGGTAATGTGTGGGCCAGTGTTTATAAAGCTAGTAATTCTTTTATGAAAATTGATAGGAACCAAAATGTATAACATGTAATCTATGTCCTAAGGATTCCATCCATTTAAATCTGTCTGTCTGGCATTTCCAAGTTTGTGCAAAATAAAGAAATACATGTACATACACAAACGCTAAAAATGTTTCACTCCTTCTTTGCGGATTCCTAAGCAGGTGAGGAAATGCAACTGGGAACGCGAGAACATGAGAGAAATATTAGCTCTTAAACTGGGATTCAAAAATTTACACTTTGCTCTTTTCAGTAAGCTAAGTACTAGTAGTTCGCCGCGAACTTAGACCTCGCAATTGTTATTTCTAATACAAGTCAGTTCCTTAAGTAACACCTAGACGGCGCTATCCAAAGTTAGAACGCGCTATGGTTTCGTTCGCTACATAATTGCGGACATTTTAATTAATATATCAAAAACTACTGAACCAATTTGGATGCCCAACGAACTTGAAAGTTCTATTGATATTTTCTATATGCTTAAATTTCATCAAAATTGGACCATCGGTTCGGCAGTTATCGCGGTACAAACATACATAAAAACACACATATACATACAAACAATGTGTTTCCGCCCCCAACTCGTACCTATACAGGGTTACTTTTAAAACATCAGCAACCTGTTTGGAGCAAATTCAGCCCATGATACTGAATTACTTTACATAAAAACAACTATCGAAAAATGAAACAAAATAAAAATTCGAAATTTTTGTTTCGTTGTTTTTATGGAAAAAAAAATTGTAGATTAAACTTGCTCCAAAAAAGTTGCTGGTGTTTTAAATGTATATTATGTTATTTCTCAATAACAATTTTCATACAAAAAAACTGCATAATAGTACTTCGTGAATATTAGCGGTGCCGCCCTCTGTTGAGCGATAGAATACTTAAGTTGAAAATGTGAGTGCTGCCATCTGCCGTCGAGTAGCTGAAATAATTTAGTTTTATAAACACTTAACAGATGGCGACTATTTTCATTTAAGTAGCGCGTATTAAAATTCATAGGTAGTTCTTATTGACACTAACATTTTTAAAACTAATATTTGTATATATAAATGTAAAGTTTGATTAGGTAATAATTTGCAGGTTTTACAAAAAAATATGAGGTGTATAGGCTTTGTCGTGTTATGATAAGGTTGGGAAAAGACCTGGAATGTAATTTCCTCCAATTGAAAAATAATGTGCGAATAGCCCTAATTCGAATCAAAAATAACCCTGTAATTAAAGATTGAATTGCAATGACAATGAGTCATGCCGCCATTACGAAGATTATGTAAACGCAAACTAAAACTTTAGGCTTTCTGCACATTAGCGGTTTTTTTGTTATATTTCCTAGTATGCAAGACTATAAATTAATATTGTTCATTCTTCTAACTAATGTTTGTTCATTTTGTTATTTCAATTCAAATAGGGTTGCATATATAATGAAAAAATCTGTTCAATTCCAGATCAACTATTTAAAATTTAATTACTTTCTTTTAAATATTCAGTAACTTAAGTAATCCTCATATTAATCTTAGCAGTAATTGGAGGATCCAAACAATATACGTAAAAATAAAAGGTTTTTTTTTTATATATTTTAGCATAAACAATGTCGCCCAAAAAAGTTGGGCTTCGCCATTAGTTGCCGTTTCGGTTGCTTTCAAACTTATTATTTTATTTATCTATACTATACTGTTTAGTGCAATGAATACTAGGTACCGACTAATTTAAGTGCAGATTTTTGTGAATATATTTTCTTAAAAATATGCATTTTTGAAATCAGCGATATAATATTGAACAATATAAATAACTTGATATAACGAGGCCAGACTTTTACGAATAAGTACAGCTAGTCACCTACTTGTATTTCAAATTTATGCAGTGCAAAACAGAGCCATAAGGCAACTGTCATACAATGACTACGCACTTATTTAAATTCTGGTCGTTTTGAAAATGCCATAAAAGACGTAAATGTGTCACCGGCCTAAGAGCGATCATCGATCTCTTCTGCCGATTTCTCGATTACGCATTTTATGTATTCGTGTAGTAACCATTAAAGAAAGACCTTAGATACAGTCTACCACATTTTAACTATTGAATATATGTTTCATACATAATTACATACAGAGCCCGGGCCATGAGACCAAAATGCCACATTAAAAATTCAATTTTTTATTCAGTAATTAGACCTTTACAGGTATTTTTACACGTCAATAAGTATAATTAATATACATTACGTGTAGTGTATTTTATACATAAATTGATTTTTTTTAAGAATAGCTACCGATACAATTAGCTCTTCGCAAAGACCAGTGCTGAGAAGAAACGACGAAAGAAATTAATTTTCGCCTACTCACCGGTTGGGCTTTGTCATATTGTTATTATGTCTTTTAATTAATAAAAACTTATAAGAATATAATACGATTTTGACACATAATAACATGTAATGCTTGCAAATGAGTTCACAAACATAAATTATGTAATAAGAAATACTAAGTAGCCAAAAAAACAAAGCCGAGCTAATAAAATGACCAGTCCCACGTATTGGTGTTAAAATTCGTTACACATCAAATGGTTATAATAGAGCCTGGAAACTACACATACATATGTATGTTGTAAAGTCTAACAAAATATACTCGTACTAAAAGTTTTATAAGTGTAGATTAAGCTCACGATACTAAGAAAGATTCTCCATTCAATAAGGAACATCTATCGATAGGTATATAAGTAAAAATGCCATTCCATAAAAAATCAGATCATCTAATCGGTAAATTTGTATGGAAGACTAACTAAAAAAATTTGATTTTGGCTATTTCAGGTAATAAATAGATAACTACAAATTACACAGATGGAGCTAGCCCCAAAGTAAGTTTATTAAGTGGAATGGATACTAACTGAACGATACTGTGTTTTATAATAAATACATACCTGTAAAGATTAACACCACAGACACAGGACAATTTTAAAGAGTTTGTTTTCATAAATAATTCAGCTTTTGCTACATTTTATAAGTTTAATATAGAAAATGTTTTTCCGAAAATGTTGGTGGTCTGGCCCTAACGGAAGACCAAGCACCGCTGGTCGTGGTTATTGTATGCACAATGACAGTGTGCCGTTTTAGTACGTGCCAACACGAGTTACGGCTTTTTGTGTATTTCACGGGTTGTAAAGTTGGAGTAATGGGATACGCACGTGTTATTGTAGGCTGACGCATAGTTTTATACATCTGTATAGCCACAGAATAAATACTAGAACTAACGTACAGAAATCTCTACTCAATGTGGTTAACGATATTGTTTAATTTAGCTCGCGTCAGAACTCCGCATCTTCGGTTAGATACCTATAAATCCACTGCAAGCCAATTTCATTCTTATTACTCTCCGGAGTGGTCGCCGCGCGCATAGTAATAATGTAGTTATGTTTTCGATACATAAACAGGGAGTGACACAGGCCTGATATAGTTCCGTAACTCAACAGTGCACCTGGTCACCAGAAGGCTATAATTTATTATTTATTACGACTGTATAGATACACATAGTTTTCATCCCCTTAGAATAGGACAGAGCCAAGCACGACACAAATTCCACTCGTGAGAAAAATAGGTTCCCTTTATGCAAGGTAGGTATTAAATTTTTCTATGGAAATCAAAAAAACTTATGACAATACCATGTCTCTATATGTCTTTTAGAGATTACAACATTGGGTCCTTAGGACGCCTGACACACCCTGTGACTCAAAAAACATACGGAGATATGGCATATGTTTGTATGTTTGTTTAGGTCAAATCTTGTAACTCAATTTTCAAACAGTTATACTTAACCGATTGAGCTGAAATTTTGCATACTTGTGTAAGTTGGATGACAATACAATATGATGTAGACAATGACCTATTCTAATGATGGAGCCGGGAAATATTCTACAGACCTCAGTAATAAAACAACAAGCTCTTTATGGTAGACAATGTCTAGGGTCTGATCACATTGACGGAAGGTGGTCGATGGAACTCATTAACAAAACGACGCAACCCCGCCGAGTTTAGGCTTATTACATTTGCCTTGATGAGTACTTAGGGCCTTACAATAAAAGCTAAAAAAGATTTTTTGATATAAAACTTATTTTAGATTCATTCATTTATAAAATAGAGGCAGGAAACATAAGCGCGCTCCTCAAATTATACATACTAGGTAATAACAAAAAATCTAATTGAATTTTATTTCTCCGAGTCGGAAATCTAAAATAATAATTTGTAATATATGGGTGAAGGTGAAGGTGAAACTAGAAAAGAAACTGAAAATTTCTACATTTGGCGAAATTAATTCGCACGAGATGCAAAATTATTGTAATTTAGCCGTGTAAGATATAGATGTACTAATATAATCTGTCCATGGTCTATGAATTTTCTACGTGATAAAAATCTACCATGGATACTCACATATATTATGAATTTGTTAACTTAATGTTGTTAAATAGATCCACGCCGTGATAAAATATGCTCTATCAGTACCAATAGGGATGTGGTAACAAAAATATTTTTGATAGATTCTTTCTTCTCTTTAGATAGTTTTTAAAAAGGATGGTTTACGGATTTTTTCTTTTTCTATAGCAATAGCAAATAATGACGAGGTTACAGCGCATTAAAATTTCGCGTGACGTAACGATCAGCTACGATTTTCAAACAATTTTTTTTAAATCACCCCCTCCGAAACTTCGAAGCTCTGTTTCTTTGTGAATTTTTACTACTTAACTAAACAGCTAAACTAAAAAACAATATATTTTTTAGCCAGTGCACATCCCTATTAGGTGCCATTTAGACTATTACCGACCGAAACCCATTTACAACAGCTACCGTCCGCCTGACAAGTTGCACTAGATACAGTATCTTACGACCATTTTCCTTGCCAGCCCCAGTTTCGAATCGAAAGTTGTCCGTAATGTCCGAGCCACAATACCTCATCAACAATAATTTGAGAATTACATCACCAGTTTTTACGATCTTTAATTTTGAATCAAGTTATATTACAAATACAGTTATTGTGCTGTGCACGTGATTTTGAATTATACGATTCTTCTAAATATTTGCCATATTTTTTAAGATTGGTACATTTATTTTTCTTTTTGGTTGGCTAATGCTTTATTCCTTTTTCATTTCACAGTAAAAGGGTAATGTTTGTCTTCTTTTATTTAAATTACGTATTTTCTTTTATTTTTGCCCAATTTGAAAAAAATGGTTTTCGCTTTCTTATAAACATGGACCAAATGATAGTCCGTGCGCTAAACATACTATGAGATAACAAGAAAGCAGGAAATTTATGTTCTCAAGATAGTCCTGTCTAGAGCCTTGTCCATTTAACGATAAATAGAAATGGGTGGGTGCCGACTGGTAATGATATGCTTGGATTAATTGAATAAGAATAATTTTATTCTCAAATACAGCACATTAGATGTCAATTTTATAATTAGTGTCATGAATTCAACCTAAACTAAGGCACGCAAATATTTATGTAGTCACATGAATTTAACTTATAAAATATTGTTTACATTGGTGGAAGACAACAAATATTTATTAATCAAATAGGCACACAATTTCATCTAAAAGCAGTGTTCTGTAACCATTTTGTGATTCCTTTTTTAAACGCTTTTCCTTTTAATAATTTAATGTCAGTCTTTCAAGAATTAAATAAGTAAATACACATATTATAAACATTTTTTATACATATCTTTGGTAACGGAAACCAAGTATGTAGATAATATCCCTAGTTTAAGTTCCCAATTTGTTGTTGTGTAGTTAAAAACACATTAAAAACGTGAAATGTGAAAAAGATGCAGCCAAGTTCATCCCTTGAGTTGAGATAAAGTTTTTGTTTTAATAAGTATAGTTCTAACACAATTCACCTAATACTAAAAACGATAATTCTTACTTAGATTTACAAAATTCTCGTACTAAATAAAATATTAAAATAAGGCTGCAAATTGTGTAAGAACATTTTCCGATCTTAATAAAATGTATATGTATTTCAGTTGTTGATTTTAAAGTCAATTCGAAATCATTTATTTATCTTTGAATGTTTGTATTGATTCCATAGATTCCCATACCTCGGATCACTTGATAATTGTCGATTTCTTAAAAGTTGTTGACGTCAGATCATTTGCTCGCAGCTAAGTTTAGAGATTCAGCCAAAGTATTTAAAAAGAAAAAAAACTTGTACGTACTATTTTTCAAGTCCAAGTACTGTTGCTGTAACCCGCGCGAGTGCATCGTCCGTCTTACATATTCTTATTCAGTATTAAGTCATCACAATCCAAACATCTGACCCGCTGGCCGGCATCCGTCATTTTTGTAATATTGAGTAAATAAACAATTATAACATCAAGAAACAACACACTTACAATAATTCGTTGCATTTCGTAAACATTTGCGTCTGCTGCTTCACTAATGGTAGGATTTTCGTTTAACTATTAAACACATAAAAATATAAACTATTACACAAAAAAATAAATTAAGGACGCGATAACCGTGCGTAGTACGTTGTAACCTCGTAGATAGAATCGTCGTGGAATAAGACTACTAAAGTATCGAGCACAAATCTTTGGTTATATATTGCCCTGAATAAATTTTTACTCCCTTGTTCTGAAAATCTTTTTTTTACCCAAAGGTCGGCTAAAAGATATTGCAATAGTGGTTAATTGCTATTGTATTGTACATTCTTTGACAGGGTTAACGTCAGGCAGGAGTAAAACCAAAGCCTTATCATTTTATTGGTTCCTAGTTTTTATTCTTCACGAATACTTGGACAAAAAAGATGAAAGCAGAGCCCGTGTTCCCGAGCTATAACGAGTAAAGCCAGAATTAGTATAGATAAGGATGTACTGTATAATGAAAAACATTTTATTGTATATCTATTTATTTATTTATTGTAACTTTATTGTACACATATACACACGGACTTAATGCTAAATACTTATTCCCTTACCGTATGAGTCGTAATACAAGATTTTCTTAAAACAAAAAAAAATATAATACAACCTTCAAGTATTTTTTTTTATTTATAAGAATAGTTTTATACACGTAAAAGTAATATTCAATGCAATATTTTTCTAATATAAACGATATGTGGTTTCAGTCGTTAATTAATCTTATTATGACTGCAACTTACGTGAAAGTGAAACAATTGAAAGTTACTTTAGATTTGGAGATTTAAGTGTTAAACAAGTGTTATAAAGTAATAACATATGTTATATGCTGTACGTTTATTAATGTTATTATTAAACGTGTAATTACAACATGTGTTTTTATGAAATATGCGATAAAATAAAAAATGATTATGAATTTTTGACGAGGAATGTATGTTAAAGATAGCTGCGTTTTTTTTTTGTTTTTTAAAGTTTTAAGAAAGGAAAACGAAACCTTTAGAAGATCTCGCCCTTGCAAGTCTGGTTTCTATATTTAGGGTTCCGTACCCAAAGGGTAAAAACGGGACCCTATTACTACCTAAGACTCCGCTGTCCGTCCGTCCATCTGTCTGTTACCAGGCTGTATCTCATACCGTGATAGTTAGACAGTTTAAATTTACACAGATGATGTAGTCCTGTTGCCGCTATAACAACAGATACTAAAAACAGAATAATGTAAATATTTAAGTGGGGCTCCCATACAACAAACGTGATTTTTTATAGATTAAGCTACGGAACTCTTTGTGCGCGAGTCCGACTCACACTTGGCCGCTTGTTTATTTAGTAATTTAGAACCCTCATATTCATAAAGATTCTGCCCTCCTAAATCAGTCATGGGAGTATGCTGCAAATTTAAGTGTAAGGTACTTTTTATACAATTTATCAGCCTTATCAAATTTCTTTAAAAGCCACGCAACATTTTTTTGTATGCATAGTTGAGAAGATAACTAACTAAAACTAGGACCAGGTAAAATATTTCGAAGTGAAGCGTAAAAAAATGTTAAGAAAAATCATCATTTATGAATTTTTACCAACAAAATTCTTGAACATTCCTTTTGCTTCTGCTGTAGTTCGTGTTAGTTAAATTTGAACACGTCAAGCTTGCACAATGACTTCCAAATTCCAATGAACATTTCGTCTTCAAATATGACTGGCACAGCAAGCAGCTGTATAACACAGTTTTTTATATTCATACACGTGTAAGCACCGAACCTTCATTGTTAGGGTTCCGTACCCAAAGAGTGCCAACGGGACCCTATTACTGAGACTCCGCTGTCTGTCTGCTCGTCTGACATTACCTATCTATAATACACTATCTCTTAGACCGTAATAATTAGACACTTGAAAGTTTTGACCGATTCTGTATTACTGTGGCCGCTATAACAAAAAAATACCTACTTATAATATTTCAAAACCAAAAACTGACTTCACCCCCACACTACACAATCGATATTGATAAAATGTCTATGGGAATTATACCGTTCCAAACAAAAAAAATAATAATTTTCAAATCAGTCAAAACGACTTTGTAAAATCATTGAACATACATAAAAAAAGATCGCGTCGAATTGATTACCTCCTCCGTTTTGGAAGTCGTTTAAAATTAGATAAAGTTAAAGATTAAATGGGGTAAAATTAAAATACAAGAGTACGCGTTTTTTCAGCGTGTACGGAACCCTTCATGTACGAGTCCCACTCGCACTTGACCGGTTTATATTAATTAGCTAGAAATTGCGTAATTAATTATTTTCTACGTTTCAAGCACAGTAATTACGATGAGGGTTATCAATGCGTAGATTTACGAAATAACTTTTTTTTCCTTTGTAAGGCTTTTTTTCATATGTCTTAACTCTAAAGTAGACGGTGAAACTATTGAGCAAATATACGAGTATAATGTAACAGAACAGAGAGATAGATAAACTCATTTATTTGCTGCTATAACACACATACAAAAAAATATACACAAATCAGACACAAAAAGTAAACAAAGCTTCTACCTACTTGTATAATTTTTAATGCCTGTGCTACAGCAATACAAATAGGCCACAGCTAGTGGTAATATTGCCCGGGAGCAATACACTGACTTTCAGTTGTGACTTGAAGAGATGCGTCGATCCAATAATAATAATATAAAAAATTGGCCAAGTGCCTGTCGGGCCACGCGCAGTGTAGGGTTCCATAGTTACTAATGCCCACTTTGAGTTCATGCCACTAAAAACGTCTAAAAACTAATTTTCTATTGATTTAAGTGAAATTTTCATATTGCGAGTACATTTTATAAATTGATCGTCTATAACTTTTTAAATTGTAAACCCTACTTAACTCTGATAGTTTTCCTTTAAATTTCGTTATATATACTATAGCTGTGAATTTTTTCACGTGTTTATATATAACCGTTTAGCAGATAGAGGGGGGGGACACTTGATTCAAACTAAAATTTTCACTTTAAAACCAAGTTTTTAGAAACGGATCCCTAAATCGGAAAACGGTGTTCATAACCTCATAATATTTTTGAAAGATCTATTCAACCATACCCAACATGACTGGTTAGACGAGAAAAAAAATTGCCTTTTCACTTTACTTGTATGAGAGCTACCCTAAAAAAATATATTTTTCAATATTTTGTTTTACCACTTTTTCCGCCTAGTTAAAATACATATCCATGCCAAGTACTTTCTAGTATTAATAGTCGCTGAGTAAAACAGAGGACGGACAGACAGACATGGCGAAACTATAAGGGTGGGTGTGTATGTTTACATAGATAAATAGTGTAATGAAATACAAAAGACTATATACATATATACAAAAGAATATATATGTATATATATATATATTTATATATATATATATATATATACATATTTCATTTTTGTTGCGCAAATATTGTTGTATGGCATTGTTATTATTACACAAGTTTGACAGGATGTGGGCCTAGTAAATAGTTACATAAAGATTAGAAAAGAAGATATCCATCAAGAGTTCTGTCACACAAAACATTAGAATTAAATAAATTGATAAGGGCAAATGACACAGAGTTTTAAACTGGTTTTATGGGATACTAACTCAACGATTAGGATATTTTATGGTAAATACTTTAAATATAAACAAATTCTTCTTTAAAAATAAATAAATACTTTAGACTCAGGGAAATTTGAAAAAGGCCATTTTCCAACTTTTCGTGGCTGGAAATCGAACCCAGAACCTAATTTTCTATTCGTTATGTGGTGCGGATAATTTATGAATAGAAATCTGTTCTACACTATTAAACATATATTCTAATACATACAATTTTAAATATTTATTTAATAATAGCGTTAGACTTTTTTCAAAATAAAATATAAGTCAATATAACTAAAGAAATTGTGTGACATTGATTAAAATAGAAGATACAATATTTTCTATTAATCTTTACTGTACTATAGTGTTTTGATTGAAAGATTAATTTACTTATTACGGAGTAGAGATAATATACTTTTACCTTATTAATTTTGTCCCAGATTTTGCAAACGAACAAAATCTAGCAGAACAATTAATTTTAATATAAGCTATAAATGTCAAAGCAAACTGTTTGTTTAATGATATTAATAAATTGTGCTTAAGGCGAAGACTTACTCAGTTATAAGCAGATTCCGATTTAAATTAGGATATATTAATATTTAATTAATATGTTCAAAGTTAATAAATCAATATTGTTATACAAATTAAAAATATAATTTCTACACGCGTTAAAAATCAGTCATGCATTTAACATTGCAAAATAAAATGTTAATAAAATAACTTGTTCTCAAAATACAAGCATAGAAATATAGCACATTTTAAGTCAGTAACTGTATTCTATTAATGTTATGATGTAAAACAATTGTAAATATAATTGTGTCCAGTATTAAATAAAATTAAATGATGTTTTACTAAATATCTTCACAGTATTTTCGTACTTTCCCTTAAATTAATTTATTCGGTGACAAATTAGAGTAGTAAAAATAGCAATAAGTTTGCATACATTAATATGGTGACTTTATGTAGCTTCTGAAATTGTGTCAAATTCCAATGACAATATAGACAACAATTTATTTGAAAACAATAATAATATTTGTAAATGAAAGATCTTTTTATATTGAATTAATCATGGTTACACCATCATCATTCTTGGTTGTGTGAGCTATAAGTTTATATATATTCTTTGTGTTTATATGTATAATATAGGTATATGATTTATCCTATAAAATACTCCTGCTACTCGATTTTTTTTTAAACTTGCACCCCCTTTGCTACATTCTTTGCTACGTCCCTAAGGTGAAGTGCAGCTAGACAATGCTTAGCGTAAAGATTATGCACGTGCGTTTTTTAACTTAAAGATTATTCTGCAATAAATGCTAAATAATATATAATATTCGAAAAATGGGTTCACAGACCAACGTACATCTATCGAATATCGAAACTTACTTTACAATAGGTTCGGAATCCTTTCAATGCTTGAGAAGTTTTTATTTCAATCGAAAAACGTTTACATAGTCATCATTTTCCAAACATTTTCCTGTACCCAGGGTGACCAGACACCGCGAGTTACGTAAACCACATCGTTACACTTCCTTCTCCGGCGGATGCGGTTATGTGTTATGCCTTATTTACGACCCAATCAATTTGAATTTCTTATCCTTATACGCCATTGATGTCTTGTTTACGTCAAATAATTTAGATGTTTTAAACCAGATTTTTTTCTGTGTATTATTTAATGAAGTGACCTTGTTTACTTAATTATAGCAAAAAAAAAACTAATAATACAGGCAACCTCTTGCCCGATTTTTCTATCTCGGCTACCTAAACTTGCAGTTCCGATCACAGATATGGATATGGTTATGATCGAATTTACGTATATATGAGTGCATATTTCAGTTCGTGCAATAAATTTGCACGTTCCTGGTCGTCTTTTGCACGTCCTGCAAGCTAAACATATTGCACGAGGATTTGGGTGGTAAGATAGTGGTTGCATTTGTGGTACAAGTCGATTATGAACATTTAATCAAGAATAGTCTCAAATTGCAATGCCATAAGATGACCTTCGATGACCCTGCCCCTTAAGCATGTGTTATAAATAAAAAATCTTTATTAACATATTAATCTGCAATGCATATTAAAATGCAATCTGCCCAACTCATATATATATATATATATATATATATATATATATATATATATATATATATATATATATATATATAAATGAGTTGGGCAGATTGCCTTCCGGCAGACATCAGGATTACTGAGACATATATTTTGTAATACTATGTACAGTTTTGTTCTAACTGTACGTGTTGTTATGGATTGTAGACACCAACGCGTCTAACCTATTTGTTTTACCACAGAAAGTGAAAATCCGCATAGACTTACAAACTTTACACACGTCCACCTCCCTATTACATCACCGATGCAGAAATGTTATACCGCCCTTTGTTGATACCGCTGTAATCTCTCTGTTACTTAACCAAATTGTGGGCTATACTGTTTGTATAATACAGTTATTAAAATACGCACGCGCCGCGTCCAAATTTACGTGTGAAATGAGAACAGTAGGTTGGATAGAGATTTATTAGTTTAACTTTAAGCTTTCCTGTTTTAAATTTTTTTTCTAGAATTAAATGCTCCAGACCAGCTGGGAGACAATAAAAAATACCTGAGAGGTGTCAAGGGACACCCGGATGGAACGAAGTAAAATTTAAATAGGTCATAATTACATTCAAACTCTTTTCTGCGTTCTAAAATCAAGTTTTTATTATCTTCATAAATTTGATGAACAAAAAGTGTCGTTACAACTTTTGGTCTTAATTTTTTCCGTCTAGCTCCCTTTCGCAACGCGCGATAAGGAACTTCGTTCCAAAAAACGTAAAATGTTACAGCTGTTTCTTGCCCGAGAAGATCGCAAGAGTCGATCAAGGGAATTGGTAAGGATCTGAATCATTTCAGTAGGCGATGCGGCTGAATAGCCATCACTATTTTGATTACATTAACGTGGCTTTTGGATCTTACAGCACAAGGCTCTGTCTTCCTTGTTAGAGATACAGACGTGATAATGTTTGTAAGTATTTGTTAAAATACTACGGATTTCTTTTACTTATCATCGTATTAGTCTTGCAATTAATATATGGTAATGATAATAATACTGCGTAGTTTCTTTATATGGTTACACCTCATTTCCTTTTGAGATTTATCGATATGATTTGACAAACGCTAATAAAGGGTCAATTTGAAGTTTTGGAATTGCTACACCTACAGTTTTCACAATGTTTTCGATTTAGGTATGCAATAGTAGCGTAGCATCTTCCTTATGGTACTATTGCAACCATGCACTTTTCTGTCCGACTGTCCGTTACGCACAATGCTCTGTTCTTACACTATTAACTGTTTTTAATTGTACTAACGCGGATGCAGCCATTCCATCGACGGACCAAAAGCAAAATTATCATCAATGCACTAATTAAGAAAAGAATGTGTATAAAAAGTGCACATACCCGGAGAAAATGAAAACGTGAATAGAATTTATTTGGGCGTCCATGAGCATTGATCAAGACTTTTTTTCTTAATTTTTATTACTCTTATTATCCTATTATGTAATTTTCATTAATATCAGTTCCATTTTCAAAATACGCGCGTAATTCTAGTTTCAACTGCCAGTTCTATTTTTTATTTTTCTATAAAATATATTCGACCTGTGTCATTAAACTTATTAGAAGGGAAAAGTTACTTACCAAAAATTAAAAAAATATCCGCCCGCAGCGTGTTCCTTCGTGGTTTGAACTCAAGAGCACATTATTTTCACCAAGTTCGTTCGCTCAGGTGCGACACGTCCGCGCGCTGCCAGCCCACTGGTCTTCGTACCCAGTACTCTCACATAACTCCTACTAAGATCGAGAAGATTGCGATTCCTACATTATGCGTGCTGATTGTATTGATTGTAAACATGCTCGTAATTTAATGGCACTACTTAAGTGTTACGTTATCTTTTGTAACGAGAGCTTCCTTAGTTTTTGTTTACTTTTTAATCGATGAACAAGGGAGGACTTGTGGTTATGTGTGGACAGGTCTTCGGTTTCGTTAACTAGCTCTACTTTTTATACTACTACTTTGACTAACACATACACGGATTATTTAATGAAAAGTTATTGCAGCGGCATCTGTTTCTATCTGACTTTTCTTTCGCATTAATGTTTCATTATTTATTAAAATTATAAGACTGGCTATTTTTCAAAAAAAGTTTTCAAAATCAGTTTTCTCTCAATATCGGAAATAATGAAAAAAAAAACGGAAATTGAACTACATGCGGCACTGCCTGCATATATCACTGCGACACTTTATCTGCTGTCAGTATTAGCTTTCCTGTGTCCACTGCTGGCTTAATTTTGTCTTCAATCCTGTCTTAGTTTCTCCTCCATCAGTGATATACTCGTAGATAGGAACAGTAACATAGAGAATTTCCAATGCTGCTGTGCTGATAAATGTTTAAAAGAGTACTTCGCAGCCAACTGAGAACAAGCAAACTCTCTTACAATCCATAGGTGTATGATTATATTATATTACTCTGTAACTCTTGCCGATTTCGCTCGTGCCCGAATTTAAATACATATTTATTTGTTTCTAAAATATAGATAAGGTTTCGATCAAAGATACTCGAGTTATGGCCGAACATATATCGTCACCATCATCATATGTATTGTCTAATATGAGTATAAACAACGCTGTAATGGCCAAGTATACTCGAAGAACTTCGTTTGCTTTGCTCACTTTTTTAATAGAACGTTGCTCACACACGTTTCGCTTATAAGCACTTTGTTTTCGGCGTCTTCTGTACGCATGTTGATCTTATAGTAGTCGCCATCACAGCCAATATTAATATTTAAGTATGGATAAACCACACAGATTTAGCTGTTTTTGGCGTCTTCTGTACGTATGCACATAGTTATCGCCATCACAGTCAATATTAATATTTAAGTATGGACAAACCACACAGATTTAGCTGTTTTTGGCGTCTTCTGTACGTATGCACATAGTTGTCGCCATCACAGTCAGTATTAATATTTAAGTATGGACAAACCACACAGATTTAGCTAGCCCCAAAGTAAGTTTTCATCTTGTCTTATGGAATACTATACTAACTCAACGTTATTATATTTTATAATAAATACTATAATTAATTTTGTTGGGCTTTTATATAAGTACCTATGTTGTGTCCTGGGTCATTGTTTCCTTACGTCCTACCTGTTACGATAAATGAAAGTGTTGGCTCCAAGTGTAGATCACTGTCTCTGTACTATGTATGTACAGTCCTCTAAACAAAACTGTAAATTATTATAATCTAATTTACATTAAAATTTGTAATATACCTATGCAGTTGCTTATCACTTATCAGAGAGTGGAGCAAAAAATGATAGTCATCATTATCAAAAAACATCATCAATATTATTTTCAAAGGGCGAAGTTTAGTGTACTTCGTAAAATTTTTCTTGGGGAAAGTCATCGTCGACAGATAATTGTGTAAAACTGTAGCAAAAAACTCCATGTAAATTTTCAAGTGTTCAATTAAATCTCTTTTTTCTTTGTATAAGTATAGGATAATTAGGAAGGCGAGTTGGGTATCGCAGAAAAAAGTATGAAGTTACAGAGAGGACACTGCTGCCCGTTCTCTTGTTACGTAGATAACAACATCCTATAGTGTTGACCTGTTTCGAAAAAAAAATCGACATTTTCATACAAGTGTTCGGCCGGCCCGACAATTTGTATGAAAATGACAATTTGTTTTTCGTGATTCAAACATTGGTCCCATAGGAAAAGTTATTCATACTGACGGTCTGAGTTGCTCTTACAAGGATCGGACAGGGTTTTTGTTACATATTGTATAAATGTCAAAATTTTGAAATCGTTCGCATACGATCGATTCAAAAATGCGCCCGTTTGGGAACGCTTGCGCAAACCATTTGTAATGTGACAAGTAATTGCAAAATGCATCCCTTGTATATATAGCGAGACAGTCGGCAACCGTCTCGAACCGGTCAATGCTGTCGCGTGTGAACTGTTACAAACTGTCGCGCGACGGTCGCCGACAGGTATCTCGAACTGACGCGGGCATACTGTCGCTCGGCTGTCAGAGCCTTAGTTGCTTACTGACAAACTGTATTCTTCTCTGCTCAGGCGGCAAATTCAACCGAATCTGAGTGTACCAAATGATTGGTATCTGCAGCGCAGTTGCGTGAGAATGCGCAAGTCTTCACGCTCGTAAAATTTATTGTCATATTGAAAATATTGCGCCGAGCAAAATTTTGCAACAATTACTTTCATGCTTACATACTCGTACATGTTAACTTTCTGTCATTTTTATATTTAAGCCTGATATGAAGCATTTATTTGCATACACAATCACGTTTTTATAAGCTTCTATTTAACTTGCAATGTATCTTGTATGTATGTATCTATGTTTGTTCAGGTCAAATATTGCAACTCATTTTTTTACCAGTTATCCTCAACTGATTTCAAAACTAAAAACCGACTTCACTACACCGATATTGATTAAATTTCTATGGGACTACCTGACAAGTATACCCTTTCAAACAAAATAAGAATTTTTTAAATCAGTCCAGGCGTCTTCGAATATTCGGTGAACATACATAAAAAAAAAACATAAAGATCGCGACGAATTGTTAACCTCCTTTTTGGAAGTCGGTTGAAAATGTTTTTGTTTTTTCACGAACTTATTATCCCTAATGCGTGCATTTTCGGTCGTGCGGCTCTAGGCAGACTAAGTTCAGGGCCGCAGGACTCAAAGGCCACCTGTATGATCGCGAGAAGGTGGAAAAAGGAATCGAAATAGCCGCATCGCGTATTGACATGATTCCCATTTTCGCCCATTTCCTCAATCGGCTTCTACGATCTACGTGGGAAGAGAAGCAGCTGCTACATTTTAAATTTTTTACACATGTTATCAAACTTTTGGCCTCTCTTCATTTATGTTCTCGATTGCTTACATATTTAGAGCTGTTTTCAAAACTTTATTTTCCTCTCCTCTCTTCTTAGTTTTTCATTATTGGCGCTACCTTGGTACTTCCCCTCACATTCTCATTCCTTTGTAGTCACTCCACTCATCCACATCAGCATCCTCATTTCAGAAGAATGCACCTTTCGTTCTACTGTCACTTAGGTAGCTCAACATTGATAATTCAGCAATTCATTCAACGTTGCATAGTTAATTAATATCGTCAAAAACCAAAAACTATAAATAAATAATAAATTAATTTTTTTTTTATATTATTTTATATAATATATTGTGTTAGGGGATCCTAACTCAACGATACTATATTATATAACAAATACATATATAAATAAACATTCAAGACCCAGGACAATTTGAAAAAGGCCATTTTTCAACTTGCCCTGACCGGGGATCGAACCCGGGACCTCTGGATGGCGGACGCGTGGTGACCGCTACGCCACGGAGGTCGTCAATATATAAAAAATAAAATAAATGTTAGTGTTTTAAAGTATCTGCACAAATCTGGGAAAGTGAGGTAAATACGGGGTGATGCAACCCGGAATAGTCAATAACATAGTAATTTTATGGTTATTACCTAGAGCTTTGAGGTAGGTTGTTAATATCAAATGTATAATGCATTTTATTAACATATACGTCATAATGTATGTCAATAGTCTCAAAACTAAAGATGACGAAGATCGTGCGAAGTGGAAGTCAATCTGGAAAGTGGACCCCGGATTCTAAAGCGTCACACACAGTACAGCCAAGGATGCAACCAGAGACCGCACTAAGATGAGATAAGAGAAACAGAAAGAAATAATTGGCCAAGTGCGTGTCGGGCCACGCGCAGTGTAGGGTTCCGTAGTTACGAATGCCAACTTTGAGTTCATGCCACTAAAAACGTCTAATAACTAATTTTCTATTGACTTTGTATGAAATTTTCCTTTTCCGAGTACATTCATCAGTTGATCGTCTATAATTTTTTAATTTGTAAACCCTACTTAACTCTGATAGTTTTTTATAGCTGTGATTTTTTTCACGTGTCCAAATATAACCGTTGAGCAGATAGAGGGGAGGGACACTTGACTCTAACAAAAATTTTCACTTTAAAACCAAATATTTCAGAAACGGATCTCTAAATCGAAAACCAGTGTTCACAAGCTTATATTATTTTTAAAAGACCTATTCATCGATATCACACATGACTGATCAGTTAAGAAAAAAAAAAAAATTTAACTTTACTTGTATGGGAGCTACCCTAAAAAAAATTTTTTTTTCATTATTTTATTTTACCTTTCTTTCCGCATAATTAGTATACATACTTATGCTAAATTGCAACTTTCTAGTACTTATAGTCGCTGAGTAAAACCGCGGACGGACAGACAGACAGACAGACATGGCGAAACTATAAGGGTTCCTTGTTAACTACGGAACCCTAAAAAAACAAATACTAAAAGGCAATTTCTTTTGGGGGAAGATAAGCACAAGTACCTCATCGACTCGAGAAGAAGAAGAAGGTACTTACTTACCTACAAATTCTTGTAAATAAACGTCTATGGTCATTATGAACGTAATGAAATAAAATTCAATATGATAAATATTACGAAATGAACGATGTGTCAAATCATCGTTGCCTTATCAAAATAAAAGGAAACGATTGGTCAAATTCGTCATTTTATTTATCAGTGGCATCAAAAAAAAATATTTTTACATATGATGTTAGTATTGAGAATGACATTTACTGAGCATCAGACAGTAGTTGCAAGTTACCAAGTTATCCCTATTTGCAACCTATGGTAACTGCTTTCATATGCTGTTAAGGGGCTACCTGAATTATCTAGAGCCTGGTCAAGACGAAATTTTTAATAATATCTCCGTTTCCTTTCAAATGATTTATTTCAACTTTGCACTGGACCCTGAAAAATTCTGGAAATTAAGGAGTTGCCATGACTCTAGGCATTTTAACTCGTTAAGTAGGCGCGTAATATTACCGACTTTGAAAAAATCTTTTTACGCCCTTTTTAATGAACCTTCTGTTTATAGATTTATGCCTTTTTATCCGACCGCGCCAAAAGGAGGGTTATGTTTTTCGAGAGTATGTACAATTGTTTGGCACGCTGTGCAGCCTGAACGGCTTAATGGATTTAAGCTTGAGATTCGTCTTAATTCTGAGAGTGACACTGGGTATTAAAAAGCAGCCGGGTTTTTTTTTATAATGACTTGTTCTCTAGGCTTTTTCTGTATACAGGTTTCATAATTGGTTACCACTGGGATTAACGTCTCTTATGTCCATTGATAAATAGGCTGTTGATAGTTGTTATACTTGTTATGTAAAAGTTACATGCTTATAATGGTACATGCTACAATTACGGAGATCATAACATTATGTCATAGAGTGGACCTTGACAAACTAGACGCAAATGGTCTATGTTCTTTGATGTTCGTTAAGCTAGTTCCTTCTTTCTTATCTCAGCTAGGTCATCTTAAGTATCTTAACACGCTATAAAAAAACTAACGTAAATTTTTTGGACATTCTTTTAGAAATGCGTATATGCGAAATGTTTTACATCCGACTGCGTAGTGTTACAAGCAATAGTTTAAAATATCGATAGTCTATCGATACTATCGTGGCCTTGAAAACAGTAATAATATCGATAGGATAGGATTATCGATAGTATCAAATAAACGATGCTATTGATAGTATCAATTGTCAATAGTTTGCAATACTATTGATGAAACGGAAAACTATCGGAAGTGTCGATACTATTGAATTTAGATACTATCGGCAGTATTCGATACTATCGGTAGCACCGATAGTATCTAAATTCAATAGTATCGATACTATTGATAGTTTTACCTTTTTTCAATAGTATTGCAAACTATTGACAATCGATATTATCGATAGTATCGGTTATTCAATACTATCGATAGTCCTATCGATATAGTGACCGTTTTTCGAGGTCAACTATCGATAGTTAATATAGCATCGCTACACTGTAGCCTGGAGTGTGCTATCCCAGGGAATACAATTATTGGTTCTTAGTTCTTTGACCGTCTTTTTTTAACCTTACGGCATTCACAGTAAGAGTTCTCCTATCCTATCCCAAGGCCAGAAATTACAAGGCAAGTGAAATTACATTATTCTTAAATTATGAAAATATATAGAAATGTGTGTGTATGTATAACCATACATTTTCTTTTTCCGGTAATGTATTGGAGGCGAAGGACGTCCATGACATGATCTACCGATTTCAAAAGCATCTAATGTACGTATGAGTATATAAAATAGGCTGCTTGAATCTAGACTTAAAGTAGTGAAAGTAAGGCGGACGTTTACCTGATCCGACAGAATTCACTTAGGCACAGACTTAGGCGACCCCAGCGCGTGGTCTCAGTGATAGCGGAAAAAAATACTGCGTAAAAAGTTTAATGATACCTAAGTCAATTTTATGCTGTACTTCTTCTTGCTTTTGAAAAATAAACAAATAAAAGAAAATAAAAATTGCTCTTTTGAAAACACGGCAAAGTCTTTTTCTACGATACTATACCTATAGAAAAGTACTCAAGAACTAGTCAAATGGTCATTATTGTAAAAAAACACATTTTATGAAAAAAAAAAACATTATTTTTTTATAGCAGCTAATCAAACTTTATAATAGAAAAATAATAAATTTTTCCAACTCATCTAAATATGAATATCTTACTGTCATATTTATATATTTTAGTTAAAATATGTTTTGTCTCGTTCTTACTATGCTAAATATTGAAAAGAGAGACTAGGGTTAAGTGTATACATTTATGGTATCAGTGCCAAATTTATTAATTTGACGAAACGGTTTGTTGATCTCTCTGGTAAATGCCGAAAGGACTTTTCATTTTTATTTAAATATAAGCATATAGTTATAAAAACGCTCTTAGTATAGCCATACCGCATTTAAATATTACCGTATAAGTATATCAGCAGTGATATGAAGAGATTACAGAGTGCGGGAGAAATTTTATAAACTGCCTCGGCTGATTACTTCCCTATTATTAATTTATTAGATTTCTCATCGCAGCCACTTCTACTATGTTGGCGGCTGTTGTCCTTACGGAAACCAGTATTACTTTTGTAGTAGTACATAGGATTGGCTGTAAAAAGAAACGTAAAAGCTAAGAATTAGAACTTTTATATGCATTTTTAACTCCCAACAAAAAAGAGGGGTGTTATAAATTTGAAGCTAATGTCTGTTTGTCTGTGTGTGTTTTTTTAGGGTAGCTCCCATACAAGTAAATTGAAAAGTCATTTTTTTTTCTTGACTTTCTAATCATGTAGGGTATCGATAAATAGGTCTTTTACACCGTTTTTCGATTCAGGGATCTTTTTCTGAAACTTTTGGTTGTAAGTTTAAATTTTTCAATTAGAGTCAAGTGTTCTCCCCTCTATCTGCTAAACGGTTGTATGTGGACACGTGAAAAAATTGACAGCTATAATATATATAACGAAATTTAAAGGAAAACTATAAGAGCTAAGTAGGGTTTATGTACGTACACATTAAAAAGTAATAGGCGATCAAATTATAAAATGTACTCGGAAAAGGAAAATTCCATACAAATTCAAAAGAAAATTAGTTTTTAGACTTTTTAGTGGCATGAACTCAAAATTTGCATTCGTAACTACGGAACTCTACACTGCGCGTGGCATTATTTTATATATTTTATTTTGATATACCCAGTGTCACTCAACAGTAAACAAATCTAACGACATCAGCCGTTCAGGCTGCAGAGCATGCCAAACAATTATACATACATATACTCTCGAGAAACATAACCCTCCTTCTGGCGCAATCGGGTAATAACAAGTCATTATTATTTTAAAAAGAACTTGATCGCTTTTTTATATACGTAGTGTCACTCTCACAATTAATACGAATCCAACGACACCTCTCAACCTAAAATCCATTGAGCAGTTCAGGCTGCAGAGCGTGCCAAACAACTATAAATACAGACATCTATATCTATATCTATACATATAATAAAATCGTAACCGATCGCTGTCTGTACATGGAAGATAAATGAGAAAAAATATTGTTGGGGGCTTTCATCAACGCAATAGAACACAAAACTATGATTTTTAGAATTTTTGTCTGTTTGTCTGTGCGTTTGTGCACGCTAATCTCAGAAACGGCTGCACCGATTCGGTTGCGGTTTTCATTAATGTATTTTGATAAGCCTCACTTAACATTTAGTGTTTGTTTCATCTAAATCCGTTCATAAATAAAAAAGTTATATCAATTAAAAAATCAGTCATCAAACATCAGGTTGTTTGAAAAATTGCTATAAAATAACTGTTCTGTTACACTGGCTACAACTTGTGTTATAAAATGATGATTGAAAGTTAATATTAAGTTTAAAAAACCTGCCAAGTGTGAGTCGGACTCGCGTACAAAGAGTTCCATACCATTATGTATAAAAAAAAACCACTTTTTTTGTATGGGAGCCCGTCTTAAATATACATTTTATTTCGTTTTTGGTATTTGGTGTTATAGCAGCAGATGATAGCGCTGTTCAAAAATTTTAAGTTTAAATGGGGGGTCTGGGTATATTAACATTTCATAATGAGCATCAGTTCTATCTACTAAAAGTCACCGTCTAATAATAGGTGCTCTATGAACCCTATCTGGTATCGCAACCAAACAGTGGAACGGAAAGCGAGAGAGAGCCTCTGCAGACAGAGCCTAGGGTCGTAAGACGCCGCCTAACAGCCATTCTCATAAACTAAAGTCCACGCTGACAAAGTCGCGGGCAACAGCTAGTACATACATAAATTCAAACATACTCTCGAAAAACATAACCCAGAGAGCTCGTTCCATAACTTGAGCTTTCAAAGGTGGAAATCACTAGTACCAACAAATAATAAAACGAATGATTTTTATTTGAATTTGCTTCTATTACTTTTCCAAAATCGTTTAAAATTTTTGTTCATTCAGTTCTGTTGGCTGCTTTTGAAAATAATTAAATGAGCGATATTTCAGAGTAGTTAGTGCCAAAGTGTTGGACTCTTTTGTCGAACATCTCGTTCTCCTAAACTAAAAATATTTAATTGTTATAAAATATGTCATCGTTGAGTTAGTTTCCCATAATACAAGTCTTGAACTTACTTTGAGGCCTGTTTAATCTGTCTGATTTGTCCATTTATATTAAGTTATTTAAAAACTTTACAATAAGGTGGGATTTTTCCGGAATTTATGTGATGATTTTTATGCAAACATACTGAAATAAATCTTTCTTTTTTAAAGCAACTTATTTTGATTATAAGAAGATATAATATAAAAAAAGTAAACATTACAATGTTTGTTTAATTTTTCACTTTTCAAACAATTTAAATTGATATATTGACTATTTAACTATTTAAGTAATGTATTGTTCCGCGAATATATAGAGCGTGAAAACGAAATATAGCAGTTACTTCTATTTTAAGCTACAGAAGTAACTGTTGAAGGTGTAAATATTTGATACCATTGATACGGGAAGCTAAATGCTGAACGTGGTCTGTGGGAATAAACCCCTGGGCTCTGACTATCCCGTAAGGGATACCTAACAGAACAAATGAAATTGTTCTGTTAGGCTAAAAAAATATCGTGCCTAGATACCATAAATCGTAATATTTATTAATTTCATAAAACATTCAAATATGGCGACAAATTAATATATTTGAATATTTTAAGCAAACATATTGCCACATAAAAGTCATAATAAATTATATTTCGAAAATAAAGTGGTTACGCACATACGCGATTATAATATCCTTATTTTTTGCATGTCACTGGTTTTAAAGTAACTAATATCGTATTCTTCGCCACTTTTAATGAGAAAATTTAACTACCCGAAATACACAAAACATGAATAACTTTTCTAGCGTAAAAACGAATGATGAAAACTCCTTTTTAGAGTGACAGTCAAGAAGAATAAAAAATTCTATAAACAGAACTTCCTGATGTCCTTAGTGAGTAGTGACTTCCTCTCACTTTCGCTAATTCTTTTGTATTCCTAGTGCACTGGAACATGACTAAACTACTGCACTAGTTGAATACTTAACTATGCAACGGGAAAATGATCTAAAACTTGATGATGCATAGCAGACGCATGAGATGCCTTCTGTACACGTAACACTTGATCTACGGGAATAAAAGCAAGCTAAGCAAGGTAATACGGGCTCTGTAGCGTAGTGCCGCTAAGTATGCGTTTTTGCCTGGAATAGTATTTATTTAATAAAGTAAAGAATGAATTAAATAAAGTAAAGTAAAAAGTATCTTTATTTTCTCCGTTAATCTAACTTACAGTGCACAGACATGGTCATTGACTGAGGATCAGAAGTCCAAACTCAAAGTATGCCAAAGAGCAATGGAACGCAGTGTAATAGGTTTCAAAGGATTAGATCGAGTCCCAAGTACTATGCTTCGTTCCTTGACAGGAATCGCCGATGTGAGACAAAAAGCTGCAAAGCTGAAATGGGATTCGGCGGGCCATGTCAGCAGAATGCCTCCCGAGAAATGGGCGAATGAAGTAACTTCTAAGATACCGGAGGATTGCCACCGTCGCAGGGGAAGGCCGAGAAAGAGATGGCGCGACGATCAGCACTCTTTTCAGTGTGGTTGGTC
The DNA here is from genome assembly GCA_943193695.1 of Acrobasis suavella. Taxonomy (NCBI): domain Eukaryota; kingdom Metazoa; phylum Arthropoda; class Insecta; order Lepidoptera; family Pyralidae; genus Acrobasis; species Acrobasis suavella. Next base: position 11,038,143 of record OW971948.1, read on the forward strand.
GGCAATGCCAATGGACAGAGACAGATGGAAGGAAATGGGAGGAGACCCTTGCCCAGCTGTAGGACGAAACAAGTTAAATAAAAAAATCTAACACAGAAATAAATAGTAGTTGTAGAATACGATTAGGTTTTAGTTGTTACTATATATTAAAGAAGACTGGAGCCTGAAGAAGGCACAGCCTGTGTGACAGTACTCCAGTGTCCCCTTACCCGTACACTTGATGTGTTTTACACTATATCACATCCACAGCGTATCTATTAAAAACTTAGGCCTATTCCTGCTCGAAATAGTTTAACCTTTATTGTTCATCAAATACCAATTTTACAACAACAAGAGCCGAACCCAACAATAAAAGCGTTGTCTACCGTCAACATTTGGGTTACCCAAAAGAAGAAAGAAAGAAAGAAAGAAAAATAATTTATTTGATATATCACAAAGAGGGTTTAACAATTATAATAACAATTCTCAGCTATTAAAATATTTGTGCCTATATCAAAATGGCCTCCTCTCAGCATAATGTTGAGGCCTTCTGACCACAAAGAGAGAGAATTTAATTGTGGGTCGCAAGATAAAGGGGTATTTATACCTACATAAATTTTATTGAGAAGCTCTCGGTGGCCCAGTGGGTGTGCACATTACTAGCGCTTTCGCAAGTAAAGCGACACCGGGCGTAGCATGAAAATTTCTCGAGCTCCTCCATGCTTCAGAAGGCACGTATAAACCATTGGTCCCGGCTGTCATCATTGTACGGCAGTCGTCAAGCTATGACAGATGCTATTAGGCAGCCTGAAAAATCTGACACCAGTGTTGGCCACTTACACACACGAAAAACAAACCTACATAAAATACTTTTGTTGATAAATAAATAGTAACGGAATCCGAGAGATTTACGTGCTTTTGTTCATTCACTTCCTGTTCTACATGGATCGAACAAAACTGAAAGGAGATCTCTTCCAGAACACTGTCTGCGTTTCCTCGTTGTATGGCAAAGCTGATACTTTGAGCGAAAAAAATAGCAACGCCTAAATTCTCGCATATAAAGACATATTTAAATATTCTTGTTCCTCTATTATTAGGTCATATCTCATGACATTCTATGTTTCGAACCTTACATCTTATCTATTGCAATAACTACTCATAAATATCAATTCTCATCATCGTAACATTAACATATTTATTGAATATCAGAACCCTTGACAAAAGCTCTCCGATGATATAACCATTAACCGATTTGCAAGAAAGTTATGTAACGAATTTCAGCTTAGATTAAATGTCTTGTTACGGGGATTGGACCTACTTATCTATTTTTAAGTTACTTCCGATTGTGTTGGGTAGAATGGGATGCATTGTAGACATTATTTCCGCTTGAGTAACTGATACTACAAATATTGCTTATTCTTCTTTTACTTTTTTCGCTTTTTCCCTGTTTGCGGTCCGATCCAATGGTGAGGACAGAATATTATGGAGGTAAAACTCCCAGGAGAACATACAGGTAAACTCCCTCTATAATTACCTGTCCCTTGCCATCCACTCACCCGTTCCCGCATATCTGTTCTCACGCATTCTTTAAACTTCTTGATCAGTCTTCCTTTTACATCCAAGTTGACCATTTTCTCCATCGTTCAGAGTTCTATGGTCATTCTAGGTCTGGCGAGAGCTCTTTAATGTGTCAACTATTGGTGCCACCTTTACTATTCGTTCCGTATTATCATCCAATTTAGTGAAACAAACATAATGAGCAATCTGTTTTATAAAAAGCAAAAAGTAACAAAATAATGTCGTCATTCCTAGATAGGCTTTGACTAGGTTTTCACGGTTTTTGAATATTTGATAGCGTAGTGTTACCACCGGTAGTGCTACCAAAATACCAAATAAAATTTTAATTATCACCTTCGATTTATTATATAATTTTAATTATTACCACCTGTCAAACGAGCGGTACTTGACCGTACTTTCGGCCTTAAAGAATTCATTAAAATCTCTTATCATTCCTCGAAAGTAAAAATAGTATCTACTTACCGTTTTAGTTAAACACCATCTGTGAGGAAGTTCAAACATTACGCAACCAAGCCATACTGGTAAATATGCATTGCATAATTTAACACCAATGTTCCCAGAGCTGCAAGTCATTGCATTGTGCTGTGCTGCACTCGCGGCAATCGGGTGTCATGATCGGTACTTGACACCTACTATTGTTGTTGTTAATTGACGTATCTGTGTCGTGTAAGGCCGTGGGGTTACGGTAGAGTAGACCGAGCGACTTTCTGAGGAAGATATAGGTAACAGAGAACGAGTAGCAGCGTACTCTGTGGAAAGACTTTTTTCTATTATTTTTGATCATCAAATTCTTAAGAAAATTCTTCTTTAGAAATTTCTTTTGGAATATCTTTAGACATAAGTAGCATCTATGTATTATGTTTACTTTTATAAGGTTTTATTTGTAAATTTCAAGTATACATGAATAAAATAAAAAAGTAATAAAAACAACCCGTCTACAAAGCGTGATGATTATAGGCAAATCCTCCCTTTATTTTGAGAACCTTTGATCCAGCAGTGACCTGACATAGACTATAAAGGCCATCTCTAATGTATACTATAATAATTTTTCAATACTAAAAACCGACTTCACCCCCAAATTACACAACCGATTTATAAATTTATAATATAAAATTTCTATGAGACCACCTGACAAGTATACCCTTTCAAACTAAACAATTTTTTTACAAATCGTCGGAAAAAGATCACGACGTCTTGATACGAGTAACCTCCTCCTATCGGAAGTCTCTACCCTGCACTGCAGTTCTCTGCACTAAAATGCTATCTAATCTAGATACCTAAGTAATTTATCTCGAGTTCTATGAGAAAACAATAAATGACCACAAAGCCATCTGTTATGTATTTCGTTAAGTTATTAGTCATGTAAAAATACCAAGACATCGTTTCATTGCTTTTCAACCTGATAAACTTTCACTTAGTAGGTAAGCACCACACCTACTTGGATAAAAGCGAATGGTGTTTTTCACAAAAATACCACTAGATGGCGCTGTCTTCTAATTACAATATGAGCTATTTTCCGTACCAGCCACCAGGCCACGCTAGTTGCCATACATTCTTTGAAATTTCAATATGGTGTGAGAATGTTGGATGTAGGTCAGTGCAATGTAAATGATGTAATAAAAACACCATTACATAGTTATTAATCAGAGGTTATCCGGAAATTTATATTTTATTATAATAATTTTCGGCACGTGCTAAGTTTATTAGCGTCTTGAACTTGACTTTAACATACTTTAAACATATAGGTATATAACATTCAAAACCTACAAATTTAAATAATAATAAAAAAGAAATATGTATATCTCAACATATCAATATTACCTATATACATATGTAGTTTTTGAATGTTTTGCCATACGTTTTGTTTTTAAAATAAAAGCCCCAAATATATTTAGTTAAATTAATTTAATGATATAATTCAAGGATTAAATCATAATACAATAACGTAATAAAATGATGTGTGGTCTGGGGACCAGAGACAGAAACGAAGTTCCTCACGCCTTTGCTTAGAAAATATGTGACGAATTGTGTAACTAAGTATGGTCATGGTCAACGACAGGAGTAGATGATCAAATCAGAACAACAACCTCAGCTAACTTCACAAGAGTTTTAGATGATAATTTTTTTTATATAAAATGACTTATTTACCATCGTTTGCCTACGGTCTCTTTTTGTTGATAGTACAAGAATTCTATCGGTCCTTAATGATAAATTATTAAAAAAACATTTCTTAAATAAATATAACTATTGCCATTAAATTAATGAATTATAAAAATGTTCTACCTATTCTAATTGTGATGTTTGTTAGTAATTAAATAACGAAATCTTCACCATGAACACTGATCAATAAAACTTGATCCACATAAAAATAATTATTTTGGTAACAACTTAAAATATTGTAGTCTAAATACTCTATCTTGTGATTTTTAAGACTAGAAATGTGATCTTAACTAAAGTTATCAAATACCATTTGATATGACAAACTAGTTAGTTATAAACAAATATACTATTTTGGTATTTAAAGCACCACCTCTACTAAAATATGGCCTATTCCAAAATATTCTCCTATATAATTATCATCTTTCTATTCTACATAGAGGAACATTAGTTACATTTCCTAATAGTTCTATTTTGGAGCATTCGTCAGTCGATCTTCGTTTCCTCTTTGGTAACCATGTTTCCTTTATCATATCAGCTCCTTTTTCTGCAATCATAATGACTGGGGCGTTAATATTCCCATTTGTAATAGTTGGCATTATACTAGCATCAATAACACGAAGACCTTCAATGCCATAAACCCGTAACTGTGGATCTACAACCGCCATAGGGTCACTCGACGGCCCCATTTTTGCTGTACAAGAAAGATGATATATAGTCATAGTATATTGCCTAATAAAACAGTCCCAGTATTCATCAGTGTACAATGGAAGGTGCTTGCAGTTGGGCAAAGGCTTACTATGGAATCTGGCGCCAAAACGTTTCATTGCTTGAGTCTCGCCTACTGCTACAGCAGCTTTCACACCTTCTCTTAAAACTCCAACGTCGTCTGGATGTGTCAAATAGTTATGGTACATCAGAGGATAGTCGAAAGGATTCTTAGATTTTAGTTTTATAAAACCTCTGCTTTTTGGACGTAGCATCATTGGGAAAATCCCGAATACGTCTTGGTTATTAATTTCTGCAAAGACCTCATTGTAAAATTCGTCCGTTAGACTGTGTGCTTTTTTGACTTGCGTCCCGCCATCGGATGGTGTCGAACAAGAAGTCATCATAAACTCCATATCTGGCCAGTCATCTGATTTATTCGCATATTTAGTATTTATGAAAGCAACTACTTCCAGCCCGATACTGGATGTCAGAGGGCCATCTTCAGTGACAGCATAACGTAACGCAGAATTTATGTTGACAAGTCTATTCATGACTAAACTGATTGGGTAATCTATTCTGAATACTATTCCTCCCACCGCTATATGATCTTGCAGGTTTTTGCCAACTCCAGGTGAATCGTGAATTAAATCTATGCCGACTTCTTTGAGATGCTCTTTAGGTCCAATTCCAGATAGTAACAGTAGTTGGGGTGATGCTATAGCTCCTGCAGTTAAAATGACTTCGCGTTTAGCATAAACGACATGCATGTTTCCATCTCTGTGGAATTCAACTCCAAATGCTCTTTTAGTTTCTTTGTCTATTAGTACTTTGGTGACGTGCGCGAAGAGAGCAACATGGAGGTTTTGTCGCAGCCTTACTGGACGTAGGAAGGCCTTTGCTGTAGAGCAACGGGTTCCTCGTCGTATCGTGAACTGGTACCAGGCGAATCCGGTTTGCTGCGCTCCATTAACGTCCACGATATCGTAGCCCATCTCCTCGCCGGCCTGCAGGAAAGCCGCGCCGATAGGTGTGTTGTAAGGTGCATCCTGCACGGTCAAATAACCACCTGAAATGAGTAATTGAACGTACTTAAAATCTATCTGGGTCAATAGTAAATGTTATCTATTAATAGGTACATGATAATTATTAGGTATACATATCTATTATAATTTAGAATAATTTCATCGTCCGAATAATTCAATGTTTCGATACTAAGGTAATGTTTTAACAATTCTAAATCAATGTCGAGTGAAATTCAATCATTATAGCATTTATGATAATAGAACTGTAATATTGAGTAGAGTAAATAATAAGTACTAAATGTTGTTTCCAAAAGCTCCAATGAGGATCAAAAAGAAGGAAGCTTACGGCTTGTTTATAATTAATTTAAAAATTTCTTCGTCAAATATTCCACCAATCCACCTCACCATTTTGAGGCATACGTCGAAATCTTTAAGATAAATTGAAAAGTCAGAAAAATAAATTACGTATATAGTACCTGTAGCATGATGCCTTTTATCCCTAGCTAGATAGGGATTCCTCTGGTCCATGGATTTCTTGAAATAGGGCAGCACGTCTTCGTAGCCCCAACCTGGGTTTCCGAACGACTCCCACTGATCGAAGTCCCGTTTGTTGCCTCTTATGTACAGCATGGTGTTAAGAACTGAGGATCCGCCGAGCACCTTCCCTTTGGTCCAGGCACAGCGCTTGTCGATCATCGCTTGACATGCAGTGTCCTGAGGTTGTGTTCTATAAAAGATTTTTATTTTATGTACAATAAATAAGATTGATAAAAAAAAATTCTACCTTCATGCTTTAATTGTGAGGCTAAAGTACTTATTATGATAAATGAAATAAGCCCATATTAAACCATTTTGAATATAGTTAAAGAGTTCTGTAGAATAAAGTATATCAGTTATAAAAATTAAAAAGAAAGAGGTCTGTCAGGACCGTAACAACTGGAAGTCCATAGCCTCTGCCTACCCCTGTGGGAAACACGCGTGATTATTGTATGTATGTTTGTATGTAAATAATATATTTTATTATTTTTATATTCTACATGATTGCAATAGAACACAAGAATGACAGACATCACATTACTCAAATATAGATGCAAATGTTTTCAAAAAATGGCCACCGTTACATAATACTTCAACACCCCCCCATAACGTGGGCATTATAGCCTTAAGCCACTCCAAACAGACTAGTAAACATTTCATGCTTGATACAGCTCAGGAACATATCTGCTTCAATCTCATCCTACGGATGTATAAAATTTTAACATTAAATCTAATAACTGTATCTCTAACATAATGAAATCTTATTTTAATATGCTTGCTTTTTCTATGTAAAGTGTGATTGATGGCAAGTTGTATAGCAGATTGATTATCACAATACATTACAACTTGTCATCATTTACAATTCCTTAACTAAAGCTTGCAGGAACACCGCTTCTCTGCTTGCTTCGCTCAAGCTATAATACCAAAACTATTCAATTATTAGGAATAAAGTTAAAGAATTCTGTAGAATAAAATATAACATTTATAAATAAAAAATAATTTCTTTTAATATTTTTAATGGCTACATGATTGCAATAGAACACAAGAATGACAGACATCACATTACTCAAATATAGATACAAATGTTTTCCAAAAATGCCCAGCGGTACATAGTACTCCAACAGCCCAGACTCGATGGAGTTGCGTCGTCTTATAACTGAGTTCCATCGACCACCTTCCGTCTCCGTGATCAGACCCTAGACATCGTCTACCATAAAGTGCTTGTTAAGATAAATCAAACGAAACGTTTCATTACTGAGTTCAGTTGAATATCTCCCAGCTTCATCATTAGAACATCTCATTGACTCTGTCATATTGTATTGTCATCCGACTTACAATCAATTGAGTTGAAATTTTGCTTACAAGTAAGCAAAATTTCAACTCAATTGGTTGTGGCTTGTGGATAACTCGTTGAAAGTTTAATTGCAAGATTTGCCCTAAACGAACATTCATAAATAGTTACATACAAGATATATTTCAAGTTAAATAAAAGCTTGTAAAATAATATTAGTCACGTCTGTTACCGTGCGTCTCCTCGAATTATCAATACATACCTATATTTCCAATCCATCTTGCTCTTATGAAGATAGAGCGACAGCAGCGGAACATCACTAATATCATTTTCATGGCCTCCAGCTTCCAACAACAGGACATTCCATCCTTCCACCTCTGACAGTCTATTAGCTAGCACCGACCCTGCCGACCCTCCTCCCACTATTACAAAATCATACATTTCTTTCAAATTCTTTTGATTGAAGGGCCTATTCTCAGGGTCTACTAGGTCGTAGTTGAAGTAGGCCATCCATGCCAGCATAAGAGGTATGAAGGTCAGCTTCCCAATGCCGGCTATGGTTAGTGCTGATTTGGCGGCTGCTGTGGCTACTGATAGGACCCCCATTGTTGAGTGTCATTGGACCTGGAATGTTAAAAAGTACTTTTTTTAGTTTCATGTACCTACGTACTACAAGCACATGTTAACAGTGTAGTTCATAATGAAGTTGTAATTTATAAATTTAAGATTAACTCTGTCGCAATTTTTCGATTTATTTTGTCTCTACTATGACCATAGTACTCGAACGAGTTATCTTTGATCAGACATGCATACATATATAATTTCAGAATGTCCATATAGATTCTAAAAACCTTGCTCACTCAAAAAAAAAATTGTATATATTTTCTTTGAGACAACTACATGAGAGGAGTCTGAAACTGAATTTCGACAAATCGTATTACCTACAAGATGCAAAAATGTTCACAAAAGACTGGGCCAATTTGAATGCTTTTTTTATATTTTTTTTATGCTTATGTTATAAAAAGCTCTTAAACACTAATCCATTAAGGTAATAAGTGTCATTAAATTTAATGTAAGTAATAAATGTCATTATTTTAAGAATAGTTTTATAACTGCACTGCCGCCAATGGGCGTATAAATGGGGGTAAAGACAGATGAAAAAACCTATTATTTCGAAACAAAAAGGTTTTAAGATAAGATATCTCATCAAAAAGAAAATAAATAAAAATTTGAAAGGCAACGCCCTTCAAAAATGGTTGTGGATTGAATATGCAGGAAACAGCTATAAAATAGATCCGAAAATAACTTACTAGAAGTGTCGACCGTGACTTACATAAAACCAGTTTCGTTATAGTTTGGTATTTGAAATCTAATGAATATAATTATTAGCTTGACAATGAAATTATTTAATCACTATAAATTTAAATATTCGAGCTTTTTCACTAATGTTTTTTTCCATTTTTTTATTCTATTCTAAGTTCATGTTAGACCTTCCTTAAATTTGACAATGGATGTAATGGGTGCTTCTAAAAGTACCTCTTAGAAAATGTACTAATTTCCCCTCCCGTGCAGACCGTAGAAGTAGATTACAAGAATGGTATCTAGATGACGTGTTAGCAACCTGTAACTATTTCTGATTTCCGTATTCCATGTTACGCTTGTTTCTGTCTACTTCGTGAATTCCTAAGACGTAAACGCTTAGTCAATATTACACCGATATATTATTATCTACTTACACTAAACCATAATTCTGTAGCATAATGTGAATGCAACACATGTTTGAGATTTGACTAAACTGCAATATTGCGCAATTGAAAAACCTAAACATATGATCCTTTCACTGATATTGAGAAATTTGTCCGCTGCGGTGCAGCAAATCATTTTCGGTGCATCTTTGTTAAGATTTCATACATGTGATTTACTCTTTAAATCATTAAGTTCGCATTATTTCGAAGCATGTTTCTCAAAGTAGTCCTTCATTGTGGTTTCTATTTTCAGAACGAAGTTCTTTAATGGGGCTCGGATATAAGTTGGCAGAATAAAAATAATGTAAAGTTTCTTGAAGAAAAGTCGTTTATCGACTAGAATTTTTCTGGAGGCCACCGACCAAACATATTTTTTATAAACAGTTCATATGACTTTTGACGGTTTATCTATTTGTTTATAATTTTTTTGTAATTTTTTTGTAATTTTTATAAGAAAATTAATCATTATTGTTGGCAGAATTTCGACTTACATTTTAATATAAATCACCATACATTTCACGAGCACGAGGAGTCGAGCACAATGTAGGGCGTACCGTTTTGTGTGCAAGTACCTAGGTACATGTCGCATGTCTTACGACGCAATGGTTATGTAAAACTTGTGACATCGTTCCGTACCGCCGTAACCTTTGGGCTTAACCTATAGGTCCTTCACGTGCGTTAATTACGCAATTAAGGGCTGTAAGTCAATCAATCAAACATTTAAAATAAATAGTAAACATGTAAAATTATGGAAAACGAAGTTGAGAGTGGCCAGGACAAGCACTTGGCAATTGTTTTGATTCGCTACTTTCTAACAACTTAATCATTTACTTTCTTCTAAACGTCAAAATAAACATTCCCTATAGGATTTAAAAAAAATAAGACTTATGACGTCATAGTTTCTTGGAGTCAAATAGCACTCTTTATCAGTTTTTCTGTAATAATCAATCTAAAATCATGTTGAGAATTGATATTATCATGACAAGTGAATTATTTTGTGAAGATTTATTTTCTAAACAGTACCAGATAATTTATTTTTGTCCCAGGATAATACCCAATTATAGCATTATTAGTAAAGGGATAGACGAGAATATGTAAACAATTTGTAAATGGTAAATCTAGATATCCTTAATGAATGGTAAGCTAGCAACTATTTATCATTCCCATTTCATCTTTGAAAATATAATCAATAATGCCAAGCTTCTTTGGGGCCTTGAAACCATTGTCTCCGTCTAACTCCTTAAGAGCGGCCTACTCGTCTTACTTTTTATACAAATGCTCGTACGTGATTATGACGTTGTAACTGATCTTTCTTGATTTTTTTAACTAACAGGTATCTTGTACGCTATTTGGAGGTTTTTATAAAAAAAAATGGAGAAACAAAGTCAGTATAAGCCTCCAAAAATCTGCTGTTTGCACAAATTTTACTTGAACTTCGACCGTTTATAAAGTACTCATAAATTGTAAAGGTAAAAATATATTTCAATAGAAACCTTGCAAATGTAATGAAAATTTTATAAGAAACATATATTTCACACACTTGTAAGGCTTACCTGGAAAAAGTTTTTTGAAAATTCTGCATCCAATGAAAAGTGAATAAACATTCAATGGATAGTTAATAATAATAACAATTTCATTCAATCGAATGTAAACCGAGCCCTCAGATGCTATGTCTCCCTTTTTGCTTTGCTTCTTTTTCTAACATTGCCCTGGATAAAGTAACAAGCTTTTCAAATTATGCTCGCGTTGACGACAGAGCGGCCGGGAAGGGCCGCCTTAAGGGATAAAGACGTAACGCTGCCTCATTATCTGCACTAAGAAAATCTTATGCGGGTACTATGCTAGGTGCATAATTCTAATGGAAACGAGGCAACGTTGCAGCAAAAAGTCGGCCTCATTCTCACTAGTTCAATAGTATATGCTATCGGTGTCAACATAAATATCCAATGACTAGCTTTGGATTATAGACTGGAAACTTGAGTAAACTTAAACGAGCCGGTGTTTGTAACAAAATGATGAAAATTTTAGTTAATAATTAAATTTTAGTTAAAAAATCTTAGTTTCAAAAAAACCCTTTAGATATTCTCTTCAGTCTTAACTTAGTTTTGAGGAAACCCTTCAGAGTTTATCTCCAGTCTTTATTTAGTTTTGAGTAAACACTTTAGAGATTCGCTCCGGTTTTAACTTAATTTTGAATAAACCCTTCAAAATTTATCTCCGGTTCTAACTTAGTTTAAAGTTAATTTTTCAAAAAAATTCTCCGGTCTCAATGTATCGGTGGCCGACATTGTTGTCAGATTTTTCACGCTGCCTACATGGATCTGACTAAGAAATTTAACAAGGTATATTAACTGGGATGGTTTTACGTGCCTTCTAATATGAAGGAACTAAAGATAAAGTGCCACTAGCAGGAGCACCTATCAATCTTCAACTCACATTCAGCAATACTTTACTTGCTCAAGGCTCAAAACTCTGTAGCCCATAATAAAGGGCCATAATTCTGTACTGTTTCGCCAACGAACCGGTAAAGCAACACCATAGAAAAGACAAAACCACGGGACAAGACAGATTATACAACTGATGGCTTTACCGTCAGATGATACTGTTGCAATGTGCATATAATGGGCTACTTTCACTGCACCGCTGCAACTGCAGCTATGCTTGTGAGGGGACATAAAATATGGATAGTACACATGGCAGTTCGATAAAAATATCGTTGACTTGACTTCTCTAATCAAACGATAAGTTTCGTTAAGATGACTGAATTTATAAGTCCCTTGTTACATTATTGGTCCTACATTTAATAATTTCAAAAATTCTTTTTTTTTCTCTTAATTTTATTTTTGATCATGTAGCCACATGCCAATGTGCAAATGGCAAAACTTTCGTAATATTGCAGCAATTTTATATAGTTTTTAATTAAAAATATTTGTTCTAGTGTTTTGTGTATTCAATATGCTTCATTCATATCATATCATTCTTCTTTCTTTTATACATATGTATAGTCTGTCACAATGAGGTTGCATTGTACTTACTATTTAGTTTTATTTCTGTATCATTAATATTTTGTTGTAAGGACGTGCCTTTTCATTATGTAACACCTTCCTCTTACCTTGGTCGGTTACCTTTTGTAGTTATTGGTCAAGCAAAGTGAACTCTTATGTCAATATTGGTCAGGAGAACACGTTAACTTTGTTTTTATTTTTAGTTTCATTATGAATAACCGCAAATCTCGATGATCCATATTTCCGTGTATTAATATTTACTTATATTATAAATGTAATGTAAAAGTGTTCCTGTTTGTTATGATGGGATCAACGTGATTATTTTTGCGTGAACTTGAGACACTGAAAAGTGATATGTATCTATTAATAGTAATGATATGTATCTATGATATGTATCTATTACTAGTAATAGATATAAGTGCGTTATGATGGTTATAACACACGAGGCGGAATTTCAGCCCAAGCCGTAGACGAGGGCGTAATAGAACCGAGTGTGTTTAACCAATATACGCACGTATATCGTACGAAATTTTTCAACACACTTGCTGGGAAAACGACCTAATAAACTGAATTCTTTGATTTTAAAAAACTCGGCCACTATAATGCACCCCGTTGCTTTCCCGCCGTTTAACTTTTATAAATCAGCGCGGCGCGCGGCCTACAGTAGGCAAGGTTGGGGCCGCGCGCCAGTTCGAATTTTGTTAAAATAAACAATTTTTGCACATAGTTCGCTTATAGAATTTAAATTCACTATCTACATTTATAACACACACGTGTTTTATGAGCTGCTTTATATACCTAAAACCGGTGAAATTAGATCCACTTTACAAGCAAGTGTGTTGAAAAATACGCTTTATCTTACGCTTATACGAGTACGCTCGTAGTACGAGTATTTCACAGTAAAAATGCACTGGTGTTGGCTTGTAAAACATAGTCACTTTCCTTATGAATCTTGGGAAATTGGTAAAACAAGGTTATATCTTAAAGAGTTCTTTATAAAAAGACGTAATAATATAAGCAGAATTTATAAAGGTAATAGTTTTAAACTAAGTGTACCCTAGCCTTTTTTATGAAGCAGAATTTACTGAGTGAATAGATGGTCTTGAGTGTAATAAAGCCTGGCCAGCCATTGCTTGCTCATGATGGTTGTTACGGATAAGGATCAGCCTTATTACGACAACGTCAAGTATGACCTTAAACTGAGCCGTCTTTTGAACTTTACTAACGCAATGTTATGTTATCATAACAAACCGATTATAGAGATTTCATTGTCTTTAGAGATCTCCTTTGTATGTGGAGTAAATTCATTTTTACTCGTCTGCGCCAGAAGGAGGGTTATGTTTTTCGAGTGTATGTATGTTTCTATGTGACGCTCTGCAGCATAAACGTCTTAAAAAAAATTGCTTGAGAGGTGTCGTCAGTAGACATTGGGTATATAAACAGGCAGTCTTTTTTTTTACTTTTTCTATTTCTTACTCCAAATATATTTTTTATTCCTTACTTTAATTTACATTACAGAGCCCGGGGTCCGCTACCTTGGTTAGGTAGCGGACCCCGGGCTCTGAAGCGTTACTGCTGAGGATGCAACCGGGAATACGCTCGGATGATGATGATGACTTTAATTTACATTAATAACATCCGATCCTGTGAACTTCGCTCGCTCGTCCATATACACAGATGTCGTGAACTATTGCATACACCCATCGATTTGCGAAACCGGGCGGTTCTTTACCGTTTTGGCACAAAAATTGACACATCATCCAAAGTTTCACGGCTCATGTATCATAGTAAATATTGTGCAAGTAAAGTACACGACTGTGATGTGAAGAAAGATGGAAATATTAAACTACTATTTATTTAGAAGAAAACATACGTAATTAGAAGCGATGGTAGTACGAGATAAATAGAGATACGAGTAAAATCAGAGTTTGTGGGATTTTCCTGCGTGTAAGTGGTCGACAATGTTGTCAGATTTATCAAGCTGTCTAATAGGATCTGTCATAGCTTGACGTCTGCCATAAAATGTTGACAGCCGGGACTAACACCGTAACGTGCCTTCTGCCTTCCGAAGCACGGAGAAGGTCGATAAAATTGTATGCCACTTGTTGTCATTATCATCCATCCAAGTGTAGACAACACTGGGGATTGCTATTCCCGAGTGTCTACAATGCATTCTACTATCAGGTCACCTAGATTCTTAAAAATCAAAGTCGTCCCTGTAGACGCAGTGGATCTACCAAACAAAGTTAGCTCTGCCAGTAGTTCTAACGGGAATCAAACTGCCGTAGGTATTCATGTCTGCGCTAATGGCGCCCTTATCTGAACCAAATTCCTTTCTTAAAATACACTTGATACGTGCAGGTAGAAATAGTGAATCAGAATAGTGATCTTATTCTCACCTTACCCTGCGATCGGCTTTATAAGTAAAACATTCCAAAAATAATTGTAATTATTCCTCTCACAGGTCTATTCGAAGAGATCACTTTTGAGATAAGTAGTGCCTTTGTACAACTTTTATTTGATGTATTCTTTGTATAAATTTTCCGTGTACATAAATTGGTTAATAAAATAAATAAACAAATAATTTATAAAAGGGAGAACACAACAGGAGTGTATAACATAACTTTATAGTGGTGTGCAGTAACTTTATTTTAACGGAAAAGTTTCTAGCTGTGTTAGATATCGTTAGTGAATATTATTTATATTTTGTGTTCCTTTATAGTGTCTTTCTATATCCCTTTTGTAAAGGAATCGTTGTGCAAGTTTCACGACAAATCATATTTTAATGAGCTTATTTCGAAAGCAGTGATTCACAATACGCCTCTATAAGGCGACATTGAGAAGACTAAGTAGCGTTAAGTAATTGAAATAGATTAACTAAGTATAATGTGACTGACGTAATTTTTTCAACAGTGATAATGTGCGAATTATTTAATGGGATGATGATCTCTCTCAGTTTGCTAAATAGTTATTATGCAAGTTTGTCAGTACAAAATAAATAATAATGGTTTCTGTCCCATTGGTTGGATTGTAACCAGAACCCATTTTTTTTATGACATTAAGCGGCTCTAAAATTCTAACACTAGTTTTAACTTCTAACGCGCTTTATAATAAAGGGAAACAATACAAATGAATCATGTATTATTTGAGACACAGTCAAATACAAGATAAAGCTATGGACCGTTGCAGAACCTGAAGGTCCGCAAACGCAAGACCTCTGAAGAAACCTTTTTCCACTTTCTCACAAATTACTACAGGTTCTTAAAAAAAAGACTACTCACTTCACATTCACTGGTCTTTTCATCCCGGTCTTTTGGGAGGCTTGTGTGAGAGAGAGAGAGAGAGATATAAATCCAACAGATAGAGTCCTTTTGGAGAAGTTATGTGGTGGTCCCGACAAAACCCATTCTTGAATATTGCAATGGAAGATGTAACCTGTTGAAGGGTATACCCTACCCTTCAACAGGTTTAGGCAAGAATCCATTTCTTGTTCAGTTTTATGGGAAAAAATATTGACGACCTCTGTAGCCTAGTCGTCATCATGCCACGCTGTCACACCGGAGTTCCCTAGTGGGAGTTCCCAGGTTCGATCTCCGGAATCCGGTTCTGATCATGATGGAAAACGATCTTTTTCAGATTGACCTTGGTCTTGGATGTTTATCTATATACCTATGTATTTGTTATAAAATATAGTATCGTTGAGTTGGTATCCCATAACACAAGTCTCGAACTTTGGGGCTAGCTCAATCTGTGTGATTTGTCCATATACATTTTTTTTAAATTTAAAATTGAAACGTTTTTTTGTTCAGCATGTAAATAATGATGTGATGTATTGTTTTGGTAGACAGGCAGTACACTATACAAGATATTTTAGTGCGGAACCCTATTCTATAGTTACACCATGTCCGTTTTGAGCATACTTGTACGGAAAGAACTTGAAGAACCTTCAATTTCTATTCGTGGAGTTTCTTCACTTCTCTAGTTGTTTTTTTTTTGTTCAAGGACAGTTCGCCTTCATCTTTAGGAAACAAGATGCAAGACATATAAATTTACTAATATATTAATAGATTTTTTTCTGTTCAGGGGCACTTCGCGTTCATGTTAACAATGGGACTAGCTCAATCAGTGTTATTTGTCCCTATTTATTTTATGTTAAGAAACATGTGTGAAAACCTAAAAATATTTTTATTCCATATAGTTTAGTGGTACTAAATGGAAAAAGCTGTTAGTTTTATTTATGTGAGTAAATTAATCTAAAACTATTTATTTGTAATTAGGTAAATTATGAAATGCGAGCGGATATTTATAATAATAATAATAATAATAATTCTTTATTGCAGACACAAGATCCATAATTATATATAACATACTCATATGTACAGTCATAGTTTAAAATAAAATAAAATAAATACACATTTAAAATTTACCTTAAAAATTATTAAAATTATTTCACAGAAATTAATGCATACCATGAGTAAGCCTAACCCAACATTGGTATGTTTTAGTCGTCAAAAGCCTTTCTGCTAGGCTACTGATAATAGAGTTTTTACACCTGTCAATTCTGAACATAAAGGAAGCTATCCTCTTTCTCTGAATGGCATTGAAGGAGTCGACACGACCTTCTGTAAACATTTCTGAGGCACTGCAAAAGCGTTTCAGACCCATTAGGTGTCTAAAGATATTATTATAGGCGACCCTAATGCCATCAATCGACTTCTTCGTATAGTCCGTCCAAAGTTGACATGTGTAAAAACTCTGACAGAAAGATCTGAACAGTGTTACTTTCACGTCAAAAGAGGACTTTGAAAATTTTCGGGCTATCATATTGCCTACCACGCATAGGGCCCTTCGCTGTCTTTCGACATCTGCGTCATCTTTCAGAGTAGAAGTTACCATGTGGCCAAGGTACCTGAAACTGTCGACAATTTCAATCGGTTGGCCACTGAGATGAACCTCCGGTATATTTTCCGGTCCCTTGCCCGATCTGAATACCACCATTTTAGTTTTATTAGCGTTATAGATCAAATTATGATCTAAGGCATATCTTTGACATATCGCTAAAAGTTTTCTCAGTCCTCTAATGGTAGGGCTGAGAAGTACCATGTCATCTGCATAACTTAGGTTGTTGACGTATCTATCATCCAACCTAAGACCGACCGGAGTACTACTCAACTCCAGAAGAAGACCATTTACATAGGTATTAAACAGATCGGGCGAGGTAAGGCCCCCTTGTCTGACACCACACGGGAGATGATAGCTATCAGATATCTCGGAGCTCCATCTGACATTGTTGGTCTGATTTTGATACCAGTATCTTAACAGACCAACCACCTCAGTTGGAACATTAGTATCACTAAGCTTCTGCCACAGCAACTCATGATTAAGCGTGTCAAAAGCACGACTTAAATCAAGAAATATGGCGTAGACTGTAGTTTTGTGCTGTTTGTAATATTTGACAACCTGTTTTAATGCAAATATTGCCATATCCGTCGATACCTGCGGTCGAAAACCAAATTGTCCATCATCACAATTGATATCATTAAAATGACCGTGTATCACTCTTTCAAATACCTTGGCCACAATCGTAGCCAATGATATTGGCCTGTAGTTGGCCATGCTCGAAATATCTCCCGTCTTATTTTTTGGAATAGGGATGACCAGTGTCCGAATCAGATCCGCGGGTAAATAGCTTTGCCTCACGCATATATTAAAAAGCCACGACAATATTAAATTTGCTGCTGGAGGAAATATTAAATAAATTTTTGAACGTGACCTCCACGTAGTTTGTTTTACAACTACTTACTGCTCGTCCATTATGTATTGCTTTTTATTGCTCTTTCATCTAGCCTATCTTCATAGGCCGCATTAATTGAAAGCTTCTCACAATGTAGTTTCAATACAGCACGACTACGTTCAAGGTCTATTGGTAAATCATAGTGCATTACCAAATTGAGTAAACATACATCACAATTTACTTACATAGAATTGTTTTTACCCGCACTATTGAAAAATCGATTTAACCGGTCCCGGCTGTCATCATTGTATGCCAGTCGTCAAAATACGTCAGATGCCTTTAGGCAGCCTGAAAAATCTGACACTGGTGTTGGTCACTTAATCGCACGAAAACCAAACAAAATAATCTTTCTCTCATGATATAAAAGATAAATAGATAAAATGACACATAGAGGAGCTCGGTGGCCAGGCGGGAGTGCGCATTACTAGCGCTTTCGGAAGGAAAGCGACACCGAGCGTGGTCCGCAACTGGATGGGTGATCACAGGTGGAATAAAAAATTTCGAGCTCCTCCATGCTTCAGAAGGCATATAAGCCGCTGGTCCCGGCTGTCATCATTGTACAGCAGTCGTCAAGCTATGTCAGATGTCTTTAGGCAGCCTGAAAAATCTGACAGCAGTGTTGGATACTTACACACACGAGAAAAAACTAAACAGAGATTCAAAGATTCAAAGATTCAAATGTTTATTCAGTAATTAGACCTTTACAGGCACTTTTACACGTCAATAAGTATAATTTATGTTACGTGTAAAGTATATTAAAATTTAATTTATTTTTAAAGAAAAGCTACCGATACCAGCGCTTCGTAACGACCACTGCTGAGAAGAAACGCCGAAAGAAACTCATTTTCACAGTATTGGTCGCCTACTCGCCAGAAGGGCTTTGTCATATTATTATAATTGTCTTTTAATTAATAAATACTTATAATATAATACAATGTTGACACATTATAACATGTAATGCTTGCGAACAAGTAAACAAACATAAATTGCGTTATAAAAAATATTAAGTAGTCAAAAAAAGCGAAGCCGAGCTGACCAGTCCCTCCCGGCAGCACCCGTTCACGAGTTGACGCACGGATCAGCCATCGTTAAACTCAGACAAACAACACTGATTGAGCTAGCCTCCAGAATAAGTTCGGACTTGTATTGTGGCTTAATATCCCAAAAATACTATAATTTATAATAAATATGAAATATATTATCCCACTTGGTTTAGTGGCTTCCAACAAGGGTTGACTTCGGGTAGCGGCTGGTTGTAAAACTTTTCGCACTAATGCATTCCCAAAGAGGGTTGACGTGAAGTAGGTCGGTCGTTAAACTATAACCAAATCGTTTAAACTGTTCTGGCTATTTCTCCTCGATTTCGCATTGTTTTTGGCAGCCTTTTATGTGTATTTAGAGAAGAAAAAGCGGACATGTGCATTCCAGGCTCCTTAGCAGCACAGCTGAGGTTGCAACGAGGAATGCGCTTTATTGAAGAAGTTGAAATTCTTCTTCTACAACAGGTGTCAAGAGTTTTATTTAATATTTGATACTATAAAATATAATGGATAATACGAATTAATGATCTTACAATACAATACTCTTTATTGCTCAGAATAAATAAATAGAGGACATAATTATCTAAAAAGCTAGACGAAATGCGCAAAAGGCGGCCTTTTTTTCAGCCCAAAGGCGGCCTTGTCGCTAAGCAATTGCTTCCAGACAACCTCCGTTTATAGAAAAAAGTGATGGGAAATTAAGTTGTGCGGGGTGGTCAATATAATAAAACATACCAAAGTACCTTAGGGAAAATTCAATTTCTTTTAAGCCGGGATCCGGCTTTATTTTACTTTTTTTTTTCGCGCCCACCTTATATATGCGGCTGGTATAATAATGAAGTCGGACTTTAGTGTTGACGAGCATAAGATTAGTCAACTTGGCAGTCTTATTAGTAGGTATGAAGTAAACGGGTTACTCACGTAGAGAGTCAGCTACTGGCCGACATGTTTCGAACTCATCTGGAGGTCTTCATTAGAGCGAATGTGACTTGAGGACGCGCACACGATGGCTTTGGGGGTCAGGGTCCACTTTTTATAGTGTCCTTTTCGGGATTTGTCTAATTCTGGGTTTGAATACTTCTACTTTACGACTATTTCGTCATGCAACCATTTCTGCATTTGACAATGTCGCCTCGAGCGGCACTTATGTTAGCTGACTCCACGTGAGGAACCCGTTTACTTTATAGTAATATTTCCTGTGTCTCACGTTAGTTTTAACTAAAAAGCTTGACAAGTCTTTTTGCCAAAAGAATTCTTCATTGCTAACTGATTTATCAATTTACAATGTAACCTATATATTGAAATAGGATCTAAAGCATTAGAAGCGCGGATATCCACCGGCGAAGGACATGAGTTGGCTAACTCGGATACTTTCTAGGCTAACCAGTTTATCTGACTTTGTATTCCATTCAAACTGCAGTATCAGTTGCAAAATGTGATAATTATGCAGTCGGCAAAGTGGTATTTGTTTTGATTTAGTAGAATTTTACCTATTCGGTAAAAGCCTCCTCCTTAATTCTCTACCCTGTTTTTTTCCTCCAATTCTTAGCGTGTTTGGTTTTTTGTAAATTATTTGTCACTAAAATCTGGGAGAAGCCTATCTTCAGCAGTGGACATTATGCGGATGAAATGATGAATTTGTTAATTGCGAAAGAAAAAACTTAGCCTTATTTAATATTAACGTGCTTTTGGAGAAAATAGAGCGCCCTATTTAAAGTTACATAGAGTGCAGTTTGTGGTCGCTATTCTGGCTTTCTTCACTAGCGCCTAGGAACCGACACAAAACGAAGCTCTAAGAAACGTCAATAGTTGTTGCAAAATCAATAACTAAAGTGACTAAAATGATGAACCATTGTTGTGAAAACGATAACAAAGTTGAGTACCCTATTTAGAAAATACTGAAGTTTAATTAAACTACATTATTTGGTAACACTACTAGCATGCCCATACTAATATTGAGTTTTTGATAATATGTATTTTCAATTTTTTATCTTACCTAAAAGCCTTTTGTCTCCCACCCCAACCACCAAAACTGAAATTATTTATTAAGCACTAGGTAATTTTAGCACAACACTATCATATCACGCGAAAGTTTTTATATGTTCCGATGCACATAGCGCGCATGTGCGTTCGCAGAGCGCTCAAAAGTACACTGCGCTGTCAATCCTTCTTGACGCTACATAGGGTTGCGCAAAATCGTCCGTGGACGTCCATGGTTGTTCCGTAGCAATGTTGGGGCTGTCATAGCATCTTTTGAATTGTAGGTTAAGGTTCTATGTTGTCGAACAATGCATGATGACAACATGTGCTGTTAGAAGAGGCAGGTGGATTAGTAAATTATGTTTGATGTAGTAGTAGAAGTCATGATCATAAATTATAAATCGTTATTATATTTGACATACAAAATTTTTGTGATCTTATAGTTTTCAGTATACGTACGTACTAACAAATATATCACAATATTAAAGATGTTCTTCGCCCAAATTTGAGAATCTACACGAATGATTATTTTAAATAAGATACAAAAATTTTATGGGAACATAAACTCTACACTTCACTTTTAAATTTTGTTCCGCATAGCTCCCACTTTTGAGATAATCCATGTTTCATGTTACTACTAGCAGTTCGTCCCTGAACTCAGGACTCCACCTTCGAGTCATATGTCAGCAACCCACTTGAATTACTGCGACTTTAAAAAAAAAATATTTTTGGTCCCATGACGAACTTTGATTGAGCTCCGATCAAAGATAGTAAAATTGAGTACTTTTCTGGGTCAAAAATAAGATTTTTGGTATTAATAAGAAAATAAAACGTCACAAAATAATGTCACTTGTCATGATCATATCCATTTTCAACCTGATTTTAGATTTATTTATGCAGAAAAAATGATATTAGAAGCGATGGAAAAAGTCAAAAGACTTCAAGAAACTATGACGTCTAATCCATATTTCATCCACTATCCTATAGAATATGTTTGTTGAGTCGTTTAGGAAATAGTATCTGATTTGAGTTGTTGGTAATTAGCAGATTATCATCGCACGGAAATATGTCCACACACACTGTATCATATTGTACCACCTAATTGACCTTAAGAACTTTGCTCGCTCGTTTCAATTATTTATTTATTACAATATTTTTCATATTATAGCTAATGAACTTATATCGTAACCATAGATTAACACGGCGCACCCCGCGCCCCTTGCTCTTTGATCGTACCTAACAATATTTATAAATATATGTCATAGTAATTTCACCATGACATAAATTTATGAATATTGATGGGCCTATTTCATTGACATGCTAAATAATTGACATATTTTGAAATAAATAATGAATAATTTTGTATTGTACTAACTAACATTATAATGTATTTATTTTTTTACCAATGTATGTACACGGAAAAGTTATACAGAGCATAGAACTAATAAATGTTTTACAAAATATTTAACTTTATTATGTACAGTGAAATGAGTTTACATGAAGTCATAATGAAATAACATGTATTTTTTTAAATAAATACAGAAAACTTTATGTAAATATACTTAGGTACCTTATCGTGTTTAATTTTTTAATACTAAAAACCGACTTCATCGCCATACTACACAACTGATTTTGATAAAATTAATATGGATAAAATAAATAAACACCTGAGAAGTATGTTCTTACAAAAAATATAATTTTCCAAATTTGTCCAGGCGTCTTCGAGTAAACGAGGAACATACATACATAAAAAACCGGCCACGTAGAGTCGGACTCACGCACCGAGGGTTCCATACGACCTGAGTTTTGATACTCTATGCGTTCATGAGGAAAGGGGTAGTAAGTAAAAATTATTAAAAATATTTTTATTATATGACGTAACTAAAAATTTACGGTTTTCGCAATTTTACCTTTATCTGTGCTTAAGAAGTTGCTTCGTACCAAATTTCAGGGTTCTGAGTTCACGGGAAGTACCCTGTAGGTACTTCCCATTTCACAGCTCCAAGGGACAGTAGACCTGAGTATTTGATATAAATTCTAGCTTCCTTCATTCCAGATTCAACCTCTACGCGTTCCTGAAAAAAAGGGTCTTAACAGACAGACAGACGGACGGACAAAAAAGTGATCCTATAAGGTTCCGTTTTTTCCTTTCGATGTACGGAACCCTAAAAATATACATATATTCGAATTGATAACCCCGTCCTTTTTGAAGTCGGTTCAAAATAATATTTATTGGCATTAATAATATGACCTAAAGAACAAAGGAGAAAAAACTTCGGATGTTGTTTTTACAAGTATCCTTATTTCGGTCGCAGTCAGGAGAAAGTTTTGTACAACATTATTGTAAAATTACGTAGCTATACTTACTTTTAAGTAGATCGGTTACATTATCGTGTATATTATTATATAAGTTGACATAAAATTACATTTCATTTGTCCTTTTGAGACCATACCTACTTACTGGTTTTATTTCGTAATTCCTACATTAATTTAGGCCTTCTATGCTGGTCTGAGAACAAGAAAAAAAAATCCGTGGGTTCTATATCTATGCTCCGTTAGGGGTAACGCTCTGATTCCATATCTGTACATTATTTAAAATCTTTTCTGGTCATGCTGTTACCAAAACAAAAATGACCTAAAAAGGTTGAAGCGCTTCTTAAGACAAATCAATCGAGGCCAAACTCGGTGGGGTTGTATTGTTTTTCATTACAGAGATGCCAATGACCACCATCCAGCTCCATCATCAGATCATTATATTGCATTGTCACGAAATAGTATGCGTGCAAGCTCAATCGATTTGATAAGAGACAGAGGACCGTCCCGTTGCCTGGACAAGTGAGACTAAATAAAAGCTTGTAAAAAATTTACCTTCCATTTCTTTACCTTACCGTTTATCGCATTTATCGTGGGGAATGCTCTGAAGATATGTACGACTTAATACCTGCTGCAAAATGTCACCACCGCACCACCCGCCTGAAATTAAAATTTTATCTACACCACTTGGATAGTTGGCAATCAACCACCGTACGTTTTAAAAGGAACTTTTTATCTCGTACGACCGAACTGTGGAATCAACTTCCTGCAGCAGTGTTCCCGGAACGATACGACATTGAAACCTTCAAAAAACGTGTCTGTATCTACCTGAAAGGCTGGCAACGCTTCTGTTACACCCCTGGTGTTGCAGTTGTTCATGGGCAGCGGTGATCACTTACCATCAGGTGACCCGCTTGTTCGTTTGCCGCCATATAACATAAAAACCGTCCTTTATTTCCCTACCTTCCATGCTGGTCTGGACAAAATATAAAATGAAGAATGTATGTAAGTTGCTTCCCTTTCCATGCAAATCGTAAACATAAAAACTGGGCGAAAAATTGAGCAATCATTGATAATGCAGGTAGCAATACTTCACAATTTTACACTAAAAAGCCAACAACAAAAATTTTTAGGTGTCTGAACCTGTTCTTAAAATAGTCTCAGTAAATATTATATTTGTAGCCCTCGTGTCCACGGCTACAATTGCAAATCTTAAAACTAGAACTCTGCAAAAAGATAATAACAATCAATACCAAGATTTATTAAAAAAAAATGTCACACTTATATTCTATGACTGCAAAGCATAACATACGACGTCTTGTAAATGTATTGTGACGTTTCATTAATTAAAAATTAAATAAATCCTATTGCATGAAGTGATAAGATAGCTTTAACTGTATATACCTGCGCCGTAGAAAAAATTGACGATTTCTAGATTCAAGATTTTTGCATAAGAAGCCATCGAAGAACTCATCTTTTGTCTAAAATCTAGATTCTAGACTTAAGTAGTAAGTTTTATTTTCATGTGTGTTTATTTCCTCAAGTCGTCCTGGGAGTTCACCCGGATTTTCCATAGTCACTCTTCCATACTATAATAGTTCACACACACACAGATTGATCTAGCCCCAAAGTAAATTCTATACTTTAAACAGGGGCGTAGCTACCGCCGTATCTACCGTATCAATTATACGGAGCCCCCGGGCCACGGGGGCCCCCAACGTGCGTAAGCAAAAATTAATAAAAACATACCAATTTTTTTTATTTCAGAAATGACAAAATTAAAAAAAAATGCTATTTCTTTTTTTTCCGCGTAAAGCGTGCGTTCAAAAGTTGGCAAAACCCTAAATCGGTATATCTCTGGCTGCCGGACTTCCCCGTAAGTAATTTATTTCAAAGGGGAATTTTGGAAATTTTCAAAATTTTTGAAAAAGTGACAGACACAATATTTTAGATAATTATTACAAATATTTTTTTTGTGAGTATTCTTTACACTCCCTAAGGCCCTAACAAATTTTTATGCGGGGCCTCGTCAAGGCACGCTACGCCACTGACTTTAAACGAGCAATAATGAAGACCTCGTAAACTGCTCCGACGATTTTGATGAAACTCGGTATTTAGGGAATGACGAGGCTAAAAAACAAAATTTTAATAAAAAACGCAACCGAATAAAGCCCAGTCGGTCGCCCAGCTAGTAGGTATTTTAACTTGTAACTCAAAGATAGTTGGTTTTTAGTTTAAAAAAATATTATATAAATACAGATAAAGATAATTTTTAAAAACTTAAAACTGTCTCCTACCCCAATCTACTCAACCGATTTTCATCTCTGAAATGCCCTTTCAAACAAAAAAAAATCCGATTTTGTCCAGGCGTCTTCCATTCGAATCCGAGAACATACTTAAAAAATAAACATTCGAATTGATTACCTCCTCCTTTTTGGAAGTCGCTTAATCACTAACCAAAACCTAGTTTAGTCTAGTCTTAGTTTTTTTTTTAATCGGTTAAAATGATCTGAGAGTTCCGAACCGCCAGGATGACGACCGTTTCGCCACAAGCCTTTCGCAAGCGGAGTTAGAAAACGCGTGATAAAGCGCACGTACTACGTCTGTACTATTAGTACATCCTACAATACAATCCCTGTATGTACCATCCTTATTACCACATTAATATTTCAATAACTTTGTCTGGAACCATTTGCAAAATCTGTAAGAATTTTGAAATGTAATTTACCCTTCAAATACCGATGGGAGAATGGGCGAATAATTAAGGAATCATGTCAAAGGACGATACGGCTCGTAATCCTTCACTGTTTTCCTCACCATTCTAGCGCTCATGTCCTATTTTGCAATTTAAATCTTAGAGCTACTACGGTATGTACTTACCTTCTTTTGCATCGCGTGGGTAACTTTGGTGTCATATTTCAAAGCCCCCAATTTTTTTGAAGAAATTTAGTTTTTATAGGAATTTCACTTGTAATTCTGTCACAAATTCTGCTGTCCTGAGCATTTGCCGTCAGAGTTCCAATCCTTGTGTAATGACTTAGTCCCACAGTACACTCTGTATCTTGTAAATGTACTTATATTAGTTTTGTCGACGAAGACGAACCTATGAAAGTTAAAAGCTTAGCTTGCATATTTCTTTAGGCATTATAACTACGAGTACCCTAACTATTTTGCTTTTCACAATGATAATCAGCTAGCATTCACCTGACAACCACAAAAAAAGAAGATTCACAATAAGTACGTTCGTAGAAGTGCTTAGTTAAGTATACCACGTGTTCTTACACTACATTACTTGCGCAAGCGCATGTCAAGTGGTGAAACTGTCCCGTCGCTGCGAGAATCTTCGCTATTATTCTGTTAGACCACATAGACCACGACATTGAACTTATTTTCATTAATTTTAATCTTCATTCAAAAAATCAAGTGAATTTCATTGTTATTTTTGTATTGTTTGTGTTGTGTTTTGTCGTATTACCAGATAACAAAACTATAACGAATTCCTACACCTATTGTGCGCAAATGATGATGATGCTTTCAGATAGGTACCTAGTTGACTGAAAGAGATCACCTTTTAGAATAAAAACCGGCCAAGTGCGAATTGAATTCGCGTGGAAACAGTTCCGTACAATGCAATGCCAAAGTTAAATGTTTTATATATCACATTTGAATCCTTACAACGAGTTAACTACTACTAGCGCTATCTAGTGGTGTCTTAGTAAACTATTTTCCGTAAGTGAACGTATTATATTGAGGTTACCACTTTATTTTCAATTGATAGAATTCTTATAGGTTTTCCTGTAATCAACAAACAATGAACTACATTTGTATTTTTTTTCGCCCTGTAGTTTCAGAGATCAGGGGACCGAGGGGAATGGTCAATTTTCGGCTTCTTTCATGAATAAAATCATTTTTTTTATTTTCTAACAATAATAAAAATGTATTTTAAATTCTCATAACGAGCCCTTTCACTTGATATATGACACAGTAAGGTTTATGATTTTTTTTTTTAATTTGTGCCTCAAAAATGACCCTTATTAAAAATATATATTTATTTACTTTACATCTGTGTTTGGGTCATAGGATTACACCATCCTACCAAATTTCGCCTGATCTGGTCCAGTATATTGGGAGCAAATTGGATGTGAAAGACAGACGCACGAGTGATCCTTTAAGGGTTCCGGTTTTTTTATATATTGTATCTGCCCATTTTCATTGCACACAACACAAATGACACAACACACATTTCAATCTTATGGCAAGGAAAAATTTAACATTAGTTTATCAACAATATAACACACGCCTTTACATTTACATCTTTACCTTATACATATTTATGAGTAATGGGCAAGTTTAGCAAGCATATTTGGGCTCAATAGCGTTTTCATTTGGGAAATTATGAAATAAAATGTCAAAGCGAACACACTAAAAACTTATGATAAATCTTTATTGTTTATCACGTTACATTATCCTGATAATATTTAAATAAGTACTTAATCACTTATAACTCACTGTGTAAATTTAACCAAGTCTTTTTGATCATATCAGCACCCTTCTCACCGATCATAATCGTAGGAGCATTAGTGTTGCCTCTCACAATTGATGGCATTATACTTGCATCTATCACTCGTAGCCCTTGGATCTTCCGAACCTTTAATTCAGGGTCTACCACAGCCGTTTCATCATCGATTGGCCCCATCTTAGCAGTACTTGTAGGGTGATAAAGTGAAAATGTTAATTCTCTAGAAATGCATTCAAGGAATTCGTCACTAGCTTTGTCGAATTCCTTACAGGCATTTATGTCTATCCATTGTGATTTTAATTCTGCTCCTTTAAACGATTTAGTATCACCCAACTTAAGACTATGTTTTTTCATTGCTCTGATAATAATTTGTAAATCTTCTGGATCTTCGAAATAGTTCGCATAAATTAAAGGATGTACTTTAGGATCTTTGCTTTGAAGTACAATTCGCCCTTTTGATTTTGGTTTCAAAACTGTATTGTAAACCATCAATACAAAGTTGTTGTCGCTCAATTTATGGAACTTTTCAATCACTTCATCAGAAAATTCGTGTTTCTTGTACACATCCAATAAGTTGTATATTCCGGGAGGAAAAATAATGTAATGGTATTCGATATTTGGAATCTCAGATTTTGGATTCATTGTATCTATAAATGAAACAACTCGATGCGGGCTTATATCTGAAAGGGGTCCACGTCTCTCTAAAACATATTTAGCAAATGCTGCGATTATATTAGGTAAAGACGTATAATTTTTGTCACCTTCTTTAGTGTAGTATATAGGAACGAAGACATGATCTTGTAAATTCTCCCCTACAGGCAAGTCTGCTATGACTGGTATGCCTAGTTTTTCTAAATGCTTTCTGGGTCCTATACCTGACAATAACAATAAATGTGGTGAATTGATAGCTCCCGCAGATACTACTAATTCTTTTTTAACGTTTACATAAATGTCTTTTCCGTCTTTGTTAATAATAACGCCTTTAACAGTCTTTGAGTTAGGTTTAAACAAAATTTTTGTTCCTCGTGCGTTTTTGATTATATGTAAATTCTTTCGATCTTTTATTGGGCTAAGAAATGCTCTCGCAGTACTATGTCGAGTACCATTTAGCGTCGTAGTGAATGCTGACATTACGCCCATTTGCGATTCACCGTTGACATCTAAAGTTTTTATTCCAAGTTGATTCACAGCCGTCAATATAACATCTTCAAAAGGATGGTTTTCCGGTTTTTCTACATTCAAATAGCCTCCAGTGGCGTGGTACTTTTTCATATCTTCTGTGAGAAAGCCTGCGAAATTTTCACTTTTCTTGAAATAGGGTAATACTTCTTCATAGCTCCAGCCAGTGTTGCCTAGAGCTTCCCATTCGTCGTAGTCATGTTTATTTCCTCTGATATAGAACATGGCATTGATGCTGCTGGACCCTCCGAGGGCTTTCCCTCGTGGCCAAGCACAACCTTTACTCTTGTAACTGCGACAAGCACCTTCTTGTGGTTGGCTTCGATAACCCCAGTCCTTTTCAGTTTCCATGTTACTGTAGAACAGTTGTGGCATCTGGAATTAGAAACGAAATTATATTTAATAACTCATCACGAAATCTCGAAAACTACTTAGCTTTGGCAGGAAGGTAGATTGTGACTAGGAGACGTCCGCTAAGAAAGGATTTTTGGAAAATCCATCCCTAAGTGGGTGAAATAGGCGTTGCCAGTTTGAATAAAACTTCGTAATTTTTAAATTTTTAATTTATTTTAATAGTTAGTAGAAAATAATAATCCATTTATTAGATTTTGAAAATTAGATCCCTATAGTGTTGAAATCGGGGTTGCAAGTTTATGTGAATCTTTGTCATTTTTGAAGCGAGACACATGACATTTTTTAATAAGTGGTTAGTAAAAAATATATATTTATTTCATTATTGCATCCCCTGGGGTGCATTAGGGGTTGCGAATTTATATTTATATGAAACTTCGTCATTTTAAGAGTGAGAGTCAAAACATTTGACACAAATAGATCATTTGTTCTCTTTTACTCTAGCAAATGACGGTAACGGAAATGGGATATTATAACACAACTATAACGTAAAAAAAAAAAAAACAATTAAAGAACCTATTAGAACCATTTTTGACTGCTATGCGGACGAAGTCGCGGGTTACAGCTAGTCTATATATATATATAAGAAGAAATTGAATGACTGACTGACTAACTGACATATCAACGCACAGCCCAAACCGCTGGGTCTAAAGACTTCAAATTTGGCACATAGGTTCCTTATAGGGTCTAGGGGTGCACTAAGAAAAGATCTTTCAAAATTCACCCCCTAAGGGGGTGATACGGGGGTCCAAAGTTTGTATGGACAAACAGGATGAGTTTGACCATTTTCTTTGAAACTTCGCGAGAGTACTCCCGGCGGTAAATAAGTAAAATGGTTTATATAGAAGTCACTATAAGTCGATAGTGACTTCTATATAAACCACGGTTTAGATAGAAGTCACTATCTAAACCGTGGTATATGTAGATGGCGCTATCTAGGTTTCCATTCCCATACTATTCATATAAATTGTATTGAGAAGCAATAGATAGCATCACCATCTCTACCTACAATTCGTGTGTATGATATTATAATACTAAAATCATACATATGACAATATTGAAAGTAGGGGTATCTTTTGATTTGCTACGCAAATAAACTTATAAAGTAATAATTTATATGTAATACAAAATTAATAACGTAAAAATCCTATTCGAACCATTTTCGACTTCTACGCGGACAAAGTCGTGGGTTATAGCAAGTACTTATATTATTTTTTTTTCCTATGGTATGATTAATCCTAAATCCTGTCCAAAAAAAATTTATAAAGTATATCGTTCTTTGGTCTTTACATCTAAGCGCCTTCTCAGTTACAGCCGTTGATGTACTGCTTTGGAACTTCAAAACTATTTGGCTGTGATTTTATGATCTCGTCCACTACCTCGAGAAACTATATTATCGTTTCGTTCAATAACTGCTTGTTGCGCGAGATTTGTGTAGTTAGTTCGGTAGTAATTTCTTGACAAGTCTACAGGTGATACTGTATGACACATGCATTCACCTCTGTCGCCAAGGTAGGGTTGTCCCCAGCTTCCACTAGCAGCACCTTCCAATCTGGTATCTCACTAAGGCGGTTGGCGACCACCGACCCTGCTGAACCGGCTCCGACCACGATGAAGTCGTAATTAGGGTCTGAAACCAGTTTGAAATATATTTTAAGTGTTATCAATCTAATTTAGTTTCGTAATTTCTAGATGCTGATTTGACTATACCTGTAATTTTTAGTATGTGTATTCATTACTTTCATAATTATTAGAAGTGGTTTTAATCAACCATCACTGCCATGAAGTGACTAATACGAATCATTCATTCATATACTTTACTTGAGAATAGTTTGGACCTTTTAGACCATTTGGTTTGTATACACGCTCCGTAGTTGTTATTCGATTTTTAACAAGAACAGTTTCGTATTGTATAAATGGTAATCTAATCTAATTTAAAACTAAATTTTGACATTTCGTTTTTTTTACTAGCCTGTAGTCGTGTGTCTCCCCTTTTTCCTTCCACACTTACCTGTCTTCAGCGATATTCTGGCCTTCAAACACATTCCATACCTCTTATAAATTAATTGATACAATTGAAGTGGCTGAACACGACATCGATTGTATGTATGTATGAGTTATAATTAATACGCTTATCAATACATCTACATCAAAAAATCCTAGGTCTATGTATAGAACAGAATCAAACATGAGAACTTAAGAATCATTGCATAAATTATGCCTACAATTTTAAGAAAGTACTCTTGTGGCGTTAAATGTTATGTTTATAGCTTGTTTTATGAACCGAAGTTAGTTTTAAGTTGCAAGTGTTGCAACGCCTACCGACTCTACCAAAATAAAATGCAGTCGTCAACCAACGGCCTACTTGTCTTTACATACAATAGCAACTAACCTGCAAAATTAATAACTCAATGAATAATGAATCAGTCAACTAATGGCCGTGTCTATTTTACTGACGAGACTGTTCTTGTCAGAATTTCTATATTTCTATTCCCTTTCATTACTCTAGTAGTAACTGCTAAAATGGCACCTACACTTTTCTACCTAGAGCCACCAATATTTTAGATGGGTTCTATTCGTGGAACAATTTCTACTGCATTTTTTTTCTTTATTGATCGAGCGAGCGAAGCGTCTTAGTTTCGAGATTGGGGAAAAAATTTTTTGTCTCTATGTCCGGCTGCTCTCGCCTACAGGTCGCATTTCTCAACCGATTTTTGTAAAATTTTGTGAGCAGGTTCGATAGATTGGACAAAAATACTTTTGACTTTCTGCCCGGCTGCTCTCGTCTACCGCTCGCATTTCTCAACGGATTTTCGTGAAATTTTGTGAGCAAGTTAGATAAATTGGCCAAAAAAATAGTGTCTCTTCCCGGCTGTTCTCGCCTACAGGTCGCATTTCTCAACCGATTTTCGTGAAATTTTATGAGCAGGTTCGATAAATTGCCCAAAAATACTTTTGTCCCTCTGTCCGGCTATTTTCTACTACAGGTCATATTTCTCAACTGATTTTCGTGAAATTTTGTGAGCAGGTTCGATAAATTGCCCAAAAATACTTTTGTCCCTCTTTCCGGCTGTTTTCGACTACAGGTCATGTTTCTCAACCGATTTTAGTGAAATTTTGTAAGAAGGTTCGATAATTACTCGTATATAGAATTTTTCATCGATTAAATTTCTCGACATTATTTAAATTGGCGGAAAAAAGGGGGGTTAAACACTTAAAAATCATATTTCCATTACTTTTTTTTTTAAATATCTTGAATCATATTTTTATTCCGATAGAGTTCAACGGGTTGTGGGTGACTTGTGAGGTTTACCACTAGTTTTTATTATACATTGATTAATTTATTCATTATTCATATAAAATAGAAACGTTTGCTAAACCGATATAAGTAAAATATATCGTGTAGAAGTATAAATATAGATAGTGTTTTGTCTTGTTCTTGCCATGTTAAATATATAAAAGAGTGATAGGTACAAAACATTTTTTAACTAAAATAGGTATAGCAAACGTTTGTTAATTTTTATGAATATGAGGATTAAATTTTACCTTCTACAACTGCTTGAGTAGCATCAGGGGGCCATAGATGGTCACCAGCCAGCGCACAATGGGCTGCAAAGAAAGCTTGAAGTGCGCCCACGAACATAGGGCCGGCCACATGGTAACTGTTCAAGATCTCTGCCGTCAAAGCTGGATCGCAGGCCCACATGACTCTGGGTTACCTGTTACATGACAATTTTTACGTATCCTA
This sequence comes from Acrobasis suavella, assembly GCA_943193695.1. NCBI lineage: Eukaryota > Metazoa > Arthropoda > Insecta > Lepidoptera > Pyralidae > Acrobasis > Acrobasis suavella. Next base: position 11,071,152 of record OW971948.1, read on the forward strand.
TACTTTGAACAATCAATTCTTATATAATCAATGTGTAATTTGTTAAAAAAAAAATTGGTTCAGTTATGAAAATAAAACGTGACAACAAAATAATTTCACTTGTCACATCATGTTCACTATAAATATATACGTATACATAAATATAAATACATATATTTATACCTAGAACATATAGATATGACAAACATAGAAGTTTCTAAAGATGACACAAATCTTTCATGGGGTTAAATAAGTATTATTTATGTTGTATGGGTCAATTTTGGTTACGAATTTGGTGCCATACATTTTTTGGTTCACACAAATACTTGTATCTCATAAAGAATGGGACATATTAAAATGTCACTAAAGTTTATGCAGCAGTGTTACTCACTTTCCTAGTTATTATTCGACACAAATTAGACATTTATCATCTTTATTATTTATTAATCAGTAATGTACTCGTAACTAATGCTACAATTTACTAAATAGTCATTAAATCATCACTTCGTAGTATGATATTTGTTTGATAATATAAAGATTATGTAATTGTCACTAAAGTGACTCATACCTGCACAGTTATTCCTTCACTAAAGTAAGCGCAGAGTCGCAAAATGCACAGTTACGCACAGGATTGCGCAGAAGACGTGTGGCGAGCAAGTGCATCCGATTTGCAGTGCATCGTCCTCTCGCAGACCGCATTGCTTCAATGCACGCTAAAAATGCATTGCTAAAGAGGAGTGCACATCTGCGTAGACCTATGAATTGATAATAAATTTAAAATCTTTGCTTATCCTCTTTAACCGACTTAAAAAAGAAGGGGGTTATCAATTCTAATGATTACTCGTCTAGATTATTTGAGCAATTGTTTTATATAAATGATATTTAAAAGGCATACGTAAAGTCCCATAGAAATTTAATCGAAATTGGTTGTGTAGTTTGGGATTGAAGTCGAATTTTAGCTTTAAAAATATTAAAATTTTACTTACTATCCTGGCTCAGCCATTGTGAGTCTTGGCCTCCAGCACAAGAGCACGCCAGCGTTCTCGGTCCTGTGCTAGCTCTTGCCAGTTGTCGATGTTAAAGTTATTTAAACTTTATTGCAAAAAAATAAGACTATAACAGAGGTAAACCTAATAATACCATACGGCATTTCCTACTGGTCAACCATTAGATTTAGAGAAAAATATGTGTTTTTTACCTGAAATACAGAAATTAACACTTTGTGGGACATTCAATCATCTACACCGATGGGAGTAATCAGTTTAGCACACTTGGATTGGTGACCACAAATAGCATAAAATGTACAATGTGGAAGAGTTATACCCGTAATAAATCGAACCTCGGGCTATACTAGATCACTATAGTACAAAGAAATTAAAATAACAGTAGAGAAAACAAAAAAAAATTGACATTCCCATACAAATTGCCCGGGCGGCTGCACACTTTTGAATAGAACTGTCATTTTTTTTAGTTTTTTTACTGTAATTTTAATTTCATCATACTATAGTGGTCTAGTATAGCCTGTAGTTTGATTTATTAAGGGTATGTCCTTTACACGTTGTATATTTCTCCTTCGTGCTACTGTAAGTTGTTGACCCAGCCTGTCCCTCACTAGATGTCCCTTGGTGAATTTGTCACTAAATATCTAATATCAGTATGGGCCTGGTTTAGGCCACTTAATAAGCGAAGACTATGCTACATACATTTTCTTTCTATTGGAAGGCTGCTAAAAACTGATGGGTGCATATTTATAAGAAAGCCTAAATAGTAAAAAAAAGTGAATTAATTTACAATGGAACCCACGCTGAAATCGCGAATTTTGACAAATCTACTACTTATTTATTATGGTCTAAATTAGTTGTAAAAGTTTTTATTGATGAGGATATAGACTATTTGCCTGGATTATCGCTATGTATGTACCTCTAGTCGTGAGAACAGTATCGAATGGCTTGTTTTAAAATTCTTAAATATTAAAAAATTTTGGGATAAATATTTTAAAGTTATTAAAAAATTAAGCGAAATTCCCCTTATCTTAGATATTTCTAGGCCTCGAATTTAAAACAAATAAAATACAAAAAGTAGTTTGTACCTATTGATTACAGGATTACCTATGAAAACCCTCTTCCCGCAAGTTAAATCGCAGTTGAGTTTTTTATTTGGCAAAGATTATTTGTTATCGAATATGAAAAGGATTTTTTTGGTATTTTGAATAAAAGAATCAGACTACCGCACAAGAAAACAATTCTTTAAATAATAACAATAATTACGCTAAATTACACTGGATTGTTGAATCACATTATCAAATAATAATTTACAAAATCACTTCATATTTCACGCCATTATAATAAAGCCACACTTTACACTTTCGACCTTTTGGTGTAGAGAACTGTTCTGTCTTATAGGAAATATCCTTTTCCTTGTATGATGGAGAATTGTGTATATTAAAAATTCTCTGACCAACTGGCTTCTGTTTATTCAATCCATATATTTTTAAAGGATTTGGTTTAATACTAGGATAAGGATTGCTAACTAAATCATAATTATTGGTTTGACTTTCCGGGAGCCAATATGGATATGGGTAGTATGGTATTCCATATCCGTCTATGTAAGGGTACATTGGAATGTAATTGGAACTTGGGGATGACATTTTAAATTCACTAGGTCTTGTTGTCTTCTCATAATGTTTTGGTATTTCTATAGGTTTGTTAATATTCACTCTTAATGAATTCTTATTACCATCCTCTTCAGCTGCCGGTTTGACATTTGCAGTAGGGGAGTAAGGACTATCGAAAATCTTTTTTGTTAGTCCGATATTTTTGAATTCATCGACGGGTAATTTTGGAAATAGTTCAGAAGTCTCGTGAAATAGATTAGGATGAGTAATATTAAGTTTGACTTTGCTCGGTTCTTCATTGTCTGCTGTTTCTTCGTGTTGTCTTTTATAGGGGACGGCACAGCTTGAGAACTGGTAGTTGGTGACGTCACCCCAGTCTTCCTTGATCATGTCAGCGGCCTTCTCTGCTATCATGATGATTGGTGCGTTTGTGTTGCCATTCACGATGGTCGGCATAACGCTTCCATCAACGACGCGCAAGTTTTTGACTCCATACACCTGGAATAAATAATATTTCCTCTTAATTCAGGTGATAGGAAAAAGACTACTGAAAACGATGTATACACTTAAAGAATGTTTTATTTCGCTCGTTAAAAGCGAATTGAAATTTAACAATCTTATTTATTTTGGGAAACGCCAATTACTAGCACCGTTTTTTTAATACTTGATTTTTCACAAAAGACGAGTTCTGAAATAATGAGCAAGTCGTGTCCTGACGACATTATATCCGTTTTTACTTAGTATGTAAACTAAACTAAAGACTTCTTACCCTCAATCTGGGATCCACAACCGCATCAGGGTTGTCGACCGGTCCCATAGCGCAAGTACCGACGGGGTGGTATATCGTCAGGGAGTGGTGTCTCGCCTGGCACTCCAAATGCTCCTGAGACATGAGGGGGTGCTTCGAGCACCCTGGATTCCGGTTTGCGTTAGGACGGGCGTTAAGCTCTCGTAACGCAGGTTGCTCCACTATCTCTTGGACTATACGGGCTCCTTCTACCTGGAATTGAAAGACCCTTATCACATACCGACACGTCTATATGCCCTAAAGCCGTACTGCGCCCTGAGTGGCAAAAAGGAAAGTCATACCTTAGCAAGATGTAGGCGGTAATATGGAAAACAGAAATCAAAAAGGTTCCCTTCCAGTGCATTCCCTTGATCGACTTCTACAATCTACGTGTAGTAAGAAGCAGCTGGAACGTTTTATTGCAAATTCAAACAAAAACATAGAATGTACTATAAATGATAATGATGTTTTATTTAATTTTAAGTTTACGTACCAGTTGTTAATCTCGTATTTTCATAAACAGTGCGTTTAATGGGTTAAAGTGACAGAATCTTAGTTTCGAAATAAATAGATAAGAAATATATTTACCAAGACCTTGATGTCCTGTGGATCCGAGAAGTAATTTGGGTATATTCTTGGTGGCGAATTCGGGTTTGCGTCTTTCAGTTTCAAATAACCACGACTTTTAGGCCTAAGCAACAAAGGCACTATAGAAAACGATGAATCAAATAGAATATCTTCATACAACTGTGCATATGTTTCATCAGTTAACCCATTAGCTCGCTTTCCGAACCACCCTCCATCCATATTATCTGCTGTTGGAGCAATAAACAACTGGATATCTGGATAATCTTCAATAGGATCTTGGTATTTTGTATTGACGAACCCCATCGCTTCTGCTTCCATCATACTATATAGATATCCTTCTTTATGTAACGCAAAATCTATTAAGCTATTTAGCGACAAAGCAGTCTTGATATTGAAACAGTAATCGGTACCGTTTTCATTGGGATTGTCGAAAAGAAAAGAATGTCCTCCCATTGCTATGTGATCCTGCAGGTTTCTCCCCACTCCTGGCAAATTCACTATCGGATAAATACCGACTTCTTTAAGATGTTCTGCATCTCCAATCCCTGATAACATTAGCAGTTGAGGAGATTGAATAGCGCCAGAGGATAAGATAACCTCCTTACTCGCTTTCACTATACGTTGTTGACCGTGTTTAACAAATTTAACTCCGTATGCCTTTTTGTGCTCATCTATAAGTATTTTTTCAACCAGTGAATGTACGCTCACATGAAGATTAGGTCTGCTGCTTGCCGGTCTCAAATATGCCTTTGCTGTACTGCATCGAAGGCCGTCACGGACTGTAGCATGGGACCTTGTGAAGCCAGTCTGATATGCACCATTCACATCTAAAATATTATAACCAAGTTGCTTACCGGCTTCTAATATCTTTTCGGTGATTGGTTGTTGGAATTTAAAGTATTCAACAGTCAAAGGGCCTCCAGTTGAATGGTAAAGGTCGTTTTGATAACCAGGTATTTTCATGTCTTCTGCTTTTAAGAAATATGGAAGCACGCTCTTATAAGACCAACCAGGATTACCCATATTGGCCCAATTGTCATAGTCGCGTTTATTTCCTCTGACGTACAACATAGCGTTCAACACACTAGAACCACCGAGCACTTTGCCCCGTGGCCACTTGCATCGGTAGTCCACCATACTTAAACAGAATTCGTCACTAGGTTCTGTCACAAATTGCCAGTCTATCGAGGAACTTTGCAGCACAGGGAACATAGCCGGAATATCTGCTAAGACGTTTTCATCTTGCCCTGCTTCTAGAAGTAGAACTGTCCACTGAGGATTTTCTGAAAGTCTATTTGCTAGTACAGCTCCGCCCGATCCACCTCCAACTATTATAAAGTCGTAGCAATCGTAGAGATGATCAAAGGGATAATCTTTGACTCTGTGTTCTGCATCCTCGATGTCAGGTCGGTACAAATGTATGGCCATTCTGAGAACTATCATGGCTCCTAATCCAGGAAGGAGACTGAACATAATCCTTGTATTCGAGATGATGGGTCTAAGCGGTGATACTTGGCTGCTGCCCGACATGATTGCTGCGAAATATAATTTACAATAAAGAATTTTATTTTTTCCACTGGGCACTGATTTGGCGACGGATATAAGAATGTATGAATGACGTCTAATTCAGCAGTTTGATTGAGCAAGGTATTATGCATAGTGTCAGGTTGTCGTACCCGCACAAGGTAAAGAGTATGTAACGTTCAGAAGCATGACACATTTTGACTAACTATAATAATGGGTAATAATTGGCCAAGTGCGTGTCGTGCCACGCGCAGTGTAGGGTTCCGCGGTTACGAATGCTACTTTTGAGTTCATGCCACTTAAAACGTCTAAAAACTAATTTTCTATTGAATCTAAATTAATATTTCCTTTTCCGAGTTCATTTTATAAGTTGATCGCCTATAACTTTTTAATTTGTAAACCCTACTTAGCTCTGATAGTTTTTCTTTAAATTTCGTTATATATTACTAAAGCTGTGAATTTTTTCACGTGTCCATATATAACCGTTTAGCAGATAGAGGGGGAGTACACTTGACTCTAACAAAAATTTTCACTTTAAAACCAAATATTAAAGAAACGGTTCCCTAAGTCGAAAAACGGTGTTGACAAACTCATAATATTTTTAAAAGACCTATACAACGATACCCCACATGATTGGTTAATCGAGAAAAAAAATGAGTTTTTACTTTACCTGTATGGGATCTGCCCTAAGCAATTTTTTTTTCAATCTTTTATTTTAGCACTTTTTTCGCATAATTAATATACATACTCATGCCAAATCACAGCTTTCTAGTACTTATACTCGCTGAGCAAAACCGCGGACGGATTGACAAACAGACAGACAGACAGACATGGCGATAAGGGTTCCTTGTTTACTACGGAACCCTAAAAAAACATATTTATTGCTGATTTTTTTAAATTTTGTTTTAATTTCCGGTAGCAATACGGAAACCTTAACAAAAATTATAGACATACGTGATAGAGCAGCCAATTACGACAAAGCTTTATGCAAACATTGTAAAATTTCTTAACAGTTACATACGAGTAATTTGTTAACCATTTATTGACTTACTTGTAAATATTCTCATTGTTAAAATAAGACGAGGTAATTTTATAATTGTGTTATAAATGCTAATGTTTGTGAAATGTTTTGAAAAATATACAATCACCAGTAAAATAGGGAAAGGATGAAAATTTTCAAAACTTTTTCAGGTGATGAGAATAACATTCTACCATAAAAAAGAAATAGAATTTCTGTTCCATGAATTAAAACCATCAGCGTTGCCGACTCTAAATATCTTTCCGATTTACAATTTGTAATGACTGCTCTGAATACATACATACAGTCCTTACTCTGTGATAATACAACAAAGAGAAGCAGATCAGCAGTTTTATCCGTCTTTGATTACGATTACGACATTTGCAGCCATGCATTATATTATCTCTTTATAGCATTGTTTGAAGTAAATGTACGAGCGAAGTTCTCCGAGTCTACTTCAACAAAGCGGCGTTTGTTTGTATGTATGTGAGTATGTATGCATGTTTGTTCGACAATAACTCGAGTTATTTTGATCGGGGTTTTATTAAATTTGGTAGGCGTGTAGGAGTAACTAATACAATTTTAAGTTTGAACATGAGCCAAATATTTCAAGGGGCTGCCGAGTGCCGAGATATGGGGTTCGCGACTTTACAGTTCAGAGCGAACTACTTAGTGTTATCTCTTTATTGCATTGTTTGAAAGAATAATTGAACTAGCGAGCGATGCTAGCGAAGTTCGCCGTGACAACTTCAATCCGGCGGGTTATATGTATGTATTTTATAATAAAACCTTTACTGATTATCATCTTCATATGAAATGTTTAACAAAATGTATGATTTTATGCTATGCTAGATTGTTAAAAGAACATTTTTTCAAAACTAAAAACCAACTTCATCCCTAAACTACACAACCGATTTTAATAAAATTTCTATGGGACCATGTGGCAAGAATTTTCCAACTCCGTCCAGGCGTCTTCGAATAATCGGTAAACATACATCAAAATAAAAGATCGTGCCAATTGATAACATCCTTCTTTTTGGAAGTCGGTTAAATAACTATCGTATCAGTTGGCAAGAATGATGGAGTTTTGTTTTTTTTTTCTTCAGCAGGAAGTGTCTTTTTTAGCACACGAAGATTTGTATCGTCACAGTCAGCCTGTGGTGACGTTAAATAGTTTAGGGAAGAACTCTGAAGTGTCATTTTTGAAACGCGGAGTCATCTTTACGAATGGTTTTTCCATACAAGAAACCGTTCGTTTAGTGACACCGCGTTTGAAAAATGGCATCACTGATAAGGTGATGAGGAAAACACTTGAGCTTTGTTTATGTAAAATATCTTATTCGTAAATTATTACAATTATCTAGTATAAATGAGTTCATTGCACTGCTTCTACTAATCTACACATATATAATTTTAGATATCCTGACTGAGGAAAACGAGATATTTACAGATTTAAAAAATGTGAAACCTAAGAAACGGAAACAATTTATGAATACATTTTCAAAAGTGTATTAAAATAACTCGATAACTTATTAAAAGAGCTGTAAAAAAACATGTATGAAAGTAATATTGTTGTATAGGATTACTTAGATCACATCATTATCTTTACTTTAAGGCCACCTACTACGGGACCAACTGTTATTTTATGGCAGGTAAGTATTTAATTTAGAATAGATTTTAAAGTTGGTTTAATTTTTGCCTGAACAACTTTCGTAGCACAAAATTAGATCACCAAATCCGTTGTCTAATTTTGTATTTTACAATTCGAATAATGATATAGTTGCTCAAAGTACAACAAGAAAGTAAATTATAAAGCACGGCTTTTTTACAATTTACAAGTATAAAAATAATTTAAATAAATAGTCTATTAAAGTAAAATAAATTAACTATTTACAATTTCATAATACTGATAAAATACTGAAGCTTTGTACATCATAGTCAAGCGTAGTACCTCGACATTCGTCTCTTCAACCAAAACTCTTTGATCATGTCACTTCCCTTCTCACCGATCATGATGATTGGGGCGTTGGTGTTTCCGCTGACTATAGTCGGCATTATGCTCCCATCGATAACTCTTAATCCTTTCACACCGTACACTCTTAATTCAGGATCCACTACTGCTTCACTATCCCAATAAGGTCCCATCTTCGCGGTACCAACAGGATGGTAAATGGTACATGTATATTGCCTGATCATGCATTCCCAAAAAGCGTCACTATATCTCTGAATGCTCACGCAAGCTGGAAACACATGCTTGTTGAATCCTGAACCATGTCTCTGGAATGCTTGCGTCCTAGACAAAGCAAACACAATCTTCGCTCCTTCCACCAAAGTTTTAACATCCATTTCGTCTGCCAAATAATTTGGATATATGTACGGATAGTCATAAGGGTTTGCGCTGCGAAGCTGTACAAAACCTCGGCTTTTTGGTCTTAGTAACATGGGTATGATACTCCAGACGTCCATATTATTAATCGGTCTGAACACAGCATCGTAAAACTGCTCTGTCAGTCCATGCACCTTGCGCAACTGTTCACCACCATCAGAATTGGTTGAACCGGAAATAAAATGAAATTCTATATCAGGGAAGTCATCAGTTGCATTCACATATTTAGTGTTTACAAATCCGAGTCCTTCTACTCCTCCCATGATAGTCAAGGGTCCTTCTCCCAGTACAGCATACTCCATTAACGTACTCATTGTATGGAGTCTATGTTCTACGATAGATATTTGTTTATTTACCATAAAAGCTAAGCCACCTAGTCCTATGTGGTCCTGCAAGTTCTTTCCAACTGGTAAATTCTGTATTACTGGTATCCTATGTTTTGTCAATTCTTCTGCAGGACCTATACCAGACAGCATCAGCAACTGTGCAGAATTTACAGTACCAGCTGATAGAATGACTTCTTTCCTGGCTCGGATCCTGTGTAACATTTTGTTTCTCACAAATTCTACACCAAACGCTATTTTAGTTCTGGGATCTATCATAACCCTTGTTACATGACTGTGCAGGGCAATATGTAGATTCTGACGTTCTTTGGCTGGACGTAAGAAGGCTTTTGAAGAAGAGCAACGTTTGCCTCTTCGAATAGTACCTTGTGCTACCATGAATCCAGTTTGGTTTTCTCCATTTATATCTCTGTTCATGTATCCCATTTCTAAGCCAGCTTCGATGAAACTTGACACCAAGGGAGTATGGTAAGGGGCTTCACCCACGGTAAGGTAACCACCAGTGCTATGATATGGCGTTTGAGCTAAATAAGGGTTTTGGTTGTCTTCAGATTTCTTGAAATAATAGAGAACGTCTTTGTAGCTCCACCCTTTATTTCCCATGGACTCCCACATGTCGTAATCTTTTTTGTTTCCTCTGAGATACAGCATGTAGTTTAAAACTGAGCTACCACCAAGAACTTTTCCGCGAGGCCAGTTACAGCGCCCTCCCTCCATAGCTGAAAAATTACAAAATTCTTCATTAGAGAACTTTAGCAATTCTTGTTTGTTTGTAGGGACGGCTTGTCCTTGTCTTTTCATCTAACATAAGCGGGCCGCCCCTGTTTTGAACAAGTAAGGATTTTACGTTTAAACTTTCTCATAGAAATGCTCTACGCATTAATGAAACCAGCATTAAAGACGTTCCGGAAGCTTCAGAGATTATCGAACACCTTACAGACAGGTATTCTTCATTTTATAAAGTTAATAAAATAAGAATCACCAACGAGATCTATATTCTGCTCTAGTATGGGATAAACAAGTCTCTCTTATGCATACATATGACGCATCTCAGTGACCTATGTAACTCTTATCTATGTAAGATGCAGTTAAAATAGACATGAAGCTGCCAATGAGCTATTTTCAACCATTACTCGTAACAACCTGTTTAGAACTATTAACTACTCATGTATAATTATGTTATTTTATGTCGTAAATTATTGTTACTAGCTCTATCCCGCGACTTCGTCCGCGTAGAAGTCAAAAATGTTTCTAATGGGATTTATAATTGGTTTTTAAGTTATTAATTACGTTATAACAATTAATTATTGTGTAAAAATTTTAAATGCTTGAATACTTATTCAATATAACAATCTTTATAATAGTGTAGGAATTTAAAGGCCAAGCGGACCCGACGAACTTTGTTCCCGTCCCCGTTTCGGTTCCCTGAAACCCCTAATGCACCTCTGGGGATGCAATTCAATAAAATCAAATTAATGGATTATTATTTTTTACTAACCACAAAAATATCATGTGTCTCGCTTCAAAAATGACGAAAATTCATACAAACTTGTTATTATCAAAATCTAATAAATGCATTATTATTTTCTACTAACTCTGAAAATAAATTAAATATTTCATGTGTCTCACTCTAAAAATAACGAAGTTTCATACAAACTGGCAACCCATATTTCATCCTCTTAGGAGATGGAATTTCCGTCTACGTTTAACAGTCTACGTTCCTGCTAAATTTCATCTTCATTGGCTAAGTAGAGGTCCTCGTTATCTACAGGTCTAATGGTACAAACTTAGATAAAATTTACAACTGTCTAGCTAGCTATCACGGTTCATGAGAACAGCCTAGTGACAAACAGACAGATGGACGGACGGACAGACAGCGAAGTCTTAGTACTAGGGTCCCGTTTTTACCCTTTGAGTACGGAACCCTAAAAAGAAGAATTTTAAATAAGGAGTACATAAATGTAATTTGTAATGAGAAATGCTTAAAAGACAACATATATCGTTATCGTTCATTCAAGCCTGTTCCCGGTTGCATTCTATCCTAAACATATTATTGTTGTATTATTTTAATAATTACTTGTTTTTTATTACCTAAACACGATGTTCCCGAAGGTTCAGTTTTATACTTCCAGTCCAGCTTACTCAGCTGCAGGTACCCCGCCAAGAGCGGGACGTCCGAAATCTCCGTCTCATCTCCTCCAGCTTCCAGAAGTAGCACCTTCCAGTGCCCAACCTCGGAAAGCCGGTTCGTCACCACCGCTCCTAAAAATTAATAGTATTGCCCAATTTTACTTATTTTTAGTTTCAAATGAACGCGAGAGTTAAAAATAGTCGATGCGGCTAGCAACCCATCACTATTTTTATTGCCTTTTGCCGTCTTCGCTCCCACTTTCACGCTAAACGTGGCTTTTGGTCTTTCGGCCTTGGATACATCTGCATCTGTTTTATTTAGAACTAGAAGATTCTGTACTAATATAAATTTCAAAACTAAAAACCGATTTCACCTCAAACTACAAAACAGATTTTAATAAAATGTCTATGGAACCACCTGACAAGTATGCCCTTTTAAACAAAAAAAAGAATTTTCCAGGTGTCTTTAATCGGTGAACATACATCGGGAACAAAAATCGGGAAATAGGAGAATATAATCGGGAATAAAAAAAGGATCGCAACGAACTGATAACGTCCTCCTTTTTGGAAATCGGTAAAAAAATATTAATTTCTAATTTCCAGCTTTTGTGAATTTCAAATAAGTACATATTATCATTCATTCATCTGATTCATGTCACTAGGCGATGCGATATGGCTTTCCACCCATCACTACTTTCATCTCCATGCCTACCATTACGCTAAACTTGGTCTACGATTACAACCCAAAACTCTGTCACAGAATTGATATAAATATTGCATACAGAACGGAATCTCCTAAGGTCCTGCGCAATATGCGTCCCCGGTCCCCGTTCTTGTCTTGTGGAGGCGGCTGCAGGCGCCTGCAGCCGCCCGCTCAACACCCTCCACGCGGCGCGAACGGAGGAGAGGTGCGAGGACGAAGAACCTTATATTATTTCTGTGACTCTGTCTAACCTAACCCGGTACCGATAAAGACATGACATACTAATAAACATCCTAGTTACTCACTGACCAGCTGAACCGGCCCCAACTATGATGAAGTCATATTCCGGCAGTAGTTCCGTCTCCGGAATATCCCCCGGCCGACCCTCAGGGTCCGTTTGGTCGTACTGGTAATACGCTATGGCTGCTACCAACATAGGTATGAACCATGCAACCTGGAATTCGAAAAAAAAACTAATTATGAGTGCACGAAGTATAGTATCGAGTAAGCGGAGTGCAGGTCCCTTTCAATCGGTCGTTTTGGAAATCCGTGGGGAAAGAAATTGAAGAAATTTAATTCTGATTCCTGCTTTTTCTTCTTAGGCTCGCCTTGATACTATCGCCGTCTGGGTTAGTCTTATTAAACATATGTTTTTTATCAAAGAAGGTAGTATAATTACTAAGTAATACTTAGTGGTAGGACTTATGCAACATGTATTTTATGTAACATGATATACTTTTATCTACACCCATCCTATAAATGCTCTATAAAAGTTACTGAAACAGTTAGCTTATTGTCAACATTAAAACACCCAGTGTCATAGTAACCATTATATCACCAAAACGAGTGTAATAATGTTGTATTAAATTTCATAATGCAACGCGTACTCGATCCCTAAATTTAAGCCCCTGTCCATCGCTGGGCGACAGTTTCCAGTGCTGGGTGTAGCCTTAGGTCCATTACCCTGGAACCCGCAATGGACAGTGACGTGATATATAAAAATTGCTCGTGCAATGATTTTTTCAAATAGTGTATCCAGATGTTGCTTGCTAAAATTATGGTTTCGGAGGGTCAAGACGGGAAAAAAATTAAGATCCAAAATGTTAATAATATTACAGTAAATAATTCAAAAAAATCAAAATCATCTTGGTCATCTGAGTTGACTTTTGATTTTTAACTTGACTCTATCTACTCGATAAGAGATAAAGACGTGATAGGATGCATGTAAACGGTTCCACTTTCTAAAATCTAAAGAGGAATTATATTCAGGTTAATTGCTGTATTGTTTATAGTTGTAATACTAATGACTGAATATAGTACATACTATACTTTGTCATTGTTTTTTTTTTTTCATTACAATAAGTATCTTGTAACAAATGCAATCTTTTAAAATATACTTTAAAAGTTTATGAATGTAAGATTGTAGACTACGAATACCTACATATTGTTTTGTATGCGAGTTTGTTTACTGTAGGCTTGATATGAAATGGAGCTGTTTGCATAAAAGTTTAAATTGCAATGCAATGCAATAAAATACTGTCATAGAGCTTTTCTGATGATGCCGGAAGGTGGTCCAAGGAATGGACGCCAACCATCGTTAAACCTGTATTTGTCTTAACTAGTTCTTTTGTCTAATGATACCCAATTTGTTTTAATAACTATGAGAGTCGACGTACATTTACACCCCAAATTCGAAGCAGTACAACTAAGAATACCACCAGGAAATAGGTAAGACAAAAGACTCCATATTATGTCATTAAAAAAAATATATACTAAAACGTCATTAAGGGTGAATTCATTCCGTGATACTGAACCCTAAGTATAACATATTTTGCTTTCCATACAAAGCGGATCAGCTGATTTTCAACTTGTATAGGGCAATTTTTTCATATTTTGATATAACACACTTATGTTCTTTGGAAAAAAGTTGTTTAATTTTATGGACTGGATTAACCCCTTAAATAGGTTTCAGTATATATTGTCAGACCCTGCATAAGTAATCATCAGGGGTACCAACCTGAGAACCAGCCGCTGCAGCGATGGCCGACCCTGACAGCACGTCAGCTGCCACGTTCACTATCGCGCTCATTTTGACCTGTAAATTTGAAACATGGTGTGAAGTATTTTTCTTTTTAACCGACTTCAAAAAAGGGGAGGTTGTCAATTCGTCTTGTAGATTTTTTTTATATATTCACGGATTACTCGAAGACGCGTGGATCGATTTGGAAAATTCTTTTGTTGTTTGAAAGGGCGTACCCCAGTGGTCCCATACAATTAATTTTATCAAAATCGTTTGTGTAATTTGATGTTGAAGTCGATTTTTAGTTTTGAAAGATTATTATATGTATTTAGCACTGGCTGTTACCGTTACCTCCGGTAGCAATGACCGCATGGTCAAAGGGTAATTCTTTATTTGTCAATTCCATGAGAACCTTATACTTTTCAGGTAATAAGCAATCTTTTCTTGATATCTGCCTAGTCTATTATATCTAAGTAGTAACGTATCAATGACCACACTATAGTTTTGTATTTACAAATTAACCTCTGCATATTTTTATCGAATTTGGGTTACGCCTTAAGCATTTAAGATTACAGTAGGTACTGAAGTATTTCATTATTTAACCTCTGCATGTCATAAAATTCGCTTACCGTTCTACCTTATGTTTGCGATAATCGACAGGGTTCTTAGTTAAAACTGATGTAGTCCATTTATGAAACGCAATAAACGTATTGAATTACCGTTATTTATTTTATCAAACTTTTTTGTTCCAAAGTACAAATATACATTTAACAATGTCGGTCTTAATGCTAAGTGCATGTTCTCCCAGTCACCCATTCATTCTAATACGTTCAGGCATTTTGCGTAATTGAGTAGCAAATTTCCAAACCCACATCAAAACTTTTCATGTATACTTAAAAACCCCCTTACCCTAGACTTTTCCATACAAATGTAATCTAGCTTTTATTTTGAAATGACGTGAGATTTCGGCAGTATTTTGTAATTTTAAAGAAATTGCATATATCTAGGCATATAACTAGTTTTCGACAGTTAAATATGAACTTGAAGGAAATATGAGAGTATGGAAGTTTTCCATACTGATAGTCAAAAATGATATGATGCACTACATTCTATTTTAAGTTCATATTTTGCCTGTGAAAACTAGTTATATGCCTTAAAATACGCAATTTCTTTAAAATTACATAATTTGCCATAATCTGACATGCAGTTTCAAAATAAAAGCTAGACTACGATTGTATGGGAAAGTCTGATTCTGTCTAGGATAAGGACTCTTAAGGGGGTTGATGATTTTTTGGATGAATTTTTCGGAGTCCAGTGCTGCCTGCATTCGTAGAAAAGCTTCACGTTCTTACTTTTAACTGTAAACAGTAGTTCAAAAAATGATTAGTCAAGACAAACTTTTAAATTAGGTCTCCGTTTCCTTTCAAATGATTTATTTCAAATGGGGGCTGCACTGGACCCCGAAAAATTCATGTATCCCTTTAATGACACCAGCATTTTCTCTAAGCCAACCTTTTATTTATACATTTTTCGTAATCGCGTAGCAAATTGCCAAACCCACAAACTTCAAAACCTTTGATATATAATGATGATTTTTGAAGATTTCTTCTTCATTTGTCAAAACGGTGAAGGCCAAGAATTTAGGCACTGGCTGTGTGTCTGTGAGTCTGTGAGTCAAGAGTTCTACTCACTATTACTACTACTTTTACCTTTGAGGTTTGTCTGTACGGTCATTTCGAATACACACATTCATTTAACTATTTTATTCATAAGAAGGGATTCAGTTATTTATTTAACATGTAAATGTCTATATTATTATTCACTTAGTTGTACAAATGTGTAGCTGCATTTGTTAAAATTGAAATTGCTACCTTTCTACGATGTGATCCATACAAGGGATCAGGGGTTAGTGTTTTATGTAGTTTTCAAATACCACCTAGGAAACCTGCATACTAGTGATTATTAGGTTTACCAATTTTATCACAGTGTGAAGTGCCAAAGGCAATGACAAACGCCTCCATTTTTACAGCCAAAGAATAGGCGTGAGCATCTCTTCAAACAATGACACCGACAAGAAGTTGGCTCCCAGATATCATAAAATAATGAGTTGAGTTTGTAGGTAGGACATACTTAGTGTACTTTAAATGTAACACAATATACCTGTTTGATATAAACAAGGGCTTTCGTGAAAGGCAATCAGTTGTAGTTTATCGGTTTGTATTGTCACGTTATTATATACATTAAAATGATAACATTACTTAGACAATACGAGTATAAACATTATTGCATAATCTAGTCTGTACATCTCAATGTGTTATCTTGTGTACTCTTGTAACCACTTTAGATCTAGAAATTAAATACTGCACAATACTGCGTAGTCATATTAGTCATGTTTGTTGTATTGGCACCAAATTCAGTATAATAATCAAATAATATTCCACAAAAATTTTAAAACAATATTTTTAAAATGTTATATATTTTATAACTTTTTAATAAGGGTACCAAACTGGTGAAAGCGTTTGAGTATTAGTCATACTTACAATATGCTTTTAAGGATTTAAAAAAATTAAATATTCTTATCGAGGTTATACCGCCATTAACCCAGAAGTCACGACCGGACATCGCAGACCGGTTGCGACCCAACCATAAACAGAATCGTCAGGAATTTGAGTGTTAGAGGTGGTCAGGAATAGGAACCATGGCCGTGTTGTACCGTTATACGGCAGTGGACCCACTTTAAAAAATCTGCAGTTATCCAATTCTTGATCCCTCATCCTGCTTGGCGGCATTACAACAAATTTAACGTCTTGCCTATCTTGAGTAAATTAACTCTTTCTTAGTAAAAGTGAATCAGTTTGTTCATTGTACAATATTGTTAGTACATAAACTACATAAGAAAGAACATAAATACGCTTTAGAAAAGTAGACAAAAGACGGCGAACTTATTGCATATAGAGATCTCTGTCAGTAGACCGGGCAGTAGTTGAGAGAAGTATTTTGTTATAGTTCGCTATTATTATTATTTTATAATATTTTTTGCACCGTACTACCCCTCTCTAAAGTTGATTTTGCTAAGTCTATTTTGCTCTTATACAGTTTTGAAATTTTTTATGAAGCCATGTTCTTTCCCTTATGGTTAAACATTAATTTATTACAATTTTTTGTGATATTATTTTGCGTCATTACTATTTGACAACTGTCTTTGTCACAGCCACAATGGGGTAACGGTCATCCGTTTTTGTGACACAGTTTTCTTGGCACGGTCTTACATCCTTCCTTACATTCCATTCCAATGCTCGTACTTTCCTTATTTTCACTGTTTTTATTTATTAAGGAGATTTTTTGTGAGTTTCTAGACAGTACAGAAAAGATATTAAGTATTAATTTTGATTTCTATTAATTCTCGTCTTCATACCTACTTCTTCCTTGTCATCATCCTATTATTATGTGGATTCTCCATAGTCGACTGCATCGTCGATCGTTTAAAATTCACCAATTTTGACAAGATCGTGAAATAATAATCATACATATACTCTACAATAGTAACAATAGCTAAGGAAGACCAACAAGACGTTCAGAGATGACATTAAAAAAAAAGACAGTGTCAAAGTCATGCGACTCGAGTGTAAAATTAAATATGCGGCTGAAGATCGGGCGATATATAAATAACTCCACTGACAAGAACATAATTATTGCTACATGCAGTTTATATGAATGTCGTTATTCCTAGATCCATTTATTATATTATAGTAATTATACTAACGCTATAAAATATGTTCCTGCGTGTTTCACTGTAACTCACGCATATTCAACTGGATGATATAAAATTAGCTATTTCATCGTAATCTCACGCATCCAATCGGATGATATCGAGAGCTAGAAAGCGAGCCCTCGTCCGGAACATGCAGTTTACGCCAGTGCCGTAATTCCGAGTTCCGGTGAAATGGTTGCACAACACTACGTGCATGCAATTCCATCATTTTGGACTATGATGTAAACAAAATGTTTTCTTCAATAATATGTGAAAATAAAACGAAATTTCTTGTACAGGTAGGGAAAGCAAAGTCAATTTTATCTGTTTAAAAAATATTGAAAATATTTCGTCCTAAGATTAGCGGCGTGGAACTTTTTGAACTTTTAGAAAAGAGGAAAGAAGCGTCAAAATTGACGAAATAGTCAAAGGCACTGTTTGCACATAAAATCTATAGAGATGGCGTCAAAGAAAAGACGTCTATGCTCCGCAGTAGAAGGAAGGGCTGACATAATTATATGAACACTAGCTGTAACCCGCGACTTCGTCCGCGTAGAAGTCGAAAATGGTTCTAATAGGATCTTTATACGTTATAAATTGTGTTATAATATCCCGTTCCCGTTCCGTATTATTTTTTATTGATCACTAATTCAAAAATGTCATGTGTCTCGCTTCAAAAATGACGAAGATTTATACAAACCTGCAACCCCTATTTCACCCCTATAGGGATGTAATTTTCAAAATATAATAAATGCATTATTATTTTCTACTAACTATTAAAATAAATTAAAAATGTCATGTGTCTCACTTAAAAAATTACGAAGTTACATACAAACTGGCAACCCCTATTTCACCCCCTTAGGGATGGAATTTCCAAAAATCCTTTCTCTATCTATACTAGCGGACGTCTCCTAGTCACAATCTACCTTCCTGCCAAATTTCATCTTTATTAGCTAAGTAGTTTTTGAGATTTCGTGATAAGTGAGTGAGTGATTTTCGCTTTTATATATATATAGAAGATATCCGTGACAGTTCACTACCACATTCTTCTATCTCTACAAATCCTAACAAGTGTGGTACATTTTATCAAATATGTTACATAAAATAAACCTGCTCACACTAATAGATAAATAGCGATTAATTTTACTTAAGTTGTTCAGTACCTTCACAGAATAAAAAAAAAAGTTTTGCTTGAAACTCCTCCTAAATTGTCCAGTACTTATAAATTACTATGTACCAGTTATATAATAGAATTACTTAAATAACTCAACGTAGAGTTTTTATTGAGTGGTTGACAAATGCAGATTAGAAAGTTGTGATAACGCTGATGTAAGTAGCCACCTGTTTAGAATTATTTAATAAATTATTTCGGAGTGCTCAACTACCCAGTGCGTAAATGGTAGTTCATGTTATGTAATGATGTGTTTTAAATTCGAGGTGTGTATAACCCTAATTTAACTGACCTAATTTTGAGTTTTATTTAGTCTGTCGTAAGTAATTTGACATAGTTTAACTCGGTAGTTAGGTACTGTCTTCAACTGATAACAAATAAGACCAACTGTACTATTTGAAAAGCTTGTAAAAAGATATACTAAAAATTTACATCATTACATCACGAAATAGTTGAAGCATTCGAAACGAGTGCTTGCACAGTTCTATCCATTTTACTTGCTTAGGGCAAACCTTTAGATTATGTTAGAACCTAAATTAAATTCGATGTCAAAATATCTGAACATCTGCGTGGCTAGCATAGTTTTATATCTGAGAAATCTGTACATATCTTCCCTCTGTAAAAATGTACATGACAGGACAAAATTCATGAATGGAGACGTAGTAAAATAAGTTGTCACACGCAGGCTGTTTTTAAATAGTGTTCTAATGTCTGCTAAGAAAATATAATAATTTTGAATTTAAACACGCGTTTTGTAAAACAATTAGGCAGACAGTATTTTGGGTTTTGAGGTTAATTTTAAGCGTGATGGTGGGCGAGAATATGAAAAAAGTAATCAAAATAGTGACGGGTTGGTAGCCGCGTCGCCTATAAGCATGATACGCATTTTCGCCCAACTAATTTAAAAATAAATCAGAAACCTAGAATCGCATGCTTGCCAGTTCTCAAAACATTCACTATTTTGCGAAACTTTCTTATTGACCTAGCATTAACTTTATAAAGTTTAATGTACTTACTGTCAATCATCATTCGATAAATATTACTGCCAGTATATCAATCACTAGTGCTGCAAGTAAATCAATCACTAGTGCAGTGCATTATTAATAAGGAATGCATGTGAAAGAAAGTTTAAAATTGTACCTACATAAAATTATACATCGCGACCGTAGGATAGACCGAAAGGTAGCGGCTCAAAATGTCCCGAGTAGTTGTTATGTATTGGATACTTACTTTTTTTATTTACTGAATTTACTGCATATAAAAGCTTCTTACTTTCTTACTTTAAACTGTAAACAGTAGTTTATAAAATAGGTTAAAGGCCTGGACAACAAAAAAATTTTAAATGATTTCTTCGTTTCCTATCAATTGATTTATTTCAAATGGGGGCAGCACTGGACCTCGGAAAATTCAGGTATCCTCTTAATAGACGATGCGGCTACCCATCAGTACTTTTTCTACCTTCTCGCCCACAACACGCTAAAAGTGGCCTTTGAGTCTTGCGGCCTTGGACTCTATCTATAAAGCCGCAAGATTCAAAATACTCTGTCTGCCTTGTTAAGGATAAAGATGTGATAATATGTATTTATGACTTTGTAATATTTAAGTACAACCCTACAATATTATGATCATCTTCAGCTACTGGATATACATGTAAGCCTCCCCAAAACGTGATATGCCAACCTGCATTATGTACTGTTCTGACGAAAGCTTTCTAGGATAAAGTCTCTAAAGATTAACGGGCCTCACTCAAAGTAGAATTCCAAAGTTACACATTTCATGGGGACTTTATTTTCCATTGCTTTTTAAACAAGTTACAACGTCAACTTAGTAATTGTTTCCTAACTAACAGTTGTCTGAGTCTGAGCTAAGCTGCGGACGGACAACGGACCTATCGAAATTAACCGTCTTATTATAAAACTCAGACTAACTTTGTTACTAGGTTTAAACCATTATCTGCCCAAAATGAAGTTGACATTGACAGGTGAGTGTGTGATATTACTAGATGTCAACTTGATTTGGTCGGATAATGGTTTAAACCTAGTAACAAAGTTAGTCTGGGTTTTATAATAAGACTGAAAGAGTTTCGTGTAGGGGATTCAGAACTCGAGTAAGAGTTCCCTATTGGCATTTCGGGACTCTTAAAATAAAATTGGATCTCTATTTCGTCTGTGCTAATAAGAACCATGGTCTATTAAATGTTTCTTTCTACATGAAGTCGATCATTACAGATTACTCAATTTGATCAACGAACATATTAGTAATCATGACAAGATGTGATGTTGAACATCGACTTAAAACATCTTGCGAGGTATGTCCGTGAAGAGGCTAAAAATATAATGCATATTATTTTCAATTTCATGTTAAGTTGACCTGTACTTATCCAATTTCCACGTCTAATAGATTTCTGGATTTTGCTATGCAAAACATAGATTCTGATTAGATATATAAGAAACGGCGTAAAACATCATTGTTTCTATCAAATGTCGCGCCTGCAAAAATAAAATAAAAAATCGACCAGCACTTACCTAAAGCATAAACTATTTTCATCAAAAACAACAACACAACACATAATAACTCTTACACCGCACTTTCACCGTTCGGAAACCAATTCTCACTAAATCGGTCTTTTTGACTTCAATCAGTTTCAGTCGAAACTGTCGAGTTGACGACCACTTTCTTCGGGTGACGCGACGGGAGTCCTCACGTAGGCCAATGGCTTGTAGAGGGGTCTAGTAAAGGTAAAGGTGTGTTCGAATGTATGCCGAATAGCGGCCAGCGCGTGAACGCACTCACACTTTGTTGTCGTTTTTAGGGTTCCGTACCCAACGGGACCCTGCTACTAAGACTCCGCTGTTTGTCTGTCTGTCTATCTGTCTGTCACCAGGCTAAACCGTGATAGCTAGACAGTGGAAATTTTCACAGATGATGTATTTATGCTGCCGCTTTAACAACAAATACTAAAAACAGAATAAAATAAATAATAAAGGGGGGCTACCATACAACAAACTTATTTTTTTTTTGCTGTTTTTTGCTAGATATTAATAAAGGCAACAGGTAGACGCTTGTAATTTTTCACAGGTTACTTATTAAGTTGTATATTCACTTTCATCATCATCATCATTTCAGCCGGACAACATCCACTGCTGGACACACGCAGCTCCCAAGAATTAAAAAAAGGCAGGTCCCATATAACAAACATGTTTTTTTTTAGGGATATTGGTACGGAACCCTTCGTGCGCGAGTCTGACTCGCACTTGGCCGGTAATTTTTTAGGTTTTGTTTTAGCTTTAGAACATTTCTAGTAGCTAGCGTAGTCGTATTTTAGATAGCAATTGATAGGTGGGCAGGTATAATTAATTTAACAATGTCATTGGAAATTTTTCAACTTCTACTAATCTTTCCAAAAGGAGTAATTGCGTAAATACAAAATTAAATACACTTAATTTTACTGGAGATATTTAAATATTGGTGGTACTACTTAGGGTAAATGTTTTGGAATTTTGTCTAAATAATCCTTGTCGTTTCTTTAAAATCTAATGGCACAAAGCTGATGTAATTAAAAAGTCACAAAATGTCAAAGACCATGCAGTTTGGTCTGATCTTTAATTCACCGGGAAATAAGAAAGATTTGTAGGTATTATTTTTGTAATAAATAATATAAATATCTTCGAGAAAGTTGCGATGGCGACCACAGAAACAACATCAGTTATGCAAACATTTATAGTCGTCTACATCTACTCCAGAGACTAAACCTGTTGTATCTGATGCACATAAACCACTGATGCCTCGCCCCTAAAGGGGGGGGGGGGGGGGGGGTTACTCGGTGTTTTGCAAAAAAAAAGTATAAAACGTAATAAAAGACTGTATTACCGAAAGTCAAAGGTCAAAACATGGATGTACAAGTAGCCGAAATATATTACCAGAACCGACTGCTGTCACAGACTGATTAACTCACAAAAATGCAAGTTGACGATGAATATCTCAGAATACTCTCTTCTCTTTAATCTTTACCTAACTGTTCTCTCTTGTTTGAATTAGTTCGTAGTTGTTAGACGAGTTGCATACTCGCAGGAACAGCAAGCTGTATTAAGAGTGGCCTTCCCGTCTTACTTTTCATACAAACGCTCGTACGTGATTATGGCGTTGTATCTGATCTTTCTTGAAAACTTTTGAGCTCACATATATCTTGTGCGCTTTTTCTGCGTTTCTATCTAAATAAAAAATTTAATTTTAGAAAAACAAAGTCGGTATGAGCCTCCAAAAAACTGCTGTTTTGTACAAATTTTAGCTGAACTTCCACCGTTCATAAAGTACTCATTAATTGTAAAGGTAAAGAAAATATTTCAATAAAAACCTCGTAAATTTAATGAAAATTTAGAATACAAAACATTTATTTCATAAACTTGTAAGGCTTACTGATAAACACGTATTACCTGGAATAAGTTTTATGATATTTTCGCACCCTATGAATAGTTAATATTCGTTCAATGGATAGTTAATAATAATATTAATTTCATTCAATAGAATAAAAACCGTGCTCTCTCTCTCTTTTTGGTTTGCCACTTTTTCTAGCATTGCCCTGGACGAAACAACAAGCTTTTCAAACTATGCTCGCGTTGACGATAGAGCGGTTGGGAAGGGTCGCCTTAAAGAGATTTTTCTACTCCGGTAATGTAACCTGTCTTTTAAATAGTCACGAACACTAATATAAGAACATTGATAAAATGTATGATTTCAGGAAAGTCTTATAGTCTACTTCCCATAACATCACATGTGTCGTGATTTCGCCAAAAAGATACGCCTAGCCATAGACATCGATTTTATTCTTTAAATCTACCATACTGGCAACATAAGTAAAACTTCTTTTTTTAACATAGTCACTAGGAAGACGTCAATTTAAAAAAAAAGGTTACCATAGATACCTAGTATCTATTTAAAATATGTATTTTTTTTCATATTTTTGTTATTTATTTAGGGGTGCTAATTAAACAAACTTCTTTTTAATAGCATTATTCGCCTCTAAAAATCTACGTTGCCTTCTAAATATGTTAAATTTTATTAAACACACAAAAATATATACAATATAAGAAAACAAAAAAAACACTTAATTAAAACTAAACAAACTAAAATACTACCTACTTCAATTAAAACTAAATAAAATAAAAATAATTAAATAATAAAAACTTATATTAAATTATATAAAAAATGAAGGCCAAATCGCTGCCGTCACAGGGCAAAGTACCCAAGAGACTGGCGGCATTTCCGCGTTGAATAGCAATACTTAGACGCTGTCCGAAATGCGCGCCGGCCCTTGGGTCCCCCGAAACGTCGATCAGGCGTGCGGAAATTTCCTTAAAAATTTGACGAGCTTCCGCACCCCAAGGCCCTAAGGTCTCCACTGCAAAAGGCACAAATATATACGGCTCCCCTAGAGCCGAATATTTGCGCCTCTTGATGGCTTCCGCTGCCGTCGCTGCCGCGCCCGCTTTTCGAGCAGTCGCTCGTACATGGGATGGAGCTACAGTGTCTACACATGTAGCATCCCACACAAGCGACCGCCCGTTCTTCCAAGGGATGAGCGTCATGCCATCGGGTCTCTTGCCATCGTCCCGCGTGATACCATTCGGTTCTAAAATTGCTGGCACACCGGCACTGGCAAGAGCCCGACGGATGACGTCATTCAAGGTGGCGTGACGCGAAATACGCCCTGCGCTGCGACGACAAGCCAGGCCGTGGTGACCCAGGGGATCGACATCCCCACCACAACGACAGCGATGTGGCTCATTCGTTCTAGCCCCTAATCGTAGACTGACCGCTAAAGTAAATGTATTTCTCTCCAAGAGGGTACCTATACTTGCCGACGGTATGGCATTTAACCAGTAACCCGACTCCGGCTCACAGCTGGC
The DNA here is from genome assembly GCA_943193695.1 of Acrobasis suavella. NCBI lineage: Eukaryota > Metazoa > Arthropoda > Insecta > Lepidoptera > Pyralidae > Acrobasis > Acrobasis suavella. Next base: position 11,096,073 of record OW971948.1, read on the forward strand.
TAAGAGGCGAGACCTCTCCACCTCACTATTCGTATTATCTAATAGTTGTTTCTGAACAAGTAGGCAGAGAGGCTCATCCCATTGCCGTTGCGAAGCCGGATTCGAGGGTAAAGCTTGGCCCGGACCGGTTGCACCGATCCAAGCATCCCTGGCCACAGCTAAGCCGGCTACCCCTACGTCGCTTAGCGACGGGCCTAAAATCTTACCGACGAGGTTAGCCGTGCTATAGACTGAGGACAGGAACGCTGGAAGTGCTACACTTGAAATTTTTCTGATTCCAAGACCACCGTGGCGAATTGGTAGTGTTGCTTGGATCCAACTTGTGTCATCTAGTTTACAATTTAAAATATTGGTTAAAGTGTTTCGGACTTTTAGATCGAGCACAGTCAAAAGATGGTTATAGGTCCAAAGTGGTGTACAACGGAGTGTGTAGGTAGTCTTGGGTATAAACAGACAGAATTTTATGATCGAATATGCCATGTGGGGATTGATGTCCGTTAGGCGTCTGGAGGAGTCTTCAAAAGCTATTAATTTTTCTTCTACAAATTTTGTGAAGGAATCCTCCAGCACCGGTGACCCCAGAAGGCGGAGTGACTGCTCATTTATAATTTTTATACCTGGAGCCAATACATTGAATTTAGAATTTAGATCGTTCCGAGATTCTAGAGAGACGTCGTCACTTATGAATAATTCACATTTTGAAAAATTTAGTTCTAAACCGATTTTGCCAAATGATTTTATAATTTTGTCTAAATCTAATAAAACTGATGCAGCATCCCCACCTAAGGTCCCGTCATCCAGGTACCAAACGTTGAATTTTGAAGCCAAAACTTTAATATAAGGATGTATAGCCAAACTGAAAATAGCCGGTCCGAGTGGGTCACCCTGCTGACAGCCGACCGCCGATTCAATGAGCTGGCCATTGTATACCAAGCTGGTTGGTTTACCGTAGCACTGCCACAAATAAGAATAAGTGCTAGGAATTAAATTTTTAGCTTCAGTCAGCAGAGCGCCCCTATCCAAGGAGTTAAAAGCATTTTTCACATCAACCTTTAGGAACACTTCGCCTCCGCCACAATTAAGAAAGGTGCGGGCCGCATGAACGGCAGCCTCACACCCCCCTTTAGTTCCAAAACCTAACTGGGTTGGTTGAAACTCTTGTTGTAGATTGTGAATGATGTGCCTACAGCAGATTTTGGAAGCTATGCGGCGGATTGTGTTACCTACAGTAATAGGGCGAATGCCACCGTCCTTTTTCCGAAGCGCACATAAGTTGGCCCCATAGAGTACTTCTAGTATGTCTTCACATACCTTACCCGAAAGCATAAGATTTACGAGCCGCGTCAGTCCTCCCAGTAGGGCCGTGCCAGCGTCACCTGATGTACCACAGACAAGATCTTTAAGGTGCTGCGGCGTCATGCCATCCAGTCCGCCAGCAGAGCCCTTTCTGAAGGACATAATCGCGGCTCGTATCTCTTCCGGCGTAGTCTCTAGTGTGCGCTCCGCAGGTGCGGGGGCATCTGGCAAGCAAGATGTTACTAAAGGTTGAGGTGTTTCGATAACAAGGCGGCGTAGGTCTCTGGAGTATCTGGTGCAACTACGTCAGTAGAAAAAAGGAGGTCAGCAGCACCCTTAATGTCCCCATCGTTAAATTTTAGTTCAATTAATTTAGAAATTTTGTGCTTAGTGTTTTTTTTCTGATCTGTACCTAATTCTGGCCTAATGTTGGGGCAACAATTGTCTTTAATTTTTTGAGTTAGCGTACCGCTACTACTTGTTTCCTTTTCTAAATTACTAAGTCAGCCACAACCAACGTGCATCTTCTATGTAAGCCACTCTAAATACAACTCAGCATGGTGGATATTTTTTTTGCATCTAAATTTGTAATAATGTTAATATATGGCACCAAAAAAGTAGTTACATTACCTTCTTATTTTATAACTCAGTATCTTTATTATGTGACTCATCCTACATTAATTGATATTCAAACTTTAACTAAAATAGTCATCAAATAGTAAATTATGGCCACTAATATTACCTCGGAACTATTGAGGGGAGACAAAAATAAAAACTTTATTTTGGTAAAATTTTCCATTATGGACCGTTGATTTAGGGGTTGAAAGGGGACGGCAAGGAGGGGGGGGGGGGCTAAGATACCGATGTATGTTATTGTGTTATTTCGTGCCAAATTTTCTCTACGGATATTTCGAAACGTAAACGTAAAACGGCCCCTTCGGCGACCAGCCTTAGCCGTTACGGCTCGCATGGTGCCTGCGTTTTCTTACAGCGGGCGGAGGCTGCCCTCCCTCCGCGCTTGCGGCTTTAAAGAAAACACTCGAGTATAGGGCTTTGCCCATAACTTTCATGTGAATAAAATTGGTTGTGTTCTGGGACCATTTCTGTCATCTATCCAGTTCAAGTTGAGCTATCTCTTCCGAGGTGGGGTTCCTCAGTCTTCCAGTAGAGCCACCAAAAATTTTGGGTTCTCCAGTCTCCTCATCCTCCGATGATGAACCAGCGGTAGCGGTGGATTTGGACAAACACTGTTTAGCGATAACCCAACCTCAAAACTACTCCAGTCGTCTCGCGCACTCGCGCTAAATTGTGCAGTGCAGAAGCTATTTTCACGATAAAAGAATATGAAAGTATTTAATTTATGTGCTAAATTATGATATATGATGATGGCTATTGAGGCTTGAATTGTATTTTTTGAGGAGCTTGTATTGAAGGTGTAAAACATAAAACAGTGGTGAGCTGTTAAATCCGGGGCTGAGTTAGTAAATTTGGTGGCAATGTATAAATCAGAAAGACAACTTAAAATAATTGCTGATCTGCATTTGACGCTTTCTTTAGAATATTTAGTTGGCGTCGTACAAAAGACGAATTAGTTTATTAGAGGCTATCTCATTTTCCCGTTGCTTAGTTATAAATTAAAAAGCTTTATCACGTGGCCAAAAAATATTATGTGGCTTGACTTATTATTTCTCTTTATTTAGTAAATATAGTCGTATAAAAAGTATTGTACGCAACGTTGTACTCGTTCGCCAATAAATGCTCGATGGCGTCTACGATGCGAGCTTTGCAACTCGCATTTTTTGACCCTACTTATACAACTGTTGCATACAATACTTTTCTAATTCTTCTTCTTCCTCACCTTATCCCACTCAACATGGGTCAGGACAGCATGTGAGGCTTTCATTCACCTCTATCCTTTGTCACATTAGTTAGAAGAGTTTTCTGACGAAACAGTTTGCTGCTGTCATACTTTAATCACCAATCAAAGCCAACTGCTGGTGATCAAATGAGATAGGTATATTTTCTTAATTTCCTTTTTTTAACCCTCCACAAAAAAGAGGGCTGTAATAAATTTGACGCAAATGTCTGTTTGTGGCATTGTAGCTCTCGAACGGATGGACCGATTTCGATGCGGGTTTTTTACGTGAAAACAAGTTTCTTAGCGGTGGTTCTTAGTAATGTTTGATGAAAATCAGTTTAGCCGTTCAAAAGTTGTTGAGGGTGAACGCATGAAGGTCAGGGATTTTTTAATTTGCCTGTCAAATAAACTTCTTCGATTATAAAGTCGTCAAAATCCACAAGTTTGGAACTTTGATCCAAATTAGTTCGAGTCTGGTGGCCGAGAGAAAGTGGACCTGTTATGTCACGGCACGGCACGGCACCTATTTACGCCGGAACTAATGTGACTCCACGTGCTTTGCAACACTATCAGTTTTCCGCCAGTGATATAGGACTCGAATGTTCGGTCTCGCACACGTAGGCCCTTGTATTTCGCTTTCTATTTCATTAGGTTGATTACTTGTTGATGTGTGTTACCAGTACCAGTGATGACTTATGGCTCTGAAACGTGGTCCCTTACTATGGGTCTCATAAGAAGGCTCAAGGTCACTCAACGCTTTATGGAGAGGACTATGCTCGGTGTTTCCCTAAATGATCGAATCAGAAATGAAGAAATTCGTAGGAGAACAAAAGTCACTGACATTGCCCAGCGGATTAGTTCGTTGAAGTGGCAGTGGGCGGGACACATAGCGCGACGAACCGATGGCCGATGGGGCAAAAAGTTCTCGAATGGCGACCACGTACTGGAAAGCGAAGCGTAGGACACCCACCCACAAGGTGGTCTGATGACCTGACTAACGCTGTATGCAGTGTACTCGTATATATGTGTAATAAGTAGAAAACGCTGGATGCATGCCGCTGTAGATCAGTCGTTTTAGAAGTCCTTGGGAGAGGCCTATGTCCTGCAGTGGACATTATGCGGCTGAAATGATGATGATGATGAATGATGAGGTTGATTACTTGATTAGCCATTTTGATGCTTTTTTGAAAAAGGCAAAGAAAAACACGAGCTTCTCAAATTGCTTAGGACCACAACCTCGTTTTAAAAATTACTTGTATTAACACAAAATTTTAAACATATTCCTATTTTGTACTTTTTGTAGTTCTAGCTGTGGTTTGATTTGAAATGCAATTAAGTAGACAAGAAATAAGCGCTTTTCTGCAACTTTGTGGTATTTTCGCCTGGTGTGGTTTTGATTCAATTTGAAATAGAAAATGATAGTACGTTGATTTGTAACTGACATAATTTTCTGTTCCCTCAAATAATTAAGATCTTTATAAGTACTATATAATGTTAAGATGCATTTCACATTTGGTTGGCTGTCTCGATCGTACAATCAATTTTTTTTTAAAGTTTATTAAAAAATGTGTCTCATTTGTAAAAAAGTGTTTCATTAACATTCAATATTATATTGTGGATATTTTAGATATGTTTGTATATTGTGTAGACATTGACTACATCGAAAATTAGATGATCAAAATTTTATATTTTTGATGACCTAATTCTCGATACACACACACATAAACAATAAAAAAAACTGTGTACAATATCTAACATATAATTATATTGAAAGTTAATGAAACACTTTTCTACAAATGAGTCACATTTTTTAATAATCTTTAAAAAATTTTGATTGTGCGAGCGAGACAGCCAAGCAAATGTGAAATGCCTCTTAATATGTAGAGTCAATCGCCATTTTTGTCGATTTTCAAAGATTTTTACGCTTAGACGAGAGATGAAGATAAAGACAAAACTTGGTCCTGGTCGTTGTAGAAAGGGCTAAGCAATAAGCAATTGTACACCGCAAGGTCCGTGTACAATTGCTTTTTGCTTAGCCCTTTCTACAACGACCAGCAAAAAAAGCACAAAAGTTTCGTCGATAAAACCGTCCAAGTTTCTTTTCTATTCTTTAGAGACATGCCGTTTTGTCCCGGCTCGTAGAAAGTAAAAGGTGAATCAAGATTATTCGCCGAGACGGGAACCAAACCCGTTTAGTTCCTCCCCAGAGCTAGAGGTGAATGATCTTCACTCACTATACCTGTATTCTACAATATTACGTATTTGCGTTCAAATACGCTTTTCGTTAGCTAATTTCATTACCTAAGGGGAGGCCTATATTCAGCAGTGGACTTTCTGTGGCATGCTCATTTTGATGTTTGTTTGTTCGAAAATGACAACATGTAACCATTAAAAAATATATTGCGAGGCTAATTACCATAAGGCAGTATTTATTTATATACTAGTTATGCGGCTGAAATAATGACGTCAAAGTACACTACTAAATTTCTCTTTGGTATTCATATTTTTGAATGTCTGTCTTCATCAGAAGATTCAAGCTCCTAGATTTTTCCATAAAAATCGCAATCTAGCATTTATTTTGAAACGACATGTTAGACTTCTACACCCTTAGATTTTCTTTCAAGTTTATATTATGACTGTGGAAAACCAGTTCAAATCCTAAATTGCAATTTCTTTAAAGTTACAAAATTTTGTCGAAATGTTTAACTTCCAACATGTTGTTTCAAAGTAAAAGTTAGATTACTTTATGAAAAAGTGGAGGATAACGAAAAATGTTAATGTTCAGCAATTATTGTTCTGCAATGTCTTATTACAACTGCTCTTGTTTCCAGGTGGATGTTGCGGTTCTACGCAGAAGCGGACGATCGTGGGAGGCTGGGCGTGGGCCTGGTGGCTCGTCACAGATGTCCAAAAAATCTCTCTTGAGGTGACACATTTTAAACTTACAGTTACGCTAAATTAATGCAGAAACTAACGTAGCTATACTAACCAAGCAGCAATAGAGCAGCCTGCCCAAAATCATGCCTAGTCTATTTTACACAGTATTATCGCAGCAAGCAGCAAGCTGTATTGAAGAGTATTTTAAGTGCTGTTGGTAAGTGAAGTTAGAAAACATATAATTTTTTGGGCAGATTAAAAAGTCGTAGTCCACAATTTTGGACCATTGACCCCAACTTTAGTTTTAATCGGATAGTCAGTTATTTCTAAAATGTTCAGATGTATTAATCCTATTATTCTTTGACAGGTTATGACGCTTAACCCCATGTGTGAGAACGTGGAGACTGCCCAGGGCGTCCCGCTGACGGTGACAGGCGTTGCCCAGTGCAAGATCATGAACGAGGACGAGCTGCTGACCACGGCCTGCGAGCAGTTCCTCGGCAAGACCGTCAGGGAGGTCAAGATGACCATCCTGCAGACCCTCGAAGGCCATTTAAGAGCTATACTCGGTAAGTACGAAATAAAACTTTATTTAGCTGTCCCATTTTCAGCGAAATTTTAAAAGAAATATGGGCAATAACTATTTGAATACAGATAGTCTGGTTGCTTTGTATGAAGTAGTAGGTTCGGTATGTATCTATATTTTGTAAAGTAAATTATGATTCGCCCTCTCTTGGCTGTCGAGAAAACTAACATATGTACCGACTCTACTATTCGCTCTTTTTATTTTAACTTAAACCAGTCTATGTAGATGGCGTTAGGGATTTACTCTAGCGACATCTATTGGAACGAATTAAATATTAAACGCCATCTACATAGACTGCTTTAAGTTAAAATAAAAAGAGCGAGAGAGAGAGTCGGTACATATGATAGTTTTCTATCTATCTTGGCCGGTAGGTACCTATGTAACTCTTCTTGTATATTCTAAATCTTTGAAGTAACTACCTTAGTATCCCTAACCCTAATACCTAGATATACTACATAAATTGTCAATACATTTTAATAATTATCAAATGACATTAATTTACAAATTCTAAGAAAATTTACATCACTCGGTCTTTTTAACCGAGCAGGTTTTTAATTTCTTTTTTTTTAATGTATGTTCATCGATTATTCGAAGACGCTTGGACCGATTTGGAAAATTGTTTTTTTGTTTGAAAGGATATACTTGTCAGGTGGTCCCGTAGAAATTTTATCAAAAGCGGTTGTGAAGTTTGGTGGTGAAGTTATTTTTTGTTTAAAAAAATATTAGATACTTATTCAATAATTCAATCAACATACAAAAAGTATACTCAATGAGTTCAATCTCGTTGATAATATAGAGTAATTATACGTTTAGTCTCAATTAAAATATGGATATCACTGTCTGAAAGTGGAATCCTGTTTAGATGTTTGTTGTGTAAATACAATAAATTGTTGACACTAATAAAAATATTTCCTTTTATATAGTTCCATCGAAGTCAAAGTTTATATGTATCCCAATAAGGATGTATTTCAGAAATGAGATCAATGTTAGAACAGTATCTACTAATCGATGTCAAAATTACGAAACCCAGCTTAGTCACAAAGTATCGTAGGTCCTTCGCTAAGTGCTTGTAATAACAGAGCTATTGTTCAATCGATGAGCCTTCCTATATCCCTGGAATCCTCTGCGGTTTTCCGTAATTGGATTCTTGCGAGCCTCTTGTTTGCAGGCTTGTTCGCTATTCTAACATTGTTCTCATTTCTAAAATACACCCTATAAAATAAGGGATAAATAAAAACTATGGCTTAGAAGGAACTCTTAAAAAGAAATAACTTTATTAGTGGAAACAATACATTGTATCCATCCATAAAATCATCAAACAATAAAATTACGGAAACTTAACCCAACAAGTATTACCTTCGCTAAGTGCTTGTAATAAGTAACATAGGGCTATTGTTCAATCGATGCCTTCTTCCATCCTTGGAATTCTCCGCGGCTTCCCGTAATTGGATTCCTGCCAGCCAACAGGTAAACAACTAAACAAAATAGACTTATCTTTTTATAGAGTTTTGTTATATTGATGGTTCTTTCGTGTTTTCTTTTCAACATTTTGTAACGACTTGATTTATCAACTTGATTTTTAATAATTTGTTTTTTATGTAAGGTTCTTTAATTTTTAAGGTAGATTATGTTAATTATCCTGAAATAATACTTGCAAAATTCTAAATTCCCAGAATTTAAACGTGATATCCAAGTGCAGACGCTTTAAAAATGGAGTCATAATCTCTCGTACTAAATGTATCAGAAATTATTAAAGATGTGCCGAGTAGTCGGCAACTAGTCGGTAAAGCCGACTATTGGACATTATAGTAGTCAGCGACTAGTCGGCGAATATTCGGCAAAGAGCGCCGACTATCCGGCTTCTTATTTTGTATAAATTTTCAATAATATGTACATGTAGGAATAATTAGGTACATTCAATAAAAACCTTGATTATTTATCAATATTTTTATTTTATTATCAGTCCTACACATTTTGAAATGTAAATCAAAGCAACTTTTCCTTTGGTAATCAGTTTCTAAAATAAGTTACCTGTGAAAAAAAAAATGCGAAGTAAACAAAACAGGTCACCTCTTCACAACCGACTAATCGGCTAGTCGGCTAGTCGGCCAAAGTCATAATCGGCACGTCTTTAGTAATAATGCTTCTATTTTTAAAGCCTGACCGTACCTATATAGATTCATGCGCTGTTTTTATATTTTATGTGTTTGAATTTCCAAATCAGATGAAACTGACTAGTAGGATATGAAAAATAATTCTACCGACAATTTTATTAAACCCACTTGGCCTGAATTTCTACCCTAATAACCTTTCAAGTCCTGATAAAAACGTCCTCTTAGCAATATTGATGGCTAGCCCGTATCGCCATTCAGGGCTTCCGGCAAGCAATCGGAAGTATGGTAGAGCGTGACAACTCCGATTAGTTCCGTAGTCACTTTACGATGCGAGGCGCGATGTATATCTATGGCACCATACATACATCTCGCCCTATTAGAAAGGCCCTTCGTCAAGGTTTGTACATGTTGTTCTTTGTATGTGTAAGTCTCACAGTTCTTTTAGTTTTTCACGTGTGTACACTGGAGTTCGTGTGTGTGTGATCAACACTGGTGTCAGATTTTTAGAGTACCTAAAGGCATTTGATAGAGCTGAGGACTGCCATATGATTGAATGATTAGGGCCTGGACCAACGGCTTAACGTGGCTTCCGAGGCACAGAGGAGGTCATGAAATTATAAGCCTCTTGTGGTCATCCATTGTTTGATACCTAGGTATTACTAAATATCATAAGATATGAATAGCGTTGTGAACGCATAAAAATTAATAAATATTTAATATATTTTTAGTTTATTCTTGTATAATAAAATAGGATATAAATATGAACTAATAAATGGATGTTGTGTAGTCTGGTTATTATTATATTAGTAAATTTAAAAATATGAAGTAGCTAAAGTTACAAATCACCCTTCGCCCCCTTAAATCACATCAGCGCCCTCCAATTTTTTCTGGGCCCCTTTAGGCCCTCAGCGCCCACATGAGTGCATTATCGCCCACTTTGGGGAAGACTGATCTAGAGCATGAGACCGTTTCCTTTCAAATAATTTATTTTAAGTGGCAGCACTGGACCTCGAAAAAATCATGTATCCTTTAACAATAAATGCGGAAAACATTTTCTAGTTCACGTTTTTACTGCTCGGCCAACTTTTTTTGTCAGTGACTAGGTACCTTTTACGAATTGAAGTAACCGTTTCAGCGTCGACCTCCAGCTTTTTGCAGGTCGCTTGTCGACTCGTGTTACACAAGATTAATGGAACTTTACGTTTGTTGAACGCCGACGTTTCCGAGCAGTCAGTGACTATTCATTTCTGGAATGTTCAAGATGAAAGTAATGTCCCTCTGAAATTAATAGGTCGATCGGTCGATCGATGCACATGAGTCACGAGCGAGAAGAGAGCCCTGTAAGATTTTTAGGATACATTTTCCACAAAGTTCACTGCTGGACATGGCTTCGCAATTATTGGAAGACCGACAGGTTGCTGGCCCATTTATTTCAGATTAAAAAATGAACATAGTATTGCCCTGCTTGATTTGCACTATTTTCGAATTAATAGAAGATATATTACACAAGTTAACTGTTTGGCAAATTAAAAAGTCCCCGACTGTCAAGAACGGCCATCTAGTGATGAGTAGCGGAACTACCGTTACGACTTGATATGTGTAGCGCCATCTATTTATGGTGCGGAAAGCCCTGACTTTCAAGCGTTAACCCCCAATAACTTTTCAACGACTCAACCAGTTTTCATCATACATAGCTAAGAACCACCGCAAAGGAATTTGCTTTCACCTAAAAAACCGCATTGCAATCGGTCCATGCGTTCGAGCGCTACAATGCCGCAGACAGAGAGACAGACCGACAGACGTTAACGTCAAAGTTATAACACCCCCTTTTTTGTCTGGGGTTAAAAATATTATGACCCTTTCTTGACTAATATGTCATATAAATCATTAATCAGTTATTACTTATTTATGGTCGAAGATTGAAAATTTGCAAAGGTGAAGTCGCTAATTAGGAATGAGAACATTTTTATCTCGGATTTATTTTAGGTTTTTAAGGAATGCGTTTAAACAGGTAGCAGTGTAGCCATATATCTGTATCATGCCATTTAAACACGCAAAAGAAATAAATAACGAACCTTAAATCAAAACGAGGTAGTAAAGTAAACAATACATCTTTTGATTAAGTCCTTAAGTCCGCCAATTACAATTTCATGTAATAAAGTTAAATAAATAAATTAATTAATAATGTTATTCGAATCTCTTCCGACATGCATTTCCGTCTTCCTCCATACCGTTGTTAGGATATTTCTTATTCATCACTTAGTGCATCCTCGAGCCGTTTCCGGCTCTGCTTATTTCCTTTTATACTAAGTTCTCACTGAACCCTGCAAGGTTCCAAGACTTCCATACTTAGAACTTTAACAAAACTTTCATAGATGCCATACCTAGTAGGAATGGATTTTTTCAGATTACGTTTTTGACGTGCAATACATAACACTTACCATTGCCGCGTGGCGGGTTGAAGAGCCCGTTGGCCTGGTGGGAGCCCGCATTACTAGCGCTTTCGCAAGTTAAGCAACACCAGGCGTGGTCCGAACTAGGATTGCCGCGTCGTTTCCGGAAGAGTAAAATAGTATCACTCCAAGTCTTTCAGTGGAAGACGTAGAAGACGACTTAGGTAAACAAGCTAAACAACAACTTCAGTGAGACCTCTTTAACTTGTCTGGATAGCTTGAAGAGTGAACAGCGAATCCTCTGGCTGCTCTGGCCAAGTATGGCTCTGGTAGTGCAGAGAGGGTCGTGCTCCTGTAGTGAGAAAAAAAAACAAAAGACCTGATGGTGACGACCTACACAATTGAATAGGCAAGACGAATGAAAAAACTTTTTTTGGCCTATCGGTTAGAATGTTAGATTAATAAAATAAAATATGGTACACGTATTTTTTTCTTGTCTCTGAGAAACAAAAAATTACAAAGATACAGCGCATTGAAATTTCGCATGACGTCACGGCTACGTACGACTTTTACATAGAAGAGACGTTGCAAGCCCCCACTCCGGAACATTGATGCTTCGAAAATGGTTTGTCAATTTTTACTTTTTTGGCAAACTGAAAACTGAACTCCTATTAATATGAAAGTATTATAAACTGGTCAAGCGTTTTTTAACCTCTTCATATATTATGTATTCGTTAAGCAGTAAAATACAAGTGATAATTTGACAAGTCGTTCATCGTATGCCACTGGTCAAACCACGGTCAAGCTTTATTTTTGGGTAAAATTCGTCAAATCCCCGAAAATCCGCTAGATGACAACAAGTCAAATAAGCAACTTTTTGCTAAACGTCAAACAAAACATTTTGATGGAATTTTGTATGAAATACAAAAGCGCGACGTCATGCTATTTGGCGCTCTTAATATTAGTTTTTCTGCATTAATAAATCAAAGATCTTGTTGAAATAGATTATGATCGATGAAAAGTGACACTATTTTGTGACGTTTTATTTTATGTACTGTGCCGACTAATTTATTTTTGACACAGTCATCTATCCAATGACTTACTTGTTAAACGGCCTTATAATAATGATGACTAAATTAGTAACAAATTCTGTTAAAATTGTCCTTTGTTTTAATTTGGCATCAATTAACTTATACTATAACCCCGAATAGACTACTGCTTTGTTTAAGTACTCTTCGTATTCGCGAGAGTGATTCTTTTTATTTTTATGTATAAATTATATTTAAATTGTCTCATGCACATGAGTCACGAGCCAACTGGATTCCCCAGATGCATAAAAACTGATGTCGAGTACCGTTGGCATGTTTTTCTTCCCCTTAAGAGAGTTTAATTTTGTTCAATCAACAAAAAATGTCGCATATTTATTTTTACAAAGATAGGGTTCTAATGGTTTTTTTTTATTAAATCTTTTCAAAGTAAAGTTTCATGCGTCTGAACCAAACATCGAAACACTTTTTCCAGTCCGCTGCAGGCACCTCGTTTATAGCCTGCTCAATCTTCCGGTGACGAAAATTGTATCCCTTTGAGCCAATCTTTTATTTTCGGGAATAAAAAGAAGTCACATGGTGCTAGGTCAGGGCTGTAAGGAGGGTGACCCAAGAGTTTGACCGGCGTGCTGTCCAGGAAGTCCCTCGTTTTGAGTGCGGTGTGGGCGGGCGCGTTGTTATGATGGAGCAGTAGCCCGCGGATCCCTATGTTTGGTCGCTTGTTGCTCACAATAGAGAAAACTTCTGGCAAGCATTTGGTAGTATACCATTCGGCGTTGATGTTTCTTTGATTTCGTTAAGGAATTGACACCAACTAGCCAGTCAAATTGAACAAGCTCGCTATCAAAATCTTCCCCCCGCTTCTAGATCGCTTCACTATGGTAGGCGTTGATTCGTTTTGAAACACCCAAACCGTCGACTGGCGCTTCGTTTCTGAATCGTATTGATAAATCTAGGACTCATCACCTGTAATGATGTTGTAAACACGCCGAGACGAGCCTGCTTCAATTTTGTTTATCATATAGCGGCACCATTCAACCCGGGCTTGCATCTGAGCACCTGTAAGGTTGTGCGGCACCCATCGTGAAACTATCCTCCTCACGCGAAGATGCACGCGTAGAATCTCGTGAACGCTTCCTGATCGAATCTGCAGGATGTGCTGAATCTCCTGATACGTAACTCGCCTATTGCCGTAGATCAAAATTTTCACTGCTAGCACGTTTTCTTCTCTAATAGCCGTCAAAGGGCGACCACTTCTTTCCTCATCCCCCAAAGTTAGTCTACCGCGCTTGAAGTCGTACCAACGATACACGGTTGCATTGGAAGGACCTTCACCCAAAATTGCCATTTGAAGCCTATAGTACGATTCATCCGGTTTCAGGCGACACTTGAAATCGTAAAAAATCATAGCGCGAAAATGTTCTCGGCTCAGATCCATTTTTCAATAAAACATGATAATTTGAATTAGTCCGCAAAAAATTTGGTGAAAATTTTAAAATTGGAACGTACCTATTTTTACTTATAAATAATTATACTTGCAAAATAGATTGTAACTGACCAGACCAGACCAAACAAGTTTTTGTGTATGTGAGACAGGTACACATACACAAAAACTTTTTTTACAATACTTCTGAGTGGCCTGGTTTTTTATATTTTAAGTTTAAGAGCCAAGTTCTGAAGCAAAAGATTGATTTAAAGTAATTTATTTTTAAGTGAGTATACTTTACATTACATTGTCGTTTCCGAGCATAATAGCTATTTAGTTACATAAACACTAAGTACTTGTCTGAAAAATAACTGTAATGAGACGCCATTACTATTAAATTGGATTTCCTAGGCCTTTGATAAATGGAATGTACCTTATCATCTTCTGTGATCACGATGGTTATATTTTCCTAAAAATATATCAGTCAATTTGTGTTGAGTTAGTTTTAGAATCATTCTATTTTTTAAACCAAACCATGCAATACAGACGTATAGGACGAAGGACACTATCATCTTTTTTGGAAGTAAAGTTTGACGACCTCCGTGGCGTAGTGGTCACCATACTAGTCTGCCACCCAGTGGTGTCGGGTTCGATCCCCGGTCAGGGCAAGTTGGAAAATGGTCTTTTTCAAAATTGTTCTGGGTCTTGGATTCTGAAAAGTCTATATATGTATTTGTTACAAAATATAGTAACGTTGAGTTAGTATCCCATAAAATAAGTCTCGAACTTACTTTGGGGTTACTCAATCAGTGTTATTTGTCCGTATATATTTATTTATTTTATTTAAATAAAACTTCAGACATGTTATGCATAGAATATTCCCTAATAAATAATAAGAATTATATAGATATAATTCTGCAGCATACTGGATATAGTGAATCAGATGGGGACAAGCATTACGGTATTAATCATTATTATAAACTATGATTTCAGATCATTGCTTAAATCGTTAACTTAAAACCCTCATCGATTTCTAAAGCAGCACTTCTTGAAATCTGAGAAAGTTGACCTGGGTAAACTTTCAAAGTTAGCTGGAATAACTCTGATAGGTTTTAGATTGATGCGACCTAAGTATTCAGCTTCTTATTTTTGCGGGTTACGACATTTTCCAGTTTATGAAAAACTTTTAAAAAAGTTATTGTTAGATATTGTTTCTTAGAGAAATATTTAGCTAGGTAATTCATTAAGGGCTAGTGTAAAAATCAAAATAAGATAATTAAAATAAAACATAAATATTAATCAAATCCCGCCCCGGTTTGTCCCCGGTTCAAAGGTACCCATTACGCTAGCTGGGTTGCCTCTCTGAATAGCAATGGATATCCTTTGAACCAGGTACTATCCCGAACGTTGGTCATATCCGCGATCCCCATAGTTTAAATATTTTGAGCGATAGGAAGCGATGGAGGAAGTTGAGATACAAACCCCCAAGCAGGGAAAAGGCAACTTTATTAAAGATATTTCAATTAAAATTAAATTTGTCCGATATCATTTGTACTCACAAAACAACAGCCGCCTTTAATACACGATAAGTACAGATTTTTTGTCACAAGTACATTTCTTACTAACGTATATATCATTCATATTTTCCTTGATATGGATTTATTTTTCAGTCTGTTTTTGCTGACCGTCCTTTTCGAGCTTACATGCCTGGGCTCACGTAGGCACAAACGCCGGGGCAAAAACCTCTAATTACGAAAATGTACCATGCAATCTGAATGCACCATGCGTCATGAATGTTAGTAACTTAACAGGTTTCACTGGAACAGCTGTTGTCACAAATACTTCCGAAATTTGAAATCATAGATAGTCATCTCACTGACAAACGGGATAACAAACCATAAGCATGCTGCCACGATAAAAATTTTGATGTGACAAAATGGAAATAGTTTAGGTTAATTAAGTTAGTCAGTCTTTACATAAATGTTTAATGTGTTAGCGAAGCGTCGGACACCCACCCACAAGGTAGTCAGACGACCTGATCAAGGTCGCTAGAAAGCGCTGGATGTAGGCCGCTTTTGATCGGTCATTTTGGAAATCCTTGGGGGAGGCCTATGTCCAGCAGTGGACGTTATGCGGCTGAAATGATGATGATGACTTAAATGTGTAAGACCTAGGTATTTCTAACGGTGGACGTCATGCGTTCTCAGGTATCTTACAAAAATAACTTAAGGGGCTACCTGAATTTTTCGGGGCCCAGTGAAGCTTTTCTACGCACAATTGCGTAAAACGGCCACTTTTGGCGTGTGTGCGTACAAAAGCTTCACGTTCTCACTTTAAACTGTAAACAGTAGTTAATAAAATAGTTTAAAGGGTTATTTAGAGCCTGGTCAAGGCAAAATTTTAAATTATATCTCCGTTTCATTTCAAATGATTTATTTCAAATGGGGGCAGCACTGGACCCCGAAAAATTCAGGTAGCCCCTTAAATGTAAACCAAGATCAAAGTTTTTAATTTCAATCAGAAATGAGTATTTCGCACATCATATCCTCCACAATAAATTAAATTTAACAAACAGGTTGCAAAAACAAACTGAACTGAAATAGTCGTAATATTTACCAAGGGAAGTGGGAAAAGATCAAGACAGTAAAAAATCGAAGATTAAATCTTAAGGCACCTGAACCATCAAAAATATTATTTCGCTCTATATCCTCTTTCAGAAACAGGTCACGTAAAAAATATTGCTTCGGCAAAGCGTAGTAACGGTAGTTCGCCCAATAGTAAACCTTATATCACGGCAACCACTTGATCGATTAGGGTTTTATTCAAACCATATCTACAAACCCACTCCATATGAAGTTTCATATGGAGTGGGTTTGTATGATCTTTATTGACCAAAAAGGTGCAAAAGGTTGACTTAACGCTAATGCATTCTCTCTAACAATAAGCCTGAAAAAAAAAATAGTTTGCCATTTGTATAGCTTCGGTAAAGCGTGGTAACGGTAGTTCACCCCAATTGTGAGTGAACCCTATATTTCGGTAACCACTTGACCGATTTGGGTTGTATTCTTGTAGTTGTATTGTTGTATAACCTTATCTACAAACCTACCCCATATGAAGTTTCAATCAAATAATAGTTTGCCATTTGAGTAGGAGTAATTCTCACATAAATGGCTGTAAATATCGACAGACAGAGACGAGTGGACGAATAAGGCGAAGACCTTTGCCGCATGGAACAAAACAACCACAGGCTAGAAGAAAAAACATGACCGAGTTTATTACATACTCGTACATACAAACGCCGTTCTTGCCATTCTCTGAAAAATTGCGCGCTTTGTTCTCTCAACCAGGCCTGTGTCACTCCCCGTTTAGGTATCGCAAATATACCTACATAATTACCAGAGATCGGAATCACGGGTGCTATTGCTATCAAAAGTATGGATATGACTATATAATCTATAAATAAAACAATCATAATTATGTAATTTCAGAAAATATTTTAATTAAAAAAAAATACTTATCCTGAAATCACATAATTATGATTGTTTTACTTACTTAGTACCCTATCAGATTCTCGAGAAATCTCTGTTAGCAATAGCACCCGTGATTCCGATCTCTGATAATTACTATGCCCGCGGCGACCTCTTCGAAGGGAAAAATTCAGTTATATGAATCGTTTGTCCAAAGTAATAAGAATAAAATTGTCTTTCAATGGATGTCTAGGTATCTAAACGAACAGGTGAGGAGTTCTGACGCGAGCTAAATTAAACCATAGCGCTAACCACATTAAGTAGATATTTCTTTGACTTTCTTTTCTGAGTAAGACTTCTGTACGTGAGTACTAGTACTTATTCTGTGTCCCAATGCCGAAAATAAACTAAACATAAATTCTTCTCTACCAAGCAATGAGGCAGGAAATGAAATGGAAACGGACGTCTCCTCGCGATTTTTCTTAAAGTACTTACTTTATAATCCCGGTGGTTTTAATCTTCAGTCTCATTTCTTTTTGTCGTGGGATTACCAGGGCTGTAATGAAATTGCGCAAGGGCGCAATAAACGCAGTCAATTACTTTCCAGGTATTAATTTTAATCGTTCGTCTGTCTCTAAAGGTCGTGAGGGATATTAGCCATTACGATAAGCTTGATGGCCCAAGAGGCGTATGCTTCATTACAATCATCAGCGCTTGCGTATTTTAAGCAATCTCTGTCGTAGTTCACACTTGGATTGGTGACAAGTGGTATGAAATATCTCGAACTTCTACTTGGGAAGGTACATTCTTATTGAAGGAACTGACGGGAGAAACGGTTAATGTGCCTATAAACATAATGGTCATGCTTTAAAGAGCGGAGCTCATATTAGTAACGTGACTACACCACATAAAAATGCAATATACGGCGTTTGGTTATCAAGAGGTTTCCTTTGGCTGAGTTGATCCTTATGACTTAAATATGAATTTAAGAAGGAGAGTCATCTTGAATTTTGGTACAGTGGGGAGTTATGATCTCATCAATTTTTGTAATGAATTTAAAAAATGTTTTACCTGTTTTGTGGGGTAATAAATGAAAGGACTTTATGAGCTTATTCTAAAAATATACTACATCATTACATTTGAGTTACGTGTTTTCTGAAAAAAATCTAAAACATTTTCAAAAAATATCAAGTTTGGGCTCCTACAATTTACTTACCTTACCTTATTTTTTTGCAAAATATATGCCAAATAATGTCCTCGTGATGGTTTTGTGCCCTGCGGCCTGCCTCATGTTGAAGATGGTATATATTATTACAAAATACTTATATGGGTACGTTTATATACATTTTCAAAATTGGTTAGATTTTATAAATACATTTACGTTTATTTCGTACTAATAAATAAATAAGTACTGAGTAATTACATATTTCATCATGTAAAAGTTGCTCTAATTAGAGTAGATTAATCAACGCAATGTTCTTTCTGTAATTTAATAAAAAGCCTCGAGAAAATACTCAATTAGATAGAAGCAAGACATCAGCCAGTGATTTCGAGTATCTACGACTATTTCTTTGTCTAGCCATTTTTAGTTTAGTTTGAAAGGAGTCTCCAGTTCCAGACGTTGAACAAAAATACTCATAAAAAGGTCGAGGTCTTGTATATTAGCAAAAACTTTTCTTATTTCTAGACAAGGTTTGGTTTGTATTATCTCCTTTTTCTTGATAAGCATGTTATTCATCTTAAGCGCTTTCCCGGTTGCATCCTCAGCTGTACTACTTCGGAGCCTGGGATGCGCTTTCTTTTTGTGCGCTTTCGTAAATAATCGTCATTGAAAATTGCATTTACTCACTCGATAAATTGTGTATGTGTTATGCTGCCAGGGTCCTTGAAGAGGCCAGGTAAGGTGACTAATGAAACAACCACATCTGATAACTATGAACGTATATGAAGAGAGTACAATTGGTTACATTATAAAATATACCACGTGGAAAGGACATATCCGGAATAAATCAAACCCCGGGCTATACTAGATCACTGCAGTATAATGCAATTAAAATAACAGTCAAAAAACAAAAAGAAATTTCGACATCCCCATACAAATTGCCCGGACACACTTTTATATGGAAATGCCGATTTTTTTTTGTTCTTTGACTGTTACTTTAATTTCATTATACTATAATGATCTAGTATAGCCCGTGGTTCAATTAATTACGGGTATGTCCCTTCCACGATGTATGTGAAATAGACATACTCGTAAGTACAACACATACGTACTTCATCGACTACAAAGATTCTAGCTAGGCTCTTTTTCTAACCAGGACAAGTTGCAAAATGGCCTTTTCGTAATTATCTTGGGTCTTGAATGTTTATCTGTACCTGTAAATTGTAGCCAGAATGTTCGAGATACCTGTTAGAAATAGGTCACCTGTTAAATGCTTTATGTACGCCATGGCTCGCCGTGCCGTGACGCACTGTCTTGCGTTCGTTTACTATGCAATCAGTTTATCGGCTGTAAACAAGGTTTTTTCCTACGCGACACATTTTTATTGTACGAGTATTAATGGTAATGCCTAGATGAGGCAATAGTGGAAAGGAATTTACTATCGGGGGCTACGAAAATGCGAAGCGGAGCAGGTTTTCAACTTAAAATATGGAGGATGACTTAGGTACCTATTTTCAGGATTTTAATAAGATTTTTTTAAACAAACTGTAACGTTATTATAAAATACGCAAAATGTTAAGCTTATCATACGATTTTCGCCGAAAAATAATGAAATAAAAATAAACATTAAAAATTATAACCATATCTACTTAACGTGACGTATCGACCGAATTTTAGAGGAATGCTATTTTTTTTTCTTTAAAATAAAAAAAAAACGACCACTATGATAACTACTCGTAGCGTATCAGTTGAGATTTTAATTTAATTTATAACGTTTTGCGACGAAAGTGGTCCACGTCACAGGGAATAACGCGTCATTAAATTGCGTATTATCGCTTTTGAGACTGTAGACCCAGATAACCTTTGTTTACTTTGGGTTTTTACTATAAAGAAATACTGTCTCACTACAGGATTTTATAATATCCATGAAATAATTATATTTTACAACAACAACAATTGTTGTTTATATTGCTTTTTCCTGCATAAGAATATTTTTTGCACTTGTTTTATTTACCTTCCTTTTGAAACATAGAGGGGTGAATGATTTTTAGGATTCAAAAAATCTTTCGTCTACTTCTGTGTAGATCGCAGAAGTAAACAGCATATAATAGCACACTCGTTAAAGCCCACCATTTTATTCGACATTAGTCTTATTACGGAGTATAAAATAAATAATTGTTGGCATATAAATAATTTTTGTAAAGGGACCGATAAAAATGTTGACGCTCGCACTTTGTTACGCTGACGACTTGAATACTGAATCGCTTTTTTAAATCGACGACACATTCACACTATGTTTATCTGTCCCTAACAGGACAGCATTAAATATATATGTAATCAGTTATTAAGGACTGATCAAACAATGTGTATGGGAATTTTCAATTTTTTTCCATGTACCAAAGTATATTACATAAGCGTACTTTAAGTAGATACCTACCTATTTGTCGACCCTACATTTACTCGCTGTATATTACTCAGAGTTTCATCTATTGATCTATTTACTGCCATTTTAATCGTTGTATTAAATGACAATACAATATAACGAAAAAGGCGTAACTATATATATACAAATAATTAATAGAAAATGCGCGTGATATTATGTTCATTATATGACAAACGTATGTACAATGCGTGAAGTCCGCCATTTTTGTTCAACTTATTTGTGTCGCATTGTACAATTATCGCTAAACTTCTGATAACACTTTTTAGTAGTAGTAGAGGGATAACAAACAGGTTTCTAACCAATGACGTAAATTAAACTTAATAATATTATCATATGAACTCGTGTAATGGCATATTTATGTAACTACGCATCTTGACCAGTAACACATTCGAAAAAATATTTTGAAATTCTGACTCTGACACTAAGTCATCCCTAATTTATAACTAGCTGTAACCTATTTTTACCCCCCGTCAAAAAAGAGGGGTGTTATAAATTTGAAGCAATGTCCGTCTGTCTGTCCAATTTCGATTTGTTGTTTTTTTGCGGTTGTTCTTAGCTATGTTTGATAAAAATCGATTCAGCCGTTAAAAAATTATTGGGGG
Organism: Acrobasis suavella; assembly: GCA_943193695.1. NCBI lineage: Eukaryota > Metazoa > Arthropoda > Insecta > Lepidoptera > Pyralidae > Acrobasis > Acrobasis suavella. The sequence continues at coordinate 11,117,343 of OW971948.1, forward strand.
TGAACGCAAAGTCAGGGACTTTTACAGCCTGGCAAATAACTTAATGCGATGTGTTTTGCCCATCACTATTATTGACTTATACAATCTATGCCTGAAGAGAAATAGCTCTTATTTTATATATATTTAAATCCTACTATACGTACAAAAGAAACGGTGATTTTACATGTTTTTACTTAAATGTAGAGCATTTTTGAGGAGGGCGTATACGGTACAGTACCATACAAATGCGTGCATTATGCGAAGCTTGGGCGGCGGGCCGCTAGTTTATTATAGGTAGCAAACCAGTAAATCCGATTCATATTATGAACAAGTATACACTACTACAATTTAACTAGTTTTCTTAATTTTATTTCGTCTTCCATAAATCAAATGCATTAGGTATTTAACAATATTACACTGGGAAACTAGTTCAATTTCATGGGTCTTTGAAAATGCAGTTAAAAAGTATTATTATTATTTATTTTTTGTATCACCCTGTCCTCTCTTAGCGCTATAAAAATTGAGCGTCGATTGCATTTAAATTGCATCATATTGTCAAGGGAATAAGCGTTCGGTGTAGCGTCCATTCAGCGGGGAAAACTTAGTTTATATTGTAAAGAGCCGCGCGCGACCGCCATTCGTTCGTGATCGTTCAATGCATAGTCGCCTTGTTACATCGTAAATTCAATTGTATAAATCAATTGAAGTTTACCGGTGGCATTTTTTTAACGACTTTATTCGACACGAGTTTTAAAATTAGAACATTTTATTTTCCTCTATTTTAAGATTTTTAACAGACATTTTGCATTTTTATTTATTATTTATACCGTGCCAGTGCTTATTCAAAGTTTGGTTTTTGAAATAAGTCATTTTTATTTCATGCGTTTTATTTTTCATAGTTTTTCTAGAAGTGTGAATTTATCACGTGCCAGTGTTAACGGAATATGTGCATGCTATCATAGTGCAGTTCATGCTTTTGCGTTCCGTTACATACACCTGTAGCCATGTCACTGCTATGGATGAGCGCCTTTAATTTGGGATTAACGCTTGGTGCAACATTTGCAGTTGTTAAGGCGTAAGTAATTTATAATAACCTATATATTTATTATTAAGTAAATCATTTTTAAGAAAGAGGCTAACTTACAAAAATTTTTCAAACTTTTTTGTAACATAAAAATTTTTGCGAATATTTTACACGCATTTTTTTGCTATCTATAATCTATATACATTTTACTTACGATTATATTGACATACACGTACTTGCGGAAATAATCCATGTGTGGTTCCGATGCAGTGCGCGGATTTGTGTTCGTCAGAAAATAAAAACTTCTTTGTCATACATAGATTAGTATTAAACATTTCAACATCTCAAGAAATGGGGATGGACAGGACAGTTCTTGCAATTCTTACTATGGAGGCCTTTTTGCCCTAGGAGAATGTAACGGGCATTCAAAGGAGCGCAATTAGAGATGCATCTTTCTGTAAGAATGATATTTATTTTATTTTATATTATCAAACTTTATTGTTACAAAGTACAAATATACTTTTAACAAATGGCGGACTTATTGCTAAAAGCATTTTCTCCCAGTCAACCACAGGGATAAACAGAGAAAATTATGCGGCACAAAAAAGCAATTCAAATATACTTACATTATAAAATATTACTATATAATATACGATTACATTATATACCTATTATATATAAATTTCAGAATAAATATCTACTTATACAATACTTACATATACATCTTCAAATACTAACATATAAATAGTTATGAAGAGAAGAACTAAAAATGATTTATGAGGAAAGGCAGTTTAAAAGGAGAGCGTGAACTTTTCTTTTAAAAGAGAATTTGGTAGAAACATATATGTATACATATTAGGGTGCTTCTTATAACGATGAAAAAATGTTTTTTTTTTCGATTTTCCACGGGTCACCCCGTCATTTGATACTATACCTTATGAAACTATTTCAGTATTATTTTAAAACTTTTAAAGTTACATTTGAGGGTCGCTACCTATATTCGAATTTTAGTTAAAAGCTCATAATCACTGCAGAGCTTAGATTATTTTTTTCATGATATAGGGCATTTAAATACGAAATAAATGATATTATTTCAAATAAATATTTATTACTAAAACCCTGAAATCATTTATTAAAACTTACAAATAATGGTTTGTATTAATATAGGGTATTTTCAAATATACTCCGTAATCATCAAGAACAAAACTTGCTTTTGCTCCTTTAAAATTGTAAATATCAGCAATATACTAAATTATTATATTCCTCTTTTCGCAAAACCTTCCTGAGGTGTACCAGTCGAAAAGAATAAATGGTTATGTTTATATATAATATAAGTACCTATAAAATACATCATTGTTTCAAGTTTGTAAATAGTCGTTCAAAAATGTTGATGAGTAACCCAGAATATAACAAAAATATAAGTATTTGCTAGTAATAAAGTCTGCAGTGTTTTGTCTTAGATATGTTTGATAATAATACTTATTTATTTTTGTATTCTAGCCTACGATTAGCAAATACAATTTAAAAAAAAACATCAACTGAAATTTCATTGTTAAAAACTATGAAATACACTAGCTATTAATTTAAGCAATTAGTAGCCAGTTTTATTAAGTTTTTTTTAAAGGTTGCATAACTTAAGGTCATTCACTGGTGCTTACTATCAAGTAGAGGCTTCCAACCAATATTTTTACCATATCATCAAATCGAAAAAATACATTTCTTTCATAGACATCTTCTTCGGTTTTGTCGATTCTAATTCATGTCTAAAACGGGACACAAAAATAGCAATATTAGGTTTCTACTATGTATATACATCAGGGTAGTCCAGCAGATCACCAGCACCTTATTCAGTAACTCTAGCTAAGAGTATTATGATAAGATTCAAAAAACTTCCACTGTTCATCTCATTTTTGTTCCGCAAGAGTAATCTTGTCTGTGGCCACTTGTACACTCATTGGTTACTCAGCATTGTCAACTCAGGATTCCAACTTCAATTTTGTTTTCTTTTCACTATTTTTGGCTCCAAAGGAAGACAAATTCTACATAAATATCTTATACCGGTTTTTACTGCAGTGGTGTCGAAAAGCTGAAATTCCATGAAGTTAGTGTACTTGTATTGCAGACATTTGACATGCTCCAGGTAAAGAAAGAATGGGCAAGGAAAAGGAAGAAGACCTTTGTGCATATTTCGCTATAAAACGTAACATAACCACTAATTTTAATCAAACGTTGTATGGACATTTGACTATGGAGTCTCCATAGTCAAATGTCCATACAACGTTTTTTCAAAAGTTTAACAACTGGTAGCGACCTATAAATTTGGTCTAAAAATTAAAAAAAAAAACTAGTTCATATTTTACAGTAGAAATTCAAATCACAACGTGACATTTCAAACGTCGAAAAATAAGAAGCACCCTAATACATATATATTCATATAATATTATATACATCTATACTATGAATATAACATCCGCACTGTATTACAAATAACTTACTACGTAAACTGTATTCTAAATGTAACTGTAATGTTGTGAAGTACACTTTATACGAAGTCTAAACAAAAATAGTGGCGATATTGTCTAAGCCACAATATAATTATATTTATATATATATATATATATAAATATATATATATATATATATATATATATATATATATATACATTAGTTACAATTATTTAATTTTAGATGCATTATCCAGACTTGTATACCTACCTAAGTAGTCCTACGAAGTGTACCTACCATAATATGCACTTATTTTAACGACTGCCTTGCATGTTTTGCAAACCGTCAAGTAAACTCGAATTTTATAGTGTTTACAAACAAAATTTTACCTTTCCACCTTAAGTATACAGGCGTGTGTGTATGTGACGTAATGTACTAATGGGATCTACATACAAGCTATACTAGTCCCTGGAGTACACAGTTATTTAATGAAAAAAATTAAAAGCATAAAAAGACAACGTGAATGTGAGTCGATATTAAACTGTCTTGTTTTTTTGATGATTGTTAGAACAAATATTTTTGCAAAGATCCGAATTCGCATTAATAATTTTTCTAACAATCATTTCGAAATATTTTGACTGGACACATATCCTCTTAGATCTACAATTAAAGCACAGCTAAAAATAGTTCTCAGACAAAACGGAATTCATCAATACTGTTTACTCTTATTACGATGGTTGAGATCTCCGTACATCGCGAATTTCAAACAATGTATTGAAACATTTGTAGTCTAGATGGAAATAGAACAAAAACGATATTTCTCTAATAATGCTAGCGCATGTGTACTATGTCTTTGAGTTCATTTCTCACTTAACCTAATTTCCACAAATTCAATAATACTACATATTAAAAAAAATAATACAAAATCTTGAATGTATAATGGAATGTAATCCAATGCTACAAATAATTGGCCAAGTGCGTGTCGGACCACGCGTAATGTAGGGTTCCGTAGTTACAAATGCCAACTTTGAGTTCGTGCCACTGAAAACGTCTAAAAACTAATATTCTATTGAATTTGTACGAAATTTTCCTTTTCCCAGTACATTTTATAAGTTGATTGCCTATAACCTTTTAATTTGTAAACCCTTCTTAGCTTTGATAGTTTGCCTTAAAAGTTCGTTATATTTACTATAGCTGCGAATTTTTTGACGTGTCCATATATGACCGTTTAGCAGATAGAGGGGGGGGGGACTTGACTCTAACAAAAAATTTCATTTTAAAACATATATTTCAAAAGCGGATCCCTAAATCGAAAAACGGTGTTCACAATCTCATAATATTTTTGAATTACCTATTCAACGATACCCCTCATGATTGGTTAGCTTTTCACTTTACTTGTATGGAAGCTACCCTTAAAAAATTTTTTTCAGTATTTTATTTTACCACTATTCCGCATAATTAATATACATACCCATGCCAAATCACAGCTTTCTAGTACTTATAGTCGCTGAGTAAAACCGTGGACGAACGGACAAACAGACAGACAGACATGGCGAAACTATAAGGGTTCCTTGTTTACTACGGAACCCTAAAAAGCAACAAAAATATTATAAACATATGTTTTCCATAAGGGTATATCACAAGCAAAAAAAATGGTTTTCCCTTATGAGTGCGTGATTAACAAATGATGTATAAAGGGTCATAATATACTGGAACTATATTCATTGTAATGATGCTACATAACTTCCCCTATGCCCATGGGAAATATACCGAAATAGAAATAACATTAAATACTTACCTTGGCAAGAGCCTCTCATACTAACCATTTATTAATTAGTAGATATTCGTTTCTGTGGCGAGCAATTTTTCCCGGGCTAATGTATTTGAAACACCTAATCCTCCCTAAGGGGAGTGATATTAAGAGAATTATTAAAGCAATTTATCCGAACGAATACGGCTATTTGCTTACGACGCTTACTGCGTGCCGCAACATACCATCGTCGTAACATTGAATATGAAAATCAACATTTGGTCCTTGCATAAAAACTTGTGATTGTGTTCTTCTGTTGAGTGGAATACCTATATTAGAAGAGAAAATTCAATATAGATGAGGACTTTAAAATTTTGTTTGGCTCATTAGGTAGATTATTAAAAAGTATGGTAAACGTATTTTTTTATTTCCTCTGATTAGCAAAAAATGACGAAGATACAGCGTATTTGAAATTCGCGTGACGTCATAATCAGTTAATATTTTCACCAGAAGGTGACGTAAATCGCCCCCACATTGTGATTTTTTTCTACCTTGCTAAACGGAAAAATATGGGCCCATTATTTTCGGATAATCTAGGTGTTGACGGACTAAATAAAATAATATATTTTTTACCCAGTTCACCTCCCAATTTACACTGCTTAGCCCTGTTTCTACATAGAAAACGTAATACGACATGATCATAGATTAATCTTGTATACAGAAGTGTGTTTCCAGAAGGGAAAATATAATTAAAAGAGCATGCTCGGTTTGTGATTTGGAACTCCTTGCCCAAGAAACAAAATGTAAATTTGAAAATATGGTCGATTTCCTATACAATTGACCAATTTGCTGATCGAGTTTCTACGGTAAAGTAAAATTACTGTTTCGTCTTTCGCTAACCTGTACAAGTTCTTCCATATCACGGACTGAGCATGCCCTTAAAATATTATATAAATATTATAACCAGATTGAAATGTTATTATAAGAATTTCTTATTTAAAAATCAATTTACATTGCCTTAAAAGCTGATCTTCACGTTATTCTTTTAGGAGTTACGTGGCAAAAAAGGAACCCTATCACTAAGACCGTCTACGTCTGTCTGTCGGTCTGTCGCCGGGATGTATCTCATGAACTGTGTTAGCTAGACAGTTGATTTTTTCACAGATGATGTATTTCTGTTGCCGCTATAGCAAAAAATATTAAAAACAGGATATATAAATATTTCTGTGGGGCTCCGGATAATGTTACGGAACTCTTGGTGCGCGAGTCCAACTCGCACTTGGCCAGTTATTTTAAAAGATAAGCTATCGTTCAAACTAAACCAGTTCAATATAAATAAAAAAAAAAAACAAGACAGTTTAATATCGACTCACATTCACGTTGTCTTTTTATGCTTTTAATTTTTTTCATTAAATAACTGTGTACTCCAGGGACTAGTATAGCTTGTATGTAGATCCCATTAGTACATTACGTCACATACACACACGCCTGTATACTTAAGGTGGAAAGGTAAAATTTTGTTTGTAAACACTATAAAATTCGAGTTTACTTGACGGTTTGCAAAACATGCAAGGCAGTCGTTAAAATAAGTGCATATTATGGTAGGTACACTTCGTAGGACTACTTAGGTAGGTATACAAGTCTGGATAATGCATCTAAAATTAAATAATTGTAACTAATGTATATATATATATATATATATATATACATAGTTCCAGTATATTATGACCCTTTATACATCATTTGTTAATCACGCACTCATAAGGGAAAACCATTTTTTTTTTGCTTGTGATATACCCTTATGGAAAACATATGTTTATAATATTTTTGTTGCTTTTTAGGGTTCCGTAGTAAACAAGGAACCCTTATAGTTTCGCCATGTCTGTCTGTCTGTTTGTCCGTTCGTCCACGGTTTTACTCAGCGACTATAAGTACTAGAAAGCTGTGATTTGGCATGGGTATGTATATTAATTATGCGGAATAGTGGTAAAATAAAATACTGAAAAAAAATTTTTAAGGGTAGCTTCCGTACAAGTAAAGTGAAAAGCTAACCAATCATGAGGGGTATCGTTGAATAGGTAATTCAAAAATATTATGAGATTGTGAACACCGTTTTTCGATTTAGGGATCCGTTTTTGAAATATATGTTTTAAAATGAAATTTTTTGTTAGAGTCAAGTCCCCCCCCCTCTATCTGCTAAACGGTCATATATGGACACGTCAAAAAATTCACAGCTATAGTAAATATAACGAACTTTAAAGGCAAACTATCAAAGCTAAGAAGGGTTTACAAATTAAAAGGTTATAGGCAATCAACTTATAAAATGTACTGGGAAAAGGAAAATTTCGTACAAATTCAATAGAATATTAGTTTTTAGACGTTTTCAGTGGCATGAACTCAAAGTTGGCATTTGTAACTACGGAACCCTACATTACGCGTGGTCCGACACGCACTTGGCCAATTATTTGTAGCATTGGATTACATTCCATTATACATTCAAGATTTTGTATTATTTTTTTTAATATGTAGTATTATTGAATTTGTGGAAATTAGGTTAATTGAGAAATGAACTCAAAGACATAGTACACATGCGCTAGCATTATTAGAGAAATATCGTTTTTGTTCTATTTCCATCTAGACTACAAATGTTTCAATACATTGTTTGAAATTCGCGATGTACGGAGATCTCAACCATCGTAATAAGAGTAAACAGTATTGATGAATTCCGTTTTGTCTGAGAACTATTTTTAGCTGTGCTTTAATTGTAGATCTAAGAGGATATGTGTCCAGTCAAAATATTTCGAAATGATTGTTAGAATAATTATTAATGCAAAGAATTCGGATCTTTGCAAAAATATTTGTTCTAACAATCATTTTGTAATATTTTGACTAGAAATATATTCTCTTTGATCTGTAATTAAAGCACAGTAATATTTATAATGACGGAAAATTCAACATATTTGGTAACAATCTCAGTCACATATCCATGAAGTATAGAATTTAGAACGTTAATTGGAAAGGGATCTATGTTCTCATCAACATGAATTACTTTTAATATTGGAGCAACTTTGATATCGTAAATTCATTCTGCTGTGATGCCCATTTTTTTTTTTATTTGCATTGTTTGCCCGGAATAGATAGTCAGCAGATACGTCTCTTTACATTTGTTTTTACAAGCTCTTATTTAACTTGCAATGTAACGGGTATGATTCTTATACGTTTGTCTAGGACAAATCTTGCGTCTTAATTTTCAACCAGTTATCGTCAACAGATTGAGCTAAAATTGTACATACTTGTGTAAGTCGAATGTAGGTACAATATTATGTCAATGAGCTGTTCTAATGATGGAGCCGGGAGATATTCCACTGAACTCAGAACATATCCTCATTGAGTAGAACTCGTTTGATTTGTCTTTACAAGCACTTTATGGTAGACGATATAAAGCGTGATTACTGAGACGGAAGGAGATCGTTGAAACTCAGTAATAAAAAGACGCAACTCCACCGAGATTGGTTTTTTTTCATTTGAATTAATACTCGTAGGTACTTTGGCCTTACAATAAACGCTTTTTCAAAAAATACTTATTCATTTAAAATTCATGGCCTCTTACAAACATACCATACTATCAAAACTGAATCTACCTCTCCTGCTACCGACCATATCCTAACTTGCTTTGATAGACACAAAGTAAAACTTCCAGCTTTCTACCAAATTATCCAAACTGCTGGCTTGCACATTCACCTCCAACATTAATTACATCAACTAGCAGTTAGTTCAAGTAAAAGAGGGTAACTAAAGTTGATTGCATTGACTGTAGTTAGGATTAAAGGTTCAAAGTAAAATTCTAGAAAATTAACCTATCTTCTAGGATTTTTACTTCTAACTCTATAAAGATAAAGATAAATTTATTTTGCTAAACATGAGTTACAAGCAAGATATTTACATTTAAGTTCATCCAATCATGGGTGTGCAAATTTTCAGAAAGGATGTCTATCATAATACTAGAAAAATATACCACTAATGAATCTATCAATCTACCATAATATACTTACTAATATCAGTAATTACAAATTATCAGATAAAAAATCTTTTACACTATAATAACAATTTTCAGTCAACAATAACTTAAATCTTTTCTTAAATAAATTTAAATTTAGTTCTTTATATTGTTTCGATATTTGATTATATATCTCTGGTGCCATACATACTACACTATCTTGCAATAAAGCAGTTTGAGATGCATGTAGACACAAATTATCACAATATAACTCACGACGGTTTCTTTTCACTACATCAGATAAACTAGGAAACAGATGAGAATTAGTCTTTACAAATTTGCTATAAGTATTACTATTTTTATCGGCTTTTATTGTAAGCATATTCAACTAAATTTCACTATAAATTTAGACGTTTTGGTATGTGTTTATTAGTATAAGATAAAAATCCAGCTGGCCATAAAAACTGCAAAATAAGAAATTCAAGAAAACTTTAGTTTTAATTCATATGTTTGGAAGTTGTGATTTCTAATGTGACGTCGATACTGCGAGTATAATTTGAGCACCTTACTCAGGAATTTTGCCAAGTAACGTCAGGGTTGTTTCGAAATCATTTTTAGAGTTAAACAATATTTGAGTTAGACAAAGAAAAAGATTGGAAAGCATTTTTTTTAATACTCCGAAAGCGGTTGTAGAATCGCACTGGAGTTACAACAAAACCAGTTTGGTTGTCAAGCTACAACTCACTTGATTGTGGGCGTCTTCCATCAAGGTTACGTAACCGTGAACTTGACTTACAATTTATTTGACCTTCCTCGTTGTTACTCCATAATACACGATCTGACACTTGACATGAGTTTAGGAAGATTTCTTATATTACCTATGCAGTACGCCAACAAACATCAAGAAACAATTATTAACCCCGCACATAGAGAGGCGTTATAAGTTTGTCGTGACTGTGTGTATATGTATTTGTGTGACTGTCTGTTACATGACAGCGCCTAAACGAATGAACCGATTTTTATTTATTAATATACGAGCGCTGAAAAAAATACTTGTACAAGGTAACTATACTAATTTAAATTTAAACAGATCTGTGTTCTGCATTTTAGAATTCTTCTGTTATTAATGGCGAGTAAACATTGAGACTTTTTGAGTTTACCTAGCAACATATTTTTATATAAATTACACAAATCTAGTGAGGTGGGAGAGACCTTTGACAATCGGAAATAGTTTAGTAAAAAAATAATTTAAGTTTCCTCACTTCGCTGAAATCCTTAAGTTTATTTTAAAAAAGTAATTATAGTTACCTCACTTCTCTAAAATCCGTATGTAATCGCCCTAAGTTTTTAATATATAATCAGTGAACTTTGAAAATAATACGTGCCTTTTATTAAAGGTGACCGCTTTTGAGTATTTTAAATTGACAAGCTCTGTCTGAAGGTCGGACGATATTACAGGTGTAATTTGGGTGTAATCGAGCAACTGAACTATCGCAAATTACTTTAGTTTGCCCATAGCACTTTTAATAACTTTAAAGCCTTGAATGTTATAATTATTTAGTGAATTATGATCCAATTTTTAAATATGTTGTGTTGTTGAGTTAGTCTCCAATACCCATAACACAAGTTTAAGCTTACTTTTGGGGCTAGCTCAGTCAGCTTATCCTATATATTTATTTATTTATACGATACGATTATAAGCGATTAACGAGCATAAAATGCATGTGTTCTTAGTATTGTCATAGCTTAGGCCGCGTAAGGATTATTTTAAACATCGGAAAGTATTTCAAAGACTAATTTACTTAAATGACTACTCAATACCGCTTGGTTCCGACTTAACGGGCTACCTGAATTTTTCGGGGTCCACTGCTGCCCCATCTATCTATCTATACATATAAAAAAACAGTGAAAAAAATGTGGATCTGTACATTAAATATATTTCCAAAAAGCATTTTGGGTGATGGAGACATAGCATAATAGAGTAAGAATAAAAAAAAAGTCTGTCTATTTGTACCGCTAATCTCCGGAAATACTGGAAGGATTTGAATTAAACTTTTCTTGTCATATAGCTGTTAAGCCTGGGCAACATACTCGTATAGGGTGTAATTGATTTTGAAAAATGGAACACCTAATGCAAAACCATAACGGTCCAGCTAAACTATGAGAAATATGAAAATTACGCCTTAGCACAAGTTGTTTAGCCTGATGAGCATTTTTGTTGAGGTATAAAAATCAAAGATCTGGAACACCTTATGCAGATACGCCGGAGTGATAAAGTCCACGCGAACGAAGTTGTGGGCATCAGCTAGTTTGAAAAAAATCATTTGAAAGGAAACTGAGCTATAATTGAAAATTTTGTCTTGATAAGACCCTTGACATCCCTTTAAGTTTAAAGTGGAACGTAAAGCTTTTCTGCACACATTAGCCAAAATTAGCCGTGTTTAGCTAATGTGCTAAGGAAAGCTTTATTTATTTATTTATAAAACTTCATTGATCCACAATATACATTGTTTACAATTGGCGGACTTAACGCTAAAAGCGTTCTCTCCCAGTCAACCATAGGGATAAACAGAGATCTAGTTGCGGCACAAAATAATTACTAAATAAATCCTAATAAATATACCTACATTTATTATATATATATACGTACGTATACATACACACAATATATATAAATAATGAATGATGATGGCGTATTATTAATAATTCATTTCAAATGGAAGCAGCATTGGACCCCGTAAAATTCAGGTAGCCCCTTAATACGAGTAATACATTTTTTATTTCAATGTTTTTGTGGGCTGTCTGAATCTCAAGGCGAAACTTTTTCGGCTCTACGGTATTGTGACATTCCATCATTCCATCCAAGATTCCCGTTTTGTGTGTAACATCACTAAAAGATTTTAAGGTACAAGTAAATTGCTACTGACTTACTGACATCATCATCATTTTCATCCGAGCGTATTTCCGGTTCCTCAGCGGTAACGCTTCCCGGGGTCCGTTACCTAACCTATGTGATTTGACGAGGTGACTATTTTTTGCACAGAGCGACTGCTGACTGACCTCCGCAATCCAAAGGGTAGACCAGAACCAATCCTAGGAAAGGTTTGAGAGCAAACGCTAGATGGCGTTCGGGACCCACAGTTTATACCTGCCTAAATTGCTACTGACAATAAAACATTTTATCTATCAGCGACTCGGGTTTGACATTATCTATACCGAAAGAGTGACGAGGGTAGCTTTTCCGATGTGGTATAAATTTTTCATGTTTCTTCTGAAGTCGAAACTTCGTTATGTTTGCTTGGCTCGAGTAGTTTACGAGTCTTGACGATATTTCGACTTATGCTCTAAATACAATTTAAAAAAAAAAAACAAGCAAACGTCCTTCCAAATTTTGTCAAGCGCTGTAAGCTTAACAAATACAGACTATGCCCTTGTATTGATTATGCCCCGCAGTGGATACCTGAGAGCTGTGATGATGATGATTTGTATGATGAGAAACTTTTCTCATACCTTTTATAGCTTATACTCGTATTTGCATTACAAATTTCTTAGCAAACTGCAAGCAGTTTTTTTCCTGTGTATATAGTTAAAGAGAATTGATAGAACGTGAGACTTTGAATTTTATCATAACAGCAAATATCATTTAGCACTATTTTGATTTTCTTTTCGTAGACGTGGTTAGTAATAGTAAAATGTTTGTTTAAACAAACGTTCCTAAATAGGAAAGCTGCATATGAGTGGCTCCTCGTAATATTTTTATTCAACTTATGTCCGAAAAATATACTTTTATCAAAGAGATAAATTCCAAATCTTCCAGATGTAAAAGGTCCCGCGGGTCTGTCCCGTTACTTGACCTCTTTTATCGGATACAGACAACAGCTGCGCTTGAACATAATCCGCGATTAGATGTTTCCAACTTTAATTTAGAATTTATTTGTTTGTTTATTTATTTATGTAAATATATTGCTTTTTTATTATAATTAAATTCACATTTGGCTTACGACTTTTTAGGAATACAATAGACCTAACCAAAAATATATTTTTGAACTTATATTTAATCAAATACTAGCGACCCGCCCCGGCTTTGATTGAGGTATACATATTTAACCAAACCATAGAAATACTCCACGTTTGTACTTCGGATGCGGTTTTCACTAACAAGTGAAAACCGCATCCGAAGTACAAACTCATTTAATAAATAGCTATCAAGAGTTAAAAAATAACTTGTCTCTATAAGCTTTAAAATCTCCTAAAGTTACTATAAGTGTGTGGTTTATGATTATATTTTGGAGAATTATTCATCATTTAAAAATGTTGTAATCATGATAAATTTGCCTACATAACTGTACTTATGTTCCGTGGATTTTTGGATTAAAAAAGACAAGCAAAGAAAAAATATATATCGCTAAGTAGTACTTAGCAAGAGGGATCTTCGAACGTTTAATATCCCTCCGTTCCACTCCATTAAACCTGCCCTTTTTGTGTTCGTCTCCAAACTCGTCAACAGTAGGGATATTGCATAATCCTTAATCCTTAGTTCATGTTCAGAGTTTGTTAAGAGCCCAAGCAAAGAAGCGTACTTTTTTGGAGCTGCGAAATTTACGTTCAATAGAAGTTTACAAATCATTTTCGTCGCCGTGCGTGTGGCACAAACAGCACTTTTGTATAACACGAGGACTGGGTTACGGATTAATAACCTTTTTGACGTAAAGGGTTTACTGTCACATTCTGTTTTTGTGTGCAGAAGTGTGTTTGAATTTCCGTACTGCCTATAGGAAAAAATCCCAAAGACTGGTTAAATCCTCCAACGTCGATAACCTTCTTGACATGACGGGCTGACGGCTGACGGCCCATCGCACTCGGCGGTAACTTTTTCAGGCGAAAATTCCAGAGGATTTCGTTACCGCTTCTTTGTAGCAAAACGTTGTTTGATTACTTTTAGATCTGTCGCTATCTAAAGAGTAAAGACGACTAAAGTAAAAGTCAAAATAGTTGTTTCTGATGTAATTTTTTGTATTTTTTTCTTTTTTTCTATATAATTAGGTCTACCAAAAACGCTACTTTCATGTACTTCTTAGTTAGTTCCTAACGACAGAATTAATAACACGGGTTCGACAGTTGGTATTGGCTTGTACTTGGCTCGGTATTTCCGATGGTTTCTTGAGTTACTTAAAAAAAGTAGTAATCGCAGGTAGAGGCAATGTTACTTTTACTACTTAAAATTCTCGAAACTCGGGATCCGGCGGAAGTGCGCATTACTAGTGTTTTCGCAAGTAAAGTGACACTGGGCATGGTCCGCACTTGGATGGGTGAAAACAAGTGGCATAAAAAATTCTCGAGCTCCTCCGTGCTTCGGAAGGCACGTATGAGCCGTTGTTTCCGGCTGTCATCATTGTACGGCAGTCGTCAAGCTATGTCAGATGCCTTTAGGCCGCTAGATTGAACACTAGTGTTTTCCCATACGAAAAGCAAGCACTTACTAAAAAAAAATAACATTTTCCATGAATGCAAGCCGGAAACCTGGCTACCGATAACGCGAAGCTATAAATCTCCGTTACTTGATATGGGAGGATATCCTCACATACTACTACAAGCTCGTAAACTTAGAAAAGATTTCCCATCTGTCGCTGATGTGACGACATAGCAGAGCGCACAAGATTTTGACACATTCTACGAAAAGAGATACTGTTTCCATGTTAAATCCGTGAACGCAAGCCAAAAGCCAGGCCACGATATCACGAAGCTATAAATCTCCGTTACTTGATACAGGAGGATATCCTCACATCATGCTACAAGCTCGTAAACTTAGAACGGATTTCCAATCTGACCCTGACGAGACATATTTTAGAGAACACAAGATATTGAGAGAATCGGGTATTTTCCAGGGTCAAAAATAAATTAGTTTGTACTGATAAGAAAATAAAACGTCGCAAAATAATGTCACTTGTATTTAACCATATCCATTTTAACGTGATTTTAAATTTAGTATTGCAAAAAACTGATAATAAGGGCGCTATTTGATTCCGAGAACCTATGGCATCATCTGACTGTATTTCATGCAAATACCATAGAAATTTTTGGATTTGCCATTTAAAAAAGTATCTGATTTGACTTGTTGGAAAATAGCGGATTCTTCAGAAAAGTAAAAATACTTTTTTTCCATGTTAAATCCGTGAATGCAAACCAAAAGCTAGGCCACGATATTACGAAGCTATAAATCTCTGTTACTTGATACAGGAGGATACCTCAGCCATACAGCTACAGCACAAGTAGCCACATTGAGATGACAACGTGAGAACTGTTGGTGTTTGATGAGGCACTTCAAGTAATTAAAATATCACGTAAATAAATAATGAGGCTAGGAGAGGAAAAGGTCTAGAAGGGCTCTTTGTCTATCAATAAATGCAATCAACATGATGTGGTGATAAATGAAGTAAACATAAACAACTAACTTCAGTGAAATCGAACAAATCTACTATTTTATTTTATTTTGATAAGTTATCAGTA
Organism: Acrobasis suavella; assembly: GCA_943193695.1. NCBI lineage: Eukaryota > Metazoa > Arthropoda > Insecta > Lepidoptera > Pyralidae > Acrobasis > Acrobasis suavella. The sequence goes on from OW971948.1 coordinate 11,133,045, forward strand.
AAGGACATTGTTCAAAGTATATGGGGGCTTGGCTCGGAGTGGACATGCTAGAAGACTACCTCATGTATTTTTTCCTAATAGATTACATTCATACGAATATGGTGTGATACATATTTTTGTATGAATTGATTCTGGTAAGTATTTATAGCCACCGAAACTGGTGGGTTTTAAAGTTGAATTAATTTCATTTTTTGTAGTAAATATATGCAAATTAACGCCAAATCTATAAAAATAAAAGAAGTTTAAGATATGTAAGTGCATAGTTATGATCATAGTTACAAATACAGATATTCGTGCCTCTTCATTCAGACGAGCATGTGTAAGTGAACGAGCATTTCGATTTTCAACAGAGTGGCATAAAAAGTAATTATTCTACGAGTGCCATCATAGTGCTTTTGGCATGGACTACATTTGATTTTATATTGCAACTAGCAGCCTGCGCCCGGGGTGTGCATATATACCTAAACCTTCCCAAGAATTACTATGTATTGATAAAAACCGCATGAATTTCCGTGCAGTAGTTTTTGAGTTTATCGCGAGTAGATAGAGATAGACAGACAGACGCAAAAATAACGAAAACACCATGAAAACACGAAAACACTATTTTTGATGCTTAATTAAAACTTCGAAGAGACCTTTACCCAGCAGTGGGACAGTAGAGGTTTATAAAACAAAACTTGAGTGTTGGTGAAGCGAAAAAGGTTTGCTAGTGAAGAAGGTCTTTGAATACCCAAGGGATACATAAATGACGAAACTATAAAACTACTTGAAAGACGTTAATCTTTCCTCAGAATCTCGTAACAAATTTTTGTAATCGCACGAGAAATGGGCCTGCGATGAGTGCAGCCATTTTCCGAGCAGCCAACCCTTCAGCGGCTATACGTAGGTTATACACGAGTACAATAGGGACAAAGCCGCCGATAAGTAGGTCGTAAGTCGTAACCATGTTATGTGCTTGCTATGTGTCAATTGCTGCATTGTAGCGGATTTAGTGTGGTTAAAAATTAATTTATGGCTTCTGTTTTTCGAGGTCAGTAATCTTATATGTTCTTTACCGAATAATATACGGTACGCTTCTAAAATGGAGTCATAATTTCTCATACAACTAGTATGAGAAATTATGACTCCGTTTTTATCGCTTACGGGATCAAATCTCTATTTAAACTTTTTGAGAGTCGCAGTCGCAGAGTCCGCACTGCCTCATTGCCATTTATCAAAGGGTGCGCGGAGATTAAAAAAATCTTTATTCCTATACAGTAAAATTAATGCCAAAGTGTTATGAACTCGAAACAATGGCACAAATGAAAATGTTAGCTGTCGACAAAATTATCAGGATTTCCCTACATTTTGCGTTAATTGGAAGCGATAAAAAGCGCGATAAACATGTTAATTGTTAACTCGATTCATTCCGTTTTGCACTCGTATCGTTTAGGGATAAAAGGACCGGTTTTGATTTTACTCGTGTTAATTGAAATGGTTAGCAACTTTTGTATCAGTCTAATTCCTGTTGAAATGCGTAAATTGATTCTTCACGTAATGCATCGAGTTGTCGAGTGTATAATAACTGGACAAGTGCGATGAAATCCGCATGGAAAGGGTTCCGTACGTTGACTTGTAACTTTATTTTTTTGTTTACTTAAAATACCTTAAACAGGTTTTAGGGTAATTTATTTGTAATTAACTATTCACAGATTTTTTTATTTGTAGTCAGTCGTTTTGGTGATTATATCGGTAAATTTTCCTTTTTTCTTAAATAACTTGAATAATAGGTACACTAAAATAAAAAAGCTCTAGTTATGAAAAAGAAAAACCATACCGACCGAATACAAAATGGAGTACCGTAAAGAAAGAATATTATGATGGATGATGCCGTGAAGAGGGTACTTACTGTCAAGGGGCACCTCTTTCGTGGTGTCGATGCAAATACAAAGAAAAGGGATAAAGATCGGGATAAAAATTTCTTTCCTGCCGGGGGAGTAAAAAATATATTAAAATAAGTACCCTTTTCTTTCCCCTGCACTGTATAGATCCTAGAAATCGATGAAAGGGTGTGTTAACTAAAGGATTTCACTAAAGAGGATATTCCAAGACTGCAGACATTTGCAGACTAAAATATTACCCCCGAATTCCTAAGAAATAAAAGACTTTCTTACCAATTTATAAATTTTGAGCCAAATTATATTGACTAAATCATTTTTTTATGAATTCGACGGTTAATCTTTTGAGGAATGAATGTGTACCACTGCATATGAAATTTATATAACAATATATGCAGCAACTAATTAATCAGAGCCCAACGTAGGTTTAAAACTGTGACATGGGATATTAACTCAGCGATATTATACTATATGATAAAAACTTATACTTAGATAGATGTACACATTTATAATAAGGACTAAATATACACGTAATTATTACAATAGATAACAATTACACGTAATTATTTGGAAATTATGTATGTAATGAAAATGGCCCATTTATGGCAGCGTTAGGCTAAGTAGTAAACAATTTATGGCCCGAACCGATAAGATATTAACTTGTTTCCATCCACCAATCAAATCGATCAGAATCTTTACCACTCCAAACAATACGTTATTTTTGCAACGCAGATTCCTTTGTTTGGTTTCGCTAATAGAAGCGCAAATTTATTAGTATGTGTTTTATAACTAAAGCCGACGTGCTGTGCTTGTTAATTATTGGAATATATAAGTCGGGCTAGTAATTTCAGAGATTATCTGTCGATAGAGACATCAAACAATCAGATATAAGCGTCGCGACGGCGACGACGGCTCACTTCAGTCGAACAGTACGTGCTGTTTCAGGTCAGGCTTCAAAAATAGAATCATAATTTCTCATACTATTAGTATGAGAGACAAATAACACTGATTGTGCTAGCCCCAAAGTAAGTTTGAGACTTATGTTAAGGGATATTAACTCAACGATACTATATTTTATAACAAATACATATATAGATAAACATCCAAGACCCAGAACAATTTGAAAAAGGCCATTTTCTAACTTGCCCTGACCGGGGATCGAACCCGGGACCTCTAGGTGGCGGACTAGCATGTTGACCACTACGCCACGGAGGTCGTCAAAAGCGTACCGTACGTAGCACTTAAAATTATTTTTGAACAAGCGTTTAAACGCTTAATATAAATGGACGAGCTAGACCAGAGGTTCCCAAACTTATTTTGTCAAACGCCCACTTTAAAAAATCAGTTATTTTGTAGCGCCCCCCATTTTCTTCACCATAAAAACCTGAATCACATATTTGTCTTGCCTGTAGTTTAATTTAACCTATATTCTAAACTAGACTTTTTTACAAGAGAGAGCAATAATAATACATACACCAGTACATTAAAGTATCTTTAATAAAAAATAACAATAATCAACATTGTTAATTTTAAATAAAAAATAGCAATAATAATACAATTTTACAATAATAAAGAGTATCGGAAGTAGGGACCTCACCTGCGAAACTTTAAAACACGAAATTTTTTCAGTGTTTGATTCCTTTAACGATATAAATAGCGTTGTGAACGCATTAAAATAATAAATATTAATTACATTTTTAGTTTATATTTGTACAATAAAAAAGGATATAAATGTGAACTAATAAATGGATGTTGTGTAGTAAGAGGATTTTAATTTCAGTGAATTTAAAAATATGAAATAGCTGAAGTTATAAATCACTCATTGCTTAAATCACATCAGCGCCCCCCAACTTTATTCTGGGCCCGTTACCGCGGGCCCCTTTAAGCCTCCAGCGCCCACAAGGGAAAGACTGAGCAAGACCTTAAAGTGTAGCTCGTCTAGTTTTATTTTCCTAATACACAAGATCTATAAAAATTTTAAAAATATAAGTTTAACCATGAAATATTTTAAAATGAAACTTGTAATAAAATCTGATGTAATTTTTGACTCATGCTTTTGGCATATAGAAAGACTACAAAATTTTGCTAAGTTAGCAATTAGTTGGACGTTTCCACTGAAAAAGCTTTCAAAGTTCTGTGCCGCGTTGACAACAGAGGCCTGTGTCTGAACAAACCCCTCTTTTGTTTCACATTTACACGAGCAAATATTTGAATGAAGCTATTTTTTCTTGTAATTCTGTCAGAATCTCCGCCTTTTTATTTATAAATGATTTGTGTGTGTGTTTATCCTTTGTCCAATATTTTCGTATTCTTTTTCAGTCTCTGACAGGATGAAACGAACAAAATTCTGGAATCTGCGCACTGAAAAAGTCTTTCTTAGCAAAAATATCCCCAATATAAAACCAATCCACTACTCTAATGCAAAATATAATAATAAGGCACAAAGATTTGTTTGAAAACAAAATATTGCCATGAACGTAAGTACATGCTTCGGTAAATTTTACTTTGGAACAGTTAAGTGTGTCCCGTAATTCGACTCCTCTTCCTAAGTACTAATTTTCTTCGTCAAGACACTTGTGCAAGTACAAATCATACCAAATTACAACATACGCCATTGTATGCAATAACCTATACTTTTTGGTTACTAGTATTAAGATAATCACCATCTATCAAGTTATTCACATACGAGTATTTGCACGCGAATCCACAATCATGTGAACTAGGCTTATGGGTACATACTAGGATAGCTTTGATAAAGAAATCTTTAGATGTAGCGGCAACGCTCAAACTTCTCGGGAAAAAATGCATTTACTTTGGGCAAGCACTTGATTGTAGATTTAGCATATGCAGCATCATGTATGTTTGATGATTCCATTGATATGTGCCAACGCCAAGCATAAAAACGCGAGATATACCAATTACTTTTCCTTCCGGTACTAAGTAGGTACTTTTCTTGAGCAGTGAAAGTCTGAGGATCCATTTAAATATACAATGGGCTACTAAGCTGACATAATTTATAATTCCAGGTTTCCAAATATGTACCTATCAATCTTCCTACCTTGGGTGGGTTTATCCCGTCATTGGATAATTATGTGATTGTATAAACTGTAATGCACAACGCACTCCCCAGCTGCGCTTATCCAAATGATATTTAATTATATTGTACTTAACTGCCCTGTGAAATTCATACAAAATCTGTTGCGGGTCAACGCTGTCACTTCTTTTAGCCGACTTCCATGAAAGTTGGTTTTGTTAGGTGTTAATTATGTCACCTGAAGCATAACAGGTAAGGATACAACCGGAACACACTGCATACAGCGTGAGATTTGAGCTTAGAAATTGAATGTTACATCTTGAGTAATGTAAAATCATTGGATACTACTGATTACTTTTCAGTCCCGTCGCGGCCGCCGAGGGCTGCGCGGGCCTCCACTTGAGGCTCGGAATCGAAACGTGATATTCGAATATCGATACCAATATCATTCGGGAACGAGTATTTTGAAGTATCGATATATTGTTATTATATCTTTTCGTTCCTCTTTTGTTTGATGAAGGTTGCGTGTTTGTTTGATAAATTAATAATTACTGACAGAAGTGATATGTTGTTGTATTACTTCGATTAATTACTTTATTATATTAGGTACACATTAATTTAAGTTATTTAACTACACTTATAAACTAATTGATATTAACGTTAACTATATAGGTACTGGTACCCCCCTAAATTAAGTTTTTAGGTAAAAAGCACCAAAGCCAAATAATATCTTTCTTTGTTGAGTGACTTTAGATACAGGTACTTAAAAATACTTAAGATACATGTAGGCACACGCTGATAATAATTTATTTCATATCAATTAAAATTTACAATTTTTGATTACTTTTCAATAATACTTTGTAGTATTATTAACTATATGGTTTTAGATTTAATCTAAGAAAATTTAATTTGACAAAATAATCCGGGATGAATTTTACTTTAAGATCCAAATGATACGTTCCTACGTGATAGTTTTATTATAATGAAATAGATTGACAGCCTAATTACCTTATTAAATAACTAGGACTCGACAAAATCTACTCATGGAAAACTTTCTATTATTTAATTGAAAATTTAATTTATTTGTTTTTAAAAGCTTTATTGATCCACAACGCTAAAAGCGTTCTCTCTTAGAAAATTTACAAGTTAGACTATTTGGTTAAGGGGCTACCTGAGGTCCAGTGCTGCCCCCATTTGAAATAAATTATTTGAAAAGAAACGGAGATATTATTTAAAATTTGGCTTTGATATAATCCTAGATAACCCTTCAAACTATTTTATGAATTGGTGTTTATATTTTAAAGTGAGAACGTGTAGCTTTTTATAGCATTTTTGCTAAAAGTGGCCGTTTTTCTTTGGGCCGAAGGAAGTTACACGTGAAATCAATTCCCTCCTCGGATTCCTCGAATTTATCACTTTTGGATTGCAAATGGACTGATACTGGGTCAGATATTATTTTATTTTGTCGATCTCCGAGACGTAGTGGTCACCATGCTAGTCCGCCACCCAGGGGTCCCGGGTTCGATCCCCGGACAGGGCAAGTTGGAAAATGGTCTTTTTTTTCAAATTGTCCTGGGTCTTGGATGTTTATCTATATATGTATTTGTTAATATCGTTGAGTTAGTTTCCCATAACACAAGTCTCGAACTTACTTTGGGGCTAGCTCAATCAGTGTTATTTGTCCCTATATATTTATTTATTTATTTAGTTCGGAGATTATCCAAAATTAATGAATATGTTTTTTTCGGTAATAATAAATAATTATTGACAAAGATATGTTCAAATCATCTAAGTTTCTGAAGTGGGGGCTTTTTCTACTTGGACTACTTTGCTTAACTTCACCTGAATTGATGAGTGAAACATTTAATTATTAATTTTTATGTTTCAACACGTTATATGAAATAGTAAATCTAAGTATTTATATGATATTTATGGCTAGTGGCAAAAAATACCATATTCAAGGTCAAGATGGAGAATGATCCTTTTATAACTGACTTAAGATGTTTTGTATAATATAACAAGTCTAGTAAAAAAAGTTATAAACGAATTAAGTAGATGTTTTGTATAATATATCTAGTAAACAAACATTTCGAATTAAGTAAAACATCTAAAAAAAACCTATTTTTTATACCATTTTTTCATAAAATTATGAATATTTTGCAACAAACAAACAACGAACAGTTTGTGCGGGTTCTAAATGTTGGTAATTTTTCACGGCAATCCTGCACACCTGTCCCAAATTGTCTTGTGTGTAAATATGTGACACGATTGAAGTAAATATTATTTTATATTAATGTAAATTTTTTATTATACAAAAATGTATTATTGTTATATTTTATACATAGAGTAGAAAATAAAAATTATTTGGAAATTAGATCAACCTTCACGATATTGCTCTAAACATGACAATTTATAGTCTGAAAGGCCTACAGAAATCGTATAATTTTGAATCCAATCTCTAATTGTCTTGAATCTAAAAATGCAAAACGCTCTCAATCATGTCACAAAAACTACATTAAATCGGTCCATTTCTTTGAAAACTATGCCCCAGCCCCACATATGATAGAAAGAAACACATGATACAGCTTTAAACTTATAACTCTCACTCCTTTTAGATCGATGGTGAAATAAATTGTTCAAATCTATGAGTAAATTGATACAAATCATGGGTGCTATCATGGAGCCAATGCGGTCAAATTAATTTATCGCGAGATTCTGCCGTCTGACACATTGAAATGCCTTTCGCTTAAACGAATGTGATACCTACCTCAACCTCTTATTGTTCTTTTATACATTTTTTTCGAAAAACATAATTATCGCTCTGTATAATATCTTTCTGTTACTTATATAAAAAATCTTCTCTGTCTCATATTTAAGAGCTGCGCTCTTGTCGGTGGGTTGCTTTCCATCTCTCTCTTCCTTAATTAAATATGTTTTCAAAAATTTACAAAAATCCTATGTTTATATTTATTTCCAAATTCTGTCATTTTGTTTCACAGAGTTAGTCTTGTTGTATTATACAATTGACATGAAGGTGGGTAAAATAGAGGGCTATCTTCTTTATCTACTGTTATGCTTTACAAGCCATTAAATAATGTATGTAGTTATTATCGAAAATGTAAACTTTTCTTTATTGTAACGATTAGTACTAACAAGATTTTTATAGTTATTAGACTTTTTTTTAAGTAGGTTTACGTATTTTTACCCTATTTATTTATTTCGAGCCATCATTTACTAGGTACCCATTATCATTATTTTTTCACCATCAATAATTAACAATATGAAGACCGTTATATCTTTCTTTTGTTAGATTTGTTAGGTGATGTTACTTATACTAGTTTTATCCTAGGTCCCACCAAAGAAGCCATTTACTTGACACGAGACAAATCGTGGGTGGAGGTAAACTGCTTTTATACAATGCTACCGGACAGTAAAACATGATTGCGGGGTAATTTTATACGTCCTTGCTGACTGCTGACAAATAAAACAGAAACTTGTTCTTGAGTTGTAGATTTCACGTAAAATTAACTTATCTCTTATCTTCTCGGTTACATCCTTATTAACACTACGTTGGAGCCTATGCTGACACTGCTAGGAAGCCGAAATATATACTTATTCTTCACACAGTCTTTAGCAACCCTGATGACTCAATCTTTTTATTAATGAAAACTAATCTAAATGCAATACATGATTGCTGGGTAATTTTATACGTTTTTTGCGGACTGCTGGCAAATAAAACAGTAACTCGTTCTTGAGTTTTAGATTTCATGTAGAATTAATTTCTCTCTTATTTTCTTGGTTGCATCTTTAGCTACACTACACTTTACGTCGAAGCCTATCCTGAGTGTGAAATGGCCGAAATATATGCTTATTGTTGACACAGTCATCAGCAACCCTGACGACTCAATCTTTTAATAATGAAAACCAATATAAATGTACGAAACCTGTAGTTTATGACTATTAACCGTTAGTATTCTTCGCCATAACTTGGATTATTTACTACCATATGGTACTTACTCATTAATTACATTTTTAACAAGAAACACAACGGACTTCAGTTGCTTTTAGGAGTTTCTTCTGTATCTCGAAAGTTCCTCATCATATCTTTACCAGTTAATATGGGACCAACTTGGTACTTAAGGCTTTCAAAAAAAAAACATCAAAATCAGTTCACAAGTGACATCTAACGCGTAACATACGCATAAAAAAAATAGAAGTCGAATTGATTACCTTCTCCTGTTTTGAAGTCGGTTAAAAAGAGTAACGTTAGCAAAAACTGGTAATGCAAAAAATATGTCTATTTCTGGGCAACCTTCTTTCTTTTTTGCTCTATATGAATGATATAAGGCCACCTCGCCTTAGTACCAACATAATTTCTGTAAGACCTTTCAGAGCTAAGTTGAGGAACTTAGGAATGGTGTCAAGGACGGTGCTATGCAACATAAAGAAAAGAATGGGCAAACTGGAGCGGGCCCAGGTGGGCCGCGACGTGCCATATTTCAAACTTTTAAACAATTGTGGAAATACGGTGGCAAAATTCCATCTTTTCCAGCAAGTCGGGCCGGCTGCTTTACATGGATGGAATCCTACCATGACATTTTGCTTGCATTTGCATGTTCAAATGTTAAAAAAAGAAGAAAATTGTAACGATTTAGCTGAAATTATACGACTAGCCGCCTGCCTGATGTATATATACAACGTGGAAGGGACATACCCGTAATAAATCGAACCAACACGGGCTATACTCACTATAGTATAATGAAATTAAAATAACAACCATATAACCAAAAAAAAAATTACATTCCCATACGACTTGCCCGGGCGGCTGCATAGTCCTGTATGGAAATGCCGAATTTTTTTTCGTTAATTTGCTGTTATTTAAATTTCATTATTCTATAGTGATCTAGTACAGCCTGTGGTTCGATTTATTACGGGTATGTCCCTTTCACATTGTATAAGGTTACTTTTAAAACACCAGCAACCTTTTAGGAGCAAGTTCAATCGTTTGTTAAAACAATTATCGAAATACGAATCAAAAATTTCGACTTTTCATACAAATTAGCGCTTAACCAAATGGATTTTGTGTGAAAAGTTGAAATTTTTGTTTCGTTTTTCGATAATTGTTTTTATGGAAAGTAGTTCATTATCATGGACTGAACTTGCTCCAAAAAGGTAACTGGTGTTTTAAAAGTAACCCTGTATATTGTATGGTAGAAGGATTGTACTCGTAGAGTAGTTTTAGGTTGGGATTGCGACCCGACCCGTCGAGGCCTGCCCCAGTTTACTCGTTCCTTAAATGTCTCATAGTCGAGTCAAAGTGATAGATGAATAAAGTGTTTCTTACCAACTGATGTCACAATTTAAATTAATGTTACTTGTGGTTACTCGGAAATATACAATTATGGTAAATAAATCTTGCCAAAGATTTTTGTATATACGTAATTAGCTGCATTGTACTATACGCCCACGATCAGACAACGCAAAACTCTGTCTTTGGGTTTTATGGCCATAGGCTTTGTCTGCCCCTTAGGGGAATGAAGACATGAATGTTCTAATTTAATTTATCCAATATCTATCTGTCTACCTTATTTTTGGAAGTTTAATCTTGAAGAAATTTTGTTTCTACTTTCGCTAACTTATCAAAATGTAATGAAACAAATATAGGTACTTATGAAATTTATTCTCATCAATATAATTTATATTTCCTTTGTTTTGCCATTACGAGCGTAATAACTTGTAAGAGCTCTGTCAATTAGTAATTGATGTCAAGGCACTCGGAATCAGGCAAAATAGGGCACGAAGGAATAAAACGAATGTCAAGATCACAATTAAGGTGTTCCAATTCCGTTGTTCTTCATCTTTTGTTGTTGTTTTTTTATTAGTCATTTATGATTGATAGTATGTAATGGAGGGAGTTAACATACAAAGCCGACTCTAAATATGAAAGATGACCGATGTATTGTAGGTAATACAGGTTTTATTGTAAGTTGGCCGTGGTGCTTCTGGCCTAGAATAAGACACGAACACAGGAGTGAAATTTTTGAAACGTGTAATTTACGTTTAATTACTTAAACCAATAGTTTTTTCTACGCAAAAAAAAAACCGTTTTTTATATGACTCCGCGTTTGAAAAATGTCACTACTGATGTTTGTACTTATTCCATCTTTTGGGGTGCTTGCGACAGACGTTTCCCGCCCTCCGTACATCAGTCATCTTAGCAACGGAACGCAATGTGGTGTTCCTATTATATTCGCCTGATTCCTAAAATGCTAGATTCCATCGCTCGCTAATACACCTTCAATTTGGACATTTGCGCTTCCGTAACCGACCATGAGACCACGTTTATACACCGTAGATCAGTATGCACACTTCGACGAGTCTCTTTTTCAGACAAGTTGGTATGTTATGTAGATTATTACCCTTCATAGGCAAGATACACATATCGGCGAGTCTCTTTTTCAGACAATTTGGTATGTAGATTACCCTTCAGTAACTCCTTCTTCGACCAGAAGCTTAGGCAAGAGTTTCGATTCTATTTTCGATGATATTGACTATGATCGAATTTTTCTTAGTGATTACTGAAAGAGACTATGTGCCCAAGGTACACGTACTCGTCGATGTAATATTGGCCACTTACACACACAAAAAACAATCATCTAAAATACTATTCACCTATGTAGTGCATGCAAAACCATAACAGATTATGTTTTTCCCGGTGTATAATCGATAACCGGCGCTTGCGCATATCGCATCATGATAGGAATCGCTTATCATTTCCATATTAATATCATTTTAAATGTAAATAACGATAAATAAATCCAAGCATTTATAAACCTTATAACATAGAGATGAGATGCTATAATTGCATGATATTCTCTGATAGTCTGCCGCATTATGCTCATACATTTTGATACGCTGCGGTAGTTTCTCGTCTGACGTGAACAAGATTTGCAAGTGTTACTCGTGACATTAATCCTTGTGATTTACTGTGATATAATATAACAGAATTTGATATAATATTGTGTTATGCTTAGACTGTACATACATTCTTCTTCTTTAAAATTTGTACGAGCGAGCAACTTTTAACTTTTTAGAACCTGTGAAGTGATGTTGTGTGTCGAAGCAAAAAAAAATTGAGCTTATATAGACCTCAAATTTTTCATCAAAAGTCCCTGGACCTTGTACACTATTTGCTACACTCCGACCAGCCATTTGCTTAAATTGGACGCTTAGACCAAATAATTGAATACCAAACAAGTTTTTTAGTCGCCGCCAGTTTCTCTATAAAATATAAGTAAAATAGAACATGGTAACAGTAACCATTATTAAAATTTACGTTATTATAGAAGTCATATGATATGCAAGACATGATCATTGAGTGTCGTTTTCCATTATAGTTATCATACCTATTGAGACAGCATATTGATTAATAGGAACGAGGAAGCATTCCTGCGACATGGAACAAGCCTATTCCAATACACTTATCTAGGTCAGATGAAGATAGATAAAATACCTACCTGAATATATTTTATTTCTTTTGTTACTTTGTTTTCTTTAGTTATATTAATCTGCACTTCAAAACCACCTGTATTGATTGCTCCTCAAGTTATATGTTACATGTTTGTGTAGATTGTTGAAGATAATAAACTACTTTTTTACCTTTACTTTACTTAAGTTTTGCTATTTCCCTAGAGCTAACGCTCGCTACGTTCTTAATAAAATTTATGCTTACAGTAAAAAAAAATACAACAAATATCGTCAGCATTTGCAAAAATACATTTATATCCTTCATTATAAATTGAAGCCCCCCGGTGCGAATATGTTTATTGGTAAAGGATAAAACTGTATAGCTAAGACGATGTTTATGTATTAACACGAGCATAAATTTAATAGGAGCATAGACTATGTTTATTATGACATAACCATATTATTGCATAAATTGACCGCAAGGCCCAAAATGCTTTGTATGCCCTGTTAGGGACAAAGACGTGGTACGTATTTATTATGATATTATGACATGAAGTGTCTATCAATGTTTTTATTTATATTTTTTAGAATTCCATACGTCCAAGAAATCGTCCAAGTGATAAAACAATCCTTATCCAACTTTTAGACATATCATCAAAAATTTTTATCAACATACTTCAATCTTTTGTCATATTTTCTTTTTTAAGAACATGTAAAAACTCGTTCGTGTAAATACTCGTAATACTGCGTAAGTCATAAACATCTTTGTAGAGCAATACAACAGAGTCTAGTCTTCCAAAATCAATAATAGTTATAGAAAAGTGTACAAAGTCTTAGAGAGTGTAGTATAAGTGTCGACCAGTAGCAAATAGTGCAGACATGGAGATGATCCGATTCTCTCTGTTCCCGATCGTGCTTACCGTCGGACTCACGTACCTCAATGTGAAAAGGTAAGTTTTATTCTTCTTCTCCACCTCATACGACGAGTTATACGACTCTGGAATGCGCTGCCCGAGGACCTAAAAACCATTTCGAACAAATATTTTTGTTCTAGAAAAAAGTTCACCCGCGTCTTCTCTCTTATTAATTTATTACAGGCGAAAGATCTGCACCGGTATCATGTGTTGTCAAGGATCCCATATTGTATTTGGACATAAGTAATAAATTATGTATATATATAATTAATATAATTAACTAAACATATATTATTATTGTATATATTTATTGTATATTGTATTTACATTTATGTATTCGTATTTAATGTGTTGTAAAGTCATTACGATTGTATTGGTATAAATAAAATACTTACTTATATGAAATACTAACTTAAAACCGCGACTTCATCCGCGTAGAAGTCGATAATAGTTCAAATAGGATTTATAATTGGTTTTTCATCAATTAAAACTTTAATTATTGTACCTAATTTTAAGTAAAAAATATTTCTGAGAACTTCCGAAGTTGCCGGAAGTTTTGGGAGTTTTCAGACATACTTCCTTAGAAGTGTAATGTTTCCTGGAAGTTTTCACCTCTAACCTCATTCCACTCAAGAGTCATTTTCATTGCGTCTATCCTTTGCCATTTCATTTGTCTCATTCTTTTTATCCATGTCATCTCACGCACGTCCATGTCCGTCCACCTTTTTTTGGCTTCCCTTGTGTCTACGCTTGGGACAGTAGTGACAGTAGTATTATATTAGATACGTTTTTAGTAAAATGACTCTTCTCGGTTCATTGTAAGAGGTCATTTATTGATAGAGTACTGTACGTTATACGCGAAAGACAATCATTTTCATTAACAAATCTGTCAAAGAAAGAATCGCCCTTATTCATCGCTTTTATCTATTTTACTTTGTAGATTTTCCCATGAAAGTTGAAATCGACTCTACAGTCTCTATCCTTAGGGCAGCACTGGACCCCCAAACATTAATATATCCCCCTAGTATGGAGTCCAGTGCTGCCCTCATTTGAAATAAATTAAAATTAAAAAAACACAGGAAACGGAGATATCATTTAAAATTTTGTCTTGATCAAGCCCTAGATAACGCTTCAAACATTTTTATGAACGTAAAGCTTTCTTTGCACATTAGCTAAAATCGGCTACTTTTGATAAATTTGCGTAGAAAAGCTTCATGTTTTCACTTTAAACTATAAACAGTAGTTCATAAAATATTTTGGAGGGTTATCTAAGGCTTAAGCAAGACAAAAGTAAAAATGATGTCTTCGTTTCCTTTCAAATAATTTATTTCAAATGGTGCCCCCATTTGAAATAAATTATTTGGACTGAACCCCAAAAGTTCATGAATTCCCTTAACAACATTACACCAGAATAACCTAGATATTTTTACCGCAAAAATATGATTTATAGCTTGGTAGGTTTTAATGTCACAAATCCTTTGGTACCGTCGTCGTTCTATGTTTCGGCGTTTATTTCTCCATTTCAATCGGTTCTTTTCGTCTTTAGGGGACCACAGACATTCATAAATTTATAAATCCTTTAAAAAAAAAGTGGGAAAGCACATTAGGCTCTAAAGCAGCCAGTTAATAATGCTCGCAGAAATGTGCTAATATGAGAAGAAACCTTTGATAGGTACCGAACGAATGTGTTTTACTCGTATTATCGCTGTTTTTAGTTACTTCTAAGGTTTTTTTTGTCAAATTTATGAAAACATCCAGCAGGCCGGGCTATTGATTGAAAATTGGCGGTAAAATAAATATATTGAAGCCCGCGAAGAATCTAGCATAATATTTTAGATTGCCAGTTCGGAGGTTGTCAAATTTCATGGCGATCATCAAAGCATATTATGCTCGATTACCAGTTGAGGGGTCATAAAACTTATTACTCCCTTACTTTGTCCATAGGAACTCTTACAGTCGAAGAGGTGTACAAGGACAGAGACCAGTTCGCGGGTCTGGTCCGCGAGGTAGCGGCGCCAGACGTCGGCCGGATGGGCATCGAGATCCTGTCGTTCACGATCAAGGACGTGTACGATGATGTGCAGTACCTGGCTAGCTTGGGGAAGGCGCAGACGGCGGTGGTGAAGAGGGACGCCGATATTGGAGTCGCGCAGGCCAACAGGGACGCAGGCATCCGGGTATGTATCGGGATTACTCAGGAATCCGTAATAGCCGGCCAAGTGCGAGTCAGACTCGCGCACCAAGGGTTCCATACCATTATCTATAAAAAAACGACGGGTTGCACTCCGGGAGCGCCGGCAGAATTGAAAACTTGAATATTAACGTTGTGCATTTTTGATATTTTAGAATGGTTAGGGAATAATTTTGCACGAATTGCTTTTATTCATCATCCGAGCGTATTCCCGGTTGCAACCTTAGCAGTAACGCTTCAGAGCCCGGGGTCCGCTACCTAACCAAGGAGATTTGACGAGGTTACTGGTTTTTACACAGAGCGACTGCCGTCTGACCTCCACAACCCAAAGGGCAAACCAGGAACCAATCCTTGGATAGTTAGATGATCAAACGCTAGGTGGCGTTCGGGACCCACAGTTTAACGTGCCTTCCGAAACACGGAATCATCTTTCTTTTCGGATAATCAGGTGATTCAAGCCTGCAATATCCTATCCAGACTGGAAACAACTTTTTACAAAGAATGTTTCCCAGTGGGAATCGAACCCATGACCTCCGGGTCACAAGGCGAACGCCTTGACCACTGGACTACGGAGGCAGTCCTGTCCTGTCCCGGAGTGCAGGCTGGCACGAATTGCTTTTATTATCAGTATAAAAGTACTATCATTTATGTGGTAGAATACAATATTTATTGTACCGTTCTATTTTAGGTAGTTTGGCAACATGTAAGTAGTTAGACTTAGTAAAACGGAAAAAAAACAAGAACTAGAAAAATAACAACAATATATTTATTTCTGTATACTATGATTAAGATATTTATGCTAAGTAAGTAAGTAAGCTAAAAAGGTATCCTAAATTTATAAATCTAATTTTAAATTCAAACAGAAGTCTTACTATTATTTTGTAAAAATAAAATGAAGTGGGTAGTTAAAGAGCAGGGTCGTGAGTCTGTTCAATCGCACCGCAACGTTACCGGTAATTAAAAAATCAAACCACTGTCCTGGGTAGCGTAGGCTGTGGCGATGTTGCGCAATTCCGGATAGGTGGACAAATTAGGTGAAGTCAGGTAGAACGGCCGAAGGGTAGTGGGGTAGTTCCAGCATGAGGGCGGAGCAATTACAGCATAAGAATTTCTTGCCCGGAGAAAAGAACCCTGGAACCCGGAAACCGGATATTTTACTGATTGTCCTCTTCCTTTGTTTGACTGCAACATCATTGTCCGAGCAAAGCAGATGGAATGATTTAGACAAGAAACGTGATCAATGATGTGGCATTAATACAGAATCAGATTTAGCGTAAAAAATCAACTTTAGGTGAAACGTACATTCGGTGAAATGATGGAACATGAATTAGCGTGAAAATTAAAACAGCATAATGAGTGATGAATATAGGTAGACCAAATAAGTCATAATAGGTAATAATTATGTGCATTTTTGCAATAGCAATTCACTTAATTCTAATTATAAATTTATTTTTTTACTATGTAGGTAATTCGACATTTAATCTCACAATTTAGGACTTACTTCTACAAAAGAATTTGCAACACTCACCCAGTATCGGGGTAAAAACTTCACACAATATATAAGTAAAAGGTTAAAATTATTTTTAGATTAATTCAGCAACTAGGGTTTTATCGGTGTTAAAAAATACGCAGTGACACCTTGCAGGTAGAACAGTCGCTTCGCTCTGACTCGACACTCAGATGTGCGGGGCACGGGGCCCGTAAGTACTTCTACGTCATTCGCGCGCCAATTGCGATAATTGCGGATGAAATCTCACAGGAGAAGTAGTTTAATAAGATACCACAGTTTTGTAGGAGGTGTAGTATACCTGCTTAGTTTCAAGATTTATTATTTTAGATATTTGTTTTAAATAGAAATTAAGTTTTAAATAGTTCATTTAATTAGGTTAAGTTGAGATGTAGTATTAGTTTAAGGTAATTTATAAGTATATTTAGGTAAGAATGTAACGAATACCGTTACATTATTTATTGCGCTATCGTACACAAACATGACAATTTATATTACATTAATTAAACACTTCTTATACACGAATTTTACGAATACACAGCAGTGTGGCCACTATACAGACGGTCGAGTCATCAGCTATCACCATCCATGGATGCGCGTGGCACACTGTAACATAAACACACACGAACATTCGCGCAAGCGCCCTGCGCCGCCTAAACGAAACAGCAGGCGCAGGCATACATTTTCGCCGCGCCATAGTAAGACAGGGAGATACTTCCTCTTCCACGCCGCGCCGGCGGTCTACTCTCCATCCGTCTTACGAATTTTCGATCAGGGTCACGTGTCCTGGCGCCCTGAAGCGAGTTTAACATTTTTTATCCATTACAATAAAAAGTGTACAACGCCGCTAAAGAAGTTTTCATTTCAAAAATCACGTTTGTTGTATGTGAGCCCCTCTTTAATATTTATTTTATCCTGTTTTTAGTGTTCGTTGTTATAACGGCAACAGATATACATCATCTGTAAAATTTTAACAGGCTATCACGGTTCATGAGATACAGCCTGGTGACAGACAGACGGACCAACGGACAACCGAGTCAAAGTAATAGGGTCATGTTTTTACCGTTCGGCTACGGATTTTTAAAAACTATTGCGTCAATTGTCGTTCCCAGGATTCAAGCTGCATACTGCATCAAGTACAAAAAATTGTTGTGTAAACAATTATCATAATTTCAAGTAATTAAAAAAAAAGCCTTTTTATTTTTAACTCTTGGTGTTGGTTTAAATCTAGGCCATTAACTAGGTTACTTGGACTAATTGACCAGCTTCAATATTATTAGAATATACGCAGTCTTCATACCCGTTTGAATAAAGAATGAAAGAGCGGTTTCAAATTACAATAACTGGAGACAGCGAACAATGCAAATTATATAGCTGCGCTGGCTGGAATACTACTTATTCCTGTATCTACCTACTGTACTCACGTAATACTCGGAAATTCCTGTAATACGGGTATTAAGTACCTTCCTAGCGTACTCACGTAGTACCTACTGAGACAGGATTCTTCGTCATCGGTAGAAATAACTGATAGCCCTGTATGCCTTTCTCAGAATTTGCGTTGCTTTGTGCCTTCAAGTTTAAGCGGTCTTAGGCGCCAAACACACCGAGAGCGGTGCGGCACGACGCGGTGTGCCGCGGCGATGTTTTGTATGCATTTATATGGTGTACCACACATCGAAGGCGGCGCGATGTACTCCATATACATGCGTACAAAATTGTCGTCGCACCGCACCGCGCCGTGTCGCATCGCTCTCAGTGTGTGGAGACCCTTACTGATATAATTCTTTCAATTATTTTTTGATAGTTTTTCGAACAACTCGTAAATAGACAGCATATTTTTTTGAGTCAAACATTTGCCTAATCGGTGAAAGGGGTTGCCGAGACATGGATATCACTAGTTCACGAGCAACGAATTGAGACAAGTTAGCAATTGACGTTTTGACCTTATGCTGATGGAAATAAACACATAGATATGATGACTGATTACTGTCACCTTCAAAATTATAGCATCACTCGATTTACTACTTGATTTTTCACTTTAGATATCTTTTCGCATACAAAACCATATTGAAATGTAGATTCATTTCGTGATATACTGAAATAACATTGACCTAAAGATAATACTTATTTAATCCAGATACAATTTAATCCATCTGATGATATTTGTGATTTATATACTTGAGTTATATCGCGAGGATAATCAAATAGAACACCACCACTCATTTGATGGAACAGGGTGGAGAAGGGGAAGCAATAAGATAATAATATTTGAACGTAGTTTGTTTCCTTTTGTGATGTTATTATTACTTATTTACGTCTTATATTTTATTTTAGTATTTCTCTACCTGTTATATTTTGTAACGAAAAGTATGAAAAATAATATAGGTGGGTTATTTTCATTACTTTGTTCTCGCGGTATATTGCAATGTCGCACAGGTCGAACTATAAATTAATACTTTGAACAAGTCAAATTATAAACGAAACGTACTTAACTCGTGCTAAATGTACTTTTATATATATTGACTTTTTAAATATTAGTCATCCCCCTCATTGAGAGTGGCCTTTAATCCAGCAGCACACTGAGAAAGGCTGTAAAGCAGATAGGTACGTATTATTAACACGGATTTTTTTTGTACTCTTCGAACGCTTTTACTCTTGACTTTTCCATACAAACGTAATCCACATTTTATTTTTGAAAGAACATAACTTGGAGAAAAAGCATAAAAAATCATATATCTTAGATTTTGACTGCTTTTCCACAGCTATATATTTATCCCCTCTTAGACTCTTAGATCTGCCTACAAATCAAAACGCCTATGTCAAATCTTACATAAACGCTACCCCTAAAAAATATGAACTTAAAATAAATTTCTGACGAATAAGATATAAAAATATTATTTCAATTTTTAAAAATTTTACTTCCTTTTATCTGCCAAAGCCACCACGACCCAAAGTCGGGGATCGTTCTTACCTTTATTAAACACATATAGGTAAATTGAAAAAGTTTCAGCCTTAATAATATAACGAAGGTCTGGCCCTCGCAGGCTCTTGGGCTACAAAGCACACATATCGTACACAGTAGTCAAACAACATAATATTTAACTATAGATTTACCAAGTCAGCCTCGGCAATCGAAGTTCACGCTTTGCATAATTTGTATTTAACTGTTCGAGTTCGGAACGGGTGAACTTTCTTGGAAGCTCATACAATGCAACTTACTTCAGGAATTTTACTTTGATTAAACCAGCTGATTCACATTAATGTAGTCACTAAGTCCTCTGATTTAATTACATACCCACTTTCTTCTTCGTTTTCTGTCCCCCGTCGGGGCAAAAAGCAGTCACAACACTTTGCCAATCTGTCAACGGCTGCGTTCTTGACTACCAGATTTATTCTTCTTATCGAGAAACAGAAAGTCAATGCTGCAGATATTTTATTTGCCCCTTCAACAATAACTTTAAGTGATATGAAATGTTCGGAGGAGTTTATAGATGTGCTCTATTTTATGTCACTTTTATGTTCGAATGTACTTAAGTTGGAACTTAGCACTTGACTATCAAGCTTTAGCTTCACATTGTGATCTTATTACTGCATAATACTTAATGATTTTCTTGACGTAACATTTCAGTATTAAATGCGCACGGTGCCGCAGCGGTCAGCAGCGAAATCCGCTGAAAACTCTAATAAGCTTTGACGCCACGGACGAGAAAATATTATGACCATGTAATTTAATAATGATTCTATGAACGTGTCTCCACACGACGATATCACCGCGGCGATTTCGTGTATTGACTTATGTCAACACGTCGCCATTCTCTCACCCGTGGAGGCAACGCCTTATCTGTGCATAATTTATTTATTAATTTAATTAATCCACAGCCCTTTACACACAACAACATTATAGCTACAATACAACTTACTTGCAAACATCAAAAGTTATACACTATGAGTATCACTTCTTTACCACTTACGAGATAGAGAGGTAGAGCCATTTTTACTTATTATGCACCAAACTTAATTAAACATACAGTTTTTTATTTATCTTATTTATTATTTATATATTTTTTCTATTCATTATTTCAGGAAGCTGAGTGCGAGAAGAGTGCGATGGACACGAAGTACTCGATGGACACCAAGATAGAAGACAACAAGAGGCTGTTCAAGCTGCAGAAGGCGCAGTTCGACCAGGAAATCAACACTGCTGTATGTACAAACTTAATGGGAATGCATTTGTGTGAAAAGATTTACAACTGGCCGCTACCTGACGTTTACCTTCCTTGGTTGCTTACTAATGCTTGGTTACTTAGCCGCCTTTTACGACAGCCACAGGCAGAGATAGTGTGATGTCTGGCTAGGCCGAAAACTATACGATCTAAAAATATGTATTACTAGCATAAAATATATTTTTTTTACAAAAAAGAACTTTGTTGTTTGTAAAATCTTTATTGTACATTAACACAGGAAAAAGATACAGGTTAGAACTAGAGAACAGTACAAAGGCGGACTTATCCCAGATAGGGATCTCTTCCAGTCAACCTAGAAATATGAGGACAATTAACAACACAGGCTAGAGAGTGGGTACAATTTACAGAAGACACACTTCATCTTTACTAAGTAAATATGAAACCAACTAGATAGTAAAAACTTTCAAATAAAAAAAATCTTTAAAATTGGTTTACAATTGGCGCAGAAATCTTTTGACATGTCTGTTTTTCGACTGTGTAAACTCCTCCTCCTTATTTGAAGTCGGTTAAAATAAATTTTAATAACATTTTGACAATGCTATTCGGATTAGTGAACACAAGTTGCTATAAATACATACATACATATAGACTGTCTTCTCTGCTAACCAAGTGTCTCGTACTGATTCTTCTATCTACGTCTTTGAATATGGTTCTGCGTTCGTTAGAATTATTCATAAATATAAGTAATTGTGAATTTTGGTATATTTCAGAAAGCCGAAGCTGCATTGGCATACGAGTTGCAAGCCGCCAAGATAAAGCAAAAGATACGAAACGAAGAAATCCAGATCGAAATCGTGGAGCGCCGAAAACAAATCGAGGTAGGTCACTTTTAAAGTCGTACCATCACAGGATAGACAGAATATTATTTAGGGAAATGGAATTTCTGAAAATAAACACTTATATTATTTAAGTAAAAAAAATGTTTCAGAAATGAAATACAATAATTGAGATGAAGATATCAAAATAACTGAGCAGAACATTTTATGATTAAATTAAATGTATAAACCAACATTTTTCAAAACTAAAAACCGACTTCACCCCCAAACTACACAACCGATGTTGATAACATTTCTATGAGACCATCTGACAAGTATATCCTTTCAAACAAATAATTTTCCAAATCGGTCTAGGAGTCTTCGAATAATCGTTAAACATACATAAAAAAATATTCCGACGCTCCTCCGCTTTTGGAAGTCGGTTAAAAGAGAAGAAAGAAAGACTCTGACTCCATCGACAAAAAAAAGCCTGGCTCTCAAATTAAAGATGGTCTCAATTCTATATTCGAAACTATAATATAATATTTTTATTTTCAGGTGGAGAACCAAGAAATTATGCGTCGTGAAGAGGAGCTGATAGCCACCGTGCGTCTGCCAGCCGAGGCTGAAGCTTACCGTCTACAGGCCATTGCTGAAGGAAAACGGTAAGAAACATTTGACTCAACGCCAGTCAAGATAACGCGAAACATTTTATACAGGGTTTTATAAAATATAATGAAACTATTTTACGGATGTATTCTGTCCATGATACTCAACAACTTTCAACAAGGAACATATATCTGTGGCAACTCCACCTGTCCTAGCTAAGCAGTTGTGCCGCCACATGAAATATGCAGATATAAGTAGTCGTAGCGCAAGAGATCGAAAGAAGAAAGAAACGACAGGGTTTGATAAATTTATTTATTATTATCATAACAGAACTGATAAGATATAATTATAAGTAAGTTGCTATCAGTATAAGAGATGGTAGAGGAATGAGTCCTAATGATGAGGAAGAAATGTGTCTAGAATTTAAAATTGAATCGAAAAGGTGGACAGAATGAAATAACGGAGAAATGGAGGTAACAACATGCAGGATGGAGATTTATTGCAACATCATACAACTACATATCGGAGTATAAAAAATAATTTTGACCTCCCATTCAAGTTGACCGATCAGCTGTTTTCGTTAGGGAAGTTATTCAGTATCATGGACTGAGTCTATCCTTAAAATAGTTTTAATATACAATATGTAACAAAATCCTCTCCGATCCTTGCAGGCACAACTTAGACCGTCAATATGAACAACTTTACCTATGGGACCAATGCTTGAAACTCGAAGAAAAATCGTCATTTTCATACAAATTGCCGGGCCGGCCGAAAACTTTAGTATAAAAATGTTTTTTTTTTTTTCGAGTTTCAAGCATTGGTCTCATACGAAAAGTTGTTCATATTGACGGTCTGAGTTGTGCCTCCAAGGATCGGACAGGGTTTTTATTACATATTGTATTACGTTAGAAGTGTGTTTATGTAAACCGTCGGACAAAAATTAATATTTTAGGACGAAATGTGTATTTTTTTTTTCAGCACACAAACTGTGGAGGGTGCTAAGGCCGACGCAGAGCGCATCAAAGTTGTGGGTCTGGCTGAGGCCACAGCTATCGGAGACGTCGGCAAGGCTGACGCCGAGCGCATGCTGGCCAAGGCAAAGGTGTACAAGCAGTACGGAGACGCGGCCCTCATGGCGCTGGTGCTGGAGGCGCTGCCGAAGGTACGCTGTCTATAGTCAATGAAAAACGGGGGGTATTAAATTGAAGTGTCTAGCTGAAGCTAAGGCCATCGGGACCCTCAGCAAGGCTGATGCCGAGCGCATGCTGGCCAAGGCCAAGGTGCACAAGCAGTACGGAGACGCGGCCCTCATGGCGCTAGTGCTAAAGGCTCTGCCAAAGGTACGCTGTCTATAGTCAATAAAACAGTGGGGGTATTAAAATGGTTGGTCTGGCTGATGCCATGACCATCGAAGATAATCTCAAGGATGACGCCGAGCGCCTGCTGGCTAAGGTTTACAAGCAGTCTGGCGATGACAGTTGCAAGATTTTTGGCACAAATGCATTCCCAAAGAGGGTTGACGTCAAACAGGCAAGCAGACTTTCATCTATAGACAAATCGTCAACTGTTCCGACTTTTATGGTCTTCGGCTGCTTGGAATGACATGCGTATTATATTTGGAGAAGAAAAAGCGGAAAAGCGCACCCTGGTCTCCGAAGCAGCAAATCTGAGGACGAACCGAGGACGGACTAAAATAATTAAGACTTTAATGTAATCTTTCCTCGACAGATTGCGGCAGAGGTGTCAGCTCCACTGGCACGCACGGACGAGATCGTGTTGGTGGGTGACAACGGCGCTACTGGGGAAGTGGCTCGTCTGGTCGGGGGCCTTCCGCCCGCCATCAAGACCCTCACGGGGCTGGACATCAACGCGGTGATGAAGAGGCTGCACCCCACCAACGGAGCCGGTAAGTTTACTAAACATAATATACAATGTGGAAGGGAAATACCCGTAATAAATCAAACCACGGGCTATACTAGATCACTAAAGTATAATGAAATTAAAATACATACTACATGATTTGAATTACTATGTGCAATTCCGCCACCAGTTAGTTCATGCAAACTATTGCCGGCCGGCGCCCACCCATTACTGTTAGTCCCAGCATACCTGCCACCAACAGCCCCTGTGCACCCGCCACCAACAGCTGATGCATGCTCCCTCCGATACTGCTGCATCTGCTGTGTAACCTTTCGGGTAATTTATATGACAATGCCGTTTTTTTTTTTTGTTTTGGTTGTTAATTTCAGTTAATTTCAATACACTATAGTGATGTCGTATAACCCGTGGTTTTATTTATTACGGGTATGTTGTCCACGTTGTCTAAGGTCTAACAAAATATACTGAAACTATTTTAAGCGTGAATTCACTCCCCGATACTAAACACTTTCCCCAAGGAACACGTATCGAAATATGGAATAAAATTTTTGGCCTCTCATTTTCTTATACAAGTTGACTGATCAGATCAGCTGATCTGAGTTTGTATGAAAGGCAAAAAATTATTTTTCACATTTTGACATATGTTCTTTGGGAGAAATTAAATGTTTGTTTTAATTCAATCCAAATATATCTTTATTGTCATAGGATATTTATAATATCTCTTAATAATCGTCACTTTGTTTTGTTGCGCAATCATTGTTGACGTCAAACAGTTACTTAGAGCTAAGTTTACTGGCGCCTCCAAAGCGCTAGTGCAGAAGAAGCGGTAACAAACTACACTGTAGCATTTCCTCCAAGAATGTCTACTCACAATGGAATTAATATTTATAGTTGATAAGTGGACAGAGAATACATTGTTTGTTGTCATAATTTCAATTCAATCTCTTAAATTTCGAAATTTAAAATAATGTTAAATTACGTTGTTGATTCAGTTTGTACCTAATGTACCAAATTATAACATTTCTGAGTATACAAACCTTTAAGAAGGACCCGCGCCAAGCTCAAGCTAGAATTTGTTGTCGTTCCTATAATAAGCCTTCGCACAAAGCACCTTCTTTATATAAGCTTTAAACTTTTTGTCTGGCATATCAAGGACCGATTATGGTAGTTAATAATAAAAAAAAAATATATAAAGCTTTATTGTACATACGAAAGCACGCAGATGCACGGACTTATCCCGTATAGGGATCTATTCCAGTCATCCGGCGGTTGTTCAGTATCATGGACTGAATTCACCCTTAAAATAGTTTCAGTATAATTTGTTAGACCTAATACATAAAATATCGATAGCAAGACTGAGTATGCTCGACCGCCACTAAGGAAGGATCTTCCCGCCAGGCATGGTGTTGCGCAGGGAATCGTGGCTCGGGCGGTTTATTCTCGGGATATGTAATTAAGCAAACAATCGCACGAACTCTAATAGCGAGATGTAGAATATGTCAGCGCCATCTGTTTAGCTTTTTTATAAACTGTTTCCGTGTTTTTTAATTGTACAATAGTTATTGTATAGTAGATGTCGCCACATAAGTATATATAAATGGCAAACAAAAAAGCAGAAGATTTCACACACAATTCAATAAATAATTAGTTGTATTGTATCTAAAACGAGAAGCTAACAAAAAACTCTGCAACTCAAAAAGGTAGAGGTGAAGTTGTTCTGCTTATACTAATCGGTGCGTATATGTGGCCAACAATAGTTATTTAATAGTAGGTTCAGTACTCAGTACATTCATCATCTATGTTAGGCTCAATTTACACTGTGGCGGATTCAAAGCGAAGCGACTGAATCGTACATAGCATAATGAATTTTATGTCAATCAATCAGAGTCGCGCCGATTCACTTGACTTTGGTGCGACGCCATAATTTGAACATTATACGATTGACATCCATTCATTATGCTCTGTACGATCGAATCGCTGCGACTCTGCCGCAAAGTAAATTAAGCCTTAAGGAGCTGTGCTCTTGTCAGAAGAGTATGAATTTGGTTCCATTTGTCTCTCTTATCCGCCAGTTGTTTTACTTCTCTGTACGTCACGACGTTCACCTTCTTCTTTATCTGTTTCATGCTATGCCCCGTTTTTTTTGGTCCTCTTTTCTCTTCTATCTTCCATTTAATTATATTTTTTGAGATTGTCGAGTTAAAATGTTTATAACTACACGGAATCGACTTGCTTGCGAAACATGATTAAGAAGCTACCTGAATTTTTCGGGGTCCATTTGAAATAAATCATTTCAAAAGAAACGGAGATATCATTTAAAATTTGGTCTTTATCAGACCCTGGATAACCCTTTCAAACTATTTTATAAACTACTGTTTACAGTTTAAAGTGAAAATATGAAGCTTTTCTACGCACAATTGCGAAAAACGGCCACTTTTGGCATATGTGCTTAGAAAAGCTTCACGTTCTCACTTTAAATTGTAAACATTTGTTCATAAAATAGTTTAAAGGGCTATCTAGAGCCTAGTCAAATAAAATTTTAAATTATATCTCCGTTTCCTTTTAAATGATTTCATTCAAATGGGGGCAGCACTGGACCCCGAAAAATTCAGGTAGTATTCAGGTAGTAAGGAGGATCAACTTACTCTTAAATGCATAGTAAATCATATTGAAATTCTTTATTCATTTTTATTTCTTTCAATATTTTTAGATGCTTTGTGATTAATTTTGATCTCCTTGTGGCATATAATAATAAAATTTGAACTGTTTTATAGATATTTCTTTTCTTTTTTTTGTCTATGCAGAGTCAACTTTCTTGCGACAGCGAACCATTGAGCTAAAATCAATAGATATTAATTTAAATAGATATATATTTTATATACGTAAAATGGTCAAATTGAAACAAAATAAATTGCATAAAATGGGACATTCAACATATGTTTATAATGAAATTTAAAAAAATATTTCATTATTGACCAATGATGTAAATTTTATGATAGTCGAAAAATTAGTAAGTTTTTTTCTATTTGCTTACATATTATACTTGTGTTCCAGAACCCAACCTGGCAGCAACTGCAAGCAAAAAGGTAGCGGCGTGTTAAATTATAATTCAACACGTATGTTTTAAGCAAAGGAAACCATCGTCAAGTGCGCTGGGGCTGCTTAGTAAGGTCTAAGTTTTTATTCGATGCCTGTATACAACCGATGAATACTCGATTATATATGTTTCCCTTACTTTTTGTGTACTAAAGTAATGGACTAATTGTATGCCATATAGATACCTCTTTAAGTACAAATAGATTACGTTGCCGTGTTATTCCGTTTATTCAATTTTATTAATTTAATAATTTCCGTAGGTGTAATATTTCATAATGTTTTATCATCACAAAAAGTAAACGTAATTATTAATTGAATTTTGTGTTTGATAAGCATTTTTGTGAAATCTGATGTAAGATAACATACTTATGTAGGTACTATTTAATTATATCTATAATAGATATAATTCTGTAGAGTCTAGAAGATAAGGAAATGAGTTGTATGTGTAACAAAAAATGTAGATGTGTGTTCACTAGACCAGTTCGACGAACGAGACTGCTGTTTTAGGTCAGGTGTAGGAACACTATGCTGAATTTTGGATGCTTTTTATATACATTACCCGTTCTGTCACGATTGATCAGAATTGAATTATATGTATGTATGTATATATGTATACATGTATCATTTCACAGCACTTATTTAATAGACTAGAAGAGAGATTCTTTTTATGATAATCTCTCAGTGATAAAGTTCAATTATACACATTTCATTAGTAAACATTTAACTTTGCAAAATAACTTTAACTAAAAGTACATTAAGGTATATAAACGCATCCAAATTTCAATATGTGTGTTATCACCCTTAGTCCGAACTAACTTCATCATTTAGCAATCTCATTATTTTTACCTTAATTTACATGTATTATTTCAAAAATACCAATTTCTTGTCATATATTGGACTAGTGATACATGCAAAGATAGTTAATTTTGAAGTATTTTACGTACTGAATAATTTGTTGTCGTTCTATCATAAAACATACGACTCTCATTCTTGTGTCTCCAGCTAGTTATTCTGTAAATGTACAGTTAACACTAAAAATGTGACACTAAATAAAACCGTTTCTAGTGTGAATATTTTTCCTGCTGACTGTACACTACTCAAGCTTATTAGCTTAGATGTTATGTATTTCAATTCATCTACATAGAAAAAAATATATTTTTCAATATTAACGTAAACGAACAATGTAGGTATTCGTAAAATAGATTTTGTACAACTTTAGTACTGTCTGTTTAGACAATGTGTTCTTCTTCAAGGCACTGCCTTTTTTATTAGAATGTTTACAATTTGGATAGTTGTGTGAGTTTTATATGAACATTCGACAAAAATTCGGACATATTATTTTACACTTGTCAATGCGACTGTACGCATGGTTTTCTAAACAAAGTGTGTATTATGCCAAAAAAAAATTTATTATTTTGGGAAAAAATATTTTTATCATTTCGAATGATGTGCTTGGTAAAATAGGAAAGAAGTAAGTTTGTACGATTTATAAATTATATTCTTATTCTGTTCAATTATAATTGTTTTCTATTACATTAAATGTGATTTGTATTGTGTGGCATATTGAAATAAATGTTTATTTTTCAATGGTTTTATTATTTTCTATTAAATTAGTATAAATCCCTATTTTCTTAGTCTTCAGTGCTGTGATGGATTGTATAGTTCGCCTCGAATATTTGTCTTCATTAACTGTAAAAAGAAAAAAGAATATTGAAAATATTGCTCTGCTTTGATATGAATCATCTCTGGATCTTTAATAAGATACTTATATGTACCCTATTAAAAATTCAAATTAATCTGTTTTAAATTTAAAAAAAAACTAGTTTATTCAAATAATATACTTAAGAAACTAGGCCAAATGCACTAAAACCTGCGATTTTTTCTAGTTCAATCGCTCCACGTAGATTAGAATTTGCGTATTTTCATATAATATATAGGTATACTCAATTTGGTTAAATAAATGTTAATAATCTTAACATGTCTTTTTATAGAAAAATACACTTCACAAATTAATATCTTTACACAATACAAATTAAGTATTGCATTTATAATTTACAAATTCATTGATTTGTAATTTGCAATGGTATTGATTTAAAAAGGTTATTTTAATAAAAAGACATGTCAAAATTGTTTACCTTTATTTTAGTACCTAAACAAATGGAGTATAGAGTGAATCTATAGACTGAACTGACCACTTAAATGCACACTAAAAAACTATCAGTTACCCAAAACATCCTTACCTCGACTTTCTGCTGATAGCTTAACTCAGTCTTGGTGAGCACGTAGGACAACTTAGCGAGGACTGCCTCGGACGTCATGTCAAACGCGGGGACTACCCCGCACTCCACTAGTAACTGAATATAACAATATTATTCTGTTGGTTTAGGAGCTCATAGTCCCGGCGGGAGTACGCGCGGTATTTAAAACGCCACCGGGTGTGATCTGCATTTGGATGGGTAACTACAAGGGCGTAAGGGTTGGATCTCACTCGTCAGCATGGAGCAGCGCAACGGAGTCGCTCTCTCTCGCTCTGGCAAATGACGGTTCTGAGCGACAAAATGGATAGCAGCATAGAAAAGCGCTGCTCCGTGCTGACAAGTGAGATCCAACTCTAAACATCTTAGAGCTCCTACGTGCTTCGAAAGACACGTATAAGCCGCTGATCCAGGTTGTCTTAATTATATGGCAGTCGTCAAATTATATTAGATGCCTTTAGGCAGATTGAAAAATCTGACACCAGTATTAGCCACTTTCACACACGAAAAACATACAAAAACATTATGTTGTTAGCTCAGTTCGGACTTGGTCAAAACGTACGACAGCTTGGCGAACACTGCTTTGGAGCTACACGAAAAATACACGCCTTTTTTTCCGATTTCGCCTTTGACCTTTTGTCTTTATAATAGTAAAAGAAACTAAGCCTTAGTTA
This sequence comes from Acrobasis suavella, assembly GCA_943193695.1. Classification (NCBI taxonomy): domain Eukaryota; kingdom Metazoa; phylum Arthropoda; class Insecta; order Lepidoptera; family Pyralidae; genus Acrobasis; species Acrobasis suavella. The sequence continues at coordinate 11,163,546 of OW971948.1, forward strand.
ATAAGGGATCATGATAAAGGAATTCTTAGAAAGACCGGGACGAGGAGTGACCAGCCCCAGCACGGTAACGGCGACAGTGTTTATGGAGCGCTATCACTATCTCGCTCACGTAATAATGACACGGGATGATGCTAGTAAGTGTACCCGATATAAAATTTTCTAGGTTTATCAATGGTGCCATGCTACCAGGGCAGAAAAGCTAATTTCTTCAGTAGTAGAGCATGTATGAAGACTGAAATTGTCGGCACCTCCCTACGCAACAGACCCTGTTAGAAAGTGAGGCATGTTTTCGAACAAACCTATCCTCACTAACAAGGCTAAGTGTATAAAGATAATTCCTTACCAGTCCAGTTTCATAGATAGCCTTCCCCAGCACAGTTCCATTGATGCACTGGGTCACGTTCACCACCAAAACATTGTTCTTCACTGCTCTCTCAATTTCTTTGTAGATGTCTTTTCGTTTGATTGGCATGTTGCCGTTACCATACGTTTCTAGGACAACGCCTGCAATCCAATAACATTGTATTTACTTCAATGCTGATCAGGGAGAAATTAAAAATTTTCCGTTCTACTGAAAAATTCACGCTATCTATCCCTTCTCATCGTACTGGATTGTCCGATAACATTATAAGAGCACAAACAAGAGACCACTTTAAGATACTTTTAATTCGACACTATCCCGAAAAAGCAATTTGCAATAATATTTTATTATGTTTATTATACGTCTTTATATATTTTATGTAAGTTTATAATTTGCGTTGATTAATTAATTTTATATATATTTATGTAGATTTTCTTGTTTATTTTGCTTTATTTTGTTATTACACCCATGTATACTTTATGTTTTTAAATACACCCTTATTTATTTCTTTCGATATATTTATCTTATTTTTGCACCCCAAAAATCTCGAAGACAAATGTTAATAGGCGATGGGGAGGCTTCTAGCAACAACCATATACATACCTCATCTCAGCTTCATACGAAAAGGAAGACAAACACACACTGACAGAACTATGATTTATTTTTATTGAGTGTTTGTATCATTGTTGTTGTTTTGATGAGTGTAGTGTTGTGTTGGCCACTTACACATACGAAAAACAACAGGAAATATTAGCGTGTGACATACAAATAAGGTAGTCTGATTAAAAAACACTCAACCAGATAAGATTATTGCACCACTGAGTATGACCACAAGTGTGACTATAATCAAAAGTACACTAAAGCGATTTCTTCCAGCCATACTTTGGGTAAAGAAGACTATAAAAGATATGTAGGAGTTGGTGCAGTAAAAGTATTAAAGTGTAAAAAGCCAACCTTTAGCACTGGCGGGGCACAAGGACACGAAGCAAAAGAACTTTGATCGTTTTCTCGATCGCACTTACCCTCCATATTATCAAATACAGCTCTCATCACCTCAGGCGTGATAGTAGGGGCTACCTTCAGCACATACACCTTTCTTGATAGCTTGTCATGTATCCTACATTCGTCCGGCACGGATCCGAGAGGATGGATCAGCATCTTAGGGTCTATATCAAGGGTGGTCTTGGCTTCCAGCAGAGGGGGGAAGTTTGGCGAATCGAACGCGTAGATTCGAGTATTTGATACTTTCTTTATTCTGAAAAGAAGTAGAATGATGATAAGATGTCTTGAAAAATGTTACGAAGTGATTTCTTTTATTCCAAATACACTTAGCAATATCTATTCTCATAAATTGGTAACACGCCTTATCTCCTACTGTAAAATTATTGACAAATTCAATGTTTACACTTATGTAAGATTGTTAAATAAAAACAAGCCAACGGGATTTCATCAGATATCAGAGATAAATGCCTACTTCCCGTCCCGTCATTTATACACATACTCATTTTTAATTTATCTCATTTAACTACGCCTTCATCACATAATCTAAATTGTTTGTGCATGTAAATTTGGTCTTGCATCCCTTATGTATCATATTCGTATATAACTTATGTCTACTATATATGTACTGTACGGGATAAACTGTGACAGTATTGTAATAGTATTATGGGAATTTTGTTAATTGCGGTATATTAACTATTTATTTAGTTGCATTACCACTGACCTGGTCCCTCTGAAGAGCTTGCAGCCGAAGAAGACAGTGACTTCAGGAATGTGCTGGGTGGCCGCGATCAGAATGGCGCATAGTAAGTTGTTGTTGCCGTCGCTGCGCGGCTGGAAGATCGGCACCTGGATCATAAGCAGCATGTCAAATAATATTCGCAGGATACTATTGGGATTTTGTGTCCGTAAGCTGGCGTATTTTTTTTTTCATCGAAAATTCCACAATGTCTACTAATACACAGCGTCTTCAACCAGTGTTCTGCGCAATAACCTAAGGTGCCAAGACATAGACTCTTACAAACCTATCTTGTATGAGGTTGCGGTTGCACAGAAAACCATGGAACGAGTCATACTGAGCATCAAATTGTAAGACCGAGTTCGTAACGTGGATATCCGACTTCGAGCGAAAGTTCGCGACGTACTCTCTAGAGTTGCGTCTCTAAAGTGGAACTGGGTGGGAAACCTGGTTCAAGGGAACGATGGTAGGTGGAGGCATCGAGTGATATCCCAGAAATTAAAAACAAGACATCAGGAAAGTAGCTTGGTAGAACTGGATTGCAGTGGCCAGCGAGAGAACAGGTCGCAGACAAAAGGAGGCTTATGTCTAGCAGTAGATACCTGAAAGCTTGATGATGATGATGATAAAATAAATAAATATATTGTGTTATGGGATACTAACTCAACGATACTATATATTTTTCTTGTTGGTCGAAGTATATTTCACTACAAATATATGCATAGATAATGTAACAAATACGTATATAGATAAATATAATAAAGTCTGCAATTAGATTGGTGTCGCTCGAGGCGTAATATCGCAAAAGCTTCCGTATTAATTTATATAGAAATTACCTGAGCCCCAGTCAACACGACGGTCTTGCCAACGACCTCCAGCATGAAGGACAGAATAGAAGCTCCGTACGCGGTCGTGTCAGTGCCGTGGAGCACCACGAACCCATCGTAGTCATGGTAGAATTTCTGAAAAAATGTCCTGGTCAAACATACTGAAACTACATATTTTAAGACTGACTAGCTGAGCGATCGAACTTTGCTCGGTTACTTTTTTTATGAAAATACTTTTTTAGCCTCGTCGCTCCTTGAATACCGAGTTTCATCAAAATCGTCGGAGTCGTCTCCGAGATCTTTATTACAATTCTTGTATATATATATATCATGTAGCTACCGAAATGCTATACTTTTAATGAGCAATTCTTGTGTGTATATATATATATACAAACCTATATACACACAAGAATTGCTCTTACCTATATATATATATATATATATATATATATATATATATATATATATATATATATATATATATATATATATATATATATATATATATATATATATATATATATATATATATATATATATATATATATATATATATATATATATATATAGGTTTGAATTGTCAAAATACTAACGAACTTTCCCCAAAACTTTGACCTTCCAGACAAATTCACCGATATGCTGATCCGAATTACTAGGGAGAGCATTTTTTTTCTTCATATTTCAATAAATATTTCTTGGTAAACGTTATGTTGTTTTCGTTGTCGTTTTTCGTTTTTTGGGAACGTTATTATGAACTGAATCTACCCTTATCTCATGTTTTCAAACAGTTTCATAAAATACGATGTTGTATAAAATACGAAGTACATAAGTAACTAAGTTTTACCTTGATATCCCGGGCCATTTTGATCCAATCGTCGAGTGTGAAATCGGAAGAATCCTTCAATTCTTCATATTCATGTATCTTGTACATTACTCTGAAATCCGTGTCTTTGCCATCTGTATTGGATATGTATTTGTTTAAGTTGATGTTACTTTTGACAATAAAAATAAATAAATTTGTAATACAAGGAGAAACCACCCATATTGAGCAAGCCTTATAGTAAGTATATTTTCATTGAATTCATAAAGCATATAGACAAAAGAAAGAGACTTAAAAATAGACAAAATTATTTAGAATTAGATTGTAGAACATACCGGGCAAAATGAGATAGTCTTCCAAATCAGTACCCTTGAGCAGTTTCGTCCATTGGTCGCCGTCATGGAGCTGCGGTAACCGCCGAATCACTTGCTCGATGTTCTTTTGTGGTACCAGTACTACAAAAATATTTTATTTAAAAAAGAAAACTTAGTTGTTGACTTTTTTTTTCAGGAGTTTCTTCTATATACCACCAAAGTTCTTTATTTATGATGATGATAGATATGATGATATTATGGGACCAACTACGTACAAAATGCTTTCAAATAAAAAAAAATCATCAAAATCGGTTCACAAGTTGTAATGTTTTTTTGTATGTATACAAAAAAAGACAATTTCCTTTTTTGTAGTTGGTATCAAGTCAAAACATTGCTGTGGAAAAACACATTATTAGCGCTTTCGCAAGTTAGAAAGACTCTGGCTTGGCCACTTATTGGATTGGCGACTAACTGACTGCAGTAACTACTAAGCAGCACAAAGTGGCCAACACTGGTATCAGATTTTTGAAGCTGCCTAAAGGCATCTGACATAGCTTGATAACTTTTATACAATGTCACTATGCACCAACGGCTTAACGTGTCCTCAGAAGCACGGAGGAGCTCGAGAAACAATAATACTTCTTGTGGTCACCCATCCAACAAATGCGGCAACGTTTCACCTGAATTCATTAACTTTCAAATATCACTTTGATTTTTATTCATAACTAGTTTAATTTTCAAATCTCTTTTGTAAAAACATAAATAAAAAAAAAGAACACCACTGGGTCACTTACCCCCTTTTTCATTTTTCAGCATACCAAATGTGCCACCTGTATATATAACTAAAATCCTCTTTGTTACCACCATTTTCACGTGAATATCAAACACTGTTCTACAGCTAAAAGTCAAATTTTTCTAAAGGACGCCTTTATAACGGGGCACTGTTTTAACAGAGAAACGCTAATTAATATCTACTCAATGTTTCAATGCAAGCTATAAAGTTTATACTCGTAAAACAATGATAAAATGTAAGATCATTTAACCACGAACGCACAATACTCGTATAAATAAAATATACTTATTGACAAGAACGATAGTGTGATGATATAAAAATAATAATATCACAGTCGTTGCATCATGTTAACGCACCAAACAGATGTGTGTTAAATCGTGACCGAGGCCACCTCTTTTATTGTAGATAAGATGTTATCTTACTTATATTCTTATTATAATTGCATACTAGGGGAAACCAGTTCAAAGCGGTTACCTTAATTTTGATAAAGGATATTTAAAAAAATATTACAATCATGTTAACGAACCAAACAGACCGAACCCGCGTCTTTTTGTAGATAAGATATTATCTTTATTATATCGTTATTATAATTGCAAACTAGGGGGAACCAGCTCAAAGCGGTTACCACCAGATTTAGATGTTAACGAATTCGATAAGTGGGAGCTTGGTAACAGAATATTATTAAGTAAGTCAACTTAAGTAGGTAATATTTTATCTTCTCATTGTGGCGTATTGATTAAGTAATACTCAGGTATATACTTACTTACACAGGGCCGGATTATCCATAAGGCGAATTAGGCAACTGCCTATACAGGGGCCCCGCAACGACCAGGGGCCCCGTGCACGCACAAAAAAAAGACGATTAATCGAACGAATGAGTCAGGCCTCATTCGTTCGGTGATGCTATGGCATCAAGTCAAGGTAACCATTTTGTTACATAATCATTATCACATAAGACATTGAAGTAACAGGGTAGCAAATTTGGAGTCAATCTAATTGACACGACTTTTGGAATAGAAAAATGTATTTAAAAAATTAAAAAAAGGTAATGAAATAGGGCCCCGAGAATCGCATTGCCTATAGGGACCCTTGATAGGGTTAATCCGGCCCTGCCTACACGGACAACAAACATCCTCAATCGATAAGCGACAATCCGCTAGATGATAAGTAAATAGACACTTTTTTCTAAAAGTGAAAACGATTATTTTCTATGGGATTTGTATGACAATCACAAACATGACATCATTATTAGTTAAAGGGGTGAACGCTTGAAAGTTGGGGTTTTTTTATATACCGGGCAAATAAACTTATATAATATATATATATTAATATATATATATATATATATTAATATATATATATATATATATTAGTAGTTTCTAAAAAATAAATATATATATCTCCAGGGTTGCGAGTCTAAAGTAAAACTGGGCAGGACATCTGGCTCGAAGCAACGATGGACGATGGACCGAATGGTATCACAGAAATGGGAAACGTAGTGTGGGACGTCCGGCGGCTAGGTGGGTTGATGCCCAGTAGTGGGTACCAAAGAGCTGTTGATGATAATGATGATGATGATATATTTAAGGGGGGCTCCCATACAACAAATTTGATTTTTTATAAATAATGGTACGGAACCCTTAGTGCGCGAGTCCGACTCGCACTTGGTCAGTTATTACGAAAACGCCTGGACCAATTTGTAAAATTCTTTTTTGTTTGAAAGATACTTATCAGATTGTCCCATAGAATTTTTTAGTTTTAAAAAATATTAATCGACCTGGACATATGTAAATACTGACGGACAGACGGCGGGAATACCATTTATTTTATGCTAAATATGTACTGATACGTTTACGTTATTACACCGCAGATGTCGTCAGCATTATTATGTAAAAATGGATAAGATATCATAAGTAGGTTACGATACTAACTAATTACTTTGATAATAAATATGATCTTGACATTTATAAAAACGTAATAAAAAAAATTCCTGTCCCTGTAGAACACTGATTAAATAAAGTCACTTTCCGCCGTCTGTCCCTTTGTAATTATATAACACGTGAAATACCCGTAATAAATCGAACTACGATCACTATAGTATATCGAAATTTAAATAATAGTCAAAAAGAAAAAAAAACAACATACCCATACAAAATTCCAAAAAAAATTATATGCTTTTTGACTGTTATTTTAATTTCATTATATTACAGTTGTAGCCCATGTGATGGTTCGATTTATTACGGGGATGCCTTTCCACGTTGTATATGTAAGGGTGACTTAAGAATTCGTTTTTACCCACCAGCCAAGTTTAGCCCATGATACTGAAGTAGTTTCTAAAAAATAAGTTATAAAATATCGATAAAAAAAATCCGTCCTCCCATATAAAAGCCGTGTGGCCGAGCGCTTATTTGTGTGGGAAGCCAAATACTTTTTCATTTTTCTTTAATTGCTTTATGGAAAGTAGTTCAGTCAGTATCATGGACAGGGCTTTCTCCAAAAATTTGGCTGGTGGTTAGGAAGTCACCCCGTATAGTACTAAGTAAAAGGTTATAAGTATACGCATAGACTGGTTTTCATCAATAGAAACAGTGATTCAAGAAGAACGATAATGCACATTATAATACATACCCATGGAAAGCCGGAGCGGGCCGTCTTGAAACTCGAAAAAAATCGACATTTTCATACAAAAGGCCCAGCAATCTGTATGAAAAAGTCGATTTTTTATCGAGTTTCAGTTATTGGTCCCATAGGAAAAGTAGTTCATATTGACGGCCTGAGTTGCTCCTACAAGGATCGGTCAGGGTTTTTGTTACATATTGTATAATAACAAGATATAAGTCGAAATATAATGTTTATAAACTAATAAAGGAGTCTACTAAAGGAGTCATTTAACAGAAAATTTTTACTCGCATTTTTATGAATCTTTAACATTACCCGAACAATAATACAAATCGACACCCACATACATGACATGCATACAATGCGACACAAATAAGTTGAACGAAAATGGCGGACTACAAAGAATTTTTGTACCTACAAATTCCCGGCACGTACGTTATACCGAAAGGGCGGTTATCGGCGCAGGTACAAATGATGCCGACGACCGCCATTTTGGTTCAATTTACATGTCGGTAATTTGTACAAAAATGCTTTGAAATCCGCCATTTTTGTTCAACTTCTTTGTGTCGCATTGTAAATACGTACAAACATTCATAGACTGCTCAAATTATTACACTTTCGTTTCACTTTACCGTAGTCGGGTAAAATAGGTTAAAATTGAGTTTTAATAATAACAAACGTTACTAATAAGCCTTCGTAACAACTTGTTGCTTCGCCAATTTACTCTTTTTAATACCTTTGGAGTTTAGCAATGAGAACAAATACCTGTGTGCTTTCTGGCCGGAATCAACAAGCATTTGTAATCTCACTTAATTGATATTTACTCACTTCAATAACCTGCCGCTGGTCCCTTCCCATGATTTCCAAAATAATCGATTTAAAGCGGCCTGCATCCGGCGTTTTCCAGTAACCTTGGTCACGTCGTCCGAATACGTAATAGGTGTACTCGTATGTCCTACGCTTGGCCTCATAGAATGTCGCGTACTCGCACCGGCCAATACGAGCTCCTCATCTATCTCAGCATTCTGAGCAAAGGGTGCCAATTTAATTATGACTATTCGCTATATCTCTATATAGGTTTAGAGTTAGAGGTAGGTAGACATTTTACTATTGTTATTTCTATTTCAATATCACAAGCACGTGCTTGCATGATGTCATACCCTGCCTCTTAAAGTCAAGATGTTTTTTGATTCAATATAAGATGCTTAAATTTATCATTTATTCGAGGTCATTTTTATATCATATTTTAGTGCATAAGCTACAAACTACTTGCGTTTCGGAACGACTACTGCCGGGTTCATAACGCCGAAAGTAACCCAATTCAGCAGTTCAGTTTAGCTCTCTGCCAAACCCCACTGGACATGACAGGACAGAAACAGGCTCGAATCGGCTCTTTCAATCAAACATCAATTTTCAATAAAACAAAGCAAAAAGTTGTTAGCCTAAAAAAAGTTTAAACTTGTGTTGTGGGACAATAATTCAAAGTTACTTATTTTATAATTTTAATAAAATAGATTAACACCTAAGACCCAGGACCTACAATATGATAAAAAGGCCTTTCTTCCAAATTGCTTTGGCTAAGGATCGAACCCAGAATCTCCGATTGACAGCCTAGCGTATAATCCAATACGCCACGGAGGTCGTCAGATTAGGATATATGTATTATGTATTATATAACTTTTCCAAACTAAAACCCGACTTCCCCCCAAAATACAACACCGATTTTGAAAAAAATATCTTTACTTGTCAGGTGGTTCCGACAAGCATGAGGCTCTCAAACAAAAAAGAATTTTCCAAATCAGTACAGGCGTCTTCAAATAATCGGTGAACATACATAAAAAAGATTCCGAAGAATTGATAACCTCCTACTTTTTTGAAGTCGGTTAAAAAGAGTACCGAAGTCACATGAGGTCAATATTATACAGGTTGTAATAAAATATTCTGAAACTAATTTAAGGATGGGATCAGTACATGATATTAAACAACTTTCCCCGAGAAACATATATCGATTCATGAAAAATATTTTTGGCCTCCCATAGTAAGTGACCGATCAGCTGATCCTAAAATTATGAGTTTGAATGGAACGCAAAAATATTTTTCGGGGATTCGTTTCTTGGGGAAAGTTGTTCAGCATCATGTAAGTATTGAATCTATCTTTTAAATAGTTTCAGTATATTTTAATAGATGGTATATACATAGAGAAAGTCACCAAATATGAAATAGTATCCTAATATGGAATACCTTCATTTCTCTAAGACTATAAGTATGAAACGCAACAATCGACCATCTTCTGTTTCATTCGGTCTACTAACTATCGCACTCACACCATCGAGTCAGTTGCGCGAACGCTTCACGTGTGGCAGGCGTGTTTTGTTTTGTTGTCGTGCAGAAAATTTTAAAGGTAAGTAATAAATGAGTATTACTAGCTGTTATGTTTGTATACATAAGTGTTATACTATTTAGTATATCGGTATTATGTTTATTTCACCATTTTGTGATCTTTTGTCATTAAAATATTGTGACTTGAAAAAATATTTAGAAGAGTTTGAACTAGTATAAAAATCCAAATATGGACAGTCGTCGGTGTCTAATTATGGAATATTCCATAATTAGGTCTTATTATTTCATATGATACGAGTAGATACTTGCTATTATGTCTTTAAAAAATATATGTAATGTTTGTTTTTAGAATGTCCGGTTCACAATCAACCAAACGAAAAACCTGAAGAAAAAATGGCACAAGCTATAAAATTCGTCCGGGAAAAGAAAATGGGGTATTTGAAAGCGGCACAGCATTTTCAAGTGCCTAGGACAACTTTATTTCGTCTCTGCCAAAAAGATGAACAGTCTCCAGAAGTGGCAGCAGCTACTACATTAGGACGAAAAACTATCTTGGGCACCGAACTTGAACGTCAGCTAGTAGAATACATACTAATAATGGAGAGCAAGTTTCACGGTTTAACAAGAACTGATCTTCGCCGTATGGCGTTCATGCTAGCAAAGCGAAACAATTTGCAGAATCCCTTCGGTGAATCAGGTATGGCTGGAAAAAAATGGTTAAAGTTATTTTTAAATCGTCATAAAGATAAACTTTCGATAAGAAGACCAACTGGTACATCATTTGCCAGAGCATTTGGATTTGATAAAGAAAAAGTGGAAGCCTTTTTCAACCTCCTTGAAGAGCTTTACATTAAAAATAACTATCCACCAAATCGTATTTACAACGTGGATGAATCAGGCCTCACAATAGTACAAAGTAAGATACCACAAATCATCGGCCACAAAGGTAAACGTCAGGTAGCTGCACTGACTTCAGCAGAAAGAGGATCTCTGATGACAATAGTTGTTTGCATGAATGTTTGTTGTGGTCATTTTGTGCCACCGTTCATTATTTTTCCCAGAAAAAATATGAGTGCTCAGCTAATGAGAGGCTGTCCTCCAGGATCAGTCGGAGTTGCACATCCATCAGGGTGGATACAAATGAACATCTTTACAGACTGGTTCAAGCACTTTATTCAACACACCAACCCGACTCCTGAATCGAGGGTTTTACTGATACTAGATGGACACTATAGTCATACTCACAATATCGATATAATAGATATTGCTAGGGAAAATAACGTGGACATAGTTTCGTTACCTCCTCATACGACTCATAAATTGCAGCCGTTAGATAAAACTTTCATGGGGCCTTTAAAAACATACTATAGTGAGGAAATACGCATGTGGATTAGAGACAACAACAGACCTCTAAGTCCATATGATATTGTGGAGCTGTTTGGCAAATTATATTTGAAAGTACAAACAGGCGAAATTGCAGCCAACGGGTTCAAAGTCACTGGATTGTGGCCTTTAAATAAAAATGTCTTCAGTGATGTGGACTTCATTGCTGCGCAACAAAATGCTGTAATAGACGGTTGTACAACCAATATCCCTCCGCTAGAATCAAGATCTGAAACTGGTCAAGTTCTGGTAGAAATACCTGCACCACAAACAACTGCTAATTTACAACCTGAACCTGCACCTTCAACTTCTGGGCTTAATCGCAGCAGTTTGGGTCTGGTGTCTCCGCATGCCTTAAGTCCAGTGCCAGAGAAACGAAGAAAAGTATCTAGCTGCTGTAGCAGCAGTCATAACATCTTCTCCCTACAAAAATGATTTAGAAAATAAAAATATGAAGAGACAAGAAAAAGAAAGTAAACTAGTCAAGACAAAGAATAAGAAGAAAACTGCGAAGAGAAACAAACAAACGAAGAAAAATAAGGATGATAGTGAAGATGAAGACTCTGAGGAACTAGACGTTATCCAGTTTGATGAAGGTAGTGAACATGATGAGTTGATGGACCAAGTACCTCCTGACTCTGCTGATGCAGAATGTATGTTCTGTTCAAGACTTTTTTCCATGGATAAAAGTGGAGAAAGCTGGATTAAATGCTTGATGTGTGGGCTCTGGGCACATTATGATTGTGCTGGTCCAGAGTTTGACACTTGGATCTGTGACTTTTGCAAGTAATTATGTAACTTCTCTCATTTATCACAATATGTTATATTCATTCAATTGATCTCAAAGATATTAATGTCCATTTTTGTTATTGTTATGTTGATTTATGCTTATATTCCATATATGGGTACCTATTCCATATTTGGTTACTCATTTGTGATTTTGTTTTTTGTGTTAGATTTTGATTTGATAACTAATATATTTGATTAAAGGCTGTTAATTACTACATATAAATGTATGACTGATTAGTAAAAACATTAAACTGATTTAATTTATGAAGTTTTTTTTTATATCCCAAAAACAAAATGGTATTCCATATTTGGTGACTTTCCTCTAATTATATTATACTAAAGATGTGTTTGATATGTATATGATTATGTTGTGCAATATGTAAGGCTAAAGGCTTATTTAGACGGTGCAAGTTTCTTGCCTGTTGCATACCATTTTATTGAATAAATGATTTATATGGCTGAAGTTGCGTTTCGTTAGACCATGCGAGTTAAGTATCTATTACTTCAATAAAAGCACTTTACTCATCTTAATAATGCTAATCTTAAGTGAATTCATATGTCATTTACGTGCTTAATACACGGAAAAATACTTTGAAGATTGGCCTGTTGCACTAGAAATGTTGATTACCTTCGTTGCAAGAATGGATTTAAGTAGAACGTATGTTTGCTTAGAAATGTAAGGCAATATGCCGCTGAAATTTTGGAGGTTGATCATCCTGAGCCGAGTACTAAGTTATCAAGTTGTTTCTAAAAGAGGCAAAATCTGCAACTTCTATCCGCACTTGGATGGGTGGCATAAAAAAAATCAAGCTCCTCCGTGCTTTGAAAGACACGTAAGGCCTTTGATCTCAGCTGTCATCATTGTATGGTCGACTACCATGCAACCGGCACTACTCCAGATACAGGTATATTGTACAGGTATTATGTCTGCGACCGGTACTACACCAAGGTCAATGGTACCGGTTCCCAAATACCGGTATTTCAAGGCTTGAGTTCAAGCTTATTTTCTGAAGCGGTGGTGGCCAATCGCTTGAGGAACTGGTTGTGTGTCTCTGAAGCACGAGTTTGATTCAATCTTTACCAGGCGCGACTTTGTACCTCTTTAGTACGGTCATTTTCTACTTTCACCACTGCTTACGATGAAGGAAAATATGGTGACCCAAAGAGAATTCAAATAGGTACTACGTAAGATGGTGACCAAACCTGAACATATGCTTTTTAGTTCAATAGGTTTTTTTATAATTATTTTACGGCCTTGGATACTAGTCCTTTAGAGCCCATCTTTATTCTATCACTTCTTTATTCCTAACCATAACTATACAATCAAAGGTTGGTGTAGGTCTTTTGATTGCTTCAAGGGAGCGTCTGGCGTCAAATCTATACGAGTCCACTGGTTTTCATAGCTGATTGAGTGGCGGACGACGCCTAAAGTCATAATAACCTATGTCATAATAACATAACTCAAATAAGTTATCTTTTATCTTCTCTCTCATAAGTTATCTTACCTACATGGACAACAAACATCCTCAATCGATAAACCTTATGCGACAAACCGCTATATCTCTTAATATCAGTTTTACAGCATTTATAAATCTAAAATAATGTTGAAAATGGATATGATCAATGAAAAGCGACACTATTTTGTGACCTTTTATTTTATTAACTATACCGAATAATTTATTTTTGACCAAATCATCTACCCAATTAATGAAAGCATCGTCTTATAATAAATAAGAGCATAATACACCTGCAGTCTTCATCCCTAGCTTCAATTTTCACCTTGTATTCAAAGATTTTTTTTTAGTTTTTCGTTTCGAAAAACGATGAATAACACTACGGTTAGCGAATATAAACAAATTGTAGAAATAAACAAAAAAATACATAAAGCCATTCGAAAAGACAATAGAAGACATACTTACTACTAAAACAATAACTGATACCATCGAACAATATAGAGGTCCAAAGATCTTTCGGAAAAAGTTAGCAACTGGAAAAGAACAAATAATTAAACTAAAAGATAGCAATGGACATATTATTTCTAATCGGAGACTTACCCCCAATTCTAATTTCTGAGATAGAGAAAGCTCTTGACCAAATGAAACGTGACAAATCCCCCGGCGAAGATGGAATCACAGTGGAGCTATTACAAGCAGGTGGGGTACCCGTGATGGAGATTTTGGCAAAACTTTTCAACAAAGTACTGCTTAGATGTGAAATACCTCAAGTATGGAAAAATGCCATTGTTACTATTATCCATAAAAAAGGAGACACGACCCAATTATCCAACTATCGACCTATTAGCCTCCTTTCACAAATTTATAAACTTTTTGTTAAAGTCCTCTGCAACCGTGTCACTAGAATACTAGACGAAAGTCAACCCATAGAACAGGCTGGCTTCCGAAGCGGGTTTCCACAATAGACCACATTCATACTGTGAAACAGCTGATGGAGAATAGTTCTGAATACAACCGGCCCCTGTGCATAGGCTTTGTCGATTATGAGAAGGCTTTCGACAGCGTCGAGCACTGGGCTGTGTTAAACTCTCTCCATCGTTGTCACGTAGACGCACGGTATTTGGACCTGCTGAAGGAAATCTATGATTCGGCAACAATGCAGGTACGTCTACATTCAAATACCAATCCCATACCATATTTGAGGGAATCCAACGACCCGAACAGTGAAGCCTGATTTTCATGTTCACTAAAATGTTCAATCCGGTGGTCCGGATTGGACATTTTAGTGAACATGAAAAACCCGATCTCGCAGACCTTGTCAAGAGGAAATATTAGTTATATGTTGATCATCTATTGATCGCAGAGCATTTACATGTTTTTACAGTAAGCTTATTATGGTAACAGAAAAAAAAGCTATCTTATGTTTCATGTGTGGAGTGTGATGGAAAAATTTTAGGCAGTGTCCACGCGTTTTTATCTACGCATTTTTCAATAAAACTTTTTTAACATGTATTTTAATTTTTGCCATTGGAAGGTTTACAACCGCTTCGGGAAGTTTATTAAAAAATGTTATATCTAGACCTAAGAGTGACTTTCTGGTTTTAGCAAGTCGAAATTTAGGCGTATGAAGCTTATTTTTGTCGCGAGTGTTATAACTGTGAACATCACTATTTTTCTTGTAACTATTTAGTCTTGATTTAACAAAAAGGAGATTGTTGTAAATAAATTGAGATGTCACAGTAAGAATATTTATAGATTTAAATAACTCTCTTAAGAGCGGCCTTTCCGTCTTATTTTTCATACAAACGCTCGTACGTGATTATGACGTTGTAAATGATCTTTATTGATTTTTTTAACTAACAGGTATCTTGTGCGCTATCTCTAGGTTTCTATTGTAATAAAAAATTTAAATTTGGAGAAACAAAGTCAGTATAAGCCTCCAAAAATCTGCTTTGTTGCAAAATTTGTGCAAAAAAACTACTCATAAATTGTAAAGGTAAAAAAAAATATTTCGATAGAAACCTTGCAAATGTAATGAAAATTTTAAATAAAAACCATTTATTTCACACACTTGTACTGAAAAACACGTATCACCTAGAACAATTTTTATGAAATTTCCGCACCATTGAAAAGTGAATATTCGTTCAATGGATAGTTAATAATAATTATCAGAACTTAGCTTTTAAAAATAAACTTATTGTCAGTACACAACCATATTACAAATATGTACCGAAAAGATTTTAGAAAATCAAAATATAAAAATATATTGGGACAGAACCATTATCACTGACAAAACGATTCACTACAATAGACCAGACATGACGATACTTGACAAAACCAATAACATAGTTTACCTCGTAGACATCGCCATACCAAATACCTTCAATCTTCAGAACACACATACTGAAAAATTAACAAAATACAGGGCCTTGGCCATTGAGATACAGACCCAGTGGCGTGTTGAGTGTGTTAGGATAGTACCAATAGTTATATCTACAACAGCTGTTATACCCCAGACACTTTACATAAGCCTAGATACTTTAAATATCCCTACAAATATTATTCACACACTACAAAAGGCAGTTATATTAAATACATGTCGCATTACTAGAAAGTTCCTAGGATAAAACAGCTCTCTTTAATTTGACACTCAACCTCTGGTACTACAGAACTTTATTTCTTTGAAATATTTTGCACTTGGCTTCGGCCCGTGCCGTTTAAACCTCTTTCCAGTGAAAAAGAGAAAAAATATTTCTTAAACTTAAATAATAATAATAAAAAGCGTCGGGACGTGATGATCCCATCGCCCACTGGATTCCCAGTGCAGTCAGTCAACGCAGGGCAGCTTGTGGCGAGCTGATGGTGAGTGGCGACACCACGTACCCTACCTCCAGGGGGACCATACACACATGCGCTTACATACACACAGTAACACACCCCCCGCCTCTATCTTGCCTTAACTGGCCGGCCAGTGGAGTCGCAAGAGCAGAACATACGCACCAGGGTGGAAGTGTATTGCACGTAATGGCGTAATAACGGGGAAACCCGCTCTCGGGGATAAGCCCCGTGATGGTGAAACCGGAGCCGCACCTCTCGACACCCTCAGCTGCTCACATTGTGTTGCGCCCTGGCCGCATTTTCGTGGCTAGTTAGGGTGCCCACAGGCAGTGTAGCCAACGAGCAGCGAGTCACCATCTACCAGGCTAAAATTGTTGTGAGAGATTTTTAGGTAGATGTCCGTATCTCACTCCATCACCCAGTTATCCAGTCCACTAACATCCCATCTATAAAGCCCAAACCAAGTAAATCCATCCCTGGCAATAGTTCGGCAGCTGTGGAGGACTGTCCGTTAGTGCATCTCAATGGTACATTAAGGGATAGACCTTCATAGATGCAGCCATCTCACTTTTAAAAAGGTACTAAAAGGCCTCTTTATGGCTTTGGCTCCATGAACGCCTCAAAGGACCGGGTCCCCATGGCTGGGCAAGGCTGAAAAGCGTACCAACATAATAATAATAACTTCATTCAATAGAATATAAACTGAGACCTTAGGCGCTATCTCTCCCTTTTTGCTTTGCTTCTTTTTCTAGCATTGCTCTGGATGAAATAACAAGCTTTTCAAAATATGCTCGCGTTGACGACAGAGCCGCTGGGAAGTGCCGCCTTAAGGAATCGCGTGATTTTAGTCCGTAAATCGACTTGCTCTCTTTTGTAGCACAAAAATAGTATTTATGTTAGCCGCTTTACCCCATAAGAGCAATCCATACGACATTATGATATAAAAATAACTAAAGTATACTAGCCTAGCAGTTTCAACGTTCGTACAACGTCTGACTCTCCTCACAGCATATGCTGCCGCACTAAGTTTCTTGGCAATGGCCTCAATATGTTTATCACATTTTAAGTTGCAGTCAACAGTTATGTCTAAAAACTTGGTGTTGGGGACCCATTCTAGAACTTGGCTATTAAGACTCAGAGGTATGTGAGTATTGGGTTTACTCAAGAGTGAAAAATTAACGCACTTAGTCTTTTGTGTGTTTAATGCCAGACTATTAGTCTTAAACCAACTGAGTACTTGTGACATAGTATTGCTTACATCGTCATTGTTTGTGGACTTTCTGTCAACCTTAAAAAGTAAAGATGTGTCGTCAGCAAACAATACTACTTCACACAACTTTTCTGCAAGACAGGGAAGGTTATTAATATAAATCAGAAAGAAAAATGGGCCAATTATTGAACCTTGTGGCACAACCATACTCACAGGTGCACTATTTGAGGCTACTCTGTTGATTTCAATTCTTTGAGTTCTATTATCAAGATAAGATGAAATCACAGAAATTGCAGTATCAGTAACGCCATAAAATTTTAGTTTATTTTTTTAATATAATGTGATCGACACAGTCAAAAGCTTTTGACAGATCACAAAAAATGCCTATAACGTCTTGGCCATTCTCGCAAGCTTCGTAAATAATTTGAACTAAGGTCGCTGCTGCATCAGTGGTGGATCGCCCTTTTGTTAAGCCCTTTGTAAAGCCCTTTTGTAGGCACTTATTCATAAAATATCTATATAAGTTCATGTGCTATTAAAGTTTACAATTAAAACATTAATAAAAATAAACATAGCACTTGTATCAAAAATTCTGAACACCTACATACATACTATCACGTCTTTACCCCTAACGGGGCACACAGAGCATTTTGGGTCTTGTGGCTCTAAGCAGACAAAGCCCAGAGCTGGAAGACCCAGAGACCACTTTTGGTGTGATGGTTGGCGAGAAGATGGAAAATTAATAAAAAAAGGGTTGCGTTGCTAAGCGCATCGCCTATTAACTCTGAAATCAACATGCGTTTGTAATTTTACTTGATTGATATTTACTAACTTCAATTTCCAGTAGAGTTCGGCCGTCGGACCGGCCGAAACGTTAAGGGGTTTGGAGTGCGAATTTTAAGAACAAAAGCCTGTGTGCTCCCTGGCCGAAATCAATAGGCCTATGGAATTTCGCGAAGCAGCTGATGCATTCTGTTTATCCTTTTCCTCCCATTCCATGGTAGGAGGAACATACATACGTGGGGCGCACTATAAGTTTCCGGAATGAATATGAAAAAATACTATTAAAGGTACAAAATTAATTGAATGCGTAACCCCAGCAAAATGTTGCGCCTTAGAGAAATGAGAGTATTACAGATACTTGGTTCATAGTAAGCCTCAACATGTTCAAATATAGCAAAATTCGTTCATGTTGTATTTTCGAAGTTATTCGAGAAAAACTGATTTTGCTGGAGTAACGTTACCCCAGCAAGATGTTTTTCAAAAAAAGCGTTTAGCCTAGAATCAAGTATATGAAAAGACAGCTCTTAATGGGTTGTAAATGTATACCGATAGCAAAATTTGTTCATCTTATACTTTTTGAGATATTCAAGATTTTGCTGGGGTAACGTTTTGCAATTTTCCATATCTCGAAAACTGTAAGTAGCAGAATTTTGAAAAAAATACTGTTTATAGGCCTTAGGTTGTTCAAATTTGTTTAAATATAAGTATTCCGATACATCAACAAATATCAAAGTAATTTATTATTTTAAAAAATCGGAAAGTTCCGGTTTACTCGTAAACTAGTACATTTACTAACAAATAAAAAGCAGTTTCATATACGTATGATATACCCTTCTAACGTGTACAAATTTGGATGAACAAACATTACGAGATATGAAGATATAAAAGAATTTCATCGAATTCCAAGCGGTGTGACTTTGGCCATCGAATACGCAGTTCTCTCTAAACACAAATAGATAAACTATAGTGAACATATGTGTTCATTTTGTTACAAAACATGCCTGAAAATTTCGGCTTCAAATCTCAGATGGAATAAAAGTTAATAAAAAATCAAGAAAATATCATCAATTCTCCTACAAACCGACTAAATAACGGAGGCTACGAAAAAGCGGCCGTTTCATACTTGCGGGTTTCCTACGCAAATTAGCAACCTAATAACCGATAAAAAGTACAGTCGAGCAGAATAATATTCATGTAGCCGATATTTAAAATCTTTTAAGTGTATTTACTACTAGCTTTTGCCCGCGGCTTCGCTCGCGTAGGGGTATAATTTATCAAAATCCTTTCTTAGAGGATGCCTTCGTCATAGTAGCTTTATGAATGCAAAGTCTCAGCCCGATCGGTTTAAAATTGTCAAAATTTCATACAAACTTTCATCCCCTATTTTATCCCCTTGGGGGTAGAATTGATCAAAATCCTTTCTTAGCATGCCAAATTTCAGCCCGATCCGTCCAGTGGTTTGGGCTGTGCGTTGATAGTTCACTATGTGAGTCAGTCAGTCACCTTTGAGTTATATATATTTAGATAGATGGTGAGTATTTTTATTTTTTCATTAACTTGTTTATAATGTGTGTAATATATAGCTTAATGACTAATTATAATATTTGAAATATTGTATTGTTCAGTATACTAAGTATTTTTTACTAAGAAAAGTTAATTTACTTTTGTAAATGTGTTTGAGCTTGTACTGAAAAGCATTTAATTATTTAAGTCTAAAATTAATGATAAAAGTACACTTGTTTAATAATACTCAAATTTCTATGATTTTCCTAGTGTAAGTTATACAATGTCCTTTTTAATCAAGTACAAATATTTTAAGGGGCGATTCAGTCCATCATTTTAAACAACTTTTCCCAATAAATGTATACAAAATACGAAAAAAAAATTTTAGGTTCTCATACAAATCGAAGTAGTCACGTGATATAGTTTGTATGAAAATTGCAAAAAAAAATTGCGTATTCCGATAAACATTTATTGGGAAAAGTTGTTCAAAATGATGGACTAAATCACCCCTTAAAATATTTGTACTTAATTAAAAAGGACATTGTATAGCATACAATTATTGTAAAATAGTAATTTGAATAAAAAATAATCATGCTTATGTATTTTCTTTATCCACCAAACGCAAAAACCTTTTTGTATGCGACTGTACTAGCAAAAAAAGACTATTATACCATTTTTTTGAGATGGTTACGCTCAAGTATGAAATGGCTGCTTTTTTGTAGCCTCTGTTATTTAGTCGGTTTGTAGGAGAATTGATGATATTTTCTTGTTTGTTTAATAACTTTTATTCCCTCCGAGATTTGAAGCCGAAATTTTTAGGCATGTTTTGTAACAAAATGAACACATATGTTCATTATAGTTTATCTATTTGTGTTCATAGAGAACTGCGTATTCGATGGCCAAAGTTACACCACTAGGAATTCGATTAAATTCCTTTATATCTTCATATCGCGTAATGTTTGTTCATCCAAATTTGTACAAGTTAGAAGAGTATATCATACGTATATGTAACTGCTTTTTATTTGTTAGTAAATGTACTAGTTTACGAGTAAACCGGATATTTCCGATTTTTTAAAATAATAAATTACTTCGATATTTGTTGATGTATCGGAATACTTATATTTAAACAAATTTGAACAACCTAAGGCCTATAAACAGTATTTTTTTCAAAATTCTGCTACTTACAGTTTTCGAGATATGGAAAATTGCAAAACGTTACCCCAGCAAAATCTTGAATATCTCAAAAAGTATAAGATGAACAAATTTTGCTATCGGTATACATTTACAACCCATTAAGAGCTGTCTTTTCATATACTTGATTCTAGGCTAAACGCTTTTTTTGAAAAACATCTTGCTGGGGTAACGTTACTCCAGCAAAATCAGTTTTTCTCGAATAACTTCGAAAATACAACATGAACGAATTTTGCTATATTTGAACATGTTGAGGCTTACTATGAACCAAGTATCTGTAATACTCTCATTTCTCTAAGGCGCAACATTTTGCTGGGGTTACGCATTCAATTAATTTATTGTTTTTCAAAATAATCTCCCTTGGCGTCTATGCACTTTTTCATTCGATGAAAACTTTTGTGCCACTCCTCTGTGGTGACCTCTGAAACGTGTTTTTCATACTCCTCGACAGCCTCTTCTGGTGATGAAAATCGTTGACCGCGTAATTGGTTCTTAATTTTTGGGAACAGAAAAAAGTCACAAGGTGCCAGGTCGGGACTATATGCAGGATGACTCATGAGTTCTACATTGTTCGCCTTCAAAAAGTCGTTTGTCTGTCTGGCCGTGTGAGAACTAGCATTGTCGTGGTGCAGGATGATACGGCGTTTACGGTTATTTTTACGGAGTTCGTCAATAACTTCCGGCAAACAAATGGTCGTGTACCAGTCACTATTCACTGTACGACGATTCTCTAAAGCAACAGTAGCCACGTGTCCAGTTTTATTAAAAAAAGAAGCAATCATCAATCAGCTTAGATGCACTTTTCACGCGCGCCACTTTGGTTGGTTTCCGCTCATCTTGAAAGACCCATACGCTCGATTGCTGCTTTGTTTTGGGATCGTAGCAATAAATCCATGTTTCGTCACCTGTTACTATGTCCCACACCAAATTTGACGCACCTTCGTTGAATCTGGTAAGCATGGCACTGCACCAAGTGACGCGGTCCGTTTTTTGAGCCTCGGTCAAGTTGTGTGGGATCCACCGCGAGCACAGCTTTCTCACACCCAAATGTTTGTGTAGGATTAATTGTATTTGACTCATGCCTATTTCTAAGGATGCGCGAATTTCATGGTAGGTCACATGCCTGTCTGTTTCAATCATACGGCGCACAGCATCGATATTTTTGTTGGTCACAGCGGTGGACGGCCGACCATCGCGAGATTCGTCACTGAGATTGATACGACCACGCTTGAATTCTGCAAACCAGCTATAAACAGTTGTCTTGCATGGTGCTTCATTGCCAAAAGCTGTTTCAAGCCGAGCGATGCTCTGTTGAGCTGTCAAATTACACTTAAAATCGTAGAAAATCATACTACGAAAATTTTCCCGAGTTAAATCCATGTTGATGCAGACACACAATTTTTTAAATGGCGACACAATGTAAAAACAAAAGACAGTCAGATGAAACAAACTGCATTCTACAGCCAAATAGTTCTATTTGCAAATGTTGCAATAAATTTTTAAATATTGTTTATATAAGTGGCCAGTTCCGGAAACTTATAGTGCGCCCTATGTACCTACATATAAGTATACATAAGTACTTTACCTGTTTATACAAACTTTACGCAGTAAAAAAATAGTAGGTCTCTTGTTATTATATGTATCAAAGAGCAAAAAAAAAACCTCCTATATCTTTGTATCTAACCATAATTAATAAATTTTAATTTTTTATTTATAAAGCTGCAGGATACTCGGGATGGAGAAATTCAGAACAATTTTTTGAAATGTACCAAAGAGGCTTCTTAGCGCCATTATTGCGCCGCGCAATTTTCATATTTCCTCTAAACTAACTCCAAATTCAAACTAACTATACTATTACGTTACGCAGAGTAATAATATTCTACGTCGTATACTAACATAGTGCATACTAGTGTTGTCCATTATCGATATTTTCTCGTATAGATAATTTCAAAACACATAATTTGCTGATTTACGCATAGATACGCATTTTTGTGATCGAAAGGTTCCGGGTTCCAATTCCAATAAATACCTTCAAAACTATAACACCGATCAGTTCTTAAGTCTGAAATGAGAGAAGAAGGAGAAGAAAAAACAATACATGATTTTATTTATACCTATGTATAAATTTATTTAATACTCAAAAAAGAAAATTAAATACACCTTTTATTAACCGAGCGAGCGAAGCGAGCGAAGCGTCTCAGCTTCGAGATTAGCCAAAAATACTTTTGTCCGTCTGTCTGTCTGTCTGTCTGTCTGTTCTCGCCTACAGGTCGCATTTCTTAACCGATTCTCATGAAATTTTGTAAGCAGGTTCAGCAACTAAATAGAGTTTTTTTGTCGAGCCAGTTTTTCGAATTTTTTTTAAATGGCGGAATTGTGGGGGTTTAAAATTTTAAAACTGTCATATATCCGCCATTTCAAAATATTTTCAAAAATGTTATTTGACTTTTTTGTTGCCATTATAAAAACGCAATTTTTTATTTGAACAACTTTTTTGTCTGAACAACTTTTTGTACGTTATACTTGAACGGGTTAAGGGTGACTCGCGAATTCTAGCTGACTGAGCCGTGACAGATATACAATACAAATCTTTTTAAAAAATATACTGAAACTATTTAAGGGTGAATTCAGTCAGGGTTACTGAACAACTTTCTTAAAAATGCATGTCTCCCGTGGAAATCAAACCCGCGACTTCCGAGTCACAAGGCCAATTGAATGTCTTGACCACTATTTTTAAGAAAGGAAGAAAAATGTTAAACATTTTTTTGTTGCGTAAATTCAAAACCATACAGTTCACAAAAAAATCAATAGATGACGCAACAAAAATTATAAAACTTCTAAAACTCGGTATGGTTATTTTTTTAAAGTTTAAAAGTTTGATTCTTTTCGTTGTCTTGCTTGATTAAAATTTTGTTTAATTTGTTTGGTCGGTTAATTGTGTTCAAGACAATTATGTCGTGTATAACGTGTATTGGATAGCTTGCTGGCTTGCTTGCTTTACTTGGTAGTAGAAGATAGATACCTTGTATGAGTAGAAAAATCATTTTTTTTTTTTCAATATTACAAAGATTTAGGTTTACCGCATTAGGGGTCAGCAAAAGCTAGCAAATGTAAGGGGTGGGTAATGGGTTTAGTAAGGAGGGGTATACTTCAATGGGGCTTAAGCGTAAAGGATAGGCGGTAGGCCTGTGTACTTTCTTCCCAACAGTATAGTTTCAAAACCCTCAAGTGGCTTTTGCTAAGCCAGGAAAACGATAAAAAATATCGGTTATTCCATGGTTGTAAAGTTATAAAGGCTCGCGAGGTCTACTGTTCTCACAGAACTACTAGTATTAGTCTTCACTCGAACTTTTTCATCACACAAATGTCATATTGCGTCACATTTTCCGGGTCTTTTATTTTCTAAATTTATCAAAGTCACACAATTATCCATGCACAATATTGCGAGTAATTATGTTTTTTCCGTAGCAAAGAACACAAAAATCCTGACCTGCATCATTGTAAAATATGTTGATGATGATTGTTTAATTAAATAGGTAAATGTTTTGTAAACGAGCATTGTGAGTCTTGTGCAGTATGGACTATCGTATTGTCGATGTTAGATATATGCACGTTTCATGCACTAGGAAAGACATCCAAATGGCATCAGTCATTTTAATCCAACCAACCAAGTTAAATTGGAACACAATCATACCAAGAAAAGGAGCTATGACCAGATATTTAATTTCCCAGGATAAAAAGACATCAGTCTGACCTAATGACACTCATTTAGTGACACCACGATAAAATCAAGAAAAGAATAGGTACGATTACTTGTTTCAGTCACTCATATAGCAAAAATCATTTTCGTCGTGTGAGTAAGATTGCTAATGTCAGTTATTACTTAAAATTACTAAATAATCAGGTATCTTTTTATATATCTTATCTCTGTATACTAACTTACCGCATCTGTCCCTCTCCTACGAAACGCACGTTCCGTTCCATTCATACTTTACTTGGCTTCTTTTGAGTAGGTAAATAAAATTAGCTAAATTAAAATGAAGTATTTTTAAAGTAGGTAGTTTATTTCTTTCAACAAAATGTACGTACTTACTCAATTTTACTCTCCATACTTATTACAACAATAATGTTAATATAGGTATAATTGGATTGTTCAAAGTTTCAAATCGACTAGTTTGTTCATGTACACGAATATTTATAAATTTCAGTCTTATTTTATCTTCTAGTTAATATATTCACTCGTTTCTAGGGTCCTTTTTAGGCGACTAAGCAAGTAGTTCTGTCAAACACATACATAATATGAACTTAATAATTAAATGATTGCCATACCCTGAATTATCAGGCGCCATTTAGTCTTTCGATTCAGAAACCTTATAAATTGTATTTTCAACCTGAATATAATTATTTAAATCTTCATCCGTGACATCAGACTGTGCTGATAGATCCTTGTCATAAATCCTCCCCCAAATTCCAAATGCTATCAAATCATTCTGAGGGTTGTTTAACTTATAAACAATTTTTTCCCGAGTTTCACTTATCTTATTTTCATGTCCTTGTGATGATTCTGTATATGTGAAGTTATAGGAATCGAGTGGGAATTTGTTTATTCTTAAGGAAACTGGGAAATATACAATGTTATCGCAATCCAAAGAGGAATTGTAACGATGGGCGTAGGTTGTCATCTCTATTTGTAACTCTTCAAACTCTACGTTCGCGTTCCCGGGGCTGAACCTGAAAAATGTATCTATTTTAATATCAGGAACAATTACAACAATATCCTAAAGGATGTTTTTGGGTATCCGTGCATCAATCGACAGCTCCTTTCACTAATGATTATGATGAGGAATCGGTAAGGACTACGGAAATTCAAAGCTGAAGATGTAAAGTCTTGCTTGAGAGAGATTGACGTCAACAGTTGTGTAAAATCCATAAAGAAGCGATAACTGTCCTACTAAACTTCGAAGTTCTAAACGACGATTTACCGTATTCATAAAGTTTACAATATGTAACGAAAACCCTGTCCGATCCTTAAAGATGCATTCAGACTGTCAATATGAGCAACTTTTCTTATGGGACTAATGCTTGAAACTTGAAAAAAAATCGTCATTTTGATGTAAAAGTGTTCAGCTGGCCCGGCAAGAAAATGTCGATTTTTTTTAGAGTTTCAATCTTTGGTCCCATAGGAAAAGTTGTTCATATTTCATATTGACGGTCTGAGTTGCTCCTACAAGCGGGCTGGGTTTTTGTTACATATTGTATAAAAACGATTTAAGTGAATTAGAAAGTATGAATTAACGAATTACTCAATATCGCATGTTTCTCATTGCGAAGCGTTTATTATTACCTAAGAGATATTATCAAAGAAAAACCGTACTTTTACGGACTCCGCTTTTCAAAAATGGGTTCAAAGATGGGATGGAGTGTTGTCCACTAAAATACTGGTAAAGTAAGAGAGCAACCTATTATTCTGTACAATTTGTATCTGATGAACAATAAAGATTAAATATATAAAATAAGCAGCAAACCTGTACGGACAGCTGGCAGCATCATCGTCTCTGCAGGCCACGATGGAGCAGGCTGCCACGCCCAGCGTCCTCTTTGAGTAGGTATTGGTCGCGTCTTGCACAAACGCACGATATTTATGGGCCTGTTTGGGAAATAACTATGTTATTGGAAAATTATATTTCCATATAATATTACCAGCAGCAGTATGGATAGTATATCTTGTGCAAGCTTTCCATCTTCTCGTCCACTATCACGCTAAAAGTGGCCTTTAGACCTTGCGCCTTTAGACAGAGCCCAGCTGTCTGATGTCTGCTTAGAATCGCCCCAAGTCCCAAAATGCCCTGTCTGCCCCATTAAAGATAAAGGCGTAATAATGCATTTTAAATAGACAACGGGAAAACTACTTTTCCGATTCCTATTTTCTATATGTTTACCCACGAAATTCCATAGCTCGCTTAAAAGTATCCATATTATCTGAATAATGATATCTGACCTGTCCTATCTGCTTGACTCTGACAGTGAATTTGCAACTGACGTCCTTGTCAACTATCGTGAACTCCTGGAACCCTGTCACCAACTCTTTTGAGATACGACTGGCTAAGAAGATGTCTTTGTTCAGTAGCAACTCATCAGGGTCGGATGGTTTGTCGAAGAGTGGCCCGGGGTAAGCGCCAGTGACCTATAAAAAATCATCAGGTCATAAAATGGTAAACAAATCTCATGTTTCATCTTAACTTCTTCTTCCCTTTGGACCTTTTTCATGACGAGTATTATTGTTCAATTCTGTACTAATAAATAAAATAACCATTTATTCTTCTACCAGTTACAAATGGTGTCAAATATTTTTCTAAAAACAATAAATTAGATTAGATGCATGCGATGAAACACGTAGTGTTTTTAATATTTTCTTTGGATGGAACGTCAAATTTATACTTATGCATGTCATAGTGTTTTATTTAGCACATATTAGTGTTTTATTTAAATAATTTATTCAATTGACAATTTAATCATAAGATTTATTTGTCATTTAAAATAAAAATCTTTAATGTCTTTTATTCCTCGTAATCTGTTGCGTCTTTTATTCCTCGTAAGAAGAAATCGCCTCTTTGGCGTGAAAGCCTACGCCAAAGAGGCGACTTCTTCTTTCCAAGCTTCCCACCACATTCCCTCTCTAGTCTTATGCACTTAGTCATGTCCTGATATTTTCCTAAACATATCTCGCGATCTTGTTTTAGTCCTTCCTTTGCTTGTTTTGTTGTTTCTTGGAATCCATTCTGTCATCATCTTAGCCAGACTGGAATTGTTTATTCTGTATAACTATGTGTCCTGCCCATTTCCATTTCAGTTGTTTTGTTCTGCAGGTACCCAACGTCTGTCACTCGCGTTCTAGCTCTAATTTTCTTGTTGTTAATTTTGTCCGATATTTTATACCTAGCATGCTTCTCTATGCGCCTTTGACATACAGCGCTGTTTGTCGCTGTATGTTCAATACTGTATAAAATGAAATTCTGATAGGCCAACTGTTTCCTCCACCTGTTCTGAGATACAAGCTCTGCTTTATCATTCTGCTAACCATATACAAGTACATGTGATATGTCGTAATGTAAAATTGTGAAATATAATAAATAAGTTCTTAATTATTGTTTTTAACCTACTGGAGGTGGGCATTCTTTATCTTCTGCATTTTCCATTTAACAAGATTATGCACTACATGGAGGGTATGAACATCTTTAAGGTCTTTTTAGACCGTAGTTAACCAAGTGGCGAGTGATTTCCTAAGTGAGAGCTTTCTTACAGTAACCACTGTGACGACGGAACAGCACCTCACCGCACCGCGCCCCGCGCCATCCATATACAAGCGATTGCGAGTCATACTCAGTCTCTTTGGTCTACTCGTGAAGCCGTGTCGCAGCACACAAAAGCTGAGTACTTCTATTTCTCCCGGATCGACGAATCTCGTAGCCTGCTAACCCACGACCCTATTTGTAACTAGTCTCAGTGCTCTTTTCTTAAAGTTATCAATTGTTAAAATCTGAATTAAAAAGTTTGGTACTCCTAATATTGTTTCTTTTAAATAAATCATAACGTCACACTACACTGAAGCAACCACATTTACAGAATAAGAAACATCTTTTTAATAGTTACAGTAAGATTACCTTTCCTGGCACTTTGGGCACTCTCTGAACCAACAATCTCGTGGAGGGCACGCCAGTCATTATGCTGACTAAAGCCCCAGCTTTACCCGAATAAATGCCTGAACCTGAAACAGGTGAAATCATTAGACTTTCACCTATTTTGAAAAAAATAGAGGTTCTAAATTGTTTATATTTTTATCTTGATCATAATTTGAGTCATTCGTAAACCGATTTGGGATTTTATCCAATCGTTTCAGTTTTGGTTTTAAAATTAAATCACTGCATTATGTCATCCAAGTAAACGCAATTGCATATTACGCTTTCCTGTGACTTCAGTTATGTTTACGTTTGCTAGAATGGCAGTAAGATTGTTTTTAACCGACTTCGAAAAAGAATTTTAGGTTTAGGTTATCAATTCGTCGGAATCTTTTATTTTATGTATGTTCACCGTTTATTCGAAGACGGCTGAACCGATTTGGAAAATTATTTTTTGTTCGAAAGTGCACACTTGTCAGGCGGTCGGTCGTATCGGAGGTGAAGTCAGTTCTTATTTTTTTTAAAATATTGCAAAAAAGGTATAAATTGCAAAGTCGATGTTACAAGAAACAATAGAGGAACTTGCCCTACAAATTGATAGGAAAGGGACGAGGATAAAGATGAGTATTACCAGCAGTTCCAACATGGATGTTGTTTGCGTTGGCTGCAATAAAGTTTACGTTCATGATGTAGGCGTAGGCTTGCTGGGATTCCACGGCTGAAAAAATACATCACCATGAGATTATTTCGAAGTCATTGTAATTATATCTACAAATGACATGTTAATATAGTTAGTAACAGTTCACTCATATTCATAAATTGATTCATAATCATAAAGTGATTACATTTTAAGTAGTTACTTGCAGGTCTAACTTGGTAGGAGGATCGATCACCCCGGAATGAAAATTGTACCACTTTCATAGGTAGGTCATTGGTTTTAGCAGATTTTTATACGGCGATTATGTATTTTCTTCCAGTAAACCAACTGGTGTTGACGAGAAAAATAAACATAAGAAGGGGGTAAAAAATGTTATCAATTCATAGAAACATTGCGAGAAAACCTGCACAGTAGAGACTAAAGTTTATCTCTGCCATGAATAAGTAGTCATAGTTCCCCAGGGAAGTATCTTAGGCCCTACCTTGTTTTCAATTTACATCAACGACCTATGTAATCTGAATCTACAAGGGGGGAAAATAATTTCGTATGCCGACGACACAGCTCTTTTATTTTCTGCTAACTCAGTTGATGAAGTCTTTAAACTTGCGCAACAAGGTTTTAATGTTGTAAATAATTGGCTTCAGCAGCGTCTACTAAATTTAAACACTGAAAAGACTAACTTTATTCAGTTTTCCATGCGCCATTTGCACTCATCTCATTCTAACACAAAAATGTTTGCACATCACTGCACAAACCCTGCAACTAACACGTGCGAGTGCCCAGTTATTTCTAGCACCGACAAAACAAAATATTTGGGTATTGTACTTGACAAAACACTTTCTTTCAAGCATCACATTGAAATCTTATATGACAGAATCCGTAAGTTAATATTTTTCTTCAAAAAATTACGCTCTATTGCGGACTCAAAAACAATTAGACAAGTGTATTTTGCACTTTGTCAATCAGTATTAACTTATTATATAACCTCATGGGGAGGCACAGCTAAAACATCCCTACTAATTATTGACAGAGCTCAGCGAGCCATTCTTAAGGTGTCTACTTTCCGCCCTTTCCTTTTTCCCACAGACCTGCTCTATCAATCCTGTAAGGTATTAACAGTTAGACAATTATTTATATTAAGCACAATCCTCAAACAGCACGCCGCACTACCATGCAGCACTTAACTGACGAACAAAAGACGGAAAGATATTGTTTGCACAAATAATGTTCAAACAAAGCACGCCTTCTCCTCTCGATTTTTTCTATTCCTTGGCCCACTTCTCTACAATAGACTTAATAAAAAACTAGGTTTTCATCCCCTCACTTATAGTACAACTAAGAAAATTCTTCAAGAAGCCCTAATTAATATGGCCTACGAATAAACAGAGGAATTGCTAATAGTTTTAAAATGATAAGCGTTTCATTTGTTTATAATATATTATTTTTTATTTTCTTTAATTTTATTCCTAACGATTATAATATCATTGTAAGTGTAATTGTTTATTAAGTTTATTATGAGTATATAATACGTGTGTCTTGTGTAACGCCTGAAATACAGGATGATTTTCATCCTAGCTCAGGTACCGTTAGATTATAATATATATCCTTAAGGGGCTACCTGAATTTTCCGGGGTCCAGTGCTGCCCCCTTTTGAAATAAATCCATTGAAAGGAAACGGAGATTTCATTTAAAATTTTGCGTTGATCAGACCTAGATAACCCTTCAAACTATTTTATGAACTATTGTTTACAGTTTAAAATGAGAACGTGAAGCTTTTCTACGCACGATTGCGAAAAACGGCCACTTTTAGCGTATGTGCGTAGAAAAGCTTCATGTTCCCACTTCTAACAGTAAACAGTAGTTCATAAAATAGTTTGAAGGGTTATCTAGAGTCTGATCAAGCCAAATTTTTAAATGATATCTCCGTTTTCTTTCAAATGATTTATTTTAGATGGGGGCAGCACTGGACCCCGGAAAATTCAGGTAGCCCCTTAATGTATCTTTGGGGAATTGTGAGACCCAGCCAAACACACTAGTAGATATTCATTTACAACAACAAAATTCATTTACAACATTACGTTTATTGTCTTTATCACCTCACAACAACTTAGAAAGAAATAATATGTACGTAATGGAAACGAGTCACAAAATACATAGAAAATAAGATTGCGTTCGAGTTTTTGACGTAAGTGCAAAGACGTGTCGTATGTAGTGCGTGCGTGTAAAACAAGATGGCGTGCCCGCCGGATTTCCGGTAGGGGTTGCCGTATGCACAATTACCGTGGCGATTGTGGCGCCACATATCAATAATGTGTTCCTTATAAAATGTCTAGCTCCTAATTATTTGAATAAAAATTTTATTATTATTATGTTGGTACGCTTTTCAGCCACGGATCCATGGGGAACCGGCCCTTTGAAGCGTTCATGGGGCCAAAGCCAACATGAAGAGGCCTTTTAGTACCTTTTTATCTAAAATGTGAGATGGCTGCATCTATGGAGGTCTATTCCTTAATGTACCATTAAGATGAACTAACGAACAGTCCTCCACAGCTGCCAAACTATTGCCAGGGAGGGATTTATTTGGTTTGGGCTTTATGGATGGGATGTTAGTGGACCGGATAACTGGGTTATGGAGTGAGATACGGACATCTACCTGCTGCTCGTTGGCTACACTGCCTGTGGGCACCCTAATTAGCCACAAAGATGCGGCCAGGGCGCAACACAATGTGAGCAGCTGAGGGTGTCGAGAGGTGCGGCTCCGGTTTCACCATCACGGGACTTATCCCTGAGAGTGGGTTTCCCCGTTATTACGCCATTACACGCAATACACTTCCACCCTGAAGCGTATGTTCTGCTCTTGCGACTTCACTCTGGCCGGCCAGCTAAGGCAAGACAGAGGCGGGGGGTGTGTTACTGTGTGTATGTGTGTGTAGGCGCATGTGTGTATGGTCCCCCTGGAGGTAGGGTACGTGGTCTCGCCACTCACCATCAGCTCGCCACAAGCTGCCCTGCGTTGACTGACTGCACTGGGAATCCAGTGGGCGATGGGGTCGCCACGTCCCGACGCCTTTTTATTATTATTATTATTGTGTGCGACTCTTTCCATACAACAAGACCGACAAGAGTCTAGTAAGTTAGAGTAGCATAAATAAGTAATAAAAAAAGTGTTAAATCTCCAAAATAAAGTCCGTACCGAGATAGCGTAATTATCGAAAATGTTAATAAACTTAATTTGTAATTGATTAATGCAGTAGTTTTTGCATAAAACCCCTTTTCTCAAAGGACTTTACGTATATTTTTACGCGCTCGGTTTACCGTGAATTATCGTTCAATTTCACCTCACTGCTTCGCCCGAACACAATGTTAGCGTCACAATGTGAGACAGCATGCTTTTAGGCCGCGCCCACCTTTGACTTCTAGCCCGCGACTAGTTCAATCTTAAGGCACATTTAGACGGTGCAAGTTTCTTGCCTGTTGCATACCATTTTGTAGAAGCAATAATTTTTTTGCATTGCTGACGTTTCGTTTAGACCATGCAAGTTATCTTTTGCTTTAATTTAATTGTATGCAACGGACAAAAAACTTGCACCGTGTAAATGGTCTTTTACATATAGACAGACATTCACCTGTCAAATAAGGTATCTCAGAGAACCACATAGTGGAGAATATGATGTCCGTGAGGTTGTGTTTCTGCACCACCTGGATGGCCGGCACCTGGAACATCACGTCGAAGCAGATGAAGTGGCCGAACGTCACGCCGAAGTCTGTCTCGAACACGCCCAGGTCTGGCTTTAGAGCGGGGTAGCGTGTCGCTTCGCCGAATAGGTTGATTTTACGGTATCTGGAAATAATAGTCTCTTATAAATACTTATTCAAAAATTTGTTTTTACTCATGGATAAGTTGCAAACCAGTTTTTTCTTACTAATAAGTTATGATTGCTTACAATCAATAAGTTACGATTGATTGATTGCCTTTGTTTATAACTTATACAATCTTCGCGGGCGAATAATCAGCTAACCATTAAGTAACTTTATGAGTTTTGTTAAACTTTGTGACTTAATGTATTCTAAGTTTTAACTTTTATTAATCAGCTAAAAAATATGTTTTCCGTATAAAGATATTTGACCCTGACTCAACGGTATTTTCATAAAGTTAATACTTGTAGATAAGGACCAATTAAACATATCCAAAAGAAGTATAATAAGTAATCTACAGATTATATTAGTGGGTGGACATAGACTGGATATCAGCCCCGGCAGATGTGGTAGACCTAAGAAATGTATGGCTTGACGTCGTCAAAGATAACATGCGTGCCAATGTTCTACTACAAAGGATATATGCCGTGCGAAGTGAAAAAATAAAAGCTGGAAAGCGAGCCATTCACAGCATTACAACTGAGGATGCAAATGGGAATACGCTGAGATGAGAAAGAGAATACATTCGTGGACAGTCTACGACTAAAATAAATGGTAATAAACTGTTTGATCACCTGTCAATAACCGCCCCAGTCCTGTCAAATACCACATTGGTGTTGAAATGGTAGACCTTCTTTTCTGGACAGTATTCGCCTGGAGCATTATTGCAATCCATCCGTTCTTGCACGTTGATCACCACGTAGATCTGGTTGCCTCTGGCGGCTTTCGAAATAGCGACGATTGGCTAGAAATAGATAAAAAATTAAATTCTACACAAAAATTAACACATTCGCGTACTTCAAACAAGAATGAACAATGGTTCTAAGGCCTAATTACTGCCCGAGAATGGGTTTGATAAATCACTCTTTTATTCCCTCTTCTTATATGTCCGGTTTGGGTATTATCCTGGGTCGAAAATAAATTATTTTGTACTGATATTAAAATAAAACGTCGCAAAATAATGTAATTTGTCATTGAACGTATAGATTTTAACGCGTTTTAAGAATATTATTAAAGAAAAACTGATAATAAGAGCGCGCTTGACTCAAAGAAACTATGACGTCATCTGCAAATCCCATAGAAAATGTTTGTTTTGACGTTTAGAAAAAAGGATCTGATTTGACATGTTGGAAAATAGCGGCTTACCTTTTCTTTTCCTTCAAGCGAATAAAAGGCAATAACAATAGTACCTATTTAGGTAATAACTGATAAGTGCCACTTTATTACTTCATCATCATCATTTCGTTTTACCTTTGACTCAGTGCATTTATCAGGATCATATATCACACTCGAAATATAAATAACCGATTTTTTAAACATATAAAAAAAGAAAGAAAGAAAAATTGATTATTTTAGGTACTGTCCCGCTGCTGGGCTGGGCAAAGGTCTCTCCCATTTTCCTGAATTAAATGAAACGTCATTGACATGAATAAATGACCTGACCAAGGTCGCTGGAAAGCGCTGGATGCAGTCCGCTCTTGATCGGTCGTTTTGGAAATCTTTGGGAGAGGCCTATGTCCAGCAGACGTTATGCGGCTGAAATGATGATGATGACATGAATTTAATCAAGAAAAATGATGCTTTAACGGTACACTTGCTTACCTCATCATACAAGTCTGGTTTGAGTGCAGGTATCGGATATTCGAGTAGAAGACCATGAATCGGAACCCTGACGAACTCGGACTTCCTCACCAGCGTCATCTCGGGAAACACCGCCACGTCTGCATCCTGAAAACAGGTAAGAAGAATTGCTAGTTGCAGTGGACCAACTCATCCATCCATCAAGGTTATATGAATGAGACTTGTTTTAGTATGCGGAGTATGCCCACATAGATCTGTTGTTCTCAGTGCTACTTCATAATATTTGTGTGAAATAATGAAAACGCTAAAAGGCCGTGAGCTGCTGCACTACTGAGTTACGACGCCAGACAGGCGGCCGGCCGTTCCATATCGAGCGAGTATTTCTTTTTAGGGTTCCGTACCCAGAAGGTAAAACCGGGACCATATTACTGAGACTCCGCTGTCTGTCTGTCTCTCTGTGAATAGGCTGTATCTCATGAACAGCGATGCTAGCAGTTGAAATTTTCACAGATGATGTAGGTAATTCTGTTGCCGCTATAACTACAAATACTAAAAACAGAATAAAATAAATATTAAAAAGAGGCTCCCGTATAAGAAACGTGAGTTTTTTTATAGACAAGGATACGGAACCCTTCGTGCGCGATTTCGACCTGCACTTGGTCGTCGTCTTTAGCATCCATGTGACCAACATTCCATATTTGGAAAAGAGACGAGGAATCAAAAATAAAATGCCGTGGTGGATCTGCAAAGTTTTGCAGAAAAAACCGCGTGAAGAGCTCCTCGCTCCTCTGTAGCCTTCACGTTCAAAGAGAGCTGATAGTGGTACCTTTTCTGCTGCAGATTTTATGTAATGAATATATTCCTGAAGAGCTTTTGTTGAGTCCTTCGTCAGTTTGAATTCCACCACTGCAGCCACATAACTGTCACTTTCGGGAGTCGATTTCTGGAAAGAAAAAACACATTGTGATAATTTAGGAGCAGGAGTCTATTAAAAAAATACCTCCTGCATGAAAGTTTAAACGCATTGAATAATTCATTGTTTACGTCATCTTTTAGAGCAGTAGTTATTTTTAATATCAACACGACAAACGTGCCTGTATATCTCTACGATATCGTCACTTACATTGTTACAAGCTTTTATTTAGTTTCACCTGTCCCGTTGTTTATCTGTCTGTAATCAAATCTTGCAAGTTAAATTTGACCCACTTCCCGGTTTCGAATTGAGTTGAAATTTTGCACGCATACGATACCTATCGCGTGGAACTGATGACATAGAGCTGATCTAATGATGGAGCCGGAAGGTGGCCATAGGAGCTCTGTAATGAAATGACGAATCCCCATCAAGTTTGGGCTTGTTTTATTCTTCTTAAGTAGCACTGTAGATAAAGGCTTGTATTAAATAATATTTTTTTAAATAATAGCTTGTTTTCTGTTGCATCAGTAGTTACGATGTTCGTAGCGGATTTTATCTCTTTTTACAATGAAGATAATTAAAAAAGCAATAATTTTGATATCAGCTCTAAATAAGACAAGCTCCCACTCATCTATCTAAAAGGGAAAACAGTGTTCCACTCCTAAATGCTATCTTATCTCAAAGATTATTATGTTATTTAGGCAATAAAAGATGAGGTTTATTAATTTAGATTTTTGCAAAATTTGCTAAAATAAATAAAAAATTAAAAGGAAATCCTAAAATAACAACATACTAAAAACTATTGAGCTTAGATATCATTTAGGAGAAACGTTTCTTAACTTATTATCCGTACTACTTTTTATCATATTTACTCGAGTACGTAATATATAAATTGACAATTACATAGGTACTCTTTTCTCGTACACACTTACTTATCGCTCCATGAGTCACTCCAGTCCAGGGACTTCCCTTTATCCAACCAAAGTAAATACCTTCTGACAGAATATTCCATTGCCTTTTCCTTATACCTTTACATACTAACTATGCATATTGCATAACGTTATGTATGTTTATCCGACAAGGAAGACCGTTAGCTGACACGCGCATACCAAGCCCACGCCTAGCGCACGACAAGCAGGATTGAATTTTTTGCATGTAATTTGAGTCCTATCTATCATTTACAATATAACTCAAATTGCATTTACCGAAGTCTAGTAGGAGCAAGAATCGGGCGGACGCGAGGCGGAGGCAAGGCTAAGCAAGGCGCAGGCAAGGCGAGTGCGTGACGTAGGCGAGTCGTTCGCGTGTTGACTTCGGTTAATGCAATTTGATTTGTATTGATAAATAAATAAATATAAATATAGGGACAAATAACACTGCTTGAGCGAGCCCCAAAGTAAGTTCGAGACTTGTGTTATGGAATGGAATATTTTATAACAAAAGAAAAACAAGATAAACATCCAAGACACAGGACAAATTGAAAAAGGCCATTTTCCAACTTGCTCTGACCTAGGATCGAACCCGGGACCTCTGGGTGGCGGATTAGCATGGTGACCACTACGCCACGGAGGTCTTCAGTCAAAAATAGGATGTGTGATAAGTTAATACTCAAATTATATGCAACAAATTTCAAGACGCGCCGGTCATGATCTTGGCGTAGGCTTAGCGTGCGCGTGTGGTCCGAACACGCCCTTATTGTAAACTTTATTTTAATGAATCAAGTATACGCCACCAAATATCGATCTAACAAGAATGTGAAAAAAGCAAAGCAAAAACACCAAATCACAACTTTGATAATACGGCTTAGAAACCGTATTATACAATCGAAAAGCAAATGAATACAGTAACAAAGGAACAAACGATATGCATATAATGAACAAAACAAAATGCGTCACAGATTCATTGCCACTGATAGCGGAGTCAACAGCCGGATAAATTATGTGAAACAAATGAGCTTGTTTCATAAAAGTAAGGTACTCGTAATAAACTAAGTTATTATATAATATACTAAGTTAATAGGAATATACTGACATATGGATCTGAAACGTGGTCCCTTTCTATGGGTCTCATACGAAGGCTCAAGGTCGCTCACCGCGCTATGGAGAGGGCAATGCTCGGTGTTTCTCTACGTGATCGAATCCGAAATGAGGAAATTCGTAGACGAACAAAGGTCACTGACATAGCACAGCGGATTAGTTCGTTGAAGTGGCAGTGGGCAAGGCAAAAAGGTTCTTGAATGGCGACCGCGTACTGGCAAGCGAAGCGTAGGACACCCACCCACAAGGTGGTCAGACGATCTGACCAAGGTCGCTGCAAAGCGCTGGATGCAGGCCGCTCTTGATCAGTCATTTTGGAAATCCTTGGGAGAGGCCTATGTCCAGCAGTGGACGTTATGCGGTTGAAATGATGATGATGATGATGAATATACTAAGTAAGTAGGTAAGTACATACTTCTTGATATAATAATAGATAAATGTCATACTCAATCTAACGTCGTTTACAATTTTGAAGTATATAAAGCAGACTACTTTACTCTTTTGTGATGTAGTAAATAAATAGGATTACTAGGATGTTTTTTTATGCACAGTCTAACAAAATATACTTAAAAATATATTAACGGTGAATTTGATACTGAACAACTTTCACTGAGGAACATATAGCAAAATAGAAAAACCCATTTATTTAACTAATTCAAATTCAAATGTTTATTTCAGTAATAATACCTTTACAGGCACTTTTACGCGTCAATAAGTATAGTTTCCATGACGTATAGTGCATATAAAAATCTAATATATTTTGCCGGACGGACTTTTTCATATTATTATAATTTCTTTTGATTAATAAATACTATAAAATAATCCAATGTTGACACATTATAACATGTCATACAAGATACCTACGAGATAAAACGGTTAAAAACTACTACACTCACTACGGGAAAATACTCGTACTTATTGAAAAGTATGAATTATCCAATTAATCCAAGCTCGACGGTCATTTACGAATTACAATTTATATATTTTTAAATGTGCTAATAAAGATAAAAGAAAAAAAGGTTTGGCCCGCACTTTTTTTGTATGTAAAATTCGTTGTATAAATTTATTGCATACAAATTGAAGCCAATATCACCCGGAACCATAATGATGAAATGATTGACATCTCATTCATTTGTAAAAATTTGACAAGCAGTTTGGATGCTACAGTGGAACTATCCTACCTACACACCTATTACATACATAACTATGTATGTACATACATAGGCTGCTAAAATCATTAGTCAATGATCCTTCCTCTTGGCTTCGGCGTAGTCGGGCAAAAAACGACGTCCCCTGAAGCGTCTATTTCAAGTCTTAGAACTTTAAGACTACTGGACCGATTTTGATGCCGTCTTTACTTTTTTACAAGAAATATTGGGGAAAAAACACCACTTAATCTAATGCAAGTCTTAATTGATATTAAACAACAATGAGAACAGACAACAACAATACTAAATAAATATCAACTCAACTTAAGACTACTTACTTGATCAGAAAAATTAACAGCGATGAAAAATAAACACACAAATGTCAATACCACTTTCATTTTCACACACACCGGCAACTCTATCAAAATATAAATATACCGTGTACCAGTTATCTAGCAAACCTTACTAGTAAAAACGTGCGTCGATGCGGACTACACGCCTGGTTCTGAACTGCCCTTGTTTTGTTTATTTGTGTGTGTCGGCCTTTGACAAAAATACTGAAGATGTAGCAAAAGCTCTCGATAAAGGTCAACAAAAAATAACAGGGCAAGTGCGAGTTGAACTCGCGTGGAGAGGGTTCCGTACAATACCAAAGATTTTCCGTAAGTGAACGTATTATATTGAGTTCACTACTTAATTTTCAATTGATAGAATTCTTATATTATTTTTCCTGTAATCTTCAAGTAATAAACTACATTATGTATTTTTTTTTCTAAATTTTAGGCTCAGTAGTATCGGAGATCGAGGGGGAATGGTCAGTTTTCGTCTTTTTTCGTAAATAAAATCAAAACTATTTATCTTAAAATAATAACAAAAATATATTTGAGATTCTCATAACAAGCCCTTTCATTTGGTATATTACACAGTAAGGTTTGCAAAACTTTTTTTTTCAAGTTCCTAATTTGACCCTCGAAAATTGCCCTTTTTTTAAAAATATGTTTATTTACTTATTTTTCCTGTAATTTACAAGCAATGAACCATATTTTGAATTTTTTTCGAAATTTTTGGTTTAGTAGTTTCGGAGATCAGAGGGGGGATGGTAAATTTTCGTCTTCTTTCACGAATAAAATCAAAACTATTTATTTTAAAATAATAACAAAAATATATTTAAAATCCTCATAATAAGCCCTTTCATTTGATATATAACACAGTACGGTTTGCAAAACTTTTATTTTTAATTTCCTAATTTATCCATCGAAAATTACCCTTATTTAAAAAAAAATATTTACTTTGCACATTTATGTTTGGGTCGTAGGATTACACCATCCTACCAAATTTCACCAGATTGGGTCTAGTAGATTCGGAGCAAATTGGCTGTGACAGACGGACGGACAGACAGGGTTCAGTTCAGACTATAAGGGTTCAGTTTTTCATTTTTTGTACAGAACCCTAAAAAACAAATGCAAGTACTCGTACGTGGCGCCGCGTGTGTTTCAACAGTACGAACAAGTTAACTTACTACAATTCATATTCTAGTAGATAATTTTACTAATCATTGCCCAAGACAAAGAGACGTTCAAACAGGGTACTTTTTAACAATAAGCCAAATTTCTGATGCAAGTTCAGTCCATGATACTGTACTTCTTTCTATAAAAAATAAAAATTTTGAACGAAAAGAAGAAGAAAATTGTTGACTTTTGAAAAAACCTTTACGTATCAAAATATTCATTACTTCTACGTCGACGTCGTCGCATTTTTGACCCCCGACTCCTGACCTTAACAGTTTACTATGTTGTGAGATTTTAAATTGTATTATTTATAAGCATAGACATTGAACGCAATGCGACATCTTGAGGAACTATATCAATGGACTCGGCGACGCCACAGTCGCGGATGTATGCTAAAATTGGTCGGTTCGCTAAACGTCTGTAAATGCTGCAACTGCAATTATCAAATTAGAATCATTCGTTTGTTTTAATTTAGTGTAGGTATTTAAGTAGCCAACATTGTTGTCCACTTTTGGATTAAAGGCCTCTCCCAATAAAAGGAGTAAGTATTTGTGCATCATCACGACGCTGGGGAGGCGGGTTAGGTAGGCTGTCTAAACCTCCCTAAGTCGTGGAGAAGAAAGGAGTTGCGAGAGAAGTTTTCTTCTCTACTAGCTTTCCCATGTTTGACTGACATCATAAAATTTAATTGTTGGTATAGGTCCTTTCATAGTATTCTACTATCTTTATCCATTGGTACTAATGTTTTTGAACAGCAAAGTAAAGCTTTGATCTTAAAATCACACACAATTAATAAAACAAAAAGATTTTCATTAATTTCTGCTTATTTTTATACATTTGCAAAATTCGTGAAGTTTGCTTATTACACGTAACATGAGTATTGATTCAAAGTAAAAGGTAGGTCATGTTTTGTGTTCTACGTCATAGGCTTTATCTATTGATAGCCCACTTCTAATTGTTATTACAAAGTGACGAGGAAAAGAGGCAATGTATGTCAAACCAATTTAACTATCGTAATAATTTTGATATCATTTGTACAGGGCTTCTGCTGATTCTATTTTTAAGAAACATGTTATTCGAACAAACATTACATCTACTACTCGATTTCGATAACTTTAGTTTCAACCACAGAGTACTATATACTGGTAATTGCATCTGCGTGACAATATTAGTCTTGGAAACTATGCCAGATTGGAAGTGGATGATAAAATCAGCGTTACTCTGGCAGTCAGGATGGCCGAGCGGTCTAAGGCGCTGCGTTCAGGTCGCAGTCCACTTCTGTGGGCGTGGGTTCGAATCCCACTTCTGACAACTGTTTTGCAGCAGTCGAATACGAGTATGACAGTAGTAGTTTGGCAGGTAGCGTACTTACTAATTCGCTCATCATTTTCTATTTCTAATGATAAATTCATGATAAATGTCAATTCTGAAAATGTAAAAGTACGAAATGAAAAAACAAGTACTGCTTGCAACTATTTATTTCAAGTTCATAAGTACTTAACTTCTTATTCAAACTCAAAATTATTTGATTGCAAAACTTTGTTTTAAGATGTTAATATGGTAATGTTTCAACAGTTTGCCCTTTCAGGCAAGCAATAGTAATAAATTATAAACAATATTTGCTTAAGTAAGTACATAGTATACTTACACGTTTTGCAAGTACCTACTAAGTAGATTAAAAAAAAAGTAGTAAGCGTATCTTAAAATTCATCAAAAATGTTTTAAAGTCCGATAGCAATATTTCGCTAGCACCAAAAACTATACTTTGCAGTAAGTAAATATAGTAAGTATTACAAATAGAAAACTGAAGTACAAATATTTTCCCAAAAGAACCCAATATTATATAACTATAATAAAAATCTGGAACTGAAAACCTGAATTAAAACATTATCTTTCTCGTACCTGTCTTTACTTAGAAATAAAATTAATACTTAAATTAAAATACTACATTTCGAAATACCAAAGAGTACATTAAGGTTTTATTGTGTCCATAATTTAAAAACTTAATAAATATCGAATAGTTATGATCACAGCTTAATATATTTCGAAAATCAAAAAATAAACCCCATCTACACAAATATCAATCTCCCAACACAAAAAGCCATAATTTATATCCTACTAATTTCACAGCCTGTAGCAGCAACCTAGTTTAACTTGACTTTAACT
Organism: Acrobasis suavella; assembly: GCA_943193695.1. Classification (NCBI taxonomy): domain Eukaryota; kingdom Metazoa; phylum Arthropoda; class Insecta; order Lepidoptera; family Pyralidae; genus Acrobasis; species Acrobasis suavella. The sequence continues at coordinate 11,206,110 of OW971948.1, forward strand.
TTTGCTTATAAATACAAACATTTATCAATTTGAATTAGATACTACCTAAACAACTTTAATAGGTACGCCGAATAGTTTATAATAATGTTCTTTATGAAATGTAAATGATTATGAGAATAAGTTTGTTTTCTTTCTATCACTCAACCAGCAATGTTGCTGCCATAGAAAACAATATAAATTCATTGCTGATGTAAATTTAACATTTGAACAACTTATGAAAAATTGTGCAGGGGGTTTCTGTTATTGATGTTTGATTGGTAACCCAGTATTTCATTTCATTATATGATAATACGATCTAAGAATATGACACAGAAAACCGACTCCTATGTCTAAAATAGCAAAATGTAAACTTAATCTAAATGTGATAAAATGATAACTTACCATACCAAGTAAATTGATACTTAGTACAAGAAAAGTGACATATAAAAATAACTAACTAAATTGTGGTCTGGTATGTTTCCTCGTCAGGAACACAGATTAAATATGATTTGACCCTTTCCGGGACACTTAGAATTATAAACGAAAAACGATTGTTAATTTTATTTTTTGAAGGACTGTCTTATACCGTCTTATTATAAAAACAGGACTAACTTTGTCACTAGGTTTAAACCATTATCCGTCCAAAATGAAGTTGACGTTGACAGGTGAGATAGTGTGATATTACCAGATGTCAACTTGATTTGGTCGGATAATGGTTTAAACCTAGTGACAAAGTTAGTCCTGTTTTTATAATAAGACGGATAAAGTCCACTCCAAAATGTACCACTATCTACCTAAATGAAATTAACAGCGCGAACGCAGGAACTAGCAACAGCTTAGACAGAAGATGAACTGATGAAGAATCTGGAACACCATTGTCCGTGTCTGTTTCTCCAACCGGTGGACTAGCATCTTCTCCATCCCACCCAAATACTCTCCCCCAAACAGCAAACGTATACAACTCTACGTCTAAATTATTCAGAGTAATACTAAAAACCGTATTTTCGCCTTGAATGTCTTCAGTGAACGTAAAATCTTGGGGTTCCAAAGGCAGGATGGCCACGTTCAGCGAAAGAGGGAAGAACTCTGAATCTTGAGCAGATAGTGTGGAGTTGAAGGTGGGAGTTGGCATCGTCGCGATGATGGTCAGCTCTTCGAAAGTGGCTGACGTGCCTGCGATGTATGTTGGGAACCTGTGACGTGAAATAACGTTAACTCTTCATCTGTTGCAAATAATAAAACAATAGATAAACAATTGACCTGGGAGGAATTCCTCCCAGTGACAGGTAAGGGGTTAAGAGACATGCAGCAGGAATAAGTGAAAATACAACTAAATATATAGGTACATGGCCCACCTGATGGTAGTAAAGTTGTTAATGTTACCCTGTCAACAGTGTTTTTTTATATATATTCTTATAAATATATAAGGACAAATTACACTTATTGAGCTTGTCCCAAAGTAAGTTCGTGACTTGTGTATAGGAACTCAACGATACTATATTTTATAACAAATACATATACAACGTGGAACGAAAAGGGGATATCAACCCGACATGGGAATAAACAAACTTATCAATGTGAACAACTTTTACTATGGGACTATCCCTGAAATCGTAAAAAAAACAGCAGCTCCATACATTTTGGCAAGGTAGGTATTGAATTTTTTATGAAGGTAATTTTTTAATCGATTTCAGGTATGGTCCTATAGCAAAAGTTGTTCACATTGATTTATATGTTTACCCCCTTTTGGGTTGATACCCCCTTTCCGTTACACGTACGTATCGAACCCAGAACCTCTGGGTGGCGGACTAGCATCGTGACCATTAAGCCTACACGGAGGTCGTCCAAATGTACCTACTAAATTCATTACTGTAAGGGTTGGGCTACATCTGTCAGCACAGACAGCACTACTCTATGCTGCAATATTTTTTTTTTATATAATTATTTTGCCTTTAGTCCTTTAGAGCCTATCTTTATTTTATCACTTCTTTATTCCTAACCCTAACTCTAACTATGCAATTAAAGGTTGGTGTAGGTCTTTTGATTGCTTTAAGGGAGCTTCTGGCGACAAATCTATACGAGTCCAATAGTTTTCATAGCCGATTGAGTGGCGGACGGCGCCTAAAGACGCCCACCACCGTCCGCAAATAAATATCACTACAGCCGCACTATGAGTGTCCATTTTGGCCATTTCACATATTGTCCATGAGCATGAGCATTTATAACACTAAACAACACCGATGTCATATTATAAAGTTCACTAGAATCAATTTGCAAAACAATTTAAAGCAAACTCCAACTGAACCCCTTGACTTCCCGCCAAAAACTCTGCAATCCTATATTGTCGCCCAGAACCGTCATCCGTTAGAGCGAGAGAGAGCGACGGAACGCCGCGGAATCGTCGATTCTGATGCGTTCTGTCGTCAGAAAAGGATAGCAGCACATTTCTATGCTGCTATTATTTATTTCTATGCACAGAACAACACTTTTCAGTGCTGTTCCGTGCTGCCTGATGTAGCCCAACCCTTACTTATGGACGCCTGCTACAAGGGTAATCTCAGAAATACTAAGACACAAGCCTGCTATACACAAATCATGCGTACTATTTTACTGTTGTTTACCGTATTGTGTAACTTATTAACTAGGGTTATCTGAAAGCGATTGCCACCTGTTTTCTGTGGTTTATTATTCTTTGTCATAATGATGTGGCTAACCTTTGTCCACACGTGTCTATGGTATCTCCAGTGCAGGCAACGAGGGAACAGACCCTGGCTCCACCCGTAGCAAGCCCGCTGAAAGATCGCACGCCGGAGAATGCCGCCGCTCGGTATTTATATTGCTGGAATAATTAAATGTTTATTTGTAGGATGTATGTAAGGGGACTGTATTAATCATATAGGTATCATAGCAGTCATGACCATGTTCAAAAAAATCCCAGGCTATGGAGTGACTGGCTAGAACGAAAAGATTACCTTCAACATTGCGTTCTAAACATCAATGAGATAAAAAAACATTGACCTACAATTTTTTTTACTGCGTAAGAAGACCGACCAAGCAGAATGCGACAAACAATACATAATGGTTGCCCTCACAAGAGCAAAAGAGATAGCGATCAAATTGACGTGAGCCAACTTTTGAATGAGTAATAAACTCCTGTATACCTTGCTTATATTGCGCCACACGAAAATTTGATTTTTTTAGTTGTAAATTGTGTTAATTCATAAGTTTTCTTATCTTGGAAAGTTGGTATCGTGCTGTAGTACGGATTGTTATGCAACAAAAAACAAAACTCATAAAAAAATCACGTTTTACAAGTAAATAAAGTTAGACTCACACGTTACCCATTCATCATTTTTTTCTTCAGAACTTCACCAAAAAACCTGTCCAGATTATGTATTTTATGTTTTTTTAGAGCAATCACAATATATTGTTCCTAAAGAAATAATTTAGGACTATTTTGCATAAAATATAAAAGTATATGTTTACACTAGGGCTTGACAAATTACACAGGGCAACAAAAATTAATATATTTTATGTTACATGAAATCAAATCGGTATTTCCATTTGTATGATGTTTATCAACCAAGTTTTGTTTTCTACTAGTTAGCTCAAATTGGTGGAAATATTATTTTATATGTATTTTGAAGGAGTGCTATTTATTAAAAATAAATTGTAAATAGTCAGTTTTATGTTGCAAAATTAAGTTCCACGTTTGTCTATAAAACAAAATTTGATTCATGTTCCTACCTTTTTTTCAAAGATATGTAAAGTTGAATTTGCCATGCCATTTTCAATACAAAAATTAAAATACAAATAGTATGGGGAAATTCAGTCTTCAGCAAAATCTTTATCTCCTTACTGACATTAAATTGGCTAATGATTGAAACGCTGTAGCAAAAAGCAAGACTTTTACTGTATCTCCCGCGTATATATGAAACGGACATTTAAACATTTTTTTTTTTAATTGAGGTAATCATTGTTTGAAAATTATACAATTTGCATTTGTTTTCTACATCATATATCATAAAATTGAGAGCTGTTAGGCATATTTTAGTACTGGGTTCGTATTATACATACTGAGTTCAGTAATAAACAGCTTTTAGTTTCATTGCAACAAAAACCTTGTTGCCCTGTGTTACTAATGTCACTTTATGTCATGAAAATAGGTATCGATTAAAAGTCAATAGTTTTTGTCGAATGACTAATTTATAAATTACAAACTCATTTTGAGTAAAAATTACGATCTCTAGGTTTTCAGAATAGTAAAACAGATAAGTAATCATGTTTTAATAGTTCATTATATTAAACAATACTGAAATAATTTATCCCAAGAAACAGTTATTATTATAGCTTCTTATCTTTCCGAGCCGATTGTAAAATTCGATTGAGGGAATGGACGCAAATCATGATACTAGACAATGCGCCTAGAAATTGTCACTATTTTGATTACTTTTCTTCACCGGCACGCTAAGGGTGGCGTTTGGAAATGCATTCGTGCGAACCACTTTACAAGCGCTCTGCGTCCGAGGTCAATTCTTTGGATATGAAAAATTTGTATGAGATATTTGTCCTTTAGTCGCCTCTTGTGTCATCCACAAAAAGAGGTGAAGTGGTCCTATTCTAAATGGGATATAAAACTGCGAAATATATTTTATATTATTGTCGCGGACGGCCGAGTACATTTTAGGGTTCCGTACCCAAAGGGTAAAAACGGGACCCTATTAATAAGACTCCGCTATCCGTCTGTCTATCTGTCATCAGGCTGTATTTCATGAACCGTGATAGCTAGACAGTTGAATTTTTTTACAGTCTGACATTTTATTCTCTTAACAATACCAAATACCTTAGCTTTGATACCAGACCCAGGATACTACCCTATAAGAATAAGTAGGTATGTAGCCAAACTGCTTCTCTTTCTACGTAGATCCTAATAGCGTATTGAGGGATTGTACAAAAATATGGATAATGTCGATACGCTTTACAGTGTCCTTTTTAATTAAGTATCATCCCTTAAAATATTTGTATTTAATTAAAAAGGACTGTATATTTGATTCCATTCATATTATTATAAATTTCTACCTACGCGTTTATCATTCATTACACTGAACGTGACTTTTGAATCCCTAGACGTAAGGGATAAAGAAGGATTAAAATATATGTAACAATCATTTTTATCGATATTATGCCGTACGTGTCGTGCAGTACAACCCAATTCTAACTCACACATAAACAATTCATTTTTGGTCACATTTAATAATAAGCTAGTGCCATCTTGTTAATTCTTCAATCTATGTAAAAATAGACTTGTTCACGTTGTCTTTGTCTAAAAATTATACACTTGGTATCAATGCGTCCTTTTATTCATAACTTTCAGCAATAAGAAAAGCTATTACGTAAATAAGTACCTATAACCTACCAAGGTAACACTGAATTATCCTTTCTGAATAAACATGTTTACACCCAAAACAAATATTCTGCTATCATGATCACAGCCATAAAGTATGATAGTCTCAAGATCTCAAAGTTTATCTTGTTGTGACGGCAAAGTAGAATAAAATTTGTCGCCTTCCTTCTCTCTCCCACGAGTGTCGTAAGAGGCGATTGAAGGAGGTATAATTGACAGAGAACGGGCAAATAACGTCTACTGCAATCACCAATTCATCTGCAAAGTGTGGCAACGCCTTATTGGGAGAGGCCTTATTGATATAGGCTGTAAAGAAAGAACTCACCACTGCGCCCGTCTGGTTCAGTCTTACGGAGAAATGGCAGGTGACTTCCTTGTCAGTGAGGGTGAACTCTTGGAAACCGTTGACGAGCTCCCGGGTGACGTGAGAGGGGAATGAGGGATCGGTGATAAGAAAGAGGGAATCGTGGTCTTCGGGGCTGTCGTAGATCGGGCCTGGGTGTGTGCCTGTTACCTGCGAAGTACAAAAAAAGTATTTTAAGTGACTTTAAAGTAAGCTGTCTGATGATGGTTTTTCGTGTGTGTAAGTGGCCAATACTAGTAACAGATTATTCAAGCTGCCTAAAGGCATCTGACATAGCTTGACGACTGCCATACAATGATGACAGACGGGACCAACGGCTTGTACATGCCTACCGAAGCACAGAGGAGCTCAAGAAATTAAAGATGGATATGACTTATCAAGAATTATAATACCCTGTCTCTTTTCGTTACACAATTCTCAAAATTTTGAAGTATGTCATACAGGCAGCTCAGTCAAAGATAACGTTATTTTGGCCCAGTAAAAACCCATGAGCTCAGTCAGTCCCATAACTATAGTGTGAGGGAGTAAAGAGAATATAAAATGTAACTATGAAGTACCTGTCCAGGCACTTTGGGAACCCTCGCAACCAGAAGTTTGGTGGTTGGAACACCAGGCATCGTGCTGATCAACGCGCCAGCCTTTCCAGAGTAGATTCCTGAACCTGGAATCAAATAAGTATGACTGTATTAACTAAGTTGGAGAGAAGAATAATTTTATAAACAAACTTTTACAACAAGACAGGCTTTACTATCACATGATCTGAGAAGCATGTCTGTTTATCTTATTTATCTGTTACAACCTTTATTGGCTAGATGATCAGAGTGTCTTGAAGATTGCAGATAACCTTAGAATATTAAAGGCAGCCTTATAATATCACCTGGCAACCATGGTTCTATTACTCGTATTTCACAGAAAACAGGCCAGGTGCAAAGTCCACCACATTTCGGCTTCTTCAAGCACACACACGAAAACCGTAATCCGTACTTGTCATTTTTTGTTGTGATTGTGACTTGTGTCGCGAATGCCATTGCCACGATTATCATGCATAATAATTTTACTGGAGTGGGTGCTTCGAACGTTCGTTTGCTGTTCAAGCGGCAAAGCTTTGAAACGCCCTTCAATATCCAGAAAGCTCGTACTCGAGTAGCGTTTAAAAGTGCAGTGCGTGCACATTTATCTTCGGAAAATGTCAGATAGAATACAAATCTTAATCTCGGCATCACCAGTGGGTTGACTGGTAGATAAAACCTATGGCTTTAAGTTCGCCTATTACGTTTGTAATAAAGTTAAATAAATAAATAATTGCATTCGTGCATAGAGATGCCAATAGCTGTAAAGTTAGTGAAAACTGAAAGTCTTTTTAAGGATTTTTTGTTGAAGTTTGGTGACTATATGAGCTGGAAGGAAATATAATTTCGTTGTTTTATTAATCGACTAACCTGCACTACCAACAGCTACGTTGTTGGCTCCAGCTGCCAAGAAGTTTACATTCATCCTAAACGCGTATGATTCTTGGATCTGGACAGCTGAAATTAAAAAATATTTCATAAAAGGATAAATTTGAATCTTTTTATTTTTTCCCATATCTCTGGGTATAAAATCTATGGGTATAATCAGGGTATTATGAACTTACCTGTCAAATAGGGCATTTCAGAGAACCACATAGTGGTGAATATGACGTCAGTGATGTTATTCTTCTCCACGACCTGAATGGCGGGGATCTGGAACATCAGGTCGAAGCAGATGTAATGGCCGAACTTCACGCCGAAGTCCGTTTCGAAGACACCCAGGTAGTTGTCCATGGATGGAGTACGGGTAACTTCGCCGAATAAGTTGATCTTCCGATACCTGTGTAATAGATATAAATGCAGGTTATGAGGGAATAATATATATCACAGTCGACCGTCAACTATAGTTAGATGATATTCTCATTGAATCTTCTCAAGGCGGGCTGTTGACTCTCGACACGGACTCTATTCACGGGTATATTACATTCACGCAAACCCTTCAGAAAGAATATTCTACATGGTAGTGAAAACCATATCAAAATTATATCTTGTTTAACCGACTTCCAAAATGGGGGAGGTTATCAATTCGTCGGAATCTTGTGTTTTTATGTAAGTCCACTGATTTCGAAGACGCCTGGACCGATTTGTTAACTAATTTGCTTGTGAGTTGGTCCCATAGCAATTTTATCAAAATCGGTTTTGTAGTTTGTAGGTGAAGATGGTTTTTAGTTTCGAAAAAATATTATTGTTTTAGTACATTAGTTAGACATAGCTAAGCTCTTCAATATAAAGTACCTGTCGATAATTATATACTATAGAGTCCAGCAGATAGTGTTTAAAACTATATATAAAGGTATAATATGTACGTAGCTTCATTTGACTACTACTCTTCGCATAACTCTCAGTTGATCCACAATCATTTTCTCAGGCAACACTTATACTTCATCTATGGTGACAGATAAGGGTTGCTTGCCATTAGGTACTAACTAACCTATCAATAACTGCCCCCGTCCTGTCAAAGACCACATTGGTGTTGAACAAGTACACCTTCTGTTCAGGGCACTCCTCGCCCAGAGCGTCGCTGGTGCAATCTACCTTTTCCTGCACGTTTATTACCACGTAGATCTGGTACTCGCGGGCAGCATTTGATATTGCTACCAATCCCTGAAAAAATCGCATACCTACATAACGTAATCGTTTGTGATGCAACTCTTAGTACTTAAAACTTATTTTATACGGCACTGCGTTGCTTGATACCATTAAATAGGTAAGTACATAACCATGGGCATGCCTAGGTTCTGGGCTAGGGAGGGATCAAATTAGATTTTTTAGAAGCATCTAATCAAATAAATAAACATAAATTAAAATTTGTATTTTGCTATTTAAAAAGTCACTTTCAAGGGTCTTTAGCAGTACAGCTTATGGCGTCTTCCGTGACTATTTCGGCTAGCCAAGTACTAATACTTGGCTAGCCGAAATCATACGCTCATAATTATGTGTATTCTAGTCTGTAGGGTATTAATTATATGGGCCTTGATTATTGTAATACATAGGTATATTACGTTGCCTGAAATAAATAATACGAATAAAGTAAAGTATTTCTACATTATTTCGAAAACCTCTTGAAAGTCTTATTGAGATCCTTCGATACAAATACTATAGGTGTGTAAGATTAGTAACTATCTACCAACAACCTGACACAAGTACATAATCTAGAAATAATGTACCTAGAGAAAGAAAAAAACTAAATCACTAAGTAAGACGACCTCCGTGGCGTAGTGTTCACCATTCTAGTCCGCCACCCAGAGGTCCCGGGTTCGATCCCCGGTCAGGGCAAGTTGGAAAATGGTCCCGGGTCTTGGATGTTTATCTATATATGTATTTGTTGTAACATATAGTATCGTTGAGTTAGTATCCCATAACACAAGTCTCGAACGTCATTTGGGACTAGCTCAATCAGTGTTATTTGTCCCTGTATATTTATTTATTATTTAAGTACTTACATTAAAACGAAGAACTGTGAATGCGGCCGTGAACACGGTTGCGAGCATAGAGTTAACTTACTATACTTGTATTGTACCTAATGTTACGAGACGTGATCACGACACTAATAAAAACTTAAATAATTTTGTTGTAGTTACCTAATTCCTTGTAATTATGTCGACTATATTTAAGATTTTATTTACTTTTTTAATTTCCTGAGCTTTGTCTACCCCGTCAGGGATAAGGACGTGGTATGTATCTGTATGTATGTATATGTAAGATAAGAGTATCCTCTTATTAATTGATTATACCAAAAATATAGGTACGAGTACTCACGTCATCATACAACTCGGGGCTCAGCGCTGGTATCGGGTGTTCCTTCAGCAGAGAGTTGATGGGAACTGTAAAAGCGTCCCCTCCCCGCGTCAAGGTCATCTCTGGGAACACCATGATGTCGGCATTCTGGAACGTTAGTGTTGGCATTACTTTAATGGTTTTTAGTAAAAATATACTTTCATCTCTTTACATGATAGACAAAACCAAAGTTCGCAAGATACAGGACACGCTTCGCTTCGCACGTTAGCGCGGAATCGAAATTATAGTGTATCCAGTAATAATTGCAGTCCTTCTTCACCCTATCACCTATTTAGAATAGAGATCACTCCATCACATGTCTCACTCTATACATGTTGTGGACCAAGAGATAAATTTGGGCAATTTTATAATGCCCGGGCTTTATGAATAATGCCAAGCTAATTTGGGCGAAGTAATAAATTATAATTAGAATTTCTTTATTTACGAGTATCACATTGCCTAGACATTATAATTAATGTAATAGGGCTTACGGGCAATCTGATAGTACACAAAACAAACGCGTGACATACGCGCGGCAGACCAAAAAATAGACTCAAAATACTTGTATCCAGATCCCTAAAATATGAAATAAAAAGACGAACATCAATGGTCTTTCGATTTCGATTAAAGCAATAGATAGTTATAATCATTAAATGCCAAACTATCTATAGTTCTTTTAGTGCAATACTATTGATAACCAACAATTTTTAGTGCAATACTATTGATAACCAACAATTTGAGTAAAATCAGTAGTTTAGAAATTGATTTGCATGACATATCCTTAAAGCATGGACAAATAGACATAATTTGTTTGACGGAACATTTCATCTTAAAAGGGCACGAAAACAATGTTAATCTTAATAATTATAAACTCGCGACATGTTTCTCACGTAGCAATAAAAAACGAGGTGGCTCAATTATTATGGTACGTAGAGGAATCGAATACAAAGAATTACCGGAACTAAATAATTTATGCATTTGAATGTAGTGCTATAGAAATAACAGAATATAACTTGGTTATTGTTAGTATTTATCGTGTGCCCAATAAACAAAATCTTTCAGTTTTCTTTGCACAACTAGAAATATTGTTATTAAAATTGAGTAGAATACACAATAAAAAGGCAATAATCTGCGGTGACTTTAATATAAATGTCTTAGTAAATGACTCAAAAAGTCAAGATTTTTTAAATTTACTTAAAAACTATAACTTTGTTCTACAGTTCAAAGAAATCACAAGACCTATTAGCAAAACATGTCCGGATAATGTAGCACATAATATCCATGGATGCAATGGTGAAGTTCTTCACCTTGGGATTTCCGATCATTCAGCTTTAATTTTTAAATATCCTATTAGAGCGAATCAAACTAAGAAACACTACTTCACCATAAAACGTGATTATTCTGTGGATAATATGAATAAATTTAGAGAGTGTCTTAAGAACTTGAGTTTTAACGAAGTCTACTCTAGTGACGATCCAAATGTAGCTTATGAATCATTCCATGATACTATAAAACTATTTTATGATCTCTGTTTTCCTATCGTTCGGAAACGATTTTATTTAAATCAAAAAACAAAGTGGCTTACACCTGGATTAAAAAAGTCCAGCATAACAAAACGAAAACTTTATTGGCAGAGTATACAAAAGAAAAATAAAGAACCTTATGACAGATATAATAAAATATTCAAAAAGTCCGTTTATTTATCACTAAAAATTAGGAATCATAAATTTATCAAAAGTGCAAAGAATGTAATGAAAGCTTCCTGGAAAGTAATAAATAGAATAAAACAGCAAACAAGTAAGCAAAATATTGAAAAAGTAATATATAAGAATAAACATCTGACTAAACCACATGACATAGCTAATGCTTTTAATGACACATACATAGATATAGGTGACAGTATAAAACAAAATAATAATAACAAATTATCAAAAAAAATTCAACCTAATCAGAACACCATATTCTTGGCACCCACTGATCCATTATCAATTAAGAAAATTATTAATAATTTAAACAACACAAACAGTGTGGGATTTGATGAAATATGTACTAGAGTAATCAAACATTGCAGTGATGAACTATCGACTCCATTGTGTCATATCATCAATTTATGTTTAGCGAAAGGAGTATACCCAAACAAGTTAAAAATAACGGTGACTAAACCAATGCATAAAAAAGGAAATAAACAAAATTGTGATAATTATCGCCCTATAGCTCTGATACCAGTTCTTTCTAAAATATTTGAAAGAGTTATATATGACATTCTATATAGTTTTTTTACAAAATATAAAATAATAGCAAAACAACAGCATGGTTTCCAAAAAAATAAATCTACTCACAATGCCATAGATGATTTATTGAATACTATTACAGATTGTATGAATAATCGACGTCCAATAACATCTTTATTTATGGATATGACGAAGGCGTTCGATTTTGTTGGCCATATAACATTGCTTAATAAACTGTACGCATATGGCATACGAGGACCGGCACATGATCTTATCAAATCATATCTGCAAAATCGGAAACAAGTAACTTATGTGACCTACATAAATGACAAGTATGTTGAAACCATTGCTAAATCAGATTTAAAGACGGTCAAAAGTGGCGTTCCTCAGGGTAGTATATTAGGACCCCTTCTGTTCCTGATTTACATTAATGACATGCCGGAACATGTTAGCCAAAAAATGGTATTGTATGCTGATGACTCAACTGTGCTAATTAGTGATGTAAAAATAGATGACCATGAAAAAAATTGTAATAATGCACTTTATGAAACTATTAACTGGCTACGTACAAACAAATTGATAGTGAATCTTGAAAAAACAAAGGGTATACAATTCCATGTTCCACAAAGTAAACCAAATAATATCTTAGTTCAATTTGATAAGACAAAAATTGAGTTCGTCAAAGAATTTAAGTTTTTAGGTATTATCCTTGACCATTACTTATGTTGGAAGCCACATATAGACAATTTAATTTCTAAATTAAGCAAATGTGTATACGTCCTAAGAACTATAACTAAAACAGTGTCACAGAAAACAGCTTTATGTGCATATCATGCCAATGTTGTCTCCATCCTATGATACGGCATATTACATTGGGGTAACGCTGCTAATGTACACATACTACCGCTTTTTAGAATGCAAAAAAAATGTGTAAGAGCTATGTTTGGGCTGAGACAAACAGAGAGTTGCGTTCCTTATTTTAAGAAGCTAAAGATATTGACATTGTTTTCATTATATATACTAGAAGCGTGCCTATATGTGAAAAAAAACCTAGATAAATTTATTCAAATTGTTATATATAGTCCTCCTTATCGTTTTCGATAACGGCGACCACAGACAAGAATATTAATGGCGGGTAGAGCAGTTTCTAGCGTGAGCCCTAATGTGACTCGCTAGACCAAATTTTGTTTTAAATACCCTTTTACACGGCTGGCAGTACAGTTCGCCGGCTGAGTTGTACGTGTACGTGTAGGAGGGCTTAGGTCTCTCTTTACGTAATTGGCGCTTAGCGTCAAGTTCACTTAAACGATTTTTTTCAAAAACTTGAACTTGCTTGTGGACGGTAGTTCGCCAAGATGACCTTTTTGTAGCAAGCTCCTCCCAGCATTCAGGGTCTATGACACAAGCGTTGAGATGTCTCTTGAACACGTCCTTATACCGCAGATGCTGACCACCATGTTTCCGTTTACCCTTTGCTAGTTCAGAATAGAAGACTGCTTTGGGTAAACGATGGTCTTCCATGCGAAGAACGTGCCCACACCATCGGAGTTGTCGTTGCATAAGGAGAGCCTCCATCCCATACATTCCGGATCGGCGTAGAACCTCGGTATTAGGCACATAGTCCTGCCATTTAATCTTCAAGATGAATCTTAGACATTTTAGGTGGTATGCGTCAAGCGTTTTAATGTCTGCTTTGTAAAGGCACCATGTCTCTGCACCGTACAAAAGAACAGGCAGAATCAACGCTTTATAGACGTTGATCTTTGTTTCTAGCTTCAGATCATGGGACTTCCAGACACGATTAGTGAGTCGTCCGAAATTTGCTGCAGCATTAGCAATGCGTGATGGAATCTCTGAAGCCAAAGTGTTATCGTGCCGGATGGTGCTACCAAGATATTTGAAATGTGTTACCTCTTCCAGTGGTTTTCCATCTAGATACAGCGCAGCTAGATCCACTTCGCTACCTCTTGGTGGTTGTTTGAAGATTTGAGTCTTCGAAGCACTGATAACCAATCCGAAACGTTGGCAAGAGCGATGTAATGCGTCAAGATAGTTCTGGAGATGCTCCATACTGTCAGACATGAGACACACGTCGTCAGCATAGAGTATCTCCAGTAAGGGGATTATTTCAATTTTGGTCTTTGCTCTAAATCTTGAGATGTCAAATACGCCTTTATCCGTTCTTACGTGCAGCCTGATTTGATGGTCGCAAGACTGTAGTGCATCCCTCATAACCTCTGCAAAGTATATAGCGAAAAGAGTAGGCGCCATCACACATCCCTGTTTTACCCCACTTGTGACTTGGATGTCTTCAGAGAGTTCGTTTCCATGTTGAACCTGCGCTTTCATGCCAATATGAAATTGACGAATAAGGTTTACGAACTTCTTTGGATATCCAGATTTTTGGAGAACAACCCAAAGGGCCTCACGCGGTACTCTGTCAAATGCTTTCTCCAGATCGACAAAACATATGCAAAGTGGCCGTTGATGTTCAAGGCTTTTCTCCTGGACTAGCCTGACGACAGCGATAGCATCTATTGTACCTCTTCTGGGACGAAAACCACATTGGCTTTCGGGGAGGTGTTGTTCAGCTATTTCGCTAAGGCGGCTGTTAATTATGTGTGCAAGTACCTTACCAGCGGTGGAGAGAAGTGATATTCCTCGATAAGAACTGCAATCGGAGACATCTCCCTTCCCTTTGTACAGTTTACAAATGATCGAGTCCCTCCAGTCCTGTGGCACCTCTTCAGTATCCCATACCCTTAAGACAAGTTGATATAGTCTGTTTAAAACGTGTCTACCGCTATACTTATACACTTCAGCAGGGAGTTGATCCATTCCTGGTGTCTTACAGTTTTTGAGTCGTTTTACCGCCTTTATAAACTCTTCGTAGGTGGGTGGGTTATCAAGCTCCTGGCAAACAGGAAGTTCTTCTAACGAGTTTATATAAGACAGGTCAATGCGCGTTTGGATTAAGTACATCGTTGAAATGTTCTGCCCAGCGCTTTAAAACTTCGTTATTGTCCGTAACTCGATGTTGCCTATCTTTCGAATACATTGGTGCTGTTTTTCGGACTCGCGGACCAAAGATAGCTTGTAGACCTTCAAAGAACTTTCCTGATTGTTGAGTGTCAGCATAATGTTGCAATTCTGCCGCTTTCTCCCTCCACCATTTGTCCTTCAGTTCTCGGACCCTCAATCTTAGTCTTTGTTGGACAGACCTTCTACGGCTTTCATCACCTGATTTATAGTTTAGTTCACGTCTGTGCTTTCCAACCAGATCTTTAATATTACTATCACATGCATCAAACCAATCTTGGTTTCTTTTTTTAGGTTTTCCTACGGTATCCAAAGCACAGGCATGAAGGACTTTTGCAAAGGATTGCCACTCTTTATTGACAGTTGTGAAAGATTCTGTTTGTTGTGCAACTGCAGCAAATTTTAAATCTAAAGTACTGGCCAATTCTGGTGAAGCACTAAGTGCAGAAAAGGCTAGTTTGGGAGGAATCTTGTGAGAAGCTCTCCGTGGAACTTTAAGCTCAAGATGCATTTTTGATCGAATAAGGCGATGGTCAGTCCAACCCATTGCTCCACACATAGCTCTTCTGATGTGGACATCGCGCAGGTCTTTACGGCGAACAATAATATAATCTAAAAGATGCCAGTGTTTGGATCTAGGGTGCATCCACGACGTCTTATACTTATCGGCAAGCCTAAAGAAAGTGTTGGTGATGCCAAGGTCAAATTCGGCGCACAATGACAAGAGACGTAATCCATTGTCATTGCGTTTTCCAACACCGTGCTTGCCGAGGACACCATTCCATAGGTCATGTTCGACTCCGACACGAGCATTAAAATCTCCTAACAAGATGATTTTGTCATGTCTGGGTAAGCTTGCAAGAATCTGGTGAAGTTGTTGATAGAATGCATCCTTATCTTCATCCGATGAGGGCAAAGTTGGTGTAATACGCACTTATTAGGTGAATGTATTTATTACATGCGATTGGTAGGCGCAGAGTCATGAGGCGGTCATTGACACCCTTAGGTAGGTCACTCAGATCTTTTGCTAAGCTATTACGAATAGCAAAACCTACCCCATCACCTGCTCTCTCACCAGTAGGACGCCCGCTCCAGTAGTATGTGTAGCCACCAAGTTGTTCACAAAGCTCCCCAGAATCACTCAGATGAGTCTCACTTATTGCAGCTATGTCAATCTTGTATCTGCCTAGTTCTCTAGCTATTAGGGCCGTTTTTCTTTCTGGGCATAGGTTGTTGTTATTGTCAAGCAAGGTACGTACATTCCATGTGGCTACGCAAAGTCGGTTGGTTTTTATTTTACAAAATTTTTGGATTTTTCGACCGCATCAAAGTGATGTCCAAGCGCCCGCGGTTTGACACTTAGATAGTGGGTGGGACGGGCTATGTTTGGGTCACCTTTTCTAGACCCCTCCTCTGTGCAGAGGAAAGCAGAGCGATCCTAAATAGGGCTGCTTTGCCGTCAGTAGTGCTGCCGAACCCAGAATCCCGCCCCTGTCGATTCCAGGAGCGACCACTCTCTCCTGATCGCCTACGTGCAGAGTATCAACTAGAGCCTCGGTACATCGTTACCGTCAACTCCACCGCCAATACTCCATCGCCGCAGGACTTTTTACGAGTTCTAAATCCATTAGATAGTTGCCGAGGTCATCTGCGCGTGAAATTATTTTAAGTGGATGAACGGTTGCGCGGGTGCAAATCCACTCTCTCGACCCTCCCTCTGTTACCCAATGGACCGGTAGACCGGTACGACTGGCAGAGATTGGGCTGCAGCGAAAGACCGTAAGTCATTATATGGACCCTGACAAACGCCCTTGGGGTGTTTCGCTCTACCCTGTTTCTATTAGTAGTGTTAAACAGTATCATACTAGTGAAGATGTTAAAGAACGGGGGTCATCCGTTAACAAATCCACAGATGTTGGTGGATATAGTCCCCTTCTCCAGGTTTAGCCCACAGATGTGGTTTACCGAGGTGTGGCCGTTGCGACTGCAACTTCTTGGAGCCACTGAAGAAGAGATTGTGGGGGTAATTAATGATTCGGACTTCCCACTACACCTCAAAATTGTTAACAGACACCCTAGAGCCACTAGAAATAAAGTTCAAATACATCCACAACAAATCTCAAATATGGCCAGCTATGATAGAACAATATATATTTTAGGTCCAAAATTGTATAATAAATTACCAGACTCTTTAAAAGAACTTAGCACTAGGCAATTCAAATTTAAATTGAAACAAATGTTAATTAATAAATGTTATTATGGCCTAGAGGAGTTTATATCTGACAAATTAAAAACTACAGATTTTTAGATTAGATTGATGAATTTTTTAATTTGTTGTTATTTCGTTCTGTTTTTCTATTTGTTAATTTGATTTTTTAATTATGATTCTTTGACATTTATTAATTATTACTTGTTTAAAATTTATTATTTTTGACAATTAACTTTTGATAATTTAACCTTAACTTTTATTTTATAATTTTTTGCACGCCTTACAGAGGCAAAATGTACTGGCACTTTTAAATAATTTGTACCATATTATGTACCTACATTTATGCAAATAAAAAAAAAAAGATAAAAAAGATAAAAGACAATACTATCGATAGTATCGATCTATGACGTCGAAAAACTATCGATAGCTTTGAACGATCGATTGTTACCTTTATTTCAATAGTATCGTCATCGATGTCGTGGACTGTCGTTGAGAGGCAGCGACAGTCGATGTCGTGCACATGCTGTCGCAGCGACAGTCTGTAACTGTTCCCGAATAAAATGTTTCGTCAATGTGTAATGAAAGTCGTCCATATGTCAGCAGATTAACCACATGACGGAACATTGACGACGTTGACAACATATTGACGAATCATTGATAATTCACGGACGAAACCTTGACGACGTTAAAGGCATATCGACGACGTTGTTTTATTGGTAGTCCACGACGCGCGTACTGTCACTGACTGTCGCTACGATAGAACATCGAATGTCGCTTCCTCTCGGCGACAGTATATCGATAGTGGACTATCGGCCGGTAGACTTTGGAATTTTTATTGACATTGACAGCGAATTCATATGGACGGACGTAAAAGGTGATTCTGTGTTAATTTATTCTGGCTCATAGGTGAGAAGCATAATGATAATGCCCGGACAATTTGATAATTTAAAAAGTGTTAACATTGCCCCCTCAGTTTGGACATTTATTATACTGTCTAATTAATCACTTCGTCCATAACATAAACAAGAGAATGTAAATGTAAAGGCTGCTATTTATGTTTTGCGTATGATATAATTTCGTGCCTATTAGTGCTAAAGACTCATAAATAGACCAACGGGGATTGCCTTAACATCGCATTGTAGGCACTGTCCTAATTATCCCCATACTATCGAGCCAACGAATAATTCGTATTTTTAACCGACTTCAAAAAAGAGGAGGTTATCAATTCGTCCGGTATGTTTGTTGTAGTATTTCCCGCGCTATTTTCTTGAATTATTGAGAACTGATTTTTAAATTTTTTTGCTATCTACTTACTTTTCTATGTTAATTTGGTAAAAGTGTGATGAACATTTTTAGAGACATGCCTGAGAGAAACGAAACACTGATAAAAAAAAAACTTTATTATCTCTATTCTGATCATTACCTAATCCAAGTATTTTTTAAAGAAAACAATGTACAAACCTGTACTGCAGCCTCCCTGACGAACAGTAAGTAGTCCTCCAGAGCTGCTGAGGAATTCCTCGTCACCTCGTACTCGATCACTGCTGCTACGTAACTGTCATCTTCCGGAACCGACCTCTGTGGCAAAGTAAAACAAATTAAACCATCCGATATTTTATTACGTTTTTCAGATGGTAAAGTAAGATGATATATTCCTAAATTTCATGAGATGATAAATCCTTGATGGCATGAACGTTCCATATACTTACAACAAAAGAAACATAAAGATAATTATTATCGTCACAAAACGCACCCTCCACAATTCCTGAATAAATAGGGTAATAAGCATTATGAATGTAAAAACAATCCGGCTCATATTTTTATTTTGATACTAACAACACGTTCGGTCTCTGCATAGGTATGAATTATACGTGTAAACGTTTCTGGAATATGTAAATGCTCTCCATACATAGTCGCATCAAAAAAGCCCGCAAAATTAATGAGAGTTCAAAAAAAATGACTTATAAAACCATCTAGATTTGTGGAAAAATAGCAAATATTGCGCGGGAAGAAACAACCATGGGAAAACAATAATATTTCTTTTTTAATTCCAACAAAGTGCCTATGATCCGGAATGCTATTTTTCAGTGAGTCACCGAAACACAAAACGTGCAGTTTTCCAACTCACTGCTGCTCGCTTAAAATATCATTTGGACGTATTTTTGAAACCGTCCTGTCAGCGAAAATCAATATTGTTTTATGCTGAAACTTTGAAAATATGTGTATGGTTTTTTATAAATTTCACCAAGAATAAAACAGCAGCATCAAACGGATTCTCCATTAAAGGTTTCTTTGACATATCTATGCTAAAAATGACAAAATTACGAGTGGTCAAAACAACTCGTTGCTAATCCTGATTCAAAAATACACCCTACCTATAGGAAACGCTTATTCGTATACGTAAACAATTCGTAATGTAACAAGTGATTTTAAAAATGCGTCCCCGACCTTCCATTTCATTACTGGCTACTAGTAATATGACAGCTTTTTTCTCAGCTAATAAGACATTGCGTTCCCGCTGACATGTTTTTCTCGTGTTCACTTCTCATAGAACACAGTTTAAAAAAAAGACAGAAGAATGATTCTATACGATAACTAATTTTGTAGGCAATCCGAAATGTATATAATAAATAATGATTTTATGTGTACGTCCTATCAAATTTTACAATCTAGTGGAGAGAAGAATTTCTAAATACCTGAAAACCCAAAAAAGGATAACTGTATTGCATGGTTCTGTGTAAACGAATTGGGCTTCTCGGCAGTTGCTCTGCCCGAGGGAATGCCACTCACTTCGCACCTATGATTTGCGTTTAGGCGGTCTATGGTTATAATTGCCTTCAACCATAGACCTAACTTACTTTTAAATCTATGCATTCAACTTTTAACTTGATTGCCTTTTGTGTCATACCAAAGTCGCGTTTTCGTTTGTATATTCTAAATCTTTGGTTTTCGTTATTCTAATGGTCTTACTACTTCTCAACACTAAGGAGATAATTTTCAGCGCTGATTCTTTTTGTTGTGGCTATTTCCCTATAAGAACAGCCACTTAAAGGTATTTCTGCATTCAGCTTATTAACCATCCCTTATGGGTATTTGTCTTAACATTAGTATTGAAGCTCTGACACTAGAGCTGTTGATTCGTGTATTCTAATGTTCCGCAGCAGTGCGGTAAGGATTGACAAATAACGCGTACTGGGCCCATAAACTATTATATTTGCGATAGTGGCCGAAGAAAAATACTAGTTAATCTGTGGATTAGTTAGTATTTTCTTACCGTTCATGTATAACTATCTAATTTGTGGTTCATGTAAGAGATTGGTTATTTTTTACATATTATATAGATAAGAGTACTTTTAAAGGCGACCAATGTTTTTTCAAATAGTAATACAGTTTATGAATGCGGTGTTACCTAGACTATCAAATTGCTGTTTAATTAAAATTTGCATAAATCACTACATATGAAAGCTAATTTTCAAATAAATTATTACTTAATTTTTTTAAATATAATAAGAAGGTATAATTCTAGATTTTAAAAAGCAAGGTTTATTTTAGTAAGTTGTGGTTGTAAAGATATTATCCTGATTATAATATTAAATATTATCAAGTTTTAATGACTTACTTGTGTCGTAATCTTGAGCAAGCACGCGAGAATCGCGATCAAAGCCACAGTTCGTGCCATCTTCGCGACTGCTCTGAGGTGTGTGACTGTGGGAGCACTTCCTTATATTTACGAGCCATCGTAGATTGGTAGATAAACACCGTGTCCGCTATCGTGTGGTATTCAAACTAAGGTACTAAGTCCGTAGCCCTATCTTAGTTTAAAAGGCTTCGTTGCCGAAAAATTCGGTGCCGAATCTTAACATATCCTTTCGTAGCTGGGGTAAGGTAATGAATTCGGAAGTTTGGAAACTTTTCATTCTGAACTCTACCAGGTGTAAATATAAGGTCGACATTCATCTAACTCTTCAATGAACCACTTTATTATTAAGTACGTAAATTTCCTCTCAGAATTGGTAGAAAAATATTTTGGAGAAGGGAGGCCAGTAAGGAGCAAAATTGAAAAAGAAAGAGGAGGATGCCAAGACCACAAACAAATGGTTAAGTATGTATAGCAAGAATAATATCCTCTCTATAAATCGCAAGTTACTCTTTCGTGTTTCATCATTAGGTTTTAGTATCCACTGTAGGAGCAAGACTCTCTCTGTACTACTAAAGCCATATTTGGCCAAAGCAGCCAGAAGATTACCTACACTACACTCTCCTCGCTGGCCAGACAGGTTGGAGAGGTTAAATTAATGTTTTTAACTTTGTTTAGCTTCACATTTTTTGTATTTCCTAAGTCGCCTTTATTATATCTACAAAAAGACTTTCGTATTTCAATAAAATTATTGTGTAATAATAAAATTTGTATTCTCAACAGACTTTAAAAAAAGGTGGAGTTATTGGTACAATAAAGTTAAAATAAAATGAGCCTTGTGGTTTCCGACCTAGAATAGAACTACTCCAACTCTTCCTGTGGATGTCTTAAGGCGGCTAAAGGATAAACATCTCGTGCAACAACTGCATTTGCTAGGCAAATTAAAAATCCCACGATTGTCAAGAACACCACCTAGTGATGAGTAGCCGAGCTACCGAAGTCGTATCGGACTCATCACTAGATGGATATCCGTAACGCCATCTATTATTTGCTAGAAAAAGACTTTCAAACGTTATCATCAATAACTTTTAAATGGCTCAACCGATTTTCATCAAAAACCACAAGGGAACTTGCTTTCACGCAAAAAAACCGCATCAAAATCGGTTCGTTCGAGCGCTACGATGCCACAGGCAGACATTAGCGTCAAACTTATAACACCCCTCTTTTTGTCGGGGGTGAAATAGGGATGAATTCAGGCACTTTTTTCCGGTTGTAAGACCACAGATTAATCGTTGTAGAGACTCGTATCTGTACTGCCATTTTCCAAACGCGGAGTCATTAAACGAACGGTTTTTTGTATGGAAAAACCATTGGTTTAAGTAACTCCGCGTTTAAAAAATGGCACTTCTGCATATGTACCTAGTCATGGTTCGGTGTGTCATTGGAGTCTGTACAGATAAGTTATCGCCCGACAACAATCTTCGCAAGTAGATAGATACATAAAATATGCTGTTATCAACATAAGAAATTACCTACATCCACATCTTTATCTATTATCAAATAATCCTCACTTCTGTCCCTGTACTTTTTCTTAATTATCTCCTACATTTTTTACAATAAAAAGTTGCAACTTTCACCGATAAGCTTTTCGGAAAACTTCCTATCGGACCTCATTAAAAATTATACAGATTTTTTGACCTTTCCTTTTTAATGCCAGATTTTTATTTATTTTTAGATAGTGATAAGGTAAAGAACAATAAAAATAACGTATTTAGGTGTTATCGATGTTTACGTATCGCTTTAACGTTAATCCGCTGTGTCCCACAGATTTTCTTAAATTACTCTGATTTTATCGATCTCTGCGCATCGATTGATTGATCGATAAGCATCTTCTGATTTTTTACATCCGACCCTATCGTTAAACCTTACATTTTGCAATAAGTTAAATTTAAGTGACGTATGTTAATCGTCACGTAGGTAGATTTAGATAAAACCAATACAAAATAACCTTATCCTCCGAAGTTACCTACGAGTACAATGTGGGTTAATGAACGCAATTTACTAAATGATAGCGAAGTATCCATAGGGTAAACCTATAGATTATAACCTAACTTATGAGTCATGTGAACATATAAAAATTGATAATTTTCAATTTTTTTTCCACCAAAGGGCAAATTTGAGTACATACATAATATCAATTCGATATGTTTATTTTGAAAAAGCCTTCGATTCGATATTTAACTATCCTATAATTGACTTCAGAATGTTACAAAGTCTTATATATTACTTAGGGAAGCGCTATTATTTCTATAATGTTCTGAGACAACACATTTATAAGCTCTAACACTCTTATTATTACCTGACCTAAGTATTTTACTGGAGCAATGTTGCTTATAATGCACTAGTAATGGAATTACTTAAGAGTATTTTTTGTTATTTCGGCTATTCGGTGCAATTGCTTGTCGTCTAAAAAAAACTAAAATCACTTTAAAAACAACTATCTATTTGGTAAATGTTGTAGAACCTAAGTAGCAATTTCTTTGAATTAAGTATAATGTTTATCATCGAGCTTATCATATTTATTATGTTTGAACTCATTGGGGATTTCATTTTTATTGTAAATATGTATCGAATTTTGATAATTTTAACAGCGCACTTTGAAAACGAGCACGTAGTATATTAAATTAAAAAAAAATATTTTAATAATCCTCATAAAGAATTGCCATGTTTAAAAAATACCTCTCAGTAAATTTTAAGACAATTTCAGGTAAATTTGTACTTAAAGCAGTCTCAATCCCGGTAACTCGTCGCCATTTAAAAATAACTTAGGGTTCTCCATGAAATTGGGTATTCTCGTGGCTCAAAAATAAATTATTTGGTACTGTTTAGGAAATAAAACGTCACAAAAGATTGTCATTTGTCTTTAAAAATACCCATTTTCATGGCTATTCAATATTTATTTTTGCAGAAAATCTGATATAAGGACTCTATAAAATAATTGATTTAGTAACATGTAAGATTGTTTGATCTTCTAACCCTCTTAATTAAGTTTAATTACACTTTAAAGAGTCTTGAACAAGACAATAGACGCAAACGTATTATAATAGACACAGAGTAGTGTGTTATAATATCATGTTCGCTTACGAAATGCTACTATAGGATCAATTATGTTTCAAACTTATTAGTGTCCTATAAGATTATCTTGTAGCTATCTATACGATTGTATAGTTAAACAAATGCTCTTGAAAATATCTATGCTTGTGGAATGCTATTACAAGTAAAAGTATCTTGTACGGAATTTTGTAGCAAACTATAAGACTGAGATATAAAAACTAATGCTCTTGAGTATACTAAAGCATGTCGAATATAATTATAAGTAAAATTATCTAGAACAATACCTTTATAAGAAAGTTATTAGTAAAACTACTCTTATAATATTTATTTATAGGATTACTTTGTTTGTTGGAGACAGGGAGACATTATATCTCCAAAACTGTTCACCGTTGCACTGGAAGATGCCTTCGAGCTTCTGGAATAGGAAGGATTTGGCATCAACATTAATAGCGACTAAGTATATCACTCACCTTCGATTGACCGACGACTATGGAGTTTGCTATGATCCTGACCAACCTCTTTCGCCTTATCTGCACTTACAAATCTTTGTAACCTAAATTAATTGAGAGAAAATGTAAAAAAGGTGAAAAAATATGTTTTCCAGCGGGACCGCATTAGATATCATCTCGCTTTGATAAATTTAGTGCGCCTGGCAGTATTTTGTGTTCGAGAACGCCATTCATTTTTCATTGAAGAAAAGCATTCGTACAACGCCAGTTTCGACAAATCAGCAAGTTCGTAGCGCTACGTAATAGTCTCCTATATTTTGCACAAGTTTGGTACATGACAACGATATAATTATATTAAATAACTTTTGGGCACGCTTCCACGATGCAGCAATTTGCCAGGCCTTTTTTATTTGTTAGTAAGGTCTAAGTAAAGTATAGTGTATTTTAAGTACATCTTTAAGCGCCTATCGCTATTGAATTAATTTTTCTGTTTTCCTACAGGTTGACTAGTAGAGAATGCGTTAGCATTAAGTTCACCTTTCGTACCTTTGTGGTCAATAAAGATTTTAATCAATAAAAATTGTTATAGAAGTTAAAGCATTCCGGGAGACTCAGCCAGACGCAATAGAAATAACAATTGCTCTATAAGTGTCCCGGAATGTGTTTTCAGATTTGGTAGATTATTTTATTATAATTTGTTTCTAATTTATGCCTAAAAAAAATAATTCGAAAGAAATTAAAACTTTATTGGTCAAACATCAGGCATTCCTTAAAATATTAAAGAGTAAGGAAGTATTTATATAACTACTAGAATTTAATATAAAAAAAGTTGCCAGCTCAGCTCGCAACTTTTTTGTCACAAACCATAACGGCTTATTTTTAGGTAAAACTAACTAACTAGGTAACTATAAGGTAAAAAAAGAAAAAAATTATAAGATTTTTATACTTACATGTTATACCTTTTTTGAAAACTTTCTATATGATCCAAAACTCAGTAAAGCAAGATTACAGGAAAAGCAACGCCATACTTATATCTTCTACTTAAATCATTGATAATACATTGATTAAATACTTTGTGGCATTCGTGGCACCAACAATTTGAATATTTCGTTTCCTTTACCGTTTTAAGCAGTATCTAACGAGTATAACACAAATAGTTATATGTGCATAGTGTAGGTACACGAATGCACTTTCAAAATAAACTAGTTTAGTTAGTTAGTTTAAACTAATCAGTTATCTAAAAGCCACCTAAATAAATTTGCTTTTACTTATTTTTAAATTTTGAACCATAATAGAGACTCGCTCTACAGTGTGACAGAAGAGGTTAATAAAAAAATGTATCTACCTGCCAAACTTTGGGAAAACAAAAATATTTAGAATAAACAATGGGAAAACACCATCAAAGTAGACGTCAAAATATCAGTTTATTTCATAAATACTCAAGAAGAAAAATATATAAAATAATTAAGGGTCAATATTATTGACACAACACACCGGCCTAGTATTTTTTATTTATTTCTAATTTTATTGGTAACATAAAAAAATCTACGTCTATGGGTAACATTTTCAATGGGTAACTACTGGTAATTAAATGTACTTAATAGGGACATGGACTGGGTCCGAAAAATACTTTTTTTATATCCGTTAGATAAATTATCCAAAAATAATGCACAAATATTTTTCAGTTTATCAAATTTGTTAAAAAAAAAGATACAGCGCATCGAAATTCTGGAGTTGAGGTGATTTACGTTTACTAAAAATCGTACTAGATCGTGACGTCATGCGATATTTAAATGAGCTGTATCTTCGTCATTAATATTTTCTAATCAGTGAAAAGAAAAACACGTTCTTCGACCATAGCACCACACACCGCCGAAATTCGTCATTGTCAGTTTACGACCTAGCGCGCCATACAACTTGTATCATTTTTCATCAATTATTTTATAGTCAATTAAGAATATTTCTCAGTTTTTCAATCAGTTTATCAGTGAATCTCATTTGAACAGAAAATTATTTCTGTTCAAACCCGAACATACGAGTACGTGTATATTCTTAACATTTTTAAATAATCTACCTGACAAGCCAATTTTTCACATCCATATTACTTAAAAACTATGTTTCAGGGATTTTCTTCATGTGTTTTAAGTGGTTTCTAAGCCCCTGTCCGTTCAGCTTCTCTCGCCGCAGCGCTCGGTTCTGTTGTCGCCTTTGCTCTGACGTCGAGCGCAGCACCAAGTCTCTACGTCTCGTCAGAGTCCCTGCAAGAATAAAACTATACACCAAACTATTACGTCTTTATCCCCAAGGGGCAGGCGGAGGATTTTGGGTCTTGCGGCTCTTAATGCCCGAGGCCGCAATATCCCGAGGCTACATTTAGCGTGGTGGCGGGCGAGGATAAAAATCTAAATAGTGATGGGTTGCTAGCCACATCGCCTATTTACATGATTCCCATTTCCCTCGATCGTCTTTGACAATCTTCACGGGAATAGAAGAAGCTGGGACGTTTTGAGTTTTGTCTTTTCGAATTCATTTTACGATACATTTTTCATTAGCCCTTCTCTCATTCAGGGCCCATAAGGCCCCTCAATTCATCCCATTTTTTAATAATCAAAAGCCCTGTATAAATATTAAGGATAAATCATTGATTGAAAGATTGATTTTCTGTTAGACTAGCATAAAATATAAGTAAAGGTTTTGGAAAGTTTTTTAAAATGCGTTTCTCAAAATAAAAAGAGCGTGTAAAGATCTGTATGTAGTCGGCATCTTCTCAATATTTCAAGCAACCATAATTTGCTCTTCTGTTGTATTAAAAAAGGCAACTAGCATTAGTCGTCAAGAAGTTCCTATAACCTACTATTCCTACGCTATATCGCGGCTCCTACATAAAATCATCTCTAAAGGTTCCACCCTTGTGGGTACGATGAGCGCATGCTCACAACAGTCACAATCACAACCCTAATAGACTAATGACGTCACACTTTCATAGTCTATTGAGGTAGACATCCCCCCACGGTTTTGCCTAATACTTGGAACTAATAAACTGTACAAAATCTTGTCTTGTCTTGGTCAGGATGTCGTTTATTTTGTAAACATGGTCTTTGTAGAAATGCTCTATATCGGATTGGCTGCCTGTCCATTTAAGCGGAGAGGAGAAAAGAACAGCGGAGCTGTGTCAAAATTGACCAATCGAATTGCATAGAATATCTGCTTCACTTCAGTGGACAATTCGCTTTATTCAAAAGAAAGTTTTAAAATTCATACCAACAAACGCTGAGAGGAGTTGTGAAGCGGGAAAGCGAAGAGGAGTAGAGACCGTTGTTATGATGTCTTCTTTCATCCACTACATCATACAGTGGATAAAAAAATATTTGCACATGATTCCCCTATATTTTTCAAGGTTAGCTGCGTTTATCAAAATTTTGAGTAGGTGTGCGACGTTTTGTTACAGGGTTACTTTTATAATTTTTCAAAACTAAAAACCGACTTCACCCCCAAACTACTCAACCAATTTTGATAAAATTTCCATGGTACCACCTGAAAAGTATACACTTTCAAAAAAAAAAATTTTTTTAATCTGTCCAGGCGTCTTTGAATAATCGATGAACATACATAAAAAAAATAAAGGATTGCGATGAATTGATGATAACCTCCTGCTTTTTTTTGGAAGTCGGTTAAAATACCAGCCACATTTTTGCAGCAAGTTCAGTCCATGATACTGAACTACTTTCCATAATTATTAATAAACACAATTATTGAAAAACGAAAAAAAAAATCAGCGCTCGACCAAACGGTTTTAATATGGGAGGTCGAATTACTCTTTATCGATTTTTAATAAATTCCAATTTAAATATATCTTTATTATCATAGGATATCTATAATATCTCTTAATAATCGTCACTTAATTTTCGACAATTTTTGACCTCAAAAAGTTACTTAGAGTTAAGTTTACTACCGCCTCTAAAGCGCTAGTGCAGAAGAAGTGGTAACAAACTGCACTGCAGCATTTTCTCCAAGGGCGTCAACTCACAATGAAATTAATATGAAAAGTTGATATGTGGACAGACAATACATTGTTTGTTGTCATAATTAATTTTTGAAATGTCGAAATTTTTCAAATAATTTCAACTCAGTTGTACATTCAGTATGTCTAATGTAACAAATTATGACATTTGTGAGTATACAAACCTTCTTCGCGATAAGCTCAAGCCAGACTTTGTTGTCTGCAAGATAGTCATCGGTCCTATAATAAGCCTTCTCACAGAGTAACTTCTTAAGCTTTAATTTTTTTGTCTAGCATTTCAAGGACCGATTGTGGCAATTTATTATAAAAATGTATACCGTTCCCCAAAAACGTTTTACTTACTGTTTTGAGCCAAACTGTACTGTTTTGAGTTTTGTTTTGCATGATACGGGGCAACAAAGACTCTCAAAGTAAGTCTCTAGGACCTAAGCCGTAAATAGCACAAATTGCCCTTTTTTGTAAAATGAAGATAGTCTGAATATCGGATACACTTCCCCATAGCAGTACGCCGTAAGACATTAAGCTATGAAAGTTTTAGTACAAGCCGTTGTATAAGCCATTGGTCCCTGCTGCCATCATTGTATAGCAGTCGTCAAGCTATGTCAGATGCCTTTAGGCAGCCTGAAAAATCTGACAGCATTTACACACACGAACAGCAAGTCTAGCAGTTGCTACATCTGTCAATTGTCTTATTCTCCTAACAGCATAAGCCGCAGAGCTAAGCCTATTAGAAAGTTTAGATATATGAGCGCCCCATTAAAGTTTAGAGTCGATTGTAATTCCTAGGAAGTACTACCTTTCAACAAGATCGAGTTTTTCGCCATCTATCAGTATGTCAACGCAGGCTTGTCTCACATTGGGAAGAGAAAATCGAATGCATTGGATCTTTTTTGGCATTTAACATGATCTTATTGGCAGTAAACCAATCAGAAACGGAAGACAAGGTGCTGTTCACCGCGCTAGCATTTGTGTTATGACGGTCAATTTCGAATATTACCGAAATGTCATCAGCAAACAGCACTATGCCTGCCTGTTTCTCAACCATGTAAGGCGAGTCATTGACAACTAAGAAAAGGAAAGGTCTAGAATTGAACTTTGTGGTACGCCGATTTTAACACTAGATCCATGCGATTTTATGCCCTGCAAATCAACAATCTGAAGCCAATCTGTTAAATAAGATTATATTAGTTTAATTGAATTATCATCAAAACCGTATACGACTACTTTTTTTATAGAAAGTAGTTCAGTATCATGGGCTGAACTTGCCCCAGAAATGTTGATGCTGTTTAAAAAGTAACCCTGTATACGTATTTAAAATTATTTAATTATACCGTATGCAAAAATATTATAAATATAATAACTGGAATTACCTTCTTTAATGAGCCTCAAATTATCCTCTCCAACGATTCGTTTCAGTCGCTTCTCTTCTTCAGAACCCAACGAGTCGTCGACTTGCTTATTCATCTTCATCATCTCCCGATAAAGTTCGATGAAATTTCTGTCAAGGTGGACGTCCTTCTCTTTGCTTTTCGTGAAATTCATAGAAATGGCTAGTGATTTCGTGAGTGGTAATTCATCTAAGTCTAATCTTTTAGTGACTGCAAATACTTTTTGCTGAAATTCGAGCACAATCTTATTTTTTTTTCCCGCTCATTGAGTCAAAGATAGTAAATATTTCCAAAGAAGACTGGCATTGTTTTGTGACCAAGTCATGCCAATAGTTGACATAAAAAGGCATATCAAATTATAAAATAAACAAAATGATAATTAACTTATCCGGTAGTGCTGATATAAAAATCGAAAAATTTTGCTTTTTTTTTATAAAAACTTGATACAAAATGTATAAGTATCACACTTTTAAAACTTCAAAAGCTCAGATAATTCAATTCTTTTTTATTTCACTTTTAAAACACAACACATACCACGTTAAAGCTATCTGAAGAGATTGAAGTTGAAGTTAACATTGAGAGAACAGGCATTAAAGCCTAATTTACACCATATAGGCACAGTAAAAGTCATGTTAAACGGCGTAGATACCTCAATAAACGTCAGTAATACTACGAATACAGCTAACATACTAGCCATCACATTACATTAATTTTTAATCTGAAAATAGAGACAATCTGTCGTCACCGTGAAACCTGAGGATACTGACCGTAGATGAAAACACTGAGTATTACATTCGGAAGACAATATCGGGTCAAACAATGATGTTTAAATATTCTTACTTGCACAAGGAACTCCAGGGCGCTGAGTCCACTACATCATTGTGGCGTAGCTGGAATAGTATTATAAGTCAACGACAGCCATCTGCATTTTTATCTCAATTTAATTTAACAATAGACGGATCAATGGGTACTATAACCTGTGGTAACTATTGTGTTTCAGGCTGCCCGTCCACATCCGATAATCGGTGACCGATTTTTTGTAGGAGAAAAATAGAACGTACTAATTGCAATAGTGCAACGCACACGTCCCTACAAAAAGTAGGTCAGAAATTCTCACAAAAAAAATCGGCCCTACTATCGGCCCCACAAAAAGTCGTGACGTGGGCGGGTACCCTCAGGATGTGCGTAGTTTTGACATACCGATACTGGAATAAGGAAACTGTTATGTCACAGTTATTAAGTGGTGAAATCAGAACTTATGCATCAAGTAGTTTAAAAGATACAGTATGTGTACGCTAGCTTGACGTCAAATTAGCATACACAAATATAAACTCATCTAACTCTTAGAGTATACAGACAGAATTTTTTTTGTAAGTAGCAATTATAAAAAAAAAAAGTATTATACAACGTGTAACGGAATGGGGGTATCAACCCGAAATGGAGTAAACATACTAATCAATATCTACAACTTTTACATATAGTACCATCCCTGAAATCGTAAAAATAAACTGCAGCTTCATACATTATGGCAAGGTAGGTATTTAATTTTGAATGGAGGCGAATGTTTTTTTTTTTCTGAATGGATTAATTAAGGCGAAAATACGAACGACCTAGGAAAATCAACCGTGCCAAAGTCAGGAAACAACACATCTCATGTGATTTGAATACATTTACAGGCTGTCGCCTGTAAATGTATTCATAACTTAAATTAACAGTTTAAATTCTACATAATGCGTTCGCAGTGCACCTTGGCTCGGCCTCACGGCCCCAATGGATGGAAACACCACAACAGCAGAAGGGGGTACGTTGACTGGATTGTGGGGAATGCTAACTTGTGAATAATTAGTGCTTGGTTAGATGACCTAGGAAAATAAACTGCGTCAAAGTTAGGAAACAAAACGTTTGGAGACTAAGCAGGATAGGCTGTTGGGAATTCTAGGGTCTAAGTTATAAGGTCGGCTAGCTGGTTGCAAAACACATATAGTCAGGTACATGTGACCATTGTACTTGCGGTTAACGGTTAACTGAAAACAATAGTTTCTTTACTTAATTCTAAACATTTGCTTTTCTTTTTACTTAAATATTATAAACGACTTATCTTCCTTTTTTTACTTCGTATAATACTTACGGGTCTTTTTAGCAATACTCATAGTAGACGATCACATCTTTTGTCCGTACAGATGATTGCGTTTGATTACTGTTTTACTATTATTTTATATTTCATTATACTAAAGTGATCTAGTATATCCCGTGGTTCGATTTATTACGGGTATGTCCCTTCCACGTTGTATAGGTTAGGAAGGTACATCTCTACGCACATGATTCCGATTATGTGACTATGATAGCTGACAATATGCGATTAGATTGCGAGTTGTGTGTAGTAGACTCAATGCCCAGAAGCCATCCGAGACATCAGAGTTTTCATGAAAAGTAATCTAACGCGGTCAAGTGTGAATTCTTCCGCCTTAAAAAGAGTTTTAATCTCAGAGTAAAAATTCCTAACAACGGGATAGGTGTGGGATAAGTAGACTTTTATTTAAAATAGCCTTTAAAATAGCCTGTTATTTGTGTTTTTTTTTTCATTTATTTATAATAAATCATTCATTTCGGACAAATAAGATAAACATGTCACAAACAACTAGAGCATCATATACATATTAAATAATAACATTATTTTACAAATATGTGAAACATAATTAGATTTAGATCTTGCTTTTTTTATAGAAAGAATAGTGTTAGGTATGCCATGCGACATGCCACATGATTGACGAACTCTGTGGCCTAGTGGTCATCATGCCACGCTGTCACACCAGAGGTCCTGGGTTCGATCCCCGGTCAGGTCAAGATGGAAAATTATCTTTTCAAATTGACCTGGATCTTGGATGTTTATCTATATATGTATTTTTTTTTAATATAATATCGTTGACTTAGTTTCCCATAACACAAGTCTTGAACTTTGGGGCTTGGTGATTTGTCCTTATATATTTATTTATTTCTTTATGATTGTCCCTATCCCTTATCCGATGTATCCATCATTCTCATACAGAAATGAGCTTCGTTCTACATGACTCTACCCTAGACCACAGAATAGGGATGTGGACTGGCAATTAAATAAAAATAAATAAATAACTTTATTTAGTCAGTCAATTAGATTACCCAAAAATTAAGAACCCATACTTTTACGTTTCACAAAGTAGTCGAAATTCACAAAGAAACAACGCTTCGAAATTTCGGAGTGGGGTGATTTACGTCAGCTTTGGTTGAAAATCCTAGCTGTTCGTGACGTCACGCCAAATTTAAATGCGCTGTATATTCGTCATTATTTGCTAATCAGGGAAAGAAAAACATATATACCATACTTCATAATAATCTATCTAATGAGCTCAAACATTTTTTTTCATCCACGTTCCTATAAGGTATTTTTACTATGAACTAGCAATTCTCCCGAACATCCTGGGTACTTATGTTATTTCACGATCCATATAGAAGTCTATTACAAATCTACTTCTTCTTTACAGCCATGGCTGAACTTGAAGGCCTCACCCAATAAAGGGATTTGTTCAGAATCACCCCGCTGGACAGACGGGTTGGTAATCGCAGTGAATGTTTAACTCTTCGTACAGGAGGCTTCTGCCGTACATGTCACCTTTGCCTATCCGTAGTCACGTCTCGCGACACCCGTGAGAGTGAAAAGGGTATAAATAGTGGAAAAAATTGGGGGTATGTAATGTAGATATTACAAATGGAACCCTAAAACCGCAAGGCAAGTAGTTATAGATTAATTTAAATAAACTTGTTTAAACCGAAGAATTGTTTTCTCTTTGTCGACCTCCGTGGCGTAATGGATGCCTATCCACTACTCAGGAGGTCCCGGGTTCGAGGCCTGGGTTTTTTTGTTGTTTATCTATATATGTATTTGTTATAAATATAGTATCGTTGAGTAAGTATCCCATAAGTCCATAACACAAGTCTCCAACTTACTTTGGGGCTAGCTCAATATGTGTGATTTGTCCCTATATATTTATTTATTTATTAATATTTATTTCTTTACTCTTCGTCGCTTCACATGTTGTCGCTCTCTGTCTCAACTTCATTCCTATTTTGTCGCTCTTCGTCTTACTATTAGTTCCCGATAAGTCACCCCTTAAATTTTATTCAATTACATATTACTATATAATCAACTACAACATTATTAAGCGTTATTGTAAAATGAGTCACGACGCGTGCTCCTCTCTCTCATCTCAGCGTTTTCCCAGTTGCGTCCTCAGCTGCAAGCTGAGAAGCCCGGGGTCCGCTTTCCGACTTTTTCTTCTCCACTTTGCACGGTCTTGAGCATCCTTGGTTGTAAGACGATTAGCACGCATATCATCTTTGACGACGTCAAGCCAGCACTTCTTCGGTCTACCCCGCCTGCCGGGCCCCGGCGGAGGCGGCATGGCTATACATTTGTTTCCCACGTAGCTTGCCGGCTTTCGTAGGACGTGACCGTACCAGCGTAGGCGACTTTCCTGCAGTTTGTCCGCTATGTCACGGACATGAAGACTGCCGCGGATGCGGGTGTTTCTAACACGATCTCTCCGTGACACTCCGCATATCCAACGCAGCATTTGCATCTCCGTGACACGCAACTCCTGCTTGTGCCGCTCAAGCAAAGGCCACGCTTCACTCCCATATAAAAGGACAGGTCTAATGATGGATTTGTAGACCTGTCCCTTCAACCTAACCGGCATTTTGGGGTCACAAATGACACCAGTCACCTCTCGCCACTTTGCCCATGCGGCAGATATACGGGCCTTGACGTCGGCATCGATGTCTCCGGACGCGTGAAGTACAGATCCCAAGTATTTAAACTGGTCCGTACGCTTGACCAAGTCTTCGCCTATGCGTACGGGTGGGGGATCTGTAGCATTGCAAGCCATATATTCAGTCTTCGCCACATTTAGCTTCAGACCACCGTTTTCAAGCGACTCCCTCCACACATTTGCGCGTCGCACCAGTCTCCCTCTGTCCGCATCCGCCAGTGCGATATCGTCAGCATACACAAGCAGCCACGGAGGTTGCTCGTGTGTGTCTCTGATGCTGTCAGACACTTCCTCTAATATCACACTGAACAGGTACGGACTGAGAACTGAGCCTTGGTGAACCCCGACTGTAACGGGGAAGGGTTTGGAGTCACCAACAGCAGTCCTAACTATGGACTCGGAATCGCGGTACATATCGCGGATTATGTCAGTATAGATCTCTGGCACCCCTTTGGCCCTCAGAGCCCACCAGATCATCTCTCGAGGAACACAGTCAAAGGCCTTCTCCATATCCAAAAACAGGAAATGGAGAGGCGTATTCTTTGCCCTGTATTTCTCCATGATGACTCTTAGGACAAAGATAGGGTCCGTAGTGCCTAGGCCGGGGCGAAATCCATACTGACACTCCGAGACTGTACACTCCTGTCGGATCCGAGAGTCTATTATCCTCTCAAAGAGCTTCATGGTGTGGGACATGACCTTTATACCGCGGTAGTTGCTGCACTCTTGCACCGATCCCTTTCCTTTAAAGACTGGAGTAATAATACTCAGCCTCCATTGGTCAGGGATTTTACCGGTGAAGAGTATGCGGTTAAAAAGGTTTGTTAAGATGTCCACACCATGGGAACCCATAGCCTTCCAGGCTTCGATGGGCACTCCATCGGCTCCGACAGCTTTCCGGTCCTTCATGCAGCGAAGAGCTGCGTGGACTTCCTCAGGCGTTATTGGTGGCACTAATCCTTGATTTGGAGGGAGGTCCGGTGGCTGCACCTCTTTATGCTGCTGGTTCAGTAGCTCGTGAAAATATGAGCGCCATCTCTCCTTCACCGCGAGGTCTTCGCATAAAAGGTTGCCGTTAGGGTCTTTAACACAGCGGCACTTGGAGATATCCTGTGCCGCTTTGACCCTGGAACGTGCCAACTTATAGATAAGCTTCTGCCCCTCAGGCGACTCCAATCTATCGTACAATGGCTGTACGTGGTTACGCCTGGCCCGGGCAGGCGTAACTTGTGACCCCAAAATGCCGGTTAGGTTGAAGGGAGCTTTCCTTGTCACACTTGCGTCCACCCTTTGACATACCCAGCACTGCCTTCGCCGCACCAGTGATAGCTCCCTGAATCTTGTCCCAGTGAAGCTGGATTGGTTCGCCATCGGTTTCGTCGCATTTGTTGCCGATCGCAGTTGCAAACTCTTGGGACTTGGATTCTCCGAGCCGCCACCACTTGATTTGGCGTCGACAGCGCTCAGTGGGCTTGCCAACAGGCTTAATGCGAAGATCCATGACAAGGAGACGGTGTTGCGCAGTGAGACTCTCGCCGGGTATGACTTTGCAGTTGGTTACTTTGCCGATATGGTCTCTTCTGGTTAGGAAGTAATCAATTTGGGTAGCGCGTCCCCCGCTCCTGTAGGTGATTAGGTGCTCGGATTTCTTTCTGAAAAACGTGTTCACGATGGCGAGGTCGGCCGCCGCACTCGTTGAGAGGATTTCTCCACCCTCCGGATTGCGACTTCCGTATCCATAGCCACCATGAACAAGCTCAAATTCCTCACACGCCTCACCCACATGACCGTTCAAGTCGCCGCCCAAAACGATTGCCTGCGACAACGGGATGCCACGCAGCACGCTGCCGAGTAGGTCCCAGAACCTCGTCTTTTCGGCGTCTTCACAGCCAGCCTGTGGCGCGTAGGCGCTTATCAAATGAGTCATAACCCCTTCGACAAGCACCACCACGACCATTAGCCGGCTGCTGAAGCGTTTTACTTCCAAGACGCTATCCTGAAGCCCCTCTGACAGCACTACGGCCACCCCATCCTCGCCACCAGGTGCACCGGTGTAGATCAGCTTGTAACCATTCCCAATGGACCGGGATCTGCAGCCTTTCCACCGAGTCTCCTGCAGGAACGCCACGGCCACTTTTCGCCTGGAAAGTACGTCGGCCAGCTCCCTCGTGCGTCCAGTTAGCGTGCCAATGTTCCACGTTGCAAAGCGGAGTTTCTGGGTTGGGGCTCGCGTCTTTGGCCGTGTCCACCCCAGACACGGTAGCCCTGGCCCACTTGTCACAGGAGTCGGGCGGGGCTCCTGCGCGCCATTTTGCGGTGGCGCCCTATCCCTATGCCTGACTCTTTTATTTGATCTTTCCATTTTTGATTTGGCTTTATTTTACAACCGGCCGCCTGCCTGACGTCAACCCTCCTTGGGAATGCTATTGTAGCACAAGCTATTAGTGCTTTTTTATTTTATTTTTTCCTTTAGTCGCCTCTTACGACATCCACAGGGAGAGATGGAGTGGTCCTATTCTAACCCGGAACCACGCGTGCTCCTGACTCAATGTAATTATAATTTACGTGGGTAATATAATTTACGCAGACGGAGTCGCGCGAAAACAGCAAGTCACAAATAAAAATCGGAGTTTCTAAAGGAGATCCCGGTTCGAAAATAATTGGCCAAGTGCGTGTCGGGCCACGCGCAGTGTAGGGTTCCGTAGTTACGAATGCTTACTTTGAATTCATGCCACTAAAAAAGTCTAAAAACTAATTTTCTATTGAATTTGTGTGAAATTTTCATTTTGCGAGTACATTTTATAAGTTGATCGCCTATAACTTTTAAAATTGTAAACCCTACTTAGCTCTGATAGTTTTCCTTTAAATTTCGTTATATATATCGAGCTGTGAATTTTTTCACGTGTTTATATATAAGGGTTCAGCAGGTAGAGGGGGGGGGGGACACTTGACTAAAAACTAAAATTTTCACTTTAAAACCAAATATTTCAGAAACGGATCGCTAAATCGAGAAACGGTGTTCACAACCTCATAATATTTTTAAAAGAGCTATTTAACGATAGCCAACATAACTGGTAAGTCGAGAAAAAAAAATTGCCTTTTCACTTTACTTGTATGGGAACTACCCTAAAAAAATTTGTTTTCAATATTTTATTTTACCACTTTTTTCGCCTAATTAATATACACATCCATGCTAAATCACAGCTTTCTATTACTAATAGTCGCTGAGTAAAGCTGCGGACAGACAGACAGACAGACATGGCGGAACTATAAGGGTTCCTTGTTTACTACGGAACCCTAAAAAATGGCCCTGATTATTTCACCGTAAAATTATTTCTGTCGTTTGTCCATATAATTATATTATAAAATACAGCAACATAAATCGGCACTAAATTATATTATTAAAGATATGTAGGTTTTTAACTGAGAAAACATAGTGTATTAATTTATTTATTATGCGGATCTGTCCCAAAGATTTTTCTACCAGTCAATCTATAGGTAGTGTTGATAAAAGTAAATTTTATAAAATAACCAGCCAAGGGCGAGTCGGACTCGCGCACAAAGGGTTCCGTACCATTATCTAAAAAAAATCACATTTGTTGTACGGGAGCCCCCCTTAAATATGTATTTAATTTTAATTTAATTATTTATTTTTAAAGTGAATATACAACTGAATATTCTGTAAACATTTCAAGCGTCTACTTGTTGCCGTTATATTAGCAGCAAAAAAACCTTAAATATTTATTTTATTCTGTTTTAAGTATCCATTTGCCATAGCGGCATCAAAATCATTTTTGTGTAGCTCCCATACTTGTAAAATGAAAAGTCATTTTTTTTTCTCGACTAACCAATCACGTTGGGTATCGTTGAATTAGGTCTTTTAAAAATATTGTGAGTTTGAGAAGACCGTTTTTTGATTTTGGGATCCGTTTCTGAAATATTTGCTTTTAAAGTGAAAAAAATTGTTGGAGTCAAGAGTCGAGTTCAACAATTTATGAGTCACAAATTGGTTGTCAGTATGCATTCCTTGAGGCGGTTGTAAAATTTCCTACCAACCAGCACCAAAATGCCGCTGGCACGCTCTTTGCTGACTTCTGTTCTTGATTATGCAGAAGTGGCATATTTGGGTCCCTCTAAGGAACTTCTTGATAAATTGGAAGGCCTTCAAAATAACTAACTGCACCAGGTACATCTTTGATTTTCGGAAATTTGATCATATTTCTGATTTCCGCATAAAGCTAAACACGCTAGGTACCTGTCAGGATCCGTCGCAATATCCATTTTCTCTCCCTCTTTTTAAACTCCCTTTTTATTCCTTCTTCCCATGATTACCTTCATAGCAAATTTTACTTTCGGTTGTCGTTTAACTAAAAGTCCGTTGCGTTCAACCGGCAGCCTCGTTCTTGAAATTCCATCCCATTCGTCGCAGTCGTAGGTACTCCAAGTCTTTCACAGTTATGGCAGCCGGCTTTGGAACTCGATTCATGCTGATGTAAGAATGGCATCATCGCTGAATTCATTCACACTTGAGCTAATTAAGTACTTAGGTATGTGTAATTGATGTAGAATTAGTACCTTTATGTGTATATGTTAGTTTATATGTTCAAAACAAATGTGTATTTAATGTAGTTATGTATGAATAATCTTTTAAAATGTTTATAGACGTACTTTTAATTGAGTAAATATCCCCTCAATTTATTGCAGGTTAACTGGAAGAGAGATATGGGATAAGTCCGCCATTGTATATTTGCTCTTACGAATTTTTCGAACTTTATTTTGTTCTTGTACAACAAAGTTATTACAAGCTACAAACAATATTTCTCACTTAGTTTGAAAAAAAAATAGAAAAATGTGTAAATGTTATGTATGTTTTATACTAAAACTTAAATGCTTTCCAATGGAAAACTCAATCGAGAACGGACGAATTAATTTGGTTATCCGCTTATACGCTATAAGTAGTCCTAAAAAATAATTTTTTTTCTTTATAAAATTTCATATTTTTTTTATAACTGTACAAAAACTTTACGCGACGTTAGGGTGGGAATGCAGGCAATGCGAGAGCCGCGTCGTGGGAAGCGACGAAGAGGGAACAATTCGCCAGGCGACTAATGGCTTCTCATCACACAATTTTATCAAACAAAAACATAAGCAAGACAATAGCTTAAAATAAATCAAGTAGGTACCTACTCAATAAAATTTAACATAACATTATATCATATCGTGGGTCAAACGTGTCACGACGATATGAGCAGACACAAATACCAACTGGATTTTACTAGTTCTGTTGCGACCGTTGCGGGTACCCCCTGTTATCTCCCAAATGGTTAGCAGCATAAACATCTCTCATGGAATCGTAGAATGCTTTGGAACACAAAAGGTACGGAACATAACCCCTTTCATTTGAGTAATAATTGTAGTAGAGCTTATTCGATGCTATGAAAATAAAGAAGGTTAGAATAAAAAGAAACCAGTCCCCAGGTCGCTCAGTGTCGCCCAAGCAACATCTAGTCTACTACCTCTTTGGATATCTTTGTTGGCCAGTTGATGTAATTGACTTATAATATTACCCCTGGATTATAGATAATATTAATTTAATGTTTAAATTAGGAACGAAGCTCTACATTTTGAATATCATAAACAACAAAAAAAAATACGTGAACTCCGCTACCGAAAGAGAAAAGAAGGTATATTTAATTACTATGTAAATACAAATTCAAAAAATACAAAGGCATTATGGAAAAATTTTTAAAGAAAAATTTCTTCCCGCCTCAACTACAAAATGATCTTCCTACTGATATTTCTTCACCAGAGGATATCATTACCTATTGATAAATAAATATATAGAGACATTTCCAACTTGCCCAGACCGGGGATCGAACCCGGGACCTCTGGAAACTTGGAGCTGTATTTTTCTTTATCAATACCACTCTACTATCCGAATCCGAAATAAGAATACCCGAATACCATGGCATTCTAACAGATCAATTTTATCTCGCATGATCACAAGCCAATGCCAGTAGCCACACTGTTTTAATTACCTAACTCATGAGTAGGTAAACAACTCCTAAAATCTGCTTGTAACCAGTTCGAAAAATTACACTGGTTTACAACAAAAAATACCCACGCATGAAACTGATGTGTATTTATAGAATAAACCATCCCTAGTTCGATACTGAAGTAGAAAAAAAATCAGC
Source organism: Acrobasis suavella (assembly GCA_943193695.1). Taxonomy (NCBI): domain Eukaryota; kingdom Metazoa; phylum Arthropoda; class Insecta; order Lepidoptera; family Pyralidae; genus Acrobasis; species Acrobasis suavella. The sequence continues at coordinate 11,246,786 of OW971948.1, forward strand.
ACGTCCCATTTTAAAAATATTTATTAAAAAAGATTTGCAAAGTTTTTGCTTAGATAAACAATAAAAGGATTAAAAATGACTCAAAATTCTTCTTCTTTTATGCTGGTCCGATTTAGTTTCTCTTTAGATAGTCCAGCAGTAATCGGCCAACATATTTTTGTCCCAAAAACCTTGGTACCTCTCTTCAAATGACTTTAAATCTTGATGGAAACATTCGTCATGCTCGTTACTTACGATTCCCAGGCTTTCAGGAGAAAAATCCAAGTGTGAGTGCAAAAAATGGATTTTAAGCGACATATGCACTCCCATTTTGTATTAGTTTTGTTTTTTTTTTAATAGCCAGATTTAGTGTCCCACTGCTGGGCAAAGGCCTCCCCTCCTCTCTCCATCTCACTTTTTACCGATTCTGTAACATTTCTTTTCTTTTTTTGTTGTGATAAATTTACCGCAAATGTAACAAAAACTACTCAGGCTTAATTTACACTGTCTAGAAGATATATTAAAAAGGAAATCACTTTCACCAATTACTTTAATCTTACAATATTCTAGTAACAAACTAGAATCGACATATGAATTCGTATAAAACAACATGAGGGTATATTTAAAAACGTGACGTGATAAAAATATATGGCGTATGTAATAATAATATGAGGGTAGATACAAATCAAATTTACTAGAAATTATCTATGGGTATTGAAAATAATAAAAAATTGTAAACAAGTGTTATCTGTATTCGGTTGTTTAATAATGACAGTGCATGTCAAATGTTTGTACATAAGTAACTGACATTATGTAAGCATTAAAGAAAAAAAAATACTTCTAGCCAAGCACATAAACTGACCTAAAAAATGAAGGCGATGATTTTACCTCACAGAAATTCATAGAACTTTTAATTCCGACAACTGCGCGCAAACCGAAGGAGAGTGCAGGATCATTTTTATTTATTTTATAAACTATGCTTATTCTTGCTTATAAGAATACGCAATAAGATTACTTCTTCACGCGCAAACGGCTGGTCCAAATTAATAAAATTTGGTATGAGGGAAGCTAAACACTCTGGATTAACACATAGGCAACTACCGCGGGTAACACCGCGGGGCGCAGCTAGTAATTAAAAACAACGACAAATACAGTAGATATTTAATATTGTAAATAATTTAGTAATATACAATACGACACAAATAAGTTGAACAAAAATGGCGGACTTCAAAGCATTTTTGTACTAATTCCCGACACGTAAATTGAACCAAAATGGTGGTCGTCGGCGCATTAGGTATTTTTTTTGTAAAATGTTTTGAAGTCCGCCATTTTTGTTAAACTTATTTGTGTCGCATTGTACTTTAATTAATTCTATGGTACCTAATTATGAATTTTCTTTATCTTTTTCCACTTAAATATTTTTTTTACTCTGCTATTAGTATTTGTTGATAAAGCGACAACAGAAATACATAATCTGTGAAAATTTAAACTAACTAGCTATCACGATTCATGAGCCTGGTGACAGACAGACGGACAGACGGACAGACGGACAGCGGAGTCTTAATAATAGAGTCCCGTTTCTACGCTTTAGGTACGGAACCCTATAAAATATTCACTCAAGTAGGTAGTACAAATTAAAAAGCTATATTTTACTCTTTGGCCACAAATAGAAAACCTCACCCTGTGGTGCTAATTTTTAAACGCGGAGTCACTAAACAAACGGGTTGTAACTTGTAGCACTTGTAGCTTAATTTTGGGAAATTGAAGCCGATGCTGATAATCCAATAGTTTTATTTAATCGAAACATTTTCTAAATCGCTTTTCAGCTCACCTAGTCAAACGAATGTCAATGTCACCTGATCACCTGACAGCTCAACAGCTGATTTTAGTTATCTAAACCAAAAGAGCGGGAGCGGGAATTGGAATTTCATTTTATTTTTTACCTAATTTGTGAAAAAGCTTTTAGCTTGTACGTAATTAATGATAAGTGATGTCAAGGCTGATATCGGTAATCTTCAGGCTCCATTAAAAGGAGCGTCAATCAGTGCTCGAGTTAGTCGAATCGCGGTTCACTTATCGATAGGGTTTGTACGACTCTACTGGTCTGTTTATTTTGTCTTCGTCTCTTTTTCTTCAGCAATCATGCCTCCAGTTTCTATAACCGAAGAGGTACCTTACTTTATTCTTTATTTACTATTATTTATCACTGTCTATTCGCATCCATTAGTCCTGATTCGTGGTTCTAAATTGGAAATTTAATTCTCTATTTTTCCCTGTATTTTAGGCGCCAAAGAAGTCTCTGCGTGTAGCCATCATTGGTCAGAGTACGTTTGCAGCTGAAGTGTTCAAGTTACTTCAGCGTGATGGTCATGAGGTGGTTGGTGTGTTCACAGTACTGGACAAAGGCAACCGGGAGGATCCACTTGGTAAGTCTTCATGAAAATATCTACTTCAATTACTCAGTTATTAGTCATTGTGATCATTCATTTTAATTTTAGTATGCTTATTATAAGTTCAATAGCAAAAAATCCAGGCCTTGAGCAAATTATTTACTTATATACTAAAGGTAATCTCTTCTCCAAAAGATTTTAAAGCCTGTTTACTGTCCCACTGTAAGGAATAAAGTTATTCACCCTTTCACTGTGAATGTTGGATGTATTCGACAAATATGTTCGTGCCCATTTCAGGATTAGCTCAGAGAATCCAAGGTAAATAAATAAAAATGTATTTATTGATATAAGTATTTAAAACAACTGTTACACAGTAGGGTTTTTAAACTAATCTTAACAATAACAACACAAAGGTAAAACAAGTAGGTATGTAACATAAACTTGTGCTAAAAAGTACAGCAAAAAGTAATTATTGCTAATTATGCTACTTCATATTTTAAATGAAGGTAGTATAAGATCGTTTTTTGATAAGTGGTAACAGCAGGTAATGACGGCTACTCATTACCTGCTGGGTCTAGGTCTTCCTGAATTAAACATTAATACTTTTTATTTTATTAAAATTACATGAATTATATTTTTTACAGCCACAATTGCCGCACAGAATGGAAAGCCAGTTTACAAATACAAAACATGGAGAGTGAAGGGAAAAGTCATACCAGAGGTGTTAGAACAGTACAAATCTGTGAGTACACTTTAAATCTTCAGTTGATATCTTAATCTTTTAGTTGAAATGATCATCACTTTTTAAAGAACTACATTCTATGGCATACCAAAAAAAGAAGTCCTTCATTACCTACTTCTTTTGCGCGCCTCATAAGCGGAGCGTTGAGGTAGTGCTCTACTCTTAACATGTCAGGATCAAGCATTTTTCTAGACTTAAATTATATTCATATTCCACTAACACAATAAGTACAGGGATTTGAAGAACAACCATTATATAAACACATTTAATATTTGTCAAGTATAACATATAAAAAAATATATATATTTAAAAAGCTTGTTCGTGGATGTCTATATGGACGAATGTGCCACGATAAGTAACAACACCCTCTAACACTTACTCAATGAGATACTTAAGGTATTTGTACCATTTTTATTTAATAGCTTTATCATGTCTTGGGATTGTGTCCTATTGAAAATCACTATCTTATTCAGTGTTATTTAATTAAAATTAATAAAGTACTCAAACAAACTTAGCTTGCATCCTGTAATTAATTAATTTCGTTATTTTTTTGTCTGTCTCTACCTTTTTAATATATACTTTTTTAATGAGCATTATGCGGCATACCTACATTTTGGATTTTGCAAACTTATTTATTTGATTTTGATGGATTAATAAACATTAAACAAACACTTTTAAAATTAAGTCCGTATATATAGCTTTACTGGGATAAAGGACTTAATTTTAAAAGTGTGAATCCTACCAAATGTTGTATAAATGTGCCAAACGACTTTCAAATTAGTCTATTAACATAGTTACTCGTGTAAGAATTACCCTTTCATTTACCGACTTTTAAAAAAGAAGTAGGTTATCAATTCGTCGCGATCTTTTTTTTTTACGTATATTACCGATTATTCGAAGACGCCTGGACCGATTTAAAAAAATCTTTTTTTTGTTTGAATGGATATACTTGTCAGGTGGTCCCATAATTTTTTATCAAAATTGGTTGTGTAGTTTGAGGGCGAAGTCGGTTTTTAGTTTTGAAAAATTATTTTCTTTTACCTATTTTTTTAAATTTGATGTTATTTTATGATTTGGTGTTACTTTAAGGCGATTGGCACATGAGTGCAGAGCAATGTGCCAATCGCGTTAGTGGTGGAGGTTACATTTTCATTGAACATGTAGAAAGGCTTTCACATTGCTCCGCAATCATACGCGTAGCACGGGCCGCAATTCAAAAATCACGCGGGTGGACGCGATGTCAGTGTGTTGTACTATGCGTGTTTTCTATATTCTATATATGTATACAGATTGGTGTACTTGCAAACAATCCAGCCCCGCGCTACGCAGCGGGGTGCGGAGCAGTGTGTGAATCGCCTAAACACATTTTTACAGTCGATGAAGTCCATTTAAAAATATTTATCTATCATTCAGAAGTTAACTCTACACTCTAACAGAGAGAATGTACTTTTTTGTGTGGCGATCTAAGTCCGCCATGCCTCCACCACATGCTCCATATCATTTTAAGCAGCCCTGCTGCACTCGTGACCTCTCCTATCACACAACACAGCGCTAGCCTCATCTTACTTCCGATAGTGACTGCTCCGTTTTACGCTTTATTTATTACCAGCTGTTGCCAATGAGTATTTTGTAGTCCCAAAAATCGTTTGTTCTCGATTAGTAACACCCTCTGAAGTAACAATTACTCAATGAGATTAAAATTCCCGATGTGTGCCAGTGTTAATTATTGTAACTAATATTCTTCCCAATGAGAAATACTGTGTCCAGCACCCCGTATTCCCGTTAAGTAACACTGTGTTAACAGCACCTCGTATTCTCGATGAGTAGGTAATGCAAATAGGAAGTCCTAATAAAAAACGAAAACGTTTCTTCAAATAGGAAGTCCTAATAAAAAACAAAAACGTTTCTTCAAACGCCGCAAACTCACTGGGGAATATTGGCTGAGAAGTAGGATTGGCTGACTCTTCTCTTCATTCCATTCGATCGCCTTGCCATTTTGCCATTTCATACAAAAGAAAATATAACTTTCATCATCATCATCATCATTTCCACCGCATAGAAGCGTAGGACACCCACCCACAAGGTGGTCTGACGACCTGGATAAGGTCGCTGGAAAGCGCTGGATGCAGGCCGCTCTAGATCAGTCATTTTGAAAATCGTTGGGAGAGGCCTATGTCCTGGAGTGGACGTTATAACTTTCATTCACAGGTAATTTTTGAGCTAGCTACTTGAACTAATAATTTGGCATGATCTAGGTAAATGGAAGTTAAGCTTTCGTAACCGTTACTATCGACAGCGATAGCAAGGTAATCGACTAATAGAATGTAGAAACTTTGGCGTCAATATACCTACTGTAATTATGTACAGTGAAGTAAGACATATTCCGTTACATTACAACATACAACTATATATTGTATTAAGGTACCTTTAGGACTTAGAGCTTAGGATTTGTAGGTTTAGCCATTTGTAAAATAAATAAATACAAGTGTGTGTCGCGCCACGCGCAGTGTATGGTTCTTTAGTTGCAAATGCCGGCTTTGAGTTCACGGGACAAAAAACATCTAAAAACTATGTTTTATTTAATTTTTATAAAATGTTACTTTTCCGAGACATGTTATAAGTTAATTTATAAACTCTATTTAGCTCTATCTAACCGATAGGATTCCTCTAAACTCCGTTATATATACTACTGCCGTGATTTTTTTCACGTGTCCATATACAACCGTTTAGTAAATAGAGGGGGAGACACTTAACCCACACTGAAAAAATTGTACTATAAAACCATTTTTTTTTAGAACCGTAGTATCCAAACATGGCGTTTACAAGCTCACAATATTTCGAACGATCTATTCAACGATACCACACACCATGGGGTAGTGGGAAAAAAAAAGTAAAAGTTGCAATATTTGGGAAGATTAAAATTTAAACTTTGAGCCAACCACACGATACGAAGACCGCGGACAGACAGACAAACATGGCGAAACTATAAGGGTTCCTTGTTTACTACGGAACCCTAAAAAGAGCCGGGAAATAAGGGCGCAAGTGCAGTTTCATTTGTCTCACACCGCTTGTCGCTGTCTGCTAACTCTTGGATTTGTATGACAACTTTCAAATCTGAGCTCAATCAATGTGTCAATGGATGCCTTCCTTCTAACAAGAATTTTTGTCCTGGGTAGACCCAAGTCTAAATAACGCTTGATTCTACTATTTGCTCTGTTGATTAAGTACCCGTAACCGAAGGGCATGTATGAAGAGATTGATGAGTATAGATGAAGCGAAAGAGGTGTGTCGGGATCGTAGCAAGTGGAGGTCCATAGTCTCTGCCTACCCCTGTGGGAAATAGGCGTGATATTATGTATGTATGTATTAAGGCCCATGCAAACGAGCAAATACTTGTCTAGAGTTGCCCACTAACTCATAGAAAACAAAGAAAACAGGCATCAACTTATGTAGATAAATCTTTTTAATGACTATACTTACATAGCCTAGAGAAATAGCTTGTTGAAGTATCAGTGGGCGGGACACATAGCGCGACGAACCAATGGCCGATGAGGCAAAAAGGTTTTCGAATGGCGACCGCGTACTAGCAAGCGAAACGTAGGACACCCACCCACAAGATGATCAGACGTCCTGACCAAGGTCGCTGGAAAGCGCTGGATGCAGGCCGCTCTTGATCGGTCATTTTGGGAATCTATGCGGCTGAAATGATGATGATGGTCGATGACTTTACTAGACATTGGCAGGTGGCAGCCATATTGTATTGAGATAACCCTGATCTGAGCATATTTTTGTCACCTTGGATTTCGCCTGATAAACGAAGCTCCGCGAAACGCGCAGTTTTAGCACAATGTTTACACGCGAACAGTGTTATTATTCGATAATTTGGCGATATCCGTTTCCTAAGGAGTACGTATAGGCGTTGTATCTACTAAGATAACTATTGTGATTTAGCTGGAGCTCATCTCGTTCTTTTCAGTTCAGTAACTAAAATGTAAACTTAAGATATCGAAAATTGGTACACGTGTCCTACACAGCTTTATTTTTGACAAAAATATGTAGGTACATCTCACAAATTACCGCAAAGGCAAGCACATATCACAATTTATAACAAAGGATTTGCATCGCATTATTAGTTAACTTACATTCGTATTGAGACAAATAGGTTATCCTCATTTTTGTACCGGTAGGAAAACGATATAGAAAGGAGTAACCCATTGAAGTGGCGTGACCCCGAGGAAAATCATGTTTCTTAAGTCAGTATGCTCGAGGAAAATAAAACGAACCCGGGCTTATCAGGGTTGGATCTCACTTGTCAGCACGGCGAGCACAGCGAAAGAAAGCGACGAAACGCTATAGCACGACCGGTGCTATAGTGTTCCGTCGCTCTATCTCGCTCTGGCAAATGACGGTTCTGAGCGACAGGAAAGGATAGCAGCGTAGAAAATTGCCGGGGGGTTAATCCGAAAGCGGTACGTAAGACGGACGTAACTGCGTATGCGCGTTTCAGTGTCAAACAACATTGAGCATTAATATACGAAGATAAAGTCTTAATTTGGTTTGAAATAGAGCTAGGACGTCACTATCGGACAATTTAGTATTATTTTATGGAGTAACCCCCCAGTTCCGTGCTAACAAGTGAGATCCAACCCTTAGAATATGTAGGAACGTATCAGCATTCATGACGGGTAGGCAGTCACTTGTTGGACCAGTGGGAGTACGCATGCTAGTGCTTACCGCGGGCGTGGTCCGCACTTGGATGGGTGACCAAATATTTAGCTCTTCCGTGCTTCGGAAAGCACGTAAAGCCCTTGGTCCCTGCTATTATCATTGTACAGCAGTCGAAGCAGCCTTTCAGCATTAAAAAAAAATCTGACACCACTTACACACAGAGAAACAAAAAAACAGGCATGTACGAACGTGCCACATCACAGTTACGTTGATCTTATATTCTAGTAACTACAAACTAAGGCTTGGAGAAGGGAAATATTTAGGCTTATGGCCAAAAATGTGAGATTTTTCTCTCTTTCAGGTAAATGCAGATATCAATGTCCTTCCGTTCTGCACACAGTTCATCCCCATGGAAGTGATCACATACCCCAAATATGAAAGTATTTGCTACCACCCCAGTATACTGCCCAGGCATAGAGGGGCGTCTTCTATTAACTGGTGAGTTTTTGTTTAACATGTTCTACAGAAAGGGTGTGGGGTTGGGTGCAAAACATAGGCTGGTTTTATGGTAATATAGTGTACATAAAATGTATGAAAATGCTGATTTTTTTTTCGGTTTCAAACAGTGGTCCCATAGGAAAAGTAGTTTATATTGACGGTCTGAGTTGCTCCTATTCGGATCGGACAGGGTTTTTGTTACATATTGTATAAAAATAATAATAAAAAAAGCTCGCCGACCACGACGCGGACCGACCGCGCGTGCGAAAGCGTGTTTGTAAAACCAGCCTAATATATAATATTATGATGATATAAGAAGAGGTAGGGGGAGATTTTTCAGGTTCCATAACGCGGTTAAAGCACCCCATCCCGTAGCGTGGCACCGGCGACAGTGTTTATCGAGCTCTATTGTCTATCACTATCTCGCTCTACGTAGGAATTACCATCGCGATGGCACTAGCTTGTCATGCGATAATAATTTTATCTGGATTTACCGACGGTGCCATACTATGGGGGCGGGTGTCAACTGTCAATAGCGATGTAGGCTGGGTAAAAAATAAATTATTTCATTTAGTTCGTCAACTAGATTATTCATAAATGATGGATCCATATTATTTTGTTTAGCAAAGTATAAAAAATTCATACTCGACCACCCGCTACCTAACCCCCACCACGTAATTTGCCATGTTTCACGAAGCTCCCCCTATTTTAAAAATACATTTCTTTATTATTAACATATTTCACAAAAAACGATCAATCGACGAATAAGCTCAATAAGATACAGCGCACCAAGTTTCGGAGTCACCTTCTGGTGAAAATCGTACCTGATCGTGACCAGTGTTTGTAAAACCCATTTATAACGGTAAACCGGTTATATCGGTTAACCCTATTTCGGTTAATCCTTTGATTCGGTTAACCCACACAATAAAGGTAAAAGTAACCGTTATCTGAATAGGTTAATTAGGTTTTCGGGGATGCACAGCCGTTTGGTTGAGTCATGCAAGCGCTTTTGTAGGAATAGGTATAGTGACCGTGTGACGAGGAATGAAAAACGTGTAGTATCATGCAGAAATCTATGTCGATTCGGTGCCAATGGTAACCTAAACCGTCCAAACCCTGAATTCGAGACGTCATGCGAAATTTCAGTATGCGCTGTATCTTCTACATTATTTAGTAATCAGAGAAAAGAAATAACCATACTTTTTAGGGTTCCGTACCCAAAGGGTAAAAACGGGACCCGATTACCAAGATTCTACTGTCCGTCGGTCCTATCACCGGCTGTATCTCATGAACCGTGAAAGCTAGATAGTAGAAATTTTCTCTGAAAATGTATTTCTGTTGCCGCTATAACAATAAAAAATACCTACTAAAGACAGAATAAAATAAATATTTAAGTAGGGCTCCCATACAATAAACGTTATTTTTTATAGATTTTGGTACGGAACCCTTCGTGCGCGATTCCCACTCGCACTTGGCCAGTTATTTCTTATCGCCCAAACCAGCATGCTAGAATATGTACTCAATGTTTTAAAACGCAGACGTATCGTTATATGCATCTTATCAATGATCAGGGTCACCAGTTATCATACGACTATGTACTTATCTATCAAAAACTCCAGTTACTTAATAACACGTTTTATAATTGTTCTTGTGTGTCGTAAACCTTAAGCAATTAATTATGCAGTGTTCTGTAATGTGAATAGTTAGCAAATTTTATGTCTGATATGATTAACCCTCTAGCTTGCTTGCATACATTGTTTGTCTTCGCGTAAAGTCTATTCGTTCAATTGGTTGGATTGCCGTCGGCCCGCTACAAAGGCGGCATCGGCTTTTGTTAAGGCGCGGCCTTAGTGGCGCTGGCGCGCCGACAGCATGCTCTTCAATTCAGCTACTGCCGTTTATATTTGTAATACACCTACCTATTTAATAAACATTTATTAATTAGATACCCATATTGTCCACACTTTCTTAATAGTAGTACCTATTTGTAGTAGTCGATAGTGGCTGCCATCGGCAAATAACAGCAAAAATGTAGACGCAAGCCACTAGTCGAGATAATTTTTTGCATGTGGATATATGCACACACGCGGTCTGAGTTGCTCCTACAAGGATCGAACAGGGTTTTTGTTACAAATTGTATGAGGGGCATTACACGTCGTGAAAAAGTCACATGTATATCCAAATCATATTTGTAGACCAGCCACTTGCCAAAATTAGATGTTCCAAGGTCTTCGTTTATATTCGATTCGTACCGTATCAAATTGGTCTAATGAAGTGTCGACTCGGTCTCAAGTGCAAATTAATAACATACCTCTATCGAGATAGAAGCAAGAATGATATACATAGACATTATGAGATATGAGCAAAATACTAACGCGATAAGTATAAATTAAATTATTAAAAAGAAAAAAATAAATCCCTACTACAGGAAAATTCTTATTGAAAAGTACGCTATTCTACTCGTAGTTACCTTTAGCTGTTACCTATATATCTTCCTTAGTCGCCTCTTAAGACATCCGTAGGAAACTAAAAGGGAGGTGATAAATGTATTCTACTCTGCCATCACCACACGACCAACGTTAGGAAAATAATGATAAATTTTTAATGTATTCATAAATCATTTTACAAAACTAAACACCGACTTCAACAGTGACAGTTTTAGAAAAGCTAAAAACGCAATAATTGTATACGATGACATATTTTTTACATTATATTGATTTAAAAACCAAACAATACAATCGATACCTATTGATAAATTTTCTAAGAGACTACCTACTTGACAAGTATATCCTTTAAAAAAGGAAAGTTTTTCCTAATTATACTTACACTAGTGGCTCTGTGGGAGCTGTAGACCTCGCGAGTCACCCCGACCCGTTGAAGATTACGAGTATCATATAAGAAGTTGTTCAGACAAAAAGTTACGTCTTATTAAGGGTAACCAAAAAGTCTTACACGGTTCTGTTTTTTTTTTTTCGAAATGGCTGAAATATGATATTTTTAGAATTTTTAACCATCATACTCTTATTTCTGCCATGTTGAAAATTTTCGAAAAACTGAATCGGCAAAAAAATCTATATAATTTTCGAACCTTCTCACAAAATTTTGCGAGAATCGGTTGCGAAATGCGACCTGTAGGCGAGAAAGGTAGGACAGACAAACTGAAAGCCGAACAAAAGCATTTTTGGCCAATCTCGAAACAGACGTTTCGCTATAAAAAAACAGGAACATACTTACGGTTAAAAATCTGTTTACATTTTTAAAGGACACTGATCGAGGGCGACTCAGTTTGCGGCCTGTCCATCTTCTGGGCCGACGACGGGCTAGACACCGGGCCCATACTGCTGCAAGAAACCTTCCCCGTCACCTTGGATGATACCGTCGACACCATTTACAACAAGTACTTGTACCCCGAAGGTGAGAAGGAAAGTTATTCACCTCGACGACTTTTGTGGCGTGGTCTTCATGCCACGCTGTCACTTTTGACGTAACGGGTTCGATCCCCGGTCAGGTCCAAATGGAAAATGATATTTTTTAGATTGACCTGGGTCTTGGATATTATGTATTTGTAATAAAATATAGTATCGTTAATATCCCATAACACAAGTCTTGAACTTTGGGGCTTGCTCAATATGTGTGATTATCCGTATATATTTATTTATTTACATAAATAAATTTAAATTTTCATAATAAAAATGTAACCAATCTCAGTCTATAAGGAGATATACACGGTGATTTTTCATTGGTTTTGGAGCCGAAGGCCACTTCATAAGGATCGTTATTAAGACCTAATAAGCTAGTCAAAATAAAGATTCAAAAACAAAATATGTTGACTAAAACTCAAAAGTAAAATCGTGAGATCAATTAGTAGTACCGCTGGCTGGCTAGATTTCGAGTTCATCGGGGTCACGCGTCAGTTTTATGAACGGGCGTAACTACGTGGTCTTGATCGTAAATCATTTTTACAACTTTTTTATCTTATGTCATACACAAATTTGGATTACGTATATGGATAGAAGAATTTATTTACTACATGACATTCTTTTTTCCAAAACCAACGAAAAGTCAGCGTGTATAAGAAAAAATATTATAAGGGGACCTTTAACAATGCTTGACGTGTAAAAGTGCCTGTAAAAGTGTCATTACTGAGTAAGCGAGTGAATTTCGAATTTTGCTATAAAAACCTCTTGTTTTGTAGGTATTAAAGCTTTAGCGAAATCTGTGAACATGGTTGCGAATGGCACAGCACCCAAAATCAAACAAACTGAAGAAGGAGCCACCTATGACCCTGCACTTTTCAAGCCAGAAACACACCAAGTAAGCTTAGTTATTAAGTTTTACAATCTCCACACGTGCATCTAAAGAGTTAGATAGGGCTAAGTCGTTGGCTATCATAATCAATCAAAGTGCCTTTAGGCAGTTTAGTTGACATCTAAAACAACTGTTGGCACCATACGTATACAAAAAAAAAATAGGTTCGTTCAGTGAGTTCAATCAAGCGTCGAGTATTATGTTACTCGACCACAATAATACGACGCTTTCTCATTGTCACCAATTTCTATCATCGTATTTGTTCCTTCATCTTAGCGCATTTCGGGTTGCATTCTCAGCTTTTCTACTTGGAAATATTTTTTTCTCCAAATTTAATATGCATCGACTTGCTTTAAGGGAATTTTTATTTGCGGACGATTTGCTTCCTGGTCTTTTTTCCGTGTGGACTTTTTTATTTAACGGGCGTTATGGTTCGAGGACTAAATGCCGATTTGGACATTTTGCTCTAAAAACCTCCGTATTGGTTTCTGGTTACCCAAGATGCCTAAGACCTAGGGAAAAGGAGAATTGCCGAAATAGAAATGATTTAGCAATAGTTTGACGAACAGTCTCATGCCTGACATCAATCCTCCTTGGGAATGCAGTTGTAGCACAAGATGTTTTTGCTCAGACCCTTAGTCGTCTCTTACGACATTGAAAAAAAGAGATGGAGTGCCCTATTTTAAGCCAGAATTCACACAACCTATTGTCATTTTTAGGGTTCCGTTCCCAAAGGGTAAAAACGGGGCCCTATCACTAAGACTCCGCTGTCCGTCTGTCCGCCGGTCTGACTGTCTGTCATCAGGCTATATCTCATCTCAAGAACGGTGATAGCCAGATTGTTGAAATATTTACAAATGATGTATTTCTGTTTCCGCTATAACAACAAATAGAAAAACAATAAAATAAATATTTAAGTGTTCCCACACAACAAACGTAGACCCTTCGTGCGCAAGTCCGACTCGCACTTGGCCGGATATTGATATTGATGTATAACAAGAATGACTGCCATAGTCCCAGCACTTTCCTTTGAAACCCTCTTTGAACTAAAGTTACTACCTTTTCAGATCGACTGGTCAAAAGGAGGCGAAGCATTACATAACTTCATCCGAGGCCTGGACTCCTCACCCGGGGCTACCACCTCCATCAAACCACAGACTAAGGACGGCTTCGTCGAGGGCAGCGAGGAAACCATAGAGTTGAAGTTCTTCGGCTCTACTCTATGGGAGGGCGAATATGAGGCGCAGGGAGATAGGTTGGTCATACCGGGGCTGAAGGCTCCGGCTATCGTGCACGAAGCAGGGTTGATGATCACTGCTAATGACGGAGTAAAGGTAAAACTCGTGTGATTCAATATATGGAAACGCTTAAGGCATTCGCCAACCAATAGGACACATCGTTTAACGCCTCGTAATTTTTTTTTTATAAAATTTTACAATTTCCTCCGCAAAGACCATTATGTAAAGCTCATATTTCAATGGCGTGCATAATTGACTTTTTACTCATATAGTTATGAAAGAATAACATTACTACGATGTTATGTTTATTTCCACAAAATATTTCTCCTACAGCTAAACATCCAAAGACTGAAAGTGAACGGCAAAATGATAAACGCCCAAAACTTCTTCAAAGCGGGTGAAAGCAAAGTTTCTCTCGAACTGTCGGCTGATGAAAGACAATTCGTGGAAAACGCTCGCGAAATCTGGAAAGCCATCCTCCGCATCGACATCGAAGAAGACACAGATTTCTTCAACTCCGGAGCCGGCAGTATGGACGTGGTGAGGCTCGTCGAAGAAATCAAAGACATAGCAAATCTAGAACTACAAAACGAAGATATTTACATGAACACGACTTTCCAAGAGTTCTGTACGGCGGCCATATTGAAATCTAGAGGAGAATCTGGCAATACTGAAATTGCTTACGAAGGAGTTGAGTTGGACGTGAATAAGATGAAGATTAAGTTCCCTACGCAGTTGTTCATTAATGGGAAGTTTGTTAACTCTGACAGTGGGAAGACGATGTCGTTAATTAACCCTAGCGATGAGACTGAGATCTGTAAAGTGCAGAGCGCGTCGGTGAGTGACGTTGATAGAGCTGTCATGGCGGCCAAGAGGGCTTTCGAGGAGGGGGAGTGGTCGAAGATCAGCGCGAGGGAGAGGGGGGCGCTGCTGTTCAGGTACCTAATTTGTATTGACTAAAAATCTGATCTTAATCCGCTATTTTCTAACAAGTAAAATCAGATACTTTTTCTAAACGTCAAACGAACATTTTCTGGAATCTTCTCATGGGATTTGTATGAAATACAGGCAGATGACATTATAGTTTCTTAGAGTCAAAGTAGCGCTCTTATTATGTTTTTTTTTCCAATTATAAATCTAAAATCACGTTAAAATGGATATGTTCAAAGACAAGTGATATTATTTTACGACGTTGTATTTTCTTATCAGTACAAATTAATTATTTTTTGACCCAGGAAAACATCCAACCTATCTTATTCCAATTATAAAGGTTATATTCGTATCGTGCTACTTGTAATTCTAATCAATGCCAACAACTTAATTATAAGTGCGACTTGTGAATAGCGAATTTCAATTATTACTGCAATAGAAAGTTCACCCTTATATCTCCTATTTTAACATTTGTATGCCCTATTCTTTCCTACATATTGTATTGTTGAGTTCGACCATGTCATTCTAATTTACTCTTGCCTTTTTAGATTGGCGGACCTGATGGAGAAACACAAAGAGGAACTCGCGACCATAGAGTCTATAGACTCCGGCGCAGTGTACACGCTGGCCCTCAAAACACACATCGGCATGTCCATAGAGACGTGGAGGTACTTCGCGGGCTGGTGCGATAAGATTCAAGGCGCAACCATACCCATCAACCATGCGAGACCGAACAGGTAAGATTATGTACTAAACTCAAATCTTGAGCCCTATTTTTGGAATAGAGAGTCAGTGAAACAAAGCATTCAGTCCTTGCGTTGCGACTATTTCGACCACAGCGATGAAAAAATACAGCACTTTGGAAATAGACCCAAAAATCGTTTTGAAAATATAGCCCTGAGCTTCTTCGTTCTTTAAAATCTTTCTTTTCCATCCTTTTAACCCCTGAGGTAAAAAGAGGGGTGTTATAAGTTTGACGCCAATGTCTGTTCTGAGTCATCGTAGCTCTCGAACGGATCGACCAATTAGGAAGCAGTTTTTTTGACGTTTGCGGTCATTCTCAGCTACGTTTGATGAAAATCGGTTCAGGCGTTCAAAAAGCAAATGAACTTGTTATCAGGCTTATCTAATGTTCTGAAATGATTATTGCAGAAACTTATCTATGACGAAGAAAGAGCCTATTGGCGTGTGTGCGTTGGTCACTCCTTGGAACTACCCGCTCATGATGCTGTCGTGGAAAATGGCGGCGTGTCTCGCGGCTGGCAACACCGTTGTAATGAAACCAGCTGCTGTAAGTACATCTCGCATTCATTTTAGTAAAGAAAAAAAACCAGCCAAGTGCGAGTTGAACTCGTGTGGAGAGGGTTCCGTACAATGCCAAAGTTTAAATTAATACAAAATATCACATTTAAAATGCTCACAGTAACTACTACTAGCTCTATCTAGTGGTGTTTTAGTGATCTTTTTTCCGTAAGTAACGTATTATACTTAGTCTAAGACTTTATTTACAATTGATATAATTCTTATCGGTTTTCCTGTAATCTACAAGCAAGGAACCATATTTTGAACATTTCAACATTTTTGGATCAGTAATTACGGTGCTCAGATCAGAAGAATGGCCAATTTTCGTCTTCTTTCATGATTAAAATCTAATCTTAATTATTTATTTTACAATTATAACAGAAACATAGTTGAAACCCTCATAAAGAGGAGGTTTATTTGATATATGACACAATAAGGTTTGCAAAACTTATTTTATTTCCTAATTTATCACCCGAAAATTACCCTTATTTCAAAAGAATATTTATTTACTTTGCACATCTGGGTTTGGATCATAGGATTACACCATCCTATGAAATTTCACCTGATTTAGTCTAGTAGATTCGGAGCAAATTGGCTGTGACAGACGGACGGACAGACGCACGAGTGATCCTATAAGGGTTTCATGTTTTGTACGGAACCCTAAAAAGTGAAATGATAAAAATATATTTTTGCGCGTTTATAGTCCGTTCACTGAAATGTTGTGCATACTGTCGGGTCGCTACAAAGGCACATAATATACCGTATAATCTTTTTTGTACAGGTTTGTCCACTAACGGCCCTAAAGTTCGCGGAGCTGTCTGCCAAGGCCGGCATCCCCCCCGGCGTCATCAACATCCTGCCGGGCAGCGGCGCCGTGTGCGGGCAGGCGCTGGCCGACCACCCCGAGGTCCGGAAGCTGGGCTTCACCGGGAGCACCCCCATCGGTAAGCAAGCAGTTTGTAACGCTATGTCCACCAGTGGCCCTAAAGCTGGCCTGCCCCCAACATCCTGCCAGGCAGGCGATGACCGACCACCGCGAGGTCCGGAAGCTGGGCTTCACCGGGAGCACTCCCTTCGGTGAGCAAGCAGTTTGTAACGCTATGTCCACCAGTGGCCTAAAAGCTGGCCTGCCCCCAACGTCCTGCCAGGCAGGCGATGACCGACCACCGCGAGGTCCGGAAGCTGGGCTTCACCGGGAGCACTCCCTTCGGTGAGCAAGCAGTTTGTAACGCTATGTCCACCAGTGGCCCAAAAGCTGGCCTGCCCCCAACATCCTACCGGGCAGGCGCTGACCGACCACCCCGTGGGCCGGGCGTCAGATTTTTCGAGGCATCCGACGTAGCTCAATGACTGTCATCTAGCGAAAATAGTCATTATTACACCCTAGTAAACTGATTTGCAGTTTCCTTACGATGTTTTTCTTTACGGGAGTGGTGGTGGTTGAAAATGACCGTACACGAGTACAAATCGCGCTTAGTGAGGAACGAAATCGTGCTTTACAGACTCAGTGCCAGTGTCTCAAAAAAAACCGGCCTAGTGTATGTCGGACTCGCGCACGAAGGATTCCGTGCCATAAAAAATTAACGTTTGTTGTATATGAGCTCCACCAAATTTTTTTTTTATTCTGTTTTTAGTATTGGTTGTTGTAACAGCCATACGTCATATGTGAAAATGTCAACTGTCTAGCTATCACGGTTCATGAAATACAGCCTGGTGACAGACAGACAGACCGACGGACGGACAGCGGAGTCTTAGTAAGGGGGTCCCGTTTTTACCCTTAGGGAACGGAACTAAAAATTGTCGGTGACGGGTTTTTCCCATTGTTTTACCACTCATATAATTGAAGATTTCCAATAGTCCTGAATTATAATATTGACCATTTTCAGGTCAAACTATAATGAAGTCTTGCGCGGCGTCGAATATGAAGAAGGTGTCTTTGGAGTTGGGAGGAAAATCACCGCTGGTCATATTTGAGGACTGCGATCTCGACAAGGCGGTCAGAAATGTGAGCATTTTCTTTTCCCAAACTTTTATTCAACTTGCTATTTGTGTTCGCTATCACAGGCTCTAAAACGCAAAGTTGTCCTGCCAAAATATTGAAACCGTTTTTATCCACTGACAAATATCTATTGGATTTTGGGTTGAAATTATATATATTCTCGTATGTCTTATATTGTAGATAAATGTTGAAACTGGTATGATCAAATATGAAAAATCGCGGGTCGAAACCTGTTTCGTAAAGCGCAGATCCGAGGTCCGAGGTGGTTATCATGCACTGAGAGAGGCCTATTCCCAACATAGAATATAGAAGGCTGCCGATGATGATGATGTCTTATATTATTATCATTATTATCACAACCATTCTTCCGCTTACTAACATATGCCTCTTTTCGTCGGCGCTACCCATTTAGATTCTGTGCTGCTCTCATATTACTTTTCTTTAAGAGATAAGTGGATGAAGATGGAAGAGACCTTTGCCCAAAAATGAGACAAAACAGGTTAACATATTACATAATAGTATATTACGATAGCATGTGGTTATAACACACGAGGCGGAATTTTAGCCCGAGGCGAAGGCGAGGGTGCAATAAAGCCGAGTATATTAAATCAATATACGCACGTATATCGTACGACGTTTTTTAACACACTTGCGAGGAAAAATACCTAATAAACAGTTTTTTTGTTTTAATCCAACCATAAAACTGTGCTGCAAACTGTTGCTTTTCCGCCGTTTTACTTTTTAAATTAGCGCAGCGCGCTGCCTACTGGCTGGCGCCACGCGGCGGGCCAGTTCGAAACTTAAAACAGAAGAAATAATTTGAACCATATAAATAGCAAATAGTGCGGTTATAGAATATAACTTCACTATTTGCGTTTATAACACACGCGTGTTTTTTGAACTGCTCTATAAATCTAAAACCGGTAAAATTAGATCCACTTTACGAGCAAGTGTGTTGAAAACAAGTTTCATTTTCTTTATGCTTAAAGATGTATCCGACCAATTGATTTGCAGGGTATGGCATCAGTATTCTTCAACAAAGGCGAGAACTGCATCGCGGCCGGCCGGCTGTTCGTAGAGGAGCGCATCCACGACGAGTTCCTGCGGCGGGTAGTGGAGGAGACCAGAAAGATCTCCATCGGAGACCCGCTGAACAGGGGCACGGCACACGGCCCGCAGAACCACAAGGCGCACATGGACAAGCTCATTGAGGTAAGTGTACTCCATGTGTAGGGTGATAATGATAGCTACAAAGAAGATCCGAAACGAATTTTGTTGAGAATGCTGATTTATACAATATGTAACAAAAACCCTTTCCGATCCTTGTAGGAGCAACTCAGACCGTCAATATGAACAACTTTTCCTATGGGACCAATGCTTGGCACTCGAAAAGAAATCGGTATTTTCATTGCCGGACCGGCGGAACACTTTTGTTTGAAAATGTCGATTTTTTGTTTGAGTTTCAAGCATTTGTCCCATAGGCCTATTTCAATAAAAAGACTGTTTACATATGAAAGCTGAATATAACAAAAAACATGAATGTAAATAAGGTCGAAATTCGATTCTCATATTTTTTTCCTTTTCCAACAGTTCCTTTGTTTTTCTTTTTTTGAAAAATTTGTTGAGAATGCAGATTTATAGAGCTAAGAAATCCATGATATAATGTGCAAAAGATTTTGTTCCACGATAAAAAATGACGAAGTTACGACGAAATAGGTATGATGAATGGAAAAAAAAATGAGTCCATCAGTTTGATTATTAAAAAATATTGAACACGTATTTTTTCTTTTCTCTAAGAAACAAAAAATGACGAACGATATACTCGTAGCTCATTGAAATTTCGCATGACGTCACGACGAGGTACGATTTTTACTTAGCGGTGACGTCGCAAGCTCACATTCCGGAACTTTGATGCTCCGTATTTTTGTGAATTTTTACTTTTTTGGTAAACTGAAAAATATGAGTCCATTATTTTTGGATAATCTAAAAGACAGACCTATTACTAGCGACTAACCGGTGCGGTTGCTGTGACGTCACCGAACCGGTTGCACCTAGTACACACGCCGACCGGTCGGTATACTTGCTGTGACGTCACTGGGGCCCAGAGATAAATATTAGCCACTATTAGCTCTAAAATGTGTTTGAAAAATCTAAAAAGTTGCCAAATTATATTGATGAGAACGCTTATTAGAACACTTTAGTGTTATTATTAGAACACTCTAATTTTGAAACATTTTTTGTAACGTTGGTTATAAGTTGATTTTTCGACCTCGAAATGATCCTCATTGAACGGGACACAACAATGATTTGTGGCGTCTACTCCAGAACTTTAGTACATCTGCAATAACTAAACTAAATAAACTTTAACAGAGAACAGACCAAGTGTAAAATTAATTGTCTTTTTGTCTCTAGTACTGCGAAATTGGAGTGAAGGAAGGCGCTAAACTAGTGTACGGCGGCTCCCGAGTGCCGCGCCCCGGTTACTTCTTCTCGCCAACTATCTTCACCGACGTCACCGACGACATGTTCATCGCCAAGGAGGAGTCCTTCGGACCCATCATGATCATCAGCAAGTTTAGCAGCAAGTTAGTTGACGGCTTTTTACTCACTTCAAAACAGAAGGTTTACTTGACAAGTCCGATTTCCCTGTCACTTATATGCCGAATTTTTTTTTTTTTTTTGTGAACTCTGTATGTTGTCAATCCCATTGCCATTGCCGTCAAGTTAACGTCTGTATTCAGTTGTTTCTGTTTTTTTTTAAGTACCTACCTTGATATCTAGAAAATTAAACTTCCACAAAGTAAATTGAAGCAAATCAGTCCTGATTTATACCAGATACTGAATTTTTGCATAGTTAATGGTTTCATGGTTCAAAATCAAATATTTCAGTAATTAGACCTTTTCAGACGCGCTAATAAGTTTGGTATGCATTAGTAGTGTTTTTAAATATGTAAGTAAATAATTTCTCGTTATTTGAACCCTTTCACCGCTAGACTTATATCAGTTGCCGTGCCCCCAGCGTGAGGTGTAGTAAATCTAAAATAAATATTTACAATCAAAAAGCTAGAGAATCAGAAAAAAACAGATTCAAGATCTAGTGTCCGAACCAAATATCATCGGTGAAACAAAAGCAGCTAGGCTTCGCTGGCTCGGACACGTAGAAAGGTTAGAAGAGGATCGGACGTTGAAGAGAGCCTACTTGGGTCGGCCGAATGGCCGCCGACCTGTTGGTTGCCCCAGGAACAGATGGGCCGACGATGTACAGAAAGAATTGCTAAGCCTCGGAGTTGACGACTGGCAGCAACGCTCACAAGACCGCAAGAAATGGCGCCATCTAGTGTCGGAGGCCAAGAACCACTTCGGGTTGCTGCGCCACCGTAGTAAAAGTACAACCAAAAAGGGATGTGGATACTTAAGTTATGTGCAATACGAGCGATTTTTTTTCATCGGAAATATCCGTCACTCGCGGAATGGGCACGACATATTTTTCAGATAAATCCGACGTTCGCGGTGAAAGGGTACAAGAAAAGCGATAGCGTTTCTGAACGACCACTGCTGAGAAAATAAAGCCTAAACTCACTAAGGGGCTATCTGAATTTTCCGGGGTCCAGTGCTGCCCCCATTTGAAATAAATCATTTGAAAGGAAACGGAGATATCATTTAAAATTTCGTCTTGACCAGGCTCTAAATAACCCTTCAAACTATTTTATGAACTACTGTTTAGATTTTAAAGTGCGAATGTGTAGCTTTTCTACGCACAATTGCGAAAAACGGCCACTTTTGGCGTATGTGCGTAGAAAAGCTTCACGTTCTTACTTTAAAATGTAAATAGTAGTTCATAAAATAAATTGAAGGATTATCTAGAGCCTGGTCAAGACGAAATTTTAAATGATATCTCCGTTTCCTTTCAAATTATTTATTTTAAATGGGGGCAGCACCAGACCCCGAAAAATTCAGGTAGCCCCTTAAAATAATAAGATGTAATTAAATATTTTTCGTTTTTCCAGAAACATCGACGACGTGATCCGGCGCGCCAACAACACGGAGTACGGGCTGGCCAGCGGCGTGTTCACAATGGACGTATCACGCGCACTCACGTTCGCCGAACGCATCGACGCGGGCACCGTGTTCGTCAACACGTACAACAAGACCGACGTCGCGGCGCCTTTCGGCGGCTTCAAGCAGTCGGGCTTCGGGAAGGATCTAGGTAAAGTGTGCTTTAATGCCTCACTTATAAGGTTGAAATTCGAGTGTGCTTTAACAGATAACTCATAAAATTGATCGAGTCGACGCCAGCGCAGAGTTCGTCATCGCGTACATTATGACATCGCGGCGCCTTTCAGCAGCTTCAAGCAGTCGGGCTTCGGGAAGGATCTAGGTAAAGTGTGCTTTAATGCCTCACTTATAAGGTTGAAATTCGAGTGTGCTTTAACAGCTAACTCATAAGGTTGATCGAGTCGACGCCAGCGCAGAGTTCGTCATCACGTATTAAGTTGGGGAAAAAGTCTTTTCGCATATAGTATGTATGAACTTGTAATAAAACCACTTTGGCTATACTATTTGTACCTGGCTGGTTTTGGTATCATTTAAAAGTTTAAATTGTAAAGAAGATTATTCCAAATTCAAATTAGGAAAATGCGTGATTTTCATTTGTTTTTCTTACCGTCAAGATGAGTGAATCTAATGAAGAAATTAGATACATTTTAAAATTTTACTACCAAAAAGGTAAAAATGCAACGCAATCCGCGAAAAAAAATTGCTATGTTAATGGACCTAGTGCAGTGTCTGTGAGAGTAGCACAAATTTGGTTTAAGCGTTTTCAATCCAGAAATTTTGATGTCAAAGATGCACGTCGCTCTGGTCGCCCTGTTACGGATAAAATGGATGCTATTTTTGAAAAAGTGGAGCAAGATCGGCATATCAGTAGTTACGACGTAGCTGAAGAACTGGGAATTGACCACAAAACAGTTTTGGCGCATTTGAAAAAAATGGGTACACAAAAAAGCTTGATATTTGGGTACCTCACGAGCTCTCTGAAAGAAACCTAATGAACCGTGTACTCATTTGTGATTCTTTATTACGACGTAATGAGACCGAACCATTTTTTAAGAAATTGATGACTGGTGATGAAAAGTGGATCACGTACGACAAGAACGTGCGAAAAAGGTCATGGTCAAAGGCCGGTCCGGCTTCACAGACTGTGGCGAAACCCGGGTTAACTCGCAACAAGGTGATGCTGTGTGTGTGGTGGGATTGGAAGGGCATTATTCATTATGAGATGTTACCACCAGGCAGGACCATCGATTCAGAACTCTACTGCGAACAACTGATAAGATTAAAGCAAGAAGTTGAGAGAAAGCGGCCGGAATTAATCAACAAAAGTGGTGTGGTTTTCATCATGATAACGCTAGACCTCACACATCTATAACCACTCACCAAAAATTAAGAGAGTTTGGCTGGGAGGTGTTAATGCATCCGCCGTTTAGTCCTGACCTGGCACCTTCAGATTTCCACCTGTTTCGGTCTCATCAGAATTCTTTAGGCAGTGTCAGGTTAACATCACGAGAGGACTGCCAAAACTACTTTTTTGATCAGAAGCCCCAAAATTTCTATAGCAATGGGATCATGTCCCTACCTATAAGATGGCAAAAAGTTATCGAACAAAATGGTACCTACATACTTTAGTTAAATGTAAATAAACTCAAAACATTTTAAATTCAATTCAAATTCAAAACATATTAAAAAATGTTTTGAATTTTCATATAAAATGCGAAAAGACTCTTTCCCCAACCTATTACATTATGACATCGCGGCGCCATTCAGTAGCTTCAAGCAGTCGGGTTTTGGGAAGGATCTAGGTAAAGTGTGCTTTATTGCCTAACTTAAAGGGTTGAAATTCGAGTGTACCTAATACTTACTCATAAGGTTGATCGAGTCGACGCCAGCGCAGTGTTCGTCATCACGTACATTATGACATCGCGGCGCCTTTCAGCGGTTTCAAGCAGTCGGGTTTTGGAAAGGATTTAGGTAAAGTGTGCTTTGACGCCTTACTTATAACATAAACACGTACATCTTGACGTCGCGGCGCTTTTCGACGGCTTCAAGCAGTCAAAAGTGAAAAGTGCCTTAATGCCTAAATAATAAGGTTGAAATTCGAGTGTGCCTTAATGGCTAACTCATAAGGTTGAATGAGCGGACGCGGGCGCAGTTTTCATTAAAACGTTCATCATGACGTCGCGGCGCCTTTCGGCGGCCTCAAGCAGTCGGACTTTGGGAAAAATCTAGGTAAAGCATGCTTTAACACAACTTATAAGGTTTGAATTTGAATGTGTTTTAATGGCTAACTCATAAGTTTGAACGAATCGACGCGGGCGCAGTGTTCGTACATCATGACGTCGCGGCGCCTTTCGGCGGCTTCAAGCAGTCGGGCTTTGTGAAGGATCTAGGTAAAGTGTGCTTTAAAGCCCAACTTATAAGGTTGAAATTCGAGTGTTCTTAATACCTAACTCATGAGGATAAAAAAGGAGATGCGGGCGCAGTGTTCGTCCACACGTACAACAAGACTGACGATGTCGCGGCACTTTCCGACGGCTTCAAGCAGTTGGCTACGAGTAGGGTCTAAGTAAATTGTGCTTTAATGCTCAACTCACATGGTTGAAATTCGTTTAACTGATTAACTTGGGCAAGAATCTATGTGAAATGTCACTTGTGAAAACTCCAACTGAGGGTCATTGAATACCAAACTCGTGAGAAGCTCACACTATTTACAGCTTTTTAAAACTTGATTTTCTTTTTGTTGCAGGACAAGAAGCGTTGAACGAATACCTCAAGACAAAATGCATAACAATAGAATACTGAACAAACTATTTACTACTTACCTGACGTTGGTACCTTTTACGTATATCTACATATGTAGTTAATAAAAGTGACAAAATCATGAAGAATCTCCTGGAAATTGACACAGAATTAAGCCGTTTACAAATGATTTTGCTGAATGTAATAGAACAATGAAAGAGCTTTTTTAAAAAAGTATCGATCGACCTGATCTAAGTTTACCTTAAATTCTCTATGGTGAATAGTTTGTCTTTGAGCGAATGATTGCCATAATACAAAAAGCGCAAAGGAATATGCCCAGATAATGCAAAATTTTGGTTGTATGTAATTACATTAAGTGCCTTAAGAGTTGATACTAAATACCAAATATAAGTGATTTTATTTTCTGACAATTTGTATATAGGTAGTAATTAAAATGATTAGTGATATGAAAATATTTTTTTATTATATGAAAATATACAAAGTTTTGTTCGAATACTGTTTTTAATTTTTTGAAGACATTACATTTTATGATTTAATTTCAAACATTATAGTTTTTACTTAAAACGAACATTTCAAACATTATAGTTTTTACTTAAAACAAACATTTCAAACATTTATAGTTTTCACTAAAAATGAACTAATAAGTGTAAATGCGCTTCACCATCTCTTTGTAGATGTCTCTTTTGGGTTTTTGGTTCCATTTCTCCAAGATATCTTCCCTGAAAATGGATGCCATATCATTAACTACAATTTATCATCGTCGTCATTTTACTCTACATCATGACCATCCATATTCTTCAAACTCCTACTGCTGGGAATTTCATTTACCACATACAATGTCTAAAACGCGGAGTAACTAAACAAATTTTTTTTTTTAATACATAATAGATCAGCGGTGCCATTATTGAAAGTTAGTAACTCCGATTTTCAAAAATGTCACCACTGAGTGTGAATGGCATCTCACGTTCGAATCGTATTGTTACAAAACTGGGGTTTCAGATTTGAAGAAAAACACAAACTTTGTATGAGGGTCTTTATTCGCTACGCAACCAAAGGATTACTTATGAAGATGGCCTTCCTCATGTCCAAAGTCGCAAGTTGTATTGCGGCTGAGGTCAGGTCCGAGAATCCGTTTCTTGAGCCCGTGTTTTTTCGGGCAGCTAAGCTGTATATGGCCTCTTTTACTGTAGCCATTACACAGACATCTCCTTTGACAAAGCTTTCAACACCTTTGTTTCCTTTCTCCATGCATTCTTGCATCCTATACTCTTGTATGCCCTACCGCAGTGCTTCAACTTCCGGCGCACTTGCCAATGCATCTCTGAGCGATGTATGATGATTGATGTCTCAAAGTTACAGCAACCCTTGCTTCCTTATGTCGGAATCCATCCAAAAAGAATTCCAAGATTTTACTATCCACGTCCGTTATATAGTTTGAATACTATCGATAGTTTTTAATTAGTACTATCAATAATATCGACAGCATTGATAGTAAAGGTACTATCAATGCTGTGATATTAGTAATTTAGCTATCGATAGTTTTTCGTACAAAAAGTAGTTACTGTAACGATACTATCGATAGTTTTACCTTTCATTAATAGTATTGCAAACTATTGACAATCGATACTAAGGATGATATTACATTATCAAAGAAATATGATCATATTTGTGGGACTCATATGCTTGAGCCGCACCTGCCGCATCGTCACGAAGCTTCGTGCTATTACGCGATACACGCAAATGTGACTGGCCGTTATCGGGTATCGTCCCGTCTTTGGTATCAAAGGGTTTTAGCGCAGTAACAATTCGCTCTGCGTGGTCCGACTAGCGTTTTTCATATGCCGTTTGTTTTCAACTTGTTCAGACGCGTGCTGTGCGACGGTGCCACGGTTGTTAATGCGTAAAATGGTAGTGGAACGATAAAATGGTGTTAAAATTTTTTGGTTTTTCTTTCTATGTATTTTTTAGGTTACAATAAATGCATTATATAATTGTTAGCACACATGTAAAAGTAAAGTAAGTCGTTGTCCAGATTTAAAACACGTAGACGACGCCATCTTGGATTATTGCCCGACAGTTCGTAAAAAATAACGAAGCCGCTAGTATGACCACAGCTTTATCGCGATCACTTTTTAGTGTACAAAACGTACGAAGCTTCGCCGCGCATTGCTTCGAGGCGATAGACGCAGATGCGGCCGAAGCATTAGAAATATGAAGAACCTATGACAGTGTAATAAAAACATATTTCTATGAGTCCCACAAATATGATCATATGAATCATATGTTTCTATTACACTTCAATAGGTTCTTCATATTTCTATGAGTCCCACAAATATGATCATATTTCTGTGATAATGTAATATACGCCTAACGATATTGTAACTGTTTTTCGAGGTCAACTATCGATAGTCAAACATTCATAGCTATGCAACGCTATAATATACGCGGCACTGTTTGGTGGGTGTGGTCAGTGGGCGTGATCTGACCCAGGCGGCGCCTGTAGGCGGAGCTTGACATCCAGTGGGTGTGTGTGGCTTGCGGTACAGACGACAGATGGGCGATGGGCGTGGCCTCAGGGTTAGTGGGCGTGGCTTGAGGTTCAGTAGGCGTGACCTGAGCCACGCCCTCTTGAGCTTCCATGGCACGCTGGGCCCTGGTTCCGACACCTTCCCTGATGGGATCCTCTTCTTCCCTCGGATGAACTGGCAGCTCTAAATCCACTTCCGACACCAAGTGTTACGAAACTGGGGTTCTAGATTTGGAGAAAAACGCCAAAGTTTGTATGAGGCTTTTTATTCACTACGAAACAAAGTTTGACACTTGGAGATGGTCTTCATGATGTCCAAGGTCCAAGCACTTAGGTAGATTTCCTTCGGTTCGCATCGAAGTGATTGCTTCCGCAGCTCGTATTGAACAAGCGTGTTTTTTTTTATATTTGACAGCCATAGGGTGCCTTATACGGCATTTCCTACTTCAGCAGCTCACCGGACAAGTAGTGTGCTGCGCGCCTCAATCGCCTTTTATATTCACCGATGTAGGGGTCTATACTCGAATATTCTCCATGCATGACGAATATGTTTTGATGACGGGAAACGTCCGCTGGTATGTGTGTGAGTGCAACACAACAAAGCCTAGACATAAGGCCTAGTTTCGCATGCATTATCCTGATATATTTCTATACGGCTCTTGCGTGCGTACATCTGCGTCTATCTCGTCCTCGACAGTATGTATGCCTGATGGCGATCTTACGAAAATAAGTAGTAGGAAAATCATTGTTAAGATCTTTATAAACTTGAAGCATTTTTCGTTCATAAACTTTCATAGACTTAATCATCATATCAGTCAGGAAGTCCACAGCTGGATATAGGCTTCCCCAAAGATTTAAAAAACAACCTATTGAAAGCGGTCTTCAACAGCACCGAAAAAGCACGATCTTCATTACATTTTGTAACAGAGACGCCATGGAATAGGTCACTAACTGTGTTATTTGTACTGTTAGAAATATTCACCTCATTTGTAAGGCAGCAGCCGGCAGCACTTTCGGTTGTCCTGCAAGCGAGCACTCGTGGGCGCTGGTTACTTTAGGCGGCGGCCGTTTACGGAGCAAGTGCAAGAAATCTTGCTTCACCTCGCTCCTACACGAAATAGGGCAAAAAAAGCGATGATTAAAAAAACGGTGGACATCCGTGCCCAGAAGCAGAACCTTTACTCCATCCCGACACGACATGCGTACGTAGTTGCGTGCCTGCTACCTATCATTTAGTTTGTGTACATAGGTCGTCATTACATACTAGTGTTACCGAATTATTTTTAGTTTCAATCGAGAAATGCTAAAGTATCTATCGACAGTATCGATAGCTGTTTCAGAGCAATACCAACAATACTATCGATATTGGTTGTAAGCTCGTTTATTTCAATAATAAAATCGATAGTATCGATCGATGACGACGAGCAAACTATCGATAGTATGACTTTGATTAATACATAAACTATCGATTATATCGAAACGTAATACTCATGAAGATATAGGGAAAGGGTAATACTATTGATAGTATCGATAGTTTGTTAGTAGTCAGGATCGATACTATCGATTGTATCGGTTACCAAGCGAATATTATCGCTACTATCGGTTTTATTTAAAGTACCAATAGTCTAGCGCTAAATCGCTATCGATAAGGCTATCAATTATTATTGTGGACACTATATTACCTACCAGAATTAGGCCATAGCACAGCAGACTAAGGCCATCAGTTCGTGATGCAATGCGAACCATCCCCGATCTCTATATACCTAGATTGTGATGCAAACAGGAACGATGAGAGAGATGTAAACAATATACCTACTCGTAGTAATTACGTAAAGGGTCCGTAAATATGTACAAAGTCAATTAATGATATTGAGGTATATTGGGTATTTTTCCGAAACTTTTCAAATGATGGAAATTTTTCGGTAAAATAGAAAATTGAAATACAAAATTTGAAAACTATGAGAAGTAACATTATTTTCCGAATGATTTTTTTCCATTACCCATCAGTAAACACAACTCACTTTTCATTCAAAATGTGAAGATCGGGCAATGGGACCGTGCTCCTCCATTTGTACTGGAAAGGTAAGTAAGCAATATACAGTGTCCGTTTTCTATTAAGAATCCCCTTACCCTAGACCTTTCCATTCAAGAAACGACATGCCAGATTTGGGCAAAAATTTGTAATTTTAAAGAAATTGCGGTTATCTAGGGTTATAATTGGTTTCCTACAGTCAAATTATGAAATAGAAAGAAAATATAAGGGTGTAGAAATTTTCCATACTGATGTTCAAATGTGATATAATACACTATAATTACAACCCTAAATAATTGCAATTTCTTTAAAATCGCATAATTTCGCCAATATCCTACATGTCGTTTCAAACTAAAACATAGACTACGTTTGTATGGGAAAGTCTGATTCTGTCCATGGTAAGGGGACTCTTAAGTACGAATATTTTAAGGGGCGATTCAGTCCATCTTTTTGAAAAACTTTTCCCAAAAATGTATATCGAAATACAAAAAAAAATATATTTTCCCCTGTGGGAAAATATATTTTGTGATATTGTTAGATACATAATTCTCTTTGTTGTTACTGTTAACAACAAAGAGAATTATGTATCTAACAATATCACTTGACTACTTCGATTTGTATGACAACCTAAAATTATTTTTGCGTTTCGGTATACATTTATTGAGAAAAGTTGTTCAAAATGATGGACTGAATCTCCTCTTCAAATATTCGTACTCAATAAAGATATAGTACAGAGATCAGACAGGAGTAGGAAAATTGAAATATCGAAAGTATTATTTTAAAAAGACCAGCTGAACTGAGAAGATATTTGGGTATTTCGGCGTAATACTTACTGCAATATATAAACTATTACGATATTTAATACTATTTTTCAGTTTTGTTAACATGCTTGCTTTATAACAATACAATTTAGTAGAAAATGCCTATTGTTTAATACGGAATGCCAATATGGATTTTCTTTATTTGAAGTATGGTTTTAAAAAGGATTTTGATGTTTCATACTTTCATAATTCATAACGACATTAATAAGAGATCGTATTTTGTAAGTTCTGGATTTTTAACTCTTTAACCGACTGCAGACAAAGGGTACCTACTTTATTATTTTACTTTTAGCTGTTGTTTAGAGATATAAAGAAACATAATAAAGAAATGTAGGTAACTCAGGTAGATAATGTATGTATGTACAATAAAACCAAAATTCATATTCGGCAAAAAACCTTGTTGTATTCAACTGGATCCTGCAACAAAAAACACCACAAGACATAACAAAACCCTCTTCTTTGGGTAAAGAGGATAAAACGTTTCATTTTACACTCAACATACACAAATATTCAAATTCAATGTCCAGGTTATGGAGGGTAAATGGAAGGAGAACTGTCTCTGTATGTAAAAAGTGTCCGCTGAAATGTGTTAAATTAGGGTGGCGCTACAGTAGCAACAGGGTAAATTTTAAATCAAGCGCCATAATTACTATTTTAGGTTATATTTTTCAAAATATATTGGACAACGTAAACAAGAAACGTTTATTAAATTTAACTTTTACTAGCTGACTAATTTAGCCACAAAAATTATTTAACCCAGTAATTCTGTGACTCGGCTAACTTCAATTTGTCACCAACGGCTACATTCATTCCATACCCTTTGCTGCAGCTAGCGCCACTCTTGGAGGATTTTTCAACTGTTATTTACTGCGTACAGCTGGACACTTTTTCAAATATCCCCCATATAAGATAGTTCTCCTTCCATTTACCCTCCATAGTCCAGGTGTTCAAGTCTGCTGCGGCGCTGCGCTGCCGTCTGTCACTGTCAAACAGGGTTAATTTTTACTTTCAGTGAAATAAATAACCCAAAAATAACTGTTTATTGTGGTTTTCCTGTAGAATTACACATTCGGCAAAAAACCTTGTTGTATTCAATTGGATCCTGCAACAAAAAACACCACAAGACAAGACATACATAACAAAACCCTCTTCTTTGGGTAAAGAGGATAAAACGTTTCATTTTACACTCAACATACACAAATATTCAAATTCAATGTCCAGGTGTTCAAGTCAGCTGCAGCGCTGCGCTGCCGTCTGTCACTGTCAAACAGGGTTAATTTTTACTTTCAGTGAAATAAATAACCAAAAAATAACTGTTTATTGTGGTTTTCCTGTTCACTACTTCGTCTGTGTCCTGTAGAATTACACAACAAAATGGGTAAAACAATTCCACCGCTACGTGATATTTCACCAGTCCTTCAAGCTGTTAGAAATTTCCTGCTTGGAGTAGGTTGTTTTGATTTTTATTATGTAACCTGTTGTTGATGATATTATAAGGTTCTGGTAGTCCTAGATTAATACTTAATATTTTGTTGAACCTGAACCAGCCGAAACGACAATAGACGTGAGAGAAAAGTATGCACGCCATCAACATTGTCATTCATCGCCTTACGCGACAATATTAAGACTGCTTGTACACGAAGACGTTTTTAAAAAAACATCTAGTCACACGAAGCCCTCTTGTCTTGTGCCTTATTGCATTTGACTCTAGTTTTTAACCTATGCGGCCTATGCTGCATTGCAGTGCTAAGCTGAACAGAAAAAAATAATTTTAAATTACATCAGGGTCTGATGGTATCTTCATTTTCTTTTAAGAATTTAAACATTGTTTTACTTCATAGAGAAAACACACAACCGCTTTGAGATTCGAACCTCTTATCGCCGACAGGACTCAGCCTCCTCCTCAGCTTCCTGATGGTGTTGCACACAAGTAAGAAAATATATTTTTTATTGGTTTGTAACAGCAGGTTTGACAAAGTTTTTATGCTTATACTATTATTATCTTTTATATTATGTAACTGTCGTAGCCATATCGTAAATTTAATCTCTTCATTAAATGATCGAGAATTTCATGAAATGTTGCACTGGCCACATTGTAATGTGGATAAGGCGGATCAATGATAAGAAATTGTTTATCGATATGATCAAATAATTTCGACCATTTCATGAATTTACAGTGTCACTTCATGAAATGGTTGATTATATCGTAAAATTGTTATATTTTTAGTTTACACTATACATTCATGTTGTGCGGCTTGGGGTGGCCCAAGGGCCACCCCGCCGCAACCTTAACCTACCTATAGCGCTCTGTCACAAGGTTTTGTTTTTGTTCACTTTTTTCAGCCTGTTTATACGATCCGGCCAAACGTGGATGGCAAAATCGTGAAACGTTGACGATTTCATGATCTGGTCTAATTAAGTTGGCTGTTTCATGAAATGCGACCATTTCATGAAATGTTCGATCATTTCATAAAGTGATCAAATCTATGATATGGCCATGACATAACCACATCGATTGAGCTTTGCTCAATGATAAACGCTGAGAAAACGAGGTTGATTCCCTAAAAATGAAATCTACCCTGGCATATAAATTTGTTTTTACTAAGTACCCATCAAGACTCAAACCATGAAGTTTTAAATCAATCTCTCATGTCACCAACTTCTTTGTGTGTGTAAGTGGCCAATACTGGGGTCAGAGTCTTTAAGCTGCCTTAAAGGCATCTGACATAGTTTGACGACATCCGGGATCGACATGCCTTCCGAAGCAAAGAGGTGCTCGAGAAAATTTTTGCGGTGCGGACTATGCCCAGTGTCGCGTAACTTGCGCTAACAATAGTAATGCGTACTCCCGCCGGGCCACCAACAAGGACGTGTATTGTTTTTTTTTATAGGGAAGGCCCTGTGATCAGTGCCTGCCCTATAAAATATGGAGCCATTCTTGTAAATTAGGTATGATTACCTAAATTACGAAAACTGCTTTATATCGAAGAAAATAAGTAGATTTCTCACTTTGCCTTCTTTATTAGGGTGGCGCAGGGTAGGCAAATTGCTATTTGTCTATATAGAGTGCACACCACTGGCTACCAAGCTCCTTGTTACCAACTGACCTAAACTGAGATTATGTATTGAAAAGTGAAGTGTGAAAATTATCTTTCAATTATATTTAAATATGTGATCTTTTTATGGTTATTTGTTTTACAGGCATGCTCACAATTACTACTACACAAGGGATGCTAGAAGGACTGTGGCACCTCCTCTGGATGTAACCAAGCAGCTGTTGGAGGCCAGCTCTGACAAAGGGTAAAGTTTCATCATTTTTCTCTCTTTTTAGGATTCAATATCAATCTGGTTAAAAAGAAACTCTTCTGCTCCATTTATCCTTCCATCTGATTATCAACCGTTTTTAATTGCTGATATTTCAATCATATCGCAATGACGTGGTCTCAGTATGACTGGTTTAAAATGTCTGCAAAACATAAAAACCTTTCCTTTAATGATTACCAGGCCACTCTCAGAAAGTATTGGAAAAAAAGTTTTTATGTATTTGAGACAGTTACAGTCTATTTTGAAAAAATAATTATATATAAGTAAAAATAGGTATGTTCCAATTTTAAAAATTCCCTCCTAATTTTTTGCGCACTAATTCAAATTATCGTTTCTCATTGAAAAATGGATTTGAGCCGAGAACATTTTCGCGCTATGATTTTTTAAGTTTCAAGT
The DNA here is from genome assembly GCA_943193695.1 of Acrobasis suavella. NCBI lineage: Eukaryota > Metazoa > Arthropoda > Insecta > Lepidoptera > Pyralidae > Acrobasis > Acrobasis suavella. Next base: position 11,280,756 of record OW971948.1, read on the forward strand.
GTCGCCTGAAACCGGATGAATCGTACGATAGGCTTCAAATGGCATTTATGGGTGAAGGCCCTTCCAAGGCAACCGTGTATCGTTGGTATAACGAATTTAAGCGCGTTCGACTAACTTTGGGGGATGAGGAAAGAAGTGGTCGCCCTTTGACGGCTGTTACGGAAGAAACCGTGCTAGCAGTGAAAAAAATTATCCACGACAATAGGCGAGTTACGTATCAGGAGATTCAGCACATCCTGCAGATTAGATCAGGAAGCTTTCACGAGATTCTACACGTGCATCTTCGCGTGAGGAGGATAGTTTCACGATGGGTGCCGCACAACCTTATGCTATAGATGCTCCGAAGCAAGCCTGGGTGGAAAGTGCCACGATATGATAAACTAATTTAAAGCAGGCTCGTCTCGGCGTGTTTACGACATCATTACAGGTGATGAGTCCTGGATTTATCAATACGATCCAGAAACAAAGCGCCAGTCGACGGTTTGGGTGTTTCAAAACGAATCAACGCCTACCAAAGTGAAGCGATCTAGAAGCGGGGGGAAGATTTGGATAGCGTTCTTTTTCAATTTGACTGGCTACTTGGTGTCAATTCATCTATGGTATCATAGAAGCATCAACGCCGAATGGTATAATACTACCAAATGCTAGCCGCTCCGCGGGCTACTGCTCCTCGGGCTACTGCTCCACTACGACAACGCGCCCGCCCACACCGCGTTCAAAACGAGGGACTTCCTGTACAGCACGCCAGTCAAACTCCTGGGACACCCTCCTTACAGCCCTGACCTAGCAATGTGACTTCTTTTTATTCCCGAAAATAAAAATCTGCTTAGTGATACAATTTTCGTCGCCGGAAGATGCGTATATGCGTTTGAGCAGGCTATAAACGAGGTGCCTGCAGCGGACTGGAAAAAGTTGCGAAAATTGGTTCAGCAGGCCTACCGTCATCTCTTATAGCAGCACTTAAACTGAACTGTATTGTTTAATGCAACCATGACACCTTTATAGCAGGCCTTAAACAGGATTGTTTTGGTTGACGTCACAAAACCATTCACCTTTTTTTGTATGGACTATTCCTACCATCACGTCTATTTGACAGCACGAAAACGATTATTGCGCGTCTCAAGTGTCAAATAAAGCGATCCTTAAAAAGTTACTTTCCAGTAACTTATATGGAGGATTTTAGTTGGTTTTCTTGTGAATGTGAATATGTTTTTTCTTTACTTTAGATTTTTACAAAACAGTTAGTAGATAATTGAAGTAACGCTACCATGGGACCTTAATTAATCCTACTTAATACCTTTTATTGGAAATTTGGATTTCAAAAACAAAGTAAGATATATTACTTCATTATTTTAGTACAACTTATGTGAAAAATAGTAAGTAAAAATAGTAACTTACGTAACATATTTTTTTGTAAGTAATAACAATGCTAATCCTTGTAAAATATTTATTCACACACGAAAACAAATAACAACACATTCTTAAGTATAAGTTATTTATTAAAATTACAACTACATACATTTATACATTTTGTCTTACAGGATTCTTTGGTTACTCTCTGAGAAGTACCATGATGACATCAATTAAAAAATACAAGACAGGATTCACTGGAGCCTATTATTAAATACAAACAAGACTGAGAGAGCCAGAGGATTACAGCCTCCTTTGGAACCTGTGATTGAACCAGTGAAATGGCAGAATGTTGAAATCCAAGCATTTTACAAGGCTAGTTCTGTTGCTAGACTGGTTCGCTTTTTCACCAGAATACCTGAAAGAAAATAATAGTTTAGATTCATGTCGCAATCTACGAATATCAAATACATATCCATACTTTGTAATAAAATTCTTTGTGCACTGACACTGTGCTTTTGTACGATGAAGCCCACAGTAAAATTAACTTCCAAACACTAGTCGTTACCATCGTATAATAACTATTTATCACGGCAATTTGAAAAAGCACTATAATATGAAGTGATGGATATATTTTGTCAGGTGGTTGCTCGGCTTCCAGCATTAAAAACAAAACATTTATGTTTTCACGAATTTACGATTTATTTACAATTTCGAAAACCAGACGCAGACATCCGCAGACATCCGTTCAAAACTTTCACTCACAATTTTTTTCGCACTCATTAAAATTTTAGCCATCTTTAATGGTCAATATCAAATTAAATTCATGTACATAATCAAAAGCAAACAAAGTAAATAACACTAACTTTTAGATATTTAAATAAAATATGATAGTAATAATTTTGATTTACGTAAATAAAAAAACCGGTAAAAATAATAATTTTTTGTCAAGGATTTGAACGTCTTCGCAGTCTCATCACCAAAACAAGCCAGAGACAACAAACAGTTCACCATTCAGGAATTCAAAAAACGTTCAGCATTATGAACGTCATGGTACGATTTAAAGTTGTCCTGCTTTTGACCTGCTTAAAAACTGCATCTCAACTGCCTTGTTTCTGGATGGTTTTATAAGTGTTGGTGGTAGCATTCCAGAACTTCAGACGCATGAAACTTTGTATCAAGGCTGGCGGAGGGTAGATTTATAGAATTAAATAAAAAAAAATAACCATTTGAACCCTATTTTTTACTTTTGCAAAACTTTCTGAGTGTCCCACATATGTAACGCTATTGCGTTGCATAATCATTGCATAAAACTTATTGTTATGTTTATATCTATATCATTAAACTCATTGTTTCAGGGCTCCTAAAACAGCTGCAAACGTGAGGCCCACCCCCGGTAAGGTGTATGCATGGGACAAACATTATTAGATCAAATAGATAAATTTGTCATGTTAAAGTTTTAAGTTAAATAAATAGGTAAACAATAAATGATGTATATGTTCTGTAGTTACTCATTGTCTCAATTTGTGAAATAAAAATGAGCAGCGATCAATTGACTTTTTATTGCTTTTTGTCAAACTAAAATAAACTTACTTTTGATTTTTTGTTAGTCTAAAAAGCAAACCAACAAAAATATTCGGTAATTTATTTATTGAAAACAACATGTATACCAAACATGACTTAAAAAAAAAAAAAAACAACCTGAAACCATTTACACGGGAACTTCGAAGATACTACGCTAGGATAGTATTTTTTTTTCTTTCATTACCTATCCATCTCTTAATGCCTATTCATCCTAAAGATGAACACAAACACTACAACTTCTGCAAGTAGACATTGTCCAAATTTAAAAAGTTAAAACGTTCACTAACTTTAAAAATTCCATATTCAATGCAATTCCGCTTATTTATACAGATAACATGATTACACAGATCTACAGATATTGGTTCCACTGTAACATTTAATTTTAAACATCGCCTACATGTTATAATTTTGATAACCATGATTTCATCTAAATATAGAATTTATTATATTTTTAGTCTGAAAAACGAATAGTTTCTATTATAGTTGGTAAACATTTTCGTCACAACAGCGTGGCAAGGCAATTGCATTTCCGCTTACAATGCGACACAAATTAGTTGAACAAACAGGTAAATTGAACCAAAATGGCGGTCGTACGCGCATTATTTGTACCTGCGCCGATAACTGTCATTTTGGTTCAACCTACGTGCCGGGAATTTCTACAAAAATGCTTTGAAGTCCGCCATTTTTGTTCAATTTATTTGTGTCGCATTGTACGTTTATGAATAAAACTACTCGTAGTTCGCGTTTCCGACTAAATTTCATTAGTTCATTTCTATTAATAATGCTCAGAAAAGAGGGCCTCATTTCGAGTTTTAATACAATAGCTAATTTAACTTACTACTTCCTTAAATTTTATTCTTAACACCTGTGATATTGTCCATTTTTTTTACTAGCAATATTTCCCGTTACTAAAGACAAAACTTTATACACATATCTTTCTTTTCTTATTCCATTCTCATTTACTTCAATAATTTGATGTTCCCCAACCAACACACGTGTTGTTCCATTTCCCCAGACATATTTTTCAGATAATTCATATAAATAAATAATAAACAAAACTACACCACGCTTTTCACAAATTAGTCACTGGAATCGGTTGTGTCTTCAGGCGTCCTGATATTCATGAGGGAGAAATTGCCAAATGTGAATGTTCTATTCCTAGGAGGTCTCCGGGACCTGTAGCGAAACCTTTGTCATTTGTCGTCTCCATCGACCTGCTTCCTGAACTGCATGGCGTCACCGTATGCTTTCTTCACAGCTTTCCTATCCGTTGGTTTCCGAGACTCGACGAGTTTCGCTTGGTCGACGCTCTTGTCTAAGCCTAGAGGCTCTAGCTTGTTTGGAGGCAGCCACTGCCACGTTCTTTTGACGTCGAAGAACAGAACTAAGTAGAGAACCGGCTCGTGCGAGTGGTTTTTCTTGAGGTTTAGCACGTCTTGCGGCGGGACGGGCAGTGGGACGCCGTTGTACACGAAGCCTTTTGGCATCTTTGGGTTGATTATCAGCGCTGGGTACCACGGGTAACCTCTGAAACACAAATAAAAATTAATTAACATGAAGTAGAAATTAGATTCACAGTGGAATACTAAATTCCACATGAACTTTTTCTTTTTAAAAGCGTCGGTTAAATTGAATAGAATAAAATCTTCTTCCTTCGCTTATCTCACTCTCGGTGAGTTCTGCACATCACCATATCATAAACATTTTAAAAAAATAACGGGTGTATGTAGTTTTGTCGGCAGTGATAAGTACCACATTATCGGTAAAATCGGTATTTCTTACATATCCATATTTTGCAGTACCAGGACTTAATCAAGTAGCAAATCAATATAAAGCTACATATTTTAACCAAGAAAAGGGCTTTTGAAAGGGCATTTTCTGTCGCTGAAATAATAGATTAAGAACTTTGATAGAAACGGGTGACTAACATAACATGTTATTAATAGTATAACTTCCTCAAGTGTCAGTAGTTCGATTATTATATTAGTCTGGGTCAGAGATTAATTTATTATGTAGCAAGCTAGTCTGAGTAAAAAAAAACGCATTTTTTTCGGAGTATGTAGAGCTTGATTGGGTAGTTGTTTTTAGGGTTCCATACCCAAAGGATAAAAACAAGACCCTATTACTAGTACTCCACTGTCCGTCTGTCACCAGGCTGTGTCTCATGAACCGTGATAGCTGACATTTTTACAGATAATGTATTTTTGTTGCTGCTATAACAAAAAATACAAAAAAACAGAATAAAATAAACATTTAAGGTAGGCTCCCATACAACAAACGCGATTTCTTTGCCGTTTTTTGCTTGATATCAATAACGGCAACAGGTAGACGCTTGAAATATTCACAGAATAATCAGTTGTATATTCACTATTAATCAATTATTAAAGGAGGGCTCCCATACAACAAACGTGTTTTTTTAGATGATGGCACGGAGCCCTTCGTGGGCGAGTCTGACTCACACTTGGCCGGGTTTTTTTTGTGTATGTTTTCAGTCTCCGTCGCAGTGTATACCGACCTGCACTTGGCCCACACGAGCTGCAGGGGCTCGAGCTGGAGGTCGGGCTGCGAGCTCTTTACCGGCGTCCTCGACGACGAGGAGCGCGTGCCGCGGCCCTGCGGATGACAGCGGTTACTCAACTCGCCTTAAAACTACTGCTTTAGGCTCACTTAAGCTTTTTTAAGATTACGTTAAGCGGGATGTGCAAGGGGTGGATGGAATGAAAACCGCCAAGAATAGAGAATAGTAAAAAAAGATGGAGGAGGCTTTTACCCTCAAGGGACAGCATGTCCAAGAAACCAAAAACAAATAAATAAAATTGTAACTAGAGTGTGAAACATGTGGAAATAAAAAGCTATCAATTTAAATTTAAGCGGGATGTGGTCAATTTAACTTATAATGTCTAGTACCTGGGCGACAGAGCTTCGCTCGATGAAAACACTAAGAGCTAAGAATGAAACCTAGCTAGATCCATTTTTGTTTCCATGTTTATTCCCCGAAACCTCCTATATAATAAATTTCATCGAAATCATTGTAGCAGTTTGCGCGCGTTGTTTGTCTGATGTTCTACTGCTGGGCATATGATCTCCTTAACACACTCTATTTCACGATCTTATTGCTACAAAAACTTGTCTAAATATGCCGCCATTTTGTCTTTCTTGGGTATACGCTTATCCCTACACTCCTACAAATAGCAGAATGAACACAATTTGGGCCATCTTTCCGAACGCATCCAGCATATAAATTAAGAAAAACCGAACAGTGCAAATAAATCGAAGATAAAAGAAAACTATCGGCTTTCGATATAACTTTTCGAAACTAAAATCCGACTTCACTACCACACTACACAACCGGTTTTGATAAAATTTCTATAGGACCACCTGACAAGTATACCCTTTCAATTTTCAAAATCGGTCCAGGCGTCTTCGAATAAATCGGTAGACATAGATAAAAAAAAAGATCGCGACGAATTGCAAACCTCCTCCATTTTGGAAGTTGGTAAAACCAGTTCATCTGCGCTGTGGAATCATTAACGTTGGAAAGTGTGGCTGTAGTACCTTGCGAGGAGTGGCGCGCTCGGCGTCCGAGAGGTCGTTGCGGCGCGTGCGACGCCGCTCGGGCCCGCTGCCGCCCTCTACCGTCGAGTCCAGGGTCTCGTTGTAACTTGACCTACATACACAGAAAAGAAAAAGCCTTAAATACCTATTTAATGCATTTTAAGTATTGTAACTTTGTGTCAATCCAGTGGTTAACGCGTTCGCCTTGTGACCTAGTCATGGGTTCGAATCCCACTGGGGAGCATACTTTGTGAAAAGTTGTTTCCAGTCTGGTTAGAATATTGCAGGCTTTATTTACCTGATAATCCGAAATGATGATTGATTCCGTGTTTCGGAAGACATATAAACTGTGGGTCCCGAACGCCACCTAACGTTAGATCGTCAAACTATCCAAGGATTGGTTCTGATTTACTCTTTGGGTTGCGGAGGTCAGACGGCAGTCGCTCTGTGTAAAAACCAGTAACCTCGTCAAATCTCCTTGTTTAAGTAACGGATCCCGGGCTCTGAAGCGTTACTGCTGAGGATGCAGCCGGGGAAATTCCTCAGATGATTATGATGCTTAGTGTAACTTTTTGGTACATCATCATCATTTCATCCGCATAACGGCCATATGCCTCTCCCAAGGATTTCCAAAATGACTTATCTAAAGCACCCTGCCTCCAACGTTTTCCATGGTCAGGACATCTGGCCACCTTGTTAGGTCGGTGTCTTCGGTCATCATTCTGGAATCTTTTTGCCTCATCGACTTTTGCGACACGCTATGAGCCCCGCCCACTGCCACATCAATGAGCTTATCCGCCGAGCTATATTTTAGCACAACGAAATTTCAACAAACACAGACGACCATATTGCAGATGTTCTAAAAATTTTAGAAGTACCCTTTACCGAAGGGCATAATGTATAATATTTTGATGTAGACCGAAAGAGGTCTCTCTGTATCTTAGCAAGTGGAAGTTTATAGTCTCTGCCTACCCCTGGAAACAGGCGTGTTAGTATCTATGTATACAGGGTCTAACAAAATATACTGAAATTATGTTAAGGGTGGATCCAATCCATGATACTAAACAACTTTCTACAAGGAACATAAATGGAATATGAAAACTAATTTATGTCCTCCCATACAATTTGACCGATCAGCTGATCCGAGTTTGTATGGAAAGTAAAAAAAAATTCTTTATACTTCGATATATGTTCCTTGATTCCTTGAGAAATGTTTATCAGTATCGTGGACTTTTTGTTAGACATTATACATAAATGTATTAAGTTTTAAATAAATTACCCGTCGGTGGTGGAGAGCGAACAGGAATGGTCGGAAGCATTGTCTTCGTCATAGTGGGTGCACGACGAACAGGACTGCGACCACGCCGAGCTGCTGCTTGAGGACCTGATCAACAACGTTAGCTTACAACTTCCAAGGTTTAACCAGGCCTGTGTCACTTCCCGTTTAGGTATCGAAAATATACCTACATCATAAATTATAATCATGCACGCGGCGACCACTCCGGAGGGGAAAATACAGTTACATGAATCGTTTGTCCGGAGTAATAAGAATAAAGTTGGTTTGCATTGGATGTCTAGGTATTTAAACAAAGAGGTGAGGAGTTCTGACGCAAGCTAAATTAAACCATAGAACTAACCACATTGAGTAGATATTTCTTTGAATTTATTTTCTGAGTAAGACTTCTGTATGTGATGTGAGTACTAGTACTTATTCTGTGATGTAACTTAAAAAGTTGTACATGTGTAAATCGAAAGATATAACGAGGATCAAAGTCAAATTACTTCTAGGAAAAATATCTAGACGAACAAATTGGAGCAGGAGGAACCTTATCAATCTTATTATAAAAACAGGACTAACTTTGTTACTAGGTTTAAACCATAATCCGCCCAAAAGAAGTTTACATTGACAGGTAAGATAGTGTGATATTTTTAGATGTCAACTTGATTTGGGCGGATATTGGTTTAAAACTAGTAACAAAATTAGTCTGGATTTTATAATAAGACGGGATTACTTTAAAGTGTTTTAGTCACAGAAATATGGTGAAACGGACATTTCTGGTGCTCTAAAAAAAGTCAATTTAAGAAAAATACCCTTGTCTTATTTCTATTGGATGAGGGTTTTCTAAAATATGGTACACCAGATGGCAGCACGGTGACGTCAGGTCCAATCGACTGTTGTCATTGGACCATCAGTTGACAGGTCCTTTTGCTCCGACAAATGTATCCAATTACAGCAGCTTATTACGCTTAACTGTGCTGTCCTTTGGTATCCCATATATTTGAAAACCCTCATTCAGGTATTTTTTTTATAAATATAACAAATATTAGCTTTTACCCGCGACTTTGTCTGCATAACTTTAGTACTTTGTAATAAAGTGTGCATTTGTATGGTAAAATAAGATTCCATGAAGTTCCACTCCCCATTTTATTCTCTTCATGGGATAATTTTTGGGATAAAAACTATCCTTATGTCCTTCCCCGGATTTCAAACAATATCCATACCAAATTTCATCTTAATCGGTCCATTGGTTGAAGCTTGAAGAGATAACAGACAGATAGACAGTTACTTTCGTTTATATACAATGTCCTTTTTTATTGAGTACAAATATTTTTAAGGGTGATCATCCATCATTTTGAACAACTTTTCCCAATAAATGTATAACAAAATTACGAGTTGTCAAGACCACTCGCTGCAAATCCTTCGCAAACGACCGATTCAAACATGCGTCCGTTCAGAAACGCTCACGCAAACCATTCGTAATGTGACAAGTGATTTGAAAAATGTGTCCCCTGGTAAGCATAGTATAAGTATTTGCAAGATGTGTTGCATAAAATGAAGTGTAACCTGGAGAGCGCGAGGTCGCTGTCGGAGCCCACCTCGCCGGGCGGGCCGCGATACTGCAGGAACGACGCGGGCACCGGCGTCGACAGCGACTTGCTCGCCGCCGCCGCTCTATAAACACACGGATTCTCAATCCGCTAGTTTATAACAAGTCAACTGTGGTGCTATTTTTCAAACGAGGAGTCGCTAGACGAACGGTTTGTTGTATGGAAACACCATTCGTTAAGGTGACTCCGCGTTTAAATAATTCATTTAAAAAAAAAACCGTTTTCATTTTTTTTTCAGGAGTTTCTTCCATATCTCCAAAGTTTTTCATGATATGTTCACCAAATTAATATGATACCAACTTGGTAGTCAAGGCTTTCAAATAAAAAAAGAATCATCAAAATCGGTCTACGGTTGACGAAGATATCGCGTAACATACATACAAAAAAAACATACAGTCGAATTGATAACCTCCTTCTTTTTTGAAGTCAGTTAAAAATGGCACTTCTGTAAAGGGAGCTATGCTGCTTTTAATTAACCCTTTCACCGCGACAATTTATATCAGTTGCCGTGCCCCCAGCGCGACGGGTATGTAATCTAAAATAAATACCTACAACCAAAAAGGGATGTGGATACTTAAGTTATGTGCAATACGAGCGGATTTTTTTTTGTCGGAAATATCCGACGCTCGCGGAATGGGCACGACAATGTTTTTTCGGCTAAATCCGACAGTCGCGGTGAAAGGTTTAAATTTAAAAATTCGCGGTATAGACGGTTTCGCGGCGTTTAGTCTCTCTCTCTCTCGCTCTAGCTGATGACGGTTCTGAACGACAGAAAACGGAAAGGCTGTTGCGTGATGCCAGATGTGTCCCAGCCCTAAGACAAACATTTTCTATTGTATGAAATACCAAACCGTGACGTCATAATTTCTTGGAGTCAAGCAGCACTCTTAATATCAGTTTTTCTGCATGAAAAAATGTAATATCACGTTGAAAATGAGTGACATTATTTTGTGAAGATATATCTCTATTGTATATATTTATAACAGGTTTTACTAAATAATTTATTTTTGACTCAGGATTCTATTCTTTTCATTTTCATTTTCGAACAAGTAATTTTAAATTAATGGTTATCACTTTTTCTTCTTCATTTTGCTATATATTTTGCAATAAATTTATACTGGTATAAAAATCTGCAGAGATAGAAATAGGCGGCAAAAGCGCACTCCATTCTAAGATAAGAAGGTACCTGAACAGGTCTGGAGACGAAGCAGACTTGTCTTTGTCATGCTTCCTCGGCCGTCCTCTGCCCTTTTTCTTTGGTGATGCTTCTGCAGGAGGCAGCCCGAGGCTTGCAGACAGCGTGGGCAATGATGCTGAAAACAAAACTAACACTTTAAACGTAGTAAACGATACGTAAAATAGTAGATTGTGCTACAAGGGGATAAAGTAATATTTTGAAGGCGACGGCGCTACTTTGAATCCAGAGCGTAACGAAGGATTCCACAGTTGAATCACGTAGTGATTCTACGGTGGAATCCTAAGTGAAGCAAGGGATTTATGTATATCACCCGAGATAAAAATATTACCGTACCCGAGTACAACACTCTACTTTTCATCTCCATATATGAAAAAAAACTAGCAAATACTAAACAGAATTTAAAGAAAAGTAGAATTACTTAGTACAATACCTAATCAGACTTCAACCGACAATTAAATATGAACCTTTACTTAGTGTCGTTTTCATACAATAAATACTAAGAAAACTATTTTTCGAAGAGCACCAACTTACGATAAAATGTTCACTCATAACTTTGTTTATCTACATGACAAGTACCATGACCACAGAAGGAAATGGAAAAGACTCAATGTTGTCCTGACTGATAAAATAATTTGAGGAACCTACCGTCAGCTCCGAAGCTCTTTGGTGGTGCTGCCAGGGTCGAAGGTGATACCAGCAGTGTCGGTTTCCTCAGACCGCCGCTCATCAGACCAAGACCTGAGTGGTAATAAACGAATACATTTGCATAGGTGTGTTATTTAAGGGCCCTTCCCCACTTAAGTGGTTAACCTTTTGTACGCAAGCGCTTATTTACGTTACTTTACCCCCGATGCCAAGCCTAGTAAAACTAGTACAATTTAGCCAACTTTGGTCGTCAATGGCGACTCAGTCACGCGACCGTTTTGCCACACTTAAGTTGCCAAGGGGTCGCGTAACAAAGAGTTAAGAACCCCCTTCCCTTAGATTTTTCAACACAAACGTCGTCTAGCTTTTATTTTGAAATGACATGCGAGATTTCGGTAGTATTTTGTGATTTTAAAGAAATTGCATATAACTAGTTTTCGACAGTCAAATATGAACTTAAAAGAAAATATGAGAGTGTAGAAGTTTTCCATACTGGTGGTCAAATATTATATGATACACTACATTCTCTTTTAAGTTAATATTTTGACTGTGAAAACTATTCATATGCCTCAATTTATGCAATTTCTTTGAAAACACATAACTTCGCCAATATTAGACATATATTAACATGCTGTTTTAAAATAAAAGCTAGACTACGTTTGTATGGGAAAGTCTGATTCTGTCTAGGGTAAGGAGACTATGCTCAAAAGGTTAAAGTGCAAAGGTTAAGTGTTAATTTTTATAATGAGATGTTTTCCTGCTAGTAAATAGATTGATTTATTTTGTATGTATGTGGTCGACTTGAAAGTAGACGAGTATAGAGGAAGAGGAAGGCCGAGAAAGACGTGGGAAGAATGCGTGAGATCAGATATGGGGGAACGGGGGGTAGTACAGAGATGGCGAAGGACAGAAAATTATGGAGAGAGTTGACATACAGAGCCGACCCCAAATAGGGAAAAGGCGAGGAAAGAAGAAGAAAAATAGATTGACGAATGTAGATGAAGCGAAAGAGGTTTGTCAGCATCGTAGCCAGTGGAGGTCCATAGTCTTTGCCTACCCTTGTGGGAAATAGGTGAGATATTATGTAGGTATGTATTTCATGCTAATGGTACCAGGGACATTAATACCGATATTTTGTATCGATACCCGATACCAGTATTTTATCGATATATTGTATCGATATATCGATACTAAATTCTGGTATTATATCGATATTTTGTAAATAAATACTGGTATTTTATCGATATTTGTATCGATATATCAATAAAAAAACTTGAGAGGTGTCAAGCGACACCCGGATGGAACGAAGTAAAATATAAATATAAATAACTCTTTTCTGCGTTCTAAAATCAAGTTTTTATTATCTTCATAAATTTGAAAGAACAAAGTGTCGTTACAACTTTTGGGCTTAATTTTTTCCGTATAGCTTTCTTTCGCAACGCGCGATAAGGAACATCGTTCCAAAAAAATATCGATAAAATACTGACATCGGGAATCGATATATCGATAAAAATATCGGTATTCCTGTCCCTGATTGGTACTAACTGGTGGTGGACTCGCTCTTGGCGGGCGACTTCTCCGGCGTGCACAGCTTGTGGGTGCGCTCCGCCGGCCGAGGCGGCGCCGGCGTCTCCGACCCCGACGTGGGGCTTTCTGCAACAACAAACGAACGGCTTTTGTGACGTTGCGAGGTTGACGACCTCTGTGGTCTACTGGTCATCTTGCCACGCTGTCACACTGGAGATCCCGAGTTCGATCCTCGGTCAGGTTAAGATGGTAAATGATCTCGTCCATATTGGCTAGGGTCTTGGATGTTTATTTAAGTTTATTGCATACAATCCTATGATGGATTAATTACTATGGGTCACATTTAATGCTAGTGCATTTCCACCAGTTTGCCTTTGGGACATGTTGAGAAACGGGAATAGGGGTGCATGTTTATTATTATGTATATTTGTCATAAAATAAAGTATCGTTGAGTTAGTATCCTATAACACAAATTTCGAACTTACTTTCAGACTAGCTCGATCTGCGTGTTGTGTCCGTATATATTTATTTATTTATTTATAAAGGTCATTTTAAGGTAATAATACTAGGTTTTGCCTGCAACTTCATGCAAATCCGTATGACTGATATGATCATTGATATATATAATGACCCCGATACAATTTTTGCACATGTATTCTCCGTTATCAAATTTGGAACATAGACATTGCTCCATTTTGACATGACAAAAATACGAGTAAAAAAGAAGAAAAAAACTCGCTCACTCATACAAATAAGCTGCAAGCCGAAATTATTTTGTTTTGGAGTTCTTCTTTTCGTGGAAAGTAGTTCAGTATCGTGGACTGAACTTAAAAATATCAATGATTGATGAAAAGTCACCCAACATTACTATGAAAATAAGGACTTGTTAAATCTTCCACAGACGAGGGAAATTACTACACTGGTATAAACACTAGTAAATCCCATTAAAAATTGTACGAGTAGTTTTCGTGATTAGCCCGTTTAAACAGACAGACTTACATACGAGTACATACCGTTGATAGTTAGAGAACATACCCAGACTATGTGACACATTTTTCCCACTTTTATACCCTCCCCCGCTTCGGTGACCATCCGTAGTACCTATATGTAAAAATCCCCCCTACCTCTCTAGTTTTTACGTCACGATTCACAATCATAAAACTACTAAATCATTTTTGGCCCTCCCTGTCTGCGACCAAGCGTGGTATTTTGAAGTCCCCCGAAAGGGGTCATGTAGTGTGCGTATGTTCTTCCCTTATTATTGTAGTTGATAATGATAAGATGTTGCCACAAAATCTATTCGTGAATAGATTAGCTAGGTTTAGACGTGTGTCAAACTGCTTACCCTCCCGCAGGCGGTGCGTGTGCGAGGTGGCGGCGATCCGGCCCCGGCCGCGACGGCCGCGCCGGCCGCGCCCGCGCCCGCGCCCCCGCCACCAGCCCCTGTTCACTTTACTGGCCGCCGTGCTTAACGGGGAGTCGTCGCGCTGCACAAAACAAACACTATATTAAAAAACTCTGTAATGCTTTGCCACGTAAGCTTTGCCAGTATATTTGTAAAGTGCAATCATTGAAAAAATTCAAAGATTTAGTGACGTCTCATTACCTTTCCTCTAGCTCTAATTAATATCTCTTTACTTTTTGTTTTCACTGGCTACTTTCATTTACTTTTTGTTTATGTACTGCTATTACTTTATTGTTCATTTATTTGTTATAGTATGTACTCCTATAATTTATTGGTATACTTATATTCTTCTACACTGTAATATTCTAACTGCGCCAACTCCCCCACATCTTTTATAGTTTTCTTTACCCAAAGGTTGGCTGGAAGAAATCGCTTTAGTGATAAGCCCGCCTTTGTACCTACTAAATTTAAATGTACTTTTGATTATTGTCATACTTAGTTGGTGCAGTAAAGAAATTTTATCTTATCTTATATTTGAACACAAACTTTGTCTAGCTGTTCTCGAGTTTAACAGACATTCGGTACTTTCCAACAACTTAAATCAGATTTTTTATCTAAACTCCAAAACAAAAAAAATAATGGGATTTGTATGAACTACAGAAAAATGACGCCATAATTTCTTCGAGTCAAATAGCGATCTTGACATCAGTTTTTCTGCAATAATAAATCTAAATTCACGCTAAAATAGACAAGTGACATTATTTTGTGACGTGTTATTTTCTTAACAGCACGAAATAATTTATTTTTAACCCAGGAAAGTACTCAATTCATTAAGAGGTGATTCGTTCATCATTTTAATAAATGTATGTAAATAGTTAAATGAATGGTAAAATATATAAAAAATAGGCCGTGTGGTTTCTCGCAGAGTAGAATAGGGCCACTCCAAGTCCTCCCGTGGATATCGTAGAAGGCGACTTAGGGAATACAAGCTAAAGAAAGCTTATAAAAATCAATGAGACTTCTCCAACCCGACTTGCCAGCGAGGAGAGTGTAGGCCAAGTCCTCTGGCTGCTCTGGCTAAGTATAGCTCTGGTAGTACAGAGGGGGTCGTACTCCTACAGTGGAGACAAAAAGACCTGATGATGAAGATGATGATAAATGGGTAAATCATACCGATTTGTTGTCTTCATCGGAATCCCTCACACTGGGGCGTCTTCGTTCACTGCGCGCCACTGACACTCCCCGCTCGCTTCGCGGATCTGTATACCACAAACACAAGTTATTATATTGATTGAGTGTGGTCATAAATCTAATCTGTATAAGTATATTATTATGACAAAAGCAGCCAAATCGTTTGTTGGTTTCGAAAGCTTTTTCTCCTTGGAAAAGAAAGGGGAAAGGGAGCCCTTTGCAGAAGTTCTGAAGCAGAAGATATTAATATTCTGTTTACATATTCACAAAAGTAATTACGCCACACGTATCTTCTGCTTGGTCTAAAGGTTGACCAGGAGAGAATGCCACATAGCATTACGTCCGCCACTTCTACATTTTTTTAAACTGTGCAATAAAGTTTCATATTCCATTTGATTAGGTACTTAAATAAAGATAAATAATCTTGACATGTCTTTTTATTTAAATATTCTCTTTATAAATCAATACCATTTTAAATTACAAATCAGTTAATAAATCACACACTTAATTTGTAATGTGTAAAGATATTAATTTTTAAAGTGTATATTTCTATACAAAGACATGTCAAGATTGATGACATTTATTTAAATACCTAACCAAATGGAGCACAGAAAAGTTATCACATCACATACACAAAAACATTTGAATTGATTACTCCTCCTTTTTTCAAGTCGGTTAAAAAGATAACAATGCCCCACCTGTGCACGCAGTCCTGTCGCTGTCGGTGCTGCTCCTCCTGCTGGCTCGGCTCCTCACGTCGAAGCTCCTCCTGTCCCCCCGCTCGACCCGCTGCGGCCTCACCTCCGGCTCCGGGCTCGAACTGACGGAGCCATCACCAGCTATCTCAGCCATGCCTGCTTCGCGGACGTCGCGTCGCGCTTGACGGAATATCGGCAGGCATTGCTCGCGCATTTTTACGCCCGCTCTGTAAAGAGCAAACGATTTGGATCATTTCGCTACCCAACTTAAGCCGGGTCCGCTGCCACCGTTTTTTTAACATAACATTGTTAGAAAACACGAAATTTCATTCATTTAAATGAACATTATGGGCGTTTTTTTCATTCAAATGAATGAAATTTCATGATTTCTAACAATGTTATGTTAGAAAACAGTGGCAGCGGACCCGGCTTTAAAGTTACCAGGAGGGTTACTCCATAAGCGGTACGCATGACGGACGTTACTGCGTTTCAGTGCCAAGCAACATTGAACACTAACGTATGATGATAAAGTCTAATTTGGTTTGACCTAGAAATAGGACGTCACTATCGTACTACTAGCGTATTATTTCATGGAGTAACCGTACGACTAACGTATTATTTATGAGTAATGTTCAAGTTTCGTTCTGGGCCGCAAGATGGCTTTGCCGGCGTTAAAGCCACTTACTGTTTCCATTAGATGTATAATTATACACACCTATACAGGTACAGATATATTTCACGTCTGAGTCCCTGACGGGGTAGACAAAGCCCAAGGTCGCAAGACCCACAGACATTAAGATGGAAAAAAAGTTGAAAACAGGAATCAAAAACATACTGATGGGTTGCTAGCCGCATCGCCATGATTCAAATCTCGATCTCCGCGGGAAGAGAAGCAGCTGGTACATTCTAAGCTTTTCCTTTCTTCCAGATCAGCATGGAAGTACACACCTATGATACTGATAAATCTCATCTGAGATCACATATTTTAATCCCTTGACCTTAGACTATGGAGATAGATGTTGCTTTGCTAATAAACTTAGTCGGTTTCTAGTCTTCGTAGCTAATTTGCACTTATATTATCTTCATCATATAATATGTGTGGTTTCAAGTGACTCACTTGTAAAACACGGTATCTTTTTTGTTATACTTGAGGCAGTTCTCAATCATGAGTCTGAAGGACCCCTCTACGTCTTCTATGGTCTTGTACGCGCTACGGTCGAGTCTCTTGGCTATAGTGTGAGTCACAATGGTACCTATCTCGTTCGCGACAGTGTTTAATACTGTCGCGAACACAGTCGCGAACGAGATAGACAGAAAAACGACAGAATGGTGCTGCATAGTTTCCGATTTATGGCTTAGTTGCTCTCACACACACACACCGGCGCCTCGACGTTTCCCTTCATCGAAATACATTCATCAAGTATGGAGAATATTCGAGAAATAAATGGAAAATAATTTGAGAACAATGTAGACCTCCATATCAGCGCATATAAAAAGACGATTAAGTGCGCGTCACGCCTGTTCAGTACAAGTTACGAAAGCGATCACTTCGAAAAGAACCGAAGCTTAGGAAATCTACCTAAGTGCGACAAGTGGAAGTACCTGCGACAACCTGGGCTAAATGCCTGGACCTCAGCTGCTACGCGACCTTTTTTTTTAATTGACTCGACGCTTCTTCGACCTTGGCCATCAGGAAGACCATCTTCACATGTAAACCTAGGGTTCCGTAGTGAATAAAAACCTTTATACGAAGTTTGGCGTTTATCTCCAGATCTCGAACCCCAGTTTCGTAATAATATAACAACAATCTTTGTATATTCTATACTCACTTGTAAAACACTGTATCCTTGTTGTTATACGTGAGGCAGTTCTCAATCATGAGTCTGAAGTCCGCCTCTACGTCGTCTATGGTTTTGTACGCGCCGCGGTCCAGCTTCTTGCCCATTGTGCTCAGGTCCATAGGGTGTTTCACTATGGTGCTGTAGTCTGGTACCTGGAAAAAGAAAGTGTACTGAAATGGCGAAAAATACGACTTACATTAAATACTAAAAAAAAAAAAAAACACGTAGAGCAGAGTTTTAATACCTCCGACATGATTAGTATGACGTGAACGGGTTAATCATGTAGAGATTCAGCTACTGGCACAGTGCAAAGCGACTCGAGGCTAAATTGTGTACGCGTCCTCTAGTCACATTTGCATTTAGAGGAGCTCGGTGGCCCGGCGGGAGTGCGCATTAATGATTTGATTTGATTTATTTATTTTCACAAAATCCACAGCTCTTAAATAATTTACAATATTAATCTTAATAAGTATAGCACTGACAGCCAATAACGGATTTACTTTTTTTAGTTTATTCTTAAATACACAACAAACATTATTATATTATGCAAATATTATTTTACAGAGCAAAAATTTAGGTACAATAAAGGACAGCGTCTAATAGGTGGAGAAAGGTGTGTGTGAGAGTGTGTGTGTGTGTGTGTGTGTGTGTGAGGGTGTGTATGTGTATGTATGTAGATAACTGAGAATACTTTGCAGTTATTTCTTCAAGGTATTCTTAATCACCTGGATTGCAGTTTTCCTGAAGGTGTGCTTTTTCGAATGGTAAAGATCGATATCTCCAAATTTGCTGTTGTATGTACGGTGCAGTCTATTAATTATTGCATTTTTGGCATATTTGGTTTTTGTAAAACTAGTGCAGAAAAGGGGAGTATGTCTAGTTCTAATGGTGGGAGTTAGGATATTTATGATTTTATTAGTCAGGTCGATGCTGTCAATGTTGCCGTTACACACATTATACAAGAAAATCATATCCAAAAGTGTCCGACGGTTCTTTAAACTCATTACGTGGTGATGTTCGCAGGATTCTTTATAGTCCAGTTTTGATTGTCGTGTAAAGTAGTTTAACCGTTTCATGTACTTAGTTTGGACGTACTCAATAGCCTCACAGTTGCCTTTGAACGATGGGTTCCAAATACTACTGCAGTACTCAAGTGTACTAGGAACGTACGTATTAATAGCGCTTTCGCAAGTTAAGGGACACCGGGCGTGGTCCGCACTTAAATGGGTGACCACAAGTGGCACAAAAAGAAATTCTCGAGCTCCTCCGTGCTTCGGAAGGCACGTATAAGCCTTTGGTCCCGGCTGTCATTATTATATGGCAGTCGTAAAGCTATGTCAGATGCCTTTAGGTAGCCTGAAAAATCTGACACCAGTGTTGGCCACTTACACACTGGAAAAACAAAACAATTTGCCGTTATGACCTTCGGATGACTCTCTATGTGATTGACCCTTTTAATTCATACTAATGTCTGTGTTTATCTCTGTAGAGCGCTATTTGACTCCAAGAAACTATGACGTCATTTGCCTATATTTCATACAAATCCCATAGAAACTGTTCGTTTTGACGTAGAAAAAAGTATCTAATTTGACTTGTTAAAAATAGTAACAACCTGGTACTGTACTGCAGATTGTACTGTATGGAAACGTGTTGTAGCCCAAAATCGCCCTTCTCGGGAATAGGCAACCAATACTGTGTAAATGAGCTGCTTCTCAGCAGTGGTCGTTGCGAAACGAAAGTCTACACGCATCAATCTGCAGAACAGCACCAGATTGTTACTGCAGATTGTATGCTAAATGTAATTGTGTAGCCTTCCCCCGCCTGTGCGGAGGAATATACGCTGACTTTTCATTGGTTTTGGAAAAAAAATGTGGTATGGTAAATAAATTCCTCTATCCATATACGTAGGTAATCCAAATGACATAAGATAAAAAAGTTGCGAAAATGATTTTCGATCGAGACCCCGATGAACTCGAAATCTAGCCGGCCGCTGCTAGGCGTCGGTGCTACTAATTGATCTCACGATTTTACGTTTGAGTTTCAGTCAACATTTTTGGTTTATGAATTTCTATTTTGACTAGCTGCTTAGTTCTTACCAACGATCTCTATGAAGTGGCCTTGGCTCCAAAACCATTAAAAAATCACCGTGAATAAATAAATATATACGGACAAATCACACAGATTGAGCTAGCCCAAAAGTAAGTTCGTGATTTCTGTTATGGAATCCTAACCCAAAGATACTATATTTATAACAAATACATATATATACTGAAACTATTTTAAGAGTGAATTCAGTCTGCGATTATGAACCACTGTCACCAAGGAGCATATGCCGAAATATGAAAAAAAATTTTTGGCTTTCCATACAAACTCGGATCAGCTGATTGGTCAACTTGTATGGGAGGCCACAAATTACTTTTCATATTGCGATACGTGTTCTTTGGGGAAGGTCGTTCAGTATCGTGGACTGAATTCACGCTTAAAATAGTTTCATTTTGTTAGACCTTATTATAGACAAACATCCAAGACCCAGACCAATCAGAAAAAGATAATTTTCCATCTTGACTTGACCGGGGATCGAACCCGGGACCTCCGGTGTGGAAGTCGAGCATATTATTGTGACCACGTCAATAACCAGCCAAGTGCGAGTCGGACTCGCGCACCAAGGGTTCCGTACCATTATCTATAAAAATCACGTTTGTTGTATGGGAGCCCCATTATTTACTTATGTTTTTAGTATTTGTTGTTATAGCACAACGGCAACAGAAATAAATCATCTGGGAATATGTCAACTGTCTAGCTATCACGGTTCATCAGATACAGCCTGGTGACAGACAGACGGACAGCGGAGTCTTAGGAATAGGGTCCCGTTTTTAGGGCCGGCGCACATATGGCGAAGCGCAGCGCATAGCATTTTTCACTGTCAAACTATTATCGACTTATAGTGCGTTTGTTTAGGTATTTAAAAGAATGTAAACAATCTTGACAAAAATTTTATTGTAATATACACTTTATAGTCTATAAATCAATACCTTCGCAAATAACCAATTATATATTTTATAAATTACATAATTGATTTGTAATTTGCAAAGGTATTCATTTATAAAGTGTATTTCAATAAAAAGACATGTCAAGATTGTTTACATTCTTTTAAATACCTAAGCAAATGGACTATAGTCCTCTTTGAAATAATATCCAAAATCAATTAACCCAATCTTAGATCATTTAATACAGGATGAGTTACGCAGACAAATCTTCTTACAAAACTTTCTTCCGCTTTTGGTGCGGGGGTAAGCTACTACTACATCTAAACAAAATCACACATTCACACAAATAATTTGTGTCGCTATAAATGCACACTACAAAAAACTCAAACATTAGCTTATTTTCTGCACACCAATAAAGCTCACACTGAAAAAAAATGTGTAAATACACATAATAATACACTATTGGCAAGAAAGAGAGAGAAGAGAAAAAATATATTCAACTCTAATGCACAGGGAATAAAGACGAAGGTTGTAAATCATAAATACATAGTCCCGTGAGTGCGCTATAGTCTCTGGGATGAAAGGAAATCAGTGATGCGATTTTTCAAACGTGGAGTCACTAAACGTATGGTTTTTTGTATGGAAAAACCATTCGTTTAGGTGACTTCGCGTTTGAAAAATGGCACTTCAGTTGCAAACGTGATTCGATTATTTTTTTCGTAATCGATACTAATAGATCCTTCGATTTTTCAGAAATTACATTTAAATAGAAAACAACGTTAAAAAAATAAAAAAATACTTACTAATGAAAGGTTATGCCATCTTTTGGAAGATTAAATGTGTTTGACCTCTTTCTACACGAGAAAATTACATAACATGGCATTTTTAACGGAGCACTTTTAGACGTCTTTTCGATGCCTTACCGATTCACATAATGATCATAATCGATTACGCAACTAGTTTTTATGAACGTATTAGATTTTTGTTCTTATACTTTGGCAGAGGGGAACGCGCAGGTAAGGCTTATCCTGTATTAAATGATCTAAGAATCCAATACTTACGAATTCTGACTGGGCTATAGGTATTGTGTTAATTGATTTTGGATCTTATTTCAAAGAGAACAATGTCGATAATAGTTTGACTGGCCCTTACTCTTTGGGTACGGAACTGTAAATCGGTCGCCTACCTCTTGCAGGTCGACGGGCTCGGTGAAGATGTCGCTGGCGTCCCGCTGGCGCAGCAGCCGCAGCAGCTTGTGCAGCGCGGCGCGCTCGGGCCGCAGCGTGTGCAACACGCAGCGCTCCCACACGCGGGTGTACTCTGCCTTCAGCCGCTCGCGCTTGCGGACCAGCTCGCAGAGTAACCTTACAAACGATCGTTACATTTTTAACCGACTTCCAAAAAGTAGGAGGTTATCAATTCGTCGCGATCTGTATGTTCGCCGATTATTCAACTACACGTGGACTGATTCGGAAAATTAAAAAAAAATTAAAAAAAATGGAAAAAAAAAAGGGTATACTTGTCAGGTGGTACCATAATTTTTTTATCAAAATCGGTTGTGTATTTTGGGGGTGAAGTCGGTTATTAGTTTTAAAAAATTATTAACCCCCGACAAAAAGATAATGTTATATAGAAGGGGTTTATAAGTTTGACGCTAATGTTTGTCTGTCTGTGGCATCTAAGCGCTCGAACGGATGGACAGCATTTCGATGCAGTGTTTATACGTGAAAGCAAGTTCCCTTGCGGTGGCTCTTAGCTACGTTTGATTAAAATCGGTTTAGCCGTTTTAAAAGTTATTGGGGGTTAACGCTTGAAAGTCAGGGTTCACTAGATGGCGTTCTTGTAAGTCGGGAATAAAATTAAGGTTTAAGAACAAAAGAAGCCCGATCATACTGAGCAATGAGAGTTTTCAAAAACATGGGACACCGGATTGCAGCACAGTGAGGTCAGGACGCAGGTCCAATAAGGTACTGTTATTGGATACATTTGACTGAGCAAAAGAACCTATCAACTGATGGTGCAATGACAACTGATTTGACTTGATTGGACCCCACGGCAGTGTGCTTCCATCTGATGTCCCATATTTTTTAAAACCCTCATAATTATAATAATTTGTATACAGGGTGAATTTGTCTAATTATAATCACTTGTATACAGAGTGATTTTGAAACCTCTTAGCTATGTTAATATAGCAAACACTTAACTGCACCATCGAGAGCAAACTCTTAATCTGCAAGAAGCTATATTCAAGGAAAGTTCTTTGCCATAAAACATCTGGATTCATCATAAAAACTATATCAGCCGACAAATGCATACCGAAAATTTCTCATGAATGAACGCCTGCTACCTGGCGACCGACGGGCGGCGACATTTTAAGATCATTAAGTACCTTGCTCTCTCCAAGTCCTGCCGAATTCTTTGCCAATATTTCAGCTGGTTGCAGAGTTCCCGCACATTCACAGTGCCATCTTGAATACCTCTAGTACCTGTAAAGTAAAGCAATTTAATTTTATAATCAAAACAAAAATGTATGGATGTATGTTCATCTGTTTCCTCATATCTTTCATGATATGCATAGTTAAAAAAATACTGTCGCGAACGAGATAAATGCAGAATGTTCGCGAGCAAGAATTCGCGGAACTTCGTCAGAATAGTGCAAGCGAAACGTACAGCATAAAGTCTAGAGTTGTTTGGAAAGTTGCACTCACAGACACACACACATACCGGCGCCTCGACATTTCGGCGACATCGAAATACATTCGTCAAGTGTGGGGAATATTCAAAAATAATTCAGACCTGTTTATTGGCGCATATAAAAAGGCGAACGAGTGAGCACCACGGCAGTTCATTTCGAGTTACGAAAGCGATCACTTCAAAGGAAACCGAAGCGAAAGAAACCTACCCTAGTGCGACAAGTGAAAGTACCTGCGAAAACCTCGGCAAGATACCTGGACCTCAGCTGCTACGTGACTTGGACATCAGAAAGACCATCTTCACGTGTCAACTTAGGGTTTCGTAGTGAATATATACCCTCATACGAAGTTTGGCGTTTTTCTCCAAATTTCGAACCCCACATTCGAAACAATATATCGGGACAAATCACACTGATTGAGCTAGGCCCAATTTCAAGACTTGTGTTATGGTATACTAACTCAACGATACAATATTTTATAGCAAATACATGTATAGATAAACATCCAAGACCCAGGAAAATTTGAAAAGGGCCATTTTTCAATTTGCCCTGACCGGAGATCGAACCCGGAACCTCTGGGTGGCGGACTAGCATGGTGACCACTACGCCATGAAAGTCGTCAAATAAATGTAGATGTAAAAAAAGAAAGTGAAGATATTTTTGGCTCTTGAGCCGGCTTGGAGTTTATTCTGGACTTACCGTAGTGACTGGTCAAGCTCTGCAGCCTCCTCAGCAGCGGCACCCCGTTCCGGCTGTGCCGCTTCAGTGTCCAGTACGGCAGCAGTCGCTTCATGAACTGCGTGCTATCATGCAGGACTCACCGTGGTGACTGGTCAAGCTCTGCAGCCTCCTCAGCAGCGGCACCCCGTTCCGGCTGTGCCGCTTCAGCGTCCAGTACGGCAGCAGCCGCTTCATGAACTGCGTGCTATCATGCAGGACTCACCGTGGTGACTGGTCAAGCTCTGCAGCCTCCTCAGCAGCGGCACCCCGTTCCGGCTGTGCCGCTTCAGCGTCCAGTACGGCAGCAGCCGCTTCATGAACTGCGTGCTATCATGCAGGACTCACCGTGGTGACTGGTCAAGCTCTGCAGCCTCCTCAGCAGCGGCACCCCGTTCCGGCTGTGCCGCTTCAGCGTCCAGTACGGCAGCAGCCGCTTCTTGAACTGCGTGCTATCATGCAGGACTCACCGTGGTGACTGGTCAAGCTCTGCAGCCTCCTCAGCAGCGGCACCCCGTTCCGGCTGTGCCGCTTCAGCGTCCAGTACGGCAGCAGCCGCTTCATGAACTGCGTGCTATCATGCAGGACTCACCGTGGTGACTGGTCAAGCTCTGCAGCCTCCTCAGCAGCGGCACCCCGTTCCGGCTGTGCCGCTTCAGCGTCCAGTACGGCAGCAGCCGCTTCATGAACTGCGTGCTATCATGCAGGACTCACCGTGGTGACTGGTCAAGCTCTGCAGCCTCCTCAGCAGCGGCACCCCGTTCCGGCTGTGCCGCTTCAGCGTCCAGTACGGCAGCAGCCGCTTCATGAACTGCGTGCTATCATGCAGGACTCACCGTGGTGACTGGTCAAGCTCTGCAGCCTCCTCAGCAGCGGCACCCCGTTCCGGCTGTGCCGCTTCAGCGTCCAGTACGGCAGCAGCCGCTTCATGAACTGCGTGCTATCATGCAGGACTCACCGTGGTGACTGGTCAAGCTCTGCAGCCTCCTCAGCAGCGGCACCCCGTTCCGGCTGTGCCGCTTCAGCGTCCAGTACGGCAGCAGCCGCTTCATGAACTGCGTGCTATCATGCAGGACTCACCGTGGTGACTGGTCAAGCTCTGCAGCCTCCTCAGCAGCGGCACCCCGTTCCGGCTGTGCCGCTTCAGCGTCCAGTACGGCAGCAGCCGCTTCATGAACTGCGTGCTATCATGCAGGACTCACCGTGGTGACTGGTCAAGCTCTGCAGCCTCCTCAGCAGCGGCACCCCGTTCCGGCTGTGCCGCTTCAGCGTCCAGTACGGCAGCAGCCGCTTCTTGAACTGCGTGCTATCATGCAGGACTCACCGTGGTGACTGGTCAAGCTCTGCAGCCTCCTCAGTAGCGGCACCCCGTTCCGGCTGTGCCGCTTCAGCGTCCAGTACGGCAGCAGCCGCTTCATGAACTGCGTGCTATCATGCAGGACTCACCGTGGTGACTGGTCAAGCTCTGCAGCCTCCTCAGCAGCGGCACCCCGTTCCGGCTGTGCCGCTTCAGCGTCCAGTACGGCAGCAGCCGCTTCATGAACTGCGTGCTATCATGCAGGACTCACCGTGGTGACTGGTCAAGCTCTGCAGCCTCCTCAGCAGCGGCACCCCGTTCCGGCTGTGCCGCTTCAGCGTCCAGTACGGCAGCAGCCGCTTTTTGAACTGCGTGCTATCATGCAGGACTCACCGTGGTGACTGGTCAAGCTCTGCAGCCTCCTCAGCAGCGGCACCCCGTTCCGGCTGTGCCGCTTCAGCGTCCAGTACGGCAGCAGCCGCTTCATGAACTGCGTGCTATCATGCAGGACTCACCGTGGTGACTGGTCAAGCTCTGCAGCCTCCTCAGCAGCGGCACCCCGTTCCGGCTGTGCCGCTTCAGCGTCCAGTACGGCAGCAGCCGCTTCATGAACTGCGTGCTATCATGCAGGACTCACCGTGGTGACTGGTCAAGCTCTGCAGCCTCCTCAGCAGCGGCACCCCGTTCCGGCTGTGCCGCTTCAGCGTCCAGTACGGCAGCAACCGCTTCATGAACTGCGTGCTATCATGCAGGACTCACCGTGGTGACTGGTCAAGCTCTGCAGCCTCCTCAGCAGCGGCACCCCGTTCCGGCTGTGCCGCTTCAGCGTCCAGTACGGCAGCAGCCGCTTCATGAACTGCGTGCTATCATGCAGGACTCACCGTGGTGACTGGTCAAGCTCTGCAGCCTCCTCAGCAGCGGCACCCCGTTCCGGCTGTGCCGCTTCAGCGTCCAGTACGGCAGCAGCCGCTTCATGAACTGCGTGCTATCATGCAGGACTCACCGTGGTGACTGGTCAAGCTCTGCAGCCTCCTCAGCAGCGGCACCCCGTTCCGGCTGTGCCGCTTCAGCGTCCAGTACGGCAACAGCCGCTTCATGAACTGCGTGCTATCATGCAGGACTCACCGTGGTGACTGGTCAAGCTCTGCAGCCTCCTCAGCAGCGGCACCCCGTTCCGGCTGTGCCGCTTCAGCGTCCAGTACGGCAGCAGCCGCTTCTTGAACTGCGTGCTATCATGCAGGACTCACCGTGGTGACTGGTCAAGCTCTGCAGCCTCCTCAGTAGCGGCACCCCGTTCCGGCTGTGCCGCTTCAGCGTCCAGTACGGCAGCAGCCGCTTCATGAACTGCGTGCTATCATGCAGGACTCACCGTGGTGACTGGTCAAGCTCTGCAGCCTCCTCAGCAGCGGCACCCCGTTCCGGCTGTGCCGCTTCAGCGTCCAGTACGGCAGCAGCCGCTTCATGAACTGCGTGCTATCATGCAGGACTCACCGTGGTGACTGGTCAAGCTCTGCAGCTTCCTCAGCAGCGGCACCCCGTTCCGGCTGTGCCGCTTCAGCGTCCAGTACGGCAGCAGCCGCTTCATGAACTGCGTGCTATCATGCAGGACTCACCGTGGTGACTGGTCAAGCTCTGCAGCCTCCTCAGCAGCGGCACCCCGTTCCGGCTGTGCCGCTTCAGCGTCCAGTACGGCAGCAGCCGCTTCTTGAACTGCGTGCTATCATGCAGGACTCACCGTGGTGACTGGTCAAGCTCTGCAGCCTCCTCAGTAGCGGCACCCCGTTCCGGCTGTGCCGCTTCAGCGTCCAGTACGGCAGCAGCCGCTTCATGAACTGCGTGCTATCATGCAGGACTCACCGTGGTGACTGGTCAAGCTCTGCAGCCTCCTCAGCAGCGGCACCCCGTTCCGGCTGTGCCGCTTCAGCGTCCAGTACGGCAGCAGCCGCTTCATGAACTGCGCGCGTGCGGTTGGCGGCCCGGGTGCTAGGCGCGCCATCTCCGACACGCGCTCCGCTGGTAACGTTGGCACCAGCACGACCGGAGACCACGTGCGTTTTAGAGCCAAAACGCGGCGCGCCTACAATATTAAAAATAAATTCATAACTGATAAAAGAAAAACTCCCCATGATAACTGGTAGCCTGGAAAAGATCGCTTTAGGGTTAGGCTGTATATGTCTGCACGGAACAGTAATTTTCTATAATGCTATCTTTTTTTGTCGTTCAGAACCGTCACTCGCTAGAGCGAGAGAGAACGACGAAACGCCATGGAATCGCCGATACTGGCGCGTTCCGTCGCTATCGCGAGAGAGTGAGAGAGAGCCACCGAACGCATCATACGATGGGCGGTCTTATCGCTTGAGAGCTTAAAGAAGCTCTTAAGCGATAAGACCGCCCATTGAACTCATTTAATGTCAAATTATTACAGTCTTTGGTATACATATTTTCGCGCTTGTTTCCCATGGGGGTATGCAGAGACTATGGATTTCCACTTGCTAAGATCCTTGCAAATCTCTTTTGCTACGCCAACACTCATTACTCTTTTCATGAATGCTCTCCGGTTACAGGTACTCCTACTTCACCTTTTTTCAGAACATCAGCAATTTGGTAGCAAAACGTTCGTCGAGGTCGAGTAGAGTTATGTATCTATCTATACATTTTTACCTGACTCAAATTTAAATCCTATTGGACTAAAAAAGCACCTTGAGGACAAGGAATGTAATACACGCCTCTAGTAGTGAAGAAAGCCTTAGATCTGATCACACATTTTATCAAAGTTGAATTCTATGCCCTCAGTGCATTTTTTCTGCCCTCAGTGAGTGCTGAATGATAAACACGTAAAACGCAAACTGACACCACACAAAAGCCATTGAAACATTTTAACATACGAAAAAATTACCTGAATTATTTTTTCCCTGCCTTTCTGCCTAATAGCAGTCAGGTCTACAGATTTGGAGTCACCTTCGGAATCTTGTGCTCTTCGCTCCTAAAACAAGATAAAATATTATTTACATTTGGTTACAAGATTAGTTACATTTGGTAATACAGCCTGTGCTCTGATCAAGGATCAATACAGATCTGAATGTTTTTGTTTAATATCATTAGATAAATATACTAGACAGGCTTATCATAAAAGGCAAATGGTTACCAACGAGCAAGCACTTTGAAATACATATTATTCATCCAAAAGAAGTTTACTTTGACGGGTGATGAAGAAATAGGTAGATGGTTCGATGGATTTTAGCTTGAGAGGTGTCGTCACATTTGTATTTACTGTAGTGACACTGTGTATATTAAAAAAAAGGAGAACTGCGGATTATTGGCGCCAAATTCTAATGTTTGGCGCTCTCTTCAGCATGAACGGCTCGATGGATTTACTGGGTATATAAAAAGGCAGTCGGGGTTTATGTTTTTTGGTGAAGTTCTCCTTCACATTAAAACAAATGTCTTCTGGCTTCAATTCTCTAATTCTCTTAGTATTTCCTTTTTAAAGTAACGCACATGTAAATACAAAATTACAAAAATCCACATAAAAGCAGCAGCACAAGAACGACGACATGACAGCTACGCTATTCTTTTTCCCTCTCTTGACGGCCAGTACTGCAAGGCAGAATAGTGTGTTAAAAGGAGGCCCATCGCACTTTTTAAATAAAAAGCGCAACGGGCCTCCTTGTAACAAGATGGATGGATAATAAGATGGATTTAGTTTAAGACTCACCTGCAGTATGTGTGGTGGGGTGTGTGCATCGCAGTAGGCCATTTTGGCGACTTGAACGGGCTGGCTTGGGTCGCGACCAGACCCCGCCGCCTCCATCTTCATATACAACCTGAAAAATTATACATTATTTAACTCTTCTTCAATTAGTGCGTTCTCGGTTGCATTCACAGGTGTACTGCTTCGATGCGCTTTCCCGCTTTTTAGGGTTCTGTACCCAAAGAGAAATGCAATAACGAATGATATGTGGTCACACTGTGATTGATGTTGGTGTCCATTGGGTACCGTTGTGGTTGGGAGTGGTGATGGAAACTTACTACTCCTTACATGATCACGACTCTAACTCTATTAAGTACAGTGGGCTACATAGAAAGGTATACTACTTCTATACTTTTGGTACTAATTGTTCTAATGGTGGTATACTTTTCTATGTGGCCAACTGTACATCTAAAGCTATAGTGACATGGTTATCTCAAGGAGTCCAACGTTTACTAGAAGATGCAATTATAATGTATCACATATTTTCACATTTCTTGGATATGTAACTAATGTGCATATCATCGCGTTAACACGGCAAAGGGACTCTACTACTAAGACTCCACTGTCTGTCTGTCTGTCTGTCACCAGGTTGTATTCTATCATGAACTGTGATAGCTAGACAGTTTAGAGATGATGTAGTCGTATTTCTGTTGCCGCTATAACAATAAGTACTAAAAACAACAAAATAAATATTTAGGTTATCAATTAAAAACCACAATTTTTTTATAGTAGCTGCACTATTCAATAAAAATCGTGGTTTTTAATTGATAATGGTATGGAACCCTTCATGCGCGAGTTCGACTCGTACTTGGCCGGTTTTATTATTTTATAAATATTCATGTCAATCAAGGATGCCAAAGACCATGCGAAATCCAGAAGAAATAGCCGCCTGCTGGAATGTACTTTTGATAGGGTCAAATTATGTGCTTGATTATGCTTCCATAGTATTATGGTTAGCTGTTCGAAGCAGCACAACCTGTGGATGCAGCCAGGATGGCTGAGAAGACTGACCCGGCTTGCTGCGCGCAGGTCACGTGGAAGGCGGAGTAGCAGCTACTCTTGTGGCACTGGATGCAGGCCCCGGCGCCGCGCTGCTTGCACACCATGCACTGCAGCTTCCACCGCGCTGCCGGGATCATTTCGATGGAATCTGTTCAAAATTTAGTTTTTTATGTTACTTTTTAACTAAAATTAAACTGATTAAATATTATAGATTGGCTAGTATAAAATCGAAATAGACATATCATGTGTATCAACTTCAAAGTATTCAATAGGCAAGACGAATGGAAAATATTTTTAACCTATGGTTTAGATTATTAAAAAATATTGTACACTTTTTTTTTCTGTTCTCTGAGAAACAAAAAATGACAAAGATACAGCACATACTTTGACGACCTCCGTGGCGTAGTGGTCACCATGCTAGTCCGCCACCCAGAGGTCCCGGGTTCGATCCCCGGTCAGGGCAAGTTGAAAAATGGCCTTTTTCAAATTGTCCTGGGTCTTGGATGTTTATCTATATATGTATTTGTTATAAAATATAGTATCGTTGAGTTAGTATCCCATAACACAAGTCTCGAACTTACTTTGGGGCTAGCTCAATTAGTGTAATCTGTCCCTATTTAATCATTTATTCATTTATTCATTTATTCATACTTTTAAGATTTCTTTAGATCGATTTGGAATATTAAGTATAAAAACACATTATTATAAAAATACAATAAATACATTATTTAGACCTTATGTGCATGTGTCAAAAGATTTTATGTTCCTAAACAACCTTGAGACGTGAAATCTTGACTTACCAATTGGCTCCAAAAATACAGTATTAGCAAATCGCACTTCTGGTATCCACAACGCGCAAACGACGTGCGCCCAAGTGCCTTGATCTGTTTGCTTGAATGCGCCTGAAATGTTTTATTTATTAGGAATCTTAATCGCCGAAAGAGTTTTATTACTTTCTAAATGGGCATGGCTTATGTGTTTAGACATTAACTTAAACAATATCTTAGTTAGTAGTTTAAAAATATTACACATCATATAAATATTAACCCTTATGTAAAAACTTTTATTAAATAGATTTACTAAAAACTCCTAAAATGTTCTTCAACACAAATTCATTGCCCAATGTTGAGATATTTCATAAACTAAATAATGAAATAAAAAGTTTGAGTATCTTCAATTGCCAAAAACCCTATAAAAATAAACATACCTATTTTATAGTTTACTAATCTTACCTCCTGTGTTGGGACAAAGTACACAGTTGACAAGTCGCGACGGTGACTGTAGACATCTTCGGCACAGCCACTGCCCTTCTGGGATGTAGGGAACCTAAAAGTTTGGTCCACTATTAAATTATTGCTCAAAATCTACGAAATTTGAATTTTTTACAAGAAAAATTAACCCATACCAAACCAAAATCATACAGTATTTCTGTAAGATCTAAACTATTAGTATGAGACGTGCCTTTGTGCTAAAACGTAAATATTTAAATAAAAATAGTTTAAGTGTATTCTCGGAATTTCAATTATGCTACCCGATTCTACATTTCTGTGTAATCCTTGACTCCATCGCTCCCAAAAAATAGTGTCCCAAAAAGGTAACTAGAAATATTTTTCTAAAAGAAAATACTGCAAATTTATATACAAAGTCAAATCAGAATTAATTGTGAATTTACAGCAATTATAATGTTATGACTGTAAACATTTCACTGAATATTACCCCATAGCAGTCCTGATGCACAGCCAGATTGCACATGTCACAGAACAGAATGACATTGGTATTCTGACACTCTCCATCCATGCAGATGCAACATACCGCATCTTCATCCACTGTTGCTGCTGTCTGCTGACCAGTTTGGGATGCCTAATGGACAATTACGTGTAATTCAAGATAAACCATAATAAGAAAAAGCTGAAAAGAAAATGCAAGTGTAAAAGATTTTGAGATGCACTTACATTGGTCTACATAATTTCAAATTTCAAAACAATAGACTTTAAAAAGATGTTAAGTAATTGTATGACACAATCAATTTAAACAATCATTTAACAAAAAATTATAGGAAAAGTTGAAGCAAGGAGAGGAAGGGAAAAGCAAGAGCATAATTTATAAAAGGAGAAAGTTGAAAATTTGTCATAGTTACAGGAAGGTCAAAGGGAAGGCTCAAGAGAGGGAGATATGGAAACTACTCCACCAACCAACAAGAACAATTCTTAAATTATATATAGATAGAGCCATGTAACCTGCTATGATGGACAGACAAAAATATCTTCTTCTTAAAAAGTTATCAAATGATAATTATCAACAAATGAATATGAACATACATAATAGTATGAGCAAACATGTTTTTTTTTAAATCAAATAGAACACATAATCTAAATAGAAACTAACCTGGAAATAAGATTCTTTCTCCAACCTATCCATGAGCAGCTCTAAACTGTCAACAGAAATGGGAGGCAAGCCTTGCTTCACCCTCTGCTTGTTTATAATCGCCAACCACGCAGTATCCTCCTCGTCCACATCATACTCCACTTCTCCGTCAAGTTCTTCAGCAGATTTTTCAATAAACCTGATATAGGCGTTGGGGCGGGCCGGCGCGTCACATACACGCTCGTTATAGTCAGGTATGAGCTAATAAAGTTAAAAATACTTTAGGTGTATACCAAACAAAAAATTTACAAACTACATAGTATACAATCTTTGGGAATGATGCTTATTTACACAACTTTGAAGGTAAATTGTTTATAAAAGTTACCTAGCAAGAAAACAGTTTGACATCTTTAAATAGTGTAGGTAAGTGTTGCAGAATGTGTTAGTTATTACATTGCCAATGAAATGTACAAAATTGAGTTACCTTGAAGCTAGCTTCAGGCAATTTGACGTGAGGCTCTGGAACGGGTTCCACGAATGGAATCGGCTTCTCCAGCTCCGCATTCTTCTTTTCCCATTCATCTAAAGACATCACTGGCAGAGGCTGATCAATAGGTATGCGACTGATCTTGCCATCTATCTCAAACTGCACCACTTTCTGCGCCTCAGCAAACGTTAGAGCCTCTTTTGGCGGGCTCTGAAGCGCTATATCACCCGTAGACACGGGCGCGCGAGTCCGACCGCCTTTTTTCCGGTTGTTAGCCACGGTTGGCGTCGCCGGCGTAGGATTGTCGTGATCATAATTTACCAAATGATATTGCAAGCCACACAAACTCTTGTACACTTTATCGCACTTTTCCAGAGGACACTTGTATGGTGGAGGCCGATTTTGTCTAAGTTTTTTACAAAATTCCAAAACATCAAAATCCAGGCCCATTTTGACAGCCTATTCGGTATCGCTTGTTACAGCTCGACATATATTTTACCTTCCATTTAACAATTTTTTTCCTTGTTCAACATTTGGAATGGAAATATTCACGATGAAAAACAAGTATTTAATTAAAGTGAAAGGCGTTCAAACAACGGGTAAAAGTAAACGCGAAAGAGGATCATGAACACGAATCGAAGTTTGACACATCCACGGTTTGACAACTGCTTTTTGACTGTTGACATTTGTTTTCCACAGATTTGATATATTTATATGTTTTGATAAGTTTCTATGCTTTTAATTTATTCTATAGTCTTTGGTACATTAGTGATGCACAATATAATATTTATATGAATCTCAAATCAAATGGTTATCTATTGAGTGAAAGAAAGTGGTGGAGCTTTACGATTATTTTAAATGTTGCTTGTGACACTGTCATTGTCACTGTCATTTAATGACACTGTCTCGAAATGACGTACCTAATAAAAATAATGTTTTGGTGTTTGTGAATTTGTGATCATTAGACATTATTGTGTTTGTGATTTAGGGATATTTTGATTTTATCTACCTACCTACCTAATAATATCCTAATTTGGGGACCCAGATCTTGGGGAAAAATGAGTGAGCCCAACACGCCTACAAGACCTGGAGAAGCTGCATTACAAAACATGAAGTTATTAAAAAATGAAAGCACGGTGTTCAAAGTTCCAAAAGTTCCTAAAAAGAAAAACACAAATAAAGCTCAAGTTTTAGATGAAGATATTTACGTTGAGGTATCTAATAATTTGTAACTAATCTCATCACATATACAATGCGGACAACAGAATTGTCACAATTCATTTTTTTCACCTCTGCAGTTATGAAACACATGTAAAGTTAGATCTTCACTTAATGTGATATTTATTGTAGATAATATATCTTTAAACATTAATATTTAAGTTAATTGTACTCATTTAATTTAAAATTATTTCTTTGTGTTACATTTTTTCTTTTGGTGTACAATAAAGAGTTATCTATCTATCTATCTATTTATGTTTTCAGGGTATTGCTAAGATTATTCAGAGAGATTTCTTCCCCGATCTGGAAAAACTAAATGCACAGAATGAGTTTCTTGAAGCTACAGAAAACAAAGACTATGCAAGGTTACGAGAGATTACAAGAAAGTATAGTGGCAACAGACCTCCAACAGAGCCTTGTAAGTGCCTCTGTTTAAGTACGTCACTTATTGTTTTCCATAAGTTTATAAGTTAATTTTGAGAACATATTATAGCAAATTTTTCTTTCTACTGGACCTCTCCTTATCCATCTTATTTTCTTGTTTTATATTGAAAGCATGTTTGCATCATATGCCTAAGTACTCCTGATGAGTGAGTTAGTATCCCATAATACAAGCTTAAGCTTACTTTGGGGCTAGCTCAATCTGTGTGATTTGTCCATATATACTTATATTTTTTCATATTTAAAAAAAAATCTTGTTAAGTTACTGATTGAATGAGATAAAAACTGAGTAAATTCTACTGGATGATCATGTTTAATACATTAGTAAAAGTTTAATTCATATTCATAAATATTGTTTACAGACAACTCACCAGCCACATTTGACACACCAGGAGTAGATAGACCATACTCGCCATTGGCTCCGACAGTAAGAGAACTGAGGCCTGAGTCTGAAAGGGACAGCAATAGAGACAAACCAAAAGATATTACTGATAATCATACTTTAGGTAAGAATGAGTTAATGAAAAGTAACCAAAAGCATTTTAAGTACTTAATTTATCTTGAAGGGCTTGGTGGCCCAGCGGGAGTACGCATTACTAGCACTTTTGAAAATTAACCTACACTGGACGTAGCCTGCACTTGGATGGACTTCTAGCTATGTCAGATAGCTATAGGAAACTTGAAAGATTTTAAGAAACCCTTAATTTCATATCCTTAATGCATAGTGAAGAAATTATGTTGAAGAAAGGGCATTAGCGACGGCATTTTTATTTATGGTGAAGAAAGGGCATAAGATCATTCGAAATTAATTCAATTCGGCGAAAATTAATGTTTTGCAAACTGTTACTTAAACTTCTCTTACTATAAAGTTGCTTTCACTGTTAAGATTTTTTAGGCTGCTTAAAGGCACATGACATGAAGGGAGTACTGGCGATGGCCAATGTTTTGAATAAATATTAGATTCTCTAACCATTGTTTCACAGATTCGTTTCTAGCAAGTCACACAAGTGAAGACAATGCCAGTTACGACCGTGTAATAGCATTAGAAGACAAGAAGCGAGCGAACAAGCTCGCATCTCAGTTTGAGTCGGAGGTGAAGTCTATAGCAATGGCTGATGCTGCACTGGCGTTGCCTTCCATAGAGCAGCAAGCGGACCAGACTGAAAGGCAAACCGAGGTATACAAAAATTTTAAGGAGATATTAATATAAAAAATATTACTTCCATCCATGTTGGTCTTGGTGGCAAGATGTGTAGATGGATGCTTGCATTTTTACTTTGGAACCATAAAGTTTAATAAGACTATAAATAAAAGAGAGAGAGAAAAAAAGCTGCTTCTTTTGCGTATTGTCAAAGCAGATAGTGCGAGAATAAGTGATGTGGTCGCTTCCCAACACTATTTGGATTCCCCTTTCCACCTTCACATTCACTATGGTGATTAAACTTTGCTAGGAATTGGGACTCATTGTTTGGCTCTTGGCTACATCATAATTAACCATACTGTCTTCAAAAATTAATCAGTGAGCTTACATGTCATTGAGTGATTTTTGTCCCCTAACACAATATTAAGAGAGATATTCGACGACCTCGTGGCGTAGGGTTCGATCCCCAGTCAGGTCAAGTTGGAAAATGGCCTTTTTCAAATTGTCCTGGGTCTTGGATGTTTATCTATATATGTATTTGTTATAAAATATAGTATCGTTGAGTTAGTATCCCATAACACAAGTCTCGAACTTACTTTGGAGCTAGCTCAATCAGTGTTATTTGTCCCTATATATTTATATTTATATTATAAATTTGTCTGTCTGTCGGTCCGTCTGTGTCATCGTAGCTCTCGAGCGGATGGAACGATATATTACTTCATAAACTTATTTCTGTTTTTCCTAAAGGCTGACTGATACATTAGCGTTAAGTCCACCTTTTGTACCTTTTTGGTCAATAAAGATTTAATAAATAAATAAAATGAGGAAATTCGTAGGAGAACAAAAGTCACTGACATAACCTAGCCGATTAGTTCGTTAAAGTGGCAGTGGGCGGGACACATAGCGCGAAGAACCGATGAGCGATGGGGCAAAAAGGTTCTCATTCAATGGCGACCGCGTAATGGCTAGCGAAGCGTAGGACATCCACCCACAAGATGGTCAGACGACCTGACCAAGGTCGCTGGAAAGCGCTGGATGCAGCTCTTGATCGGTCGTTTTGGAAATCTTGGGAGAGGCCTATGTCCAGCAGTGGACGTTATGCGGCTGAAATGATGATGAAATAAATAAATAATCGATTCCAATGCGGTTTCTTTTTGTGTGAAAGCAAATTTCCTTGCGGTGGTTCTTAGCAATTTTTGATGATAATCAGTTCAGCCGTTCCAAAGTTCCGGGTGAACGCTTAAAAGTTTTTAATTTGCCTGCCAAATAAACTTAATTAATTGAAATGTGCATATTTACCACTTTATTTATAAAAAAATTACAAACGTTTGCTAAACCTATTTTAGAATATCTTTTGTCTCGTTCTTTCAATGCCAAATATTCAAAAGAGGGAAAGGGACAAAACATGTAATAAGTTAAATAGGTTTAGCAAACGGTTATTTTTTATGAATATGAGGGTAATAGATACAAATATTACAAACATAACGAAATCTAAGATCCCGCGCAAACCTCTGCCCCGCTCACGCCTTGTCGAGGCGGCTGCAGGCGCCAGCAGCCGCCCGCTCTACACCCTACACACGGCTCGAATTTTGAGGAGATTTCGTTATGTATGTAATCTTTCTTCTTTTGCCATGCCTTGTCCCATTATTTGGGGTCGGCCCTCCTCGTACCGCGGCGCCAGGACGCTCGGTCCTGGGTTGTCTGGATATCCAGTTGTGCCCGCTTGGTATCCCTATTTACGGTTGTCCACCACTCCACCATGTAATACTTAAATTAATTCTGTAGTATAACTTTGCGTACTTCCAGCTGGATACTTGGCGCTACAAAGCGAAGAACTTCATAATGTACGTCCCCGACGGCGCCATCCAGACCCCGCCCGCCAAGCCCGAGCTTCAGTACCACAACACGCGGCTGCGCGCGGAGCCCTTTGACCACGCCAAGAACAAGCAGGCCATCACCGAGATTGCCAAGAGCCAGGTAATAGAAATAACCTCAAAAATGATGCTTGGGTCAGTAGATTATTAGAGTGAGGGCTTGTGACGATACTTCACTGTAAATGTCGTACCACCGTCGTATTTTTTCCTATTGGAACTAGAGAAATGCGTAAAGTATTTTTTTATATTCCAGCTGATGGGCCCAATCAAATATTTCAATCATCTAGCTTGTACTTTACAAATTTTTAGTTGAATGTTTAATAGCGTGGCCAGTTCCCGTTTTAATTCATCCCATAGGATCAATAGCGGCGATTGGGTAGGGCGCGGTTGGGTCACCGCCCAGGTCGCCGGATCCGCCCACGGCGCCGGATATAAAGGGACGCCCTGGAACAAGTGTTTGGAAAATCCATTCATAACGGTAACATGGTTATATTGGTTAACCCTTTTTCGGTTAATCCTTTGATTCGGTTAACCCATACAATAAGGGTAACAGTAACCGTTATCTGAATAGGTTAATTAGGTTTTCGGGGATGCACATCCGTTTGGTTGAGTCATGCAAGTGCTTTTGTAGGAATAGGTATAGTGACCGTGTGACGAGGAATGAAAAACGTGTAGTATCATGCAGTAATCTATATGTCGATTCGGTTAAAGTTAATCGCAATTATAGATTAACAGGCTATTTCGGTTAACCAATATGTTAACCCATTTCCAATTGGATTAATAATTGGATTATTTCGGTTAGGTTAACCTAACCCGTCCCAACCCTACCTGGGACCCTATATTAAACCCTGTGGTGATCTCCAATTGAAATTAACTGTAGTTTTTGAATCACATATGTGGTGTGATTAGGGGGCGCCGTAAAAATATTGCCCAGGGCGCTGGTAGTGCTAAAACCGGCACTGCGTAGGATGTATTGTATTGTATAAGCCCTTTATCCTGAACTCTGGGGTAATAGTGTCGCTTATTATAGGATGTCTCTGAGTTCAGTGTGCCTCTTGGCAAAGGCCTCCTCCGACCATTTCCACTGCTTTCTGTCTCTGGCGACTCTTCTCCGGTTAGGGCCTGCGGTGAGCTCTAGCTCGTCCTGCCATCTTATATATTGTCTTCCCCTGTTTCTCTTTCCATCTCTCGGATACCAGTGGCTTAACGTTTTGCTCCACTTTTCCTGGTTACTATGCAACATATGGCCAGCCCATCTCCACTTAAGTTGATCTATCTTAGAAAGTATATCTACTACTCCTGTTTTTCTCCTTATTGTTGTGTTGCGTATTCTGTCTTTTTTCCTTATACTTAGCATGCTCCTGTCCATGGCTCTTTGGCCATTGCCAAAGAGCAATC
This sequence comes from Acrobasis suavella, assembly GCA_943193695.1. Lineage (NCBI taxonomy): Eukaryota > Metazoa > Arthropoda > Insecta > Lepidoptera > Pyralidae > Acrobasis > Acrobasis suavella. Next base: position 11,320,008 of record OW971948.1, read on the forward strand.
TCTTTGGTGTTTTGTGAGTGTCCATGTTTCGCAGCCATACGTCAGGCAGGGTAGGATGCAGGTGTTGAAGACTCTACGTTTCATTCCTATGCTTAGGTCCGGGGATTTCATGACTTCTTTATGTGCCCAGTAACTCAGCGTAGGATGTACCCTCATTTTAATAAAACATGAATTTTGTCAGGGGGCAACCGTAACCGGCAAGATCGGCGTGGACGGTGTCAGCATCACCACAGAGAAGGGCTCCGAGTACTCGTTCGTGGCCACGCCGAGCCCGCGGCCGGGGAGCGAAGGCGACGCGTCGCCGCTTATGACGTGGGGCGAGATCGAGGGCACGCCTTTTAGGCTCGACGGAGGAGACACGCCGCTGCCTGCGTGAGTACATTTTATTTTATTGCAATTTTATAGTTTACTAGATGTGCCCGCGGGCTACGCTCATCGTGGGAATTTCAGGATAAAAACTATCTTTTATCCATACCAAATTTCATCTAAATAAGTTCAGTGTTTGAAGCGTGAAGAGGTAACAAATAAATATACAAACTCACTTTCGCATTTATAATATTAGTTGGATTGCATTGGATAACTGTGACGTCATATTGCTATGTCTCAAAAGGAAGCTCGTGCAGCTTCGCTTTGCTAGAAAGGGACGGAAAATCCACTACACCTTCGTACCTGGTCGAGTAAGCTTCGTTCGATGGAAAACACAGAAAAACGAGGTTTTCTATAAATGACACTTAACTAGATCGATTTTCCGGTCTTAAAACCCCTTACATGCTAAAAATCTAAATTGTTGCAGCCTATCCCAAGATCCTGATTATACATTGGTCGTTGAAAGTAATAAGATATCAATTAAATAAATATTATTTTTAACCGAATTTCAAAAAGGAGAAGGTTATCAAGTTGATCTTTTTTTATATGTATGTTGCTGATTATTCGAAGAGGCCTGGACAGATTTGGAAATTATTTTTTTTTGTTTGGAAGGGTTTACTTGTCAGGTGGTCCCATAGGAATGTTATCAAAGTCGGTTGCGTAATTTGTGAGGGTGAAGTCGGTTTTTAGTTTTGAAAAATGATTAATATGCTTTATTTTCAGTGTGGGGGCAGGAGCAGCGTACCGTATGTTGGAGGGCGGGGCGCGCGAGCGCATCGCGCTGCAGCTGGCCGAGCAAGCCGCCAGGAACCGCAGGCCCACCACGCCCAGGCCGATACCGAGGACGCCAAGGTAAATATTTTAGGTAAATAGTAAGCCGCTGGTGTCGACCTAAGGACTGGTTTTTCGCATTACCAACTTTATGTGGCTTTCTCCAGGGTTAGTAACGCTTCAGATCTTTTCATATTAGCTCCCGAAGGAAAGACTCCCAAAATAATATAAAAAGAAAATTTTTAATTTACAATATGAAAAAAAGTTATTAAAAAAATACTTTTGGATTGTCTTATGTATCTACGTTAGTTTCTTTTTATATTAATACGCCGGAGTCATAAAGTCCACGCGAACGAAGTCGCGGACATCAGCTAGTTATTAATTAAATGTGTTAACTCATAGTAGGTATTGTTACGAAACTGAGGTTTGAGATTTGGCTAAAAATGCCAAAGTTCATATATGAGGGTATTTATTCACTACGGAACCCATGGTGAACTCGTTTAGATGGTCTTTCTGATGTCCACAGTCAAAGCCGCGTGGCAGCTGAGGTCCAGGTATCTCACTTGTCGCACTATCGTAGGTTTCTTTCGCTGCTGTTCTCTTCGAAGTGATCGCGTCCGTAGCTCGTATTGAACTGGCGAGGTGCGCACTCGATCGCCTTATTATATGCAACAATATAGGGGTCTACATTGTTCTTGTGGCGACCTCTACGGCCACTACGAGGAACCACAACTACAAAACCAATCAAGAGACAACCGACAATATAGTTCACAAGAAGCATATGAATGAACGAATGAAATCGTTTATTTCAGACTGCACAGGTATTCAATATAGATCCATATTTTGTTAGTAGGAAAATTTATAACTATATTAATAAAATTTAAAATGTGGGTTATTATTAAAAACGTGTAAGGACGACCATATGAGATGGCGCCAGCAGTATCGTACATCTCGATCTCAGAGTTCGCCCGATTCGCTGCATATATACAACTTCCGACGATACACCGTCGGAGCCGCGGTTCCCCAGGCGCACCAACATGCCTGGCGGGAAGATCTCCCCTTTGTGGCTGTCGAGCATATCACCTCGCTCCCGCTACATTCTCAAATATTCTCCAAACTTGACGAATGTATTTCGATGACTGGAAACGTCGAGGCGCCGGTATGTGTATGTGTGTGCAATCGGCCAGACAAGACTTATGCCACAAGGACATAAAGCCTAGTTTCGCTTGTAGCAGTGTTCCGCCGCGTAAATGAATTTGATGACAATATTAAACTTTTTTATTTACCAATTAATGTACACGGAAAATGTATATAGAGAAATTGTACAAATGCTTTAAATTTGATCTAAACTTGATTCTTGTTTAGTTTCAGAACAAACACGGAACGCCTTGCCAGTATGTCGCCAGCGGCCAGGAAACTAGCCGCCAAACACTTGCTCTCGCCTCGGCTGAAGTTGACCCCACACGACATGGGCATCTCCCACGCGACCCCCAAACGGACCCCCAGGCGCGGGCCCCTGGTCGCCACCCCTAACGTGAAGACCCCGCAACGCCCGTCCGCCACTGACAGTGTAAACAGCTCGACAGAAAACAACAACTTGACAGACAATCTTCTGCAAATCAATGTCGCCAAGAGGACCAGGTTAAAAGCGCAGGACTTCTTCGAGTAGGTTAGTTTAAATAAACTTGATTTTTGTATTTAGTCTTTTTTTATAAAAGAAATTTCCATTCGTAATACCATAAGTAGTTCGACTAAGTAGTTTCTAAGTAGTTTGTAATGAATTTTAGTGATCGTTAAAATGCGGCTTACACACGACACAATTTTGAATACAATCTGCAGTAACAATCTGGTGCTATGCTTCAGACTATGATGTGTGTTGACGTGTTGTGGGCGTTTTCAAGCAAATTGTGTGTCGGCTGTATCCGACCGCTGCTGTACAGCAAGTTGTATCCGTGTCGCAACGTGTGGCGCGGTTGGAATTTTGGATGCAATTTCCCTCAGTCGCGCGCGCACCGTTGAAACGGCAACACGTTACGACGGTTCTCTAAGTACCTAGTCTTTGTTTAGAACATTCGTTGCGTACCTACGTTACAAAATTAAATATTTACAGCAAGGAAAATAGTGAGTGGTTAAGTATTTTAGTATAGTTTTAAAACAGTCTTTCCCAATGTGGGCGATAACGCCCCCTTGTGGGCGCTGGAGGCTTTAAGGGGGGCGGTAACGGGCCCAGAATAAAGTTGGGGGGCGCTGATGTGATTTAAGCAATGAGTAATTTATAACTTCAGCTATTTCATATTTTAAATTTCACTGAAATTAAAATCCTCTTACTACACAACATCCATTTATTAGTTCATATTTATATCCTTCTTTATTGTACAAATATAAACTAAAATGTAATTAATATTTATTATTTTAATGCGTTCACAACGCTATTTATATCGTTAAAGGAATCAAACACTGAAAAAATTTCGTGTTTTAATGTTTCGCAGGTGAGGTCCCCACTTCCAATACTCTTTATTATTGTAAAATTGTATTATTATTGCTTTTTTTTATTTAAAATTAACAATGTTGATTATTGTTATTTTTTATAAAAGATACTCTAATGTACTGGTGTATGTATTATTATTGCTCTCTCGTTTAGAATATAGGTTGAATTAAACTACAGGCAAAACAAATATGTGATTCAGGTTTTTATGGTGAAAAAAATGGGGGGCGCTACAAAATAACTGATTTTTTAAAGTGGGCGTTTGACAAAATAAGTTTGGGAACCTCTGTTCTAAAATATGCCATTAAATAGTTTAAGTATATTTTGTACGACGATTTACATATTTACTTTTAAAACACCAGCAACCTTTACGGAGCAAGTTCAGTTCATGATAGTGAACTACTTTTTGTGGAAAGCAGTTCATTTCATGGACTGAACTTGCTCCAAAAAGGTTGCTGGTGTTTTAAAAGTTAGTAGTAGTATATACTTATACAGGGTCTTACAAAATATACAGAAACTATTTTAAGTAGAATTAAGTCTGTGATACTAAACAACTTTCCCCAGTGAACATATATCGAAATATGAAAACTAATTTTTGGCTTCCCATACAAATTGACCGATCAGCTTCCGGAAAGTTGTTCGAGAAAATGGGTTATTTTGATGGACCTTAATCAGGGTCACTTTTAAAACTCCTGCACTCTTTTGGATAATTAACTACTTTCCATCAAAACAATGAAGAACGATGTGTAAAGAGTATAGCCGACCGCGACTCCAACATGCCGCAGCTGCAGGCTATGCTGCATTGCAAGTTGAGTCGTGTGTAAGCCGCTTTATTAAAATTTAAAACCAATGTACTTACATTATTTTTACTTGGATGAGTAACCACAAGTGGCATAAAAAAATCTCGATCTCCTCTGTGCTTCGGAAGGCAAGCCTGAAAAATCTAACACCAGTGTTGGCCACTTACACACACGAAAAACAAAACAAAACTTACTTGGACGATCAGTCCAATTATTTTGGTTTACAAAAACTATTAAACTGATTTTGATAAAATTCCTGACGGACCAATGCAATCTGAAAAAATATCATTTTAAAGAATAAAAGACATAACAGATATGAGATATCAAACATTAAAAAATACTGCCGTATCGCGAAATTCCGCCTCATTTTGAAATCTATTGGTAAATCTGGTTTTCTGTAAAGTGTGCCTATACTCAGCGGGAACACATGCTGTTTTGATATAGGTCGTTCCGTTATATATATCTATATAATTGGGGCTATCACTGGTGACAACTCAAAATTTGTTCCGAATTATTTTCAGATATATCGTTTTTTTTTTTATAAAGCATCTAGCCAGCGGGCAACTTTTTTTCTATGAAAGTAAGTTAAAATATAGTTATATAATTAGAGCTATGCTACTATATAAGTATATGATAAAAAATATAAAGGTTTCATTCATCAAAATTGAAATATTACGTAAAACTTCATTCATCATCAAAATTGAAATATTACGTGAAAAAAACTCTAGTCAGCGGGAAACTTAATACATACGCAACATACAGCATTAGAAAACAATCCTCAATTTGTGCTATCCGCGTTTACATTTTTTATAATCTAGCTTTTTGGATACCGCTTTTAGAAATGCAGATATATAAGGTGGTTTGCTTGCCGATGCAAATACTTCGTGAGATCATCCATATAAGCTGAAGAAACAGTATAGAAAAAACAGCATGTGTTCCCGCTGAGTATAGACACTTCTGTAAAGCCCTTTTTTGCAAGCGTAGTTTACGTAAAATATATGCGCACGCGTATTTTCGCCAAGGTGGTAAAATAAAACAAATCTGTCAGCAATACCCTCATTTTATTATTAAATATTATTGTCTTATTAACAATTAGTACTTTTTGCCAAATCAAATTATATCGTAAAAGCCATTTGTCTTATAATAATCATTTTGAAGAAAAATAAATTGCAAGCTTTTATTGTGAAGCCGAAGTATTTATTGTCAAATGAAATAAGCCCAAATTCGACGGAGTTGCGTCGTTTTAATACTGAGTTCTATCGACTACCTTCTGCCTCCGTGATCAGACCCTAGACATTGTCTACCATAAAGTGCTTGTCCAGACAAATCAAATGAGTCCTACTCAATGACATTGTGTTGTTTTGTAACTGAGTTCTGTCGAATATCTCCCGGCTCCATTATCCATAATATTGTATTCGTCCCCACACAATGCAAAATTTCAACTCAATCGGTTGAGGTAAACTAGTTGCAAATTGAGTTGCAAGATTTGACGTAAACAAACATACAAGATACATTGCAAGTTAAATATAAGCTTGTAAAAAAACTTGTCCCTACGTACCGCATAGTAATAAAAAAACGACGGGTTGCACTCCGGGAGTGCCGGCAGAAGTGAAAACTTGAATATTAACGTTGTGCATTTTTGATATTTTGGGATGGTTAGGGAATAATTTTGCACGAATTGCTTTAATTATCAGTATATAATACTATAATTAAAATATATAAGTACTATCATTTTTGTGGTAGAATACAATATTTTTTTATTGCGCTATCGTACACAAACATGACAATTTATATAACATTAATTAAACACTTTACATACACGAATTTTACGAATACACAGCAGTGTGGCCACTACACAGACGGTCGAGCCATCAGCTGTCACTGTCACCATCCATGCATACACACGCACGAACATTCGCGCAAGCGCCCTGCGCCGCCTAAACGAAACAGCAGGCGCCTGCATACATTTTCGCCGCGCCGTAGAAAGAGAGGGGGACACTTCCTCTCCTACGCCGCGCCGGCTATCTCTGTCCACCCGTCTTACAAATTTTCGATCAGGATCACGTGTCCTGTTGCCCTGACGCAAGTTTAACATTTTTTACCTATACAAAAGTGTACAACGCCGCTAAAGAAGTTTTCACTTCAAAAACGATTGACTTTGTAAACAAAAGAAATAGTCGATGTGGTATGTAATTACTAAGATAGATACAGTCTGCTTATTAACAATAAGCCTTTATAGTATTACTTTTTTATAAGCCTGTAGTGTCCCGTAGTTGGGTAAATGCCTCCCTCATTGTTTCCTAAAAACTTCTAGTACTATACTACAAACGTCAAAATGTGGTTGCTCGTTTTGCCATGAATAGTGGCAGTGGCACCTTCTATTTTTTCCGACTGAGCCAGAAGGTTTATGTTTTTTCTAGATTTGTAAGTCAGACCAGACCTAGAAGTTTTTTACTGCAGTCAGACTGTATACGTACAGCTATATTGTATAGATTTAGAAAAGTTTCTAATTCTATGGCCCTTACCGTTGAATTCACTTGTTGCATCATGTCAATAACAAATACGAAACCTTGCATACTAGGTTTTAATTACAAAAAATAACACAATAGGTAACACAAATTTACAATACTACAATATTTGAAATACTATTTATACTAGGTACATATTCAGAATCAAACCGTAATCCATGCATCTCATGCTAAAATGAATGCCCTTGCTATGTTCTATTCACATAAATGGTTATTCACCTACATGTGCATTGGAAATAAAAATATGAAATATGTATACTTATACCTACCTTTTAAAAGTAAAATATCACATTACACTTGTTCACATTACGCAAATAAATGTCTATCTATCTGTCATTAGGCCATTAATCGGCAATGATAATGATAATTGATTGATGAAAGTTAAAAACATGTCAATAAATATAAAATTATGAGCTTGTTAATAATTCTGTCATTTACATATTCTAAAGAATATATAATGTATAATTGCAAACAAGACATAGGTACCTACACCAAATGTGGGAGAGGTCGTATTACATAATACTTATTTGAAATCAAATGTATCTTAGAAGGAGGACGCAACGCAAGCGAAGTCACGCCAACGAATATTTTCTGATTTATTTATACTTACCTACTTTTATAAAGCGTCGCGACGTCACGCAGCACGCGTGTTTGATCCACACAGACAAACAAAAATAATTGTAGGTACTCAAATTCCTACTGTTCCAGTACCTATCCCACATTTTGCTCATTTTCATTTTCAATCATTCACTTATTATTAAAATAAAATTTATATCGAAATAGAAAATACTTCTGTCCTTTATGTATACATATGTAAATTGCATAAAACAATACGTGCCCATTTGTTAGTCGGTTGATCCTTTAATGAAAACACGAAACTTTAGATATTTACCATTTGATACATTAGGCATTATCGATATATTTCAGACAAAGCTAAGGTGCGTCTTGACTCTTGTATTGCTTTACTTGAATGTCAATCTTATACATAATACTACTAAAATGTCTTTGCCAACGCATTCCGTCATATAAATATTACAACAGTGTACAATGTACTGAACGGTCCAAAAAGACCGGTACAAAAATAAGTATATTACTTCGTCACCATATTAACGCCCACAGCGTTTTATACCAAGGATCGGGCGGTTGTGGCTTGTAATATTCTGAATTTGGTTTCGGTGTCTCGTCATCCATAGGGTCTTCTACAAATATGTTTACAAAGGAGGCTTTAATGCCGAAACTGAAGAAGGCCAGGTAAGGGAGGTACTTCATGAGGAGGAGACTGAAGCGATAGTTAAGGTTGAAGTACAGTCGGCCTAAGTACGTGCTGTACAGCGCAGTGGCGAATGTGCCGAACGCCAGCTTGTGTTTGCCTTTCGCTTTGAGCCTGTTGTACTCGGGTACGGATTCTATGGATTCGTAGTCTTTGAGGTAGAGCAGGCGAGGGGAGCGCTCCGGCAGCCCATCGAGCGCCGGCTTTGACATGAGTACTGTGGAGTCCACGCCTGTAACAAAATAGGGCAGCTTTTTGACAAATGTGTAAGGATTTCTGAATATGAAACTTTCTGATGGTTCTTGCAAGGTTTACACAAAGTATAAATGAAATAAGTTCCCTCTCTCTTACCTGTGGTAAGATCCTTCCCTTTCAACTGTCCCATAAGTTTCTTCTGGAAGTCGAGTCTATCATTTTCAGTATATATGTAGCCGGGTACATCAGCTAAGTGCCGGCACCAGTAGATCGTGGCTTCGGGGTCCACCGTCGGGTTGACGTGCCACATCCCGTCCAACATGACCCTGGCCGCATGTTCAAAGTGTTCGGGCACATTTTCTAAGCATGGCGTGAATACGCGCTCTAGTACTATTTGGCATACTTGACGCGTTTCCGCGAACGTTTTCCGGCAAATATTGTATCTGAAATTAAGATTTTTAGTTTGTTTTTATAACTACCTATAAACCTCGTGTCCTATATACAAAACAAAATATTGTAAGTACCCGCATTATATCAGCTACAATAAGACCGCCGTTATAGAGGTGTACTCTACTATTACGTAACCACATGTGTATCAAACAGAAAAATAAAATTATCTAAGCTGTAAAGTTAATTTTTTAAACAATTGGCCTACAGTGTCCGATATTTAGGCAAAAAACCTCAGGTCCGCCATTAATGTGAACAATTATAAAATTGAATGTACACCTACCTGTCTTCACATCCAATCATGTAACCGACAGTCCTCCAGAAGTGGTTATACGCCTCCCAATCCCCTGGCTGGAGCTGCCGGATGCCGAACTTGTCTGGCTTGAGGACTGAAAACCCGATGAAGCCGAACATTGTCAGCGCTATATCGCGCTGGGAGACCACTCCTAAGTTTTTCAACTTAGCAGCCTGGCCTGCCTTCAGGTGCCGAGTACGCACGGCCGTTAGCGATTTCCACGATCTGAAATAAAAGACATGATATATTATCTCATATGATAGGCTAAACAAAACTTCATAGCCTAAAATTTTCGGTTGATGCCGGGAGCTGTGGATTCAAAATATAGGGTGACTTTTTAATCCCCAGCCAAATTTCTGGAGCAAGTTTAGTAAACGATACTGAACCAATTTCTATAAAAAAAGTTATAAAAAATTTTCGTCCTTCCATACAAAGTCCATCTGGCTGAGCAATGATTTGTTTGGGAAAGCGATTTTTTTGTTCGATTTTCGCTAATAATTATTGTTTTTAAGGAAATAGTATCATGGACTGAAACTGCCCCAAAAATTAGGCTGGTGGTTAAACAGCCACCCTGCATACAACGTGGAAGGGACATACCCGCTATAAATCGAACCACAGGCTATACAAGATCACTTTAGTATAATGAAATGAAAAAATAACAGCCAAAACAAACAAAAAATCGGCATTTCCATATAAAAGTTAGCTGTCGCCCGGGAAATTTGTATGGGAATGGCGTTTTATTTTTTGGTTATTTGATTGTTATTTTAATTTCATTATACTATAATGATTTAGTATAGCCCGTGGTTTGATTTATGACGGGTATGTCTCTTCCACATTGTATATACGTTCAGTAATGTGAACAGCTATGTCCCGAAAGCAATGGCGGACATTTTACGTCAGTAGGCTATTCATATTTTGCCGCCCTTAATCTGCGTTCTATGAAATATCATAATAGCAGCACTTTTTTACTTTCTTTTTTGCCGCGATGCACGTAAGGGTGGTGCAATTGGCCTGAAATTAGCTGCCCTGCTAAATTTACCGCCAGTAGGCTATTCATATTTTGCCGCCCCTAAGCTGGCAAGGAGAGATGTTCTCGATGGAGAGGGTGTAATTGACCTCAAATTTGCCCCCCCCCCCCCCCCCCAAATGTGCCGCTATAGGCTATAGCCTACTCAGCCTATTGGTATATCCGCCACTGCCCGGGAGGATGGTTGCTGGCCCATACGTTTCACTCGAACACGAAGTTACTTACCTGCTGCCCGGTTTTAGGTCATGCTCGAACCAAGACACAGTGTGCAGCAACGTAGACAAGTATCTCTTGTACGCAGTGTACATGGAGTTGGAGCGGCGCGTGCTGACCAGGATCTTGAGGATGGACGGTATGGCTAGCACAGCCAACAGTCCCAGCAGCATCGACGTGGAAAACATGAAGCAGTGGTCCCAGTAGAAGCGACGGCCTCTGTGAACAATAGGGAATATGCATGAAAAAAATATGTGTTATCTAACTAGTTTATCCATAAATATTCAAAAGTATAATACTAACAGAGAAAATAAAATAAAAATTGGTTGAAAAACGAACAAGATACTCGTATAACGATTTTACGAAAATATGTCTATCTCACTCGCAAAAACGCTATTATCTATGGCAAATGTATAGATGATATGAACTTGACGTCACCTATTCATATCAGACTTCTCTTTCTAATTGAAACTTAAAAGTATCACATCACCGTCGCCAATAAGATATTTTATAAATTCTTTCATATTTGTTTACTGTGGTTAATAAAGATAAATACGTGCGTACTTTAATACTTATAAGAACTTTGTAAACCTGTGTTCCACAATAAAGATATTTGATTTGCGCATATTCTCTATTGGGTACTTTCTTGAGTCAAAAATTAATTAAGTATTTGATACGGTTAAGAAAATAAAACGTCACAAAATAATATCACTTGTTATTGATCACATCCATTTTCAACGTAATTTTAGATTTTTTAATGCAGAAAAACTGATAATATCTAAGACCTCTAATTTGACTCCAAGAAACTGTGACGTCATTGGCCAGTAACGTATTTTATACAAATCCCATAGAAAATGTTTGTTTCGACGTTTAGAAAAAAGTATCGGACTTGAGTTGTTGGAAAGTAACAAATTATTTATTTTAGTCGTATCTACATGTACGAGTATGATGATTGATGATTGATGTGATGACAATAGCTCGTCCGCGGTTCGTTTCTAAATGTTCTGAACCGTTAGAAAAGCGTAAATTCTATGTTTCATGCATTTTAGACCCATGAAATCGAGACATCATGCGAATATTAAGAAAAAATATGTGTACAGTTGGGGTACACCTCCCTACTATACGGCTTTTAAAGTTAGGGAAGTCAGATTTGTCTGCCCCGACTGTACAATATTTTCAGGGTTCCGTGCTCAAAGGGTAAATAATAACCGGCCAAGTGCGTTTCGAGCCACGCGTAGTGTAGGGTTCCGTAGTTGCGAATGCCCACTTTGAGTTTACGCCACTAAAAACGTCTAAATACGAATTTTACCTTAGGACTTTTTTATTTGTAAACCCTAGTTAGCTCTGATAGTTTCCCTTAATCGGATCCCTAAATCGAAAAATGATGTTTAAAAACTCACAATATTTTTGAAAAACCTATTCAACGATACACCACAGAATGAGCCAGTCAAGAAAAAAAAAGACTCCTGATTTACTTGTATGGGAGCTACCCTAAAAATGTCTTTTTTCAATATTTAATTTTACCACCTTTTTGGCATGATTAATATAAATACTTATACCAAATTACAGCTTTCTAATACTTATAGTCTCTGAGTAAAACCGCGGACGAACAGACAGACATACAGACATGGTGAAACTATAAGGGTTCCTTGTTTACTACGGAACCCTAAAAACGGGACCCTATTACTAAGAGTCCGCTGTCCGTCCGTCCGTCTGTTTGTCTGTCTGTCAGTTACAGTACTTAAAGTATACAACAAACATGTTCTTTTTTGCTTTTTAACGGCAACAGGTAGACGCTTGAAATATTCACAGAATATTTTTTTATTTGTTTATTCATTTTTAAAAATAAATAGTTATATACAAATAAAATAAATTTTAAAGGCTTCCATGCAACAAACGTGATTTTTTATAGATAATGGTACGGAACCCTTCGTGCGCGAGTCCAACTCGCACTTGGCCGGTTATTTAATAATCTACCTGATGAGCCAGAAGTATTTATCCAGTCCACATGCGTATTTATACCCTTGATCGGCTCATTTCTAACTTCGAAAATTCTTACTTGTTGAATTGCTCCTCATCGTACCACTCTGGGAGCTCCAAAACTAATTCTTCTGGCTTCGCATCGTCCGACGGCGTCTCGTGCGCTTTCTCTGTCAGCAACCCGTCGATGAACTGCTCCACTGCAAAAGATATGAAACTATTCTTTATTTTAGCCCCGACGGAAAAGGAGCATTTTATAGGTTCATGAGCTTAGCCACTGAACTGCCTCCGTGGTCCAGTGGTGAAGGTCGTGGGTTCGAATCCCTGGGAAGGCATACTTTGTGTAAAGTTGTTTTCTTTTGTCTGGTTGGGATATTGCAGGCTTGAATCACCTGATTATCCGAAAAGAAAGATGATTTCGTGTTGCGGAAGGCGTATATAAACTGTGGGTCCCGAACGCCATCTAGTGTTTGATCATCAAACCTTTCCAAGGATTGGTTCTGGTTTACCCTTTGGGTTGCGGAGGTCAGACCGCACTCGCTCTGTGTAAAAATTAGTTACCTCGTATATTCACCTGGGTTAGAGGTAGCGGACCCCGGGCTCTGAAGCGCTGATGAAGCTGAGGATGCAAACTGGAATATGCTCGGATGATGATGAAGCTTAGACAGTAATCGGACTCTAGCTGGTGGTGATTGTAAGCAAACGAAGTGGTCCGCGAATCCATCAAATATCGATATATGATTTTTCATTTACTCTATTTATTGACCGTCATTTAAAAAGGGGGAGATTATCAATTCGAATGTATATGTTTTTTTATGTATGACCCTGCTTGCTTTTGCTTTTCGTATGTGTAAGTGGCCAACACTAGTGTCAGATTTATCAACCTGCCTAAAGGCATCTGACATAGCTTAACGACTGCCATACAATGATGACAACCGGGACCAACGGCTTATACGTGCCTTCCGAAGCACGGAGGAGCTCGAGAAATTTTCATGCCAGTTGTGGTCACCAATCCAAGTGCGGACCACGCCCGGCGTCGCTTTACTTGCGAAAGCGCTAGTAATGCGCATTCCCGCCGGGCCACCGAGATCCTCCCTATTACTCGGAGACGCCTGGACCAATTTGAAAATCATTTTTTTGTCCAGATGGCCCCATAGGAGTTTTATCGAAATCAGTTGTGTAGTATGGTATTGATGATTTTAGTTTTGAAAAATTATCTCCAAACATTACGTGGTTAATGGCAAGGCAGTCAAATGGTCCCTCATCCATTACATAATGGTTATAAAAACCACTGGAGGGCTTTGCTTATATGATTAATGATAATGAGTGATGGATAAATAATGATAATGAGACATTGTAGCTCCCATAGATGGACCAATATTGACGAAGTTTTTTTTTCGTTTGATAGGTGACTTTATTTATCGAGAGTGGTCTATATAAACCTACACAAAGCCAACACAAAATAATTTTGTTTCTAGTGCGTAACAAGCATCAGCAAGCCATATCGCTTATACAGGTCAGATAGACTTTACTTACTTCCATAAATCTATTTACATTATTATTGTCTCATACTGTCATACAAATTTGTATGCCTGGTTAAAAATGTTTGGTTGAGTTAGTCAATGCAATGGTCGCTCTTTAAAAAGTCGACGCCAGGTCGGAGTTTACGTCAATCAACTTTTTTTTGTAAACATTTCCTGTTAGCATACTTGTAGAGCAGGTAAAGGTATATGTGGTAGCCACGAGCCTATTACTATACGACCATCAACCAGTTTTGAACATAGGTAAGTAACTAGTCGTCATTTTATTTTCGTCTCGGTCACCCGTTGTCAAGGCTAAATTGACCATTAAGAAGTCTTTGTTTATTTGCCTAAAAAAAACTTGGGCGCGAGTTGAGCATATTTATTTTACGTGTGTAAAAGACATACGTACGCGTTATAAATCAAATACAAATACAAATTTTCGCAGACTTGTGATAATAATGTCTCATATCGTCACATATATAATCTAATGAAGCACAGATTCTAGCACAGAACATATTCGGTGGCTGTTACTCTACTATACATATTCAAAGGAAAAGAAACTATCTTCGAAAGAAATCTATGCTACTGCGCCGCATTGCTTTTCAGATAAGAGGCAATCTTCGATTGTATTTCCAATTAGCCGCATCAACTTTTTTTACTTGACACCATAATGGCTCTCAAACCTGAACAATAGCACACAATGAGCACGACCACGGCTGGCAAGTTCTTATCAGTATGTTTGGTAAACATTCCTGGAACCTTTTTCACGCATAACGATACCGAGCACTACCCGAGACGCCTGTAGACTCGAAAGAGATGTTTCTCGCAAAATTATACTTAATTTTTTACTTTTTAAATGTTTGTTTATGTGACTGGGTAAGTAAACTTAACGATACGAATCAACAATATTTATACATGCCTACTAGTATTTTATTACTTTTTAAAGGTCATATTTTTTTGAACTTATTTTTAATACAAAATAAACAAACTACAGATACCTAAACCCGTAGCGGTTGAAACTATTTCTTTATAGTAAATATCATTACCAAGTTTTGAAGAGGCTTCTCTATTTAACTTCACCGACAAGAGCAAGCTTTTAATTTAAAGCTTTTGAAACAAGAATATCGGAATCAGATTTTAAAATTCTAAAGAGAGGTTTTAATTCATCGATAGGTATTTAGTTTCATTTCTACAAATTTAATTCTATTCCTAGGCATCTGAATGGATGGCGCCTGTACAAGACCAGTTGTAAGTAAATTTTTCAGTAAATTGCCTAATATGCATACATATAATAAATATATGTATGAATCTCATTAACATAGTTAAAATTAATTCCATAGAATGAACACAGACAACGCCAACAACCAGCCGAGCCGAAGGGATAGCTTCGATGAAAGAATATTTGATGAGATCAACGATCAAGTGACTCCTGCTGACGACGAAAACTACCGGCTTGCAGACAGAAGAGCAGCACCGCCGCCATCGAAATACGAGATGTCTGCGTCCACCTTAAAGATGAAGCTAGAGAACACACTGCAGACGGCCAGGGTGCTGGCAGAAACCTTGAAGATGCAAATAACCGCTTTGACTGCCAAAGAAATTGAGTTGAAGGAAGCTATTGCTACCGGGAGGTAAAAATAAGTGTCAGTTTTTCTAAAATGAAATCATCATCTGCCCTTATCTTTTCCAATTTTATTTGGAGTCGGCGCAGTATGTCTTATTCTCCATTAACCGTCATTCCTTTATCCACCCCAACTATACCATTGTCATGCTTTACGCACTCCATCCATCTCTTCTTTGGTCTTTCTCACCTTTATGACCCTATATCTGCATATTTAGTGTCTTTTGCGTTACTTTTGCCCTTATCTTCGTATAACATGTCCAAATGAAGCTAATTTATTCTGTTACATTTGCCAAAACTAAATCAGAAGAATATTTTCATTGGTCAATAGTTACTTAGTCAGTCATACACGTATGAATTAATAAATATATAGGGACAAATAACACTGATTGAGCTAGCCCCAAAGTAAGTTTGAGACTTGTGTTATGGTATGGGATATTTACTCAACGATACTATATTTTATAACAAATACATATATAGATAAACATCCAAGACCCAGGACAATTTGAAAAAGGACATTTTAGAACTTGCCCTGACCGGAGATCGAACCCGGGACCTCTGGGTGGCGGACTAGCATGGTGACCACTACGCCATGGAGGTGGTCAAATCGCTACGATTAATGAAGAGCAAGTGTTGTTTCATTGGGTATCAAACTGACCAGCTGTTTTCAGACTTAGAATATCTGGAATTGCTTTACTTGACACTATAGGAACCATCGCTATGCAATGAAAATGGGAATTATTTTGGCTAGCAAGTAGATTCTCAAGGCAACCCAGAATGCAAATCCATCTAATGCTGTTGCGACCTAAAGCTACCTACACACGACACAACTTGCCTGAATGGCAATCTGCAGTTGCGTTGCGGCATGTTGGAGTCGCGGTTGGCTGTTCTCTACCACACAGCAATTGTGAGTATTGTGACCTCAATTTCAATCACAACAGCTTCATTGCGCGTCCCACTGTCCCAAGTTCCCAACGTGAGCAAGCCTCTTACGCTTTCAAAATTGCAGAAAGCAGGCCTGGCGATTGCTTTATGTAACGCTCGAGGTTGCTTAACCTGTAAGAACATGGTCACCTTTCCTATTAGTGACCACGCCTAGAGCTGCTTAACCTTGGAAAGCGTAGTCACCCATCCTATTAGTGACTACGCCTAGAGTTACTTAACCTGTGATAGCGTGGTTACCCATCAAGTTGCAACCACGAAAGGTAGATACAATGCCTGATTTACAACGATAATTCTATATAGAATGATGATAAAACCAGCAATGCAGCAGTACAGCATTAAATTGTTACTGCAGATTGTACTTATGGAAAATTGTCGTGTGTGGACAGCTTAAGTCAAGATATGTACATGTACAAATATTTAAAAAAATACGTGGGTATATTCACTGATGCCGCCCACCGTGCATGTTCGTTCTTTCTTGGACATTTTATATGTGTACAATGTACATTATGTGTTTCATGTCAATCCATAATGTATATATTAGATTTAAATATGATAAACCTACCTAGTAAACCAATTAACAGATCAGGAGTAACAACGGTGACAGTGTCGTCCCTGGGTCGCCTGCCGCGCTCTTACTTCATCAGAGACGGATACTGGACCCGCTGCAACGGCATGGTGCAGCTACCCACCATAGACCCGTCGAAGAGCTTCTACTCTGAAATGTTCTCTACTCCGAGGTGTATTGGACAAGAGGTGAGTAGTGTAATTTAGTGGCGTTGGGTAAGAATTTGGGCGAGTACATAGAAACGAATTAATATCTAACTAATAAGTTCTATAAAGGTTAATAAGCCGTATAATGTCCAGCTTATAATTCGCTATTGCACGCCTCATAGGCGAAGCGTTGAGGTTGTGTTAGTAGGTAATATGTCCCTGAGCGTGTTTACACAAAAATAAAAATCGTATTTTGAATATGTGGGTATGTGCAATCCAGTCATGCTGCTAGTTTACGGCTTATAAAAATAGTAAATGGACATTTTGATGCGCGGTGCGCCAATATAAATAAGTTACAATTGTTTTTAGTAATAAATGCGTATATATTAGAAACCCCTAACGAAACTCGATGGGAATCGACTCTAAGGAGGCTCCGCGACTGTTGTAAGTAACTAAGGCATTCGATAGCCCGTTATATCATGACATGACGCTTGCCTCAGGTTTATACATGACTTATTAGTTATATAGGTACCTAAGTGCTTGTCTTAAATCTCAATCAAAGTAGTGGAATATTCCTAATCTAAATCTGTACAATGCTAATGGTAATTGATTGACTTAGTACGTATACGGGTCTTCTTCTGCTCATGTCTGTAAAGCAACCAAAATGCCTTCCATCTCTCTCTGTACAAAAGTCAACTCCTTTACATCATTGTAGGTTTAAACATTGATTTGATCTGTTACGTAAACGGGCACCTATTGTTTAAATCACGTCATCATCATCATCATTAAATCACGTAATGTTATTCTATTACCGACTACCGTTATAATAAGTAAGTAAAAGAGAAAAAAACGCACCACACGAAGTCACGTTTTCTGTTTAAAGCGTTTAGGTACCTATATATCAAATACGTTCTTATTATTTAGGTTTTTCAATCGAAATCTTTTAGTAGGTACCTATATACGGATCCGAGCGAGCGCCATCACATTCGCGAGAATGCGCGCTCTTCTTAATATTACTCATTTTGGGTCTACGTAAGAATTGTCAAGACTCCCTGCCATCTCTTTGTAAAGAAAAATAATGAATTGCACATCAGCTACACTAGAAGTTGCGTAACACATTAGAATAAAAATAATAACACCAATCTTGTTGCAAAAGGCCAGTGCAATTATATATCTAATAACACTATCTGAGTTTACCAGCTTGGAACTTAGACCCCATTTGTTATCGTTTGATAATGATGGCACGGCGCTAATAATATTATTTACATTGCATTATAATAAACAAATTAGGTAGATATATGAATTAAATGATAAATTACATAAAAATGCTATGAATTAATAAAATTAAAAGAATGAATGTCAATATTTTTTTTATTATACACCATTAACAGATCACGTCTTTATTCCTTATGGGGCAGACAGAGCAATTTTGGTCTTGCGGTTCTAAGCAGACAGTGGCTAGGGCCGATAGACCCAATGGTCTTTTTTAGCATGAAGGTGGACCGGAAGGTAAAAAAAGGAACACCACATCGCCTATGTAATAACTAGTGTACATTATTTTTAGGAAGATCATAAAAGTAGATATAATCATTATATCTTTGTTGTAAATCGATATAAATAATTCAGAAAAAATATCATGTGTTCTTCTTTTAGCCTTCTTTTAGCATTACTAAACAAATAAAAACAACTTAAAAAGAAGGTGTAAATCACTGTTATAGGGCGACATAACATAAATGACAAAAATAAACAAATTATTATACTTATTTTTAACTAACTTTAATTACTTTTTAATGTATAGCTTGTGCCAAAGATCTATTTATTTGTCTGCTACGTGTATTTTTGCCTCAGGTTTCATCGGGCCCAGATCCCTGCGTATTTAACTCTATCATTAAATACGAGACAATCCCGACTTATCGGAGAGCGGAGTACTACGAGGAGGACTACCTCTGCCTCAAACCTGCCTTCAACAGCAGCATGGAGCAGTACCTCAGCGTGCCCAAGCAAATCGTCAATGCAACTTGCAAAAACGGTTTGTTTCACACCACTACCGAACGGTATTTAGTTTGTTTGTATTAGACTCATGCCACGTTAATGCGTCCTAGTACGTAGTCGGACTAAGTCGCTAGTTGTGTACGTCTCCAACGTACACCACCTAGTTCACCACGCCATAATCACAAACTGCAATTTATGACTCGTTCTCCATTCCTTAGAGTATAGAGATAACAAACTTTAATGGAACTACTGAGACCTTTCTTGTATTAGTCACATTTGTTTCATCAATAAATTTTAGTTTGGCAGAACTTGAATTTGCCGCCAAAGGCATGGGCTGCTTACAGTCATAGATATCGCTTATCATCTAAGCCAAAGGTAGCTAGAGCTACATCGGTCATGGAATAAATTATTTTTTGCGAAATAACTTGGATTTTATCTGTACTTGTAATATCATGATATTTATGATAGAATATCTCGTTAATCTGTGTCATGAATCATGATTGTTTAATTAATTTAGTTGTCACTATCACAAACATGTGATTTCGGAATGCGACTTATAGACTTGTATATTCATCTTTGGACTTAGAGAATAAAGTGTCATTTATCAAAATTACAGTCGCAAATGTCAATAGAAAAATCACTATTTTGTGGCTATAAGCGCCGATTCACACTGGATCCGGCAGCGGCGGGCGCCGCGCGGCCTCAAACTGCCACGTCTTTGTCGAGCGGTTGTATGCATTTTGTAGAGAAAGTTTTTTTTTAAATTAAGTATATACGGACAAATCACGCAGTGAGCTAGCCCCAAAGTAAGTTAGACACATATTTATTTACCAATTTATGTACACGGCAAATGTATACAGAGAATACATTAAATAAAATTTGTACAAAGGCAACACTTATCTCAAAAGAGATCTTTTCCAGTAGGAGATGTTTATGTAAGAGAGACATACAGGCTTGTGTTATAGAATACAATATTTCATAAGTTCAAAACAGATAAACATTCGACGATATATGAATAGGTTTGACAATTACATTCCAGTCTGAAACGGTGCTTATAGCCACAAACATGATTTTCTTATTGTTACTGTAATTTTGATAAATGATACTTCCTGTAAGTCGCATTCCGTAATCACATGTTTGTGATAATGACATTATGTGACAACCAAACCTAAAATTATATAATCATTCATGACATAGATAAGTTCTCTAGCTCTTCATAACACTTACTTGGGTTTACGCAATTCAAAAAAATAGCGGTATTTATTATTTTTTGGAGAAAGCGCCCTTTAATTCTCGTCTCGATGAGATTCATATATGCGTATTTTACGTAAATCATCACGCTTTATTTGAGTGTGAGGGACTGTTCTTTGGCAATATCCTCTTGTAGTCCAAGTTTATGTAGAATGTTATTTTTTGCAGGAATAATAAGAAGCCTCGCAGAAAACTCGATGGAGTGTGGCATTCGAACCATGGCTGAATACACATACTTTCCTCAAAGGTCTCGCACTTCCCTCCTTCCCTTGGAGTACTGCGACGAAAAGGACGGAACTTGCCAACTGGTCGTAGCGTGGCACGTCTCCAATGCAACCATAGAAAACTTCGAATTCCTCAAGAACCAACCGAGTTTTAAGAAGTATTTTATAAAAGCCAGCTACGTGGATCAGGTTATTTGATCATACTGGTTTAATACTTTTAATTATTTTTAATAAACCGTTTTGAATAAACCGTAGTTTCGTGCAAGTATTTCTCAACTTTATTCTAGATAGTTAAGCGTAAATTCTGCAAGCATTTCTTTTTTTCTTTTGTACCTACTTCTTAAATACTTAATTAGGTACTCGTAGGTATTTTTTTATGTATGTGCGGGTTGTAAAGTACCCAACTATATACTCATGGCCATAACCAGGTTATGAGCCTTCAAATCAGATTTTTATAAGCAAAGGGTCTTCAGCAAATCAGTTTATGACATCTTCCATGAAAGAATCGCCCATACCGCTAACAAATTTTCTGTATACTTACACAGAGCATCGTTCATAAGTTATTGCAGCCCTCAACGCCCGCGACGCGGCCCAACCGCGCGTGCGAAAGCGTTCTGTCGCGCAGTTTTTATTTAAAAAGTTTTCTTTTTTTTGTAAGTTGTGCGGTTTCTTGGAAGAAACTATGCCTCTTACGCAACCAACTTTGAAATGGATAATAGTGATTAATGGATCATATTCTTTTTAGTCCGTCAGAAAAAATGTATACGTATTTTTAAGAAATCCAAATTATGGGCCAAATAGATATCAGCTACCGTGCACATTTTAAATGTAATGTTAATTAAAATTAAAGCTTTATTTTGATAATTTCATCGGAAATTTTATATTTCGGCAATCACGAAGATTCCCTATTAGCACTTTTGACTCGCAACTATACCTGCGCTGACGACCGCCATTTTGGTTCAACTTACGTGCCAGGGATTGATGTAGTTTCCGCAACATTTTTGTTTGTGTAGGTTATAAAATAATTGGTAATTCTCGTTATAAAATAAAATAAACATTTTGTATGTCCTTTCCGACTATTGTATCTGAGCCTAGTGATTATGTATGTGTATGTATCATATTTAGGGTTCATACAGACGAACGGCACTTTGTCGAGGGCAGCCGTCAAACACCTGTCGACTGCAGCCGTCGACACGTTGGCAGCAGCCGTCGACGTGTCAGTCAACTACAGATAGGACAAGAGTGCAAAGCATCGCGCGTCCTTTAAATGATATTTAGTGACGTTATTAATGTTGATCAACGGACGAAATTAGTACCTACAAGTTACTTCACTCTTATGAACCCAACATAATATTTTGGTTTCGTATTATATCCGACCGGTTTCGGTCAAGTGACAGCTTCGTAATTGTGGAACTCGCTCATGAGCTCGCATGTGACTTATGTAGCCAATCTTATGGGTGAAAGTCCTCGCGCATTGCGGGCATGTGAGCACACCGTCAATAGATATTATATCCTATCCAACCACAGAGTGGCGGTGTGGAGACCCTTGCTTACTTAAAAGTAAAAGCCTATATCAGTCCACTGCTCCGCGTATCGTAAATTCGCAAATTCTATACTGACAGATTGAACCATACAAATGATGTTGATAACAAACAACATCCGGCCAATATGTTTGAGCATAACAATCATAAAATATGTTGAATATGGAGCACATTCGACATATTTTATGATTGTAATCTACCTAAAAACTGTTCGCAATAGTACAGCATGAGGGAATATGCACATCTTTTTTTTATTTGCTTAATACAATCCTTATTAATCACAGTAAACAAATATGAAAGAAATTATAAAATATCTTAATCAGCGACGAACATCTGATACTTTAAAGTTTCAGTTAGAAAGATAAGTCTGATATGGACTAGTGACGTCAAAGTCCATATCATTACATTTGCCATAGAAAATAGCGTTTTTGCGAGAGAAATCTCGTTCGTTTTTCAACCAATTTTTATTCTGCTTTTACTGTTAGTAGGTACTTTACTATTGAATATTTATGGATAAACTGGTTAGATAAAACATATTTTTTGCATATTCCCTATTAGTGAGGGCTCCTAAAAAAATTAAAACAATTTTAATAGTGAAAGGGAAAATAGGATCACTGACGTCGTGTGTCTGTCTGCCCGTCCGTCAATTTTCTTCGGAATTACTAAACCGATTAAATACAACATATCTTGCCAATAGCACGTATTGATGCCATTTTTTTCAAGCTGATAGGCAGCTGAATAATCTGAGGAGTCTATCTTGGTCGGCAAGTAACGAATTGTAAAGATATTGGTATTGTAAGATTTAATAATTTCGTTAATTTTCTTTTCTTAATGTTATTTAGCAAGAGATTGTTATCTTCAGGGTGGACATGACATTAAAAAAAAAACAAAATGTTATTTTTCCTAACGGGTATGGTTTGGTGGCAATAATCTGTATCACAATTATAGTAACTTATTCCAAAATTGACATCTTACTGTCACTAAGTAGTTAGTTCTAATTAATATTTGAATTACGTAAAAGTAATACTAAATAAAAAGTTTAAATCAACTTAGATGTAAAATATGTATACCAACTACCTATAGGCCTAGAATTTTGCCTTGAGGACTAAAAACAACAAACGTAGGAGGCCCCTTAAAAATGACACCCGGGCTTGTGGCGGTATTTGCGGTTTGCCCCACGCGTGTGTGCATCAGAATAGCTGGCCAAAATACCCAATCACTTAAAAAATTTGCTACTATTTGATACTCTTGTTTAAATATTTGAGACATAAAGGACGATTGAGAGAAAAAAAATTAAAACTCGGCAGTGTGACGTCAAGATTACTGCCTCTTTTTTAAATTTATTTTCTTAATTACTTATTAGGTACCAAATATTTAAACAAAGGTATGTAATAATAGCAAATAGGTTATTTTTAGTAATATTTTTGACGTGATCGTTTATTTTGGCCAGTCATTCTGATGCACGACCACGTTCTTGCTTCAATTATCAGCGAAGTGCATGTCAGACCACGGGTTCCGTACTTATTGTGAATACAAATACAAATTGTCTTGATTGTCGAACACAGGTAAAAATATACATAGGTCTTAACATTACAAAAGTGCCTCCATGTTCGTCCTAATAGGACATACAATAATTAATATTATTATAAATTTATTATTTAGTCCATGTAATGTGTAATATAATTAATTAATGGGGGTACAATATAAATTATAGTTAAAAGTCAAATACAATAGTCATTTAAATATTATTTTATAGAGTATTAAAATTTATTTATTAAAAATTGTTTTACCTTGTATTTAAATGTCTTCAAATTCAATTCCTTACAGGTAATTTATTGTAGATAATAGGTGCCATGCAAATTACACTATTTCCCAAGAGTACTGTATTATGAAATAATATTGTTTAATTGATGTCTGTATTGTGTCCTAATGTGTTCTGGTCTTTTACTTGATTGGCATAGAGACGTAAATGTGAAATTGTGGATTAGATTTAACGAATACACATATTTCTAATATGTATATGCATGGTAAAGTAAATAGTTTGAGGGATTTGAACAGTGGAACGCAGCTATCTCTAGGCTTTAAACTACACATAGAGCGCAAACATCTTTTTATATGTTTAAAGAATTTATCTTTTTCCATTGAATTTCCCCAGAATATTATACCATATTGCATTCTAGGTGTCAACAAGCTATGATAAGCCACAAGTAGAACCTCCAACTTAACTTTTTTTGACAATTTAAATAATGCATAGGCTGATTTGCTTAATTTTTTATATACAGGATGGTCAAAAAGTCGTGGATCAAACGAAACAGGGAGATAAAGGAGGTAATTTCCAACAAAAAATCTTTCCCCAGCATGGCCATAACTTCATTGCAAATAAGTGCTCTTAAAGTGAGAAGTAATTTTTTGTAACGCTTTAAAATTTACGGAAAAAAAATCATTGCTCGTTAAGTTTGATACCAAGAGCTGCAATACAATTTTTGTAGTATTGATACATTATCGACTCATAATACAACACCTTTTGTTTTATTGTTTTTAATCAATTTAATTTTTTACTGATTAAATTGTAAAAAAACTCGGTAGTTTCATTGAAAAAACTAAAATAATTCATATCTTTTCGTGCAATGAAGTTATGGCCATGCTGGGGAAAGATTTTTTGTTGGAAATTACCTCCTTTATCTCCCTGTTTCGTTTGATCCACGACTTTTTGGCCACCCTGTATTTGTTTACAATGTGTTTTCCAGGTTAATTTATTATCTATTAAAAGTTTTTAAATTAAAATTTGTCCATTACAAAATATGTCAATATTTGGGATGTCTAGTTTTTGATGAAAATGCATTATTTTAGTTTTTTGCAGAGTTATTTTCAAATTATTATTATCAAGCCATTGTAATATATCATTTAAAGTATTATTTATGTGATTTTTATATTCTTTTATATCTTCACATTTTATTATTGCAGTACTGTCATCAGCAAACAGAACCATTTTTTGTTGAACGTATTTAGGCAACTCATTTATATAAATAAGAAAAAGCAACCGCCCTAGCACACTTCCTTGTGGTACACCGAACTTATTAACTGTACTGTCATATAAATGTTTTTCTTCACAGTGAGTTTTAGAACATAAACTGCATATCTCTACTTGTTGTCTACTTTTAGACTCAGTACGTTTTCCCTAATGCCGCAAGCATAAAGTTTATTGCTTAGTCTCTCATGAAGTCATGATAGACGTAGTCAAAAGCTTGTGTCATGTCTGTATACACAGCACACACTGGTTTTCTTTTGTCTACATTATGCATCACAGTTTGAATTAGTTCATATATTGCCAGATTAATAGACTTATTTTTCCTGAATCCCGTTTGTTCTTCACTTAATATATTATATTTTGTTAAATATTCATAAATTTGTTCATGTAAATATTTTTCAAAATTTTTAGTAAATATGGTTCCTAATGTCACTGATCTAGAATTTGCCATATTTTCTTTATTGTCTTTTTTATACAGTGGTTTTATAATATAGTCTTTAATTTTTCAGGATAAACACCAGTCAAAATACACAAATTAATAATATAACTTAAATAAGGCGGAATATCATCACATACATTTAACCACTTTTGTAGCAATGTCCCATACTATTTTTATTTGGCAATGATCTAATAATATTTGCTACTTTTTAGAAGAAATTGGTTTCAGAAACATGGACTGAGAGACTGGTTTGGCAAATCCACTTTATTATTTAATTGATTAGACGTTGACTCTACCTTGTCAATGAAGTAGGAATTAAAAGCCTCCGCGATCAGTTTCGGATCAGTGACAAGGATTCCATCTTTATTTATTTTGGTAATATATGACCTAGTCTTTCTTTTGTTGTTTATTTTTTGCCAAGTAGCCTTTGTTTTATTTTGCGCATTATTTATAAAGTGAGTATTTTGAGCCCTTTGAGTAAAATTTATGATTTTTTTTCATTTTTTTGTATAGTTTTTCAAATTAGTTTTATTTTGTAACGATGGTTTCATTCCATATGTCCATAATAAGCTTCTTTTTTTTCGGAAACATGCTTTAATTCCTTTTGATACCCATTTATTTTCTTTGTTTGTTTTAATTATTATTTTTTTAAAAGGAAAGCGTAAATTATACAGCATATGAAAATTGTCAAAAAAGCTTGGTTTGGATCACCTATATTGTACACTTCTAAAAAGGGAAACTGATTAATATATTTATTAAAAATGATTAAATAATCTATAGACAGATCTCGTTTTTGTAAACTCCATGAGTGAGACTTGTCTACTTGCTTATTTAATGGCAATTCCATTACTTGTGCCAAATGATATAAGCCAAATTCAATAACTCTACTTTTGCACGTAGATTGTGTACTTATTGCAAAATTATCTAAACATGTTGTCGATACGAGTATAAGTCTAGTGGGTTATTTGAAAATTTTAATTATAGTTAACTCAAGAGAAAAGATTCAAATTCTAAAGACAAATTTATGTGTGGGGATTTTAACATAGATACCTTGAAAACAAGGTATCTATGTTAAAATCCCCACACATAACAATTAGCTTATTTCAATAGGCACACAATTTTTTCAGTACCTACTAAATCTAGTTGGTCATAAAAAGTTTTAAAATCTATTGATGTAGACGGTCTATATACGCATAATAATATTAGGTGATAGGCAGTCAATTCTAATGCATAGCATTCCACAATGCCAGCCTCTGAATATTTTGATATATATTGCGATTCCTCATATTGAAGATATTTTTTTACTAAAATACAAGTCCCTCCACGTTTTTTATCTCTTGAACTATAAGCCGCACAAGACAAAAGTTGGTATATCCAAATCATCTTCAAACCTGACTTCATGAAATTTTCTGTAATACATATAACATCTATTTCAACTTTAAGTGAACTTGTGAATGCCGACTTCGAATACATGCCTTACGGTTTAACGACTTAAAACGCATTAGAAACTAATTTTATTGAATTTATATTTAATTAACATTTACCGAGTACATTTTATTAGTTGGTTGACTATAACTTTTAATTCGTAATTGTTAACTCTACTTAGCTATAATAGTATTCCTATTAACTTCATTATAGATACAATTGCCGTGTATTTTTCAAGTGTCCACATACAATAGTTAAGCTGATAGAGGGATGGGGAGGAGGGAGCACTGGACTTTAATAAAAATTTGCACTTTAAAACTAAATATTTCACATTTCACAATCGGATTACCACTTTGTCGGTTGCAGGTTTCTAGTCCTTTACTACGGAACCCTAAAAATCTTCAATATTATAGGTACTTATTTTTTTAATAGGTATATTTATTTGAATCAATTTGAAGGTTATTTTTAAATGTCTGAGGTACTTAGGTAACTACTTATATGTTTTAGTACACGCTCATGTCTAGTCACGGGTCCAGTGAACTCCAGTGTTTGTCTTGGAAGGAGAGTTTAGCAAAGGCTTCCCACTAAAAACTCTTAAAGCTGATAATAAACCTAAATTTTGTGATTGGGCTACTAAAGGTATTTACACTAGTAGGAGGAAATTATATGAACTATATGGTGAAAAAAGATATAATTTTAATGCGGATTTTTTGGCATATGTTAAAATATATTTAAAATTGTTCAAAAAGGTGTTTGGCTGCGAAAGCATTACATCTAACGAACAAAATTAAAAATTCTAAAGACAAAGTTAAGACAACGTGGTCAATTATTAATAATGAGACAGGAAAAACCAATACTAGAGACTCAACATTCACATTAAAAATTGGAGATAAAATCGAAGTAGCTAATGAATTCAATACTTTTTTGCTAACATTTCCAAAGATATCACCCAGTCATTGCTTTCATGTCCGAACGCCGCCGATGAACTATTGAAAAGTAATTCATCTACACCCAAAACAACTTTTACCTTTACTAGCATAACTCCATATGACATTATCTCAGCTTACAAGGCTCTTAATACTAAAAAAACTGAGGACCTATGGGGTATTTCGGTTTCCGTTTTGAGCAGTATCATCGACCTGATTGCTCCTCACTTAACTTTAATATTTAATAAATGTATTTCAGAAGGTGTTTTTCCTGACTTAATGAAAGCGAGTAAAGTTATACCACTGTTTAAACAGGGATCCAAAGATGATCCGAACAATTATAGACCAATTTCAATATTACCGGCTTTAAGTAAAATATTTGAAAAAATTATATTAGACCAGCTAGTATCATATTTTAATATTAATAAATTACTTCACTATCGCCAATATGGATTTACAAAAGGGCGCACTACCACTGATGCAGCAGCGACCTTAGTTAAAATTATTTACGAAGCCTGGGAGAATTGACAAGACGTTATAGGTATCTGTGACGATCACATAAAATTTTAAAATTAAACTAAAATTTTATGGCGTTACTGATACTGCACTCTCTGTTATTTCATCTTATCTTGATAATAGAACTCAAAGAGTTGAAATCAACAGAGTATCCTCAAATAGTGCACCAGTGAGCATGGGTGTGCCTCAGGGTTCAATAATTGGTCCATTTTTGTTTTTGATTTATATTAATGACCTCCCCTGTCTTGCAGAAAAGTTGTGTGAAGTAGTATTGTTTGCTGATGATACTTCTTTACTTTTTAAGGTTGACAGAAAATGCACAAACTATGACGATGTTAGCAATACTATGTCACAAGTACTTAGTTGGTTTACGACTAATAATCCTTAAACACACAAAAGACTAAGTGCGTTAATTTTTCACTATTGAATAAACCTAATACTTACATACCTTTGAGTCTTAATGGCCAAGTTCTAGAATGGGTACCCAACACCAAATTTTTAGGCATAACTGTAGACTGGAACTTAAAATGGGATAAACATATTGAGGCCACTGCCAAGAAACTTAGTTCGGCAGCATATGCTGTGAGGAGGGTCAGACGGTGTACTAACGTTGAAACTGCTAGGCTAGTATACTTTAGTTATTTTCACAGCATAATGTCATATGGCTTGCGCTTATGGGGTAAAGAACATACATGCTATCTCTGTGCTACAAAAGAGAGCAATTCGGTCGATCTACGGACTAAAATCACGCGATTCCTTAAGAGAGTTATTTAAATCTATAAATATTCTTACTGTGACATCTCAATTTATTTACGACAATCTCCTATTTGTTAAATCTAGGTTAAATAATTTCAAGAAAAATAGTGATGTTCACAGTTATAATACTCGCAACAAAAATCAGCTTCATACGCCTAAATTTCGACTTGCTAAAACTAGAAAGTCACTCTTAGGTCTAGGTATAACATTATTTAATAAACTTCCCGAAGCGATCGTTAACCTACCAATGGCAAAATTTAAAACACATGTTAAAAAAGTTTTATTGAACAATGCGTATTATACTATCAATGATTATTTAAGAGATAAAAACGCGTGGATACTTCCTAAACATTTTCCATTACACTCCACACATGAAACATAAATAGCTGCATTTTCTGTTACTATAATAAGCTTACTGTAAAATCATGTAAATGCTCTGCGATCAATAGGTGACCAACATATAACTAATATTTTCTCTTAACAAGGTCTGCAAGTTCGGGTTTTTCATGCTCACTAAAATGTCCAATCCGGTGGTGGCGTCGCTGGTCGGGTCGTTGGATTCCCTCTAATATGGTTGAGTTTAACGATGGCTGATCCGTGCGTCAACTCGTAAACGGGTGCTGCCGGGAGGGACTGGTCAGCTCGGCTTCGCTTTTTTTGACTTATTAATATTTTTTATTACGCAATTTATATTTGTTTACTTGTTCGCAAGCATTACATGTTATAATGTGTCAACATTGTATTATATTATAAGTATTTATTTATTAAAAGACAATTATAATAATATGACAAAGCCCTTCTGGCGAGTAGGCGATCAATACTGCGAAAATGAGTTTCTTTCGGCGTTTCTTCTCAGCAGTGGTCGTTACGAAGCGCTGGTGTCGCTAGCTTGTCTTTAAAAATAAATTAAATTTTAATATACTTTACACGTAACATAAATTATACTTATTGACGTGTAAAAGTGCCTGTAAAGGTCTAATTACTGAATAAACATTTGAATCTTTTGAATCTTTGAATCTTACCATAAGTAGGTACCTACAAAAAAAATTAGTTCTGTGATATTGATAAATCGTAAATGCACAGGTACAAAAAATATGAAGATACCTGCCTACAAATCACAAGCCTATAGTCTATGATTTATTTATAAGTATTCACCCACTTACATAAATTAATATTTACCAAGATAAAAATCTCACCACTTAAATCCATGTTTCTGCCAATTATGTCCAAACTTCGACTATGCAATGTCCAAAGCACGAAGGGTTCACTTTTTAGTGCGTTCTAGATTATTGTAATCATTTCACCGTTCCTAGAAAATGGAAATACTACTTATATTGGGGTCATTTACGCGAACTTTCCCTCGTATTTCGAGGTTTATACGTATAACACGTAACATGTATCGCTCACTGGCTGCCTTGCAGCTAACTGCCGGGAAGTCGAATTTTGTCGATCGACCGTCGAAGTACCTACCTACTTGAGGTACCTATGTTATATCAAATATCTCTTTGTGTGCTAACTTCACTTAGGTCAGATTTAGCCATACATCTTCCTTCATAGAGCTCTAAAAAGCACTTTTGCCTGGTAGAATCCAGCAGGCTTTGGTATATTTTTTATTCTTGCTATAATGTTAACCTTCTTGAATAGTCTAACCGGGCTATCCAGATTGAAAAAAAAATTACCTTTGTATGAAAGATATAGGACCCTCCGGATATGTCATGTAAGTACATATTAGAAAGAAAGAAAAATATTTTATTTCCGGTGCAAATTTACATGAGTAAATTAAATTATCTAAATATACCCGTATTACAGAACCCTTCACACGAAAATGTGACTTTCACTTAGCCGATTTATGAACAGCTTCTTTCCTGGCATCATCTGGCATGCTTTCTTATGTAAGTGGTAAATACTGGTGCGGGGTTACTTCATAAAATAATACGATAGTGGTCCGATAGTGACGTCCGATTTCAATGTCAAACCAAAGAAGACTTTATCATCATAAATTAATGCTCAATGCTTGGACACTGAAACGTGGACACGCAGTAACGTCCGTCTTGCGTACCGCTTTTGGAGTAACCCATTTCCGTAAGGTAACTGGACCGTTACTCCATAAATTGACACTTATACACGCCACCGTCCGATAGTGTCCATAGTCCGTTTTATTTAAATCTTCTTCGTCTTTCCCTTCTACTTTCGGTGGGGTCGATTCTCCTAATTATTTTGTAACGTAGCGCTGCAACGCGTACGTAGGTAGGATGTCATGTCGTATCGCTTTTGGAGATTACGTGGAAAGACCTTTAGGTACAGACATGGCTTGGCGGATAGCTGACATACAGTAACACCTTAAAAGCAGTCAATCCGCCTTACTTTTCATACAAACGCTCGTACGTGATTATGGCGTTGTAATGGATCTTTCTTGAAAACTTTTGAACTGGCAGGTATCTTGAGCGTTATTTTTAGGTTTCTGATGAAATAAAAAAATTAAATTTAGAAAAACAAATTCAGTATAAGCCTTCAAAAATGTGTTGTCTTTTTTTAAATTTTACCTCCATGGAAAAATCCTAGGATCTAAAATGTAGTTACCAGCCAGCTGCTTCTCTTCTCGCGCAGATCGTGAAAGGCGATTAACGAAATGGGCGAGAATTCGGTAGACTAGCAAAGAAACTCATGAATCTCAATATGACCCATCCCATGCATGACTATTTAAATTTGATTCCCTCTTCCACCGTCACATTTACACCCAACAAAAGTCCAAACACCCTAATAAAAGTGTGGGATTTACGTAAAAAAAATCTAGGTCTGTTGGTCTTACATGGTCTAAGCCCTGTCTACCCCGTGCGCCCGTCAGCAGAATTCAGCTTTTTTTGCCTAGTTGTCTAACAAACGTGTCAATTTGACATTAGTCACAGTGACAATGACAACTGACTGACTGAGTGAGCGCATTAACAACGAAGAAAACGCAACGACAAGGCGCCGATGTGTTTATTTTGTGTCGAGTGTGTATAATTTAATTTGTAAATAATCTATCTTCCTGTAATTACTGTAAATATTATTGTCTTATTTGTGACATGTGAAAATAAAAGCTGTTCAAAATGAAATGCCATGTGCCTGGACCTAATGTGAAGGGTAAATATTTTGTACATCGTATTGTTCTAAAATTGAAAAACTTGTTTGTTTTACATAATTAATTTCAGTTTTAGGAAGAACCGTTCACGCATTGGCTAGATTCGGTGATGAACTATACCTAGAATCCCTTCCGGATAGTATTCTACTAAGAACACTAAATGCGGCAGAATCGGCGTACGCTATGGTTAAGTTTAATAAAAACTTCTTTGCCTATTTCAATTACAATTATTATTCTACGGAAGACAATGAAGGTCTTAAGTGTAAGATTTCCATGAAATCTGCTTTAAACACGTTTAAATCGCCGACGCACATGGATAGGCAAGTAGAAAAATTAGAAATTAAACTTGATGCAGAAGCCTGCAAGTTGATATTTCAACTGAAATGCAAACAAGGCATTGTGAAAACTCATTACGTATCTATATTGGATTGCAAGGCTATGCAGGCAGTTTACACAAAGGATTCTGTTCCAAACAGGTATATATGTATTTGTAGTAATAGTAGCATTAGTTACCCTCTGATATTCGGGTGGGTGTGACCCAGCCTTTTTTGCAAGTCAATCTGCACCCGACTCTTATTAATTTATTATATGTACTTACCAAATAAATATTGTCTCTTTATGATTTTTTAAAAACAGGTTTTATGCATATAATATTAGACATTCATTTATTAGACTTAATAGTAGAATCCTATTGTCAAGTGGGGATTTAGACTACTCTTACTAAATAATAAGAAATTATTATTTAGTTTTAGTACCTGTACTGCATCTTGATGCCTAAAATACTATAAAAATATTGGTCTGCTCTTAATGAAACATTTTGAGCCAATTTCAGTTCAGCTTAGTTTCAGGCAGGTTAAACTAATTATACAAAGCAATCTAAAGTGAAAACTCAGAACTGCAGGAAAATAGCATCATCTGAAGTCTTAAGTATTTTTATTTTAGTTTATTTCCTACTAACATACTTACCTTTATTATTGTACCATGTAACTGTGTTTCAGGATAACAAGCTCACAAAGAATACTGTCAGAAGCTCTGGGAAATTTTCAAAGTTCAGATGATCAGATCACAGTAGAAGCATCAACACAATCTTTTATTTTACGAAACTATCTTGATACCGGTGCAGACGTCCTCAAAATAATAAGGACCCAAATAAGTCTGAAGCCTGCTGAATTTGACAGTTATATGATAGGAGCAGAGACAACCATCACATTCACAATGAAAGAATTCAGAGCACTTTTGGCCTTTGCCGAGGCACTGAGCCTGCCCATACAGCTACATTTTGAGACTACAGGGCGGCCAGCAGTGTTCATTGTGCACAATGGATCAACATTTGAAGCTCATTTTGTGTTGGCTACTTCGAAACCTGACAGTGTCACTCAAGCTACCTCCACTCAAAACACAACTGTGGGCAGAAAGAGAAAGGAAACCAGTACAAGTTTCCAGGGGTCTGCAAAAAAGAAAATACACATAGATGCAGAAATATCCAAATGTTTGGATGAAGATTCCCATCTATTTAACTTTATAGACATTCCTGAAGAACTAGAGCTAAATGGCTGCAATGGGAGAAATGGAAATTTCAGTAACAAAGATATTGTTGATAATGTAAATAGCAACTTGCACGACTGTGACAATATACCAGGCTCTCCAACTTCCAAAACTATGATTAAATCCGTGTTCAAGAGGTGTTTTGAAAGTACTTTTGATCCAAGAGCAATACGAGGTGTAGTGTTAGCTGAGAACTCTGATAGTGAATGACTTTATATTAATTTATTCAAGTTTACCTGTTCATAACTGTTATACATATAAAATAAATGGAATAAATCTCAGATTTGTTTACACAGAGTATTGGTAATATCAAATGCACATATGAAACAGAAAAACTAATTATTTGTATTGCAAGTTTAATTATCGATTAATACACTTTATTAACATTAAGTTCACATTTATATCAGATATAAGGCCTTATCATAAGAGGAATTTAAGGAATGCAAATGAAATAGCATCATTATCACTGCATTATAATTTTATAGCAAAAAATATACATACATAGGTAAAAATATGATACATGTCACAAATCAGTATTCGATGATGTAGGCTTAATGGGGTTCATTACAATCATCTTACATGCATAGGTAAATTGGTAACATTTTCTAGATTAATTATAATAAACAGAATGAAAAAGACTTCAGAATTCATAAAAATTAATAATTTAATTCCTGAATGTTAAGTTGCTATACCATTACGACCAAACAGGCGAAAACATTGTTTTTAAATTAAAATATGCTGTTGACAAATTCCATAATACCTTCCTTGTAATATCAATGCTATTTAAAAAAATGCTACAATAAATATCCACTAAGACACATGGATGGATATTTCATTAAAACGGACTCAATTAGAATAAGACTTTATATGGCTATCCTTGTCACTGAACCCATAGGAGAAAAGATAATATAAATTAATTTTTAGATCACTCTTATTTGAAATGCATATTATAATTCTAATTTCAATCTCTAACTTACAGTGAACTGTGAGAGGAGCTATAAAAGCAAAATGCAAAATTTGTCAAACTGCCCATTTATCAAGAAACAACATAAGCAAGGTAGAATGAATATCAAGTTTTTTTTTTAATTCAGTAAAAATTATAACTTTTTTACTACTAAAATTAGCACTACAACTAAAATCGTGGCTTGGAGAAGCAATCAATGTGTAATCAAAGGTAACTAACAATTTACATGCAAGTACAAGGTTTAATTTATTTTTGCAATTTTTTTTACATTTATAGATCGTCATTGTGTTGTGAGTTGCATGTTTCATTACAATCTTATATCTTTCGACATGTTAGTAAATAATTGCCGTTAAATTATTTCAGATTTGGTTTCTACTATACAGAGATCAAACTTTAATCATATAAGGAAAATGCAGATTTGTTTTTCTATAAAAATTACCATACACATTTCATTATTATAACAATAGCTAGCTAACACGTCTTAAAAAAGATGAAAAAGACCTTGAATTCTATTTTTAATTTATTATTTATAAAATACGGCAGCGATACCATTAATTACAATAAGTATTTAAATCAATTTCAATATTGTCTCTGGGCCGGTTGGAGGGCCGCACTAAGATCACGTCGGGCCTGCTCTCAACAACGTTCTAACTGAATCACCAAACACTCACTATTTAACTAAATCAATTAAAAAGGGCACTGTTACTTAGGAACAATCCTCTTGGCTCTTTCTCACACACTGTGCTACTTTCCTTTTAAACTCCGAATATGATTCTCTCCATTCTTTCTGTAAAAAGAAACAGAATGAGCACACAGGTACAAGTGTCGGTAAGTGGCGGTGGCAGCGGCGGGCGCCGCGCGTCGAGCCTGTCTCAATGTGTGTTTTGTGACTGTGGTGTCACATGGCCCTTTTCTGTGATTTTGTACCCTTCACACTCCTAAAAGCAATCTTCTTGACTTTTCCTAACACATCTGGCGACTTTCTTTTTGAAATCCGAATATCGCTCTCTCCATTCTTTCTGTAAAATGTAAATAACAAAAAAAAAAGTGAGAAGACATACATAAAACACAGACACACATCAATATTGCAAGGATTATTTAATATGTGGAAAATTATGAAAACATACTCCACAGACAAGAGTAACTAATAGACAGCAGAAACAGTCTGCACATGCAGAAAGCATTAAAATGTTTTAGTTTATGATTTGATTAATTACTATGACTGAAACTTTCTACATATTGTAATTTATAATTTTTGTAAACTAAAAACCGGCTTCACCCATGAACTACACCATCAATTTCGATAAAATTTCTATGGAACTACCTGACCTTTTCAAACAAAAAAAGCATTTTCCAAATTGGTCCAGGCATCTTCAAATAATCGGTGAACATACATAAAAAAGATTCCAGCTAATTGACAACCTCCTCCTTTTTGGAAGTCAATCAAATATAAAATGAAGTGCCAGGCTTCCACAACATCTTAAGTACCATTTGGGGAATCAGGTGGTGTCTATAACTAGCGCAGTGAAATGCAAATTGATTATCTCCATTTGTTACTCTTTCTATGCCTCCATGCAAAAATGATATACATACTTGTTAGTAATCATGTTATCTAAATTGAGAGCATTTTACACCTAGGATGAATCCTGTTACTTGAAAAGTTTTGGGCAGGACGGAGTTAAAAAAATATAAAAACTGGATAAGTGCGAGTCAAACTAGCTCAATGAGGCTGCTGTACCATTCAAATATAAATTGTTACTGCATATTTTCACCACTTGATAAAAACCCACCACTTTATACCACTTTGATAAAAAACAAAATATCTTACTTTAAACACCATAGACTTCTTATAGGCTTTCCAGTAATATTTTTTGTATCTTTTCAAAATTTTGAGTTAGTTTTGGAGATAAGTGGCAGGGTTCAATTTTTTTTAAATATTTTCGAAACTTTTTAAAAACCAATATAGACATATTGGTTTTTAAAAAGTTTTTAAAAAATATATTAACTTTTATTTACATTTTCTAATTAACCCCTAAGTGGCCTTGATAATTAAAATTCATTAATTAGGTAAGGTATATGACCAAACCCAGTTTCAGAGCAAATTGGCTAGGGGTTCCATTTCCTTATGCAGTATGGAACCCTGAAAAAGAACTGTGTTATTGGCATACCATTTGTATGCTATGAAATTTATTTTCAGTATTTTCGATATTTCGATTAGACTTATGGTGCTTACTAATTCAAATCAACAATCATTTACCATGTATACAAACTCACCGCTGCATCAACATTAGCGGGACTCTCGTCATTTGGATCGGCCAGCATGGAGATGACGCTGATGAGGATCGTCTCCACTGTGTGCACGGGCAGCCACCTCTCTGACGCCTTCTCATAGCCCCACTTGTCGTCACCTGGCTCGTGCAATATTGATATGCATACATCACCATTTTTCTCAACTGAAATTATTGAAACAAACAATAAATAGACTGCAATTTTCATGAGAAATAATGTATCTAGGTATACATATAAAAACAAAATAACTTAGGGAAGTGTGTAAACTTCATAAGGACAGCAATCAAATTCTAGCTAATCTAAAATAAGTTTTTGGCTTTCTACAATACTTTCCGGTCTCCAACTGGAATTCAACACCTATCAAGTCAGTAAAAATAAAATTAGAATTGAATCTTCAGATGCTTGTTGTTGGCACATACTCTACTATCGACAAGAGCCACTAAGCTCTTAAATAAGAAGTGATAATGGTGATACACACTAGTGAGGGCAGTAGCGTGCATTTGATACAGACACATACCGTCATATTATAAAACCCTAACTACTAACTTTGTTACTATGTTTAAACCCTTCTCGCCCAAAATGAAGTTGACATTGACAGGTGAGATAGTGTGATATTACTAGATGTCAACTTGATTTGGTCGGATAATGGTTTAGACCTAGTAACATAGTTAGTCTGAGTTTTATAATAAGACTGATAGAATTTATCTACCCTGTGCCACTCTAATATAAAATTGGATACTAGCGAAAAATTTATTTGACTTGATATGTAGCTGTGCATGTCACTGAGTGAGGGTATGTTTAACTGACAGCATGATGATGTTAAACAGATTAGAAATATATATATACATATGTATGTAATATTTCCCTGGCCGCTTGCAGCTTTGATGATTGACTTAGTTTATTTACTTATTTACTTCAAGACTTTGTGTGCCTTACAATTAGAAAACGAAAGTCTTAACACTTACTATTTGGGTGCCATATTTCCGTTACAAATTTCATCCGTGGTGGCCTCAGAGGGTATTCCTTTGGAAAATGTAAATGCGCTTTGAAGAATCCACCCTCACTGGAACACAAATTAGTACATCATTTCAAAATGAACTTTTAGTCTCTTAAATAGTACTCCTGCTCTTAATTTCTTTCATGATGGTCCAGCAGCACAGAAGAACATATTATAACATGGTACAGATCTTCTCAAATAGATGTGCAGAAATCAATCAAGCATATACCTTGCTGGAGGACACCAGTGTGGCTTTTTTATATAGATATACAGAAATAACATGTCTTGGAGTTTGAAGCTATGTCATAATTTAGTGCTTACAAAATTTAAATAAGTTTAAGCTCTATGATTGTTTTGATTTGAATATTGTTTAATTTAAATTCATTTAACACAAAATGATTGTTTTCAGCATTGTGTGAATTCCTAAATAGTTGATGTATCAGAAACTTGTAATTATTTGTAATTTTTGATTTTCACTTAGCAACCTACCTTTCATTTTGAATGCATATTTAACCTGACTTTGGGTTCTGTCTCTTGTCATCCCATCATTTGCAAAAAGTGTGTGGTTAGAAGACATTAACCACAGCAGTGCCAAATATTTTTAATTTTTTTTAAAGAACGTAGTAAATACAACACAGGAAATCTTATTTCAACGTATTGTAATATAAAACCACGAAGTTGTCTTATAATCTGCGAAATTCACCTTATTGATTAAAGTACAACATACACTTTGTCCATATTTATCAACAACAAAACAGGTTACTCACTACAGTGTGTCCGGAGGTCCAATGATGAGAACTTCCCATCTGTAAATGTCATTGTCGTCTATCAATCCAGCAGAAAAGCCTTCCACTGGATTTTTGTTCAGTTCTGTAAACAATACAACATTTATCGACCAGTAGGAGCCAAGACCACTAAAAGCGTTTCAACAATTTCGCACGTGTTATAAAAAAGAACTGTGAATCATTGCCAAGTATCCACCGTAAATACACATCGGAATAGTCATTTTTCTCATGACTTTGGCACAGAATATCTGTCATTGCGGCAATATCGATTTTGTTCCCGACCCACTAAATACACCGGTTTTAAACAGAATAAATGTCTTATATTTATGACGAAAGTCTTTAACATATTACTCGATAAAACCACAAAGATTCTCAAAATTCGACCCGCTAAGGTCAATGATTCCACGACAAGACATTTGACGCTAGATGATGAGTGACTCGCACAAATCATTTTATAGTAAAATTTCACATACCTGCTAATTGCTTTTTTAGTAAAAGCGAAGACTGTGGCTCTGACATTAATTACAATTGTGAAATTTACCCTGACGACACGAAACAAATTATTTTTCCACAAAAGATGGCTGGCTGAGTTTTGAGCAGGTTGAGATGTTGCCACCTGTCAAACAAGAAAATGTCCGATGTGAAGTAAAAAATTACCCCGATTCATATCCACAAAGAAAATAAAGATTTCCGAGGTAACATTCTAATAATTATTTATAAATCTGTATACATAATATTTTTGTAATAACATTAAATTCTAAGGAAGAAATATGGTATTTCTTCTTCATGTATTTATTTTGTAAAAATCATTCGTTTGCCGTCAATAGAAATGTTCTAATATCTATACAAACATTATAAAGTGAAGTCCCCCATCCCTAGCGGAGCGTATATCTTTATTTTCTTACCGATAAACTCGGAAACTAAGTACCTACTTGACTAATTTTGATATTTTTTTCACTAACACAATGGATTTGCCCGGCCGGAAAGATTTACACAGCCCGGTAACAACACTAACAAGTTGTTGTTAGTAAAACAACAAATGAAGATTACGAAAATAAAAAATAAAGTTACTTAACTTAAGGTTTGAAATAAACCGTTCTCGGTAAGTTTTAAAATCAATCAAGTAATCATGTCATTTGCTGAAGTTTGGCCAAAATACAAGTGCTAGCTAGCAATACTAACGGGAACATCTATTAGAGTTGCTACTTGTTTCCGGTGTAATGTTGCCATACGTTAATTGACAACAAATATCGATTGCATCAATAATAAAAAGTACCTTTGCTGGACCTCACTGATTAACGATTTGCATTTGCAAACAAATCTCATTCATGGAGCCAAGGCATTATTAGCCGTTTTATTTTTATATATTGTCTTATCTTTGCTCTTTGGTGTTATTTCGGGGTCTGATAAGCCGCTAGGGAAAAATTTTAACTACACATTATGTAACAAAAACCATAGAATTTTAACCCGAGGCAAAAAACCCTGTCCGATCCTTGTAGGACCAACTCAGACCGTCATTTTCATACAAATCGCCGGGCCGGCCGAACACTTTTGTATAAAAATGTCTATTTTTTTATTTCAAGTTTCAAGACAAAACCAATATAATTAACTTTAACTATAGGACCAATGCAATCATTGGTTCTATAGGTAAAGTTGTTCATATTGACGGTCTAAATTGCTCCTACAAGGATTGGACAGGGTTTTTGTTACATATT
The DNA here is from genome assembly GCA_943193695.1 of Acrobasis suavella. NCBI lineage: Eukaryota > Metazoa > Arthropoda > Insecta > Lepidoptera > Pyralidae > Acrobasis > Acrobasis suavella. The sequence goes on from OW971948.1 coordinate 11,360,699, forward strand.
GTATTGTTATAAAAAGTATCGTTAAGTTAGTATCCCATAACACAAGTCACGAACCTGATCTCTACTTAGTTTGTGTCACGAACTTACTTTGAGACTAACTCAATCAGTGTAATATTTATTTATTTATCAACAAATTATCTAGGTCTATTGCTTTTCATACCATATATCGATAGAACCGTATAGCGAGAGAGAAAAGAAAATATGTTTTTTTATCAATATGATTTATTATTTACGCTTATTCTCAAAAATGATAAGATAACATTATCTCAGGTTCAATTATTCACTTTGATTTGAATCTTTCCGCTGTTTTTTGGGGTTTGGTTCTGCATGGCCATTCATTTCTTGTTTACGTTTTTTCTTATTCTTTTTTGACCTTTGAGATTTTCCATTCTTTGTTTGTGAAATAATTGGAGTTTGAGGTTTGCCTTTAACTCTATTTATACTTTTACATGAGCCTACAATATCCAATAAAAATTTGAAATTCAAACTGGTTTGTATTTGGCAATTTTCATGAATAATTCGTATTGTATTTATTAATTTTTTTAGTAACACAAAATAATTGTTCTTAGCTTCAAATCCTGATCCCTCTTGAAGTGTTTTTACTAATGTGTTTTCAAATTTACTTTCCAAATTGTTCAACTTCGCAACAGCTTTATCATCGGGTTTATTTCTTTTTAATGCGCGGTAAAATCCTGCCAATAACTCAAGACCTTCATTTCGGCGAAACTGTCGGACTTCGCCATTGAAAACATTCTCTATTATAATTGGCACAAGGTCGAAACTGCCTTCCCATTCAGCTTGAAGGATGTTATGGAAGAAGATTATCGGTAAAAGGCAGTTACGGTTCTGGAAATAACTTTGAAGAGCTTCTTTGAGTATTTCTACCAGAGATGACTTCGATTTTTTCTTTTTCAGCGAAATGGACGATTTGCTTTCAAGTTTTTGTGAGCAATGTATAATGAATATCGCAAAATAAGTAATAACATCACCCACAGCTTGAAAAAGGAAATGTGATCTTTCTCCCTTGTCAATCGTTGACTTCAAGTAGTCACACAAAACATCCAGAGTTACCCCTTCGTTTGACGCAAACTTCCTTACTTTAGTAAGTGTTTTTATAGTTTTTCTGACCCTGTTTTCAAGTTCACTAAATTGATTGTCTCGAATACAGAATTCTAAACATCTCATAAGCGGCGCAATCATGCCTAAGCAAATATCCATAGCCGGATCCTTCTCTAAATAAATATCTATTAAATCAAGGACTCTTATCCTAAAGTCTGACAAAGTCTTCTTGTCTTTCCTCTCTCTTTTGTCTTTCTTGCCCTTTGCTTTTCCTGACTGGAACTGTTTGAAAGCTTCTGCTAGAGCTTCGTCAAGTTTCTTGCCTTCCTCTTCGTCGATCATGTCTGCGTCGACACTCTCAGCGTCAGACTCGGGCACCGCTGAGCCCAACGCCTTCTGCACCGCCATTCTGAGCTGGTCTGGGGTTTTCATTTCCTCGTCGTCGTCTTCCTCAGCCTCGCTGTTGCTGTCGTCGCTCTCTTCATCATTTTTCTCACTCTCGTCTTTTTCGTCTTCTTCATCATCAGAGTCATCTTCAGACTCGCCCTCTTGACTTAGTGGATTTGATTCACTCTCTGGGTCCAACACAGATATTATTTGACTAACTGCAGTTGGAGTCAAGAATTCCCAAAGTAACCTAAACACGCACTGTACTACAGATCTTAGGACACTGGACTCCACTGAGAGTACAGACAGAAGCACCTCAACCAAGACTTCTATCCACTCTGGTTCATCACTAGTGTCCTCTTTTATTTTTCCAGGTTTCTTTTTCCTGCCTTTTCTGTAGTGTTCATAACAACTTTTGAGCTCTTTTATTGAACTTCTTGAAACTTTTACGTGAGTGGGTTCAGAGAACAGAAACAGACCTAACTGGTAAAGTAAGATTAAGAATACTTTGTCTACTTTTGACTTGGAGTCATTCTTTTCAATATTTTGACAGATTTCTGTCAGCATTTGCCAGCATTCCATGCTTTCTGTGGGGAATTGTTTCTCCAGTTTTTTTCGGACCTCTTCCTTTTTCATGATGCTGCACACAAACTCGCAGAGTGACGACAACACGGAGACCAAGCTGTCCACGTTGGAGAACCGCGACGTGAAGCAACGGTAAAAGCATGATTTGATAGATGCTGTAAAAGAAAAAACATGTGAAATTCATTTTCGAAAGTTATTTATTTTTATATATTTTGAACGTTTTGTTAATTATTATAAGTATATAAAAGAGGTTAGATAAGAAATATTTTATAAAAGTACAAACCTGACAATTCAATACTGATAGCAACATTATTGTCACCACCAATTTTAAAAAAGCCAAAGCACATGAGCAGTTTCATGTGAGTCAATTTAAATTCAGTGTCATCTTTCACAGCCTCATGGCTGACCAGGTGAGAAAGCAGGTCTGCAGCCTTTACTCTCTCATTGTTGTACCAATTCCTTTCCAAGTTTTCCTTCACAAATTTCTTGGTAGTATTCCGAAGCACTCCTTTGAACAACTCAGCCATTTTCTTCACGCCATCTATCTCAAGATCAGCTATTATTGACTTAATTATACTAGTTCCTGTGACTTCAGCGAAGTTTATTTCGCCAGGATTGAACAACAGTTTTATCAAAGTGTTTACTCTTACAGCATTTGTCACTTTCTCTGATTTCATTACTTTTGCCAGCACATTTAGAAGTTCTTTCCCCTTCTTGATCATAATTTTGTGATCATCCTCGTCCTCCCTCTTATTTCTGATTTTGCTGGCTGTTTGTAGACCTTTAAACCAGTCCATGATTAGTCGGAATATGTTTGTACTTATTAACTCGGGTATCACTTCATAGTTTTCACGAATGTTGTCAAGGATGGTGCTAAGTATGCTGATGGCAGCTAGCTCCCTGTTTCTGTTGTGCTTCACCAGTTGGCTGTCAATGCTTGAAGTCCAAAATAATTTCAAATGTGTCGAGTTGGCAATCTGTGTGCCAATTTCTTTGTAAATAGGATGACTTACTGAATTAAAATCAATGCCCATCTGAAAAAGAAGTTAAAATGTATTTAATTATTTAATATTTAAAGTTTTACTACATAAATATTTATATACATTTTATGCCTATATGATTCAAGATATTTTTCTTTGTTATAATTACAGAGTACTATATACTAGTGTAAGTTATAATAATCTCCTTAAACATTCTTTATATTGTATTGTATTTATAGTGTGCTATATTCTACCAGATGACGTGCTTTGGATTACTTCTATATAAAAGAATATTTTTACTGTGGGAATAATAACCATTATTTAAGCACTTACCATCAGTTTCTCACCAATAACATGAACATTATCTTCACACAATATATCTGGGACACCAATAAGTTTCCTTAGTTTGATTTTACTTGGGAATTTCGAGTTGGCTACCATCAGGAAGTAGAGAGAGTCCAGAGAGTGGTCCTTCAAGTCCTTCTTGAATTCGACTTTGATGTTTGACCAGACTATGGAAGAGAATTGTTCTTCATCCAGCTAGGAAAAATAAATAAGTTACTGATACAGTATAATAGATACACTGACAACTAAAAAAAATCTGCCCTTTTAAAATGTCATGTAATCTTTCAATTTAAGGAGTGCAGCAGAAAAAGAATGTCATGTAGTAAATAAATTCCTCTATCCATATACGTAATCCAAATTTGTGTATGACATAAGATAAAAAAGTTGTGAAAATGATTTTCGATCGAGACCATAGTTACTCCCGTTCATAACTGACGCGTGACCCGATGAACTCGAAATCTAGCCGGCCGGTACTACTAGTTGATCTCACGATTTTACTTTCGAGTTTTAGTCAATATATTTTATTTCTGAATTTTTATTTTGACCAGCTAATTAGGTCTTACTAACGATTCTTATGAAGTAGTCTTTGACTCCAAAACTAATGAAAAATCACCATGTAAGCTTAATTTTTGTTTTGTAATAATAAATTAAAAACATACCCCTTTGATGAAATCCAACAGTATAAGATAAGTTACAGTGCTCAGGTATGATTTCTTTTTGCTTGCATTCATGAGCAGCTCAATGACCTGCTTCTGTTCCTCATCCGAACACAGCAGCATTCGTCCAGAGCGGAAAATGGCACCGCACACGAGGATCTGGCCTAGAGCTACATCTCCAACTTCCTGAAAGAAACCAATTCTGTGAAAGCTTATACACTGTATGTTAGGTTTAATTAGAATACTTGAGATATACATTTAAAAACTAATACCTGACTATGGGAGCCATTTACGCTAACAATGTATATACTTTGTATATATTTTAAAATATGCTAATTGAGGCCTTTCATTTGCTACCTCACTTAATATCTTAACAAAGAAATATTTTTCTTGTCTTGCTCCTTATTGTATTCTTATTAACATTTGTACATACATTAATTGTATACTAATTGTAACCTAAATAATCTGGACAACAATGATAAATCGATTGACATCTCATTTATGAAAATTTAAGAAGCGGTTCAGATGCTATGGTGGGTTAGACATAAATACTCACTCACATACATAGACTGCTAAAATCACTACCCTTCTGTTTGGCTTTGCCGTATTTAGGTAAAAAATGAACTAAGAACTTTTTTGAATTAATAAAACATCAGTTCATTGCTAGAAAGTAAAAAGTATCACAAAGTATCAAGTAAACATTATCACCAAAGTATCAAAGTACTAATATGGGATAAATCTGCCTCTGTACTTTGTTTTTTTCTCTTAATTTGTTTGTGTTTTATTTGGATGAAATGTCAGATTCTAAAAATGTCAGACAAGTTTAAAATGCCAGATTCTATAAATGCCAGATTCTACAAATGTCAGATTCCAATAATGCCAGATTCTATTAATGTCAGATTTTTTTTGATATTGTCATTATTGAACTGATTCAGATTCTTACTGATCAAATTGTTGTTTTTGATCTTATGTCTAATTTTGATTGATGTTAATATTAAGAGAATTGAGATCTTTTCGATAGAAGTGAATTTATGGATGGATATATGATTTAGATTTAGATCTATTACTTTTTTTCTAATACTCGAAAAAGTTTTCTTTTTAAGTGATTAAAAAATATGACTTTAACTTTGTAAGTGTGTGTCTTTCTCTCTTATTTATTTTCTAATAATTTTGCCAAAATTGATACAGTCACGAGAGTGGGTAGGGGATAGGTAAGGAAACAACAATCCTATTGAATGGTGCCTTTATTACCAATTCAAGCAGTACTCACAATTGACAGCATCAGTCCTCTTTGCACTCCAACTGTCACTTCACTGTCAGGCCTGCAGAAACGTCACAGCACTGTCACGCACGCGGAAACGTCACTGCACTGTCACACGAACGGAAACGTCACTGCACTGTAACACGCGCGTAAACGTCACTGCACTGTTACACGCGCGGACTTCACTGCACTGAACACTTCACTTTTACTCACTACTTCACTTTACTTACTGTTTCACTTTACTCACTACTATTTTTTTTTCTTTTCTTCCTTCTTCTTCGGATTTCACTTTCCAACTAAACTGCCTCAGGCGGCGCCTTGTTCCGTTTATATACCCCCCGAATTCGACAAAATCGCATCAATGTTCGAAACTCAAATGACTAATTTTCTATCGCCTTCTCTCTCACTCATTTTCTGTCCCGTATTTTCTTTTCCATTTAGTCTAGTATAATCTAGAAACTTCTTTCAAAACTTCAAAAACACTAAGTGGCTGTGATTCGAACCAGCGGTCTCTAGATTGACAGTCCATCGCTTAGACCACTAGGCCAATCTTGTTCTGATGCTATTGACGAAATTTTCCTTCAGTTAAATTCTTTTTGTTCGAATTCGTGACGTTGACAATGTCATTCATCTCCTTACGCGACAATACCTTATCGAATAAAATAATATCTAAATGAGGTCTTTTTAAAATTTTGCATAAGTTGTTAGTATATTAACTTACTCAGCTAGCTTTTTAAAGTAATAATAAATTTACGAATTTTATATACATAGGTACTCGTAAGGTATTATATAGTCGATATAAAAAAAAACTGACATTTATGGAATCTGGCATTATTGGAATCTGACATTTGTAGAATATGGCATTTATTGAATCTGGCATTTTAAACTCGTCTGACATTTTTAGAATCTGACATTTATAGCCGATATCATTAATTTGTACCATAAAATTTTACAAAAAAACAAATACTTGTGGTATGTGAACTTACTACATGTGCAAAGTTTCCCAAATATATCTAACCAATCTTACTGTTATAGTGATAACAACTCGGACCAACAGCTTTACACAGTTACTATAGGATTTATAATCAAAAGAAAATTACTTACGCTTTTTGACGACTTATTAGCATGTAACTCTTTCTTGATAAGGTCAAGGAGTGTAGACACTGTTATTTTATTGAGTTTTGTCAACACAGTCACAAGTGTCGCGAAATAGCCCGTTCTCATATCAGGCACATTGGCGCCTAAACTTCTAACCAGTCTCTTCAACACATATCGAACATCTTTCTCATTCTGTAATAAATAACAAAAAAAAAGATAATGCTTGAGTTATATGAGGTCCATTCATTTTCCATTTCCAACCTGTAAGACTTCATGAAAACTAGAAAGATTTTTTAAGAAATAATAACATTCAATCATAACCATAACACACAATTGTTAAAATCTAACCTCACTATTTTGTAGCTGGAAGATAATCTTGACTCCACCATTAAGTTTCTCATCGTCTTTGGCTGCCTTAAGTAAATCAAATGCGTCCAAAACTGAAGGAGTTACTTTGGTTTCAGGTTCTGTTATATTTTGATCACTTTCTTCAATCATTTTCATTTGCATTGTTCACGATTAATTCCACATTTTAAAACGGCATACAAAAATCCGTACTGCGTGCTCCTCGTCCACGTTTATTTGACTTTGACTTTGAAGTTTGACAAATGATTTGACAGTGACTGTGTCAGCTATCCACCATAGACAAAGATTAATTTTTTTAAACTCTAGGATTTTTACAATTTCTCTTATCTGATAGAAGCTAGTTTTGGCTTAATCAAGTAAATTTTTATATCGAATGTCTAATTTTTATCGAAACCAAAGCCAAAAGCCCGCGTCTGTCACATCACTAGTCTCCAAACATGGCAGGCCGTAGTGGTTTTGACGATGGTAATCCCAGGTATTAATTGTGTTATATTAATAAGAACGTGATATTTGTAGAATTTTAAGACGCAGTAAAAGTCATTGATTAGTAATTTTTCTAAAAAAAATATTTTTTCGTGCTGCTATTCTTTATATACCGTTGTTTTTACTCCGCGATAACATTGAATAAAAGTGTGGTTTTTAGAAAAGCTAATGAATTTTAATCGGTTTGTAGTCTATTTTCTAGTGCCTAATGGCTTCAAAATGTATTTGATTATAATATAGACGGTGTAGTTTGTAATTTTAGGTTATAAAATTTCATGGTTTTGGTTATGCCTACAGGGACTTCGGTGGCGGCAGAAGGGCGGTCGGCGGCCGCCCGCTGCCGACCGAGCCCCCATACAAAGCTTACGTCGGAAATTTACCCGGTGGAATCATTCAAGGCGACATAAACAGAATTTTCCCCGTAAGTTTGTATTTTTGGTATTTGTGAGAGAAAGTACTTGTTGAAGTGATCACTAATGCGTCTTGTTTGTCTTTATAAACATGCATAATAATTGCGTTATCAAGTTCAAGTTCTATATTAATTCGCCTAGAAACAATGGATAATTAATAAACATTGTCATTTATTTATTTTTATTTATTTTATTTATTTATAGTGGTAAAATTTATTTCTTTTTTCTCTACCTATTACCTATTTTATTAATGATTAAAAATATGATATGAAGGTAAACAAATCTTAAAAAAGCAAATACTTTTAGGCACAGCTCATTACTATATAAAACTATAAATATAAATTTTGCTAGCAATTTAATGATTTTGCCATGTCTTTTACTTTCCAGGATTTAGCAATAAAAAATGTGCGACTGGTTATGGACAAAGAGACAGATAAGTTCAAAGGATTCTGTTACGTAGAATTTGAATACTTGGAGGATCTGATAAAAGCAATTGAAATGAATGGCGCTATAAATGTAGAAGGTAATATTATCAAAATTGATGTCGCTGAAGAAAAAAGAAGTGGGGGGTGAGTGTTTTGTAATTTTATTATATATTGTATACATTTTTGACTAAATATTAGAAATAAGGAGTGAGTATCACATGAGTATCTAATTGGTCTATTATAAAAAAAAAATAGATGTGAGGATACACAAACCTTTTTACCTCAACTAACTTTTATTCTGTGCTTATTGCTCGAAAAATAAAATAGAGGGTAATTTAGATAATATTATTTACAGAAAACAATCAAAATGGATACTTCTTGAATTGATATTGTGATTAGATTATTGTAATTCAGAATTTTGGATACTCACTGCTTTACTATCCTTTCATTGATGTACGAGTACTTGCTATTAGTTATAAAACAATCTAAAATGTACCTATTGCACAGTGTATGATAGCATATACACATATAGAGAAGGGTTGCTACTTATAGTGATTTGTCATAGGTGAAAACACTTGATTTTATATTTGTAAAAAATCTGCCCCCTAAATCAGTCATATATGAAGTATGCTACCAATTAAAAATGTGCAGTTTTTATTGCAATAATTGCCAAAAAAAAGACAGTATTGCTGAAATCAGTACTTAGCATTCAACTTACTATACTAACTGATTCATAGAGAATAGATTTTTTAAGAATATTAGTTTCCAATGAATCCTACTGCAGGGATTGGGCCTCAAAGGCCCTCGACCGAGAGAGTTGGAGTGCTGGAAGGAAGGCCTTTGCCCTGCAGTAAGACAGTATACGCTGAAAATTGAAATAGAATACTTTTCAGATAGAAACTGCGTCACACTGAAACTAATCATGATCTGAATTATTACTCTACAGCGGCGGCGGCTTCGACCGCGGTCGACGAGACGGCCGCGATGGCGGTCGCGAAGGCCGCGGGGGCGGCGGCGGCGGCGGGGGCGGCTTCCGACGCGACGGCGGCGGTCGCGGTATGTACGACCACTTCGACGGCCTCGACCGGCGCGCGCCCCGGCATCAGGGTGGAGGGTTCACACATGGTAACACCGCACCACTAACATTACGTTCGGAAGGTTGCCAGTTTCATTTACGACTTACTAATACTGCAGTAATCTAGTTATGTAAAAGGATCAAATCAATTGCTTAACCTCTCGTATGCCGTTGCGTAGATCTACGCGAGACACAATTGTTTAACTATTGTGTCTGATATATCGGCATTCAAGGTGTTAAATCAGCACTCATCAAAACAACATACATGACATATTTTTCTTGCCTAAGCAGAGGGGCCAATACTTGGAGATCATTTTAGAGCAATACCGCATTCATGTTTCTGTATTTGGCCTATTTTAAACTAGCTACTAATAATATGTGATGTTTTTTCTTTTTAATCTATTATTTTACGGAGGCTTCAGTTCACTTGGTGTGACTCTGCCAGCCTCATGGTTACTTCAATGAAGTATTAATGTATTAAGTTGTTTTACCAAACTACATATATTAAAATCTTTTATAAAACAGTTGACTTTTCACAAAGCCCGAGTGAATTTACCATTTCTGACTAACATTATAGAAAGTGTAACAAAATATATGGAAATTATTTTAAGGGAACATTCAATTCATGATACTAAACAACTTTTCCCAAGGAACACATATTGAAATAGGTTTTCTTTTTGCTTTTTGTACAATGCATTGATCAGCTGATAGGTCAACTGTAATTCAGAATTATGTTTTATATTTCAATATATTATTATTAAATTCCTTCTTTCTTTCATGTATTTATCACACGAAACTGGCGCCCATCCAAATGTGTCATTTTATGATAATTGTTATGTAATGTTGCTCTGTCACTTATCAGATAACCTGATGATGATTCATTACTCACAATCATGGATACAATTTGCCAAAAGTAACAATTCATAGCAATTATTTTTTATACATTATAATAAATGTAAGGTTTGTGTCATACATATGTTCATTGTACATTTGATTTCCGCTTAATTCAGTAATTGTAACCCATCTTACTTGCATGTTTCATAAATCTACTTTTAATCAACAATGATGAATAAATTTATGTGAGTGGTTAAAAAAAATACACATGGTGTGTATTGTGTATTGAAATGTTTATGCTCAACAGAAAAATTGGTGTTTTAAAGATGTTACAAATGCTGTGTATAAGTCTATCTGGAGATAAAATGAACACAGGAAATTAATATTTATTGCTGTGTAGTACTTGCTTGGGATGCAATTTAATCAAAGTCTGTCATTAACCACTTCATATAAAGACTGCTGAGGAGTAATATCTCAAAGTGACACTCTGTTACTTTCGTCTTCCGACGATTCTGGTAATGGTTTGCGCTCGATTACTTTGGGTGTAAGCTGATATTCATCTGTTCCATATCATGGTGCTCTTATTCATCTCAAACTTACTCTTATTTATTAATTGTAATTAAGAATATTATGGGATGCTTGAATTTTAACAGTTAGAAACATATTTTTATCAGCCGCAGGAAGTCCACTGCTGGCAATAGGCTATTTAACTCAAGTTAAAGTTGAAGTTAGTTTTTTTTTTACTTTTACTATAAGTCTCAAATTTACTTTGGGGCTAGCTCAATCTGTGTGATTTGTCCGTTTATATTTATTTACCATATGTTTTGGTTTGTTTGAATAATTTGCTAATGCTCTCGATCGGAATTTGCTCATATTAACTAATGAAGTTAAACATCAATCAAGGTGAGTGGAAAACGCGGGAATCGTAAACTCATTCTTTAGGCTTCACTGACCAGAAAGGCAGTGACGGGCAGCGCTCTTTCATTGTCAAAGCGCATATTCACTTTTATTTCTATTTGCGCAATGCGTTGTATAGCTTGAATGATACAAAAACCTCGCGACTGCCAGCGGAAGGGGCGGAGTTTTTTTTTTTTTAAATATTGCAGTTCATAGATAGAAATAGAGGTGACTATATGGTTTGACAGTGAAGTAGGCTGCTCGCCGTTGCCGCTCCGGTGTGAATTAAAACAGTAAGTGAAGTGCGTGATTCTATACAGTTGTCAGTCCTTTTTTAAGTCCCCTGTTGCTTAGACCTTTAACAGGCCTACATACATACTACTATAAAATATTCATCATCATCTTCCTCGTCTTTTCCGTATTTGGGGCTCTGTATATCAATATTCTCCATTTCTTTCTATCATGAACCATATTTGCACCAGCTGGCCCTTGTTCCTGTCCTCGCACATTCGTTCCACGTTTTTCTGGGCCTTCCTTTCCGTCTACAATCATCTTTGGTAAAAATATTCTTTGGTAAGCAAGCTTTGGGAAAAAGGGATTGGTCACGTCATGAAACTTCCCACAGACCATCTCCATGGAGTCTCGTAACGAAAATGTTTATTTCCATTGAACGAAAATAAAACGTTTTTGCTGAATATTCGGTAAAGGTTTAGCCTATGGTAAAATTATTTTGTAAGTTTGTCGAACTGATCAATTGACAAAGGTGATGTAAGTTGTACCCAAAACAGGAGAGCATACATCATGCATGAAAAGAGTAATGAATGTTGATAAAGCAAAAGAGATTTGCAAGGATCGTAGTAAGCGCAGATCCATAGTCTCTGCCTACTCCCTTAGGAAACGACGTACTTTTATTGTATGTATGTATATTTTTGTATGTTATGAGATTACTAGCTAGTTCGTGTCTGATAGATATTTATCGATAACAAAGAGTGATTTGCTAAGGTGCCTATAATTTTATGACTGAAAGTTACTCGAAATAAATGTATTTTTTTATTTTATAATGTCTCGAAATAAGGTGAAGACATGCGGTTTGGTGTTTCAGAGCGCGAGCGAGGCGGCGGCGGCGGAGGCCCAGGCGGCGAGCGGTGGGACCGCGAAGGAGGGCGCGGGGAGCGCGACCGGGACTCGGGCCGCGGGTCGCGGGGGCCGTCCGAGGAGCCGCGGGGGGGCGAGTGGGGCGGCGGCGGCCGCATGCGGCCCGGCCCGGCCGCCGGCGGGCCGCCCGCGCCGCGTGCTGGCGGCCCGCCCGGACCGCCCGGCGGACCGCCCAGACGCAATTTCGATGATATGCCCCCTTCGCGACCCGGTCAGTATCTTGTTACTGCTCGTTGTTTTTTAGGGTTCCGTACCCACCTATATTTTTGACTAGAAAAGCTACTGACCTAAATTGGGGAGATGACTGGACCCGGTCGGTAGCTTTTCTAGTTATTGCTCGTTTTTTTATAAGGTTCTGTTTCCAAAGGGTAAAAACGGGGCTCTATCTATTACTAAGACTCCGCTATCCGTCAGTCACCAGACTGTATTTCTTGAACTGTGATAGCTATACAGTTGAAATTTTCACAGATGATGTACTTTTGTTGCTGCTATAACAAATACTTAAAACAGAATTTAATAAATATTTAAGGGTGGCTTCCCACAGGGGCTTTTTTTGCCGTTTTTTGCTTGATATTAATATGTTTGAGATATGGTACATGTTTGAAATATACACAGAATATTCAGTTGTGTATTTACTTTAAAAATAAATAATTTAAATAAGGGGGCTCCCATACAACAAACATGATGTTTTATAGATAGTGGTACGGAACCCTAAGTGCGCGAGTCTCACACTTTGCCGGTTATTATGAATTTACAGTATACTTAGTGTTAGTCCATCGCTAGTGTCTTTGATTTCGTTTTACGTGGTGAATCAGTGTCAGAGCTTGAAGGTACAGTGGGTAGGCCGATCTGATCAGCAACTTGAAATGACATTTTTACTGGTACATTTAAATTTCGATAACCACATGTTGGATGTAAGTTTTCTCTGAAGTAAATCAGCATATTTTTATCTTTATCGTCTTTATTAATTAATAGCGATAATGTTATCACCAAGTGATTTCCTTGTCATAAACAGTAAAATAAAACACAAGATGTTGTCTATGGTAGGGGAAATTTGTTGAAATAATGTCGATTCAAAGTTTATTTTTTCGTGACACATACCTTAAAACCGGCTCTAGTTGTGATTTGTGATAAAGCTGATACTACTACACTGCAATAAATTTCGTGTAAGTTTAAAACTGTCATCAATAGATGCACATAAGATAAAACTTCTTTATTGCAAGCACCAACTAAGTCGTTATAAACTGTATGAAAAAAAAAGGAGGGCTTTAAAGTGATTTATTCCAGCTAACCTTTAGGTAAATTAAGACTTAAAAAGGGAATTGGCGCATTACAGAAGCACAGTACTGCAAAACCGCGTGAAAGTAGAAAACGCAAATATGTACTGTCATCCATATGTATATAATAATAGTGTATGGGGCGCGTTTGAGGAGACCATCTAGCGGGTGGCAAGCCACCACCTGCTTACAATAGTCGGTAATCATGACTATGGCAGGTGACGTTTCTATTGCAGTATCCCAGCATCCATCCATCCCAATCTTATTCCATGACCTATAGACCTTTCCCTTTTTCTTGCAATAGATCTTTCTCCTGCCGAAACCTATTCAAAGGTATACCTTTTATAGGTATATTCAGGAATGGGTTTTAGCGGGAGCGCCACATTACATCAACGTCTCCAAAGGGCCTCTTATGTGTTGGATCTGTATTCCCACGCAAGCCTCTCAAAGGACCGGGTGAAAAGACCCTTGAATCTAAAGTAGTGTACATAGATGACAAGTCTTCAGTGCTGTCAGGCCTGTACCACTCCCCGTTTAGGTATCTAAAATCATCATCGTCATCATCAATTCAGCCGCATAACGTCCACTGCAGGACATAGGCCTCTCCCAACGATTTCCAAAATGACCGATCTAGAGCGGCCAAAATATACCTACATTATTAATATGCGCACGGCGACCACATCGAAGGGGAAAATTCAGATAATAAATCATTCGTGCAAAGTAATAAGAATGAAATTGGCTTGTATTGAATCTTTAGGTATCTAAACGAATAGGTGAGTTCCACGGAACAGATTTCTCTGTTCCGTGGTGAGTACTTCTACCTTACCATAGAGTAGATATTTCTTTGAATTTCTTTCCCTGTGGTGCTGTGGACCGTGGTGATGTGTGACACATCCACATCTTATCGGAGTTTAACATCTGTCGCATTTTCGCTCTATTTGTCAACTATTATAAGTTATAATAAGTTAATTATAAGTTTTTCAAGACTATACAAAGACTGCACAATGTGACCATTTTACCTATATATATAAGTGCATTAATTAGGGTTCAGTTTTACTACTTCCATATAACATTGCCCCATATATAGTGACAGTTAAGGTTGCAAGTTCCATTTATCAATTTGATGTATATAATGCAACTAGTATCAAATGTGAGTCTCAGTCATTAGTTCCAATTATCAATATTTCCCAAGGAATAGAGGGTGCAGGATGTTTTGGTTGGGTGATTTTGAGATTGAACTAATGAGGTTAATGAAAATATTTTTTTTATATTATTTAAATATTTAAGGTTGCTATCAACATTGGAATGGAAAAATATATTAAGGGTGATGTTTTATAAATGTGCTTGCAGACACAACGGGACGACCAAAACTGGTGTTACAGCCGCGGACGGTGAAGGAGCCGGTGAACTCGCTGGCGTCCACGTCGCAGACGTCGTCGATATTCGGCGGCGCGCGGCCGCGGGAAGAGCGGCTCAAAGAGCTCACCCGCGCCGACTAGACCTCTCCGCGCACTTGTGACTCAGACGAGCCCGCCTCTGGCCCCTACTACGTGTTCCCCGATATTTAGTGCACACTTAAATTGTATATGAACTCGATGGGTTTGTTAGGTTATGAGGTTGTAAATCATTTTTATCGTATATTTTGTTAGCTTTATTACGTGTATTGAGCTTGTTGTTCGCGGCGCGCCGCTCGGTTTGTTTCGCAGTATTTAAATTGCTAGCATTCGTTTTCCAACAATTGTCAAGGCTTAGTGTACAACGGCTTGCATAATAATTTCGTGTCTAAATTGAAAATGGATCATTTCTATCTTATTGTCTACTGTTACGAGACGTAATGCAAAAACGATTAATTATTATTTTACAATTCTGTATGTGGCGATTATAGAGCTTCGTAAATGATTCTCTGTTGTAATTGTTTTATCATTTATTGATTGTTTAGTTTGATAGGTCACGAAAATTAATCATTGAAGGAGTAATTATGAACATAATTTAAGAGTTGATAATGTGGTGATGTAATTACGGTGTCATTAATAAAATTAACTTCCACGTACTTGGATTTCTACTTTATTAGATATTGTGTAATGTAATAAGTTACGTGGCAAAGTAATAAAAAAAATCGCAAAATTGTAACAGAACATAGAAAAAAATAAATAAAACATGAATTCTTTGTAACCGAGGGTTTGTCTGCAAATATCTAAATCCAAATCCTAATATCCATCCTCTAATCTTTAAAATTAAATAATCCATAGGATAAATATCAGATTTATCGAATACCAAACTTCAGTAAATTTGAAAGGAATTCAACTAACATTGCCAGAAATGCCAGACGTAAAATGATCAGTCTAGTTACCATTTCGCTTGTCCAAATGATTGGACAAGTGAAATGGTAATAACGCAGCTTGATAAGAATAATTTGTAAATAATAATAACCGAAATACCCTGTAAAAAAACTAAATGCCATGAAATGTTTTTTGGAAAAGAGGAGGAACTTTGTGCCTGACCAAGGACATTCAGCCATACTCTTTTGTAAATGATTCCAAAAGCCCTTTACAAAATGCTAAGGCTTAAAACTTACTTTATAGCTATCATTGCAGACAATAGATTTTACTTGCTTTTCAGTAACTAGGTGACAGAAGACTTAGGTATCTGCCCATAGTGAAAAAGCCCATATTAAATTCTCAATCATTGATGTAATTTTTTAGGCGAAATACTGTCACTTATATATCAAGATCTTCATCTGGGTCCTCTTCATCCCAGTCGTCCACAGCATCAGGTTCATAGAAGACCTTGCTCTCTCCTTCATTGATCTTGCTCATGTATGGCAACTTTAGCTTGTATTTTTCCAACTTCTCTGTTTGGTCTACCTCAATCTTAAACGTTGTCAGGTTTGCTGGTGATGGCCTCACGGGTTCATCGTCTTTTTTACTTTCTTTAATGACTGGAGTACATCTCAGAAGACCAGCTTTACTATCGTAGGATAAAATTTCTTCGCTTCGTACAATCTTCCCGCCTTTTTTCAATTTCACTCTTATTTTATTGTTATCTGATGAATCATATGAGACTACTGCACTGGCAATGTGGTTCATCTGTAGTTGTAATTTGGGAAACGGCAGACAGTCCATGTGCAGCACCATAACAAGTTTATTGACGTTATCGTCGCTGGAAAGCCTTCTCAAACATTTTAGACATTCATTCCAACCTAAACTGAGGCACATTTGATTTATTGAATCTATAACCACTGTACATTTTGTATTGACATATTTGTAGTACTGGTCCGCGCTGAATTGTTCATAAAATATAACATTGGTATGAATTTTGAAGACATTCCTCCACAAACAAACAGGTTGTTCAAAACAGAACACGTTCAGGGAACTTTTCTCCGGCTGTGCGATGTCCAGAAGTAGCGGTAATATGTTTTTGTTGTTATCATCTTCTATTAATATTATCGGTGCAGATTTTAATTTAAATAAGGTCATTTTAAGAAAAGAATACGAAATAACCACCACAACAAAATAAAAGTTTTGATTCCTTTCTTCGAGTTTGAGGTTATGTAGTTGTCAACGTCACTGTCGAAACGTGATATTCAAAAAGTCAGTGTCATTAATAACTGCTAGAGATAACTTTATACTGCTTAAATCCATGTTCTTTTACCCGACTGCCATGCCAAGCCAAGAGAAGGTATCATGTTTTTTTAGTAAATTGCAAGGTGTATACATACATATATCGCATACGCTTTTGAGTCTATTGCCGCCTGCAGATATGATCCTGTTGAATTTTTAACCGACTTCCAAAAAGGACGAGGTTATCAGTACGTCGCGAATTCGTGATCTTTTTTTATGTATGTATGTTCACCGATTTGGAAGACGTTTGGACTGATTTGGAATATTATTTTTTTGTCAGGTGGTCTCATAATTTTTTTATCAAAATCGGTTGTGTAGTTTGGGGGTGAATTTGGTTTTTAGTTAGAAAAATTATTTATTCTAGAGAAGATTCATGAACGATGAACTTTATGGGTGGTTTACAATTATTTATACTATTTAATTTTGTTCCCTTCGCTAGTGGTTTCGTTTTGTCTGTGGTGTGATTATGAGGGAGGAGATAAGCAGCTAGCCTTTTCGCCCCGATCTGCTTGGATGAATGTATTTTATGCATTGATAATAATAGGATAAAACATGTTGGGCGCGGGCGGTAGGATAAAATAATAAACAACACATGTTTAATTGCTTAACTTATAATAATTCTTAATTAAATTATCTAACTACATACCTACCTATTTACTTTTATTTTTCTTAAGAATATATTCTTTGATGTAGAAGTCGGAGAATAAAAATAAGATAAATATATTGTGTGGCAGAAACATGAACGATATCCACTTCGGGTACTCGCAGGACGGCTCGAACAGCACGTGGCCGAAGTGCAGGATCAGGAGCAAAAATTGCAACTGAAAAGAAATATACATTTTGAAAAGATGTCAGGGTAATCAGGTAAGCATAAGCATACGATAGGGTATTATCGTAGGATATGGCTGTCTACATACGCACATGCTACGGCATGGGTAATGTTGAGTGGAAAAAAAACCCGGCCAAGTGCGAGTCGGACTCTCGCACGTAGGGTTCCGTACCATTATCCATTACCATGTTTTATGGGAGCTCCACTTAAATATTTCTTTTATGAAATTCTATTTTTAGTATTAGTTGTGGATAGCGGCATCAGAAATACATCTGTGAAAATTTAATTTGTCTATATCACGGTTCATGAGATACAGCCTGGTGACAGACAGACGGACGGACGGACGGAAAGTGGAGTCTTAATTAGTAATAGGGATCCCGTTTTTACCCTTTGGATACGGAACCCTGAATATGGTTCATTTTATTAACGGCTATTCGAAAATTTCAAACTAGTCTATCTAGGTAGTTAGCGCAAAGGACAGACAGACAAAACGAAAAGCAACTTTATAATTAATAGAACATCTGTATCATCAACTTGTTTGGTGTCTGAGGATGCCTCGTGGAGAGGCGAAACACGTGTCGCGTATGCGGTGTCTGATGTTGCTGCAGCCGCAGCAGATGCAGCAACATGGGAGGGAGCATGCATCAGCTGTTGGTGGCGGGTGCACACGGGCTGAAGGTGGCAAGTATGTATGCTGGGACTAACAGTAGTAGGTGGGTGTCGGCCGCAATAGTTTGCATAAACTAACTGGTTGCGGAATCGCACAAAGTAATTCAAATCATATACTATGTAACTTTGACTTCCGCAAAGTAACACTTAAAAGTTGAATCTATTAACTATCTGTATAAATTTTCCGTATACATAATTGGTACTTAAATAAATAATAAATAAATAGAACATTTAAACCGTGGGAACATCAGGACACTCTATAAAAGTTATGTAACAACTAAACAGTTCCCTTCAACACAGGTTATAACAGATAGTTATAAATAGGATACACTTACAATTTGCAACTGTGTGATGTACTTCTTCCACCACTGGCGCACCCACTGCGGCCTCACGATAGAGATCAGGTAGTAGGTGTACATGACGGCGTGCACCATCGAGTTGATGAAGCCCAGCATGATGCCATGCCCTCCTGTAATCGAGATTTTATAAAATTTGCACTATAGATATAAGTAGGTACCTACGTAACGTAGGAAGGTGTAACGCGACCGCGATCTCCCGATTTCGCAAGCAAAGATATACAATATGTAACAAAAACCCTGCATCCTTGTAGAAGCAACTCACGACCGTCAATATGAACAACTTTTCCTATGGGACCATAGCTTGAAACTCGAAAAAAAAAGTTGTCATTTTCATACAAATGTTTTCGACCGGCCCGGCAATTTGTATGAAAATGACGATTTTTACAGGGTTTTTGTTACATATTGTAGATACCAACGAGGTAGGAAGCAGTGCCTTAAATAGCATTTTCTGCGCCCTAGCTACAGCTTCTATAAATGCGCCCTTGTTTTTTTTGATATTATAGGTACCTAGAGCAATGATATGTATAGGCACAGAATAAGTACTAGTACTCACGTAGTATAGGCCTAGTGCATTTCATTCAGGATGATAAAATAAAGGATTTGGTGTTGGTGAACTATCTAATATTTTGGAAGAAAAATCTATTCATTTAAAGAACTGAGCCATAAAAAATGAGCGCGATGTTTTATCTAATTTAATAGACTTTTTGATGATACTGGCATGTAGGTACGTATGTTTTGGAACTTGGAATCGAGCAAATAGGAGCGCAGAGGGAACTTATCAGGATCAGGAGCAAACCGAAAACATAATAGTTCTGCCTGGTCTAGCCATCATTTTGCGCCCCCCGCCGGTGGCACGGCCCTTATATTTACGGCACTGGTAGAAAGAGTTTCGTGGTAAGGTCCAGGCCACTTTTAGTGTGACGGTGCGTGAGAAGGTGAAAAAAGGGGAATGAAGTAATTGCTACCCGCATCGCCTATAACTAATTCGGATTTTCGCCCGTTCCATCGATCGGCTTTTATGATCTGCGCGGAAAAAGAAGCAGCCGGTACATTGTAGGTTTTCTTCCGAACATCATGAAATAAATAGTAGATAGTGGAACTATGTAAATTTCTTGGCACCATAATTGATGAACACTTAAACTGGAAGGCTCACGTTGAACAAGTCTGACTAAATAAATTCACGTTTGCTTTAAGAAGGCTAAGACAAACAGTCTCGATGGATACAGCTATTACCGCTTATCATGGCTATGTTTCGTCGGTGCTCAGCTACGGATTAATTATATGGGGAAACTCGGTTCACATTGAAAAAGCATTCAAAGTCCAAAAAAAATGTATACGTGCCATTTGTAATACTTGGATCGATGATAGCTGTATACCACTCTTTAAAAAATTAAACATTTTACCTTTGCCATGTCAATACATTAAGGATATCTGTATATTCGTAGTAACACACCCACAATTTTGGCAAAAAAGAAGTGAAATAATTACAAGACAAACACGAGCTATTATCATGAACAGATTGTATCAACCTGTATGTCACAAAGACATATACAAAAAGAATGTTTTTAATATGTGTATATATTTATTTAATATGTTACCTGAAAATATTAAAACACTAAAAGGCACAGCGTTTAAGACGACACTAACGAAATGGCTGATGGAACAATGTTTTTACTCCATTAGTGAATTTGTAACCTATTGCAAATCAAAACGAAATATTAAGCTTTGATATTATTGTAACTTATATACCTAACTTGTATTTTTTAGCTAATTACTACGAGTTTAAATTAATCTTAAACGATAAAAATGTTTGCATACCTGTCTGCAGGTTTATAAAATGTACACACTAATATTTACTAACATCTCAGAAATCGATTGTATAATGCAAATAAACGATTCTTGATTCTTGATTATGATTGATGAGAAATGATTCACCTCCATAACGGTAAATGGTATGGTAACACTTAACACAGTAGATAAGCTTGAATTTGAGGGAGGCGCAATAAAGCTTGTAGGTACTTATCAAAATGTATGAAGGAGTACATGAAAGTTAATTGACTGTCTATTTTAAACTTGGATTGAACCTTGAATGTTGATATTCTAACCTCTACCGCGACCTATTTACGCACGCGAAGTACCGATTGCTCAAATGGGTGTTCAAGTGTGACCACTGACGACGCATCAACTCATGAATTTCTACAATATAAGTACGTGTATTGTATCGCAGATACGGATATGGAAGTGCTCGTTGGCTTGGTAGGAGTAGGATTACTAGCGCTTCCGCAAGTTAAGCAACCCAGAGCGTGGTCCGCACTTGAATGGGCGATCACTAACCACATAAGTGGTATAAAAATGGTCAGGCTCCTTCGTGCTTAAAAAAGGAATATAAAGCCGTTGGTCCCGGACTCCCTGCTGTTCTAAATCATTATATGGTAGTCGTAAACCTACTTATGTCTGAATCTAGGGGGTTTAAACCCCCCACCGAAATCTCAGAGCCAACCAAAGAGAGCATTACGGGGGGGGGGGTCAAGGAAAGTCTCACCAAATCTCACCTGGGGGAAACCTCACCTTTGCTTGATCCCCCCTCCCATAATCACATCACGTAATTAATGGACGCCCCCTTTGGTTGGCTTCTCTCTCTATCTCTGGCTCAAACCCCCTCCGAAACAGATTTCTGGCTACGGCCATGAGATAATCTGACACCAGTGTTGGGCCATAAATAACACCTACGAAAAACTAACAAAACGTTGCAGATTTCGACAAAAAACCACAAGTTTATTATGACAATACTTATACACAATTATTATGACAATACAATAAGTTTAGTAAGACAATCGTGTATCTTTTTAGTTTAGTTTTTCTTAGCTTTAAGGAGTTTAGTTTCTCTCGTGATATTTTCATTGATCCATGCAAATAATAACGTGTACGTAATAGAGAACTAAAGTTCCTTGAGGCCATGCTTTGAATAAGTATTAGGTAGGTATGTCGATAGATCTGATATGGCTACTTGTTCTTGAGATGTTCAGATTTTCATGCATTACTTATAAGTTTTGCCAATGCAATCGAATATACTAAACTCACTGAATTTTACTTTGCCGAGTAGTTTTCTTTCTAACGTAATAATTTATAGACCGTTACATATACTTAGTGCGAAACAAAACGACCGAACCGACTACTAGAACTGATATGTTCAATGTTAAAGAATATACCTTAGAGGTATTACATACTGTAACCACCTGTAACAGAGAAGTGGTTTTGTTACCCGACTACTGTAAAGCTAAGAGGAAGGGTAATAATGATTTTAGCAGTCTATGTAATAGGTTGGGGAAAAAGTCTTTTCGGATTTTATATCAAAATTCAAAACATTTTTTAATATAGTTTATTTACATTTAACTAAAGTATGTAGGTACCATTTGTTCGATAACTTTTTGCCATCTTATAGGTAGGGACATGATCCCATTGCTATAGAAATTTTGGGGCTTTTGATCAAAAAACTGCGTCAAGTAGTTTTGGCAGTCGTGATGTTAACCTGACACTACCTAAAGAATTCTGAAGAGACCGAAACAGGTGGAAATCTGAAGGTGCCAGGTCAGGACATACGGCGAATGCATTAACACCTCCCAGCCAAACTCTCTTAATTTTTGCTGAGTGGTTAAAGATGTGTGAGGTCTAGCGTTATCATGATGAAAAACCACACCCCTTCTGTTGATTAATTCCAAACTTCTTGCTTTAATCTTCTCAGTTGTTCGCAGTAGAGTTCTGAATCGATGGTCCTGCCTGGTGGTAACAGCTCATAATGAATAATGCCCTTCCAATCCCACCACACACACAGCATCACCTTGTTGCGAGTTAACCCGGGTTTCGCCACAGTCTGTGAAGCCTGACCGGCCTTTGACCATGACCTTTTTCGCACGTTCTTGTCGTACGTGATCCACTTTTCAGCACCAGTTATCAATTTTTTCAAAAATGGTTTGGTCTCATTACGTCGTAATAAAGAATCACAAATGAGTACGCGGTTAATTAGGTTTCTTTCAGAGAGCTCGTGAGGTACCCAAATGTTGAGCTTTCTTGTGTACCCATTTTTTTTCAAATGCGCCAAAACTGTTTTGTGGTCAATTCCCAGTTCTTCAGCTACGTCGTAACTACTGATATACCGATCTTGCTCCACTTTTTCAAAAATAGCATCTATTTTATCCGTAACAGGGCGACCAGAGCGACGTGCATCTTTGACATCAAAATTTCCGGATTGAAAACGCTTAAACCAAATTTGTGCTACTCTCACAGCAAGCTATTTCGCGGCTTGCGTTGCATTTTTACCTTTTTGGTAGTAAAATTTTAAAATGTATCTAATTTCTTTATTAGATTTACTCATCTTGACGGTAAGAAAAACAAATGAAAATCACGCATTTTCCTAATTTGAATTTGGAATTATCTTCTTTAAAATTTAAACTTTTAAATGATACCAAAACCAGCCTGGTACGAAAAGTATAGCCAAAGTGGTTTTATTACAAGTTCATACATACTATATGCGAAAAGACTTTTTCCCCAACCTAATATATATGTATATGGGTGTGTACGTCTGTTCCACCGTAGCATCCGAATCGCTTGTCTAATTTTGACAAATGATATGTCAATCGTTAATTGCCGTAGTCGGGTATAAAAAATATTTTTACCCGACTACGGCAAAGCCAAGAGGAAGGGTAATGATTTTAGCAGTCAATATATTATGTATATGGGTATTTATGTCAGTTCTACCATAGCATCCGAATCCTATATAATCCCGAAATGTGTTATAATTCTATGATCCGAATCGCTTATCCAATTTGACAAATGAGATGTCAATAGATTCATCATTTAGACCTACAATTTTTTTTATGATCATTACTGTCCGGGTGACAAAAGCTACAATTTGAATACAACTACAATAAAAGTATACCTATGATAAATGTTTCATACAAATAAGTGTGTCAACAAAACATTTTTTATTTCGATATCGAGTGGGGTATCAAGTGAATGGTCTTAATTAGCACATTTGAATAATACAACATGAAACGGACATAGGTACCCGTAATAAATCGAAACACGGGCTAAACAAGAATATAGTATACTGAAATAAAAATTACAGTCACAAAACAAAAAAAAAATCGGCATTTCCACACAAAAGTGTCCAGGCTGTCCCAATTTAATTTCATTATACTATAGCGATATAGTATAGCCCGTGGTATGATTTATAACGAGTGTATCCCTTCAACGTTGTATATACATTGTTGCCTATAAACGGCTCCCTTAGTCGAGTATTCGTTTTTAGGGTTCCGTAGTAAACAACGAACCCTTATAGTTTCGCTATGTCTGTCTGTCTGTCTGTCTGTCCGTCCGTCCGCGGCTTTACTCAGCGACTATAAGTACTAGAAAGCTGTG
Source organism: Acrobasis suavella (assembly GCA_943193695.1). Lineage (NCBI taxonomy): Eukaryota > Metazoa > Arthropoda > Insecta > Lepidoptera > Pyralidae > Acrobasis > Acrobasis suavella. The sequence continues at coordinate 11,384,887 of OW971948.1, forward strand.
ATTTGGCATGGTTATGTAGATTAATCAAGCGGAAAAAGTGGTAACATAAAATATTAAAAAAAAAAAATGGTAACATAAAATATTGAAAAAATTTTTTTGTATGTATCTCCCTTACAAGTAACGTGAAAAGTCATTTTATTTTTCTCGACTAACCAATTATGTGGGGTATCGTTGAATAGGTCCTTGTGAACACCGTTTTTCGATTTAGATATTTTGTTTTAAAGTGAAATTTTTTGTCTCTATCTGCTAAACGGTTATATATGGACACGTGAAAAAATTCTAGTAATATAATTTATATATATAACAAAATAAAAAGGATAACTATCAGCGCTAAGAAGAGTTTACAAATTAAAAAAATATAGGCGATCAACTTATAAAATGTAGGTACTTGGAAAAGGAAAATGTCATACAAATTCAATAGAAAATTAGTTTTTAGACGTTTTAGTGGCTTGAACTCAAAGTTGGCATTCGTAACTACGGAACCCTATACTGCGCGTGGCCCGACACGCACTTGGCCAATTATTATTTAAACGTGATCTTGTGTTTCTATATCGAGTGGGGCATCAAATGAAAGGTTTCATTTCAAAAATATATAAATTGTTAGCCGTGTTCCGTAGTTTTTTTAAAGGTTTATCTTGTTGTCTTATCGATCTATGGAAATCAGACAAATCTAGGGGTAGAAAAGTCAAGAGGGTTTAATATCTACTGTCTTTAGGATAAGTGTAATTCTACAGATAAATTATCACTTCTTTAGCCCTAACGGGGTTCACAGGCGGTATAATAGGGTATATGCATGAAAAAAATATTTTTTATCTAACTAGTTTTTCCATAAAAATTCAAAAGTAAATTATTGACAGTAAAAACAAAATAAGAATTGGTTAAAAAACGAACGAGATTTAACAATTTTACGAAAATATGTCTATCTCACTTTCAAAAACGGTATTTTCTATGACAAATGTATAGATGGTGTGGACGACTTCTATTTCTAAATGAAACTTTAGTATCACATGTTTGTCGCTGATTAAGATGCTTTATAAATTCTTTCATATTTGTTTACTGTGGTTTATAATAATTTTCTGATATCGTTTATGGTGAAAAAACGTGGTGAAAAAACCTGCATAGTGACAGATTTATTATCGCAAACAAAATTTAAAAAAAAAACCCTTAGAAACAAGATACGAGTTAGAAACTTGTTCATTAGCTTGTTAAGTAAATGGAAAATGTACTTAATGGTACTTCATTCCTGTCAAAGTAAGTAGTAAATGTGTGTGTTTGTTTCCACATAATGCCGATAAGAACCTGATTCTTGATATTATACAACCAGTAGGCAAAAGACTTTCGGCTTACTTGATGATAGTGGTCGTAGCTTATGGACTAGAGTCCATAGCAACAGAGTGCACAGGAGCGTTGCCGATAATATCATGCCAACATTGGTGTCAGATTTTTCAAGGGGCTAAGGGCAGGCCTGTATCACACCCGTTTAAGTATCGAAAACATACCTATCTACATTATTTCTATGCGCGCGGCGAACACTCCGGAGGGGGAAATTTAGTTACATGAATCGCTTGTCTAGAGTAATAAGAATGAAATTGGCTTGCAATGGATGTCTAGTCTTAGTATCTAAAAGAAGAGGGGAGGAGTTCTGTTTCAAGCTAAATTAAACCATAGCTCCAACAACATCAAGTAGATATTTCTCTGAATTTCTTTTCTAAGTAAGACTTCAGCTGTACGTGGGTACTAGTAGGTACTTATTCTATGCTAAAGGGCTATCCTATAGGTATCTCACACCTAATTCAGACTGTTCGAACCCCTCCCCTCTTAAATGTCACGCCTTTTTTCCTATCCTTTTATCACGTAGTGTCACATATGGTATGCATCTAGCCTTCCCACCATCGTTGTGATGAAATTCCAAAATTCAAAATTTCAATGTTTCTTCAGTACTAAATTAGACGTCAGGCACTCTTACACGAAATATGTGGATGGCTACTTATTAGGCATATCTGCTACTTGACGACTGACATCTAATGATGGCCATTAGAAATGGCTTTCGGAGCATGGAGAATCTCGAGATATTTTTTGGTACCAATTCCTATGAGGACCACGCCTGAGGCTTAAATGCATACTCAATATTATATTTTGGTAACAATTCCTATGAGGACCACGCCTGCTGCTTAAATGCATACTAATATAAATATGCAAGATTTTACCTGGAACATATTTTGTGCCTATGTACCCTAGCAGGCACATGCCCAGGTGGTGGTACACGTGCAGGAACGACACCTGGGAGAACTTCTTTCGTAGCACGAAGAACACCTGGTGAAAATATACAAAAGTTATTTAAATTTGACTTGCAGCTGGTCTCGGGTTAGCACAGGCGTAGGTTGTAAAAATTGCATGGTAGTAACAAACTTCCTACAACGTTATTTCCGGAAAATAAAGAATAAAGTTCTGCAAAATGTAAACGAAACCCTAAGTAGTTGAGCTTAAACAGACAGCTGGTTTGAATATAAATTATCTAATAATCATAATCAACATAATAATCCAAACGTTCTGGGTCCGATCCCCAGACAGAGCAACTTGGAAAATGGCCTTTTTCAAATTGTCCTGGGTCTTGAATTACAATCTTACTCTAATTTTTCTTTGGGGCTAGCTCAATTAGATAGATTTGTCCATAAGTATGTATGTATGTACCATCTGCATCACCTGTCGGTTGACTGGTTGAGAAAGCCCAAATCTTTAAGACCACCGTTTACAATCTGTGTAATAAATAAATCATCATCTAATAAGTAATTATTTATTATTAGTGAGCGAATAATACCGAGTTTTAAATAGTGAACTCTTTATAACGCGTTCAGGTTTACAAAGAAAAATACTCGTAAGGGACAAAAAGAACCCTGTTTTTTTAAACAAAATAAATAAAACACAAAAAAAAGAAAAGCTTTTATTAAGATTGCGAGGAAAAGTTTTATTTAATTATCTCCTAGCGCTGGTGCGACTGTAATTCTTTACATTTACTTAAGTAGGTATTAGATAGGTATGTGAGCGGTGCACATTGGTTATAAATAGATATTTTTTATTGCTGTGTTTAATAAAGGATGCATATTTGCGATAGCAAACTTTCTACACCAGAATTTGGAAACAATAGCAACGCTTGCGAGAACGGGGCAATGTCAGAGGAACGGGGTCTGTCCGGCCCGGCATCCTGCGGCGCCGGCGCTGCGCCGGACTGACGGGAAACGGAGGAAATGTAGAATAGCTACGAGTCACGCTATAAATTGTAAGGACGTCACTTTTCATTTGCATTTATTTCAATGTCATTGATTTAATTTTAAGATTTAATTTTATTTGAAATAGGTACCAATACATTATTATAATATCCACATAAGTCACATGGTTTACGCTTTTCGTTATACTTCTACATGTTTTAAGTAGACTCACTTTTTACCCGACTGTGCTAGAATTTATGTTTTTCAAGAGAATGTATGTATGTACAAATTGGCTGGCACACTCTGCAGCCTAAACGGCTCGATGGATTTTAGCTTGAGAGGTGTCGTTGGATTTGTATTTACTGTGAGAGTAACACCAGGTATATAAAAAGGCAGTCGGTTTTTTTTAAATAATGACTTGTTACAAGTTACAAGCTTTTATTTAGTTTCACCTGCCCCGTTGTCTGTCTGACTGTTTGTAAACAAATCTTGCAAGTTTTTGACCCATTTCCCGGTTTCCGATTGAGCTGAAATTTTGCGCGCATATCACATGACACTGCAATATTATAATGACATTGGAGCTGACCTGATGATGGAGCTGAAAGGTGGTCATGGCACAAGGGCGGATCCAGCTTTGGTGCCAGAGGGGGGGTCACAGAGTCGTAATCAAGTCACAAGAAGTTATAATTTAATTTTTGTAATCATAGATATAAGTAAAAAGTAGGTATTTTATTAATGTATGTAAGTACTTACTGTAATTAAAAATACATATACTTAAATGACAAATGTGGAGGCGGTAGCGCGGTAAAATTCAAATTTTCGATGCGTTCGTTCTCGAATAATGCGTTTGTGATTATTATACAAAATATTATATTAAATAATTAAATATTGAAGGTACTTACATAAAATCTATATTGAGACAAAAATATATTTAAAAACATTATGTTTAACAATTTTAAGTAGCGGTCCACCTAGGTCCTTGACCCAGCCCAGGTAGGGGTCATGACCCCCATGACCCCCACTCCTGGATCCGCCCTTGTCATGGCATCTATGTGATAATTGTGATAAAACAAAATAACCCCTTCTAGTTTGGGTTCGATTGATTCGTCTTGAGAAGCATTCAACTTTTTAGGTTATTGTTTTAGATAAAAACTTGTTTAATTTTTTTTTAATCATTACTTGTGTATCAGTTTGTTTGACCTTTACCTCTGAACACCTACAACAGAATTTAAGCGGTTTTCATTATAGCGCAATGTTTGCGAAAGGTTTTTCGTGAAACCTTTGCATTCAGGACGTCGAAAGTGATCGGACTTTACTTTTTATTTTTTTATTATTTCGTCAAGAACTCTCGTACCTTTACACTTGACTTATTACCATTCTCAGAGTTAATCACAATTTGAGTGCTACAAGTGACAAAATTTATGTGCTCTTCCTAACAGAACCCACTTCCCCATTTTGTAATTAGGTAAGTATAGATCAACTAAATTTTGGACTAAACTGTTTAAAACCATTATTCACTGTCTTGTTTTTATGATTAGTAGATAATGGTTTGATCAAGTAATAAATACGAAAAAAATAAATGACATTGATTTAAAACAATTGAATTTAAAATTAATCTACGAACTAAACCAAAATAAAGACGTCTATATTGTTGATCTAATCTAAAAGATTTTGGCCATACGTCATGTTGCTAAAAACGCTGGCTGCGTTTCCTCTTAGAATAGCTAATTCATTTAGGAAAAAAGCAACCAGCCCACTCGTCATCAGTGGCGATGATCAGGCGTGGAGTTATTTGTTTGAGGAAGACCCTCGCCCTGGGGCACCATGGTCCAAACATTTCCACACCAAACGGCACAAATATATAATCCTTACTGAGTGACGTCGTTTGCGTTGCTTGTCAAGCTTGCAGCATCTTCGGCAGCCGATAGAGAAATTCACAATATATGACTGATTTAAGAGGGGGAATGCTTCCCTATACATATGCCAATGTCAACCATTCTTATATTGACCCCAGATGATATTAAATTGTAAAGGGCAGTCGTAAATGATGACAACGTCGCTTCCGACAGTGCGTTGACATTTTAGACGTACGACCTCTCGGCCATTCCTTTTTCCTGCTAGTTAAATTGTGCAATAGGTACGTATACAGGTAAGATACGCTATTGACTTTGGTTTCAGCAGTTTGAACTTCTGTGTGATTTCATTAATTAAACATAGATTCAAATCCTAACAATCAAAATCATTGTTTTATTTCCTTTATCAGTCTTCGAATGATGCTTTAGAAATCAGTTAATCGTAATTTTAAAACAATTTATCAATCAATTGTAATGATGGGCAACATTTCTAGACCCTTCCACAGGGCGACGAGCACCTAACTTGACACATTCCATCCCTAAACTGTGCTTTGGAATCCAAGATCCACTTTCCAGCTTATTCCACACAAGCAATGATTGCGAGAATCGTTTAAGTGGAGGAGAATAACTTGGACGATTAAATATATTGCCAGACGTCAGTTTCTTCGGGACTCCTTGACTACTTGTATGATAATTTTTCAAAACTAAAAACTTTACCCCCAGATAACACAACCGATTTTGATAAAATTTACTGGGACCACTTGACAAGTATACCCTGTGAGACCCTGTCAAACAAAAAAAGAATTTTCCAAATCGGTCTAGGCTTCTTTGAATAATCGGTGATACATTAAAAAAAAAACAATAGATCGCGACGAATTGATAACCTCCTCCTTTTTGGATGTTGGTTAAAAAGGATATTAAACGAAGTAATAGTGTGTATATGTGGAAACTTACTGTGTCCAGCAAATCGACGAGTTTGATCATATAGTAGAGCCACACTCTGTGCACGACCATCCTTTCAAGAGGCGTGTCGTCGTAGATGATCTTCTGACACCACAGGCTGTAGTAGCCAGACAGGTACAACCGGGTGAGACACTGCCAAAAATATATAGATTCACACAATAACTTCAACGCAGTATTATTTTTTGTCTAGTTAAGTAAAACATGGTTGAAAAGAAACAAATATAAAAGTACCTATACCGTAACAAGACAAAAACAAAACAGAACTTTCAGACGAAATATAAATAAGATCTTCTCTTTATCGTCTATTTGTATGTATCTTCCGAGATGCATAATGTCTATTATTTAGGAATATATGGAAAAATCTTAGGTAAACCTTCGTTGAGCAGGCAGGGCCCAGTGAAACAGGCTTCTCTATATTTGTAAGTCTTTAAAGTCAAAATCTCAGTTACTCATTTATTATTCGCTAACATGTTGCTTAAGGTGGCAAAATATAAGTGCAGTAATACATGTACCCATTTTGGGTGTGGCGATGCAAACATTGAATAGAATTTAACAATATTAGTATATGTACCCGTTAAATACATTTTTAAATTTTAAGATTATAATATATGATTTAAAAGTTTGATAAATTGACAAAAAAAGAAAAAAAAAGGTTAAAGTATGTCAAGGGCTATCATGCAGGTAAAAAGAAGTACGTAAGCATGCTTAGTCAAAATTCTTAGGTTCTAAAAACGTCCTAGGTAGTCAAAAAATAGGTAGCTACTTATCTATTTAGTCACATTTTTAGGTTTATGTAAGTCAAATATAGAACGAGAGATTGAGAACAAGTCACTGTAAATGTCAAGTATAAATGAGATGGTTAGTGAATGTGCTAAAGTTTATCATTTAGGTATTCGTCTACTGTGTAATATGCTTTTGAAAGTAGTAGTGATTTAACTTGTTTTATAAATGGAGTGTCATTTTGTTCATTTTTTATTGTGTCGGGTAATTTATTGTAAATTTTGATGGACATTTCGTACGGACTGGTTTGAAATATCTCTAGTCTAATTCTATTTTCAGATGTCAAGAGGTCTTTTTGGCGCGTATTTCTGTTGTGCGTGTCTTTAACTTATTGAAAAAGGTGAAAGTTTTTTCTGACAAACAGATATATTTCTAAGATATACAATGAGGGCAAGGTTAATATATTTTTCTCAAAAAATCCTTTCAAACATACCTACTCGTTTCTTTCCTCAATGTTAACACTTTTATATTACAAAGGAAAGGGCATTTAATCTACATTACTTTCTACATATACATTTTCATGTTATTATTATTTTTAATTTAAGAGAAAATTCAAGATATAGGTAGAGAGCGGGGTCAGGTATTTTGTTGGCTGATTGTCAAGATATAAACCGGCCAAGTGCGAGTTGAACTCGCGAAGGGAGTACGATCCGTACGATACAAAAGTCAAATGTTTTTATTATATCACATTTAAAATCCTCACAGTAAGACGCGAGTTTACTACTAATAGCGCTATCTAGTGGTATTTTAGTGAACTATTTTCCGTGAGTGAACATATTATATAGAGTTTACCACTTTATTTTAATTAATAGAATTCTTTAAGGTTTTCCTGCAATTTACAAGCAATTAACTATATTTTGTATATATTTTCAAAATTTAAGGCTCAGTGGTTTCGGAGATCCGGGGGGAAATGGTCACTTACTTCTTACTTCCATTATGAATAAAATTAAAAATATTTGTGAAATTAAATGAAAGTTTTTGCTTAAAATGCAGTTTAAATTGGATGGTACCAATAGCAATATGTACCTAGTCTCACCCATTTTGTCTAAACTTCAAACGTCATCACTGGCAAGCAACAGACATTAATATGGCAATTGAAACTTTTAATTTATTATATCTTGCTACATGCAATTTAATATTTTATTTATTGTCAACTATAAAATGTCAAACTATCATTATAATATAAGGGAATGTGCGGGTAAAAACTCTTTGATACTATAAAAACACTTCTTTACAAGCCAGTCCTAGAGTTTTTGTTTGAATAATTTAAAACTATGTATTGATTTGATATTTTTAGGCAATTCATTGTAGATTCATACAGCCATTTTTTCATTGTAGGATATATCAATCTGTTTGAATTTCTTTTATTGTACCTACTTGGCGAATCATGACTGGTCTTAAATAATTCTGGGTGTGATTTTACAAGTGAGCATATTTCGTATATGTACAGTCAGGCTTCAAAATTGGCGTCATAATTTCTCATACTAGATGTATGAGAAATTATGACTGCATTTTATACTCGGGAGACTTAATAGTTTCAGTGCTTTGGACAAAGGTCTACAGCTTGTCATAGATGTAACCCCAAAAGTATACACCCACTTGCCAGAATTTCATATGCCCGAATTTGATCTGCTATAATGGTCAACAGACCTAATATTGTTTCTCGTAATTTTATGTCATACTCGTTGTTTACTATATTAGTCACTTGCTAGAAATTTTATTTACCAAAATTCGCACATATGCTTTGTTTTGCGACAATTAATGCTGTATTAAGTTCTGTAGAATTTCCCCATATCGGGAGTCCATACCTGATTTAAGATGCTACATAGACATGATAGGTAAGTTTAGCGGTTCTCCTGCCTGTTATCCTTGTCAATCGTCTAAGAGCATAAGCAAATCTGTTTAACTTACCACACACGCTTTGTATGTGCTTCTTCCAAGTGCAATTATTGTTCAAAATGTATCCTAAGAATTCAAGTTTCTTCAACTGGTTGTCCTTTTTGTGTTATATTTAGATTTTCAATCTCACAATATGTCACCTCTTCATTCCTCACTATGAACTTCTTGTCGAGTCAAAATGGTTCCAGTATAGTTTCTAATTCAAATGCCATTTGAAACATTGACCATGAACTTTAGTTGGATGTAGTTTCACTCGGTTTAAACTATTATTCACATAACGGAAATTGAAAAGTAAGTTAATAATAGTAAAGTTATGTCTGCTTTTTATAATAAGACAATGTTTACTAGTATGACACTATTAGTTATCGTCTTGCAATATAAGTACTAACCTGCAGAGTTAAATATCCCGATAAGCAGATCTGTATAACGTTGTAGCAAATGATGAGTTTCTTGAGCTTGAAGGGCGGCCGGTTGGCCATGAAGGCGGGCCCCCACGAGCGCACGAAGCGGTGGTAAAGGTACATGATGGCCATGACGGGCAGCGGGCTCGACACCAGCGGGAACTCGCTGGTCCGGGGGTCTGGAAACGTGAACCAATAGACAACGTGGAAGAGACATACACGTAATAGTTAAATTATACGTAGATAAAATAAATGTTATTAATGAGTATTACAATATGTTAGTTTTAAGTAATTCCCACAAAATGCAAATTATTAAATTATATGTATATATATATATATATATATATATATATATATATATATATATATAGATATATAGATATATAGATATATATATGTGTGTGCAGCCGCCTGGATATTTGTATCGGTTATGAGCTATTTGATATAGATTTTTTTTGACAGTTATTTTAATTTCATTATACTACAGTGATCAGTAGTACAGCCTGTGGTTCGATTTATTACGGGTATGTCCCTTCCACGTTGTATAGTGTCTAACAAAATATTTAAAACTATTTTAGGGCGGAATTCCGTCCATGATACTGAACTAAATAAAATATATTTTTCTATTTATATTATTGTTTTTTGGATGATGTATATAAAATAAATATTTAAATAAATAAGGGACAAATAACACTGAATGAGCTAGCCCTAAAGTAAGTTCGAGATATGTGTTATGGGATACTAACTCAACGATGATAATACTGAAATACTTTCTATTTCATTAAAATAGTTTCTGTATATTTTGTTATCTTAATAGCTTATGGTGCAGACAGATCACCATGTTGTAAGAGTAGTAATTATTACACGCCCCGCGTATCCAAACCCACTCACATATTTACCAGAGTGTAATTTTTTGAGTTTGTGTGTTTTGTTCTTTCGCAAATGACCAACACTGTTCTAGTCTTCCAGCTGCCTAAAGGCGAGACTTTCGTGATTGCAGCCGGATCCCTAAGCATGGAGGAAGCTCGACATCGAATTTAACAAAAATATTATTTCGAAGGTAAGAAGGTAAAACATAAACAATTTAAATTGATATAATGATTAATGACCCAGATACAAATTGGTTAAAGCTTTTAATAACTACCACCAGCTTAATTTAACATTAGAGTTATCGCGCACGTTGGTTCTTAGAATATCGTGTAAAGAAACTAGGAAACAAGTCGCTTCGTCGTCTTAAAAGAAAAGGAACCAAATATCTCATAGAAAAGAGTTCAACGGGCCCTCGGATGGCTCGGGAGAAACTGTTTGATTGAAGGTCATCTAAAATGTGGGAAATTCGAATGTTAAAACTATCTATTGTTATTCATTGTAATTTTAAATCCCGCCCTAAAAAGAAACCTCAAAAAATCTCTGCTCAGACCCTAGTCTTGATGGCAGAACGACGATCCATGACGCTGCAAACTTCCGAAGACGCTGAGTCGTATTGGCGGCTCAACAGAAGAATTCAAAAGTCCTTGCGACACGACATTTGCTTCTCTAATACGAATTGTATTGAGGAGACGATAGAATGAAATAAAGGTTCCAAAGTGTTTGCAAGGACTATGTCTACTGGGCAAAGCCGACTGACTAAGCTAAAGACGGAGGGCGGTAACATGGTGTCGACCAAAGATGGGGTGCTGGCAGAGATCGAGAGATTTTATGGGCAGTTATATACATCCGTTGCAAAACCTAGCGTGGATATGGCTACAGATCCAAGAGCCAAGCTAACCCGACACTATTCCGAAGATATCCCGGACATCACGTACGAGATTAGGATGGCCCTCAAACAGCTCAAAAACAACAAGGCGCCGGGTGAGGATGGAATCACAGCAGAGCTTCTGAAAGCGGGCGGAACGCCAGTACTGAAAGTCCTTCAGAGGCTCTTTAATTCCGTTCTGCTCGAGGGCATAACGCCGGAGGCGTGGAACAGAGGCGTGGTGGTCCTTCTCTTTAAAAAGGGTGACAATACTCTATTAAAGAATTATAGGGCCATCACGCTTCTGAGTCACGTCTATAAGTTGTTTTCGAGGGTCATCACGAATCGTCTCGCTAACAGATTTGATGCCTTCCAACCTCCCGAACAAGTCGGATTCCGAAAAGGCTACAGTACCATGGACCACATCCATACTTTGCGGCAGGTTATAGAGAAGACGAGGGAGTATAACCGGCCGCTGTGCTTGGGGTTCGTGGACTACGAAAAAGCCTTCGATTCGATCGAAACATGGGCCGTGCTTCAGTCTCTCCAGCGGTGCCGCATTGACTGTCGGTATATCGAGGTGTTGAAGTGTCTATATAACAAAGCCACTATGTCGGTCCGAGTACAGGAGTACAGTACGAAGGATATTTCATTGAATAGAGGCGTGAGACAGGGAGATGTCATATCTCCAAAACTGTTCACCGCCGCTCTGGAAGATGCCTTCAAGCTCCTGGAATGGGAAGGACTGGGCATCAACATCAATGGCAAGTATATTACTCACCTTCGATTTGCCGACGATATCGTTGTCATGGCGGAATCGATGGAGGACTTAAGTACGATGCTTGAAGACCTAAATCGAGTCTCCCAACAGGTCGGCCTAAATATGAATATTGACAAGACGAAGGTCATGTCAAATATGCACGTTGCGCCTTTACCAGTTTCTGTTGGGAGCTCCACCCTCGAAGTTGTAGACCAGTATGTCAATTGATCCAGGCAGGAAGTTCCAGCTTCGAGGAAGAAGTCTTTCGGCGAATCCAAAATCTGGGCAGCGTTCGGGAAATTACGCAGTGTTTTATCGTCTAAAATACCTCAGTGCCTCAAGATGAAAGTGTTTAATCAATGTGTGTTACCAGTGATAACTTATGGCTCTGAAACGTGGTCCCTTACTATGGGTCTCATAAGAAGGCTCAAGGTCGCTCAACGGGCTATGGAGAGGACTATGCTCGGTGTTTCTCTACGCGATCGAATCAGAAATGAGGAAATTCGTAGGAAAACGAAGGTCACCGACATAGCCAAGCTGATTAGTTCATTGAAGTGGCAGTGGGCGGGGCACATAGCGCGAAGAACCGATGACCGATGGGGCAGAAAGGTTCTCGAATGGCGGCCACGTACCGGCAAGCGCAGCGTAGGACACCCACCTGCTGGTGGTCAGATGACCTGAGCAAGGTTGCAGGGAGGCGCTGGATGCAGGCCGCTTCCGATCGGTCGTTTTGGAAATCCTTGGGGGAGGCCTATGTCCAGCAGTGGACTTCCTGTGGCTGATATGATGATTGTAATTCATACATAACTCATTAAGTGCTTATAATAAAACTATTTCTTTGCATGTAAGCAGTACTTTGGGACCCCTCAGGGCAAGCGAAAAGTTGGTCGTCCCAAGCAGACCTGGCGGCGCACAGTTGCGGTAGAGATGAAGACATTCGGGCTTACCTAGCCCGAAGTAAAGCTCGTAGCCAAAGACCGTTCGCGACGGAGAAAGACTATTGAAGCCCTCTACCCCACACCTAGGGCCTTAGGACTTTAAATAAGCAGTACTTTTAATGGTTTTTGGGTCAAGAAATGTGTGTGTAATATAGTATACTGTAGTACTGTAATAAAAGAATTTTTTTTTTCTATGAAAAACATTTTTTTTTTATACATTGATATCACCAACCTAAATATGAAATCTCATATATAGTGCGAATACAACCGACATTATGGGCAAAGCAACCATTATTGCAAGAGACCTTTAGTGCATTAGTGGACTGATTTGAGCTGTATAGAAGAAGAGCTGACGTCGATAACTTAGAAGTACTGTGAAATGAATAAGTATGTTTATTATATGACGACCTCCGTGGCGTAGTGGTCACCACGCTAGTCCGCCACCCACAGGTCCCGGGTTCGATCCCCGGTCAGGGCAAGTTGAAATGGCCTTTTTCAAATTGTCCTGGGTCTTGGATGTTTATCTATGTACGAATTTGTTATGAAATATAAGTATCGTTGAGTTAGTATCCCATAACACAAGTCTCGAACTTACTTTGGGGCTAGCTCAATCAGTGTTATTCGTCCCTATGTATTTTTATATTTTATATATATTTTTACCTGCAAGTTCATCATTGATGTAGTGGTAATATTGTGTTATATTATTCACTAGCGTCCCCATTATCTCTCTGTCTCTGAAACAAAATATTTGACTAGGTAAGACGTTGTTACTTTGGTTTTATGCAGGATGAAAGATTGATAATAATATCAATCTAACCTTTGTAATATGCCTTATGCAAAAGTTACCCCTTTTGAGGTATTTTGACTATACATTTTGACAATTTATAAATTATCCAGTAGATTCTTCATGTACATTTAAACTTGTCATACCCTACCAATATAAAAATAAGAATACTGTTAAATACCGTACTTTTTACGTACTTTACAATAAACAAGTATTACCGATTTTTTTCAAAAATAGCTGAGAACCCAAGGAAATTTGCTTTCACTTAAAAAAGCCATTGAAACCGTTCCATTCATTAATTGAAAGCTACGATGACACAACAGAAAGACATGGGCGTCAAACTTATAACACCCCTCTTTTTATCGGGGGTTTAAATGTCATAAAGACAAAGAAGGAAGGGTAATTATTTATTACTATCTGATGCCCGCGTAGCCGAACTTAAAAATCACACGGCAACCCTACAATTTTCCTGGAAGCGTAACACATATAAATATGTATCCAAGTAATGAACTACCTACATGCCAAATTTCATCCGTTTAGCCATTTTAGCGTGAAATCGTAACAAACATCCATTCATCCAGTCAGACATATGGAAGTCTGTTCAAACGAAAATCTGCAGAAATGTGAATCCGAAGAATTGGTAAGTATCGCGTCAAGCCTTTTTATTATATATATTTTCTCTGTAGTATGACAAAGCAGATATACAGAATAATCAGTTTGCGGCGCACTGGTGAAACAATAACTAAGATATTCAGTTGTTCAATATTCATGGATATACTAATTAAATGTAAGTCAATGACTGTCAGAGAACATGTGAATTGCGTAAGGCACCTACATAGTATTAACAAACTTTTCTTGGATCTATGCTTACATATTAGGCTAACCTCTTTATCTTACGGTTTCGGTTCTATGCTTGCATACTAGGCTAACTTCTTTATCTTATTACTTTTTGAAAACTATTTATAAAGATTTGCATGCTATTTTTAATGGCTGATTAGGTGTAACTTTATGATTATTATTAAGATCTTTGTATCTTATCTTTTCAAATCTATCTTTTCAAATGCAAATAAAATATATTCTATTCTATTCGGTATACTCAAATAAGATGATTTTAAAATAATTAAGGTTTTCTATATAATTTAATTTGGAAAGTTTAGTTGTCTCTTTATTTTCAATAATAAAAAGTAAGTCTTTTTTGGGGTACATAAAAAAATCTCTTGAAGAATTTAGTAAATTGAAAAGTAAATTTAAATAGCACAGTCTTTCATCCCTAATGTAGCGTAGGGTTGAAAAATTAGGTTTAGACTATATTCTCAGGCCTAATAAGTCTAATAACATATCTTTTTAAGAATGTTTATATATTAGCGATCTCACTCGAATTGATATATCCTGGAATTTATTTCGCTTCTAATAATTAAAAATACATTCAAATATCCGCAACACGCTTCGTCGAAATGGCCACAAAAATGTATCCGCAATAAGCTTCGTTAATATTTTCACTGCACGTAATCCGCAACACGCTTCGTCAAAATTTTCCTAATTTATACAGACTGGACTAAATAAGTCCGGTTAACAGTATTGGCACTAGAGAAATTCCTCTTATGGATCTATATGGGGGACTAAGGGCTCTTACAAACGATCAAGCGACTGTATAAAAGTGACACGTGTCGGCGACGGTCGCCGATTGTCGCAAGCGGTCGCGTGACACATGTCAATCTGTCACAATCTGTCCCGCAACCGTCTGCTACAGTCGCCAATAGTTGGCGACAGTCGCCAACAGGTATCCGTCGCGGACATACTGTGAGAGCTCTAAGTTGCGACTCTTATCTATCACCTTAAACCTCTATGGCAGTGAGAGCACTAAGTTCTAAGTTTCAAGTCAGACGTACGCAGGTCAAGGTTGGTTTCGCAGCGCTTCTGAGGTCTACCACAAACGCCAGACTAATTGCACAAGTCATCATTATGGTAAACCTAACTCACCATCGACAGTAAGCGACACAGTTTTAATACTTATCTGAAGTGAATTTAAATATATAAAAACGGTTTTACTCAAGTAAACCGATCGAGATTAGTCGGCCTTTTCCGACTACACTACGTGAGTAACCCGTTTTTTATTATTTCGTTTTGTCATCTCACGTTCCTTTTAATATATTGAACTGAAATTCTTCATGATGTGAATTGAAAAGCCTTCGGAACATCTATAATGTTTATGTAACTATACGATTAATTTTAACAGATTTATTAAACTTCATTATGATAAAAGTAAATCCTTATCCAGAAGTTACTGCTAAGAAAAGTAAAGTGGTCGAATTTATATTCCCGTCCCGCATAATTAATTTACATTAGGTGACCTTGTGTACCTCCATGTCACGACTTTGTACCATCTACTGTGATCACTAACCTGCCTAGACCCAGCGCGGTGATAATGGGCAAATCGTCCCTTTTTACATAAGACTAGAAGTGGACTGATATGGGCTTATAATTGAGAAGAAGTTACTAAGGAAGGATGCGCAGTTAGTTAATTTCTGTCCAGTCATTATAGTAGAAGGGCAAAAGAGGGCTAAATAAAAACCAGCCAACCTCGCGAATACGTCTGCAAGTTTGTTGGGTTGTGTTTATCTCCTCTGAATTCATATATAGGTACCTAATTATTTATAAACAAAAATTAATTTAAAAACACAAGAAAATACATAACATAAATTACTTGTTTAAAAAAGAGACTCTGGCAAATCGCTACCCCGTGCGTGAGCCGTGGTAACGTGCCTAGAAGGTGATAATTTTTAGGGGGGCCAGAACTTAAGAGCACTATGAAGTTGAACTTTTTGGTAATAACACTAATAGCTTATTATTATGCTTCTTAAAGCATCATTTTCGCTAATGAAGTAAGTATAATCTATTTAGTGCACCCTGTGAATGCGCCGAAACCCCTGAGGTCAAACATGGCGCGCGATTATACATTCAAATCAAATGTATTCAATCGCCTCGCGCTTAACAATTTTATTTACCTACTTATACGACTACATTAATTGAATTCACTCTTCATTAGGTATATTTTAACTTAATATTTGCAAAGTGTAGACATTATATTTTTGCCGTTAGCATTTGAGAAAAGCAATTTGTTTTTACTTAGCTACGGTAGGCTTGTAAAGTGTTATGTTGTCAAATGCGGGACACTTAAATAGTCAAGTGCATATAGCAAATAAATAAATCTTTATAAACCTGAACTTCAAGTATTATTTTACAAAAAAATCTTAAAAGAAAGATTACATGGTTGTTTAAAAGCAGCGAGGAAACATTAAATAGAAAGAACAATTGGTTTTATAAACCCCATAGTTTGTTCCACATAAATGAGTTACTTATAGAGGTATCTCGATCAAGCTCCAGATTTCTCTTATTTAGTGTGTAAGATAACATAATGTTGGAGAATGTACACGTAACTGAGCCACACGTAGCCAATGACACCGCTAAGTATACTAAATTAAACATGGTATTAAGAAGACATTTCCCGATGTACGATGACGGTCCGAGATAAAGGGCAAGGCAATAAAAGGGCAAACCCTGATACCAAAAATGTAGGAAGGAAGAATCTGTCAATGACGATTCTGAGGACGTTGCTTCGTCACATGAAATATTCGGATAACCTAAATTTTGCAACTTGCTATTTACATATAATCACGTGTGTTGATATATTAGACTAAACATTAGTGTTTGATCATTACAAATTAGGGTCAACGACTTGAGATGGTGCAGTGGGAGCGTTTCATACAAACATAATTAATTTTAATTTTGATAATAACATAATAATCTAATTGTTTACTTAAACAAAGTAAATTTTAAAATTTTACTTTTAATGCTGAAAAACAAACAATTTTCAAAACTAAAACCAAAAATAGACTACAACACCAAACAGCACAGCCGATTTTGGGACCTATGGAACTATGAGACCATCTGGCAAGTATGACCCTTTCAAACAAAAACAGAATTTTCCAAATTGGTCTAGGTGTATTAGAGTAATCAGTTCCTTTACTAGCAGCTTGTGGTGGTTACTGAAAATACGTACCGTGCACCTTATTTTTTATACAAACCTACATTGATTACATCTACATAGATCGCTCTACAGATACCCAAGGTAGGCTAGATCAAGAGGGATTTGAATTAAATAAATTTTAATTCCAAATTTACCTACGAGTAATTAATGAATTAATTACCTAATTTAGATTAAGTTCGACAGCTGTCTAATAAAATAGTATATACTTAAATCAGTAAATCGCATATTTGAAATATCCACTGCTAAGATGAACGGGGTTTTAAGCGAAAACTTGAAAATCTCTACAAATAGGTACCTAAGTTTAATACCACAGGATCTACTACATTTAAAATCCTATGCCCTTCGGAGTACCAGGGCGCTGACATATTTCTATGCGCTTAGTACATTATTACATAGTGGTTTTTTATTTTGTGAGTGATTTCCCTCGATTTAAAATTCTTTAGCAACTGCGATGCATTGTTAATTATTCTTACTTCATCACTTTTATTACTCGATATTACTAATGTAGATCATCACGTGAATAATATAGACGCATACAAAATATGATGAGACACATGACCAAAAATATTTAAGGGTTTCGTTAACTATCTAAAAGATATATAAATAATAAAAGTACTTTAACATTACATAAGTATATGCCAAATTCTTAAATATACGCAAGCAATAAGTAGTATCGCTATAAAGTCCGCTAGGTATTAAAATTAAAATAAGTACCTAATATTAAGCGCCAATAAATATTTCTGGCGACTTTATTTAATTTGTAGTTAAGTATTTCCTGAAAGTAGGTTTATTTTATCTTCTTTATCTTATTAAGTTGTTACTAAAAAACTTATATAATATTCATTTAAATTAGAAACAAAAAAAATGATCTGCAAAACATAGGTAATAAATTTGTTCCTTTATTTTATATTAATGAATTCACAAAAATAATATATATATATTTTTTTTTATTTGAAGTAACTACGATGCCCATTAATTTTTTAATGCAATTAAATCGGAAATCCGAAATGTTTTCATTTCGACATATCCCTCCGGAAGTTGAGGAGTGAATTAATAAAATCGGTATAAATACCTGAAATGCGTGTTCCTCTTTAAGGTTGCACCACTAGATTGAGCGACCCGGCCCCGCGGTGCGCCTGCGCCGTCAACGGCTGAATGAATAAACCCGACTATAATTCACAATCCACTGCTACACTTTAAAGAAGTACAATTAACTACGATGAACTTCGAAACTCAGGTTTTGTCCACGACCACAAAACATGAAGTACTTGCTGAACAATTGTATTGTTTGAAATTAGGTTATTGTTTAAGCAAAGGTGAAGCAAATTGAATTATTTTATATGACATTGGTCAGTCATGGACTCAGCGATTCTGAAACAATAAGTAGGTGAAATAACGAATAATTTCGATGGCACGTAATTGCAACTAATAGGTTGGGGAAAAAGTCTTTTCGCATTTTATATGAAAATTCAAAACATTTTTTAATATAGTTTATTTACATTTAACTAAAGTATGTAGGTACCATTTTGTTCGATAACTTTTTGCCATCTTATAGGTAGGGACATGATCCCATTGCTATAGAAATTTTGGGGCTTCTGATCAAAAAACTGCGTCAAGTAGTTTTGTTGGTAGTCCTCTTGTGATGTTAACCTGACACTGCCTAAAGAATTCTGAAGAGGTCAGGACTATACGGCGAATGCATTAACACCTCCCAGCCAAACTCTCTTAATTTTTGCTGAGTGGTTAAAGATGTGTGAGTTCTAGTTTTATCATGATGAAAAACCACACCCCTTCTGTTGATTAATTCCAAACTTCTTGCTTTAATCTTATCAGTTGTTCCCAGTAGAGTTCTGAATCGATGGTCCTGCCTGGTGGTAACAGCTCATAATGAATAATGCCCTTCCAATCCCACCACACACACAGCATCACCTTGTTGCGAGTTAACCCGGGTTTCGCCACAGTCTCTTGTCGTACGTGATCCACTTTTCATCACCAGTTATCAATTTCTTCAAAAATGGTTCGGTCTCATTACGTCGTAATAAAGAATCACAAATGAGTACACGGTTCATTAGGTATCTTTCAGAGAGCTCGTGAGGTACCCAAATATCGAGCTTTTTTGTGTACCCATTTTTTTTCAAATGCGCCAAAACTGTTTTGTGGTCAATTCCCAGGTCTTCAGCTACGTCGTAAAACTACTGATATGCCGATCTTGCTCCACTTTTTCAAAAATAGCATCAATTTTATCCGTAACAGGGCGACCAGAGCGACGTGCATCTTTGACATCAAAATTTCCGGATTGAAAACGCTTAAAACAAATTTGTGCTACTCTCACAGACACTGCACTAGGTCCATAAACATCGCAAATTTTTTTCGCGGCTTGCGTTGCATTTTTACCTTTTTGGTAGTAAAATTTTAAAATGTATCTAATTTCTTCATTAGATTCACTCATCTTGACGGTAAGAAAAACAAATGAAAATCACGCATTTTCCTAATTTGAATTTGGAATTATCTTCTTTAAAATTTAAACTTTTAAACTTGGTTTTATTACAAGTTCATACATACTATATGCGAAAAGACTTTTTCCCCAACCTAATATAAAACGCTCAAACCACTTTCACAGTGATTTATCTTCATGTAATCAGGAAAAAATCCTAGTGAGAATACATTTTGCAATATAGTATACATGAGAAGGAAAGTACGCGCAAATGACTTGAATGAATTAATGAGCAGTAAAAATAGCTTATTTAAATTATCCTAATTGGTTGTGTCCACAACACCACCCGACACTACGTTGCCATTATGTTTTTATGAGAAAATGACAAAATTGTACAATTAGGTATTCGACCGAAAAAAAAATCTGCTCCAGTTACAACATTATGATGTCATTATACGACAATTGACATAATCCTCCATGCTGGGTTGGGTGGGAGTAAAGAAAAAAACTCAGAATGTACCAGCTTCTTCTCTTCCCGCGCATATTGTAGAAGCCGATAGAGGGAATGAGTGAAAATGCGAATCTTATTTATAGGCGATGCGGCTAGCAACCTATGACTATTTTGATTCCTGTATCCACCTTATCCCACCATTAAGCTAAGAGTGGCCTTTGAATCTTGCGACCCTGGGCTTTGTCTGCTTAAAGTCTTCTTTTCTTGTCGGTGGAGTTCAATGGAGATGCCTCCATTCTGCTCTTCTATCTGCCACTCTTTTAATGTCCTGGTAGGACCATACTCTTAACTTTTCTTCGATTTCACAATGGCATAATGAAATGAAAATAACAGTCAAAAATTTCATTGTACTATAGTGATTTAGTATATCCCGTGGTTTGATTTATTACGGGTATGTCCCTTCCACGCTGTATAAAATGTACTTAAAACTAATGCAGGCGTCGAATATATTTCGTTCTCTATCAATTACAACTGATGATGACCACTTAAGTTCAAAAATAACACGTTCCGCATTTTATTATAGTGTATTTTGCTCCTTCAATATGTATATTGGTTACATTTACTACCACTACTGACTCCAGTGCCGGTTTTAGCAATATCAGCGCCCTGGGTAAAATTTCTACGGCGCCCCCTAACTGCATTATATCCTTTCGAAAAAAGGCAAAGGTTATGATGAAATTACCATTTATTAACTACAATCACAAAACAATAAAATGTTTCTTTTTTAGCTTTCCTATTGGCGATCTCTTTTATTAGGTTAATAAAGACGTTTTTAATTTGAGGAAGTATGAAATCATACCAAACAACAATCAAACTATTACATTCTAGTGTTGCCATCATAATAGTGGCTGCAGTGCGCTACATTCTAGTGTTGCCAAGATAGAGGCCTAGGGCACCCCTCTATCTATACTACGCTTCAGTTGTCAGTTTGTGCGCGCCTCGCTCTATGTCGGTAAAGATGGATGCTGCCATCTGCAAGGTACATATGATCAACTACATGTTTTACTCATTCGTTTACGTTAGACGTCCGTCTTTAGTCGCTTACCGATTTATAAATGTGTTTTATATTTTCACTCAATGGGTTCATTAACGGTATCAGACGTAATCGGTAGATCAGACGCCCGTCAGATCTACTGAACTGATTGAGAACAGGCCGACAGCCTTGCGAGTGATCATATAAGGGCACCGGTTTTTCTTTTGCTTGGATCCGCGCGGGGTGAAAGATAAGATGTTTTTCTCCCCGCGCAGACCAAAATCCCGAGAATTTATGTAAATAGATGATGCGGCTGGCAACCCATAATTAAAAAGTGTTCCTAGGCGCTACAATATGTAATTACATATTGTGACGATCATAGACGTAAAAAATTATCTAAGGTGACGACCGTGCTTATACAGGTATCACGAGATTAAATAATTTTTTTTACAAAAAATTGTACGAGCTTTAATGTGAGGCGAAAGTACTTATTAAGACCAATGAAACAAGCAAACACTCGATGGAGTTGCGTCGTTTTATTACTGAGTTCCATCGACCACCTTCCATCTTCGTGATCAGACCCTAGGCCTCGTCTACCATGAAATGCTCGTTTAGACAATTTATGTTATAGGGCGGCAAACGTACAAGCGGTTGACCTGATAAAATAAACGAGTTCTACTCAAAGAGTTCATGTTGTTTTTAGTGGCGGATCAAGACCTGTGGGCAAGGTACATTTCGCGAGGCCTTCTGATGGTGCAAGAAAAAGGGAATATAAAATAAAAAATCAATTAAAATTAAAAGATTTTAAGCTAGTGCATAGCTTTTATCGCGTGGCGACCGAATCAAGAAATTCCGTAACGAAAATAAAACCTTACATCCCCCACTCCGCCTAAACGTTTCTGGGCAACCGGCGACCTAAATTACTTTCGTTTTTTTTTCCTTATGTAAACTGAGTATGAAAATTTTCTTTATAATTTTGTTGAGAATCTTTCCTTCGGGAGCTAATATGAAAAGGATTGAAGCGTTACTAACCCTAGAGAAAGCCACATAAAATTGGCCTTGTGAAAAATCAGTCCTTAGGTCGAAACCAGCGGCTTTAAGGGTCTAACCCTGTAACTTATTTCTTGTCATAGCAAAGCAAGTGGTCGCAGGAAATTGTGTATGCTTAAATTTCAAAAGGAAAATTGTTGGGGATGAGTTGTATACGCGGAATAAATACAGTTTCACTGGCACCACTCCGAGTGAGAATCTCAGCTTCAATTATTTTTCGCTGCAAAGCATTGAATTTAAGTCTGGTTCCGTTAGACAGTTTCGGCGGAGTCAAATTTCGCATCAGCATTATCGGCACTCCGACATTAAGTCTTATTTTGTGAGCAGAGAGACCACAAGTGAATTTAGATACTAAACTGGATAATTGGTAGCATCGTCCTAATCAATTTACACTATGGGAGAAAGTATAAACTGGCATTGCATAACTATCGATAGTTTACAGGGATGATGATAATTCACGTGCCTAAGAGTTTACAAGAATATTATATTTAAAGATGGGGAAGGTCTCTTTATTGAAAAGAATGGTCGGATGTGTCGTCTTCCCGAAGTACTTGGCAAAGTTGTTTCCTCCGAAGAAGACCTTATACGTTCAGTATTTACGGACTTCAGAGCATGACCAACCAGGTAAATTCTTGGTTACATAACCGTTCACATGAACGCACCATATTGACATCAAAAATGAACAATGCGTAGCGATTAATGAAAAACTTATGACGCAAATTATTGGCCATGAAGTAGTTTATACTAGTGTTGCAAGCAATAGTATAAAATATACTATTGCTTGCAACACTAGTATAAACTACTTCATGGCCAATGGCCAGCTTCGTGCGCGCGTCCGACTGGCACTTGGCTGCTTTTATTATATAGATAGATAGATAAAAACTGTTTTCGCTAAAAGGCCACATATTATACATGTTATTATGAGTAAAGCACGTAACTATTAACAAATTTTAAGAGTAGTATTTAATAGTGGTAGTGCAATGCGGTTGTACTGTGAGATGTGACCTAGAGAGCGAAAAGGTCCTGAATCAGCATGATGTCACAGACGAGCTAGTCGAGCTGCTGATAATTCTGCCAGAACCAAGGGTGAGGTCGGTTAATATCTCAAAAAAATGCTCATCAGGCTAAACAACTTTAGCTAAGGCGTCATTTTTATATTTCCTAAAGCTTAACTGGACCATTATGGTTCTGCATCAGGTGTTTCATTTTCCAAAATCAATTATAGCATATATATTATTATTAATTTATGAACGAAAAAATTAGCTTTGCCGAATCTTTATTTTAGCAAATAAAGTAGATAGATTCAGAAAAGACATCAACGATGGATCGGATGTGTCGTTGACGTATTTTCTAGATATCAATGTTAATGTGCCTAGAAATAAACTTTGCAAATATTTCAGGATTAACCTCTCGTATGCCGTTGCGTAGATCTACGCGAGAATGTATTGTTTAACTATTGTGTCTCATATTCCGGCAAACAAGGGGTTAAACATTGATCTTGCATTGATCCCATCGCAAGACTATTAAAAGTTATGTTTTTCTTTACATACTTTCCACCCCTTTTTCACCTTGGCGCGCCTTCCATCTTCTCCAAGATGATTCTTTACAATAGTGAACCAATGATACCGAAAACGAAAAAAACAGAAGAAGTGGACAAGTAAAAATCCTTTATATTATGCCTTATGGCCGCCTGCCTGTCGTCAACCCACCTTGAGAATGCAATAGTTGCCCAAGATGTAGGTAGTTCATCCGTTTCCAAACCCATTTCAAAAATATTAAAAGAACATATTTTTAATCCGTATTGTACTTTTGTTTTAAATGTATCAAAGGTAAAATTGTGTTATTGTGAATGATGGACTGAAATGCTAAAAATATGTGTTAGTACAATCAAATTACCTAATAGTCAAGATGATATTATCAGACTGAAAATTCGAATCAATGAATACTTGAATAAATAGGTGACGCAAGTGACCTTTTATTTTTCGACCGACGTTTCTGCAGAATCATCGTGAGTCTATCAAACATTATTTCAAACAAACTTACTTGTGCAAGTGAAGTGAATGGTGAATGCCGATGCACTTTACTACTAAGTGCTCATTACAAATTTAAAATCTATTGAAATAAATCAGTAATGGCATATAGTCAGTGGTGGTTGCAATTTTGAAACCATCGTGATGCACAGGAGAAATAAAATAAGTACAGGTACAAGTATCAACCTTTAGTTAGACCGTTACGGCTTTTAAGAAGAGTTTAATAAAAGAGTTTTTGCTTTGAAAAGGTGCGACGACGGAAGCGCGCGTTACGCGAGCATGTCGCTCTTTGGGTGTGCAATAAGGCCTCTAGCGATAAAGTCAATGTAAAAAAAGCGGCCAAGTGCGAGTCCGACTCGCCCATGAAGGGTTCCGTAGCAGCAAGTAGCATAATATAAAAGTTCTTGTAGTTAGTTGTAACTTTGATCGATGTTTCAATAAACGTATTAAAAAACTACTTACTAGATCTCGTTCAAACCAATTTTCGGTGAAAGTTTGCATGGTAATGTACATCATGTACTTTTTTTAGTTTTATCATTCTCTTATTTTATAGGGGACACACACACACACATTTTATATACTTTGGAAGTGTCCTCTCGCGCAAACTATTTAGTTTAGAAAACAATGATATAAGAAACTTCAATATCATTTTTGAAGACCTATCCATAGATACTCCACTCGTATAGGTTTGATGTAAAATTTTTTTTGAGTTTCAGTTCTGAGTATGAGAAACTCCCAAAATTTATTGTTTTTTTTTCTATTTTTGTGTGAAAATCTTAATGCGGTTCACAGAATTTAAAACATTACCAAGTTTCAACAGTATAGTTCGGAAAAAAGTTGCTGTGACATACGCACGGACAGACAGACATGACGAATCCATAAGGGTTTCGTTTTTTGCCATTTGGCTACGGAACCCTAAAAAACTCTTTCGGACTCTATGAACCTCATATTCGATGCCTAACCTAATAAATGTGAAAAACTTGGATTTTTAAGCACACATGAAAATTCGCAGTAAAAAAAAATTTAGGTCTATATGTATTAAATCATAGATTTTGAAGTAAGAAAATTACACTAGCTTAATGTAAAATGAGACCAGAAATGAAATGTCATGTAACATGTCTAACTTTAAAAGGGTTGTAACTACTACACGTTACATATAGTTCATCAATATCTATAAAATTTACATAGGAAGACCGTCTTCTGATTTTCAATTTCACCTATAAACAATAATTATTTTACGAACGTGATGACTTGACAGATATTTGTAACATACTAAAATATTAACAATAGTTAGTTTTCTAAAATTGATATCGTTAGTTATCGTTAAAAGAAGCGTCATTCTATTGAGTTTAAGTTCGAATTTGAACTTTAATAATTTACAAATTACAGGGAAAATTCAAACTAAAAACTATATAAAGAAAAATAAAAAAACTTACAAGTAAAAAATGTCGTGCAGATCATTTTGATCATTCAATTTGAACTTAATTTCCATATATGAAATACTTTTCACGTAAAAAGGGTTTATTCGAAATAATAACAAAAAATAGTTCAGCACCCAATTGACGCATTATGTACACTTACAGGTACATATAAAGTTGGCAAAGAATTGACGTTTCCGGGTTAGAATGTATATAATCAACTTTGTATCCACGACCTTTTACATGGCGTCAGTGTCAAAAATTGATGTATCAAAAAAATATATTTTTTTCTCTTTGGTTATATTATATTTTTGGGTCGACATTGGTATCATGACATGTATGTCATATTAGCTACGACATATTAAGTATACGTAGTTTAGTCAGTGATTATATTATATAATTTTTAGGATGTTTTTAGGTATCTTTATTATGCCTTCTCTAGTACAAATACCTAAGTATAAAACGGTATATTGTTAGCAAGAGATGCAAAACAAAATCATCACAGTATTATCACCTAGAATTTTTCAATCTTATCAATTAACTATATCAAGGCTTGCCGTAAATTTATCGTACAAAGTGCTGGGAGCGAATAGTGCCGACCCTGATAAGACGCCTATCATATTGTTGCATGGTTTTCTGAGCAACAAGCAGATATGGAATTGTATGGGGAAGATCATGAACAATACCATGAAACGCTTGATTGTAACCGTGGATCTGCGGAACCACGGGGTCAGCCCGCACACAAGGACCCACACCTATGAGAAGATGGTGGAAGACATCAAGGAGCTTTACAAAAAGCTCTCGATTGACGAAGCTTGCCTGGTGGGCTACTGCATAGGCGGCACTACTGCCATGTGTTTATCTCTTTTAGCGGTACGTTTATTCATAAGTACATTTAATAAAGCAAGAAGAAAAAATCTGTACATTGAATATATTTAAAAAAATAGGTTTGGGGTGATGGAGATATAGTACCTAATAGTGTAAGAATTAAAAAACGGCAGATAAATATCTGTCTGTTTTGTGTCTGTTTTATGATTTGTACACGCTAATCAATATTGTGATTGATTTGTCCGTATATACAATGTCCTTTTTAATTAAGTACAAATATTTTAAGGGGTTATTCAGTCCATCATTTTGAACAACTTTGCCCAATAAATATATATCAAAATACGAAAAAAAATATTTAGGTTCTCATACAGATTGAAGTAGTCACGTGATATCGTTACTATGAAAAATGCAAAAAAATTTTTCGTATTTCGATATATATTTATTGGGAAAAGTTGTTGAAAATGATGGACTGAATCACCTCTTAAAATATTTGTACTTAATTAAAAAGAACATTGTATAGTGCGTTCGGACATGAACTAGCGATAATTTCAGGACTTACTATCGTCATATATACGAACAACTTTTACTTCTTCTTCTTCATAGTACTCCTTCTTCTTCGCTGCTCCATAGTAATTACATACCTATCGCATAAAAATGTATGGAGCAACAATTTTCTTTACGCGATTTCTTAATTTTTCCCTTAGTAAAAGTTGTTCGTATTGATAACGACAGCATGTCCTTAAATTATCGCTAGTTCATGTCCGAACACACTGTATTTATTTCATTATTATTACATTTAATCGTAATGAAGAAATACGAAACGGATTTTAATAAATCTTTTTTTGATATTATAGCTGTTAAGCCTGGGATACATATAGGGTATAATTGATTTTGGTAAATGGAACACCTGATGCACAACCATAATGGTTCAGCTAAACTATAAGAGATATAAAAATGACGCCTTGGCAGAAGTTGTACAGCCTGATGAGCATTTTTTTTTTGAGATATAAAAATATAAGGAGATCTGGAAAAGCTTATGCAGAAACGCCGGAGTCATAAAGTCCACGCGAACGAAGACGCGGGTATCAGCTAGTTTGATAATATTTTAACAAACCCAACGGCTCGCGCCAAGCTCTATGTAGAGCTTGGTTCCTTTTGTGTCTATCCTAGGTCAAATAGACAAAAATCTAGCCCAACACATCCAGAACCGTAGACAAATACCTGTAA
Organism: Acrobasis suavella; assembly: GCA_943193695.1. NCBI lineage: Eukaryota > Metazoa > Arthropoda > Insecta > Lepidoptera > Pyralidae > Acrobasis > Acrobasis suavella. The sequence goes on from OW971948.1 coordinate 11,412,725, forward strand.
AAATGAGCAGATACTCGGATTTACTAGCTCTGTGAATGAAACCCAAGACCCATTTAAGTTCAAATTACCTGTAATATATAGAAGTTTCTTTGGAATTTCATACTGGCTATAATATTTTATTAGAAAAAATTAGAAAATTAAGTACGTTTTGAATTTATTGGAAAGTTTATTTGCTAGGCAAATTAAAAAAAACCTCCGACGACACCAGCAAGTGATAAGTGGCGGAACTACATAATATTCTAACCGATGTCCGTAGCGCCATCTAACATTTACCTGGTATATGACTTACAAAACCCCGACTGAAAGTGATAGCACCCGATAACTTTTAAACGACAGAACCAATTTTCATCAAATAAAAAACCGCATTGAAATTGGTCGATCCGATCGAGCACAGATACAGACAATCAGATGACGGACATACAAGACGGACGGACAGACAGACGAATAGACGAACAGACAGACGAAAAAAACAATTTTTAAGGATACTCTAAAACCATAAAAATTCTTAATTTTTAGCACAAATGCACAGACACAGACAAAATCTCTAAAAATCATTGTTTTGTGTCTTTTATTGCAATGATAAAAGCCCCCAGCAATATTTTTTCTTATTATGTTCCATATACTATTGCCTCTGAATACAGCTACGACTGCACCGACACGATTTTTACAGAATTTTTATGGACCCATCTAGCTTTGTATTGTAAACAGTGAAAAATTGTAAGACATATTACATTAAATATATCTACAAATAATAACACAATGTAAACATTTCAGAAATTCAATTTTTATTGAATATTCTATCGTTGTAATAGTAAAAGTTTTTACCATGACAACATAAAGACAATATTTTGAATGTGACATTTTTCATATAAAACTTCTTGTCAGCCAGAACATTCTTACTAAGAAGATTTTAACACTGCCCCTTACTCGAGCAAACTGTGCAAAATTAAGACTAGCATAATGCAATAGTACAAGATCTAAATTGAACAAAGTGAAAAATAAATAATGTTACATTAAATCTAAACACTTAGTAAAATAATTGTGTTTCACCTTGGGTAAAGCTTTTGTAAAGAGATCTGCCTCCAACTCAGAAGAAGGCTGGTAATCTAAACAAATTAACTTACGATCAACACATTCTAGAATAAAGTGATGATGTACTTACAGATGTAAGTACATCATCATCTCATGGTAGAGAATGAGTGTTTTCGTAGGACTAAACAGATGTTTAGTCCTACGAAAACACTCATTCTCTACCATTTTCAATGTACCACGATTGTCAATATAAATGGTGATTGCTTTAGATTTAAACCAATCTTTACAGTTAAGTTCTTGCAAAAAATTACGAATAAATTTCGCTTCTTTTACAGCATTGCCAAGAGCGTAATATTCCGCCTCTGTAATAGAACAGGCTACATTTTGTTGCTTATGACTATGCCAGTTTACGATGCAACTTCCTAACCTAATAATGAAACCAGAATAAGATTTTCTGTCGTTGGTATCCCCCATTGTAAGACATATTACATTAAATATATCTGCAAATAATAACACTATGTAAATATTTCAGAAATTCAGTTTATATTGAGTATTCTATTTTTTGTAATAATAAAAGTTTTTACCATGACAACATAAAGAAAATATTTTGAATGTGACATTTTTCATATGAAACTTCTTGTCAGCCAGTTAGAACATTCTTACTAAGAAGATTTTACCAAAAACAGTAAAGACAAAATAGTGACATAATATACAAATATTATGTACAAACAATACCTATACCTATGCTTATTACTAATATTATATCTACCAATACTAATAAATAAGCTATAAGGCTTATTTATTATATGTATAAGTAGCATATTTAATATTAATTAAGGTATTCAGCGTTAAAAATACTTTTCTTTCCATATAGCCGGAACTAGTCTCTGCGTTAATGGTGGTGGAAGTTTCTCCTGCATCTACCTCGCCTGACTTTGCTGCTTATTATCCTGAAGTATTGAAAGCAATGAGAGCAGTGGACTTTAAGAACCCTAAAACAGTCCGACAAGCGAGAAAACGCGCCAAGGAGCAGCTGAAAAAAGTTATCCACGACGACCACGCCATGACTATTGTATTGTCAAATGTCAATCTTAAGGCGGACAACACTGTTGGTTGGACATGTAATATCGACGTCCTTGCAAAACATTTCAAATACCTGACCACTTTCCCAAAAAACATGAAAGGGAAGCGGTATGCAGGACCCACATTATTTATCGGAGGACAAAATTCAGACTGGATTCCGTAAGTAATTTTTCAGGCGCTTCTTCAGCTAGAGCCCACACACCCAACTTCACCCAAGGAGTTGGACACCTCTGATCTATACAGATTGTTAGATATATAATTAATAAAAGTAAAGCTATTCTAATCAGAACCATATCAACATACCTATCTTGCAAACCTTTTAGCTGGCGTAGCAGGCCTAAAACTCCACTATAACCCCCGGAGGACGCAAAGATACATGCTTGTGGCTTTTAAACGCGGGTAACACCGCGGGGCACAGCTAGTAGTAGTACTAGCAGCGCCTCGCGGTGTAACCCGCGAAAAAATCCCTATATTAATCCGGTGTCAGCTACCTGCATACCAAATTTTATCAAAATTGATCCAGCCGTTTGCGCGTTAAGAATTAACAAACATGCACACACACACACATAAACTTTCGCCTTTATAATATTACAATACAATTTTAATTACAATACCCGGTACGGCCGGTTGAACAAAAATGGCGGTCGTTGTTGTACGTTTTTTGTCCGTTTAGAACACGGAACAGAGAAATAGGTATTTCGCTGTTCCGTGGTTTAGAATCATATTTCTATCACATTTCAATCCAAACTTCAGATATAAATAATTTCTATTATATATATATATATATATATATATATATATATATATATATATATATATATATATATATATATATTTATATTATAGCGTGATAGTACCATTGGGTCGCGTAGTGGATACGTAGTGCAACGGTTTGCGATTTTCTCTTTGAACTTCTGGCATTAAATCATACAATAAATATGTTTGTGAATTTTTAGGTCCCTTTCTAAATATTTTTAAATGGGGACTTTCTTGAATTTTTTATTTTATTAAAATTTAAGGTTTTTAGTTATTTGAGATTATGTATACATATAAAGTTTTCAGGGGGTAAGTAAGATTACATCGCAACTGTAAGATACGGTCGAGCAAACAACGCCTAAAAAATACTTTTATTGAATACGAGCCTATCGAGTCTCGCTTAACTCCTCACACTTAAACTCGCAGCTTCGTTGAAATTTCCTAAAGGGTGCTTTTAAAAGTAAAAATGTTAATTGTTTACAGTCCCGATGACCTCACCAAGATCCGAGCTCTATTCCCATACGCGATCGTCCAGTATGTGCCGAATGCGGGGCACTACGTACACGTGGATGACCCCAAGCGGTTCATGGAGCTAGTCATGAGCTTCGTAAGAGAAACACACATAGCTTGACAATAAATCTGTATTATATTATTTTACCTCGCGTTTTATTACTTATAAATTCTGCTCCTGCTTTGACTTAAGATTTTAGTGGCAGTTCTCGGTGAAGTATTCGCCATTGCGCCAAACGTCTCGGTCTTCCGCTTAGAATACTGTAATATAACTGAAATAGAGAGCCATCTCGCGAATGTATGGGACTTTCGCCCCCGGTCTTCAGACGACCTGAGTGTCTCTTTGTCATTTACGATATACAATAAAAAAATATTTACAAGACTTAAATATCTATAAGCCGATAACAAATCTTCATACATATAAATGTATCTTGTATGTGTTGTTTGTTTAGGTAAAATCTTGCAACTCAATTTTTAAGCAGTTAGCCGATTGAGCTAAAATTTTGCATACTTGTGTGAGTCAGATGACAATACAATATTATGGAGTAAATCAGCTATCGTAATGATGGAGCCGGGAGATATTCGGCGGAACTCAGTTATTATACAACATTATCTCATTGAGAAGGCTTTGTTTGATTTCTCTGGACGAGCACTTTATGGTAGACCATAGAGTTTAGGATAGTTGTACTGGTAGACGATGCCTAGGTTCTGATCAGGGAGGCGGATAGTGGTCGATGGAACTTTTCAACAATGTCATGTCGCCTACCAAAGATTTAGAATATACAAGTAGTGTCGCCCACCAGGAAGGCTACCACCAACACTTATAAAACCATTCAGAAACAAGGCAGTTTTTAAGCAGGTCAAAAGCAGGACAACTTTATATCGTGCCATGACGTTCATGATGCTGAACGTTTTTTGAATGGTTATTCCTGAATGGTGAACTGTTTGTTGTCTCTGGCTTGTTTTGGTGATGAGACTGCGAAGACGTTCAAATCCTTGACAAAAAATTATTATTTTTACCGGTTTTTTTATTTACGTTAAACAAAATTATTTCTATCATATTTTATTTAAATATCTAAAAGTTAGTGTTATTTACTTTGTTTTTATTTGATTATGTACATAAATTTAATTTGATATTGACCATTAAAGATGGCTAAAATTTTAATGAGTGCGAAAAAAATTGTGAATGATAGTTTTGAACGGATGTCTGCGTCTCGTTTTCGAAATTATAAATAAATCGTAAATTCGTGACAACATAAATGTTTTATGTTTTTAATGCTGGAAACCGAGCAACCACCTGACAAAATATATCCATCACTTCATATTATAGTGCTTTTTCGAATTGCCGTGATAAATAGTTATTATACGATGGTAACGACTAGTGTTTGGAAGTTAATTTTAGTGTGGGCTTCATCGTACAAAAGCAGTGTCTTGTCATAAATATATTTTATCAATAACCATGTCGTAAGTAACATTTTAACTACATACCTATTCAAAGTTTATATTTGCAGCTTCTTCACTAAGTGCTATTATAAATAACATAAATATATACAGACAAAGTAAGTTCGAGACTAACTCAACGAGATAAAGGCTAGGTTTTAGTAAGTACGCAGTGTTTGTAGTGCACAAAGAATTTTATTACAAAGTATGGGTATGTATTTGATATTCGTAGATTGCGACATGAATCTAAACTATTATTTTTTTTTCAGGTATTCTGGTGAAAAAGCGAACCAGCCTAGCAACAGATCTAGCCTTGTAAAATGCTTGGAATTCAACATTCTGCCATTTCACTGGTTCAATCACAGGTTCCAAAGGAGGCTGTAATCCTCTGGCTCTCTCAGTCTTGTTTGTATTTAATAATAGGCTCCAGTGAATCCTGTCTTGTATTTTTTAATTGATGTCATCATGGTACTTCTCAGAGAGTAACCAAAGAATCCTGTAAGACAAAATGTATAAATGTATGTAGTTGTAATTTTAATAAATAACTTATACTTAAGAATGTGTTGTTATTTGTTTTCGTGTGTGAATAAATATTTTACAAGGATTAGCATTGTTATTACTTACAAAAAAATATGTTACGTAAGTTGGACTATTTTTCACATAAGTTGTACTAAAATAATGAAGTAATATATCTTACTTTGTTTTTGAAATCCAAATTTCCAATAAAAGGTATTAAGTAGGATTAATTAAGGTCCCATGGTAGCGTTACTTCAATTATCTACTAACTGTTTTGTAAAAATCTAAAGTAAAGAAAAAACATATTCACATTCACAAGAAAACCAACTAAAATCCTCCATACAAGTTACTGGAAAGTAACTTTTTAAGGATCGCTTTATTTGACACTTGAGACGCGCAATAATCGTTTTCGTGCTGTCAAATAGACGTGATGGTAGGAATAGTCCATACAAAAAAAGGAGAATGGTTTTGTGACGTCAACCAAAACAATCCTGTTTAAGGCCTGCTATAAAGGTGTCATGGTTGCATTAAACAATACAGTTCAGTTTAAGTGCTGCTATAAGAGATGACGGTAGGCCTGCAGTACTTGCATATTCTAAATCTTTGGTCGCCTACAGTACTTATTCTTATCTATGGTCGCCTAGTCGACGGTTGCTAAGATACTTTTTTATATTGTTAGCTGTCTTTACAAATGTTTTGATTTCAATGTTCTTTTTAAAAATAAATACATTAGATATCATTTTTAAATCTAAATATTAAAAACTGAACATGGTAGCAGAATGTTAAGTAACAAAAGTAAACCACAATATCCGTTCGAATTGAACCTCTCACTAGAGAAAATTATGACACGTGGTTAATACAGGCAGACACACTACTCATTCGCCAAAAATTATGGCATTACATTGAGTCTGCTACATTCAAAATAATGAAGAATATTCAAAAGAGAAAGATAGACGAGCAAAGTCAGATCTGATTCTCACCATCGCCCCACCAGAGCTTAAACAAAAAAAAAAAGGGTGAGACAGCGAAAGATTTATGGAACAACTCAAAGAAATCTACGCAAGCAAGGGGCCTGCACGTAAGGCAGTCCTTTTAAAGGAACTTGTACTGATAAAATTCGACAACAATGACGTCCATTCACACCTTGACAAATTCATGGATGTAGTTGACAAGTTAGCTGATATGAGCGTAGATATAAATGAAGATTTGTTAACAATAATGATGTTGTACAGCCTGTCACCAGAATATGATAAATTTAGAGTTGCAATAGAGTCACGCGACAATTTTCTAAATCCTGAAGAGCATAAAATAAAAATAATCAAAGAATGTGAAGCATACGCGCGAAACAATAATATCACAGCAACAAAACTGAACCATCATCTTCCAATGAAGAAGCCCTCTACGTGCCCTGCAGAATATGCAAGAAAAAATGGAATATCTTTAAAATAAAAACGATAGGATGAAAACCAGAAAATAGACTATCGAATAAAGTAAATACTTACTGAAGCACTTATAACGGCATATTTTGGGGAAATTCCACCGATAAAGATATAGCATTCAAAATGCAAAAGCGCTGTATTCGAGCAATGTTCGGTCTTCAAAATACAGATAGTTGTGTAACATTGTTAAAAAACATAAAATTCTAACACTCCCGTCACTATATATAATGGAAATAGCAATATTTGTAAAGACTAATTCTCATCTGCTTCCTAGTTTATCTGATGTAGTGAAAAGAAACCGTAGTGAGTTATATTGTGATAATTTGTGTCTACATGCATCTAAAACTGCTTTATTGCAAGATAGTGTAGTATGTATGGCACCAGAGACATATAATCAAATACCGAAACAATATATAGAACTAAATTTAAATTTATTGAAGAAAAGATTTAAGTTATTGTTGACTGAAAATTGTTATTATAGTGTAAAAGATTTTTTATGTGATAATTTGTAATGACTGATATTAGAAGGTATATTATGGTAGATTGATAGATTCATTATAAGTTGTATATTTTTCTAGTATTATGATAGACAGCCTTTCTGAAAATTTGCACACCTGTGATGGTAAAACATGATTGGATGAACTTTAGTGTACATATCTTGCTTGTAACTCATGTTCAGCAAAATAAATTTATTTTTATCTTTGAATTTTGCCACAGAAGAACATTCAGCTAAGATATTAGGAACTGGAACAGTAACATTTTTGTCGAAAGATAAAGGCAAGATATCCATAACTCATCTCAAAGATACACTGGTTTTACCTAGTCTATGCATTAATCTGCTCTAGACGGAGCTCCATCAGCAAGATGACAGATGCAGGTTGTTCTGTAACCTTCTTCAAAGACAAACAAAGCCTTATAAAGGATAACCCTTACGGTAATTAGGAAAAAGGATGGCCTTTATTATATTGAGCCAAGCAAACAAGAGCGCAACAATATAATCAACAATCATGAAACAAAATAACAGATATAGTGAAGATCTTATCAAGTATTGATGATTGGCATCGAAAACTAGATCATATGAATGCCTCTGATATGAAAACTGCACTCAAAAACGAGAGCCTAATTGGCTTGAATTTTGATTCTTCTGAACAAGTCACTGAGAGAGAACCCTGCACACAAGTGAAACTTCACGTAGTACCAGCACCTCGAGTGAAAACAATTCAAAGAACCAGTGCACGTCTTGAAATCGTACATAGCGATGTTTGTGAAACCTATACGAACTCCTAGCGTCAATGGAAACAAGTACTTCGTTACATTTACAGACGATTACAGCCTATATTGTTTCGTCTACTTTATAAAAAATAAGAATGAAGTCCTCTCCAAATTCAAAGAGTTCAAAGAGTTTGCTGAATCGCACACAGGAAAGAAAATCAAGTAGTTTACAGTCGGATAACGGCACTGAATACATAAACAAGGAATTTGATGATGCTTTTCTGAAACAATGGGGAATTCAACAAAGACTTACCGCACTCTACACGCCGCATCAAAACGGGATTGCAGATGAAAAAAAAACATACTCTCATTGTGAAAGCGAGAACTATGTTGATAGATGCAAAAACCAGTCTAAGACTTTAGGGTGAACAATAAACACTGCCTGTGAAATAGGAGTATCAATAGCGCTATCGCTAATAAAACACCATTTGAGCTATGGGTGGGCAGAAAGTATTAATCATCTGTACGTGTTCGGATTCAAGACATACGTTTAATAAAAGGCAAAAACATACACAAAGCACCAAAAGCCATTCCCGGCTTTTTCATAGGTTACTCAGAAACATCAAAAGCCTTTACAAACGTCATACCTTCGAAGAACAAAATCTTAATATCTAAAGATACAAGCTCTCTGAAGACTATGTTCTATAATTAAAAATAATAACAAGTTTGAAACTTTTTTTTAAGAAAAGGTTTTAACTAAGAAATAGGCTGTAGAGATCATAGAGCAACACGGAACTTCACGGAAGATAAGTCTTAAGCCAATCGATTCTGAACTTAAGACAGTTGAAGAAGATATACCACCTTTGGACTACCCATAGACCTACAATTTTTTTTACTACTTAAAGGACTACCGCCTACCTACAGACCTACCACCTATAACAACTATAGACGGTGCCAAGGATATTTTGTCGCCTGCAGTCTACAGTACCAGAGATAAGGTTATAATTCTGTGTGCAGTACTTAAGTATTCTTATATCTAAGGTCGCCTACAATAGTCGACGGTTGCTAAGATACTTTGTGAAATTGTTAGTGTCTTGTTAAATGATTTCAAGTTAGTTGATTCGGATGTTCTTTGTAAAAATAAATAAATTATAATTTATCAATACTGAATATCGTTTTTGGGATCCGCACACAAAGGGAAAAAACGGAACACTATTACTAGGTGCCGCATTAAGAGCAGCCTTCCCACCTTACTTTTCATACAAACGCTCATACGTGATTAGAGCGTTGTATCTGATCTTTCTTGAAAACTTTTGAACCCACAGGTATCTTGTGCGCTATTTCTAGGTTTTTATCGAAATAAAAAATTAAAATTTAGAAAAACAAAGTCAGTATAAGCCTCCAAAATTCAGCTTTTTAGCACAAATTTTAGCCGAACTTCGACCGTTCATAAAGTACTCATAAATTGTAAACGTAAAGAAAATATTTAGCTACAAACCTCACAAATGCAATGAAAAATTTTGAATACAAAACATTTATTTCACACACTTGTAAGGCTTACTGATAAACACGTATCACCTGGAACAAGTTTAATGAAATTTCCGCACCCTATGAATAGTTAATATTCGTTAAATGGATAGTTAATAATGATACTAATTTCATTCACTAGAATGCAAACAGTGCCCTAAGGCATTATCTTTTTCTTTTTGGTTTGCCTCTTTTTTTAGCATTGCCCTGGATGAAACAACGAGCTTTTTAAACTATGCTCGCGTTGACGACAGAGCGGTCGGGAAGGGACGCCTTAACAGACCTAGACGGGGCGCAAGTTGCGCCGCGTAACAGCTAGATGGGCGGTGGATAAATACTCAATCTACCCATTTGAGTATTTACTCAGTTGATTGAATAAATAAATTAAATAGAGCGTGCTCATATATTGACATCGCATTTGATGTCTATTTACTTATTTCAACATATTATTACGTCTTTGCACACCTCCCAGCAAAAAATGATAATAAGTCAAAGACGCCTACTTTCAATGTATGATTGGTATAGTATTTTAATATACTTTAGCGTCGCATTCGATATCTTCCTACATTTTAAGCTAATTATGGCATTCATTATAGAGTATGCACACACTTTTCGACAAGAATCGCAATTGTAAACTAGATTGAAGTTTCGAAATTGTCATGAAAACATGAAATAAATGAATATGAATCTAAATATTAGTCACTACTCATATAAATCAAAATAGTCACCAAATGGATAGAACTGATATCAGGTATTTACTCAACCTACTCAGTTAATACTCAAATGGGCAGATTGAGTATTTATTCACCGCCCATTTCCAGCTTTACGCGGCGCAACGTCCGCCCCTTCTATTCCGGCCCTAAGACAGTCCATCCGTGCGTCTGTCTGTCTGTCTGTCTGTCACCAGGCTATGCTCATGAACCGTGACAGTTAGACAGTTGAAATTTTCACAGATGATGTATTTCTGTTGTTGTATACTTCCCAGGTGGTCCCATAGAAATTTTATAAAAATCGGTTGTGCAGTTTCATAGACCAAGATTTTTTTTTATTAAATCTATGTCCAGTTTGGTGTTGAAATTGTTTTCAGTTTTTTTTTAATATTTCATTAAACTTATTTTACTTTATCCAATGTGGCACCTATAACGACACTATAAAAAAAAAACTGATTGATTTCTCGTATGACTTTCATCAAATTTCATACCATACAAATAAGTACAAGAGTTTGAATGATTTGTTATTTTGTCATAATATTCGATAATCATGAATTACTTCTATAATTGTGTAATAAAAACACACATTATCTAAATTATTTATGATATAATATACCTAAATGAATACGTTGTCTTGTGCCAAAATTCAAAAGTTACTACTGTTTAGCCTGTTTCAAGTACCAAACCAACATGTACCCAAAAGATCAGCAGTTGATTTAGCCTATAAAGTGCATGGAAAGCAGCCGACCGATGGAATTCCCGTGATAATCCTTCACGGATTGCTGGGCTCGAAAAGGAACTGGGAGACTATGTCAAAGAAAATAGCCACTTTAGACAAATCCGTAGTGACTGTAGACCTAAGGAATCACGGAGAAAGTCCTCACGAAGATTCGCATACATACGTGGACCTGGCGGATGACGTGGCTCAGCTGATGAACAAGCTTTCAATCCATAAAGCTGATATAATAGGCCACAGCATGGGTGGCAGAACGGCTATGGTGTTTGCGTTAACAGAGGTTTACATTTTTAATTACTTATAATTAAAAGTTTATTGATTTATTCAGGTAATAGGTAGGCTCTCGTAATTGACAACATTTCAAAAATTTTATATTCATATTTTATATTTTTTCCTTAAAGAACTTCAAAAAAAAGGACATACATATTTTTTCTTTTTCATTTCTTTTCATTATTTCTCCTAAAATTAAATTGTTTAAAATCTCTCCATTCTAAAAGAGCGTAAGTACAAGAGTTAGGATGTAACGAGTTTACATCTTTGCCATACATTATAATTAAAAAATAAAACTGTTTACTGACGTCTATAGAGTTGTGTTTTGTAGCAGTAAGATATCGATATCGATACAAAAACTTACGTATCGTAAAATAGGGTTCATTTGATTAATTTAAAAAATCAAACGCTTCTATCTCAGCTATTGTTGGCATAAAAATATTATATTGACGACTTGGTATGTGGAAAACAAATGGCATAAAAAATTACTTAAAATTACATAAAAATTCGACAAAAAAAAAATTTGCCTTATCATCTCTATACTTGAAATGGGGTTTTTGGGTAACCCACGTTTTTTAACGGATTCTCATAGTCGCCCCTTACAGGAATTAAGAACACAAAGAAAAAAATGTTTCACTTTTTACTTTTTAAGTTACAGCGTTTTAAAGTTGACTTGAAATTGAGGTGAATTTGACTGAAAATAAAAACAAAGGCTCCGGCGCGGGCGGAACGTGGTAAAAGATAAAAGGTGGTAAGGTGGTAAAAGATGGTGGATTTGATTGCACAGGATTGCTATTTCAAAAATACAAATAAAAAATATGCGTTCAGAAATTTGGAAGATTTAATTAAAAAACCAAAAAAAAAAGCTATCATAAATGTCACCTTGTGTTTTGAAAGTCGCCCCCTTTTAGGGTAGCATTTTTCCTTACTTCATTTTTTTTATAGTTTTTAAGACCTGGATGTCAATATTATTTTTATTTAACCTGAAATATCAATCATATAAAGGAAATATTAGCATTTCGTCACCAAACTATGTAAAAATTTTAATGCATGTGTATTTTTTCTAATCCTAATTCTACTTTACTGAAAGAACTATCGATATTAGATGGTCTTCCTATCGAACTGATACTTCTATAGACAACACTACTATTATCTCTCTCTCACTCGTGATGTCAGTTGTCAGATTGACGCACGCGTCAATTGACAGCTGACAGCTTGACATAATTTTTTCACTTTTAGATGTTCAAGCAAAGGCGTAACCTGTTAAATGCCTATATCCTTGTACTTTTGAGTTTTTTTCATTTATCTCTAAAAATATAACTCAAAAAATCTAAAAAAATATTTTACGTTTCAGAATCGCCAAATCTCGAAATGATTCTCGAATTTTCATACCATTTAGAAAATGAAATGTTGTCAATTATAATTACTTTTTAGATTTTTTACATAATAATGTATCATCTAAACTTCTTAACTAATATTTAAAGAAGAAAGATTTGATTGTTTGTTTGCATCGATTATACTCCGGAAATTGAGCACCGATTTTAAAAAATCTTTCACCATTGGAAAACTTCTCTACCCCGAGTGACATAGGCTATATTTTTTTACAAAACAATTGGGTGTATTTCTGGGTCATAAACAAATTATATTGTACTGTTAAAAAAAATAAAACGTCGCAAAATAATGACACTTTTCTTTGAACATATCTATTTTTACGTAATTTTAGATTTATTATTGCAGAAAAACTGATAATAAGAGCGCTTTTTGACTCCAAGAAACGATTTTCAAATAAATTCCAAATTGTTTGTTTTGACGTTTGGAAGAAAGTTTCTGATTTGACTAGGTGGAAAATAGCGGATTTGGGTTCCTTGCTTAAACTCCAATAATGTAACCCAACGTTTAAAAAATTACTTTAAGAATTCCTTACATCGCATGCGCAAATGATGTTTTGTAGAACATACCTATCATTATCTACAAAAAGTGTCGCGAGTGTCGCGACAGCATGTTTAACTATTATAGTTATGTCACAGTATTATTTTATTTTAGAAATTTAATTGAAATGCCGCCTCCGCCGCTAGAAAAGGCTCTTTAATTATACCTTGGTATTAATCCTTATCACAATAAATTACTTTATATTCAAGACTGTTTCGATACCTTTATCATTAAATTCGGACTTTCTATTCGAAATATGAGTTATGGTTATGAGTTTAAAAATGTAAGTAAAAAACGCGTTGTCGCCGCTCACTCTGCCAGCGAGGAGAGTCAATCTTTGAAATTGTGCGAATCCAGTGCGGGCTGCTAGTATTTTATATTATAAAAACAACTGCATACTATAACACAACGCTTCCAATTTTAATGCAAAATATTGTCTACTAGTTTGAGACGGATAACCATATTGTGCAAAGTGCGAAACCAATCAAGAAGAAAAAATGTTACTATGTTGTTAATGATATATACGCACTTGTAAAATAATCTATGTTTAGTATCGCCCTACTATTTTGAAATATTGCTTGTTTTTAAATGGATACCAATTTTTGCTCGTTATTTCTGTCCCTCAAAATGGTTTCAAAATAGCGTAAGTCACTCGGACAACCACTCAATATATATCCAAAATAAAAATGGCACATTTGAGCATATAGACAGAAAGCTCATTACTTATGGTGCCATTGCCATCTATTCGTCAACTTGTTTACGTGGTAATCGCGGCGTTATTCGACGGAGATCTCGTGTTGACCATGGCTGGCTTGTTTATGTGTCCACGGAACAACCGCTGTGAAATATGAGTAAATTCGTACTCGTTTCTATTGTTTTTTAAGAGTTTAGAATAACAACCTATGAGGAATGTAAAATTCGGTCTTTTTCAACAAATAGAAACCATTTCATCATTCAGCTTTTTAGAATCCACTGCTGGATATAAGCTATTTCCAGGGCATACCACAGAGTACGATCGCTTGCAACTATCATTGAGCCACTACTGGCTGGAACGAGGAACTATGGAACGAGGTTATCCGGCAAAAGATCAAAGTAGTGAACTGACACAAGGTTCCAAGGCCCCCAAGGGGGAGCAGAAAGGGGAGCAAACTTTTGCGATTGCGATCTATGGCACGCTTTACTTCGAGTCAGGTTAACCCGCCGCAATTGTGCGCCACCAGGTCTGCTTGGGACCGCCAACTTTTCGTTTCCCCTGGGTAGTCCACAGCAGAGCTTGCCTCGGAATGTCTCAGCTCTTCTCTGAGATTATAACCTATCCACATCAATTTGCGATGCATGATCTTGTTGTTGATTATCATTTCGGTAAAGCTCTGAAAGGGTATTTGGAAATCTTCTCAGACAATCTTCTCTTTATTTGGAAATATCAAGTATTTGCTATAAAAAGCCGTTGATTAAAACCTGGATCATCTGCGTGGTCTCTTTGGTGTTCTCTCCCGCTCCACCAGTTTCCAAACCGGTGTTACCTAGATACACGAACTATTGCAATCGCTTTTTTAACTTCGCATCTAATGTTAATGGTTACGGGTTTTATTTAAGAGCAAATCTCTACGATCTTCCAGTAGTTGATCTTAAGACCAACTTTGTCAGTCTCCAACAATAGATCGTCCAATTTAGCTTGGATATCGATGACTTTATGACTAAGCAAATATTATCATCAGCTTAGTCTAGTTCATCCAGTTGATTGGACATCCCCCACTCTATACCTTAGGTAGGTCTCGAATTATAGGTTGTCCAATCATCAAGATGACCTGCACTACGCTGATGACCTGTGTTTGCTTAGCCATAAAGTCACCGATATGCAAGCCAAGCTGGACAATAGAAAGCTGGAGGCTGCCAAAGTTGGTCTTAAGATCAACTTGTAGAAGTACCTACCAGTTAAACTTAAGACAAACTTTGGCAGGCTGACTGAAGAAGTTGACCCGCAGAGTTAAAATCTCAAAGTCTAACCAGGTTTTTACCAATTTTGGCCTGCAGCATATACTTGGCATCTTCTATTCTGAAAAGATTTTCAACTAACGTCTGTGGGAGTCTTATCGGGAAATGTCAATACTTATAATCTATAAAACTGTGTGTTGTAGATCATTCGAATACATTTTCATCTTATCTTGAAGCCCTCTGCTTTTGCTATCTGGGAGCCTTAAGTCAAGTAAATCAAGCTGTTACCGTTAAAAAGTAGCCATCGTGCTATTTTGAACAATATTCCATCAAAACTTTAGTATTTAGAAATAATCTGCCTTGTCTCTGTGACAACCAATTTTGTCTGTTGGACAACCGCTTCGTCCCCATATTTTACGAAAGTAAAAGTAAGCTAATAATTAGAAATATTGCTCGATGTTGAATTTTGTGCTGAAATGGCTAATATTACTATAAATTTTTACTATTTCTTGTGGTTTTAAAAGTTAATGATACATTTTTAAGTTAAAATTTTGAAGTTTAGTCTTAGGACAGAGGTTGTTTAAGAGATTCTTTTTATTAAAATATCTGCAAAATTAAATGAACAAATAGGTAGTTTAAAATTTATTGTAAACTAAGGTTTGTGATACTTTTAATAATATGTGACTAGTAGTTTTAATTTTAATCTATATTAAATTGACTTAAAGAATAATTAGGTTTATTAACAAGTACAATTAAAAGTTGAATTGCTTTATAGAACGATAGATGGATAGATAACTCTTTATTGTACCAAAAGAAAAATGTAACAGTTTTTTGTTTGTGTTTGTGCCTATATCTAATAAATAAATGCTTTTGCTGATCTCTAAACCTAACCTTACTTTTATAAATTTCAGCCAACAAAAGTATCTCACCTCGTAGCGGTAGACATATCCCCAGTGTCCACAGCTGGGATCGTGAATGATTTCTTCCCAAAATTGATAGACGTCATGAAATCCTGCAACGTGGAGAGCCAACCCGACCTAGCTACCGCTAAAGCGCAAGCAAAGGAGACGATCTATGCATCCGGAATAGTACCTCGGAACGCTCCTATCCATTTTATTATAATGAATATAGAAACACAGCCGAACAAGAAAATTGGGTGGAATTACAATCTGGATGTGCTGAAAGCGCATTTTATGGATATTGCGACGTTCCCGAGCGAAATGTCCGGGAAGACATTCGACGGCCCCACTCTGTTTATTGGCGGGCAAGAATCAAATTATATCCCGTTAGTATATTATTTTACTTTACTGATTTTTTTGGCTCGATATTAGAATATAAAATGTTATGCACATTTTTTTTCTCTGATTAGCAAATACTAACTAAGATACAGCGCATATAAATTTCGGATGACGTCACGATATTCATGATCATGTACGATTTTCACTATACGGTGACGTAAATCGCCGTATCATCATCGCTGTATCTTTATCATCATCATCATCATCATATCAGTCACAGGAAGTCTGCTGGACATAGGCCTCCCCCAAGGATTTCCAAAACGACCGATCGGAAGCGGCCTGCATCCAGCGCCTCCCTGCAACCTTGCTCAGGTCATCTGACCATCTAGCAGGTGGGTGTCCTACGCTGCCACTTCAATGAGCTAATCCGCTTGGCTATGTCGGTGACCTTCGTTCTCCTACGAATCTCCTCATTTCTGATTCGATCGCGTAGAGAAACACCGAGCATAGTCCTCTCCATAGCCCATTGAGCGACCTTGAGCCTTCTTATGAGACCCATAGTAAGGGACCACGTTTCAGAGCCATAAGTCATCACTGGTAACACACATTGATTAAACACTTTCGTCTTGAGGCACTGAGGTATTTTTGACGATAAAACATTGCGTAATTTCCCGAACGCTGCTCGGCCGACTCGGATTCGCCGAAAGACTTCTTCCTCGAAACTAGAACTTCCTGCCTGGATCAATTGACACAGAGCGGCGGTGAACAGTTTTGGAGATATGACAGCTCCCTGTCTCACGCCTCTATTCAATGGAATATCCTTCGTACTGTGCTCCAGTACTCGGACCGACATAGTGGCTTCAACACCTCGATATACCAACAGTCAACGCGGCACCGCTGGAGAGACTAAAACACGGCCCATGTTTCGATCGAATCGATGGCTTTTTCGTAGTCTACGAACCCCAAGCACAGCGGCCGGTTATACTCCCTCGTCTTCTCTATAACCTGCTGCAAAGTATGGATGTGGTCCCTGGTACTGTAGCCTTTTCGGAATCCGGCTTGTTCGGGAGGTTGGAAGGCATCAAATCTGTTAGCGAGACGATTCGTGATGACCCTCGAAAACAACTTATAGACGTGATTCAGAAGCGTGATGGGCCTATAATTCTTTAATAGAGTATTGTCACCCTTTTTAAAGAAAAGGACCACAACGCCTCTGTTCCACGTCTCCGGCGTTACGCTCTCGAGCAGAACGGAATTAAAGAGCCTCTGAAGGACTTTCAGTCTGGCGTTCCTCCGCCCGCTTTCAGGAGCTCTGCTGTAATTCCATCCTCACCCGGCGCGTTGTTGTTTTTGAGTTGTTTGAGGGCCATCCTAATCTCGTACAGACTGATGTCCGGGATATCTTCGGTATAGTGTCGGGTTAGCTTGGCTCTTGGATCTGCAGCCATATCCACGCTAGGTTTTGCAACGGATGTATCTTTATCAATGTTACTTTTTGCTAAACGAAAACATAATAAATATGGGCAAACATAATAATTTCGGACTCATCATCATCCGAGCGTATTTTCCCGGTTGCATCCTCGCAGCAATAACGCTTCAGAGCCCGGGGTTCGCTACCTTACCAAGGAAATTTGACGAGATTACATGCCTATTAAGAACAAACCTTTTTATTTTTCTTCGAGTTTAATTAGTTATATTAAGCCGTATAATAAATCGGACTTTTTTGTCGATTCTGTTATATCTGTATAACTAATAGTATAACTGGATGGACTAACCATTAAAATGCTAGCATATTCAAACAAAAGGTGGCTCCAAGTACTATACGTGGCATACAGACCTACGATTTATTAATACTTATGAACTACCTCCCTACCCTAGGTATACCTTACCCTAGGCACAGAATAAGTACTAGTACTCAAGTACAGAAGTCTTACTCAGAAAGAAATTGAAATAAATATCTAGGTACTTAATGTGGTTAGCGCTATGGTTTACTTTAGCTCGCGTCAGAACTGCTCACCTCTGTGTTTAGATATCTAGACATCCATTGTAAGACAATTTCATTCTTATTACTCTTAACAAACGACTGATGTAACTGAATTTTCCCCTTTGAAGTGGTCGCCGCGCGCATAGTTATCTTGTAGGTATAATTTCGATACCTAAACGGGGAGTGACACCTGCCCTAGGCCAGCGCTTGGTGTGTAGACGTAGACAGCTGTCATCTAACAAGTTTATTTGCCAGACAAATTTAAAAAACCTTCGACTTTCAAACGTACACCCACCAAATTTTTTTAACCCCTTAACCGATTTCCATCAAATATAGCTAAGAACTTTGTCCATCCGTTTGAGAACTACGATGACATTGGCAGACAGAGAGACATATATTGGCGTCAACGTATAACACCCCCATCGATGTGGGAGAGGCCTATGTCCAGCAGTGGACGTTATGCGGCTGAAATGAAGAATGATGATGATCGATGTGGGCTCATGAACATCAAACATATCCAATCATAGCTCAGAGACCTACTGCTTGCACCAGACAGGCATAAATAGGTACTTATTTACCTTAGCTTTCTAGTGAAAGAGGAGAATATTTTAATCCCAGACCTGTCGATGTCCCAAACCTATATTTATTACTCAAAAAATATACAACATCAAAATGATTCTGAATCTCCTATTAACGTCTAACAAAATATACTGAATCTATTTCAACTACCAGGAATTCATATTAGTAGGAATAGGCTACATGAATTAATAGCTATAAAAGATTATAAACAAAAACCTAAGTTCATTGATTACGTTAAAATTTATTCAAAGCTTTTTAAAAAAAGTATGCTTGTGCGCTAAATCATTATACGCACCAGGAAAGCTATTATAGTTTCTAAAGATAAAATAAAGACAACGTGGAGTATTATTTACACTGAAACCAGGATAAACAAGCAACGATTTGCAAAATTTACAATAAGGTTCTCGACACTAATGAATATGTTGCCCAATACTTTGAGAATATTTCACAAACATTTGCCTTAATACAACCGCCCCACTAATGTCCTCATCTAAACAATAAAAACTAGTACCCAATGCATACCGAAATGTAAAGATAGGTTAATATTTCAATACGTCGCACATATCAATTGCATTGATACTTCAATAAGAGACAAAATCCTACATTGAATTAAAAATTTTGACTTTCCACAATAAACATTTTTTTTTTCTTTCCGTACAAACTCGGGCCAGCTGATCAATCAACTTGTATGGGTGGAGGGTCAAATTATTATTTTTTATTTTGATATAATGTTTCTTGGGGAAAGTGGTTCAGTACAGTATTTTAAAATAGACCCTGTATAATCTTTATATTATATTCAAGGAAAGTAGGTGTACTCTATAAGCGAAATAAAAAATGACGGGTTGCACTCCGGGAGTGCCGGCAGAAGTGAAAACTTGAATATTAACGTTGTGCATTTCCATGGATGCGCGTTGCACGCTGTAACATAAACACAACATAAACCCCTTAAGTAAAAACTAGTTCTTACTGGAGAAAACGCGTTCCATCTAAAAACTGGTTTTAACTGTAACATTCGAGTACATACATATAATAAATATACATATATGTAAGTATATTTATTACGTGTGTTGGACTTATTTAGGGAATTATTTTGCGCCGCAAATAAATCTCTGTTTATTGTTATGGTTAGAGAACACTTTTAGCGTTAAGTCCGCCAATGGTCAACAATTGTATATTGTGGACCAATAGAGTTTTTATAAAATAAATAATAAAATAGGCAAATACACCGCTTTTTCTTTATTGATTCTATTGTTTCCAGACCTGAAGACTTGACTGGAATCAAAAACTACTTCCCTAAGGCTGAACTCAAATATGTTCCTCGAGTGGGCCATAACGTCCACGTCGAAGACCCCGCTACCTTTTTCAATCTTGTCCAAGAATTTCTATCCAAGCGATGAAATGGAGTATTCGTATTGTTAAATAATGTGTGAATCAAGTTAATGTACATATCTTCTGTTTTTACCTTTAATTTACTTATTTAAATAAATAAATAAGAATATACAGAGTGTTTTTTAAATCACTGGCATCCTTTCTACTGGTGAAAGTACTCATGAATATGTGCAACATTTTGTATGGGACCAACTCAATCCAATCGAAAAAAAATCAGCTGTTCCATACTATTTTACAATACTTAGAATCCCAAAATGTATGGAACAGCTGATTTTTTTTCGATTGGATTGAGTCGGTCCCATACAAAAAGTTGCTCTTATTCATGAGTACTTTCACCAGTGCAAAGTGTGCAAAGCAAAAGTGTAGCAAATGGAATTTCAAATTTCAAAATGAGCCCAATCTGTTAATGGGTTGCTGTTGACGGTTCACGGTACGAACCAGGAACCAATCCTTGGATAGTTTGATGATCAAACGCTGGGTGGCGTTCTTTTCGGATAATCAGGAGATTCAAGCCTGCAATATCCTATTCAGACTGGAAACAACTTTTCACAAAGTATGCTTCCCAGTGGAATTCGAACCCATGACCTCCGGGTCACAAGGCGAACGCCTTGACTACTGGACCACGGAGGCAGTCAGTCATATATATATATATATATATATATATATATATATATATATATATAGCGCCCCCGTTCCGATTCTTGCTGTTTTTTTATTCGTGGTGAAATTCTTAGAACACCATAGACATATTTTCGATGTTTTCTGCGTAAAACATTATTGTTTTTCGCACGTTTTGTGTTTCGGTGAGTCCTTAAATCAGTCTTTTCCAAAGTGGGCGATAACGCCCCCTTGTGGGCGCTGGAGGCTTTAAGGGGCCCCCCTTAAAGCCTTAACGGGCCCAGAATAAAGTTGGGGGGCGCTGATGTGATTTAAGCAATGAGTGATTTATAACATCAGCTATTACATATTTTAAAATTCACTGAAATTAAAATCCTCTTACTACACAACATCCATTTATTAGTTCATATTTATATCCTTTTTTATTGTACAAATATAAACTAAAAATGTAATTAATATTTATTATTTTAATGCGTTCACAACGCTATTTATATCGTTAAAGGAATCAAACACTGAAAAAATTTCGTGTTTTAAAGTTTCGCAGGTGAGGTCCCCACTTCCGATACTCTTTATTATTGTAAAATTGTATTATTATTGCTATTTTTTTATTTAAAATTAGCAATGTTGATTATTGTTATTTTTTTATAAAAGATACTCTAATGTACTGGTGTATGTATTATATTGCTCTCTCTTGTAAAAAAGTCTAGTTTAGAATATAGGTTGAATTAAACTACAGGCAAGACAAATATGTAATTCAGGTTTTTATGGTGGAAAAAATGGGGGGCGCTACAAAATAACAGATTTTTTAAAGTGGGCGTTTGACAAAATAAGTTTGGGAACCTCTGCCTTAAATGAAAATAAGTACTCCTGAAGTGCCATTTTTCAAACGCGGAGTCACCTAAACGAATGGTTTTTCCATACAAAAAACCGTACGTTTAGTGACTCCGCGTTTGAAAATCGCACCACTGCGCTCTCCAACTATGCATCTGCATAGTAAACTATTAGCCCACGAACTCAATATGCATGATATTTATTAAGTTAAAAGTTGTGATAGTGTATCTCTAACTCTATCTACAACTACCTACGTACTACTTCATCGCCGGAATACTCATATCCTTTCTTTATTGTATTACATATTATTTTACATCCCATCCCCCTGTTATCTTAAGGAACGTTTTGAATTTCTACATTCTAAGAATAGGTACAATTTAAGAAAATCTAGCTTTGGACATGCCTAAGCATCGAACCAACTTTTACGATAAGTCCTTTACGGTCCAAGCAGTGCGCCTGTGGAATGAACTGCCAGTTTTAATACGGGAGGCACAGTCTCTTCCCGTTTTTAAGAAAAGGGTAGTAGATGATTACTATCTATCAAAAAGTAATTATTTGGAATGATCACATTATAAATTACTCTATTTTATGTAGCTATCAAGTTATCAGTAAGTCTATATGCTATTTAATAATATGTATTGTATATATATATATATATATATATATATATATGTGTGTGTGTGTGTGTTATATATAATTTACTACCTTTTACCCGCGGCTTCGCTCGCATCGAATCCATTAAATAATTGGATAGTGTAGATTTACGCTTCCGAGGCATTTTTTAGACAAACGCTTTCAGTGACAGTTAAAAATAACAATGGTACCTAACCTCAAAAATTCCAAACAGCTGAAACTATAGAAAATGTTGATATTTGTTGACAATTTTTTTTTTTTTTTTTTAATATTTTTTTTTAATAAAAAGTACCCTATGTTACTTCTAGTACCTCCCAGAATATGTGTACAAAATTTCATGATTATTCGTCAAGTAGTTTTTGCGTGAAAGCGTAACAAACATCCACGCTTTCACATTTATAATATTAGTAAGGATGTATGTATATTGCCTAAACTTATTTATGTTTTAATGTATTTATAAAGGTTAAAATGTGTGTAAATTTATGTTAAATTTATTAAGTTTATAGTTGCTTTAGATACATTTTTTTCCTTCTTAGTCTTTCTCACATTCCTCTCCATCCACTGGTTGTCTGGAAGAGATCGCTTTAAGCGATAAGACCGCCCATTGCACTCATTAATTTAAAATTATTTCTTTGTGTTACATTTTTCTTTTGGTGTACAATAAAGAGTTATCTAACTATCTATCTATCTACTACGTCTAATGAAAAAAAGCTGCATTTTGTGATGAAAGCAAGCCACTATGCACAGCGATAGTGGGGACCAAAATAAGCGATTTCACCGCAGCAGCGTCACACCGCTGGGCCGATTTGGTCAGAGTTAAGCCTCCTAGATCATTGCGGGTGCAGAACTCCACTGCTGCGCCGATTTGGTCAGAGTTAAGCCTCCTAGATCATTGCGGGTGCAGAACTCCACTGCTGCGCCGATTTGGTCAGAGTTAAGCCTCCTAGATCATTGCGGGTGCAGAACTTCGTGCGACACTATGCGTTGTAGTTGTCGACGCATTGGTCTACTATGCACTCTGCAATGGAAATTTTGCAAAGGCGGTTGTGGAAATCAAAGGTAAATAAAAATAATGATTATATATTAAGGATTCACCATTCAAAATTATTTCCAAAAAAAAAACAAAAAGATATTTAACAATAATTTCCTTTTTTAATATTAAATTATTAAAGTTATTGCATTTTACACTAAATAAAAAGGTTTTGTTATTCCTTTTCAGTTCAAACACCATCATCAATGACAATGACGAATAGATATTGGAAGATATTGATTTAATAAAATTATTTTGTTATATACTCTTCCATTATTTCTAAAGTAATACTCCTGACTCTATTTTAAGAACTATGTATTTATAAAAATATATATTAATGAATATATATTTATAATACATATTTGGAACGAAGTTCCTTACGGCAGGCTTAGAGGAGATTGGGATTTTGCTGCGCGACCGAACTGAAAAAAATGTGATAGTAAAACCGTAAGGATGACCTCGTTAAATAAAACCGTTAAATGAGACGTGCGCAGGCGCGACAGTCGTATACACAAGAACTTTTGAACTTCGTTCCTACCTGGTGTCCCACGACACCAGTTTTCTTTTTTTACATAAATATATCTCCATAATTATTAAGGATATTGCCATGCAATTTTCTTTATGAAATACTCTATTTAATTGGCAACAATATGAATTTACCAAAAAATACCCCACGGATATTTTTTTAAATAAATCTATTTTTTTTCCAAAATAATACAAATATTTGGGCATTTTTTACAAATAAGATTTTAATTTTTTTTAAATGATCGGATATGTAAGTATCTTTTATTTGACACCTATTTTATCAAAATCGGTGCGGTGGTTTGGCTTGTAGAAATTTTTATTTATTTTTTAAGAAAGTGGCGCCATCTCTGTTCCTAAGGGATGAAACTTTCGGTGCTGCGGGTGAAATCGCTTATTTTGGTCCCTACTATCACTGTGCAAAGTGGCTTGCTTTCATCACTAAGTGCAGCTTTCCAACTAAATATCGCCATAAGGCCTAGCACTACTACAACATAGGTCTATCTATCGATCTAGATTACCAGCCAAAAGAACTCGCAAAACTATACAGCGTGGAAGGGACATACCCGTAATAAATCGAACCACGGGCCGTACTAGATCTTAGTATAATAAAATTAAAGTAGCAACCAAAAAGCCAAAAAAAATTTACATTCCCATAGAAAAATGTGCAGCCGCCCGGGCAATTTGTGTGGGAATGTCAATTTTTTTTGCCTTTCTATTTGTTATTTTAATTTCATTTTACTATAGTGATCTAGTATAGTATGGATCGATTCATTACGGGTCTAGACACGCGGCAGCGTGTCAGAGCTAAGTTCAAAAAAAAGGAACTGATGACGCAGACGCCGTGTGTACAAGAACCATTTCGAGCTACTTTTGACCCCTTTACAACTCGAAACCTATTTAACCTAAATACATGAAATTTAGCACATACATTAAAGTCATCTAGCTCATCTCGAATTTAATAATGTAGCTCAAACAGTTATTACTATAATAACGTCTAAATATCCCGAAAGATGTGACTGACTACTTATCCATCACCAAAAAGGTAACCTACTTCCATATGACCTACAAAGTTGATATTTGGCATCTAATTAGACTATTACACGTAAACAAAGGAAAAAATAAAAAAACAGTGAATTTCGCAGATTTGATTATTTTTAAAAAAAGGTAATCTACTTCCATATGACCTGGAAAGTTGATATTTGACATCTAGGTACACAATTGCGCGTATACAAAGGAAAAATTTAAAAAACAGTGAATTTCGTAAATTTGATTACTTTTTAATTAATCGATTTTATTAAGTAAAGTGCCCAACAAAATTATGCTAGCAAACATTTCTTCTTTCTGATACTGCTGTGCAAAAAGTAATGATATCCCACCAAAAACGTTAATGTGAAAATGGGTTGAGATTTAGATCTCAATTCTTATGTCGGAGTTTGAACTTGGCTCCCATTTTCATATTTATGTTTTTGGTGGGATATGTCTTTTCCACTTTGTGTATAGGTATGGGGGGACAATTTGCTAAACGAATGATAAGCTAAAAAAATAGACACAGATTGCTAAACGAATGTTTTTGCGTAGAAAATCTAGACTGCGCTGTGGTTTTTATTCCAAAAAAAAAATTCGTTTAGAGGCTGAAATTAGGAGGTACCAGGAGGTACAGTTTCAGTTATATTATAGTACTCTATGAGGTACAGCCTGACTTCGCGTTTCAAAAATACGATGTCCCTGATCGTGAAGTACATAGGCACCTATGTCTAATGCTAGGCTAGGCAGAAGAACTAAAACAAAGTTGTCAATGTCTCAAGTTGACGAGCACAAAATTTCGTAAACGTCAAAACGGTAGTTTAACCACGCAAAATTTTGTTTTAGTATTTTTACAAAAAAGAATGTTATTCAACAATTTAGGTTTCAAAAATGTATTTAGATGTTGCAAAATTCACTCAAAACGACTTCAGAATGTATTACTAAGACGTTTGGCTACGAACTTAAGTCATTCGGAGACTGTGGATCTCGCTTACGCATCATATGAGAGCACCTCAGATACGGAAGGTTGCCAACCTCCTCTCGTCATACTACATGGTTTGCTAGGCTCAAAAAATAACTGGAATAGTATGAGTAAAGCTATACATCGAACAACAGGAAGGAAAGTGATAAGCGTTGACGCGCGGAATCATGGCGATAGTAGACACTCATCTCAACACACGTATGTACACATGGCCCACGATATCATGAAGCTGCTCAAGAAGCTAGAACTGTCGAAGGTGTCTATCCTCGGGCACAGTATGGGCGGCCGCACCGCCATGGTGCTCTCACTACTATGTGTAAGTTGTACGTAATTTTATCATCAAATCAACTAATCTTTCTTATCATCTTTATATCAATATAGTAGGTAGGAGTTACAGCCAGGAAAGTCCACACTGTACCTTTATCTTAACAGTTGCATCCTCGGTTGTGCTGCTTCGGAGCCTGGGGTGCGCTTTCCAGCTTTTTCTTCTCCAAATAAGTATAAAATGCATGTCGATGGTCACCTTACGATGGCAAAGACCTTAAAAAGTGGAGATGAGGTGTTTGTGCTTAGTCCTTTAGTCGCCTCATATAACATCTACAGGAAGAGATGCGAATGGTCCTATTCTAGGCCAGAAGCCATACAGCACTGATGTATTTATCTGTTTCTGGTTTCAGTCTGACCTGATCTCGAGCCTCATTGTGGTTGATATATCTCCTATAAGAACCAGTCCTCAAATATCATCAATGGCCAATCTCTTTGACGCCATGAGCGCTGTTTCAGTCAGGTCTGGAATCGCCATGTCGAAAGCACGGAAACTGGCTGACGAACAGTTAAAAAATATCACACCAGATTTAAATTTACGGAACTTCCTGATCACAAACTTAGTCCAAACAAACTCTGGAGCCTACACATGGAGAGTGAACCTGCCTGCCTTGAGAGACAATTTCCAGAATCACATTTGCTGCTTTCCTTCTAATTTGAAGGGGCTGCAATACTGTGGACCTACTATGTTCATAGGAGGATCCTTGTCCGATTACATTGGGTAAATTATACTTTATTTATTTGATGGAAATATGTATTACAACAATAATAATTTAACAACTTTTTTATACTCCCATTTTCTATCCTAGGCCACAGAATAAGTACTAGTACTCATGTACAGAAGTCTTACTCAGAAAAGAAATTCAAAGACATATCTACTCAATGTGGTTAGCGCTTTGGTTTAATTTAGCTAGGGTCAGAATTCCCCACTCTTCGTTTAGATACCTAGACATTCATTGCAAGCCGATTTCATTCTTATTACTCTGGACAGATGATTCGTGTTACTGTATTTTCCCTTCCGGAGTGGTCGCCGTGCGCATAGTAATTATTGAGGTATATTTTCGATACCTAAATGGGGAGTGACACAGGCCTACCTAGGCCCACTATCTTCCTAACCTTAAAATCTTGTGAACCTTCGAACTTTGGCTCTGCCTACCCTGTAGGGTATAAAAACGTGGCATACACTAACACACATTTATTTAACAAATTTTATTTTATTTTTAACAAATAGATTAATAAAATGAACAAGAAAACTAACTAAAACTAAACTACTAACTAAAATAACTTTTAAATAAAAAAGCCCTGGCAAATCACTGCCCCGTGGTAACGTGCGTAACGTAACGTTGTATTTATTCATTTATTTCAAGTTATCATGTTTCAAACCCTCACTCCACCCACTTTCACTGGCACACATAAATTGTTTAAATATTTTTTTAGAAAAAATGACTTACCCGAAATCCAAGAGTATTTTCCACTAGCTGAGCTGGTGTTTATCGAAGGCGCCGGCCACTGGGTCCACAGCCAGAAGCCAGAGAAATTCCTCGATGTTGTTTGCAAATTCCTGACAGAAAAGTAAACCTTACAAACTAAACTAAATTAGTACAATTTTTGTGATTCTCATGTACATTTTGTGATGTTATTAATTCAATTTTACAATTTGTCACTTTAGTGATTGTTTTTTAGTTTTTAGTGATGTTAAATAAAATTTATTTGAATGGATACAAATTGTTTTTTAATAATCTATACTTCTATTTTTGACGACCTCCGTGGCGTAGTGGTCACCATGCTAGTCCGCCACCCAGAGGTCCCGGGTTCGATCCCCAGTCAGGGCAAGTTGAAAAGGGCTTTTAAAATTGTCTTAGATATATATATATATATATATATCATCATCTGAGCGTATTCCCGATTGCATCCTCAGCAGTAACGCTTCAGAGCCCGGGGTCCACTACCTAACCAAGGAGATTTGACGAGGTTACTGGTTTTTATATATATATATATATATATATATATATATATATATATATATATATATATATATATATATATATATATATATATATATACTAGCTGACCCGGCAAACGTTGTTTTGCCATATAAATAGATTGTATGTATTTTTGTATGTTGTATCATAAAAAATAGAAATTAAAAATTTTGTCTAAAAAATAAAAATTTAGGGGTGGACTACCCCTAACATTTAGGGGGATGAAAAATAGATGTTGGCCGATTCTCATAGATACCGGATAAGCACAAGAAATTTCATCAAAATCGGTCAAGCCGTTTCGGAGGAGTATGGCAACGAAAACTGTGACACGAGAATTTTATATATTAGATATATATATATATATATATATATATAAATGTGTGTGTGTGTGTATATATATGTATATATATATATATATATATATACATCTATAGATGTATATGTTATAAAATATAGCATAGTTGATATAGTATCCCATAACACAAGTCTCGAACTTACTTCGGGGCTAGCTCAATCAGTGTTAATTAATTGTCCCTATATATTTATTTATTTAATTCTCACACATTATTCCGTTGGTAACAAATGTTTAATTTGATATGGATTGCTACATCTTTATCAAGACCGGGTGTTGTGGTTAATGTGATATGCAACAAAATAAAAAATTGTAAGTTACTATAAAACAAAGAATGTAACAGCTGCTTCTCTTCCCGTGAAGATCGTAAAAGACAATCTCGGGAATGGGCGCAAAAATCAAAAGATGCTAGTACTGAACCTAGCAACCCGTATCATAAATATTTAATACTTTTAATAAGCCTAAGATAACGTCACGCGCTGTTACATCCATTGTAGCATCGCACGGATAAATTGTTTAGGAAACTAGCTGCGCCGTCCTCTGTGTTACCCGCAGAAAAAGTAGCCTATGTGTTAATCCTGGGTGTCACCTTCCTGCATACGAAATTTTATCAAAACTCGTCCAGCCGTTTGCGCGTGAAGAAGTAACAAACATACACACACACACACACTCTCAAACTTTCGCCTTTATTATATTAGTTGGATTAATACATTCTTATTCTTAATAATAATATACCAAGAGGGATAAGTAAAGACGTGAAACCGTGATATGCTTTTCGGCTCCCATGCTCTAACAACCCAATCTGAAAGAAGGAAAATTGTTTATGTGGTAGAAACCAAGTAAAAGTTATTCTTATTCTTCCGCCTTTTGTTTCCAAATATGTTATTGACTACCCTGGTGTCATCATTTTAAGCTGCCTAAAGGCATCTTACAATGCCTAACGTGTTTACGATGTTCTCTGGTCAAGGCTGTGAATGTAATAAAAGTTGAGGAAAGTTGTGCCTTGAGATACACCTGTTCCTAATTAATAACTCAGTTTATTTACTTACAGTAGCTTTATATTTTTATTCTTTGCTATTTATTATTCATTTGTCTGCAATATCGTTAACTTATCTTTCATCCTGTTCTCACGGATTCACGATTCAAACACTATCAGGACTGCGGTAGCTACGCTGCGGTTTTGCACTCAGTTGTCCAAAGTTCCAAACAGACGTTTTGCACTCCAAACTATTGTTAGTATAAAAACTTCATCCAGCACCATTACGAGCACTTCCACTTCACAGTTTCTGTGAAGTGCGGACGTTTCTTTTCAATTTTATTTTATATAAATATATTTTTATTTTCTATTTTTTTAAATAATTTGGCAAAATGGCCGACGTGACGAAGGGTTTCCAGCTTTTGTTCGACCGTCCCAACGAGCCGCTTATCACTCCAAAGGGCGACAAAGGCACGCTCTTCGAGCTTACTGAGGATTTACTGGTGAGTTCGTCCATACACTACTGACACTGTTTTGCTTTTCACATGTATCCGATGCTTGTGGTAAACAACGAAAATATTATTTTTCTAATTTGCACAATATTTTTATTTAATATTTTCAAATATAGATATATTTCTGGACACTTACACTACGCATAGTTCAGTCGACCTTCGACGACTGAACTGTCAGTTCAGTCGTCGAAGTTCAGTGGACGATTGTTTTGTTCGTATAATTGTGGTTCCATGGAAGACCAGTGCTACTGTTTGCCTTAATTGGCGTTCAGCAGCTTATGCTGAGTGGATATCACTTTCAGTGATAAAATGTCTTTTACACCCAGTGTTAGTTAATGATTTAGTATTTTTGCAGTATTATCGATTTACTTGTAAATTGTTAAGTGTACATTATCACTGAATAAAGATTTTTCTATTCTATTCAAAAAAGAAATTAGATCTTACATTGCAGACCCGGGTATGTTAACCTTTCTGAAGGAATGCTCTACGTATTAGACTAGTACTTATTCTGTGGTATTAGTTAATACCACATTAATTAAACCCTTTATTTCTGGTTAATAACCGGCCAAGTGCGAGGCGAACTCGCGCACGAAGGGCATTGCCTATAAAAAATACGTTTGTTGTTATATAGGATTGCCACTTAAATGTTTATTTTATTCTGTTTTTAGTAAGTATTTGTTGTTGTAGCGGAAACCACGGAACACAGAAATACAATATCTGTGAACTGTTTAGTTCTGTGAATCTATGAACATTTCAACCGTCTAGCTATCACAATTCATGAGATACAGCCTGGTGACAGACAGACGGACAGTGGAGTTTCAGTAAATGGGTCCCATTTTTAGCCTTTGTATACGGAACCCTAAAAACAGTAAAATAGTCATACTCACTGTGCACTATAAACCAGTCTTCAAACCTTCCACAGCCGAAAGACTACGAAGCCAATGGTCTAGAGCTGAACAACCGTTTCGGAGACGAAGCAGAGGACAGAATAAAGCTAGCGCCCCTGCGCAGCCCGCCGCAGTTCCCGCTAGCCTCGCAGCTACCCGTCGACGCGGACTTCTCGCTCTTCCTGCCCAAACACCAGGAGATGGCCACAGAGGTCATTGACACGCTCTTGAGTAAGTAATGTATATCTGCTGTGTTGTGCTGCATCTGACATGGCTCAATGACTGTCATCTTGTGATCAGGTTTTATTACACACTAGTTAACTAGTATGCAGGTTTCCTCACAATGTTTTCCTTTACCGGAAGCAAGAGGTGGTAGTTGAAACTGGCCATATTATGTGTAAACTCAGATACGAGTACATGTCACGTCGACCTAGTGAGATGAGTTCATATTTTGAACTATTTTGATGTGCTGTTGTGTGGTCGTGTTTGTTGATGAAAAAAAAGTATTTAAATATATAATAAAAATTTATTTCAAATAATTTAGCTACACATTTCTCCTCCTAGACGTTCCTGTGGACCAGTTAGATAACCTCCTCTCAACATGTGTGTACGCGAGAGGCAACCTGAACCCCCAGCTTTTCAACTACTGCTATTCAGTAGCTCTGATGCACAGGTACCAATCAAAAATATGGTATACTTTAGTACTTAGCTCAGTAGCCACATGCTGCAGTAAGATCGGTAGAAATGAAATTGAATGAATGTAGTGACTTTTTCACTGGGGAACTTAATCCCACTTTCCAGCCACAAAAAACTTCTTTAAAAGACATTAACACATAGTTTTAAATACATTTTGTTGCTTTTTATCAACAACACCATAATTATGAATATTATATACTACTTACATATTTACAACAAGCATTAAGTAGATTCAAATTAGCCATATGCTTCCTTAACAACTAGTGAACTAATTAATTCACATTTTCAGACCAGATACCAAGAACATCCCAATTCAGAACTTTGCCGAGACTTTCCCATCTAAGTTCTTGGACTCCCAAGTGTTCTCTCAAGCCAGAGAGACAGCCGCAGTTGTACCTCGAGGTGTCCCTGTAAGTATATTATTTTCCTTTGCCTTCACAACAATTGTCACATTTTTTATCTGTACCCGAACAATACACAGGCTTGTAGTTAGGTGTCCATGGTCCTAAGCTGTCATTGGAATAGAAATCCATGGGATATGTGCCATCTTCTTTTAACCATTTGCTATTACCTAAAGCAACTGAAAACTCATATGGTGTTAGCAAAGGCTTTGGGAAGGCTGTGCCCCAGTCTATTGATAATCTTGGACACGCAACTTGGACAAAAGCATCCAATTTGAACAAGGCCAGTTTACTAGGAAAAACTTCTGATAATAGAATCTTCACATATTTCTTGTCTGAATTCCGTATTTGTTTCTCCAAATTACTTAGCACTTTGGTACTTCCCTGTCTGCCCAGTGTTCCAAGAATTAAACCAAAGTTTCCTGAACTCTCTGCAGTTTTGATTTGATTCTGTCTGTTTTCCTGCATCAGTTCATGTTCATATATTTCAGACGTGAACTTCTTGTCATAGGGATCATATTTATATGCAGGAATTTTAGGATTAGCAATCATGATTGACTCTAAATGAAACCTTCCATCTCCCAAGTATATGATGACATCAGCACTTAATTTTGGTGCCGTGCAGCCAAGGATCTCTCCAGGAGAAAGAGGCTTGCACTGAGGAACAGTGACTATGTATTCTTCAGTCCTCAGATTCTTAGCTACCGAATGTAATGTTGTAACAAATTGTATAGTACTAACTAACGCCAAATGCGTTCTCATAACGAAGTTTTCTTTGATAGTTTCTACAAAATGTGATGGATCAATTTTTATATCTACAAATATGTATAGAACCTTCACATCACCAGTCTGGTCAATGGGAATTAGACAGGAGTGGCCGTAATGCACTAGGAGATCCACGCCGAGAGCGAGCGCAGTGAAATCGTCGATACAGCAGGCTCCATACGTCACGTCGCCCATAATAACAGTGTCTGCATCCGTAAATGTCTCAATAATATCACACAACGTAGTTGCGAACATAGTAAGGCCTGAAAAAATTATTAAACTTAAATAATAGTACAGAAAATAAAATATAACATCACTGAATGGAGTGTAAACAAAGGTTACCTTCAGGCAACTGCAAAGCCACTCTCTTCGCCCCCAATGACCTTATCCTCCATATCGTTTTGTGGACCTCAAAGTTATAATTCTGAGGTAAAGATTCGCATGCTCTATTCAGCAAGGGGTCGTTTAATAATTCATCGGGAATTTTATTCACGGAACGAATGTTGGGTTTAAAAGTTTTCCTCTGTCCTTCGGGTTTTGCGCGAACTACAACCACTCCTGGATCGTTAACAAAGTCTTCCATTTTAAAGCTTCAATAGGAACACATTGCGAGTAAAAATAAGGTTGTTATTCATTAACTCTCAGGTTATATTTTTATAAAAATAATAAACACGCGCGCTGGATCAGTGGCCTACGTGACTTTTCACAATAATTACGTTCCGTTGTCATAACACTAGGGTATGTGTTATCGATAGATAAATGTCATTTTTATTTTTATTTCATCATCAATTTAATCATATTAATTTGCACAAGGCCACAAGCAATATTTATACTCAACAATGATATCACATAAAATATAGATTAGGTAACGATATATAATAGTACAATCAGAAATAATAACAGTTCTCTAAAAACACAGTGCCATTTTTGAAATGCGGAGTCACTTAAACTAATGGTTTTTCCATTCAAAAAACCGTTCGTCTAGTGACTTCGTGTTTGAAAAATGGTACCACAATTCATTGTAGACTTGAATAATTCCTGTGTAACACGGAACGTATTTGACAATTTGTTATCTTTTAAAACTTTGAGGCAAAAGAATATGGACAAATAAAATAAAGCCTAATTTAATTTCACTCAGAGAACTCCTATCATCATTCCAAGAGATTACACAGCGACAGACTTAGAAGAGGAGCATCGTCTAGCTTACTGGCGTGAAGATATCGGCATAAACTTGCATCATTGGCATTGGCACTTGGTGTACCCATTCACGGCCTCCGACAGATCCATCGTCGCTAAAGACCGTCGAGGTGAACTCTTCTTCTACATGCATCAACAAATCATAGCTCGGTAAGATAATTTAAAGTTACCAAATGATGAACAAACAGGGCCTGTAAGCGCTTGTTCCCTTGATCGGATTTACAATCGTGGCACTACGAGTTACAACGAATTAAAGTGAAACCAGCTAGCAATATCAGCTCTATGTATATAGGCTATTTTCATTAAATATTGTGTTAGTGGACAGGTCAATACTGGTGGAAAAAAAATTAAGCTGAAATGCAGGTGCATTTGTAACTTAAGATTGTCATTGAAAGAGCTAAAAACACCCTAGCCCTTCGCTTTAATCAATACAACTTGTAGTTACTGTCTAACATATTTTGTCAATCTACAGCTACAACTGTGAGCGCATTAATAACGCCCTAAAACGCGTGAAGAAGTTCAGCAACTGGCGGGAGCCGATCCCGGAGGCTTACTTCCCGAAGCTGGACAGTCTGACGTCATCGCGCGGTTGGCCACCACGACAGGCCAACATGACTTGGCAGGACCTGAATCGCCCGGTGGACGGCCTCAACGTTACCCTCGCGGATATGGAGCGCTGGAGGAGGAATCTTGAGGAGGCCATCGCTACGGGCATGGCGACGTTGGTGAGTATTTTCTAAGTAGTCTGTGGAGTATGCCTCTCTAGACTTGAACAGGTTTAAATATACTTGTACAATTTATTTTAAATATAAGGGTGGCGATTACAAGGGTTACTTAAGGATTGAGAAATAGCCTTTCCTTCACATGCAATGTCCATGAGCGAGCAGAGATGGCAACTATACCAGTCACGTAATAATTAAAGTATAAAACAAAAAAAACAACCGACTTCTTTTTTTTTTCAGAAGTTTCTTCCAAAACTCCAAAGCTCTTTATTTTATCTTCACCAAAGTAATATGGGACCAATTTGGTACTAAAGGCTTTCAAATAAAAAAATAATCGTCAAGATCAGTTCATAAGTGGCGAATATATCGCGTAACATACTTACATACAATAAAACAAAACATACGGCTCGAATTGATAACCCTTCTTTTTTGAACTCGGTTAAAAAGTATTTTACTTTTTTTAAACTTCTACCTTATAAAAAAGAACATAAAATCTTCACGTAAAGGCCATCATAGAATTATAACCTGAAGGCCCTGAAGTATTTTCTAAGTAGCCTACCTACTTACTGAATATTAAAAAAATACTATTGGTTTCATTAGGTTCCCGTTACACAGAGCCTAGGTTATTATATATACCTAATACCAGCAAGGACAAAGAAAAATAATTCGAATCATCCAACTTACATCGTTTCGTTTGCTCCACTAGCCAAACGGC
Source organism: Acrobasis suavella (assembly GCA_943193695.1). Classification (NCBI taxonomy): domain Eukaryota; kingdom Metazoa; phylum Arthropoda; class Insecta; order Lepidoptera; family Pyralidae; genus Acrobasis; species Acrobasis suavella. The sequence continues at coordinate 11,448,181 of OW971948.1, forward strand.
ACGAAGCAGCCACTGGACATCGACATGCTGGGCAACATGTTGGAGTCCAGCATTCTGTCTCCAAACAGAGAGCTGTACGGCAGCGTCCACAACAACGGCCACAGCTTCTCGGCGTACGTGCATGACCCTAACCACCGCTATCTGGTGAGACTTTTGTGTTCTTCTTCATTTTGAGTTTTATATTCATACATTATCTTATTTTACTGGGGCTACATTGCTACGTGTTCTGTCTATTTTTTAAACGAAGTATAACGACCGTAGTAGTAAGACCCCTCCCTCTATTGTGCGCATATTCTGTGATGCAAGTAGGTGCATTACTAATTAAGCTACTATTCGTAAGCAGTACAGGTCGGATTTAGAGGTCTGGAGGCCTCGGGAGAAGGAGTGAAGGCCCCCTGGTTTAGGGCCAGGGCCTGCAAAATTTTACTGATTGTCTGATTGGAGTGAACAATATAGATCAATGATTGTTGTTAATAGTTAAGAACAATATAATCATGTTTATAAAAAGTACTATAGGTAGAGGTAAAACAGCAAAAAAAATCAAAGGAAAATTTTTTTACTAGTGTTGACTAGTCGGAATCTGTAAGATTTTTTCGAAGTCTCTTGTGGAGGCCCCGGGCGGTAGCCCCGGTTGCCCTCCCCTAAATCCGGTCCTGAAGCAGGGGAACGAAATATTTAGTAGATTACCTTACTCGAACTTTTATCGTACATCTGAAGTTCTAATACCTGAAATAAAGCCAACATGTTGTTCAGGAATCTTTTGGCGTGATTGCGGACGAGGCCACCACGATGCGTGATCCATTCTTCTACCGTTGGCACGCGTGGATCGACGACTTCTTCCAAACTTACAAGGAATCTGCCTTCGTTCGTCCCTACACACGATCAGAGGTAAGCAAATACCAATCCCTAACCTTACTACTTAGTCACAGTGATCTAATAATTTAAGTTTTCGCCTTACATTGTCAAACGAAATTGGCCACTATGTTTGTTTCCTTCGACATTATCGTGCCTGAGGTTACCGGCCTAGAATAGGATCACTTATCCTCTCTTCTTGAGGATTTCCTAACTTGACTCCTAAGAGCCGATCGCATCCACGTTCTTAGCAGTCCACTAACAACTACACAGGGTGACTGGAAATATGTCGTATTCCCTTGAAGGGGTTGTAGACTGGGTCAACCGATTATGTCATTTCACGTTATTCAAAAGTCAACGATTATCGAATGATTTTAGACTAAAAGAAATTAAAAAAAATAACTTTGGATCATTTAATGTTTAATTTAACATTAAGTGACCAAAATTGAGTTTGTTTTAATAAAAGCGCCATTTGGTCTTTTGGATAGGACATAATTCACATGACATGACAAAATCGATTGCTTACGACCCGTTCTACGTACAACCCCTTCAAGGGAATACGACATATTTCCAGTCACCCTGTATATTGCAACTAGTGATGTGCCGTTCCCGGAAATATTGGAAACTTTGGGAATATTTCCGTAAACTTTCCCTGAAATATTCTCAAAAATGGAAATTTTGGGGAATATTGCTGATAACGGATTTTGGTATTTTTTTCTTATATGCCCACTCTTTAGTAAGTTTTAGTTATGTGATATAACAAATATTCCAATAGTTGATTACACTTAAAAGTCTGCAAAATTTCCAAAGCTTCCAATATTTCTGGAAATATTCCTAGTAAATTTCCAATCTTTCCGGTAATATTGCCCAAGTTAATCAAAAAAATATAAGTAATCATTTTTTATTGAAGTATTTTAAAAGGTACGTATTAAAACATATTAAATTAAAATATCTAAAGTTAAAAAGACGATGTAAAAAATCCCTAAAATTACAATGCCTATTAGTTAGTTGATCTAAATTCGAAATAGAAGTTCTAAATATCGAATGAATATTTTTTCAAAGTTCATAAAACCTTATTTTATAATACCTACGCATGTGTTATCTAAAAAATTAAATACCTAATATCCAGGCGTCATAATAACCTAGCTAAAAAAAAACTCTATTTCCTAGTAAGTTATTTCTTTAAAAATAATAAATACAAAACAATAATTTTGCCACATAACAATTTGGGCGGATATAATACATAATGTGATGTCAATATGATGAATGAATGCCAGGTGGTGTCCTATCCTAAGGTTATGTAGATATGGACAATGGAATTTTTAAGTTTAAACAAGGGCCAATCCATCTAGAGGTTGCTTAGATGTGGGGTTCACGAGTGCACAATAGTTCGGGGCGAACTATTAGTTACTTAATTTACTAAAACTTACTTCCTCCTTGCAGCCAACAGCGTTCAATGTTCATACAGAGCCATGTAGACCACCCAAGTCATGAAGTATACTTTTAGGTTATGGTGCAGCTAATGTGACCTAAGGGCCACCCCTAGCCACTAACAGTGTTCATACCGAGTCATGCAGACCACCCAGGCCATTAAGGCCATGTAGAATAGGTTATGGTGCGTAAAATTTGCATTACCAATATACTTTTTCATTATACTGACGATTTTTACCGTACACGAAACCATTAACCTGAAGTTGTTTGACTTTAAAACAAAGAAATATTTTCTCTGACATTTTAAGAGCATCTACTGTTTGCAAAATCAGGAACTAACTAACATAACAAATGCACCAACCGGAACGTCATATTCTATCTACCCACATTTTTATATTTTGTTGTAAACTACGGCATTGTATACTTTAATATTATGATTATAAATATTATGAACCATTAGATAATCTGGATATTTCCGTAATTTTACAATGGGTAAATTTCCGTAAATTGGGAATATTTCCAGCGGCACATCACTAAGTGCAACAACTTCATTCTCAAGGAGGGTTGACGTACAGGGGCGGCTGGTTGAAAAACTTTTCGCACAGCCGGTATAATACCACAGCAAAATCGATTTTGATTCCTGCTTTTTCTTCTTCACTTTGCACGATCTTCGGCACCTTAGATGGTCTTGACGTAAGTAAGTACATGTCATGTTCGGGGAATAAAAATCGGGAAAGCGTACCCCGGGCACCGAAGCAGCACGCTAAGGATGCAACCGCGGGAAAGTGTAAGAAGTAAGATGAGAGAAAGAACTTTGAAACTAAAGATAAAAATGTATGATGCTGATATTATATTATTGCATGATTTAGCGTGAAAATATTAATTGGTTTCGAAACAAAAATCACAGAACTTTTCCGAAAAAAGCAAAGGTTTCACATGTTCAAATTTAAAATGTTAATTATAATATGTAACTTATTACAAAAAACCTATTTTGTTATTAATTATTCAGTTATAGATTTCTATAACATGAATACCCAAAAATAAAATATAGCAGTTAGGTTATGTGTTATAACACTTATAACTGAAGTGACGAGAAGCAGAAAAAAAAATACTTGTTAGGCCTGTGTTTTCTAACAATTGGTACAATGTGTATGTTTTTTTACAATCTTTGTCAAGAATCCGAAACGTAAAAATATCCTAATTTAATACATTATAATAAAACTAATGTGTTGTAAAGGGTTTTTCAATAAGGGCGGGTAGATTTTGAAACGAAATTAAACAAGCTGCGTATGAGGTATCAACAATTTTTTTTATTTATTCAAAAGGCCCATATATGCCATTAAGTATGGAAGATGACATCATTCAAATACCCGCCTCGGCTTCTGACAGTGGCACGGATCCGAGTGGTCCAATTTTCAATGACTCTTCCGCATAGATCCGCCTGAATTTGAGCGATGGCATGTGTTATGTTCGCCTTCAGGGCATCGGTGGATTGTGGTTTATTTGCATAGACCTGCGACTTCAAAAAACCCCACAAGGAAAAGTCTAGCGGGGTTAAATCGCATGACCTTGGTGGCTAATTCACATCACCCCTGCGAGAGATAACCTTAGTCTCAAATCGCTCATGCAGAATGTCAATCGTGGCGTCCGCTGTGTGGCACGTAGCGCCATCCTGCTGGAACCACATGTCGTCTAGGTCCATATGGTTCAATGTGGGCCATAAAAAATTGGTTATCATCGTTCTGTAGCGCTCGCCGTTGACAGTGACCGCCTCACCAACGTCGTTTTCGAAAAAATACGGACCAATGACGCCGCCGGCCCAAAATCCACACCAAACCGTAACTTTTTGAGGATGCATTACCACCTGGTGAACCTCGTGTGGGTTTGTGTCGTCCCATATACGGCAATTTTGTTTGTTAACAAAGCCATTCATCCAAAAATGCGCCTCGTCGCTAAAGATGATTTTTCGCCCGAAATTGGGATCCTCTTCCAAACGATTCGATGCCCAGGCAGCGAACAAACGACGTTGTCTATGGTCATGAACTTTGAGCTCCTGGGTCAGTTGAATCTTATACGGGTGTAACCCTAAGTCCCGTCGCAAAATTCGCCAAGTTGAAGTTTGCGAAAGGCCGAGTTCTTGTGCACGGCGAGGAATCGACTGCCTCGGGTTCTGCTGTACACTTTAACGGACCGCCGCGATGTTCTCGGCTGATCTTGCGTTTCTTAAACGTACAGGTGTTCCACGGGCCGCCAAAATCTACCCGCGCCAATTGAAAAACCCTTTAGGTACATGAAATACAGAAAACTTTGATTTTCAGTAGCATTTGAATTTTCTGTCTTGGTAGTTTCAATAGCACAGCCTTGAAAGGCCTTACCTCCTTTTCTAAAACTTCAAGTACATACTAGTATCTCCAAACAACTCCGTTCCGTACGACGCTGTAGGATGTGCCTGGTTGCTGCGCCGAGGCTCTCGATTAAAAACTTGAAGAACTGCTGAGTGTATTATGCCACGATTTCGTGCACTTTATATCATTTTATTTATTTATTTTATTTTATAATGAATATAAATTTTCCTTCATAAACAGCTCGAGAATCCAGGAGTTCAAGTAACATCAGCAGCCATAGAATCATCGAGCGGCGACAGGAACACTCTCGGCACCTTTTGGATGTCGAGCGACGTGGACCTGTCGCGAGGCCTAGACTTCTCCAACCGCGGGCCGGTATACGCAAGGTTCACGCATCTCAACCACAGACCTTTCAGATACGTGTAAGTAACTATATTTATTTATAAAAAGTCTATCGATCCACAATATACAATTGTTTTCAATTGGCGGACTTAACGCTGAAAGCATTCTCTCCCAGTCAACCATATAATATAAACAGAGATCTAGTTGCCGGCTGCGGGGCAAAATAATTACCTTAATAAATCCAACACCATAATATTTATACCTACATTTATTATACAATATGTAACAATAACCTGCCACGCGCAGTGTAGGGTTCCGTAGTTGCGAATGCCCACTTTGAGTTCACGCCACTAAAAACGTCTAAAAACTAATTTTCTATTGAGTTTGTATAAACATTTCCTTTTCGGAGTACATTCGGTCGCTTTTAACTTTTTAATTTGTAAACCCTACATAGCTCTGCTAGATTTCTTTTAAACTTTGTTATATGTACTACGGCTGTGAATTTTTTCACATGTCCATGTATAACCGTCTAAAAGATGGATGGGGGGGACACTTGACTCTAACAAAAATTTGCAATATAAAAGCAAATATTTCAGAAACGGATCCCTAAATCAAAAAATTATGTTCACAAGCTCACAAAATTTTTGAAAGACCTATTCAACGATGGGTGAAAAAGATGGGTTAGTCATAAAAAAAAAAAATTACTCCTACTTTACTTATATTGGAAGCTACCCTAAACAAAAATTTTTTTTCAATATTTTATTTTACCATTTTTTTTGCCATGATTAATATACATACCCATACAAAATTACAGCTTTCTAGTACTTATAGTCTCTGAGTAAAACCGCGGACGGACAGACAGACAGACATGGCGAAACTATAAGAGTTCCTTGTAGGTACTACGGAACCCTAAAAACCCTGTCCGATCCTTGTAGGCACAACTCAGATCGTTAATATGAACAACTTTTCCTATGGAACCAATGCTTGAAACTTGAAAAAAAATGACATTTTCATACAAATTGCCAGGCCGGCTGAACACTTTTGTATGAAAATGACGTTTTATTTTTCGAGTTCCAAGCATTGGTCCCATAGGAAAAGTTGTTCAAATTGACGGTCTGAGTTGCTCCTACAAGGATCGGACAGGGTTTTTGTTACATATTGTATGTATATACATACATAAACATACAATATATTAACAATAAATGATGATGGTGAAAATGAAATATACGTTATTTTAGAGTGTTCTTTTTATTTAAAAGAAAATTTTGTTTAAATGTCCGGATGTAGAGAAGATGTAGAGGAAATAGCAAGAAGACGAGTATCGCCAGAGCGAAGTTGCCGATCATGAGTGTCGGTAAGAAATTGAAATTTGCATTTTAGGTAGGTATTGAGGAGAATTTGGACTCGAAAGAATTTGAAAGAGAGTGCAAAGAATTCGCATTTTTCTCAGAACGGAAAGACGATATTTGATCATATTTGCGAAGGCAGAAAATGAAACGAATACAATAAATAAAGAGACGATCAAGCTTATTGAGAAAATCTACATTGAGATCTGAGTAACACACATCAGCGTAATCAATGATGGGTAGTATCAATGTTTGTATTAATAAAATTTTCGTTTTAACTTGCAAGAAGTGCCGTAGGCGGTTAAGCTGATGAAGAGTAACAGAATGATTGACTTCGGCTACCTGAGTGACCCAACTAAGTGTGGAATCTATGTAGAACCCAAGATCTTTTACATATTTACAATAGAGAAGATACATAATGAGAAGATTTTAATAATTGTCTCTGATTTTGTAAGCATTTACGTAAAAAAGCCGAAAATTTATCTATTCATTAACTTTGGTGTTTATTTCATTGAAAAAGTCAATTTTAGAAGAAAATACGTTCAAAAATAATATTGCTATAGGATTTCCTTAAAATTATAGCTACTTTTGTTATGAGGCCAATTCTGTAAACCAAATATTTGACATAGCACCCGAACAAATGTTCTTACATCACGCCTACAAATGCGTCATACGTGACGTCACTCCTGTCCGGTCTTTCCAAGGCGCTCCGAGACGCCGTCCACTGCAAAGATGGACGTGACTTTGAAATCTTTATATCTTAAAGAGACGTGTCTATTTTAGGAACTCTATCCATAGCACAAGGGGAAAAAATGCATTTTCTCTATTATTAAATGTCTCAGGTGCGACAGAATCAAAATCAATCTGAGAGATTTGCCTTGAACTACCTACAATAATAGCTTGGTACTTAAAAGGGTTAACCTGAATTCCAAATTCATTTGACCAGGATAAGATAGATAGATATAACTAACTTACTTATATAAATTTCTGTTTTCTTTCACTAAGGTACCTAAATAATTTGAGAAATTTGAACTAAAAATGTACGTATGTTTAGTTATATTTTTTTGTATTAAATTAAGATCTAGGTTCCTACTTATGCTATATAGGGATACATAATTTTTTTTAAGGGAACGGAGATATCTTCTTCTATCTTCTATCTATATATATAAAAGCGAAAATAACTCACTCACTCTTCACGAAATCTCGAAAACTAATTAACCAATGAAGATATCACCCAGTCATTGCTTTCATGTCCGAACGCCGCCGATGAACTATTGAAAAGTAATTCATCTACGCCCAAAACAACTTTTACCTTTACTAGCGTAACTCCATATGACATTATCTCAGCTTACAAGGCTCTTAATACTAAAAAAACTGAGGACCTATGGGGTATTTCGGTTTCCGTTTTGAGCAGTATCATCGACCTGATTGCTCCTCACTTAACTTTAATATTTAATAAATGTATTTCAGAAGGTGTTTTCCCTGACTTAATGAAAGCGATTAAAGTTATACCACTGTTTAAACAGGGATCCAAAGATGATCCGAACAATTATAGACCAATTTCAATATTACCGGCTTTAAGTAAAATTATATTAGACCAGCTAGTATCGTATTTTAATATTAATAAATTACTTCACTGTCGCCAATATGGATTTACAAAAGGGTGCTCTTCCAGCATGCAGCAGCGACCTTAGTTAAAATTATTTACGAAGCCTGGGAGAATCGACAAGACGTTATAGGTATCTTTTGCGATCTGTCGAAGGCATTCGACTGTGTTGATCACATAATATTAAAAAATAAAATAAAATTTTATGGCGTTACTGATACTGCACTCTCTGTTATTTCACCTTATCTTGATAATAGAACTCAAAGAGTTGAAATCAACAAAGTATCCTCAAATTGTGCACCAGTGATCATGAGTGTGCCTCAGGGTTCAATAATTGGTCCATTTTTGTTTTTGATTTATATTAATGACCTCCCCTGTCTTGCAGAAAAGTTGTGTGAAGTAATATTGTTTTCTGATGATACATCTTTACTTTTTAAGGTTGACAGAAAATGCACAAACTATGACGATGTAAGCAATACTATGTCACAAGTACTTAGTTGGTTTACGACTAATAATCTGGCCTTAAACACACAAAAGACTAAGTGCGTTAATTTTTCACTATTGAATAAACCTAATACTACCTTTGAGTCTTAATGGCCTAGTTCTAGAATGGGTACCCAACACCAAATTTTTAGGCATAACTAGACTGGAACTTAAAATGGGATAAACATATTAAGGCCACTGCCAAGAAACTTAGTTTGGCAGCATATGCTGTGAGGAGGGTCAGACGGTGTACTAACGTTGAAACTGCTAGGCTAGTATACTTTAGTTATTTTCACAGCATAATGTCATATGGCTTGCTCTTATGGGGTAAAGCGGCTAACATCATGCTATCTCTGTGCTACAAAAAAGAGAGCAATTCGGTCGATCTACGGACTAAAATCACGCGATTCCTTAAGAGAGTTATTTAAATCTATAAATATTCTTACTGTGACATCTCAATTTATTTACGACAATCTTCTATTTGTTAAATCTAGGTTAAATAATTTCAAGAAAAATAGTGATGTTCACAGTTATAATACTCGCAACAAAAATCAGCTTCATACGCCTAAATTTCGACTTGCTAAAACTAGAAAGTCACTCTTAGGTCTAGGTATAACATTATTTAATAACTTCTCGAAGCGATCGTCAACCTACCAATGGTAAAATTTAGAACACATGTTAAAAAAGTTTTATTGAACAATGCGTATTATACTATCAATGATTATTTAAGAGATAAAAACGCGTGGATACTTCCTAAACATTTTCCATTACACTCCACACATGAAACATAAATAGCTGCATTTTCTGTTACCATAATAAGCTTACTGTAAAAACATGTAATGCTCTGCGATCAATAAGTGACCAACATATAACTAATATTTTCTCTTGACAAGGGTCTGCGAGTTCGGGTTTTTCATGCTCACTAAAATGTCCAATCCGCCGGTGGTGGCGTCGCTGATCGGGTCGTTGGATTCCCTCTAATATGGTTAAGTTTAACGATGGCTGATCCGTGCGGCAACTCGTGAACGGGTGCTGCCGGGAGGGACTGGTCAGCTCGGCTTCGCTTTTTTGACTACTTAATATTTTTTATTACGCAATTTATGTTTGTTTACTTGTTCGCAAGCATTACATGTTATAATGTGTCAACATTGTATTATATTATAAGTATTTATTAATTAACAGACAATTATAATAATAGGTTGGGGAAAAAGTCTTTTCGCATTTTATATGAAAATTCAAAACCTTTTTTAATATAGTTTATTTACATTTAACTAAAGTATTAGGTTGGGGAAAAAGTCTTTTCGCATATAGAATGTATGAACTTGTAATAAAACCACTTTGGCTATACTATTTGAACCTGGCTGGTTTTGGTATCATTTAAAAGTTTAAATTTAAAAGAAGATAATTCCAAATTCAAATTAGGAAAATGCGTGATTTTCATTTGTTTTTCTTCATGTCAAGTTCCCATTCCGAAACAACCTCACCCAAAAAACATAAATTATTTCAGAAAGATATCTATTTGTAACGTAGGATATCGAATTTACGCGAATTTCTTATTAGAAGGGCTAGACGCGACTATCACTAATTTAGGAAATTATCAAGAGGCTTTCCTAAATAACCGATCAACTGAGGATCATATTTTTACACTTAGACGTGTTTTAGATATTAAGTGGAGAGAAGGAGCGGTAGTTTACGTCGTGGCCCTTGACCTAGAAAGAGCATTCGATAACGTCAACTTAGAAGTACTTAAAGATGTACTGCTAACCGGAGTAGGTGCCCCGCTCACTAACAAAATAATCAAAGCATGCATGAACGACGAAACTTTCATATCATGGTGCGGACAAAATTCGGAAACTATCAACAAGGGCAAAGGCGTTAAACAAGGCTGCCCCCTATCTCCAAGACTGTTCACAATAATTATCGATGAGGTACTTGGAACGCTGGAGGAAGAAGAAAGCGCAGCGAGACTCGACCAAGATCTGGAAATAACCCTGCCCATGATATTATCTTTCGCGGATGATTTGATACTGATCGGAGAAGAAATAGAAGTACTCGATCGAATCATTACAAAAATGAAAGATTCAGTTGGTCTCACCATAAACGAGACTAAAACTAAATTAGTTATTCTAGACCCTCATGGACAACCTGTCGAAGAACAACGAAGCAGAATACTTGGAGGAGCCATAATTAAACCCATGTCAGAAATCAAGTACTTAGGCACATACATTTCAGCTACACACAACCGGAAATCAACTTTCAAAACCCGTTGCGTCAAAGCAATAAAAAATTCAAAGATGTTATTACCATTTATACAAAATAATCAAATAGAGTGGAGCATCGCAGTGTTAATGTACAAAATGGTAATTAGAACACGTGCATGACATATGCTTTGAACGTTTCTGCATTGACGAAATAAAATCGGTCAAGACTTAGGAAATACAAACGCCAAATACTTCGAGGATTACTTGACGTCGCCAAAGACACACCAAAACAAAAAATAAAAGAAATCCTGAAAGGAAAGACTGTATCCAAAATAATAAAGGTACGAAGAATATCATACTACGGTCATATACTGAGACGCCCAATCCCACACCTACTTCGTGCAATCTACAAACGCAAAGAAGCCAAGCGGAAAGTTGGACGATCTATTTATACTTGGGAAGACTCCCTCAACCACGATATCTGCCACTACACACACAAAACAAAAGCAGAATGGATGGAAATAGCAGGAAATCGAACCCTCATTAAAAAAGAAGCGGAAAGAATCTATGAAATATCAGAAACTGATACAGAAACTGAATTAGAATCGGAAGAAGATACACCAAACCAACCAATCGCCCGAGGTGGCCAACAAGCAACACCCCGAAGAAATAGATGTCGCAAAAGACCCAGACCACCGACACCAATATCGCTAAAACAGTGATCAGTACACCAATCAGGGGCACTGGCCCTACAAAGACGAAAATAAAATAAATAAAAATAAATGAAACCATGTGGATATCACTTGCGAAATAGTAAACTAAACTTGGTATGAGGTAGTAATACGATGCGGGGAAAAAAAACGGGAGGAAAGAAAGTGAAGGGAAAAAATAGAAATTATTTTTTTCCTTAATTTTTTTTTCTAGCTTCGACGCGCTGTATCTTTGCGAATTTTTATGACTTTGCTGAACTAAAAAATGTGGGGTCCTTGATTTTTGATAAGCCTCAGACAGAAATCAGGGGCCAGAACCCATTAGCCTAGAACAATAAGCAGGATTCAGAAATCGAACTACAAAAAAAAACGTACATAGGAACCAGAAAAATCAGTAAACAGAAACAGGAATTCGGCTGCGAAAAACAGAAAACCCAGAAGTGAAGAGTGTCAAGACCAGTAAACTGAAGTCAGAAGTCAAATTCCAGAAGACAGAAACCAGAAGGCTGCACTATTACGACAGTGTCAACAAATCTCTAATCTTTTGAAGAAGACCTGCAGAGCAACGCGACGGATACAAAACAACAAAGCAGTCTATTATCCTTCCAAGTATATATCACACACCAAGTATTATATCTATCCTCCCCATACTGATTTGATGCTGGTATTCGGTCGGTTCTCTCAACTCCCTCTCTCTCCCCTACTCCTTGACTGCGAATATCTCCTACACTCCTTTATCCCTATCTACGAGTCCAACTGGTTTCTCGAGCCATGAGAGTGGTATAACGAGGTTTGGCGTTCTAGGGACTGAGGACGATATACATGCATCAGCTTTGGTCTGCAAGCGTGATGACGTACTCTCCAAGGTAAACCTCATTCATAAGCCCTTGCAGCGTAACTGCTGGCTGGGCGGACTCAGAACAGAACAGAACAGAACCTAATAATATGACAAAGCCCTTCTGGCAAGTACGCGACCAATACTGTGAAAATGAGTTTCTTTCGGCGTTTCTTCTCAGCAGTGGTCGTTACGAAGCGCTGGTATCGGTAGCTTTTCTTTAAAAATAAATTAAATTTTAATATACTTTACACGTAACATAAATTATACTTATTGACGTGTAAAAGTGCCTGTAAAGGTCTAATTACTGAATAAACATTTGAATCTTTGAAGATGAAATTTGGCAGATTGTGACTAAGAGACGTCCGCTAAGGATTTTTGGAAATTCCATCCCTGAGGGGGTAAAATAGGGGGCAAGTTTGTATGAATTTTCGACATTTTTGAAGCGAGTAACATGACGTGTTTGGGCGGAGTGGGAGCGGGAGCGGGAGTGGGAGAGGGAGCGGGAGCGAGAGCGGTTATATTTTAAATTTTAAAATAATAATTTATGAATTATATGTTATAACAAAATTAATAACGTAAAAAAACAAATAAAAATTATGTTAGTAACATTTTCTAGACTTCTACGCGGACGAAGTCGCGGGTTACAGCTAGTCATTTATAATTTTGTCTTGAGTAAGCCTTTTATCCCTTCAAACTATTTCATGAACTACTGTTTAAAGTTATAATAACTGAAAACGTGAAGCTTTTCTTTGCACATTTCACAAATTAAGTAGTGAGCACTTTTCCAAAAACAGCCACTTTTGGCAGCACGGACCCCGAAAAATTCATCTGTGCCTACAATGCGACACAAATAAGTTGAACTAATATGGCGGACTTCAAAGCATTTTTGTTCAAATTCCCGACACGTAAATTGAACTAAAATGGCTGTCGTCGGCACATTATTTGTACATGCGCCGATAACCGCCATTTCGGTTTAACCTACATGCCGGGAATTTGTACAAATTATATGTGCTTGCCAAACAAAAATGTTAGTTTGTTACGGGTAATAAGTTACACGTTAGGTGCAGTCAGTACCTAGGTACCTAGGTACAATACCTATTAACTTTATTTATTATATATTATATCAGTGATCTTATCGGCAAGTACCGAAAAGATATACTATACATATACGGAATGGGCGGAGTCGATAAGTTCGGTTTGTGACTACTTATCTTACTTTTATCATTCTCACCAATGTATTCTTAGCCCTTATCTATCTAAAAGTACGAACCACATCGAAATGATCAGCATAAAAAATCCATATCGATTTATTTTCTACCACATATTTAATTGGATTAAAAAAAAAAATTAATTCCTTTACGTTGTAAAACTGTCTGAAGCTACTCGTAATTCTAGGATTTCTAGGCGTATTATATTATGGTTACTGACCTAAAAAGGACCACTCCATCGTCTTCATTTTTTCCTGTGGTTGTTGCAAGAACCACTGAAGACTAAGCACAAATCTCGTACTAAAACTGCATTTTTCCACTTAAGCATTCACAAAGAGGGTTGACAGGCAGGCGGCCGATGGTATACGGCATGCTTGCTTCGGTAGCCACTGACCATTGACATGCCCTTAATTAATTTAATACTTATTTGGAGAAGAAATGCGGGAAAGCGCGCCCCGGGCTCCGAATCAGTGCAGCTTATGCAAACCAGTAACGCGCTAAACCCAGATGAAGTTGTTTTAAAATACTACTTAGAAATATGTTTGTTTGTATTTGTTCCCTCACTTCAGGATCAACGTGAACAATACTGGCAACGCTCGCCGCACCACGGTCCGCATCTTCATCTGCCCCAAGTTCGATGAACGCAACCTCGCCTGGGCGCTCTCCGATCAGCGCAAGATGTTCATCGAGATGGACAGATTCGTCACGCCGTGTAAGTTCAAATTCGAAGACTCGTCTATGAATTTAAAAAAGAAGGGTAGTCTATTAATGGACAAAAAACGTTATCATGTTTTCAAGGAACTAAATATGCTACAATTATGTTTAATTAATGTACTCGTAATAATGTAAATGAACCTTATTTTCTCTGATGATGACTTGATGAGACATTCCTACGGGTATGTAGGTCCTTGTTAGCCTTCACACTAGTGTTGCCGAAATAACGACAATTTGTAAGTGGATAGGCCTATTAAGTCTTGCGATTGGTCGCTATCGATATAGTAGACTATCGATCGGTAACACTTTTTCGTACCCCAGGATTAATATCTTGCATTTGCTTTTCAGTGAAATCCGGGCAGAACACCATCACCCGCCAATCTACAGAGTCGTCGTTCACCATCCCCTTCGAGCAGACATTCCGCGACCTGTCGGTGCAGGCCGACGACCCCCGCCGGCAGGACCTGGCGACCTTCAACTTTTGCGGTTGCGGCTGGCCGCAGCATATGCTGGTGCCTAAAGGAACCGAGGCAGGCGCTCCCTACGTGCTGTTCGTCATGCTTTCCAACTATGATTTGGACAAGGTTCGTACATACCCTATACATGTGGTTTTCACGCAATCTCCCCTTAGTATCACGGAGATTACGTGAGGAACACCCTTATCCGCGGCAGCCAATGGTCGTGACATAGGAGACAAACTGCAAGTGTCTCCTACGCTGGTAGTCATGTCTGGCAGAAACCAGCAAGTTACGAAAACGTTAATGTCGAACCTATCGTATGGAGAAAGTCCATGGCAGGCGTGGTAGACCCAAGAAATGCTGGCTCAGGAGAAAACTATCAGCATTTTTGCAATTAAAAAAAATATGCTTGGGAATGTACGTAATCTTGACTATCTTCTTCAGATTGAGCAAGCTGACGGTTCCGAGCTGTCCTGCAAAGCGGCGTCCAGTTTCTGCGGCCTGCGCGACAAGAAGTACCCCGACGCGCGCGCCATGGGCTTCCCCTTCGACCGGCCGTCGCGCACGGCCTCCAACATCGAGGACTTCATCCTGCCCAACATGGCGCTCACCGATATTACCATACGCCTGAACAACGTGACTGAGCTCAATCCGCGCAACCCTCAACAATAAGTGGAACCTGCACCTCCTTTCATTACTACAATTTTATATTTCGCTTTTATTTTTAATAGTTAACTGCTTAATGTAATGTTATGTTGCTGTGTATTTAGTCCTTCATTTAAATTTACACATCTACTTTATGTCTAACAAATATTTCTTGATTTTAATAGAAACCGTAGCATTTAAAAAAATTAAAAGGCTGATTAGTCTAGTCTAATGAATAAGTATTGTAAATATCAATTATTTAAGAGGTAGCTACTTAAAATTTTGACCCATTTGTAAATATTAGTTACCTAAGAAAATGATTTAAATAAAAGTAAGAATTTCTCATAAATTAATTTATTTTCATTTCATTGGCAATGGGTCCCGATGGGAATACTTGTATGAACTTAATTTTTTTGGGAATAATATATTTTTTTACTGTAAGGAATTTGCCTCCTTTACATAACCATAGTTTGTAGTTTTACACCATATCTAAAACAACTTTAGATAATAAGTGAGTTTTTCAAAACAAGGACTCTTATAACAAACAAATCCTTAACATCTTCTCTGCACCCATTGTCCTTATTCTTTACATTTTCATTGGCTGGCAAGGTAGCAACTCTGCGAGACATCTGAAACCAATGGAATACTATTTAAGCACTGAAATACTCCAGCATGCTTTGAGCTGCTCAGGCTGGAATCAGGCCTATCATTTTTGGTATCATGTAGTTATCAAAATAACACATATTCGGCTCGTGTTTGGTCTCATCATTATGGTACTGTACTTATATAATAAGTATCTAACATTGTTATTTTGTAGTTCCTTTGATGATATACTGCAGACTCATAGCTATTCCTATCTATTATTATAAAGCCTAGCTAGTTAAGATATTATACTAAGATATTTAAGAACACTTAGTTAAGAACAATAGCAGACAGTTATATTTACGTACCTGTCTCATAGCAGATTTAGAAGCAAAGGTCAGCATCTGCAAATAATAAAAAGACCATAAGCTCCCGAGTCACAGTGTCATGTCCCTGTGTGAACTGGAGACGTCATCAGGCCTATCATTAGAAATCACGTGTTAAATCATAATAACACATTTTGGCTCGTGTTTTTTCTCATCATTGAAAACCTATAAATAAAAAATGTTTGCCTATTGGCCAGACAGACAGGTGGATAAACTATTTACGCACAAGATTAGACATCGCCTCCTACCCTACCTAACCAAACAGGCTTATCTAACCTATCAGGTGCCCGACAAAAAAATACTTATCTTACAATCAAAATCAATAATTGTCGTTATTTACTTTAAATATGGTTAGCTGAACACTGTAAATGTGATAGCTTATTTATTTTAGGGTAAAAAATAAAACCCTTGCCACGTGGGAAGGGTGACTTTAGTTTTAGGAAGTTCAGTTGAGGTTGTGTAAAATTATTGCAAGCTAATAAATTCAGAGAAATCAAGATTCTACTATACAATTATTACCTTATTAAATAAAAGGAAATTAGCTTACAACATATATCGCAAATTCGCAGCGCGCAACGCAGACACCAAACGATCGACACCAACACCAACTATAGAATATTATTGTGAAATTTGTGAATGATGTGTGAATCTGAATATCATGGATAAAACAAGGTATTCTCTTGATCTCTTCCCGAGATGGAACACGACTACGTCACGAAAAGTGTTGCTAATTAATTGTTCTAAATTAGTAATATTTCATCATCATGAATATAAAAGTAATATTAACAACTTAGCTAATTAGTATTTCGTGTGATTCATCAATTTAATATTTAATTTTAATTATAAATTGATATAATTAATTATTAATTCGTAATTGGCACATAAAGTTCAAAAATGTATTTTGCTCGGGTAATTCAAATACACACAGTAACAACACATCAAATTGACTAGTGTCATACTGACAGCCCGCCCTTTTATCGTTATAGCCTTCTCGCTCACACATATAGCTCTATTTCGTTCGGTAAAGAAATTACTGTGGTTTCCCACGGAACAGAGAAATAGGTGGAAGTGCCAAGTGGGCGTGGCGCGCGTGTCATAATCCGGTAAAACTACACAAGATCGACCGACTCCGTACATCAGTCGTATTCTAGCTACGTGTTGAGATCGTTTTGTCCGCCCGACCAACATTTTTTTCGCTAAATATCCCGTGTTGTAGTGTTTTAGTATATAAAAATAGCAGTAAGAACAAAAATAAAAGCAATGTAGGTATTTCTTTCCATCAGTATGTACGACAAAATGCATTTTCTTTTACAAAATTACGAAAATCATTCTAATACGATCACGGAACAGAGAAATAGGTGGAAGTGCCAAGTGGGCGTGGCGCGCGTGTCATAATCCGGTAAAACTACACAAGATCGACCGACTCCGTACATCAGTCGTATTCTAGCTACGTGTTGAGATCGTTTTGTCCGCCCGACCAACATTTTTTTCGCTAAATATCCCGTGTTGTAGTGTTTTAGTTTATAAAAATAGCAGTAAGAACAAAAATAAAAGCAATGTAGGTATTTCTTTCCATCAGTATGTACGACAAAATGCATTTTCTTTTACAAAATTACGAAAATCATTCTGG
This sequence comes from Acrobasis suavella, assembly GCA_943193695.1. Classification (NCBI taxonomy): domain Eukaryota; kingdom Metazoa; phylum Arthropoda; class Insecta; order Lepidoptera; family Pyralidae; genus Acrobasis; species Acrobasis suavella. Next base: position 11,465,958 of record OW971948.1, read on the forward strand.
TACGATCATATTAACTAGGTAGTTCTAGAAAGTTCGTTCCCGTAAGTTGTCGCTACTCGATTAGTGATGTAGTCGAGACGGATGCGGATTTTGTCGATAAAATAAATCAAAATTTTAGGTATAATTTAATAGAATAACGCAACGATTTTAAGTAATATATAGACTTATTATAAACATGAACATTTTCTAGTATTTTATTGCAATAAAAAAAAATATTAGTCTAACCTTTCGAATTATTTTTAGGCCCTAATGTAAAAGAAAAGTGGATAGATGCAACGGGTAGGGTTAACTGGATGCCAACTAAATCAAGCACCATAATGTTTGGAGCGTTATGAAGAAATAATTTATATCTAATTTACTTATAAATAATAATTTAATTTTCTTATATAGGTCAAAGATTCAAGATTCAAATGTTTATTCAGTAATTAGACCTTTACAGGCACTTTTACACGTCAATAAGTATAATTTATGTTACGTGTAAAATATATTAAAATTTAATTTATTTTTAAAGAAAAGCTACCGATACCAGCGCTTCGTAACGACCACTGCTGAGAAGAAACGCCGAAAGAAACTCATTTTCACAGTATTGGTCGCCTACTCGCCAGAAGGGCTTTGTCATATTAATATAATTGTCTTTTAATTAATAAATACTTATAATATAATACAATGTTGACACATTATAACATGTAATGCTTGCGAACCAGTAAACAAACATAAATTGCGTAATACAAAATATTAAGTAGTCAAAAAAACGAAGCCGAGCTGACCAGTCCCTCCCGGCAGCACCCGTTCACGAGTTGACGCACGGATCAGCCATCGTTAAACTCAACCATATTAGAGGGAATCCAACGACCCGACCAGCGACGCCACCACCGGATTGGACATTTTAGTGAGCATGAAAAACCCGAACTCGCAGACCTTGTCAAGAGAAAATATTAATTATATGTTGGTCACTTATTGATCGCAGAGCATTTACATGTTTTTACAGTAGGCTTATTATGGTAACAGAAAATGCAGCTATTTATGTTTCATGTGTGGAGTGTAATGGTAAATGTTTAGGAAGTATCCACGCGTTTTTATCTCTTAAATAATCATTGATAGTATAGTACGCATTGTTCAATAAATCTTTTTTAACATGTGTTTTAAATTTTGCCATTGGTAGGTTAACGATCGCTTCGGGAAGTTTATTAAATAATGTTATACCTAGACCTAAGAGTGACTTTCTAGTTTTGGCAAGTCGAAATTTAGGCGTATGAAGCTGATTTTTGTTGCGAGTATTATAACTGTGAACATCACTATTTTTCTTGAAATTATTTAACCTAGATTTAACAAATAGAAGATTGTCGTAAATAAATTAAGATGTCACAGTAAGAATATTTATAGATTTAAATAACTCTCTTAAGGAATCGCGTGATTTTAGTCCGTAGATCGACCGAATTGCTCTCTTTTGTAGCACAGAGATAGCATGTATGTTAGCCGCTTTACCCCATAAGAGCAAGCCATATGACATTATGCTGTGAAAATAACTAAAGTATACTAGCCTAGCAGTTTCAACGTTAGTACACCGTCTGACCCTCCTCACAGCATATGCTGCCGAACTAAGTTTCTTGGCAGTGGCCTCAATATGTTTATCCCATTTTAAGTTCCAGTCTACAGTTATGCCTAAAAATTTGGTGTTGGGTACCCATTCTAGAACTTGACCATTAAGACTCAAAGGTATGTGAGTATTAGGTTTATTCAATAGTGAAAAATTAACGCACTTAGTCTTTTGTGTGTTTAAGGCCAGATTATTAGTCGTAAACCAACTAAGTACTTGTGACATAGTATTGCTTACATCGTCATAGTTTGTGCATTTTCTGTCAACCTTAAAAAGTAAAGATGTATCATCAGCAAACAATACTACTTCACACAACTTTTCTGCAAGACAGGGGAGGTCATTAATATAAATCAAAAACAAAAATGGACCAATTATTGAACCCTGAGGCACACCCATGCTCACAGGTGCACTATTTGAGGATACTCTGTTAATTTCAACTCTTTGAGTTCTATTATCAAGATAAGATGAAATAACAGAGAGTGCAGTATCAGTAACGCCATAAAATTTTAGTTTATTTTTTAATATTATGTGATCGACACAATCGAATGCCTTCGACAGATCGCAAAAGATACCTATAACGTCTTGTCGATTCTCCCAGGCTTCGTAAATAATTTTAACTAAGGTCGCTGCTGCATCAGTGGTAGAGCGCCCTTTTGTAAATCCATATTGGTTGACTTTTATGTCAATTTTTTTCTGCTCTAGCTCCTGCTGCTCCCAAATTTATATGTAACTAGCTTTAACCCAAGACTTCGTTAATGTAATATAATTAATTTGAAAAAGTCTCCATTTGTATGGCAAAATAAGATTCACCATGCCAAGTTCCATTACTCTTTTTTGGGGATTTATATCCCCAAAAAAGATTGATGGAACTTGGTTTGGTGAATCTTATTTTGTCCAATGTCCTTTTCCAGGACTCTTAAACAATAAACCTACATATTCAATTTCAATTAAATTGGTTAAGTAGTTGAAGCGTGAAGAAGTAACAGACAGACGGATTTAGTTGAATATCACTGTAATACTAGTAATGGATCTACAAAGTTATTGACACAATTCTCTGTATTTTAAGCTCACCATGCTGGTTTGGGTGAAAGGGACAAAAGAAAATAAATAGAATGTACCAACTTCCCGCATTCCCACGCAGATTTTAAAAGCCGATCGAGAGAATGGGCAAAATGGCAGAAGAGAAATTCCTCTGCCATTTCGACCATGCGGGTAGCAACCCATCACTATTTTGATTCCCTTTCCCACTTTCTCGCCCGCCGTCACGACAAAAGTAGCCTTTGGATCTTGCGGCCCTAGGCGATTTCAGCTTAAAACCGCAAGACTCAAAATGCTCTGTATGTTCCATTCCATTTGGCATTAAGATCGCTACAGGGATAAAGACGGATTTTTCATGTTCTCAAAATAATAGATCTTTAATTATTTGAGACTGGCTTCGCCCACGATTTAATCTGCACATCCATACTAATATTATAAATAAGAAAGTTACGCAGACGAAGTTGCGAGTGGAAGTTAGTGTTAAATAAAGATAAGAAAATTTAAAAAAAATGCCTTTGCGTTAAATGATATCGATACTGTTAATCAATATTAAATAATATGGACATCACTATTCGAGTAGCGCACCTGTCGGCAAGTAGCAGAATTATTTCGTAGCTTGGGATTCAAGTGACGAAAAAATTCTGCTTCTCGACGATAGATGGCGCAATTACCATTTTTTATTTTGTGTTAGATAGTAAATAGCAAAACGTCGTAAGTACTTTTTGAACCGTAGCAAAATAAACCTTATGCTTGAGACTTAATGTCGTTTTTAAAATGTAGGGTCTATTGACTTAGGCCAATATTGAAATAAATATATTCGACCAATCAAACGAATTTTTCGTATGTGTGCAATATGTGATTATTGGTTTATTTGTGTGAGTTTGGCGACGCTTGTTTCTTAACTAATTTAGGCCCAAGGCATTTCCACCTATTTCTCTGTTCCGTGGGTTTCCAAACTTAAAAATTATTTATTAAAAATGAGTATTATTATCATGTAAATGACTATTTATCTGATCAAAATTCTTGAAAATACTGCACTGAAATTTTTTATTGTTTAATGTAAAATATCATGTTTAACCTCTCAACCTTTAAGAGCGTGACGTCATAAAAGAAATGTACACGATAGGTAATAAAAAAAATGGCGACGTAAAAAATGGCTTGCTTTAAAAAACTGTTAGGGGAATTTACTGCGCCTTATATCATAGTTTTTACGATTTATTTCTTACATGGACTTACCGTAATATAATCATTATAAGCAGAATAATCACTTTTCTATAAAAAGACACTATTTATTTACGATAATCCACCAAATAGTTTTAGACCTGTGTCGATAGCGATTGATCGAATCGTTTTGATTCGATCGCAATCTGTATACGATCGATCGTTTGAAAGATTCGATCATTTGACCCGATTCCAAAGCAAACCAAATTACACCTTATTGTTATACAGTTACAGTAACTTATTGCTTGCTTACTAAATGATCGAGTCTTTTACGTCAAGTGAATGAGAGGTAACAAACAAAACGTGTCTATCTCTGTCGTTTACTTAATAACCACGTTCGTTCGCTTGCATTCTCTCTCGTGAGTTGAATAAACCGGTTTGTTTGGGTCGTGATCGAGACCAGCGCCCGCGATCTGCCGATTTTGAGTTTTTCAAATTAGGGTGGGTGGGTCATGATCGAACCGGGTTACGATAGATGATCGATTGGCACAGGTCTACAGCAAACAAAATGCGCTGACGCCAAAAAAAATTTCAAAATGTCACCGGCGAAAAAAGTATAAACGAGCATAGACTATCAATATTGGTGCGTTCAGGATGTAGGAAATTTAATAAAGAACATATATCATTCAACTTCTTTATACTAAAGTAGTCTTTAACTAACTTAAAATAAGGTTCAAACTCAAGTGGGAGAGCGCGGTAACCGGCTACCGCTTGGGGACCGGCGGAATGGCGCCATTACATTCCGCGCGGTAACCGGCTACCGTTTGGGGACTGAGAGGTGATGTAAATCTGTAGTTATTTGTAACATAGCACATTAGGCTGGGTACTTGGGTAGGCAGAACCAATACTATACTTGGGTTATTTCATCGTTATCTTCCCAGCAGTAGTCATTCCGAAACGACAAAAAACGTAAATTAAATAAAAGCTAGTAATAATAAAACATTGTACCTCCTAACTGAATTGTTTATTAACTATCATATTTTTCCCCACTAAAAAGTTTTATTTGAGAACCGCTCCGCAACTGATGACGTATTCTTGTTCCAATTACGTCACCAGCTGTCACGCGAAGAGAATACCAGGCGAAATATATTATTATACCATGGGTATAATCTAAGCGCACGGTAGTGCGCAGGCCAAGTTCCAGCAACAGGCCGTGCGCATGCCGTGCACTATTTACACGAACCGTTTCGACCCACTTTTGAGCCCCCCTGTAGCTCAGTACCTTTTGCAAGTACAGGTATAAAATTGTACCCCCGTAATTATATACTAGTACTCAAGCAGTATGCCAAATTTCATAGATATAACTTCAGTAGATCCTGAATTAAGACCCTGTGAAAATTGCTAATTTTGGCACTGACTGACTGACTGACTGACTCACTGACCGGTAATCAAAACCTCTAGGCCACTTCCGATTGTCCTAGCGTTATGAAATTTGGCACGCAGGTCGTGTGTTATATGTAGATTAACAAAAAAATAAGAAATTAAAGAAATCGGTCAAGCGTGAGTTGGCTCAATCGAATATCGAATTTTTAAAAAAAATATTTATGAACCAGTGATACAATGAGAATACGATGAGGAGGGGGAAAGGAGGAGAGGGGAGAGGGGGTAGAAAATATTGTCATGTATACATAACGCACACTGTATGCCTTAATATTAAATACTGCTTACCTAAAAAATCAGGCTTCTATTGATTTAAATTACTTTCGATAGATGGTGCTAGCGGTATAATTGAATCGCGATATTGTTGTTTTGGTTTGCAGCATATATGAAAAGTTGCTAAGTAATTGATGGTCATTGCTTTATACGGTTACGCTTACGATTGAATGTATTTAGATATTGGCTCATATTGTATCCGGTTGTCGTTGCTATTTTACGGTTTTACCAGATTGCAATAAAAAGTTTTACTACATAACTTACAATTTACAAAATTTTAACATATTCTTTACTTGACAAAATGTTTAGTATTCTATTCCACAGATGAAATAAAACCATATAATTTTTTATTATTATAGTTTATTTGTTATTCATTTTCATTTGTATTGTATTTATACCTAATCAGCAGAGAAACAAGTTATTTCACCCCTATTCTTGCAGAAATAAGACCCTGTTTTTTTTATTTAATTGTAATTTAATAGGTTACTGTTGCAACGTGTTCATTTGTTCATCTAAATTAACTTTCTATCCATTACTTTCCTGACCTAAATTAACTTTATGCTAAACGAATTTAATTTTGTTAAAGGTCCTGAATTCCGCATCTTTAAATCAGAAAAATAATCAAACGATAATTATATTAAATATTTCTTATAAAAAATATTTAAAATAAAAAGTTATGTTTATGTTTAAAAATATTTGTTTTAAGAACATTCTGCCAAGTTGGAATGCCAAATAAAATTCGGAACATCAAGATTCTGCCACATAGATGAAACCCAGTGCAATGGGCGTCTATTTTAAATCAGCTCAAAAAAAAACCTGCCCCCTACAAAGTAATGTTCTTGATCATTCAATTTTATAGATCTAGGAGACATAGCTAGTCAAACATTTACGAAAACTACACCGAAAAATATCAACATCAAGAATTTAAATACTCTATTCCATTCATCAAGAAAAAGAAAGGTAATATTAGTATAGAATATCAGCCTTAGTCCATAAGCCTCTGATGGACTGAGGGTTTTCATATACCAAATTTATCTATTTTACTAAAAAAAAGTTGTAAGTATTGTAATATAGATCCAAAAATAGAATAAAATTATAAAGTTATAAAATAAAATTCAACAAAATGATAAAAACTCTAATTTTAATTTTGAATGTTGGTGATTACACCCTGCTTTACTAAGGCAGTAGTCATTTTATGGGGCATAAAAGACATATATGTTTGATTTTGTGAGGCGTAATCATCAGCTAACTTTTAAACTACAAATATTTGTTAAAACGTTATGTTTAAATATTATGCACCACAAAAATTTGCGGCTTTTGATCATATTTATAGGTTAAACTAGCTTTTGCTTGCGGCTTCGCTCGCGTAGCGGTGTAATTTATCAAAATTCTTTCTTAGGGGATGCCTACGTCATAGTAGCTTTATGCATGCAAAGTCTCAGCCCGATCGGTTTAAAATTGACAAAGTTTCATACAAACTTTCATCCCCTATTTTATCCCCTTGGGGGTAGAATTGATCAAAATCCTTTCTTAGCGGATGCCTACGTCATAACATCTACCTGCATGCCAAATTTCAGCCCGATCCGTCCAGTGGTTTGGGCTGTGCGTTGATAGATCACTATGTCAGTCAGTCACCTTTGAGTTATATATGTTTAGAATAGAAGAATAGATAACAAAAAAGTTATGACAAATACAAAATTTTAATTTTAGTTTTTGGCTCTCCTGAAAAGTTGTGTTTTGGTGGTTACTTACGCCCTTTGAGCCGCAAGGTATCGATATATTATCTTTGCTTTTAAATTTATTAATTGCATTTCATATAAGTCATATTTAATTAATTATTGAAGTGAAAACTTCTTTAGCGGCGTTGTACACTTTTTTAGTAATGGGTAAAAAATGTTAAACTCGCGTCAGGGCGTCAGTGCGTCAGGACACGTGACCTGATCGAAAATACATAAGGACTAAGGACACGTGACCTGATCGAAAATACGTAAGACAGATGGAGAATAGACAGCCGGCGCGGCGCGGCGTAGGAGAGGAAGTATCCCCCTCTCTTTCTAAGGCGCGGCGAAAATGTATGCCTGCGCCTGCTGTTTCATTTAGGCGGCGCAGAGCGCTTGCGCGAATGTTCGTGTGTGTTTAAGTTACAGCGTGCCACGCGCATCCATGGAAATGCACAACGTTAATATTCAAGTTTTCATTTCTGCCGGCACTTCCGGAGTGCAACCCGTCGTTTTTTTAGAGTACTACTTTATTTAAATAAGTGTAATAAAAGATTTCAATGATTTATTAAATAGCGCCATCTAGTTGCAACTGATGCAAGGAAGAGAAATAATTATGTTTATAAGGCGATGGGTAGGCAGGCATGCCTTTATCTAGTAAGAGAGCTTATCATCGTCAAGCTTTCTCTGATAGGTACCTGTAACGTTTATAAAATATTTATTTAGCCTAATAATGACATCACAAAATCACAACCACAAACTACAACTGGTCAATGCTGAGGTAGTATACCCGCAATTTATCAGTCAGGCTCGACATTTATGCTCATTAATGTGCCTGTGCCCAGTTGCACTAGTGCCTTGACATTTTGTCTTGACCAGGCTCCAGATAACCCTTCAAACTATTTTATGCACTACTGTTTACAGTTTAAATTGAGAACCTGAAGCTTTTCTACGCACAATTGCGAAAAAGAGCCACTTTTGGCGTATGTGCGTAGAAAAGCTTCACGTTCTTACTTTAAACTGTAAACAGTAGTTTATAAAATAGTTTGAAGGGTTATCTGGAGCCTGGTCAAGACAAAATTTTAAATTATATCTCTGTTTCCTTTTGAATGATTTAATTCGAATGGGGGCAGCACTGGACCCTGGAAAATTCAGGTAGCCCCTTAATAAGTTAAAAATCATTTTGAAAACAAGCTTATATCGAGGGGCGCACTATAAGTTTCCGGAATGAATATGAAAAAATACTATTAAAGGTTCAAAATTAATTTATTGTTTTTCAAAATAATCTCCCTTGGCGTCTATGCACTTTTTCATTCGATGAAACCAGTTTTGAAAACTTTTGTGCCACTCCTCTGTGGTGACCTCTGAAACGTGTTTTTCATACTCCTCGACAGCCTCTTCTGGTGATGAAAATCGTTGACCGCGTAATTGGTTCTTAATTTTTGGGAACAGAAAAAAGTCACAAGGTGCCATGTCGGGACTGTATGCAGGATGACTCATGAGTTCTACATTTTTCGCCTTCAAAAAGTCGTTTGTCTGTCTGGCCGTGTGAGAACTAGCATTGTCGTGGTGCAGGATGATACGGCGTTTACGGTTATTTTTACGGAGTTCGTCAATAACTTCCGGCAAACAAATGGTCGTGTACCAGTCACTGTGCTATTCACTGTACGACGATTCTCTAAAGCAACAGTAGCCACGTGTCCAGTTTTATTAAAAAAAGAAGCAATCATCCGCTTAGATGCACTTTTCACGCGCGCCACTTTGGTTGGTTTCGGCTCATCTTGAAAGACCCATACGCTCGATTGCTGCTTTGTTTTGGGATCGTAGCAATAAATCCATGTTTCGTCACCTGTTACTATGTCCCACACCAAATTTGACGCACCTTCGTTAAATCTGGTAAGCATGGCACTGCACCAAGTGACGCGGTCCGTTTTTGAGCCTCGGTCAAGTTGTGTGGGATCCACCGCGAGCACAGCTTTCTCACACCCAAATGTTTGTGTAGGATTAATTGTATTTGACTCATACCTATTTCTAAGGATGCGCGAATTTCATGGTAGGTCACATGCCTGTTTCAATCATACGGCGCACAGCATCGATGTTTTTGTTGGTCACAGCGGTGGACGGCCGACCATCGCGAGATTCGTCACTGAGATTGATACGACCACGCTTGAATTCTGCAAACCAGCTATAAACAGTTGTCTTGCATGGTGCTTCATTGCCAAAAGCTGTTTCAAGCCGAGCGATGCTCTGTTGAGCTGTCAAATTACACTTAAAATCGTAGAAAATCATACTACGAAAATTTTCCCGAGTTAAATCCATGTTGATGCAGACACACAATTTTTTAAATGGCGCCGCAAGGTAAAAACAAAAGACAGTCAGATGAAACAAACTGCATTCTACAGCCAAAGAGTTCTACTTTCAAATGTTGCAATAAATTTTTAAATATTGTTTATGTAAGTGGCCAGTTCTGGAAACTTATAGTGCGCCCTATGTAAAATAAAGAACTCATTGGGGTATGAACTCAACAAGACGAAACTCATTGGGGTTGCGTCGTTTCATTATAACAAAGTTCTAGTTGAGATCAGTTGATTCGGTATTGTTCTCTTTAGTCAAAGGTCCGCCGTACGAAGAAACAGAAGAACTATGTATACATTTGATTAATATAATCAAAGACGGGTACATATAATATTATATATACAACTCCCTGATGACTGGTGTTTTCCCAAGCGCTTGGAAAAATGCTAACATAACTCCTCTTCCAAAAAAACCTAATCCGTCATCCCTGTCTGATTATCGCCCTATATCCATACTGCCTTTCCTTTCAAAAGTCTTGGAACGAGTGGTTCAACAACAGCTCAGCCATTTCCTTTCTGTTCATAATCTTTTTAATCCTTTCCAATCCGGTTTCCGTCCAGGTCACAGTACGACTACTGCTCTCATTAAAGTTACCGATGACATTCGAAGGGGAATGGATAACAAACAGCTTACTGTCTTAACGCTACTGGATTTTAGCAATGCCTTTAATACAGTTGACGTCGATATTCTGCTGGGTGTACTGCGATCTCTTAATATATCTCCAACGGTTATCGATTGGTTTCATTCTTACCTGTCAGGAAGACAGCAGCGTGTACGCATTGAGGATGCATATTCGTCCTGGTGTACTACATCTGCTGGTGTTCCGCAGGGTGGCGTCCTGTCTCCACTTCTCTTCTCTATATTTATTAACTTCATTACTGCACAGCTTCAGTCTTCCTATCACCTCTATGCAGATGATCTCCAAATATACACTCAAGCCAGCATTGATTCTATTTCCACAGCTATCTGTACTACTAATGAAGACTTAGAACGTATCTCTCTTTGGAGTAGAAATCATGGCTTGATTGTCAACCCTGCAAAAACTCAGTGTATTATTGTGGGTAGTTCAGGGTTATTGACTAAGATTGATTTTGATCAGCTTCCGCCAGTGCTATTTAACGGAACGATTATTAACTTCAGTAGCTGTGTTAAAAATCTTGGTGTACAACTGGATAAAAATCTCTCTTGGTCACCGCAAGTTGCTGAAGTTAGTAGAAAGATCTTTGCCTCTTTTGCAGCCTTGCGGAGGCTTGGGAAGTTCCTTCCAATGGATACCAAAATCACGCTCGCACACACCCTTCTTTTTACCATCCTAGACTATGCTGATACTTGTTATCCCGGGCCTACTGAGGAGCCAAAACATGTTTATTCAATACATATATGGAATTCGTAAATATGACCATGTTTCTCACTTTCGTAATGAACTCAAGTGGCTTCCGATCCGACGTCGCCGTGACTGGCACATCCTGTCTATGTTGTTCACAATTCTTTTTAATCCTACCTCCCCTAACTATTTACGAGAATTATTGACATTCTTCAGTGAGTCTCAAGTTCGTCTTCTACGCAGTACTGAAAATCTTTCTTTAAGAATTCCTTTTCACTCCACTGACTTTTTCTCACGTTCTTTCTCTGTTCGAGCCGTACGCCTATGGAACTCACTACCACTTACTATCCGACGCGCCGAAACGTTAGCCATATTCAAATCCCAAGTGAAATCTTATTTTCTATCCTTATGAAAGGTAAATAAATATCTTTCCCTTGTTTCCATTGCTCTTCATCTCGTACTGTTAATATCATTTTTCAGTGTAAGTTGTATGTATTTATGTAAGATGTATATGTATGTTTATTTTTAATATTGTATTTAAGTATGTTTATATTGACCGCCCCGCACTACCTAATTTCCCATTACTATTTTCTATATAACGAGGTTGCCTGGAAGAAATTGCTTAGCGATAAGGCCGCCTTTTGCGCATTTCCTAGTTTTTAAGATAATTATGTCCTGATTTATTTATTTTGTGCAATAAAGGGTATTGTATTGTGTATTGTGTATAGACGGGAGCATAACAAATAACTGGCCAAGTGCGAGTCGAACTCGCACACAAGGGGTTCCGTACTATTCCGATCTATAAAAAATCACGTTTGTTGTATGGGAGAGCCCTTATTTTTTTATTTTTATTTTTATAGTGTTTATAAAACTGAATAGTCTGTAAATGTTTCAAGCGTATACCTGTTGTCGTTGGGTGTCTATTAGAATACAGATTTTTTTGACATCGAAGTTCATGTTCCAGAAAACTATTTCACAATTTTTAATATATTTTTTTTCTTAATAAATCGAATAGTTAATCGTCGCAAATCCATATTATCGAACAAATTTTAATAAAAAGAAATATTTTAAAATTGTTTTCTTTACTAGAAAATCGGTACACTTATCTGCCGCGGCACGCTCGCTTCGCCCGCTCAGCTCGTGCGTATGTTGGTCGCAGTTCTAACATAACCTTACCTATTCCTATTTAAGCTTTAGTCCACTCCTAACCTAGTAAAATCTTTAAATGGATAGAACTGTCCTAGCACTTGCCGGCCGCTGCCGCGGCACGCTCAACCGAACTGTTCTAGCACTCGTTTCAAATTCTTCACTTATTTTGCAAACTGAAACTTACGTGGAAACAAAATTATGGGTAACAAAACTTTGACGTTACATTATTTCGATAAAATACATAAAATATGAAACGAAATAACGATAGTCCGCGTTTGTAAATAAGAAATAATCGAGTAAATGATGGTGACACGAACGAACAGACGGACAGCGGAGTCTCAGTAATAGGGTCCCGTTTTTATCCTCTGGTTTAGGTACGGAACCCTAAAAGACAACAAAACTGTGCTTATTACGCAAGCTTTTTTAAGTTTTTTTCCCTCTATCAATTTATTGGAGACATTGGAGTACATCTACCTAAACATTTTTTTTACGATGTAAGGGTACGAGTTACGTGTGTTGTGTATAGTCTACGAACCGATGGAGTTTAGACTCATATCTATCTTCATTCTTTAGAAGCGCTACAGATACCTTACAAAGACTCAAAATAAAGGAATTAAAGTTTCCTTCGATTTTATCACGTGTTAGTGTTTAACATTGGTTTCAGATTTTTCAGAGCAACCGAGCCTACGTTTCAACGGCTCGTGCCTTCCGAGGCGGCGAGCCCGAGAAAGCATGTAAAGAAGCAGAAAAGCCCATGCTGGACATTCCGAAGATCTATAATAAATACTGCCGCGTGTGGTATTAGCTTAGACTAGGTGATCTATCTCTTTCTGCGGATATCGTTAAGGGGTCGAGGCGATTTAACCTAACTTTAAGGATCTTGTGCAACAACTGCATTGAATTCCCAAAAAAAGTTGACGTTAGGCGGCGGCCGGTTGTTAAACTTTTTACACAAATGCATTTCCAAAGAGGGTTGAAAATGTGCGTCACCCGGGCAGAAACATACCGAATTTGATAGGCTGACTATATTAGATATTTTATCCCGAACGTCCTGTAAATGTCCGTCAAAGTATAAAATTTGTCCCTCCTGTAGTTTTTGATTCGAGTTATCGGCCAAAAACGTAATATCGGTAGTAAGGTGGTACATATGCTTGCACAATTCTTAGAGCAAGCATAAAAGTCAACATCACCTAATTATTTGTAGGTATTGTATTTCTATCGTACTTATTGGTATTTACAGAGTTTCTCAATTCTGGGCCCCGTGGTACTTGGATATACCTACCAATCATGTTTTAAATACATTACTTAACTCGTATCTATTTCGCAATTAAGAGAATACCTATTTACTAGGGATCGGTGGATAGCAATTCTTTGTAGTTAATAATTTAGTATTATCGCAATATTAAAGATTTACTTGTAAGTTATTAAGTGTACATTATCACTGAACAAAGATTTTTCTATTCTATTCTATTCTATTCTTTGAAATGTAACGTACTCAGGCGCATTACGTGTGGTTCGACCTTAAAGTCATATTTGAAACGCTGAGTCACTCAACGAATGATTTTTCTGTACAAAACCGGAAATGGAAGAAGAAAACAGAAAGTTGAAGATTATAATAAATAAAGCATATTTATAAATCAACAGATACGTTTTGTGCTAGGTATTTTATACCTTCTTTGAATTTAGAGTATGTACCTAATATTAAACTTAAAATGATTGCCGTTCATTTTAAAATATTGTCGAAGTTGGTAAGTTTTCTACTTTCTTACTAGTAAGCAGCCGTAGTTTACGTAAAAAAGAACTAATAAGTAATATTTTTTTACAGCTGTACATACTTATATATACTAATCAAATCAATGGCAAAGGCAAGAATTTGTTTCTAAAATATGTAAAATTATTCCCTTATTAACATACAATGTATGAAATATAATTTAAAAAAATACTGAAAGATTTGTGTACGCACCTGTACCATTTCAATTAAATACTACTACATACTAAATTAAGAAGATAGATAATATATACCAGCAGACGGTCGCCTTTTCGTAGCCATATGAAATTAGTCGGTTTATCATAACATTTTCTTTTAGATCAGTTTTTTATCATATTTTTATAATTACTTCGTATATTGGGCTAATTTTTGACTTGCATATAGTTGAATAAAGGAACAAGCTACTGCTAATGTTGTTAATTTCCCAACTACCAGAAATCTCGTGCAATAGTGTCATAAATTATGGTGCCCATATGGAAATATATTTTCCCGTATCTCGTTTAATACTTACAATACTGAGATGATACTTATACAGATGTTGTAGGCAATCCAAATGCATAAAGAAATGTCAGAAAGTGGTCTCTAGGTCCCCTATTTTAGGTACAAGGAACAAATACCTAAACTTAAGTTTATATTTTATTATTCCTAAAGGGTAATATTCTGGGGATTTCTGTTTTTACAGACATTTGGGACAAATTCATGGCAATGTGGGCAAAAAATATTATGACTAAACGGCTGACCGTTTAAGAGATCCAGCAAATGGCCAAACGTTACCCCAACAAAATTTTAAAAACCTACGTAGTCTCGAGAGGGACAAATTCCTTTCAACCATTAATATTTACCGTACATCACGCACTAATTATTGTGCTAATTAATTTCTTGATATATCACAACTTTCTGCTGGAGTAACGTTACCCCAGCAGAAAACGTTTTCGGCCGATAACTCAAAAACTACGGAAGGGACAAATTTTGCACTTTGACGGACATACAGGACGTTAAGGACAAAATATCTAATATAGTCAGACTATTTCTACCCGGGTAACGCTCATGGGTTGAAAACAGATTTCAGTTAAGTTTAGACGCATCGTAATTATTCGTAATACCACAGCCAAATGATATTTTTTAACCCCCGACAAAAGAGGGGTTGTAGATTGGATTTTTACCGATATTAAAAAAAAGATTATATCATTTTGGTTTTAAATCTCTCTTTGGCTGGGGTGGCTTATTCTTAGGCTGTGATCTAAGAGATACGGATACCTTATCCGATGACCTCCGTGGACCATTGGTGTACGCGCTAGTTATCAACTCGAAAGTTCTGGGTTTGATCCCCAGCCGGGGCAAATGAGTTAGTATCCCATAACGTTATAAGTGTTATAACTTACTTTGAAGCTAACTCATTCCATGTAATTAATTAATTAATTTATCAATGTGGGAATTCGCAGCTCGCAAAATTATTAATATTTCATCGATGCTTATACTTATCAACAAGTTGAAATAAATACTCGTGCCAAAAAGAGCTGCAGGCGTTGCAGTTGTAGTAACTGCTTGAAGGTTGTAGCCTAGATCGATTGCATCTGATCAAAAAATTAACATTGCAGTTTAAAAGCTAAGAAAGTTACAAAGTTTCTTAAAAAACGCTGTCTATTGCTACGTAACTATAGCGGTACTCAAGAAAGTAACTACACTACATGATCTATCTACTAGCTATTGATTTAGATGGATGTATATAAGTAGGTACGCAGCTACATAAATCTTTAGTCAAAGTAACGTAGGTGCCTACTCGTACTAGGTAAATTATACTTTTATCGAGTACGCAAATCTTGAAGTGTGAGATTTCACCCAAGTCGGTAGATACCTATATAACAACAAAAATCTTTTAGACTGTCGACCTTCGTTTCACCTTCTGCCAATTTATTTCGAAATACAAAATCTAAGCTATGCTATATTTAGACTTTGCAGGCTGGGTTGCGGCAGAGGCAGGCAGTCTCGCGGGGGTAGGGACGGCGGGGTATGTACTATGCTACTTTGTATGTGTGCATCTGTGTAGGGACACCACCCAACGGGACCCCTTCTAGCCAAGTACGTTGCGCGGAGCTAGGGGACCGACGCGAGCACCTGACCATGTTCTGAATGAAAAAAAACAACGCCCGTCCGATCCGTAAAAAAAGTTGGGGAACTTTCTACATCTTATTGATTTTTAGTGACTATGACTAACTTTATGTAGGTTTCACATATGCTATAGCTTATCTACCTATATCATTCTTAGTTAATGAAGAACATACAGTAGGTTACTATACTGCACATGTAGATATAGTTACTGCATACTTCGTAGCGTAGGTAAGGTACGTATGTGGCGCTTAAGTTCGCCTCCTCTTCTTCGATCTAAAAAATATAGTGTACTTAGTTACCTAGAAAGTTTATCTAGCTAGCTGCTGAACACTATTTACCTACATTTTGTAAACATATTTCATCTACCTACTTTTGATGCCCAGTTACACAATAAATACACAATGTAAAAAGACTGCCTATGTAAACAAAACAATATGATTAATTTTATATGGTGTATTGTGGTGCTTTTTTTTTTTGCTGAAGAGGCACATTCACCATGCACCGCATGCAATATATATATATAGGTATATAGATGAGTAATAGATAGATAGGTACATACAAATTAAAATTTCTTCCCACAACACAAACTCGTTTTCAGGAACGACAAACCATGGTTATTGTAATTATGAATAAAAACCAGAAATTAGTTACAATGGTCTTTTTTATTAAATAAAAAAAATACATCATTTCAGTTCTATAAGTACATTAACAATTTAGTAAACCTTTACCAAATCAACATTCTAGTCTGTTGACCTGAGATCAGAAATAAATAAGACCTGATGAATGCAGCGCGGCGCGGGCACCGGCGGCTCTGCTGTGGCTGTGAGGGTATCCAGTTCAAATTATTATTCACTTAATTAAGAATATATTCTAAAGAGTTTTAACTTAATTACTTAAATTCTATGATAATCATAATTGATTTATTTTATTATACATTCATAATGGAAAGTATCTACCTAAAATTAAATTATTTTTACAATAATTCGTAAACACAGCTGTTGATCTATTTCAATTAAAATAAGCGTGATACATTATTAAAAGAATTCAGACTATAAATACGATTTAGCAATTCCGCAATAAATAACTACCCATTTATAGGAAAATATGCAACTTGCGCGGCTCTCACACAACACCACACCCACTCATATACACTGAGGATAGCAGATACAGATCTTTAGATTTGTGACACTCAAACAAACAGTACGCAAGTTGCGGTACAAAAGTGAGAAGGACCTACGACGCAAAACTCACAATTTGTTGGATATCTATGTAATTTATACATTGAATTTACAACTTAAGCTATACTGTAATTTGTATTTATTAAAAATAACATTCACACTTATTCCATTAGCTACATCGTCACTATATGTCGGCTTCAACAGGATTATTTAAATAGTGTTATGATTTAGCTTTGTATGTACACAATACTGGAGGTGGCGGGAGAGCGTCTGAGAAGCTGGTGATCGTCGGCCGGGCCGCCGTCCTCTCGCGATCGTTGTTGCTATTTGCCCTTGGCGGTGGCGGTGATGGTGACAGTGGACTTGGCGGGCTGCGGGATGATCGTGATCTCGTCGCTGATCTTGAGCGGCTTTAGCAGCGGATCGCTGTCCATTGGTTTCGGCGGTGTGCTCGTCTTGGTTTTGTCCATGACGCGCTTGGCGACCACGCTGTGCGCAGAGTACACGTGGTTCTCGAACTGTTTGTACATGCCGAAGGTGGCGGTGCACACGGTGCACTTGTACGAGAGGTGCGCCGGCTTCAGCGTCATGTTGTGGTCCCGCGACACGTGGTTCAGCAGCTTCCACTGGTACACGCGGCCGCACACGGGGCAGCGCCCGGCGTCCTTGCCCTTGTTGGCCGCCTCCTGCATAGAACTCGTCACCAGGCCGTGCGAACCCAGCAGATGGCGCTCGAGGCCCTGGTCCGTGAAGAATCGGAACTGGCACTTCTGGCAGTTCAGAGGAGGTCTATTGTAAATCATTTTAGGGTGGATTTTAACTTTATGTATCCATTGCATGTGATTTCTTAGCTGCTCCAAATCCTTGATGTAACCGTCGCATATTTCACAAATGACAAATGCAGCCTTTGAATTCTGAGGTAATTGCGAGGAAGAGGGCTGTGGCGCGCGCGGGAGAGGGGTTATAGAGATTTTGGGCGTGGCCGAAGCGTTATTACAGCCTTGGTTGTTCTGTATCATGGGATAATTGGATATGGTGGTACCAGGGGGAGGATTATTATGCATGATCATGAGGCCACTGCGGATGATGGGGACGCCGGAGACGGCGTGCGGCGCGGGGCGCGGCGCCGACAGCGGCGGGCGGCCGCGCGGCCGGCCCAGCACCGGCAGCCCGGGGATCACGCTGCCCATGTTCAGCGGGGGCCGCCCGATGTTGTTCATGCCTACTTGAGATCGACTGAAGTTAGACTGGTATGGCGCCATCATGTTATTGCGAGCACGGGTTAACTTTGGTATTTTTGCAGGTGGCTCCCACTCCAAAGGTGGGCCCAGATTGAATTCTGGCTTAAACTTCTTAGCGCAGGCAATGAGATGCCGCGCCAGTTTAGTTTTGCTATTGTCCTCAAAGTGACAGTTAGCACACTGTTGGTATGCAGGGGCTCTCTCGAGCCTGCCCCTGATGTTGTGTTCTGCCTCCATATGAAATAGGATATCATGAGGACTTCTAATTTCAAATGCACATGTGTTACATTTATAAATATTATTACGCATATGAGGTGCTTCTAAATGGTGAGCCATCACTAACATAGACTCTGTCTTAAAACTACAAATTTCACATCTCTTCATTTTGAGGGCATATGGAGCATTTGTTCTCTTGCTGAATTCCAAGTTTTGAGTGAGCGACACAATGGCCGCTTCAGTGGCCTTTGTGCTTCGACCAGATTTCTTCTCCTTGTATAACTTACGATTCTGTTGCTTTAAAAGGTCAGTTTGTACAAATTCTTGCACCAAATTCAAGCCAATGTTGATAAAGAATTGCCCCAAAGAACAATCGAAGTAACTATCAGATTTTCCAGGAATGCTTTTAGGAAATAAGCCCATGGGATCTTGGATTTCTTCAATTGAGTCATCCTTATCTTTGATGATAACTGTATCATCATCACTCATTGCTTCATCAGATTCATCACTTGACTCACCATCCCATGAATCATCATCCTCCTCAGTTCGTTGCTTTCTTTTCCTTTTCTCTGCTTTTTTTTCTTTTGCTACTTCTTCGGCTGACTTCTCTTTTACTGGCTTTTCCTCTTCTTCTACTTCCTCACCTCTCGCAATCCTCTCTTGCCTCTCTTTTTCCTTCCGCTCTTTCTCAGCTTTTTCCTTTTCTTGTTTTTCTTGATCTTCTTTAAGTTTGATTTCTTCAAGCTCTTTTCCTAATTTGTCAACAAACTCTCTGAATGGTTTAACAGATGGCTTTTCGTAGACATAAGGTACAATAAAAGATGGAGCTTCAACCACAAACATATCATCTGTGAGAGAAGGCAATATGTTTGGTATAGGTTGTGGGGCAGCACTGTTCACAATTTGAGTTGAAACACTGGATTTACAACTTACTGGAGTTATTGTGGTTCCACGGGCAGCAATGCTCTGGCACAAATTGAGAGCATCTAATGAATTTGAAGGTGTTTTGGTTGGCATAGGAGAAGCTTGACTTTTTCCAGACAGAATAGAGTTAGTATCAATAATAACCACTGTAGGCTCTTTTTGATCCCCATTGGACTTGGACTGTTTTGTAGCCAACTCTGCTAATCCCTTTGTATCGTTGACAACAATAGTTTTATTTTTAGAAGTTTGATTCAATGGATCCTCCATAGACACCTCTTCAATGTCCGATTCTTCGTCACCATTTTCCATGGGTTCTTCTTCTTTTTTCTGATCCATTTGCTTATTGCTCTGGTGCGATTCCTCAGAACTGTCATTGCTATCGGTACTGGAGTTTGAGGAGTCATCATCGGACCCATCTCCACCCTCCTCCTCCTCCTCGTCACTGGTGATCTCGTGGACCTCTGGGCTGGGCATACCACCATTTTGGCTTTGTGGTTCATTCACATTTTCATTTTCATTCTCTGACTCACTACTGTCATCTTTGGGTTGGCTTCCCTGTGACGTGTCATCATCACCCTCTGTGCGTTCATCTACAATAAAAAAAATATAGGTATTATAAGAACACAAATAAAAACCTGAGAAAAGATGTTTTTGTAAAAGTGCACTTGAACTAACACAGTTTGAAACACTTGAAGTATAGAACGCCAAAATGTTTAGGGATAATTGAATAAGACCTAAAAAGAGCTGTCGGTAGGCTTCGTCTCCATGAGACATGGACGCCTGGAACTCCAGAAAAAACTGGATTATCGAAGTAACCTAAACGATCGGTTAACCTCTGATTTAAAGCACCAAACAGTTGATAAATGAATTGATGAGGTAAAAGTTATGATCAGATTTGTCAAATAGCGTCATTTTATCATGTGGTGTATGGACCGCCATATGGGATTCCATGGCATTTCTCCGAAAACCTTACACAAACAGGTTTGGTGGTATACACTGTATTGCGAGTCCAAACTAATTTAAAATAACATGTATAAAGAGTGAAAGCGTACCTGTAGCTGTTGAAATGGACATTTTCTTGCGATTTTCGTATTAAAAACCGAAAAATAGTACAATAGCACAGTAGCGGAAACCAAACCAAATCAAGCTGTCATTTAAAAGGTTCTTTGCGTGTCGCGTCCCAAAAATGTAGTAAGCGGCAGATTTTTTTTCAATTTCGCTTTAAATTGTCAATAGAACTTTATGCAGTAAGTTAAAATTACTAAATAAATGAAATAACATAACATTTCTATGCATTAATGCAAGTCTTTGTATGAAAATTAATATACAAGGCTATTCATTTATTTTATCGTTAACTACGCACTATAAAAAACCTTTACTTAAAAATGGTAGGAATGAGAGGGAACACGGAGGGGGAAGGACGCGGTATTCCAATATGGAAAGATTGGAATAAAAAAGCGGGAAATTCAAAATTAATTTCCAGATATTTAAAAAATTCCATATTTTGCATATTTTTTTAGCCTTTTGCTAAAAAAAAAGTATTTTTTGCAAAAGTAACTTAAAAATGTAAAAAAAATAATAATATTCAAAATAAATGAAAATTTTACTTTCGTTCAACATAGTGGCTTAGATCATGTAGGTGTGTGTAGTCTTGAAACACGTTTATGATGTCAGAATATGGCGCGATCAGACTACCTACTCCAATCAATATATTTCTTATTATTACTTAGGATCTAAGAGGTCATCAGAAAAGGTGGATATTATTTTGTTAGTGCTACAAAATAATATCCACCTTTCACCACCCACCTGCTTTTAGCAACTTTTTCGTGTAGCATGTAGGTATTTAATAAATAAATAAAACTATTTTTAATTAAATAGAAAATGTATTAAGTGTAATATTTTCAAATACTGTATACAATCTTATTAGACATTTAATTAATAATTATGTATAATTACAAACACATTCATAAAACAACATTATAAGTTGAACACTTTAAATAACATAAACAAACTTAATTTTAGGACTCTAATCATCTTCTTCCTCATTTTGGCCTTCAGCAAAGGGATCTACTGTATGGGTTCCATCTGGCTTCCTTATAACACCCATTTTTTCTGCAGTATTCAAGCATTTCTGGGCTAACTCTTTTGTCTTAGCCTGTTCAGGTTCTTCAAGTTTGGTTAGAGCCATAAGTATCTCCATAACATCAGTGTCAAATATTTTAAAAGCAATATCTTTATCACCATTAATTATATTGTACAACATGTAAGCACCTCTGTACTGAACTTCCTTATCTGGATTGGCAAGAAGGCATCTCAGGGTCTCCAGCCATGGCTGAACATCCAACAGCTTTCTGCAACAGACTTTGCTGACTGATGTTAATACACACAAGGCTCCAGCAGCTGCTTTAGCAGTGTCTGTATCTTCCTCTTGACACAGCAGATATAAGTACTTAGTTTTATCATTGTCACTCTCATATGTCTTGATAACATCTTCAGATTGAACTAAATTACAAATGCATTGGGTTGCTGCTCTTGTCAGCATCATGTGATCTTCATACAAGTAGTGTTCTATTTTGGAGAGTCCACCTTCCTTTAGTATTCTGTTCCTAGTAGTTTCATTCATGCCAGCCAAGTTACAAAGAGCCATCAATGCTTCAAAGTTCTCTAGGGCACTGCAATCTGGGTGTAAAAGTGCAACTAATGGCCTCACTACTTCTAAATTTCTTTGTCCAGGGAAAGCTACTTCTGGATTGATAGTGATGCCGATTCTAGCCAAAGCTTGCGAAGCTTGTTTCTTGCCTTTGTCAGTACCCTCCAAAGCCATAGGTATGAGCACCTTAGCGCCTCCCTGTTGCACCACAATACCTCTCAATTCTTGCAGACTACAGATTGCATTAAAGACCCTGGCAATAAGTTCCCTTGAATTGTGACTTTCAGTTTTGGAGAGTGCTACCAAACCTGATGTTACTCCTGCTTTAGCAAGAATAGTAATCCTTTTATCAATGAAATCAGGGTCATCTAATTCATGTTGCTCTGGAATGTGATGCTTTGCAAATTTGGCTAGCTCCAACATTTCAGGCAAGACTTCTTGCTTTTCGTATGCATTACACAGATTGACTAGTGTAGTTACCACACCATAAAGAGCGGATTGGTCTCCTGTCTTGGCAAGTTCAATAAGTGCTTGTATGGCAGCTCTGTCATCAACCAATGCTTCCTTCACATCTGCATCAAGTGTTAAGTAAGAAAGACCTTCTGCAGCCCATTTCCTTGTATCATTGTCTTTGGCTGGATTCACCAGGAACTTCCTACATGCTTCAGCTAATTTCTTAGTTGATCCATCAGCAAATGGCCGAACAGAGGCATCATCTCCACCAAAACTGCCAATTTTGCAAAGACCAACCAGTGCTCTGACTCTCACAGCATCATTCTTGCATGAATATAACTTTTTCAAAATGTCTACTCCTTTGTTTATAATTGATCTAGCTTTATCTTTCTTAGATGCAGCTGCTATGATACATTCACAGGACACTTTCTGCTGCAAGGAATCGTCAGTCTGTGCCATCACCAGTATCATCTCTAATATACCTTCTTTAGATATGACATAGTTGCCCACATCTAGAGGCCCACGGAGTAAAGACGTGATTGCCACAGTCACTCTCACTTTGGACTCAAGATCGGGAGTCATTAATTTATCTTTTACAAACTCATCCACCTGGTTATTGAAGAGCTCTCTAGCTTGATCATAGTACATGTTGTCATAGATCCTGGCCAGGCAAGCTGCAGCAATGGTCCTCGAGGATGCTGTAATATTCATAGCTGATTCATACTTGTACTCTTCCAGTTCACTACACACTTCGAGAAGTCTCTGCAAGCCTTTTATTTCCACAAACCTTTCTGCCCAATTAATAGCATTGTAGTGGCAGTTCCTCATGATCAGCTCCATGATAGCATCTCTAGCTTTTCCGGTTATCACTGCATTTGTGATAGAGTATGTCAAGCAAGTCAGGAGCACATCAATTTCACTTTTATTTTCCTCACACAATTTGGGATCTGGTTTGGTGTCTTTCTTAGTATCCATTCCAGAAAATGTGTTTAATATAATCTGCAGGCAGTACTGAGCAGCATTCACTCTTTCTTCGTGACTGCTATCAATAATCTCCAAAAACCATGGAATACCAACAATTTTTATGATACTCCTAGTCCTGTCAATGTTCCTCTTGCACAGCTGGCTAATAACTCTCACTGCATTACAATATATGTCCAGATTTTTTTCTACTTTCAGTAATTGTTGTATTTTATGGACGACGCCGTTTTTAATCATAATATCGGCGCCGCTGTTCTCTTTAGCCAGCACTAACAGGTTAGCCATTGCTTTCTCACGTTTCTCCTTGTCTTCACCAAGTTCGAAAGCCAACTTGAACATCTGCTCCACCTTGTTGCTGGTCTGCGCGCTCTGCCGCGCACGTTCTTGGACTACCGCATGCAATCGAGACAGTACAGGCTGCACAGCTTTGTTTGTTGGCTCCACTGTAAATATTGTTTTAGCATCTCTGTAAGCTTCTTCAAACCGCTGAAGGTTTTCCAATGCTTGAGCACGACGGAATAATGCCTTTGGGTCCTCGGGAATTATGTTTAGAGCTTCATCGCAGTCTTTTATAACCTTTTCGTAGTCGTTGATCTTGAGATAGGCAGCAGCGCGGTTTTTCAAGTATGTAGCTAAATCCCGGCTGTCCCTCTCGGCAAGATTAACAGCCTTCGTGTACAATGAAATAGCTTCATCGAATTTTTCTGCTTTAAACGCTTCGTTTCCCTTATTCTTGTACGTTTCTGCTTCTTCGTTATGAACTCCCATGTTTATTCAATTTCTTTGCAACAGTATAAACTTAGAGATAGTTCACCGGCGGCGCTTTTATAGTTTAAAGTTCCCTTGAAGAATCTTCTGGTAAGCTCTGGTAGGTTGTTCTCATATTTTCGAGCCAAAATAGAAATTTATTTTTGTTCTCCATATGTAGTTGGTTATGGATATGTAGGTAGACAGGTACGTATGGTGATAGACTGACATCACAGAACTCGTTTAAAAACAACAATAAAATAATACTACCATGTCTCATCTCATATTTTACAGTAAATCGATTCATTCACAATCACAAACCATTACAGGCCGCTAAGCCTTAAAGGCTTAATGAATAAAACCGGAATTGAGTTTGATTACTAAATAAAACATTCTAAAACTGTAGGTATTTAATAAAATTACAAATTGAAGTCGAATATTTTGCGCAAAAGTTCCAAACGAAAATGTTAAATTGACTTTTCAAATTGTCAATGTCATTTCATTGTCATTTATTTTTATTTTTTTAATTATTTTTGGCTCTGGATACTAGTCCTTTAGAGCCCATCTTTATTTTATCATTTCTTTATTCCCAACTAGAGATGGGCATTTACCCGGGTATTTACCCACGCTTGGGTATTTACCCGATATGCGTCGGGTAAATACCCGAACCTACCCGTTTGAGTGGGTAGATTGGATTATTTACTAAAAAACTAGTTCATGTCCTCCAATTATATGTAGAAATGTGTGGAATGGTAATATAATGGATAAATCAATGAATATATCTCAAAGAATGCATAACAAACATTAAAATCACTAATGCTATCCATAACTACACATATTGATTTCATCTTATTTCATGTCTATTTGCTTATTTCAACAGTAAACCAAATCTAAAAACAATTGCCAGCAAAAAATGAAAACTTAGACATGCCAATTCTTATTGTTCCGATACAAAGGGTAGATTGGGTGGTTTTTTTTTTTTTGGAAATCTTAGTAATTAAATAATATATGGCAGAAGTGCAGACAAAAAGATGTAGGTAGGTAATTAATTCATTCTTGTGATCTCAACACTATTATGCTACTCTCTTGTTTATGATTCTGTCAAGTGAGTGTCAAATCTATCAATACTGTCATTCAATTCAAATCAAGATTCATTTCATTCATTTCATTATTTGCGATTTGTAGTCCTCGTGCTTGCTGGATTTTCAGATTTTATCTTTTGTAAGAGTTTAATCATAAAATTAAAATGGCTGCAATTAGCTTACTTAATCCTAAAGCCGAATTTGCTAGGGCTGCTCAGGCTTTAGCGGTAAATATATCTGCAGCTAAAGGTATTCAAGATGTCATGAAAACTAACCTCGGCCCCAAAGGAACTATGAAAATGTAAGTAATTCTTTTAAAGTAATTGCCCGCTAGCAATATGTTTAATTTTCAGTGTTTATTATCTGAAAAACAACTTTTCGTACCCAAGAAACTGTATGAAATGCAACCATTTACATTTTCAAAAACATATGATACTTAGACTACCAGATATGACCCGCTGTCATGATCGAGGTACGTTCAGTTTGTTCCGAAGTTATTATTTTTCATACATTATGTGCAATGTACAACATATTAGGTACCTACTTTAGAATGCTCGATTGCAAATTACCTTTTACTTTCATGCTTAGATCATTTAATACAGGATGAGTTACGCAGACAAATCTTCTTACAAAACTTTCTGCCGCTTTTGGTGCGGGGGTAAGCTACTACTACATACAAAATCACACATTAACAGAAATAATTTATGTCGCTATAAATGCACACTACAAAAAACTCAAACACTAACTTATTTTCTGCATACCAATAAAACTAACACTGAAAAAAATGTGTAAATACACATAATAATACACTCTTGGCAAGAAAGAAAGAGAAGACAAAAAATATATCAACTCTAATGCACAGGGAATAAAGACGAAGGTAGTAAATCATAAATACATAATCTCATGAGGAGTGCGTCTTAGTCTCGTGAGGAGTGTGCAACAGTGCGCTACAGACTCATGGAGAGTGCGCCTACGTCATCAACTAATCGTTTTTTAAATTGGAACCATATTACAGAACCTTAAGAATGTAATTGATACATTTAAATAGAAAACAATGTTAATAAAATAAAAAATACTTACTAATGAAAGGTTATGCCATCTTTTGGAAGATTAAATGTGTTTGACTTCTTTTTACACAAGAAAATTGCATTACATGGCATTTTAAGACAGCTTTTCAATGCCTTACCGATTCACATAATGATCGTAATCGATTACGCAACTAGTTTTTATTAACGTATTAGATGGCTTACGTAAGGCTTATCCTGTATTAAATGATCTAAACTTTCATGAAGTGATTCATTGTCTATGATCAATCGAAACCATGTGAGCATTTCATAAATCTTATCATGTTTTAGGCCGATATTACATTATCAAAGAAATATGATCATATTATTGTTTTTAGGGTTCCGTCCGTTTTGTTTTTAGATCTTGTGCGTCTGTCTGTCCGTCCGTCTATCACAGCCAATTTGTTTCGAAACTACTGGACCAAATCAGGTGAAATTTGGTAGGATGATTTAATCCTATGACCCAAATACAGATGTGCAAAGCAAATAAATATTTTTTTAAAATAAGGGTCATTTTTAAGGGATAAATCAGGAAATTTAAAAAAAAACATGTCTAATAGAGTAAAAAAAATATAACAAATTATAAATTACCACCCACCATGCAATATCTCTTTAAAACAACTTAACGCTATAAATAAATCTGTAAACATAAAAGTATGAACTAGATACCTTGGCATAACATGGTTACCTAATAAAAGGAACAATGTAAACAACTATTTTTATTCATTAAATATAACAGACTCTGAATTATTATTGCATTATGCAACAATATTATTTTACGTAGGAACAACATCAGGCCTTGGCAAAAAACACAATTTATTACAAGGACGCTTTAAAATCCCGTTTTTAGTTTTAACTATCACAACTCTGGTTATATTATCCTTGCCTGGATGCTTTTGTAAAATTTTTCCTAATAACCATTTAGCACTTTTGAGCCAATGAGGGCCGTGCCACCACAACTCATGATTGACCAACTCTGTGACTGACAATCCTCTCGAGGCACAGTCAGCTGGATTATGGTTAGTGCTAACATGATTCCACTGATCACGGTCAGTCATTGTTAGAATCTCCGAGACTCTGTTACTCACAAATGTAGTCCAGCGACTGGGCTCTCCTGCAATCCATGCCAAGACTACGGTACTATCAGACCAAACATATAATTGAGTTTTAGGTATATTCATTATTTGGGATACCTCGTGTAGCAATTTGCTGGCTAACAACGCAGCACACAATTCCATTCATGGTATGGAAATCTCCTTTTCAACAGGTGCTACTTTTGTTTTGGAACTCACTAAATTGACGAACACGTTGCCAGCGCTATCTCTTGTTTTAAGGTAGACCACCGCCGCATACCCAATTTGCGAAGCGTCTGCAAATGCATGTAATTCGGTATGATCACCTGAATGTAATCCCAACCATCTCGGTATAACTACGCTTTGAACGTTCTCCAAATCCTTCCTGTACCTGTGCCACTCCTCTAATAACTCCGGTGTAAGTGACTCATCCCACTCTAGTCCTGATTTCCATAGTTTTTGAATAAACGCTTTGGCTCCGATAATCACTGGCGCGATCCATCCTAAAGGATCGTACAGTCTAGCTATGTCTGACAACACTTTTCTTTTAGTGATTATCCCATTTTTGTCGGTAATCGGAGCGTGTATTCAAAACTATCCGAATGTTTATTCCATGAAATACCCATTACCTTCATCATGTCATTTTGCATAAAAATAACAGACGAATCCGATCTCTGATTCTCCTGATTGATAAATTCCAATAGTGGGATGCAATTAATGCACCATTTTTGGAGTTCAAACCCTCCTGCACCCATCAACTTCCTCATCTCCTCATAGATCTCTACAGCCTGCTCTTCGGTCTCACATCCGATAAGTGAATCGTCCATATAATAATCTTCTAACGTTATTTTAGCTGCAACAGGATATGTAGAACCTTCATCTTTAGCTAGCTGTTGGAGGGATTTAACTGCCAAATATGGTGCACTTGCAGTACCAAAGGTAAGTCTCAATAGTCTGTAGTGTTTTATCTGTTCCTGCGGTTGCGCGCGCCATAGGATTCGTTGAAAATCTGTATCGTCAGGGTGGACCTTTATCTGGCGATACATTTTTACATAAATCAGCCACAATACAAATAGGATGACGCCTCCATCTCATCAAAATATGCCGCAGATCATGCTGTAATTTTGGGCCTACAAGTAGATTATCGTTCAGTGACACGTTATTTACTCCCTTGCACGATGCGTCGAAAACAACTCTTGCTTTAGTCGTCTCTATCGTGATGTGGGAGGTAAATAACGTACGGATCATTTAACTCACTCTCATTTGTTATTTCTCTCATGTGATCTTGACTCAAGTAATCGTCAATAACCTTTTTGTACTCTTTATGTAACTCTGGATTTCTAGTTAATCTCTTTTCTAGTAGTTTGAATCTTTTCAAAGCTATCTCTTTAGAATTTCCCTGTAAGCATTCTGGATTTGGACCCTTGAACGGTAATCTTACTATGTATCTTCCTTTTTCATCTCTAGTAGTAGTCTTCTCATAAATTTCTTCGCATCTAACTTCTTCTCTTGTAAATTTCTTTGTGACGCTATCAGGTTCTCTTTCTATTTCCCAGAATTGTTTTAAAAGCTGATCTTCTTTAACCTGAATGTGCAAACTCACTACTCGATTATCATTGGGCAATGTACGGTTACTCACTCTACCAGATAATATCCAGCCTAGCTGCGTGTTCTGCGCCACCGGCCCGCTTAATTTAGGATGTTTCAGAAGACCCTTCTCAAGAATCTCAGCGTGAATGTCTGCACCTTATATCATCTCAATTTTTCTAGGGACTCCATACTTAGGATACGCTAAAGGTATGTTATTCAACTCAGTCCAATCAGGGAAATATGCTTCTTTAGATGGAAGAAAAGAAGTTAAGGTTTTAAGAACAAAGGCATTTACGATGACAGAAAACTCAGGATTGTGCAAAGACTCCACTTTGCATGATGTCATACTCTTTGTTCGAGCCTTACCTTCACCTACTCCAGATATGAGTCTCGTTTTAAACCAAGAGACTGGGCTACCGCCTCAGTAATAAAAGATGCCTCAGACTCCTGGTCAATTAAATCCCTTACAACTAATGAGTAGCCATTTGTTGTGGTAACTCGTACCATAGCTGTAGCCAATAAGACTCCAGCGTAACAACTCTCTTTTACAAAATGAGCTACTACTTTCGTTGCAGGCTCGCCACTCTTTTGATTATTTTCCTCAGAATTATGAGTTTCAGCAGGTTCTTTTGCTGACTCTTGCTCGGAAACTCTTTCAAAATGCAACAGCGTGTGGTGGCGTCTGCCACACCTATGACAACATGTGGATTGATGACAATGTTTCACAGAATGTTTCGATGATAAACAATTAAAGCACAAAGAGTTTGACTGAACAAACTCATATCGCTCTTGGGGTGAATTATTACAAAATTGTTTACATTGATAAAGTGGATGCTGACCTGAACACATTTCACAAGTACCTTTTACATTTTTTACGTTATGGTTAGTGGCAGATGAATGATGACACTTAACTTTAGACAATTGTTTAGTATTAGAACTATAATTAGTATTCTTTGATTTTATTGTCGGTTTTCCTGTAGCCGTGTCCAACATCTCCAGGGTCCGGAACCTCTTCTCCAAAAACTTCTTAAGTTCGTCCCAGGTTGGCATAGTATCATCATCGAACTGGTTGACATGAAGCTCCCACAGCTTCCGCGACTCATGGTCAAGTTTCGATATGACCAAATAGTTGATAATTGTATCCCAGGAACTCGTACTAATTTTCAGGTTATCCAATAACTTCAGACATGCTGATGTGGTATCTAAGAGTTGTTTTATAGCCGTAGATGACTCAGTAGTTATAGCCTTTTGTCCAAACAGCTTCTTCATTACTTCATTGGCGTTGTATCTCTTGTTGCTGAAACGCCCTTGCAACTGCTTCCAGGCCTCCTCATAATTGGTATCAGTAGTTGATAATTTTTTCAAGAGTTGTTCGGCTTCTCCGGATAAACTGCTTTTAAGGTAGTGCAACTTTTGTACTGGAGTCAAATTCTTATTTGTATGAATAAGTGATACAAACATATCATGAAATGATTGCCATTCCTCGTACCCGCCAGAAAAGGTAGGTAATTTAATCTGTGGTAGCTTCACTTCATACCCTGAGATGGCTCCTGAACCACCAGCACAATCACCAGTATTACTCTCTGTTCTAACACTGCTCTTAAGCGCTTGAAGATCTCCCTTTAATTTAGTTTTATAATCTATATAAGTCTCTTCAAAATAGCCATAAGAATCCTCTATAAAATAGCTCGCTGATATTGCCTTCTCTGCCTCTGATGTACCACTGATAATTTTCGTATGCCCTTGTTGAAAGTTTAACCACAAATTCTCTAAAACTTCCATTCTCGATTCAGTGTGAGGTATGGTTTTTTTCTATAATTCGAAAACGACCTGTTGAGACGGTTAGTTAAATCCGTTTGTTTCGCCAAAGAGATCTCCATGTTGAAGTAATTGAATATCCAATCAACTAGGAAAATACTGTATTTAAGTTCTACTGGTTTGGATGTGTGGGGGCGCGTTCAAAGGATCGTGAAGCGGTCTCTTTGAAGAATCGAATGATGGAGGAGAGCTCCAATTCGCGATGCAGGTCCACAGTGCGGGTGCCCCATTCCGCCTGGGTGGCCTTCCTGAGGAACCTGTTTTGTATGACTTGGAGGGATTTTATGTGCGTTTTGGCAGCGTGTGCGAAGCATACGCTGGCGTACGACATTATAGGGCGGATGCACAGCTTGTATAATGTCAACTTGTTACGGAGTGACATTTTACGATTGCTGATCATCGGGGATAGCCTGAAGAGGCAGTGGGCTGCGCGATTTCTAACTCTCTTTATGTGGTGACCAAAGGTCATACCACTGTCGAGAGTTACGCCTAAGTATTTGGCCGTCTTTGCCCATTGAATGGGCTGGCCGAACAGGGACAGAGTTCTGAGAAGTGGAGTGGAGCCCCCCCTACGAGGGCGGGTCGTGGCACCGTGATCGTCGCTAAAGTACACTGCGGTACTTTTGGACGGGTTCACGGTGATTCTCCACTTCTTGAACCATTCTCCAAGTGCTGTGACAGCTCTTTGGAGTTTGCGGGAAAGATAATCCTTCCGATAATGGGAGTAGTAGATTGCCGTATCGTCGGCATATAGGGCGTACTCCACGTTTGGAGCTTTGGGAATGTCACTGGTGTACAGCGAGAAGAGAGTCGGAGAGAGTACGGAGCCTTGCGGGACTCCTGCTCTGATAGGGTGCGGCCTAGATAAGCAGCCCTGTAGACGATAGCGGAACGTCCTGTTCGACAGGAAATCTCGTATGATGCGCACGAGATTGATTGACATGCCCATGCGGACGAGTTTGGAAACCAAACCCTCATGCCAGACCTTGTCGAAGGCCGTTGCTATGTCAAAGAAGACCGCTCCGGTTGGCCTACCTGAGTTTTTGTGGTGGAGGATGTGCTCCGTGAGGCGGTGCACTTGCTGGATACACGAATGTTTGGGGCGGAAACCAAACTGTTCGGGAGGTATTATGGAGGGCTTGGAATCTAAAAATTCCTTGAGCCGCGTCAGGATGATGCGTTCGTATATCTTTCCCAAAGTGCTAAGTAGACTTATGGGTCGATATGAAGAGGGGTTGCTCAGGTCTTTGCCTGCTTTTGGAATCCCTATAACCACTGCGTCTTTCCAGGCGGCTGGAAAAGTGCAGTTTGCTAAAGCTGCATTGAAAATGCATACTATTAGCAACAGGAGGGTTTCGGGGAGGCGTCTGAGGACACCGTTAGAAATGCCGTCAGCTCCGGGAGCTTTCCGGGGGCTATTGGACCTTATGATTTCTTCCACCTCCTCGAGCGTGGTCGGTCGGAGGGGAATGTCTGGTAGGGGGAGGGAGTCAGGTGAGAGGCTGAGGGTTTCAGCTTGCTCGTTGACTGTATCTGAGTGCGCTTGTTCTACGGGCTCGAGACAAGGGGAGCATTGCATCTCCAGGTTGTTTGCTAAGCATTCAACCTTCTCGTCGTCGTCAAAGGCGACGGAGCCGTCGGGGTGTTTGAGAGGAGGGGTTGGTTCTACCCTGTCGAGTCTCAGTGCTCTCGCAATCTTCCAGAAGGTTGTGTGAGCAGGTTGGAACTCTGAGAGAGTGTTACCCCATCGTTCGTCTCTGATCTCGGCTAGTCGATCTCTAACTTGACGTTGGAGGTCGCGTAACTCTAATCGAGCGTCTTCGGTGGGGTACACATCGTAACGTCTGGTCGCGGCACGCTTGCGTCTCAGCAAATCGCGCATATCCTCAGGCAGTTCAAATCGATGACTAGGGTCAAGCGATGGGACCTGCCTGGAACAGTCACTGATGACTTTCTGCAAGTGATTTGTGAGACCAGCGATAGCCTTGTCAGTATCGTCAGGGGTCACTATTCTATCTGGTATGGTGTCTAGTTCAGGAGACGTGGGTTGGTCTAGAGCGTCTTTCAGCTTTCGCCAATCCGTCACCGTTCTCGTGAACGCTGTCTGTCCGTTTGCTGTCGGTCCTAACTGTAGGAGTACAGGACGGTGGTCTGAATGGAGTTCCGAATGTACTTCTAGTGATACCACCTGAAGGGCGATATTTCTGAGAAGTGCAATATCAATGACGCTGGGAGTTTGACCTACTATTTTCGGGTAGTGGGTCGGGGCCTCCGAAGCCACAACTTGGTACTCTAGGTCCTCCCTGAGGTGGTCTAGTGTAATCCCGTTTGTGGATGTGGAGCTGGAGTGCCAAATGGTGTTCCTCGAGTTGAAATCTCCCGCCAGAATGGTGGAGTTTCCTAGTTCAAAGAGAGCGGCAAGATCAGATCTGATCAAGCGTTTGTTCGGAGGTAAATAGATTGATGCGATATTGATGGCTGGATGGCCAGCCATGCCAATCCGGAGGAGTGCGCACTCGATGTTGGTGAGTGTAGGGGGTTCCAAGGGAACACAGTGGAGAGACCGTTTGAAGTAGATAAGGATGCCGCCTAAGGCGCCATCTCTATCCCTGCGGATTGAGTCGTAATTCGCCATGCGTGGTGTGCGCATGCTAGGCTTGAGAAAGGTCTCTTGCACTAGTAGAATGTCGACTTGGTATTTGATGAGATACTGGCGTATTTCATCCCGCTGGTCTTTGGTTCTGGTTTTAATTCCGTCTGCGTTAAAGTACGCTATCGATAGTGAGACAGGCTTTACTCTACGATTGAGACTACCCATTATGGTCGTTTCGAGAGGAGTTCGCGCGGAATCTGGTAGGAGCCGATTTGCTCCAGGAAAGCCTTGTGTTTTGCTAGTACGCAAACACGGCGAAGTTGGTCGTTGCCTGCCTCGATCAATTCTCGTCCGATTGTATCAATCATCGAGAAGTCGATGTTCTGGAGACTATCCAGAACACCCATGAAAGTGGCGGTGGCTTCGTCGGTGGATATACGCGGAATTTGCCTGGGGTCAGCCCGCTTTTGGTCGGGCGCACCAGGCAGTACGCTGGAGGGGGCCTTTGGTAAGGGGGCCGGTGGCGCTGAAGGCGCTGACGAGGAGGAGGTGATGGCTCCTGAATAGTGCGCCCCCGGGGCCTCTGATGGTAGAGGTTGCGGTTGCGCTCCCGGGAGAGCCGGGAACTCGGGGGGCGTCTTGGCTGGCGCTGAGCGCGCCGACTGGTTATTGCGCCAAATGCGCTGTCGGGGTGAGTTCTGTTGTGGTATATTTATTAGCCAAGTACTCGAACCTTTAGTAATTTTACGAAGAAATCTCTATAGCGCATTTTAACTTGGTACAGCGCCATCTAGTGGAATTTTTTGCAACTAATACCAAGTTAAAGAAATAATGTACATATTTCGGACAAATACTGTGTTATACATCAAATAAAAGGGCTTGTTATGAGGATTTCAAATATATGAAATATTGTCTTTAACTAGTAGTTTAAATAGTGACATTATTGTTTTGATTTTATTCATGAAAGAAGACAAAAATTGATTATTCTCCCCCCTGATCTCTGAAACTACTGAGCCGAAAATTTTGAAAAAAATACTAAATATAGTTCATTGCTTGTAGATTACACGAAAAATAAGTACATGAATATACTTTTTTAAATAAGGGTAATTTTCGAGGGACAAATAAGGAAATTAAAAAAAATGATTAGCAAATCTAAAAATTAAAAAAATGATTTGCAAATCTTATGAAGATCTCAAATATATTTTTGTTATCATTGTAAAATAAATAGTTTTGATTTTATTCATGAAAGAAGACGAAAATTGACCATTACCCCACCATTATCATCGAAAATTTTGAAGAAAAAAAGGCAAAATATAGTTCGTTGCTTGTAGATTACAGGAAAAATAATATAGAATTCTATCAATTGAAAATAAAGTGATAAACCCAATATAAGACGTTCACTAATGGAAAATCATTGATATTGTACGGAACCCTCTTCACACGAGTTCAACTCGCACTTTCCCGGTTATTGTTGATAAAAATGGCATCCACAAATAGCAAAACCTTTTCTTAAATTTAATATAAATTTTACAGTAATTAATAATAATACTTCCATGCTAGTCTGGTAGAAAAGAAAAAACTTAGAATAGCTGCTTCTCTTCCCGTGCAAATCTTAAAAGCCGAAATTTAAAGATTTGAATCATGTAAATAGACAATGTGGCTGGCAAACTATCACTATTTTGATTCCTTTTTCTTAAAGCTCTTCATCACACTAAGCGTGGCCTTCAGGTCCTACCGCCCTGGGCTCTGTCTACCTCATCAGGGATAAAGACGTGAAAATCTGTATTTTTGAAAATAAAATTGCACTAATGACATGACAACGTACATGGCATCCATTTTGATAATATGACATTTATATAACCCTAGGTGTAATATAAATCAATGTCCTATAAACAAGATCACAGAATTTGACAGATATGAAATCATTTAAATATAATGAATAAATGATAATG
The DNA here is from genome assembly GCA_943193695.1 of Acrobasis suavella. NCBI lineage: Eukaryota > Metazoa > Arthropoda > Insecta > Lepidoptera > Pyralidae > Acrobasis > Acrobasis suavella. The sequence continues at coordinate 11,501,452 of OW971948.1, forward strand.
TAATATCAGCCTTAAAGCTTGCGCAGACGAGGGATTTTTGTCCGCTAAAATAGATCGCAAACTAGGGAATAAAAGTACCGCATACAAAAAGACTCCTGAATAACCGAGGACATGCAGAGAGCGGACCGGACAAAAGTACGTGGGAGTCCCCGAAAAAAAAATAGAACTCATGTGACTAGGCGAAGCAACGCACATGGCGGACTTTAGTCTGCGTTTGTTCTCTACATTTCCGGGCAACAAATGATCGCACACCGTGTGCGTTGAGTTCGCGATAAATCCGCCGCGGAGCTTTTATTCGCGGAGCGTACTTTTATCTCCGCCGCGGAGAAAACTTCGTTGTCTGCGCAGGCCTTGAGGCAGACAGATCCAAAGGCAATCCATTCATCACAATTTTTCCTACCATCACTCTTAAAGTATTGAGTGTGATGGTAGGACAAAATTGTGATGACTGGATTACATCAACTACTGTCATGGTTTCTCGAAATTTTACAAACATGTCATTGCTACTCTCTGTCCTTTCCAGGTTGGTGTCTGGTGCAGGTGACATCAAGATCACAAAGGATGGCAATGTTCTGCTGCATGAGATGCAGATTCAGCACCCTACTGCATCCCTGATCGCCCGCGCCTCCACTGCACAGGACGATGCCACAGGAGACGGAACCACATCCACAGTCCTACTTATTGGAGAGCTCCTGAAGCAAGCAGACATTTATATCAGTGAAGGTGATTTTATATTATAATCTTCTCAAAAGCAGTCTTGTAAAGGAGTTTCCAAGTCCACCACGTCTTTTCCACTATAAAATGTGTTGAGATATAAATTCACATGAAAAACCAAGTCAGTTAAAAATAAATGTTTTGAAAACATAATTTTCTTAATGTTTTTCTCATGTAAGTAGCTGTTTTTGTGAAAGAATGTACATAAATATGCATTATGCCCTAATCTTACATCTCGTCTAATGTAAGTAAATGTTTCTTTTCCTTATGTTTTTCAGGTCTGCACCCGAGGATCATAACGGAGGGCTATGATGTGGCTCGAGCAAAGGCATTAGAAATTCTGGAGTCCATTAAAATTCCTATTGAAGTGAAGCGAGAGAGTTTGCTAGACGTGGCTCGCACTTCCCTCAAGACAAAGGTGACAAAAATCAAAATAAATTACTCATTTAGTAATATTTTTGTAAAGACCAATGTGTTAATTGGCCATATTTGGCCTGAACACAGGCATTAGATGAAGCACAACCTCTGTAGAAGAGGAAATGTCAGATCAGTATTAGAATACACCAAAAAGAAAAACTTATGAGACTGTATGCGTACATCTACATAGTTTTCACTATCCCACAGAAATGTATAATATTGTGTGCACAGAATAAGTACTAGTACTCACATACAGAAGTCTTACTCTGAAAATAAATTCAAAGAAATATCTACTTTATGTGGCGCGAGCTAAATTAAACCATAGCGCTAGCTATGGTTTAATTTAGCTCGCGTCAAAACTCCTCACCTCATTTAGATATCTAGACATCCATTGCAAGCCAATTTCATTCTTCTCACTTTGGTCAAAGGATTCATGTAACATTAACTGAATTTCTCCTCCAGAGTGGTCGCCGCGCGCATAGTAATAATAAAGATATATTTTCGATACCTAAACGGGGAGTGACACGGGCCTGCTGTGGGATATTGACAAGTATGGGTCTAATACTATACTATAACATTGTAGGTTGTTATACAAACGGTTTTAGAAGTTGGTATACAACTGTAGTTTATTTGTTTAGAAGCAAATTGTAATGTAAAGGAGTTACTGTAACTGTATCACATACACAGGTGCACCCGAGCCTCGCTGACGTGCTGACGGACGCGTGCGTGGACGCCGTGCTGGCGATCCGCACGTCGGACAAGCCCGTCGATCTCCACATGGTGGAGCTCATGGAGATGCAGCACAAGACTGCCACTGAGACCGCTCTTGTCAAAGGTAATTTAAAAATGTTGCATGATAACTTGGTTTAGTAATTAGCTTATTGAATCAATTTGTTTTGCTTGAATTAGAAACATCATATATAAGTTTTATAAGAAAAATGGTTTTTGTTTTGTTATTCTCGCTATAATTAAAAAGTTATTTCAAGTAAAAGATAAGTTTCTGAATCGAGTACCGAAAACAAGCCGACGGCCCCCGAAGAATACCGAGCGTGCGTGTGACGTCAGATTGCATTAATCATGTCGCGAATCTCGAAAGTGGATGGACATCCACACCACACAGATTTTTAAGACATTCATCCTTCATTCATTGCTGATTTCCTAGCTCCTATGACAAAAAATAACAAATATTATTATGATTACTTTTGAGACCTTTATTTTAAATAAAGTCTGCAAAATACAAAACATGTAGTTTTCCAAGTCATAGGTCGCTTTCCGGGACACGAAATAGCATTGCATTTTGTCGCAAAACCGCGTATGAGCGATTCTTAAATGCGCCTTTTGGAAACACTCGCTCAAATCATTTGTTTGTAAAATAACTTCCGCCTTCGGAAATTGGTTGCCTGATTAGACAACATTTTCAGGCTTGGTTTTGGACCACGGAGCGCGCCACCCTGACATGCCGAAACGCTTGGAGAATGCTTACATCCTTACGTGCAATGTCTCATTTGAGTACGAAAAAACCGAAGTTAACTCTGGCTTCTTCTACAAGTCTGCTGAAGACAGGGACAAGCTGGTTGCTGCTGAACGGGAGTTCATTGACCAGCGAGTTAAGAAGGTAATCTATTATCATCCAGTTTTAAGACATTGTATTTATCCTCCGAAATGTGGTCCCTTACTATGGGTTTCATAACAGGCTCAAGATCGGTTAACGCGCTATGGAGAGGGCTATGGTCGGTGTTTGTCAATGTAATTGAATCGGAAATAAGGCAATTCGTAGAACGAAAGTCACTGACATAGCCATGCAGATAAGCTCATTGAAGTGGCAGTGGGCGAGATATAGCACGACGAACCGATGGCCGTTTTGACAAATATGTTCTCGAAGGGCGACCATGCACTGGCAAGCGAAGTGTGGGACAGACACCCACCCACAAGGTGGTCAGACCATGACCATGGTCGCTGTCAGGCAGAGGTTCCCAAACTTATTTTGTCAGACGCCCACTTTAAAAAATCAGTTATTTTGTAGCGCCCCCCATTTTTTTCACCATAAAAACCTGAATCACATATTTGTCTTGCCTGTAGTTTAATTCAACCTATATTCTAAACTAGACTTTTTTACAAGAGAGAGCAATATAATACATACACCAGTACATTAGAGTATCTTTTATAAAAAATAACAATAATCAACATTGTTAATTTTAAATAAAAAAATAGCAATAATAATACAATTTTACAATAATAAAGAGTATTGGAAGTGGGGACCTCACCTGCGAAACTTTAAAACACGAAATTTTTTCAGTGTTTGATTCCTTTAACGATATAAATAGCGTTGTCAACGCATTAAAATAATAAATATTAATTACATTTTTAGTTTATATTTGTACAATAAAAAAGGATATAAATATGAACTAATAAATGGATGTTGTGTAGTAAGAGGATTTTAATTTCAGTGAAATTTAAAATATGAAATAGCTGAAGTTATAAATCACTCATTGCTTAAATCACATCAGCGCCCCCCAACTTTATTCTGGGCCCGTTACCGCCCCCCTTAAAGCCTCCAGCGCCCACAAGGGGGCGTTATCGCCCACTTTGGGAAAGACTGCTGTAAGGCGCTGCAGGCCGCTCTAGATCGGTAATTTCGGAAATCCTTGGAAGAGACCTATATTCAGCAGTGGACATTATGCAGCTGAATGATGGTGATGATTTATCCTAAGGATGAGATGACCTTTGCCAAGCAGTGGTACAATATATATAGGTTTAAAAGCGCGGCACAATTGGGTACTTATTTGGTACCGTTAAGAAAATAAAATGTCTAAAAATGATGTCACTTGTCATAATAATATCCATTTTCAATGCGATTTTAGATTGATTATTGCAGAAAAACTGATATTAAGGCTCGAAACATAGCAAGCGCCCGAGACGCGCGCGCGCCTTAAGTACGATTCAGACGAGATGCGGACGCATGCCGCGGCAGCCGGCCGCGTGCGTCGGAGCCGTGCCCGCGGCATGCGTAAACACTACGAGCTCCCACAAGTGCTGCTTGCATTGTGCTGTGTAGACGCCATAGAATTTTATAAAAAAATTGTAATGGGACGTGGTATTACTTGCTTATTAAAGTTATTACGTCCTTATCCTTTAGTGTACACAATTTCGAATGACTCGTCTCGCTGCACCACCGTAGTATGTCTTATTAATTTGTGGTACCACGGTTCATGTTCCGCGACAGCCGTACGGTCCGAAGTTCGGTTCGTTCCATCGGTATGCATCTAGGGATGCAAAATGAAAAAAAAAAACAAATTTGTTTTTTTTTTCACAATGTTGGTAAAAAACTTAGTACCCTTGTTTTTTTCTAAATTTGGTTTTTTTTTCAGAAAGAAAGAATCTATAGAAAATTGAATAATTTATTGATGTATGCTTTCATTGCTTTCTTAATTCTTAAATTTTACTAAAATTACATATCGAATTACTTAATTTAGACGTTTTTGATGTTTTTAGACTGAATTTTGTTTAATTGGTTCATTACTAATGAATGTCCCTGTCTTCCGGACTGGGAAATCCCCGTTCGGTTTATGTTTATACCAAGTTGTACCGGGAATCCCGGTACGCAATTTGAATGTTGCCAATATATTCATGTAAACTTGGTACTATTCCACAAAAAAAGTATTGTAGGTTCATAAATAAATAAAAAACTCTAATTATAAACTGTTAAGTATTAATCTTTTACGGAAACGGCCTTATCAATTTTGAATTCGGTATTCTTGAAAAAAAAACATGCTCCAGAAATAAACGTTTTTTTGTCATGTCTTTTTCAAGTTTTTTTGCATGTTAGAAAAAAAAAACAGTTTTTTTTCATGTTAGAAAAAAAAAACAGTTTTTTTGCAACACTATGCATCGGGTCAGTTTGGACTCCGAACTGACCCGATGCATAATGATGGAGCCGGCTATCTGTCGCAGTATCGGTCGGGAGCCGTTCGAAGTCGACCGGGGCTGAATGTATATGTGGCAGAAATATGAACTTTAATTTCTTGATACAAGTTTCAATTTTCTTTACCGCATTGTGAAACGCTTTCCGGGCTGGGCCGATGCGAGCCGGTCGGTGTGAATTGTACCTTAGGCGCTCAGTTAAATTGTATGGAATAGCAAGCGATTGCTATGATTCATTACATTCTATTCCATATAAATTAACCAAGCGTCCCGGACGCGCGTTGCAGGCTCTTGCTATGTTTCGTGCCTAAGAGGACTGTTTGACTTCCAAGAAACTATGATGTCATTAGTCTATATTTCATACAAAAAATGATTGTTTTGATGTTTAGAAAAAAGTATCTGATTTGATTTTTTGGAAAGTAGAGAATTCGTGTCAAATAAACGCGCCCATAGCAGACTTTGAGTATTGTATTTTGTTATTTCAGGTCATCGCACTGAAAAAGAAACTCTGTGACGGCACAGACAAATCATTTGTCGTGATCAACCAGAAAGGCATCGATCCTCTGTCCCTGGACGCTTTCGCCAAGGAAGGTATCATCGCGCTGCGCAGAGCTAAGCGGCGCAACATGGAGCGCCTGGCCCTGGCCTGCGGTGGCTCCGCCATGAACTCGGTAGACGATCTCAGTGAGGAAAACCTCGGATACGCCGGCTTGGTCTACGAACACATTCTCGGAGAGGACAAGTACACTTTCGTGGAACAATGCAAGAATCCGCAATCGGTGACCATCCTGATCAAGGGCCCCAACAAGCACACGCTGACGCAGATCAAGGACGCAGTGCGCGACGGCCTGCGCGCCATCAACAACGCCATCGAGGACGGAGCCGTCATCCCCGGCGCCGGCGCCTTCGAGATCAAGGCCAACATGGAGCTGCAGAAGTACAAGGACACCGTCAAGGGCAAAGCTCGCCTGGGCATCCAAGCGTACGCGGAGGCTCTACTCGTCATTCCAAAGACACTTTCCGTGAACTCTGGTTACGACGCTCAAGATACCATCGTGAAGCTGCAAGAGGAGGCGCGACTGAGCCCCGACCCTGTCGGTCTGGACCTGAGCACCGGCGAGGCGATCAAGCCGGCGGACCTCGGCATTCTCGACAATTACGTGGTCAAGAAACAAATCCTCAACTCCTGCTCCGTGATCGCCAGCAACCTCCTTCTCGTCGACGAGATCATGAGAGCGGGAATGAGCAGCCTGAAAGGATAATTCAGTTACTTACCATTTTATTTTACTAAGAACTCACAAAAAGTGCTTTATTTAGTAATAATGCATTTATTGAATACTTATTGCATTTGCTGCATAATTATTAATTATAAACATTGACAGCCTCTATGCATTTGGCATGAAAATGCTGCTTTATTTCCTAAATTCTATAGAATAAATAATTAATTTACTAAATGGCCTTTGTTTCTTTTTTAGATTCACATTTTTTATTCAATATTATTTTGCAAACTGTCACAATATTTGAGAACCGCACAACTATCCCTGAATCTATAATTTACTACTACAGCAATTGAAGATAAAATAAAACCATTTGATTTCACATTAGACATTTATTAGGACAACAACAAACATAACAGTTAAAATAGCCTTAGGGCCCGATGATTTATTTTTCATTATTAAAAAAATAAATTAAAAACTCGAGATTGATATTTTATCACATGTCTTGATTTCATGAAGTAGGAATGTTATTCGATAACAAATGCATATTTGAGAGGATGTTAAATCACTTATTATCACCAATATAAATTTCTAGGTCTATATGATTATCACTGTAGGTGTCAAATTCCTTATTATCTAAGACTAGTACTTATTGTAGATTTCTGTTACAGACAACGAACATAAATCATTAATTTATTAGTACAAATCATAATTTCATAATACACTCGTGTAAATATATTACTCATTACTACCTACCACAATAAAGATACAACTAGGTATTGCCCTTGATTATAAATATCAAACCCTTTCTAATAAAATACAGGAAATATTGCGAAAAATACAGGTAATTAGGAAGGCATGAAAATTTTACATTATATTCAAATAATGTGAATGTAGTTTCTTCAGCTTGATAGTCATGAGGAAACTCAAATTTGAGAAAAATTAAAATTATAACAGAGTATCTTCGGCGTCCGCCTATGCGATGGGTTGACGACAAATTAAAGTCGCGGGTCGCACCTGCAGAGAAGCACTGGACAAAGATAGGTGGCGTAGACGAACAGAAGCCTAAATGTGCTCAGAGCAGTGTTGTGGAAGAAGGAATGGGAGGATGATGAAAGTGTGTATCATTTGAATCTCAATGTGTTATAGGACAGTTCCTAACTAATATTATGAATGTGAAAGTGAGTTTGTATATTTATTTGTTTCTTACCTCTTCACGCTTTAACCACTTAAGCGATTCAGGTATGGATATAGTTTGAGACAGAGACAGACATAGATTAGTTATTATCCCGAAATTCCTGCGGGGAGCGAAGCGCACGGGCACAGCTAGTTAGTCTATAAGTACGTTTGGCACCGCCACAGCCGCCACTGTCAGCGGTGGCAGAATGCTTCGCTGACGCTGGCGTTTCGTTTACTAAACCAAGTAGCTAACAAGACCGACTATTTTGTTGCAGAGTGATTTCAGGAAGGTAGAGGATATTACAAATATAATTAATTGTAAGGGACGCATGTCATATTAAGCTAAAACCCCGTAAACACAGCTGTTTAAGAATGACTAAATGTAAAATGCCTTGTTGGAATTATGGAATAGATAGGATGGGACTTGTATGCTTGTTTGGCACTTAGATCATCATTCATTGACACAAAAAAGATACTCTTCCATGGTTTGAAAGGCGCACCCAAACAAAGGGACTAACATACATACATACATAATATCACGCCTATTTCCCACAGGGGTAGGCAGAGACTATGGACCTCCACTTGCTACGATCCTGACTAACAGTAAAATATAATATGAATTTAACTTTCATATCTTCCTAAACAATTATTCTTTATATGGGCTTGCTTTACCAGCAATAAAGATCATTTCTTGAATATTCAAAGATCTTACTGCGTTTTTCTTCACTAACTGAATTTTAAACTTACAACTTGTCAAAATATAAATTGACTTGCAAATACCTTGTAGGAGCAGCAAACAACCATGAAGCTATAGCATAAGTATAAATATTTTCTTTGATCATTCATTAAATAGCGTAAATATAGTCTCATATATTTTTTTTGATTGTTCCTTTGAAGATAAGATCCAGCATCTATACAATTCCTAACACATTCAGGGTAAATTCCTACTCACTCATCTTTATACATCCTATACCTTTAGGCTGGTTTCACAGCTATTCGGGAGATCTGGTGTCACCCTTACGGGCTCCCAGAGCAGACACGTGAACGCGCTAGACCATCGTTTCACAGCAACACGGATCGTTCTATACAATGCAACCGCTCAATCCTACCGAACTCCCTATGGGCGTTACGGCCAAACCGTACGGTACGGATCACCAGCATAGCTGAAACCAGCCTTACCCTACCATAATTACGTATAATATACCAATACATAAATAACCTACATAATTATCAGAAACATTTTTTTTGGCTGACCCAACTCAATTTGTGGCTTGTCACAACAAGCTTTACTTTATACTACCTACTGCAAATGAGTGTGATCAACCAAAAGCTTAAAATATTCAGTTGAACAAACCAACATGAAACTTTGTTTTTGTAGGTAATTCTTTGTGAAATGTAGTTCTATCAATATCAGACCTTCCCAACAAAAAAGAAAGAACCACTTGTGGAAAATTTAATTCTTCTGTTTGGCAGCTAGAGCAGCTCGCTCGTTGACATCAATGGTCGCCAAATTTATAGAAGCCACAATTCCATGGATCACTGATATGCCAGCCTTGACAACAGCCACCGGCATGCACACGATTGCTATCAGCTTCCATAAACCCATCCCAAGAACTGTAAAAAAGATAAGATTACTACAACAAAGATATGAACAGTTAGGTGACTAGTTTTGTATATTTATTTAGATGTTTGTGCAAAACATTCCATGCCATTAATTCCTAAAAACTTTATTTTTTTAAATGAACTCTTCCTTTTCAAGTATCAATTTCTTTGGGGTTTCCTGACAGAATCTTCTTACTAGTACTTCTACTTAGCATTTTTTATTGTAGAAATAAAACTATGATTGAAAGAAATTTATAGAAAAATAATGACTAAAATGTTTGTAATTAATGTAGTAAGCCTTACCAAGTGGGCCTGTATAGAAGTACATGACATAGAGTGCTGCATAGAAAGCCTCATTTCCGGCACACATGAAGAACAGCACAGTCTTGTTAGTGTAATACACATGCATGATGGGGTTCTCCGACATATCAATGAACTTGTGTGAGGTCTTCCCCTGGAGGGTGCTCGTGTGGAGGTACAGCCAATGGCAGGTGATATCTATAGCCATAGACAGTTGCAGCCAGAAAGTGTACTTGGGGTAGAATGTGGCCAACGTCATCATGAGGCAAGCAGTGCCTGCCCGGTCAGTAAGCTGGTCCAACATGGCACCGAATTTAGTGCCTGAAAGGATAAAACATTAAAAAGTATATATTTCACTTTGTGGTAGTAAATTTATTTATGTGGCACCCACTGGCAGGTAACTGATAGTCTTTTGTAACTTGGAATATGTGAATTAAAATAAAAACCATCATAAAATTGAATGAAATTTTATTAGTTTTTTCTTTTTTACATTTGAATATCTGGAGACAATCTAGAAAAATCAAGTGAGCACTGTACAAGTAGAGTATGATTATCAATCACGAGTTTTAAACTACCCATTTCAATTTATGGCAATCAAAATGTTACTCATTGTGACCTTTAAGTATTACATTATTGTTTGATCAGTTTTGAGCTTTTAGTACTAATACAATAGACATGCTTAGCAAAGTAAAGGTGAGCTTGGACTTTTCTCATGGCTAATTCAATTATTTGATGCCATACAATATCACTTACTTTGATTAAAATATCTTGCAGCATGACCGTCGAAGGCATCCAACAGCGCCGAAGTAATATAACAAGTGCAGGCCAAGATACAATGCGTAGGCATGTAATAGAACGAAATAATAGCCAGGATGACCCGTCCGAATCCTGAAAATAAACATGAAGATGAACGGTCCTAATACTACCTAAACCTATTGTAAACAAGACAAACAGATCTTGCAGTTTTATATATTATTGCTCTAAATAATACAGACTATGACTTTATACTTACCAATTATATTAGGAACGAAAAGAAATACATTCTCTTTTATTTCCGTCATTGTTTTAGAGATATCTAAAAGTTAACAACTAATTAAATTTGCAATTTTTTTGCCACAACACAACACATGCACGTCGCGTCACGTAGTATTTGAATTCTCTTTGGTCGCGTCACGTACGTTCAAAATCAATAAATAAATAAAATTAATGAAACAGTGTTGCAAGGTGTGCGAATTATGTTTGCCGATATTTCAAGTTAATAATAATTATTAATTAATGGTCCAATAATTATACTAGGCAAGGGCCTAGGTTTCATGCTTGTGCCGGACCTGCGCCTATCGTCACGAAGCCCGCTTCGTGCTTTTACACGATACACGCAAATGTGACCAGCCGTTATCGGGTATCGTCCCGAATATTCGGACTTCGTGCGCGCGGGTGGCGATACATCAAAGCACGATTTAAGCACGCTAACAATTCGCTCTGCGTGGTCGCACTTTTGCGTTGTTCATTTTGACGTTTGTTTTCAACTTGTTCAAACGCGTGGCTGTGCGACGGTGCCACGGTTGTTAATGCGTGAAAATGGAGTGGAACGATAAAATGGTGTTAAATTCTTTTTCTTTCTAGGTTTCAATAAATGCATTATGTAATTGTTAGCACACATGTTAAAGAAAAGAAAGTCGTCATTCATATTAGAAACACGTAGATGACGCCATCTTGGATTATTGCCCGATAGTTTGTGAAAAATAACAATGCCACTAATGTGACCAGTGCTTTATCGCGATAACTTTTTAGTGTACAAAACGTACGAATATTTGCTGCAAATTGCTTCGGTTCGGGACGATAGGCACAGGTGCGGCGGCCGAAGCATAAGAGTACAACTGAGAATTTCGCGAAAATAAAAAATAAAATTGTTCCTTGGCAACACTGCACTAAATGACACTTTAATGACAGTGACAGATTGTTTTAACATAAACTATGGCCATAGACAAAAGCAAAAGAAGTTGAACGTATACTGTTAATATTGCCTAGGCCAATGTTTTAACTCATCGCGCCACTCAACCAACTCAATAGTATTTATGTGACTGCGCTATGTAAACTCAAAGTAATAATACAAATATGGTACATACATACGCACCTTTTTTATATAATTAAATAATTACAACACATTAAAATTCAATCGTTTTCGTCGGCAATATTTTTTTTATTACCACCAGGGGGCGGTTGTGGTGCAGTTGTCGTTGAAAATGTTAGTCGGAAGCTGTCGAAAATGATGAATTTGGTTTTGCAAATTATTAGAACTTTAGTTAAATTGGATATAATTTAATGAATTATGTCCTTTTAATGGCTATTTTGTGCGTATTAATAACTAAAACGGGGTAGAGAGTGTTTTCGGTGTATAAAAGTCATAAGACTTGTGTCATCTGACTGCTCTTCCTTCAAGATGGCTCCTCCGCCGGAGTATGATAAGGAACCGAAGGCCCCGGATAAAAGTGCAACAACTGTTACAAATGAAGAAATTAAAGTTCACACTCTAGTTAACGACCTGCCTACGTTTTCGGATCACAGAACTACGAATTCAGCTTCCAACAATGAAGTTGAGGTAAGTTGGACTTTACTGCTTATTTTTTATTTTGACCATTTCGGTGGCCGTGAACAATTTGCAAGGGCATTTAATTGGAAACCAGGTGTGTACGAAATATAATTTCGTTCTATTGTAGACGATTGGTCATGATATTATGAAATATGGACTTGTTCCCCGTAAGCAGGCAGTTGATTATGATGGCGAAGTTAGAAAATGTCAAAAATAATATTGCAATGAAACTGTGTGCGAACGAAGCAGAAGTATGATTGTGCAATTTATTTACGTGTACAATTGTGTAATTATTTTACTTATGTAGCTGGCTATATCACATAGGATTTCGTAAAGGAAATATAGGCCGACATTTTGGACCTGTCAATGGCCCTCAACAAGTCTTAGCATAAATTAGCAGTCACATGGATACAAAAAATGTTAAAAAAATCTGCAAAAGTCAACAATTGGTCAAGTTTTACGTCAATACATCAAATCCTTTTAAAACTTTTAGATATTGTATAATTTGTTAAATTATTGTATGTTTATAAACAACACTTGATTTAACATGTTTCCTATTAATGTTCATGTTGTTTCAAATTGCATTATCACTTTATTGGAGTTGTTTTTGCATTGTGTGAATTAATTTGGGTTTATTTCTTTAAATGTAAAACAAAAGATTGATTTACCTTCATTGTTGAGATTTTAAGTAAATTGGTTGCCATGCGATCACATAATCTTCTTGGAGTGGATATGAACAACTCCTGAGATTTTTTAAATTATACCATCCTTCTGTTCTGTGTCAACCTGTGACACTTAAACAAATAAATATTTACGGATTAATCACACACATTAAGCTAGCCCCAAAGAAAGTTCAAGACTTTTATTATGGGATACTAACCCAACGATTCTATATTTTATAACGGATACATAAATAGATAAACATCCAAGACCCAGATCAATCTGAAAAAGATTATTTTCCATCTTGACCTGACCAGGGATTGAACCCAGGAATTATGGTGTGACTGCATGGTATGATGACCACTAGGCCACAGAGGTCATCGAAAACAAAGAGGTAAACATGGAATAATTGAATTTTATATATTTGTGAAAAAATCTTGTTGTTGCTTTCATTGATTTAACTGGTTGATTTCATAAGGGAAAGCTCTGTTTTCCTACGGTGATGTTAGACAGGACTATGATGATGAATCTATGCTTTAGTCGCAAGTATGGTTCATGATGCTTATTATGGTTAGGTTGTATAATCAATTGAAGCACCTCTTGTTGTTTCCATTATTTTGCATTAATCATATGTGTTACTCATATTCATCTTATTTTCAGGGCTTGATCATGCATGCTATGTGCTCAATTCAAATTTGGAATATAGTTTTTTCTGTACAATATATATATGAAACATGTTGTAGTTATGTAGATCATACAAATTCAAATTACAACATGTCATTCACTATATCACAAGCTATCAATAAATGTGATTGTTTTTCAATGTGCATCTAGAATGTAGGTGTTGTCTTGTATTGGAGGATTAGGTCGCTTATCATAAGGTGCATATATAATACCTTTCTTATAACCAAAGTAAGTCTCTTCTTTTCTGAAACTATTTGTACATATTCTATGACACAAGGAGAAAAAAATATTATAATGTTATTATGACTTTTCCCACATTTATAGTATGATTTCTGTATATATACAAATGTAGGGAAACAGGAGCACACATCATTTTTAAAGCAGAAAATTTTTAGTATTCATTTTTAGGCATAATACTTCTTTGACATATTTAAAATTTTAGCATAATGTGTTATCTAGAGGCACAGGAGTGCCCCTGCGAAGATTACTTATCAGCCATATATGGAGTTACTTATATCAATATGCATTATAAAAATAGTCATAACTAGCCAGTGGGAATCTAGGTTTTATAGATTATGTTTATATTTTGTACTAGCACTATAAACATAATTTTTTAAAACCTAATTATAACCCTAACAACACCATAATGCAAAGATTGCAAAATGGCCTTCTTAGAAACATGGCCAACACACCATGACTTGTCATCACCAACAATAAAACACACAAAAAAGAAAAAAAAAACTATTTCTTTCATTTTAATTTTATACAGATTTTATAAAAACCTAACATAGGTTTTAAAATGTATAAAGATAGTAATAATTCAGATAAACACATATAGGCCTGAAATACTTATGCATTAACAATCTTATCAATTATTGCTAGTGATATCTATCTATCTATCTTCTATCTATAAATATAGATTCAAATGTTTATTCAGTAATTAGACCTTTACAGGCACTTTTACACGTCAATAAGTATAATTTACGTTACGTGTTTAGTATATTGAAATATTATTTATTTTTAAAGAAAAGCTACAGATAGATATATATATAAGGAGAAGTTCCCGCTGACTGACTTATAGATGCCTGCATAGCCTTAACCGCTAATGATAGAAATGTGAAATTTTGCAAATATGTTCCTTATGATGTCTAGTGGACTAAGAAGTGGTGCACTAAGAAAGGATATTTCAAAACTCAAATCAAGATTAGTTTGACTATTTTATTCGAAACTTCGCAAAACTAATCCTGGTGGTAAATTAGTAAATAAGTGTTTCAGGATTTTTCAAAATGTAACCCCTAGAGGGATGAAATGGGATAAAAGGGAAAGGGAAAGAGAAAGAGAAGGTGGAACAAAGTTCACCAGGTCTCCTAGGCCTTTAAATCCCCATATTATAATAAATGTTGTTATATTTTATAAGTATTCAAAAATTCTAACATAATTAATATGTATCAAGATTAATAACGTAAAAATCAAATTAAATATCCTACCAGAGGTTCCGGGTTCGATCCCCGGTCAGGGCAAGTTGAAAAATGGCCTTTTTCAAATTGTCCTGGGTGTTGGATATTTATCTATATGTATTTGTTATAAAATAAAGTATCGTTGAGTCAGGATCCCATAACACAAGCCTCGAACTTACTTTAGGGCTAGCTCAATCAGTGTCATTTATTCCTATATATTTATTTATTTATATTAGAACCATTTTTGACGTCTACGTGGACTAAGTCGCGGGTTACAGCTATTTTAAGCATAAGTATAAATATTGATATGTCTCAACCCTGGGAAAACAATATAGTTATTTGAAAGTAATAATGATATCATTTAAATACTATCAGTCTCACATAGACCACACCGATACCACATCTTCATTATTGCTAAATAGTAACCACAAAAAGCATAATTACTTTGTAATGTAAGACCCTTTAACTATATACTTACATGTATACTTTAAACTACGGAATGATACTGATGCTCTTTTCATCAGTATCATTCCGTAGTTTAAAGTATATATATATATATATATAAGTAACATAGAATTATAAAATACTTGCTTAGTATTATGTAAGCAACAGAATTTATCCTGTTGAAAGCCAATTTCAAATTGATTTGGAAATCTAATCTCGTCTGGTTTTTCCTTCTCTGTCATATATCTTTTTATCCATACTATTGAGTATTAGGATATTTTTTCAAAACTTAAAACCAACTCCAATGCCAAACTAAATTACACTTCACAACGGATTTTGATAAAATTTCTATGGGGCCACCTCAAAAGTAGTCCTTTTAAATAAAAAGTGTACAAGCTAACTCGATCATAAACATAATTTTGATAATATCCACGAGCCGATGCGCTCACATTTTGCAAGCGCGGCTCTTTTCATTGTACTTGCATTTTACCTATTCAATAAAATTCAGTGTGCATCGAACAGTTGTTTCACTCACCATATCATATCAAATTAATTATCGTTTCTAAAAAGTGTATAAAACCCATACAAAAAGTAATTTTTAAAGTGGTCCAAGCTTCGAGTATCAGGGAACATACATAAAAAAAGAAAACAAAAATATTCACTTGAATTGATAACCTGCTTCTTTCTGAAGTCGGTTAAAAAATGTACAAACTCCCTCCCCTGCAAACTGCCAGTGTAATAAAATATAGAAAGAGGTAGTGATAATTAAGTATCTTTTTCGAGAATGGCTTTGCCACATCATTCATAGGCATTCTTGATTGTACCTATTCATTTAATTTTTTTTGATAGACTGCATTCATCTTGAATATTTTTATATTTAGTGTACCTACTAATGTACTGTGGGCCACATAGAAAAGTATACCACCAATAGAACAATAACGTAGTACCGAAAGTATAGAGGTAGTATACTTTTCTATGTGGCCCACTGTACCTTACATTTGTTCACATAATTTTGTATATTTATACAGAAAATCCACAGTATTCATAGTCATAGAAAGTAACAAATGCTTGGCAATATTCACATAATAAAACTCGAAGTGAATGCACCAATTAAAATGATATACTTACGTTAAGTTTACAGTTGCTTGTGTAAAAATTAATGAGAATGTCAAGCAAGATTATATTGTGGATAGACAATGTTGCAGGTCTCTATCTCATAATAACTTATCTTCGCAAAAATGATATAACTATTACACACATATATTTTCGTATGTTATGGATAAAGTATGTAAATCTTTTGGAATCTTTTCCATAATAATATTTAACTGTCTTCAAAAAATTACTAGATTTTTTATATTTTTAGGGTTCCATACACAAAGGGTAAAAACGGGACCTTATTACTAAGACTCCGCTGTCCGTATGTCACCAGGCTGTATCTCATAAACCGTGATAGCTAGGCAGTTGAAATTTTTACAGATGATGAGTGTCGTGAAAAACTTGGTAAAAACGAAGTTTTATCAAGTAATAAAAAATAAAAATTTATACAAAAAAATTAAATCATTTTCGAATCCACTTAAACCTTAGATCATTTAATACAGGATAAGCCTTATCTGCGCGTTCCCCTCTGTCAAAGTATAAAATAAAAATCTAATACGTTCATAAAAACTAGTTGCATAATCGATTATGTGAATCGGTAAAGCATCGAAAAGACGTCTACAAGTGCTCTATTAAAAATGCCATGTTTGGAAGGTTTTTCGTGTTAAATATGAGGTCAAAAACATTTAATCTTCTAAAAGATGGCATAACCTTTCATTTGTAAGAATTATTATTTAAGGCGCTGTATCCCTCAACCTGAAAATCGCGCGATATAGTATGTACTCCTAATAAAATAAGGTTGAAAGTGGCGATACCGATTGGCCTGTCACCAGTCTCAGTTCAAACCCGAATCTGCCATTTCGGTTGTTATTTTTCAGTTTTAATTTAATAATTATAACCAAATATTGTATTTTTTTAGGTATCCCTCTTGCTTATTAAGTTATACTTTTTATAGACGTAAAAGTTGGTAGTTGTCGCTGAAAATATCAAGTAATTCGCGACGAAACTTTTTCTGGATATAGCTTTTTTGCTATTTTATTTGGCTACGTTTTAAATATTTGTTTAAAAATATTTTGATGTCATCATTTATTTTGATCTTTGAACTGTACTTCATATTTTTTTCATCCTAGTATTCCATGAAAAGTAAGGCTAACTGCGCGACGATAAAATAGACGTTTTACGGTATTTTTCTGATGTACAGCGCCTTAATTCACGTTGTTTTTTTTAAAATGTAATTTCTGAAAAATCAATGGAATATCTATTAGTGTCGTATTAGTTCGGTAATTAGGTTCAAATTTGAAAAACGATTAGTTGATGACGTAGGCGCACTCCCCACGAGACTAGCGCACTTCCCACGAGACGTGTATTTTTTATTTATTTAAAACCTTCTTTATACCCTGTGCATTAGACTCGAATAAGAGTAGTCAATCCCTTTTTCTTCTCTCTATTTCTTGCCAAGAGTGTAATATTATGTGTATTTATAATTTTTTTTTTAGAGTTTTACTGGTACTGAGCTATTTTTTGAATTTTTGTAAGTGTGCGTCTAAAATTTTATCCTCCTCCTTATATATATATATATATATATATATATATGTATATATATATATATATATATATATATATATATATATATATATATATATATATAAATCGCGAAGGACTTCTTGCGTCTTTACAAACTACCACCCTGCGGCGTCCACTGAATGTAGTGAGATTTTTAATGTTTTCAATGCGTATGTAAGATGTTTTAATCAGTATCATATCAGTAGTCGACGTCAAATTTCATTTAAACGTTAAATGGTGATATTCAAATTAAATATTTCTAGCTGAATTTGTGCGTCCGTTCACTCTTAAATCTTTTTTGCACACTGAATACCTTCGTATACCTACTAGACACTGCATGCACATTCCCGTCTCCATCCGAATGTATGTTTAAATCAATTCCGTATAATGCTCTGCATATATCATAATGATTATAATAACTAAATTACATCCATCTACTAGTGAATTCAGATTGGTTCCGAATAACTTAATTAGTGCATCCGTTCACTCTTAAATCTTTCTTGCACACTGAATATCTCCGTATACGTTCAAAACACTGCATGCACATTCCCGCCTCCATCCAACTGTATGTTTAAATCAATTCCGTATAATGCTCTGCATATATCATAATGATTATAATAACTAAATGACATCCATCTACTATTGAATTCAGATTGGTTCCGAATACTGTTTTTAAATTATTGTATCCAGCTTATCAGCCAAGAGGCTTACACCTATATAAAGGCTTATAATGACTCAAGGCACAGATAATAAATAATTAATAGTTAGCATACAAAAGTGACAATACCTATGTATAGCGTAGGTATTTTCACTTTGGTGGTCTACAAAATCTTAAAACGCAATATAATCATTTTTGACGAGTGACAGGTAAGTTTGTATGTATAAACAGGTAAGCTCAGAGGCACAGGCTGGTGTGGACAGGCAAGCCCGGAGTTGGACAGGTAAGTATGTATAAACAGGTAAGCTCAGAGGCACAGGCTGGTGTGAACAGGTAAGTCCGGAGTTGGACAGGTAAGTATGTATAAACAGGTAAGCTCAGAGGCACAGGCTGGTGTGAACAGGTAAGTCCGGAGTTGGACAGGTAAGTATGTATAAACAGGTAAGCTCAAGGGCACAGGCTGGTGTGAACAGGTAAGTCCGGAGTTGGACAGGTAAACATGTATAAAAAGGTAAGCTCAGAGGCACAGGCTGGTGTGAACAGGTAAGTCCGGAGTTGGACAGGTAAGTATGTATAAACAGGTAAGCTCAGAGGCACAGGCTGGTGTGAACAGGTAAGTCCGGAGTTGGACAGGTAAGTATGTATAAACAGGTAAGCTCAGAGGCACAGGCTGGTGTGAACAGGTAAGTCCGGAGTTGGACAGGTAAACATGTATAAAAAGGTAAGCTCAGAGGCACAGGCTGGTGTGAACAGGTAAGTTCGGAGTTGGGCAGGTAAGTATGTATAAATAGGTAAGCTCAGATGGACAGGCTGGTGTGAACATATAGGTTCAAAGGTACAAAAAGGAAGTTTCATGATACGAATAATATAATAGTACCTAGTCATATTTATGCAGGTGAATATACGGAATAAAAGGCATATCGTAATATAAAACCTTTAATGTTTTATTTTAAATTTTACAAAAAAATGTGTATCTCAACATAAAAACTTTTCAATCAACAAATCAATGCAATTTAATATTGACATAATAATAAACATAAATTTGCTCTGCTTTGCCTAGTAACGAAATAAACTGAATTATTAACATCAATCAGTCTTCATTACAGTGTAACATGTATTTTTTTTATATTATGATTAAAAGAAATCAGTAGGGTTTTTTATCAACCCAATGTTGTCATTCTTGTTTTAGATATCTACTTAAAAGAAATGTAAACTCCATCTACAACCTAAACTCAATCTGCAGCTTCTCTTTAAATATATAATTTTGTAAAAAAAAAATGGTTACCTAAACATAAAAATCAAAACATTTTAACTGACATTTTAACAATTTTAGTTATACTAAATAATTAAACATAAATGGGCTCTGCCTTTGCCTAATAGCAAAATAAACTTAATTATGAACATCAATCAGTCTTCATTACAATGGAACATGTATTTTTATATTATAATTAAAATATATAAAAGAGACTATTCTCGACAACTTCCAGGAATTCAACTTAGCACTTCAAAATAGCTTCAGTCTTTTGGATGGCAACCAAAGCACAGATCTTGAAACTCAATATAGCAATATACAGAAAGCAATTACTAAAGCAAGCAAAAAACTACCACAAACCAAAAAAACATCTAGTAAATTAAGTCAACCAACATTAGATCTTATAGAAGCTAGAGAAAACAACAAAAACAATATGAACAACCAATACAGACTTCTTGATAGAAAAGTGAAACGTAATATCCGCCGCGACATAAGAAACCACAATACAGAACTAGTAAAATGCGCACTGCTGCAAGGGACGAGACTCAGGACAGCCAGAGATAGTTTAACCAATCAAAAGACATGGATTTCACACATTCAAGATAAAAACGGCAAAAAACAAACTAATCAACGCCAAATCTCGCAAATCTGCACTAATTTCTACCAATCATTGTATGCAGATCCATCACGACAACCGATTTCTGAAGAACTCCTACAACAATTCCGTACCACCTATTACAACTAATGAGGTTCTCGCTGCTCCCAAGACTATGAAATACGATAAGAGCCCAGGGCCAGATGGCATAAACTCCGAAACTTTAAGGCTGGGAAGGGGCATACTAGTACCTAAACTAACACAACTATTTAACAACATTCTGTTCACGGGGAAACTACCACATAATTTTTGCCACTCCAACATAGTTCTATTATTCAAAAAAGGTGACAGATCTGATATCAGCAATTATAGACCGATAAGTTTGGTATCGCACATTTATAAATTATTTATCAAAATCATTCAAAATCGTATTGCCTCACAACTGAATGATCAGCAGCCCCCCGAACAAGCAGGGTTCCGTCCAAATTACTCTACCACCGATCACCTCCACACACTGAACCAAGTCATAGAGAAACACATAGAATATAAAAAACTCCTATATATAGGATTTATTGACTACTCTAAAGCCTTCGATAGTTTAAATCACTCCTCATTATTCACAGCACTCCAAAACCAAAACATTGACAGTGTATACATTCAACTCCTCCAAAACATCTATTACAATAGTACAGCCTCTGTCCAAACTCAAATACCAGGAATTGTGTTTAGTGTAGAGAAAGGTGTGAAACAAGGAGACCCTTTATCCCCACAACTATTCACGGCGTGTCTCGAGGAGGTTTTCCTTAAACTAGCGGTTCCTTGGGAAAATCTCGGCATTGTCGTCGGCGGCCAAAGGTTGACTAACCTTCGGTATGCCGACGACATTGTCCTATTCGTCCAATCGGCGCTTGATCTAGAAAAAATGCTCGAAGACCTGAGCGCCGTGAGGTTGGACTTAAGATGAATCGGTCGAAGACCAACGTCATGACAAATGGGACCAAACATAAGATCGAGGTTGAAGGGCAGGCTTTGCAGTACGTCGATGAGTACATATACCTGGGCCAAGTAGCATCCTTCGAAAACAGGCAAGAGCGAGAGATAGATCGCCGAATAAATAACGCCTGGAAGAGCTACTGGTCCATGAAGGAGGTAATGAAAGGCTCCCTTCCAATTACACTCAAGCGAAAGCTTCTCGACGTCTGCATCCTGCCTATTCTGACGTACGGTTCTCAGACATGGTCTTTGACCGAGGCTCAAAAGTCCAAACTCAAGGTTTGTCAACGAGCTATGGAGCGCAGCATCTTAGGTTTGCGACTTATAGACAAGGTGCGAAACACCGAGCTACGCTCAAGAACGCAAATTGTGGATGTAGGCGCGAAAACCGCGAAGTTAAAATGGAACTGGGCGGGGCATGTATGCCGAATGCGTCCCGAAAGATGGGCCAGATTATCTTTATTCTGGTTGCCAGATGGACGCAGGGGTAGGGGTAGACCGAGGACCAGATGGCGGGACGACCTTGATAAATTTTTGTACGACTGGCAGAAGATCGCTGAAGATAGGGATGTGTGGAAGGATAAGGAGGAGGCCTTTGCCCAGCAGTGGGACACAATATCTAAAGGCTAGTAAAAAAAAAATAATTAAAATAAATCAGTGGTTACAACTAAAAGTCTCATGCCCGGTTTCTGAGGTGCTGTTAGATATCTCTTCATTAATTATTAATTCAATAAACAGACAACCTTTTTAATTCTTTATTAAGCCTTTGTTTAAAAATGCTTTTAAAGGCATTTGCTTATGTAATTGCAGTTATGTCAGTTTTTGAACAAAACTGACATAACTGCAATTACATAATGCGTTTTTAAACAAAGTTTAATGACAGCTAAACATCAGATAAAGTTATGGAATAAATAAACAGCTGATACGGACCTCAAAAACCGGGTATTAATCATCAATTCAAAAATAATTATAAGTACAAGTATCTTACTCATTGGTAAGCATTAACAAAGTAAAAATATTTGAAACAAAACATACTATTTTAAAACATAATTTTTTTTCTCTCATTTCTTAGGTTTCGAGTAAATATTTTGGACGAATACTTTTCTTTTAAGCCAGTCTTTATTCTGAAGTAAATCTACATGTTGTTCTTTTAGTTTCTCACATTCATTTCTTTTAGGCGGTTGGTGATTTTTTATGTGATATTTAAAGTATTTTGTAACTACGTCCTTTTGTTCCTTTGTCCAAGGTACCAAAGTCCTTTTTTTTTCCTTTTCGTATTTTGTTTTCGTTACCTAATTGAGACACGTGTTCATTAATAAGTTGTTGAGAATCGTTTTGCATACCAGATGGTCTAGCCTGAGATAAGTCATTTAAATTACAATATTGTACGTAATCAGAATTAGCATCTAAAGTAGGTTCAGGTTCAGGATCACAGTCTATAATTTCGTTGTTGTCCACGGGCTCTTCAATTAGCTCCTCATTCAAATCTAAATCAATCTCTTCGAGAGTCTGCTTTTCCATCTTCCATAAGTATGAGAAGCTTTGATATCTTAGCGGTTTGGTTTACGTCATCTGGCAACCTGTAAGACTTTTTATGTACTTCATTAGTATGGCCCATGAATGTAGCCATGGGTAGTACAAAGTGTTCAACTACTGAATTAGTAATATTAATACTCGTATCACAATGTATGCACCAATTATGCAAAAATGCGTTGAATCCCAAGGCCATTGCAGTTTAGCTTTATAAAAATGTATAAAATCATTTCTTTTAAAAAAAGTATCCACATCAATCACAACAACCATTTTTGCAGACTACACACGTTCACTCACAGACAATTTAACGCAAACTAAGCTCATCATAATATTATAAACAGACAACATGTTTTAATGTAAGTAGGTACTTACTAGCTATATGTTATAGGTATTATAATAAGATAAATCGTGTTATAACTTTCATTTAAGTAGTAAAAGGTAAGTACTTACGGTTTGCTAATTTAAGAATCCTTGCACTTCTTTTCATTGTGATTCAATTATAATCACTAACTATAATAATAGACCAAATAAATAACCACTTTTAACGCACTTGCAAATAATTCACTTTGGTGACAAGCTTACATCACGGCCGGCACATGTCTGTTTGTTTACAAACTTCGGCATGCGAGCGCGCTGACGTCCACCGCCCCGCGCTATGCGTCCTTCGTGAACCCCGAATAGGCCCCTCAGACACCGTACCTAGTGCCCGTTTTAGGATATTTAAAAGACGCAAGATTGTTGTCACGAAAACATGATAAAAACTTTACAAATTAAGTACGATATTCAATGGACACGATAAGATCGGTGAACTGAACTCAAAGTATACGTGGTAAATTATACGCTGAACACTAGCGCCCTCCAAATTTCAGTCGGTCGATGGCGGAACTATATTATACGCTAAAAGGCGTTGTAGTGACGGAATTACGTCCATGCCAATTTTTCGCCCTTGAAATCTAACGATCATAAGGGACCCTTGGGCTAAAAATGAGGGTCGGTCAATCTTGCGTCCGTATTCCGGACGCACAAAGTCAGTGGGACGCGGCATCATCGGTAAATAACGCCATGTAGGACGCAACATGTCCTTCAAGATGTATATATATATATATATATATATATATATATATAAGGAGGAGGAGAGGAGAGGAGACTCCATTTAGATGGAGTTTAATTACAAACACACGCACAGAAGATTTATATTATTTATATTTATAATGATTCGTGACGGAAAACTGTGTGAAGTAAATCTTACTTTTTTTTTGCCCGTACGTATTGTCCGAAAAGGAACTTCGTTCCAAACGATGTACAGACAAAAAGTTGCGTTTTTAATAAGCCATTAAAAACGATATGAGTATGACATTTTTGAAAAAATTACGAAATGTCCTAAATATGATATTTTTAAAGTTTTCAACCCCAGTATTTCCGCCATTTTGAAAAACTGAATCGACTAAGAAATCCTATATAGTTTTCGAACCTTCTTACAAAATTTCATAAGAATCGGTTGAGAAATGTGACCTGTAGGCGAGAACATCCGGACAGACAAACTGACAGAAAGCTGGTCAAAAGCATTTTTGGCCAATCTCGAAACTAAAGTCGCTTTGCTTGAAGATAATGTTTCTCGTTATTTCGCGTGTGCATTTTGTTTGTTCAATATCTGTAGCGGTTGTTGAGCCTTTTAAAGATCCGCTTTTGGAACATTGTTAATTGCATGTTTTTACAATGCTGGTATCACCAAATAATAATTACTTACGCTGTGTTGCAAGTTGCAACACCATAAGGAACTGTCCATCATGGTGAATCATGCTTAAAAGATCTCCAAAAGAAATGCTTACTGATTTGAACTGCAAATGATTTGAAATCAATGTTTGCAAAAGGTGTAGTCGATCACAAATCAACAGCCATATTTGGCTTGACCATTCGATCTATTGTCGCGCGACAATAGAGTGAGATTACGTCGGAGTTTTTGTAAAGTAATCACAGGTTCCAGGAAAGCGTAGTAACGACCTTTCAGTTAACGGAAAAGGAACAAACGGCCAATAAATATTGCTAGGAAATTAACCGCTTAATTGTTGTTTCGGTACATGACATTTAAAAATTATTATTTTTTTGCAACAAGTTTTCTTGATAAATTGGAAAGGAGGATGGGCAAAGTTATATGGGTCTTGGTCCAAAAAAAAAAACCTGCAGCCACCTCAGAAACTATCACTAATAGATAGCTTATATTTCATCCTACACTTATAAAAAAACCGCACATGGATATCACGGTTCATTTAAGAAAAAAACAATTTTAATGTTTATTTATATTTTCTTATTAAAATGTTTTTCCTACCAATTACTCTTACTTAGAGCAGTGACAGTGCGTAAATGAAACAGAGAGTGGAAAGTAAAATGTGAATATAATGATTTCAGTTGTTTTTCTTTAACTTAGACAAACAATTATATATTTTATTGTGTTATTATATGTATTTAACGCTCTGTATCGTTATACTTTTACTTTTATCAATATAAACTGAGCATTGGGGATTTTATTAATGGGTATATGTAATATAAATAACAAAATGAGTTTAATGTTTTATTATTATTAACATATCTAACATAATTAACTATTTACAATACAGTGATTACAAATAGTCTTCATCAACGATTATTAAATCTAAATATTAAGCTGGCATTCGTATGGTATCTTGGTGACGAGCCCACCCAAGATACCACACTACACTCATTACATGTGCACAGCAGCCCAATGTTCTTTTTCCTGAGACACAGGAGCAGTAATAATGAAGTATAGCTTCTCTTCCTTGTTGCTCCTCATTTGTTGAATATACAATGTATGTATAATAAATCCTAGAGCGCGTGTGGCGTGACTGTATTCGAGCTCGTAAAAACGCTATTGGTTCTTCGACAATGCCGTAATCTCTTAACCCATCTAGGTTGCTTTCTTCGCACAGTTCGATGTGATATAAGCCGTCTCGTATATGCTCACTATAGTAACTGTAAGCGAGTTTTATTTGGTACGTCTCTATGGCAAACAATATTAGATCTTCTTCTGTAAGGCGGGGAAATGTAACACTCTCTGTGTTAGCAGTAATGCTCCTAAAAGCAGCACGTTGTCTGTTAACGTTTCTATCAATGACGTATTCAGATAGTAGATTAGGTGTGTGCATTCTTTCATTAATTATTTCTAAAAAGTGGTGCGCATAAATACTATCCACAATTGGTCGATGAAAACGATTTATTAAAGCCGCGGCTATTTTAAAGTCTTCCATCATGTACCCCATTGCTGTATTAAAATATTCTTGTCTGAACAGTTTATAATCTCTCTTGAATCGCCCGTTCACGACTTCTACTATCCATCTGCACAAGGTCACAAGGCGAGTTTTATTTGCCTGTTCGGTAGTCAGTTGATCTGTTCCCCTATGTTTGGACTCTGGCATGGCCGTATTATATCCACAGGACTCAATATCAGGGACTGCATCTCTGAATCCTCTATCCAAGATCATAACATCTCCTTCTCTTAAAAGCCAATGTATGGGACTGTCTTCATTGTTAACAATACCACTCATTATTGTTGCATCTGAGGTTGTGGCTGCATGTGGACCTGTGATGTCTATAATATGGCCATCGCAGCATACTATTAAAAACGGCTTCAAAAGATTTCGGAATTTGTGATGGCTGTACGATTTTCGTTGAAAAAAAAAGTTCGTACTCTTTTGAATATAAACATACGTTCCATCATATATAATAATAGCGTTAGTGCCATTGCCATAAATGCCACTGGGAACCGTTAGGCTACGTTCAATAATATTTTGTCTTGAAATGTGGTCAAAGCCAATGTGCTGAGGCACAAAATCCTCACTTAGGCTTGTGCGTGCAATAACCTGATACCGTTCCAAACTTCGGCGGCTTATGTCAAATAATTTAGCAAGGCGCTCATTCGGTTCTCCGGTTTGCAGTTTCATAAGGTACATGCCTAAAACTGCTTTTGGCCTTTTACAGTTACGGCTGAGAGAAGGTGTTTCGAGGAGTAAAGACTGGAACTCTTCATGGGATAGTCCCACGCGAAACTTAAGTTCATTCGAATCCATACTTTGCAAGTTTTCAAAATCAATTTTTGTATTTGACAAAGCTGCTGTCTTCATAATTCTCATTATATCTAAGAATTGTGGTCTATTAAAAGTATGTGAAATATTCAGAGCATTAATTAATTCGTCCCAATCATTAGAATTTCTATGCTCGTCACAAACTCTCGCATTCAACGGCACATAATAATTAAAATGTATTAAAAATGCAGTTTTCAATACCTCGGGAACACGAAGACGAGACTGGTTGCGACAGCCATAAAAGAGGCAGGCATTTGATGTATTAGGCGGCCTCGAGTACTCAGGTACCACGAGAAGATTACCGCTTTCGGGCACAGGCATTTCAGCTTCATCTAGCTCTTGGCCAGGTAAAAGTTGTCTAATGTTTTCAGGATCTTGATCAGATAGCTCTGCTATTTCGTTGGGATCTGGACCAGGCAAAAGCTCTGAAACTTCTTCGGTATCTGGACCAGGCAAAAGCTCTGAAACTTCTTCGGCATCTGGACCGGGCAAAAGCTCTGCAGCTACGTCGGGTTGTTGGCGGGCCGCAGGTTCTTCAGCTGGCACTGGCTCAACCTCTTGAACGACGCGTCGGGCTCGTTCTGCCCTTTGCCAGCATGGTCGGCAAATGTACTCTTCGTTATTGAAGAATAACTGTAAAAGTAAAAAACATATGAGCAAAAGGTTTAGCTATGCTAAATGTGTGCAAGAAAAGCTTGTCGAGTGGGTTTCAAGTTTAATTAATGTTCTTTTGTTTTACTGGGCATTGGTGGTGCAACGCGACTATCAAAAGAATACTAATAATGCGCCACATAGAAAAGTATACCACATTTTATAGAGTTACAGTATCGCGGGTGGTATACTTATCTATGTGGCCCACTGTACATAAAATAAGTATCATAGAAAAACAAAACAGGAAAAACTGCACAATAGCCGTTTTATCCCAGGTAAAGTAGTGTCAGACCTAAGTAAACTAGCTAGTTTTCTCATCGCCATCGACGATTTTACTAACTCGCATTCAAAGATTTTGTTTTTGAAAAGTATAAAACCTTATGGAAGGAAATCGTATGACATATTTCGATACTAAGGATATATTTAAAAAAAAAAATATTTACTTACTGGCCGTTGCAGTATTCTGTCAATATACTGTGCAATAGCATGATTTGCATCGAACACCTCTCTTGTTATCAAATAATGTCTTCTTCGTCTTCGGGTATTGCAAAGAATACAATCTCGACTTTCCATGGTAATGAGTTTATAAAAGTCCAAATCACTAGGCAATCAATATCCGGTAAAACACAGCACAAGTATTCACAATTCAAACGTCCAAAATGAAAAGCCAAAACGTCGTATAAGAAACAGTAGATATAGATCGATGATTAATACACACGCACAGTCCACACGAAAGTATTCGCAAGACTAAACTAAAAGTAAAAAATAAGTGACTGAACTACAATGCGATGAGTGAATGATCCTTTTGTTATTGTTATCAGACTTGCACCCGCTCCCCTAATCCCTACCTGCCTGGCAAAACCGGTTGTCTAGCTTCTATGCGGTTCAAACAAAATATCCTTCTCGCATTGAGAATTGGACTAGTTCCTACTAACCTTGACTTATTATGTTTTATTACTTCGATTTATGTTATTTTGTATTGATATAAATAACGTTTACAAGGTTTTCATCGATTTAATTCGAAATCGAATTAAAAAAGTAATCATGATTAGGTTATCTCGTAATGTAACCAGATCTCAGATTTACGCTCATAATATAAAATGAAGTACATAAAATTAACTTTATTTTTAAATTAGTTCCAGAAGTGGCTGCTTAATTTTTTTTTTTCGTCTTGGACCAAAAGTGCCCATCCTCCTTTACTTATATCATCAATATATTCGGTTAGAAAGTTTAATGTTGTGATGAACTGCTCTGAAGCCAAGATCAGCCCGAGACTAGTTCTATCTTATCTAAAGTATCTAACGGGAGGCTTTGCTTTTATTGCAATAAATGCCCAGAGTGGTTTTATGTCTATTTATAGTCTATGCCTAAACTAATGTAATAAGTGTTCATCGTGGGAATTCAAGCTCCTTTGCGCAATATAGTAAGCAACAGATAGTGCTTGGCGACAATAGGTTGGCAGACGCCGCTGACCGCCGCCTGCGGTCGTGCAGTGTAGGTTTACGCGGTATGTAACGGAAGCCTGCGGTGCAGTGCCGTGATGCCGTCACGCAGCGAGGCCGGCCGCCGCGCCGTCGTCGGCTCTCACCGCAGACGCACACCAAATATCAGGCTTGGCTGCAATTCGTGTGACCCATTTATGGCCGGAACTGCAGACGCGACCATTAATTACCTTCACTATAAACTTATATACGTATTTATAAAGTTTTATGTAAATAATGGACAAATTTTTTTTAAAATGTTTATGCAAAGCTCAAGACTGATTGAACAAGCGAGCGAAGTGTCTTAGTTTCGAGATTGGCCAAAAAATGCTTTTGTCGGTCTGTCTGTCTGTTCTCGCCTACGGTTGCATTTCTCAACCGATCCTCGTGAAAATTTGGTTGGACTAGATTTTGATGTCGATTAAGTTTTACGATCTTTTTTAAAAAATTCAGCCATTTAATATATTTTCAAAAGTCAAAACTTGTTATTATCTAATTAAGACTCAACTTTTGGGTCTGAATATTTTTTTATGCGATAAACTTACGGGTGTGTAGTACACTAGTAGTTATTTTTGGCTATTTATGAGATGTTAAGAGTATAGTCGAGTATGAGATTTTAAGCAAGACCTCATCAAGGATTTCCAGAACAATAATCCGTGGGAATAATAAACTCTCTACGATCTACGATCTTTATTATTATTATCATTATACGATAGACGCTATTAGTGTAGAATTATATAATAGCCGAGCTAGGTGTACCTATGTAAATTGTGCGGTTGTTTTCGTACCTGTACCATTTTTTATGAATCAGATTGTACGCGCGGGATGCGGTGAGCTTGACTGATTTATTTCGGGAGCGCGGCTCATTAGTCGCATTACAAATAATTCCCGAAATATCTACAATACACAGATACTCTCGCGAGCTGCATCATCCGACATCATTTATGCATTTGCGATTTATCACCGACCGGCTTTCATTGCTATGAAGTAGGTTTAATACCAAGCGCGCCTCGATGGATTCTACTTTAGATTGATCTAATATCTATGCTTGTTTTGGAAACTTTAGGTATCACAACGTACCTAGTACCTAGCTCTTTTCTTTCAAATGTTGTTAAATTGCTGGGTTGTAATTAAATAAGTACTTACTTACACCTAGTTTCTGCAAAGAAGACCTCGAATTCAATGACAGTAAAATAAAGTAATAACTTCTTTTTAGGCTCAAGTAAACTGGAATGAACCCAGAAAAACAAAAGCATGTCTCCGTATCGGACTGTTCGCAACATTTATTGCTGAAAGGCCGTTTGTCACGGGATCCATAGACGAGGTGGAATACTATCATGATTTGCGACAGCCGCAAATGCGTATTTCACCCAGTTTTTTTTTCTGATGAAGCTCTTATGTGGATAAGTTACTTTGGTTTCGTTTTGTTGTCATTAAATTGAAAGATGTTTTCACTAAATTAATATTTGAAGTCAATGTGTACTAGATGTACCAGGTACCTAACCTACCTAATATAAAATACTTAAGGGGCTTCCTGAGGTCCAGTGCTGCCCCCATTTGAAATAAATCATTTAAAAAGAAACATTTTTGCTAAAAGCTACACGTTCTCACTTTAAAATATAAACAGTAGTTCATAAAATAGTTTGAAGGGTTATCTATGGTTATACCAAAGCCAAATTTTAAATAATATCTCCGTTTCTTTTCAAATGATTTAGTTCAAATGGGGGCAGCACTGGACCTCAGGTAGCCCCTTAATGCAGCGGTAGTTAATTGACCGAGCGAGCGAAGCGTCTCCGTTTTGAGATTGGCCAAAAATACTTATGTCCTGCTGTCTGTCTGTCCGGCTGTTCTTGCCTAGAGGTCGCATATCTTAACCGATTCTCCTGAAATTTTCTGAGAAGATTCATAAATTATATATAATTTTTTGTCGATTCAGTTATTCGAAATCTTCAAAATGGCGGAAATCTGGGGGTTGAAAACTTTAAAAATATCATACTTCAGGTATTTGGAAAAAAAATCAAAAAGTTTCTAGGACTTTTTTGTTACCCTTATTGAGACCCAACTTTTACCCGATAAATTTTAACGGGTTGGTGTATCTCACGAGGTCTCCATCACAGAGCCACTAGTCTATATTTATAACTATATTAGCTACCCACTTCATTTTTTATAACTATTGTGTGACCATATTTTTGTTACCTTACTCGTCATTCTGTTTCTGTCATTAGTCTGTTTTAATGTGCTTTTTTGGAAAGCAGGTCTAGGTCTGCTTAGTTTCTGGGGATAATATGCAGCTAAAAAAATTTTCAGGATCTCAATTATATACAACATTGTGCGTGCAGATTGTGTAATTTCAAACATGATAGGATTCGTAGGTAAATATTATATGGATTGTACTATACCTAGTACATAATGTAGTCCGTCATTGTATTATTAATTCCATAAAAGGAAGGAAACAAGTTTCACAGTATACTATACCAAATGTAATATGACAAGGACATGAATTAGTATAGTTATTGTGTTGTGTTGGGAATCTACGGTGCGGATATGGATAGATGATGTGATGAATGTGCTCATTGCTCACTCCTCATACGGAGATCGCAGAAGGCTTCCAACAATCAGATACACAGAGGATATAAGTCGTGTTTTAGATTGATATCGCAAATTCGTACAGAGCGCTGGCCCGACTCCAATATCCAGGTTGTGGTGAGTTGAGTTTCCAAAGTAACGCGGTTCTGCCGCAGTTGTTGTGCCTTCGAGTTTTAATGTCTTTGGTCTATCTTCAAATTGGGCACAAGTTTCCATTCTAGATACAGGCAAGAAATTTTGCTATCAAATGATTATTTAACGTTAAAGAGTAGATACTGGCTAGCCAACGTTTCATATATGCAAAAAGATTTATTGAAACTTCCAACTTGAATAAAAAAGCTATACTGACCTCGACCGACCCTAGGAAAAGTGAGCGCAACAGGTTGGGCGCGTACAAATAGTCGGCGGTAATGGGAGGCTGTAAGTCGGAAGCACGGTAATAGCTACTGGGGACAAGGGCGCCGCATCGATCCCGCGCGCTCCTGCGGCCCGACCCTGACCCACGGGAGAAGCGACAGCCACCCGGCACGCTTGTTCAGATTTGTGACGTCAATACTCAATACCCATGGGACGTGACGCCTCACGATGTGAGGCGCTTCTGCCAGAAAGAATGTACTTACCACCTTCACTTTTATTTTTTATGTATGCCATGTCCCTTATATTGAGGGTCTCTGTGTTGTATTGTTTTTTGAGTCTTATTTATCTTAGCGCGTTTCTGGTTGCATCCTCAACTGTGCTGCTTCAGAGCCCAGGGTGCGATTTCTCGCTTTTTTTTTCTATTATGCAATGGTCACCCAAGGATGCCGAGGACCCTTCGAAATCAAGAAGAAATATTTAACAATATGTACGACCGGCCGCCAGCCCGACATCAACCCTCCTTGGTAATGCAGTTGTAGAATAGGTGTTTGTGTTTGGTCTATTAGTCGCCTCTTCCGACATCTATAGGAGTAGTTGGTGTGGTCCTATTCTACGCCGAAATCCTACGCGTTGTTTTGTGTTGAAGGCAAAAACGACCTGAAAGTATCAAGTCTCAGAATCTTTCCACCTAGCGAAAAGATAGCTGTGTTTTTTCGTCTTTAAACTTCAAATTCGAAGTTATCAAGTGTTTTTTTTTTTTTCTACCATCGTCAAATATTTTGCTATTAATACGATGGAATAGCATTTGAAATGAAGTTTGTAATTTCTTCCTAATTATAGTTAACTGCATGTGTTAATTTTACGTTAAGAACATCATAAATAAATAACTTACGCCTATGTTGAGTCTCAAGCCAACGGCGCGCAACGGTACAGTATAACAATTGGTTTGAAAACTTTGAGAACACACCAACAATAAGCCGTTGAGTTTCATTGCATTAATTATCTCCTAAAATATGCAAATAGTTGATATGTGTGCGACAAGTTAATAAAGAGTCTACATTATAATGTCGTCGGTTTACTAACGTTTCTCCATACAAAAGCTGTGCTGTGTGCACTAGTATAATCACGCTGTGGCCACGTAGCGTTTCATTATGCTCGCTAATTTGTGGTTGAAATATATAAAAAATGGATAAAGCGGATTGTCTTATTATTCAAACATTAACCTTATAATGAAATACCTATAATAAAAAAACTGGATTGTGATCTATATAATATGTATGTATACTATTAAATCCATATAGGTATGACTTCTGCAGGTCTATGGCGTAACTCAAAATATCTATTATATTTTCGCTTCCTCTTTTTCCTTTTTTTCGAATGCTCGTATCCGAGGGACGTGCCTTTCATTTTGGTCTTAAAATTTCTTAAACACCAAAAAATATGACGAGCTAAGCTCCAATATTGCTGACGCGTTCCTCGTCACGGAGAGCATTTGAGAGCCTTTACGACCTAATTCTTTCAGGGGTAATCCCTTTCTCACCTAACGGTGCCTCCGGATTTTTCAGCTGGAAATAGTCCGGTCGGTTTGTCCGCATGTTTTTTCGTAATTTCCATGCATGGCTAAGTAAGAGCTTTAGAATAAAAACTTGTCTGTTATTTTTTACATTAAGCTTTGCCATGTAGTCAACAAGTGTATTAGGTACTAGCAGTCCGCACATACTATAGCATAGCCTATGTTACTCAGGAATATTCCTGAATAACATAGGCTATGTATGTACCACGGGCGAAGCCGGGAATATTTACAACGGTGAAAGAATATTTGAGATCGGTCCAGTAGTTTCGGAGCCTATTCAATTCAAACAAACAAACAAATCTTACCTGTTTATAATATTATATTATCATATAGAATGAAGTATGATATATGAATTTCTTATTCATAAAGAAGTGTTATTCAATGTAGCATTGTTAAATGATATGGATACCTTTTTTTCCGGGCGACCTGCCCAATGGTAGTCATGGGGTATGGATGGTTTTATCTAATTAAGACTGGCAACAGTAATAACGATTCCAAGGTTGTCCGTGCCCGTATCTAATTAAGGGGATACATGAATTTTT
Source organism: Acrobasis suavella (assembly GCA_943193695.1). Lineage (NCBI taxonomy): Eukaryota > Metazoa > Arthropoda > Insecta > Lepidoptera > Pyralidae > Acrobasis > Acrobasis suavella. The sequence continues at coordinate 11,535,613 of OW971948.1, forward strand.
CCGGGTCCAGTGCTGCCCCCATTTGAAATAATTTATTTGAAAGGAAACGTAGATATGATTTAAAATTTTGTCTTGATCAGGCCCTAGATAACCCTTCAAACTTTATGAACTACTGTTTATAGTTTAAAGTGAAAACGTGAAGCTTTTCTTTGCACATTAGCCAAAAGTAGCCGTTTTTCGCAATTGTGCGAAGAAAAGCTTCATAAAAAACAGTCGTTCATAAAATAGTTTGAAAGGGTAGGGCTTTCAGACAACATTTGAAATGATATCTGCGTTTCCTTTTAAATAATTTATTTTTAAATAGGGGCAGTACTGAACCTCGAAAAATTTATGTTTCCCCTTAAAAGGAAATTCAATTAGGCTATTAACGCAGATACATGATTATCACGCGCCCATTAATTTGGCTGGTTCTCGGCTCTATGGAGCGGCGCGGCGCGGCGTGGGCAGCAAGTATTCCTAGCTTTATATCATAGGTCATAGGTCACACTATTTTTCTGTGCCCTTTGAACTTTCGCGTGCCTCTTTGCTGGATTTTATCCTATTTTTGACATGGCTTTTTAATCAAGTTGTGGGCTTCACTTGACTAAAAAGCAAATAATTTTAAAGGTCAGAACGACTAAATAGACATAATTAGAATAGACGAAAGCCCTTCAGGCATCCTAGGGAGATTAGGGGCGATTTGCATGCAAAAGCAACTAAAAATCATCACTGCGTGAGGCTTCTCACTATTGGACTACCTGAATTTGTCCCAATAATGTATTAAAAACTTAATGAATAAACTACTAATCGTAATTATATATTCGAAAGTTTGTTAAATATTAAATCAATCAAAATCAACTTAAAGTATTTCGATACAAACAAAATACAAATATCTTTATTTTGCTTAAAATGTGGTATACGGACAGGTTTTATAAAATTATTGATAGTTCCTCACATTTTACCAGGCACTGGCAAAAAATTTAAATTGAAGTTAAAGGTTTTTAAATAAAAGTTATGAAATTATTTATATCATACTCTGGTCAATAATGTCATATTACGAGTCATAATTGTAAATTGATCCGTCAGAATTTAAAATGGTAAGAACAATAAATTTAGGTAACTAATTGTAATTTAATATCATTTGATTTTAAAAAAGTCAAAGAACTCATCAACAGAATAGATAAAAATTTCAATCAGCCAACTCCTCACCTTTCTTTAAAATGCATTACGAGATAGAGACTTCGTATCTTCATTGAGCCTATTATATATCTTGACAGCCATTTGGTTGCTGTTTTTTGTCATATATAATATTAAGGTTACGATGAAATGATTTAATCCTGGAAATATTATACAGGTTCCGGTTCTAAGAGATGCACATGAGTAACAAGCAAAAGCTACTTTATAAAATTAATTTCCCGGTAAATAAAATCTTTGTTTTTACAAGGCTCTGCATTGTACTTGACCGGTATTTTTTGCCCGCCTTAAAATACCGTAGCAATATTTTATCGTAACGCTGAGAAGGAATTCTGTGAAATTCTCAGTAATATAATTTCTCGGGTTCTAAGCCACCATTACTCAGTATAATGGTAGCACGTATTTTGATGACTGCGAGAAACTTAATAACCGTGGTAAGTATAATATTTTTGTACCGATATGTATAGGTCCAGCCGTGAACTTGCTGTAGCTAATATGATATTCATGATTTATGCATACAATACCTTTGACAGTTAGACTTCAGAGTCACCTACTGCATATAGTCGTATGCATAGTTTTCCTATCACTATCGTCATTTGCCTTTTAGTTCATAGATATATTTAGTGTTGATTATTATGAGCATATCATATGGTTTTCACCAGCAGATGTATAATGTACCTATGTACCTAGGCGTATCATTAAGCTGTAATACGGCTCCATGAAGATTATGTCATCTGACGTCATAGACGTCTGCAAATAACGTAGACTTCCAGCAGGAATGTTCATATTTACACGCGTTTCCAATTTCCAAAGTATCGAGCAAATCGCGGAGACAGTGTGTCGCGTTTTCGTCAGCGTGTTGGCATGTGGCCACGGGTCTGCTGGCGATACGAGTTCTTATCTCGGGCTAATTACACGCCGTTTACTATGTAACAATAAATGGGGTGCAAAACTCTCAAAATGAGGTCGGCCGACGATCCACGCTTTGTGACGGTCTGAAAGAAAGAAAGGAAAATATTTTATTCAGTGTAAATTTACATTAGTTGCATTAATAATTAACTCAAATTAGTTTTACACCGAAATGGCACCACTCAGCATAGGGCAATGATGTGCCTTTACATCATGCCGCTGGTCTTCCGTGGTACCAAGAGATAAAAAAGAAAGCACTACCAGATATCCACTGGCAATGATCAAGTCGAAACCATGTGATGTATAATACTATTGCCGATAATAATAATACATATTTAAGTGATACTGCTATGCACTGAAACTGAAACTGCTACAAAGATACTCCGAAAATCGCCTCTTATCCGTATACATAAAAAGATTTTTTTAAATGATGCTTTATTTTATTAAGCTTTATCAAAACGTCATGTTTGTATGTTTATGCCCGATTAGTGTGAAATCAATAAGTTGTAATTCAGTAACTAATAATTAGCGGTGAAATCATAATGTTCATCGAAAGCAATTACTTTCTTAGTTTTTTCAAACTTGTAGTCTAAAGAGCCGTGTGTCTTTATATTTCTTTAAAGAAGTTTTGAGCAGGCGGCGGCGCACAGCTGACTAAAAATTCGCAGAGACTGTTTACGATCGATTCCATGATCGCCGACGATTTGGTTATATGCCAGCCGGCCGTTTCCGATTCGTTTACCCTCTAAACTGTGCCTTTGGTTTAATCCGCCGCTAGATTCAATCTAATTATTGTCAGTAAAACACGTGTAAATCCTTTGTGATCATTTTGGCTGATATTGTCTGTCTAGTCACCTACAATGTCCAATGTATTAAAGATGATACTGTGAATATTTTAGACCCACCATTTTTCACAGAAACTTACTGGAGATGGTTAAACTCGTATGTTTGATATTTTGCTAATTACAATTTATAGAATACATTTCATCAATCCAACTGCGACAGCGCAATTTGTTGTTTAGTTTGTAGGGCTTGAGTTTTATTGCTAGATTCGTCAATCCAATTTATGACGTTATTTCCTTTGTGATTCTTTGTTCTGACAATGTCCGTCTAGTCACCTACAATGTCCAATGTACAAAGATGATACTGTGAATATTTTGGACCCACCTTTTTCACAGAAATTTACCGGAGATGTTAAACTCGTATGTTTGATATTTTGCTAATTATAATTTATAGAATACATTTTATTAAACCAATCGCGACACAGCAATATTTTGTTTTAGCTTGTAGGGCTTTAGTTTTATCTGCAGCCGGTGTAATGACATAATTTTTATCATCTACTGGGCTGAATTGATAACATTAACAGCCGACAAACGGTAACACGCCCTTGACCGAAAGCGACGTAGATAACTTATTTTTGCTCTATAAATTAAGTACATTTTTTTTAAACAATCTTTTGCAATAATACAAGGTCTCAAGATAAGATCGATTAGTTGCTGAAGGCAACTAGAAGCTGCTCTGGTGCAATTATTTTAGCACAAACAAAATACATTAGAATCCCTGGTTACAGAATGGAATCTATCCATTCGACTTTCACTGTATGATCATATTTCTGCTGTAGGTAAGCACATTTCCACTTTACAGAACTGCCCTGCACAGACATCGATTAATTAATAATTTTGTGTCCCTTTTAGTTCTTAACTGGTGTTCGGTAGATGACTGCGCGCGCGCTGAATGACGCGTATAAAGAACATTACAAGTCCAACACACAGCAATCGCAAAGCAATACTCCTGGCAATAAGTTGATATCAGTATGTCACAAGTAACGTGACTATCCTCTCCGGTGCCGCTCAAGGTGACTGGCGTGGTCCCAGCGCCACCTTAGCTCGCCTTGACTTTTCTATTCAGCATTCAATGGACTGGAACGTGCCATCACGCCTATTGACGTTTTTAACCATGGTAATGATGATTAGCTCGTCTTTGATACTGATATCACTTTTTAAGGTTTCTGTAGTAGGAAGAAGGGTGGCTTTTTTGACTTTGAACCCTTATAGTTTCGCCATGTTGTCTGTCCGCCGATGATTAAATTGGTTCCACAAATTTATTTTACACCTAGATCTATTCTATGTTGTTAAAACTAAAATATCTATTTTAAGATACGAATTGAAAATAAATAACCAGCCAAGTGCGTGTCGGGCCACGCGCAGTGTAGAATTCCGTAGTTGCGAATGCCGACTTAGAGTTCACACCACTAAAAACGCCTATAAACTAATTTTCTATTGAATTTGTAGGAACTTTTCCTTTTCCGAGTACATTTTATAAGTTGGTCGCTTATAACTTTTTAATTTGTAAACCTTACTTAGCTCTGATAGTTTTCCTTTAAACTTCGTTATATGTAAAACTGCTGTGAATTTTTTCACATGTCCATGTATAACCGTTAAATAGATAGATGGGAGGAACACTTGACTCTTACAAACATTTGCAATATAAAACCAAATATTTCAGAAACTTATCGCTAAATCGAAAAATTACAGCTTTCTAGTACTTACAGTCTCTGAGTAAAACCGCGGTCGGACAGACAGACAGACAAACAGACATGGCGATACTATAAGGGTTCCTTTTAGGCACATACTACGGAATCCTAAAAAGGGCAAAATTCTTCGGAGACATAATTTGAAAAGAATCTTATTAATATCATGCCAATCTCCACGGCGACAGCGGACAAGTTTTTTAAAAAAATTGCTTTTTACTAGGGTTTCCCTTTTTTTGTTTTATTTTCGTGGACATGTATGTCCATTCGCTTTTTTTGCTTTCTTTTAGTAAATACTAGGAAGATTCTTATACAACTTAACAGCTTTAAACTGAGAATTCTAAACTGTTCGTTTTGTTTTTTGCTCAATTCCTAATACGAGACAACGGATAGTTAGCGAACTTTGAATATTTTACTGGCTATCTACAATTTACCCGCCTCCTGGTGTCCAATACTTATTACCTAATTCGGCCGAAACTCGTAGGATAAACTAATGAATTATTCAGGCCGCGCCTCCGCTCGGTACAATTGCGGGGATGTTTCTCGAAAAAACAATAATTTGATGCTATTGCTGTTACTGTTACTACTGTATAGATCTTAGGTGTAGATAAAGCATCTTTGATATTGGTGTGGGTTAATTCTAGTAATGCGGGCTGATGGGAAGTTGAGATTTTAAAATAGAGATTTTTACTGTTCTGTTCCATTTGTTTATGAACCATATCAGTGTTACTGATACTTATTGAACTGAGAGCGGAAGTGGTATTGGATAATTTGCCTGAATGGTTATTGTTAAGTAAGACTTAGACCCACATAATAAGAATAACCAATATGCGACATTGTAACGTATTTTGGGTATAACAACAATGTAACAAGGCTTTGGCAGCTCCATTTCCACCGGTGTTTCCATAGTGTCGTAAAACCGATGCCTATGTCGGCCAATAACCTCAATCATGCAGAACAGCCTGCGCTTTGTAGCAACTGGTAACTGCTCCAGTGCTGTAAACCAGCACAAATAGTGTTCAATTGGTTTGGATTGCTCTGAACTAAAATATTGAGAACCCCTAGATGTTCTAGTTCCAAGACGTTATATTTTTTAACCCCCGACATAAAAGAGGGGTGTTATAAGGTTGATGCTAATGTCTTTTTGTCTGTCTGTCTGTGGCATCGTTAGCGCTCGAACGGATGGGCCGATTTCGATTCGGTTTTTTACATGAAAGCAAGTTCCCTTGCGCTGTTTCTTACCTATGTTTGATGAAAATCGCGCTAGGCGTTCAAACTAAATGGAACTTTGGAACGGTGTAACTGGGTTTAATTTAGCAAGTTTCCTATTTAAGAGTGTTCATTCTGCAGCTTTGTAATTATAATGTGCTTTTGGTCAAATTAAAAATTATTGCAGTCTTTTCATTGTCAAAATAACTTATTTCTACCTCGTTGTGACAAATGTTTTTTTTGTTTATTTGTAAAATCTTTATTGTACATAAACACAGGACAAAAATACAGGTTAGAACAAAAGGACAGTACAAAGGCGGACTTATCCCAGATAGGGATCTTTTCCAGTCAACCTTCAAATATGAGGACAATTTACAACACAGGATAGAGAGTGGGTACAATATACAGGAGGCACACAACAGAAAACAGAATTCAATTACACATAACTACTTACTACACTAAAACTATTAAAAATTAAAACTTGTAAATAAATACTAACCTTTAACACAGTAAATATAAATTCAATATAAATACACACAAAATATACGTACATATGTCATAAATATATAACTAATCAATATATATCTTTAGGCGTTTTTACAAGTTTTCTCAATCTAAACTTAATATAAGGTGACGACGTTTTGATTTCTAAAGGCAGTTTGTTCCAAAGCCTTGCTGCACAAACTGCGAAGGACTTATTACATCCCTGCGAGGAGTGAGCAAGCAAGGGTATGTTTCTTGTATCTTACATCCCTTTGCTTGTGATGATTAAAATTAATCTTTGATATCCTAAAAAAACAACTGACTTTCAAAGAAGCAATTATTGCCGTTGTACCTACTTAAAGAATCTTATTTATTAAGAAAGATAATATACGCAATTCTTTCTCACAACTCGCAACCTCATTGCTATCGTTCCATTTATCAACCAGTCACATTTTGCAATTTATATTTGGCTTTAATCTCGCCCGACCCCCGTCATGGCGTAGTCTGCCTCCACCAGCCAGTTTCATATGCCCCAGTCACGTGCTCTTTTCACATCCCTTGATATGTGTTGGGGCAGGTATTCGTGTTCGTTAACGGCGCTTAAAGATCAATAGAAAAAGTTTGATATTTAAAATTAAGGTTGCAGGCCAGGCTCCATGGAAAAAGTTGTCTGTCATGTAAAGAGTATTTTACATGTTGAGGTTGGTCGCCGGATCTGTCGAGTCACAGAGGTCAAAGATAACGCTTACCAATTACTTTCTAGCCTTGACATTAATGTTTTATGCTGATATGTATGGTTTTCATATGGTTTATTTCCTTTTCGCCCACTAAATGCGTCCATTCTGCCGGGTGCTGTATTCCTAATAACTGGCTGGCGATGACCTTAAATTATTGGTGCGCACCTAAAGTCGTCGGCCTCGGAAAATAATGTGCCTCTGTTATTCGGTGCCATAATTAGTACAGCTTGGGTAAAAACACAAAGTTGTGTTATTTAGAATTGAAAAAAGAAACCTTGAAAAGAGTAGAAATTCTTCAAACAAAGAACTTAAATATATATTGCACTTCTTTCTTACCTATCTATTTATCTATGTCTGTTATTGTAAAATTGACGATTTCCCAAAAAACTTAAACTTAATAAATTTTTCAATAAAACGTCCTAAATCGTAAAGCAATCCTCCTGACGTAAGTCTTGCTAATTTTCTCACCTAATACTTGTTGGTCTCAATAAATATACTGAAACTATTTTAAGGGTGAATTAAGTACAAGATACTGAATAAGTTTCCCCAAGTAACATATATCAAAATAAGAAAAATAATTTTCGGCCACCCATACTAGTTAGCCGATCAGCTGAGCAAAGTTTCTATGAAAAGCAAAAAACTATTTTTCATATTTCGATATATGTTCCTTGGAGAAGTTGTTCAATATCATGGACCATTAAATAGTCTCGGTTTATTATCCAAATTAAAAATTTTTCATCACATGTTTTCATTTGGATAGTTTCTGTATATTTGTTAGACATTATACAGGCTGACTTGTTACCCACCAGCAAAATTTTTGGAGCAAGTACAGTCCATGATACTGACTTACTTTCTATAGTAAGATTTATTAAAAAATTACATCCTTCCATACAAAATCCGTTTGGCCAAGCGTTGATTTGTAGAAGCCAAATTTTTTAAATCTATTTTAATAACTTTTAACCGACTTCCAAAAAGGACTTTTATGTTTTTTTATGTATGTTCACCGATTATTCGAAGACGACTGGACCGGTTTGGAAATAGTAGATTGTGCTACAAGGAGATAAGGTAATATTTTGAAAGCGAGGGCGCTACTTTGAATCCAGAGCGAAACGAAGGATTCCACAGTTGAATCACGAGCGGAGTGCGTGATTACGGTGGAATGTGAGTGTAGCGAGGGATGAGGGCGGCCCTTCCCGGCCGCTCTGTCGTCAAAGCGAGCATAGTTTGAAAAGCTGGTTATTTCATCCAGGGCAATGCTAGAAAAAGAAGCAAACCAAAAAGGGAGAGATAGCGCCTTAGGGCTCGGTTTACGTTCTATTGAATCAAATTATTCTTATTATTAACTATCCATTGAACGTATATTCACATTTCATTGGGTGCGGAAATTTCATAAAACTTGTTCCAGGTGATACGTGTTTTTGAGTAAACCTAAAAAATGTTTTTTATTTAAAATTTTCATTACATTTACAGTGTCTCTAAGAAATATTTTTTTTACTTTTACTATTTGTTAGTACTTTATAAACGGTCAAAGTTCAAGTAAAATTTGTGAAAAAAGCAGATTTTTGGAGGCTTATACTGAATTTGTTTTTCCAAATTTAAAGTTTTTATTTCGATAGAAACCTAGAAATAACAAGATACCTGTTAGTTCAAAAAATTTCAAGAAAGATTAGTACAACGTCATAATCACGTACGAGCGTTTGTATGAAAAGCAAGACGGGAAGGCCGCTCTTAATTTTTATCGCCCGAGATAAAAATATTACCGTACCCGTGTAGCACAATCTGCTTTTCATCTCCATCTATGAAAAAAACTAGCACATACAAAACAGAATATAAAGAACAGTAGAACACCTAGAATACCTAATCAGACTTCAACCGGCAATTTAATACCAACCCTTGTTTGGTGTCGTTTTCATACAATAAATATTAAGAAATATTTTTTCGAAGACTACCAACTTACGATAAAATGTTCACTCATAACTTTGTTTGCGTGGGTCTTCATATCTTTTTATTTCTATAAGTAAACATGATTACTATTCACTATTGGCATAAACTCACGAAAAAGTATTCATATTTACAAAAATAATTACATTTCAATACAAATAACCTAAAACTTCTGTAATTACTTGAATCAAAGAGAAAAATTGATCTTTTTTAATTATACTTATTTCTTTTTCCGAAGCGAAGAACATAAATTGTTTACCTACATTCATCCATGTTGGCGACGATATGTATTCCAAATTTAAAAATTCACGACGTCTGTGCCCATTGTTTTTTATTTTAAAACGAAGTTTTCCTTTTTTTTTTGCTGGACTGCCAACATTATTTTGATTGACATAGATTACACTCGTGTTCAGTTTTCAAATTGGTTTAATCCCTAGAGATTTTCACGTTTTAGTCCCATAAGAATAAGCAATAACTAGCTCCAAATGTGTCGGGATAAAAACATCGTTTTTTGAATAGATGAGATGAAAAATCTTTTTTTGTTTGAAAGGGTACACTTCTTAAGGGGTCCCATAGTTTATTAAATAAATCTGTTGTTTACTTTGGTAGTGAAGTATGTTTTTAGTTTTGAAAAATTATAATATAGAAATTAAGTCAGTATCTAAGGACTGTACTTGCTCCAAAAATTTGGCTGGTGTGTAAAAAGTCACCTGTATAAGTACAAAAAAAATATTATATCATTTCATAGATTATTAATTGTTACAGAACAACACACACGTGGAAAGCCTGGACGACGGACAACTACGTGCCCTCCTAGATGAAGCTATTCAATACAAATGCCCCAAGGACCGGGAGGGTAAAAGCAGCCTCTTCAAGGTACGAAATGTAATTACCCCTAACGGTATATAACATCGCCAGAATACAAATTATGCGGCGCCAAATTTCAAACCAAACTTAATAGCGTCGAGAACATTTTGCGTTTATTAATTAATCAAACTCCTTTACGAAGGAAGGTCTTAGGGCAGAGCCTCTTTATGGAAATTGGGATTTGTTACACGAATTAGCATTTTTTTATGAGACCTTTTCTCTGTCTTATCAAGCCAGTCGTGGGCAAGTAATTGCAAGATGTATTTTTACTAATTTATGTACATGAATAAGTTTTGTTTTATTAAAAGTTGATAATGCAGTAGCTCGCTGGTTTTTGGGTTTGTTTTCAATCGGGGGAAGAGATTTCACTGCCATTGCGTCTCTAGCTGATAAATAGCTACTTTATATCTTAAAGAAAAATAACATCGAATTAAATAAATAAATATATTCGGACAAATCTCACTCATTGAGCTAGGGTAAGTTTGAGACTTGTGTTATGGGATACTAACTCAACGATATTATTATTAAAACAAATACATATACAAAGTGTAACGGAAAGAGGTTATCAACCCGAAAGGGAGTAAACATACTAATCAATGTGAACAATTTTTACTATGGAACCATCGCTGAAATCGAAAAAAAAATCTGCATCTTCATACATTTTGGCACGGTAGGTATATATTTTGGCACGTTGTATAAGATAATCATCCAAGACTTAGGTCAATCTGAAAAACATAATTTTCCATCTTGACCTGACCGGGGATCAACCCGAGACCTACGGTGTGACAGCGTGGCATAATGACCACTATACCACAGAGGTCATCAATTAATTAATTGATACTAAATAAGAATAAGATTAATTAATAATAAATAAATAATAAAATGATATTGCTATGCAATAATTTGTGTATATTCTGTGGTATAATATTTACTTGGTTTTTAAAATAAACATTGATCGGCCTCCTAAAGTCCTAGCTAGAAGAATGGGCGGATTTAATATCCCATTTGTTGCTAAGGGTTCGCGAATACGTCGTATCAGGCTCGACAACGTGACTTACGTAACTCATAACCGCAATGCTAATGTTTATTTTAGTATGTAGAATGCGAATTATAACATTTACGTGTTTCTACTTAGGTACACCTACACTATTTGGTTGTAGCTGATTTATCCAGGGCTCCAATAACATTAAATTATAAGACGGCTGAGCAATGTCCAGACCAGTAGTGTGGCCAGAGATAATTTAAAATTATAAAGACAGTTGAACAAATTACAAAGTTAAGAAATTTCTTTAGAAATAAGTAGCACCTATGTACTAAGTTAACTTTTATAAGGTTTTGTTTGTAAATTTTTAAGTGTACATGAACGAATAAAATAAAATAAATAAATAAAGTTTATATGTAATCCACCGATTAGATCATGGCTTTTACATAAATGAGAAGACGTAGAGCAGTCTATTGTCTCTTATAGAATAAAAATACCAGATAACTATAACGATTGTAACTTCAATCAATATTTTCACTTTTCAGGAACTCCTGGAAGAAGTGGAACACCAAGACGAAGTCAGCGAAGCGGCGTCAAGAGGTTTCATCGCCCGCGGCGGTCCGCACGCCAACTCCCTGCAAGACCTCATGGCCGCGCTCAAGGCGGAGTCCACGAGCCGGCCGGTGCGGCACCAGCCGCCCCCACACTCGCAGACTTCAGTCTCGGCGCGTGCCATCCACGGGGGCAGCTTGCCTTCAGGAGTAGATACATGTAAGTTAACCTCATGGCCGCACTCTAGGACCTAGACTTACAAAGCATTTCCAAAAAATATTCATTGGTATAAAATGACTTTTCAGTGAAACAGCTTAATAAAAATCTTAGATAAACTGTTCAGCTTAATAGCGATAGCCGTAATAATACTGAGAGCTTTGTTCCAAAAATAAAGACAAGTATTTTATCAAATAGTGAATCATCCCTGTAACGAAGTAGAAAGAAGTATTTTTTTTATGTTTACTGTAAATGCATTGTCAACAAACGTCGTCTTTATCATTATCAGCCCACACTGTCTGTGTGGCCGAGAATAAGTGTGCCTATCTTTGTTCTACGACAATCTTATCAATTGATTGGTTTTCGATTGCTATTGTCGACCGATACAATCGTTTCACTAGTCTTGCGGCGATGAGGCAACATGTGTAAAGTTCTTTAAAGAAAATAGCTTCTGTTCTCTCTGACGTTAAGTGATCATTGCATTTCAAAATATTTTCGAGATTTGGGCGAGTGTTCACGACGACGAATATTGCCACATTGAATCGTCTGGTCTAGTTGTCTGAAGTGTATGTATATAATCATACCATAATTAACTGGAGCTGTTTATTACACAAGAGCTGGACATAGATCACAATTTTTACTGATGAAACAACATAGGTTAATAAACTGAAAACCTCAACCAGAAAATGCCTAAAAATAAAAGCATTAGGGTAGCAAACGCTGCATCTTGCATGTGATAAGTATAGGTACCTAGAATATATGATTACTTTTCATTGTTTTGTAACTATTTTTAAAAATGTATTATAATTTGTTTCAAAATGTTAATGGATTTTCATATTTTTAATTAAAAGTAAAATAATAAAATGTAATCATATATTCTAGGTAGGTAAATATACTTATCACATGCGTAATTGTTTCTATATGTAATAAAATTTGGTGATATTTGTGTAAAAGTGTCAAGTTGTAGTAGTAAGACATTGTATTCCAGCGTTCCTGCTAGCGGAGGAGCCGACGCGCGGCGGCTACCTGGCGACCGTGCGCTGCGTGAACCCGCCGCCGCTCGCCGAGCGCCGCGTCTCCGCCAGCGATGCCAACTCGCCGCCCGAAATGGAGCTACTCAACAAGTGCGACACTCTTCTTTTTTTATTCCCAGCTTATTATTTGTTAGGCCTTTACACTAAAGGCCTCTCATAGAAATAAGGATTTGCACATAATCACCACGTCGGGCAGATGGGTGATCGATGAAGATGGTATAAAGTCGTTGTACAGAGAAGCCTGTTGATAGTTCACTGTTTATATTATACACCTACATATATCTCTATTAGTAACCTTTTACGACACCAGCGGGAGAGGAAAGTGATTGTGACAAGTTGTATTCTACTCTGCCGCTTATATTTATAAATCACTAACTTTGTGCTATGACGGTACATCGAGCTCTGTGCCACGTGAATTCCGTCCTTGGATACACTTAATTTCTTCTTGTCAATATGTGGTTGTCGTAAAAGGCGATAAAAGAACTAAGCACAACATCTGGCACAGCAACTGCATTTCAATGGACAAAGTCAGGCCGGCGGCCGGTCGTAAAACCACTGCCAAATCTTTACAATAAATCGAGCTTTTTCCAAAATTGTGGGACAGTTCATACGCGAACCATTTGTAGAAAAAAAAATGTTGGAAACGGATGTTGAACTGCAGAACAGTACAACGAAGAATGCAGACGGGAACGCGCTAAAATAAGAGGGCGGTCCATCTAGCTCAACGCGTGCATACCTTTTTTGTGCAGTTATGTTTTTAGTTTTTGGAATTAAAAGAGCGGAGCAGAGTAGCGGAAACCGCGTCCGCGCCGCTCTCCGCTCGCGAGCATCGGCCCTATGAGTTTACCAAAAAGCACGTGTTTTATCCACCTGGTATATTAATTCATACTAAATTGCGCCAACTTGTCCCCAGGAGTAAACCCATGTTCCCGATGTACACGGCGCGCGCATCGCTGGAGATCGGCAGCGGCAGTGTGTGCTCGGGTCGCGCGGTCACCACTACCACCCCGTCCAACCAGGTGCGTAAGACAACCCCCTCACACCCCGCCTCCCGCCACAAACGCTTTCACCACAACAGGACTCTAAATCACCATCAGGTTGAACCGAGGCCCGGCCACCGGTCGACCACCCGAGGACCACCAGAGAGGATTTACACATCTAAGAGCCTTTATCGACCGGACAAGCCGACAGACAAACAAGAAAAATTATTGAGTGCCTTACGCCCTGAGTGTCCAGGTAGAATTATAGATGATATGAATCAAGATATCACAAGACCGCGTGACTCCAATATTCCGAATACTGACCGAGTCATTGAAGATACAAAGAAGAATTCAAATATATTTGCTTACGCCGTTGAAAATTGGTATAAAGCTTTACACCCCACATGTGCAGACGATGGTAAAGATGTTAAAAGTGTCGTAGAAAATAATACGGATGGGGGGGCTGACATAATGCCGCGTCCTTTTGACGAATCAAATGCCAGCAGATTCTCTTTGTTACATTGTAAACCAGTTGAAGACACAGGGTCAAGTTTATTTGTGAGCATTGAAAATTGTAATAAAGACTTGCAAAATGTAGATGTTAGTATCAAAAGACTGCGCGCCACCCGTGATGCAAATGCTGCTGAAATATCTCTATTACACCCCAATAGCAAAAAGAATGGTAAAAAAAGAAATAAATGTAGTAACAATTCTAATAGAAATGTAAGAAGCAAAGAATCACGAGATACCGATGATAAAGATCCTACTAGAGTTCCTAGGTTTGGGACCAAATGTGTGAACAGTAAAACTGATAGCGTTGTTGCCTTTGGAGTCACAACATTACGCGTTCCCAATAATGAAGATAATATTGTCAGGGTGCCTCATCACAGTGAGCTCACTAAAAAATCTGTTAAAAATTTTGGTATTTGTGCTGACACTGTCGATAATTGGTACAAACGCTTAATGATTTATACTGCGCCCACAAATGCCAATAACACATTAACAAAAAGAACTGCTAAAATTGAAGAAATAAAAAAATTTCCACATGGAAATCGGGATTACGCAGATATCAACTCCAATATTAAAGTTCTCGATATTGCTGAGGATACTGATGTCTATAATCCTAAGTTTGCAACTAATTTTTCTCAAGAAGAAACCATTCATAGTGTAAATGAGAGTTCTAACATTAGAAATAAACAAGGTAAAAATTGTGATATTAGAGAGTATAGGATAAGAGTAGGTAAAATTGTGCGAGCTTCCATTAACCCTAGAAATGTAAGAAGTATGACGATCGGTAAACCAGAAGCAATGTTATTCGATCAAGATACCATAAAATCTAAAAGAACTAAAAAGACATTAAAAAATCCTGATACAAAAGAGTCCAAAGAAAAAATAGAACAGAAAAGCATAATAAAAACATTCCATAAATTTGAATTATCTACAATTTCACCCATTAATGAAAGTCAAGTGACAGAATCGCATGGTGAAAACACTCAAATAAATTTTGAACTCAAAAATAAAATTATAGTATCTCGTGAAATAGGATCAGAAATTAAAAATAACGTGAGAGTAAATGAGAACAAAGAAGTGGAAATGAGGAGTGTCACAGATTCTAATGGCGAGCGAAAATATATGGAAACGAAAGATATGACTAAAGACCATAGCGACAAGGATCAAATTGAAATGATAGATATGTCTAAACCTCAAAAAATTGAATCTGGTGACATAGAAATGAAAGTTATCTTCAGTTCGGAAGAAAAAGAACAGGATGTGAATTCATTTTCTACATTTCTTTCAAATCAGCAAAATTTATTTAAATCTTTAGAGTCTGTAAATATTAAGTCTGGAGTTGGGATCCCAGTTGGAACAGATACCAATAATAATGCTGAGAATACCGGGGGAAATATTCAGAAAATTAAAGAAGACAAGTTTCTGGAAATTTCTAACAGTGAAGGCGTAAATAAACTGAAATCTATTTTAACAACTTATCCAGATCCCTCTAAACCTCAAGTGTCTGAATGCTTAAAGCTTGAACCGGAAACTAACAAATCTGTCAACCAAGTATGTACAGTCGAGAACGCGAAGTCCGGTGAACAGTATGTCCTAGCAGAGCTCTCTAACAATGCTTATATTTTCTTAACATTCCCTAAACGCTTGTCCACGCCACAAGGGCAGGCTTCAGTGCAGTTACAAGTATTACAAGACAATAGTTCCTCACGCCAGTTCCCCGGTGAGAGTAGTGATCCTATCAAAACGAAAAAGAATGAAAAGGTAGCAGTAGGAAGTAGTGAGAGTGTGAAGATGGAAATTAATAAAAGCCGTCTTAGAAAGCTTCTATTGGACAGTCTATTGAAGCGGGACGGCGTGGAGCGGGGCCGAGGGGGGGCCGCTGCTGCCGCCGGGACAGAGGTAGGACTCACCTTTAGATATACAGTTACTTGAGATTGTGACCTCTATGTATCTTGGCATATTGTAGTTTGTATGTATGTATGTATACAAGTAGCATTTATGTATTTAGGTTTTGGGTATATTTATGTAACTATTATAAATGGAGTAGAAAATTATTTTACATCTTATTTGTTTCATCCTAAAATTATACTCAATAAGAATGCCAAGTAACAAATGGTCAATTTTCTACGATCTAACAATATGAACAATATTTACTTTAAAACCAAGCGTATACTAGCAAACTTAACTAGATTGTTGTTTTTGATTCATTGTACGTCGATATAATGACAAGAGCATGTCCTGAAAGCTAGTTACATAGAGGTCGGTGGTGTACCCGTTGGGAGTGAAGGTGACGGTGTGCCGGTTTCAGGTCGACTCCACCATACCGTTCAGTTGCATCACAACACCGGAGGTTGTGGCCAGTTGCAACACCACGTCTTCCACGGTGCAGCCCGCGGTTGCAGTCGATCCCAAGGTAACTTTTGCAACTAAACTTCATTTCGCAAAATGACTCTCATACAAAATCTCTCCGAGATATACCATTTGCCTTAGGTAAGGGATGGGCTACACTATATCTGGCAGCATGGAACAGCACTTTTCTGTGCTGCTATCCTCATTCGCTAGAGCGAGAGAGAGCGACGGAAAGCATCAGCATGGGCGATTTCGTGGCATTCCGTCGCTCTCTCGCTCCAGCAAATGACGGTTCCAAACGACAGAAAAGGATAGCAGCATAGAAAAGTGCTGACAGATGTAGCCCAAAGACTCAATTTGATTGGGTAGGGAAAGGTCGGTGAGATTGGGGGAGATTTCTGTAACGCCATTAGCAGCTGATTGTATGCCGTCGTAGCGTCCCGTTACCACTTTCATTTCTGCGGGAGTGCGGAATCTACCGATTGGATCTGTATCGCTTTACTTTTAACATTTCAAATTATACTATGTAAAATCTACTTTTATGTAATGAAGTTATTTTGTTATCTCGTGTAAGACATGTTGTATTACGTCAAACGCAATTTAATATAAATTCATTCCGTAATTAAATACTAATTTTCGCTTATATGTCAGAACGTTACGCTGCGTTCACGAACTCAAAATGCCTGTTAATATTATTTTTTCTGTTAGTTTTACTTGTAGAATGGAGTTTTAATGTAATCTACAATATTTACTTACTATTTGCACCATTTGCATACTTTTTAGTAATTCCTACTCGCATCACTGTTACACGCAATGGCCGCCATCATTCGCGAACTGAGAATAAAAAATGTTAAAGCTCTGTGGTGCTATATTTTTATTGGAGAAGATTTTGATTGGCATTCGAATCAATTGCAGCTAAATTCAGCTTGCTCTCAAAAAAATTTCAAGCCAAACAAACCATAATGCTCAAGAAATGGGTTTACAATCGCGGACGGACTCGATGTCACGATATAGTGACATCGGGTCTTACGGCATATTGCGCACATCCCTATATAGGGACATGAGGTTAAATGCCGCACGTGTCTCTGATAATGAAGGCATGTTAATCTGCCGACTTGCATGGTGGGGATGGTCAAACGGAAGGGTTGAAAAAAGAAAAAGAAAATATTCGAGCGCGTCAGATTTTCAGAGAGGGATGTTAATTCGTGTGTCGTCAAATTACTTAATAATATGAGGGACGCTTGCTATGTTTCGCTAAATACTATTCCACATAATTTAACTAAGCGCCGCAGCCGCGGCGCTTGCTATGTTAGGCTCAATTCACACTGCGGCGGAATCTAAGCGAAGCGACGAAATCGTACATAGCATAATGAACTTTATGTCAATAGTATAAGGTTCAAACTCTGGCGTCGCCGCCGGCAACGTCATAGTTTGAACATTAAAGGCTTGGCATAAAGTTCATCATGCTATGTACGATTTCGTCGCTTCGCTTCGATTCCGCCGCATTGTGAACTGAGCCTTATGCATTATCGACCGCGCTCGGTTATGGACCACGCTCAAACCGTCAGATTATTTAAAATCATACTTTTTAGCATGTAATTAACCCGCCTTATCTTAATCTCTTGAGAATTTCTGACCATAGATTTTTTTACTTTTCTGATTGGCTTCCCTAGCCAGCCAATCGCTATATCCACGTCCCTAGATCAAAAGCTTATATACCTGGTGGAGATACTCATCAGGGTGCAAGGTACCTCTCTATATGTTAATCTGCCGCGCTCGAATAAATTCTAAAATTCCCTCTTATTCTCCCCTACTACTACGAGTACATAAAAAGAGGAAGTCCATAACATCAATAGGTACTTGAATCCCAAAGTAGTCCCTCGCCCCGGGCGTTCGCGTGTTTTATATTACAGAAGTACTCGTAGAATCACATCATATCTGTGATAATACAATCGTATTTTTCATAATTCAAGCCCATTAATATATAATACGAGTATGTATGTTCACGGCGTATGTTACATTACATTACACTAGCATCCCGGAAAACGAAACCAAAATCGAATCCATATCGACTTTAAGTAACGTTCGTTAAAGCTTACTCGAAAGTGTTTCAATTTACAAGACACGAGATAAATTACTTTTTAGGATGATGGAGATGGGCTTTGCAGTGATTTGGTGTTGGCTTGTTATAAAATTATTCGTACTTGACGTGACCATGCTCAAAATTGAGACTTCATTGTGGACAAATTCGCGGTAATGAACTGCTTGTAACAATCGTTCATATTAACGTGGCTCGCCGTCGTAAGCCTAACCAAAATTTTCCGAGAGGGTTTCAGTGAGATGACAAATTATATTTTTATACAAGTTTTTTTTTATTTAACTTACTCGGCAAACAGGCATATCGGAAATCTGATAAATAAGTGGGTTACCTAAGCCTATGGACGCCTGTAACACCATGAGGAAAACATGCCTGACGAAATATTCTGACGCTCTCGTCGGGCGGAAATAATCGGGTTTGTTTTGTTTTGCGGATATGTAAATGGCCAATACTTATACCGGATTTTTCAAGCTGCCTAGAGGTATCTGACATAGATAGGTGACTGCCATCCATATGACAGCCAGGACTAACGTTTTAACGTGCCTGCGTGAGCACGGAGGAACTCGAGATATTTGATGCCACTTATGGTCACACAAGAGCTAACCACGACAGGGGTTGCTCAACACGCGAAAGTGGTAGTAATGCGTACTGTGGGCCACCGAGGTCCGGGTAGTTAGGCGGTACTGAGTGTGTGGTGGCGTTCACCAGCCGCTGCCGCTGGGCTCGTGCTACCGCGCCGTGGCAAGCCTCACCGGCGCGCTGCCCTCCCCGGCCTCCGCCCGCATTCTCGCCACCCGCCGCGAACAGGTATACCGATACCAAGTACCCACCAACTCTCACTCGCACACCACCACGACATCTAGTAGGGGGTTCTCACATTGTTTCCAAATAAACATCACTTTGGCCTGTTTAGCTGTATTTTGCACACGCTGAATTTTATTTTTTTATTAGACCCTATGATTGACTGTGTAAGTAAACGCTTTCAGCGTTAAGTCTGCTTAGTGTAAGACAATGAATGAATGTTTTAAACAAATCGTGCCACTTCTGTAGCCTGTGTCTGTAGCACTGTCGGTGTATTTTTTTTTTCTGATATAGTTTCATTCGTTCGTGATTCGTTTCTAGGCTATATTAGCGGTCATTTTTTTTATAAATTTTTCCAATAGTAACTTCGTCAATTCGCATGTGTTTTAAATAACGTTACCAAAGTCTACATTTCGAAGAGACTAATCTTTTAGAACAATCATACTCCTAAAAGATGATAGTCGCTTTATATTTGAGGGTTGCTTCAAATGCTTGCTCGTAAATTAAATAAAGATGTGGAATCGCCCCACCTTTTTTCTGTTCATCTATCGACATTCAATTATATCATCTCATTAACTTCGTAAGATTTGAAGAAATCAAATATCGCATCGAAATGCTGTTTTGAATATAGATCTTCAGCTCATTGTCTGAAATCTTATTCCTTTTTATTTTCACGATTGCCAAAATTAAGTCGATGGTCTCTCTTATCTCAGCGCATTTCCGGTCGCATCCCTAGCTTTAAGTCGACTGTCTATTATTTTAAATTTTTTTTCTGGATCATGTACACAAGTTACTCTTTAGTTAACCGATTACCTAAAATAATCTGTGTAAATAAATCAAAAGAACAAAAAAGGTATGAACTGTTATTCTTACCACGTATTTCTTTTTGATTAGGGTTTTCTTTAGTTAGATTAGAGTTATGTTGGAGTAATGTATACTGTGCCTGAGAGTCGCTTTTAAATAAATACACGTTTTACAAAAAATTTACCCCGCGGGCAACATACTCGTACTATTTATATAAATAATTACTAGTAGCTTATTTAGGTCGACCATCAGACAGACTTTTTAACATTTTTTCCACTCCTGTACTGTTATCTGTCTTTTAAATGGTCCCGAACACTAATATAAGAACACAGATTATATGATTTCAGAAAAGTCTATAGTCTATTCCTAATATAATAGCACATGTGTCGTTAATTCGCCAAAACGATACTCCTAGCCATAGACCTATAACTTTTTTTCTTTAGATCTACCATACTGCCAACATAATAAAATCGTTATTTTAACATATGGTGCCATTTTTCAAACGTGGAGTCACTGAACAAACGGTTTTTGTGTATGAAAAAACATTCGTTTAAGTGACTCCATGTTTCAAAAATGGCACTTTTGGTCACTAGGAAGACGACAATAAAAAAAATTAAGTCTTCCATAGATACCTAGAATCTAGCAAACATATGGTAGTATTTCATAGTTTTCTTTGTTTATTTTTGGTTCTTTTTTAGTAAATGTAGTCGTAGAAAAAGTATTGTATAAGGCTCGCATCGTAACCTGCGCCGCTCGCATTTTATGAACCTTCTCATACAACTGTTGCATAAAATACTATTATAACTCAAGCTCATTCATTTAACAATGTATACACGCATATCACACCGCATTTAAATAGGGCGCACTATAAGTTTCCGGAACTGGCCACTTACATAAACAATATTTAAAAATTTATTGCAACATTTGAAAATAGAACTCTTTGGCTGTAGAATGCAGTTTGTTTCATCTGACTGTCTTTTGTTTTTACCTTGTGGCGCCATTTAAAAAATTGTGTGTCTGCATCAACATGGATTTAACTCGGGAAAATTTTCGTAGTATGA
The DNA here is from genome assembly GCA_943193695.1 of Acrobasis suavella. Lineage (NCBI taxonomy): Eukaryota > Metazoa > Arthropoda > Insecta > Lepidoptera > Pyralidae > Acrobasis > Acrobasis suavella. The sequence goes on from OW971948.1 coordinate 11,556,849, forward strand.
TTTTCTACGATTTTAAGTGTAATTTGACAGCTCAACAGAGCATCGCTCGGCTTGAAACAGCTTTTGGCAATGAAGCACCATGCAAGACAACTGTTTATAGCTGGTTTGCAGAATTCAAGCGTTCTCGTATCAATCTCAGTGACGAATCTCGCGATGGTCGGCCGTCCACCGCTGTGACCAACAAAAACATCGATGCTGTGCGCCGTATGATAGAAACAGACAGGCATGTGACCTACCATGAAATTCGCGCATCCTTAGAAATAGGCATGAGTCAAATACAATTAATCCTACACAAACATTTGGGTGTGAGAAAGCTGTGCTCGCGGTGGATCCCACACAACTTGACCGAGGCTCAAAAAACGGACCGCGTCACTTGGTGCAGTGCCATGCTTACCAGATTCAACGAAGGTGCGTCAAATTTGGTGTGGGACATAGTAACAGGTGACGAAACATGGATTTATTGCTACGATCCCAAAACAAAGCAGCAATCGAGCGTATGGGTCTTTCAAGATGAGCCGAAACCAACCAAAGTGGCGCGCGTGAAAAGTGCATCTAAGCGGATGATTGCTTCTTTTTTTAATAAAACTGGACACGTGGCTACTGTTGCTTTAGAGAATCGTCGTACAGTGAATAGTGACTGGTACACGACCATTTGTTTGCCGGAAGTTATTGACGAACTCCGTAAAAATAACCGTAAACGCCGTATCATCCTGCACCACGACAATGCTAGTTCTCACACGGCCAGACAGACAAACGACTTTTTGAAGGCGAAAAATGTAGAACTTATGAGTCATCCTGCATACAGTTCCGACCTGGCACCTTGTGACTTTTTTCTGTTCTCAAAAATTAAGAACCAATTACGCGGTCAACGATTTTCATCACCAGAAGAGGCTGTCGAGGAGTATGAAAAACACGTTTCAGAGGTCACCACAGAGGAGTGGCACAAAAGTTTTCAAAACTGGTTTCATCGAATGAAAAAGTGCATAGACGCCAAGGGAGATTATTTTGAAAAACAATAAATTAATTTTGTATTTTTTCATATTCATTCCGGAAACTTATAGTGCGCCCCACGTATATTTAAGGAAACCTATGTAATGTCTACTTGAATCTTAATTGTAAGTTTGTTAATGGTGTAAAAAGTAAATAAATATAATACCTACCTGTAAAATAATCAGCAAATAGGCTGTGGCAACTTTTTATTATTTTTGAGTAATAAAATAAAATTTAAGTGTGCTTGTTACTTTTGAAATTGATATATCTTGTGCATTTTATATCTTATAAATATAGTTTTTCAACACACTTTCTCGCAAAGTGGATCTAATTTGACCGTTTTTAGATAGATAAAGCAGCTCATAAAACACGCGTGTGTTACAGTCTATAACCGCTATTTGCTAAAATTGTTTTTTGTTCTATATTTTTTATTTCGAACTGCCTCGTCCTGCGCCTGTCAGAAATGTAGGCCGCGCGCCGCGCTGATTTTAAAAAGTAAAACGGCGGGCATGCCACAGTGTGCATAAAAAATCAAAGAATTCAGTTTATTAGGTACTTTTCTTCGCAAGTATGTTGAAAAACTTCGTATGATATAAGTGCGTTTATTGGTTAAACACACTCGGCTCTATTACGCCCTCGCCTTCTGCTCGGGCTAAATTTCTTCCTCGTGTGTTTTAACCGACATAACATAACGCACTAATATCGTAATGTACTATTATCATTACGTGTATGTGTGAGTGCGAAGTTAAAGCGTGGTTGTTGTTTGAAGCAGCCCCGCAGCGTGATGTCGAGCACGTTCAACGGGGTGCCGCTGGCGCGCGGGTACGGCGGCGCGGCGGGCGGCGCGGCCGACGACTACAAGGTGGGTGCCGCCGCTCGCTACTGCACACCATGCGCCACTCACACCTCGCTACTCGCCACTCACCGCCATACCGCACCATCCATTCATGCCATTGCACTGTCGGCTCGCGCCGCACCACAATAAACACTTTTACCATTTACTGACATATTCTAATGCGTGTTGTTTTTCTCCTATTCAGGTGCCTATATTCACTGTGCACTACCGTTTACAGAAATCTCTAGACGAAAACGGCAACGCTGTACAAGGAATCGGTTCACCCGTCTCGGGGTCTAGTCAACACAAGAAGCCGCGAAGGAAAAAGTCCTCGAAGAACGAGACCGTTATCAAATCTCACCAGATCGACGGCTACCAGGGCAACAAGGATCTCAACGAGGTGCTGCGCTTCATCGAGTCGAACGCGGACGCCGGGCGGCAGGGCAAGCTGCGCGGCAAGCACAAAGACGACGACGACAAGGGCAAGAAGCGCTCCGCCGAGCGCCGCAAGGACAAGGAGAAGGTGAAGCGGGCCTCCTCGCTAGAGGAGCTGTCGCGCACCAAGCTCGAGGACCTCACCGACGCGCCCGAGCCGCCGCCCGCCAAGCCCGAGCGCCGCTCGTGGGGTGACGACGCGCGTGACTCGTTCTACTTCCGCGCGAGCGAGCCCGAGCCCACGCCAGCGCCCGATGCAGACTTCCAGACCGTGACCAAGCGTCGCAAGCCGCGCCGCCGCGACACCGAGCGCGACGAGCGCGCCGAGCGAGACGCGCGCCGCGCGCGCCTGCCCGAGCCACGAGCGCGCCGCGAGTCCGCGCCGCCCTCCGACCGCAGCAACGACTCCAACGACGACATGGACTCCGTGCACTCGCTGCCCGCGCCCGCGCGCGCGCCGCTCGTCGCGTCGGCCCCCCCGCCGCATGCGTCCTACGCGGACATCGCGCGCACCCGCCACAACATCCCCGACCTCATCGAGTCGTGCAACTTCTACGCGGAGGGCGAGGGCGGCGGGGACGCGCGGCGCGCCGAGCCCGCCCCGGTGGCCGGCGACGCCGACGGCTACCCGGCGCTGGAGCCGCGCGCGGCCGTAGTTCGCCGCGGCGTGGCCAAGCCGCCGCCGCCGAGCGCGGCGCCGCGGCGCGACCGCAAGGAGCGCCCGGCGGCCGCGCCGGCCGACTGCCCGGCGCCGGACGTGGTGGCGGACCGGCGGCCGCCCGTCATCCTGCTGGACTCGGCGGCGCGGCCGCGCGACATGGACGGCGTCACGTTCGGCTTCGACATCAACGAGCAGCTGCTGGGCGGGCCGGCGCGGCGCCCGCGCTGCGACCTCGTGCGGGACGCGCCGGACGCCGAGACGGCCGTGCCGGACGGCGAGCCGGCGCCGGAGGAGGCGGCCGCGGCGGCGCCGCTGCCGGCCGCGGTGGCGGGCGTGGTGGCCGTGGTGGCGGGCTGCGCCGCGCTGCGCTACGTGCCGCCCCACCCGCCGCCGGACACGCACCATCTGCATCAGATTATCGACTATGTCGGAGCAGGTTAGTCACCTACCACTTGACGCATTGCAGTTCTGATCTGATTTTATAGTTCATACGATATACCACCATCTCCGTTACGAGAAAAGAGTCAATAGTATAATATAAAATGTAGGAGGTGTGTCCAAAAGGCAAAATGATGTAGATTGTTTTTGTGTATTTCAGCGTGGGAGGACGTAATCCGCTGCGGCGCCGGTAAGGTGCGCTACTTCAGCGAGTAGCCGTCGGCGAGCGCGCGGGCGACACGGACGCTCATATCGTAAGAGTTCTCAGCGAGTCGAACCGAACTCGGCCGAATGCTCGCGGACATTCGAGTGTAAATACGGAGTGCCGCGAACGGCGCGTGTGTGCATGTGTTCGTATATTTTGTCGCTTGTGTTATATCTTAGTCAAAATAAGTCGTATGAAATCTTCCAAAGTGCCGCCGCGAGCGAGCCCGCGGACGGACGTTTGATGAAAATGTCAAGTGAAAAACGTGGCCGTAGAAACTATTGCCGCCAAACGATTACACCTTTTAACTTAGTGTTTTCGCTGTGATTAAAGGTAATAATTGTTTTCGCTTATAAATAGAAACGAGAGCTACCTTAAGCATTTAATCATTAAATTTGCACATATAAAAAAACTAAAAAAATATTGAAATTGTTATTGATTAGTCACCTCGTAAATTATTAGGTATTTTTGACCCGGGCGACGACGACTTATAGTTCGACTCTGTATAAATATCATAGTCATAATAAGATAGTCCAAGGAAAAAAAGTCGACTGCAAGAGCACACTTAACATAATAAGGGCCCTGCTGCACTAGGTTTTATAACATTATTTTAGATAGAACGTCTAAACTGATATTTATACAAAACCAATTAGATTGAAATACAATTTTACAAAAAAAAAAGAAGAGCCTCTAGCCTATATTTACAGTTTATCCTCTTAGTATGAAATACAGTTTCATTTTAGTGTAAGTAAAAAAATTACATTTAAATTGGTTAAAAAATATTGTGCGATAGACACAGACATATATACTCTTGTTCTAAAATTTCTAAAAATGGTGTTATAAAATGTTTTGACCGGTTTTTTTTTATTCATGTGGCAACCTGACGAAATAAAAATTTATTTTATTTCAGACAACTTTGTTGCTCATATCTTAAAACTAAAACAAATTATTTGAACTCCATTCGATTGAATTTGGAGTCCATATTAGACCCCGTTATCTAACACTCAATTTGGAGGCACGTCAAAATCGTGTTGTTGCTTCACATCATTGGTTGATTCATATTTACATATAAAGAGGTATTTGTCAAAATAAAACTGTTTTTATTTTTTTTAATGTGTTTCAGAATATTGTATTTGATATTTAAAATAAAATTTCATTAGGCTGCACCATAAAAGGAAATTGATTCATTCAAAATTAACAAACATATTAAAAAATCCTGTCTTGAAGTCTGTAAAACTTATTAATCAGTTGTTAGAAAATAAGGAAGTTCAAATTGATAACAGTATTGGAAACAAAAACTGCATAGAGATTTTTGCCAGTAACATCTTTAGAGTTCTAAAAATCGTTAAATTTTTAAAATGGATTTTTACAAGTAGGCAACGAAGTTTAACTTCGTTGCCTACTTGTAAAAATTGTTAATTTACTTTGAAAACTGCAATCATAAATAAAAAAATTTTTTCTTAATTTTTCTCAAAAATCACATATGCAGGGCTCTTAAAGTATGAATCAAATCTTTTGAATCAGTGAATGAATCAACTTCTTTTTGTTTTGATTCAGATTATCAAAATTGCCCCATCACTTGCCCCCACTGAACGTTAGAAAGCGGAGTTTAATTATTATACATAATGTCTATCAAAACATACAGAAAAAAAATTAAAGGTGAATCCAGTCCATGATACTAAACATCTTTTTTCTTCAAGGATTATATATCAAGATATAAACATATATGTTTTTCTTTACGTACAAACTGATCAGCTGATTGGTCTACTGGTATGGGAGCCATTTTTTATATATTTCGATATACATTCCTTCGGGAAAGTTGATCAGTATCATGGATTAAACCCCCCTCAAACAGTTGCTATATATGAAACTGACCTACTTAGGGAGCCCAATAATTTTTGTTTTTAAATTATGAGGTGCAGTTATCTGAAATAACATAATTCTATATTAAAACCACGATGGCAATAAAGATAGTGTGCGGCATGAGCGTTGTCGCGCCGGGCTCGCGTCAGAATTGTTTTAGTTTGAGTTGATGGAGTGTAATTACTGTTTCTGTTGATGTTTGTCGTGCTTCAGTTTGTTATGTAATCACAAATATAAAATATTCGATACGGTTCGGTTGGGGTGGCGCGACGGAGATCTTAGCTTCATTCAGCGTGGTCGCAATATTAACATTTCCTAACCCAGCAAAGTCGAAGAAATCCGGGACCCTCTTGCGCCACCCGAATCTACTTTTTAATTAGCTACTCATATCTTATTTTGTTATGTATTTCTAAGTTTTACCATTTTGAATTGTAAATACGATAAAGATCTTCGAAGTGTAAAATAGCCATATTTTTAATGGAGTGTTGTCATCCGAGTAGGTCACATTCTCATTGTCCATGTTCTCATTGTAACCCTAGTGTATGTGACTTTTCCTACTAAAATAAGATTTAATTTAAAGCTATCATGTAAAAATACCTCAGCTGTACAATGAGTTTGTCAAAAAGTTTCTTTTTTTTATAGTATTTATATCTGTTATTGACTCAAAATTTAATTTATTTCTCTTTTGTTGATTACAGAGAAATTTTATTGCTAGCAAATAAAACATATAACATATTAAATTAATGGCTATTTGGTTGCAAATGAGAAACTGACCAAATCGGATGTAAAATTTGAAGCTAACGTGAATGATAAATAATAATCCTAATGATTCAAAAGTGTGTGTGTGCCTGCGAAATACGATCATTTTCAACAACCACGACGGTGTCGCATTCTCACAGAGTAGTCTTTCTTATTCACGATACCCTCGGGTGCCGGCAAAGCAGACCGCAGCCACTAAGTTGCAAAGCCGTTGCGACTGCGTTCAGAGGCGGTGTCTTTGTCCGGAAACCGCCTTTTTGGTATTTCTTAAAATGAGAATCGAGAATAAAAACAACTACTTTTACATCGAAAGCAAGGTTCGCCTTGTACTAGAGGTAATTTTTGCAAGCAATGGTTGAGCAAAATGTACATAATTCACTCACAAATATGTTATGGTACGTACATACGCAACTTTCGCGTGAGTGAGCATTTACGTAAAATGTTTGTGTAGTTTTTATGTAATGTACTGCCAGAGGAAACATTTACATAGAGAATGATCATTTTATTTCGGGCATCATTACTATTTTTTACCAAATTATAAATAAATCCTATTTGTAAAAATTTGTAGACTCGCGAGATTTAAAAGTTCTCCATGTAGGTGTTTTCGCTACTAACTTACCACTACATCGCCCTACATTCTATCAAAGAACTTTCGTCTCAAAGTTGCATCTACTACAATGTTTATGGACGAAAAGCTAGTCGAACGAATGTAACGATATACTTAAACATTTAGCCGAATCTATACTGCTACAAAACTGATTGAATGATTTGATGAATTTAAAAACAATTTGAATGTTGTGTTATGGAAGTTTGTATGATAATACTTTGTTACGAATATCTGAGCCTTAATTTGCTTCCTGTGTACATAAGGCGAGCTTGAGGACTACAATGAGTGTACAATAAAATCTAGAAAATGTCACAAAAATAATGAAAAAGGCGATGGCTTTGCTAAGCAATTAAATAATGCACACTCTGTTTGCTTATCTCCATTTTGTAAATTATTTCATTATAAAAACTTAGGCTCGGAAGAAAAACAAGTCTTTGATTTATTTCAGTGTTTGATAACATTAGTTATATGAATAACAATGAAAACACGTATTGTAAATATTATGTACATTAATTTCATTTTATTTGAAAGAGATGTTTTCAATATAGCATTGTTTGTTGAGTCCTTGTATTGAAAGAACGCGCTCATATCAAAGGTATAGAAATATTATTTATTATTTCTTTCCCTTGTAAAATATGTAAATAAATGTGCAGAAAATTATTGGAATTTTTTAAAGTTTAGTAATTACTAGGAGTTGCGGATGAAAGATCTCTGGGTTTGAATAGACAATTCATAAGGAAGGTGGGAAGTCCAAGGCGCCACTGCGACTATTCAAACTGTGCTGTGCGGTAATTCTGTGGAAAAAAAAACTACAAAAACATAAATCATTCTAAACAATGTTCTACGAAGTTATCAAATTGTATACTGCCCCAAGCTAATATGAAAATATTTGAACTTTACTGTGGACCGATAGGCATAGAGCATATTTTGCTGTTATAGCTGTAGTCGCCAAATGAGTCTTACGAGCGAAGCGCGGGATCACTTTATTTCACTATGTCTCGAAAAGCTATATTTTGAATATTTTTATGCAGTAATGCTAGCAATTCTACTAAATATCTTATTGGCGAATATTTTAAAGTATGAATGAGCATTTCTTGCTATGCAAATTATAAAAAAAAAACTATTAGAAACTGGAGTGAAACTGTTTAGAAAAGCTATTTGGCAAAGTGTAAATGTATAAATAAAATTAATACTGAAATATAAGTTTCTGAGATTGTCTCATTACCTGATTAAACCAAAGAATTTCAGGTACTTAGATTTTTTTTATTTCTAAATTATTCCAAAAACTGTTGCATCTCTTTTTACTTTTTTCAGGTAATGAGACAATTTACTTGTATCATAATATGTATGGGGATAATATATGAGAATTATTTATCTGCTTACATCTAACTGTTTATTGTTACTATATTTTTACTCTGTTCTTTAATATATGCAGATGGTTCTTATTTCTAATAAAAAGGTAAAGTAACTAATAGACTACTGATTAATTAATTAAATTGCTTCGAAATATTTTTTAAGGCGGATTTATGCCTACTGATATTATTTTTAATTATTTTTAAGTATAATTAATTAGGGTTCACGCGAATATCGTACCAACAAATAGGCATATCGTAACTTGCTAATGTATATGCCCTGGGCGCTGGGCACCACATACTTTTCGGTTGGTTGCTTTAGTTGTCCAGGCTGCCATCCTTCGAAATTTTTGCAGACAGTTTAAATTTTATTAGGAACAGAGTAAAAATGAGTAAGATTTTTAACTGTAAATGATTTGTTTATTAAACAATATTATAACCAACTGCAATTTACAGTTATGTACTTTTTCACTGTTTCCGTTTTCTAAATAAAAATGTTGAAAATATTAAGTCACCTTTTTTTCACCTTCATGGGAACGACTGGACCCGATGCTATGAAATAGCCGATTGATTAGTTGTTGTATGACTTGTTTCCAAGAACCCTTTACTAGTGTCGCGGGCGTCGCCGCTGCTTCGGCAGCGCGTGTGATGTCGGGAAAATCGGGCCTGAGCCGGTCACAATATGCGCATTTCTTGATTTGCCAGTTCATAATCTCAAAGAAATAAAAAAATTTTTGCTCTTTGCGCAGAAATTTCAAATCATGCAGCAATATTCTTTCAAGTCGATTCTGTAGAGAGGGTTGTGCCACGAGTGCGTTACTCTAGTAAGAGAGTAGCTCCTAGAGTGATATGAGTGGAATTTATGATTAGTACCCAATATGCTGAAATGTGCCTGGCATAAATAATTTGTGGGGTGGTTTCGGAAAACGGTTTCCTGCAAGTGTAACGTTGTTTCAGCAGGAAAATTCTAAACTACTGATCGGAGGGAGAAACAATGTGCATGGCCAGATAGCTTATGGACCTATGTGGAAGAATGTGCGGCAAATGGAATTTGTGACGGTTCGGAGTTTCCTGCTGGGGTAACGTTAGCGAAACTACTATGGTGATCTACAACTGTTACATGTGCGCATGTAGATTAAATTTACATGAGTAGCTCTAATTTGTGCTCATGGCACATTATATTTGGGTTACCTAACTGTTGCCATGTAAGTACGATCTCATCATATAAAATTAGTGATCGTGCACGACACATACATAGGGATATTCAAGTGGCGTTACGTATGCTAGCATGTTCTATTGACCCTATTGGACTCTTGAAGATTCAAAGTTTCCTGCGGTAGACTACTTGAAGCTAAATAAATTGGTCTGAGACTACAGCACATTGTAAATCAAATAAATGTGACAAGGCTCTAAGATTGGAAAAAATAAACTGCATCTTGCGCAATAATATTTTATTTTCATAATAATCATCAACATGATACAGATGTTATGGCTTTGTATTCAAATATTATACTATTATTATAATAAAAATATTAACAAATTATCTTACATCCACTTGAAAATGTACACTTTGTAATAGATCTTACAAAATATTCTAGAGCGCTACAAGTTGTTATCAAGCGCGCGAGTGCGGCGCTCACAGTGACCACACTACCGCCACACGCATACGCACTTTGATATCAACTTGCATATTTTTAACACTTACATTGCTCCTACCATAAGGCATTAAAGATAGTTTTACGATTTTGTCATTAGATTTTTGGACGTAAAGAGCTACTTTTAATGCCCGCTACAGACATTCGATATTTAGTCATTTTCTAGATTAGTAGCGTGACAAAGCTTAACAAAATTGAAACCTGTTATTAAAAGCACCTGACATTTCAATTTCAAGTGTAGGTCGGAAACTGCGGCGCACGCGCCGGGGGACTTGGGACCGAACCGGATCGACACACAACACCGACATCACAAGTCGCAACTTACAATTATGTCTATCCCAGTCTTCAAGCAAACAGTGTCTCTTACATACATTATTTTATTAGTCTACAAAAGCACTTACGATTTTCTTCAAAGATGAATCGATTAAAATCCAAACACTATTTTACGTTCACAATAGGAGTCCAGGTCAGTGAGAGTAATTTCGTTGTATGCAACATTTCGGTCTATCGGTCGATTCTGTTAGAGCGATTACGAGTATGAATTTCTTTGCAATTAGGCCACGACAGTCGGAGATCAGCACGGCGACGGCGGATAAACTTTCAAATTAAATAATATTTACAAATCATACTACATCGGAGAATAAAAAAATAATTTCGACGTACAAAATAAATAACAACGTAATAATGGAATGAGTACGGAGAATTTGAGAACGTATTCACACAACGAGTTAGTATGTACACGACGTGAAGCGAGCGGCCGGTGCCGGCTAGAAAATGGTGGGGCACTTGGACCAGTCCTGGCGCTGCTTGCACTCCCAGTAGCGGTGGTTGTAGAGGTGGCGCAGATGCGGGACGCCGGGCTCGGCCTCGCGCGAGAACCAGGCGGGCGCGGGCGCGGGCGGGGCGGGCGCGCCGCGGGCCGCCGCCGCCTCGGCCGCCGCCTCCTGCTCGCGCCGCCGCGCCCGCTGCTGCTCCTCCAGCCGCAGCTTCTCCGCGTTGGCCTCGTCCCACAGCCCCTCCTCCATGAGCCGCTGGTCGGGCCGCCGCCGCGAGTCCGTCGGCGCCACGCCCGCCTCTATCTCGTTCAGCTGCGCCGCCAGCAGCGTGAAGTAGTACCATCTGCCGAAACACGTGCACCGTTAACTCAAACCACTGCACCTTAGTGACGGGCAAAACTATTTTTTACAGGGTAGGCATTAATCTTACGAGAACAGTTCAATATCGAACATAAGACATTTCTCGCTAGTATTTGAAATTATATTAGTAAATGAAATGCACGCTACTGCTTCCGTTATCTTGACGCACAGACGTCACATTTTTGTAGAACTAAAACATGTAATTTATCGACATATTGATATCGACTTCTTGTACTCACCAAAAACCCTTAAACATCTTTAGTTACACGGAGTATACAATTGTTTGTAATTATTGTTGGAAAATTATGCAAATGCCCATATTTAATAATCTTTTCACCCATGGCTTTTATTTATCCCAATATTTTTATATGTTTATCGGTTAATCTTTGACTTATTGCCAGTGTCATGTAATATAGCTTAAGTACAACTAAATACCATCGACATTTCGATACTCAACAAATTAAAAGTACCAATCCCTACAAGAAAAGAATGGCAATGCGACAAGATAAAGGGGTCTACATATGACAATGCTTCGAGTGAACACCGATTTCGTCATGTCGAGTACAGGACGACACAGAATTATCAAATTTCACACCAGTGGGCTACTGACTTATTCCAAAGGGCAGAGACAACTGTCATCGGTATGCTTCAGAATCTGGTATCAGCTTACCTAACCAAGGTGATTTGACGAGGTTCCCTGCCGTCTGACCTCCGCAATCCAAAGGGTAAACCAGAACCAATCCTTCCAACCAGAATCAACTTTATTTCCGGATAATCTAGTGATTCAAGCAATATCCTAACCAGATGGGAAATAACTTTTCACAAAGTATGCTTCCCAGTTAGATTGAACCCATGACCTCTGGATCACAACGCTATGAACACTGGACCCCGGAGGCAGTCACTGTTAACTGTTATATCTCGAATATCAGGGCAAAAACTGATAACAGTCACTATTATTTTTTGAACCCCGTATATGTACAATATGTAACAAAAACCCTGTCCGATCCTTGTAGGAGCAACTCAGACCATCAATGTGAACATCTTTTTCTATGGGACCAATGCTTTAAACTCGAAGAAAAAATCTACATTTCCAAACAAATTACCGAGCCGGCCGAACAATATTGTATGAAAATGTCGTTTTATTTTTCGGGTTTCAATCATTGGTCCCATAGTAAAAGTTTTGACGGTCTGAGTTGCTCCTACAAGTATCGGACAGGGTTTTTGTTACATATTGTAGAATGAAATGGCGAGTACTAACTTGTGTGAGTCGCTGGGCGCGGGCACGCGCTCCCAGGCGAGCGTGAACTTGCCGGTCTTGCAGACCGTGTTGTCGGGCGACGCTGACGTCACCGGCGCCACCTCCACCTTGCTGTCCCAGAAGCCCTGTAGCACGTACCGCGGCTGAAAACCACACACCAAACTATTATAAAACTGTCATTTGGCACAAATAAAGCAAAAATATAAGGTCTCATAAAATATACAGCACACTATGAAAAAACTAAAATCCATACAGATACATCATCCTCAGAGTTTTTCAGTATCATTTTCTGAATTTGCCTAAAAAGTAGCACACTAGTCCATTGTGTACTAAAGGCCCTCTTAAGTTCATAGATCTCTAAATATTAAAGTAAAACTGTTTGAATGTGTCGCAATGTGTTATTATTATTACATTACTGCAGAGAGCGAGAAGTATGGCATTGCCAGATGAGTAGTTTCCAATTGACGATAATTACAAGTCCGGCAATCCCATTCCCGCCGATGCATGTATAGTACTTTTCTCATTAACTGTGACAAAACTATTTAAGAAATAACCGTCTATGCAAATATTTACCGAATGTATAATCATAATCAAACACTAGGTGGTTTGTAAGAAAATAAATTGCTTTCCTGCGTTTCTTAGTGCAAAGGAAACATAGCCCACACAGCCCAGTCATATTTTACACAAAAAATGTAATACCGTAGATTTATGTTTTTTTTTCTCTTGCAAAGAAAATAAAGCATATTTTTATTTGATTTTATACTAACATTAAATAAAATTGTGAACATATTCACATAAATGCAATATAGTAGCAATTTGGCTGTATGACAAGTGATTGAATTAAACACCTCTGCCAAATTTAAAAACAGAACTGTCATCTAAAACGTCAATGTCACCGGTAAAGTAATGCATGAGCCAAGAATTGCAAACTTCATGTCTTCTTTTTACTACAATAATGCCCACATTTCCGAGGATGTTTTAGAAAATATTATTAGCTTACCACTCCGTCGGGGTCCTTAACGATGCCGGTGACTTTCCGCTGTGTGTCCTTGCTGAAGTAGCTATAGGCCTGGTACTTGAGGTGCGCCACGTAGCCCTTGGCCGGGCCCGCCTCGCCCACGATGTCCATGTCGCCGTGGTTGTCCACCCACAGCTTGCCCACAATTATGTTGTGCACCGTCGTCGTCACCTGTAATGATTATGTGCGGTGCAATCGTATGTTCACAAAAAATATGAGAAAATTCATAAAAAAAAGACAAATTTTTCATATATTTTACATTGGTTCTGTGTATTTAAAAAAAAAACCCTACTAGTTTTCCTAAACATATTCCGCAGCAAAAGAAATGTCAATATTACGAAATTTTTCTGTCAGGTAAACTTTCTTAAACCATTTATTGGCTGTGTTAGTTTTCGGAAGTCACTTAACCTATTGGGTCCAAACAAATCAACAGTGGGACTACATAATTTTGGATAAAATACTACTACTCGATCGTCTATTGACAATGTTACTCTTTTCCGCGATTTCCACTTTACTTAATCACAAGTGGGATACACGGTCGGTTCGATCCGCAAAAGACCACAGGTGCGATTAGTTTCGTGCCAAATAATCTAATTTTACTGCAAGTTCTAGAAACAAGGACAAACCTTGTGAGCTATATTTTCGAAGCGTAGTACTTTGAAGAACAAAATGTAATCTTGGACAAGCGTACCCTGCCCCAGGTGTAGCGGTTGCCGGCTTTCGTGAAATCGCAAGTGAGATACACGTTCGGATGGATGCCGATGAACTGCCCGCGGAAGTAGCTCTTGAAGGAGAACTCCTGCTGCAGCAGCCAGCCCGACGCGCCCTCGCAGTAGTGCGAGCTCGTCGGCGGGTGGTGGACCACCTAGTGGGTCACACTTTCTAAGAAAACCCACAAGGTACCCGCCCTGTCCTACCCGCTTGCTTCCTTTATAGCGCACAATTTATTTCGAGAGTACCACACTTGCCGTGAACCGTGGTGCATTCAAGTCTGCCTCCCAATTTAAAGTGTGGGTCATATAGTGGCGACTGACAATAATGTATTCTTCTTTATTTAGAATGTTGTGTTCCCATACCTTCCTCCACATGTACTTGCTGCCGCAGCGAGGGAACATGGCGGAGGCGGCCCCCAGCGGTACGATCTGCAGGTACTTGCCGCGGAACTTGGTGGTCATGGTGAACTCCTGCCAGCACTGCCAGCCCGCCTGCCCCTCGCAGAACTGCGCCACCATAGGCGGGTGGTGCGATACCTAATCCAATTTTTATGTAATGCTATAAACTTCCATCAATTTTGAAATAGATTGTCAAAAAAAAAATTTCATACAAACACCAATGTCAAGTTAATAAAAAATAACAATTTGATTATCAACTAGTTTTTTTTAAATTATAAGCTGTGACATGTTTATACTCGTAGCCTTCATAAACTCCTTTTTAACAAACATGTTATATGCATATTACAGTACATAACTGTAATTTGTTAAACAGTTTCTCTATAGAGAACTTATTCTCCAAGAACCTAGCATGTGTGCATTTAGAATTTATATTAAACTGAACTTACATTTGAAATAAAATACAGTCGCCAAAGAAGATTATTATACTAAGGTGCAGGGAGAGGCAAGTGCTGGAAGGAGAAAAAAGCGCAGGCAGGATAGCAGGTAGGAATAGAGCAAAGGTGGGACCAGATACATAAAACACATGGAATGAATGCGGACCCAAAGCAACTAAAAATAAAAATATCAGTGTTAGTAATGTTAAACAAAAAGCGTATAAAAACAATAAAATGTCAATTTATTTTTCAAGTGGCAACTAATTGCAGTGCATCGCGACTCTCTTAGTATCCGTATTCCATCGGATAGATGTACCATACAGATATGTTTGTCAACTTGCTGCAAACAATGCAAAAGATGTTTGCGAGGTCCCCTCTCGCCAAAACGACTGACCGTATTCTAATGAAATTTGGCATGTAGATAGCTTATTACTCGGATTAGTAAATTATATTTTTTATTTAAAAAATTCATACACGCGGCAACGCAGGGGTTAAAGAAAAACTTGCCTGTTCAGATATCGCGCGCCAGCCGAGATCCGCCATGCGGTCACACTCGAACGTCTCGCCCAGCAACGGGTTAAAAGGTTTGTTTGTCCTGAAAAAAAAAATACGCAAATATTTGATACAAAGTTAAAGCAAATGCCCTGTTGCATCGAACATGTAAAAAAAAAACTAGGATTTCACTAAGTATTAGATGGTATTAATAATAGGCAAAATGGAAAAATATTTTTAGCAAATCCGTTGAATTATTAAAAATATTGTAAACGTAATTTTATCTTTTCTCTAAGAAACAAAAAATAAGATACAGCGCATTGAAATTTCGCAGGAAGTCACGGCTAGGTACGACTTGAACTTTGATGCTCCTTATCTTGTGAATTTCAAAATATGGATTCATTATTTTTGGACAATCTCAAAGACGGACTAAATACAATCAAACTTTCCTGACCCTGTCGTCACCCCTATGATGGGGTATAGTCTAAACCCCCTCATTGTTCATTTAGAGAGGTTCATTGACCTGCGGCTTTGCCCAACTAACTTCAAATATATATATTTTCAATGCAACTAGGCCTAACTAGATGAAAGGGCAGCAATATTTCGGGTGAGATTTGGACCTCTAGACCGTACCGAGGGTGGGGGGGGGGGGGGCCCTCGGTACGCCTATCTTACATAGTGTTGTTTTTGATATTTTTTCCTACACCCAAAAGTTGGCTGGAAGAGATTGCATTTATAGAAGTCCACCTTTGTGCCTATATTTCTTGTTGTTTTGTAATTTTTGTGGCGACTTTTTTTATGAAAAAAAATCTTTTTTACCTCGTCTCTCCCTAAATACCATTTTTTTTCCGTTTCAGAGATCTTCATTACATATTTATATGTGTAAATGCAATTTTTTAAGTAAAAGATTTGTTGTGTGTGTACCTGCAGGCCGTGGTCGCGTACGAGGAGATGGTGAAGGCGGCCACGTAGGCGAGCTGCTGCGCGGGGTCCGAGAACTGCGCCGCCTGGTCCAGGATGCTGGAGTACTCGTAGTCCTCCGTCAGGCGCTGCAGCATGGACAGCGGCTCGCTGAAGTTCACCGGGATCGGGATCTTGGACAACTCTTTGCCTGAAATATATAAGATACTCGTTTACAAATGAATATATAATGAAAGTAAAAAATCGAATGTGTATTTATTATACTTCTTCAAAACTAAAAACTGACTTCACCCCCAAACTACACAACAGATTTTGATAAATTTTTCAATGGGACCATCTGACAAGTATGCCCTTTCAAATTAAAAAAGAATTTTCGAAATCGGTCCCGGCGTCTTGGAATAGTATTCGATGAAGATACATAAAAATAGATCCCAAAGAATTTATAACCACCACCTTTTTTGAAGTTGCTTAAAAATAAAAAAGAAAGAAAATTTACAATTTATGAGAATGTCTATAACGACTGTATTTTGTTAATTATTGCTTCATTGTTGTTGTTGTCTTTATCTGAAGTTCGGATATAAATGTTATAGAAATGTGATTCTAAACGGACAAACAACGTACAACAATGACTGCCATTTTTGTTTAACTTACGTGCCGGGTATTTTAAAATTTCTCAACCGGCAAATGGATCGAGTCGTCATTGAATCAACGTTTCCGCACTAATAACAGATTGGTTTAACGATCAATCGTCTGATTACCACATGTCCGCAACTCATAATTAAAACGTTAATCAATCAAAAGTGCATGTATTTAAAGTCGCATTACACTAGTTTATTGCCCGGCAATATCCGAGCAGACTAGTAAATCAATGTCGTCGTTTGTATATGACTCACTGCGCTGCCAACTTCAATTACAAATAATTTATACTTTATCGTGTCAAAAGGACATTTCATGATAGTCTCATTCTGTTCACACTTTGAAAACCATTTGCACCGTGGTATATTGACGTTTGCATGAAAGATCACTGTTTTCCATAATTTCTTTAAACATAAAAATTGAAATAACCTAAAGTAACCAGTTTGATTTACCCTTTCAAGCTTAACTTGTATATGGCAGACAGCCGATGCTGAAGTTGCGAGAACTAACGGCACGTTTGGCAAAAATTAACGGACAATGCCAACTTACTTTTTTACGAGGAAATAAATTAGTCGCAGAACTTGAGCCGCGCAACCTCGGCACAAGATAAAATCGAAAGAAACGTTTGTGTTTCAAACTCTGCCTTTGAGTTAATATAGAATCTCCGAGAATCCAATTATTTATCTATTCATACTGAGTGTTCAAATTTCGGTTATGGAATATTGAAATTGCATTGTTTATTTTTATGGCAATATTTTTATCACGATGAAATACTGGTTTTAATCTAGTTCAGACTATTTAAGACTGAGTTGAAATTGATGTAACTTTACTAAACTCAACAAAAGAGCATGATCATCAAATCAAAAATGTGGTAGACAGACGTTCATTACGAACCTGTGTGGACATTTTTATCTTATCAAGTTTCTTAATAGTGTTAATCTGTCGCTGAGTTCTAGACTCGTTTTTGACGACTCATCTAATATTAATCATTACATTCTTGTAAATAGTTGTCATCTTTTAGACAATATTTACACTAGCAGCAGCATAAGTACCTAACTAATCATTATATACATAGCAAGATTATCATTAAGTCTCCGAAATGCTCATTAGATCACGATCTAATTTTCTTCTGGAGGATTTGTAAATGATACTAATACTATTCTTGGTGGAAAAAAAAACTGATATTCATTTTAGGGACCTTTACCTTCTTTGGTATCACCACAGAATAAGTACTAGTTCTCACGTACAAAAATCTTACCCAGAAAATAAATTAAAAGAAATATCTACATACTTAAAGTGGTTAGCGCTATGGTTTAATTTAGCTCGCGTCAGTACTCCTTACCTTTTCGTTTAGATACCTAGACATCCATTGCAAGCCAGTTTCATTTTTATTACTCTGAACAAACGATTCATGTAATTGAATTTTCCCTTAGTAATAATGTAGGTATATTTCCGATACCTAAACAGGGAGTCACACAGGCCTGGTATCACCTGAATGACTATTTTATCAAATACATATTGTGAAAGCGATTAAAAATCAATAAATGTAAGTACACATTTTGATAAAGTAGGAATTATGATTACAATTCCTATCTGGGATAAGTCCGCCTTTGTGCTGTTCTCTAGTTCTAACCTGTATTTTTTTCCTGTGTTTATGTACAATAAAGATTTTACAAACAAACAAACAAAATTGCCTGTAAACTGAAATAAAATGTTTCCAGATTTTTACCTTATTTTAAAGGCATGTAGGCACGTAAGCACAAGCTTTCAGTATTTTGCATGTTGCGTAGGCTTGGAGATATATATCGTGTCTTACTCACCTATGCAGTTCTTCATGATGGACCACAGACTGAGCGGGTAGTTAGGCTTGTCGGGCACGCGGCTCCTCCGCGGGTGCCCGTCCACCGTCGTGTTCGTCACTTGGGACACGTGCGGCTACAACCAATACAAGCAATATTCAATTATGTATACATACTAGTAGTTCGCCCCAAATCTTTAAATTCGCGAAACCCATATTTCGGCAACCCCTTGACCGATTTGGCTCATGTTTGAACTTTAAAATTGTATCGTCCACGCCTTCTAAATTTCACAACGCTCCGATCAAAACTACTCGAGTTGTCGAATAAACATGCATACATAGAATCGCCATAGTTCAAGTAGATTCTTAGAACTTCGCTCGCTAGAACCCTATATATTTATTTATAGTCTTATTTATGTGAGATATCCGAAAGCATATAAAAACATTCATATATTACAACGCAGCGGCAGCGCTTTTCGTCGCGTAGTAATTATATGTACTTACATAATACATCATATATGTAATCGTTATCAGAGTCGGAAGATATCCGGAGCGACACGCGCTGGTTATATACACCCAAATAACTAGACAACAAACTTTACTCATATTGCCAACGATTATAAATAGAACACAAGACATTCACCACCTCTTCTTTAGCCCTGACCATATTTCGGTGTTTTGATTCCAGGCCGATTCTTAGATGCAAGTAACACGTTATTGTACACCAAAGCAATAATATAAATAAAAAATATGCGCAATGGGCGGACGAATTGCTAGAAGCGTTTTCTTGGCCGTGTAATGAAATAAATGCCTTATTCCCATGTATGTAAGTAGCTTAGTTATAGTAATTTAAATAGATCGCTATAATTCATCTGCTATTAGGTACATACATCACTTAAAATATAAATATGTATTTGAAAGAGATTGTTCTGGTTGTAATAAATGAACTTTGAGCCTATCCTATCACCAATAGTGTTTATATTTATTAACCAAATTAAAAAAAAGGAGGAGGTTATCAATTCGACTATATTTTTTTTATGTATGTTACGCGATATTATCGTCAACTGTGGACCCATTTTGATGATTCTTTTTTTATTTGAAAGCCTTTACTACCAAGTTTGTTCCATATTAATTTGGTGTAGATATGATGCAGAACTTTGGAGACAGGAAAAAACTCCTGAAAGAAAATGAAGTCGGTTGTTTTTTTTTGTTAAAAATTGAATTATTTAAAGTTTTAGAGGAAAAAGAAATTGTTTAATTTGAAAAAGGCGCTGAAAGATGAGCTCGTAACAAACGACATACATTGTACTTATGTTTATAATCGCGGAAGACTTAATATTTTGGAAAAATCTATTTTATCTATCATCAACACGGCCATAGTGCGACGTCTCAAAAGAACTAAACCTTTTGAAATAGTGTAGTTTTAGAAAAATACATTGATATTATAGTGCAGTGATGTTCCAGCACAGACACAAGAACGAGCCTTCCCCTTAATTAATAGAGACAGTAAGAAAAGTGTCAATCGACACATTCTTAGTCAATAACATCTAAAACTAGGTCAATGTAAAATTACTTATTAGTCTGTCTTATTGGTTAGGCTAGATTGTAATATTATAAGCGTACTTATTTATTTTATTACGTACAGAAAATAAAATAAAATAAAATCTATTTTATCTGATGTTATTTATATCAAAACATTTTAGCTTACTTACCCATACTTTCTGTTCGACGCTGTGCGGTGCCTTAGTGGCCACCGCGCTCGCCTCCGCTCCGCCCATGGCGCTCTCCGCACGCTCCTTGTCTTCCAAGAATAATACCTAAAACCATATCACAATAAACTCAGACTCCATCGGACTATGAACGTACATTAAGGCGAACTGTTAATTTTTCGAGGTCCAATGCTGCCCTGAATAATTCATGTATCCCCTTAATAGCATTGCACTACGATTTCGTGTCGGCCAACTTCTTCGACGACCTCAGTGGCCTAGTGGTCATCATGCCACGCTGTCACACCGGAGGTCCCGGGTTCGATCCCTGGTCAGGTCAAGAAGGAAAATTATCTTTTTCTGATTGACCTGGGTCTGGGTGTATGTATTTGTAATAAAATATAGTATCATTGAGTTAGTATCCTATAACTCAAGTCTCGAACTTACCTTGAGGCTAGCTCAATGATGGATGCCTATGTAAACTATCGGCCGACAGTTGTGTAAATGATTTTCAACAACATTACAAAAGCAAACGACATTGGACTCAGTAAGTTTGAACAGATGCAGATCACGGGTCATTAGCAAAGAGCTTCACTAATTATTTTATTGTTTTAATTGTGATGGTATTAATTTGTTTGTAACTATATTTAAAAAAAATTGCTTAGTTATTCTGCCTAAGTTCCTAAATTTTTAACCTTTACATATAAGATGGACTCCACCCACGTAACGAAAAATCTGTCCATTAAGCTCGGGTTGTATCACCCTCGCCTATGAATTAGGCAGCTTATTTCTGTCATCTGAGACATTCTTTACTGCACAATAGTAGGTGAATATATAGTACTATGATTAATTATCGCAGTTTACCCTTGTGTAACTAAATGTTACATTTGAAATATTTCTCTATAACCTTATGATTTGCTTCTATTCATATATACAATGGATTGAAGTAAACAAAAGGAACAATCAAGTCATTGTTCTATATTTATAGCGTCCATAGGCAGTCTATAAATTAGATTACTGGGATTAATTTGAAGCAACCTTGCTGATTTGACCACTGCTATTTAATGACTACTTCATCAGTATACATTTTGTAAACAAGACAGTTTTAGTTATAACCTTTACAAGTCAAATAAATAACTGGGCATTCCTTCTGAGGGTGTCTATATTTTATCTCACTATATCACACTAATATTAAAAAGGCGAAAGTTTGTGTGTGCGTATGTGTATATTTTTTTACTTCTACACACGCAAACGGCCAGACCAATTTTGATAAAATTTGGTATGCAGGTAGCTGGCACCCTGGATTAACACATAGGCTACTTTTTCCGCGGATACCACCGCGGGGCGCAGCTAGTTTCATAATAAATATTGCATTTCAAAAATATTTTAAAGTGGCTTTCAAAATATTAACGATTAAATTGATGAAAGTCAAATGCCTATCCATCTTATTATTAGTATATAAAACAAAGAGAATGAGTCTCTTTGTTTTGTATGCTTATAATAAGATAGGTAAAGAGAATAATATGAAGTTGTAATCTGTGGACTGACCTGTTGTGTTTCCGTCACAGTCTCCCCCTCCGACTCATCTGAGCTCTCTCCGCTTTTTACTTTACTTTTCCTATTCACCTGAAAAGTGACATGAAAAATGTATGGTATGCAAATGACACAAAATAACACTTTCACTAAACCTTGAATTTACATTGAGCCTGTTGGCTTTGTAATTGCGATATTAATGCAACGACCTTCACACTAGTTTTGTTAAACACGGTTGCACACAATTGCAGGCAAGCACAGGTCACCTGTCAACATCAGCTTAGTTTAGGTAGCTGAAAGAACTAAAGCATATGACAGACAATGAAAAGCTAATTCAGGCTAGCTTATAGTTCCAAAGACGTGCTCTATCCATACAAAAAAATGAGATGGAGAGAAAGCTTTCCACTCCTATATGTTATCTAAACCTTAGGTTTCCTTGAGGATCTATCCTAGGATCTAAACCTAAAGGAAACCCTATAAACATAGTTTTTGTTTTAACAATATTCTAAAAAATCATTAACATCAGATAACATTTAGCAGCAGAAAACGTTTTCTTTCTTTGTATGGACAAGTGCATAACTGCACACTGTAGTTACCTCTTACCAGATTATCATGGCAATGTATTATGTATGATATGAATGCCCTCTACCCCCACCTGAGGTATTCAGGAACTACAGTAAATAGCCCACAGTGTGGCCTGCGCTTTAGGACAGTGTTTCAAATGCAGGACACAGGAAAAAATTTTAGAATCACTTGACTCCAATCCTTACAAACATGAAACTGAATGTCATGAAGGATATATCAGGGATAAAAAAGTTTGTCAAGAAAAGCTCAACATAATCAAAACAAAACTGAAAATGTACACCTAATACTTACAGGCACTTTCATTACAAATGAAGTCTTATCGTCTCTGGCTGTGGAGACGCTCTCTTCCATGGCATCAAAAAATTCATGATCTTCATCCTCTGTTTCATTGCCTTGTCCCGACCCGTTCCCGCCTGTGTGACAAAATAATTAATTGATTACAAAAAAGTGACATGAAAACGAATCAGAGATGACAGTGGACAATAGGAGCAGAGGTAGAATGAGAACAAGAAGGCTAGACAATTGTCTTGATAGAAAAAACCTTCCGATGACAGAGATAAGAGGAGAAATAAGTTGTGAGGTGTATGGATTTCTGTGGTCTGTGTCATCATAACACTACAAAATCTAATATTACAGCTGGAAGAGTATATTCAATGCAAAATTTTATAATTTTTGGCAGTCAACCCACAATTTTTTTGATGTGATTATTGAACAGGATTTGTACAATTCTAGCCATAGTGGATTTCTTAGATCAAAAAAGAAATTCTTTGATCTTTCTAACATTATTTTACTCAAAAACTGTTTTTAGTTTAAATGTCTATGATATTTTAATTGGGATCCATACAAAATTTAAAAAAAAACAAAGCCCTTATAGGATCTTTCGTGCATTTGTCTGTCCGTCTGTCTACTGGACTAAATCAGGTGAAATTTGGTAGGATGGTGCAATCCTTTGACCTAATCAGAGATGTGCAAAGTAAATAAATATTTATTTAAAATAAGGGTCGTTTTGGAGGACAAATCAGAAAATTTAAAGAAGTTTTGCAAACCTTACTGTGTCATATATCCAATGAAAGGGCTTGTTATCTCAATATTGTTATTATTGTAACATAAATAGTTTTAATTTTATTCATGAAAGAAAACGAAAATTGACCATTTCCCAGTCCTGATCTCCAAAACTACGGAGCCTAAAATTTTGAAAAAAATATAGTTTATTGCATGTAGATTACAGGAAAGCTTATAAGAATTCTATCAATTGAAAATAAAGTGGGAACCTCTTTATAATACCACTAGATTGTGCTATTATTAGTTAGCTCGTGTCTTACTATGAAGATTTAAAATGTGATATTTTATTTTAATTTCAAAACTTTGGCATTGTACCCTCTCCACACGCGTTCAACTCGCACTTAGCCGATTTTATTTGTTGTGATTTCAAATAAAGAACAGCAAATATATAGTCAATATTTTTTCATTTAATATATAAAAAGTATACACATTTTATTGTAAAATATTTGTATCATTAAATGAAACTCTGCATATCAGACAATATTACACTTAAGATTATACAAACATATGAGTGACTCATACAACAAATGAGAGATGACTTGTATACAAACATATTAGATAATGTAATATATATATATATTGTTTTGTTTATATGGGAATGTAATAGTAACTAACATATTCTGATTTAATATTCTGAGAACTGATAGATAAAACTAGGTGAAAATTCATTATAATATTATGTTTATATTTATGGTTATTAATAGGTAATGTATTATTCAAAAACTTAATACATTATTATAACAGAGCATTTAATAATTCTAAGACCATTCATCACTACATAACATATGTATATCAAAATGACATGATGAACTATGTGATGAAGCCAACTAGTAAGTATCTAAAATTAATAAAATAACAAAGTAAAAATACCTGTTGGATAAATTATTTGAAAAAAATAATTGTACCATTCAGATATATAATTCATTTCTTGGTGAATTAACCAGATAGATGTTTACCTACAAGAGGACATAAGAGCTGGATTATCATGATGTAAGGATATGGTGGAACACCTATATTGTGCAATTATGTTGCATCAAGCATAAAACATACACCAGCTTGTTATGATCATAACTCTTTCTGGAACACTTATGTCTTTACACATAAACTCATTCTTAATATTATTGGTCAAGTATTCCACAAAATGCTAAACATGACATGCGCTCATGGTAGGTTTAATGATGGCAACAAAACAACATGTGTTTCATTCTGACTGTGCAACTACACACATTGTGCGAGAATATCTATTACTAGAAATTATTTCATAATCTTTGAATTTCAACTTATTATGTATATTTTGCAAAGAAATCTCCCAGCAAACTGTAAGGCGATGCATGAGTAGTGCTGTGTTCTAACAGTATTTGTAACACAACCTTTGATCTAGTGATCTATACGAACACAAGCTTGCCAAAACCAACTAAAGGCACAAATTGTCCCCACTTACCGCCCATGACGAATCGTTTTGATGTATCATTCAATTTGTCATTGCATATAACCTAAAGCACACAATATTTATAATCGAAGCGAATCACTACACAAGGGCAAGATCGCAGACGGTCGAGACTGCACGGGGACTTCGTTGACGAATCGCCAAAAGACAACACTCCGAACGCGGCAGACGATAATTAAATAAACGAATGCGAAGTACCAATTACTATTGCTATGCTTTGAATAGCAGAGCAACCTTGAGAGCGTTTACAAACTCAAAAAATCTACGAAAAGAGAGCGACAAAAGGATCGTCTCACGACGGTTTACGTACCGAAACAAAGAGTTTTTTATTGAATGATCATTTCTCTAATTGATTTAAAACTTTTTTTTGGATGCGTAGCACTATTATTACATTGAATTTAAAAAAGTATGTCTTACAACAATCACCAATTTATTTTCGTTCGATTTTTATATCCGTCATCAACCAAACCAACCATTACAAGTCTGCGTTCCGTTTCTAGCAAAAACATAAAGAAAAGTTTTTAGGTTAATTTTACTGTGTATTTGTTGTAGAATCTTCCAACCAGAAGGTTTTTAAATAAATGTGATTTAGTAAATTAATATTATTTATATAAAATGAATGAGTTACTCAAATAATGTTAGTTGTTTAGAAATAAAATAAATCATGTAAAAAGTTACATGAAAAAAAAAACTGACAAATATTAAACGGAACGTTCACTCACTGACATGAAGACTGTCAAAATGTCGTAAAGTTTGATTCACACTTGCCATATAAAGCCTGGTTTACACGTTTCATGGGTTAACTCATGTTAATTCATCAGGGTTGGATTGAATGGACTTACTAGAAACTAGCGGCCGCTACGTCTACGTTTTTTATAGGAAACCCTTACTGTACCGTACCACTACTCGACGTGTACCAATCGCTGTTTTAGAACAGAAAATATTGTACTTATCCATGGGCCTTTATCCTGTCAATGAGTTTGTGAGGACCTAAGCAAATTGGCATCACATGACAATTAGTAGTAAGTAACTAATCCCTGTAATAAAGTAATAAATCCTAAACCCTGGCTCGAACATCGTCACACGAAAATTGTAATCTGTGTTCATTTGTAAGTCATCTTACCTTGCAAAGATGGTATATTGTTTTACCGATGAATCGTGTAGTAGGTACAAATACAACTCTTTTAACGTCATTTCTGGTCACTTTTTACAATACGCTATATCCATCTTGTACCTTCTAAGTCTATGTACCCCCCACCCTCCTTTTCTCGGATCTCTTTAACACATACTATCACAATAGGCATGCATGACCCCGCCCCCTCGGCCCCCATCGCTATGATGATATGTATATGGATAGCCCCATATCTGACATACCGGTATCTATGTATTATTAGAATTCTATGCATACAAACCTACTCAAAGGCAAGCATAAATACTTTACCAGCATCACCACCATTGTCCATTCTTCAAGTCAAATGTCCCCATCGTTTGAAATAGAAAGGTAAGACTGACCGGAATTAGAAGTGCTGCGTCCGGTGACAGTCTTCTCGAGGTTGTCGTGCTGCCGGGCCAGCTGCTCCACCACCTCCTGGAGCCGCATCTTCTGTTCCCGTTCGTGCTGCAAGGCCCGACTCATGCGTGCGCTGGACGCGGCCGCCGCGCTCATGAATTCTGAACACGCCTGTTGGCAGAAAGGATCCTAGTCAAGTACTTTTAGGTTTCTCGTTTTTCGTGTGTGCAAGTGGTCAACACTGGTCAATCTGTTCTGCCTATAGGTAGAATAGCTTGACAACTGCCATACAATTCTGACAGATGGCTGTTCGGAACGCACGTAAGCCGTTTTACGTGCATTCCGAACACAGACCACATAACCTAAAGACCACGCTTTCATGGACTTTATTACTACAACGAAATCGCCAAAAGTTGGCGGGGTGCGGGGCAAGGTCCGATAGTTTTCATTGGCTCGCTCAAGGTCACGCCTAGATTGACGATAGCAGGTACATGTCACCGGTAACTCCATAGTGATGGTGACTTTGTGTTGCTATCGATAAACACCGTTGAGTTTACGATAAAATGGAAAAATAAAAATAAATGTTTATTTCTAATAAACATATAGTAACATCATCAGCAAAAAAATAAGGTCGATGCACAAATACTAATTCTTGATATAATTAAAACACACGTGAAATAAAGTAATTGCAATCGTCTAAACACGGTTTGTGATTTTTTGAACATAATCTTCATAGGTTTACCTATACGAAGTTAAGACGGACTAAATAAACTCACATTATATTTATCGGCAAGCGCACAGCGACAGACGACCTGAGCAAGGTTGCAAGAACATTATGGATGCAAGCCGCTTACAATCGATCGTTTTCAAAATACTTTGGGGAAACCTATGTCTAACAGTGGACTACCTATGGCTGATGTGATGATGATGATATATACTATGCATAAAAATATACAAAACTACATACATAAACCCTGTAATTATTACACTTTTTTAATATTAAGGTGGTCTCGCTCTGTCTATCAAATAGACAGAGCGAGACAACCTTATGCTAATCACACGAAGAGAGAAAGAGACTTTAAAAAAAGACATCAACGGGTACCCTAAAAAATAAGGGAACATGTTTTTCTGGAAATTTTATTTCCAAAATTTTATCACAGTTTTTCTATGTTATTATTACTTCCCGGTGAAATGTAATGCCGTCTTTCATGAGGCTGGAAGTTGCACTTGACGTTCGACATAGTTTCACAGTACAATACGGCATTTTACGTACTGTATTTAATTTTTCTTTAAGAGCACACACACTGTTCACGCATCGAATGTTAGTCGCAGAATAAAGAGCAAAAAGGGGGCGGGGCCGCTCATAGGTCATGATATAACCTAGGCATGGCGGGCGCCGGGCCTTGGCAAAGCGTGGTCTTATAGGTTGAGTAGTCTGTGATTCCGAAGCACGAATGAGCTCAAGAATTTTTTTTGCTCCTTGTCCATGTACTTTTAGGTGTTTTTCGTGTGTGCAAGTGGTCAACACTAGTCAGATTTTTTGAGCTGCCTAAAGCCAGAATAGCTTGACAACTCCATACAATTCTGACACCTGGCTGTTTAGAACGCACGTAAAGCCGTTTTACGTGCGTTCCGAAGCACGAAGGAGCTCGAAAATGTTTAATACTCCTTGTCCGGTCACCCATCTAAGTGCGAACAACGCCCGTTGACAAAGGATCCTAGTCGGGTACTTTTAGGTTTCTCGTTTTTCGTATGTGCAAGTGGTCAACACTGGTCAAGCTATTCTGCCTATAGGTAGAATAGCTTGACATCTGCCATACAATTCTGACTGCTGACACTGCTGGGCAAAGGCCATTCCTTATTCTTCCTACCTTCTGTGACCCTCAACCACTTGCATAGAAATCTGTCTATGTCATCCCGCCAGCATGTTCTGAGTCGACCCCTATTACTGGATGACTAGAAAAAAAATTGAGTAAGACCTGGACTTGTTGTGTTTTATACATTAACATACTAACATATTGTTATTGTATGTTAATATACATATAAAAGCTTCTTTTTTGCTTTTCGTAAAAACATGCATGCCCCAAATCAGCACCCAAAAGATGAGGAGAAACTGATAGTTTATCGCAATCGCATCTGCTGCGATAAGCTAAAAGTTTCTCCTCATCTTCTTTTGGGTGCTGATCTCATCATCTTAGGGCAGCTAAGATGAAATTTGGATCAACTTATTAGTTAACTTGGATCGCAGCCCAAAAATGTCACATGAAGAAATCAGTTTTTCCTTACGTTCATCATAGCATTGCACGATATCCTGAACAGCGTGGCTCTCTCGGACACCTGCTTGGTGGTATCAGTGGGCGGTATCTCCAAGTCCACCAGC
This sequence comes from Acrobasis suavella, assembly GCA_943193695.1. Taxonomy (NCBI): domain Eukaryota; kingdom Metazoa; phylum Arthropoda; class Insecta; order Lepidoptera; family Pyralidae; genus Acrobasis; species Acrobasis suavella. Next base: position 11,585,677 of record OW971948.1, read on the forward strand.
GACCTCTGCAGTGCCGCCCCATGCCGTGCCACGAGTTCGGAGCACGTGCGGAGGTCGTGGAACCTGGCCGCGAGCTCCCGCGCGATTCCCCCCGCGTCTTCGCCCTCCCCGTCTGTGCCACCCACCACTACGGCCCCGGAGGCCATCTGGTCTTCGTCATCGTCAGATTCTTGTGCTCTTCTGTTGAGTAAAGTATATTAAGAGAAAGGAATAGGCTACAAATATAGTGTTACCCTCTGAAACTCTATGTTATTATAATTGCTTTTGATACAAATATTAATTAATTTTGTGAGATAGATTTAAAAGTTCAATATTTTTGATTATTTTTATTGAGTGAATTCTTCATTAGGTACTAAAAACGTGACATTACGTTGTTGGGCATATGCACCATCAAACTAAAAGTAGAAAAATAAACCTGTCCTGAGAATTAGCTAGCACATTATACATCTCTGCTTCCGGATCAGCATAGAAAGCCAGAAATTGATTTTTACATTGTATTATAAATCTTGGCAATTTATTTACCCAATAATATTTTTTTATAATGTATTATGCAAAGTTGTACCTATTTACATGTAAGCGACATGAATGTTAGAGTGTGACAAGCTGTAGCAGTGAGGGTAAAGGTTATACAGCTCATAGTTAACTACTCAGCATGTACTATCTAATTAATGTTAAAATCTATTCTATTGTTGTTGTAAACATTACATGTCATTCTTCATGTTATGAATACCAATTTTGAAATTACAGAGCATTTATCATACAAGGTCTTTGGATTAATACAGGAAAGACTATGTTTTATTCAAATAATGACTGTAAACTGTGGCAGCATTATTTTGGTCTTCCCTAAGAGGCTGTGCACTGTATTTGTAGACCTTTATACTGGTATTTCGTTTATACTGGTGGCTGACAACATAAAACACGACACTTCAGGTATTGTTTGAATTTGGCACGAATTGGTTTGGGACATTAATTAAAACAAACACTTTTGAGACAAAAAATTTATAGTGTGTGTGTTTATGCATATGTGTCGACATCTCATTTATATGTAGACGAACGCACTGGGCGCCAATTATTCATTAGGATTAAGCTTACGGACACATACAGTAAATAGATGGAAGCTGCAAAAATATGAGGAAATTAGTACCTAGTTTACAAATAAAAATACTGCAATAAAAGAGTTAGTAGAGCAAGTGCAAGCCCTCAACCAGCACCTGTAAAACAACATGTTGGACTAACACTAACATAGCTTTCGCCTTAGCGAGCTCGAGCGCGGTCACCCAGCTCTGGCGCTCCACCTCGTCGTGCGCGCGGATGTGGAAGGTCTGCGTGCCCCCGTTGCTGATCACGAACGTGCACGAGTCCGCCGTGTGAATCAGCGCGCCCAACAGCGAGATCGTGCCGCGGCACGTGTGCGCCATCTCCGCTTGGTTTCTACAACCAAAGTTTCAAAGTTAATATTAGACAAGGCATTATTTAAAAAGTAAAAGCAGAATAAAAATGGAATCAAAAGGAGACCTTTTTCCCATGAACAGAGGTGTGAGACAAGAAGTTCCGCTATCTGCCAAACCGTTCAATGCTGTATTGGAACATATTTTTTGCAAACTTGAATGGAATGATTAAGGGGCTACCTGAATTTTTCGGGGTCCAGTGCTGCCCCTAGTTGAAAAAAATCATTTGAATAGAAATGGAGATATGATTAAACATTTGGCTTTGATATAGTCCTAGATAACCCTTCAAACTATTTTATGAACTACTGTTTATATTTTAAAGTGAGAACGTGTAACTTTTTATAGCATTTTTGCGAAAAACTTTTAGCAAAAATGCTATAAAAAGCTTCACGTTCTCACTTTAAAATATAAACAGTAGTTCATAAAGTGAAAATAAAATAGTTTGAAAGGTTATCCAGGGTTATATCAAAGCCAAATTTTAAATAATATCTCCTTTTTATTTCAAATGATTTATTTCAAATGGGGGCAACACTGGACCTCGAATAATTCAGGTAACCCCTTAAGGTCTCAACATTAATAATAGCCAGCTAAACCATCTAAGATTTGCAGATGATGTGGTCCCGTTAGAAGAAGATTCTATAAACCTAGCCTATTCTATAAAACTCATGATCAAAACTCTGATGGAAAAAAGCGCAGAAGTAGGACTTGAACTAAATGCAAATAAGACCAAGCTGATGACCAACTCTGAAGAAGTAAACATAGAAGTTCATGGAAACAACCTCGAATATGTGAATGAATGATTATATCTACTTAGGTCAAATCATCTCACCTTACAACTGAATGTCCAAGGAAGTAGATAAAAGAATTGCCTGTGGATGGAGTAAATACTGGTCCCTAAAAGAAATAATGAAGCACAAACATCTACCAATGCATATAAAAAAGAAAACCTTCAACACCTGCATCCTTCCCACCATGACTTACGGATGCGAAACTTGGGCTTTAACGGATATACATAGAGAAAGTTAGCTAAATGTTAAAAGGCCATAGAGCGAAGTATACTTGGAGTTAGACTGATGGACAAAATCAGACACTCAGCAATAAGACAGACTACCAAAGTAACAGACATAATGAGGCGTATTGACCACCTAAAATGGAGTTAGACTGGCCACATGCTAAGATGCGGAAAAAAACAAGTGACACTTTGGTAGCCAAGGAATGGGACAAGACGACAGGGCCACCCAACCACGCTCTGGAAAGACGACATCTGGCTAACCTTGGGGCCTTACCGGATTAGAGTGGCAGAATAGATCACAATGGAGAGAGCTGGAGGAGGCCTATGCCAAAAGGCACACCGAGCTGCGGGACATTATATAAAATGACGTTAAAAATGAAATCCACAATAGAAAGAAACTAAAAAGCTCGGAAACAAAAGTCTTTGTTATTATTGTGTTGGAACCCTTTTCAGCCATGGGTGACCCGGTCCTTTGAGGCATTCATGGGGCCAAAGTCAACATGAAGAGGGCTTTTAGTAGCTTTTTATCTAAAAAGTGAGATGGCTATGGAGGTCTATCCCTTAATTTACCATTGAGATGCACTAACAGTCCTCCACAGCTGCCGAACTATTGCCAGGGAGAGATTTACTTGGTTTGGGCTTTATGGATGGGATGTTAGTGGACCGGATAACTGGGTTATGGAGTGAGATACGGACATCTACCTTAAAATATCTTACAAAAATTTTAGATTGGTAGATGGTAACTTGCTGCTTGTTTGCTACACTGCCTATGGGCACCCTAACTAGCCATGAAAATGCGGCCAGGGCGCAACACAATGTGAGCAGCTAAGGGGGGCCAAGAGGTGCGGCTCCGGATTCACCATCACGGGGCTTACCCCCGAGAGCGAGTTTACCCGTTATTATGCCATTACGTGCAATAAACTTCCACCCTGGAGCATATGTTCAGCTCTTGCGACTCCTCTCTGGCCAGCCAGTTAAGGCAAGACAGAGGTAGGGGGTGTGTAACTGGGTGTATGTGCGTGTGTAAGCGCATGTGTGTATGGTCCCCCTGGAGGTAGGGTACGTGGTGTCGCCACTCACCATCAGCTCGCCACAAGCTGCCCTGCGTTGACTGACTGCACTGGGAATCCAGTGGGCGATGGGGTCGTCACGTCCCGACGCCTTTTTATTATTATTATGTTGTGGTTTATTTTTCTCAAGCCTTCTTAAGACATGGTGATTGAGCATTTGTGGGGCCTACTAATATTACTATTATTTAAAAAGAAAAACAAAATGCCCGACTTCTTTTTTATATTTCATGTCATTCTCGGAATTAAGGTGAATCTAATGACATAATCTACAGTGTACAGTTATAAAAATTGTTAGATTATACACTTCGATAATTTTAATATTTTGGGGTTGTTGTCTCTGCCTATCTGTGATCTCTTTTTGTAAATATCGTAAAAGGCAAGACTGAAGAATTAATTCTTTACACAATATTTTGTGCTACAACTGCATTCTAATTATGAACATGATGTCAGGCAGGCAGTTGGTTGTAAAACCAAAGCCAAATGTTTTCGATAAAACTTGAAAGCAACGGGCCACAACAAATAAGAATGTAATGGAAACTAGATATGATGAAGAGGCATTTCAATATATCAAAATTTTAAGGTGGTTGGAATGCAAAACCAAACTTTGCTTGATTTTCTAGTCTATTTTTTTATCAGTTTAACAAGCAAAATATTTTCTGGATACATTACCAACAATAACTTTATGTTTTTATCTTCATTAACAATGTCAATTATATAAGATCTATTTCCCATACAACAATGGTTTGACCTTGCAAGCCTATTATATGCTATAATGAACTCTCAATACATGCTTATTTCCTTTGCTGCTTCTACTCAAACACTTTTCTTATTGGCTCATAAGAAAATACTTTGGGTAAAGCCAAAGTGGTTAAATGTAACAGTGACCGATTATCACTTGATCTGAAGATAGAAAAATTTTACACTCTAGAGCAGTGTTTCCCAAACTTCTCGGGACCGAGACCCATCTACAAGAAAGTTTAAAGTTCGCGGCCCACCTTGTATCATGAAGACAAAAAAGCAGCGGTATGTTGCTGCCGCAGCATTTACGCGTTTATTCTTATCGTAAGTTCACCACCATACCATCATCATCAGCCTACTGACGTTCACTGCTGGACTTGGGCCTTTTCTAAAATTCGTCACCACACCCATTTCAATTAAGAAAAAATAAAAACTTCCAGTTGTAATATTTTTTTTAATTAATAAAATTATTTGACATGATATTTCAATGAGAATGAGAGGGATGCATTTGTTTTCAATTTTTTTCCATTACAGCTTTAGCGTCGACATCGATTTTAGTCACTTTTAATCGTAATGAGTTGATACGTCCAATCTATTTCGGTATTTAGTTTTTATATTAACCAAGGCTGAAAAACCCACTTCACATAAATATGAGGCAGTGAAGGGGAGGAGGACTTTCATTGCTTCGTCAAACAGGCAAGGATGGTTGTCAGCAACTGACAGCCAGAATTTCGTCAATTGCTTGCGATTAAAAGTATTTTTCAGTGTGGTATCTTCTGATAAATCGATAAGCTCTTCACTTGCTTTTGTTGACATTTCAGTTGGTATGTTGTCTTGAAATGGGTTACAAATCCAGTTCTTCGTGTCGAACTTCCTCATCTCTTCCCCGAAGTAGGCATCAAAGTTATTTTTCAACTGTGTTAAATGAGTGGAAATCGCAGACACTACATTGACACCTGGCTGTACTTCGTTTTCTATAATAAAAGTTTCAAATGTTTTGAAACAATTGTACTTGCCTTCCTCGATACATCTCAGCCACAACATAATTTTTTTCATGAACGCTCGAATTTTATCGTGCACTGCAAAAATATCAGATCCGTCTGATCCCCAGGACCCATCTAAAATCTACCCGCGACCCACCAGTGGGTCGCGACCCACACTTTGGGAAATACTGCTCTAGAGTGACAAAAATGATGCCATAATGCACATAAAAATAGATGATAAAATGTATGAATAATATAGAAGTGCACCATCAGTGTGCATATAAATTGCAAATAATATTACCTACAATATACCTTACCTTACCATACATTCAATCTCAATACACTTACTAATGAATAAAATGTCCTTCCTTGAATGAAAATTCCCATGAAAGGATATCATAACTTCCATCATCATATCAGCCAAAGGAAGTCCACTACTGAACATAACTAAGCCTCCCCCAATAATTTCCACAACAACTGATCGGAGGCCGCCTAAATCCAACGGTTTCCTGCAACTTTACTTATGTGGTCTGACTACCTTACAGGTGGGCAATCATCATTACCTTTAGGTATCTATTCTATAGCCAACCATTATATGAATATTTAGATCATTGGTTTTGAACTTTATTCAGAAGACAAGGTCAAATTTCAAACGGTCTAAAAGTACCTCTGTCCAGAAAGGAAAGGACTAATACATTAATGTCAATCCATATATATCTTCAATAAAATATTTCACAATCATTTGCAAATAAATAGAACTAATTTGAATTTTCTTAGCTATTATAAAATAAATATAGAACAGTAAAGGTTTCTGAAATTATAATTTCTGAAGTGCTTTTCCTTTGAGGACAATTAAAATCACTAGTAATAAAATTTCAGTTTAACACAGAAAATGTTGGTAGGTAGGTATTTAAACTCTTTTACATATGGTTATACTTTAGTACACATTAAAGTATTATTGTCATAGAATCTGCTGGTAATTACAGGTTTCTAAAATTATTATATAAAGTACTTAATGTCTTCAAATAACGAAGAACGAAAATTACTTGGTTCCAAGGTAGCATCGATCTAATTAGAATCTAAACACCTCCTATAAATAGGAGAAAAACATAGCTGCGTCATAGCGACACATATCGATACAGAAAATCGATGGTACACAATCAAAGCAAACAAGTTCTGGTGTTTCAACCACGGAATATGAAGAAATTTAATCATATAATATACAAGGACAATCAAGTTACAAACTGTATTTACCTGTAGTAAGATAACAATCCGTTTGATAGAACGAACCATCTTCGTTGATAACCCTTTAGATAATTGGTCCATTTAAACAGCCACCCTTTCTTCTCAGGATCACCAGCTATTGGCTGACCCTTAGGCACAATTGCATCGGACATTGTACTAAATTATATACCAAAAAGTAATGAGAAAACCATAATACAAGATCCCATTAGCCACGTCCGTCGTTCACCACCATTATCAAATCGTAGATAAAAAAGAAGGCAGGTAGGTAGATACAGAATACTATTTTCACGTTATGATAGTGACTGATAAATGACGTTTATGACGTTATGACATCCGTTTTGAGCACTACTTGTATATTTATCTTTGGTTTTGAGGCTACAGTTCACGCTTGGGCCGCACCTGCGCCTATCGGCACGGAACTTCGTGCTATTGCACGATATACGCAAATGTGACCGGCCGTTATCGGGTATCGCGCGGTTGGCGGTATATGAAAGGGTTTTACCGCGCTAACAATTCGCTCTGCGTGGTCAGACTAGCGTTGTTCATTTTGGCGCTTGTTTTCAACTTGTTCGAAACCGTGCTGGGCGACGGTGTCACGGTTGTTAATGCGTAAAAATGTAACGATAAAATGGTATTAGAATTTTTAGGTTTTTTTTTAAGTTTCAATACATGCATTATGTAATTGTTAGCACACATGTAAAAGTAAAGAAAGTCTTCGTCGTCGTCTATATTTATGCCTAGATGACGCTATCTTGGATTATTGCCTGATAGTTCGTGGAAGATAACAAAGCCGCTAATATGACCACTGCTTTATCGCGATCACTTTTTAGTGTACAAAACCACGGAACAAAGAAATAGGTGGAAGTGCCTTGGGCCTAAATTAATTAAAAAAAAGGAGACATCATTTAAAATTTTGTTTTGACCAGGCTCTAGATAACCCTTTAAACTATTTTATGAACTACTGTTTACAGTTTAAAGTGAGAACGTAAAGCTTTTCTACGCACAATTGCGAAAAACGGCCACTTCTGGCGTATGTGCGTAGAAAACCTTCACGTTCTTACCTTAAAATGTAAACAGTAGTTCATAAAATAGTTTAAAGTGTTATCTAGGGTCTGATCAAGGCCAAATTTTAAATGATATCTCCGTTTCCTTTTAAATGACTTATTTCAAATGGGGGCAGCACTGGACCCCAGAAAATTCAGGTAGCCCCTTAACCAATATATTATTTAAGAGTCCCGGAAAAGGACATAGGTTTACATCCCAAAAAAAGAGTGAAATGGTGAATCTTATTTTGCATACAAATGGAGACTTTTTCAAATTACTTATATTACACTAGCTTTAACCCGCGACTTCGTCCACGTAGAAGTCAAAAATGGTTCTAATAAGATTTTAATTGGTTTTTTTACGTTATTAATGTTGTGATAACATGAGTTCATCATCATCCTCCCGTATTCCCGGTTGCATCCTCAGCAGTAACGCTTCAGAGCCCGGGGTCCGCTACCTAACCAAGGAGATTTGACGAGGTTACTGGTTTTTACACAGAGCGACTGCCGTCTGACCTCCTCAACCCAAAGGGCAAACCAGAAACAAATCCTTGGATAGTTTGATGTTCAAACGCTAGGTGGCGTTTGGGACCCACAATTTTACGCGCCTTCCGAAACACGGAATCATCTTTCTTTTCAGATAATCAGGTGATTCAAACCTGCAATATCCTATCCAGACTGGAAACAACTTTTCACAAAGTATGCTTCCCAGTGGGAATCGAACCCATGACCTCCGTCTGACAAGGCGAACGCCTTGACCACTGGACCACGGAGGCAGTGATAACATATGAATTATTACGATAAAATGATTGAATACTTATAAAATATTTTTTTTTTATTATAACGTAGGAATTTAAAGGTCTAGCAGACCCGGCGAACCTCCCTCTCCCGCTCTCTCTCCCGTATTCTTTCCAATCCCGTTCCCATCATTTGCTAGACCGAGAGAGAGTGACGGAACGCTTCAAAATGGTTAAACTAATCTTGTTTCCCCATACAAACTTCGGACCCCCATTTCACCCCCTTAGAGGTTGAATTTAGAAAAATCCTGAAACACATACTTACTCATTTACCGTCAGGAGTACTCCTGCGAAGTTTCGAATAAAATAGTCTAACTAATCTTGTCACTCCATACAAACTTTGAACCCCCTTTGAACCTTATAAAAAACCTGTGTGCCAAATTTGGAGTCTCTAGACCCTGCGGTTTCAGCTGCACGTTGATCGATCAGTCTCTATCTATCTTTGTCAGCCATGTCTATGTCTATGTCGAAAATGGTTCTTATAGGGCTTTCCCTCTCCCTGTTCCCTGTTCATTATTCTATTAAAATTATACCTGAAATTTTGATTTATTTTATCGACAAAATCCGCATCCGACTCAACTGCATCACTAATCGAGTAGCGAGATTTCATCGACAAAATTAGTACATCACTAATCGAATAGCAAAATCTGTACATCACTAATCGAATAGCGACAACTTTCTTAACAAACTTTCTAGAACTACCTAGTTAATATGATCGTACCAGAATGATTTTCGTAAATTTCTTTAAGAAAATGCATGTTATTGTACTTAATGATGGAAAGAAACACCTGCATTGCTTTTAATTTTGTTCTTACTGCTGTTTTTACATACTAAAACACTACAACACAGCATATTTAGCGAAAAGATTGTTAGTCGGGCGGACAAAACTATCTCAACACGTGCTAGAATACGACTGATGTACGGAGTCGGTCGATCTTGTGTAGTTTTACCGGATTATGACACGCGCGCCACGCCCACTTGGCACTTCCATTGTACTTACAAAGTTTCGCCGCGCATTGCCTCGAGACGATTGATGCAGGTGCGGCCGAAGCATATGGCATTGGGGAATTTCGAAATTACAGCATGCATACACAGTAATTTTCAAAAGTGATCTACCTAAACATGATCATGATTTTGGACGCATAATATGTGAAAGAAACCCTTCATGGAGAAGCCGTTCCGAACTTCCGATTCATGCTGCTTTTTTATACATAGTGAAATTCTTAGAAAACTATAGACATATTTTCGATGTTTTCTGTGTAAAACAATATTGTTTTTAGCTGATACGACGGTTTCAAAAATACGGCCAAATGGTTTTTTGAGCTTTTTGAGCAATTTTTCTCAAAATTTTTGTAATCTACATTTTTTTTTGATTATTCTTTCAAAAGCGTGTTTTTAAAGTGTATGTAAAGTGATTACGATAAAGCTATGGTCATACTAGCGGCTTCGTTATTTTTCATGAACTATCAGGCAATACGTGTTTTAAATATGGACGACGACTTTCTTTACTTTTACGTGTGTGCTAACAATTACATAATGCATTTATTGAAACCTAGAAAGAAAAACCTAAAAATTTGAAACCATTTTATCGCACCACTCCATTTTTACGCATTAACAACCGTGGCACCGTCGCGTCGCACAGCACGCGTCTGAACAAGTTGAAAACAAACGCCAAAATGAATAACGCTAGTCCGACCACGCAGAGCAAATTGTTAGCGCACTAAAACCCTTTGATGTACCGACATCCACGCGATAACGAAGAAAAAACCTGAATGTTCGGGATAACGGCCGGTCCCATTCGCATGTATCGTGTAATAGCACGAAGCTTCGTGCCGATAGGTGCAGGTGCGGCCCAAGCATTAAAAATATTTAAATGGCCACGCCCCTTTAACTGACACACCGTGACCGGACCGCTCGAGCGCGCTCCCGGGTAGTGGAAAAGCGTGCCATCCAACTTCAGACGAAGTGGTAGCTAAAGTGCGCCCTCATTTGAAATAAATTGTTTAAAACTAAATAAGGTGATAATTCAAAATTTGATTTGTATAAATGTCTAGAAAGACCTTTAAACTAGTTTTAAAACTGTTTTTCGCCAAAAGTGGCCACTTTTGGTGAAAAACAGTTTTAAAACTAGACGGACTATTAGTAATAATTTCAAAGGTTACTCATAAAATAGTTTAAAGGTCTTTCTAGACATTTATACAAATCAAATTTTTAATTATCGCCTTATTTAATTTTAAACAATTTATTTCAAATGAGGGCGCACTTGAGCTACCACTTCGTCTTCATAATTATATTTTTGCGTTCACTGCTGCCGTCGTCGACCCGCCGCCGCCGCCGTGCCGGGTAGTGAAAAAACGCCCACGGCCAAAAGAGGAAAACGCCAATGAAGCCGGATTCAGCTCACAGAGTACTTTTGTATATACTGAAATGATTCAGCTGGAATGAATAATGGCTAAAAGGCGGACGCCCAAAGTCATAAAAATAATTTAAAAAAAGTTAAAAGACAACTGTCAAGTCAAGGCAAGGCATGAATTTGAATGAAACAACATGGTTGTATTCATTCGTAAATCAGGCATTTTGAGTTACGGGTTTGTAAAGCGAGTAATTGCTCAAGGTGAATCCTTTCCCTTTCATTCGTTTCCATAGCACGATATTGAACAAACAAATAAAATTCCTGACCTACATCTTACAAAATATAACTTGGTACGTTAATGTATTATGTTTCTGTATTTTTTTTTAACAAAAATATTTTTCAGTACATTCCCCTCATCTAAGTCCAAATCAACTAAACTACTGAATCAATGTATTATTGATAGTTTGCTTTACGAAGATATTTTATTTACATTGCTCTGAGTATGTATTTGTAGTTTTCTGCTAGTTCTACCCTAGAATATAATTAATGTAGATACCTCATATTTATTTAGGTTTAGTTGAACTGACCATACATGACTAACAGGCGGACTGTAGCCCTGAGCAGGGACGAGTGGAAGGAAAATCGGGAGACCTGTGCCCAACAGCGGGACACCAATATAAGATATATAAAAAAAAAAAAGTTGAATCCACTTATAAAATCAGTGTTTTACATTCGTTCTGATTGTGTGACTTTTTGCTTTAATCATTTAAAGAAGAAAAAGGCAATGAAAGTTTTAATCCTGGTCATGCATAAGACAACTCTGTTTTATTTTCAATCCTGTTTTTTTTCTAACATTTTTATTTTTTAGGACCAGTTTTAAGAAAAATGGGCAGTTCATTTTCAAGATCATATTCTCCAAACAGTGGTCAATGCAAAGATGTTTTGAATGAAAATCGTAAGACGTTTTTTTTATTTAATTTAGTAGTTTATTAAATTCATAGGTGTGGGTGTAATTTAGTAGAAACTTGATTGAATGATTAATTTTCTAGAAAAAATCACTTTGAGTAAAAATTATGCAGCAGTAAATAATTTTAGTGAAGTACCTTTTTCACTTCTCTCTTCCCAAATGCCTGCCATTTTGGGTCTTATAGCCCTGGGCTCTGTATACCTCGTGAGGGATAAAGACATGATTTTGCATCTGTACCGCTTCCTAAACGTTTATTGAAAGAGAGTGCTGTGATAAGTCTTCCTTAATGTCATTGTTTCCTGTTGTTTATGGTGCAATATGTTTTGTATTGTTGTACAAATGAAACTTAAACAAGAACATTTTTTATTTGTTTATAAAACAGGAGGAACAATATCCCGAATGGATTCTTCTAGTCAGTATGTTGAATCTATTGTGTGCGAAGAGGGAGACATGGAAGATAATGAGATGAAGGTGTTTGACATTGGTGAGGATGGAAAAGTCTTAGTGGTCAAGCAGAAAGGTGAATACAGTGCCGTTGGAACTAAATGCACCCACTATGGTGCTCCATTAGTCAACGGGGCATTGGGAGAAGGGAGGATTCGCTGTCCATGGCATGGAGCCTGCTTCAACATCAAGACAGGAGACATTGAAGATTTCCCTGGTTTCGATTCACTGCCTTGCTACCAAGTTACTGTTACTTCTCAGGGACAAGTCAAGGTGAGTGTTTAACCTTCATTTTACTCTGTTACATCTTTGCTTTAGTCAGAATCAGAACAGAACCAAGAGTTACAAGATTCCAAACACCTTCGAATCAGCTCACACACACTTCACATACTTATTTAAAATTGATTCCTAGTTACTGCCCATTCCCTTTGTCAAACTTTATCAATACTAGTATTAGTGCATCTATTTTTAATCCTTGACGCAAAAAGAGGGGTGTTTATGACGCCAATGTCTGGCTGTCTGTGTGTCTGTCTGTGGCTTCATACTCTCGAATGGATCGACCGAATTCGTAGCGTTTTTTTTACATGAAAAAAAAATACTTGCAGTGGTTTTTAGCTATGTTTGATGAAAATCGGTTAAGTCGTTCTAAAGTTATAGGGGGGTGAACGCTTAAGTCGTGTTTTTTATCTGCCTAGCAAGTCAGTTATGTACTAATTTGCCAAAGACCACTGCTGAGTGGTTCTCAAACATTCCTCATTTGGTTTCCTACAAGACAGTCTTAATCTGTTGCACCCAGGCGTGGCATAGTTCTTGTTGACATTGAGTGAGCTAATGTTTAAGTCATGCCCAACTTTATGGCTTGAGTCATTTTGTGAGAAACTTGGTTATCTTTACAAATATAGTTATAGATTCAATAAAGGATAAAGATGTTGTGTACATTAATTTTTTCCTATGTTGAAATTACGAGTTATACACATTCGACGACTTCCGTGGTGTAGTGGTCAACATGCTAGTCCACCACCCAGAGGTCCCGGGTTGGATCCCCGGTCAGGGCAAGTTGGAAACTGGCCTTTTTCAAATTGTCCTGGGTTTTAGATGTTCATCTATATATGTATTTGTCATTAAATATAGTGTTGTTGAGTTAGTATCCCATAACACAAGTCTCGAACTTACTTTGGGGCTAGCTCAATCAGTGTTATTTGTCCCTATATATTTATATTTATTTATTTATTTATGTACATGTATACCTTCTAGGAACTCTGCTAAATTAACGCATTTACTAGCGCTCATGCATGTTAAAGCTCGATCGGTCCGCCCTGGAATTTGTAACCAATGGTGACATAAAATATCTCAAGGTATTTTACCCCCGTACTTTGGAAGGCACGTTTTGCTGTTGCTATAGCTGTCATCATTAGATGGAAGTCGGCAAGCTGCTGCTATGTCAGATACTTTAAGGCAGCTAATAGATTAACCCTTTCACCGCGAGACTTTATATCAGTTGTCGTGCGCCCAGCGCGAGGGGTAGTAAATCTAAAATAAATACCTACAACCGAAAAGGGATGTGGATACTTCAGTTATGTGCAAAACGGGCATTTTTTTTTTTGTAGGAAATATCCGACGCTCGCGGAATGGGCACGACAATGTTTGTCGAATAAATCCGACGTTCGCGGTGAAAGGGTGAAGGCAGCTCATAAATTAACACTAGTTCATATCATATCTTCCATACAACCTATCTAAGTAAAGTAAGCTTCTAGTAATGGTAATAAACCACTTGACGATCTTGCCATAGCGTTCGAAGCAAATCATTTAAAGACGGTGAGAGAAGCAATAAGTCCTAACCCCTCCAAACGGACGTAACTATTTTATGTCCCAAATTGCCTAGCAAAAGAAAAACGTCGTGTTACTTTCTGCGTCGAGCCTGTAACTCATAGTTTCTTTCCAAAGTACCTGGGCGTGACGCTAGACCGATCATTTAATAACCGGACAAGTGCTAGTCGAAATCGCGCACGAAAGGTTCCGTAATCTATTAAAAATGACGTTTGTTGTAAATTCACTTAAAAAAATATTTAGCACTTTATATTAGGGTCAAATCAAACTGAATTCATAAGGAAAATCTTTATTTAAATTCAGTGTTTAGTCAATGGTAGAATGGTAGGTACCTATGTCAATTGTGAAGCATCATCACTTCGCACATGCTACATCATCCTTGTGTCCAAAAAATGCATGTAAATGACCATTACCGTGCAAATTGTGGTCTGAATCCGTTTGATAAATAATATGCTGTTTGTTGTTAAGGTTCCATATCCAAAGGGCAAAAACGGGACCTTTTACTAGACTCCGCTGTCCGTCCGTCCGTCCGTCTGTTTGTCTGTCACCTGGCTGTATCATAATAGCGTGATAGCTAGACAGTTGAAATTTTCACAGATGCTGCATTTTTGCTGCCGCTTTAACAACAAATACTAAAACTAAGTAAAAAAGCAGAATAAAATAAATATTTAAGTGGGTGTCCCATACAACAAACATGATTTGTATAGAGAATGGCACGGAACCCTACGTGCGCGAATCCGACTCGCACTCGGCCGGTTATTTTTCATTTGTTACTAATTTCGTACAAAACAGTTCAATCAAAAGTTGCACCCAGGCGTGGCATAGCTCATGTTGACATTGAGGTAATTTTGTAGTCATGCGCAGCTTTATAGCTTGAGTCATTTTGTGAGTAACTCGGTAATCTTCACGGGTATTTAGATTCCTTCGTTGAAATTACGAGTGATAGTTACCGACTTACATGTTTGTGTATTTTTATCAACGAGAAGATCGATCACCCGGCGAGAGAACGCATTCCTTAACATTTAAGAGTACTCGTACGTATTCGAACTTCTCCGTGCTTGCTTTGGTTTGGCGTTCTTCCCGACTTTCATCATTAAATGGCAGTCAGCGCTGTCCGGTACATTTAGGCAGCTCTTAAACGGTTGATCTAACACAGGATTTGCTTACACACTGAAGAAAAACATACAACCTTACCCAGTTTTCCCCTCATCTTAGGGTACTCCCGGTCCCGGTTGCATTTTTAGCCGAGTTGCTTCAGAACACCAGGTTCGTTTTACGACTTTGGGTATTGATTCGGACTTAATGTCAGAATGAAATTCACAAAGTATTCTGGATTTCCACCAGAATAGGTAGGACCTGCCTTAGTTTTGTTTAGTAACAATACAATCCATGCAGCGTAGTTCCTCGCAAACTTGCGAAAATACCTAATATTCAATCTACTTGTGAATCCTCCATATGATGACTAGGTACGAATTAGAGATCCGCGGCGCCGAAGGCATTGAACTGCTGTTCTTTAGTTTACGGGCGGTACGTGTCCTGCGTACCTCGCCTTTCTCCGCGCATGATGACGATATTTCGCCCAGATGCAAATAATGGAATCGATCTTCTGAATGAGCTGAATGCTAATGTGGTTTCGACCACGGTGTGCCTGGAATTATAATGTAAAGATCTGGCAGAAATTGCAACAAACCACATTTTCTTAGTGATAAGAAGTCGTTTTTTTACCTGTGCAATTGCATATCTCCGAATATAGGAACTTTATTGCGTATTCTGTTAATATACGTGGGATATGATCTTATCTTCAGCTCAACGAGTAACTACTTGTATAAGTTAAGTATCTTTTATCTATTACATTGTAAGACATAGGGTATGTTATGGTCTGGAGCAATCAAGTTAACTACGAGTTCCGTAGAATAATCCGCCGCTCACTGAATCTGTTTTGTGTATCCTACTATAAATCGTTGGTCCAGAGTAATAGGATGAAATTGAGCTCAGAGGCGAGCAAAATTAAACCATATCGCTAATTACATTGAGTTGATTGATATTTCTTTGAATTTCATTGCTGAGTAAGACTACGTACGTACGTTCTAGTACAATTTTCTCTCGTATAGGTAAACTCGTTACCCAGGGCCGTATTATCCATAAGGCGTATTAGGCAAAAGCCTGGGGGCCATGCATCGACTAGAGGCCGGGTGCATGTACAAAAAAAAAATCATCAAACGCAATTTTTTTTACAATTTGTATACTTTTCTTTTTTTCGATAATATTATTGCTTTTTTCGACGCGTGTCGTCAGTTCATAAAATACTTCATACATAGCAGAACATGTAAATATTGAAAAAAAAAATCCTTTTGTAATAGAAAAAATGTATTTTAAAAAGTAAAAAAGGGGAAAGTAAGGGCCCCGAAAATTGCATTGTCTAGGTCGAGTTGCGCGGCGCAACTTGCGCTGTTACGCGACGCAACTTGAGTCTCGTTTGTTTTGACCCTTACGCACCCTTGGGAAAAGAAAAGGGGGTGACAAATCGTATTCTACTATGCCGCTACCACATGGCATGTCATCATCATATTCTTAATAAGCCTTAATAAAAGCATTCGAAATGCCTGCAGATATACTATTTTATTATGGCATGTGTTCTGTCTGTTCACCTTGTAAACTCAGTAAAGCATGACGAATTTACGACACTCCTAGCTTCTTATCGCTGTGTATAATATTTTATTATTAATGATCTTTAAAACCTTTTGTAGTTTTTCCAATGAGCAATAGAGATAATAAAGATAAAGGCGTTTATGTTTATGATTTTATTATAGAACCAAGTTATTTAAATTAATTATTTTTTTTACAAAAAGAAACAACAACATTTCATTTTTTCAGGATTTTTTTCCATATCTTCAGAGTTCTTCATCATATCTTCACCAAATTAATATGAGATCAACTTGGTAGTTAAAGGCTTTCAAATAAAAAAAGAATCATTTAAATCGGTCCACCGTTGACGATGATATCGCGTAACATACATACAAAAAAAAACACATACGGTCGAATTGATAACCTCCTCCTTTTTTGAAGTCGGTTAAAAATAGCCATAGCTATCCTCAAACAAATTTAAGACGAAGTGGTAGCTAAAGTGGCGCCCTCATTTGAAATAAATTGTTTAAAACTAAATATGGTGATAATTCAAAATTTGATTTGTATAAATGTCTAGAAAGACCTTTAAACTATTTTATAAATAACCATTGAAAGTAATATTGGTTAACTAAACTGTTTTTCGCCAAAAGTGGCCACTTTTGGCGAAAAACAGTTTTAAAACTAGACGGACTATTAGTAATAATTTCAAAGGTTATTCATAAAATAGTTTAAAGGTCTTTCTAGACATTTATACAAATCAAATTTTGAATTATCACCATATTTAGTTTTAAACAATTTATTTCAAATGAGGGCGCCACTTTAGCTACCACTTCGTCTTAAACCATCTAACAATAACGTGTTTATGAGAACGGCAGCCCGTATTCTTTTTCTAAAAAAATATTGTGTTTGCTTTCTTGTATCTTAAACACCAAATTGTGGCCTAAATATTAATTTAAATTGCAAAGATTCAACAAATCAGCACAGCGAGCAGGCGACCTTGAATCGCCTTGACTTGACCGATTGTAAACGAGCGACGTAAAATATACCCACGTATTTTTACATCTACGGTCACCTATGAGTCAGTCCTGAACAAGTAGTCGTTAATGACTTGATTGCACCTTACCTACCTATTTCCAATATGATTGTGTACGTCATATTTATTTAAAAACATATTTTATCTATGTCTCTGATCTTAATTAATTCTTAGACAGAAATGTAAGAGGTAAATTTATTTATGCATTACACTAAGTATAATTTTGCATACTTTACTAGTAAATTTAGCATACATTGTACAAAACCAGGAAAGTCACTAGGCTATCCCGGATTTGTACAATGTATTTTTAATATGTGGTAACCTTCCTGGGAAAATCCTCTACATTTTGGTTAAAGTTGCATCAAAATCGGCGCAATAGTTTTGAATTTATCGGCGTATATCTTACTGTCTGTGCGCCGCGCTGTAGGATTTCATTTGTCATAATTTGGTATGGATAAATACTCGTATGGACTCGCATAATCGCGGGTGTCCTACACAAAAAAACTTAAAAGATACGCGTGGATTATGATATTTTCTAAAACTAACTATCCTCAACGTGCTCTACATTATTCTAGCGAAAGTATGCCATGACCGTGAGTTGAACCTTGAGTAGCTAACACAGCAACAAATCGTCGATCTGAGTTGTCTCAGCCATGTTGCCTACCGCTAAATATTTATGCCGTTCCGCTCAAACCTATTTTATTCGTATGTCCGGCGTCCGTACGTTAGTCCGGTAGCGCTAGCTAATTTTAAGGGTATAACTTACAAGAACTCTAGATATTCTTATTTCTTGCCTCTGAATAGAGTCGTATCTAAAGAGTTTATTATTTCGATTTGTGTCACTTTCGGGGTCTGCGTTTCGGGAAATTTATTGATTTGTGACTGTTTTATTTAATTCCATACTGAATCGACAAAATTGATTTAAAGTTGTAAAATGGAATAGTATTGTATCAAACGTAGCCAGACTAGTGTGCAAACCTATTTGTGTCACCCTTTGTCCACTGCAAACTGGCTAAGGGCCCATGTATAAAAACAGTACCAAAAAGATAATTAGTGTTGAAAAAAATAATACAACATATCAGTAACAACTAAATATACCCCTTGTATTCATTTGTGTCACATTAGTCCAGGGATTCTTATTTATTTTAATTATTTTGATTTTCCAAGCAAAATACGCTTCAAAAGAAAATTAGAATCATTAGAGTTTATATATTTAGTATCATAAATTCATAAAAGATTGACATTCTGAGTTTGTGTCACTTTCATCAACAAAATAAGTATAAAACACAAAAAAACATGTTTGCCCTTAAAGTAGACAAGTGATCGACGGCGCACGAAGGACGACGGCAACGTGTCCGGTGCGGGGGTTATGTTTTTGCACACTCTAGACTACGATATTTCATTCAATCTATGAAGAGATAGATTATAAATCCTAACTTATGTCAAATAACGGAATACTGGCTCATATTAGGTACTTAAATATATGTTACTCCGTAAGAAGTTCGTGACATAATCACTTTCATAAATACGAACTGCTTAAATACTTACAAACTATGCTAACAAACGGTTTACTCAACTGTGCTTAACTAGCTGGAGATAACGTCGTTTATCGTTATTACGGCATAGTGCGTATGGTACACGGTGTGGTGGCGCCTAGTATTATTACTTGTGACGAACAATAGGGTTCACACATTCCTACATAGGATGACAATAAATTGTAGTAAGTGAAAGTTATGTAATGTTGTATGGCAAAGAAACACTTGCAGTTATAAATATATAATGACAAATTATACAGAGTGCATTTGAAATAAGTAGCATTAATTTAACTTATTAACATACTCCCATAAAGGATATTTTGTACGGCAACAACACTGCAATTAATGCAGTAATTAAAAAGTATCAAAAAGTAAGAAAAATTACCAAAGTATCAAAACACTTGATTAGATTGAGATTGAGATTGAGACGCGCGCACGTATTGTGTATACTTACGAGCCGTGAGGTCATAGAACCCGCCGCACACAGCCAAGGACACAACTGAGCCACTGAGCGGGAGCGGGCGGCCGGCGTATAAAAGTAGACTTTAGAGTGGGTACGTGAATAAGGTTTAAAATCGAGTAGGGACGGGTGGAGTCACACGAACGCTTGAGAATGGTAGGTTATTCAAGGTTACGTTTGAAGTAGGAACGCATGTTAGTGTACTTCGGTGCGACGAAATTGATACTATTATAATTTATTTATTTTTTTGTAAGTTTTATGACGATTAGATTTTTTTATTTATTTATAATTGCAGTAATGGTATCTATCAAAGAGTTACACTCTTTGATAGATACCATTACTGCAATTACCGCATTTTTAGAGGATTTCTTTAATATGATAATGACGACTTTTGACTGAAGTTTTATTAGTCTTTAAATACTTTGTAATTGAGTTTGTATCATGGGTATAATAGATACTTAAAAGGCTGCCGACGAATTCAATTCCACCCTGTATAGACTGAGCTAGCCCCAAAGTAAGTTTTCAAACTTGTGTCATGCGATACTATCACAATGATACTATATTTTATTGACCGAGCAAATGAAGTGTCTCAGTTTCGAAATTGGCTAAAAATGCTTTTGTCCCTCTGTCAGTTTGTCTGTCCGCCTGTTCTCGCCTACAGGTCGCATCTCTCAACAGATTCTAGTGAAATTTTGTGAGAAGGTTTGAATATTATAAAGCATTTTCTTGTCGATTCAGGTTTTTGAAATTTTTCGAAACTAAAAAAAATGTTTTTCGGCCATTTCAAAAAAATTTGGTAGCGGGCCCCGGGCTCTGATTACCGCTGTGGATGGATGATGATTATTGTAGGTATTCCTACATGTTTTATGCAACTTAATTTCGCATTGGTCCTTAACTGTTTAAGTGTCCGGAAAGCGTCCACATATAATACATACAGTACTATATTTCAATTCCATTTTACTTTCAATTAAGTAAAGCATTAAGAAAGTATAAGATAAAAAACAAATTAAATGAAAATTGTCGTATTAAAAATCTGCAAGACTGCAGTTCATTTCGCAAGTATTTTTTTTTATTTTTACCATTACTAGCGATGGGCATCCACCCGGATATTTACCCAAGGTTGGGTATTTACCCGATGCGCACGGGGTAAATACCCGTATCTACTAGTTTGGGTGGGTAGATTGGGATATTTATTTAAAAATGAGTGGGAGTCTGCTAACTTTGTATATGAATGTGTGAAATGGTTATGCTATGTATTATTAAATAAATATATTGACATAGAATAAATATCAAAGATTAAAATCCCTAATGCTGTCCATATATACAGATTTCATCTTATTTTATTTCTGTTTGCTTATTATAACATATAATTGGGTCAAAAAACATTTTCCAGCAAAATAAATGAAAACTAACACCTGTCAATTTACGCGGCATATTTTTTGAGGGAAATATTATAACGAGTTGATAAGGGATCAAAGAAATCATCAATACGAATATATTTTGTTCGGGGACTAACCCTGAAATCAGTAGTTTTGGCTGTTTGATGAGCATTCATAAAAATTTACTCTACTTATACGTATGATGGTGCTCATATAAAGATATCGCATTTAATGTCTTTTTGCTTATTTTAACATATAATCAGGTGGACAAACACTTGCCAACAAAACATGTAAACTAAGACGTGTTAATTCGTATGTTATTCCCAAACAACGGGTAGATTCCGATAAATACCCGGCATATTATTTTGTGGGAAATGTTATAACAAGTTTACGGGGTATTTAAGAACTCGTCAATACGAATATTTTTTGTTTCGGGACCAACCCCGTAATCAGTAAATTTGGCTATTGTTTGAGCAGTAAAAAAAAATTACACTCCTTATATGTATGAGGATACTAATATATTGACATAGCATTTAATCTGTCTTTACTTATTTCAACATATAATCCGCTAGTTTCCAACAAGTCTAATTAGAAACTTTTTTCTAAACGTCAAAACAAACTTCGACTATGGGATTTGAATGAAATTGCACGGCGTGACGTCAGAGTTTCTTAGAGTCAAATAGCGCTCATATTATCTGTTTTTCTGCCATATTACATCTAAAATCACGTTGAAAATGGATATGATCAATGTCAAGTGACATTATTTTGTGACTTTTATTCTCTTATCAGTACAAAATATTTTTTTTTGACAAAGCCGATCAAGAGAATGGGCTAAAATGCGAACCATGTTCATGGGTGATGCGGCTAGCAACCCATCATTGTTTCGATTCCTAGGGTTCCATAGCAAACCCTTATAGTTTCGTCTTAATAAAAATACTATCTATCCCAGCCACTTCTGCTTCAGTAGAGAGATCTTTTTTTACTTTCGCCAAAATACATTAAAAAAAAAACAAATTGACGACAAACAGAGAGAGAGAGAGAGGAGAGTAAACTTACTATTTATATTCCCAAACAGAAACTTGTCAAGAAATTTACTAAATAACTTGATAGTAACATAGAAAAAATACTCAGAAAGTTACTGTATGGTAAGCTACTCAGTTACTTTCTCGAAACTTACTCGGTGAGTTACTAGGAAAGTTGCTGTATGGTAAGATACTCAGTAAGTTTCTTGAAACTTACTCGGTAAGTTACTAGTAATATTAGGAAAAAAATATTTACAATTATAATTTTGGTTGCATTTAAACTAGAGAAGTGGTAGAAGTCTTATCGGATCACTATAATCACAAATGAAATTTAAGAAAAAAAATTTTTTTTGATTATGTTATTCTCCGATGCATGGTTGAATGAAATCAGGAGGGGGTGGATGTCTGCTGCGCTACAGTTGGAGCCGGGAGGATTTTGGTGAGCCTTCAAGTGGTATTGTGTTAACAAAACTATTGTGGCTTACAAGTCGGCTGGTATAGGGTTGAGCTCCATAAAGTGCCTAGGGTGCCTAAAATCAGAAATCTGCTTTTTTATTTCAAGATTGCTGTTTCCATACAAAGGGTAAATTCGGATAAATATCCGGCAAACTATTTTGTGAGTAGTTTTGGCTCTTGGACGAGCAGTCAAAAATACTTCTCTATTTTTTATATGAAGGTAAGGCTCATACAAGTACGTTGACATCTCATTTAAGGTCTTATAATAAGTTAAAGCAGCCTATTTTCATTGTATGATTAGTATGGTGGTTTCATATATTTTAGCATCGCATATGACGTGTACCTGAATTTAAGCATATTATAGCACTAGTGATCTGCCGTTACCGGTAACATAATCGAGTCGAGTATTTTCCCAGTAACGTTACTGTTAACATTCCCAAAAAGTAGTAATATGAGCTAACATAGAAAAACAATTTTTTCAATATATTTCATTTGTGATTATCAGTGATACGATAAACTTCTACCACTTCTAGTTTAAATGCAACCAAAATTATAATTCTAAATATTATTTTACTAATATTACTAGTAACTTACCGAGTAAGTTTCGAGAAACTTACTGAGTAACTTACCATACAGTAACATTCTGGGTATTTTCTCTATGTTACTATCAAGTTATTAAGTAAATGTCTTGACAAGTTTCTGTTTGGGAATATAAAAAAGTAAGTATTCTCTCTCTCTCTGTTTGTCGTCAATTTGTTTCTTTTTTTGGATGTATGTTGGCGAAAGTAAAAAAGATCTCTCTTCTGAAGCAGAAGTAGTTGGGATAGATAGGATGTTTATTGTTTATTGTCCCAAACACGATTTAGAGAAAAGCGTTTCCTACCATGAAAGTGATAATTTGCCAAATTACAGCTTTCTAGTACTCATAGTCTCTGAGTAAAACCGCAGACAGGGACGACGAAACTATAAGGGTTTGCTATGGATCCCTAGGAATCGAAACAATGATGGGTTGCTCGCCGCATCACCTATTAACATGGTTGGTTCGCATTTTCGCCTATTCCCTCGAATGGCTTTTACGATCTGCACGGGAAGAGAAGCAGCTTGGAAGAGTGTACGTGCGCATTTTAAGAAATGTTACATAAATAAATTAACAAGACTAACAAGACGATATCTATTAAACAATATTACCAGCATTTGGGAATATTACCGGTAACAATAGAAACTTACTGGAAATATTCCCCTATAGTAAAGTACTGGTAACGGTAATTTAATGCGGGACATCACTAGTTTGCACGCGCTTTCCGACAGGTGTTGTGAAGAATTTACTTATAATATTTAATTTAATCTAAGATTCAAGATTCAAAGATTCAAAGATTCAAATGTTTATTCACTAATTAGACCTTAACAGGCACTTTTACACGTCAATAAGTATAATTTATGTTACGTGTAAAGTATATTAAAATTTAATTTTTTTTTAAAGAAAAGCTACAGATACCAGCGCTTCGTAACGACCACTGCTGAGAAGAAACGCCGAAAGAAACTCATTTTCACAGTATTGGTCGGCTACTCGCCAGAAGGGCTTTGTCATATTATTATTATTGTCTTTTAATTAATAAATACTTATAATATAATACAATGTTGACAAATTATAACATGTAATGCTTGCGAACAAGTAAACAAATATAAATTGCGTAGAAAAAAATAAAAAAATATTAAATAGTCAAAAAAGCGAAGCCCAGTTGACCAGTCCCTCCCGGCAGCACCCGTTAACGAGTTGACGTACGGATCAGCCATCGTTAAACTCAACCATATTAGAGGGAATCCAACGACCCGACCAGCGACGCCACCACCGGATTGGACATTTTAGTGAGCATGAAAAACCCGAACTCGCAGACCTTGTCAATAGAAAATATTAGTTATATGTTGGTCACCTATTGATCGCAGAGCATTTACATGTTTTTAAAGTAAGCTTATTATGGTAACATAAAATGCAGCTATTTTATGTTTCATGTGTGGAGTGTAATAGAAAATGTTTAGGAAGTATCCAAGCGTTTTTATCTCTTAAATAATTATTGATAGTATAGTACGCATTATTCAATAAAACTTTTTTAACATGTGTTTTAAATTTTGCCATTGGTAGGTTAACGATCGCGTCGGGAAGTTTATTAAATAATGTTATACCTAGACCTAAGAGTGACTTTCTAGTTTTAGCAAGTCGAAATTTAGGCGTATGAAGCTGATTTTTGTTGCGCGTATTATAACTGTGAACATCACTATTTTTCTTGAAATTATTTAACCTAGACTTAACAAAAAGAAGATTGTCGTAAATAAATTGAGATGTCACAGTAAGAATATTTATAGATTTAAATAACTCTCTTAAGGAATCGCGTGATTTTAGTCCGTAGATCGACCGAATTGCTCTCTTTTGTAGCACAGAGATAGCATGCATGTTAGCCGCTTTACCCCATAAGAGCAAGCCATATGACATTATGCTGTGAAAATAACTAAAATATACTAGCCTAGCAGTTTTCACGTTTTAGTGAAGTCTGACCCTCCTCACAGCATATGCTGCCGAACTAAGTTTCTTGGAAGTGGTCTCAATATGTTTATCCCATTTTAAGTTCCAGTCTACAGTTATGCCAAAAAATTTGGTGTTGGGTACCCGTTCTAGAACTTGGCCATTAAGACTCAAAGGTATGTGAGTATTGGGTTTATTCAATAGTGAAAAATTAACGCACTTTGTCTTTTGTGTGTTTAAGGCCAGATTATTAGTCGTGAACCAATCTACCCACCAAATGGGTAGATTGGGTATTTATATTTGCCCACCGCCCATCTTTACATTACTATTGCGTGTTCGATGTACCTTGCGTAATTTTATTCACAGCTTATTTTTACCCGACTGCCGAAGGAGGGAAATGTGTGTTACAAATTGCCTAATTTGTTTGTGAAAGTATGTCGGTAAGTAATTTTGTATGTATGTGGGTTTGTGCGTAAAATCTAAAAAGTGACTTAATATACAAGTGTGTATCCAAGTTTGAGAGGTTTTAATCTCCGAAAAAAAAAGAGGGGTATTATAAGTTTGACGCTAATGTCTTTCAGTCTATCCGTCTGTCTCTCTGTGTGCCTGTCTGTGGTATCTTAGCGCTCGAACAGATGGACCGATTTCAATGCGGCTCTGCGGTGGTTTATTTATTTAACTTTATTACATGAAATTGTAATTGATGGACTTAAGGCCGTAGGCCTTTTCCACCAGTCAACTTAAAGGTGGTGCTGACAGGTGGTGCAAAAACTCCAAAATTAAAAACTCTGAGCACTTATATTATAACAAAATACTAACCTACGTTACCACAGAATAATAAATAATATAATAATCGGTGGTTCTTAGCTATGATTGATAAACATCGGTTGGGCCGTTTTGTAGTTTACTTCAGTCAAATATTGGATGTTGCTACGGATATTCATTCTACTATACAGTTCCTCCACCCATCACTAAATGGCGTTTACATATGAAACTATTGAAAGTCAGGATTTTTTTAATATTCCTGGCAAATAAACTTGTGTTTGTGTGAATTGAGTATATGTACGTATACCTAAACAAGTTTGTATAGGTTCATTGTCAAATATAAACAGGAAGAACTGAATTTAATAGCTTGGTTGTATGAAACCCATGCTTATAATAAATAACCAAAATTGTGAACAACGTCCCTATTTTTTTAATGCCGATTGATACAGTCAACCATAACAATCAAATTTTTTAAATAAACATATCATTTTGTACAAATCTTACACAAGAAGATTCTCGCGTTCTCAGAAGCAGCACATAAGAACCTACTCGTGCTAAGGTTACAGTAGTGCCGGTCATCATCGTTAGGTAGAACAGACACACGGAGAAAAAACAATATACACCTTTACCTATAAATCAAACATACTTACTAACATAAAAGACACGTGAAAAAAATGATCCTTCTTTTGCAGTTGTTGCACACATAAGTACGTCATTCAAGGAACCTTTGTAAAAAACATGTTGGTCACTGACACATACGGAAAAAATAATAAAAATAATCAAAGTACTTCTAAATGAAGCTTTTGTTAGAACCTATAAAATAACAAGATATAAGTTTAAAAAACTAATACCCGACTACGCGAGTCATATGTTATATTATACTCTAAATTTATTGTATTTAACATTCATTATATACGTTTTTTGCATACAAATTAGTAGCTATGTTACCCGGACAATAATGACGAATCGATTATATGTATATGTATATTTTGTGAAAATTGAACAAACGATTTGGATGCTACGGGGAAACAGACATACATACACACCCACATACATAGACTGCTAAAATCACTACCCTTCCTCATGGCTTTGCCGTAGTCAGCTAAAAATCCAAAATAATTAGTAACGCGCGCTGCGGCCGGCACGGCGGACAGATACTGTGCCGGTATGCCACGCACACACCCGACCCCGCGCACCCATGCGTGCCCCCACGCTCGCCCTGTCTTCTCGCGCACTTCGAGTTTTGGCGCGGAAATATTTATTTTTTTTGAAATAATAAGATTGCCTGGATGGAGATGACACAAACTACGAATTGTGGTTTATCACACTACAATAATGAAAAAGACGAAACTCTAATAACACTAATAATCTTTTGTGTCTTTTACAGAGTATTGAATTAAAAAAATAAAATACAATAAGATATCGTGGATGAAATGTGACACAAAACATTTTGAAACACATATATTAGTGCTCTATGGCGTGTAATACCTATTTATAAAATTCTAATATTCTTAAAGAGCTATTTGAGCGAAATATCAAGTATTCGTGAAATGACACTGATCCTGTGGCCAGATGATGACACAAAAAGCTTTTTACATCAGACACCACGTAGTTATTGTCATGCAAGTGAAAAATTCATATCTAATTTTCTTTTCATCTCATAATGTTCGAAAAGGCAAATACCTAAATTTCTACCCAAGCAAACATCGAAGATGACACAACGTCATGTTTTAGGTTGGTCAAGGGGTCTAGAAACTATATGCGAAAAACCGAAATATCTAATATTCTTGAAACTTAAAAACCTAGCGCTACCGGACTAGTAATATCATTAGGAACGAACTTATTTATTATTGTATGACTTCTACGGCGACTTCTAACGTAGATTAGAGCTCGAGAGTAGGAGGACAACCGATCATTACAGTACGCAACTTGTGATGATACAATCTGTAATATTTTGATACAACGACTTGTAACATTCGTCTGACATAGTGGAATTATCTAAATGTTCGAAATTGAATCTTAAATGTTAATAGAATAGAGGCAGTACTGTAACGTATAATGCTCAAGATCGAATCTGAACTATTAAATTACAGGAGTGCTCGCGGTGAAGCAGCACACTGCTGTGACAGCACCTAAAGGTTGAACTAGTCGATACTTTTTCTATACAAACGGAGGGGATTTCCCCCACTGTTTGACATTGTACATTCAAAGTTTAACATGATATCGTTTTGTCTGGACGCATACAGAATAGTAAAATAAAAAGACAATAAAAAGTTACAAGCCTTCAATGATCAGTTTGCTTTTTTGCTTATTTTTACGCAACTTTCGGCTTAAATAGGTAATAAAACAAGTGTAAAATTTCTAAAACAAAGTCCACACAGCGACAGCTTATCGAAGATTTTAATTAACTTTATTTGTAATTAATGCAGTCGTTTTTACATAAAACCCCTTTTCCTAAAGGACTTTACGTATGTTTTTATGCGCTTGGTTTACCATGAATTATCGTGCATTTCACCTCACTGCTTAGCCCGAACACAATGTTAGGTGAGACAGCATGCTTTTAGGCCGCGCCCACCCGCCCACCTGTGAGTTCGGGCCCGCGATTAGTTCAACCTTAAGGCTCCAAGATATATAGTCAACTGTTAATTTTTGTTTTCAGGTTCGGGCAAAGGTCAGCGACTTGAAGTCAAACAAACGTATCAAAGAAAACGGTCCAATATGTCCATGCGACGCCAATAACGTCGTCATCGTGGGCGGCGGGCCGTCGGGCGCCACGTGCGCCGAGACCCTGCGCAGCGAAGGATACAAGGGACGCATCACACTCATCGCCAAGGAGAACTATTTACCTTACGACAGAATCAAAGTCTCCAAAATAGGCACTGTCACAGATATAGAGACGCTACAAGCCAGGACCGCGGAGTACTATCAAAACGCGAACATAGAAATAATAAAAGGCGTCGAAGCAACCAAAGTGGAACCTAAAGAAAGGTTAGTTCATCTAAAGGACGACACTAAACTCAGATATAGCGCTCTCTATTTGGCAACGGGCTCCAAACCGCGCATGCCAAACATACCGGGAATAAACTTGAGCAATGTTTTCACTGTCAGGAATTTTGAAGATGCCATGAACATCTTATCTAAACTTGGCGAGGAAAAAGATAAGGATGTAGTGGTTCTCGGCTTGAGTTTCATTGGACTAGAAACAGCCGCCTCCTGCTGCAGTAAGGCCAAGAGTATGACGGTGGTCGGCAAAGACTCTGCTCCGCTGGGGCAGATATTCGGAAATGACATCGGTAAAAGTTTGCGAAACCTGTTTGAAGAGAAGGGTGTCAGGTTCGAATTCAACACCACAATCGAAAAATGCAACGGTGAGAACGGAGTGATAAAGTCAGTAGAGTTAGCCAATGGAAGCACGCTGTCTGCTGACATTCTCATATTGGGCGTGGGAACGACGTTCTACACTGATTTCCTTAGAGATAGCGGTATCGCGCTACAGCCGAATGGTGCGGTTAGCGTGAACGATAAGCTAGAAACCAACATCAAAAATGTGTACGCGGGCGGTGATATAGCGTACGCCCCCGTGTTTGCTCACGATAACAAACATATGAGTATAGGACACGTAGGTTTGGCGCAGTACCACGGCAGGGTTGCTGCTCTGAACATAATGAAGAAAGAGACTCCCTTGCGCACCGTCCCGTATTTCTGGACCATGCTCTTTGGGAAATCTATTCGCTACGCGGGCTGCGGCAAGTCCGCCAACATCCTGGTGGACGGCGATATCGATGCGTTGAAATTCGTGGTTTTCTTTTTCGACGAGTCTGACAAAGTGATTGCAGTGGCTTCGTGCATGAGGGACCCGGTCGTGTCCCAATTTGCAGAGCTGATGTACCAAGGCAAATCTCTATACAAGAAGGATCTCAATAACGATATGTTTGGCTGGACCAAAACCATTCACTAACGTAATATAAGTAACGTCTTACAAAATATACTGAAACTATTTGAAGGGTACATTAAGTACATGATACTAATCAAGTCCACAAAGAACACGTATTACAAACTCGGATCAGCTGATCAAATTTTAATATGTTTCTTATGGAAATTAATTTAGTATCATGAACTGAATTTATAATAAAATAGTTCTAGTTTGTTTTGTTAGTCCTTCATTCATATTTTAAAAAATATGATTTGTTTGCGAAACCTATTTACATTGTCTCATATTGAAAAGAGAGATAAAGACAAAACACATTTTAACTTAAATATATTTAGCAAACAGTTTTTATTTTTATGGATAAGAGAGTAAAGTAAATGCGCAAAGAATTTCTTATAGAGAAAGATGTAAGTACAAAAGTATATATTTATAATATTAGAGTTTACATAACTTGTTTAATAAAAAAAAAAATCTTTTAACGAAATTCTATTAAAAACGATCGAAGCATCTAAGTAATAAGTATTTGCATTCAGTTATTTATATTTTAGTAAATTCAATTTATTATTGTAAAATCACAAAACTAACTGTGATATTTCATCTAATACATTTGAATTGCTTTAGAAAATATTTCAGATCTGTTAGATTTAAAAAAATCACAGTATTATTTATTTAGTTAGTCACATATATTTTATTATTGAATAAAGGATGATTCATTTTTATTCATATTAATATAAAAAGATATTTTGATTAAATATAAAAGATATTCGTTTAGCAAATTTGCTAGCATTATAAGGTGCATTGGGGTAATTCCGACAGAAATTTCTATGAGATGACTAGAGGTCTATGTGACAGTTAATTATTCAAAGTTATTTTTTATTTACTGTCATTATTGTTTAACCTATAGGTACTCAATAAGATGGTGTATTACTAATTAAAATTAGAATCTTAAACATGTTATTAGGTTCTTTAAATTAAGCATTTAAAATGTTAAGTCATATTTTTTTTGTATTGGGGTAATTACGAGCTATCTTGGGGTTATTCCGAAGTCATTCAAAAGTGATCCTTACTGCAAAACGACTTAAAGTTTACATTTATTTTTCAACCGTAATTACCCCTTACACAAAAAACCATCACATTTGTCATTAGTATAGCTAATCTAATTTTTTTCAACATTTTATTTCGGAATTACCCCGATAAAAGATTGTGGTTCTCAACATTTCAGTAAAATGACAAGGAGACGAGACCGTTTATTCCTGTTGTCCACCCCCCCTAATAATATAATAATAAAATAAACTTTGCTATAAAAATCGATATCTGAGGTTCCATGAGGTCTCTGAGATCGAATATGTTATAAAAGTGACCTAAGGTGGCCGCCATCTTGAACTTTAAGTTAAATAATGGATCGATTGCTTTGAAAATCGATATCTGAGGCTCCATAAGGTCATCTTAAGGCGGCCACTTTAGGTCACTTTAATAACATATTCGATCTCAGAAACCTCATGGAGCTTCAGATATCGATTTTCAAAGCAATCGATCCATTACTTAACTAAAAAGTTCAAGATGGCGGCCACTTTAGGTCAATTTTATAACATATTCGATCCCAAAGACCTCGGGGAGTCTCAGATATCGATTTTTATAGCAAATGTTCATTTCGCAACCATAATTAATGTCTTATCCTTTAGCAGAATCACCCGCTTATGGGGGTGGACAACTATTCCTGTTGGCCACCCCGTGGACATCGGAAATATTTGGCCACCCCCCGTGGACATTAAAGCTCTGCCTCATTTCATATAGGTCCTTCCTCTGATTTGGAATTTCTGAATAAAAATAAATCATTAAGGCGTAATCAACATTTATTTTAAAGAAATACTTAATACTTAACCGTTTTTGACTACTTGGTTAAGCACTTTTAGCACAAAATAATCTTTCTACATATAATTAAATCAGTACTTTTAAAACGTTACTTATCACCAAGATAGGAACTAACAGTCTCTTAAAAAATAATTCACAGTGAGAACTGACAAAAACTGGAGCTAAGCTCAATTATTTTTATCTACTTACTTTATGGCACGAACTTTTAATTAAACGCAGACTAGATAAAAAAAAACATGCTTAAGACATGGTCTAAAAGCCTTACTTAATTAATAAATTAAGCATATCACTTTGGTTTTTAATCAGTCAAAATAAATTGTATCTCCATCATTACATAAGTGATACTGTTTTTCATTATCTTTTTTTTGTATATCTATCTTCTTCACTATTAATGACTCGGTAACTACATCAATATCTTTTTTTTTTGTCATCATGAAGGTTAGCTGCTGCTGTGATCTCATCTTTTTTAAGAAGTTGATTGAAAAGCGCGTTTCTTCATGCATTGTTGTTACTGCTTCTATGAGCCCAATATAGTACCTCCATTTTTTTCTGATGAAATATCTGACAAGCACTGAATCATTCACTTTGTAAATTTCCTTCATGGTAGTGTCCTCTTCTTGAATTTCGTGTACTATGTCTTTATTTTCCAGGTCTTTTTCAATGTCGTCTCCGTTAGCTCTTACAATGTGTCGTATATCTGGTTTTTTTTTGTCTTCGTTATTCACTTGATTTTCTTTATCATTTAATTTGTAAACTTCCTTAAAGGCCAGGTCCACTTCTTGTTCATCTTGAACTATATCCATGCTTGTATGTTCTAGTGGCAATGGCTCATCCTTGTCATTTGTTGTTGAGTCTTGTCTTGTAGTCATATTTTTTCCTCTCATAAAAAGATCAACGCCGTCTTCGTTATCACTTTCATGACTTTTCTGTTCCTTTTCTTCGTCGTTTTTATTCGCTTTATTTTCTTTACCTTTACTTTTTTTGCCTACACCTTTACCTTTAGTAGAGAGGGGATTCGGATTTATGTTAGTCAGTATCTTGAGATCTGTTGAATTTTCATATCTTTTACTGTATTTCACATCTTTTGTCTTATTTTGTGACTTTTGTGTTTCTTGGTTTTCTTGAAAATATTCATCCATGGATTCTTCACAATCAAAAATATCAGAGTCACTGTGGTCGCTGATGATGTCTGATACACTAGTGATGCTTTCAAATGAAGGCTGGCGTTTTCTTTTCTTCTTATTATTTATGCCTGAGGGGCCTGGCTGGTCTTTTTGCGCTTGTGCTGTTCTATTTTTTTTGTTGATTGAACTCTCGTTTTTGGTTACTCTTGTCCCTTTTTTAAAATCATTTTTATTTGTTTTTGTTAGCTTTTTAGTCCCTTTGGTTTTTTCCCTTTCTTCCAAAATTTTTTTAGCCATGGTTGCAGTTATTACTTCAGCGCCTGTAGTAACACGTTTCCTTTTTGTCAAAGTAGTATCCTTTTTGTCCTGTTCGATTTTTCTTAGCACCAGTTCTTCAAATGTGCATGATCGTTGGGGTTGGGGTTGATTTAATGGTGCTTTGACGATGATTTGATTTGATATAATGTTTAATTTTGTTGAATTTTGTATTGACTTAGAATTCTTTAAACATGTGGGTAATTGAGTTGGCTGATTAGCTACAAATCTCAAAGTCTGGACATTGGACTTTGATATTTCAGACAGCAAGGTAACTTTGTCAGAGCTTGACTTGTCAAGAGCATCATAAGTCACCGTAAGATTGTTAAACAAATTTATACAAAAAGCAGTACAAATTTCTCTGAGTGACTTTGGGCTTACAGGGGCACGATGTGCTTCTGATATCTTTTTCTGGTATCTTTTATATGCATCTGGATCAAACTTTTCCACGGGTATCACTTGTGCATTGAATGGATAAATCCCAGCTTTTCTAAACCCGCTTTTGATTACATCGGGGCTTGTTTGTTGCCAAGTATCTGCTAGTGTTTGCGAGAAGATTTTTTTTGGCATTTTTGTGCCAACATTTCTACGCTGCCACTCTACCAGTTTGGCGTCCCATATAGATTTGAACGACTTAAATACTGCGAGGTCTAGAGGCTGCAGCAAATGAGACGTATGTGGCGGTAGTTTAAGTATCGTTATATTGTTTTCGATTGCTAGCTGCACAACTCCTATATTGACGTGGGTTGAGTGACCATCATAAATAACAAGGACCGGTCGCTCTTCTCCCAGATTTGGGATGAGTACATTTTTGAAATAATTTAAAAAAATTGTTGTTTCCATCCACCCTTTAGCACTGGTCGCATAAGCTACTTGAAAATCGTATTTAGCGGGGTCTTGCTCAGCCATCCATGTATCCCAAGTATCTTTCCCTTTGAAAACAATCAAAGGCGGCAACTTCTTGCCGCTGGCGTTTGCACCTGCCAACACGGTTGTGTTTTCCTTTCCACTTCCGTAAGTTGTTCTTGAACAAGGTTTGTTTATTTTACCAACAACTTTTGTTTTGGATGGATCCAGGCACATTGATGTTTCATCCAAGTTCCATATGGCCTGGGGTCTTTCAAAGAGATTCAAATCTTTTAAAGTATTTTGCAGTAAATCAAAATATTCAGCAATGACGAAAGGATCTGTCATTTTTTTTCTCACGTATTCTACAGACTGTGCTTTTTTGATAGACAATCCATGTCGTTTCCGAAAATTAATGAACCAGTCTGCACCTGGGACATTGTTTTTAAATGGCGTTGGAATTTCATTCAGCCGCACATATTCAGCGACAATCTCCATTATTTCAAGTCTTGAAAGTCCAAAACCCCATCTTTCCATGACTGTAATTGTTTCGGCTAATTCGTTTTCGTCTTCTAAAGGTAAAGCAGTTGGTCTACCTGCATTTGGCCTGAGATTTCCTGCACTTGCTTTAATGTGATCAAAAAGAGTCGTCATGGGAATATTGTACTGTTGCGCTGCACTATATTGCGTCATTTCGCCATTTTTTACTTTTTCGATGGCTTCAGCTAAATTTTGTGGAGTGTAGGTTTTAATCTTTGTTTTTACGTAAGTTCGGGGCATGGTGGGTCTGAAAAAAAAAACTTATTTTAATTATAAAGGGATAAATATCACTCCATAACTACACCACACCAAATTACTCAATATTATTTGCCAAAGATTACTTATAAGGTTTAGGTCACGCTTAAGTAAACTAAATCAGACATAATTTCAGTTTGTTTACATGTTGAGAACCAGTGCTAATTAGTATGAAAAAGCTATTTGGGGTAATTACGATATAAACGTAAATCGGAATAACCCCTGTGGGGTATTTCCGAAAAATAAATAAAACCACAGCTACGACGTTGTCTTCCTTTCACACATTCGCAAAAAACGATTATCTGTTATAAAAACAAACACTCATTTAAATAACTTACCAGAATTCCGAGAAAAATATGTTGGGGTTATTACGAATCAACGAAAATGGCGCGAAAAACACTTGCTTCAGAAAACTTGATGCTACGCACGTGTTGTTGACAATAATGACTCACGACAACTGACGCGGCCAGGACAATCAAGATGGCGGCTAGATTAGTGTTGCCAACAAGAAAATATCACTCAGAACGGTAGATTTTTTAAAATTTCGGAATATACCCGTTCTCAGAATTACCCCAATGCACCTTAGATATTCATTCCTCAATATTAGCATTTGCGCTATATGTTGGAAAGTTTGAAAAGAAAAAGTATAAAGTCTAGTAAAGTGGCAAAAGTGCAAGATTGGATGCTTCTGTGTGTTCTGTGGTAGATAATTGAACTATATTTACATTGCAGTGTCCACATTGTCATAGCTATTGCAGAAAAAAATGTAATCTCTATTCTTTGTTGTTATTATACTCGTAAAAACGAATGTTAATGTTGTTAAAGTATTTAAATTTAAAGTATTTTTTATGTGATTATGAATGTGATATATGTCGTAAATTTTTTTTCCGAATAAAAGATGTGTAAGATTGTACATAAATCTCTTTATTTTAGAAAAAATTCCTTATTTTCTGCCATTGATGAAACCTTTCTGAAATTAGCTACTAACTCATGGGAAACAAACTGATTTCAAATCTTTTGATATGAACTCTATTTGTACTTCAATA
Source organism: Acrobasis suavella (assembly GCA_943193695.1). NCBI lineage: Eukaryota > Metazoa > Arthropoda > Insecta > Lepidoptera > Pyralidae > Acrobasis > Acrobasis suavella. The sequence goes on from OW971948.1 coordinate 11,621,323, forward strand.
TTTATTTGTTTCTAAGCTAATATAACATAATCTATATCTTCATCAGGCCAAAAACTGGCTAGGTGTAGGTATAGATTGATTAGAGTGCACCTGGTGCGCTCTGCAGTATGGAGCTAAGCGGCCACTCCTAACTTATTCATAGACATAAGGTTGAATTTTTGAAAATTTACTCTGAGAAAAGCTAGAGATAATTTGATATGAACCGTCGCTTCTCAGACGTAAGGTATATTTTGGCTTGTTCAGTGCATGCTAGGCTAATAAGTCAAAAGTCATATGCACGGTGTGCATACTAAATGGGACTTTAGTATGCTGTAACTGGGCTTAACTTTGCAAAATTTTTATCATTGTGATTCTTCTTTAGGTACCTTGTATTATTAAATACAGTAATACTTTTCCATACTGTAGTAAAGTTAAGAATTATGTGACTTCACAAAGAATAACATCATTAGATAGCCAGGACATACTGATTCCTAGCTACAGGGGGACATATGGTAACACAAATCTAGATCCATAACTCATTCAATTGATCTTCACAATTGAAAACTTAATTTTAGCCTCATCTACAATTAAATGTATTTTATGTCTCCCTGAGCAGAAAGTGATGTTTTACTCCGTCTGCTCATAAGTAGCTACCTCGAGGCTGAAGTATACACAGGTAGACATATTGCACTCATAAATCAGGAGTTGATAAAGAAAACCTCATCAATTAAATTTAAATTCTGTAATCTAAGATGTTTCTTATTACTTCTCTCTAGATGTAATCTATCCAACAAGATGAGGACAAAACCAGTTCACAACAAAGATCTGTAATGATCATAAAACAATTTATTTATCCCATCCCTCAGATACCCTTAAGTGTTGCAATCTCTCATATAATGTGACATCTTCTTTGAAGATTCTTCTTGTGATGTTTTCAAACTTTTGTATCCTTTGCTCAGGTTTTCCCAAAGCTTTGGCGTGACCAGAACTTTCAGCCTGAAATGGAACAATTTTTTTTAGATACAATTTAGGATGGAGAGGAAACAGAAGACCAAGAAGGTTGTTCATGGATGAAGTAATAGACAGAATTTGTGTCGTTCGAGACTTGGAAAATACCCTACTAACAAGAACCTAGTTCTTATATTAACTGATGATGATTAAGTTAGATGGATATTTATTGGATCTGTTGGATATTAATATGTGAACATCGTCCATGAAAGGAATATTTACAGTAACACTCAGAGATAGCGTGCTTTAAACAATTGAATTGAATTGCTACTCAAGTGTGGGTCAGGTTTAATAGAAAGGTCCTCGCGTACCTACTCATGAAGGCACGTATTTCATTGAAACTATAGGTTATAGACACTTACCTCAGTAAGGTACGGGAATTTTAAATAAAACATATTTTGTTCTTCTATAGCAAAATCTTGCTTGATCTTATTTAAATGTTTTGCTTCGACTTTTTTAACCAACCGATCTTTACCACGAAATAAATGACCGTTTGGTAATCGATTACGTCGAAATAATATTGCTGTTAGTTTCATTTTGAGAATTTATGAGAAATCGGAATCGAAAGAGTACGTAACTACTGTGAGTGCAGGATATATTCTGTCCCAAAGAATTGTTCTGTCCACAGACGAATCAGATTCTGTCCACAGACGAAGTATGTAGTTCACAGAGATGTAGTTGATTCTGTCATAACTATCTAATTTGTGATTCTGTCTAATTTGTGTGTGAGTGAGGTTATGGGAGAATTGTCAATTTATTTGTCAAAATAGTTTATTTGGTCATAGTGACATTTGACAACTAACAAACAAGTAATGTTGACATCGTAAAAAAATTAAAGCCTATTTTACACAAGCTTAGTAATATGACCGAGATGGGTGGCGTCGACGAAAGAGGCCTATGCCCGGCAGTTGGCGGAAGAGGGGCTAAGATGATGATGATGACGATAGTATTATTCAGGGACCGGACAAGCCGTTCATTTGCTTAAGCCTTTGAAAGGCATTCCAATATTATTGGGTAACCAGTAAAGTTGCTCACCGAATCCTAACGCTATTCCATATGATATGACTAACACTTTCGTATGGGTTTTCCTTTAAACACTAAGCTGTTCATTTAACTAGTTTCACACCTCGCTTCCCCGGTCCCCGCTTCTGAATGTCCTGTATAATTATGATATGAACAAAGCGCTCGATCTAATCATTTATGGAAAGTTGGCAGACTTTCATACGCGTCTATCGTTTACTACTACTACTATTACTACTACTAACTGCCGCATTATCAATAGGTATAGGTACCTATAATAATGGATACGCCAAAAGAAAAAATGTTTAAAAGTGAGTACACTGTACAACATGCCTTTTAAAGTTTTAAGTACAAATAATCCGCGTAAAAAAATTGTATGTGATGTCGTTCTGAATAATAGCCGGAAAATACGATTTATACTTTGGTAACGTGGTTCCAACACGAAAATTTAGTGAGAGAAAAATATTGTGCATGGGCAGAAAGCTTATATTTGTGATAAAACTTAGGCCGAAAATATAATTTGTGCGTCTTTAGGGTTTCGACGTATTGAGTTTCCTGCTAACGAATAACTGGAGTAACTCTAAAAACATCGTATGTTCACCTGTAGAATAAACGTACACGTATGCTTTTGGTTTGTGCGTATTTGTAACTGAATAAGATTTAAGGCAATAAGTATTTATATTTTTCGAGTAACCGAGAATTTCTGAAAACACGAAAAATAATCGCAGCGTCTAAATGAAAACATTTATAACCTCTCTGATATCTGTATTCGGTCTTTTTTGAAATCTTTAATAACCATAAAAGTGTAGACGCATGTAGCGTTACCGAATAATATTACTAAAAGTCAAAACGACAGTGTCATAACTTTGAAGTCAACATAAAACAATCCGGCTCTACCCAAGACATGTTGGTGTAAACCAAAAGCCAGATTGTTTAGTCAAATAATACGTAAAAAGTTTTCAGTGCAGAATATATTGATGTAAATAAAAACTAAAACATGTAAACAACGGTTTGAAAAAATAAAAAAAGAAACGGATCCCTCAATCAAAAAATGGTGTTCACAAGCTCACAATATTTTTAAAAGATCTATTCAAGTTTCAACAATATCCTACACGATGATTAGGCAAGAACAAAAAATTACATGTGTGAAAGATACCCAATTGTTTTTTCAAGTACTTATAGTTTCTGAGTTTAACCACGGATGGACAAACAGACAGACGGATATGGCAAAACTATATAGGTTCCTTGTTTACTACGAAACCCTAAAGAGCAAATGGAAAATTACGGACCAATCAGTCTTATGTCCATCATTTATAAAGAATTCTCCAAAATAATCTTAGATCGAATAAACCCTCCCCTATAAGAAAACCAGACCATTGAACAACCTAGCTTCAGAAAAAAACTTTGCCACAACCGACCAGACACATGCAGTCAAACAAATTATAGAAAAATGAGACGAATACAATCAGCCTCTATATGTGGCCTTCATTGACCAATATACAAAAGCATTTAACAGCATTACCCACGAAAAAGTATGGGAAAGTTTAGAGAAACCGAGAATCCTCAAAGTCTACATAAACATTATTGAAAACATATATACCACAACCAAAGCAAGAAAAAATAGAAAGACGATTCTGACAACGTTTCCCTACTATCCCCCAAGCTGTTGTCCGCAGTTACTGAAAATATTTTTAGTCAGCTGGACTGGGAACAATTTGGACTTAATATCAATAGAAAAAGGCTTAACCATCTAAGGTCAGCTGGATTGGGAAATTTGGAAACCATTGGGACTTAAAATTAGTGGGAAAAGGCTAAACCATCTTAGGTTCGCAGACGATATCATGCTATTTTAAGAAAATACACGAACACAAAGAAGAAAGTAAAAAACTGGGACTCACTATGAACATACAGAAAACAAAGCTTCTAAAAAACTCATAAATCAAAGTGAATGATCAGCCTCTTGAAAATGTAAAAGAATATGTTTATATGGGCCAGCTAATAACAGACAGTGACATGAACTCAAAAGAGGTAGAAAGACCAATAATAAATGGCTGGTAAAGCTATCGGGCATATAAAGAAATTATAAAATCCCTAGACCTGTCCATAGAAATAAAACGTAGTGTTCAACACCTGCATTCTACCTTACCTGCCTGACATATGGCTGTGAAATATAGGTACTCTCAAAGCACCAAAGGGATATGCTAGAATACTGTCAAAGAGCCATGAAGGGGAGCATGTTAAGCATAAATATGCAACACAACGATAAGGCAAAAGAACAGGAGCTGTAGACATACTTTCTAAGATAAACCAACCAAAGTAGAGATGGGTGGGCCATATGCTGCCTAGTAATCAGGAAAACTGGAGCAAAATCTTAACTCACTGGTATCCTAGAGATCCAAAGAAAAACATAGGAAGACGAGCTGAAACTCACAGTTGACCCTAACTGGAGAAGAGTTTACAGACTTAGGAAGCAGTGGAAACGTTTGAAGGAGGCCTTTGACAAGAAGCAAACTATAATTACAACCTTAGAAGGTGACTGTGTTTTTCCATTCTAAAAACCATTCGTTTAGTGACTCCGCGTTTGAAAAATGGCACCACTGTTACGAATTAGGATGCGAGTAAGAATAGTGTAATCTCTGGCTACCTTGTAAGGATGCTAAGTAGAGTCTACAAATCGGATAGTGTAATAACCCCTTAAGCTAAAAATAGTATGCAATATCAAAATCCTTTCAGACAGAACGATAGTAGCGCGTGTTTGAACATCCTCTCGACAACTACGCGAGCGCACGCGCCACTGCTCGAAAATTTACAAAAACGCGCGCATCGGCGCGGGTATGTTTGGTCTGGCTGCGGCCACAGGCAGATACGAATTTCGAATATCCGCGAGACTGTTTGAACATGTGCGAGTGCGAGACTGTTCGAGTATCCGCAAGCTATTCGCGCGTAGTGTGAATGGCGGCCAAGAACATGCACGAACAAAAGAAACCATTTTTCCGCCTAGTCTGAGCTGACCCTTAGTAAGTAAACGTTGCTTGATGTTTTTAATTAGGTACTTTTATCTTAAGAGGTGATTCAGTCCATCATTTTTAAAGATTTTTAGAATAAATGTAAATTGAAATACGAAAAAAATATTCCCATTGCAACTGTATCACGTGATTACTTCCATATTTTTGAAAACCTTATATTTTTTCGTATTACGGTATATATTTATTACTTTTCCTATTAAAGATATATAGAGATACAAAAAAAACATGTATAGTCCAAATGATGAATTGAACCACCCCTTAAAAAATTATGTACGTAATAAAACGGACATTGTGTACAAAACATTCCAAGCTAAAAATAAAAAACACTATATTGACTAAACACAAACTTTTTCTTTAGACTCAGAAATCTTGGGTTGAGCCGGTTTGTTATATGTCGACGTCAAAGTTATGACACCGTCGTTTTGACTTTTAGTAATATTACTCGGTAACGCATGTTTCTACACTTTTGAAACTTTATGGTTTAATAGGCGTCAAGACCGAATACAGTCTGTTTTCAGCAATAAACAAGTTTTATCATACAGGCGCTGCAATATCGCTTTTTCAAAAATGCGGTTTTATTCGAAAAATATACATTTTTTTCTTTAATCTTATTCAGTCATAAATACAAACAAATGAAGAGTTACTCGTGTGTGTTTATTTTATAGGCGAACATACAATGGTTTTAGAGATACATGAAAAAGGTGACTCCAGCAAGAAATTCGATACCTCAAAAACCCGAAGATGCAAAAATTTTATTTATGACCCAAAAAAAAAGCTCTCTGCCCATGCACAAAATTTCTCCCTTTGATCATTCTTTTAAAAATTTGTTGCTGGAAAAACCTTACCCGGAATTCATTTATTTTGTTATTTTTTCCAAAACAACAACACGCACAATTTTTATATGTGATGGACGTACATAGCAGATTTATCTATCACTAATTAAACGATCTACTCATACCACTCTAGGAGATACTTTTCTGGTAGGGCAACGTTCTTAAAGTACAGTATTTAACTTACAATGTTTAACTACTTTTAAACTACAGCGTTGCATAATTATGAAAAAAAAATTGTTAACGGGAATAATTCTAGCGTAACACCGTATGCATTTTTTTAAAATTCAGCTCATGTGTTTAATAGGTTCTTATATTAATTATATTACATCTACTGTTTTAGCGTAATTTAATTCATCTTGACATGTAAGTAATATTGGTCTCACAGTTAAAAGTATGCATAAAAAAAATGGACGGTCAAAACACGACAAATTCAATCTTATTAAATAATAACGCACCGCACGCGGTAAATTGTAAGGTATTGCTATTATTCTAATTTGAACCATATGGCTTTTACTTACGGCATTCATTAAACTGCAATACATAGCAGGCGTTTGGTAGTATCGACCATATGTCAAACCAACCAATTGTTACCGAGAAAAACCTTCCCTAATCTGGTAATAACAAAGATGAAATTTGCTTGAGATCTGATCGGCTAACCCCTTTATAAGGCTTTCGCTACGAAAGGGTTTGATAAGCTTTTAAATGGAAACACCTTAAAACCCAATCAAAGGGATATTCTATCGAAATAGCGCTTAAAAAGCAAACTGAACTCTAGGATTTAATTTAGCTCGCGTCAAAACTTAGAACTCAGAACAGCTCCTCACTTTTTTGAAATACCTAGACATTCATTGTAATGTAAGCCAATTCCATTCTTATTACTCTATATTAGATTTTTCCCTCAGAAGTGGTCGCTCGAGCTATATATCAAACAGTGAATTATGCAATCCAACTGAGACATCATCATAAAAAAGAACCGTTTTGAGTAAAAATAAAAAAGAAGATGGGTGGGTGTCGTCATGTCATGTCGCGTCTTTGTCGTTCGTTGTGGAATTCGTTGACGCCGTGGTACTATTTTTCAAATGCGGAGTCATTACGGTTTTTTGTATGGAAAAACCAATCGTTTAGGTGACTCTGTGTTTCAGAAATGGCACATCCGGTAGAAACGAATTCCCTTATAGCAAAATTAAGGGAATCGATTGGATTAGGTCGCTCGGGGAGAGGAGGGGCTCGGGTGTTTAAAAAATCAAAGTTCCTTTTACTTATGTTTGATGTAGGATTGGTAGCACTGTCCTTTTTTGCATAAACGTCGACGTAGGCGATACGAAATTAGGGTACAGTATAAGATTTTACTTTAATGTGAATTCAGTAAAAAAAAACGATTTTGTTGTATTGTATTGTTTTGTATGGCATGTCTCGCTCGACTCACACTCGTTGTGTAAATTATTGAGATTTGAGAATATACTTTTACTCCCTTTCACCTTAATGGATGATCCTTTAAATTAAATCTAATTCAACTGGCCTAGTGTAAGCTTGACTTAAGTTACTAAGCTCGTGTAAAAGTGAACCAAAAATGACAGTATGGCTGTCGATCGAGCGTAGGGTAGAGGTGTTTTCTCGTAAATAAATTGTGAAAAATCAATTAATCTAATGTATTTTAACATTATTATGTTTAGTTAGATTATATTTATAAGTATGAAGTCCTAGGATTAATAATATTGCGTTGTTTGGAACAGTCCTCGCAATTGGTGAGTATAGTTGTTGGTACAAAAATAATTAAGCTACTTTGATAATTGTATTTAGGAGCTTTCTGTAAATAATTACTTTGATTAATATGCACTATAGACAAAATTCGTCAACGTTGCTTATTACGGGTGGATGATCCTGGGTCCCTTCCGCTATTATTTTCAGTCAGACAATGTGTCCATTTCGGTACCCTTTCACTTGTTTGCTCTACTTATTTTGAACTTGATTTTGTAGTTTTCTTTTTTACATGATGGCTATATTGTAAATATTTCGTCGCCAGCTGTATGTTGTATCTGTTATATGAGTAGGTACCATTTTATTTTATTAAAAATATTATTTCTTGTACTTACATCTATAAGTGGGTAACATCTATAAGTTACCAAGTTTTTATTTTGTTACCAACAAAAATATTCTTCGATTAAAAATTATTAAATCTCTAGTCAAGTGTTGTATGTAAACAAATGAAAGCAATGGTGCATAATCATAATTGATTGCAGTGAAGTTATCAGAGTATTGACCTCTTATCCATTATCAAGCTGGTTACTTAACTAGGAGTGGTTGCTTGCTTTGTGGGGTAAGCAAACACAAACAACATAAGTTTGATTATCAGTTGATTGATATGTAGGAAATTGAAATTAAGAATAGGTTGCCTGAAAAAGAACACTTACTGTATGTAATATTTTATGTATAGCTGCTATGAGTATTGCTTAGTGGGAGTTACACATAATATTACAGGCCTGCTCTACAGAGCCCTATAGCTCTGGTCTAAAGTGAGAAAAGTTGCTGGCTTTTAAACATACTAAAAAATATTGACTCATAAGTTCATTGAAGTTATGAGTCAAAATCTTTTAAAAAAATCACTCATAAATAAATTACATACAGTATTTTTTGGAACACTTACAATTTAAAATTGTTACTGCTGATATGTGTCCTTCAAAGTATTATTTAACCCAGTACTACCATACTGTTACTGTTATATCTTTGTTGTAGTTTGCTATGCAAATTTCAATGTAATCATTACTTCCTCTCAAGATTTTTGTGTTATCTTAAATATGATTTACTTCAGTACTCAAACTAAAAAATGAAATAAATTTGGCATCTTGAATGTCTTAGAATCTTAGAAAAAAGATTTACTTTGGTCTAAATCTTTCAAGACCTACTGAAAATCGTCCAGTCTTGCTATCTAGATTTATGATTACTTTTCATCAGATCATTTTTCAGATCACAATATAAGTAATCCATCCACTTGGCTTTCATTTTGGCTATTGTAAAAATCTCACGAACTATGTGATTGTTTTGAGTAAAATTTTCACAGCTTCAATATGATGATGACACCAAATGTTATAACATCTGCAGTGGCTTGCCCAATTTGTTATGAGATAAACTGCACTTGTTGTACTCGTACTGCCGATTTAGTGTCAGCTGCCAATGTCTCTTAGTATCATCTTTTATTCTACTAGCAGTAGACTTCCTGTTGGATTTAAATATATTTATTTTAATTAGACTAAAGTTCAACATAAAATGTTTGAGGAAATTACATGGTGGGAGAAAGTTGTGCTCTGAATATATATTTCTTTGTGAGATATTTTTGAATTTGTGCTGAGTTTTGTTACTTAATCCATTACTTATACTAGTGTTTTTTGGTATTTATTGTAAATGGAAGATTTGAAGCCTCCTGGTATGTCTATCTGTTTGTGCACAACAAATTCCTAAACTATATATAAAATCTTTTATTTTCTTGAGATATTTGTATCAGTACATTTTTCTTTCAATTTCATAATAGTTGTTACCGTCAGATCATTTACTTACTTAAGTTTATTGACGCATAATAAGTGCAAAGACGCATTTTATTCCATTTTTATTTAATTTTTCATACAGTTTTCATTCTTTTGGCGACCAAGAATCATCAGGAATAATGACTAGGTATAGAAATGTCGAATTTATAAAATTGAATTTATTTAAGAGGTTCATGTATAAACAAGTGCGAGTTGAACTCGCGTGGAGAGGGTTCCGTACAATTTCAAATCCTTACAGTAAGACGCGGGTTAATTACTACTAGCGCTTTCTAGTGGTGTTTCAGTGAACTATTTTCTGTAAGTGAACATATTATATTGAGTTTACCAAACATATCCTTATTTTTTTTTATTTCCTAATTTGTCGCCCGAAAATGACCCTTATTTAATAAATATTTACTTTGCATATCTGTGTTTGAGTCATAGGCCAAATTTCACCTAATTTGGTCCAGTAGATTCAGAGCATATTGACTGTGACAGAGGGACGCACGACTGATACTATTAGGGTTCCATTTGTTCATTTTTTATACGAAACCCTAAAACTAAATGAATAAGTATATTTATTTTAAGGTCATAAGTAAGTTGAGGTATTTCAACATTAATTTATATATTTTATGACAGATGCAAATATGTAAGTAAAGGTCAAATACCTAGGACAATTTGAAAAATCTCTTATTCCATCTTTAATTTGAATTGGCTTCATACTGTTGAATCATCACCATTGGACTTGTGTGTAATAAAGACTTTTTGTTCGTAGAGTGCTCAATACTCCCGGTACTTGGGTCCACTGGGGACGCGGCCACCAACTTGCGCGGTTGATCAAGTGGTCGGGCAAGATGGCGCAAGTCGGGGCGAACATGGAGTACCAGGAGTACAAGTGGGCTTACTCAATCATGGACTCTTCCAAGTAAGTTTTCTTTTAAATTTTAGAAATGGGTATGAAGGAATCAAGTTGGTTTGGGGTGGAGGAAGGGAGGAGCTCCACCTCCACTCGTCTTCGCTCTTAGCTAGATTATACATAAGTGTTCGCTCCTCTCTGCTTGTTGCTCCATAATACCACAAGATTAATATAAGTATAACATATAGAACAGGATGGAATCTCCTAAGGTCCTGTGCAATATGATATGAGTCCCCGTTCCTCGTCGTCACACCTCTCCCCCGTTCGAGCCTTGTAGAGGCGGCTGCGGGCTGCCGCAGCCGCCCGTTCAACATAGGGGAGAGGTGTGAGGACGGGGAACGGGGACTCATATCATATTGCACGGGACCTTAGGAGATTCCGTCCTGTATATAATACTTACACATATTCTGTGATAATACATAACTCGTTTAGGGAGAAAAGGAATGGGTACTGCGGTTTTACAAGCAAAGGGATCCTACAAGTGATATTGTTTTCCTTTTGAGGTACAGGACCCTAAAAATGATGCAAATATTCCAAAAATAATGACAAGCGTGTAGATTCATATGCATGCTACAGATTTAATAATGAAAATAATATATTAGACACAATAACAGACATAATACCTGCATAAACAAACTATTATCAGCTGATAGTATGTGAGTCACTTAGTGTCTTTTTCCTTCATATACAATTTTGGGCTGAAAAATTAATATAAAATACAACAATATAATATTAGCTACATTGTTGAATACAAAGGTTCATTCAAATGGTTTGCAGTACACCTACAAGCTATTTTATTACTACTACTTATGTGAAAATAATAATACTTAATTATATAAAAAACCAAAAATTCTAAATTCACACAGAACTTGTTAATATACTCTATGCTAAAAACAGTTTTGTATTCGCTATAAACATTAAAATCAACAGCTAAACTTTTATTATTAAAACTCAAATTATTTGAAGGATATGCTTTATACAAGGTAGATTTGAAATCGTTGGCATCCTTTTAAATATCAACTATTAACCATGTACTCTTCGAGTGAGCAGGATTTGATGATCTTGCACACTCTGTCGGGCCCTCGATAAAGTGTGTAAACAATTTGGGCAATCGTACTGTATTATTCATAACTTCTGTTATCAGACGCATGTTTTCAATCATAACAGTGTTGATGCTTTTGCTATATCACCTACCCACAGACCCTCTGGCAATGGCACGCCATCGCTGTTCGTAATCAGCTTTATGTAACGGTTACAACAATATAATTCTTATTGAAATCGAAAACCGTAAGCCGTTTCAATAACGTGTCGAATTATCAAATTGAAGTTTGATGCCAAATTAATGCAGGAAACTGGTGTAATTAGGTAGCTCTGTTATTAAATTAGTGGGAAGCACGGTGCTGCGGCGCTTGCGCATTTAGCCGTTTTAGAACTACTATTTCACGAATGTTACAGAGGTCTGACGCTCCAGTTGTAAATGTGTAAGCAAAAAAATAAATAAAAAATAAATGATTAAAATGGCATTGCTATTTCATCCTTCCTAACTTCCAATTTACGTCTCATCAGAATTGTAAAATTAACTGAATCAAAATTGTATCTTAAGACGAAGTGGTAGCTAAAGTGGCGCCCTCATTTGAAATAAATTGTTTAAAACTAAATATGGTGATAATTAAAAATTTGAATTGTATCAATGTCTAGAAAGACCTTTAAACTATTTTATGAATAACTTTTGAAATTATTACTTGGCACACTTTTGGCAAAAACCCGTTTTAAAACTAGACGGACTACCAATATTACTTTCAAAGGTTATTCATAAAATAGTTTAAAGGTCTTTCTAGACAGTGATACAAATCAAATTTGTAATTATCACCATATTTAGTTTTAAACAATTTATTTCAAATGAGGGCGCCACTTTAGCTACCACTTCGTCTTAAGGTCAGGCCTGTGTCACTCCCCGTTTAGGTATTGAAAATATACCTACATTCAAATTAAAACACGTGATGAAAAATTTCGCCACGAGTGGGATTCGAACCCGCGTCCCTCACGTTAACGCCCGCCATGAGTACATTACCAATCGTGCTACCGAGCACTTCTAAATAGTGAAGAGAATTAAGTTGAATATCACACTTCTAAATAGTGAGTCGTAGTGAAGAATAACGCATGCTATGTTTCATCATATTCATCATATGTTTTAATTTGGATAATAATACGAGCATTGTAATGCTGTTAAAAAACCAATAATTTATACCTACATTATTACTATACGCGCGGCTACCACTCCGGTGGGGTAAAATTCAGTTAAATGAATCGTTTGTCCAGAGTAATTGTCTGAATAAAATAGGCTTTCAATGAAAGTCTAGGTCTCTAAACGAAGAAGTGAGGACTTCTGACGCGAGCTAAATTAAACCATAGCGCTAACCACATTAAGTAGTTATTTATTTAAATTTCTTTTCTGAGTAAGATTTCTGTACGTGAGTACTAGTAGGTACTTATTCTGTGCTAAGGTAAAGAGAAACGTATTCACGTAGTAAGTACCTCGGATTAATTACGCTTTAAGTATGTAATTCTTCTAATAAAAGTTTCAAACAATTCATTACGCGAGCTTCATTTCCCAAAACATTGAATTTTAAAACTGCGTTGACACTGCGTTTGGGAACCCAATACGGCTCCGCCTAGCTTATAGCACCCCTCGCTCGACGTACTCCGTCACTAAATAAAAGTTATCAAGTGCCGCGGGTCATGACAAAAGTCAATCAATATCGGCTTGAAGTGACCTATCCTGCTAATGAGAAACAGCGCCGCTCCAATTAGTGGTTTAAATTCGACCAACTGCAAAAGATAATAGAGCGCACTTCACTTTGGCAAGTTTACCTCGATACATATATGAATAAAACCAATACGTACGTCATGTTGACTTTGCAATAAAATCCCCTTATAAATATAAAATAATAAAGGATTTTATAGGACGTGGTTTTGAGTCAAAAAATAAAGTAGAAATGTATTTGAATTTAGTAGGTACTTACTAGAGGTTTTCTGAATTAGGCTGAATGCAGGCCGCTTTTTAGCGAAAACTTTGAAATTCTTGAGAGGTCCAGTACTGGACGTCATGCGGCTGAAACGATGATGACGATCAGCTAGCAGCTGATCTGTATCTCTTGACTTGTCGATACATAAGTGAAGAGTTGTGATAATTTAAGTTGTCAATGACAGAAACCTATTAATATGGAGCCGAAGTGAAGTGACCTGGTAATGAACGGGCGCAGGCGGCGCCGCCGAAGCCGCGGGACGAGAGCCCAATTAGTGATTTAACTCGCCAGCCGAGAATAATGCCCTGATAAATATTAAGTGGTGACTGGTAGTCAACATATAGCTACCAGAAAGTACGAAATAAGTATATGTTATTATTTTCTATAGCTTAAAATAAATAACAAATCTAAATCACATACTTTACTCGTAGTTATCCGAGACACTTTTGACACCCCTTTAACTTCCATATGGCAGAAACTAGAGACCCATTTTTTTGTGACTATCGAGTCATCTGGACTCAACGCCGAGCATTTTATCGGACCTCGGGCTCCAAAGCAGCTTAAGATGCAACTGCGCATAGGCTATGACAACACAAAAATTTCGTCTTGTTCTGGTTGGGGCTCGAATCCATAAGTCTGGGGGGTTACTCCATAAAATAACACGTGAGTCGTACGATAGTGACGTCCTATTTTATATTAGTCTCAAGTTGCTTGACACTGAAACATGGATACGCAGTAACGTCCGTCTTGCGTACCGCTTTTGGAGAAATCCCCCTGTTCTTTCTTTAATAATATTACTTCTTAGCAGTACAGTGCCTTGCCTTTAACAAAGCTCTGAAATACAACCACTGAGAGCTGGCAGACCAACTCTTTTCACCTGTGTAGATACCATACTTTAAATAGGTACTAAAACTGACCATATTGTTGTTTTTTTTGCACCCATGCAGTGATTTGCGCTCATCATAACTCTGAAATGCAACCACTGAGAGCCGGCAGACCAACTTGTTACATCTGCGGATACGCCTACTTTGAACATGTACTAAAACTCTCAATTTCTCTGACCGTTTTTTTTTTCGCAACAATGAAGCCTCTTGTTCTCGCTTTAACTCGAAGTTGCAACCACTGAGAGCAGGAAGACCGACATCATTCACATTAGGGGACTACTTTACAAACCATAAAAGTAAATCTCACTGTATAATCGTTACGAAAAATCCCGTCACCTCTTACACTATAATGCTATAAATGTTAATCTCGTAATAAATAGATTGCGTCTCCAGGGATATGCATCCATGGTAGTGCTTCAAGTAACTTAAATTGACTGTATGAATCATAATGAGGATTAAGTTCGTTAACTTCATCACAAGGATGCGGGTGTTGAAACCTAACTCTCAATTAATAACTCCGCGCCTTTACTCCGGACAAGTAGGTACCTAACTAAAACTGCCTATCGACGACGTAATCTACAATATTAAATATAATTAAAAAAGAATTAAACTTGCATTAGTTTAATTAACAGCATATTTTATAAAATGCAATTAAAAATTAAATACTAATTTTCACTTATATACTTCATACTTTTTAGGGTTTCGTAGTAAACAAGGAACCCTTATTGTTACCGACGGAATCCAGTGCGGTATTATCTCCGAGTTCCTTCCGCTCAGCTGCTTCACAATGGACTGAAAATGAAACACTTCTTTCCCTTAGGCTTCTTTATTCCTTGGAGATCACAGTGACACTGAACGTTATTTTTAATCACTGATTGGTGCTGTAAGCTCATCTATCCTGTCCAAATCCAATAGAGGCTGAAT
Organism: Acrobasis suavella; assembly: GCA_943193695.1. Classification (NCBI taxonomy): domain Eukaryota; kingdom Metazoa; phylum Arthropoda; class Insecta; order Lepidoptera; family Pyralidae; genus Acrobasis; species Acrobasis suavella. Next base: position 11,636,457 of record OW971948.1, read on the forward strand.
GGCGATTTGCCTTATCCTGAGAATAAGTTTAAGTATAACATTGTCCATGTTGTTTGCCCAGGGTATCGGCGTGCCTGATCTCCATGCTGCTAATCGTGTACGGCAGTTTCCGTTCTCTAAACATGGAGCGCGAGGCTCGTGAGCGCGCCGAACGGGAGCGGGAGGCGTCCTTGCTCGGCGGGAACAAACCGACCACCACGTCCTGCAGTAATAATAGTAAGTGAAACATCTGTAAATGTGGTGCTTCTCTCGCCTCACCAATTCACGGTAAGGCAAGCGTGAAGCGTGACCACGCGACGTATTCTGCTATTTCTTTAGTACATATAGAGTTTGTAACAGAGATAGACTGAACACGTCACGTGGTCCCGCTCGACACAATTTACGCCCTAGGCTCATCTATTGTCATGCCCAACGTGTCCTAAGATCTTCAGACTGGACCGACTCGACCTCTTCCTTGGAACAGACAATGCAGAAGGGATTTTATATGTATGTAACGCGATATCTTTGCCACATGTGAAGTTGGTCCCATTTTACTCGTAGTTTGTGAAGATATGATAAAAAACTTTGTAGAGATATTGAAGAAATCCCCCTGAACGAAAACTAAGTTGGTTGTTCTTTTTTTTAAACAATTTTATTATATAAAGAAAAAACTGAATGAATGACTGACTGACTGACATATCAACGTACAGCCCAAACCGCTGGGTCTAGAGACTCCAAATATAGCACATAGGTTCCTTATGATGTCTGGTAGGTGCACTAACAAAAGATTTTTCAAAACTCACTCTCTAAGGGGGTGAAACACGGGTCCAAAGTTTGTATGGAGAAACACGATTAGTTATACCATTCTATATGAAACTTCACAGGAGTACTCCTGGCGGTATACCATTTTATATGAAACTTCGCAGGAGTACTCCTGGCGGTATACCATTTTATATGAAACTTCACAGGAGTACTCCTGGCGGTAAATGAGTAAGTACGTGGATTTTTCAAGACTCAACCCCTAACCAAAAATTGTATGAAGAAACAAATTTAGTTTGAACATTTTGAAGCGTTCCGTCGCTACCTCTCATTCTAGGGAGCGACTAACAGAAACGGGAACGGTAACAAAACCGGGGGCGGGAACGGGAACGGAACCGGGAGAGGTATAATAATGTTAAATTTTATCAGTATTCAATAATTTTAACATAATAATTCATTATGTTAATGTGTAAATTTAATAATTAAAAATGTTATATGTAACATCATTTATAACGAAAAAAGCCAATAAAAATCCTATTAGAACCATTTTCAACTTCTACGCGGACGAAGTCGCGGGTTAAGGCTAGTTATAATATGTACGACTAAAAAAGCTGTCTGTCCTGACGTTTTACTCTTTTGAACGATACATTTGACATTAGACCAAATTAAACTATGATATAATGATAAAATCCAATTTGAACAATACTATCGAATTTCAGACGTAATACAAGTCAGACTTGACAAGCAGTGTTTTTTTTTGGGTTCCGTTCCTAAAGTGTAAAAACCGGACCCTATTACTAAGACTCCACTGTCTGCCTGGCTATCACCATAACAAGGCTATATCTCATGAACCGTGATAGCAAGACAGTTGATATTTTCATAGATGATGTATTTCTGTTTCCGCTATAACAACAAATACTAATAATTGGCCAAGTGCGTGTCGGGCCACGCGCAGTATAGGGTTCCGTAGTTACAAACACTAACTTTGAGTTCATGCTACTAAAAACGTCTAAAAACTAATTTTCTATTGAATTTGTATGAAATTTTCCTTTTCCGAGTACATTTTATAAGTTGATCGCCTATAACTTTTTAATTTGTAAACTCTACTTAGCTCTAATAGTTTTCCTTTACATTTCGTTATAGGTATGTACTATAGTTGTGAATTTTATCAAGTGTCCATATATAACCGTTTAGCAGATAGAGGGGGGGGGGGGAGACTTAACTCTAACAAAAAAAATCACTTTAAAACCAAATATTTCAGAAACGGATCTCTAAATCCAAAAAAACTACTGACTAAACTGTTTACTACGGAACCCTAAAAATCGAATAAAATAAGTATTAAGTGGGGCTCCCATACAAAAAACGTGATTTTTTATTGATATTAGTAAGTAACCCTTCGTGCGCGATTCCGACTCGCTCTTAGCCGGTTTTTATGTTATTTTAAACTTATGGTGATTCGCATTGTGTGTGCGGTGCGACGAGTCGGAAAGAAGCCTTTCAGAAGATAGGCGATACGCCGGACGGTGCGGCTTATCTACCCTTGCAAACAATGTAGTTCCCGAGCCTAGTACGATCAAAAGCTGATTATGTTACCCCTCATGTGACATCACATTACAGTACTATAGTATAAGCTATTTACAGATAGTCGGTGATATAAGGTAAAAAATATAAAGACAATTAGCTATTAAAGCAAATTAGCTATTTTCCCAAAGAAAAGCAATAGGGATGTGTCCTGGGTAAAGATATATTATTTCATTTAGTCCGTCAACTACCTAGATTATCTAAAAATGTATGGATCCATTTTTTTTATTTTAGCAATGTAGTGAAATTCACCAAGATACAGCGCATTGAAGTTTCAGAGTGGGTGATTTATGCCACCTTCAGGTGAAAATCGTACCTGATCGAGACGTCTCGCGAAATTTAAATGCGCTGTATATTCGTTATTATTTGCTAATCAGAGAACAGAAAAAAATACGTATACCATACTTTTGAATAGTTTACCTAATGAGACAAAAAAATTGTCCATATGACTGTAATATTATTTTATTGCGCCTCTGTTGCTGTGAGGATGTATAGAGAGCGCTAACCTTTTAAAACGTATGTGGTTCGCTATGAGTGCTATGACTAATATTTAATCAATCAATGTTAAACACGGCAATCTTTTAGAATTCCGACACGACAGCTAACGTGCTGACGGCGATCAGTGCAAAATTATCGCGTGTATCTTAATGCTTTTTAATTAACTATTACACTATTAAGTTTTTCTTCGTAACTTCTTTAAAATTGATAAATTATAGTTTTGAAAATTTTTATGAATTAACAGGTTGTCCGTTTCGAATTTGCATATAATTTTTCACGCACTTGATGATTTTGCTTTGACTCCTTTCACTCATAATTTAAGCAACAAAATTGTAATACATATTATTAAAAGTAAATTGAGATGACATAACTAAATATATAAAAACGGTTTACACTCGCCCTAATTATGATCGTCTAATCCGATCGAAACGAGTTTGCCTTTTACACTACGCGAGTAAAACCGTTTTTATATATTTTAATAATTTACAAAATTTTAATTTTGGAAAAAAAATATCTTATTTGTTATATCGTTTATTCATTAAATTATATCGAACAGCTTATAATTTGTCTATTTTAGGTACTGTTTCGACAGTATTACTAATAACAACATTACATCAGAAAAATGTACGTAGCTTCGGCCCTTGCTTCTGCCACTCCATTTTTTTACCGTCACTCGTAATGCTTTGCGTAAAAAGTGGTTTACGTGAAATTACAGAGCACTGGAAATAATTGACAACAATGACAAAATACTTTCGTAAGAAGGTATTGCAAGTATTTTTGGCTACAATAACCTAAGATTTATAAATACCGGCCATATTATGTCTATTGCGAACTCGACGGCTTCACGGTGCACGATCTGCAGTTAGCGACTTTTTGCGTTATTTTGTGTAAAGCAACAATGGATGTGGGCTGAACCTGGATGATTGTGGCATTTTATGTTTAACTCCAACGACCGTGTTTTGGAATGAATGTAAAGCTTTTTAATTGCCAGGCACCTCACCAGGGATGCCGGAGACGCTCTATGTAAAAATATAGTGTTTTGTTTATATATTGTATTTGGATAAGTTATACTCACTTACAATTTAAACAAATTTACACACAAGTTAATAGGCCTCATCTCAGTTGCTAGCTGGTTTAATAAAAAATCTTAGAAGAGAATAATGTCATCTATTGTTCTATTCACTTCCAGTAAAAAGCGTGGATGATCGTGTACGTATGAGAATTGCTGAGAATTAAACGGCAATTCATCCGCATAAGTTGAGTTATAGAAGTCGCAAGGCCATTTTTACGCAACAACCTCCATACAAAGTTAAAAATTACATTCTACTTTTTGAAATATTAAATAAGTGTATAATTTATGTAAAACTGTATATGTAGATTTCTGACTTCTGACATCTAACTATTTGTTACCCTATTATATTCATGAAATTATACTTAGTTGACTTAACATTTTATTGAATCATTCTGAATGTAGTAATAAACAATGTACACATTGTTGTAAATGGTATAGTCTAGCAATGACCTTCGTTTTTGATCTATGGTTAGGTATAATCGTGATCAATCATATAGGAACTGAAATTAATTTGATTTCTGATATCAATCAACTTTTTTGACGTGTTTTATGTATGGTTTTGGAAGCCTAATAAATTGTTTTTAGCGCTTACGTAGTTACAACATTAATAATGAACAAAATTGTTCCTTGTATATGGACTGAATATTATAATTCAAATGCCTAATATCGCGGTTTTAAGGTTTCCGTACCCAAAAAGTAAAAAGGGGACTCTACCGTTTTTACCCGTACCCCGTATTAGTCCGTTTGTCATCAGGCTATATCTTATGAACTGCTATAGCTAGCCTGATACTGATCCCTTACGACAAACGTGATTTTTTATAGATAATGGTACGTAACATTTTGTGCGCGAGTCAAACTCTCACTTGGCGGGTTAATCAAATAAATCCCGCTGTTGAATAGTCAAAGGAGGCTTTATAATAATTTCTTCCGTTGGCCCTTTTTGTACAAACTAAAAACTTATTGGATGCAGATTCCATACATTACCTAGGGACAAGAATGAATTAAAATAAAATATATAACTAGGAAAAAGACAAAATAGCAGGTGTGCACAATGTAAATTCTATGTTTATTATATTCTGTCTACGTAATTATTGTTTATGTGCAAATTTTATGCAAACAGACATTTTTTTATTATGGGAATACATGAACATTTCGGGGTCCAGTGGCTTCATTTGAAATAAATCATTTGAAAGATAACTAAGATATCATTTAAAATTTTGTCTTGATCAAGCCCTAGATACCCTTTAATTCACTTTATGAACTGTTTTAGTTTAAAAGTGAGGACGTGAAGCTTTTCTAAGCACGTTAGCCAAAAGTGGCGTTTTTCGCAAATGTTCTAAGAAAATCTTTACGTTCTCTCTACTGTAGAGATAAAGTAATTTGAAGGATTATCTGAGCTTGGTAAAACAAAATTTTTAACGATATCTTCGTTTCACTCCAATTATTTTTTTGAAGTGAATACTTCTTTAGCGGCGTTGTATACCTTTTTTGTAATGGGTAATAAATGTTAAACTCGCGTCAGGACACGTGACCCCGTCAGGACCCGTGACCTGATCAAAAATTCGTAAGACGGATAAGGAGTAGTCAGCCGGCGCGGCGTAGGAGAGGAAGTATCCCCCTCTCTCTCTACGGCGCGACGAAAATGTATGTCTGCGCCTGCTGTTTCGTTTAGGCGGCGCAGGGCGCTTGCGCTGTAAATAAAATTAAATAAAATATTGTATTCTACCACATAAATGATAGAACTTTTATACTGATAAAGCAAATCGTGCAAAATTATTCCCTAACCATTCCAAAATATCAAAAATGCACAACGTTAATATTCAAGTTTTCACTTCTGCCGGCACTCCCGGAGTGCAACCCGTCTTTTTTTTTAAATGGGGGCAGCACTGGACCCCGAAAAATTCATGCATTAAGGAAAAAATATAACTGATAATTTATTCAATAGCCGTAAAGTGCCTACATGTTTTCGCCAGGTTTTGTGTTTGCTATCGTACAGCTGCAGTTTTCTCCCGAGGCGGACTATTGTGTGGATCGTTACTAATTGGTTGAACGACAAAAACTAGTTCAAAATACATTGTCTTTGAGAAAGTGCCCCACTCACCTTTACACGCGATATTAGAAAATTTGGTAGGTACTAAACATAGTATGCTTCGATTACATCAAAGATGATTCTTCTTAATGAAATGCAAAGATTGGATGGTGTTTTATTTTGACATCGAGCTGTCTTTTTAACCCCCGACAAAAACAGGAGTGTTATAAGTTTGACGCTAATGTCTGTCTGTCCTATGGCATCGTAGCTCTCGAACGAATAGACCGATTTCGATGCTATTTTTTTTAAGTGAAAGCTTGATCCCTTGCGGTCTTTCTTAGCTATGTGTGATGAAAATCGGTTAAGCTGTTTAAAAGATATTGTGGGTCAACGCTTGAAAGTCAGGGTTTTCTATTTTCTTGACAAATAATAGATGAATATCAATTGGAATATGTAGTTCCACTACACATCATTAGATGGCGCTCTTGAAAGTCGGGAGTTTTATTATTCGCCTGGCAAATTAACTTGTTTATATTCACTTATAAATAACAAGACTATGAAATGATTTCCTCCAAGAGGACAAGCAGCTGGTATTTTCACAGATTTAGGTGTTATTCGAATATATTATCAATTTCATTGGATTACAACAAAACTGATACACACGTAATATCTTGGCTCAATGGACTATGTTTGGCATATGCAGCAAAAACTTTCTTAGAGAGGGTAATTGTTTAACTGTCGCATGTCATACATTTTTATACACATCTGATTGTATGAATAGTAAAATGTTCTAAAATGATATATTAATTATTTCGAAAAACTTTTTAAACATGAAACATTCTAGGTCTATTTTTTTCTAAATGATATCGATTTCTTTATACTGAACAGGTATTATAATAAATTCACACAAAATAGAATTTTATTCAACAGTTGTATAAGAAGGTTCATAAAATGCGAGTGGCGCAAACGCCATCGAGCATTTTTTGACATACTTATACAACGTTGCATACAATACTTTTTCTACGACTACATTTACTAAAATAAATACAAAAATAAACAAAGAAAAGTACAAAATACTACCATATGTTTGGTAGATACTAGGACTTAATTTTTTTTTTTATTGATGTCTTCCTAGTGACCATATGTGCCATTTTATAAACATGGAGTCATTTAAACGAATGTTTTTCATACAAAAAACCGTTTGTTCAGTGACTCCACGTTTGAAAAAGGCACCATATGTTAAAGTAACGATTTTATTATATTGGCAGTATGGTAGATCTAAAGAAAAAAAGTGATAGGTCTATGGCTAGGAGTATCGTTTTGGCGAAATAACGACACATGTTCTATTATATTAAGAATAGACTATAGACTTTTCTGAAATCAAATAATCTATGTTCTTATATTAGTGTTCGGAACCATTTAAAAGACAGATAACAGTACAGGAGTAGAAAAATATGTTTAAGTACTACTTTCCTTTATTTTTAACCCTCGATACAAAAAGAAGTAAAATGATATAAATTTCATTTTTCTACTCCTGTACTCTGAATCAAACGGTTTTTGTATGAAAAACATTCGTTTAAGTGACTCCATGTTTCAAAAATGGCACTTTTGGTCACTAGGAAGACGTCAATAAAAAATTAAGTCTTCCATAGATACCTAGTATCTAGCAAACATATGGTAGTATTTCATGCTTTTCTTTGTTTATTTTTGTATTTATTTTAGTAAATGTAGTCGTAGAAAAAGTATTGTATGCAACGTTGTATAAGTATGTCAAAAAATGCTCGATGGCGTCTCTTTACGATTCTCCACTCGCATTTTATGAACCTTCTTATACAACTGTTGCATAAAATACTATTGTTTTACAGACTCATTGTTATACAAATGTTGCACTCTTGGCCCCACACTAGACAACATGCCTGTCCTGTGGAGGCCAGTATACAATTCCAATTAGCGTTAAAAAAGTGCCGACAATACGGTTTAATAGAAATAAAAATAATAACAATAAATACTTAATTTTGCTTTTTTTTTTGGAAATTAAAAACAAGTAGAATTAACCTAAAAATATATTGTAAATTCAGGTGTATTATTAGTTTGACTCCAATTTTTATCTGTGTGTGTGTCTGTCTGTGGTATCGTAGTTCTGGAAAGGATGGACTGCTTTCAATGCGGTTTTATTTTTAACGTGAAAGCAAGTTTCCTTGTGGCGATTCTTAGCTATGTTTGATGAAAAACAGTTTAGACGTTCAAAAGTAATTGTGGGTAAAAGCCTGACAGTCGGAGGTCTTTTAACTTACCTAGCAAATAAACTTGTATAAAATTAAATGTGGTTTTCTCTTTTTCAGATGTACAAACGCTAAACACGATGCAGGCGCTGTGCTTCCCGCTCGGTTCGTCAGTGGCGCTGCTCGTCATGTTCTTTTTCTTCGACTCCATGCAGACGCTAGTCGCTATATGTACTGCCAGTAAGTGGATAGATATACAAGAAAGCTAATAAATTAAATGAATATTGTAATTTTAAACAACGAATGTAGGTACTAATGTGCAGAATGACAGTTGTATATACATGCACTTCAGATATTACCTTAAAGTTCAAGCTATTAGGGTCTTGGCATTGTTGACATTTTTATTTTTACGGATTCCTAGCATCTGTATTGCATTTTTAAAATCGCAGACTTACAGTCAATAGGCTCGAAGACTATAATAATAAGACCGCCCTTTGTGCCTGCTTTTTTTGGTACTTCTTCTTATCTCAGCGCTTCCCCAATTGCATTCTCAGTTGTGCTGCTTCGGTCGGTGCCTTATTTTCTGGTACATTATCTTATACTAGCTGTGCCCGTAGGCTTCGATCCCCGTAGAAATTTCGGGATAAAAAAAATCCTATGTAACCCTGGGTCTTAAAGATTCAAATGTTTATTCAGTAAGTAGACCTTTACAGGCACTTTTACATGTCAATAAAAATAATTTACGTTACGTGTAAAGTATATTAAAATATAATTTATTATTAAAGAAAAGCTACCGATACCAGCGCTTCGTAACGATCACTTCTGAGAAGAAACGCCGAAAGAAACTCATTTTCTCAAAACTATATCCATACCAAATTTCATCTTAATAGGTTCAGTGCTTGAAGCGTGAAGTGGTAACAAGCAAACAAACAAATATTATTCACTTTCGCATTGATAATAAAAGTTGGGTGTAGGATTCTTTCTTTCTGTAGAACAATTATTCATAAAATATACATTATAATGAAAACAATTCTAAAGAAACAAAATAAATTACAATAACAATATTTTATGCAATAGTTGTATAAGAATATATACAACTATTGCATACTTATACAACGTTGCATACAATACTTTTTCTACGACTACATTTACTAAAATAAATACAAAAATAAACAAAGAAAAGTACGAAATACTACCATATGTTTGGTAGACACTAGGTATCTATGGAAGACTAAATTTTTTTTATTGTCGTCTTCCTAGTGACCAAAAGTGCCATTTTTGAAACATGAAGTCACTTAAACGAATGTTTTTTCATACAAAAACCGTTTGATTCAGAGTACAGGAGTAGAAAAATGAAATTTATATCATTTTACTTCTTTTTGTAAACGAATGTTTTTGATACAAAAAACCGTTTGTTCAGTGACTCCACGTTTGAAAAATGGCACCATATGTTAAAATAACGATTTTATTATGTTGGCAGTATGGTAGATCTAAAGAAAAAAAGTTATAGGTCTATGGCTAGGAGTACCGTTTTGGCGAAATAACGACACATGTGCTACTCGTATTATATTAGGAATAGACTATAGACTTTTTTGCAATCATATAATTTATGTTCTTATATTAGTGTTCGGGACCATTTAAAAGACAGATAACAGTACAGGAGTAGAAAATAGTATTTTATGCAACAGTTGTATAAGGAGGGTTAAAAAATACGAGTGGCGCAGGTTACGATGCGAGCGTTGGCGAGCATCGTAAATTGATGCCAACGAGCATTTTTTGACTACTTATACAACGTTGCATACAATACTTTTTCTACGACTATATTTACCAAATAAAATACAAAAATACACAATACAGAAAATGTTTGACATATGTTTGGCAGGTACTAGGTGAGATACATATGTTTGGTAGATACTAGGTATCTATGGAAGACTTAATTTTTTATTTTATTGACGTCTTCCTAGTGACTAAAAGTGCCATTTTTGAAACATGGAGTCACTTAAACCAATGTTTTTCATACAAAAAACCGTTTGTTTAGTGACTCCACGTTTGAAAAATAGCACCATACTAGCTATTCGGGCGTTGCACGGTCTGCAAGCAGCCCGCGGTGTGTCGTGCAGCTGTTGAGGTAGGCTAAATATGTTTCCAGTTCAGAAATTGGATAAACATTGCAGTCTGGTGAGGAAACATGAAAAAATGTGTGGGCGGCCATCTTGGATCCAAAATTTGATTGCAGTTTCGAGTTTCGCGGGGTGCTTTATCCCAGGATACAAAATTTCAGACCCCTTCGACGTCCCATTGAGTCGCAATAAACGAAATAATTTTAATTTTTTAAAATCTAGACGCCATCTTGGATTCCAAAAAAAATATGATATTTGTATTTTTCGGTAAAAAATATATATAGATATCGATTTTCAGCCAAATTGGAAGCAGTTGACTTTCGGCGGCCATCTTGGATTTCCAAAAATTAAAAAAAATATATAACGAAGGGCTTGGTGGGAGTGGCTCGGCCTACGGCCTCGCCACGCAGCTCGCCCTGCGGGATCGCATCACTCCGCCTGCGGCCTCGTGTAAATTACTTAGGGGAGGGGGGTGAGTGGGGGATGGGGGATGGGGGGAGGATCTCGGCCTTCGGCCTCGCGGACGGCTACTTAGGGGGGACTTTTGTATGAAATTTATATGAAGGGGAATTGTCCATGTATGGCGGCCATCTTGAATTTTGAAAAAAATCAAAAAACAAATAACAGTCGTCAAATTGCTTACAACCCCATACGTTTTGGAAAAAAAATCACGCCCCTAACCCCAACCTATTTTGCAGGCCGTACACCTTCCACATGAGGTTTCCGCAGATCTTGAAATGTCAGATTTTTCTGGTACTCAATGGAGCACCCTCTGTACGATGGTATATCGTTTATGACACCTGTCACCCGGGAACAAACCAAACAACTATGTCAGTCAGTTAGTCAGTCAGTGGTATTGTAGGTCTATTGAAAAATAGCACCATATGTTAAAATAACGATTTTATTATGTTGGCAGTATGGTAGATCTAAAGAAAAGTTATAGGTCTATGGCTAGAAGTGTCGTTTTGGCGAAATAATGACGACACATGTGCTTATTATATTAGGAATATAATCTATGTTCTTATCGGGACCATTTAAAAGACAGATAACAGTACAGGAGTAGAAAAAAGTATTTACAGCCCGCTCTTTGTCATTTCTGATGCTAAGATGCCCATACATTAGCAACCTTGCCGCTTGAGGGCCAAATAATTGTTTATCAATATTCACATATAAATTTAAGCCTTTGCCCAACTACTTAATGGGACCTAAACGGCTAGAAAAAAAATCACATATGGCAAACTAGTAATAGTACATACTGCAGAGGCCTGAAAGTTAGGCATTGCCGGACTCGGCGTTGACAATAATTATGAGTCGGTCAATCCCATTCCCGCCGACGTATGTACAGTGGTTTTCTCAATAAATGTGAGGAAATAACCAACTGTGCAAAATTTTCCGAAAGCAATTAATGTTTACTGCTAAATGTATATAATCACTACGTGGTTTACTGTAAAAATTGCTTTCCCGGGTTTTAAGTGCAAAGGAAACATAAGCCCATACAGCTTACACAATTGTTTGTTTTGATTTTGAGAAAAAATAAATCTTATTTGACTTGTTATAGCGGAATTTTTATGCTTACTTCCTTGGCCTGGGCCAGGCCTAGGCCGGTGAAGTAATGCATGAGTTAAGAATAAGAAACTCCCTGTCTTCTTTTAACTACAATAATGTCTACATGTTCGAGCATGTTTAAAACAAGTTATTGTTAAAAAAAAAAAAACCCGACTGCCTTTTTATATACCCAGTGTCACGCTCACAATTAAGACGAATCTAATAACACCTCTCAAGCTTAAATCCATCGAGCCGTTCAGGCCGCAGACCGTGCCAAACAATAGGGAATATGCATGACAAAAAATATGTGTTATCTAACCAGTTAATCCATAAATATTCAAAAGAAAAGTATTAAAAGTGAAAACAGAATAATAATTGGTTGAAAAACGAACGAGATATAACGATTTTAAGAAAATATATCTCTCTCACTCGCAAAAACGCTATTTTCTATGGCAAATGTATAGATGATACGGACTTTGACGTCACCAGTCCTTCTCTTTCTAATTGAAACTTTAAAGTATCACATGTTCGTCGCTGATTAAGATATTTTTTTTTTTTTTTTTTTAAGAAAGAATTTATATGAAAGAATTGGTAATATGAAAGAATTTATAATAAGGATTTTATTAAGCAAATAAAAAAATACGTACATATTCTCCTATTATACATACATAAATACATACTCTCTAAAAACATAACCCTCCTTCTGGCGCAGTCGGGTAAAAAGGTGATTGTGACGTATGCATGGTGTCGTTGCAGTAATAGCGTGCGCGGCGCTGGCGTTCCTGTTGACGCCGCTGTGCCAGTACCTGGCGGGCAGCGCGGGGCTGTCGCGCGGCGCCGTGTGCGGCCGCTACAGCGCGCCCGAGCTGGCCGCCGCGCTGCTGGCCGCCGGCATCGTCGCCGTCTGGGTGCTCACCGGACACTGGCTGCTCATGGACGGTCAGACTGATTACTACACCCCGTTATCTTGTCGCACTGACGTCACATTTTTGTAGGGATTTAAACATTTAATTAATCGACTTATTGATATCGACTTCTTATACTCACCAAAACCCTAATACATCCTTTAGTTACACGGACGATGTAGAATTGTATAAGTCTGTCTGTCTGTCACCAGGCTGTATCTCTTGAACCATGATAGCTAGACAGTTGAAATTTTCACAGATGTGTTTCTGTTGCACCTACAACTATAAATACTCGAAACAATAAAATAAATATTTAAGAAATTTTTGGAACAGAGTTCTTTTTCGGACAGTACGGATTTGGTGGATTGGGTCTAGACGAAAAAAAAGTATAAGATTTTTCCGTCACGAAGAACAAAATGAAAGGTAATTTCACAAAATAAACTATGTCTTCGATAGCTCGGATGGGTAGAGCGTATACCTGAGATGGTCGATGTTACCGGTTCAAACCCTGCACCCGCCAATAAAGTTTACTTTAATTTTATAGTTTTTTAATGAATTAATTTTTTATTTTATTGTTTTTATTAATTATTATGATTTTTCCGCCTGTACTACGAAAGTAATTTCGTTACAACCTCTTACAAGTTCTTTTTTTATAGCTAATGGTACGGAACCCTTCGTGCGCGAGTCCGACTCGCACTTGGCGGGTTATTCAAAGGGACTCTCTCTCTAGCTCTAAGCGTAAGATGGCCTGTTCTCAGCTACGCTCACATAACACCATTTACTGGTGGACAAGGGCCTTAATCATTGCAGGGCAAAGGCCTCCCTTCTAACACTCCGCTAATCTGCCAATCCGGAGGTTCTGGTTCGATCCCCAGCCAGGGCAAGTTGGAAAATAGCCTTTTTCAAATTGTCCTGGGTCTTGGGTGTTTATCTATATAATATGTATTTATCATAAAATGTAATATCGTTGGGTTAGTATCCCATAAGCTTTAAGCTTTAAGCTTTCTTTGGAACTAGCTTAATCTGTGTGATTTCCTATACATATTTCTTTACTCCCAACTCGTTCCTTCCAGAGCCCTGGAGCCCTGCAATGGGATTCAAGTGGACATCATGCGGTTTCTTATTCAGTTGTTGTGTTTCCAGCCATGGGCATGGGGCTGTGCGTGACGTTCATCGCGCTGATCCGGCTGCCGTCGCTCAAGGTGTCCACGCTCCTGCTGACGGGGCTGCTGCTGTACGACGTGTTCTGGGTGTTCTTCTCCTCCTACATCTTCACCACCAACGTCATGGTGAAGGTGGCTACCCGGTGAGGCTGAAATTTTTTTGTATGTGTAATTCCTAAGGAAGGATGACATGAAACCAATGAAAGGAATATCGATATTTTGTATCATACCTATACCAGTATTGTATCGATACATCGATACAAAATATCGATAAAATACTGGTATCGGGTACCGAAATATAATTGTTGTATCGATATATCGATAAAATACTGGTATCGGGTGCCGAAATATATTTGTTGTATCGATATATCGATAAAATACTGGTATCGGGTACCGAAATATATTTGTTGTATCGATATATCGATAAAATACTGGTATTGGGTATCGATATATTGATATAAAATATCAGTATTCCTGTCCCTGCCTAAAACAGGCGGTCGTTCGTAAATCTAAAAGTTTGAGTTTTTTTTCTTCCCTTCATACAGCATATTTTGGTGGCATAAGAAGAAAAAGCGGAAAACCCCAGGGCGCCGAAGCTCTTGTTTTTCGCAAACTATTAATAACCTCGCTGTCCGTGAATAAAGAACAATAGCAAAATATCTTCTCATTTTTATTATTTAGTTTGCGTACTTTTGCAGCATCTTGAATACCTAAACCTCTAAAAATATAGTAAAAGTAAAGATTTTGAGACATATATGATGTCTCAAAGTGTTACTACATATAGTAGGGGAGCTCAGAGGGCTAAATGCGTTTTTACCCGAGCGCTTTGAAGACCTATCAGATCGCGAAGATTAACAGCTAAACAGAAAAAAAGTTTATATGATGTATATCTTTTTAGTGGTGGGGAGAGCGTGTATGAATTTTCAAACATGTAAAAAAAATCGTTCCAAAAAAATACTCAAGCGCGTCAGTGTTTGATACCGTGATACAGTCTTCGAACTCCTGTTTACAGAGAGATATTAGTCTGACGGATTGATAGTGGGAGTTAGCTGTATTAAGAGGTAGAAATTAGAGAAAAAATGATTTTTCTCGGGCTTGTCAGATATTCATAAGAGGAGTTAAATAAACGACAAAAAGTATCCTATTATAAAGACTGACGGTTTGGACGTGACCAAAAGTTTATAGTCGATACTCAAAAATGCAAAAAAAAAATCGTGACATTGAAATACTCGTGCGCGTCAGAATTTTATACAGATGGTTCAGCTTGATATTCTAGCGGTGATTACTCTTAATCTGATAATTTTGTAAAGGGATTTTTTTAATCTGACAGTTAAAAGTAAAAAAATTTAACTTCCCGAAAAATTACTTCCCTGTTTTTTCTGAATAACTTTCGAACGGCTTTACCGATCGATTCCAAAAACTATTCAGCTCTTACCCTTGTAAAACCACGTCGATCGCCGCTGGTCCGGTCAAAATCGGTTGATTCGATCTTGGGATATCGTGAACGAAAGAAATCGAAAAACTTGTTTCTTTAACTTTTGAGCTGTTCGAGCTCAAAAGTACAAATGAGACATCCGTTTGAGGTCGAAGAACTGAAACTAGCAAAAAAGTTCTATTTTTGAGCTCTTCGAGCTTAAAAACGATGTAATATGTAAAAATATTAAGCACTTTTTGATTGAAATTAGCGGGAAGTTACAGGGATGGCCTGAAGGGTGAGTCGGTTTACTAATTATTATTATTTATAGCAACATGGCGGCCAAGAGTAGTGTGAAGCAGTGCGAGAGAGTAAGACTCTGAGAAAGAGAGAGAAAGGAAGAGAGGCGCAGAGCGGGAAATACACAATTAGCAGTAGTTGTACATACAACATTCTATTATTAATTTTATGTGCTTAGGCTTATGAAAATCGGCAGAATATATTATTTCTATAATTTTTTAAGTATTTTCTTTAAAATCAAAAAAACCAAACTCGCGCTCGAGTATTTCAAGGTAACTATATTTTTTTGCAATCTAGTGACTCGCTCAATTTTTTATGTCACGCTCAAATCGGCAGATTATTGAAGATATTTTTTTTTCTGCATGTAATTAACTTATTTAAATCTGATTCGCTCTAGTATTTTTGGAGATCGATTTTTTTTTACTAATGTGATCGACTACCCTAGGCGTATCCACTATATTAAGGGACCATCATTAGTAAAAGTACTTAACAGGGTACAAAGATTCTCCCCTACTATTAGGCTGCTACGCTCAGGTCACAGCCAGCCAGTCATAAGAGGTCTGATTAGTGTAACCATGGCTACCCATCGTCTTATAAACATAATTATTTCTCTTCGTTAACACGAGATGGCGCTATATGTATTTATAAAAATAAAAAAAACATTAAAATATTTTATTACAATTATTTAAATAAAGTAGTACTACTTATCTGAAATGCAATAAATATTTTTAAAGCATGTTCAACACTTTCTTTGCCACTTTTTTGCTAGTTGTGCGTGCTGCCATCTCTGTGTGCCTACCGGCAACTCAAGTTTTGCCTACTTACGGGCCCTCCGATAGTTTGTATGGCGTTGGGCATCTGTAATGTTAGTCATTATATAATGTTTGGTGTAACGGTTGCGTCGCAGGCCGGCCGAGAACCCGATGAACGTGGTGGCGCGGCGGCTGCAGCTGGGCGGCGCGATGCGGGACGCGCCCAAGCTGTCGCTGCCCGCCAAGCTGGTGTTCCCCTCCATGCATCACCAGGGACACTTCTCTATGCTCGGTCAGTACATAAATACAAGTTTAATTGCTAGGCAAATAATAAAAACCCAAGACTGTCAAGAACGCCATCTAGTGATGAGTAGCGGAACTACCAATACGACTTGATATCCGTAACGCCAACTATTATTTGCTAGAGAAAGCCCTGACTTTCAAACCTTAACCCCTGTAACTTTTAAACGGCTGAACCGATTTTTATCAAACATAGCTACGAACCATTGTAAGGGAACTTTCACGTGATAAAAATAACGCATCGTAATCGGTCTATCCGTTCGAACGCTACGATGAAACAGACAGACAGACATTAGCGACAAACTTACAACACCCCTCTTTTTTGTGCTTGCTCAATTACACAGATTGAGCAAGCACAAAAGTAATTTTTTTAACTTATTTATGTTCCCCAATTTTTTGTAGTTTAGGCGCTAGAATTTTTTTAGTTCTTTTATTGAAATTTCTACTTAAAGTATTTTTTCTCTTAAATTTTTTGAATTTTTATAGTTATAAAATTAATTGTCATAATGACAGCTATTAGCTGAAAAAATAAGATATGCCTAGGTAAAGTCTTTTGGGAAAAGGGGTTTCATGCAAAAACGACTGCATTAATCGATTACAAATAAAGTTTATTAAAATCTTCGATAATTAAGCCGTGTCGGTGCCGACTTTGTTTTGGAAATTTTACACTTTTTTTATTACTTATTTACTTGCAAAAGTTGCAAAAAAAAAAACGAATCTTTGATGGCTCATATCTTTTTAATGGCTTTTTTTACTATTCTTATCCGTATAGAAAAAATAATAATGAGACAAAACGATATCATGTTAAACTTTTGATGTACAATGTCAAACAGTAGAGGAAATCCCTTCCGAAACTTGTAGAAAAAGTATCGCCTAGTTTAACCTTAATAAATTTTAGTGCAATAATAAATCTTAAATCACGTTGAAAATGGATATGATCAATGCAAGTGACATTATTTTGTGACGTTTTATTTTGTTAACCGTACAAAATAATTTATCACAAACCTAGCATCTACCCAACTTGTGGGATAGAAAGCTGGAACGAAGAAAAAAAAGGCTTATCTTAAGCAGTGGGTTGTTAAAATCTGATGATAATATAAAATTTAGCTTCTTATTAAATGCCTACCACAAAAATAAGATACACGAGCTACTCGTAATAAATAAAAAAAAAACGCATTCTCGCCTCTTTTGAAGTTTGCTCACAAATGAAATATTATATCTGTTGCAGGTCTGGGCGACATCGTGATGCCAGGCCTGTTGCTGTGCTTCGTGCTGCGCTACGACGCGTACAAGAAGGCCACGCTCGTGTGCCAGATGGGGCAGGTACCCGGCCCGAGGTCCATGGTGCGTAGCTCTCTAGCGTTAACGCGCAATTAGACGGTGCAAGTTTCTTGCCTGTTGCATGGGCGATCCTGACTATGGACTCTCCAAGCGCCACGAATTTGAGACGTTACGCGTGGAGTCGTTAATCAGGACTACCTTTTTCCTCCACCTGCCCATGCCTCCGCCAACCTTCCGGTTATATGAGGCGAAACGTGGGAGAGGTGCACTATACTTGCGTTCTTGCTCTTAGAATGCACCTTTCTTTCAGACAGTTTGGCCCCTTTTCTTTTAATCAGGACAATGAAAAATTCCTAGTTCTATCGTTGCTTTTCGCAGGACGCTGGGAGTTGCCGTTCTATACCGTAGTACTTATATTAATTCAGTTCCTAAGTAGTACATCTAAGGATGCAACTGGGAATGCAAGAAGACTAGAAGTTGTAAATGTATGTATCTGTTTTTGCAGGGCTCTCGGCTGACGTACTTCCACTGCTCGCTGCTGGGCTACTTCCTGGGGCTGCTGACGGCCACGGTGTCCGCCGAGGTGTTTAAGGCGGCGCAGCCCGCGTTGCTGTACCTCGTGCCCTTTACGCTGCTGCCGCTGCTCACCATGGCCTACGTCAAGGTACGTAGCTTCGAACGAAATATTCGGAAAACTGCGAATTTTGCTGT
This sequence comes from Acrobasis suavella, assembly GCA_943193695.1. Classification (NCBI taxonomy): domain Eukaryota; kingdom Metazoa; phylum Arthropoda; class Insecta; order Lepidoptera; family Pyralidae; genus Acrobasis; species Acrobasis suavella. The sequence goes on from OW971948.1 coordinate 11,655,088, forward strand.
GCACTGGGCTCATAAACTTTGAGGCACTGAAAAGACAATGCAGCCCGCGTTGCTCTGCCTCGTGATCTTCACGCTGCTGCCGCTGCTCGCCATGGCCTACGTCAAGGTACTCTGCTTTGAACGACATATTCGGAAGATAGCGAGTTTTGTTGAGTACTGGGCCCATAACCTTATAAGGCACAAGAAGGCAACGCAGCCCGCGCTGCTTTACATCGTGCCCTTCACGCTGCTGCCGCTGCTCACCATGGCCTACGTCATGGTACAAGACTTCAAACGAAATATTGGGAAGGGCCCATAACCTAATAGCGCAGGCAAGACGTAGTCCGCACTGCTCTGTCCCGTGCTTTGTTTTGAACTTAAGTGAATCTATCTCGTCATTGTAAAATGTATGCATAAATAAAGTCACGCATGACAGAACTATACTATCGAATCAATAGTTTTTTTACGTGCGTAGTAGTTCAGAGTTCACCTTTACACCTTTACAGGCACTTTTACGCGTCAATAGGTATAATTTACATTATTTGTAGTGTATATTAAAATTTAATTTATTTTAAACGAATAGCTACCTTTACCAGCAATGTTGAGAAGAAACTCCTAAAGAAAACTCGTTTTCACAGTTCAGAGACTTCAGTTAGATTTATTTTTGACCGACTTCAAAAAAGGAGGAGGTTTCTTAATTCGACCCAGTGTTGCCATGTGCACCGTACCCAGCAGAAATTTACCACCTACCGTTGAAGCAATACAACGGTGACGATATTTACCGTAACCAAGGAAGGTCTTTTTTTTCTAGTTCGAAGCCGTGAAACAATTAAAACATTCTCCTTAAACAAATCGCAAGTTTATGAACGCATCCATACGAATGAGTTGATTTGAAGGTCGTGTTTATATAATCTGTGGTAGGGTACTCCCCGCGTATCGTGTAGTATTGAGCTTTATACAGTCTTGAAGGTAATTTTTTCATAGCAAACAAAAATGAGTGAAAATGACTGATTCTCAGTCTGGGATGGAATTGGTGGAAGTGCCAAAGAAAAAAAAAAAAACAATACAAGCAGAAATTCCGAGAAGAATGGCTATTGAAACAAGAGTTTCGCGATTGGTTGAGAAAGGACAAGAAAGATGAGTATACACTGTGATGATGATGATTGTTATACTTAAAAATTACATTTGTTTTTGTATTTTGAGTTTTTCGAATAAAAACCAAATTGTGCTCTAAAATGGTTGTTTTATTAAAAGTGGTTCACCGTTATTTTTACCGTTTTTCTCCAAGCCCAATCACCGTAATTTCTTAGAATCTACCGAATTTTTTGAGCAGTATCACCGTCGTCCAGATTTTGGACATGGCAACACTGATTCGAGCGTACGTGTTCGCGGATAACTTCGTCGTTTATGAACTGATTTAAATGATTCTTTTTTGTTGGATATCCCAAGGGTGGTCTCCATAGAAATTTTATCAAAATCGGTTATGCAGTTTTGGGGTGAAGTCGGTTTGTAGTTTTGAAAATTTATTTCAGGGTGACCTCAGGAGAATGTGGAGCGAGCCGTTCATCACGCCGCCGGCCGGCAAGGGCGGCGCCGACTTCGACGTGTGACTGCGCTCGCGCACCACGCACCTGCTCTCCGCATAAGGCGGCCCAAGGTACTGCGCCAGCGACAGGCCCAGCGTTCCAGCGAAATACTGAGCGTTACAAGTAACCATCATTTTGAAATCCACCATTCTGCCGCTATCTTTATTATTTTCTTCGAAGGCGATAAGGATGGAGATACTTTTGAAATCTACAATTCTGCATCGCTGTCTTTATCATTTTCATTGAAGGCGATAAGGATGGAGATACTGTGACATCAATCAGTTGAAATGCTTATTTTTTTTCCAATGCGGTATTTTTGGTGGAATGGAAAAAATATCGTTCCTTGATACTTAATTGGATCAGCTGATAGGTCTTTTATATGCAAGGTCGAATTTTGATTAGTATAATTTAGGGAAAGATTCAATAGACGTTGCCAGCAAAAAGTAGCGCACTGGAATAAGTAATACATTACTTGTCCTAAACATTGTTCAATTGATTAAAAAGCAAACAATGCAAAAACGCTGGTCGTGTCGCTAGAAGTGAGTTTTCGTGGGCTCCCAGTAAGGGACTTCGCCCGCACCCGTACAGTTAGGCAAAAGACTCCAGCTGGCACTGTGACAAAGATCTGATCGAAAGTCGCCAATATGTTTGAGTGACACTAGCTACTGACAGAATGGGGTACTTGAACTTTAAAAACTATTTTTTGATTGAATTGATATTTTGATAAAAAGCTATTTAGTGCGCCCAAATGTTCTTAACAAACCGATAAGGCCGATAAAACTTAGCAGAGTCAAAGTTATCGAATAAAATATGAAAATGATCAACTAACCTAGTCTGTCAAATCTTGAAGAAGAAAAAAAGGTAACTATGTCTGTATGTAAATCGAGTTATGAACGTTTGATGTCGTGTGACAAGTGAAACGCAAACTCATCTACTTTTTGTAATTTTCTGACTCATTTTAAGTAACGATATTTTCATGTTTATTTTGTAAGGTAACAACAATCGCTGTAAATATAGTCGTTGTAACCAGTTCTTGGTGAAAGTTTGCTGAGGAAATAATCTAGTTTAAGTACATGTGCGATTTATACTTTCAGTCGGTAAATGTATTCTAGACTAACTGCAAGTGCAGGCCTTTGTGAATTGATGTTTACGATACGGCTCGTACGTATTTAGGCGCTTCGGGTAACGCGCGGTTCCATGTTCGTTCTAAAAATTTTATTTGGTTCTTAATTTGCTACGATTAGACGTCCATAGACAATCCTTTGTTCATGAATCATTCGCAGCAAGAGTTCCGGTAGATCGGACAAAAAATCCAAGGTCATATTAAAGTGCAGTGTTTAGTTTCAAATGCCCCGAAAGCGCATAATTTGTGCACGCTCTTACAGTAATACGGACGTAAGTTGTTAGATAATTAGATACGCTATCGTTTCGTTCAATACGATATCAATTGGAAGTTACACAGGGTAACTTTGGAACCTCTATGTAGCATTGTATGCTAAGTAAGGACCAGTGAAGGACTCTCACAAGTGATCGAGCAACTTTACAGTAATATTTTGATTCAATACTCAGATGTGGCATACTTATCTCTATATATGAGAATTGAAACGACAAAGTGGTGCCAAATGAGAAGTACACGAATATAAATGGCTCCAACATCAACAGGCAGTATAGGCAAGGGGCACTCATGCTTGGTATGTGAGAGGTGCTATTGCGTTAGCATAAGTATGTCGGTGTTGTCCTCAGGATTCGTTCAGGATACTATGAACAAATCAGCAGCAAAACATAGGTTAAGAACTTTCTATGAGTCTCATTTTGCATTAAAGTATGATATGATTAATTTATGTTCAACACGTACATCTATTCTCCAATTCTCTATGATGTCCAATTAAAACTTAACCACAAGAAAAATATTTGCCTACAGAACGACGCAACGCAATAGCTACAATTTTATGGGGGTATATAAGAGCTATTGGGATATATCATCGATAGCTGATAGTATGCACTAAGTGACAGGGCAATACCATACAAAGATGATCCGTGGTCTTGTCTTAACCAAGTGGACTCGCTTGTCCATCCATGACATCGTTTTGTTCAATATCGTCATACTTTGTTGTCACTGCCTTAGACTGATGTTTTCAATGAAGATTTTTTCTATACGTTAAAATGGAGTATTATAGACAAAATGTTAGTCTATGTTTAGAGTAAGGTACTAACTATTGTTGTTATTATTATAACAACTGTATTGTTGTTGTAAATTATTTGATTGAATTTAATGAGACATGTTAAGACACTAAGTGGTAAGAGATAGATAAGTATACTTGGTATGTGTGATTTGATTTTTATATCTTTTTATAACATTTTTGATTTACTTTATGAATCATTAATTTTAAATACGTAGTTGTTATTGGTAAGTTTTCTTGTGTGAAGTTATGATTACAATTAACCTATGAACAGTATTTGTAATTGTATTGAAAAGTGATATAATTTTATTGAGGCTTGGATATTGGAAGAAAAGGCACGGAACAGTTTGTAGACCTGTTTAGATTGCTTTAGTGATTGGTGGTAATTTACTCTACACATCTCTGGTTTTTGGAAAGTATAATAAAAATAATTTTGGTGTATTTTTTAGATATGTATTTATGTATGTATAAATAATCACTTCTAAGCAGGTATTTTCATTGATGTACATAATACATTGAAAAATATTATACAGTTGTAAAGTGTGAGACATGCTGGGCTTTTGTCGTGTTTTGCCCCATTCTTATACATGAAAAAGTGGTCTGGAGGGAATGTGGAGTCTGTTAAACAGACATATTTGATGATTTTATAAATTAATTGCATTTATTGTTTGAACAATTTTATTCTCAAGAGTACCTATGTAGATATAAAATAAAGTCTCTAAAAAATTATTTGTATGTATATTCCCTCTATATCACTTTGAATGTGGCATAGCATACTCCAATATGTTTGTATCTCATTGGTGTCACATGATCTGAATCACCCACTTCAAGATGTATGTAAATATTACACAGTTCATTACCTATCCACAAAACTGGTAAAAAGGCATTTAATATTTTTATATGTATCTGTGAGTGTAAATTGCTAGCAATACTAAATAAAAATATTAGATGGAATTATTTGTGAGTTTGATTTTAATTATCTTAACAGCCTACCCATACCTGGCTTACTCCATGAGAATCAAGAAGCCTACAAAATATTGAAAACCACATCAAATCCGAGCAGGTACCTATTGCGCAGAAGTAAAAAATTAGCACTGTACCCATGCGCAGTATCATCCAGTGTTTGGAAAACCCATTCATAACGGTAAACCGGTTATATCGGTTAACCCTTTTTCGGTTAATCCTTTGATTCGGTTAACCCACACAATAAGGGTAACAGTAACCGTTATCTGAATAGGTTAATTAGGTTTTCGGGGATGCACATCCGTTTGGATGAGTCATGCAAGCGCTTTTGTAGGAATAGGTACAGTGACCATGTGACGAGGAATGAAAAACATGTATTATCATGCAGAAATCTATATGTCGATTCGGTTAAAGTTATCCGCAATTATTGGTTAACGGGCTATTTCGGTTAACCAAAATATATGTTAACCCATTTCCAATAGGATTAATAACAGATTATCTCGGTTAGGTTAACCTAAACCGTCCAAACCCTGGTATCATCAATGAAATATTACTAGTATTACCTATATTTTCTTCGGCAGTATCCCCTCTACATTTCGCTCGGCGCTAAACTTACGTGTTGCTACTTGTAACAAAATAAACATTCATTGAAAAAAAATTTAGCACATGGTCAAAGTCGCTAATCCAATGTGGGCTCCTTGACTGGGTTATTTTGTCTAACAAAAAGCAACCTGTGCTTCTCTAATCATGGGCTGGCTGCATTCGAACAAAACTATAGGAAGAAGTAATGTAGAAAAATAGCAAAACTTTAGCTGCATAATGACAATCTGACTGGCATAGTTATCATAGTACACAGCACATCATCATTAGGTTTGGATCTCACTTGTCAGCACGGAGCAGCACTTTTCTATGCTGCTATCCTTTTTTAGCTAGAGCGAGAGAGAGCGACGGAACTCTATAGCACGGCCGGTGCAATAGCGCACCATTGTTCTTTCTGCTCTGGCAAATGACAGTTCTGAGAGACAGAAAAGGATAGCAGCATAGAAAAGTGCTGCTCCATGCTGACAAGTGAGATCCAACCCTTATCCTACACTAAATGTTTGAGTGAATTACTTTATCAGGAAAGTAACTCCTAGATTGATATGAGTGGGAGGTATAGTTAGTGCTTTTTGACGAGTTTCTGTGACTCAAAATGGCATATTAAGGTTTTTTTTTGTTTTTGTTGAGAGCTCAATGCCTGATGTAATGAACTGACATAATTGGACAAAAGTAAAAATTAGACGATTTTTACTTTTGTCCTGTTATGAACACACAAAATTATGCAGAGGCTGTGACTATCTTGATCCTTGGTCGAGGATGCCACTGTAAGTTTATCTTACTGGTGATTGCTCCATAAACACATCACTGGTATATGAATTTCAGGTAGAAATCATAAATAACAATTAATTTCATAAATGCAAATTATTTTATTTACTAGCTTCCACTTCCTTATTAGTGTCTCTCTTCTGGATGAACCTTAACTGCTTCTTCTTCATTCTCTTCAGCTTTGCGGTGTTAGTGATCACTTGCACAACCTCCGCTTTGCGCCTGTTCTCCTCTGATCTTAGTATGTTCTGTCTTCTCCGCTCCTTTTTCTCTGCTTCTTTCTGTTTTAGTTGCTCCATCGCTTGTTTAGATAGCTCTTTAGTCCGCTTTAATTCTAAACGTAAAGCTGTCTTTTTCTGAAAATCTTGCTTCAATCCCTTCGTCTTGTTTATTGTGGAAAACCTGTAATAGGTTAGAACACACTACAGATACACCATCATGTATTGTCTAGGTTAGAAAATTTAAGCAAATGGGTTACACGTAACAAAAGTACATCGCGGACCAAAAATTTACTTACTTTTCTTTTTGTGATTTCCAAAATCTACCAGATTTAGGTTTTCCTCTGATAGTTTCATCTTTCTTCACACTTTTAGTTGAGGTAGAAAGTTCTTCTTTTGATGAATTTGTTTCGGTATCTTTGGTGCCTTCATTGTTTTTCTTAATATTTGATAAGATAGATAGAACTTTATTGTTCGTTTCTTCAGACATTTCCAAGACTTGCATGTAAAAATTAAATTAATTACTGGAATTAAAATGTAAACAAACACCTCCACATGTGCTTATTTCTTTAAAGATTACCACAGACGAAGTAGTGGTCAGAAAGATGACATGACAATGACATTTTATAAAATTGACATTAAAATTTTACTTTTTATAAAAGGAATTAAGTTTACGCAGGCTGTCTTTTAATATTTTAATAAACACAGATTTTTGAACGAAAAATACCTAAAACGTCAGTGTCACTGTCAAGTCGAAACTGTCATGATTCATTCATCGGCCGTTCACCGATTGTGGATTATTGGTTAAATTAAAAGCCTTCTGGGGCTTCAGAATTGCATTTTTATTTAATTGCAGTGTGCAATACATACATAATACATTACAACCCGTGTTAATAGAAAGCCTTTGATAGGCAATAAACAAGAAGTACTGCAAGAAAATTGAATGTTTATTTACCGTGAACAGGAAATCATTTAGTCATCAAAATGCCTGTAAATATTTCTTAGTTATTAATTATATGCTGCTTCTCTTCCCACGCAGATCGTAAAAATAAGAGAAGGGGTGAGAATCTGAATCACATCAATAAGCGATGCGGCTAGCAACCCCTGTTTTGATTTTCTTTTTCCATCTTCACACCCATCAATGCGCTTATTATAGTCTTTGAATTTTACGGCTGTGGGCTCTATCTGTCCCGTTAAGGAAAAAGACGTGACTGTGTATGTGTGTTATGTATTATTCTTGCTATTATTTAGATCTATTTCAGAAAGCATATGACTGTTTTCTATCAGCTATAAGGAATGTCCTAAAATAACAGACCCTCTGGTGCCTATTACTTGCAGGCTTATCATTCGACCTTGACGGATTACACCATGTCGGTGGGTAACTTAGCAATGCTGCCGCTCAGAACTACCTTCAGGGGCCCAGCACCAACAAATCCCAAGTTGGAACTGGATGTGATTGACGAAGCACTTAACTATTTCAAAGCCAATGTATTCTTTCGATTTTATGAGATCAAGGTAAGTTATTCATTACATACTTATGTCTAAGTGTACTTAAAATTGTAATCTATTTTAACCCCTGATAAAAAAAAAGGTTTTATAAATTTGACACCAATGTCTCTGGAATCATCATAGCCAGGCCTGTGTAGCTCCCCGTTTAGGTATTGAAAATATATCTCACCATTATTACTATGCGCGCAGCGACCACTTTGAAGGAACATTCAGTTACATGAATCGTTTGTCCAGAGTTATAATGAACATCTAAACGAAAAGGTGAGGAGTTCTGACGCGAGCTAAATTAAACCATAGGTCTAACCACTTGTACATCAGTACTAGTACTATTGTGTTAAGCTCTCGTTAACAGATGGAATGGACCAATTTCGATGCGGTTTTTTTTATGTAAAATCAAGTTTTCTTATGGTGGGCCTTACTATGATGATTATGGGTTCAGCCATTAAAAAGTTATTGGGGGTGATTGCTTGGAAGTCCCGTTTTTTAATTTGCCTGGCAAATAAACTTATTGTGTTATAAATTCAATGTTACTGCTGAGTAGTTCATTTTTGTGAGAAGTGAATAGATAGGTACATAAATAAATACATAGCGATAAATCACACAAATTGGATACTAACTCAATGATCCTATCATCATTTAATGACAATACTATCTATCTATTTACTATATCACAATATATATATTATTTATATTTATATATTATTGAATAATTATATATTATAAAGGCGAAAGTTTGTGTGTTTCTGTTTGTTACTTCTTCATGTGCAATGGCTGGACCAATTTTGATAAAATTTGGTATGCGGGAAACTGACGCCCTGGATAACACATAGGCTACTTTAGGCGCAGGTAACACGCGGGACGCAGCTAGTTTTATAATAAATACAAACAACAACAAAGACAACAACAAAAAAGATAACACCTGGCTGGGGATCTACACAGAACCTACGAGTGACAGATTAGCATGTTAACCAATATGTGTTAAAGATCATTTGGGCAAGTAGATGCCGAAAAGTTAAAACCAAAAAAATCTTTCTGTTTACTATTTTAAATCACTGACATAACATGAATCTCTCTATACTTGATTTGAATATTATTAAATTTACAATTTCTATTATTTCCAGCCATTCGAAAATTAAAAAGTAAACTTATTTCCAGTCTGATGCGGACAGAGTGCTCATTTACCTAACTCTATACATCTCCGAGTGCCTGAAGAAGCTGCAGAAGTGCTCCAACAAGAACCAGGGTCAGCAGGAGATGTACATGCTGGCCATCTCCAAGTTTGACATTCCCGGAGAGCCGGGGTTCCCCTTGAACTCGGTCTATGCTAAGCCTGCCTCTCCCCAAGAAGCTGGTATGTCATTGAGGGTTTCATAAGCTTCCTTATTTCATTAGACTGATTAGTACGGGAAGTAAGTAGTGTCATAAGACTCATAAGGTGCAAATTTTGGTATCAGATAAATTCACTTGGCACAGATGTAATATACGTAAATCTAAGCTAATTTAGCCTGCCACACCCTGGGGGGAAGGCAGGGGGGCATTCAAAGTTACACGCCGCCGCGCTTTAGAAAAAAAATCACAACTGCTTCTATTTACCTAGCACCTCGATCGATACAGGGCTCCTACGACCTGCGCGGGAAGAGAAGCAGCTGGTACATTTTAAGTTTTTTCTTTTCTCCCAGCAGACTAGCATGGAATAATGATGATTTCTACATTGTGTCTTATTTGCTCTTAAATCAAATATTGAGTCTACAGATCTGTGGGTATTTCCATCCGGTGACTTATGTTAACTCATATTAAGAGCCATTTTTGTGAGCGACGTCCGGTTGTTACGACAGTTGCTCGCGATGAAAGCTTCCATATGAAGCCGGGCTCCTATCGGTCGCCGGCGACCAGCAGTCGCCTGTGCGTCGCCACTACGCGGCGAGTCGTTCGTCGACTTCGAGTCGCCCGGGCGACCGACGACTAAGTGCGTAAACACTTATTTAAAATATAGTAACTCACCGTCTACCGAGTCGCCGGCGACTCGGTCGACGACGGGTTGAGTTACATTACGAAGTCGCCAGTGCGTAAAGACGCTAAAACATTGGCTGCCAATGACATCGATTAACATGATTCTACTTTAAGGTAGAATTTTAGGCATCAATATATTTAGGGTGATACAGTAAGAAAAAAATCAACCAAATCAAAAATTTAATTTGCAAACCAATTAATGTAACTGCAAGTCTCTTTTCCCTTATGTTTCAGATATGATGAGGCAATACCTCCAGCAGCTGAGACATGAGACAGGCAACCGAGTTTGTGAGAAGGTATGCATTTGATTTATATTAGTGTCACTGGTTGCATGAGTTTACTGGGATGAAATAATCTGTTTTTGCTCTGGGTTAGAAGTTGTTACTCAAGGGTTAGAAATTTAACTTGAAAACACAGGAATCATTGTAGGCTAACAGCCAAATTATAGAATGAATTTATTATTTAATGCAATACATACTTCTCCATTTTATATATATTATTAGCTGTACCGGCGAACTTCGTTCTGCCCCTATAAACCTTCCCTGGACTCCCACAAATATTTCAAAACAAAATTATCAAAATCGGTCCAGCCATTCTCGAGTTTTAAAGCGTCAAGCGAACAGCAATTCTTTTTTATTATATATAGAGGAAGAATATATGACATATTTAGGTATAACTTCTTTAATTAATATTGTTCTTTTCAGGTATTTACCACTGAAGATGGCAAACCAAGCAAGTGGTGGCTCTGCTTTGCAAAGAGGAAATTCATGGACAAGTCTCTCTCAGGGCCCGGTCAATAAAAACAGCCAAAGATGTGTATAAACTTTATTTCCACTTGATCAGAGTATTTCTTTTGTGCATTTATTGTGTATTTCAACAAAACAGCTCACCTTAGCAGCAATATGAGGAAATTGCACATTAAATTATGTATATCAATTTAATTTATAATATAAACAGGTAAAAAGTGTGTTTGAAATATTGTAAATGAGTTTCTTACTTGCAAGACTTCATTTGTATATTTAATCTAATAAAAATATTTAAAAATATTTGTTTTTATTTAACACTGATTTACAGATCCTTTATTCTATAAAATACTTTCGAAAATCCAAACAATATTTATACATACTATGCGGCATATGCTTGCATAGTGTATATATATCTTCTCCCAGTAAATAGTTGGACCAGGAGTAATATAGATTATCACTTACATCTATATATTAATCATTTTAGAGAACACAAAGCAGTCTTATATCTGTTTTGATTGGTTTTGTATTTAATTAGTCAGTAAATAATAATAAACTGGCTGTACACAGGCTGGTCTCACAGCTGTGCGGGGAGATCTGTACGTGTCGTCCGCACGTGCCGCCGGAGCGGAGACACGCGAGGCGCTTAAACATCATTTCACAGCGACGCGGATCGTTCCACGCGGAACGCTCCGGGTAGCGCCCGGACAACGCCACTCGCTCAATCGTAAACTATCGTTTCACAGCTCTGCGGGCGTTTTACGCCACATTACGGGCGACACGCACGGATCTCCCGCATAGCTGATAGAAAGATTTGCACAAATAAACGACAACATAACAGATAGTCATTTTTTTGACATCAAAACAAACGTTTTCCTTCTATTAGATTCGTATTAAAAATCAAACTGTGACGTCATAATTTCTTTGAGGTCAATAGCGCTCTTTATATTAGTTTTACTGCAATAATAAATCTTTTTCTTTTTCAAAAATATGGCCAAAGATCTAACAACACATTCAATATGGATATTATCAATGGCAAGTGACATTATTTTTGAAACCTTATTATTTTTACCTTATATTTTGGATACCTTATCTTATTCATTCAGCTGAGTAAAAAAAAAAGGAATTACTTGGGTATTAACAGCATGCCAGTCATATATTGTTCTAAGATCTAGTTCTATTTTATACAAATTAATTGGCCAAAGGGCATACACAACTACATGATGACATTGATGATAGCTAAATCTTAGTGGTTACCATAACCTATGGATGGATGCTTGCAATACCCTTGGTGTTGTGGGTGCTGCCAACTCTGACTTTGCCACTTAAATCAGTTCAAGTCGTATTCCTTGATGAGCTGCCCTGCAATGACCAGCCTCTGGATCTCTGAAGTACCTTCGTAGATCTCAGTGATGCGAGCGTCGCGGTAGTGTCTCTCTGCTGGCATGTCCGACACGTAGCCCATACCGCCAAGAATCTACAAAAATATGTATTTTTTTTAAATACCTTTTTGTACAAGACGATACCTTCCAGCTTCATTTTCACATAGACATTATGACTAAGCGCCATTTAGGTAAGTAGGTTACCAGAACTATGGTATGGGCAATTAAATAAATCATTCAAAATACAAAACAATGATGCACTATAATAAAATAATGAACGGATGTAAAAACTCAAGGTGCAAGACAGAGAATGCTCTCCACTTACAATAAAATGAACACAAAATAATGACCTGGACATCTACCAGACTCGTTCTCTAAATTTAAATCTAAAATCCATTCCATCTAAATCCATGTTAAATTAATTTCAATATAGTTCGCATAAAAAAAAAACAATATTTACGTTTACTTATTTATATTTTATTTATATAAGTTACTACTAAACTTTTTAAAATTCCACGAATATATATTATAATAACTTTTTAAAATTCCAATAATATAATTTATATAAGTTGCTACTAAACTTTTTAAAACTTTTTATAATTAAGAATGTTGTGTTTACCTGTAATTGGGTTACATGCTAGAACACAGAACTAAATGTTAACTGTAAGTTTTTGTCATGTAACCTGTTTTTTGCCATAAAACGTGGCAATGCTGCCAGCCTTATGGGCACTCTTCCGCAGGGGAAGGATTTAAGGAATATTTTTTATTTATAATTATATATATTTATAAGTATTTTATTTTTAGTAATTAAGTTTATTTTAGTTAGTTTAATATCTTCTAGCTTATGTTATAAAATAATTTTTGATTAGTGACCAAAAGTGTCATTTTTGAAACATGGAGTCACTTAAACGAATGTTTTTCATACAAAAAACCGTTTGTTCAGTGACTCCACGTTTGAAAAATGGCACCATATGTTAAAATAACAATTTTATTATGTTGGCAGTATGGTAGATCTAAAGATAAAAAGTTATAGGTCTTTGGCTAAGAGTATCGTTTTGGCTAAATAACGACACTTCATGTGCTATTATATTAGGGACTTTTCTGAAATCATATAATCTATGTTCTTATATTAGTGTTCGGGACCATTTAAAAGACAGATAACAGTACAAGAGTAGAAAAAACTTATTAAATGTACAGACACACGTTTCCTGCTGTTTCATTATAGGAGTAATAATGTTTATTATTATTATTTATTGTAGAACACACTACATGCTGCTTATTAAGCTGATGTGTGTGCATATTAATGTTTAAAGATCTTGTTTTCAAGTGTATGCATTTTTGAAGCGGTTCACTGAAGGTGCAGTCACAATAGTCTCTGGTAGCTTGTTCCAGTCTATGACTACTTAGTTAGAGAAAATTATGAAATGATGATGTTTATACATATTGATGGAAAGGACATACCTGTAATAAATCAGAGCACAGGCTATACTAGGTCACTGTTGTAATTAAAATAACAGTCAAAAAAACAAAAAAAGGCACTTCAATACAAAAGTGTGCAACAATTGGTCAATTTGTATGAGAATGTCGATTTTTTTTTGGTTTTTTGACTGTTATTTTAAATTATACAGTATACAGTGATCTGGTATAGCCTATGGTTCGATTTATTACGGGTATGTCCCTTCCATGTTGTATATGTATACAAAAATGTCTGTGAAAAATTATACCTGTATGGCTTGATGTGAGCAGAAAGTAGCAGCTTCAGAGGCAGCTAACTTCGCCATAGCCGCTTCCTTGGTGTATGGTTTCTTGTTGTCTTTCAGCCACGCCGCACGCCATGTCAGTAACCGCGCGGACTCCAGTCTCATCGCCATGTCAGCCAGCTTGTTCTGGATAGATTGCAGCTTCATGATAGGCTTGTTAAATGCTATCCTCTTTGATGAGTATTCAATGGCAACATCAAGTGATGCCTAAAAAAATGAAAATTATTATAAAAAAAATCATGTTGACACTTTTCTTTATAAAACTGAAGTAAAAAGCCATAATACGATATATGGTTGACTAAACATCCAGTCAAGGGTTTCATGTTCCATGAAATGGTTACCAAAACACATATATCTCTATTTTATTTAAAAAAATACAGGGTTCTTTAAAAGGGAAGATTATTTTTTTGGTACTTTATATTGTTAAGTCTCTGGAAGTCATTAGTAGAAATTTAAATAATTACCTGAGCTATACCTAAAGCCTGTGATGCAATGCCAATTCTGCCAGCATCTAACGTCATCATGGCAATCTTAAATCCAAATCCTGGTTCGCCTAAAATGCTGTCCTTAGGAACCTCACAGTCTTCAAATATTAAAGAACAAGTGGACGAACCTCTAATACCCAGTTTATCTTCCTTCTTTCCCAGTTCCAAGCCCTTGGTAGGCTTTGGCACAACGAATGCTGATATACCCTTATGTTTCAAGCTCTTGTCTGTAGTAGCAAACACCACTGAAGCTTTACTTTCATAACCATTGGTTATCCAGCACTTTGTTCCATTTAAGACCCACTTGTCACCACCGTCTTTGGCTGTGGTAGATGCAGCTCCAGCATCAGACCCATTCCCAGGTTCTGATAGAGCAAAACAGCCTATTGTTTTTCCTATAAAAATATTATTTTTGAGTATAATTTATGGATCTGACAAAAAAAAATAAGAATATGTGAACTTACCATCACAGAAGGGAGTCACAAACTCTTTTTTCTGTTTGTCTGTACCCCAACCCAACAGTGGTCCAAGATACAATGAATTATTGACTGACATAATAACTCCAGCTGATGCACAGCCCCTGGAAATCTCTTCCAGTGCTATAGCATACGCCAGATAATCCAACCCAGCTCCGCCGAGCTCCTCCGGGGTTGCTATTGCCATCAACCCCAGCTCACCCATTTTTTTAATAGCATTCTCTGGATACAAGTGATCTCGGTCAAACTTTGCTGCGTTTGGCTTTAATTCTGCTTCAGCGAAGTCTCTGCATGTCTTGTATAACATCTGGTAAGTATCTGGCAATGCTGAGAGTGAGGCGATACATCTTGAGTGACGAACAGTCGGTGCTGAAAAGTTTCAATGATAACTGATCAAGTTGTGAAATAAATTCGGCAGGAATACGGTTGTTATAACACTTACCAAATATCTGTACTGATTTAGCTAAAGAATTCAACATTTTTGTGTATAAATAATGATAAAAACAAGCAAATAAAGGCTCAAAACAAACTAAATATAAAATTTTGTTAGCTTAGCACTTTGAACTTTTCGTTTAGAAATGCATAGATTAAAATGAAATGACGTTTTTTTCAACAGCACACTTGCCTTCCACAATTTTGTAATTAACTGTCAAGTTGACAGAATTATGTATGTGTTTTCGTGCCTATTGGGTCTCATACATAATTATTTCTTCTGTTTTTATTGGTCGAACGTGCATTGCATTAGACCAAACGACACTTTGGTAGACACATACTCATTAGATTTTGCTTGTCATCTGACATCTGTCACTGTAATCAGTTCAGTGCTGTCACTTTTGCCAAATCAAACAAAACTAATAAATACACGAAAAAAAATAGCAAATAACAATGATAAAATGGAGATATTGTTAAGATTTGTACCAACAAATCCTTTACGATTAACTGTATCTAGGATATTATTAACCCATGTAGCTCATTACACAAGGTAAGTGAGAAATTCAAGTTCAAGTTTCAATGTTACTATTACGTACATAACCTATAAAAATATTTTGATTTCGTAGATTGGCCGAAGTTGGGAAGCTTGAATCGCCCAAAACATCAGGCAAATATGATACTGGACAGCTTATTTTACATAAAGTGTTTGGGTATCGCGGTGTGATACTTTTCCCATGGCTGGCTCGCGTCTACGATAGAGATGCCACTAACAAGAAGGAAAATACCGATTCTTCGAGCACTGGAGAGGCATCCAGTGACTCTCTGTCTAATGTTGGCAAGGAGGTGAAGGGCCGAACTCATACTTTTTACCAGGTCTTGATAGACACAAGAGATGCTCCATACATAGTAAGTATACAGCTTACTTATATTGGTTTAGATTTGCTATTTAAATGCTTTACTAGCTTATTATGTTTGTTTGAAATAATTTTATCTTTATTTTAACAAGGTTATAGGCAATATTCAATGAATTTTAAACATATGCAATTTTTTGAAATAGTATTAGCAATATTTTCTATTACTGATAATATTTTGTAAATAAAGCATACCTCGAATAACATATAATGTGTGTGTATTTTTAGTGTTACTATATTAAAACTATCTCTGAAAGACTATATTAATCTATGGCCCTTAATTATGTTACCTTATTCTATGTGTGGTAATTATTTTCCTGTTACATTATTCCTTGATCCAACTAATGGTGGCTTCATGCTTGAAATTATATAGAGATTCATATTTAAGTATATTACCTATATTTACTACAATTTATTAAAAAGAATTGATTATTTTTGACCGTGCAAACAACCATCGACATGAGGCCAGACTGGAAGAAGAAGGTATAATGAAAATATTAACATAACTATATGTTGTGTTTGTGAATTAATAAAGTCATACCATTCATTGCATTGCTTGCATAGTCATGCTTTTAATTGAGTGGTGTCTGAGTTCATAACATGGTTGTTTAATTCAGTAACAGATTGATTTTAGTTCAAAATATGAATTATGTTAATTTATCATGTTGTTTTCTATTCTCTAGGAAGGTCTATCTAACTGGAAAGATATGCATTGGTTTCTTTATTTACTGTATTTAAAATGTGATAATATTTCGATGATAAGTGCTACCTATTTTAAAGCATTATTGTAAAATATCAGACATGAAATGTTTTGACCACATGTACCCAGGACTAATCACAAATCATAGTACTATAGATACCTAAAATTACACAATTGACATGAGCTAACTTCACATATACATCTGTTTATGGATAACTGACACTAATGCTGAGACTAATATTGAAGGATTGTAAATTTGTTGTTTGGAGACAAAAGTAGTTGTCCAAGTAATAAAATTTCAATTTCTGAACTTATTAGATAAATGTATTGAAACAATAAATCACACACACCTACACCTTCAGATATTAACAATAGCCATTCTAACTTTTTTATCATCACCATATTTATAAACTTATAAACCAGAGAAGGAATTCCTGTTTATCTGAGGCCTGGCTTACTTTAGCTCTCTCATAATTTGAAAATTTTAAGGTATACAATAAATTCATTCATATTAGTCATAATTTTTACCCTACTTCGCCAGAAGGAGGGTATGTTTTTGGGGAGTATGTATGTATTGTTTGGCATGCTCTGCAGCCTGAACGGCTCGAAGGATTTTAACTTGAGAGGTGTCGTTATTACTTTAAGATATTATATTTAAGATATTCGTATTTACTTTAAGAGTGACACTGGGTATATAAAAATAAAAACAATAAAAAAAGCAGTCGGGTTTCTTGTTTTTGAAATAATTACTTGTTCATAGATTTGATGGTTTGTATAGCTTAACATATTTTAAAGATAAGACAGAAAACACTCATCCACGGTTGCTTCCTTAGTTCTTCTGTTATGGAGCCCAGAGCCCACCACAAAATGTTTTTGCACAAAAAGGGAAGATTCTGATAAAATTGTATTTCTGAAAACTGAAAGCATGTATCATCATATTAGCGTTTTTACTAAAAATAATATTTCAGAGAGCCCAGACTGAAGCAGTGACGTTCCTCGGCAACCAGGAGTCGAGCCGGAGCCTGTACGCCATCCCTGGGTTAGACTACGTAGCTCACGATGACATTATACCATACACCTCGGTGGAGCGCGTGCCGCTGCAGCATGAGCTCTTCGACAAATTCCTCATGCATAATCCAGATAAGGGTATGTAATAAATATTAATTAACATCCTTACAACGCTCGGATTATTATCTAAATTAAAAGAATGTGATGAAAAAATTCAACTAAAGTGTGATTTAAACTCACGTCATTCACGGCGTAAACACGAGGGGCATGGGTTCGAATATCATGCGTGGTAAAAATTTTCATCACATGTTGTTTTAATTTAGAACATATGCCTCTTTTAATTGTACCTTATATCTTCTACATAAAGTTAATAAATTATATGTATGATTCTTAATTTAGCCATTTGAATTTCTTTTTGTAGGCATGTAACTTTGACATAAAGAAGGACTTTCTTGACATGACTTAGGAAACCTATCCTGTCTTTGTCCTTAATGGGGTAGACCCCTTAAAAATTTAGTTGGACTATAGAATTAAAATGGGAATCAGAAATAATGATATGATCTATATTTCGTAACTAAAAGAAATTGATTTTATATATTAGCTGTCAAGATGTAAAATAAGCCTAATATAAAAAGACAGAAAAAGTCACAAATAGAAAACGTTTTTTACTGTTTTTTAGGAATGTGAGCTATAAAAAGCTATTGTCAAACTTGATGGTTGTTTCAGATCCACCGTTCATAGCCCAAGAGACGTTGCGCGCGTGGCAAAAGAAAAACCACCCGTGGCTGGAGCTGAGCGACGTGCATCGAGAGACGACAGAGGGCGTGCGCGTCACCGTCATACCGTTCTACATGGGCAGCCGCGAGTCGCAGAACTCCGCTGTGTATTGGGTGAGAAATAATGATATTTTATGTTTATATTTTGAAGTATGTTTTACTTTATATAAAATTCTACGGATTTGTGTTCTATTAGTGATTCTGACTCCAAGATTTCGGGGGTACAAAATCAACCTGTATAATATTTATTTATGCAACTGTAGTATAATAAGGAGTATTAAAACACGAACGTGGGTTTATTACACGAGGCGAAGCCGAGTGTGATAATAGTATCACATGAGTGTTTTAATACCTAATTATTACAGTTGCATACAAGACTTAATCTACACCTATGATATGATATGAATCCTATATAAAAGGTTCTAAAATCATAGGGTGTTCTACAGTGTTTTAAGAACTCTATGTGAATTCCTGGTAAGTTTAATTGCTGAGTATCTAATACAAACTAACTATGTATGTGTAGTTAATAATGAAATTATTTATTGTAATAATTATTAAAATTTTGGGTCGTACAATTATTGGAATGCAAATAATTTTTGTTCGATATTAGTGAATGAATGAATGAACAAATGGTGGGATACGACGTGAATTCGAAAAATCAATAAGTTCCATTTTAAATTACGGATCTGTGGTAGTTAATCGCGAGTACATGACAATGTTCTTTTTTTTTAAGTCATAAAGAATGTAGAGACTGTTTGATGAGTAAGGAAGGGATCGAGTTTGTGTTCCATAATGAAATTTAGTACAACATTGTAACACTGGTTTGGGTGATATACTTTTTACTATCACACTGGTTGTTTTAATGTTGGCATTATGCTAACTGTTTCAGAAACTTTTATAGAGGATTTATATTTATAAACATTAAAAAAGAGTTTGCAACAGGATTATATATCTCGTTGGACAGTGGCGGTATTGCATCCGGCTGGAGAACCTGGGTGGGCAGGCGGTGCAGCTGCGCGAGCGGCACTGGCGCATCTTCTCGCTGAGCGGCACGCTGGAGACGGTGCGCGGGCGCGGCGTGGTGGGGCAGGAGCCCGTGCTAGCGCGACACTCGCCCGCCTTCCAGTACAGCAGCCACGTCAGCCTGCAGGCGCCCAGCGGACACATGTGGTTAGACACTACTCTTCAGTGTTGCCATTTTTTAAACGCAGAGTCACTAAACGAAAGGTTTTTTGTATGGAAAACCATTCGTTTAGGTGACTCCGCGTTTCAAAAATGGCACTTCTGTCTGATATTTTCCAACAAAACAAATCAGATACTTTTGACTAAATGTCAAAATCATAGAATTATAACCCATAGAGGCGGTCAAAATAAACATTTTCTATGGGATTCGGATCAAATACTGTCAGATGATGTCATTTGTTTCTTGGAGTCAAATGGCGCTCGTATTATCAGTTTTCCAGAAATAATAAATTAAAATTACGTTAAATTGGATATGTTTCTTAGACAAGTGATATTATTTTGCGACGATTTATTTTCTTTTCATTACATAATTATTTATTTAAAAAAATACCTAATTGGGTATTTCCCCGGGTCAAAAATAAATTATTTGATACTCTTAAGACAATAAAACGTCACAAAATAATGTCACTTGTCATTGGTCATGTCCATCTTTAACGTGATTTTAGATTTATTATTGCAGGAAAGAAGATAATAAGAGCGCTATTTGACTCCAAGAAACTATGATATCATTAAACTGTATTTCATACAAATACCATAGAATAAGTTTGTTTTGATGATTAGAAAAAAGTATCTGATTTGAGTTGTTGGGAAATAACGAATATTCATCTTATACAAGCTCTTGTAAAATATACTGAAACAAGTTAAAGGGTGAATTCAGTCCTTGATAGTATACAACTTTCACCAAAGAAAGTATAGCAAAATATGAAAAACAAGTTTTGGCTTCCCATATAGGTATCATCTGATCCGAATTTGTATGGAAAGCAGAAAATATTTTTCATATTTCGATAGAAGTTCTGATCGGTTAAAACTGTTTAGTATCATAGACTAAATTCACCCTTAAAACAGTTTAAGTATATTTTTTATGTTATATGTATACATTCTCTGCCTACCCCTGTGGGAAATAGGCGTGATATTATGTATGTATGTATGTATACATAGAGATATTTACATATTTTGTATCAATCTCGACGGTTTTCCATATTTTCGTAATTGACTTTAAATAGCGCCTTATGACTTCGGCGAGAAATTTATGAGCAAAATTCAAAAATTATAGAAAACTTTTCTATGATTTTAAAACTTCCTACTATCCCAGTATCTCGGGGACCATGAGATGATATGATAAGATAGACTGATACATGTAAAATATAGTATTGTTAATTTAGTATCCCATAATACAAGCTAAGCCGACTTTGAGGCTGGTCAGTCAGTGTGATTTGTCCCTATATACATATTTACTGATACATATGCCTGCTGCAGGGGCACTGTGTAAAAACTAGTAACCTTGTCAAATCTCCTTGGTTAAGTAGCAGACCCCGGGCTCTGAAGCGTTACGATTATAATGATGATGCCTGATGATGATTTATTTTGTTAATATTAAGTACATATTTTATTTCTTTCTAAACAGACATATGTATTTATCTAAGTTTATGTGTTGTATTATGTAATTTTAATTTTATTCTTCCTTTATCCTATGTATGAACACGCCTGTATGCCTCTCTTACATAAACATCTCCTCTCACAGGCCTCCTGGAAGAGATCTCTTTTAAGATAAGTCGTGCCTTTGTACAACTTTTATTTGATGTATTCTATAAATTGGTAAAGTTGCTCCAATAGTGGACAAGTTGAAAAGCCATCGTCTTACGTGGTATGGCCACGTCATGAGGAGAGATGCCGAAACATCTGGCTAAGAGGATGGGCCATTTGGAGGTAAAGGGCTGTAGAGGGATAGGAAGACCGAGAAAGCCGTGGAAAAATTGTGTAAGGATAGATATGAAGGAACGAGAGGCTAGTGCAAATATGGTGAACGACAGAAAGAAGTGGAAACAAGTGACATATAGAGCCGACTCAAAATAGGGAAGTGGCGAGGAAAATGATGATAAATTGGTAAATAAATAAATGTGTGTTGCAGGGGCACGTTCCGCATGGAGCGCGAGGACGGCTACACGTTCGACTGCCGCATCCCGCCATTTTCGCTGGAGAGCAAGCCCGACGAGGGCGCGCCAGTGGCGCCCTCACCCGCCACGTGATCTCGCACCATCGTACCAGGAAACAGTTGAACGGAGACGGTATTTTTTTCAGAACTAAATTCTCAGAGCTGTATGTAGTTATTGTTATAGATAAACTAGTAATTCATCAGACATCAGACCTTAGTTCACGGTGTAGCCACGAGTTAAGGCCCATTTACACAGTGCAAGTTTCTTGCCTCTTGCATACTCGTACAATGAAATGAAGCGATAGATGACTTGCATGGTCTAAACAAAACTTGAACCATTCGAATTATTTATTGCTTCAGTTTTTCAACTATATATATACAACAGACAAAAAACATGCACCGTGTAAATGGACCTTTAGCATAGCGGATTTTCTTCACTTAGTTTGTTTTGGTTGGTACCATACTGAAGTGAATTCTCTAAGGTTCTGCTTGTAATAGACTAGATAATTTATGAACCTGCTTGACATCATAGTCACAAGTTTGCGTGGCGGATGGCAGAAATATGCGTTTTCTTGATTATTTGTCAAACAAAAAAACATTTTTGATGGTAACAAGCAAGTAGAGAACGCGTAAAAAAACAATTCTCTGGCTCCGCGCAAATCGTGGGAAATTTAAGAAAAAGTAAAAAAAAGTGTGGTATATATTTATCTGTTATTGAAGATATATTTTTTTTAATTATTTTACTGCAAAAGCTTCAAAGTCTAGCCTTTCGGAACGACTACTGGGGCAAGTAATGTGGACTATATGAATGGCAGGTGGGTACGAACGTTTTCCACTTATTAGTTCCCTCGCTTCGTTTGTCATTCGTCAGGCAGGGTCTGGTCTAAATGATGAAATTTACATTACAACCATAGATCGTAGACATACACTACATATAGTTTTTCACCTCTGACAGATCGATATAAAAGCGTTTTTACGATAATGATATAGAGTTTATTACACTGGACTATAGACCGTAACTGAAATATGAGTCCTAATTCTAGAAGGTTAAAGTCGTTTTTGAATTGCAGAAACTGTCAAAGGTAAAAACGATATCGAAACAGTATGAAAATGTTGATAAATGGGTTATTTTATATTGAAACGAGAGAAAGTGCGAATTTATTTGTCAACTCTTTCTTGACAGACTGTACACCTGGAAATACACAGGCACACTAATTATTTTTTTAAGTAAACAAAATATATTATGAATTTCGGAAATGGTGGAAAATGTTTGTCTATAAATTCAGAAATTTGTTTTTGACATTGTGTTATATATGTCATGTAGAAATGCCTCAAACCATAGGATGTTTAGTGAAAAGACTGAATTGGATTGTACAAATTATTTGAATTGTTTCTGAAATTAGGAGACTAGTACAAAATTAGATGTGCTTAGGATGTCGTCGGTGTATTTCCAGCATTTCTTCGCTCAATACCGAATCTTCTCGTAAACAAACTAAACATGACGTCCAAAGGTTCAGTCAACTAGGTACTCACCACGAAAATACACGCATGTCAAACAACCATTTTCTTTCACCATCATGTGTAACCAGGGTAGAACTGCGCCTAAAAGGCCAGAAGTGCTATTTTTTAAACGCGAAGTCATCTAAACAAATGTTATTGCGATACAAAAAACCGTTCATTTAGTGACTCCGCGTTTGAAAAACCACAGGGTGGCAAGGCTCTATTCTATGTATGTTCGGCAGAGCTGGCTAGGGCGTGGCTGACAAACGCCTCCTCGACTTTATTGGTCGCCGACACTGAGTAACTTAAAGTGATAATCTACTATTTGAATTATAGTTATTTCTTACTATCGCTATAATATAGTAGCATGGTACAAGTTTCCATTTATAACAAACTAGATTCAGTTTATGTTACCGGCGACTTCGTCTGCGTTAGTTTATTACTTTTTATAGTCTACTTTTGTATGGCAAAATAGGACTCCCCATACAAAGTTCCTCCTCGACTTTATTGATCGCCGACACTGAGTAACTTAAAGTGATAATCTACTATTTGAATTATAGTAATTTCTTACTATCGCTATAATATTGTAGCATGGTACAAGTTTACATTTATAACAAACTAGATTCAGTTTATGTTACCGGCGACTTCGTCTGCGTTAGTTTATTACTTTTTATAGTCTACTTTTGTATGGCAAAATAGGACTCCCCATACAAAGTTCCACTCTCCTTTTCATTCCCTCAATGGATGATTTTTGGGATAAAACCATATCCATACAAAATTTCTTATAAATCGGTTCAGGTGTGAAAAGTTACAGACAGACAGAGAGAGTTACTTTTACATTTATAATGGAGACAGTTACTTTTAAATTTAGTATGGGTGTATACATTTTCGCAACTAATGTCATTCAAAACTGAACCTAATTATTTGGGAATAGAGCATATAATACTTAGTGACAATATGTGAGTCAACATCAGCTATTACATATATGTCGGTATTCCATTCACACACATGTCAAAAGCGCTTTAGTCAGAACGAGATGAAGTCCAGAGCTAGGTGACAACAGTGCGTTCCGTTAATTTCAGTTTGATAATATTACCTTAGAATGACAATAATGGTGATAGAAACTAAACGTGTGACATGTTTTTAATTAACTGTGGAGTACACGCGTGTTCGTAGGATGTAATCTTATGTTTTGTGATGTTATTAGCCTATCCGATCCCAAGACAAGTGTTATTTAATTTATGGAATATCAAATAGAGTCTCCCATTTGTTTGTTCCAAATCCTTAGTCATTTTTTAATATAATTTCTAGATCTGTAATAAATTACAGTATTCTGTTAATGTGTTCACTGGCTTTTTATTTATTCTTCACCTCTAGAATAAGATAACTTTTCGCGTGGCGCAATCTATAATCAAATATATAGGTACTTATATATAAAAATTAATCCTAATTTCCCGTGGCCATGCCATAACTTGAGAACGACTTTACCTTTACTATGACTATACCGATTTCTTTTTTTAATTTCTATTACTTTGTAAAAGTTTCTTAAAAGAAAAATAAGGTGCGCAGTAAATTGTTAAGACAGACAGTCTGTCGGGTCAGTCAGCTAGTAGATTATATAATGTCCTTATGACCTCTTAAAATATTTGTATTTAATAAAAAAGGACATTGTATAAACATTTTAAACATTTTTATTGAACACTGAATGATAAGACTTGGACCTACTACAAGTGATTCTGCTTTTCTAAACGATTCGATTTAGTTCAAAATAAATAAAACCATTATTTTATCTCTATGAGATTTATTGACTTGTACAATGGAAGTATAATTTAGGAATTGCACTAAACACACTGAAATAAAGCTGTACAATACATATAATTTGTACATTGTTTAAATATTAAATAAGCTTAATTAACTACAGGTTAACTATACTAGCCTAGCCCTAATTCTCCCTTAGTCCGAATTATATTTAAATACCTCTGCCTCAATACTATAAATAGTTATAACACAACATGCCAATCACATTATGCACAAAAAATCCACAGTCCGCAGATTATATCTAGTGAATATTCCTACACTATGTAAATTATGTTACCTACTTAGGATGTTAGTGTACTTTTCATATCTAAGGAGTTTTTTTCTTTCTATCTAATGTGACAAATATTGGCATAAACAAATTTGCCTAATTAAAAATTCAACTTACCCTTACCTATATCTCTACACGTTGATTTTTTTAAATATTTTAAGTAATTTGTCAACATTTTCCTAATTTATTTTATTGATGATCATTGATGAGAGATTCTACACTAACATCCTAGGCAGTGAAAGTGACAATATATTTTAAAATTATCTTACTACTTTATTGAGGAACATCAGAACACTCTTTTAGACTCCGCAATTCCAAAATTGATTCATCAATATTTTACATTTGTGCTTTAGTAAATTTTGAGCATTAAGGCTCAATTAACACTGAACAAAATCGTACATAGCATAATGAACTTGATGTCAATAGTATAATGTTCAAACTATGGCGGCGACGCGCAGAGTCGCGCCGATTCGCTTGCCTACGGCACTTCACGCGCTCAAAAGTTTGACGTAAAGTTCATTATGCTATGTACTTCGTCGCTTCGCTTCGTTTCGATTCCGCCGCAGTGTAAATTGAGCCTAAGTAGAAAAGTGTATTGGCCTTTGCACAGATTTGCTATCAATTTAAGAAAATATCTATTACCTAGTCTGCATATAATAACATACTCGCCCGCCCGAGATAAAACAAAGATTGCTTTGAAAAGGTTAGCAATAGCGTTGTAAGCAATAGATAAAATATAGATAGTGTATCGATATCGTGGCCTTGAAATACAGTAATATTGTAACTTTTTACGAGGTCAACTATCGATAGTTAGCAATAGAAAATGGAAGTTGGAAGCTTGTAATATGTTGTGTTATGGCGGTCGAGTATTTTCTGGGATTAATAACAATCTCTTATTAATTAAAAGGCACTTTATGTTGCTTGCTGTGTTTCTTTGGTTAACCATATAGCGTAAACTGAATATCACAATAAAATTATGGACGCGTTCAGCGGAAAACTTATGCCACCGAGGAATAAAAAATAATGATCGTCTTACAAAGACTACATTCTCTAGTGTAACACGTTCATTATTTATATAGGCGTCCGCTAAGTGACAGTTCAGTCTATCTCTGTCACAAACTAAGTGCAAAAGAGATAGCAGAACCCGTCGCGGGTCACCAGTCTCTGTCGCACGTAGAGTTTGTAACAGAGATAGACTGAACCCGTCGCGTGCATCCGCGTCACTTAGTGGACACCCTTAGTGTAGCAAGCATTTCCCGTCGAAAGTACCAAATGATGTTACTATCGTAGCGTAGGAGACTATATTAATCGGAACAGCGGAAAAATTGGTACTATTTTAAGCATAATATCTAAAATTTACGTTCAAAGATTTCAATCACATTAAAAAATTTCATTTTCAAATAGAAATTTATACAATATTGTCAAGCAAATATATTCACTTTTTTTTTTGCTTATAAAGAAGACAATACATAGATAAAAAACAGCATTTACTATTTCAGTAACAATAAATTAAAATATTTAAAGACTATTTATATATATTTTTACGAGAAGGTAAGTTTGCTAAAACTTTTCTTTCATAAGAATGTTGGTGCTTCTCGCTCCATGACATCAGGTATACTAGTATACAGAAAGACTGGTAGTAGAACTGATTACGTAAAAGTATCCATCACAAAAATCTGTAATTTTTATGTTTTAGTTAACAAACACACAACTTAGACATGCATTCAGACAGACTGAATTCTATATTCGTTTAAAGAAAAGGCAAATACCGATACTGATATAATGAGTATACAGGGTGTCTTTCAGCCCACCAGCCAAATTTTTGGGGCAAGTTTAGTCCATGATATTGAATTACTTTCTATAAAAAAAGTTATTAAAATCGATAATAAACTTTCGTCCTCCCAATGACGACCTCCGTGGCGTAGTGTCACCGTGTAGTCACCATGCTAGTCCGCCACCCAGAGGTGCCGGGTTCGATCCCCGGTTAAAAAAATGCCCTTTTTCAAATTGTCCTGGGTCTTGTTTATCTGTATATGTATTTGTTATAAAATATAGTATCGTTGAGTTAGTAACCCATAACACAAGTCGCGAACTTTCTTTGGGGCTAACTCAATTAGTGTTAATTGTCCATACATATATTAAAAAAAACCCCTGCCGAGTACTAATTTGTATGGGAAGTCGAATACTTTTTTAATTTTTTGTTGATTGTTTTTATGGAAAGTAGTCCAGTATCATGGACAGGGCTTGCTTCAAAAAAGTCCTGTATAAGGTCTGACAAAATATACTGAAACTATTTCAGCCAATTCGTGGTAAGTACTGAATGGCTTTCCGCAAGGAACATAATACTTTTATCTACAGAAATCATATGAATCGCCCAAAACGAAGTACTTAATTCACCAAAATAGTTTCAATGTACATGTTAACATAGTCACATCTTACCAGATTATCTCGCGAGCTGAATAATAAGCGCTGCGCACATTTCAAAGAACTCCATAGTGTGGTGACCACTCGGTCTGCCCGTGGGTACGGGCGGGGGCAGCACGGGCAGCAGGGGGGACGCGGCTTCTTCGTCAGACTCTTCCTTCTCCCCAGACAGAGACTTGAAGTCCAGCAAGTACGATTTGTAGTCCACCTGGTAGAGCTGCAGCGACATTTTCACGTACTTGTCTGTCATTTTGTTTAGTGTTCGTACCCTGGAAAGTACAGTTATTCTATCTTTGATATCTTAATTTCTAATATCTGAAATAGAATGCTAATTTAATGCTTAGAAATTATAATTATCTTTCAAAAGTTACTGAACGCAGCATATAAACAAATGTCATTGTTTATGTCAAAAAAACATTCCAATTTTAACTTTTAAAATGGAGTTTCACCATTGCAAATAACAGTTTAATTTCGTAATATTATATAGTCAATTTGTAGCTTCACTAGAACCTTAGATACCATTACCAATTTCTCTTTATATCGTGAATTGCCTTATATGGCAATTTGTACTTTAAGGGAGAATTTCAAAATTGTGGTGTATAGTGAATATTCAATGTGGTCTTGTGAAATAATTGTACACACTTGTTGCGAAAAACTTGGCACGTGAAACGTAAACACAATCCTGGATCCCGACAAAGAAGAAAAAGCGGTTTCTCACCTAACATGATATGGGTTGATGACCTTCCACTCGTAGTCGAGCGCCTTCATGGCGCGAAACACCTCCAGCATGATGTCGTTCGGCTTGCTCTGAGATCGAATGCCCAAGTGCCATTTAGCCCTGGCAAAACATAAATTTAACAACTTTATTTGCTAGGCAAATTAAAAAAACCCAACTGTAAAGAATGCCATCTAGTGATGAGTAGCGGAACTACTATTATTTGATAGGAAAAAAACAAACTGTGAGAAGGCTTGAGCTCGGCGCAGGTCCCTCTTAAAGGTTTATATTTGTACACTCAGAAATTACATAATTTGAGTACAATCGGTACATGTACTTTATTTAAATATTGACATTAATTTCAAATTTGATATCATTCTTAAATAATAATATAATTATGACATAGCAATGTATTCTCAGTCCACATATCTAACTTTAATATCAATATAATTGTAAGGTTGACGTTTTTGGAGAAAATGCAGCTGTTTTGGAGAAATACAGTTTGTTACCGCTTCTTCTGTACTTGCGCTTTGGAGGCGGCAGTAAACTTAGTTGTAAGTAGATGATCTGACGTCAACAACTAACTATTAAGAAATCGAAAGAAAAAAGAAATGACAATTATCAAGTGATATAAATATCCAAAGATAAATAAATTATTTTTGACATATGTAAAACATAATATACCGTTTGACGGGCGTGCCTCGTGCGTTGGCGGGCTGCGCAGGCGGCGCGCTGTCCCGCGCCGGCGCCGAGCTGTCCCTCAGCGGCGCGATGCGCTCCGGGTGCGGCCGGGACGACTCCGTCGACACCGCCGGCGGTGAGCTGCCTGCAATACACAACTACATTACAGACAACAAACAAGTGATGACACGATATTCCACTCTGATGTCAGCTTTCATCCTTTTACTTTTTAGCCGACCTCAAAAAATAGGTGGTTTCTCAATTCGACCGTATATATATTTTTTGTGTGTTCGCGGATAGCTTCGTCGTTTATGAACCGATTTGGATGTTTTTTTTTTTGTTGGAAATTCTATGGAACCACCCTTGAAATATCTCCTTATATTTCAAGGGTGGTTCCATAGAATTTTTTATAAAATCGGTTGTGTAGTTTGGGGGAGAGAAGACGGTTTTTAGTTTTGAAAAAATATTACGTGTCAGTCTGTAACAATACATGTATCAACAGCAACAGGGCTATATCCCATTCGTACATTCGCCACCAATGTGGTCAAATGGGAAAATGGGGTCAAATGGGAATCAAAAAACGGAAATTCCCATTCATCACCACTCGAGACGAATGGGAATTGTAATGGAAGTCTCTCCCATTCGTCCCCACTGCTGCCAAATGGAACTGTTAAATAATAGTCATTCTCATTAACCCGTGGGGAAGACAAAATGGTTACAGTTGAAACACAAATCAAAAAATGTTCCCCAGTGGGAACAAATGGTCCATCAACAGGGGGACATCAATCTGTTAGGTCTCTAACAGACGAGCGACATTATGGGTCCGCGATAGTTCGCGATACCTGCCGGCGACCTGTGTCGCGCGACCGTTTGTGACAGTTAACGACAGTCGACAACAGTTGCTGACCAGGTTCGCGGGCATATTGTCGCTCGTATGTTAGACCCCTTACTACAGCATCCCTATTTTATTCTGGCAACGTACAGTCATGTTCTTATGTTATTACTTAAAACTAGACCTTGAGTGGCTAATTTGTGTAAGTACTTTACGGGTAATAATTATACATAGGGCGCACTATAAGTTTCCGGAACCGGCCACTTACATAAACAATATTTAAAAATTTATTGCAACATTTGAAAATAGAACTCTTTGGCTGTAGAATGCAGTTTGTTTCATCTGACTGTCTTTTGTTTTTACCTTGTGGCGCCATTTAAAAAATTGTGTGTCTGCATCAACATGGATTTAACTCGGGAAAATTTTCGTAGTATGATTTTCTACGATTTTAAGTGTAATTTGACAGCTCAACAGAGCATCGCTCGGCTTGAAACAGCTTTTGGCAATGAAGGACCATGCAAGACAACTGTTTATAGCTGGTTTGCAGAATTCAAGCGTAGTCGTATCAATCTCAGTGACGAATCTCGCGATGGTCGGCCGTCCACCGCTGTGACCAACAAAAACATCGATGCTGTGCGCCGTATGATTGAAACAGACAGGCATGTGACCTACCATGAAATTCGCGCATCCTTAGAAATAGGCATGAGTCAAATACAATTAATCCTACACAAACATTTGGGTGTGAGAAAGCTGTGCTCGCGGTGGATCCCACACAACTTGACCGAGGCTCAAAAAACGGACTGCGTCACTTGGTGCAGTGCCATGCTTACCAGATTCAACGAAGGTGCGTCAAATTTGGTGTGGGACATAGTAACAGGTGACGAAACATGGATTTATTGCTACGATCCCAAAACAAAGCAGCAATCGAGCGTATGGGTCTTTCAAGATGAGCCGAAACCAACCAAAGTGGCGCGCGTGAAAAGTGCATCTAAGCGGATGATTGCTTCTCTTTTTAATAAAACTGGACACGTGGCTACTGTTGCTTTAGAGAATCGTCGTACAGTGAATAGTGACTGGTACACGACCATTTGTTTGCAGGAAGTTATTGACGAACTCCGTAAAAATAACCGTAAACGCCGTATCATCCTGCACCACGACAATGCTAGTTCTCACACGGCCAGACAGACAAACGACTTTTTGAAGGCGAAAAATGTAGAACTCATGAGTCATCCTGCATACAGTCCCGACCTTGGCACCTTGTGACTTTTTTCAGTTCCCAAAAATTAAGAACCAATTACGCGGTCAACGATTTTCATCACCAGAAGAGGCTGTCGAGGAGTATGAAAAACACGTTTCAGAGGTCACCACAGAGGAGTGGCACAAAAGTTTTCAAAACTGGTTTCATCGAATGAAAAAGTGCATAGACGCCAAGGGAGATTATTTTGAAAAACAATAAATTAATTTTGTACCTTTAATAGTATTTTTTCATATTCATTCCGGAAACTTACAGTATATTATTATCTTTATAAATAAAAGCGAAAATCACTCACTCACTCACTCAACACGAAATCTCGAAAACTAATTAGACAATAAAGATGAAATTTGGCAGGAAGGTAGGTTGTAACTAGGAGACGTCCGCTAAGAAAGGATTTTTGGAAATTCCATACCTAAGGGGGTGAAATAGGGGTTGCCAGTTTGTATGGAACTTCGTAATTTTTAAAGTGAGACACATGAAATTTTTAATTTATTTTAATAGTTAGTAGAAAATAGTTATGCATTTATTAGATTTTGAAAATTACATCCCTATAGGGGTGAAGTAGGGGTTGCAAGTTTGTATGAATCTTCGTCATTTTTGAAGCGAGACAAATGACATTTTTGAATTGGTGGTTAATAAAAAAATATATTATAACATTTATAACACAATTTATAACGTAACGTAAAAAAAAACAATTAAAGATCCTATTAGAACCATTTTCGACTTCTATGCGAACGAAGTCGCGGGTTACAGCTAGTATATTTATATTATCCGCTTGTATATTTTCCACTTGGTGTAATGGTTGACCGGGAGAGAATGCCATATGGCATTAGGTCCGCATCTTGTAATTTTTTTAACTATGCAATAAAGTTTAAATAAATAAATAATAAATCAGGGAGAGATTTTCTTTTAATTAAGTAAACCAAATTCAAACTTACTGGCGACATAAAAGTCCTTGATCTCTGCCTTAGCGGCTTCATCAGCGATGCGTTTGTTGTCAATAATGAGGTGGTAGGCTATGGCGAGCTGGTCGTGCGGATCGCCGCTCAACAGAGCGTTGTGAACTTCGTGTTCCTTCACACCGAACTTGTCACATACTTCTCCTATCGCCTCTGTGTCGATTACGCTGCTATCCTAAAGATGCAAAACATAACGACAGTAATCTATCTATACTATAATAAAAAAGTAAAAAAAATGTGCCTGTACATTGAAAATTTTTCAAAAAAAAATATTTTTGGCGATGGAGATATAGTAATAGAGTAAGAAAATAAAAAAAAATGTCTGTCTGTTTGTCTGTTTGTACACGCTAATCTCCGGAAATACTGGACGGATTCGAATGAAACTTTTTTTGTTATATAGCTGTGAAGCCTGGGCAACATATAGGCTATAATTGATTTTGGAAAATGGAACACATGATGCAGAACTATAATGGTCCAGCTAAACTATAAAAAATATTAAAATGCCGCCTTAGCAAAAGTTGTTAAGTCTGATGAGAACTTTTTGTTGAGTTATAATACAACTGGCCAAGCGCGAGTCGGACGCGCGCGAAGGGTTCCGTACCATAATCTATGAAAAAATCACGTTTGTAGTATGGGAGCCCCCCATAAATACTTATTTTATTCGATTTTTAGGGTTCATTACACAAATGGGTAGAAACGGGACCCTATTACTTAGACCGTCCGACTGTTAGTCTGTCTGTCTGTCTGTCGCCAGGCTGTATCTCATGAACCATTATAGCTAGACAGTTGAAATTTTTATAGATGATGTTTTTTTGTTGTCGTTGAACAAAAACATACTAAATCTATACTACAAATTAAAGAGTAAAAAAATGTGACTGTACATTGAAAATTTTTCCAAAAAAAAGTTGTTTCGTCCGAAGAAGAACTTATAAGTTCAGAATTTGCGGACCTTCAGAGCATAACACACCAGAAAAATTCTTGGATATGTGAACGCGCCATATTGACACCAAAAAATTAAAAATCAATTATTATAGAACTTATGACGCAAATTATTGTTAATTTCTTGAATAGAGTTGTTGACGACACCACCAATTATCCAGTTGAGTTTCTTAATTCACTTGCAGCAAATGGACTCTCGGCTCACAAAATAAGTCTTAATGTCGGAGGGCCAATAATGCGAATGCGCAATTTGACTCCGCCGAAACTGTGTAACGGAACCCAACTTAGTGTCTCAGCACTGTATGCCGAAGTTCAGCGGCTGAATTTCAGCCAATGCATGCCTGCAATGTTATTTGCATTACTAGCAACACATAATGCCGAACTTCCGATGCTTTTGCCTGAATCGGACCCGTACCCGTACCCGTACCCGTACCCGTACCCGTACCCGTACCCGTACCCGTACCTGTATCCGTACCCGTAACTGTACCGGTACTCCCTCTTCCGCTCCCGCCGCTGCCGCCGCCACCGCCGCTCCCGCCGCCGCCGCTGCCGCCGCCGCCGCCGCTCCCACCGCCGCCGCCGCCGCCGCCGCTCCCGCCGCCGCCGCCGCCACCGCCACTATCGCCGCTGCTCCCGCTCTCGCCGCCGCCGCTACCGCCGCTGCCACCGCCGCCGCCACTGCCGCCGCCACTGCCGCCGCCGCTTCCGCCGCCACCGCCGCTGCCGCCGCCGCTGCCGTTTCTGCTCCCGCGCCCGCTTCCGCTTCCGTTCCCTCTTCCACGTACCCGTTCCCGTACCCGTTCCACTCTCGCTCCCACTCCTGCTCCCGCTCCCGCTCCCGCTCCCACTCTCACCGCCGCCGCCGTCGCCGCCGCCACTGCCGCCGCTGCTCCCGCTCTCGCCGCCGCCGCTGCCACCGCCGCCGCCACTGCCACCGCCGCTTTCGCCGCCACCGCCACTGCCGCCGCCGCTGCCGTTTCTGCTCCCGCTCCCGTTCCCTCTTCCACGTACCCGTTCCCGTACCCGTTCCGCTCTCGCTCCCACTCCTGCTCCCGCTCCCGCTCCCACTCCCGCTCCCGCCGCCGCTCCCGCCGCTCCCGCCGCCGCTGCCGCCGCCGCCGCCACTGCCGCCGCCGCTCCCGCTCTCGCCGCCGCCGCCACCGCCGCTGCCGCCGCCGCCGCCGCCACTGCCGCCGCCGACGCCTCCGCCGCCGCCGCCGCCGCCTCCGCCGCCGCCGCCGCTGCCACTTCCGCTCCTGCTCCCGCTCCCGCTTCCGCTTCCGTTCCCTTTTCTACTTCCGTTCCCTCTTCCGCTCCCGTGTCCGTTCGCCGCAGACGCGCCAAAGACGGAAGATTAAATTCTCATATCGGCACATCACTACAGTCCGGCGTTTCCACCGAACTTCAGCGGCTGAACTTCAGCTTATTTAGTGTGTCATCCCCACCGAACTTTAGACACTGAACTTTAGCCGCAAAACTTCGGCATAGTCTGCTGAGACACTTAAAGTTTACTGTGAGTGGTGCCAGTGAAATTGTATTTATTCCGCGTATAACAATTTTCCTTTTGAAAATACACAGCTTTACAAATACACAGTGTTTACTTGCTTTCCTATGAAAATAAGTCACAGTTTTAGAGGCTTAAAGCTGCTGATGTCAATCTAAGGACTGCTTTTTCGCATGGCCAACTTAATGTGGCTTTCTCCAGGGTTATTAACACTTCAGCTCTTTTCATATTGGCTCCCGAAGGAAAGAATTAAAATAATATTGACTTTTAACTCCTAACACTGTTACAAGTACTTTCTTATCTCTCTCTATCTTTCTCTCTCATTAGTTGTTATTTATATTAATACGCCGGAGTCATAAAGTCCACGCGAACGAAGTCGCGGGCATCAGCTAGTGTAGTAATAAATGACAGAAATAGTATCTTTAAGGATTCTAGATACAATATTAGTTTTGTGTCTCTTGATATTATGATGTAAAGAAGTCCTACCAATAAAGAAAGTATTTTGAATATAAAAGTTCAGCTAACCTGTTCAACAGGAGATGGGAATAAATATCCAGGCAATTCTTTCAGGAACCACTCGTGCTTCTTTACATCTTCAATCGTCGCCCTCTTCATCGGGTCCACTTGCAGCATCATACAAAGCAGACTGACCACACTCTTGTTCAAATACTCCGGAATAGGGAATATGCCCGACTTAATCTTCCTGAATAATGTTGGTACATGTTCATCGTCAAATGGTAGTGTGCCACAGAGTAGAGCGTAGAGAATGACGCCGCATGACCACACATCTACTTCAGGACCAGCATAGAGTTTTCCAGATATTACCTGTTGGAAATTAAATATTTTGAGTTGTATAGGGTAGTATCCTGGGTCAAAATTAAACTATTTTATACCAATAAGAGAATAAAACTTAAATGTGATTTAAGATATAATAAAGCAGAAAACGATATTATGAGCACTATTTGACACCAAGAAATTAAGTACAGTATGCAATAAAACATAGCAAACGTCTGAGGCGCGACGTGGCGCTTAGGACGCTTAATATGTTTCGTTACATACTGTTACATTTAATTTAACTGTGCGCCCGGGGCGTGTGTCCGGGGCGCTTGCTATGTTTCGTGCCTAATGCGCTGGACACACAGGAAAGATGAAAGATGTGAACGGGGCGCAGACGTATGTCTCCTCCGCGTCTTCCTCATACAAAATGTATACAAGCGTCACAAAGCAGACCACACAGAAAAGACGGGGCGGCTGTCGTTTCTGTGTGTCCAACGCTTAAGGCTAGTTTTATAGTTGTGCTGGAAACCCGTACGAGAATCGCTCACAGTGCACAGTACGAGCAGGTTGAATTGTACAGCCTTTTCCAGAAGCGTGAAACGTACGGAACATTCCGCGTCGCTGTGAAATGATGTTCTAGCATCTTACAGCCTGAAAAATCTGACACCAGTGGTGGCCACTTATACACACGAAAAACAAAATGTATGTGTGTGTGTAATGAGCACCATACATGTCTCTACTCTCCGCTCCAGGATCCGGCACGGATCTCCCACATAGCTGTGAAACCAGCCTAAAACTTCAAAAAATACAAATCCTATGGGATTTGTATGACACAGCAAGGTTTACAAAATGTTTTTTTATATTTCCTAATTCTTCCCTCGAAAATAACCTGTATTTAAAAAAAAAATATTTACTTTGCACATCTGTGTTTGGATTACACCATCTTACCAAATTTCACCTGATTAGGTCTAGTAGATTCGGAGCAAATTGACTGTGACAGACGAACGGATAGACAGACACAAGTGATCTTATAGGGGTCCTGTTTTTTCATTTTTTGTACGGAACCCTAAAAAGTATATGATTTTTTGCAAACAAGCAGATTGATAGACTCAATCCAAGGAATAAGAATACCAAAATCCTATGGGATTTGTACTTTTTGTTTTGAAAACATTTGTTTTGACATTAAAAAAAAGTATATGATTTGAGTTGTTGCCAACCTAGCAGATTGATAGACACAATCCAAGAAATAAGAATTCCAAAATCCTATGGAATTTGTATTTTTTTTTTGAATACATTTGTTTTGACATTGGAAAAAAGTATATGATTTGACTTGTCGCAAAGCAGATTTATAGACTCAATCCAAGAAATAAGAATTCTAATGTTTTGAGCTATATCTCAAAGATTTAAGGATCTATTTGAATCATATAACTAGTTTTCACAGTCAAAATATGAACTTGAAAGAGAATATAGTGTATTATATCATATTTGACCATCAGTATGGAAAACTGCTACACTCTTTCAATTTCATATTTGACTGTAAAAACTAGTTATATGCCTGAATATATGCAATTTCTTTAAAATAACAAAATACTGCTGAAATCCCACATGTCATTTCAAAATGCTAGACTATGTTTGTATGGAAAAGTCTAAGGCAATTGGATTCTCTTAAGTATGATCGTTTCCAGCTAACATATTTTTGCCAATATCTGAGATGCCGTTTCAAAATAAAAGCTAGACTTTGTTTGTATGGCAAAGTCTGATTCTGTCTAGGGTAAGGAGACTCTTAAGTGGTAAAAACAGCCTGCCACTGACTGCTCTAAATTAATTTAAATAGTTTCTTTTTGTGATTTTTATAAATGAAATATTTTGTCCAATTTCTAAAATGAGATCACCACTGACCTCAGGCGCAGCATAATTCGGTGATCCACATGAAGTTCTCAAAAATTCGCCATCCATCATCATATTGGAGAGTCCAAAGTCAGCAATCTTCACATGCATGTTGTGGTCTAACAACAGGTTCTCTGGCTTCAAGTCCCTGTGCACAATCATGTGCCGGTGGCAGTAGTCCACCCCTGAGATGATCTGCTGGAAGAACCTCCGTGCCTCGTGTTCTTGCAGCTTGCCTCTTTTCACAATGTAGTCAAAGAGTTCTCCGCCAGAGACATATTCCATTATCATAAAAATGTCTGTTGGGGTGGAGATTACCTGAAACAACATAATGTTTAAGAGTTAAGGCAAAGAAAAAGTTATTCATAATCGGCCATTTCTTTAGTCCTTTGAAGTTAAGTAAACCACACAAAAACAAAGCATACAGGCAGGATTCCCAAACCTCACTGTGTAATGTAATTTGTAAACGTGTTTAATATTTACCTGATAAAGCTTGATGATGTGTGGGTGTCTGAATAGTTTCAGATTTTGAATCTCTCTTTTAATCTTGCCTACTACATCTAACGACTTGATTTTTTGTCTGTTTAGAATCTTGACAGCAACCTTGTGTTTTGTCAACTGGTGTTCTCCTATCTTGACTTTCCCAAATGTGCCGACACCAAGGGTCGCGCCCAGGGTGTAGTGGCCGATCTTTACAATCGGCTGAGCACCACTGGCTACTACTGGCTTCTCTGATTGAGACATCTTCGACGATATGAATGCGGGTCCTAGTAACCACACAAACCACAAACTTTACATGGGAGTATCACAAATAAAAATGGTATGGAGTATTGTCGGGGTCAATAAGTATGTCAATAAATTACATTTCACACTCAAATAACAATAGTTTGCGAAATAATTAAAACGTAATTCCGAAGAAAAACACGAGACGAATTTGCAAATTGTCAATTTTATTTCACATGTCAAATTTGACATTGACAATCTCATCATTCTCATCTGAGATGAGATCATTTCCCATTGTTTTGTCTTTGGTTGGTTTGTTTAAAACCAAGTTACACGAGGCGAGTGCCTAGCTAGCCGGACGACACAAGTTAAGAGCCTAGTTTGCCTTGTAATTTTTTATAATGGCAATAATTTCGGTCTATGGTTGGATGGATGCCGCTTGCCCCGCCCTGCACCCCCCTCAATCAATTGTCTTTTTCTCTTCTCCACAGATGCTGTCGTATGAAGTGAAATTTATTAATTTTCCGAGGTTTTTAAGACTTTTTCGGTACAATTTGGTGAATTTGTGAACATATAATAATG
Source organism: Acrobasis suavella (assembly GCA_943193695.1). Lineage (NCBI taxonomy): Eukaryota > Metazoa > Arthropoda > Insecta > Lepidoptera > Pyralidae > Acrobasis > Acrobasis suavella. The sequence continues at coordinate 11,693,610 of OW971948.1, forward strand.
GATAAATGTGGTATCTGCCAGAAACCCGCTACTGTAAGTAATTTTATACGTTTTATAAGCGCCCTTTCATGTTATTACTCTTGTTTTTTTTTGTTTTCTTTACGAGGTGGATATAAAAATAACGCTACTGGTATAAAATGACTCTTTTTATCGCTATTAGAGTACCGTACTTTGTAGGTCGGGACATTTCTCGTACTTTGTGTATTAGAATTACGGAGTGATGCTGCAAGAAGACGAGAAAAAAATATGCATCGAAAACCTGCCCGCTTTTTTGTAGCTACCTCTTGTTCAGACTGTTTTTTTTTTTGTCTGTCTCAACCGAGCGCCCTATAAAAAACAAGTGACTTGGTTTTTTTCTGCAGTGGTCACGGTGCACACGAATAGTGATCCTTGACTTTCAGAAAAATCTGTATGAACTAGATAAGTAGGTATAGTTGTGTAGGTATTTAACTTAAAATGTGTACAGATCTATTCCACTGACTCATGTACAAATGTTGCTAACATACATTTTAATTTAAAACTTATAGTAGATGTATTATCAAAAATAATAGTACTTCTTATCTAATGTAAAATTGCTCAAGTGCTGCATAACATACTTTCCTTATCACTTGTGATCACTTGCAGCCAGTCGTGTCAAAAGTGTCACACATCATAAAATTAAAGTATAATATAAACACATACATTTCAAAATATAATAAATATATATAACAAGATATTTCAATTCCAAGATCCAGCAGCAAGACGGATTCATTATAATCATATAATACTACTATAATTTTAAACATTGTGTACTTTTATTTTATAGGGTTACTAGGCACTCAAGATGCAGTACTAAAGTACTCAAACTAAATTGTGTAATAAGAAATGGTGAAAAAATACTATCTACTTGACTCAACGATTTCACATGGTATTTTTTCACTATTTTTATTTCGTTATTAAGTTTAAATAGCTTATTTTTCATTCAAAAAAGGGTAGCAATCTGACACTATTTATAATTCTCGTTTTCTCCCTTTTCATACACAATCACACGTGAAATATCTTGAGGTCTTGTGACCCTTGGGTATGAACATATATTGGATCTCATTTAAGTTCCTTATAGTAAAGACTACATTGTATAGTAGTGTAATTGTGATTAGTGCTTGTAAGATATTAAAATAATTAAATAAAATTAATTTGTTGCAGCAACTGTTTGAAACAGGGCGGGAAGGGGTGTATGCATGTTTTAAATGTCAGCCCCTGGTGCCTGAAGTTACCATAGAGGACAATGCCGAGGCGGCGACAGAGACAGAGACTATAGAAATAGAAGTACCACTTGACAACACTAAGGTTTGTTATCTTTTAGTCTTCTTTTCATCTCACTATTTTAGTAAAGTAGATATACTATATAATACTGGAAATATAGAGGGGTCAATATAAACTAATAGTTTATTTTTTAAACTATTATATCCATTTGGTTAGGTATTTAAATAAATGTAAACAATCTTGACAAGTCTTTTTATATATTCACTTAAAAAGTCAATCTCTGCATACATTACAAATAAAGTATGTAATTTATCATTTTATATATCAATTAAATTGTAATTTACAAAGGTATTGATTTTCAAAGTGTATATTTTAATAAAAAGTCATATCAAGATTGTTTACCTTTATTTAAATACCTAAACAAATGGATTACAGGTATATAAACTTTATAATATTCATTCAAGACAGGAGTACCACTACAAACTTTCTGGGCTTTGGCCACATATGAAATTTGTAGCCTTGTAAAGAGTTACAAATAGGAATATATGCTTTGAACATTAAAAAATAAAAACAAATATTGCTATTGGTTCTATGAAAATATTTTTTTCATCAGAGAAATGTCTTAGGTAACTAGTAGGTAGAATTGGGACCACTACAAAAAACTTTCCATACATTTTCATGTTTGGTGATGTTGTCATCATGATTTAATGTGAAATGAGTGGGGGTGTTTCATTGCAGGGGAGCAATGAGGCCCTCTACTGTGGTATTTGTGACAAAACCTTCCAGAAGGCCTTGCAGCTGCAGAACCACCTCCGTAATCACCGTGCTGAGAGGAGATTTGTCTGCACTTTCTGCAGTAAAGGTTGGTACACCCTACTCACCTATTTATTTAATTACAGTTACATGACCTTCTATGAAAGTATTATTTATTTATTATTTTTATTGAGATTTTTTTTTTATAAAAAGCAACAATATAATATTTTAAGATGTTTGTATACAACCATGCGGAAACGGCTGAACAGTTTGGAATGAAAGGAGACATGGATACTTGGATAGCTTATTGGAGGGATTCACACATAGAATACTTTTTATTGGAAATGTGTGTGTTTTTATTGGATGTAGGGATTGTGAGGTTCCAGCGGGATTTTCAAATAACTACCCCTTTGATGCAATGTAGTCACTGCTAATAAAGTAAAATTATACAGAATTGTTCATTTAATAAAGCAGCTAAAGGTTGCCTCTAGGCCCTCTAGCTATAAACAAATGTGAAAATGTATATGAAAGATAAAGGAACTACAATAAATGCCATGAACTTTGCATTATATATTATCTCTTTTGAAGGTGACTTTTTTATTATTTATAATGTTTGTATAATGTAAACAAATAAAGGTGTAAGGTGGTCTTATTTTACCAGTCAACCAAGTGATCGAGAGATGAAGTTCACTTTGCACATTTTACTCGTATATCGATACCTTGCGGCTCAAAGGGCGTAACCACCAAAACACAACTGTTCAGGAGAGCCAAAATACCTTTGAAAGTAATATAGGTAGTCCGTCTAGTTTTAAAACTGTTTTTCGCCAAAAGCCACTTTTGGCCAATTTTGGCGAAAAACAGTTTTAAAACTAGACGGACTATTAGTAATAATTTCAAAGTTTACTCATAAAATAGTTTAAAGGTCTTTCTAGACATTTATACAAATCAAATTTTTCATTATCACCTTATTTAGTTTTAAACAATTTATTTCAAATGAGGGCGCCACTTGAGCTACCACTTCGTCTTAACAAATATTTGTAGTTTAAAAGTTAGCTGGTGAATATGCCTCACAAAATCAAACATATATGTCTTTTATGCCCCATAAAATGACTGCTGCGTTAGTAAAGTAGGGTGTAATCACCAACATTCAAAATTAAAATTTGAGTTTTTATCATTTTGTTATCATTTTATTCTATTTTTTGAATCTATATTACAATACTTACAACTATTTTTAGTAAAATAGATAAATTTGGCAACCCTTAGTCCATCAGAGGCTTATGGACTAAGGCTGATATTCTATACTAATATTACCTATATTTTTCTTGATGAATGTAGTATTTAAATTCATGATGTGGATATTTTTCGGTGTAGTTTTCGTAAATGTTTGACTAGCTATGTCTCCTAGATCTATAAAATTGAATGATCAAGAACATTACTTTGTAGGGCCAGTTTTTTTTTGAGCTGATTTAAAATAAGACGCCCATTGCACTGGGTTTCATCTATCTGTCAGAACCTTGATGTTCCGAATTTTATTTGGCATACCAACTTGGCGAATGTTCTTAAAACAAATATTTTTATTATAAGAATTATTTAAAATAATTATCGTTTGATTATTTTTCTGATTTAAAGATGGCGGAATTGCATTAAGGACAGGACTTATAACAAAATTTAATTCGTTTAGCATAAAGTTAATTTAGGTCAGGAAAAGTAATGGATAGAAAGTTAATTTAGATAAACAAATGAACACGTTGCAACAGTAACCTATTAATTATTTATTCCGCATTAATCACGGAAGGTACGTTAGGTTATGATTGTGCAGTGACCACCACAGGAGCAAGTGAGTGACCAAGTGACAGAAGCGACTAATTTGGTTTTCCTGAATTAGTCACCGAAGGTAAGTTAGGTTATGGTTGTGCAGTGACCATCACAAAAGTGAGGGAGCGAAGTGAACAAGCGTGGACCAAGAGATAAAAGCGACCAATTTGGCCACCTCAAATTCGTCACTGAACGTATAATGGTTGTGCATGTACAGTGACTATCAAAAGAACGAGCGAGCGATATGAAATGTATGCCATAACATAAGTGATACTGTGAACTTTCTGCGATATACTTTATGGTTCTATTATTGAGTTATTAAATACGTGAAAGCCAAACGATTTTCTGCGAAATGAAGTTTATGCCATCTGCTGTTATGCATAATAAATATTTTTTATGACATTAAGTTCTGCTATAAAGGGTAGACCCGTCTTGCCATTCCATTTCACGTTTTGTAGTAACAGGATTACCTCAAAGTTGTGCGTTAATTCATTACTTAGTTTCAAGTATGAAAGAATTATGGGAGTAACTACAATTTTATTTGTATCAAATCTGACTGGGGCGTAAAAACCAAAGTTAACATAAAATTTAATAAATGTTGAGGCGTACATTCTTCAGTTAGTTTAATGTTCATAAATGGATTTTGAACTCATTTGCATATACGCCCTACAATTTTATTTCATAGTGTCGTTTACGCCCAATATTTCAATGATGGCTAATAATGATTTTACGCCTTAAAAAACATGATAATCTCCATTACCAAAAAATTAAGGTCGTATTCACCATTGTTTTCAGAATTTGAGAACTTGAAATATACAGTTCGATAGCGGAACAAAAACTGAATAAGATGGCATTTAAAACTCATTTTGGCCAAAATGGTGGTTACGCCCTTTGAGCCGCAAGGTATCGATATTTTAAGTGAGATATATAGTATCTCATAATGAAGATGTCACCTGTAATAAATAAATAAATATATACAGACAAATCACACAGATTGAACTAGCCCCAAAGTAAGTTCGAAACATGTGTTATGGGATACTAACTCAGTAAAAAAATTCTAGGTCCATTAACTCAACGATACTATATTTTATAACTAATTTGTATATACAATGTCCTTTTTAAAAAAGTACATTTATTTTAAGGGGTGATTCAGTCCATCATTTTGAACAACATTTCACAATAAATGTATATAGAAATACGTTTTTTTTAAGTTCTCATTCAAATCTAAGTAGTCATATGATATCGTTACTATAGAAAATGTTTTTTTTTTTTTGTATTTCGGTATACATTTATATAAAAAAGTTGTAAAATGTTGGGCTGAATTACCCTTAAAATATTTGTAATACATAAATAAGAAAGGACATTGCAGAAAAACATCTAAGACGCAGGACAATCTGGAAAAGATCATTTTCCATCTTCCACCTGATCGAGGATCAAACCCGAGACCGCCTCTGTATTATGACATCTATGCACTAGATGTACATATAATCAGAGTGCAATGTTGTTGCAGCTTTCTCGCAGTCGAACAACCTGCGCGCGCATCTCCGCATCCACACCAATGAGCGGCCTTTCAAGTGCTCCGAATGCGGGAAAGCTTTCACTCAGGTAGGTATGCCGCGATACTATCTAGTACTTAACAATTTACAGACGTTGTCTCATGCGATAACGGATTGACTGTGTGCGCGATCACTCTACCGTGCGTTGTCTTACATTTTTTTTCTGTCAACGCAAAAAGAGAGTTGTTTTAATTTGACTTGTGGTATTTGTAGCATCTAGCTCGTAAACAGATGAATTAATTTGAATATAAAGACTTTTTTAAAATCTTGTTTTAGCTGTTCATAGTCAGCATGTATGTGTATGTATGTAAAAGTTTTCGAATATCCGATTATCTCTTGTCTGAGAGCCGACCGGGAGCCGGTCGACATGCATTGTTTAACTAGTCTCTGGTATTTGAACAGACAACAGGATGAGCTCATCGAGTTTTACGTGGAGGAATGCCTCTTTTAAAGTCTTTTCCCACTGGCCTGTCATTAAAATAGAGTGACAATGAAGTTGTGTGTTTCCCCAGGTGACAAACCTAAACAACCATGTGCGGCTTCACACCGGCGAGCGGCCTTTCGTGTGTCCTGAACCCGGGTGTAATAAAGCTTATGCGCAGGTAACTACTATTGGCATTTTTTGGAAACAACTCTTGCCGACCACGATTACTTTTAAAGTTTTTTTTGACAAATCTTTGATCTGTGTAATTCAGTTCGTGGTGTTCGCAATTTTTTTTAACAGTCCTCTATTTTCCAACATGTCAAATCAGGTAGTTTTTTCTAAACGTCAAAACAATATCAGTTTTTGTGCAATGATAAATAAATAATAAATAAATATATAGGGACAAATTACAAATCACGTTAAAATGGATATGTTAAAAGACAAGTGACATTATTTTGCGACGTTTTCTTTTCATATCAGTACAAACTAATTTATTTTTGACCCATGAAAATAACCAATTCTTTTGAGCTGTGTAAAAGTGTTTATAAAAGTTTTCTTCTTCTTAGTGTGTCTATTTTTACTTTTAAGGTATATTTTATTGCTCGAGTAAAGAGCGACCTCAAGTGCTCTTTCGTTCTCCAAAGTGCAAGTAATTGTTGCACATAGGACACGAATGTGAGAGCGTCACACTGACAGATATTCTGCGCGCGATGACATGAGTCCTATAGAGCCCATCTTTATTTTATCACTTCTTTATTCCTAACCCTAACCCTAACTATACAATCAAAGGTTAGTGTAAAGGCTATTAATTGCGTCAAGGGAGCTTCTGGCGACAAATCTATACGAGCCCACTAGTTTTCATAGCCGATTGAGTGGCGGACGGCGCCCAAAGACGGCCCACCACAGTCCGCAAATAAATATCACTACAGCCGCACTATGACTGTATATTTTAAACATTTTACATATTGTTCACGAGCATGAGCATTAATAACACGAAACTACACCAATTTCATAATATAAAGTCCACCAGAATCAAAAACTCATGACACATATTCGGCCAACTAAGGATGTAAACGCGCCAAGATAATAGAGAAGCTATTGTAATAAATACTCGAGTGACACAAACCTGCGAATCGGCGCTATGCGAATTCGCAACGCAGGAAACTGGCAAGGCGTCTCCTTTCCACGGTTCGGGAAAGATCATGCGAATCAATTCGCTAGTTCTTGCGATGCTTGCTAGTAGATTTTCTCGTCGCATCGCAGTTTTACAAGCCCTTACGTGATTGTAGGTGACGAATCTGAACCAGCACCGCAAGCGGCACCTCAACGGGCGACCGGTGGAGAACACCTACGACTGCAACGTCTGCGGCGAGCAGTTCCAGCAACGGAACCACATGTACATGCACAGGTAAACATGTTTTTCGTGTGAGTAACTGGTCAACACTAGTGTCAGATTTTTCAGATGCCTCAAGGCATCTGACATAGCTTGACGACTATATAATGTTGACAGCCGGGACCAATGGCTTATATGTGCCTTCCGAAGCACTAAGGATCTCTAGAAATGTTTATGCTACGTATGGTCACCCATCCATGTGCGGACCACGCCCGGTGTCGCTTTACTTGCGAAAGCGCTAGAAATGCGAACTCCCGCAAGGCCACCGTATGAACTATGTGATGAGTTTCGTCAGGGTGATTCGAAGCCACGGTAGCACAATTGGACATGAGGGACGCGGGTTCGAATCTCACTCGTGACTAATGTTTTCATCGAATGTTTTAATTTGGGTAATGTGTTGTTTGTTTGACATGTAGTGTTTGTGTGTTGTCGCAGACGGGAAGCGCACCCGAAGCTGTCGCCGGCGGCGGCGCGCGCGCGGCACGTGTGCAGCCTGTGCGACGCCGTGCTGCCCAGCGAGAAGCTGCTGCTGCGGCACGTCAACCAGCACGTCGAGCAGGCGCACCACAAGGACGACGACCACAGTGAGTAGGGGGGCAAACCACTGCTAGTTTCAGGGGGCGATAAAATCGTCGAATATTTGCACCCCCTCCTTCTCCCCGCGTCGTCTAAATAAGTGGACATGAGGCGCTATAATTGTTAGACTCCGCCCCTCGTAAAGAGTCTAGAACTTTGGACTCATATTTGCTTCCCCTATCGACAAAACAATTTGGTCTAGATCTGGCATTGCCTTGGCAGAGAGAGATAGAGAGCGAGAGAAGATAGAGAGAGTAGAGAGAGGAGAGAGAGAGGATATAGAGAGAAGAGAAAGAGAAAAGATACAGAGTTAGGAGAGAGAGAGAGAAGATGGAGGAGAGAGAGGGAGAAGATGGAGGAGAGAGAGGGAGATGATAGAGAGAGAGATAAAATAGAGAGAGAGGTAAGATAGAGAGGAGAGGGAGAAAGAAGATAGGAGAGAGAGAAAATAGCGAGGAGAGAGAAGATAGAGAGGAGAGAGAGATTGAATGAAAGAGAAAGAGAAATAACATTTATATTATTGGGAGTAAGATTAAAGAATAGTGACAGGTTGTATAGTAATTAATTGTGTTTATGTTCGTCAGAGCCAGACGTGGACGGGTCGGGGTCGAGCGAGGGCTCGGGCGGCGAGGGCACGCTGACGTGCGTGTTCTCGTCGTGCGGCGCGCGGCTGTCGTCGGCGCGCGAGCACACGGAGCACCTGCTGCGCGCGCACCAGCTGCGCGTGCTGGCCGCCCGGCCCGACCACCGCCCGCCGCGCCGGGGCCGCCCGCCCAAGGTAACGTGGCCCATGGCAGTCAATACTCCGGGTAATTCTACCATGCTGAACCTACACACGCCGCTTTGTGCACCTACTCAATCGTGCTTAACCACTTTTACATTTTTCTTCTTTAAGGTTGAACTAGTCAATACTTTTTCTATACAAATTTCGGAAGGGGTTTCCTCCACTGCTTGAAATTGTAAATTTAAAGTTTAACATGATATTGTTTTTTCTCATTATAAATTTTGTCTATACGGATACAGAATAGTAAAATAAAAATACATCAAAAAGTTATTCGTTTTACTTTTGCTTATTTTCACGCAACTTTCGGCGTAAATAAGTAATAAAAGAAGTGTTAAATCTCCAAAACAGAGTAGAATAGAAGAAACAACGTAATTTGTTATTAATTAATGCAGTAGTTTTTGCGTAAAACCCCTTTTCCCAAAGAACTTTACGTATATTTTTACGCGCTCGGTTTACCATGATTTATCGTGCATTTCACCTCACTGCTTCACCCTAACACAATGTTAAGTGAGACAGCATGCTTCTAGGCCGCACCCACTTTTGAGTTCGAGCCCACGACTAGTTCAACCTTAATAAATTAAGCCATCATTATTACGTCTATATCCATTAGTATTATAATGCAGTCAATGAAGGTTTTCACCTCCGATTTCGTTGAATCTCCATCGATTTTCATGAAAATTGGTGAGTAGGTGGGGGATACCTTAAGAAACAAAAGTGACATAGTGCCAACTTGCGCTTTTGCTCTGGGGGTGGATGCCACCCCTTCTCGGGGGTGAAAATTATTAAAATAAAAATAACCCCAGGAATCGATAGAGAGACAAATTGTAAGCAAAATTTGTTAAATAAGTTTTTGGGATAAATCAAAACTTTTTGAGTTATTAAAGATCAAAGATTGTGATTTTTCGTGATAAAAATACAAGCGGTTTTAAAGCGGTTTTTCATTAATAACTCAAAAACTATGAGTTTTTGTTTTGTTTAAAAAATGTGTCATTACCAAAATTGAAGCTAATAAAAAATAAACAAATCCCTACTTTTAAAAACTTTCTATTATTAATTCAAAGTGTGATTGTATGTATTTTTTTTTCGGCGCGTTCTTAAATCTTAGTATTCAAACTTAAATAACGGGAAACCAATGCAATTTATGACATATACTTCATGAACACTTTTTAAAGTACTCGGAAATACCTTTCTAATAAGCACTGTAAAAAGTTAATAGCATCAAAATTGAGCAAGTTATGATAAAAATAAGAAGACAAATTCGATTTTTTTAAAAAAAAACTTCACCATTTTCACAAAAATTCAAATTTATGGTTATCCCTAAAGGACTTTCTTTTTTATAGCATAAGTGATGGCCTCAAAAATTTTCCCCAGTTTAGAATGCTTATTTTAGAAAAAACTATGATTTAATAAAATCGAAATTTTTCAAATTTCATTTTCTTTTGAAAATAACTTCTAAAGTATTGGTTATTCGTAAAAAATGAAGAAGAACGAAATTTGAGTTCTTTTTTTAACAAAAACTTCGGTTTATTTTTTATTCTTATAGGATGAAAAATAACCGAGATAGAGACGTTTAAAGCCTAACTTTTACTGCGAGATCCATGTAACCGGGACCCCTTAACCCTTTATCTTTTAAAATATAAGGGCTTCAAAAAATCTTATTTAAGACGATCTTATAGCGCTTGAAATTACCTTTCAAATGGTTTTTGGATGAACCTGATATCTTAAAAAATAACAGAGTTATTGTAAACAAATTATATATTTTTGGAAAAATTTTATGAGCAGGGATTTGGTATGCTTATATTAAAGGTATGCATTTATTTATTTATTAATTAAATAAAAGATGAATAAACGTTTCATATATTTTAATACATTTATCTCTTAATTAATAAATTAAATTTTCATGTCAAAAAATATGTCACGACTCAAGTCAAAAAATATTAAAATATTATTGCCAACTTTAAAGTATGCTTTTTCATCACTTTTTGCACAAAGGGTAGTTTGAAGAATGTGAATTGAATAATATGAATAAAGTATGAAATATATTAATAAAATTTATCTTAATTATTGAAAAAGATTCTAACTAATTAAAGCTGATGAAAAAATTATTCCATTATTATTATGACAACGGGTAGTTTTTATGGGTGAAAAATGTCGCAATAAATAGATAAATATTTTAATACTCAGTAAATAAGATTTCACTTCTGTAATTTACTATTTAATAGGTTAAAGTTTTTGAAACCAATTTTTACAGTGATTCTGCAATAAGGCATATTGCGCGGGACCTTAGGAGATTCCGTTCTGCATGTAATACTTATATTAATAGACTATATGCAAGTCATTCAGAAAAGGACAAAATAAATGAATGTGTAAACTTTATTGCTAAAGAAATGTACCCGTATATTTATTATTGCAATTTAACTTGATTCCATTGAGAAAAAATAGTAGATTGTGCTACAAGGGGATAAGGTAATATTTTGAAGGCGAGGGTGCTACTTGAATCCAGAGCGAAACGAAGGATTTCACAATTGAATCACGAGTGTAGCGAGTGATTCTGCTTTGGAATCCTGAGTGAAGCGAGGGACTCATGTATATCGCCTGAGATAAAAATATTACCGTTCCCGAGTAGCACACTCTACTTTTCATCTCCATCTATGAGAAAAACTAGCAAATACTAAACAGAATATAAAGAAAAGTAGAATTAGTACAACACCATCAGACGTCAACCGACAATTAAATATTAACCTTTGTTTGGTGTCGTTTTCATACAATAAATATTAAGAAAACTTTTTTTCGAAGAGCACCAACTTACGATAAAATTTTCACTCATAACTTCGTTTGCGTGGTCCTTCATATCTTTTTATAAGCAAACTTGATACCTATTCACTATCGGCTCAATCTTACGAAATAGTAGATTGTGCTACAAGGGGATAAGGTAATATTTTGAAGACGAGGGTGCTACTTTGAATCCAAAGCGAAACGAAGGATTCCACAGTTGAATCACGAGCGGAACGAGTGATTCTACGGTGAAATCCTGAATGTAGCGAGGGATTCATATATATCGCCCGAGATAAAATATTGCCGGACCCGAGTAGCACACTCTACTTTTCATCTCCATCTATGAGAAAAACTAGCACATACAAAACAGAATATAAAGAATTGTAGAACCTACAATACCTAATCAGACTTCAACCGACAATTTAATACTAACCTTTGTTTGTTTTCATACAATTTTTCTTGTAGAGTCAAAATGGTCCCAGTATAGTTTATAATTCAAATGACATTTGACCAGTATGTGGCGGCGATCCCTCTGTCAATAAATACAATAAATACCAAGAAACATTTTTTCGAAGACCACCAAAGATAAAATGTTCACTCATAACTTTGTTTGCGTGGTCCTTCATATCTTTTTATTTTTATAAGTAAACTTGATAAGTTCGCTATTGGCTTAAACTCACGAAAAAGTATTCACATTTACATTACACAAATAATTACATTTAAATATAAATAACCTAAAACTTCTGTAATTACTTGAATTAGGGATGAGCGATATTCATCGATGGTGAATAAACATCGATGTTTAGCGGGAATACATCGATATTTTGGCATCGATGTTTTTACTTCGATATCATCGGCACATCGATGTTTTGAGAATAAAATATCGTTCGGGCGTCATCTAGCGGGCATTGGATGTACTAGGTGGCTATCAAGTTCAACTTTTTTCCACTAGATGACACTGATCAACGTAATCAGATTAAGCCGTACGAATAGTTATTTCTTTGCATTTCTCGAGTGATAAAAACAAATACTGTCAACGTCAACTTCAATAGTTTTTTTTTTCTTAAAATGTTGCAATTTTTGAAACAATGAATATGTTTAATTAAAATATAATAGACAGTTTTATTTGTTACCGAAAACATCGATGTGATTAGACATATCGATGTTTTTCAATCGAAATTTATCGTACATCGATACTTTTGATTCGATGTTGACATCGATGTCAACATCGATGTTTTTCTAATATCGATCATCCCTAACTTGAATCAAAGAGAAAAATTGCGCTTTTTAATTATACTTATTTCTTTTTCCGAAGCAAAGAACATAAAAGTGTTAACCTACATTCATTCATGTAGAAAACGATATGTATTCAAAATTTAAAAAATCACGAAGTCTATGCCAATTATTTTTAAATTTTAAAACATTTTTCTTCATTTTTTTTGCTGGACTGCCAACATTATTTTTGATTCTACATAGATTACACTCGTGTTCTGTTTTCAAATTTGTTTTAATCTCTAGAGATCTTCTTTTTCACGTTTAAGTCCCGAGGGAATAACCAGTAACTTTAGCTCCAAATGTTTTGGGATAAAAATATCATTTTTCGAGTAGATGAGATGAAAAAGTATTCACATTCACACAAATATTTACATGTCAATACTAATAACCTAAAACTTCTGTAATTACTTGAATTAAAAAGAGAAAAATTGCGCTTTTTTTATTATACTTATTTCTTTTTCCGAAGTAAAGAACATGAAAATGTTTACCTACATTTTTCTATGATACATTTTTTTTCACGACGTTTGTGCCAATTAATTTTTTATTAAAAAAAAAACTTTTTTTTGCTGGACTCTCAACATTATTTTTGGTTCTACATAGATAACTCTCGTGTTCAGTTTACAAATCGGTTTTAATCCCTAGAGATTTTCTTTTTAACACTGACTTTAGCTCCAAATGTTTTGAGATGAAAACATCGTTTTTCGAGTAGATGAAATGAAAAATATTTAAAAGTTGTCTTTTTCAAATTTACTCGAAGATTTCTAAAACGCAACGTTATTGGAATAGCGGAACGAAACGTGACGACACCGTGCACTGTCAAACGTATTTTTTTAAGTTGTCTGTGCTATCAACCAAAAATAAAAAAGACAGACAGTGACAGATAGGTCACTGTCAACAAGGCGTTTCTATGATTCTTGGAGGTAATTTTCATTGTTTTGCTAAATCTTGACGGAGTCGTTATAGAGATGGCGGCATTAACACCGCGTTTAAGTCGTTCGACAACGATAGGGGTTTTCATGTTTTTTAAGCTTACTTAATAATATTGCGTGAGTGTCATATTTTTTCCGTTATAAAAGGTAGTATATAACTTATAGAATCGTGAAAGTGCCCCATTCGTCGCCAGGGGACGTCCCCTCTGGGGACAAATGGGATGGGACAGTTCTTAGTTTTGTGTGTTTCGTTTGTCACCATCGCGTCGTCCCCACTAGGGACGAATGGGAATTTACATTATCTCACAGTTCCATCATGTGGACAGACTTTCATTTCAGTTCCCATTTGTCCCCAATGGATCAGTGGATCCAGTATGTTAGATAGAATAGCTGATAATGATTTTTAAAAACTATATTTTTGTAAGATAGATAAGCTAAATAAGGTTTTATGTAAGTATTTTGAAATAAAAGTTACATGTATGTCAAACCTTTTATAACTTTAAGCCTGACAAAGACAATCATTCAAATGTTGGATCGAATGTTGGATTTTTAATAAATCAAGCGAAGTTGTCCACGATAGTATTTTATAGATGAAAGTATAATAGCGTAATTTTTGTAAATAACTATTTAAACATTATTCACTCTAGGTACCTAAGTTGCATTGGAGCAGTTCTTATAAATATTATAATAAGTAAAATTTATATGTAATATTGAAGGTATTGTTTTTTTTTCAGTATTTATAATTATGTTAAAAAGAAGTTTATTATTTTCATATTTTAATGATCATCTTTGTAAGGCTTAAGCAATCTAAAAGATTAAACATACATGTAACTTTTATTTCAATATACATAAAGCCCTCCTTTCCATCTATGCCAAGAAGTATATTCTTGGCATAGATGGAAAAGAGGGCTTTTTTTCAAAATCATTATTAGCTATTCTTTAACTGGGGACAAATGATATAATTAAAAACCGAAAATTCCCATTAGTCACAACTGGGGACAAATGGGAATTGTAATGGAAGTCGGTGAAATAATAGAAATTGCCATTCGTCCTTACTGGGGACGAATAGGATATACCCAGAAATAATATAAGTATCACATGCAGAATGGAATCTGCAAAGATCTCGCGCAATATGCGTCCCCGTCCCCGTCCTCGCACCTCTTTCCCGTTCTCACCTTGTCGAGTCGGCTGCAGGCGCCTGCAGACGCCCGCTCACAATAACTGTTATTTGGTACTACGGGATGTAACGCGATTATTATTATTTTTAGCCAGATATTTCGACGACCCTTCTGCCTTATAAAGACTTATAAATTTAAACTGGAATCAAACAGGTGGCAAATTATAAACTCATCGCTTATTTTAAAAAGATCCCTGGGCATACTTCAGTTTATTTTTTTAATTCGTACATTCGGATTGGTCAATAGTGGTGACGAAGGGGTCAGAAAAGTACGATTGTAATTATTAGTCCGTAGTTTAAGTAATTATTAGTATTAGTTTAGATTATCCAAAAATAATGGATCCATATTTTTTATTTTGCCAAAAAAGTAAAAGTTCCAGAGTGGTAGCTTGCGACGTCACCGCTACGTAAAAATCGCCGTGACGTCATGCGAAACAATGCGCTGTATTCCCTTGACTTTAAGCTCAGCTCCGCTTTTAATGTATAAACACGCTCAAATACATGCTTGCAATAGGCTATTAAACTAAGCCACAAAGAAAAGAAAAACTCCAAGATAAAACGCCTCTTTTCTGACGTTCTACTAAATCACTGGAACGGATGTCATCCAATATTTTTAATATGTGTTATGGGTGGTGGTAAAATTTGGTTACAGATTTTTTTTGCAATATCCTGTTTTTCTACTGTTTTATGATGTTACTTTCATCGTGATTGAAAGCGTTGTTACCAATGTGTACTGAGATCATCAAAGATTAATCGTGTATTGTGTTTGTTTCAGATCTCTCAGAAATCTTTGGCAGAAAGAGACCCTCTCGAAATTAATGAATCAGATTACGAGGACGTACGTATTTCATAGAATTCATTCATTTTTTCTCTTTTTGTATACAAGAAGATTTTTATTCAATGGAAAATGGGGAATGCGAATGGGAATTGCATCTTCAGGCGTATATACTCTATTAAAATATATAAGTTGCCAGTTGGCGAGTCAACAGCGGGCATTAACCCCCAACAAGGTGTCTATTGCTTTAGCTTTAGATATTTATTTTATTTTATATGTCAAAACGAATGTGGACTGTTTTTTTTTGCTCATTAGGTA
The DNA here is from genome assembly GCA_943193695.1 of Acrobasis suavella. Classification (NCBI taxonomy): domain Eukaryota; kingdom Metazoa; phylum Arthropoda; class Insecta; order Lepidoptera; family Pyralidae; genus Acrobasis; species Acrobasis suavella. Next base: position 11,709,402 of record OW971948.1, read on the forward strand.
GATTATTAAAAAACATTGTACACGTACTTTTTATTTTCTCTGATTAGCTAATATTAATGACGAAGATGCAGCTCATTCAAGTTTCGCATGATCAAGTACGAGTTTCACTTGGCGGTGACGTAAATCGGTCCCACTCTGAAACTTCGATGCGTTGTATCTTTGTGAATTTTTACTGCTTTGCTAAATGCAAAAATAGGGCTCCATTATTTTTAGATAATCTAATTGATGGGCTAAATAAAATAATTTTTTGGATTCAGTCCAAATCCCTGTTGGTGAGGCAAAGAATTTTTCAATTCGAATAGCTAGAAACCTAGTCGTTGGTTGGCCGCAGTATTTTGTTTTATGAACCGCGGATTGACCAATTATTACTATTTTTTTTTCAGGTGAAGCTGAAAGACCGGCTACAGTTCTTGCCCAAGCTGAAAGTTCAAAGCCTTTTTCAGTGAGGGGATGAGTGACACTTGTTGAGTTTGGATCTAACTAGATGTAGGTCGAGTGCATTGCATGTACTTAACTGTAAATTAATTCCACATAAAGTTTTTCTGGAGTGCAAAAAAATTTATAACAAGTCTTGTTCCATGCTGAATAATTTTTTTATTGATATAATTATTGTGAAATGCGATAAAAGATGATCTTCCAAATAATTAAGTATAGTTCATAGTTTTACTAGAAATAAAAATAATGATGATCTTTTCAATCTTAGCGATTCTTTACGGATGCAAAATTAGTCTCAACGTTTGAAAGAGGCAATAAAACAAGGCTTTTCTTTTGTTGTTTTGCCGATTGATATAGTTTTTTTATTTCTTTGTATGGAAGGTAGCAATTCTGTATTTATTTCACAAACATGGACTCAACTTGTTATGAAAATTGCGCACTGAAAAAAAAACTGTATAGGTCGGTTCTCCACTGCAATAATGATATGTATAGCATCATCCATTGTATAGCTTAGTTTTGATAACAGACCGCTGCCTAACACGTTTAAATTAAATTTAAATCCAGTGAATAGCCGACTTTCAAGGCAGCCAATTTAAATTTTGTATAAAGTGATCTCCAAAATGTTTTAAATATTACTCAAATTCGAATATGGATGCTCGTTTATTTTGCATTTATTTTGAACATTTTTATTATCATGGTACTTCCGCGCGACACAAAGCATGCGTGTGCATTAGAATAAACAGTAATATAGCATTAATAAGTGATAAAATAAGTGCAATTGGTTTAACATTTTATTAAAGAGTAGGTAGAGTAAGAGTAAACTAGAAGCCATTCAGTGAGTCAATAGGGTTATTGACCTATGGTTATCTGACTGTCGCTCGTGCACTGTTGGAAATTTTTACAATGATTATACATAATGGCAAAATCTTATAATAACTCTAAAAACCATATAATATTGATCAATATTTTTTATAGAAGTTCGAATGTTTTTGTGACACCTTGATTTCCTGAAGGAACTATGTGACTTAGTTAATTTATAGGCCAATACTGCTATGGACTAGCTAAAAACCTTCGCAGACGATGGATTTGATCTGCGAGAGACGAGATCTGTAAGGCGTTGTCCTAATACAAGGCAACTGCGCGATCGTCGCGCAAATAAGTAATGCTAATTGCATAATTGCAAAAATATTTTGTACCAACAATATTTTTTTTTAATATTAAGCATGGGATGGCCATCTTGTAAAAATTTTTGCATCGCGATTGTTTTCAAGATATTTATGTTTGATCGCGCGTTCATTTTATACGAGTCATTTTCGCGCCAACTTGCGAAGATCGCATATTCACGTTCAGACACGTTCTATTACGACAAAACGCCTTACAGTTTCGTACAAATACTTGACAACAAAATACAAACAAAAAAAAAACCTTTTTAAATATTCACCCTAACTATGCAGTGTTCCGCTGGCAAGTCCATCGTCTGTGAATAACTTAATCGGCACCTAGTGTTATATCAAAATATAAAAACATATTTGTCATGCGCTAAACTTTGTTAGTCTTCGCAATCACTTTGTACGGCGTTGTAGTGAGTTTGAGCGGATATGAAGAAATGGAATAGATTTTATAAAACTATACATAATATCATAGTTTATTGTGCTTAATGAGATTACACTGTACGACACGATTTAGTGGAAAAGTATTAATGTTATTGTTTCTTCTTACTTACTTTCGTATGATTATTTGTATTATAGGTGGATATGGATATGGGTTGTTTAAAGTAGAGAAGACAAATTTTTCATGTTCTGTGAACATTAATGTACAATATAAGAAAAAAAATGCTTTTTATTTTAAGAACGTGAAAATCGTGTCGTTCTTATTTTATTTACCTAACTTTTTATATTAATTTTAGATGCGGTTTATTTTTGCGATACGTTCAAAGTATGTTTTATGATTTGGAGCAGTTTTATGTGTTTAATCGTAAAAGTTTTATAGGAGATGTGGAAATTATAAGAAATAATTGGGAAAAAGAACAATTTGTAAAAATCATTAAAGTAATTAGTAAAATGATTTGAAATTTGTGATTTAATAGGTATTTATGTGCGTTTCTTTTGTTGAATTTTGTACTTTAGATAAGTAAAATTAAGATAACAATTGTTTGTAAATAAAATTGGACCGTATATTGTAAGATTTATAAGTCGAAAGATGCCTGCCAAGCCTTTTCATTGTATGTGTTTACGCTTTTTCTTTAATGTTCTTTGTAAACTTTTTTCTATAAACGTCACGAAAAACGATCATGCAGATCTTGATTTGTTAATAACTGCCAACTTTCAGGGGCTACCTAAATTTTTGGGGGTCCAGTGCTGCCCCCATTTGAAATAAATCATTTGAAAGGAAACGGAGATATAACGGCACATAAGCCAAAAGTGTCAGTTTTTTTGCTAATGTCCGTAGAAAAGCTTCACGTTCTCACTTTAAACTGTAAACAGTAGTTCATAAGATAGTTTGAAGGGTTATCTAGGGTTTGATCAAGACAAAATTTTAAATGATATGTCCGTTTCATTTCAAATATTTTTTTTTCAGATGGGGGCAGCACAGGACCCTGAAAAATTCAGGTAGCCCCTTAAGGTTATTTTCATTTAAAAAATCGTTAAAGCAAATATTATACGTAGTGAAAAAATAGCAATAAACAGTGTTAATGTTTTAATTAGGATTTTGTTGTAAACTAGCAGCGGACTCTGCGATTAGACTACCCTTGTGTAGCTGTAGCTGCTAGATTTTTGTATGATTTTACGACTACAGTTTTACTGTTTTGGCAATTTTATTTACATATCTTATTTATCTGTACATACCTTATCTGAGCAATAAGATGTTCTATTGTCCAAGAAAGATGCATATGGTTTTCTTACATCTACATCAAGTACGGACTCAAAGTCCGGCCGTAAACGGCAATAACTGTTTGCGGATTTCATATCCTTCGCGGACAAGAATGTCGTCTAACTTCAGATTTTGTAGATCTTTTTCGTGTGCGTTTCGAGCGCCACATAGCTTGCTGTTTTCTATCAACCCGTAGTTTATGATAGACTAAGGTGCAAATGTTCCTATGAGTGTGTCAGAGTATTCGTAAATATATGGATATATGCCGCGTGTTGTATAGTCGACCATTTCAATATTTCTAGCCTTGTTAAGTGTCAGTATGTCGGAGATTTTTCTATTAACATACATTATCTTAACGAAATATACCATTTTAAAACTATTTTCATCCTTTTTTTTCTACTCCTCGATGCGATGGCGGTATTTTGACATCTCTTTATGTAATATTATTTTGTAACATTGTTTTGTTGCAATAAAGATTTTTATCTACACCCATGATATAAATCCTCTATAAAAGTTTCTGAAACAGCTTATTGCCTACATTAAAACATTCAGTGTCATAGTAACCATTATATCACCCAAACGAGTGTTATAATGTTGTACTAACACTATGCAACGCAAACTCGATCCCTTCCTTACTCATGAAACAGCCACATTCTTTTTGAATTTAAAAGAAATGAACATTGTCTTGTGAAGGCCGGTCACTACCACAGCTCTGTAATTTAAAAAAGGAACTTATTGGTTATTCGAATTCACGTCATATCCCGCCATTTTTAAAAAAAATATTTGCATTCCTATAATTGTACGATCCAAAATTTAAATAATTAGTCTTCCATTTCCCTCTATCCTTTGTCACATTATTTTTATCCATATCGTCCTTAACGCATTTCATCCACCTTTTCTTTGGCCGTTGTCTGTTCCTATGTCCAGTAATTTTCAAATTTAGCATCATTTTTGTACGTGGCTTTCTAAAAAGATATATTCGTAGTATGGCTATTAAAGTAAAGTGCTAATTATAAAGTTTAAATAAAATAGGAAATGTTGAAATTCGTCATGAATACGAAAAAGTTAATGCGGTATAAATAAAATAGGAAATGTTGAAATTCGTCATGAATACGAAAAAGTTAATGCGGTAATAATCTTAATCTTTCTGAAATGAATGAGCGTGAACGCGGAATGTTCTTAGACAAAGATAATATACATAATTACTAAGTCTTAGATGTATAAGAGCTGTAAACGAGCATGTAATACGTTAAAACAATGCGATGGATTCTTTGTTCGATATTTCAAAACCTGGTTAGTTATTTTGCTATTCCCATATTATAAAATTATGCCTAGTGTCTAGCAAACCGTCAATCTTCGCCGTTTAACTTGAACATATCCATCATATAGCTAAGTACTAAGTAGGTAAATGTGTAAATATGTCTCTTAAGGCGGCCCTTCCCGACTGCTCTGTCGTCAACGCAAGCATAGATTAAAAGCTTGTTGTTTCATCCAGGGCAATGCTAGAAAAAGAGGCAAACCAAAAAGAGAGAGATAGGGCCTAAGGGCATGGTTTGCATTCTATTAAATGAAATTAGTATTATTGTTAACTATCCATTGAACGAATATTAACTATTCATAGGGTGCGGAAACTTGTTCCAGGTGATACGTGTTTATCAGAAAGCCAGAAAGAAAATTTTGAAAACAAAACATTTATTTCACATACTTGTATGTGAAATAAATGTTTTGTTTTCAAAATTTTCATTACATAAATGCTAGGTTTGTATCGAAATATTTTGTTTACTTTTACAATTTATGAGTACTTTATGAACGATCGAAATTCAGCTAAAACTTGTGCAAAAAAGCTGATTTTTGTAGGCTTATACTGACTTTCTTTTTCTAAATTTCATTTTTTTTTCGATAGAAACCCAGAAAAAGCACAAGATACCTGTGAGTTGGAAAGTTTTCAAGAAAGATCATATTCAACGCCATAATCACGTACAAGCGGTTTTATGAAAAGTAAGACGGGAAGGCCGCTCTTAAGACCATCACCAGATAGTCTTATCCATGAAATCTATACAATTTCCAGTCACCTTACATTGTTAGAATAGATAAATGTTCGTTACTATACAATTACTACCTAGAAGATAATGTACGTTAAAATACAGTAAGTTTACTGTTAAAGTAAGCATACCCCTTTTTCTACCTAAAGATAGAGATGTGTGAATAAATATATGGTTAATAATAGGTTCAGTTCCATGAACACTAACTACGCCTCAAAGCGAACTGTTTAGTTGAATTCCGTTCTCAGAATTGAAAGGTTCCACTTGTGGTGTACATTCATACCATCACTTTGTTTGGTACCAGTCGCCACAGTCTGGTGCGGTCGCGCGCGTAAACCGGTCACCTTCGTATCTTGTTACTCGTTCTAGGTCAGTACTTTTAACTTTAATTAAGACCATTTTTTCGAAATTTCCTTAGGCAAGACTTATTTCAAGCAAAAGTCAGTGAATATCCTAATAATCACGAGACATTAATTTTAAATTGTGTAAATGATTGAGGCGCGCGATCAGTACAGAATATTCGAAAGTTATTGCATGATTGAGTGAGAGTTTCTTGTTTGTTTATAAGATTAATAAAAGTAGGCTGTAAAAAGTAGTCATATGGTAACTACCTTCCATTGGAAACTATGTTAAAAACTGTGTAGTTAATTATTGAATATTAGTATCTCTGTAAAATGAATAAATTAATAAGCTACGGAAGGTTCCTACCTATATATTAAATGCATATCAATTCCGAAGAGAAACTAAACTCACCTATACAATTATTCGCTACAAGGGTACCTCGCTCTTACCACTTTCTGAGCTTGTCATGAAGCATGATGTTTAAGTCAGTAGGTACCTATAAATAATTTGATTTGTAGGGTTAAAATAGGCTGTGATATTACTATAAATAGGTAAAAATGATTCACAGATAACTTAGAGAAATACGTTATTTGATCACAAGTAATAGTAAGTAGGTAGTTGTATATTTTGAAAGTAGGTAGTTTTGAGGGTCTACAAGAAGGCCTGCTCTGCCTAGGGTCGCCATTTACGAGTATGGTAGTACTACAGGTTGATGGCCTAAAAGTGTAGAGCACATAGGTTGTAGGTCTAGAAGCGTAGAGCTACGTTGTTGGTCTTGATGGGTAGAGCACAGGTTGTAGGTCTAGAAGTGTAGAGCACAGTTTGTAGGTCTAGAAGTGTGGAGCACAGGTTGTTGGTCTAGAAGCGTAGAGCACAGTTTGTAGGTCTAGAAGTGTAGAGCACAGGTTGTAGGTCTAGAAGTGTAGAGCACAGATTGTAGGTCTAGAAGTGTAGAGCACAGTTTGTAGGTCTAAAAGTGCACATAGGTTGTAGCATATGTTGTAGGTCTAGAAGTGTAGAGCACAGTTTGTAGGTCTAGAAGTGTAGAGCACAGGTTGTAGGTCTAGAAGTGTAGAGCACAGGTTGTTGGTCTAAAAGTGTAGAGCACAGGTTGTAGGTCTTAAAGTGTAGATTACAGGTATGTTGTTGGTCTAGAAGCGTAGAGCACAGGTAGGTCTAGAAGTCTAGGGTCAGTCAGGTACAATGGGCCAAATTTTCAACAGTTTTATTTATACATCCTCAATATCTTAGCGTGATTCCAATCGCAACCTTCGGATGGTGAACGTGCTCCGAAGCAGCGCCGACCTCTCCCTGAGACGGCGCAGCTTCTGGGAATGTTTTCCGGGTATTTTCACCTTCAGAACTAGTCACCCATTTCATTGTCTTATTATAGTGCTACAAAAGCAAACAATGGAGAGGTGGTCTGGAAAGACAGCTGTTGTGACTGGCGCCAGCGCCGGCATAGGCGCGGCGATCTGCGTGGCGCTCGCAAACGCTGGGATGACCGTGGTAGGGCTGGCCCGGAGGCCGCATCTGGTAGACGTGAGTACCTAAGGTGGCATTCTATTTTCAGTATCAATATAGATACTATCATATCTTTAGCCCTAATGAGGCAGACAGAGCAGTTTTTGTCTTGCGGCTCTGGACATGCAATGTAATTATAATGTGCATTGTTCTTAGGTACGTCAACATTTACACAGGTTCTGTGAACTCGCGAACCCCATATTTCGGCAACCCCTTGACCGATTAGGCAAATGTTCTAACTTGAAAATTTTATTGGCTATTTCTATGCGCCTAGCAAATTTCATGATAATAGAATAGAATAAGAATAATCTTTATTCAGTGATAATGTACACTTAACAACTTACAAATAAATCTTTAATATTGCGAAAATACAAAATTATTAACTAACACTAGGTATAAAAACATTTTATCACTAAAAGTGATATGCACTCAGCATAAGCTGCTGATCGCTAAATAAGGCAAACAGCAGCACTGGTCTTCTGTGGAACCACAATTATATAAACAATCGTTCACTGAACTTTATATAATACTACGATTAAAATTGCTCGAGGTATCGTCGAACAAACATACATACCAACATACCTACATACAAACGCCGGATTGTGTAAGTAGACGTGGAGAACTTCGCTCGCTTGTTCAATTAAGTAGTTACTTAAGTAGTTATTTTGTTTTTTCTTTTAGTCATTAGCACCTATTCTTGTAAAATTAAAAACAATGGCCTCAATTTATCTCTTCGTTATACAGTGCGCAATTTATTGTAACTAGTAGCTATATTTTAGTATAATTACCAACCAGGAATTTATGTACCATGAAAACAAAGACCTGACCTGTCGAACTTAAGTAAATAAAAGTCGATCTAGGGAGAGTGCACTTAATGGGTTCGCCTTCGTATCTTCTAACAAATTTAAGTCTAGAGGATTACTTATATTTTTGATTTCTAAGCGCTAATGTAAAGTAATGTTAGGTAGGTATTACTTCGCAAACGTGAAGTTATGTATACTTATAGAAATGTTGAAAGGACTACATAAATCATAATTATGTTCGGTTTACTGCGCTTACCATTATAATATAGCTTACGTGACTACGTAAGCTATATTATAATGTCCAAAATCCATTAAGTAGATGGGCGATACAAAAAAGTAATCGAAGATGGAATATTGAGATAGCATAGAAGCCTGTCAAAACGCATTCACGAGTGAAGCTATTCCGGTCATTCAAATGACGATGATAGAGCTACATTACAACCATAATATTTTATTATTTATTACAAAATAGAGGAGATTACACATAGAGGAGTTCGGTGGCCCGGTACTAGGTACGCATCACTAGCGCTTTCGCAAGTTAAGCGACACCGTGCGTGGTCCGCACGAAAGGGTGACCAGCACAGTGGTATAAAAATTTCTCAAGCTCCTTCGGAAGGCACGTAGGCGTTGGTCCCGGCAGTCATTATTGCATGGCAGTCGTGAAACTATGTCAGATGCTTTAGGCAGCTTAAAAATTTGACACAAATGTTGGCCAAATACGCACACAAAACACGATCCGTATGGTATGCAGCGGCCCAGATTTGAGACATAAAATACCTACACAGAAATACATCAGTACCTACTAGCATCCTTGTGTTCTGTCTATAACTAGATCCGCTCTATTAATCAATCACCCGCTCTAGTCTTTCAATTAGTACCATTAATCGGTTTTAACAAGCTTACAAGCTAATGTGCCCCCGGCTTGTACTCGTACGTGCATTTAAACCTACTTTTTTTTTTCTTTTTTTTTATCCTACCCCCTGACATTATCAGGGACTGTGTTGGCCAATAAAATATTTTAACAACATATAGATATTTCAAATAAATAAATATATATAATATAAACAAAACTAAATATAAACAAAAATTAATATACATACTTATATACCAAATTCTTTTCGAAATGCTCGACATGGCCACCGGCGTATGCACCGGTAGCCCTGCCGAACATCTCGAAAAGCCCCTTCGAACTGTTCGAACTCGCCGCCTGAGAGCCTACATGGATGACTTCCTAAAAGCAGAAAACATGCCGCACGGATTTTTGAAAAGTCACGTCTCCGTCCCACTGCGGGGCAGACCGTGCCCCGGGCTCTGTCCGAGCGTGGAAAACGCCACTCCCGGCATCGGAAAACGCCCGCCCCGCCGCGGAAACGGAGCAGTGACGATTCACATTAAACTAGGTAAAATACAGAAGTAGGCTCAGTTTTTCCCCGCGATGGGGTGTTTTCCCTTTGTGATCGCTAATAAATTGATTGCTAAAAATTGATTGCGTTTTATTTTTAAAATAAATGCAAAAATTTCTACGTTAAAATGAAAAGGAAAAACACCCCATTGCCATGCCCACAATGCCTTCAGCGGAACACTTTGCTCCGATGTTTGGCCGGTCCGCTGTGTTGCCTCCGTTGACACCCTTCTATAACAATTTTATTTTGCGTTAAAACAAAATTTTTACCACATGGGGTAACTTTGGCAACAGGCGGCCCGGCCACCCATCAGTGGACGCTGTGCTGATTGCAAGGTCAACAATACGCAGTTGCCGGCCTTGCAATCGCGTCCCACTTTCTCCGCACTAGGCAGTCCTCGCTGAAGGCATTGTGATCCGCCCGGTTGCCGCCTGCTTTTTTGCAATTGCGGCAACTCGTCGCAGTCCCCGCGTTGTACTCAGCACACTCCGACTTCATGTGTGTACCTCCGCAGTGGCTGCAGACGTCCTCCCCCTCCGTGCAGTACCGTCTGCTATGGCCGTAGCCCAGGCAGCGAGAGCACTGCACGAGTGGGGACTGGTCCGCAACCTTTACGTGCTGGAGATCCACACGGAGGGTCCCAGCGTCCAGCGCTCTCCTCCAATAAGTCGGAGACGCGCTGAGCACAACGTTGCTGTTGTGCGGATTCCTTGCCTTCCTTCTGTATTTCACCTGGAGGCCGTCATCCCCACTGCCAAGGCCGTGGAAAATCTCTGGGTTCTGTTTCCTCACCGCTCCGATGACGTCACCGTCACTATAACGGACGTTGACGCCCTAGAGGATGAGGAGCGGATCCCGATTCTTCACCTCCCCGACAGCGAGGCTGCCCGCCCCCTCCAGTCTCTCTCTCAACTTAGTTCTATCGCCCTCGGACGAGCAACTCAATATAACCTTTTGGTCCTTTGCCTTACGCACACGCTCGACTCGGACCCATCCCTCCTTGGCGTTAACCGCTTCGCGGACCTTGTCGAGGACCTGTTCCCCCGTGTCGCACGCATCTTTCGATGGGACGACAAGGGACAGCAGGGCCCCCGCTTAGTCGGTTTCGCCTTGGATGCGCGGGCCGCCACGTCTGCGTAAATCAAAGCACCAGCCCTTGCCGTCTGCTGGGCGATCAGCTCTCTGATTTCGCCCAGCATCCTGGCATTCTCCTTGATCAGCCCGGCTTGCTCCTCCATCTTTTCTGAAAGAGCAAGCCCGGCTGACCGCTCGTCCGGGGCCGCGGCCGTGTTTTCTGCCGGCTCCGCCGCAAGGGGCGGGCGCAACGGGGTTGGAATTCCTCCCCGCTGCCCCGTCTCCAGTGCCTTCACCAACCCGTGCAGGCGTTTCAGCGCCTCAATGACTCCAGATTTATCTCTTTTTTGAGATTTCTGGAGTCCTTGAGGAACTTCATCCCGCTGGCCAGGTAGGTGTCGGCCTCGGCGGCGCTGTTCTCGTAGGCCGGGAGCGGGGCAGGATCCGGGGAGAGAGCGTCTCGTTCATCAAGGTCCCGTTCGGAGGGCGAGGAGGAACGCTTACGAAAAAAGTATCTCCTCGCCCTCTTCCTGGGCCTCTCCCACATGTCCGGCTCCCTCTCGGAATCCTCCGACTCGCTCCCTCGCCCCCGAGTCCAGCTCTCGAGACCATCCACGACGCCCTCAGGCATCGGGTGCGAATCAAAATGACGAGTTCAGGCTCGTCTGAACTCGTCATTTTGATTATCCATAATGTCAGGGGGTAGTCGTCGCGATTTAAAAACGATCAAGATGTAAAATTTAAAAGAAAAATTAAAAATAGTTAAAATGTAATCTTTTGGCCCTGTAAAGGGGGGCCAAATTCGTTGAATTTAAAAATTAAATACGTTAAAGGTCATAGGGTTAAAACAGCTTTTTAAATAAAAAAACAAACAAAAAAAAAACCTTTTTAAATATTCACCCTAACTATGCAGTGTTCCGCTGGCAAGTCTATCGTCTGTGAATAACTTAATCGGCACCTCGTGTTATATTAAAATATAAAAACATATTTGTCATGCGCTTATCTTTGTTAGTCTTCGCAATCACTTTGTACGGCGTTGTAGTGAGTTTGAGCGGATATGAAGAAATAGAATAGATTTTATAAAACTATACATAATATCATAGTTTATTGTGCTTAATGAGATTACACTGTACGACACGATTTAGTGGAAAAGTATTAATGTTATTGTTTCTTCTTACTCACTTTCGTATGATTATTTGTATTATAGGTGGATATGGATATGGGTTGTTTAAAGTAGAGAAGACAAATTTTTCATGTTCTGTGAACATTAAGGTACAATATAAGAAAAAAATTCTTTTTATTTTAAGAACGTGAAAATCGTGTCGTTCTTATTTTATTTACCTAACTTTTTATATTAATTTTAGATGCGGTTTATTTTTGCGATACGTTCAAAGTATGTTTTATGATTTGGAGCAGTTTTATGTGTTTAATCGTAAAAGTATTATAGGAGATGTGGAAATTATAAGAAATAATTGGGAAAAAGAAAAATTAGTAAAAATCATTAAAGTAATTAGTAGAATGATTTAAAATTTGTGATTTAATAGGTATTTATGTGCGTTTCTTTTGTTGAATTTTGTACTTTGGATAAGTAAAATTAAGATAACAATTGTTTGTAAATAAAATTGGACCGTATATTGTAAGATTTATAAGTCGAAAGATGCCTGCCAAGCCTTTTCATTGTATGTGTTTACGCCGCTTGCGTGTACTTTACTAATAATGTAATTGCACGATGTAGGTGTTAAATTGTACACAATATCGCAATCATAATGCTATGATATGGATTAGAATATTTATTTAATCCCACAATGATACAAAAGGTGGTTAATGCTAATACATTCCTTACCAGCCTTTAGGATTAGTTAGGCAACACAATGTTTTCTATCTAAATGCAAATAAGTATCTAGTTACCTAGATAATATTTCGTTATTTTACTTTATTGACTTCTATCTATCTATATCTATAAATCTATATAATCTCACTCATAACGAAATGTCAAAAACTACTTAGCCAATGAAGATGAAATTTAGCTTGGTAGATTGTGACTAGGACACGTGCGCTACAAAGGATTTTTGCAAATTATTTCCTAAAGGGGTGAAATAAGGGTTGCCAGTTTGTATTAAACTTTGTACTTTTTAAAGTAAGACACATGAAGTTTTTGATTTAGTTGAGTAGTTAGGAGAAAATAATAATAATGCATTTATTAGATTTTGAAAATTACATCCCTATAGGGATGAAATAGGGGTTTCAAGTTTGTATGAATCTTTGTCATTTTTGAAGCGAGACATTTTTGAATAAGTGGTTATCAAAAAATATTAATACATCGATTGGATTTTAAAAAATTGCATCCCTAGGGATGCATTAGGGGTTGCAAATTTATATTATTATGAGGCTTTGTCAATTTCTGATTGAGAGACAAAAAAATTGAGATAAATAGATCCGTCGCTCTTTTTTGCTTTAGCAAATGACGGTAATGGGAATGGGAACGTCAATGGTAATGCGAACGGGAACGAGAGGAACAAGGTAGGCCTTTAAATCCCTAAGCTATTATAAAGATTGTTATATTAATAATTATTAAAACATTTTAAATATTTAACATAATAATTCATATGTATATACCTATGTAAATACAAAATTAATAACGTAAAAAACCTATCTATTAAAAATACTATTAAAAACATTTTGACTTCTACGCGGACCAACTCGCGGGTTATCTAGAGACCATTTTTTTATAGAATTAAAAGTTAGCTTCTTGTGTTGGACAGTGTTTAAAACTCTTTACGTTGTTTAGTTACCACATAAACGAATTCTTTATTTCTGTTTTGAACAGAATCTAAAAAGCGAACTGAAAGGCATGGGCAGCCTCCACTCGAGACAATGCGACGTATCCAAGGTGGAAGATATATCCGCAGCCTTCCAGTGGGTGGAGGACAGCTTCGGCGGCGTCGATGTGCTGGTCAACAATGCTGGCGTGTTCCATAAAGGACACTTTACTGGTAACTCATCATATTAGGGCTCATATTCTATGTATTTGTTCATTTGATTCTTTTATTCAATTTCTCGCCACCATTACGGCTGCATCTAATGATGATAATTGGGACCAACAGCTAAAGGCGGCCCTTCCCGGCTGCTCTGTCGTCAACGCGCGCATAGTTTAAAAAGCTTGCTTTTTCATCCAGGGCAATGCGAGAAAAAGAGGCAGAGCAAAAAGGGAGAGATAGCGCCTGAGGGCTTGGTTTACATTCTATTGAAAGAAATTATTATTATTACCTAGCCATTGAACGAATATTCACTTTTCATTGGGTGCGGAAATTTCATAAAACTTATTCCAAGTGATACGTGTTTTTCAGTAAGCCTTCCAAGTGTGTGAAATGTTGTTATTTAAAATTTTCATTACATTTGCAAGGTTCCTATAATTTTTTTTTTACCTTTACAATTTACGAGTACTTTATAAACGGTCGAAGTTCAAGTAAAATTGGTGCAAAAAAGCAGATTTTTGGAGGCTTATACTGAATTTGTTTCTCCAAATTTAAATTTTTTATTTCGATAAAACCTAGAAATAGCGCACAAGATACCTGTTAATTCTTAAAAATTCAAGAAAGATCAGTTACAACGTCATAATCACGTACGAGCGTTTGTATGAGAAGTAAGACGGGAAGGCCGCTCTTGACGTGCCTTACGGAGCACGGAGGAGCTTGAGAAAATTTGTATGTCACTTGTGGACTTATCCAAGTACAGACCATGCCCCGGTGTTGCTTAACATGCGCAAGCGCTAGTACTTGCGTACTATTATCGAACCAACGAGCTCCTGAAAGTTCTCTATTCTCAAAGTTTTCAGTTTATTCTTACAAGCTTTTATTTTGTGTCACCCATCCCGTTGTCCGTCTGTCTGTAATCAAATCTTGCGAGTTAAACACCCACTTTGATTTTGCATTGAGACACATTGAGTTGAAATTTTGCATGCATACGTATATTGCGTAACAATGGAATATTATGATATCATAGAGCTGATCTGATGATGCAGCCGGGAGGTGGCCATAGGAGCTCTGAACGCAACGCAACCAAGTTTGCGCTCGTTTGATTTGTCTTGAACTTTAATTTTTTCGTTTATTGTTTATGATAAAAGCTTGTTTTAAAATCTTTTTTTTTATTGATTACTTATTAAATTATTCATTTCTAGATTTGGGGGACAACATGATGAGTGACGAAGCGATCGCGTCAACCATAGACACCAACGTCAAAGGCGTCGTGTTCTGCTCGCGACGGACGATCGCGTCGATGAGGAAGAGGAATTTTGATGGTCACATAGTCAACATTAACAGGTAAAGTAGTCATTACATGGGTAAAATTAACAGATATTTATTTGCTAGATTTTCATAAAAATTCCAGAGAAAAAGTCTGATCTGATCCTGTCCAGCATGCGTTATGGAGCTCATAATACCATTTTACCCGACTACAGCAAAGCCTAAAAGAAGGGTAGTGATTTTAGCAATCTATGTTTGTATTTATGTATGTAGGTATGTATGAATGTCTGTTCCACCGTAGCATCCTATTCGCTTGTCACATTTTCACAAATGATATGTCAATCGATTCATCAATGTCCGAGTGATACAGGCTATAATTTGTATGCACAAAATGTATATAACGAATTTAACATAGAAAAAAGTGAGAGTAAAAAAAAAATTTCATCTCATCTACTCGAAAAACGATGTTTTCATCCCAAAACATTTGGAGCTAAAGTTACTGGTTATTCTCTCGGAACTAAAACGTGAAAAAGAAGATCTCTAGGGATTAAAACCAATTTGAAAACAGAACACAAGTGTAATCTATGTAGAATCAAAAATAATGGTGGCAGTCCTGCAAAAAAAAAAAAAAAGAATTTTGTTTTAAAATAAAAGGCACAAATTTCGAGATTTTTTTAAAATTTGGAATGCATATCGTCTTAAACATGGATGAATGTAGGTTAACATTTTTATGTTCTTTGCTTTGGAAAAAGAAATAAGTATAATTAAAAAACAGGGCAAGTACGAGTTGAACTCGCGTGGAGTTATATTGAGTTTACTACTTTATTTTCAATTGATAGAATTCTTATATTATTTTTCCTGTAATCTACAAGTAATAAACTATATTATGTATTTTTTTTCAAAATTTTAGGCTCAGTAGTTTCGGAGATCAAGGTGGGGAATGGTCAATTTTCGTCTTCTTTCACGAATAAAATCAAAACAATTTATTTTAAAATAATAACAAAAATATATTTGAAATCCTCATAATAAGCACTTTCATTTGATATATGACACAGTAAGGTTTGCAAAACATTTTTTTTAAATTTCATAATTTATCCCTCGAAAATTACCCTTATTTTAAAAAGAAATTATTTACTTTGCACGTCTATGTTTGGGTCATAGGATTACACCATCCTACCAAATTTCACCTCATTTGGTCTAATAGATTCGGAACAAATTGGCTGTGACAGACGGACGGACAGATAGACGCACGAGTGATCTTATAAGGGTTCAGTTTTTCATTTTTTGTACGGAATCCTAAAAACGCAATTTTTTTATTTGACGCAAGTAATTACAGAAGTTTTAGGTTATTTCAATTGAAATGTAATTATTTATGTAAATGTGAATACTTTTTCGTGAGCCTATATTGAATAGTTATCAAGTTTACTTATAAGAATAAAAAGAAATGAAGGACCATGCAAACAAAGTTATGAGTGAACAGTTGGTGGTCTTCGCAAAAAATATTTCTTAGTATTTATTGTATGAAACGACACCAAACAAAGGTTAGTATTCATTGTCGGTTGAAGTATGATTAGGTATTGTAGGTGTTCTAATGTTCTTTATATTCTGTTTTGTATGTGCTAGTTTCTCATAGATGGAGATGAAAAGTAGAGTGTGCTACTCGGGTACGGTAACATTTTTATCTCGGGCGATATACATGAATCCTTCGCTACACTCAGGATTCCACCGTAGAATCACTCGCTCCGCTCGTGATTCAACTGTGGAATTCTTCGTTTCGCCTTCAAAATATTACCTTATCCCCTTGTAGTACAATCTACTATTTTTTCGATAACGAAAAGTGTATCTTGTAGGTATATTATTATAACTCTCATATTCATAAAAATTAACAACCGTTTGCTAAACCTATTTTAGTTAAAATATGTTTGTCTCTTTCCCTCTTTTCAATATTTGCCATTGCAAATACGAGACAAAACATATTTTAACTAAAAAAGGTTTAGCAAACTTTTGTATTTTTTTCATATATCGCACGTCGCCGGCACTATGTGTGATATACGATAGGATATTTAATATGTACCTATGCTAGTTATAAGGTATTTATTTTTTTATGAAATTTATGTATGGTCTGTAAGGTATTTATAATATGGGTCTCTGGTATTGTACATAATTGTAAGTATAATACTATTGCCTGAAATAAATGAATTATTATTATTATTATGGTACGCTTTTCAGCCACGGGTCCATGGGGACCCGGTCCTTTGAGGCGTTCATGGTGCCAAAGCCAACACGAAGAGGCCTTTTAGTATCTTTTTATCTAAAAAGTGAGATGGCTGTATCTATGGATGTCTATCCCTTACATGTTACATACCATTGAGATGCACTAAAGGACAGTCCTCCATATTAATTATTATTATTATTATTTATGAATAAGGGGGTAAATCTTTAGGTCTATCTATTAAATGAATGGTCATGATTAGCACATTTCAAAAATATACAGATTGTTGCCGTATGTGGCCCCCGTAGTCGGTTATTCGTTTTTGTAAACCGATATCGGTTCTATAGATTTTCTTGATTTTTTGTGAGCAGGAATTTTAATTAAAGAACCAAAGTTTAAAAAAATTATGTTGTTTCAGTTCTTCAAATTTTTTCAAGATAACGATAATAACTATGGGGGTTAAAAACATACTTAAAAAACATGCAGTTTGAATGGACCGTAAGTTGTCGCAATGGAAGAATATTTCTTCAGGTGTCCCTCAAGGGGGCATCTTATCTCCTTTGTTGTTTGCTGTATTTATTAATCTTTTATCACACTCTATTAGCTGTTCTTACCATTTCTGTGCTGATGACCTGCTCATTTATAAACAAACCAGGGCTGAAACAATTGATTTTGGTATTAGTCAGCTTAATGCGTCCTTGGCTAACATTTCCTTTTGGTCAGATAATTTCGGTATTAAAATTAATGCGTCTAAATACCAGGCAATAATGATCGCTAGTTCTAGACAGCTAGCAAAAATGGATATGAGCTCTGTTCCCTCAATAACCCTATTATCTACTTACTCCATCTGTAAAAAATCTGTGATGGACTCAAAGTTTAACTTGAGAAATCAGGTCACTGAGATCAGCAGAAAAGTCACTTATATTTTACAATACCTACCAAAATCGTTACAGAAATTTTCTTCCCCATCAAAACTAAAATCACTTTAATACAATCTCTGGTTTTGCCTATTTTTAGTGATTATGTTGATGTGTTGATTATGAAGATAGATC
The DNA here is from genome assembly GCA_943193695.1 of Acrobasis suavella. Classification (NCBI taxonomy): domain Eukaryota; kingdom Metazoa; phylum Arthropoda; class Insecta; order Lepidoptera; family Pyralidae; genus Acrobasis; species Acrobasis suavella. The sequence continues at coordinate 11,727,401 of OW971948.1, forward strand.
GTCTTATATTGACCGAGCGAGCGAAGCGTCTCAGTTTCGACTGGCCGAAAATTCTTTTGTCCGTCTGTCTGTTCTCGCCTACAGGTCGCATTTCTAAACCGAGTCTCATGAAATTTTGTGAGCAGGTTTGGTAATTAAGTAAATAGAATTTTTTGTCGAGCCAGTTTTTCGAAATTTTTAAAAATAAACTTAAAAATCTCATATTTCAGCTATAAAAAAAAAAACAAAATCATTAGACTTTTTTGTTACTCTACGCAACTTTTTTGTCTGAACAACTTTCAAAGATTCAAAAGATACAAATGTTTATTCAGATTAGACCTTTACAGGCACTTTTACACGTCAATAAGTATAATTTATGTTACGTGTAAAGTATATGAAAATTTAATTTTTTTTAAAGAAAAGCTACCGATACCAGCGCTTCGTAACGACCACTGCTGAGAAGAACCGCCGAAAGAAACTCATTTTCACAGTATTGGTCGCCTACTCGCCAGAAGGGCTTTGTCATATTATTATAATTGTCTTTTAATTAATAAATACTTATAATATAATACAATGTTGACACATTATAACTTGTAATGCTTGCGAACAAGTAAACAAACATAAATTGCGTAATAAAAAATATTAAGTAGTCAAAAAAAGCGAGTTTTTTTATACGATAAACTTGAACGTGTTTATAGTCGGCAATTCGCTAAAAAGTTGTCTAGAAATCGATTTTCTGTATATTTTGTATTAGTGCATTCAGTATGATGTCGTAAATACAAATCTATGGGGTGAAAAGTACGAAAATGGAGGATTGTAACTGTGACGTCGGCGATACAGAGAAAAAAATGTTTTTTATAAAAACATACCATGCCATGTGCGGTATCAAATGAAAGGGCTTTATGAGTAGATTACACTGTAATAAACTTCACTCCCATATTGGTCAAACCAACAGACTATATGTATATGTAGTAGGGTAGGCGTGTAAATTGATTATATTTTTCGATTTATTTCAGTATTGCGGGTCATTACATCCCTTTCTCTTCCCTGTTCAACATCTACCCGAGCACAAAGCACGCGTCCTGCGCGTTTACAACCTCGCTTATCAACGAACTGGCCGATTTCAAGAACAAGATCAAAGTTACAGTAAGTTGTATTCCACTAGCTAAGTATTCCTTAATCTTCATCAACTACAATTAATTTAATTTCTTCATGAACATTAATTTTGTAAGTAGTTAAGTACCTACATTTAAAGTATTTTTCCGATATTTTTTTTAAATACATTTTTATAATCAATATAAAATACTAGCTTATAAAAGACCGCGACTTCGTCTGTGTGAATTTAGTACTTTGTAATAAAGTCTACTTTGCATGGCAAAATACAATTCCCCATACAAAGTTCTACTCCCTTTTTCATTCAATATTAATTGATAAATTTTTAGGATAAAAACTATTTTATGTCCTTCCCTGAATCTCCAATTATATCCATACCTAATTTTATTGAAATCGGTTCGGTGGTTGAAGTGTGAAATGGTAACAGACATACAGACAGAGCTACTTTCGCATTTACGAGTATATATTAGTAATGAAGTAAGGATGAGGAAGTAAGGATTTCAACAAATTTCCCGTTTTAAACAACATAAAACTAAACATATGTTTGCCTGAAACTATTTTCGTTCTTTGGATGTAAAACTTATAGACCTAGAAATTTCTAAAACTATGGTAAAACTATGTTTTTGGAACGAAGTTCCTTACGGCAGGCTTGGAGGAGATAGGGATTTTGCTGCGCGACCGAACTGAAAAAAATGTGATAGTAAAACCGTAAGGATGACCTCGTTAAATAAAACCGTTAAATGAGACGTGCGCAGGCGCGACAGTCGTATACACATTGTGTCGATTCTACATTAGCCGAAGGAACTTCGTTCCTACCTTGTGTCCCACGACACCACATTCTTTTTTTTGATTTGTAAGTTATAATCTCTTTATAACTTACAGAGCATTGCTCCCGGGTTGGTAGACACTGCCATGGCAGCTGAAGCAGCGAGCGTCTTGCCCACTCTGCGACCTAGCGACGTGGCCGACGCTGTCCTCTACGTGCTCTCCACGCCGCCCAGCGTCAATGTGAGTACTTTACAATGTATTACTTTCAAAGTATTGCTCCCGGGTAGGTAGACACGGCCATGGCAGCTGAAGCAGCTTGCCTCTTGCCCACTCTGCGACCCAACGACGTGGTCGACGGTGTCCTCTATGTGCTATCCACTCCGCTCAGCATCAATGTGAGTCTACTTTACAATAGATGATTACTTTCAAAGCACAGCTCCCGGGTTGATAGATACGGCTGTGGAAACTGAAGCAGCCCGCTTTTTGTCCACTCTACGACCCAGTAAATGCAGTTATCTACATCACTTGACGATTTTGATGTAAGTGTTGTGTGTAAGTTCTTGTGTTTTAAAGTACTTACCTGGATTTTCATTCTTTTCAGATTAACGAATTGAGTATTTCGCCCGTATCAGAAAAGAGACTTTGAAGGGATAAATGCGCCGTATGTCCAATACAAATGGGTCAGTTATGGCAATATAATCGTTATATTAATTTTTAAGCGTTCACTTGTAATTCAATAAACTAGTTGAAATTATTCCCAGAATAAATCTTTTACTCAATAATTCAAATGAGATTCCGTCAAGGGTAAACTATAATGGTAGTGTATGAAGAAATAAATGCACTTCAATTTCTATGTACTTCTGTTACTTATTAAGTTATTACGTAATCATAAATTCTGAGTACTTAGGATTGTGTACTCTTTAAGAGAACAAAATGTCTTCTTCCTCTTTTTTAAAATATCGGGACAGCATGTGAGTCTTTTCCATCTCCCTCTATACTCTGGAGAGTATACTATACAAATATTTTTGAAACAGCATGTATGGGGTAATGCTGCAAAAATAACAACCATATTTGTTTTACAAAAACGCGCTGTTAGGTCTTTATATAAACTAGATTCTAGTGAGTCTCTAAGGGAACTTTTTAAAGACATAAATATTTTTACTCTCCCTTCGCAATTCATCTATGCGAACGTTATGCACGTGCGTCAGAATAGACATGCATATAAGAAAAATTATGATATTCATGGTATTAACACTAGAAACATAAAATTAATTAGCTATCTCAGCTTTTCGGTTAGAAAAAACAAAAAAAGTCTTTTGTGGGTCTCAGCTTGCGTCTCTATAATAAAATTCCAGATAATGTAGTAGTGTTACCATTTTCTAAGTAAAAAATCATAGATAAAAAAATGCTTAATATCATGTAAATTACTATTTATCTGAACAAATTTCTTAGAAATAGTTGACTGCAAATTTTAATTGTATTATTTAGATGTATAATATAATGTATACTGAACTTAAGTGTAAATCTGTATTGTAAGCGAAACATAGTTCATCAGGCTGGGTAGGGACCAATACTGAACTGGGTTTCTTTCGGCGTAATCTTTCCAGCAGTGGTCGTTCCGAAACGCTAGTAGTTTTTAGCTTTTGCACAAAAATAATATTTTAAAAAAATACCTTTAATAAGAGATAAATTTGTCCTACATTTAATTTAAAAAATTTGACTTTGACTTTGACTATTCTGAATGAATATTTGGCTAAAATTTTACATTACGAGTATGTTAATAAATACGAGTAAGTATATTAAAATTGTAAAAAAAATTGTCTTTTATTCATTCATTAAGTATGTGTTTTCGTTAAAGTGTTGGTAGTTGATGAAGATAGAAATACATTCCTTCATTTAGTATGTCTATATACTATATGCTTCAATTATAAAGTTCCAGAATTCCTGCCATCAATGTGTTAAAATGGATTGAAAGAAAACCAATCATATACGTATAAATAAAACTATATTATGGCACAAATAGACTAAATAGTGATCCTTCATCAAGAAAAGCTCGTTGGAGCTGATGATGACGAAGACGCCATGCCGAGCACGCTGGTGCCGAACTGCAAAATCGCTCGGAGCACGTCCATCTTGAGGGTCCATAGCGGAGACGGCGGCTGGCTCGATGATGACTGACTCTGCGATTTGATACATGATGATATTAGTATTTTTAGTATAATGATTCGGTGTAGAGAAAGATGAAGAGATTAAAAAGAAAAAATAAATTGTCAAGGTTTTCGTACCTTATCTTGACACACAGGACTATATCGTAATTTAAAGGTACTTCTAAAAGCAAATTTGCTCGACTTGGCGGGAGCACTACCGTGCCCCCAGATATTCCTATTAATATTATTAAAAGATCTGTTACTGCAAGATTCAAAAAAAGGCAATTTTAGTAAAAAATCTTTTTGTGTAAGTATACATATAATACTTATTTTAACATATTGATGAATAAAAACTAAAATAAATAAGGATTTTTATAGTATTTTATGCAACAGTTGTATAAGTAGGGTTAAAAATGCGAGTGTAGCAGGTTACGATGCGAGCCTTGGCGAGCATCGTAAGGAGACGCCATCGAGCATTTTTTACGTACTTATACAACGTTGCATACAATACTTTTTCTACGACTATATTTACTAAATACAATACAAAAATTAACAAGTAAAAATATATGTTTGACATATATGTTTGGTAGATACTAGGTATCTGTGGTCGGTACCTATAACAAAAAAATTTTAATTTATGTTTTCCTAGTGACTATGTTTAAAATGGGTAATAACTTAATGTTAAAAATGGTCTTATTATGTTGGCAGTAAGGTAGATGTAAAGCAAAAGAAAGCTGTAGGTCTATAGCTAGGAGTATCTTTTTGGGCAAATAACGAAACATGTGCTGTTATGGGGAATAGACTATAGACTTTTCTGTAATCATATATTATCAATGTTCTTTAGTGTTCGTGACTTTTAAAAAGACAAATAACAGTACAGGAGTAGAAAAAAATTTAGTTCCTAGCTATATTCACCTCAATAACGAAATCAAACAAGAACATAAGTAACTATTTAAATGAGTACTCATTCAAAACTGAGTATACAAAATTACAAAAAATACTATACAATAAACTTAAATAACAAAGTAAGAAGCTATCTGCTGCTATAATTCCAAGAATGTAAATCTGCTCGCCGGTGGGAACTGCCACCAGAGCTGGTCTTAGACATCTCCCCAAGCAGCGACATCAGCAGGCTCACGAAGAACCCGGCAGAATCTGCCATTGGCATCTTATTGCCATCGCCATTTTCTTCAGATGATGCGTCTGGGTCTCCACCCTGCAAGTTAAAATTTCACTTCTAGGTTTGAAATCCCTGGCCAGTAAAAAAAAAAACAATCCAATGAACGCTATTTTAAGAAAAAAGATAAACTGAGGTACTCGCAAGCTGCTTAGAGGTAAAGCCTAAAGGTAGCTGAGAATCTAAAGTTATCATAGGCGTAGGGCAAGGTTTTTTTCATCTTTATCGAGTTAGTAGCTAACACTCGTATAAAATTTCTCAAGCTGCCTAAAGGCATCTGACGGTACGTAACTCAATAACTATCACTAGGATAGTCATTAATTATTACACACTAGTGAGCTAAGCTGTAAGTAATTTAAGTTAAACATACCGCACTTGTTCCTTTGATTAATTTGGATAAGAAGCTTCCAAAGAAAGCTCCATTGTTGTTCTGAAAGAAAACCAAAATTAAAAGTAACAACAGTTTATGGCAACCGCAAAATGGAATGCTTCAATAGGTTGCTTACCGCCCCACCGCCTGTTATAGTCTCCAGTGACGTCAGAAGGTAGCTTGCGATCACAGCTCCTGGGTTCTCCTCACCTTCTGACTAGAGAACATATTAATTTACTGATAGTATATCAAATAACTATGTTTTTATCTTCAACGACTATAAAAGTTTCATAATTACCAATAAACCGACGAATAGTCCAAAGCCAGATGCTATGAGAGCGTTCAAATCGAAGCCATCACCCTAAAAGTGACCAAGCTTATTAGATCAAAATAAAATTTTTAAATTATTAAGTTAAAATTGTTATTCAAAATACTTACGCTAAGATTAGCTACAATACCACTGACTGCGGCCAATAATGAACCCAAATCAGATTGTCCGTCTTCCTAAAAAAAAATATTATGATAATAATAATAATAAATTTACAGAATGTTATAATTATAATATTATAGCGTAGGCAACCGAAGTAGGTACTATATCATACGAGTGCTTAAGACTTAAAGGCGCCCAGTCCATATCCCATCCGGAAATCCATCCCCGAACTAGACATAGTCTGTATCTCGGGCGATGAACAACCGGACAGTCGACGGAAAGAGTGCGGTACATTTTTAAATCGAGTGTACCTACACTACACTATCGACAAAAGGCTAGTTAAATTAAAAGTTGAGGTTACTTAGGCCCAGCTAGTCTTATCTGTGACTGGGCCTAAGTATTAAAATTATGCATTTCTAATATTATTCTTATAAATACCAATAGGACACATTTTACTTACGCCTCCACTCAATCCTGCCAGAAGCCCTAAAATGCCACCCCCCATGCCGTCACCTTCAGGCGGTTCATCAGAATCATAATCAGATTCTCCAGTGCCGTTAGAATCTGAATCTTGTTTAGCATTCCCATTACCGTCGCTATTATTCTTTCCATCCTCAGCACTATCTACTTCAGCACCGTTATTTTCTCCTGATTCTTCATCATCACTTTCATCACTGTCTGAACTATCTTCGTCGCTCTCTTCAATCTCTTGCTTTTGCAGAGGAGGAGGTTTCAAGTCAATGGTGTCATCGATTTCGATCTCGTTGTCCAGTGTATTTTGGCGAGATTTACGAGTGAGTGCTACTTTTTGATCTAGTTTCATGAATTCTTGAATGAGGTTTTGGAGCATTGGGTTTAATAAGAGTTTTTGTTGCTGTAATGAAGAAGATTTTTTTTTAATAAAATCTGTGGTTAAAACTTCAAATTTATTAATTGAAAAATCAATCAATTAAAAAGTAAAAATAAATAAGAGCTCCAAAGTAAACATATTATGCGATTAGATATATGTAATTTCATAGATATGTACGTAGTATAACGTCCACTTACCTTTGAATTTCTTGGTTTTTCTTTCACCATAATTTGTGCATCAGTGATTCAAAACTTAACACTCAAAGTGCGACAAAAAATCATAATTCGTGTTGTTAGTAAATTAAAAATCACCGAAAAACAGTACATCGTAAGTAGTTCCCGATGTAAAGTATTACAAATAAGTTAGTGAACTGCTCCATCGAATTTCGATTATTTTCACAATATGACGAGATCTACTAACTTATTTGTAAATATAGGAATTATAAGAAATGGGCTTTAGCCGACATATAGGCTTTTGACCTTTGTAGGAATTGATCAACGGACAGAGAAAAACATAATGAAGTAGGTATTGTGCAAAATTCTTCGACAAAAAGAAAATTTCGACTCACATTAGATTGACTTAAACTGGGGAGGACCGCGCCGGCGAGTCGCAGCAAGCTGAAGATGTTGCTGCCGCCAGAGGGCGCGGACGTGCTGGAGTCGTTGAAGTCATCATCATCATCGTCATCGTTGAACTTATCCATGGCCGCGCTGGGAGTGTACGTGGTGGTTGACTTCTGAAAAGTTAGGATAACATGAGAATCAAAAATACAACAATAGTGTATCAATATAAAAGACATCAACGCTCCTTATATGTAGTTTTACACTATTTTCAAGATGCAAATTAGAATACCTTTGGGACTAAATTAATAAGCAATTAGAAATAGTGTCAGGCCACGTTCTTTTGCTTCCAAATCAGTACTGCCGTTAAAAAAAACATTCAAGAAATCTATTAATGATCCAACAAGAACTGAAAATTGATATTTGCAAGAAGAAGTCAAACTAAATACAAATCTTTTAAATTATCTGCTTCTCGTATAAAAACTAGTAAATATGTAAAATAACTTCGCAATGGATTTAATTGCGATTAGCGAGGCACAGGAACTGGTTTCAAAACTAGCTCACAACTATTAAAACCAACTTTAACACCGCTGTACCTTAACATTAGCTAAAAGTCTTAAATCAGCCTAATTTTCTTCAAAACAGAGTAAGTTTTTTTTATTATATTTTTTGTACAAGAAGTAAAAATAAAATATTAGTATTATGTTTTATATAAGTATATTCTCAGAGAAATTATCTTTAACGCATCTAAATAGCTTCTGCAGACTTTGAGCTAATAGTGTAGAGATTGACAATAGCATACATACTATAACTCATTTACGTGGTATATTTAACAGACTTCCAAAAAGAAGGAGGTTATCAATTCGTCGCGATCTTTTTTTATTTATTTATATTCGGAAGAATATTTTTTTCTTTAAAAGGAGTTTTAAAATATTTTTTCTTGTCAGGTGGTCCGATAAAAAAAAATATTAAAATCGTTTGTGTAGTTTGGGGGTGAAGCCTGTTTTTAGTTTTAATAATAATTATATTTGAAACTTACTCGTGGGCAACTAAATGGACATAGAAATAATCACAACACTACTAAGGATCAGAGTGAAACACTACTGTTACTTATCAATAATATTAGAAGGAAAACGGATGATTCCGTACAGGGAAATAGATAATGTCTTATAGGGAATATTATTACCTCGGTCGATGATGATTTTTTTGTAAGATAATTAAGTGCTATAATCCATTTCTAAAAGTAGTAGATATTTACTTCAATTATTGTAATATAAAAAAATAACACTCACCGAATGGCTATCCTCCTTGGAGTCTATTTCATTGTCGTCTCTCCGCCACCTGACTTCCGCGGGAGCACTCAGGGCGTTCGCCAGCAGTGACACCGCCAGCAGCAACGACAGTCCACGACCTTTCGCCATCGTGCCTTCAACACTACTGGACGGGGGAACTTTTAACTTTGACGCCTGATTACCAAACACCTGTGCTTTATAAAGTACAGACTAATGTGACCGCTTGAGTCTGGAATTAGTCGTTATGGAATATCAGGTGTTATAATGATTCCTAATTAGCACATAATGGGAATTATTGTGAATTAGTTATCTAGATTAGTTGTCGTAATGGTTACATTTGTTAATTAATTAAAGTTAGTGAGTTAATTAATTATTTAAGTAATAAGACACATTCATTCAAAAAAATTTTTCGAAATCGTTTTTCTCACTTAAACCGCTTAAATAAGGGACCACCCTTCACTGGAAACAATAAGCATAATTAATGTGTAGGTTGACTGATAAAAAAAATCATATGAGCTTGTTACAATTTCAGTAATAAAGTTAAATAATTAAATAAAAGATTAAGCATAGAGTTCACAAGTCAGCTTGACGTATATTGTGTATACAACGTGGAAAGGACATACCCGTAATAAATCAAACCACGGGATATACTAGATCACTATAGTATAATGAAATGAAAACAACCAAAACACCAAAAAAAATTTTGCCATTCCCATACAAATTGCCCGGGCGGCTGCACCACACTTTAGTATAAAAATGCTGAATTTTTTTGTTGTGTTTTGGTTGTTATTTTAATTTCATTATACTAAAGAAATCTACTATAGCCCGCGGTTCGATTTACTATGGGTATGTCCCTTCCACGTTGTATATGTACAGGCTCTAGCAAAATATACTAAAACTATTTTAAGGGTAGAGTCAGACTATGATACTCCATAACTTTCCCTAGAGACCATATATCAGAATTTGAAAATCATGTAAATAATTATTTAGTATCATGAACTGAAGTCCTCATTAAAATAGTTTCAGTATATTTTGTTAGACGTCATATACCAGCACTAAAGTACGCCAAGCGAAGACCCCATTTTATTCTCTCTATCGTTGGATTTTGGCTGGTTACTATTTATTTATAGACAATACCGACAATGTTAAAGTAAGTGAGAATTTTATTAAAAAAAAAGAATACCTTAATGACTAGATGTGTTGTTGTCAGAGCTGGTATTGCACTGAGGATGGCCTGCCGAGCTGAGAGTATACTTATAACGTACGCGGTTCCTGCCGCGCCTACAGGGTGCTGCCAAAACTAGTTGCTGTTATTTACATGTAATGATTAAAATTGGGTACTTATAATGTAATCAAACATTTTTGTATTGTTGAGTCAGTCAAAAACACGTTTTAATTTGTAAATCATGTCTTAGTTCTTCGGTTTTAGTTTGTAGATACAAGATGAAGACTTTTCGGATCTAACGAAATGAAGTAACTAGGTACTTGGGAGTACTTGAGGTAGGAGTTTCAAAACAACTTGTTTACAACTGCATGCATTTAGGTCTTTATTATTTTCGGGATGGGGATACATCATAGTGTAGTTCCCGAAAATAATAAAGACCACGAAAATATTCTGAAAAAAAAATATATCGTATTGTTGTCACCGATATATCTAAAAATCTTCGCTACGGACTGGTGGCCCTACTGCTTATCCCCACCAGTGGGGTCACGAGGACTTTTAAGTGCTGATTAGTAAGATTTTTTAAAATTCTATACTTCCTATAAAGCCAAACAAATAAATGTAAAAGTAATATAGTTACCTAGTATATATCTGTCTTACTTTCTTCAACAGTGGGATATGATTTTTCATACAGATATTTGAAACGCAAAAGAATGACAAAGACAAGTAGGTATATAACCTACATTCTGTATATTAACTTATAACGGGATTATCTTAACCTAAGGTTTTCGCACAAACGAAGTGGCCGGCAAAACCTGTTAGTAATTCAATAGTAACTAGATATATGATTAACTATCTAAATTATTACAATTTGAGTCATTACGACAAAATAGAAGGTAATAATATGTAGGTACAGCTTATTTCTTTCTTTTATGGTATTTGTCGTTGTCCTTTCGTCCAATTTAATTAAGTAACTTCCTATATTATCTTCTTATTTTCTGTACATTTTCCTCATTCGACTACATCCCATATACGAAGGCGTGGCGTGTCACCCAGAAGGTCTGTTGCGCCACTCGAGTTGCCAAACGCGCGCGTGGCGTTCCGGCGCAAATTATACTCTAGCACACGCAGCTCTACGATGTATGATACCTCGCTTCCCGAGGACGGTTCCGTTCAATCATGTGCAAATTGTCTATTGTTTCCTATTGACACAAAAGACAATATGTACGTGATTTTGGACTTGTTTTGGACCCAAACCTTGACTGTCACTCTACTTGCTATAATAATACTAGGGACTACTCCAGGTTTAGCTTTTCACTAGTCATAATTATACATATCACGAATCTTATAATGCTCGACAGTAGCTACATAGTATCATTATGAACACCGTTAGGGAAAAACAAAAGAAGTTTGTAAGAATCCAAATTTTTTGAAACGGCTAATATATGTTGCAACGTGCACACAGAGACCTAAAAATTCTAAATATATATGCACTTTTGTGTTTATAAGCTATTTTAGTTTTAAAATAACTTGTTTTGTTTTTGTTTTTCACGTCTGTAAGTGGCCAATACTGGTGTAAGATTTTTTAGGCTGCCTAAAGGCATCTGAGATAGCTTGACGACTGTCACAGAATGATGACAGTAAAAAAGTAAATAATAAGTGAACGATTTCGATGCGGCTTGCACAAAGTGTAGAAAACAAGGAATTCAAATACCCATCACGTTCGACGTTTGGGACGAGTATAAAATATTTCAACTTCTACTAGACAACCTGTGGAGGTGCCACAGATAAATATCGACTGAGCTTTGTTCGATTAAAAACACCAATGAAAAGGTTCTCAAAAATGAAACCTAGCTAGACCGATTTTTCATACTAGAAACCGTGCACACTTAATTTCATCGAAACCTTTGAAGCGATTACATAGATCCCCATTTCCATACATTTACATAAACCTATATTATACAAGAATTACTCGTCTAATAAGATGTATATACGGGTCAAAATACAGTCACCCCGCAAGCCCACCCTGAAGTAAACAAACCTCACATGTCACTCACCAAGAAGGTCATTTCACTATAGCTATTTTTATAGCGCTTTGGAACATGCAGTATACTTATTTTAAATTAAATGATATTTCTATGGTGAAATTAAAATGCGAAAATTTATGTTAAATGCGTTTATTATTTTCTATTTTCAGTAAAATATAAGTACATATTTACTAATATATGGATTATACTATAATCCATATATATAATCATTATAGGGTTTTGTACAAAAGAACTAAGTCAAATTGATTTAAAAAACAGGAAAGTAGTGCATTTTATATTTATTCAAGCAATAAGCAGATAAAAATAATCTATGTATTTATATATACTTCTATCATGATTTTGAAAGTCAAAAAACAATGAATAAATATAAAAAATGGTTATGTTAGGTACAGAAAAACGACAAATAATTTTTATCTAACATAATAATAAGTGTAACTTTGTAGATAACAAAGTTTAACTACATTATTCTACAAAATTTGACTCAAATCTTTCTAAAATGTCCTTCAGTAATTATTTATATGATAGGTAATGCAATACTTCAGTTATTTCACATTGCTCTGTCTATCCCACTAGGGACAAAGACGTTATAGTAAGTATATTATGAAGAATACAGTCCACTATAGCTAGTAGCAAAAAAATAAATTTACAGAGTAATTTCAAAATTGAATATCCACGGGAAACTTCAAGATATATCCTAAGGGGCCAAGCAGGCCAGGGGTGAAGTATCTACTTAGATACTTTACTTTAACCGTATAAATCCGCAATTTTCTTTCTTTCTAGAAAGATTAAACCCGTGAACGCCACAACAACCTTCAATCCGTGCCGACGGACGCATCCGCGCGAGGCGGCCGAAGTTTCTCCAGCAGTGGAATGGCAACCCCGACGAGTTCCTCCCACTCAGCCAATCTCCTACAGGGAAAACAGTCACATTCCTCCTCTCCCCCCATATCTCCTTCTTCAAATCCAAGGTCTTCACCGGAGCAGACCTCTTCTTCCGAATGGTCTAGTTCAGGGTCGACGCTGAAGGCTTTGGTGTACACAGGTCGAGTCTTCAGGTCGTAGTAGTCTTTCTCGTTTTCTGAATAGTTGTTGTTGCCGATATCGAACGTCACCTGGAATAGATAGAATAAGTATAAGTATTGTGTTTACTTATTGGTAAGGGAAAGATTACGTACGTATAGGGTCTACTCGTAATGCAAGTAAGAAAAAATCATTTTCATAATTGCGGAGTGGTATCGTATTAAGAAAGTTGTCAGAAAAAGTTAATTATATTTGAAAGCTAAGTTTAATAGTCCAATCATTTAAGCCAATAAGTTTTTTGAAGAAAATATTTTTTTTTGTTCAAGCTTTTATCGTGAGGCCAAAGCACTTAATAAGTCAAGTGAAATAAGCCCTAACTCGGTGGAGTTGCGTCGTTTTATTACTGAGTTCCATCGACCATATTCCGTCTCCGTAATCAGACCCTAAATATCTTTTAGCATAAAGTGCTCGTCAAACGAGTTCTCTACTCAATGAGGCGATGAGGTTATGTTGTTTTATAACTGAGTTCCGCCAAATATCTCCCGGCTCCATCATCAGAAAAGCTCATTGACTCCATAAATATTGTATTCTCATCCGACTTACACAAGTATGCAAACTTTCAGCTCAATCGGTTGAGGATAACTGGTTAAAAATTGAGTTGCAAGATTTGAGCTGAACTTAAACAAACGTGCATATATACATAAGATACATTGCAAGTTAAAACAAGTAATTATTTTAAAAAAATCTTTTCATTACAGAGTTTTTATGGCCGCCTTCCAGCTTCATCATCAGATCAGCTCCATGTCATCGTAATATTGCATTGTCACGCTACAAGTATATATGTATGCGTGCAAAATTTCAGCTCAATCGGAAACCGGGAAGTGGGTCAAATTTAACTTGCAAGATTTGATTACAGACACAGACAGACCGGCAGACAACGGGACAGGTGAAACTAAATAAAAGCTTGTAAAAAAAAAGAAAGAAATGAATTTACTTACTCGATTCTTGGCGACCGCTGGATCACTGGCGCGTCTAATTCCCATCCTTGATGCTTCGCACGCTGCGAAAACTGATTCATCATCTAAAAAATAACAAACGACATTTAAAATTTATTGACGCATTGAAATAAAAATAAAAAATCTTTTTCAAAATGAAATAATGTTTTGACCCCGACGTGATTTGAACACGCAACCTTCTGATCTGGAGTCAGACGCGCTACCGTTGCGCCACGGAGTCGGTGTAAGACTCGCCGAAATATGCGTATTACTGGTGTAGACGATATTATATCTATAAATAGAACGATAATATGCGGATTGATTTGGATACTGTACTAAAAGATAAATGCGGTGTCATTTTATTTTACAACTAGCTGAAATCCAAGGCCTTGCCGCGTGGTCAAGTTTTTGACAATCCTCATATTTTCCCGGTGTTTAGCCGTTTTGAGCTACTTTTCATACAATCTGTCACCCCCTATTTTACCCCCTTAGAATAGGTTCTTTTTAAAAAAAGTGATACTGTAACCTTTTGTTTTAAACCGTTAGCTCATATATAATTTTTCACATTTCTAACTTTAAAAATGACCAAGTTTCATACAAATTTTAAACCCTCATTTCAAACCTTTAGGTAGGGGACGAATTTTTCAAAAATACCATATCAGTGCAGACTTTCGTAATTTAAGGAACGTCTGTGCAAAATTTCATGCTTCTAGACCCAGAGCGGTTTTAACTGTGCGTTGATCAATCAGTCAATACAAATATCTATATATCTCACCTAAGTTATTTAGTTCTACCTGTTTAGAACATGCGGTCGTTTAAGTAGACCCCAAATATCCCAAAGACCTGGTCGCAGGTTGAAATCCTGCTCGAGTAGTATTTTGTCGACTTTTCCGAGATACTATACTGAATAATACTTACTATTTACTGAGTAAGGTAGTATTATATATCTTACCCACGGTATAGTATTATGTATTTATTTAAGTAAGTACATAGAAAGTGAGAATGCCAAAGCAACACGCAAAAAATCTTTGAGACCACGTCTTGTCAGTGGGCTAGAGGTTAGTTTCTTTTTGGCGGGAATAAAATGTGGAATATTCAAAAAAATATTTATTAGGTACTTTGAGTTAATTATTGTGGGGCGCAGCCACAGGATCTAGCATTAAAATATAAAAATTTAATAATTTTTATACTTTTTGCATATATTGGAACGAAGTTCCTTACGGCAGGCTTGGAGGAGATAGGGATATTGCTGCGCGACCGAACTGAAAAAAATGTGATAGTAAAACCGTAAGGATGACCTCGTTAAATAAAACCGTTAAATGAGACGTGCGCAGGCGCGACAGTCGTATACACAAGAACTTTTGAACTTCGTTCCTACCTGGTGTCCCACGACACCACATTTCTTTTTTATCACAAAATCACTGAAACTTTAAATACAAAATTTTTCAAGATTCAAGATTCAAAGATTCAAATGTTTATTCAGTAATTAGACCTTTACAGGCACTTTTACATGTCAATACGTATAATTTATGTTACGTGTAAAGTATATTAAAATTTAATTTATTTTTAAAGACAAGCTACCGATACCAGCGCTTCGTAACGACCACTGCTGAGAAGAAACGCCGAAAGAAACTCATTTTCACAGGATTGATCACCTAATCGCCAGAAGAGCTTTGTCATATTATTATTATTGTCTTTTAATTAATAAATACTTACAATATAATACAATGTTGACACATTATGTGGCGACCTCTACGGCCACTACGTGGAACTACAATCAAGAGACAAACCGACGATAGTTCACAAGAAGCATATGAGATGGCGCCAGCAGAGTATCCTACATCTCGATCTTAGAGTTCGCCCGATTCGCTGCATATATACAACTTCCGACGATACACCGTCGGAGCCGCGGTTCCCCAGGCGCAAGATCTTCACTTTGTGGCGGTAGAGCATATCACCTCGCTCCCGCTACAAATTATAACATGTAATGCTTGCGAACAAGTAAACAAACATAAATTGCGTAATAAAAAATAAAAAAATATTAAGTAGTCAAAAAAGCGAAGCCGAGCTGATCAGTCCCTCCCGGCAGCACCCGTTCACGAGTTGACGCACGGGTCAGCCATCGTTAAACTCAACTATATTAGAGGGAATCCAACGACCCGACCAGCGACGCCACCACCGGATTGGACATTTTAGTGAGCATGAAAAACCCGAACTCGCAGACCTTGTCAAGAGAAAATATTAGTTATATGTTGGTCACCTATTGATCGCAGAGCATTTACATGTTTTTACAGTAAGCTTATTATGGTAACAGAAAATGCAGCTATTTTATGTTTCATGTGTGGAGTGTAATGGAAAATGTTTAGGAAGTATCCACGCATTTTTATCTCATAAATAATCATTGATAGTATAGTACGCATTATTCAATAAAACTTTTATCATGTATTTTAAATTTTGCCATTGGTAGGTTGACGATCGCTTCGGGAAGTTTATTAAATAATGTTATACCTAGACCTAAGAGTGACTTTCTAGTTTTAGCAAGTCGAAATTTAGGCGTATGAAGCTGATTTTTGTTGCGCGTATTATAAGTATTATAACTGTGAACATCGCTATTTTTTTTAAAACTATTTAACCTAGATTTAACAAATAGAAGATTGTCGTAAATAAATTGAGATGTCACAGTAAGAATATTTATAGATTTAAATAACTCTCTTAAGGAATCGCGTGATTTTAGTCCGTAGATCGACCGAATTGCTCTCTTTTGTAGCACAGAGATAGCATATATGTTAGCCGCTTTACCCCATAAGAGCAAGCCATATGACATTATACTGTGAAAATAACTAAAGTATACTAGCCTAGCAGTTTCAACATTAGTACGCCGTCTGAACCTCCTCACAGCATATGCTGCCGAACTAAGTTTCTTGGCAGTGGCCTCAATATTTCAAATTTAAAAAAACTAAAAACCTATTTCACTCCCTAACTACAAAATCGATTTTGTTAACATCTATGGAATAACCTGACAAGTATGCCCTTTCAAACAAAAAAATAATGTTGAAAAATTTCTATGGGACCACCTGACAAGTATTTTTTTATCCCTGTCAAACAAAAACAGAAATTCTTCAAATCTGTCCAGGCGTTTTCGAATAATCGGTGAATATACATAAAAAAAGATCGTGACGAATTTATTGCCCCCTCCATTTTTAGAAGTCGGTGAGAAATGATAATATAATTAACAAATTTACTTAAATGTGCAGGTATATGTATGATTAAAATAAGTACTTACAAGTTTGTTTAATTGATTCATAGTTACTTGTTTGTTTTTGTTTTATTTGTACCTAAAACTTTATTGTACGCATACATAAATATAATAGTATAGTACTGTGAGTGGACTTATCCCAGAATTCCCAGATAGGGATCTATTCCTGTCAGCCTTGAATTTAAAAGACTAGGTTTTTACGAAGCAAGATAGAAACAGGTACTTTTTCATATGTAATACATATTTAAGTGCCTCTCCGCAGCAACAGACGCAATGTCTAAGCGTCGCACGTCGTGCATCTTTGTAACAATGTTGAATGCTCACGCCGGTACCTAATGATAAAAACTGCAGGTTTCCCAAAAAAAATATGAACATACCAATAAACATCGTAAGAGCAACAGACGCCTGGTGTGCGAGCGTGGCGGACAGCGGCACATGCGCGTGCGCGTTCCAGAGCGCCCGCGCCAGCAGCGCGCCCGTGCACGCGTCGTGCGCGTCCGCTGCCATGTCCAGCGCACGCGCCGCCAACGCTGTCGCAGCCGCGCAATCCGCGCCCGCGCCACACACGTTTACGAGAACACCCGCAGCGGCACAACGGACGGTGGCTTCTCCTACCAAACAGTAAGCTTATGTATGACTGACTATACAAATGTCATTATGTTCAGTGGCGGATTTACCAATAGGCAAATTTGAGACCAATTGCACCCCCCCCCCCCCCCCCTCCCCTTTCGTACATAGAGGCAATCAAAAAATTAAAAAAGTGCTTTTATTATGAATAGCCTAATATGAATAGCCTACTTGCGTCAAATGTGTAGGTAAATCCGCCACTGATTATGTTGAAAATAAATTCGAATCAATTTCCCTCAAGGCACTATATCCATTTATTATATGGTCATATATTTATTTGGTATTGGTACTAACATAACATACATTTAAACAAGTACCAAGCCAGATTCGAAAAAGTGACTAACCGTGTTGTAGGAAAGGCACAAGCGTAGGTAAAACACCCTCGATCACGATCAGCTGAGCGGTGCGCGGCGCTCGAGATAGATTGCCGAGTGCACGCACTGCCTCGCACGCCGCCATTCCCGTGCCATTCAACCAACGACATGTTGCTGCATATGAAAGAAAAAAAAACTAAGCAAACAACAATAAACTGTTATACTAGAAACTGGACAAACTATACTATATGTATCATAAATACTGTATGTGTTCTAAGTAAAGTGCGATAAAAACATATAAATACATAATATAATAACCTCTACACATGTTGTCCAACAGCTCATCAAACGGGTCCGGTGGTTCCGGTTCTCGATAGAACGTGATGTTGTTGAGGGTCGCTAACGCGGCCGTGGCTAACTCTTCGCGCCGCTCCGAGCTACTGCTGCGTTCTTCTATCTCATCTTCCAAGTCGATCACCTGATGTAATAAAAACAACAATATTTACTAAGTTACTATATTCCTTAAATAAAACGGAACTTACGGGATATTATTTTAAGATACTAAAGTTAAAACTGCATTTAAACTATATTGTTACGACCACAGCCAGAAGTATGTATCACAGGGGCCATGGCATTATTCCGAAACCACACAATTGAAAATCCTGGTTACGGCATCGAAATGCTCGGCATTAGCATGCGAAACAAAAGTTGTGCTGACCACATTCCTCTTTCATTGTTCCACCCCGTTCTTTAGCTACCCATCAAAGAAAACCATTTAAGAAGGTAGTTGATGTGTATATTTTGACACTCGTGCCATCAGGCTACTAATACTTTATGGCATGTTGGCAGTTTGTACCCGAAGTGGTATGTAGTTATATAGATCGAACAAAACTACTTGCAGAACCTACTACCGTATCGACGGGCGGTTTCTCAGCTAACTCTAGACAGGCGAGCAAGGCCCGCACCGTCCTCTCAGCGTGTGTCGCCGCCAAACCCCGGCCCGCACGTTCTGCTAGGCATAAGTTGGCCACAACGCGGACTGTCTGTGAACAGAAAAGTACAATATTTGAATGATTATAATAGTAAGTGAAAAATGTTGTAATCATTTATAAAATAAATCGCACCTTATCGAAATAATTTTAAATTTTTACCTTTATTAAAACATCTTCATTTGATCCGTCAGAGCCACCCAGATCTGTTCCTGAAAATAAGAAATAGTTACTTAGTTAACTGTTATTTTTTTCTCATTTCTATATAGGTATTGTATCATAATAGTGACTCGTTTCTTACCAACTAAATGTAGATCTGGATCAGAATCGGGGTCAGGGTCTCGGGTGTCGTTTCGCTTCGTGTACGATTCTAAAATCGTAAGTAGCACATCCACGCCGCCATCTTCATTATAAATCTAAACACACAAAGTTGTAGCGATGATGATTATTACAAAGATTCAAACTGGAAAAAAATAGTTTTAATTTTCTATTGTACTAATTTTTTTTGATATTTCATTATGAGGTTGGAATGTAATTAGGCATTAAAATGAGGTAAACATAGGTGACAGAAAGGTAAGCATTCCAGGCATCAAACAATAGTGATTTCTGTAAACTAACGTTGAGCCTCGCTTGTTCGTCTGCGGCGGCCATGTTGCCGAGCGTGTAGGCGAGCCTCACGGCTAGAGGCGCGCGCGCAGCACACGCCGCGAGCACGCGGACCAACGCCCGCGCACTCTCTGCTGATGCACACAGCCAAGCGCAACACGACTCATCTGCTGATAGTACACTGAAATGAAATTTCAACATTATATTTAAAATGAGAAGCAAGATTTATAAAGTGATCGTTCCATTTACTTACTTGCATTTAGTACTTGTTTATTTATTAATATAGTCGCCTAGGGTGTGTAAGTAGGTACCTACACAATTTAACGTCTTCCCCTGGCCAGGGGCTTTGTTCCCACGCATAGTGCTCTTGGAAACTTCTTGTGAAGGATATAATTTCGTGACAAACGGGTACTTGCCTGAGACAGCGCGCCACGTTGGTGAGTACATCTCGATCGGTGTGGTGTTGCAGCGCGGCGAGCAGCTCTCCGAGGGCGCCGCTTGACACGAACGCCAACCGTTCTTGTTCGCCCGCGCTCGCTAAGTTACGCAATGCACCTGTTAACTGGTACAGTGCGTGCGTTGATTGTTCTGACACTAGGCGTGGGTTTTCCGCTTTCTGGAAAGGAAAAATTATCATATCTTTCGTTACCGCAAAGGACCTATCCTCAAGCCCTCCCTAAGTAAAGTATGCTTTTGGCAAGATAACATTGACCAGTCGCTGTACCATAAACATTGGCAAGGGAAAAATGCCCAAAATTTTTAATTAATATCGATTCTTTAATAAGCTTAAATGTTTACCGCGTTGTTCAGTATTTTGAGATGCAATGCAGCGAGATGAAGAGCCCCCGCACGGTGCGCAAGCGCACACAATTGAGGTTCCAAGGCCAGGAATCGCAAAGCACCCGCTCCATACACGCAGCATTCTCCTTCGGTCACTGGATCTGCTCGGCCGCAGCCTTCCACTACCAGCTCTGTAAATAAGTACTAACACCGTTTTAGAAACGGCTTTCTTTAGGATCAAGATAGATGAGGTGAATATAAAAAACACTGAAATTTCTTACCCAGTAGATTAGTGTTCTTAAAGAAATGATCATTCTGGTCGTTCCTTGCAATTTTGAAAACTAGTTTGCAAGCAGCAGCGAGGTGGTTTCCTGTCACACGCATCTGAAATCCAAGCAAAATTTGGGTAGTGCGAGATCTAAAAGCACTAACTCGTTCGTTGCAATGATTCAGCCCTTATTGATGTCACTTATTACGCACACTATACGAATCCTACGAAGAGAATAATTTTCTTTCTTTGTTGCTTGAGGCCTAGTTACTTTTATTTACGTGTCGATTACGTAATGGACAAAAACAAAAAACAACAGCAGTTTCGCTCGCAAAAACATCCAAAAATGTCTACATATTTTGGAGTCGATATTTTAAAACATCAATACAGTCACCTCTTTTACTCCTAGATGCGGGCCTATTCCGAGACTAAGTAGTGTATATGAAATATTTTACCATGAGCATAGCCCTGGCGATGGCGACGAGCACAGCTTCGTGTTCACTGTCGACGTGCGTGTACAGCGCCCGCAAAACCAACTCTCGCAAACTTCCGGTCGGTGCGGAATGCTCGATTCTTCTTTGTACGGTTTCTATCAGGTGTAGCGTATACTCGGAGTCTCTGCTGCGCTGGGACAGTGCCTCTGCGAGTTCTAGAAGACTCATGCTGTTGGAGAGAAACCAACACGTTCTTAAAACTTTACTGATTTAATCTAGGTCAAATATTTTCTTCGTGTATTAAGATAAGCTGTCATAAATAAATCTTCCCAACAAAGAAGAGAATATTACACTCTTACGAAGCAAAAGAGGATAAATTATACAGATACAGAAAGGTTTTCACGTCTTTATCCCTGACAGGGTAGACAGAGCCCAGGGACGTAAGACCGGAAGGCCACGTTTAGGATGACGGTGGGCCTTAAAATGGAAAACAGAATAAGTTATGCAAGTTTATTATTCTTTTTTGTTTTCTGATAAAATATATTCTGTTGACTTCTGTATGAAGCATAAAACAGGGTCGGGGTCCATAATGACAATAATTGCTAAATGAATATGTTGGGCATACTTGTCATAGTCGCCGGAGGTGTTGGGCAGTTGCACTGCCAGGTGCCTGACCGGAATCTCGCCCAGCTCGTCACCGATGTCGTAAGTGACCGATTTGGATACGGCGAACTGTCGCCTTTTATTCGTCGGGTCTAGAGTATGTGCTGAAAATAAACATTGCTTAGTATCTAAATTTTCACAAAGTTCGGACCATCGATAAAGGACAAAGTTTATCTTGCGACCCACAATTAAATTATCTGTGTAAACCAAAGGTTGACTGGCAGACATCGTTTTAAGAGTTAAGTTCGCCTATTGTTTCTATACAATTTGTCTTGTTGAACAAGAAAGCTTAAATAAATAAATAAAAGTTTGAAGTAGGTATAAAACCTACTTTAGCTAAGTTTGTTTTGAAGGAATGAGGAAAGTGAACCCATTAAACAAACTGATATGTAAACAATATGAATGAAGAAAAATAAATGAATGTGATAAAAGTAAAGACATGAGAAAAATTGGAACAATAAAGTTTTTATAAATAAATAAATAAATAAAAATTGCTGGGATGGTTAGTTCTTAAGAAAAAGGAAACTTTTTCCTTCTAAGCACAAATTAAGCTCAAAATAGATGCAAAGATGATCTAAGTAATAGAACGAGCGAGCGAAGTTCTCAGTCTACGTGAACATTTCGGCGTTTGTAAATATGTATGTTTGTTCGACGATAACTTGAGTATATTTAGTCAGAGTTTCATAAAATTTGGACACAGCCAATCTAAGCGCACGGTAGTGCGCAGGTCAAGTTCCAGCAACAGGCCGCGCGCATGCCGTGCACTATTTACACGAACCATTTCGACCCACTTTTGAACCCTCTGGAGCTCAGTGCCTATTGCAAGTGCAGAGATAAAATTGTACCTCCGTAATTATATACTAGTACTAAAGCAGTATGCTAAATTTCATAGAATATAGCTTCAGTAGATCCTGAAATTCTTGAATATTTTTTATTAATTAAAATTCTTTAATACGATTTGTATTGAGGAGACAATAGAACAAAACAAAGGTTCCAAAGTGTTTGCAAGGACTATGTCTACTGGGCAAACCCGACTGACTAAGTTGAAGACGGAGGGCGGTATCATGGTATCGACCAAAGGTGCTGGCAGAGATCGAGAGGTTTTATGGGCAGTTATATACATCCGTTGCAAAACCTAGAGTGGATATGGCTGCAGATCTAAGAGTCAAGCTAACCTGACACTATACCGAAGATATCCCGGACATCAGTCTGTACGAGATTAGGATGGCCCTCAAACAGCTCAAAAACAACAAGGCGCCGGGTGAGGATGGAATCACAGCAGAGCTTTTAAAAGCGGGTGGAACTCCAGTACTGAAAGTCCTTCAGAGGCTCTTTAATTCCGTTCTGCTCGAGGGCGTAACGCCGGAGGCGTGGAACAGAGGCATGGTGGTCTTTACTCTTTTAAAGAATTATAGGCCCATCACGCTTCTGAGTCACGTCTATAAGTTGTTTTCGAGGGTCATCACGAATCGTTTCGCTAACAGATTTGATGCCTTCCAACCTCCCGAACAAGCCTGATTCCGAAAAGGCTACAGTACCAGGGACCACATCCATAGTTTGCGGCAGGTTATAGAGAAGACGAGGATTTAAATATAACCGGCCGCTGTGCTTTAGGTTCGTGGACTACAAAAAGCCTTCGATTCGATCGAAACATGGGCCGTGCTTCAGTCTCTCCAGCGGTGCCGCATTGACTGTCGGTATATCGAGGTTGAAGTGTCTATATAACAAAGCCACTATGTCGGTCCGAGTACAGGAGCACAGTACGAAGGATATTCCATTGAATAGAGGCGTGAGACAGGGAGATGTCATTTCTCCAAAACTGTTCACCGCCGCTCTGGAAGTTGCCTTCAAGCTCCTGGAATGGGAAGGACTGGGCATCAACACCAATGGCAAGTATATTACTCAGCTTCGATTTGCCGACGATATCGTTGTCATGGCAGAATCGATGGAGGATTACTCACCTTCGATTTGCCGACGATATCGTTGTCATGGCAGAATCGATGCGCCTTTACCTGTTTCTGTTGGGAGCTCCACCCTCGAAGTTGTAGACCAGTATGTGTACCTGGGTGAATGGATCCAGGCAGGAAGTTCCAGCTTCGAGGAAGAAGTCTTTCGGCGAATCCGACTCGGCTGGGCAGCGTTCGGGAAATTACGCAGTGTTTTATCGTCTAAAATACCTCAGTGCCTCAAGACGAAAGTGTTTAATCAATGTGTGTTACCAGTGATGACTTATGGCTCTGAAACGTGGTCCCTTATTATGGGTCTCATAAGAAGGCTCAAAGTCGCTCAACGGACTATGGAGAGGACTATGCTGGGTGTTTCTCTACGCGATCGAATCAGAAATGAGGAGATTCGTAGGAGAACGAAGGTCACCGACATAGCCAAGCGGATTAGTTCATTGAAGTGGCAGTGGGCGGGGCACATAGCGCAAAGAACCGATGGCCGATGGGGCAGAAAGGTTCTCGAATGGCGGCCACGTACCGGCAAGTGCAGCGTAGGACACCCACCGGCTAGATGGTCAGATGACCTGAGCAAGGTTGCAGGGAGGCGTTGGATGCAGGCCGCTTCCGATCTGTCGTTTTGGAAACTCTTGGGGAAGGCCTATGTTCAGCAGTGGACTTCCTGTGGCTGATATGATGATGAGATCCTGAAATATGACCCTGTGAAAATAGGTAATTTTGGCACTGACTGACTGACTCACTGACCGGTAATCAAAACCTCTAGGCCGCTTCCAATTGTCCTAGCGTTATGAAATTTCAAAACTATCGATAGCTAAACTACTATCGATAGTATTATAATATCGATATTCCTCACAATACTATCGATAGTTTACAAATAGTACTTTTAATATCGATAGTATCGATTGAATAAATTAAAAAACTACCGATAGTATCGATAGACTATCGATATTTTATACTATTGCTTGCAACGCTACGTGGCTCTATCTAGAGTGAAAAATCTTAACGGAGTCTATTCAATTAATTTTGACCCAAGTCAAATCAAGGCGCAAGAAGGGAACTATTTCGACCTTATTTACCCAAATTTGAACTTGGCAGGTTAATTTAATTATATAAATAATACATTTAATTTATACAATTAATCAAGTGTAACGTACAGCACGAAAACCTGCCAAGTTCAAATTTAGAAGTATCATAATTTTAGATATTTTTTACCAAGTTTTCAACCCTTTTTAGGCTAACAATTGGCCGATAGGAACTTGACGCCCTTTTTGACAGGTATGTTTTTGGTGGGATACAGTTTTTCAGTTCAAACATGGGCCAAATCGGTCAAGAGGTAACCGAGATACGGGGACTGCGAGTTTACAGTTCGGGCAAATAAGTAGGTGATCAATATTAGTAATCTAATTAAATAATAAAGTTTAAGTACTCATGAATTCATTGCACTACATTCGATTGATTCTTTGATTCCGTTTACGCTACGTATTTGAAATGCTAATTTCAAAAACTTTAAAATATATTACTTAAAGATATAGTATAAACGATGAAAAATCTCCCTACTTACTTAATTCTTTACTTCAAGCGAACAAAGCTACTTAGCTACTATGAACAAGTTATTTGTACAAATTTGTCATCTACTCGTATTTTTTGTAGGCGTAGTTTGTGTATGCGGTCTTACATTTACTATTCTTGCCATACCCAGCCGCTATGCTGTCGCCGCCAGCGCAACTTAGCGGTCGTGTCACTGATATCGCCTCGGAAAGACCTTTCATCTTGCTATCTGAAAGTTTCTCAATATTTTAAAGTACTTAATTCGTGTGATAAAGGGTGATGATAAAATAATTAATGATAAACAACAGAAATACAAACAAAAAAGAAATTATAAATATCCTAGAAGAAATTCGTTTTATATTAACAGCTATCATCTAAGATATCTGATTTTATTTCAGAGATATGCTTTATAAAATGAAACAAATGAAACAGCTTAACAATATGCTTGAGCATGTCAAGCTGGCCACAGATTACCTAAATAAAGAGCTGACTCCCATATGATGCAAAATTAGGCACCTCGCGCACTAGACGGCCTCTACTACAATCAGTGGTCGCAATGATCATATTAAATAGGGGAAATGGGCCCAAAGCGGGTACACCGCCTAAAGCGGGTAGGCTTCGTTTTTCACTAATACAAGCCGATTGTGTAAAAGAGTGCAGGGTGGCGGAAACACCGCTGATACGAATCAGTTTGAACGAGACAGCGACATCACGTGGTTGGGTTGTAAGAGTCGAATCTTTTAATATTTTTTTAGTTGTAAGAGTTGAATTTGCTCTTTTTACTAAAATATATCAAGGTATGTGAATATCGATTATTTCAATCTGTTTAAAGTTATATTACTATAAGTATTTGCGTGTTATTCTGCATTAAAATAGAATAGAATTCCCATTGTTTTTGCAACATTTTTATTAAGATTTTACAAAACGTGTAAAAGTAGCTTTTTGGGCAAAACGGGTAGGGGTAAAATGGGTAGCCGTTTGTTCCTATTACCCGCTTTATCCAAGAGATTAATTTTATCGTTGAATTATTTCATTTATTTAAGTTATGTATAAATACAAAAAAATATAAATATATTTATAGTTTTTGTGGTCACTGTCTGTTAACGCTCCCTGTTAATGCTCCAAAGGCCATACCCGCTTTGGGCACCCCCTCCGGGCAATGAGGGTAAAATGATACACTGATTTGTTTTTGATTTTTCTGAGTGATTATTTAAAAGAGACGTGTTTTGTTGTTGTAAATACAAAGTTTAATTATTATTTGTACCAAATATTAAAATAAAACCTATTCAGATATAAAAATAACTTATTTTTATTAACACAAACTCTAAGGTGGGCCCCTTTCCCCTAAACAAAAAAGTTGCGGCCAAATACGCGACGTTTATATGGTTTCTTTAGTTATCTGTCAAACATCAGAATCCGAATCCGGCCGAAAGAACAATTGATAACAATGGTTTTGCAAATATGCAGTTGTTGAAGGATTAATCTGCTCGTTACGGCAACTGGTCGTAGCTATCTAGTGTTCGAGGTGCCTTAGTTCCACAAACTGAACAACTTGAACTCCACTAAATACTAGTGTTGCCATACCTTCAGGTGATTGTCCCATAGTATTCCGTCGATGAAGAGGCTTGCTTCTTCCGCTAAGGTGTGGTAGTTTTGGAAAACCACCCCAACCTTCCACCGTACGATCTTGTGGCCGCGCCGGTCGTAGCTGAATGAAAAATATTCTATTTAATGTTTATGTACCATCTGAAGAGCTAACGATTTTTGTTTGCGAATGGGATCGTTCGATTCGCGCTCTCACTGCCTTGATGACCGCCGGTGTCCTAACCGTACGAGGCAGACCGCTCTTCTTGCGATTTTCGAAGCTCGAATCTTTAAATCGTTTGATTGTACGATAAACAAACTTCAGTGGTATTTTAAAATTTTTGATTTCTCATTTGGCGCGTAACCGCAGCGATGCAATGCAATGCATTAACCGCGATTCTGTCTACTTTTTGCATCCACTCCATGTTTGAAAATAAGAATAGTATTCTTTACTTATTTTTAGAAGATGCAAATTTCCAAATCCTATATCAATCACATTTCTGGCCAGTATTATAAATTTGAAAATAAATAAGGTTGTGACAAAAATTAAGGCCCGACTGCGGATAATTACTTATTATGCAAAGATTTAAGTATAATCACTAACGTACTTAAGTAAATGTGAAACACAAAGGATCTTTACCACTGGTTTTTTCTTGATGTTGTTCTGTGGCTCCGTGAGTAGGACTCCATGAAGGGCGTCTTCCTCTAGCGAGGATATGTGCGCCCCGAGGATCTGTGACGTCACATCCACGCTGGTCTCCGAAAGGCTTAGGTACTTCAAGCTGTCCAAAACAACAATTTCTTATAAATCGTAATAAATGTCAAATAAATGTGTAAAATTCAAGGGGTTCTGCGAGGATAAAGTCCTAATCTAAATTAAAAATATGTGATGAAAAATTTCACCACGAGTTAGATTCGGACTCGCGCCCTTCTCAATTGTACTATAAGTGCACTTCTTACCGTGACTTCGTCGGTGATTGGAAGTGACGGTAGCACAACTGGATTTTTAATTTAGATATTATTCTGAGCATTACAATTTTGTATAAATCAATAATAAAGGAACCTTGTACCTATGTAATAGCAATAAGTAATGCTTATATCGTTAAAATATTACTATCTACACCGATCATTCAAGTGCAAGTAAGACATTGTGAACTAACTGTAAGTATTTTTCGATTGACTGTATTTTTTGCCCTCGTTTTTTCTACTGTCTTTAGAAGTTTACATAAAACTTACTCAAACGCGCTGGGCGGTCGTGGGTCCTTCTTGCGCGATCTGTCCGCGAAGAGCGTACGCTGGGGCTCCCGCGGCGTGAAGGGGCGCCTCGTGCGCAGGGGGCGGAGCGCCCCACCGCCGGTACTTGATGAAGTTGCACTGCTCATTTCTGAAAACATGAAAAAGTGTAATGCACACGATATTGTGTACTTATCGTTACAACTGTCCTTGTTGAACTTCGTCGAAACATGAACAAATACTAGTGTATTTCGTTTTTAATAAACTCCATATTTTTACTTCCGCTCCTGCATTTTCCAAAACATCACTCGCTTTAAAAATGCTAATTGGTATATTACCGAAATGTAGCCCGTAGAGTTGTAGCGCCAATCTACATGCGCAAAAATTTTGAAAAAAAAAACAATATATACTTCCTTGTAGATTACAGGAAATTTATCAAGAATTCTATCAATTGAAAATAAAGTGTATATTAATTTAAACATTGCACGAGTTCAACTCGCATATGGCCGGTTTTTTTTAAATTATGTAATTAAATAACTTCATTTTATCTTAGTACAATGTAGTCAATTTCTTTTTTTTAGTAAATATATTTAATAAAACGCTTGAAAAATGTATACTATAACTGTTTCATTTGTACAAGATATTATAAATAAATAAATAACGAAAAATATATCGGGACAATAAAATATATAAAAAAAAATATATCAGTCGCGCGCGCGCATCCATAGGCGTCGCATAGTCTCGTGTACGGCCGGCGTATTTATCTACGACCGCGTAAAAATGACGACAGTGAAATGTCCTCAGTGTAATATTGTAATAGACGAAATGTTGTGTTTTATACAGGATAAGTTGTCGGTCACGAACGACAACGATTTGGTAACAATTTGTGTATCTGCATTTAGTGCCGAAGATATAAAAAAGTCGAAGACACTGCTTTTCGAATCTTTACCGACGGAGAAACGGAATATTATTCGTAAACAAAAGGGCAAGGAAAGTCGGGACCTATCGGATATTATAACCCTTTTAAAAGAAGCGGAACCTGATGAGATCCCTACATTTGTTGCGCGACGGTTGGACAGACTACCTCCAATTTTATGGGATCATCTAGATGTCAGCGCGCTATTGAAAAATCTTACTTTATTACAAAATCAAGTAAAGGAAATACGGTCATCATATGTTACGCAAGCGGAGCTAAACGAAGTCAAATCGGAAATAAGTAATATGAAGTACTGTTCGTTACCATCACCGAACTACAACATAAATGCAAAGCGAGGAGGAGGTGGTGCCTATCAGGATAGCGGGCCCGTAGGACTTTCATACTTAGATGAGTCAACTGTCCATCAATATAGAAATATAGATAAAACATCAACCGTATCCACTAAAGACACTTGTATCGAATCGAATAAGACACATATAAGAACTGATGTGGGAATAGATGAGTCACCGTTGCAACAAACCGGTTCGGCGGAGCGGCCGGCTTCCGTAGCTGTGAACTCGCCGGTACTTACCTACTCATCGTTAACGCCGGGCGAACAGCTGACTGCCGATGCGCCCGCTGGTACTGAGTGCATACAAGCTCAGAATGTTTGTAAAGACGACGGCGGCGAATGGAATGTTGTGCAGCGGAAGACAAAATCAAAACCGAAATACCGCTATTTAGGTAAAATTGGAATGGACGGAGGTGATAATAGCAAGTTTAGAGCGGCCGAAAGGAAAGTTCCCATATTTATAACTAATGTGCACATTGAGACACAGGAAAAGGACATATTGTCTCATATTTATAATAAAACCAAGGAAGTGATATCTTTGCAGAAAATGACCATAAAAAACAATACTCATTACAATGCTTACAAATTTTTTGTGCCGGAAAATAAAGTAAACTTATTTTTAGATGATAAAATATGGCCCAGCGGTATAATATTCAGGCGTTTTATGCATTTCAAACATAGACACCAGTCAAAATCGTATGGAGACGGCTATCGAAAAACGAAATATGGATAAAGGTTGCAAACTAGTTAGTTTTAATTGCAAGAATGTAAAGCGCTCTGTTCATCACATTCGGGAATTATGTCGAACATCAGATATTATTGGCCTTCAGGAGCACTGGCTAGCACCTGAGGATCTGACGTACCTCAACAACATAGACAGTGACTTTGGCTGTACTGGGACGTCGGCAATGGATACCACAGCCGGTATGCTGGTTGGTAGGCCGTACGGTGGTGTCGCGCTCTTATGGAGAAATAGTGTTTTCAGTGACGTCAAAGTAATACCGTGTGAAAATCGGCGAGTGTGTGCGATCAAAGCAGTGATAGGTGAGCGTCCTGTTCTGGTGTTCAGTGTCTACATGCCAACGGATGAGAGTAAGAATTTGCCTGAATTCACGGACTGCCTCAGTACGGTAAGCGCGATAATAGATAACTATGCTATGCAGGCTGTGTTTATTCTGGGAGATTTTAATGCTCATCCACATACACCGTTTTACCACGAACTCATGAGTGTATGTAGCGAGAATGAATGGTCATGTGTGGACATTGATACGTTAGGGCTTGACTCTGGAACATTTACATATGTCAGTGAAATAAATGGCTCAGCTCGTTGGTTGGACCACTGTGTGACAACGCAGACGGCCCGCGATTGTGTAAGGACTGTAAGTGTTAGACATGATATCTTATCTTCGGATCATTTTCCATTGGTCATTGAATGTAATCTAGGATTAATAAAACCTGTGATAAATAATATTTGTCAAAATTCTAAATTTAGCGAGGAAAATAGGAAGATAATTTGGGGACAAAGGAATAGTAATGAAATAAAAAATTATTCTATAGAATGTCATAATAGGTTGCGTCAAATTGATTTTCCAATAGGGGTGTCACATTGTTGTGACAAGATGTGTAGTGATCCAGAGCATCACTTTATAATAGACAAATTGTATTCTGACATTGTAACCGCTTTGAGGGAAGCGTCCGCGGCCGGTCGGGAGGGCGGGCGTGGACGAAAAAATACGCGCCGCGTAGTAGGTTGGAATAAGCATGTAGCAGCGGCTCACAGGGAGGCCAGGTCGAAGTTTACAACATGGTTGTGGTATGGAAAGCCCAAATCTGGGTTGGTGTATGATGAAATGGTTAATAGCCGAAAAATATTTAAAGCCAAACTAAAATGGTGTCAAAATAACGAGAAACAAATAGAAATGGATATCCTTGCAGAACATCATGCAAGCAACGATTTTAGTGGTTTCTGGAGGCACACAAATAAGCATAGCTGTCGGCCTGGCCTTCCTGCGAGTGTCGATGGGGTGAGTGATCCGAGTGGCATCGCGCAACTTTTTAAAGATCATTTTGCTGTCGAGCCACTTGAAACCGACTCATCGTCGGAGGTGATCAGTGCTGAGATACAGAGTGTAGACCTGGACATAAGATTCACCGCCAAGGACGTGGCGTCTGCCATTAAAACTATGTCTCGAGGAAAATCTCCAGGGCACGATGGTCTCAGTATTGAGCATCTCCAGCATGCTGGTCCGCACTTGCCGCGAGTGCTGGCTATGTTGTACACCCTTTGCGTGGGGCATTCTTACCTACCGGCAGAGCTGATGAGAACGGTCGTCGTCCCTATAGTTAAGAACAAAACAGGAGACCTTACTGATAAAAATAACTACCGACCTATCTCATTAGCAACTGTCATCGCAAAGGTATATGACAGTATGATAAACTCTCACTTAAACAACTATTTTGTAGCACATGACAATCAGTTTGGTTTCCGGACAGGTCTTTCTACAGAAAGTGCTATCGCGTGTTTGAAGCATGCTGTCAAGTACTACACGGATCGGGGTACACCCGTCTACGCCAGTTTTCTCGACTTGTCAAGGGCGTTTGATTTGGTTTCTTATAAATTGTTGTGGAAAAAGCTTGAAAAGTTGAGAGTACCTATTGAACTCATTCATGTCCTACGATACTGGTACGGAAACCAAGTCAATAACGTGAAGTGGGCAGGCGCGTTGTCGGACTCGTATGGGCTGAGATGTGGTGTGAGGCAGGGTGGGGTGAGCTCTCCAACCCTATTCAACCTATATATTAACGATCTCATCGTTGAGCTCAGCGGTCTCCATGTCGGATGCCATATTGAGAGAGTCTGTTTTAATAATATCAGTTTCGCAGACGACCTGGTATTGCTGAGCGCTTCAATTGGCGGTCTAAGAGAACTTATGGCCATATGTGAGCAATATGTAAGTAGCCATGGGTTGAAATACAACGCGAAGAAAAGTGAGCTAATGGTTTTTAGGGCTGGGACCAAATGTCCGGCAAACGTGCCTCCCGTTCGTTTGGATGGGTTGCCCTTAAAGCGGGTACAGCAATTTAAATATTTAGGTCATATTGTAACTGACGACCTTAGGGACGATAAAGATATTGAGCGTGAACGGAGAGCATTGTCAGTCAGAGCGAACATGATCGCCCGTAGGTTTGCTAAGAGCTCAACAGAGGTTAAAATAACGTTGTTTCGTGCCTACTGCACCTCATTTTATACCAGCAGCCTATGGGTTCACTACAAGCAGAAGACATACAATGCTCTCCGGGTTCAATATAACGATGCATTCAGGACACTGTTGCGACTGCCCCGTTTCTGTAGCGCGTCTGGA
Source organism: Acrobasis suavella (assembly GCA_943193695.1). Classification (NCBI taxonomy): domain Eukaryota; kingdom Metazoa; phylum Arthropoda; class Insecta; order Lepidoptera; family Pyralidae; genus Acrobasis; species Acrobasis suavella. The sequence continues at coordinate 11,760,205 of OW971948.1, forward strand.
ATGTTCGCTGAAGCCAGAGTTGATTGCTTCTATGCGACAATGCGCAAGAGAGTGGCATCCACGGTATGCAGAATTAAGGACAGTCGCAATAGTCTCCTGTCAGTCATCGCGGAGCGGACGGACGGCCCGTTCTTGAGACACTGGATGCAAGTACACGCGCCAGTGCCTCGAGAACGAGTTCGGCAATTTTAATTATTATTTATGATTTTTATAATTTATTTTATTTTATTTCAATTTATTTATTATTATTAATTATGTAACACAAATAAAAAATGTATAAATGTATGGATCAATGGTCTGAAATAAAAGATTTATTATTATTATTATTATTATTAATATATACATAAGCATAATGGTGATAGTTGTATTAAATCATAAAAGGAAGTCAACCGTATATTTAGTTAAATGATTTACTTACTTTGTAATTGTTAAGAAAATATATAAATGTAGACATTTACTGGAAGTGAAAATGAACAATTAACGTACATTTTTTTTCTCGTTAACTAATCCTGATAATTATATAAGACTGTTTAGAAGTGTGTGTGGTACCGCGGGAAAGCACGCTCTTTGGCAGTACCACGACCACCTATTTTTTTCTAATAAATACATAACGTGCAATTTTTAATTTTGCACGTACAACTACGTACATTGTATGTACATTTTTATCATATTTCAATGAAATCAGTTTAGCACTGTGGTATCGCGTCGGAGCACCACACGAATTTAGCGCCAAAAATCCGCCATTTTTTATATTTTGATTTCCAGTGTCACTCTCACAGTAAATATGAATCTAACGAAACCTCTCAAACTAAAATCCATCGAACCGTTCTGGCTGCAGAGCGTGCCAAACAATTATACATACATACTCTCGAAAATTTTACCCTCTTCCGGCGCAGTCGGGTAATAACTTTGGAGACGTTTGCTACGATAAGCTACAATACCGTAGCAAACGTCTCCAAAGTGATTTTACAGAACTAAAAACAGACTTCAACACAGAACTACGCAACGGATTTTGATAAAATTTCTATGGGACCACCTGAAAAGTATATAAGGTCTAACAAAATATAGTGAAACTATTTTAAGGGTGAATTTAGTCCATGAATCTGAACTACTTTTCCCAAGGAACATATATTGAAATATGAAAAATAATTTATGGCATTCCAAACACACTCGGATCAGTTTCAGTATGTTAGACGTTATATAGTTTCAATGAAGAATTTCACAAATTGGTCTAGGTGTCTTCATTAATTGGTCATAGTTACTTAGTTTGTTCGTTTGGAAAAGACTCACACGCTGGCCCGGCTCCATGCAAAATGGGATAAGGTGAGGTAGAAGAAGAAGATGAAGTTGCTTAATTTTTTCTGAGCACTGAGTAGAACGCAAATAAAATTTAGGCAGACTCTAGGGTGCATAGCTAAAGATAAAGATAATTTATTTGCCAAACATGTGTTACAAGATATTTCATTCAATTTCGTCCAATCATATTTACCATCACCGGTGTGCAAATTTTGTCTGAAAAGCTATCATCTATCAGAATAATACTATAAAAATATACTTGAATCTATAAACCTTTTACAATTTACTATGAAACAAAGTCCATTTACAATTTATCAGATAAAAAATCCTTAACACTATAATAACATTTATCTACCAAAAATAACTTAATTTTCTTCTTAAACAAAGTCAAATTTAATTTTTTATATTGTTTCGATATTTGATTATATAATGTCGGTGCTATACCTAATACTCTATCATGTAATAATACAGTTTTAGATGAATGCATGCACAATTTGTCCTCACGACAGTTTCTTTCTACTGTATCAGATAATTTAGGAAACAGGTAAGGATTACTCTTTACAAATATAGCTGTTTCCAATATACAAAATGATGGGAGTGTTAGTATCTTATGTTTTTTAAATATCGGTTCACAACTATCTCTACTTTGTAGTCCGAACATTGCTCGAATACAGCGGTTTTGCATTTTAAATACTAGATCTTTATCGGTGGAATTTCTCCAAAAAATTAAACCGTATCTAAGGAAGGACTAATTCAACTAGGCCATAGTATGCAGTTATTAGTGCCTCAGTATTTACTTCATTAGATAGTCTATCTAGGGCATAAGATGAACTACTAATCCGTTTACAAAGCCTTAAATTTTTTTCTTCCGTATTATAGTAAACAGATCATAAGTAAAACTTATCGTTATCAACCTTATTAGTGAGGAAACTAGAGCTTTAATTAAAAAACACAGGCTCGACTATATCTTCTTAATTTGAATTTAAGCTTAATTTTAAACTAGTCAAGAGTTAAATTAGAGTAGGGCTATATGGCGTGTGAATTGTGATTGTAAGTTTTCACCTTGGTTACCAAGTCGTTTGACCGAGCGACCCCGGTTCAACCACCTTGTAGGAACTCCCCTAAACTTAAAGAGAACGTTGTAATCAAATCGTTATGGCTCCTTACTATTGCTTGGAAAATATTGTAGAATTCTTGAGCGCGAGGGCGTTTCATGTCATTTTAATATTTCATGTAATAGCGCGAGGGCGTTTCATGTCATTTTAATATTTAATATCTATCAAAATCGGTACAGGCTAGTCAATGGTGTCAGAAACAAGTGAGAAGAACTCGTATTATTTTAGTTGTTTAACAAAAGGTCGGGTACTTGCGTGAATTTAGAAAGCTTCTTTATAGGTTAAATCTAAAACTAAAATACATCCGATTTTTTTTAATTACAAATTAATAAAGGATCTATGTGGAGCTATGTAGAGCTGTATCCCATGAAATGATACAACACCCATCAAACGTATACATATATACTCGTAATTTTATTTCTTCGTTCCTATTTAAATCATTTCAACCCTTTCACCGCCAATATCGGATTTTTCCGACGAACATTTTCGTGCCCATTCTGAGCGTCGGATATAATTCTGACAGAAACCAATATTACAATGAAACCTCTTACAAATTTCAGGGAAAAATCAGTAATGTTGGTGTTTCTCAGGAAAGCATTCTTAGCCCGTAGTTGTTCATTGTAAATCAATGACATTTCAGGAGTCACACAACAATTTTGTATATTAACGACCTTTTCATAGTCTTTCCTATATTATCTAATTCAATAAATGACTATATAATGGACATAATTAAGACCTCAAATTATATTTTAACTTGGATGAGTGACAATAACCTAAAAATTTTAAATAAAACAAAATTAGTAAAATTTCATAATCAAAAAATAAAAGGACTACTCAATTAATAATAAAACATAAGGGACAAATAATAATAATTGCAATTAAATAAAATTTCTGGGAATCACACTAGATAAAAATTAAACCTGAAAGCCCCACATAAAAAATATTTGTACAAAAATAAATAGCTTTTCGTTTGCTCTGTGGCGGCTTGTTAGAATAACTGACGTAAAACCGGCATTATTAGCATATCATGGATACGTAGCTTCACTTCTGCGCTATGGGATTGTATAGTATAGGGAAATTCGTTGTTTTGACCGGGCATTAATTGCCCAAAAAATTGCATAAGATCTATATGCAATATATCGGAAAGGACCAGCTGTAAACCAAATTTTATGAAGTTAAATTTGTTAACTCTACCATCCATTTGTTACAAGTTGTTCATCTACGAAATGTAATTTTCTGTAAAATTACATAAAAAATTGTTTAAAAGAAATTGTGAGGTTATAAATCCTTACCGAGGTAGATACCCAAACAGACTAGTGTTGCCCAGGATATATACAATTTAGCTAGCATGTTTAATAATTTCATTGCACTTAAGCTTTAAAGCTTTTGAGTTAAGGAAAATTTGCATGCCTGATATGGTGAAATATGTGACACCTATTATTGTAACTACCAGCTATGTATGTACCCTCACACTTGTTGCAAATAAAATATGTTTATGAAAAATAATTTAAGTATCCACATCCCCTTTTGGTTGTAGATGCTTCTATGCCTCGCGCTGGGAAAACGACAACTGATATAAAGTCTCGCGGTGAAAGGGTTCCAAAAAGAATATTTAAAACCTGCCTGTGCCTCTTTTTATTATTAAAATACACTTTTTTCACTTGACACGTATCTACATTTTTCCAAATAAAGTTGTGTACAGGGTTACTACCAATATTTTTTTATTACATACGACCTCTGTTTGTTGTTTCCTCTTGGATGTTTATCTATATAAGTATTTATTATAAAATATAGTATCGTTGAGTTAGTATCCCATAACACAAGTCTTGAACTTACCCCAGGGCACAGAATAAATACTAGTACTCACGTACAGAAGTCTTACTCAAAAAATAAATACTTAATGTGTTTATCGTTATGGTTTAATTTAGCTCGCTTCAGAACTTCTCACCTCTTTGTTTAAATACCTAGACATCAATTGCAAGCCAATTTCACTCTATTACTCTGAACAAACGATTCATGTAACTGAATTTTCCCCTTTGAAGTGGTCGCCGCACGCATAGTAATATGTAGGTATATTTTCGATACCAAAACGGGAAGTGACACAGGCCTGCCTAGGGCTACTAAATCTGTGTGATATATTTATTTATTAAACCTACCTAAATTGTTCAAATAATAAACTTTCTACCCAGAAAGTACCTTAGCATAAACTGATAAACCTCTACTCGTATATACGAGCCATTAAAACTTCAAAGAAATCCTTTCTTAGCGGCCGAAGCCATAATTCTGACGTCAGCCATGGTAAAAGAAAAATCGGATTTCGCGTGACTGCGGGTCGTTACTACCCTGTTGTGAACACGGGGCTGTAGCGCGAATTATTAACTTTTTTCCATAAGGCCATCGACTTGTAAGGATGATGGACTTAGAAGACATTTTTTGCATACGAAATATCACAGGTATTGCCGCGTAATGTAATCACGGCTATGATAACTCTGTTTGTTTGAAACTAATAGTCGCCTAACTTATAAAATATACATTCTTGTTTTTATTTACAAAATACATAATCCTTAGAAAACAACAGGTATACTAAGATAAAGTTGTAACTTGTTTAAAATAGGTAGTAAACATGTCAAATAATGGGAAATATAGTCCCTATTTTGTAACATGTAACCACGTAACTAAGTACTCTTAGAATGGCCAGGACACTTGGGTATTTTTTATTTATTTATTAAATCTTCGGCCGGGTTACCAAAGGGCCGTGCTGCGCAGGATATGCGGAAATTCACAAATATCATTTCAATTGTAATTAAGTCGTGATAAAAATTATCATTTTTAAATTTTTCTCTTAAGTAAGTGCCTTTTAGAATAAAGATGAGTCGTCAAAATCCAATTATTTGTCTGAAATTTATTTATTATTTTAATCATTAATATGATGTTGTCATCCAAGTATTTTTTCGGTGGAAAGCCTATATCAGAAATTTTACGAGAACATATCAGCTAACAAATATTTTTGAAATTAGCGATTCAAGAACGGGTATCAATTGAAACTCGGTTCGGTACCGAAACAAAAAAAAAGTTGAATCACTTTTTCTGTATGCGTAACATCGTTACGTTCGTCGTTGTAGTCTTTTATTGAATAAAAGGTGGAGCCTAGTATGTCATCCAGACAATAATGACGAATATCATTTGTGAAAAATGGATTAGCGGTTCGGATGCTACGGTGGAACACACATACATATTACATACATAGACTGCTAAAATCATTACCCTTCCTCTTAGCTATGCCGTAATCGGATAAAAAGTTGAGTAACCCCTGTCCAGTGTTGAAAAGTAGATAAAGTCTATTCTGTTTACATCTAGCTATATATGTGTACCTGTATACTATACCTAGGCTGCTGAAACTGACTGCCATGTGATATGAATCGGTGTTACGACCCATTGGATTATAACGATCGATTATAATAGGTCTGTACCTTACTCGTATGTGTTTAATTTTTAATATTATATCAACACCATTATAATACATTGTATAAAAATCGTAAGTACTTAGCTGGTCTGATTAAAAATTTGCAATAAATTTTTCATGTACTTGTTATACATCGTAGAAGCCCAAAATCTAACCACGGGCTATACTTAGTATAATTTAATTTAAAAAATCGTCAAAAACAAAAATTGGCATTTCCATACTAAAGTGTGCTGCCGCCCGGGCAATTTGTATGGAAATACCATTTTTTTTGTGTTTAGGCTTTTATTTTTATTTCATTATTCCATAGTGATCAAGTATAGCCCGTGGTTCGATTTTTTACGGTATGTCCCCTCCACGTTGTCCAACGGGGCAAAAATTGCACAGAATGAAATAACAAAGTAATAGGTACTTCGAATTTTGGAGCGGCGACCACGCACTAGCAAGCGAAGCGTAGGATACCCACCCACAAGGTGGTCAGACCACCTGACCAAGGTCGCTGGAAAGCGCTGCATGCAGGCCGCTCTAGATAGGTCAGTTTGGAAATCCTTGGGTGATGCCTGTCCAGCAGTGGATGTTATGCGACTGAATCGAGTTTTGGTTTTGCCTCTACGAATAATAATTTTTTGCCTTAATTTATTTGTTGACTAAGTACCTGAGTATCGAAATATACCTACAGTAAAAGCATGCTTTATTGTTAACCTGACCATTGCAAAGTGTCTTGTCAAGTACTTTTCTACTATTTGCAACTTTGCAAGTACCTATCTGCTTATAAATATAGCTACTATGTTGTATGTTATGTTGGTATGTTGTTAGAAATAAAATTGTCAATTCTCTTTTTATAGGCTACTAGTTTGATGGCGTTTCGCGCTGTTCCGAAATAGCACGCATTCGACATCAACTCGGAAATAGCTACCTATCACGACAATAGTACATTCATTGATATTGCAACATCATTCCACTTTTGTCCGTCGTAGCTTGATTGAATTGTCGAAATTTATTTGCTAGATACCTAGGCATAAATCCGTCAGTGTTGTTTATATGTCCAATTTTATTATCTTTAATTTAGTAGAGCCATGTCGTCCAGCCTTTGCCTTAAGAGCGGCCTTCCCGTCTTACTTTTCTCATACAAACGCTCGTACGTAATTATGGGAATGTATCTGATCATTCTTGAAGACTTTTGAACTCACAGGTATTTTGTGCGCTATTTCTAGGTTCCTATCGAAATAAAAAATTAAAATTTAGAAAAACAAAGTCAGTATAAGCCTCCAAAAATCTGCTTTTTGCACGAATTTTAGCTGAACTTTGACCGTTTATAAAGTACTCATAAATTGTAAAGGTAAAAAAAATATTTCGATACCAACCTCGCAAAAGTAATATTTTTTTTTTAAATAAAACCCATTTAAGTCACACATTTGTAAGGCTAACTCATAAACACGTATCACCTGAAACAAGTTTTATGAAATTTCCGCACCCCAAGAATAGTTGATATTCGTTCAAATGATAGTTAATAATAATACTAATATCGCTCAATAGAATGCAAACCGAGCCTTCAGGCGCTATCTCTCTCTTTTTGGTTTGCCTCTTTTTCTAGCATTGCCCTGGATGAAACAACAAGCATTTCAAACTATGCCCGCGTTGACGACAGAGCGGCCGGGAAGGGCCGCCTTAAACCTCTGAGTTTAGCAATTAATATCTTACCCATTATATACCTAAGGTTTCGGTTAGTTATTAATAATTATAAGCTACCAGTGTCACAATAATCTGCTCCTACGTGTACCTAATGCTAAAATCTAATAACTCAATACCTCCATATATGGCCGCTCTCGCTTCACTTATAATTTCTGCCGATGTTTTCCTGCGCGGGGGCGCGTAGAAAGGTGCGCCCGCGCCACGCCTCGCGCCGCGTTCGCTCATCCCCTATTCTGGAACAAATAGATTTTGTTCTTTTGGAATCACAGGTCTTTTCAGTTTATTTATCTTTCCTTGAATTGAGGGAATGGACTTAAATGTGAGCAATGTTAATAGAAGATCCGAAAATCAACCTATCACCAGTTTGAATCCTTTTTCCACCTTCTCGCCCACTATCACTCTTTGGCCTTTGAGTCTTGCAGCCCTGGGTTGTGTTTGCGAGCTACAAGACCCAAAATGCTCTGTCTGGCGTATTAAGGATGATTAAGGCGTGTCAGTATATGTATGTACCTATTTTTGTATGTATTATCAATATTATAATAACCTTTGTCTTCCTTCGGTACCCAGGGTTAGTGATCTGGTAGTTGGGTTGTGTGGTAAGTTAACTGTTTCGCAACGCAAGCAAGCATTATAAGTATGTCTTTCATAAGAAAAGCCACAGGATGGATTTTTTCATCGAGAGTGCAAGTATAAAACCTTTAATTTATAGTAACACATGACAAATTTGATGAGGGCAGTCGACCAGGAGCGACAAAAATAAAAATAAAAAATTGTAAAGACGTATTTCATACAACTATTAAACTCTTTGATTGAAGAAAAGTCAACGACAAAATCAATTTATAAGCAAGATAAGATCTAAACCTAATAACCACAGACCATAATAATGCCCAGGTTCAGTTTCACCCGCCGAACAGACAAAAACAGTTAGGTAAGATTGTGGCGAAGGCTTTCATTGTCTGTAATTGAATTGAGCCAGAACTAGGGCAGTAGGCACACAATTATCTTCAGCTGACTGTAAAGTTGTTTGTATCTTTTTTTATAAATATGTACGGATAAATGACACAGATTGAGCTAACCCCAAAGTAAGTTCGAGACTTGTGTTAGGGGCTATTAACTGAACGATACTATATTTTATAACAAATACATATACTCGTATGGATAACATCCAAGACAGTTCAATCCAGTTCAATCTGAAAAAAGATTATTTTTCATCTTGTCTAGACCGGGGATCGAACCCGGGACCTCCGGTGTGACAATCTTGCATGATGACCACTAAGCCACAGAGGTCGTCGTATATCTATATATTATTCCGTGATTACATCTGCGTACATTTCTTGGAAACATACAAAGCTCTTGTTTTAAGCTTTGTAAGTTAACTCACATAATGTGCATTGCAACCCGTAGAACCGTTTCAGAAAAAAAAACATCTTACTAGTTTTCGGGATCGTTCCAAATAGTTTTTTTAAAGCGTTACTTTATCGCCGATTTATTATTTAGGACATTTATTAACAATAAATTGATTTGTCTTGTTAAAAATATTCCTTTTAATCATTAATTTATACGTACCTAACTTTAAAAACATTATAAGCAAACGAAAAAAAGTATTCGTTCTTTTTGCATAATTTAGTCGTCACAGACACAACAAGCATGACTTATGTATTTTGATATTTTAACTTGCCACTGAAACACGTAATACAATATATTTAAACATAAAAAGAAACAAACCTTGAAATAACTTTCCAAGAAATGCATCAAAAACTAGAAAAAAAATCGTAAATGTAAATAAACATCACTACTATAAACAAGTCCAACGTCTAACAAATAAACTCAATGTTGAGTTTCGTAGTCGAAGCTCGTAGCCCGGAGGCGGGCGGGCCGTAGGACTCGCTACGCGGTACTGCAAACGTAGGCCGCGCGTAGCTCCGTAGCGCTACGAAAATTTATAAGTACTACAGCGCGTCCTAAATATTTTCTTGAATATTTTATATGAGAAACGAGGAAAGACAAAAGTGTGTTATAGAAAATAATACGGAATAGCTTAATATTTTATTTAGGAGGAAGTCTTAGGACTGTTTAACCAAACCGAAAGACCATGGATTTACAAAAACACAAAAGACAATTTAAGAAATTTTTATCTATTTCTTGTTTTTGAAATTAGATCTAGATTTAAGTTACACGTTATGATAATACTATGTATGTTATGATAATACTGTTAGTTAATGTTAGAAGAAGGACTCAAATTAAGTTGATTTTTTATTCTTCTTATTCTATTAATCTTCTTATCTTAATAATCACTTCGTCCATAGCATATACATATCGTAGCACTCAAGAGCATTCTATTTCATATTGTTTTTTAGACTTGATAAATCTTAGCCATGTTTAATATGTTAACTATAAGAAATATAGGAATTATCAACGCGCACAAAATTGAAGACATCTGTTCAAATCAAGACAAACTCAAAATCAAAAATCATTTATTAATCTTTGGATATTTGTATCATTTGATAACTGACAATTTTCTTTTCGATTTCGTAATAAATAGTTGGTGACTGACGTCAGATCAATCACTTACAGCTAAGTTAAGTGCCGCTTCCTAAACGCAAGTGCAGAAGAGGAAAGTGATATTAACAACATCGAATTTTACCTCAAAGAAGTTACGAGTATGAAGGGATATGCAAATTTTGATCTTAATAAATAATAAAACTGAACAGTGAACACTCTGTGTAACAATTTAGAGCCGATTAAGAGTTGTCAAAAACTTGTGAAATTCCCTCATAAAAATGCAGTATCGTAAAAATAAATTAAACAATAAGGGCTTATCGAAAGCTTTCATCGCAGCCGCTTATCGCTTTATCAGTTTCGCTCGGCGAGGCTTTGGAGGATTCGCAAATTTGTCGACGGAATGCAAGCTGAGTTATGAATGAAAGTATGAACCAAATTACTTGTGTCCCTTTCCGGGACACGTTTTATACGGCTATAGACGAAATGTAATTTTTACTGTCGAGCAGGCGAGCAAGGAAATCTCGGTATTTGTCACTTTAGTTAGTTAAAATCTATATTGCTTCAAAACATTGTGATGCAAAACATAGCGAGATGCAAGCATATCAAATGTCAAAAAGATTTTTGTCATCTTTTGTAGGCTAAAAACCATATAGAATAACGCACAGGAACTTTTATCCAGTGCGTTAATTTTTGCAGAAAATTCAGTCCATGGACTGAATCAATCAGTCAAAAGTGCCTTAATCGCTTAAGCACATTATTATAAATGTTTTGTTATGTAGGTATATTTCTCAATTTCAGGCTGGCAATAAGCCAAATACCTCGTTCTAATAAAATTACTCGACCCTCTAGTTATTAGGTTTATATGCATTGAACCAGATTCGACCAATTAATTCATTATATATTAATAGTTAACGGTAGGTATATTCCTGTCACTCAATCACGTGGAGCATCCAAGTGATTGAGTCAAGCCTTACTTATTAATCGTTTCCTTGTTCTAATTGCTATCTAGACAACAAATCGATTGAAGGGAATCGGGCTGTCGGCAGCGTCGCCCGGACTACCAGGTGCAAACAGACGCCTAGCCTAGCCTTTTAAGCTGGATTTAGATTTAGATAAAACGTGGAATAGCAAATGATCAGTGAAATTAATCACATGTTTTTTTCTTTTTTTTCTTTTTAGACTGAAGGGCCACTTCTGCAGACCACGCTAAACGTGATTGTGGGCAAGAAGATAGGAAAAAAAAATTAAAATATTGATATGTTGCTAGCCGCGTCGCCTATAGACATGATTGGCATTGGGAGAAAAGACAAAATAAGAGCCGATCGAGGACTCTTATTTTGTCTTTTCTCCCTGACGCAAGACCCAAAATGCTCGTCTGTCCCATTATCAATAAAGTCGTGATAGTGTATGAATGTATATTTCTTGGACTATTCTATCTGTATAACTGCACCTATGGTGACCATTTTTCAAACGCGGACTTACTAAATGAACGGTTTTTTGTATGGAAAGAACATTGGTTTAGGTGACACCACGTTTTTAAAATCGCACTTCAGAGCATCTTCTATGCTAGTATAGAAGAAAAGAAAGGATATGCGTCATACTGATTTTTGTCCTCCCTTGCAGATCGTAAAAGTTTATCAGAGACCCAAACATTCTTTTAAATTCTCGATCAGATCATCTACAGTTTTCCTATGCTTGAACTCCGCTCCCCTCTCACCCACGCGGGGGTAAAATGTGTAGATGCTTCCCGTCGGACATGGAAGACCAAAAAATGTTGGTATACACACGAAAAAAGCTTCATCAACTAATTCTGTTTAGCGAAACAATGTTTTGTGTAGAGGTTTTTGTGTAGTGTGCACGGCGAAACACGCGCAGGAGACACGGTTTAATCGTGTTAGCAATAATATATGCAGGTACACCAATAAGTGCTAAGGCTCTTGCATAATTCTTGTTTTCTCATCTTCTCCAACAACCACAAATGAAGGATTACCAAATATAGGATTAGGAAACGATAATTTTTTTATGTTTTATTTAGAGAAACAATCGGGCTTAAATATTACACATAGGTTTATGATTTATAAATTTCACATCACCAAAAAGTTACTACTTCTAGCTTATACCTATATATATAGACGTTGAAAGTTTCATTAATAAATCTAACAAAATATAATAAAACGTTGCTTGTACTGTCACCTACTTTTTAACAATACTAATGTTACCTAAAACGTACTTATAATATTACTGAAGTCAACATCCAAATTATTCTTAAAAAGAGAACACGAAAAATTCTATTTAAACATTTGATGATCTTCGAATTTTACCCAATTTTTCATTAAATATATCGACGTGATTATATGTCCTGTCATAATTGTCACAAGCTCTCACAAGAAATCGATTATGTGCATAATTAGTATTACAAATGGGAGGAGAAAATGTCTTAGTATTACGAATACGAGGATTTTTACATTTTAAATTGATCTTACTTAGCAAGTATGGAGATTTTTAATGAAGATTCAGACGAAAACACAACAGTCATGGCCAAATACTCACTAGAAGTACCAAGAAGAGAGAACTTGTATTCCCGAGGCCGGTCAAATTCGGAAGAAGGTGTACTCGTACTTAAATACGGGCGATCCAAGCCATATTTGAAAGCTAATAAGCATTTTAGTTTATTACTACGGAAGTTCACGATATATGTGCAATAATCGTAAAGTTACGGGTTAATGTAGGTATAAACGCAGTGTCGATTCGATGTTTAAATATCGGTGACAGCCGATAAAGAAGAGTATTTGAATGCCTTGTTCGTTACATGTATCAATCTTACTTAAAAAACTTATCAACATCATCATCAGTGTACGGCGCAGGCTTCGGTTGTCACCTAGGCCCGCGCCATTCATAAAGAGATGATAATTTGATGATGATGACGGTATGGAGAAAATTTAAAAACCCGACTTTCAAGCGTCAGCCCCCAATAACTTTTGAAACGATTTTCATCAAACTTAGCTAAGAACCATCGCAAAGGAACTTGATTACACGTAAAAAAAAACCGCGCACAAATCGGTCCATCCGTTCGAGAGCTACGAATGCTACGATGCTACAGACAGACAATAGCGTGAAACTCTTATAAAATAAAACTTCTCTTTATGTCGGGGTCCTTTACATTATATTATCTCTAGCATCGTAGCTCGTAGCACTTGCCTACATTTCACGCTTTCCCATGATGGTAGGCAAAGACTGGATCTACACTTATTGCTACGAAGCCTCGTAGCACTTCGTAGCACCAAATATGCGTACCAGCTACGAGATGGCCTATTTTACTACGTTTAACTGCCCCATTACCACACTCAAGCGATCTTATTTCTCCGTTCTGTTATAAATTATGAGAGCCTAATCTCACTTACCAAGTGTAGATATCAAATACAGTGTGTAGAAAAGCTTTTATGCGTAAACTACGAAATTATGATTGTGTTTATATATTTCGTTTTAGATTTAAAATAATATGCGCATATAATTTGATCCCTTATTTTTCTAACTCTTTGTTAACCTGATTACTGATCTGTCCGATACAATATGACAAGCACTGTTGTCAACATGGCAGTTATATATGACAGTCATTGTAAAAACAACGTCTGATTTATGCTTTTAGTCTAATATCTCTGGATTTAACAAGATTTTTTAAACATAAGCAATTTATTTATTTTGTAACAATAGTAACGACCCGTGGCTGCAAAAGCGTACCAACATAATAATAATAAATAAATATATACGGACAATTGCACTTTGAGCTAGCCCCAAAGTAAGTTCGACACTTCCGTGGCGTAGTGGTCACCATGCTAGTCCGCCACCCAGAGGTCCCGGGTTCGATCCCCGGTCAGGGCAAGTTGGAAAATGGCTTTTTTCAAATTGTCCTGGGTCTTGGATGTTTATCTATATATGTATTTGTTATAAAATATAGTATCGTTGAGTTAGTATCCCATAACACAAGTCTCGAACCTACTTTGGGGCTAGCTCAATCAGTGTTATTTGTCCTTATATATTTGTCCTTATATATATTAAATATATTATGGGATACTGACTTAACGATACCATGTTTTATAACAAACACAAGTAAGTTAGTAAGTAAGTAAAAACGCTTTACTGCACCAAACACTTAAAAATAACATAGGGGTATCAGCATAACATCATCATATCAGCCACAGGAACTCCACTGCTGGACATAGGCCTCCCCCAAGGATTTCCAAAACGACCGATCGGAAGCGGCCTGCATCCAACGCTTCCCTGCAACCTTGCTCAGGTCATCTGACCATCTAGCAGGTGGGTGTCCTACGCTGCGCTTGCCGGTACGTGGCCGTCTTTCGAGAATCTTTCTGCCCCATCGGCCATCGGTTCTTCGCGCTATGTGCCCTGCCCACTGCCACTTCAATGAGCTAATCCGTTTGGCTATGTCGGTGACCTTCGTTTTCCTACGAATCTCCTCATTTCTGATTCGATCGCGAAGAGAAACACCGAACATAGTCCTCTCCATAGCCCGTTGAGTGACCTTGAGCCTTCTTATGAGACCCATAGTAAGGGACCACGTTTCAGAGCCATAAGTCATCACTGGTAACACACATTGATTAAACACTTTCGTCTTGAGGCACTGAGGTATTTTAGACGATAAAACACTGCGTTATTTCCCGAACGCTGCCCAGCCGAGTCGGATTCGCCAAAAGACTTCTTCCTCGAAGCTGGAACTTCCTGCCTGGAACAATTGACCCAGGTAGACATACTGGTCTACAACTTCGAGGGTGGAGCTCCCAACAGAAACAGGTAAAGGCGCAACGTGCATATTTGACATGACCTTCTTCTTGTCAATATTCCTTTTTAGGCCGACCTGTTCGGAGACTCGATTTAGGTCTTCAAGCATCGTACTTAAGTCCTGCATCGATTCTGCCATGACAACGATATCGTCGACAAATCGAAGGTGAGTAATATACTCGCCATTGATGTCGATGCCCAGTCCTTTCCATTCCAGGAGCTTGAAGGCATCTTCCAGAGCGGCGGTGAACAGTTATGGAGAAATGACATCTCCCTGTCTCACGCCTCTATTCAATGGAATATCCTTCGTACTGTGCTCCTGTACTCGGACCGACATAGTGGTATATAGACACTTCAACACCTCGATATACCGACAGTCAATGCGGCACCGCTGGAGAGACTGAAGCACGGCCCATGTTTCGATCGAATCAAACGCTTTTTCGAAGTTGACGAACCCCAAGCACAGCGGCCGGTTATACTCCCTCGTCTTCTCTATAACCTGCCGCAAAGTATGGATTTGGTCCATGGTACTGTAGCCTTTTCAAAATCCGGCTTGTTCGGGAGGTTGGAAGGCATCAAATCTGTTAGCGAGACGATTCGTGATGACCTCGAAAACAACTTATAGACGTGACTCATGAATGAGCCTATAATTCTTTAATAGAGTATTGTCACCCTTTTTAAAGAAAAGGACCACCAGGCCTTTGTTCCACGCCTCCAGCGTTTCGCCCTCGAACAGAACGGAATTAAAAAGCCTCTGAAGGACTTTCAGTACTGGCGTTTCGCCCGCTTTCAGAAGCTCTGCCCGGGATTCCATCCTCACCCGGCGCCTTGTTGTTTTTGAGCTGTTTGAGGGCCATCCTAATCTCGTACAGACTGATGTCCGGGATATCTTCGGTATGGCGTCGGGTTAGCTTGGCTCTTGGATCTGAAGTCATATCCACGCTAGGTTTTGCAACAGATGTATGTAACTGCGCATAAAACCTCTCGATCTCTGCCAGCACTCCATCTTTGGTCGATACCATGTTACCGCCCTCCGTCTTCAGCTTAGTCAGTCAGCTTTGCCCAGTAGACATAATCCTTGCAAACACTTCGGAACCTTTGTTTCGTTCTATCGTCCCCTCAATTAAATTCGTATTAAAGGAGCGAATGTCGTGTCGCAAGGACTTTGGAATTATTTCTTCTGTTGAGCCGCCGACACGACTCAGCCTCTTCGGAGGTTTGCAGCGTCATGGATCGTCGTTCTGCCATCAAGTCTAGGGTCAGAGCAGAGATTTTTTGAGATGTCTTTTTAGGGCGGGATTAAAAAAACTTGGATCCCACGGCTTGGACAGTTTCTACAAACCCGTTGTTTAACTCGTCCACTGAAACGCAATCCTGCCTTCGAAGCGATTGGAGAGCTCGACTTGAAAGCTCTCGGGGTTTTGGATCTGGCTCTGCGATGGTCAGGGCGTAGACTTCATCAGTCTTGACCTTTCGAGTCGGAGACTCATATTCATTATGCCTCTTAAAATTCGGTGATCGCTGCCGGTTTTAAATCTGTTGATCACTGAGACATCATTGAATATCTGCTTCTTAGTCGTCAGGAAGAAGTCTATCTCATTCTTGACTGGAGGCTGGTCGTTTTTACTAGGACCCATCCAGGTCCACTTCCTGTGAGGTGGCTTTTTGAAGAAAGAGTTCATCGCAAAGAGTCCCTCTTCAGTCAGAAAATCAGCCAGCCTATGCCCCCTGTCATTGCGTTCGCCATATCCAAATTGCCCCACCCTAATCTCTCCATCGCGTCCCTATTTGTCCAGTTTTGCGTTGAAGTCCCCCATAATAACCGTAAACTGGGTTTTGGAGGCGTGTTGGCCCTACTAATGTCCTCATACACAACCTCAACCTCTGCATCTGAGTGTTTTCCGGTCGGCATGTACACCTGTATAACCTTCAGCAAGTATCTTTCTGATGCTCTGAGTATCAGATACATTACCCTGCTGGTAACACTATTGATGATAACTAAATTATTTACGAGGGACCTGTGAACAAGAAACCCGACACCATGCTGAGATTTTATTATTATTATTTTCGTTTTTATTTCGTATGATCAAACATAGGGATATGATCAAAGATTTAGAATATACAAGTAGTGGGTACGATAAGTATAGGCAGAGACTATGGACTTCCATTAACTACGATCCTGCCTGACAGACCTCTTTCGCTTCATCTACACTTATCACTCTCTTCATGCATGCCCGCCGCGCCGGTTTCGTTGAAAAGAATAGGTTAGATAGGAATGCAGGATTGTCCATGCAGAATCGGAGAACCTTGCTTCCTTCGCTTGTTCGCTAAAAAATCCTGACATTACTTACCGATCTCTCAGCCTCGCTCTCATACATACTCTCATCAGAATTTTCACTTCCGGTTCCGTTCTTCCCCAGTCCATCACTTGGTCTCACTCAACCTTAGGTCTCAAATCTCACCTCAACATAATTTCTTACAATTAGTTCTCAGAGTGTGTTAATTGTGTGTGGGTGCCTATCACTTCTACAAAATAAAATATGTAGGTACTTACTTACTAAACATTGAAAAAATACTAATATATTGTTTGTTTTTAGTGAGTGTAAGTAGCCAACACTGGTGATTTTTCAGGCTGCCTAAGGGAACCTGACATAGCTAGACAATTCGTTCAAAGCGTATGCTTTGACGGAATCCTGAGTGAAAGGACAGTACAAAACATCATAATTTCAATTCAAATCCAACCAAAGCACAAATGGCACAATACAATACACTCTGTCTGCTAAAGTCGGGTAAAGTATGAGCCATGTATTTATCATTTCTATTCTTTTTCAATTGTTTTGTTAATCCGAACGGGAAAAATGTCGTGACTCTCGTGACATTGACAGTTGCATTGCATGTTGTTTTTGATATGCCAAAATATTATTGCGAAATTAAATTTGGAGACATTTTTAGATCTGATTCGTTTGTTATTTAAAGAAAACCTAAATATTTTAACATGGAATCATTTATTTTATTTTACGAAAAATGTAGGCTGTGTCTCGACAGACCTGGTGTTCAAGACATCTTCCAGGCCAAGGAATTGCCACAAGATATTTTGTTGTGTATTGGAGTTAAAGTGAGTAAAATCATTTTTAAATATTTCAGAAGATTACAACGTTTATAAATCTACAATTTTTAAACTACAACTGTACCTACACATATCTACTATCACTACTTGTGTCGCCCATACTCGTGTAGTTAGGTTAACCAATCATTTTATTTAATATAAATAACTTGTCTTCTTACGGTATACCTTATTGGTTGTATTACTTAAATCATTATTACATTTGCAGGTCAAACGATCAGATAATCTACCTCAGAAAATATGTTCTAAATGTTTGAATATTATAAACAACACCAAAGAGTTGAGAAATCTTGCTACAAAGAATGATACACACCTTAGGTCGCTTTTTAACGGCGGATCTCCAGACAGTAACGAGGTAGGGCTATATATTATTTCTATGAACATAAAACTAAGTTGCCTATGATTTGTAATAAATAATTTTAAAAATATACTTTATTTCTAGAATTTATATTTAGAAGATGATGAGGACTCTGACAGACTAGTGATAGCAGAGTCGTCAACAGAAACAACACCAAAAACAACTCCAAATAAAAAGGTATTTTGAACTTTTCTGTAACAGGTATGAACTGAAACACTGAAATTTTTCTTGGGTCAGTATAATATTTTTTCTCTGGCTAACAAAAATTACAAAGATACAGTGTAAGTATTTCAATTTTGCTTTGTGTCATGTTTTGGTATAATTTTTATTAAGTTATTCATAGTTGACATCACAAGCCCCTTGGTTTGTGATGTCACCAATGAATCTTCGATGCTCTGTACCTTTTTGTTTTTTTTTTTATATAAACCATAAAATAAATGTGCATTATTTTTGGACAATGATTAACTGATGACTTAAATTGAATAATGATTTTCTGACACAGTTGTTACACTGAGACCTTTAGTTTTTAAAAACTTATAATACAAATATATTAGTTTTATTTACGTATCAATATCTATTTCAGACCCAAGCATCACCCAAGAAATGTGAAGTCATCAAAGTACGAAAAGACTTGTTTGATTCCCAGACTGCTGCAGCTGTGCGTACCAACAAACTTCATTTCTTTTAGATTTTATTTTAATCTGTGATGTGTGTTAGTATTCAATGGCAATAATTTTTTTCAGACTTCATCAATCAGGGCACCAGCTGACTCTGTTTCTAGCGTAAACTCAAAACCTTCACAGAGCAGTCCAAATGCAAAAAGAATTAGGAGAGAACACAATAATGGCGAGGAGTTGAGATGTGAAGTAAGTGACATTGTGGCAGTATTTCAATAACCAACTAGATTCTTCCTCTTTTCCTTGAGTTTAAACACTATTTTATAATATAAGATAAAATTTCTGTATTGCACAAACTAATACATTCGCCCACATACAGTGCACACACACACACACATATCCAGGCGATTTGTAAATATGGAGAACTTAATTTAAATATAATTTCTCAAACTGTATTTAATTTCGAGAACTACAGAATGTTGTTTAGGGTTACAATACTGTCACGAGAATGGGTTGGGGATAGGAAAGGAAACAACAATCCTATTGAATGGTGCCTTTATTTACAACTCAAGCAGTACTCACAATTGACAGCGTCAGTCCTCTTTACACTCCAACTGTCACTTCACTGTCAGGCCCGCGGAAACGTCACAGCACTGACACGCACGCGGAAACGTTACTGGACTGTCACACGCACGGAAACGTCACTGCACTCTCACACGCGCGTAAACGTCACTGCACTGTCACACGCGCGGAAACGTCACTGCACTGTTACACGCGCGGACTTCACTGCACTGAACACTTCACTTTTACTCGCTACTTCACTTTACTCACTACTATTATTTTCTTTTCTCTTTTCTCTTTTCTTCCTTCTTCTTCGGATTTCACTTCTTTTTGTTCGAATTCGTGACGTTGACAGTGTCATTCATCTCTTTACGCGACAATACTAATAGGTTAAGTGTTTTCTCCAACTTTGGAAGATCTGGTGTTCTGAGATACAAGCTTTGCTTAGTTCACACTCCAGTCTCTCACAATCTTTTGCCAACCATGTACCTATGTCGACGAACATTATGCTATGTAATATGTAAATTTGGGCAGAAATATTTTTTGAAAAAAAAAGAACTAGGTATGACAAAAATCAAAAGTACATTCAAAATCTAGTAGGTACAAAGGCGGGCTTATCACTAAAGCGATTTCTCGAACCAACCTATGGGTAGAGAATATACCACAAAAACAAAGTATAGATTAATAGTACAAATCTTAAATTCATACTTTTATTTGTTTTAGTTTGTATGCTATCCTATTAATATTATAAAGTTTGTATGTTTGTTCCACTTCCACGCCAAATTTGGCATTTAGAAAGCTTTTACCTGTATTAATGCATCATACATTAAGCATCTCGGAAACGGCTCCAACTATTTTAATGAAATTCGGTATTTAGGTAGTAACGAGGCAAAAAAAAATATTTTCATAAAAAAAGTAATAAGTAGGGTCGCACAGCTAGTGATAATTAAGCTAGCAAATTGGTACCTACATTGTGTGGCCCAAGAAAAGGCAGAGAATACTTAACTTTATACAGGGTTACTGGTAAATCACGTTACATATTGAAACAGGTGACTGAGCACTCGATTCTCGTTCCAATTATATAAAAATATGTGATTAAAATTTGACAAAATTATCCAATAAAAACAAGAAGTGTGGACACTTGCGCCGTTTCATACAATGTTCGCGCGTTCACGTGTCGGTCGCGGGCAGTGTGCGCGTAGCGAGCGCGCTGTCCAAACATTCTGAGACTTTTCACACTAATTTGATTCAATTTTTCTTTTTTAATAAGCATTTTGCTGGTTTTATATTTTTTTACATTTGGTATGATCATGATTTATTATGTCCTTAAGTATGAAACGTGATTTACCAGTCAGCTTGTATACACTGTTCCAGGTTTGTGACAAAACATTTGATAAATGGAAAAAGCTGTACCTTCATCGCCGGTTCCACAACAAGAAGATCTCCTGCCCTCTAGACGGCTGCGGAAAGAAGTTCGCAACCAAAGGGGACCTGGAGCGGCATCTCAGAATACATACCGGCGTTAAACCCTATCAGTGCAATGTCTGTACGCAAAGTTTTACTCAGAACAGCACACTGAAGTCGCATATGAAAGCTTTGCACAGAGAATTGGTTGAGTGTGATGTGTAGACACATTAATTTCGTGAAACCTGAAGGAACATGATTTTAAGATATTGTATACAATATGTAACAAAAACCCTGTCAGATTCTTATAGGAGCAACTCAGACAGTCAATATGAACAACTTTTCTATGGGACCAATGCTTGGAACCCGAAGAAAAAATTCTCATAAAAATTGCTGGGCCGGCCAAAAACTAGAGCTTCAAGCATTGGTCCCATAAGTAAAGTTGTAAAAATTGATGGTCCGAGTTGCTCCTACAAGGATCGGACAGGGTTTTTGTTACATATTGTATATTCGGGATAGCTTTATTTTATAAGACAAATACATATTGTGTAAGTTGCTGGTAAGTTGAGCCAAAGTACGTATTTTATTTACTTTACACTTACTATACATGATGGAATTCAACATTCCAATTTTAACTCAAATTATCTTGTCAGTAAGTCATAAGTTAGTGACGTTGTACTCACTTAACCTGCTTGTAATATACAACTAAAGTGGTATATTATGGTCATAATAATTAAAACACATATAAAATAAATAAGACATTTTTATTGCAATTACAAGTAATAATATTTATATACAATAATACAACATACATCCATATGATCCCAAAATCCTTTAGGCCTCTAGTCAATATACTTACATACATATTATCTAGACTGTACATGAATAATATATCACTCCAATGTAAAAGTCTCATTGAAAGGAATTTCCCTCATTCCTTGGTGATATAAGGTGTAATTTGACATGTTCTTTATCACACTATTTAAATGCATTTCATCAACGCCCTGTGGGCACTTTCCTAAATTAAAACCACCACATTTTCGAATATGTAGAAATAAAATATTCTTTTTATTGATAAATCGAGCCAATGTAAAACGAAATATGAAAATTGAAACTAATGTAGGTAGATATATTTTACGTCTGTGATAAATAATACAATATAATTCTTTTTCATAGCACAGATTTTTAATTAAAAAGTTTCAAATTTACGTGAATTGGCCACAATTTCATACAAACAGCTTTTACTTTATACTGAACTGAAATTGCCTAGAATACTTTTTCAATAAGATATTGGTGGCTCTCTATCATGCTTCTTAGGTATGATACGCCTTTTCGTGATAACAATACTTTAAATTATTGTTTTAAATTTTGGTGTTAATAAGCGCCAATTCCGGCTGGAATTTTTTTGGAACTTCCGTTCCAGTGTCAATCAGTGTTAAGGCTTATATAAAATAGAAAAAGGTGTTATAACTCAACAGATTTAAGGCTCCAATCCACACAACTGCGCGGCGAAAGCAGCTGAGGCATGTGAATTCGTGTGAATATTACCTTATACTCAGCCCAGCTACTGCTAGTAGGTATCTTTATTTTAACAAATAAAGGACTTCACACACGGCTGCTATAATGTACATAATAGCACGATACATATTTCCATAGAAATCGTCTGGAGACCACAAACCTATAAATGTACCATTCTAACTGTACTAAAGTACATACATACATGCATTTTTTCACGCCTGTTTCGCATGGGGGTAGGCAGAGGATTTCCACTTGCTACGATCCTTGCAAACCTCTTTTGCTTCGTCAACACTTATTACTCTTTTCATACATGCTCTTCGGTTATAGGTACTCCTTACTTAGTAAAGTAATGTACATTAATATATATTATAGTTGCCGTGTGTGAAGCCCTTAAGTTAGCAGACTTTGCCATGTTGCAGAAAAAATCGGAAATAACTTCAACATGGCACCGCCTAAAACAGATAACAAGTAATTATTTAAAAAAATATATTTTAAAACGAGCTTTTATCTAAAGTGCTCCTCAAGAGAAATCAAATGAGCCCAAACTCGATGGGGTTGCGGCGTTTCATTACAGAATTCCTACGGCCACCTTTCGGCTCTATCATCAGATCAGGTCATTGTCATCATAATATTGCATTGTCACGCGAAATACGTATGCGTGCAAAATTTCAGCACAATCCGAAACCGAGAAGTTGGTCAAATATAACTTTTTGATTAAAGAAAGACAGACCATCTGAGTTCTGAAAGACAACGGGACAGGTGAAACTAAATAAAAGCTTGTAAAAAACATAAGGTGGCACCATCATTTCATCTACTAACTTAGTTGTTGACCTTTAACCTTTCACTTGCACTCATTTCATGGACTTAGCTGCTGTTCGCCGCGCACATGTGTGAATTGGGACGTATTCACAACAGTTTTTCAGATTTTCAATGGAAGGCATAGAAGAGCATTAGAAATGTGCACACTGCGACCACGATGCCGAGGATGAGGGAGTCGCGTCGCTTCCGCGCGTTTATTCGATATATTAAACTGTTTAGCATGGGGAATCTGGAAAAAGAGATAATAATTTGTAAAACTCGCTAAAATGAAAATGCTAAATCCAATCTCTTCGTCAATAACTAAATCTAGTGTAATAAAAATGTCTCCCTTAAAAAAACCTTGCAGTTTCTTTTAAAAACCTTTGCATTAAACTATATATAGGAATGCACAGCATAATATGAAAACATCGAAAAAAGGAAATGTTTTCATTTTGTGCAACAATTTATGTAAAAAACCGATTTGGAAAACAATTTCTATGGTTGGTCCCATATATTTTTTTTATCAGAAAGTTCCTTCGTTCCAGTCGTTCTTATTTATTAAGTCTTGTTGATTGACTTTTAGAAAGAAAAAATTGTAAACAACAAAAGACAAAGGATGTTTTTTTACCTATTAGTGATGTCATTGAACCTGGTCTGCATGCGTTTGAAGGTCTGCCGTTGTGAGGTGAGGTGCTCGCGCGCCTCCATCGCTATGTTTATCTGTTCGTCCACGAGGATGTGTGAGCTGGAATAAACACAAAAAGCCGCATTAAGTATAGTACAAAGCATTATAAATACAAAATCTGTGCTGCCCACAAGGACGGATCCAGCTTTGGTGCCAGGGTCACATAGTCGTGTTCAAGTCGCAAGAAGTTTTAATTTAATTTTTATAATCATAGATATAAGTATAAAGTAGGTATTTTATTAATTTATGTAAGTACTTAAATACTTATATAACAATATCAATTTTTCTTTAACGTATTCTACCGAAACGCGTTATCACTTCATCTACTTCAATGGGTATGTTTTTATGGAACTAGAGAAGAGCCAGTCCGGTTAGACGTTCTTCAACCATTGAAGTCTTAGTTACAATTTGATTTTTCGTAACCTAGAGAAATATCTTGCTATGGGGGGGTCCCTTGGCTGCCTGGATCCGCACTTGGCTGCCCATATAATATGACATCAGCGACAGTGTTTATCGAGTGCTATCATCTATCTCTATCTCGCTCTACGCAATAATAATAAGCGGGATGGCACTAGTCCGTCGAGCGACATAAGACTATCTGCGTTTATCAACGGTAGTTTGCTACAGGGTTTGGAAGAGGCTAATATTGGATATCTAAATTAACTTTCTACTTTCAATGAGCCTTTGATCATCAATTTTAAACAACAGCTTTATGTGGTTTCTGAGAAGCCTAAAATAAAGAGCCATAGCAAATACATAATTCATCTACTTTCTTTATGTGCCTAGGGAGGCTTGGGTCCAATGTTCTCTTGTCTGAGATATGTGCAGTCAATGTCACTCTAGTTATAATCTTCAATGATAAGTAATCATCATCATCCGAGCATATTTTCCTGGTTCCTCCTCAACAGTAACGCTTCAGAGATCAAGGAGATTTGACGAGGTTACTGGCTTTTACACAAGAGCGACTGCCGTCTGACCTCCGCAACCGAAAGGGCAAACCAGAACTAATCCTTGGATAGTTTGATGATCAAATGCTAGATGGGGTTTGGGACCCACAGTTTATATGTGCCTTCCCAAACACAGAATCATCTTTCCTTTCAGATAATCAGGTGATTAAAGCCTGCAATATCCAAAACCAAGCTGGAAACAACTTTTCACAAAGTATGCTTCCGTGGGATTCGAACCCATGACCTCCGGGTCACAAGGCAAACGCCTTGACTACTGGACCACAGAGGCAGTCAAATTCAGTCAATGATAGGTATACCTGTGTAAGTGATTGGCTTCTTTTGAGTATTGATCACGCCTGCTGAGCCCAGCGGCCGGCGGAGGACTACCGCCGCGTAGCAACTCCTCACGTTCGCGCCGAGCGTTCACTCGTGCTGATGTCTTTGTAAATTCTTGTTGGTAGTCCTAAAAAAGAAAGTACTTTTCCATTCTTCCAAAGTTCTATGTAAATTTTTACACATCAGCCAATTAAAGTTTTAATTTATGGTTGTGATGTTTTTAACCATAGACCTATTTATTTATTTTTTTAACCATTACTGGAAAACTAATAGTAATGACATGTACAGTTTCTTACCATTAGTATTTCTCTATGCCTCTTTATCGTGTGCATTGTAGCAGCTCCACTAGGCGCTAAATCTGCCATTTTGTCATTTATAGATGAAAGCTGAAAAAGATAATAAAAGCAGTCATACAGAATAACAGTAACATATTTTACATTACCCATGGCTTAGCCTGCATGGTCAAAGGGTTAGTTAGTTAACATCTTTATTGCACCAAAACATAATGTTACATAAAAATTGATAACATAAAACATATGTCAAAAGACTGCCTTAGCACAACTGCAATCTCTTCCAGGCAACTGAGGTACTTGGAGACGTTTGATGAAAACAGGTACTTGATAATCCCACAGGGACCTTATTTGAATCATACATGCCAAATTGGATTTCATACTGTTCTACCATTTTAGTGTGAAAACAGAACAAACATCCATACAAACTTTCACATTTATAATATTAGTAGAATTCTCTTTCTCTCCAATGCTGCTGCCACTTCATAATCTGTAGTAGTACAGGAATAATACACACTTAAGACATAACCATATGAGTTACTATAGTGCGTTTGTTTAGGTATTTAGAAGAATGTAAACAATCTTGAAATGTCTTTTTATTGAAATATACACTTTATAAATCAATACCTTCGCAAATTACAAATTATTTATACTAAAAATTATAAATTACTTTATTTATTTGAAATTTGTAAAGGTATTGATTTATAGTGTATATTTCAATAAAAAGACATGTCAAGATTGTTTACATTCTTTTAAATACCTAAACAAATGGATTATAGATATTTAATCATCATCATGAAAAAGCCCTATACATATAATAATTTCTGGATGTTGGCCTCCCCCATTTTTCTCTAGATTTGGTGGTCTTTGACTTCTGACAGGTAACCATCATCTGGATCAGATCTAGGTCAACTAGATATTTACAACTTACTAGACACTCACCTTATTTAGCAACTGCTGCAGTTCCATAGACATAGTGTCGAACATGTCTTCACTGTTGATGAGCGGGACAGTTTCTGAGCTGAGCCCAGTTGTCGCCGAGCTCATGCCAAGCTTGCTAAATGCAACTAACTTCATGTCTATGTCATTTTCTAGCATACGAGCCTGCTTTCGCAACTCTGGAAGATCAATTTACATTAGAACATACTGCCTAAGTTTATCTCAACTTAAATAATTCATTTCATGAATTTGGTCCTGAATCGTAACAAACATAAATATACAAAGGGAATGTAAATTAGTGACGGACAGACATGACAAATTCATAGAATAGAAGAATTAAAGATTTTTCTTTCAAGGGATGGCAAGGCTCAAGGTGCAAGGAGTTTAATTGTAAAAGTGAATTATGTACCTATGACTTTTCAGATAGATAAGTATGTTTTTAACTAGGGACGAATGGGAATTCATGAAGCAAGAATTCAATACATATACTTGCATTTATACATATTGACAGCAACAGTTACAGACTACTTGATGTACAATGATACGGTTTGTTGGATATGTAGGTTTTTCACGTAAGCTGTAGTTCTATCATTCTATCAATACTGGAAGTAATCTCTATGATTTTTTTTGCCTATATCGAACAGGTAAAGGAGAAAATTGGAAAAATGTGAGAGATAATTATTTTATTCCGTGGGTGCTACGTCATAGAGAGAGGAAGCTCAACCGGTACAACAATAAAATTGTACCTCTTCACGTAAAAATTAAACGTACCTTCCCAAGATGTGCCTGCAAGGGCAGTCATTTTCGCCTTATATAGAATAGAATCCTTGAATTAACAAAACAACGTGTATAACTTCTGATTTCTCAATATTTTCAATTCTTTTGTATGGAATCGAAATCAGTGGTTTTTTCATGACATGAAATAATAATAAGACACTGACAGACAACTCTGATTGACAGTGACAGCTGACTGATTCACAAATTAGACTGACTGAAGTGATTGATTATTTGACAAATACAATCCAATATATGCAAAATTTGACTAAAATATATCATAACAGAAATAAGTAACAGGCCAAGTGGGTGTCGAGTCACGCTCAGTGTAGTGTTCCGTAGTTGCGAATGCTGACTTTTTAACTGTCTAACTTGGACGTCGCAAATTTAGATTTTAATTCCAAAATACGAGTACGTAAACTGAACCAGTTTTGATTTTTAATGTCCATTGAAACAGTTAATTATCTGTCAAACGAAATCAAAATAACCGGCCAAGTGTCGGACACGCACATAAAGGGTTCCGTCCGTATCATTATCTATAAAAAATTACGTTTGTTGTATTTATTATATTCTATTTTTAGTATTTGTTTTATAGCGGCAACAGAAATACGAGTACATCATTTGTGAAAATTTCACCTGTCTTGCTATCACGGTTCATGAGATACAGCCTGATAATAAACACACAGAGTCATAATAGGGACCCATTTTTACCCTTTGGGTACGGAACCTAGTAGTAGAACGGCTAGTAGCCCTCGCTCACATCGCTCACTCGGTCAAAAACGCCTTATTAGTTGGTTGACTATAACTGTTTAATTTGTAAACCCTAATTAGCTCTATCTGATAGTTTGCCTTTTAACTTAGTGATATTACTGCCATAATTTTTTTAAGTGTCAATATATAAGTTATACAACCGTTTAGCTGATACGGGGACGACGACGACGACACCAGACTCTAACAAAAATTTGCACAAACGGATTCCTCAATTTAAAAATGGTGTCCGCAAATTCAAAATATTTTGAAAGCCCTATTCAACGACCCCTCGCATAATAGGTTAGTCGAGAAAAAAAACTTATTCATACTTAACATGTAAGTATATAGGATATAACTTAAAAAAAATTTAAAACATTTTATTTTACCACTTTGTTGGTGTGTACAATATACATACCCATGCCAAATTACAGCTTTTTAGTACTAATAGTCGTTTAGTCGTCTCTGATTAAAACGACGGACGAAAAGGCCGATAGACGTGGCAAAACTATATGGGTTCCTTGTTTACTACTGAACCCTAAAAAAGAATTTTAAAAGAAGACCGTGTGAATTGAAACATTTGTGATTCTCATAGGAGATACAAACAAGTAATAACAACATAACTGCCGTCGTCATCTACGATGATGACTCGCTCTCATATACTCGTGCTCTACCAAAATCTGGATCTCGTGTATTCAAAAGCACGAAGGAAGAATTCTGTGCCACTGTGGTCACCAAACCAGGCGAGCACCCTGGTTACTTAACTTGCATAAATGCAGTTATGCATCATATTCATACATACCAACTCTCGCCGGGGTCTGAGACTGAGCCAGCCATGCCGAGCCGAGCGAACAGAACAATCAAATATCAAAAAAATATAACTTGAAGCTATGTAGGCCTACCCACCTGAGTTAGCCTAGTTTAGGACTAGAAGACGCGCCGGCAGCGGTAGATGTTTGTTTTTCGTGTGTGTAAATGGCCAACACTGGTGTGGTGTCACATTTTTCTAGCTGCCTTCAGGCATTTGTCTGATAGACTCTGACACAGCTTAACAACTGCCATACAACGATGATGAGTTGATGACAACCGAGAGTTGGGAACTCAGGAATGGCTTTACGTGCTTTCCAAAGCACGGAGGAGCTCGATTTTTTTTATACTACCTGTGGTCACCCATCCGTCTCTTTTGGACCACACCCGGTGTCGCTTAACTTGCGAAAGTGTACACTCTCCCCAACGGTGGTAGATAGAATATATAACACATAAGAGGGTTGGAAATCGGAGAAATTATAGTTTGAGAGTATGATACAAACAAAACTCTATCCAAGGGTTTACATTTGGATTTCGAAGTGAATACATGTATTTAATTTCATATCTACACAAAACAATTCAACATGTCTCTTTTACACATTGAATTGCTAAAGGGCGTTAGACAAGGACAAAACATTACAAGAAAAATAAAACATTGCGAATGGCGAAGTAAGTATCTAATTAAAATATTTGATTTGTATTTTATTCCACTCCAAAGTATTATATTTAAAATAAATCCTGAGGTTTCGACTTTTTTAGTAAAAGTAATGACAATGCTGCCTGCGAGTACAAAATTGACAATTTGAAAACGAAACGACACAACTAAAAAAAGCACACATGTTGTCTCGTTTACTCTTAAACAAAATTATTCTTGACATCTCGTTTTCTCGCCCGCAGTTATTATTGAACATATTCGACATTTACCTATCTCTTTCGCACTTGGGTAGCCTTTAGCTCATAAATATCGTGTGCTCTCGCTCGTAGGCAATCGTTTCACCACTTTCCACACCCATTTCGTCAGAGTGTTTCTTTCCTTCTTTGGTTTCGCAAGTATTGGTGGAAAGTGTAAAATAAAATTAATGATACTAATAACTAACTAACTATTTGTACGTATACATGTGTTTTAATTTTTCTTAAATCGTTTTTTTTGTGATAAAGAGTGAGGACTGAATTTGTGAGTGTTATCCAATATCGTACAACAAGGACGAAACGAGCTCGATAACTGCATCTCAAAATGGCTGCTGCCGCGAATAAATTGCAAAACTTGAAGTATGATAAAATATGTCGTGCTTGTTTGGAAATAAAAAAGGACATGCGGCCCTTATTTGAACAATTAACTGCGACGATGTTAATGGGCATTTCCAAAGTGCAGGTAAGTTCCTCAAGGTATTTTGGGATTGTATTTCATGATATCGTTGTCTCTTTCTCTCTTTAGGGTAAAGAGGGTGTGTGACGATGACTGTCGAGGTCATCTCACGCCATCTTTGTTTAAAATTCACCGGGATTTCGAGATTCCTTCAATATAGTGCGTATTCTCATAATTCGATTGAGAAATGTATCCGTCTCTTTTTGACCGCGTTGCAGCGGAGGCACTGATTGATATAAAATAAAACTTGACCATGGGAATGACGGAGATGGGTAGTAATTATGAAGATTGGTTCAAACATTGGTGCTCAATCATGCTTGTTTCCCCATCCTACTTTCCTGTAAAAGGCGGGAAACGGGAAATTAAGTTTGCTTTGCTGCCGACTGCCACAAAGTGCGTCAATAAAATACTATTCTCAAAACTTAAATATTTTTTTAATAGCCTACTTAGCTTAGATAATGTACCTACCTAGGTGATTAATGAAAGTACTTGTACCCAAGTACCTTCGGTCATACATCATACGGCATACTAATATTACATAGGTAGGATAAAGATGAGCGTCTTCTCCTCTTCTTGTCATATCTCTATAAGGAGTTGGCCCCCTTAAAACGCCATTTTTGGCGGTTTTGTGATCTTTAAAGGTAGGCGTAAAATAAATAAAAACAAAATTAAAGAAGGAAGATTTTGTCTACTAACTAACTATACTAGTTTAAAATATTTTCATATTTGTCTTCCTAGGTGTCTATGGGCGATGGACTGCCTGCCCAGCTGTGTTTGCAATGCGTGCATCAGATCTCTCGGTGCAATGCCTTCAAGGACATGGTGGAGAGGAATGACAGCATTCTGCGGGAGCAGGCTAAGATCAGGGCTGAGATAGCGCTCAAGGCGGAGAGAGAAGAGGTTACACATTTTAAAATCATTATTAAAAAAAAAAAAACAGGAATCCCGACTTCCTTTTTATATACCCAATGTCACCTCTCAGAATTAAGACGAATCTAATTACACCTCCCAAGCTTAAATCCACCGAGCCGTTCAGGCCGCAGCGCGTGCCAAACAATTATACATACATAATATACTTTCGAAAAACATAATCCTCCTTCTGGCGCAGTCGGGTAAAAAATACTATCTACTTAATTGGAATTTGGAAACATTGGCGACCAGTGTTTATACTTTTATGAGTACTTAAGTACGTTACTACTACTTATGTACTTTAATACTGCATCTTGGTTGCTTAAAAAACTATATAAAATATTAAGTTTAGTTTTAAAAGCATCGGTGGCCCTAAGTTGCTCCCTTGTGGAACACGATATCTTGTTAGAGGATACACGAAAGATGTTTAGGCACAGGTTGTAAGAAAGTTTTTCTTACAAAGATTAACTAAATAATAATTAGTATTGCAAAATACCTGCTAAACTGATCATAGTGACGATTAATATCTTCAACAAGAAGATAGGATCTTCTTCTTCTTCTTCTTTTCGTGTCGATAGAAGATAGGATAAGACGACGATTTCCAAACTCAATGCTTGTTTTATTTCTTTGTTCACAAAGTATATGCGTCAATTCGTTACAGAAAGAGAAAATGATGAATCTAAACTGCCCAGAGCCCGCGTACATCCACTACATGGAGGTTCCGATGGCCACCAACGCCGGCCAGATGCTGGAAAACTTCTTTGACACGT
Organism: Acrobasis suavella; assembly: GCA_943193695.1. Taxonomy (NCBI): domain Eukaryota; kingdom Metazoa; phylum Arthropoda; class Insecta; order Lepidoptera; family Pyralidae; genus Acrobasis; species Acrobasis suavella. The sequence goes on from OW971948.1 coordinate 11,792,017, forward strand.
CGCCCGAACAGAATAACAGCATCAACAGCCCCAAGCAAGATGTCCCCACTAAAGACAGTTTTGAAGGAGAGAAGGTATGACTTTTTTATCGTGAAAAAAATCTAGGTGTGTGGTCCACCATCTTGCTAAGAGTAGCCTTCAGGTTTTGCCCAAAATTTGCGATCCACGGTGCAATCCCTAGACTGTGTCTACCCCGTACAAATAATTTTTAGGATGAATACGAAACCTCATCGAAATTTTGATGCCTTTATTGCCTTGACCGTATTTTACACAAACATCTTTTTAAACCCCGACAAAAAAAAAGGTGTTTCAAGTTTGACGTTAACGTCTGTCTGTCTGTCTCTCTGTCTGTCTGTCTGTCTATGTTATCGTAGCGTTTGAACGAATAGATGCAACTTCCCTTGCGGTGGTTCTTAGTCATGTTTAATGAAAATCGGTTCAGTCGTTTGAAAGTTAATAGGTGTTAACGCTTGAAGTTTGGGGTTTGTAATCTGGAAAATAATAAATGGCGCTACAGATTAGAATATTATGTGGTTCCGCCACTTATCACTAGATGGTGTCGTCAGGGGTTTTTTAATTTGCTAGCAAATCAAATTTTTAGGATAAGGACTTTCGATTTTCTTGCTTAAAAGTTACTTATCTCCGCACAGACCGATCCCCAGCCACAAACCGATCAAGTCTCCAGCACCAAAGACGACGAAGCTCTGAACTCTGACGAAGAGAACTACCTCCAACTTGTGGTGTTCCAAGCAACTTCGTCGGTGTCCCCCGGCCGCCACGTGTGCAACCTCTGCCACAAGGAATTCAAGAATGCAAGGTTCCTTAAGCAGCACATGAGGTCGCATTCCAATTGGATCAAAGCTAACTGCAAGAAGCCGCCGATGTGCCCTATTTGCGAGAGGACTTTTAAGGTGAGTTGGCTACAAGGCAGATACAGTAATCTGAAACTCACATGTATTTAAAAAAAAACCCTTATACTTAAAAAACTTAAAATATTCTTTAAAATTCCGAATCAAATGTAAGGCGGATACATAATCTCTAATAGTCTGAAACTCACAGGTATTAGGAATAAAACTCTTAAACATAAAAAAACTAACTAAAAATTCTTTAAAATTCGGGCTGTGAAATTCCCAAAACGCAGGGCTACACCGTGCGTTTCGGGAATTTTACAGACTGCGATGACAGAAATCAACTGTTCCACCAACCAACATTAAAAAACTGTTCCAACTTTAAAAAATCTATAAAACAAAGCCGGTTCTAATAATAAGGTAACATGTCTTACTGTGATCTGTCTCGAATTTTGCGCTCAAACGTGTGATATTGATATATTAATATTGTCATTATCAAAACCTTTATCTAGGGTCCAGGCATGCTCAAAATGCACATGCGCACACACGAAGAGCGGCCGCCAAAACAGCCCACCTGCTCCGTGTGCCAGCGCACCTTCCCCACCAAAACGCTGCTCTACCGCCACAGGCAGACGCACTTCGAACAGAAGACCCACCAATGCACCGTGTGTGAAAAGAGGTTCTTCAGTGGTTATGCCTTGAGGTCGCACATGGCGAGGCACAGGGGCGAGAGACCGTATGTTTGCTCCATGTGCAACAAGAGCTTCTACAACCCAACGGATTTGAAGGTAAGGAGTATTGTATGTAGGGGTCGAACCACACACGCAGCGTATGATTCGCGGCACTTGTATATTCTAAATCTTTGATACGCCGCACATCTTGCGTTGTTCATAGAATTTTTAGCCGCGTAACTAGTGTGAACGGTGGGTAGAATTTTCTACGAAATGTAATATAGGCTCGTAACGCGTCGCGCATCACATGTTGCGTGTGGATCGACACAAAAAAAAAATGATCGTCTGTAAAGTCAGTTTACGGACTATAATTTTACGTGATAACGTCATTCATGATAGATGCGTATCAAGAGATGCTCTTTTTAACAAGCCGAACAACCGATCGAGTAGGCCGATAAAAAAAACCTAGGTCTATGAGGCCGATCGTGCCTCTCTATCGCTCGTTCCGCGCTCTCGCTTGCACGCTCGGCTCAGGCGGAACGTGACAATTATTCGTGCGTGCCGCCGGCGTTTATCGGTTTATAAGAGGTTATCACGTAAAAAAAATCTAAGAGTTTTGGACAACTTCCAAATATTTTATTAGCTAAGTATGAAAAAATTTGAAATTGATAAGTTTAGGCACTAAATAACCGAAGGAATTGAAGGAATTGATAAAGTTCCGCAGGGCATTTTCTCGAATTTTTCGTCCTCCTCCTCCTTCAATTTAAACGCGTCTTTAAACGCAGTCTTAGTATTCGTCGACAAATATTCAGGGAACCCAACGGTGAAGCGAATTATCAAGTTTCCCTTTGCTCTCAAAGGGCAAGCGGGCACCGGCAGTCCTTCATCCTCGATTATCTTTTCATAAGTTGGATGAATTACTTCATCTATCTTAATCCTCAAAACTCTCTCGTCCAATGTCTTCAATGTTATCGTTAGGCCACATAAAGCCTCCTCCAAAGACACTGAATGGATGTACAAAAGATCACTCAACCCTGACCTCACGTACGTGTCGTGCGGACGGTCTTCTGTTATGAACATTACGTCCGCCGGTATCCTAGTAGGTCCCTGATCGCCTTCTTCCTTGAACTTTATTTCAGTGTTAGGATATATCCCAGGCTTGATGGGAATAGATAGAACTTTCTCCCTCAGCTTCAGTTCAGAACATGTCTCGTCAGTGAAGACAAGACGCTGGATCTTCATCTTTTTCAGGCCGCCTGTGTAGACTTCTTCAAGAGACAAAGCGAGAGGTCGGACGATCGTCGCGTCCTTTTCTTTGTACCCTTTGCCTAAAGGTGAATCGAACATAGGCGGTGGGTTTTCATAGTAGTCTAATAAGTCGGCGTAAGGGTTAGCGGTGCCGAAGAATTCGTGGAAGGTTCGTAATGGTTCTCCGTGGTACGAGTAGGGTTGTATGTAGTTCTTAGGTCCAGGGACTCCTCTCTTGAGTCCTTCTTCTCCGTATTGGTCGTACACAGCTCGCCGTTTGTGGTCCACGAGTACTTCGTAAGCCTCTCCGATGAGGGCGAAGATCCTCTTCATGTTTTCGTCGTTGTCGTACCGCTCAGGGTTGTACTTGAGCGCGAGGCGGCGGTACGCCTTCTTCACCTCCAGTTGGCTGCAGTTGCGCTTGATGCCCAGTATTCCGTAGTAGTCGAAGCCCATTTTGTATAATAATGTTTGTGATTTGTATTGGTAAAGATTGTATAAAACGATATTTCAATTGACGGGCTTGTTTATGACATTGTCAATTATTTTGATGTTATTTATTTTTTATTTTAGTAATTCAAAAAAGAGTTTTCTATGATTTTAGTTTTCTTTTTAATTTTTTTTTGATTGTTGATTCCAAAGAACAACGCATGCCCGCGTTCGTGTGGGCGCCGAGAAAATCAAAGTACTTATGTATGATTCTTTCCTTCTATCTCTGGTTTTACTCATTTCGTAGATTGTCGAAAGGATGCAACTTATATATGCGGTGACGGTTTCGTGGCCGTTACCCGTGATATTTTAAAACATAAATTACGATGGGGCGGCAATTTGCCGGGGCTTTTTAAAGTACAAGTTATTTAAGTTATTAGGTTAGTTACCTGTTTTTTTTATTCGTTTGTTGAGTTTTTTTAGGTAAATTACACTTTAACCCTTTCACCACGACCGTCGATTTATCCGACATTTTCGTGCCCATTTCGCGAGCGTCGAATATTTCAAACAAAAATCACCGCTCGTATTGCAGGTATCCACATCCCTTTTTGATTGTAGGTATTTATTTTCGATTCACTATGCCTCGCGGTGGGAGCACGACAACTGATATAGTCTCGCTGTAAAAGGGTTAAAAATTCAGTCTGACGTCATATGTCCAGGTCCACTTCCGCCTCCACACAGGCGAGAAGCCGCTCAAGTGCTCGGAGTGCCACAAGACGTTCCGGCGCCACTCCACGCTGTGCCAGCACATGAAGAAGCACCGCGGCATCCGCAACCACGTGTGCAACGTCTGCAACAAGGGCTTCTACGAGGTGTCCAAGCTCAACGCACACATGAGAGTGCACACAGGTAATACCACAGAATAATTACTAATAGTCACGTACAGAAGTCTTACTCAGAAAAAAAATAAAAAATAAAATATCCAAGTAATGTGGTTAGCGCTATGGTTTAATTTAGCTCGCGTCAGTACTCCTCACCTCTTTGTTTGGATACCTGAACATCTATGGCAAGCCAATTTCATTCTTATTACTCTGAACAAACGATTCATGTAACTGAATTTCCCCCTCCGGAGAACCTTAACTATGTTTATTACAGATAAGCATAGTTAAGGTACTCTCATAAGGCGTAAGCTATTTTATTATGCCTGAAAAAAATGCGTTGTTGTGTACCAGGCGAGCGGCCGTTCGAGTGCCAGTTCTGCGAGCGCAAGTTCGCGCAGCAGTCGGCGCTGATCTATCACCGCCGCACGCACACCGGCGAGAAGCCCTACAGCTGCAAGCTGTGCAGCGCCAGGTTCACCACTTCCTCCGCGAGGAACAACCACATGATCACGCACACTGGCAACAAGAGGTTAGTACCTATAGCTCTACAACTTTTTTTTATTTTAGTTTTTGTGATGAGTAACCCGTGCTTGATAATAATAAGGTCTACAACTTTGGGTTCCGTGCCCAAATGGTAAAGACTTTGTTTGTCCGTCTGTCTGTCACCAGGCTGTATCTCATAAACCATGGTAGCTAGACGGTTAAATTTTTTACATATTATGTATTTCTGTGGCTGCTATAAAAATACTAAAAACAGAATAAAACAGTTTATTAAAGTTAATAATCAATACATCTAATAAAACAGTAGGAACCGCGTGTCTGTACATTTGATAAAATTAACAAAAAATGGTTGTGGGCGATAAAAAAAGAGTATCAGAACACAAAAAAGATTTTTTTGATTTTTTGTCTGTCTGTCTGTATGCTGCTAATCTTTAAAACTACTGAACAGATTTTTTACGCGGTTTTCACTAAAAGGTTAAGCCCATCCCTGAGCAACATAATAGCTTTGTTTTATTGAAATCTGTTGTCAGATAAAAAAGTTATCGTCATTTAAAGTTTGAAGATAAGTTTTCTATGGGCGACTTTATAGTTACATTAAATAACAACAGATGGCGCCTCAAGAAACTTTAAAACGCGCAATGGTTGTCTTTGTGGAAAAGTATAAATACAAGCTGATTGTTTAGCCCTGTACGTCCTAAATAGGCTTTTCTGGCACCGTTGCTTCGGCCTTTCCGGCTAAACATGGGTGTTGCAGCACCCCAAAATTTGCCATAGTCCCTGGCTCGCTCCTCAAACCTTGCCCGGTGAAGTAGGAAATGCCGTCCGAGGCAACCTATGTATGTCATCTAAAAAAAATTGCTCTGTACGTAAGACCTTTTGATTCTTTTTTGATTTGGTTAGTTACTGTTGTTGAATTCTTGAATTTGTTGATTTTATACTGGTATTTGGCTATACTTGGCTATGAAAATACGGACTTCTGATCTTGATTTGATGCTTTTTGGGTTGGTTAGTTAATATTTCGGATAATATTGTTGATTTATTTATAATTTGACACTTGGCTATGAAAATACGTACTTGTAATCTTGCTTTGTGGATTGGTTAGTTAATATTTCGGATATCTTCAAAAACTTCTTGGCTTTATAGATTTATTGAACTAAGTTTGACATTTGGATTGGTTAGGTGTTTCGGATATTATCTTTAAAAAATTCTTGAATACATAGATTTATTGAATTAAATATATATGTTAGTGTATTTTGTGCTTTGCTTTCAAAAATACTACGAAGAAAGTCAAATCTGTCTCAGAATATTAAACAAGCGAAAAGACAGCGGATGAGTAGATCCCAAGAATCCAATGACAAGAGACAGGCACGACTAAGTGTTAATCGAGAACGAAAATCATTGATTCGCGCCTCGGAGAGTTCCACTCAAAGGGAGTCTCGACTAAGTACTGATCGTGAACGTCATTCGCTATCTCGCGCCTCGGAGACTTTCACAGATAGGGAGTTACGTTTGACTGCTGACTTCGTCTGCGTACCTATATATTTATACACAAAGGTTATGATTATTATTGTAAGGGTTCATTATATCCATTCATAAGTTGTATGAAAGAGTAACTGATATCCGTACATCTATAGATCCTTATAAACTGTCACATTTGCAATATTAAAAGTATACCGCATCACAATAAAAAAATCGAACTGTAAATATACAGACTAATCTGACAACATTTTTAAATTTGTCATGTCATCAACAAGGGAGTGTAAGAAAACTGAATTTCACACGGACGGAGTCGCGGGCACCAAATACACATATTAAAGTATGTATTCATGAGCAAGATATATAAGGAGATACAGAATACTAAAAAGATTTTTAAGATTTTTGTCTGTATGTTAGTGTGTCTGTATGCACACTGTACACCCGAATGTCCGAAACTGCTGAACGGATTTTCACGCGGACGAAGTCGCGGGCACAGCTAGTTAATAATATTGTGAGCAGTATGATACAGTTCATAATTCATTGACAGTTTATAAACTATCGGTGTTTACAATCATATGTATTTTTATTTAATTTTTATTTTATTTATTTCGTAAAACTTACAGCCATTTTATATCTGTGTAGACAATAACAACAACAAATAGTTACAAAACTTAGCCATTAAAAATGTATGTATACACACCCATGCCAAATTACAGTTTTATAATATTACGCTGAGCAGAACCGCGGACAAACAGACCGACAGACAGACATGGTGAAACTGAACCATTATAGGGTTCCTTGTTCAGGGCTGGATTTAGGGGAGATCTCCACAAATAAGGGGTCCTCCCTCCTATAATACATTTCGAAAAAATATTTGAGAACATAATCACGTTTGGACAAAGTACTACAGGTAAAGGTAAAATAGCAGAAAAAAAATGTAAGGAAAAGTTGTTAACTAGTCGGAATTTCAAAGATTTTTTTTAAGTCTATTGTGGAAGTCCTCTTATTTCAGGAGATCTCCCCCCTAAATGCGGACCTGAACAAGAAACTCTTATAGTTTCGCCATGTCTCCACTTCTTTGTTGCCCCAAGCCCTCCATACCTCTAAATCCGGCCCTGTCGTTGTTTACAACGGAACTCAAAAAACGGCGTCCATTGCAGATTCTCGTGCCCAGTATGCCTTAAAGGCTGCACGTCCCGCACGGAGCTGCGCGTGCACTCGAGCAAGCACACGGGCGAGAAGCTGTTCGCGTGCGAGGTGTGCGAGCAGAGGTTCAGCTCGGCCTCGTACCTCGCGGTGCACAGGCGACACCACACCGGCGAACACAAGTACCACTGCGACGTCTGCGGGAAAGGTAGCTTCTCATTTTAGCGCATTTCCGGTTACATAAATATCCTTATTCGGTTTGACATTTGTAGAGAAAACGGGTGGTAAAATCCGCTCGCTGCAAATTCTTTGCGTGGCATTTTAGAAATGCTTGCGCTAATAATTCGTTGTATGGACTCTCGAGTCCCGCGTTCAAAAATGGGTCTCCTGAGACTATTTCTTCCAATGTATAATAATTTACTATTTTTCTATTTTGTGCAAAATTTATGCAGAATTATTACTGTCGTTACTTGTTAATATGCCTATGTTTTACTTTTAATTTTTTACATTAAAATAGTATTTAGGTAGTGTGTTTTCCTGAGCCCGGGCGCGATTTCTAACCATTTATTGATATGTATGTCAACGGCTAACCACGGACGTCGAAGACCCTGTGGTCTTTTGCCTCGATCGTTATAATCGTTGTACGGGATGTTATTTTATTTATTTATTTCAAATCCACAACTAACTTTATAAGATAATTCCTAAAGCGTTAGAGAGAAACATAATACGTTACAAAAAAAAAACCATAATAAGAACACAAATTAAACTAAACGAATCTACATACATAACTAATTACATGTAAAGCCACTGTTGAGGACTGTATAATTGAAACACCACTGGTTCTTGATTTCACTTTATTTTCTTCCTGATGATCTAACACTGGATTTTTCCTTTTGAACTGATCTCGATCTCGATCTCTCCGACTTAACTGACTGACTGACTTAACTGACTGAACAGGGCCGGGACTGGCCGCTTTTTATTACAAATTTTACGATTCGAACTATTGCGATACGCGTGAGTCGAACAGCCAATCAGAAGCTTAGACGTTTTATCTTCCTTCTCTTTCTCTATTACCCTATTGGTGAAAATGTAAGGCTTCTGATTGGTTGCTGACCCACGCGTCCTGATCAATTTCGTAGATCAATTCTCGCTGTCCGCTTCAGCCACCTTCGCGAATTCACTCAAAGAGCATGAAAATTTACCATGTTTTAAAAGAATTATACCTATCCTTTATTTTCGGTATGTATTATGTTATGACTCATATGCTAGCAAATAAATGTATGAATGTTAAAAAAAATCTATCAGTTTTTTATGTAAAAACAATTCTTTACAGGATACATCGAATCAAGTTCATATAAAAAGCACATTAAAACACACGAGATAAAAGCAGAAGACTCATCCAACTCGGAGAATAGTTCCGAAAACAAACCGGAAGCGGCACCAGCCATCAAGCTGCAGAGCCAGGCGGACGTTCAGGAACCGGAAGAGAAGGAGAGAGAAGAGCCGCCGGCGCAGAGCCAGAGTCCGCCGGAAGCTGTGCAGAAGAGATACAAGTGCGGCGTGTGTGTGAAGACGTATATGTATCTGCACAGCTTGAAAAAACACATGCTCACACATATACAGGTTATCATACTGATATTTAAACTTATTTTTCTTTATTGACGAAGTGTCTCAGTTTCGAGATTGGTCAAAAATGCTTTAAGTTAAAAAAACTTGAGAGGTGTCAAGGGACACCCGGATGGAACGAAGTAAAATATAAATAGGTCTAAATTACATTCAAACTCTTTTCTGCGTTCTAAAATCAAGTTTTTATTATCTTCATAAATTTGAATGAACAAAAAGTGTCGTTACAACTTTTGGTCTTAATTTTTTCCGTCTAGCTCCCTCTCGCAACGCGCGATAAGGAACTTGAAAAGAGGTGCACACGACATACACCTATATTTAAAAAAAAATCATCATCATTATTTTAGCCGCATAACGTCCACTGCAGGACATAGGCCTCTCCCAAGGATTTCCAAAATGACCGATCTATCCAGCGCTTTCCAGCGACTTCAGTCAGGTCGTCAGATCACCTTGTGGGTGGGTGTCCTACGCTTCGCTTGCCAGTACGTGGTCACCATTCGAGAACCTTTTTGCCCCTTCGGCCATCGGTTCGTCGCGCTATGTGTCCCACCCATTGCTATTTCAACGAACTAGTCCGCAGGGCTATGTCAGTGACTTTGGTTCTCCTACGAATTCCCTCATTTCTGATTCGATCACAGATCGAGAGAAACACTTTTAAAAAATACGTACTCCTTATATAAGTTCTGGCAATATTTTTTTTTTTAAATGCACTCCTTACATTGGTAACGCTATACGACTGATTTGGGACGGCAGATTTTTTTATAAGAGGAGGAGGAGAGAGGAGCTCTCTTCAACGGACAAAGCTTGTTTTCACCGTTAATACTAAATTGTTCAATCAAATTTACAGCAGCAACAACAGCAACATCAGCAGCAGCAACAACAACATCAGCAACAACAACATCAGCAACAACAACAACAAGTGCAACAAGTGCAAGTTCAGCAGCAGCATCAGCAACAGATCCAACAAGTGCAGCAAGTGCAGGTGCAGCAACAGCAGCAGCAGTTGCAGCAGCAGGCCGTGCTGCAAGTGGGCAGCGTGCAGCAGTTGGCGGTGCCCATACACGCGCAGCAGTTGCAGCAAGGCATCACAGTCTCCGGAGTGGTGAATCTTACTAAATTAATGCATACAGGAATAGGGAATATGCACGTATTTTTTTATTTGCTTAATAAATCCTTATTTACCACAGTAAACAAATGTGAAGTGAAAGTAATATGAGAAATTATAAAATATCTTAATCAGCGACGAACATGTGATACTTTTAAGTTTCAATTAGAAAGAGAAGTCCGATATGGACTGGTGACGTCAAGTCTATATCCGGGTCCATGCCCGCGCGCCGAAGTCAGACGGCAAAATCAAATATATCCACCCCTCCCATGCTACCGATACGGAATGGGGGCGGTGTCTGGTTACTTATGAAGAAGTATAAAAGTTGTTAGGTACTCAAAAATCTACAATCGCATCTCAGTCTGAATCTTAACTCACCATTACTGTCAACACTATCAACGATCCGGTATTGATGAAAGCAAGTATATATCCAGCATCCAGTAGATAGCTCATAGAAGGATTTTATCCACCGAGGTGGGTCAAGCTCGAGGCTCGAACACCCAAGTATATTTTTCGACGTATTTTATATAAACTTAATTGTTTGTTTTTTTTTTTCAAAGGGTCCTCCGCACACGTACCCTGTGATATCATCGGTCCAGTCACTACAGTTACAGCAAACACAGCAACAAGTGAATACGGTAATTCCTACTTTTCTATATCTTTGGTTGAGCAAAATCTCATTTAATATTTACTAGGCAAATAATTCATCTTTTTGTCAAAAAATCTTTTTACAAAAAAGAAATAGATCCCTCATATTAACTTTGCGAATACTTTATAATCACGTCCACCCAATCCTGTTGCTAAAGAATCTTTGTCCGGCATGGTACCAAAAACGCTGGCTGCGATTTTATAAGTAGAAATGCTAATTCATTGAAAAAAATAATAATAAAAATTGTGTTCCAGCAACAGCAGCCGCAGCAACTTCAAGTTCAGACCATACAAATTCATCCGCAACATCAACCTATACAAATTCATGTAAGTAAACAAATAAAATGATGATAATATTGAAAGTCACCCCTCAACCTTACCCCACACCCCTCTTGTTGTAAGGGAGGTTTAAATAAAAAATAACTTCGACGACCTCCGTAGCGTAATGGTCAACACGCTAGACCGCCAACCTGGAGGTTCTGGATTCGATCCTCAGCCAGGTCAAGTTGAAAAATGCCCTTTTTCAAATTGTCCTGGGTCTTGGGTGTTTATCTACGTGGGGCGCACTATAAGTTTCCGGAATGAATATGAAAAAATACTATTAAAGGTACAAAATTAATTTATTGTTTTTCAAAATAATCTCCCTTGGCGTCTATGCACTTTTTCATTCGATGAAACCAGTTTTGAAAACTTTTGTGCCACTCCTCTGTGGTGACCTCTGAAACGTGTTTTTCATACTCCTCGACAGCCTCTTCTGGTGATGAAAATCGTTGACCGCGTAATTGGTTCTTAATTTTTGGGAACAGAAAAAAGTCACAAGGTGCCAGGTCGGGACTGTATGCAGGATGACTCATGAGTTCTACATTTTTCGCCTTCAAAAAGTCGTTTGTCTGTCTGGCCGTGTGAGAACTAGCATTGTCGTGGTGCAGGATGATACGGCGTTTACGGTTATTTTTACGGAGTTCGTCAATAACTTCCGGCAAACAAATGGTCGTGTACCAGTCACTATTCACTGTACGACGATTCTCTAAAGCAACAGTAGCCACGTGTCCAGTTTTATTAAAAAAAGAAGCAATCATTCGCTTAGATGCACTTTTCACGCGCCCCACTTTGGTTGGTTTCGGCTCATCTTGAAAGACCCATACGCTCGATTGCTGCTTTGTTTTGGGATCGTAGCAATAAATCCATGTTTCGTCACCTGTTACTATGTCCCACACCAAATTTGACGCACCTTCGTTGAATCTGGTAAGCATGGCACTGCACCAAGTGACGCGGTCCGTTTTTTGAGCCTCGGTCAAGTTGTGTGGGATCCACCGCGAGCACAGCTTTCTCACACCCAAATGTTTGTGTAGGATTAATTGTATTTGACTCATGCCTATTTCTAAGGATGCACGAATTTCATGGTAGGTCACATGCCTGTCTGTTTCAATCATACGGCGCACAGCATCGATGTTTTTGTTGGTCACAGCGGTGGACGGCCGACCATCGCGAGATTCGTCACTGAGATTGATACGACCACGCTTGAATTCTGCAAACCAGCTATAAACAGTTGTCTTGCATGGTGCTTCATTGCCAAAAGCTGTTTCAAGCCGAGCGATGCTCTGTTGAGCTGTCAAATTACACTTAAAATCGTAGAAAATCATACTACGAAAATTTTCCCGAGTTAAATCCATGTTGATGCAGACACACAATTTTTTTAATGGCGCCACAAGGTAAAAACAAAAGACAGTCAGATGAAACAAACTGCATTCTACAGCCAAAGAGTACTATTTTCAAATGTTGCAATAAATTTTTAAATAAGTATTGTTTATGTAAGTGGCCAGTTCCGGAAACTTATAGTGCGCCCTATGTATATATGTATTTATCATAAAAATGAAGTATCGTTGGGTTAGTATCTCATAACACAAGCTTTTAAGATTACTTTGGGGCTGACTCAATCTGTGTGATTTGTCCCTATATAAGTATTTATTTATTTAAGTGCGTGCGGGTCGAACTCGCGCATGAAGGGTTCCGTACCATTATCGATAAAAAACACGTTTGTTGTATGGAATTCTCATTTAAATATTTATTTTATTCTGTTTTTAATATTGTTTGTTATAGCGGCAACAGAAATAAACCATCTGTAAAAATTTCAACTGTCTAGCTACTTCGGTTTATGAAATACAGCCTAATGACAGACAGACGGACAGCGGAGTCTTAGTAATAGGGTCCCGTTTTTACTCTTTGGGTTCGGAACCCTAAAAATAGAAAGTAACGGTTGAAATGTTGCAGGCGGTGGGCGTGCAACAGGTCCAGCAGCAGCAGCTGCACGTGGCCACCTCCTCGTGTCAGACCATGCTGCCCAACATCTTACAGGTAAGCAAAGTTAAATATAGAGTCAGCTGAAAATTGAACGAACTTATTGAAATCATTTGAGTTTTACTCGAAGTAATAGGACAAGCTAGCGAAATTCTATTAGGCTTGGAGAATCCGGTGTTTATATTCGACGATTATTGAAGTACAATGCGACACAAATAAGTTGAACAAAAATGGCGGACTTCAAAGCATTTTTGTACAAATTCCCGGCACGTAGGTTGAACCACAATGGCGGTTATCAGCGCAGGTACAAATAATGCGCCGACGACCGCCATTTTGATTTCATTTACGTGTCGGGAATTTGTACAAAAATGCATTGAAGTCCGCTTTTTTGTTCAACTTATTTGTGTTGGATTTGTACTTACTTTTGTATTAAAAAAATAAGTAATAAAACGATCTTTTAGTAGGCTGATACATATATATTCTGTAAGAACCCCTCATTATCATGTCATGAAGATTTAACAACCGTCTGCTAAGCCTATTTCAGTTAAAATCATCTATCCCTTTCATTCTTTTCAATATTTGTCACGTTAAGAACGAGACGAACATATTTTAACTAAAAGAGGTTTAGCAAATATTAAGTAATTTTTATGAATACGGGAGTAAGTTTTCAGACATATGAAAGATCCCTTTTTTTTCTCTTTTATTTGAAGTACCCATAATTTATTTGTTTAGGTATTTAAAAGAACGTAAACAATCTTGACATGACTTTAGGGAAATATACACTTTATAAATCAATACCTTCACAAATTACAATTTTTTTTATTTTATAAATTACCTAAATTATTTGTAATTTTCAAAGGTAAGATTTATAAAGTGAATATTTCAATAAAAAGACAAGTCAAGATTGTTCACATTCTTTTAAATGCCTAAACAAATAGTTAGAGTTGGCAACCCTAATAGGGTATCACACCCATTTTTAAAAAGTGTCTAAATTAGATCAAATCTCGATAATAAACCACTTTAAATACCCAACATTTTTATTTATTCGATAAGTGCCATAAAAATGCAAATTTTACATTTTGAAATGAAAGAAATTTTTCAAAAGAAATGCGCCAGTGTATTTTGACAGTTAACACTTTTTACTTGACACAGGCGCATGACGTAATAGCATGCATGGCGTCTACTATTTTGTGTTTAACCTTTTGAGTGTGGCTATACCGGATTCCGGTATAAATCAATTGTTTTACTATTGTGTCTGGTTTTTGCAACACACAAGAGGTTAAAAACGTATTGTGAAAATCGAAAACTTAGAATTGGTTTATAAAATTTATTTTGGTATTTAATGAAATAAAACTAAAATTTTCCGATTGATTTTAGCGTAAGAATGTATTTTTAAGATTTTTTCTCATCATCACCATTATCATCATATCAGCCATAGGAAGTCCACTGTTGGACATAGGCCTCCCCCAAGGATTTCCAAAACGATCGATCGGAAGCGGCCTGCATCCAGCGCCTCCCAGCAACCTTGCTCAGGTCATCTGACCATCTAGTAAGTGGCTGCAATTCGAGAACCTTTCTGCCCCATCGGCCATCGGTTCTTCATCGGTTCAGATTTTTTTCTTACATAGAATAAAATACCCAATTGCAACCGCCATTAATTTCCATCGATTTCCACGTGGCAGCTGCAGCCGGGTACGGTGGCGGTGTCGGGGCTGGGCGGCGCGGAGCTGGGCGGCGGCGTGGCGCACCGCATCATCCTGCAGCCGCAGCAGCCGCCGCACCCCGCCGTCTACACCATCCACCACTGACCGCCGCGATGAACTTTGAAAGCTCGATGACACAACTTCGAAAGCTCGGTGACACAACTTCGAAAGCTCGGTGACACAACGTCGAAAGCTCGGTGACACAACGTCGAAAGCTCGGTGATACAACTTCGAAAGGTCGGTGACACTTCTTCGAAAGCTTGGTGTCACAACTTCGATAGCTCGGTGACACAACTCTGAAAGCTCAGTGACATAACTTCGAAAGCTCTGTGACACAACGTCGAAAGCTCGGCGACAACGTCGAAAGCTCGGGGACACAACTTCGAAAGCTCAGTGACACAACTTCGAAATCTCAGACACTTTGAAAGCTCGGAGACACAACGTCGAAAGCTCGGTGACACAACTTCGAAAGCTCGGTGACACAGCTTTTTGAACCTAAGTGCTGTTGATAGGATCGGATCAACCCTATCCGGAGCAATGCGATTCTCAGGGGACCTTTCCTTTACCCTTTTCTTAATTTTTAAAATACCATGTTTTTTATTACTAAAGTCGAATCAGTCTGATCGAATCCGAATTTCGTATATAAAATTATACAAATCTAAAAAATCGTTCGAAGAGTGTCGTGCGTCCACGAGGCCCCTGGTCTATGCGGGTCCCCTAGGCAGTTGACTAATCCGCCTTATAGATAATCCGGCCCTGGTTGTTACAAGCTTGAATCACCTGATTATCTAAAATAAGAAGATTCTGTGTTTTGGACGGCACGTATAAACTGTGCGTCGCGAACGCCATTCGCTCAAATCTATTCAAGATTCTGGTCTACGGTCTACCCTTTGGGTTACGGCAGTCACTGTGTAAAAACCAATAACCTCGTCAAATTACCTAAGTCAGGTAGAGGACCCCGGGCTCTGGAGTTACCGCTGAGGATGCAACCGGGAATGCGCTCGGATGATGATGAGTGTTGTTGCGGGAATTAAGTTATTAATTTGAACTAAACATTGCCTGAAGTTCTCTAACGAGAAGAAGTGCCTATGAAAGCCTTGATTCTGAATTTAATTTTTGAGAGAAAAAGCGAGGAAGACTTGCGCTGGATTATCTGAATGTTGCTGGTTACACACGTGATTGTGTTGTTTGATGATGAATACCGGTCGATGATAAAGTCATATTTTAGAAAAAAGAATAACTTTTGCTGTCGTTCGTTTTCACTTTGGAACGCACAACACTGGATATCGTCAGCTCTGACGATAGTGTTGTGTAGTCAGAGACACAGTTTGAAAGCGTTTTATAAAAATGTATGGATCTGCCAGTCCCACGATATCGCGTTGTTCTCGTTATCGCCTAATGTTAAAACGCTCAATGAGCGATTTCATATTAGGCGTTGGGGAATCGGATATATATATTTTTTAAAGTAGTTTGAAATTCGCTTATATGATTTATCTACAGGCTAACTGGTAAATCACGTGTCATACTTAAGTACATGTTATAAACCATGATCAAACGTAACGTTATAAAATATAAAACAAACAAAATACTTATTAATAACAAAGAAAATTTTAATAAAATAATGCACGTGCGTACTCATTAATTACAAAGAAAAATGTTTGGAAATCGCGCGCTCGCTACGCGCTTGGTACCTGCCTACGTAACTCGGCTCGTTTTTATTACCACTTATCATCGCACGCAGCGCAAGATTCCACACTTCTTGTTTCTATTAGATAATTTGGTCAACTTTTAAGCGCTCATGTTTTATATATATTTGTAACGAGAATCGAGTATTGAGTGCCCTCTTTCAATATGTAACGTGATTTACCAGTCAACCCGTATTATGATATTGATAGAGTATTGATCAAATATTAAGCCATGTGTTCGTGATTTACGTAACTTTACATAATAGCTAAATAATAATTTAGAATAGTATAGATTTTTTAATCAAGTGTAAGAAATAGACAATATTGTGTTATTGATAATAATACTTCAAAGTTTTATTTTTGTTTGTTTCTGTTGTATATTTTTATAAAAGAAAGCAATACATACTTACATATAAACTTGTATTTCATTTGAATAAAACACCAGAATAAATAAAATTGTCAATTATATTTTACAAAGTTAACGCGACTTCTACATTATATAATACTAAATTAAATTATTATTGGTCATCAATATTATTACCAATAAATGCAATTCATTAAAACAAATCAGAGTAAATTCAATGAACAGTTCTTGACATGTATGACGCACCATATTTTTTGGCACACTTATCTATTTACAATGAGTTTGTGTCAATTCTGCGATTAATTGTCTAAACAACAAAAATATTATAACGCTGACCTCACATTGACTAACATTTTATGTCAAATTTTTTATACATTACTCTTCGTCATGTTATTAAAATCAAACACAAATTGTTTGCCAATGTACACCTAGACTACTAGAATATTTTATGGAGCGCACATATTGGTGGGAACAATGCAAAAATTCGTAATTTACCTAAATTATAGCACACTCGCGTATCATTTTGTTTAAAGGTCCCGCCCGTCTCCTTATGACATACCTCAAATTCTATAAAGCAGGCTTTAGGCTTGCGCTTGAGCGATGCTGAAACCAGAATTAAGAATGAGTAGCCGCTCCAATGTTTAGATAATTACGTCACAGAAGATCCAATATTTTAGACTGTTGGCGTACCAGACGCGCAAGAGTTGACTTACAAATAATCAGCACTTAAAATAACCTTAAATTAATAAGTAAATTAAAACCTAAGCATCATACTACTCATCAAACAAATGATACACGAAACCATCTACGGCTAGAAGAAGAAAATCGATTGATTTACACCAATAATAACGAACATTCATGAGAAATATATTAAAATTATGACGTAACTTAAAATATCGCAGCAAGCAATAAATCATAAACCATTCATTAAGTTTTTGGTTCTTTCAGACCTAGCTTAGCCTTATTTAGCCAACTTTAAGGTAAAAAGGTTTTGTTAACGTAGAATTCTGCCCCAGTAGCACGGTACCATTTATGAACCTAGATAAAGTTTATATCGCGCAACGAACTTATTCCATCCCATTTTTAGTACTCTATAAACACTGTCGCCAGTGCCATGCTACGGGGGCTGGGGACAAATTGATAAGTCAGGATATTAAAATCGAAATCATCGCACAAAACACATTACGACATCTACAACAAGGCCACAAGTTTACAAATCATCATAATTTCAGTCGCGGGACGTCTACAGCTGGATATAGGCCTCCCCAAGATTACAAATGGTGGGTGTAAGTTTCATTCAGTCAAATAGTGGTACACATTACAACATGTATATCTCTTTCAGGGTAAACAAGGTCCAGTCAGACTCAAAGCCATGTTGAGATGATAAAAAGTGGTATCATAACTAGTCAAATAATGAGTTCACAGCATAAAACAATTTTCTATAATAAACTTGGACAAGTTTTGGTCAAATCTGAAAAACCACTTTTTGGGTCACCCATAACCCTATAATCGTTTTTTTTTATCAGTCGTTCACTAATATTATAATATTTCATAAAAAATCAGCACCTTTAATATAAGTGTTTTATCTCAAAATGTAAAGAATATGTAACAGTATATTTTTAGATATATTTTCTTTAACAGATTGCAGTCAATTTTAATACTACTTTAAAACAAAATTATAGTTCGGAAAAGATTTTAACACTCCGTTATTAAAACTGAGTGTAGACACTGCAGTGCTGATATATCGGTGGAATCTCTGGACACAGTGAACTTGAGTTGATATTGAGAGCTTTAGAAAGCTGGTGTCTTAGGCGCTGGACACACAGAAAAGACGTAAGACATGGACGGGGCGCAGACATATGTCTGCTCCGCGTCTGTTTCATACAAAATGTATATAAGCGTCGCAAAGCAGAACACAGAAAAGACGGGGAACCGACAGGGCGCAGACATGGCGCTTACGCGTCTGTGCTCTATGGTAGAACACTCAGAACGGACGGGGGGCCGTCGCGAGCGGACGAAGGGGGTTGTGAGCGGGTGTGCGGGGACTCGAGCGTCGCGGTGTTGCCATATGTACGGATTTGTTTGTATGTAACTTCCGTGCCTCGTCTTTTCTATCTGTTTTAAAAAGTCGCGACGGCGCCCCGTCCTTGTCCCGTCCGTGCCCCGTCTGCGTCTTACGTCTTTTCTATGTGTCCAGCGCCTTAGCTTTACATTGGATCATAACGAATTTTAATACCATTTCGAAATGAGTAGACAGTATCTCGACATGATTAAGACTCGTCTAATCTCCTTGGATAGGCAGCGAACCCCGGGCTCTAAAGCTTTACTACTGAGATGCTACCGGGAAAATACGCTTGGATGATGATGATAACGAGTATCAATACAATTTCGAAATGAGTAGACATTATCTAAGAGCGTACGCTACGTTAAGCGGGATTACGCGAACGGGTTCAGTCTATCTCTATCACAAACTCTACGCACGACAGAGACACGGCAACACGCCTCGGATTCTGCTATCTCGTTCGCACGTGGAGTTTGTGAGAGAGATAAAACCAGTCGCGTGCGCCCGCTTAACGTAACGGACGCACTAAAACGTTAGAATTAAGTTATTACCGAGACTAGACACTCTGTGCAGTGCTGTATGTATCAGTAGAGTCTTCAGGCACGTACCGGATGTAAGCAGAGTTGGAAGCCAGACCTGCAGGCAACTTCATGTCCCGGAAGTAGCGATGTCTGCGGGCTTCCTTAGCCGATATACGCTTCACTGGATCATAGACTAGCATCTTTTGGAGGAGGTCCATACCAACTTCGTCGAGGTTTTGTACCTGGAGATTAAGTTACATTGTGTATATGTGAATTCACATACAATATACAAGTAAATCAGTAATTTCCAACCTAAGACACGCCGACAACCAACAACTGATCCATTGTAAATTTTAATAGTGTCGGCATGCAAAAGCTAAATAATAAAAAATACAAGTAAAACACGTCTTTTTCCCTAATACATGAATTTTTCGGAGCCCAGTGCTGCCCCCATTTGAAATAAATTATTTAAAAGAAAACAGAGCTATATCATTTAAAAATTTGTCTTGACCAAGCCCTAGATAACCCTTCAAACTATTTTATGAACTACTGTTATGTTACGTAAATTCCTTATTGTACAAAAAGGACACAACACGAATGCAAAAGAAAAAATACAAAGGCGGACTTATCCCTTTTAGGGATCTAAGTATAATTAATCCAAAATTTACATTAACCTCTCAAAATGGTGGTGTTACTGCAAACTCAATTTACCAATTGTTTTTTTTTATGTGAACCCAAAGTACTCCCAATTTAAGCTTATTTCTTTGACCAACTTCTACAATCTGCCTGACAGGAGAACAAAACACGGTGTTAATTTACTTAAGATTTTCATAAGCATACTTCTATGCTAGCCCTTGGCATATGACACTTCATATAAGCGGAGTATCATTTATGCCTACTACTAGTACAAACGAAACTACACATCTGTGCACACGTCAATGTGTGTTTGCCAGCCAACACACTCGCCAAGGTGAGAACGAGGGAGAGGTGCGAGGACGGAAAACGGGGACGCATAAATACTTATATTATTTCTGTGCCCTTAGGCAAATTTTGCAAAAAAAAAAAGATATTACAAAGAATACTAACGTGATTGTGAAGGTTGAATGTGTTCCAATTGGGGAATGTGGGCTTGTAGTCCGGCAGCGACGACACGCCGGGCCAGATCTCCTCCGTAGGTGTGCGCAGCATTCTGTAAAACAACATACATACAAATTATCGTGATTGTTTCCCTTGGGGCTAGACAGAAACTATGGATCTTCACTTGCTATGATCTTGCTATGATCTTGCTATGATCCTTGCAAACTTCTTTCGCTTCGTTAACACTCTTTTCATTTATGCTCTCTGGTTTTGGGTATTCTTTACTTCCTTTTTTTAAGAACTTCTGCAATTTGGTCGCAGATCGTTTCACAAAACTATAAAATAAAACATAAACAACCAATTTGTTTTTGTCAATTATACTAGGGTCACATCCGACTACATCTTTGTCATGGCTGAGGCTAACCATTATAAATTCAATTAAATTCTGTGGGCAAACTAATTTGGTCAGCAATTTTTTTTACTAGGCTGATTGTTTTAATGCGAGATAAATTTCAACAAACCTCATTTACAGATCATATCTATGATATCATAGAAGTCTAATGATTTTTATTTTATTTTATTTCTTTATTTCTCGCTTACAAATTGTTAGTAACAAGTTAGTAATTGAATTGAATGTCAGCTGCTACATAAACTTATAAGTTAATTAAGTATTAATTTCAGGAAAATTCTATTACATTTTTGTTTTCTGATACATTTAAACATTTCAATTATCTCAATATTAGTAATGTCAAAAAAATAATAATATAAATATGTAGTATAAATGTCAGTATAATAATTGATGAACGGCTTGAGAATTCTTTAAAACTAGTTTTGTAATTTGTCTTCTAAGTATTCTTCAACCGAATAGTAACCTTTTGTCAATAACAAAGTTTTAAGATTTTTATGAAATGTTTTGTCATTATGTTCTAATTGTAATGATTTCGGTAGTTTATTATATATTTTGATTGCACTCACATATGGTCCGTTATTGTATATGTCTAGGTTTTTTCTCTATGGCAGTGCCAGTCTATATTTATGTCGCGTGTTTAAGTTGTGTGTGTCTTTAATTTGTCTAAATATGTGTTTATTTTTCTCACAAATGTGCATATGTCAAGGATATAAATTGATGGTAAAGTTAAGATTTTTGGTTTTATGAAATACGCCTTGCAACTATGTCTGTACGGTAGGTTGCACAGTATACGCAAGCGCTTTTTTTGCATGAGGAGAAGGTCGTGCGCGTGTACACTGTTGCCCCAAAGCATAACACCGTATTTTAGCCAGGAGTACGCGTAGGCATAATACGCGGTTAGGGCAGTTTCATAGTTTGTGCTTACTTTCAGAATGCTTAGTACATATACAAATTTTGATAATTTATTTTTGATGCTTGTCACATGTTTTTCCCAGTCAATATATGAATCTATCGTTATGCCTAGTAGTTTGAAATTATTTACTTCTGTGATTTCTTGGTTTTCGAAAGACAATTTTAAAGAGAGCGCTTTTTTTTGCCATGGGTGAAATTGAATTATTTTAGTTTTTCTCATATTTATTTCAAAATTTTTTTTTTTAGCCAGGATTTTAGTTTCTTAATGCTATCTAATAGGGTCGCGTTAGCCTCAGTTGATGTGTTATAGAGTTGAAAGCTAGTAATAAGATGAACCTGACCAACCTGAAGATGCGGAAGAGCTGGTCAATCTCCGAGTCTCCCTGGAACAGTGGTTTCTTGGACGACATCTCGGAGAATATGCAGCCCACAGACCAGATGTCTATTGGGCATGAATACCTGCAATTCAAAGTCAAAAAATATCAGTCTAATTATTAAACATAGACTAAAGTTTCAGCTTGGTACCATTATGCGCCCAAGTGAAGATGATATTGATGGATGATTAAGTGGTGTATTGGTAGATGTTACCATAATTAAGGTTTTAACTTAGTAAAAAAGTTATTCCATGTTTTATTATAAGAAGACGATATAAAACTACTTACTACTTTAATGAATGAATAAATGAAAATAAAAAAGTTATTCCATGTTTTATAATAAGAAGACGATAGAAAACTACTAACTACTTAAATTAATGAATAAATGAAAAACTCTTTATTGCACCAATATAAATAAATTACATAAAAAAGAAGTTTTACAATTACTACTTTACTACACTCTCAGGACATTATGTATTAAATATTTGCCTTGAGGAAAGTCTTAAAAGGTCTTAGATTAAAATTTATGTTTGTGTTTCCTGCTGCAAGATCAAAAGGGAAGACCATTATGTCATCCCTTTTGCAGCAAGCAGTGGTCATCTTACTAATGATGATCATATGTGTTAAGTAGGACAGATTCCATACCTCTGACTTCCTAGCAGCACCTCCGGAGCCCTGTACCAGAGAGTCACCACCTCGTGCGTGTACACTCGCACGGGCACGCCAAACGCACGCCCGAGACCAAAGTCGGCTACCTGCAATCATTATTTTTAAGTATTACTAGCTGGGCGTCACTAACATTTTATTTTAGCGTCGTTACTCCCTAAATACCGAATTTCCGAGATCTTCATTATACACATATACATATATATAAAAGAATGGGGAAGGGATGAAAATTTTAAAAACACCTGAACTTTTTCTAGTGTAAGGAATAACATTCCTTTTTATCGTAAATAAATTTCAGATTTTTGGTCCAGTCAATTAATTATAAAAAATAAAAATATTTTTAATCACAATTTCGTTTTTAATCATTATTCATCTTAACGCCGCCATTTCTTTTGCCTATTCTCATCTGACGTATAAAAAAATATATTTCGTGACTTTTTACAACTTTACTGCCACTGTCATAAGACAGTTGACAGCTTAACTATCATTTAACTGCCACAGTTGTCAAAATAATGTCCCTATTTTACCGCAATGGCAGTTCAGTTGTCAACTGTCATATGACATCATCTTTTTCACACGTTAGACGGGACGGGCAAAAGAAATGGCGGGGTTAAGCTGATTGGTGAACGAAATTGCGATTAAAAATATTTTTATTTTTTATAATTAATTGACTAAACCAAAAAATCTGATATTTATTTACGATAAAGAAGATATTAAGAAGAGTGTTATTCCTAAAAACAAAAAAGTTTCAGGCGTTTTTAAAATTTTCATCCTTTCTCCATTACTTGTTTAAAGTATAAGATAAGTTCAGCAACTTCTCTTTCTCTTCCTTCTCTTCCAGTGAATTTCGTAAGCGGCGACTTAATGAATAAGCTCAAACAATCGCGCAACATTTGTATTCCATACATTGGTTACGTCGAGTTGGCTTAAATCATAGTCAAATCATTTTATTAATTCTATCTTTGAATTATCTTCGGCATCACTGAGTAACACTGATATGAATATCATCTAAGTAAAAGAAACAGTGGAAAGCTGAATTCAAAGCTTAGAATGCAATTGGGACCATGCTAACATAAGCCCATAATCCTGAACTCTTCATTATATTGGCGCTTTGAGTTCAGTGTGATTCTTAGCAAAGGCCACTGCAACCAGTGACTAAGGATCCTGCTCCGCTTTTCTTGATTTACACAAGAAGATATCAGTACCTTAATGATTCCAGTCTTATCAATGAGCAAGTTTTGTGGCTTTAGGTCACGATGCAGGATGCGTCGCTGGTGGCAGTACAGGATTGCACTGTTGATCTGGTACAAGTAGCTCTTTACTATTGCTGGATCCATAAACTGTAAAAAAAAAAATACTATGTTACTATGTGAAGTCTTGTGCCCTACATACACAACAGAATTTAATGTGCAACACACAAGCTGCTTCGTCATTGGAGACGTAATATCTCCTGCTATTACTTGAAGGATGCTGTTAGAACTAGCCCATACTCTAAACAACAATGAGGCTGCAGCTCTGTGCCTTACAGCAAAGTAGTCATTGGCACTATGTGCCAAAGCAAACATATTTGATGCACTGCAAAAAACTGGGTAGCCCATCAACATCCTAAAACCATTGTTATATTTAATGCAAAGTGCGTTAGCGTTTTAAAATGTATAGTAGGTCCACAGACTGCAAGTGATAAAGGATTGACAATATCATTCATTATATACCAGGCCGTGACTAATGGTATAAGTTTTTCATACCACTAACATTTTTTTAATAGAATTGGCTGTTGACCATAGCTGCAGCATGTCATCTGCATAACTGATGTTGAACATCTCATTCACAACTTTAGGTCTTGGCAGGCCAGGTGCACTCCACAGTTTAAGTATGAAGCTAAGCCACCTGAGGCCAATAAACGTGACTTATTCACATTAAACATAGGATTTACTTCTAGAGAAAGGGATGTGCAGATGTAAAATACCTTTTGGCTTGTGTTGCTTGTTGTTGTAATTTGTGCGGCATGCAAACTAATTAAGACTTTAGTAAGCTGTAACTGGGTTTTATTTTGCAAATCTTTCATCTAAGGTTATCTGGCAAGACTTTTACTGTCTTGGCTCATGTTAAAAATTCTACTATTTGTATTAATAAAAGAACATAGAGAATCTTTGCAACTTCTGTTAAATTACATTAGAAAATCTTTAGAAATAAATTGGATCTTCTTTATCTTAGCGCATTATCGGTTGCATATTCAACCGTGCTGCTTCAAAGCCAGGACTGTGCTCTCCTGCTTTTGCTTCTTCAAATACAATAGGAGCTCAGTGGTCTGGTGGGAGTGCACATTACTAAGGCTTTCACAAGTAAAGCAATACTGCTAGAGAAAGTATGCATGGTCTGCACTTGGATGGGTGACCATAAGTAGCATATAAAATTCTCAAACTCTTCCATGCTTCGGAAAGTAAGTAATAAGTTGTTGGTATCAGCTGTCTTTATTGTATAGCAGTTGTTAAGATATGTCAGTTGCCCTAAGGCATGTCTTAAAATCTGACACCAGTCCAACACATGAAAAACAAACAAACAATAGGCAAGTCAACTCAAAGGTCACCCAAGAATGTCGAAGGCCATGCAAAATTAAGAATAAATAGCTTAAACCTTTTCAAAAGATGGTCAGATGATTTCAAAAAAATCACTTGACCTCTATGGACAAGACTAACACATACATAGGGGACATAGAAAGATGTAATCTGTTAGGGGAAGCCTATGCATCTACAAGATGCACCGATTTCGATGAATAAGAGAGAATTAAAAATGTATATTATAATGTATATAGAAGTACAGCCCCGGGACATTCAAAAGTAGATTGAATGGGTATCTTTTGGATAGGCATGCTTCATCCTAGTCTTCATCGTCGCTTTCCATCAGGTGAGATTGAGGACAAATGCCTTAACCAATAAATTGTAAAAAAAAAAAAAAAAAAACTGTTATGTCGTAAGAATCAGTGTTTAGGCTAATAAATAAATAAAAAAAGGAACCTACGACTGGACACCTGCCTGTCTTGTGACAGACTCAACACTGCCTGTAATAGTCATCTGCTAGAAGTTGCTTTGTTATAATGTTGCAAAAAATCATACAAGCAAAGTACTCAACAGATAAGTGGTGGTAAAATACTTACTTTCCCGGATCCCAGGGAGTCCATGTATTTCTTGAGGTCCATAGAGAGGAACTCGAAAATAAGGTAAAGTCGAGACTCTTCCATGAGAACATCTTCCAATTTCACTATATTAGGATGGTTTAACTCCTTCAGGAGGGAAATCTCTCTGAAATTGCATTGATTTTGTTATTGACAGAAAAAATTAGGTTATAATATTATTATCTGCTGTGCTCATTTGGAGCGTTTCAAGCATTTATTCTATGTAAAGTAAGGTTGCGAATACGTTAAAATTATAGCCGCTACGCGATTAGTGACAAATAACATGTAAATATTACCTGATAGCCGTAGACGGTATCCCTTCATCTTCAGACTCCAAACGAATTTTTTTCATAGCCACAAACTGGCCGGTTATTTTGTTTTTCCCCTTGTACACAACACCATAAGTACCTTCACCAATCTTCTCAATTTTCAGAAAATCATCCATTTTGCAATGCGGAATTTTGCTAGTTTAGACAAAAAGCGGCGGAGTCAGATGCGTCCACACGAAGTAACCGCGTGCCGATGAATCAAATCTTTGGATTTCTAGCAATTCATGGATAGGATGAAAACTTGCACTTTTTTCTCATGTAATAGAAATGTAGAATCAAGTGAAATCACTATCTATTACGGTAAAAACAATGGTAAATAATTATTTTAATAACGTCCGTTTTTTTGCATAGCGTAACGACTTTCAAACGAAAACTTTTTAAAATATCCAAGCTGTCACTGTCAGTCAACTGTCAAAGTAATTATTTTTTTTTAATTTTACGGTTGACGATTCCAGCATTTAAAGCTTCTTATTGTGCTCGATTCTATTCTAAGATACGTCACTATTGTATTGCGTCAGTATATTTAATCTATGGTGTTATCTTATCAGGAATTCAGGGTTGTCAACAAATGTCAAGCAATGTCAAGATTGTCAATGTTTTATGTGGTTTGGACAAGGATAAATAGAATCCTACTTAGTTTGTGCTTAGGAAAAAAGATCTAAGAATTTAAGAAAAACTTTAATATTTTACGTAAAATGGTTTTAAAAGCTCACACAGTTAAGCTTACGAGTGGCTATGTAATGCCTGTTGTAGGCCTAGGTACATATGCTGTAAGTTTTATGATATCAACCTATGATTTCCATTTAGTTTTTCAATAGTAATACTGATTTGAAATATTTTCTTAAATTTTCAGCGTAAAGCAGAAACAGGACAGTTCAGGCAAGCAGTAGAATGGGGTATAGAGGCAGGATATCGCCACATAGATACTGCATCCATTTATCGCAATGAAGAGGAGGTTGGGGAAGGAATCGCTAATAAAATTAAGGAGGGTCTTGTTACTAGAGAAGAACTATTTGTTACAACGAAGGTAAAAGCAAGTTAATAAATAATGAGCATAATTTATAATAGAGAAAAATTATTTATTTCTTTTTTTAAGAACACAAACCTGTTCTAGCAGCATGGCTAGTGTAGTACCGGTGACAGAGTTAATGGAGCACTACCATCAATAATAATAATAAAACTTTATCTGAGATTGGTTCCATGCTGCACAACATGCGGCACTGGTGACAACTTTTGTCTATTTTAGCGCCATTTCTGTAGTCTATCACTGGCAATAAATCTTTCAGACAATTTATCCTAAGACTGATCTGATTTTGAGTAAAAATCTGATCTGTAAAGGTTTCAATAAGCATTAATAGAATGTAGTAAGTACATTGTTATGACCATGCTACGGTTTTACAAGTTTTATAAAGCTTTTTTCTTACATTTGCAGCTGTGGAATGATTGCCATGCGGAAGAAGCTGTGTTGCCTTCTTTAAAAGAATCCCTGGCCAAACTCAAGCTGGATTATGTTGATCTGTACTTAATACATTGGCCTGTCTCTGTCAATGTGAGTATTTTTATTAGTTTGAAGTACGTATCTGGGGATACAGTAGATAGTAGTGCTCCCGCCAAAACAATTATTTTTTCTTTAAATGGCAACATTTTACTGATCCTATGCCGATTCCCCCATGTGGTTTCTGGTAAAGTATAATAGGACCTCCAAGTCTTCCTGTGGTTCGGCAGTATTGTGTAATTTTAAAGAAATTGCATTAGGTCTATACCTATGAAATTGCCGTTTTGTATGAAAAAATTTAAACGAATTTTTTTCATGTATTTTTTATTTGTATTAATCGAAGTATTCACCCATGCAATCAACGCATCTTTGCCAACGCAGTGGCAGTTTATTGTTGCTGGCAACAATTCTTCAAAGGCATTTTGTACTGCCTCTCGGGTATTGAATTTTTTTCCCGCCGAGAAGTTATCCAAATTCTGAAAAAAGTAGTAGTCTAGGCGCAAGCTCTGGTGAGTAGGGCGGATGACGAAAAGCTTCCAACCCCAGTTCTTGCAACTTGGAGACCGACTGCTGTGCAGTATGAAGTCGCGCGTTGTCGTGCAGGAGCAGCGGAGAAGAGCGATTGACCAATGCTGGTTGGAGATGTGCCAGCTTCTCCATCATTGTGTTCAGTTCTTCACAGTACACATCTGCAGTAATGCTCACCCCGTTTGGTAAGAAGCTGTGATGAATCACACCGGCGCAAGACCACCAAACAGTGACCATCACTTTTCTAGGGGTAAGTTTTCGTTTAGG
Source organism: Acrobasis suavella (assembly GCA_943193695.1). NCBI lineage: Eukaryota > Metazoa > Arthropoda > Insecta > Lepidoptera > Pyralidae > Acrobasis > Acrobasis suavella. The sequence goes on from OW971948.1 coordinate 11,820,455, forward strand.
GCATTGTTTAGGTGCTGAACCAAGATCAGGAGCTGGTCGGGTCGTTGGATTCCCAATATGGTTGAGTTTAACGATGGCTGATCCGTGCGTCAACTCGTGAACGGCTGCTGCCGGGAGGGACTGGTCAGCTCGGCTTCGCTTTTTTGACTACTTAATATTTTTTATTACGCAACTTGTGTTTGTTAGCTTGTTCGCAAGCATTACATGTTATAATGTGTCAACATGTTTATTAATTAAAAGACAATAATAATAATATGACAAAGCCCTTCTGGCGAGTAGGCGACCAATACTGTGAAAATGAGTTTCTTTCGGCGTTTCTTCTCAGCAGTGGTCGTTACGAAGCGCTGGTATCGGTAGCTTTTCTTTAAAAATAAAATAAATTTTAATATACTTTACACATAACATAAATTATACTTATTGACGAGTAAAAGTGCCTGTAAAGGTTTAATTACTGAATAAACATTTGAATCTTTGAATCTTGAATCTTTGATCCAACCAACTTGCTGAGCGCTTGCGGTTATCAAACAGAATCCATTTTTCATCGCAGGTAACAATGCGGTTCAAAATTCCTTCATTTGTGTGTCTGTTGAGCAGTGCAAGGCACGTCTCGACGCGTACTTCGCGCTGGCGATCATTAAGTTCGTGGGGCACCCATTTGTCAAGCTTTTTTACCTTGCCAATTTGACGCAAATGGACCAATATTGTTTTGACGCTAACGTCGAAAGCTGCTGCTAATTCAGCCGTAGATTGTGTATCATCAGCTTCCACAATCGCCTTTAATTCGTCTTTGTCGACCAAAGTCTTCGGACGACCGCGAGGTTCATTTTTCAGGTTGAAATTTCCAGAACGGAAGCGAGAAAACCAATAATAGGTGGTGCGTTGGTTTGTGTTGCTGTCACGACGGTACTCATATTCCATAATTACTCGAATTTTTAACGTATCCATGATGACGAAAAAGATTGAAATGCGATGAAAATGTAACACTAATCAATAAACAAATGACTACTTTTGGAAAAAGAATTCCATGTTTTTAAAATAAAATAAATTTGAAATTAGAATTCTTAGCCAAACAAAAATTATTTTGATTTGAAATGACTAGTACTGCAGAACGGCAATTTCATAGGTAAAGACCTATTATATAGGCACTATATTCTCTTAGTCTCTTGATTGTGAAAACTAGTTATATGCCTTAATATATGCAATTTCTTTGAAATAACATATTATCGCCAATATCTGCCATGCCATTTCAAAATAAATGCAGACTATGTTTGTATGGGAAAGCTTGATTTTGTCTAGGGTAAGGGGACTCTTAAGAAGGGATTTTTATAAATATGGGGGTACAATGTACCAGTTACTTCTTACTGCTGCAAATTGTTTATTTATATTATTTAAGAGCTTTGCTCTTGTCGATGGGGTATGAATTTCCTTCCATTTTCTACAGATTGTATGAGTTGATAAAGGGAATGAGTGAAAATCAAAGAAATGAGCTAGTAAATTTGATAATTTACCAGCTCATTTATAATTTTAATGAGTTTAATAATTTAAACTTTACAAAAATATATAACTTGCCTTACAGGAGGAAGGGGAAGATGCAGGCATAGACTACCTAGAGACATGGAAGGGCATGGAGGAGGCCGTGAAACTAGGCCTCACAAAGTCTATAGGCGTGTCGAACTTCAATGAAGAACAAGTGGAGAGGCTGCTGAAGGCCGCCAACATTAAACCAGTTGTCAACCAAGTCGAGGTAAGATTTAAATTTTGGGCGAATATCTTGTTTCATATTCTCAGTCCCGGATTAACCATAAGGCGAACAAGGCAACTTTATACTTTATATATATAAATAACCTTTGAAAGTAATATTGGTAGTCTGTCTTGTTTTAAAACTGTTTTAAAACTAGACGGATTATTAGTAATAATTTCAAAGGTTATTCATAAAATAGTTTAAAGGTCTTTCTAGACATTTATACAAATCAATTTTTTTATTATCACCATATTTAGTTTTAAACAGTTTATTTCAAATGAGGGCGCCACTTTAGCTACCACTTCGTCTTAAGAAAATTTCAATGAAAGCAAAAAGAAAAGAGTCAGGCATGTAAGGTGGTGCTGTAGCATCAAGTCAAGATTGTTTCCATATCACATAAGACGTTCAAGTAACAGAATACCAAAGGAGTCGATCTGTTCGACTCTACTTTTGTGATAGAAAAAATGTATTTTAAAAATTGTCCAGGTGCGAGTCGGACTCGCGCACGGAGGGTTTTTTTTATTTTATTTATTTAACTTCATACACAAATACAAGTGTAATGGCGTACTTAAAGTCTAAGGCCTTATCTACCAGTCAACCAAACGGGTGATGTAGAGAATGACAAAGTGCAAAACTTGAATAGGTACATGGCGAAAAAAAGACTATGTCAAAACAATAAACTACATACAGAAAAAATACACGCTATTTAGTATATACTATGATAAACAATACTACATATACTACATAAATACACTATGATATATCTGACAGTTTTTGAAGAAAGTGTGCCCTCACCTGTTTCTTAAATGAAAAGCGGGTTTTAGCCTTCCGGACATCAACTGGTAAATCGTTCCATAGTTTGATAGCCTGGACGATGAGAGAATTTGTAAAGAACTCACTCCGGTGTACTGGCAAAAATAGGTTGAAATTGTTAGAAGAGCGAAGATCTTTGAGATGGGTATCACCCTGAAATTGAAAATTACACTTGAGGTAAGCAGGAGTAGCGGGTTCAAAAAGAATCGAAAAGAGAGTTGTAAGAATGTGCAAGTTACGCCGTTGACAAATTGGTAACCAATGAAGTTGGGAGCGGTAAGACGACACATGATCATACTTACGAAGACCAAAGACAATTACAGTTATTGAGGGTTCCGTTATCATTCAAAAGGCGAATTTAACGCCATGTGACGTTAATTCCGCCATTTAGTATTATGCCTTATGGTAATGGCACTCCACTATATGCTATATTATTAATGGCTAAGTTTTATAACTATTTGTTGTTAATTTTGACATAGATAAGAAATCGCAACAAATGCGTATAAGAAATCGCTTATACGCATTTGTGTTGACATCAGGCAGGCTGCACTTCATGGATTTTAGATGCGTTGAACATATCCCTAATTGATTTCAAACTATTGTAATTTCAGATTTAGTTTTACGCTCATTGTTTCAGATAAGTCCAACACTAACCCAACATGCGTTAGTGGACTTCTGCAAGGCCCGTTCCGTGGTGCCCGTGGCGTACACGCCGCTGGGCCTCATCTCGGAAGCCAGGCCTGAGTTTATTGGGAAAGACGTCATTAAAACGGACCCCAAACTAGGAGAGCTTGCAGAGAAGTATGGGAAATCTCGGGCACAGATTGCGTTGAAATATTTGGTAAGTTTTTTTATTTTATTTTTTTACTTCAAATTATCAATAATTATGAATGAGATAGAACTCAAGTCTGTAAAAAAAAAATCAAACACAAGACCAGACTAAGGCGTCAAAGCTTGATACTAATGCGAAAAAAATCTACAAATCCTACTCGGAAATCATGGAAGCTTTCATCATTTCAGCAACATAACGTCCACTGCTCCTCAAGGATTTCCAAAATGACTGATCTAGAGCGGCCTGCATTGAGCGCTATCCAGAGACCTTTGTCGGGTCGTCTGACCACATTGTCTTGCTTTGCTTTCAAATAAATTCGATGTTCTTTCTCAGGTACAACGTGGTATCACAGTGTTGCCAAAGTCCTTCACCAAATCGCGCATCGAGGAGAACCTCGACATCTTCGACTTCGAGTTGACGGACAAAGAGATGGCGGTCGTCGATAGTTATAATATCGACCATAGGTGTGTACCGGGCTTAGTGTGGTCCAAGCTAAAATACTTCGCGTTTTAATTTTGTGCCTACTTTATTCGTCGTGTTTTCGGTAGCTAATACTTAAACGTTAGTAATTATATTATCTTTGCTAATGCAAAGTATATTTTCTTAAAAGAATTTGGGATCTACTTATTATACTGTGTTATGGTACAAAAAAAGACAAACAAATTTGTTTACTTAGGTTAAGGGATTTAAAAGTGAGTTTATTATAGTCTATGCTACCCCCTCGGGAAACAGGCATGAACATATGTATGTATGTAAGGGATTAAAAGGAAGTTTTCAAAATCTGGAATCAGAATCAAAATAAATGTGATATAAGAGTGTAGCAGTATAAACACGGGTCAGATGCCCCTGGGAAAATTTATGTTGAAAATATTGATAATGAAATCACCGTCTTAAGAGAAATATTTTCCTAAGCTATCACACTTCTGAATGCGTAAGGTTTTCAAAAAAAAAAATTTTTTTCAAATTTTCAAAAAAATTTTTTTTTTCTTACAACATAATATTTATTTTTTGATTTTTCTTACAAACATTAGATACACCAAAGAAGCATTGAATAAGGCATTTTCGAAGTCTCTGCAGTGATTTATATATCAGAATATCACCAATTCAAAATTTTAAAATTCAAAATTTCACGTGTTTTAAGAGACACTATTACGATTTTTTTTTTATAAATAGCCCTTACTATGCTCTACAACATATATTTTTTTCAAAATTTTATCCAGGGTAGAACAGTCTTAAAAAAATATTATTACTATTCTGATAGAATATTTGAGCGTCTGAGCAAGTAATTCTGCTTTGATTTTTTAAATGTAATTTTTAATAATATAATAATAGTTAATCTTCATCACTGTTGGACAAAAATCAATATATTTTTAAATTATTTGATTATTTAAAAATAAATTTGTTCATGATAACAGTGCAAACATCTACATGAGAATCACTAAAACTGAACTGTATAAGAGCCAACTTTGTAATAACATGATTTTGTATTAGCAAGCAAAAGAAAAATACGTTAAGACCATGGATTCAAGGAAACAACAAAGTAAACAAACACGCATCAACATGTCGCGTATTCAGGGCTACGACTAGATGCTCACTTGAAACTAATGTAACAATAAAGCGATAACTAGAAAAGCAACAATATACATATAAATTAACTTCATATAAAATATATCCAAATAAAACAAAAACTAAAATATATTTTTTTTAACAAAGCCAAAATACTCTCTTAATTTTCATGCCACTTGAGTAGAAATACGACTGAATGCATAAAATAGATAAAAATTTATCATTAAGAGTTACGAAAAATTGTAAACATGATAAACAAAAAGCGCGTTTCAATTTCTTACTGTTATAATTATTGAACATCGTAATTATTAAGATTTTAAATTTAAATGCATTTAAAAAATCAAAGCAAAATTACTTGCTTAGATGCTCAAATATTCATATCAGAATAGTAATAATATTTTTTTTAAGACTGTTCTACCCTGGATAAAATTTTGAAAAAAATATATGTTGTAGAGCATAGTAAGGGCTATTTATTAAAAAAAAAATCGTAATAGTGTCTCTTAAAACACGTAAAATTTTGAATTTTAAAATTTTGAATTGGTGATATTCTCATATATAAATCACTGCAGAGACTTCAAAAATGCCTTATTCAATGCTTCTTTGGTGTATCTAATGTTTGTAAGAAAAATCACAAATAAATATTAAGTTGTAAGAAAAAAAAATTTTTTTTACAAAATTTGAAAAAAATTTTTTTTTGGAAACCTGACGCATTCAGTGGTGTGATAGCTTAGGCTAAAATATTTCTCTTAAGACGGTGATTTCTTTATCAATATTTTTAACATAAATTTTCCCAGGGGCATCTGACCTGTGCTTATACTGCTACACTCTTTGTGATAAATATGAATACAATTTTATATTACAAGACAATCTATTTTTTCTAGACTTAGAAACCAGACTGTATCTATGTTTGTTGTTAAAAATAAAAGGGTAACATACGAAGATTAGTTTAATTTTTTCACTTAGAAATACATTCATCCGATTTCTCCGCCAAATGATTTAGGAATAAGTAAAAATAAAATAAACATTTGATCAATATACTATTTATTTGATTGAAAACATAAATAAATTTTAACCATGTCAGCATTTGATGCAAAAACAATAAAAAATACAGTTCGTAAATAAATAAAACCATCAAAATTCTGGAATGACCTTAAGATTTCTTAAGGCTGCAACGGAATCTATTGACTCTATACAAAAATGTACACAAGGACACCATAAACGAGGAGTATAAAAGAAAATGCATTTAATGTAACCATAATCAACAATACATCGGATGTTTCAAAGACTAGAAAACTTTGTAACAAAAGAAAATCAACATCTAAAAAATAAATAAACCGAAGCCATGTTTTTGTAAAACTATATTACACAGACGTAATGTTGTTTAAAATTCTGAATTCCAATAGAGAGAAAGTTCTACAAATAAATAAACTACAAACAACACCCACAATTACAGTACAAAGCTAATAACAAACATAAAAGATTTTCGCTGATATAACTATTTCACAAACAAATATGATAATATACTTTGCTTCCATTAATTCTTTCAAAGAATCTACAAAACCTAAATAAAAAAAAAAGTACTTCGTACAGTCATTATCTTATGAATATGCAAACTATCACACGATTGATGTGGGTCTAGAAATGCAATATATAAAAGTAGAAAATAAAAGTGTCAAAAGATCACAACAAGTTACCCTATATAAACCGAAGAGTAAAAATTAATAAAAATACATTGAAAAGAACCCTGGCAGGTCAGTATCAAGTCAATATGTCAACAACAACTACGTTTACGTAAGCATCCTACAAAAATATATCTTCGATGTTTAACAATTGGGTGTAGCACGGGCGTTACGCGCTATTTACATGGAAGAGTTTTATGACTTAAAAAAACTTCATACATTAAACTTATATCACATCATTGCTATGTGCTAACTAAACTATAATGTTAGAATAGAAATATACCAATTTTCAACATCATGCCAAATGGCTAGATATTAATATTTTTCCTCAAAGCTCATAAATTAATTCAAATTTCATTTATACTTAATGGAAAAAATACTAAACTATACAATTTAGCGTACGTGCCACACCCAAGAGTTCAATCTTCCTACTTAGACTAACTCGAGCGCCGCTCGAGGTGAATTTGTACATCTATAATAGTATTTAACACACTCTGCATTGAATGATCCTATTTTTATATTATTAAAACATTTCAGGTCAGAACGCAAATAATATTAGCCACCTAATAAAATATAATATCTATCTAACTTGGAAGATAACTAGACAAACATCTGCCCTGGGTGATATATGAAAAATGGCTGCTAAAATCTGACACAATAAATTAATAAAATATATTAAGCAACCTTTTATACAAAATAGTAAAAAGTTAAAAATGTGAGGAATTACTTCATTCGACGTTTCCCTAAGCACACAATATCATTGTTACATACATACATACGCACAATCAAACATTTTTAAAGATTATTAAAAAATGTGACTCATTTGTAGAAAAGTGTTTCATTTACTTTCAATATGTTAGATATTGTAGACATGTTTTTTACAACATATTATTAAAATATTCGTTGACAATCCCTGTTATATCGATGTAGAAAAATATGTCGAAATAATAAGCTGCTAAATGGCTTAAAATGCGCAGTGTGAACTATTGCAGTCTCAATTAAAATAGATCATAAGTATTTACTTGTTATCATAACAGTAGGTATGTAAAGCTCACTTTACATTGAATCGTAATGGCAAGAGCATCGTGCGTGACTGTTATTCATAAAGATAGAACCATTCAACATCAAAGCGCAGCACAGCAACATTATTGTCTACTTCCACACGAGGTTGAAGACGTCCATGATACTGTCGTATATAGTGAAGGTGATCGCCACGTCGAACACCACCCTGCTGAGGCGAGGCACGGTACCTTTGTAGAAGGCCAGAGGGCCCTCGTGTTTCCAGATCTTGAAGAAGCAGTCTAAAGTATTCTTGTATTTAGCCGCTTCGAGACCTTGCATGCGTGTTTTGACGACGTCGATAGGCGTGTTACCGAATACTGAGGCGGCACCTGAGGGGTAAAAAGTTCAATTTAGTATCTGTTGAAATATATAAAATCTCTAGCGGTGTGTACACAAAACACAGAAGCTTTCATTCAATTTTAAAGAAAAAAAAAACCCTTTATGCAGTGTCAAAATTAGTTTCTAGATTTAAAGAAGTCCAATGTAACCAGGTGAAATTTAACCAGCAGTGTTCGAGAAGCATAGCAATGTAGCTAAGCTACCAAAAATGATCTTTGATCGCTTAAAGAGTAGTTTAGACTAGAAACATTTCGCTTGTTATCTTTTTATTTGTAAACCGAGATATAAATTAATAAATAAATATATCGGGACAAATCACACAGATTGGGGCAGAACCAAAGTAAGTTCGAGACTTGTGTTATGGAAAAATAACTCAACGATACTATATTTAATAACAAATACATGTATAGATAAACATTCAAGACCCGGGTCAATCACAAAAAGATCCTTTTCCAGTTTGACCAGGTCGGGGATCGAACCCTGGACCTCCTGAGTAGCGACAGGCCTGTTAACCATTACGCCACGGAGGTTGTTTACGAGATATGAAGTTTAATAATATAAATTGATGTCAATTTACGAGTTAAGGCTGATAGATTAATTGTACATACCAGCAACACCACCAAACAACCCGACGATGTACTTGGGCACTGGCTTGTTCCTGTCACCGCCCTTGTACCAGTCTCTTAGGGACTCCATCACGAAGAACCGAATGGCCTGGTTGCTGCCCTGTTTCATCACTGTCGCTGTCACACCCTTGTACACTCCACCCACGCCTGGAGACAGAAGTTTTTTAAGTTAGAAATGAATGGAAGTTTATAATAATTACTTTAGCCACAGTAGACTTTTACATGATTTGTTTGGAGATTGAAGATAGGTATTTTTCAAGCTATATGGACCCAATGCTGGGCAAAAGCTTCTCCATTCTGCTTCTTCTAATATTTATTTATTTATCAACTTTATTGCAAATGTTAAATACGTGCAAACTTATGGCAGAAATAACGCCATATGGCGTTCTCGGCCACTCATTGGAACAAGTAGAGAAATTGTTAATATCAGCCACACCGGCAACTTATTTATGTTTTGAAAATACGGACCTTCTTCCCTTACAATCATTCTGACTCCATGGAAGAATCCCTTGAACCTCGGTTTCTCCATCCTCATATCGTTGATGAACTTAACCTTGACGGTCTCCATGGGTGTGACAGCGAACACTGCTTCAGCCACACCGGCGGCAAGACCGCAGCCGAGTTTCCCGGCGGTGGACAGTGTGCCGTCGTCTTTCACCATAATTAGTTTTGCTTGTTCGAAAACACCGAATCTGGAAGTAAAATAATGTTATTATTATTTTTTGTCAAATAACCTTTCATGCTGGTTTGGGAGTAAAGAAAAATTTGTACTAGCTGTTCTTCCTGCGCAAATAATTTAAGTCGATTAAGGAAATGAGTTTTAAGCCTTACAATCTATTGCAATAAAAAGGTAATCTGAACGCCATATTATGGCGTTCTGTGCTATTCTAACATGACGTAATGTAACTCTATTTCAGTTAGCTTTTTTAATGTAACAAAATTGCTACAAATGATGACGAGATGGGCAGACGACTTAAAAGCAATCGAACAGGAATGGTAAGATCGGGAACAGTGAGTTATGGAAGCAAAGAGGGCCTTTACCCAGCAGTAAGAGATGAATGGCTAATAAAAAAAATTGCTGGAAATGCAGTATGGAAGCCCAGTAGGGCTTATAACATTGTTAAAGGTTTTCAACTTAAAATACTTTTTAATACAGTAAGCTTTTGATTTGTAGGTAATTATATAAGGACGCGAAGGAGTGATTCAACAAATAGGAGTCAATATTCATTCATATTCGATTTTTAATACTAATAATAGGGTAAATCCTGGTAGGATTTACCCTCACGCCATAGTGGACGACGAAAACTAAGATCACATCGTAACATAAAGCCTACAAAAAGACAATCGGAAATTACGCGTCCAATGATGTGTTTACGTGTCTCATAACATAACAGGTTAGGATCTTTAGTATTACCTCAGGTGGAAATTTTTATAAGTAGATACAGCTAAGAAGAGAGGACTCGAGGCGTAGCTATATGAAACAGATAAAGGAGAATGTTAAATCTGTTACGTACAAAGAAATAAAACAACTGGCGACGAGAGAGACAAATGAAAGAAAATTCATACAGCACCAACAAGAGCATATCTCTTAAATATAAATGATGACAGCTAATAAGTAGGTACCTTATGTACTTACTTAAATATTGAAAATCATGTTCCAGTGTACCATTTAATTGAAAACTTGAAGAATTGTTTAGGCATGCGAATGGCATTGTAATTTTTTAATCATTCTATAGGAAGTAATTTTTCATCTATGAAGAGGAATGAGTTCGGCTCTTTCCTCTACAAATAAGAGGAAGCAGTAATGATTCATTTTTGGACGTAAGCAATACTTATCTGTACTATATTACTTGATCCATTTAAATGTTTAAAGTCATTAACACGAATTTTAACTGACTGCAGTAGATAGTAAGTTCGATGGCAATATATAGCTGTCATTTATTAATGGCGGTGATAATAATTATGTTAGTGATGGTATTTTACCGTAATCATTAATATGTGATGTGATGGTATTTTACAATAATTTCATCAACGTAATGAATAACTTTTATAAAGATAAATTATTGACAACATTATTGACTTATTTTTAGGGTTCCGTAGTAAATAAGGAACCCTTATATTTTCGCCATGTCTGTCTGTCTGTCTGTCTGTCCGTCCGCGGTTTTACTCAGCGACTATAAGTACAAGTTAATTATATATATTGGTAATTATTTAAATATATACAAGAAGAAACTGAATGACTAATTCATTGGTGATTGACTGATATTAACGCACAGCCCAAACCGCTGGGTCTAGAGTCTCCAAATTTGGTTACATAGGTTTCTTATGAGGTCAAGAGGTGCACAAAGAAAGGATTTTCAAAACTCTCCCCCTAAGGGAGTGAAACGGGGGTCCAAAGTCTCTATGGAGAAATAAGATAGCTTGATCATGTAAAAAATCCGGCCAAGTGTGAGTTGAACGCACGAGGAGAGGGTTCCGTACAATGCCAAAGATGTTCCGTAAGTGAACGTATTATATTGAGTTTACCACTTTATTTTCATTGATAGAATTCTTATAGGTTTTCCTGTAATCTACAAGCAATGAATTATTTTCGTACTTTTTTCTTCTCAAAATTGTATGCTTAGTAGTTTCGGAGATCACGGGGGGGGGGGGGAATGGTCAATTTTCGTCTTCTTTCATGAATAATCATAACTATTTATTTTACAATTATAACAAAAATATATTTGAGACAGTAATGTTTGCAAATCTTTTTTTTTTTTAATTTCCTGCACATCTGTGGTAAGGTCATAGGATTACACTATCCTACCAAACACCTGATTTGGTCCAGTAAATTCGGAGCAAATTGGCTGTGACAGACGTGTGTCCTATAAGAGTTCCGTTTTTCATTTTTTGTACGGATCTCTAAAAATACCATAAAAACGAGAACGGAGACGGAGACGCGGGAAAAGGAACAGGCAGAACAAATTTCTCCGGCTCAGCTAGGCCTTTCAATCCCTACACTATAATAAAGATTGTTATATTTTATAAGTATTCAAACATTTTTATATAATAATGTATACGTTATAATAAAATCACTAACGTAAAAAACCAATTAGAATATTTAGGACGATTTTCAACTTCTACGTAGACGAAGTCGCCGGTTAAAGCTAGAAAAATATATGTAATTTTTTTCCTGTTCCACTCCAAGTCAACTCTCGACTTGTCTCGTAATGTGAACATTTCGTAATCACTAAACAGTTAACGCACGCAGTACATTTCCGTAAACAATCAATACTGTCCGGTTAGTGATCGTGCATATTTGACGTATACGTGCGTCATTCATGAATAATTTGGTAGTACGTAGATATGCGAGAGACAAAAACGAGGAAATATTTTATTTTCTTTTGTTAGCCTTCACATATTGGGGTCGGCTCTCATCATTTTTCAAACGTGTTTCCTATGTGTTATGAAGAAATCTTTTTGTTCTATCTATTCTTGAGTCTAGAGTCTAGACTAAATATTGCTTTTGCAAACATTCAATAAAGCGAGTTACTTCTAGTTTTCTAGGGCCCTTAAAATATTTGTAATTAAAACTGTTCTCAATGTTGCATTGGTTATATTTCATTTGTTCTATAATATCACACTTCACACTAATATTATAAGGCGAAAGTTTGTGTGTGTGTGAGTGTGTGTTTGTTATTTCTTCAAACGCAAACGGCTGGACCAATTTTGTTAAAATTTGGTAGCAGGAAGCTGACACCCTTAATTAACACATAGGCTACTTTAGGCGCGGCGCGGGTACGCGGGCGCAGCTAGTACAATATACTCGAACTATCACGTTGTTATACTCATCGGGACGGACAGAGCCCGGGACCGTAAGACCTAAAGGCCACTCTTGGCGTGACGATGGGTGTGATGAAGGGAAAGTGATTCAGATTTCAATTGATGTACTTATTAAAATGATCAAAGTATTTTTAATGGCTTAGCGGTGAAATAAAAAATAACTGTCATTTTGAAAACAACTCTTAAAGAATTTTACTTCAAAACCGCAGTGCAGCATTTGTCAGCACCTTTGTAGCACAGTGAAGCAATCATACATGTGAGTACGTTTGTGCAATGTACTACATACATGTGGGTCATTTACATGCTTCCTATTCCAACACTAAATAAATGTCTGTTTCGCTTAGTTTCGAAATGGAGTACTTACATATTCAGACACTGTTTATATGCATTGCAGCTACAGAATATGAATACATACGTACTTAGCTTAAAACATTATGGTAGATAAGATAAATATGTAGCGTATTTTCAGAATACATCATAAGTACATAATAGCTCGTTTTACATACTTTAAATTATGGATATTACTTCTTAGAGACAAAGCAAAATATATTCTGTACATACACAACGTGGAAGGGACATACCCGTAATTAATCTAACCACGGGCTATACTAGATCACTGAAGTAAAACGAAAAAAAAAAATACCAGTCAAATTACTAAAAAAAAATTTTTTTTTTCCTTACTTTTATTTCATTATACTACAGTGATCTAGTATAGCCCGGGGTTCGATTTACTGCGGTTATGTCCCTTTCACGTTTTATAGTCTTAAAAAACGGCTAGCAACCCACCACTTCTTAAATTTTTCCACTTCCTCGCCCACCATCACGATAAAAGTGGTATTTGGGTCTTGTGGTCCTGGATTAGAGATGCAAAACGCAAACTGCCCTGTTTGCCCCATGAAGGGGCTACTTCCTGAATTTTTCGGGGTCTAGTACTGCCCCCATTTCAAATAAAACATTTGAAAGGAAGCGGAGATATCATTTAAAATTTTACCTTGATGAAGTCCTACATTTTTAACATTTATGAAAAGAAAAAAGCTTCACGTTCTGACTTTCAACTACAAACAGTAGTTCTAGTTCATAAAATAGTTTAAAGGATTATCTAGGGCTTGATCAAGGCACACTTTTTAATGATATCTCCGTTTCTTTTCAAATGATTTATTTCAAATGGGAGCAGCACTTACCCCGAAAAATTCAGCCCCTTCATGGGGCAAACAGAGCAGTTTGCGTTTTGCAGCTCTAAGCAGACAGAATCCAGGACCACAAGTCCCAAATACCGCTTTTACCGTGATGGTGGGCGAGGAAGTGGAAAAATTAAAGAAGTGGTGGGTTGCTAGCCGCTTTTTAAGACTATAAAACGTGGAAGGGACATAACCGCAATAAACCGAACCCTTAAGGATAAAGACGTGATAGTGTGTATAGTCGCACATTTCGCATGTCCCATGGATCGTTCTTAGAGCCGACTCGTCCTAATTGTCATTGAGTGTCGTGTTGCATCTGATTATCACGCGCGGCCTTCACGGTGACATAATGAACTCGCGCTATCAGTCATTTCATTACAAACGATAAACTTAGAGAAACGTGACACATGCAGGTCTCGCACATCGAACATAAAGCAGACATTCTATGAGTGACTAGTCTTCTATCATGTGATGGTCAAGAAGATGAACAGCGATATGACTGACAACAATGCGATGCGATACAATAAGAAAATTACTTATAAAAAAATATTACTTGTTTGTATCGTTGTTTACAGAAAACCAATCCAGCTTAAATTGTCGGAAATGATTATAAATGTTTTCTACTCTAAGGATGGAATCATCTTTTGATTACAAGGAAAAAAATGGGATGCGAAGGCAATATAATACGAGTATATACATTTGTGATAGTTCCATTTACTCCAACTATATAAGAAAGAACTAAATAAAACAAAATCCCAGATAAGTTAGGAAAGACTTTTCAAACATTGTTTGTGTATAAATTTTAAGCAAATAATATATTATGTTATGATATACATATAATGTATATAGAAAGTAAGTCTTACTAATCATAATTATGGTAAGTGAAACCCATTTTTTTTCTATTTTATAATTTTTAGGCATTGCAAGGAGAAAATTGCTTTTTTTTTACAGTGTTGATTGAAATGAAAGCATTCTTTAATAACTCAGTGTCCTATATATTTAATGGATGTATTTTTTTTTTACATAAAATAAAAATCGTTAAGAACATGCTTCAGTTACTTTAAGAATATTTGAAAGAAAATCGTTAGATAAAGGAAGACTGGTGATAGAACATTTAGAATATCTGACTTTTGATGGTGATACAAATACAAAACGAGATACCAAAATTAAGTGATGATTTGGTATAAATAAAGCATAAAATTAAAATAATTAGAACCGTTTGATAGATAACACAGACAGACACGACACGACGAACTTTCGTGATATTTATCAAATAATATAGAATGAGTAATTTAAATCAAAGAGACTGCATCCCTGAATAATGTTCTAGCGGTAGGTTTAATAAGGTTCTTAAATAAATAATTGGCCAAGTGCGTGTCGGGCCACGCGTAGTAGGGTACCGTAGTTACGAACGCCAACTTTGAGTTCATGCCATTAAAAACGTCTAAAAACTAATTTTCTAGTGAATTTGTATGAAATTTTCCTTTTCCGAGTACATTTTATAAGTTAATCGCTATATCTTTTTAATTTGTAAACCCTACTTAGCTCTGATAGTTTTTCTTTAAATTTCGTTATATATCCTATAGCTGTGAATTTTTTCACGTGTCCACATATAACCGTTTAGCAGATAGAGGGGGGGGGGGGGGGGGGCACTTGACTCTAATATTTTTTTTCACTTTAAAAGCAAATATTTCATAACGGATCTTAAAATCAAAAACGGTGTTGACAAACTCACAATATTTTTAAAAGACCTATTCAACGATACCCAACATGAAAAAAAATTGACTTTTCACTTTACTTGTATGGAAGATACCGTAAAAAAATTTTTTTTTCAATATTTTATTTTAACATTTTTTCCGCCTAATTAATATACATATTCATGCTAAATTACAGCTTGTCTTATAGTCGCTGAGTAAAACCGGACGGACAGACAGACAGATAGACATGGCGAAACTATAAGGGTTCCTTGTTTACTACGGAACCCTAAAAAGGGGATATAAGACTTTCTGGGCTATATGAACTCCACTCATTGTTTGTGGCTATTGGTTATCTTGTCGCATGGCAGTTATTTTTTGTAGGGAAGGTGGCAAATTTACTACCAAAAATTAAAATCTTTAAAAAATACTTTCCCATGGCGCTGTTTTCAATAGTAGTAGGTTGAGCTGTCATCGAGATATCGTATTTCAATACTTTGAACACTTACAATTTATAGATTTGCATTCGATTTGATAATGGACACGTAATATGATCCCGTTTGAGATAGCTGTTGCCAAGGTCATGACGATCAACGAGTAATATTCTATTACTAAATAAAATCTCGTTCTTATTTTGCATGTAAATGTAATATAGTATAAAATATTTTTCCTTTCCCTTATCCTAGTTTGGGGAGCTCGGTGGCCCGGGGCAGGAGTTTGCATTACTAGCGATTTTGCAAGTTAAGCGACATCAGGCATGGTCTGCAGTTGAATATGACCACAAATTACAAACAAATCTCAAGCCTCAACGTGTTTCAGAAAGCACGTTAAGCCGCTGGTATTTTTACGAGCTATAAGAAATGTGACGTGGTGTGGGGTGAGCCGCAAGGCACCCCTCACGCTTCTACATATTTCGACTGACTGGGAGCGGGAGGCGGGGAATGAACGCGTTAAAAAAGGGGAGGAAAGGGAACTCTGCGAATTTGTCTATAAATATTTAGTGGCTTTAATTGACCACAAGAATTAAATGGGAAATATCAGTAGTTTAGTCTTTATCTTGAAAAAATAATACTATACTTGCTTAGGTATTTGTTATCGAGTGAAGTCGATTAGATCTTGTAACTGAATGCGACTTTGACTTGACTAGACTAGATTCTTAACTAAGACATATCTTTTTTTTCATATTTTAAAACCCTATTTTCTATGTCTCAGGTGGTTTCAAAAACTCAAAAATCTCAGTCTACCTAGCCTTAAGAGCACGCGAATGTCTATTTCGTTATGAGGAAAACTGCGTAATTATTAGCTTATCACGACGAGACATTTAACTTGAGCTTGAATGTACATTAGGCAATTTCTATTTGTCTATCATAATATGACAAGATAAGAGTCAAGATCAAATATTTGGACATAGTAAAGATGTACCTAGATTAGATAGTGAATGTTGACAGACGTTTAGACATGTTTGTTTAAGTTTTGAATAAAATCTTTTTTTTCACATCTTTTTCTGATTTTAGTGTTTTCTGGATATAACTGTTTATAAAATAAAAATGTGATAAACAATCTAAGTTATTTACTATTAAATAGGGCGGCTTACAGGGCAGTATATTAGGACTCATGCATTTGCTAACGTAACAAAAATATCAGAACAAGCAAGGGTTGGTTGGTCTAGCGGTTTTACTGCTTAGTGTGGCGGTTTTACCTAAGTGTATACCTATAGAGTTATATTAATAATAAAGGTAATTTTTTCCGTAACTCTTTTAACATATTGACAATAACGAGATGAAAAAGGAGTCTGTTCCATCTTGTAAATGGCTAAAGGTGTCTGAGCTGTAGAGCCTGTAGCCTTAATATATTATTTCTATATTCCTTGAAATCTACTTTCTGAATGACGAAACGCTTGTTTGTAGCTTATGACAAAAAATAAATTGAAATATATCTTCCAAAGAGATAGTATAATGTATTGAATAAAATAGTTTTACTTTGATTAATAAACCTTACCTGACAGCAGATTTTGGTATGGATCCATATAGCAGCACGCTGAGACCTCTATATAGGCCAAGGAATCCATGGCCTTTGACAGTCTTGTTGACGCAGTCCCAAATACCGGTGTACTTCCTTGTGCCACCTGAAAAAGTAAGGAAAATAGTGTTATTGAAGGACTTTGAATATAAAACATTATTCATTCTGCGTGAACCAATAAGATTATACGATTTTCATAACCTATTGTAGCTAGGTACTTTACGATTAACTATCCTTAGCTCGTAGAGTACATATTTACCTTTTAAACTCTTCTTCTTCTAAACTTTAAGATAGGTATTGGCAGTTACATCAATTCAGACGCGACAAAAAATGAATAATTTGATCATTTAGTTCTATCTAACACGCTTTTCGTTGACGACTTAAATCCTGTAGCTATACTTAGAATTTATTTCTGTTGTTACTTTACGCTGGGGAATACGATAACTTGTTGATTGTTTGTATTGAGTTGACGCGACCTAGCTT
This sequence comes from Acrobasis suavella, assembly GCA_943193695.1. Lineage (NCBI taxonomy): Eukaryota > Metazoa > Arthropoda > Insecta > Lepidoptera > Pyralidae > Acrobasis > Acrobasis suavella. The sequence continues at coordinate 11,838,309 of OW971948.1, forward strand.
GTGCATTTGAACGAAGGTCTTCGCGATAGAGCTGGTCGAGGTCGGTTATACGAGAATTTCAATTACTTATTAAATGATAGGCTTTTATGGAAACATTAAAGCTATTTAAGTATATCTCTCTCAAATTTCCGTTGAATAACAGTTATGTGTCCAAAGTCATACTTCATGACTGCGAAGAGCGAAGTTCTCTGAAGGTTCTAGTTATGAGAGCGTTTTATATGGAAGTAGGTACGGTCAGGTGATAACTGTGTGTAATATAGTAAACGTTGCACTTTCCATACTGCTTGTACACAGACACACACACACTCCTCTCATTCATAAATAACACACAAACACCAATACCACACCACAAACACACATTCGCTCACGTCGTGTATAATTTACCCTAATTAATGATAAAAGCACCTAATTATTGTTAAGTTTTTTTATAACCCTACTAATTATAAGAACGCTTCTGCCCAAAAAAAGAAACTTCTAGTTGGGCAAGAAGTTATACAAGCTATGTCTGTATAATAGCCGTTTAGCACATACATTAGTACTTATACTTAATTACTATAATTCACTGTCAGATTTCCTAGGGGTGACCAATCCACCGAAAATACAGATTAACGTCTAGTTCGACGGACGGTTTCCCGTGGCGTGGGCTAGTGAAAATTACTTAAGAAACTATGCTATCAGAAGTATTAGAAGTGTAACTACCTATTTATGTTTTGAGTTTTTGGCAAATAAAGATTTATTATTACTATTACTTATCATTGGTACTTAGGCGAATCAAAATCACCAATTTCAGCCGCAGGAAATAGGTCTCCAAAAGGATTTCCAAAAGAAAGTACCTTGTTCAAGGTACTAAATTACTATTATAACTTTTTTTCCGAATGCAACAAGTAACGTGTTACGTTAGTCTTAAGCATTTCCCCCATAAAACCCTAAAAATATATCATTTGGGCGGCGGCGCTTTCACTCAAACTAAATATAAATACGTCAAGGCCGGCACCGATCGGTATATTTTTATTTCGAAACGATAATGGAACGGGATGCGGTCTTTTGGAAGTGGAGAAAATAAATGATTTGGCAACGTATTAGGTACACTGGGAGCAAAGTTCAATCGTCGCTTTTTTTTTTTAACAATTATTAGCAATTTTACAATCGTAGCTTTTTTCAAACTATTAGCAACCTTTCATTGTTACCGATACGCGTAGTCTATCTCCATACTAGCATTGTCTATTTTAAACATGGTAAAATTAAAAATTGTATTCAAGGGAATAAATGCCTGCCCTAAATATTGGAAATAAATTGAATAAAAAAAAGCTAAGTATTTATAAAAAAAAAGGTTTCATAACTTAGTTATCTTCATGAGGAAATACTGGATAACAAGTGACTTCTGTCAATTGTTCGAGTAAACTCACATCCAAATATGTATTGAGCAAATAAGGAAAATAAACCCTTGCCGCAAAAATATCACGATCTAGTGATAATTCATGATAAATTCATTCACATTCAGTCGTCTCCTTGTTATAACAAAATAAATTACCTAGTACATAACAAAATAATATTTATGCGTTAATTCTGCCAATTGTTATCAATAATTGTTTATTGTGTAGCAAAATTGGAGCTCGGTGGCCCGACGGGAGTAGGTAGGTACGTACATTTAAGTACCAAGATACCTGACCAGGCCCTCTACTTATATCTTCAATTTTCTCTTAAACATAAAATGATATTAACATGAAAATTTTTATTCAGACAGATTTTGATTAAGTCTTTCTGAATATAAATTTTCATGTTAATATTATTTTTAGTTTAAGAGAAAATTGAAGATATAAGTAGAGGGCCTGGTCAGGTATCTTGGTACTTGACTGTACATATTACTAGTGCTTCCGCAAGTCCGCACTTGGATGGGTGATCTGAAGTGGCATAAAATTTTCTAGAACTTCTCCGTATTTTTGAAGGCACCATTATTGTATGGCAGTCATCAAGCTGTGTGAGATGCATTAGGCAGCTTGAAAAATCTGATACCAGTGATGACATTAAAAATTAATAAATAAACTACCTACTTCTGTACAAGCCCATATAAGGCAATGAACTGATTTAATTAAACATTGTCAAACTCATAAATATAAACTTAGGTAAGTTAGGTTACTACTACTACCTAACTGTTCTTTTGAGTTTTCAAGAAAGCAATAAAACATTTTGTATGGTGTGGTAATAGATTATAAGCATAGATTCCCAATAAGTTACTACATGTATAACTAAGTCTTTGTATAAAATTAGAAGATTTTTTAAAATGTGATTTTACTTACTAGATAAGAAGAGATCAGTTAATCGGATGCATATTTATGGGTATTTTGCACCAAAATAAAAACAAATTTTTATCTAGTTAGAATCTTACAAGATTAATTAACTTTTTTATTTGTTATTAAGAATTCTAAGTACATTTTGAAAGCCTTTCTAATAAACTTTTACTGGGGCTTCTTTTGAGTCCAAATAAGAGATGAATTTTATTAGTATAAATAGATACCTAGATGGAATTTTTAAGTTCTTTGCAGTATTTGTTTTAACTTTTAATTATTTAAAGTTTAAGGATTCTTTTCAGACAGTTTTAAATATAAGAATATAATTTTTTTGTCAGATGGAAATATGCCTATGCTTCAATATATACTTAAATGCCATGATCATTATATGTTACCTAATAAAGCATTTTTCAATTAGTCTAAGATACTTGTGGATATCGAAGAAATAACTTTTGAGTCCATATTAGAGATGAAAATTATTAGTTTAAATAGGTAGGTACATACATAAAATAAAATACAATTATTAAGTTTTTTGCATATTTTTTTTAACTTCAAATTATTCAAAGTTTAAAAATAAATCTTTTCAGATGGTTATGTCACTTACAGCTTTTTTAAACATAAGAATATTATTTTTTCAGATGGAAATATAATTAAGCTACAGAACCTATATACTTAAATGCTATGACCATTATATTACCTAATAAAGCCTTTTTCAATTAAAGTCTAGGTACTTTTAGATATCAAAGAAATAAATAGCCACTTTTGTCTGTCATACTGTTGACTTATGAACAACTATTGATTGTGGATTATCTCTTTTATCATAAATGTATAAGTATCTGATTGTGATTAGAGTTTGTTGTCCAAGGTTGATATTGAGAAACACATGTTTTTTCCATGTTAAATATAGAGAATACCTTTAGCTTTGCCTAGATTTCCCATTTGAAAATCTTTTTTTGAAACCTAGCAACTTCTACAGTACAAGTAAACATAGGTATTTCAATAAATTGAAAATTTCTGATCATTTATTTAAATCAAATTAGTCTTTAGGATTGCACACCTACTTAAAATATGTATTGAGTATTTAGCTTCATGTTCCTACATACATATATTGCTTTTCAAAAATCAGATTTAGTGATGACTGTGTTATCCCTGGATTTAGTCCTGGGGGCCTGCCTGTCTTCAGATCAGTGACTACTTGGTAATTAAATTTTGGTCTCTTTTTTAAAACAGGTACCTACTTTAAAACTTAATCTCTTTTGGAAGCATATTGGATTTCATGGCCATGAAAATAGACCTTGAATGTGGTTGCTTAAAGCAAATGTTAAGTACTAAGGGGAGCAAAGTCCAAAACATTGGTTCGATAATCGCAAAAACATGCGTTCCAGACGCCGCGCAAATGCGACACAAATGGTAACTAGATTCTAATTGGTAAAGAATACCAACCGGACTTACTTGAAACCTAATATGTGCTAAATGGGACATTGTGCCCACATTTTGCAATAATTGAGGAAAATAATAATGATGTAAGTAAATAAAACTCAACACGTAAAAAACTTTTAGATTTGCCTAAACTAGAATAAGGTATTAAAATTAATATTAAAGTTGTGATTGCCCTTACTCACCTTTTTCATCTAATTGGAGCTGTGTTTTTACGTATTCGGTTGGGAATGTGATACATATTTCAATGCCTCCTGTTATACCACCGGCTATAACACCTTTGGCACCAACAGCCCCACCTCCAGCCGCAGCCGCTGCACCAGTATCCTTCATCCATGGCCTCGAAAATGGATTTTTGAAGTTGCTAGTCCCTGAAGACATTATTTTATTTTCAACCACACTTGCCGTGGGCAACAGCGACTGCGACGTCAATCCTGCTCCGCAGCAAAATACACACTGAATGAAATGAATGAAGTAAACACATCGTTCGAATCGTTCATGATGATTTATTCATTCAAATGTCAAAAACTTTCTGTCAGTTCTTAAAACGGGCTCAAAATTTTTCGCTTAAACAATATGCGCGAATCGACAGTGTTAAAGGCTCTACACACACAATCGATGGATTATAAAAATAATGGAATCCCTATCGAATTCGTACGCACCGCCATTTTGACAGTTGATGTGTTATGTTCGTCGGGTTTGTGTTTGTGATGAATTAAATTTGGATTATAACTGATTTCTAACTATTAAATGAGTATTTTATTTCATTAGAATAGACTAAGACAAACTGCCCAAAAATGGCGCTGAGAACTTACGGCGATAAGCCGATTAGTTTTCAAATAGAGGAAGGCGGAGAGTTCTACTGTGTTGGATCAGAGGTAAGATTTAACTGTAAATTTCCATCAGATCAAAAATTTTTTGTTACTTTCTTTGCATAATGCTATATTCATTATTGTATAATGTCCAGTAACTTCAGCATGCACATTAAAAATTAAAAATATGTACAAACAGTTTGTCTAGAAATCTGTGCCTATCTGAAGCCAAATGGTTGTTTTAGGTGGGAAATTACCTGCGTCTGTTCCGCGGGTCTCTCTACAAGAAGTACCCTGGCATGGCCAGGAGGACCCTGACCAATGAGGAAAGGAAACGTCTCATCGACAATGGTCTTGGCCCGCATGTCCTTTCTAGCTCTGTTTCTTTGCTAAAGGCATCAGAAGTCGAAGATATTATTGAAGGAAATGATGATAAGTAAGTAATTTGTATCATTTTATGTCTGAACCAATCCATTGAATACCATACATTGGAAGATCAAGCATGAATGGACTTCAATGGATAAGCTATTGTTCCACCATGTGCTTGAAAGCTAAGCAGCATATAATGGTGAACGCACATTTATCCGAATCAATCGAAGTTTTTAAGGCCTCGCATACCTATCCACACCTAAAGAAATGACTGTGGCGAAAGAATCGAGCGCGCCGAAAGAATTGTTTCCATTTTCTTTACACCTGATGCACTCTCTCTTATGGACATGCTTGTCATTGTCGAATTGCAGACGATTCAATCGATTCGATCGCATCACCCACGTCAAATTTTATGACGTCATCCGAATTCGTCTAGGATATCTGTGTTTCTTCCAGATTTGGACGATTTCACATTTTCATAGGATTTCATATAATGAATTCGAAAATTCGTTTCGTTCGGCTCGTTCGGCGCGTTCGCCTCGGATAAGTGTGCGTTCACCTTAAGCTGTTATTGACAAAGAAGTTCATTTTGATGGATATTAAATTAATAAAAATATTGCAAAATGATCAAGTCGCTGCTGGGCTGAAAAGTTCTCAAACAGCAACCACATACAGGCAAGTGTAGTGTTTGTTAGGCACTTCTTTGCTTAACTTCTTATGTTATGAAATGAACTCTGATCACTCAGCCATATATTTAGAAATAAACGAAAAAGTTATATTTATGGAAGATAATTTAACCCTAGTCAATAAATATACAGACTGGGAAAGTTTTAAAATAGAATTAGACAGCCATGTAGACTTTAGAGTACCACTAAAGACTCCAGAGCATTTAAATATAGATTTAGAAAAATTCGTCAGCTTAATAAAACATACTGCTTGGAACAATACACCTAAGAAAAGGACAGTGAAAAACACATACCCATTAGAGATAAAAGACCTGGTAAAAGAAAAAAGAAGACAAAGAAAACTATGGCACCAAACTGGGTTGCCAGACGATAAAAAAAAAATTAATAACCTTACAAAAAAGCTTAAAAGGGCAATCCAAAAACATATGATGGGTGCACAAACACGTATCTCTAAAAACTGACCAGTGACCATAGCACAGATTATTATCTGGAAAGCTATGAAGAACATGAAGCCATGAAGCGCGGCCAATAAACCAAACTCCTCCCTTGAAATTTGGATTTGGAAGGTGGGCGGTTAACAACAAACAAAAAGCTGCTTTGTTTGCTAAACACCTCGAAGGGATCTTCAAACCAACTCAGCGACAATTATAATGAACAAATAAATATAAACCTTGTAAGTCCAAAAGAAGTTATGACAGAAAAAAATAAAACAGCATATCAACCCCTGGAAGTCTCCTGGCTTTGATCTTATACCAGGAGAACTGCTACACAATTTCTTGCAAAAGGCTTTAGTCAAACAAACCAATCTCATAAACGCTGCTTTAAGACTATAAATACGTGTCTGATTTATGGAAAGTAGCTGAAGTAATACTGATTCCAAAACCGGGAAAACCGCCGAATGAGACGACGTCGTACAGGCCAATTTCATTGTTATCCATTATGTCAAAGTTATTTGAAAAAATACTACTAAAAAGATTAAACCTATCATCGAAGCCAAAAATCTTATCCCACCACATCAGTTCGGCTTCATAGAAAAGCATTCAAATATAGATCAAGTTCACAGAATAATAAATATAATTGAAAACACCCTCGAAAATGAAAAAGTCGGTTCTACTATTTTGTAGCACAAGCTTTCGATAAAGTGTGGCATGAAGGACTCATCATAAAACTTAAAAAAAATGTTACTCACTAACTACGTAGATATAATGGCTGTTGGTAGAACTCATGAAGTAGCAGCAGAAAAGGTACAAATAGTAGTTATTAAATGGACGACCCAAGTTGTAAGAACTGGGGTTGGAAGCTCTCCGTCATCCGCCCTACTCACCAGACCTTGCGCCTACAGACTACTACTTTTTCCAGAATTTGGATAACTTCTTGGCGGGAAAAAAATTCAATACCCGAGTGGCAGTACAAAATGCCTTTGAAGAATTTGTTGCCTCCCGTCCAGCTGATTTCTTTAAGAAGGGCATCAATAAACTGCCACTGCGTTGGCAAAGATGCCTTGATTGCATGGGTGAATACTTCTATTAATACATGAAAAAATATCGTTTAATTTTTTTCATACAAAACGGCAATTTCATAGGTAAAGACATATACTTAGTGCGGTCATAGTGCAATAAATATTTAAAGACACATAACAAAGTGCCTTCTTCTGAATATAGACAGTAAGAAGTGTCGATAGATGCATTCTTATACTATTGCTTATAAAACTAGGTCAATGTAAAATTACTAATTAGTCTTAGATTAATAGGCTAGATTGTAATAATATAAGCGTATTTATTCAACAGTAGGTAGGTACGATAAGAAAGTGAAAAAAAAAAACTTTGCTAGGTAGATGAACTGGGAATGATAGAAAATTCTAAGCAGGCTGCTTACAATAATTCGATTATCTTACATTTTCCATTAATCTTCAATCATAAGGTATTCATTTTAGTTATCCTTTGGCCTATGTCCAGCAGTGAATTTCCTTTTACTGAAATAATGGACAATAAAATTCATGGATGAATATATAAATACTTCATATTTTCATAGCCTAATCATCCTCATCCAGCGTATTCCCAGCTTGCAGGTTGCATCCTCAGCAGTAACCCTTTAGAGTCCAGGGTCCGTTGCCTTACCTAGGTGATTTGACGAGGTTACTGGTTTTCACACAGAGCTACTGCCGTCTGACCTCCCAATCCAAAGGGTAGACCAGCAATATACTAACCAGACTGGAATTCAAAATAGAGATAAACAGATCTGTGGGGTAGACAGGGACTATGGATCTCCACCTGTTTGTTGTTGAAATGTTATGTAGTTTTAAAATTATTATTTTTTTCAACAGGTACAAAGCTGTGTCCGTCAGTCAGGAGCTGGCGACTCCTCGGGAGAGCAAGAGCAAGAAGCCACACAACCCATCATGGCTACCGGTGATGCCAAATTCTTCACATTTGGACGCTGTGCCACAGGCTACGCCCATTAGCAGGACCAGAGTGCATAATAAGAAGGTCTGTTTAATTTTTCTGTAGAAGTATGATGTTTCCATCTCCTCACCCACCATTACACTAAAAGTGTTGTGGCCCGGGGCTCTGTCTGTAGAGCTGTAAGACTTAAGCTCTGTCTGCGCCATTAGGAATAAAGACGTGATAGTACATATTTTGTGTTTACACTAAAACTTTAAATTAACAAAATAATGGATTTAGTGCTTTAGATGTATCTCTGAAAAACAGAAATGTTGTTTGATTCAAAAAATATACTTACGACTTACAGGGTAGCTTCTTCACCTCCCCCATTCACAAGGTCTATCAAAGGGAAAACACAAAAATCTGTACATCTGTATTCTCATTGTTTTGTTTGTTTTTAACCAACTTTAAAAAGGAGGAGGTTATCAATTCGTCAAAATCTTTTTTTTAAATGTTAGATCACTGATTATTCGAATACGCCTGAACCGATTTGGAAGATTCTTCTTTTGTTTTAAAGGGTATACTTGTCAGGTGGCCCCATAAGTTTTTTATCAAAATCGCTTGTGTAGTTTGGGAATAAAGTCGGTTTTTAATTTTTGTAAAATTATTATGTGTTTCAGTTGCTAATACTATCAGACTTTTCAATCCGTTAAAGAAAATTTGTTTGACATAACAACTGCCATACAATGATACTTATTTAATGATACTTTGTTACCAGGTCAGAACCTTCCCACTCTGCTTTGACGACACAGACATGACTGCCATGCTGGAGAATGCCTCCCAGAAGCAAGTCTTAGTGCCCATCAGACTGGACATGGAGATTGAGGGGCAGAAACTGCGAGACACCTTCACTTGGAATAAAAATGGTAAAAATACTTCTTTGAGCACCAGCTCAACCAACGGATTGGTAGCAACCAATTGTTATTTTTTTAGGTAAATGTAAAGATAAGTAATGATCATTGGATAATCTCAACAGCGAACACAGAGGGAATACGAGAGGAGAGAAGACTATTCAGGATTATTCAGCTATTCGGGCTATTCGTTATCTCTCTCCCTCTGTTATATTTTGATATTATTAACAGTTTGGATAAAACCATTAAGAATTTCATTATTATACGCAAACTTTATTTTCAGAGTCAATAATAACCCCGGAGCAGTTTGCTGAGGTGTTATGCGACGACTTGGAGCTCAACACGAGCACATTCATACCGGCCATAGCCACATCCATCCGGCAGCAAATAGACGCGTTCCCCAGCGAGCCCCCTGCAATACTAGAGGAGCAGTCTGACCAGAGAGTCGTCATCAAGCTGAACATACATGTTGGCAACACGTCGCTGGTAGATCAGGTAAAAATTCTTTTGCACTTCTTAAAAAAAAAACCTTGACACTCCGTGCCGACAAGAAGTGAAAACTTGGTGTCGGTTACGGTAACGGCAACAGTGTCACAAGTTCAATGGTTTTTTCCATCTCAAAAAATGGTTTCCGAAACAAGTTTTCACTTCAAAAATACTATCTCATGATGAATGCAATGTTTGAAAGTTTTTACAACTGGCTGCATCTGATTTTGGAATTGCACTTGTTGAGCAATATGTATGTTTGTGTCAAGTCACTTCTATATACACAGAAAGAGATGAAGTGGTTCTATTCTGGTCTGGAAACCATTAGCATGTATATTTTATTAAACTTTATTGTTCCAAAGTACAAATATACTTTTAACAAAAGGCAACCATAGGGATAAACAGAGAAAATTATGCGACGTTAAAAGCAATACTTACTTACATTATAAAATATTATATTACTACATGTTCCTGGTTGCATTCTCAGGTGTGCTGCTTCAGAGCTCGGATTGCACTTTTCCACTTCTTCTAATATACATATATGTACATGGTTAGTCACCCACCCAAGAATGTCAAATAAGTGGATAAAATAGTGAAAACTGAATGGTTACATGATTTAGCGACAGTTTTAAGATCAGCCGCCTGCCTGATGTCATCCTCTTTGGGAAATCTAGGCCGGATACCATGTCACATACTTATTAGTTAGACTTACAGTACAGTGTACATATCTACATTTTTTAATTTACTCAAGTAGTGCCATACTTGACGACCTCCGTGGCGTAGTGGTCACCATGCTAGTCCGCCACCTAGAGGTCCCGGGTTCGATCCCCAGTCAGAGCAAGTTGGAAAATGGACTTTTTAAAATTGTCCTGGGTCTTGGATGTTTATCTATATATGTATTTGTTATAAAATACAGGGTGGATTTGAATTCATTAGAATCCTTTTAAGTATCTATTATCCCCACGATACAAAGTAATTTAAGACTAGTTCAACGTCAATCAAAAGTAGTCATTTTCATATTAAAGAAAACCTCTTAATATGCGTTAGACTCTTTGATAGATACCATTACTGCAATTATAAATAAAAAAAACTCATCGTAATAAAAGTCACGAAAAATAAATTTATTATATTAGTATCAATTTCGTCGCGTCGTAGTTACCTAACATTCGTTCCTACTATAAACGTTACCTTGATAAACCTACAGACTATCCTCAAGCGTTCGTGTGTTACCACCCGTCACCACTCGATTTTTAATCTTATTCACGAAACTTAAAGTCTACTTTTGCATGCCGGCCGCCCGCGCCCGCTCAGTGGCCCAGCTGTGTGCGGCGAGGTCTCTGACCTCGCGGCTCGTTGGTACACACAATACGCGCGCGCGACTCAAGTGTTTTGATACTTTAGTAATTTTTCTTACTTTTTGATACTATTTAATTAATGCATTAATTGCAGTGTTGTTGTCGTACAAAATATCCTTTATGTGAGTAAGTTAATGAGTTAAATTAATGCTAATGATTTCAATTGCACCCTGTATAGTATCGTTGAGTTAGTATCCCATAACACAAGTCTCGAACTTACTTTAGGGCTAGCTCAATCAGTGTTATTTGTCCCTATATATTTATTATTTACTTTAGCTTACTTGACTGGCCATGATTTGCCGTGGCTTACTTGGAAAGCGCTCAACAGACTGCGAACCCAGGTGGGCCACAGCAAAGACAATTCATTCAGGAGGAATATACTGAGCAGCTCGCATGATAAACAGTGCGAGTATGGCTTCTCTCCACAAACAAAGTCAATTTTTTTTTTGTATTAACATACATAGGTTGCCTCTGACGGCATTTCCTTCTTCACCCGGACAAGGTTTGAGGAGCGGGCCAGAGGCCCGGCTTCCTATATTTATATACTAACAAACAAATTCAAACAATGTCCCACCTTTTATCATGTCGGAGGTGTCCAAATACCTGCACCTTGGATAACTTATATGCTGCTTCCGGCAATGCAATAGAGGTGGCCCGATTCTGGTACAATAAAATATAAACATACCATCGACTCGAAAAGAAGAAGAAGACTTAAGGTCCTAAGCCGCTAGATTGGGCAGAGTGCTTTGACAGTCTTTCTCCATTTTGATTGGTCTTGGCCACGTTAGCCTGATTATCTTTATCTTAAACCTCCAGGCCTGTTTGGGGTGGCCTACTTGTCGCTTGCCCTGAGGGGTCCACTCTAGACCACTACGGCTCACTAAAACCTCACAATTAATTTCAGGTCGAATGGGACATGTCAGAAAAGGAGAACAACCCTGAACAATTTGCCACCAAGCTGTGTGCTGAGTTGGGGCTCGGGGGAGAGTTTGTCACCGGCATAGCTTACAGCGTGAGAGGACAGCTTGGCTGGCACCAACGGACGTATGCGTTTAGCGAGGCGCCGCTACCTGTTGTGGAGGTAATTGAACATTTCAACTTGTCAAACAGTATGGATCAGTAACTACTTTTATCTAATCTCTAAATCTTAAAATACGAATTATAAACTTTATATACTTTATAAAGACAATACAAAAAAAAAAGAATCACGGTTAAACACTTCTTGAACAAAATAATGTGAGAAAGTAATTTTTTGCTGCATGGTGCCAAAGATGCTGGCTATATTGCCCTTCTGAATAGCTTTAAACATTCTTGCAGTCAGCCCTGTTGTTACCAGCAGCGGCAATCGTGCGCGGAGATATCTCTTTGAGGAGGGCCCTCGCGCCGGCCTAAAGTCCCTTAACCCTTTCACTATATCAGTTGCCGTGCCCCCAGCGCAATTGGTATGAAATCTAAAATTAATACCTACAACGAAAAAGGGATGTGGATACTTAATTTATGTGCAATACGATCGGTTTTTTTTTGTCGGAAATATCCGATGCTCGCGGTGAATGGGCACGACAATGTTTGTCGGATAAATCCGAAGTTCGCGGTGAAAAGGTTAAGTATGAAGTATAATTGACATAAACTTGTATTACAGACGCCATACCGCCAACCGTCGGAAGCCGAGCAATGGGCGCCGCATCTGGAGACGCTCACCAACGCAGAGATGGAGAAGAAGATCCGCGACCAGGACAGGAACACCAGGCGCATGCGGCGCCTCGCCAACACCACGCCCGGTTGGTAGACTAGGTTCTAGTGCCAGGGCCAGGGGAGTCAACTAGATAGCATGTTGAATTTGAAGTTTGTGAGGAGGGAGGGTAGTTAGGGATGAATGACGTTAATTGTTAGGTTTGGAAGCACACCACGCCCGGTTGGAAGGGGATGGGGGGTAAGTTTATAAGCGAACAAATAGCTATAGAGGGAGTACCTATTCCTTTTTCCTGAAAGGAACACCAAGCGAGTGGGCGACTGGCAAACACCACGCCCGGTTGGTAGACCTCTAGGTCCTAGAGGTTCATATGTAGGAGCTTACTACGGGATCAAATCGGTTATTCGGTTTAGTGAGTAAGGGATCAAATTGACTGTTTGGCAGGAGGTAAGTATCTACGGTAACACGAGCGGTAAACGTCGCCAAAGTTAGGCTCGGTTTCCAGGTACACGTTGTCAATTATAGAAGTTCAGTAGGGGATCAAATAGATAAAGTTTAGAGGCGGTTGGAATGCTACTGACAGAAAAGTAAATTAATAAATGACACATTCTCCCTGCGTAATGATTGAGATGAGAGCGTCATAATTTCGTGTTTCGGAAGGCACGTATAAACTGTGGGTCCCGAACGCCATCTAGCGTCTGCTCAAACCTATCCAAGGATCGGTTCTAGTCTAACCTTTGGGTTGTGGAGGTAAGACGGTTGTCGCTCTGTGTAAAAACCATGAACCTCGTCAATCAGGTTAAGTAGCGGACCCCGGGCTCTAAGTGTCACCGCTGAGGATGTAACCGGGAATACGTGAGGACAATGATGGCATTCTCCATGCGTAATATTAATTAAATATGTGCTTAAAGTTTGACTATACACTTTTACAACTGTTAAAGATTATATTTAAATTAAAATTTTATCGTGCATGACTTTGGCCCTGGTTAAATTTTCTATTATATTTAAATGAAATCGTTTATTTGTTTTTCAATTGGAAGTAGGTTATGCATGGTTAGTAAATGGGGCTATTTATACCTGATAAGTTATTGCTTTTCTCATTTAGGTAATTTACACGGTGGTACTTAATTAATGCAACTAACTGTTAGTATATTAGACAATATGAACAGGTGGTTTTAATGATAAAGCGTAGTATGAGACGGTTTTATTATAGTCTACTCGCTAAGTAAGAAGATTTGCGGTCAATGACCCATTAGGCGGGCCGTACGTTTGTACACGCAATAGGCATGATGAATGGAAAAATAGTTTTAGCCCATCGGTTAGATCATAAAAAAATATTGTACACGTATTTTTTCTTTTCTCTGAGAAACAAAAAATTACAAAGATACAGTGCATTGAAATTTCGCATGACGTCACGGCTACGTACGATTTTTACATAGAGGTGACGACGCAAGGCCCCACTCTGGAACTTTGATGCTTCGTATCTTTGTGAATTTTTACTTTTTTGGCAAACTGAAAAATATGGGTCCATTATTTTTGGATAATCTAAAAGGCGGACTAATCACAATTATACTTTCTAAGTGACGTCACCCTTTGTGAAGGAGTGGCGTCTGGTGCTGATGACGGTACACCGTTCATTTTAATTATGATGATATATATCAACCGCTTCTGTATTTTCTAAATTGGTATTTATTTAAATAATGGGTTGGTAAAAGCCAAAGGTCATTGACCAGAGTTCCTCTGTTTAGCAACAGTGCTTTAGCATTTATATTTATTGTACTGTGCTTTACATTAAAACCATCTATGTTATTGGTATGCCTCACACTGTTGCGCAATTTTATGATTAAAACCCTACCACTTTGTTTATGAAAAGCGTCATTTTGCGGTAAAACTCTGGTACAGTCGACAGCAAGGTACAATGTGACACGCGTAAGATGAACAAAAATAGCGGACTTCAAAGCATTTTTGTAAAATCCTCCAAAATCCCGGCACTTAAATTGAACTAAAATGGCGGTTGCCGGTGCATTATTTGTGCGCTTTGAAGTCCGCCATTTTGTTCAACTTACGTGTGTCGCATTGTAAGTATCCTGACTCTCTCTTATCTGTCGGTAATATTGATTAAAATTCATGAATGTAGCTCGATGTGCTGTTGGTTGACTGTATCAGTTTTATTATGGCATCATCTATGCTTCGTGGTTGGGGTTTAGGTTGTAGGTCGGTTAAGAAGTCTGAAAACTGAACCAAAATTATGAAAAGTACAAAATTATAGTCACAAAAATATTTACAAGACTAAAAGTTTTATTAATAAATTTAGCATAATTTAATAAAATTGCACAACAGTATTTGATCTTTAAATATTTATAATACTTTTTGTTTTATCTGTACCTATGTCTTTTCCGATGATTTCAGAATCGGAAATAAAAGTTTGTATGATGTATCAATGAATTAAGTTTAAAAATTTTGTTTAAGTTAATCAAATTGTTTTTTATTTATTTACGAAAGATAGAAGTAATTTCAGATTTTTTAAAGCATTTTTTACTTTCATATTTTATATGCTTAACATTTTTTAAATTTTTCCATTTCTTTAATAAATTTTGAATATAATATTAAAATTTTACTTAATCAAATATAATTGAAAACATATTGATGCCTTTCATAAGTACAATTCCCTTAAAACTATAAGACTAAAAAGTAAAATCTGCATGAAATTTATTTAAGAGTAAGCTATCTTACTTTTTCCTCTGCAGAGTTTAAAATGGATGAAATATTTACATATTGCCAACTCGTGCAATCCGCTATTTTCCAACAAGTCAAATCAGATACTTTTTTTAAACGTCGAAACAAACTTTTTTATGGGATTTGTATAAAATACAGGCAGATGACGTCATAGTTTCTTAGAGTCAAATGGCGCTCTTATTATCTTCAGTTTTTCTGCTATTATTAATCTTAAATCATGTTAAAATGGACATGTTCAATGAGAAGTAACATTATTTTGCTACGTTTTATGTATTTATACAAATTGATTTATTTTTGACCCAGGAAAATACCCAAATTGGGTATTTTCCTGGTCAAAAATAAGTTGTTTGGTACTGTTATGAGAATAAAACGTCACAAAATAATGTCGTTTGTCAAGATCATATTTTCAATGTGATTTTAGATTGATTATTCCAGAAAAACTTATATTAAGAACGTTATTTGATTCCAAGAAACTGTGACGTCATTATTCTATATTTCATACAAATTCCATAGAAAAAAAATGTTAAGACGTTTAAAAAGGATATGATTTCAGTGGTTGGAAAGAAGCGAATTGGCACAAAACAAGCAAAACGAACCCTGTGCCCTTATTATAAATTTCGAAAAGAATTTTCTGGAACATCCCTAAAAATCATACTATCTTACCAAGATGTTTTGCAGAGAGACGTTCATATTTTTATCGTTCTACCATTGTTTTGTACAGAAATCTAGAAATCTATTGAAAATGAAGGTTCCTGAACGAATCGCTCAAACAATGAACGCTCTTCTGTGAAACGGAAAATTTTCGTGCAGATTTTACGAAACTATGTATTAATTAATGATGTAAGTGGACTGTTAAAATTATATCACATTAAAGATTTTTCCAAATTGACTGTTTCATTTGTTAACCATTCATCGGAACTAACAACCATTTTGGCTGCAATGGGTGATTAAATTGACACAATCTGCTTACCATCGCATTATTGTTCTGATTCGTAGCAATACTAACGTTGACATAAAAAATACGTGTTAATTTTACTTTTGACGCTTCCTTTACCGCCAATGCCAGAGAATACTAAAACAACGGACGGTGCATTTATTTATCCATGCGGTAAATGAAGGGTTAAGCTAAATAAAACTGTACATGTGGGCAATCTTTAAGTCGTAAGTCGCGATCATTATTATATTATCCTTAAATTCCGTGAATTCATCTACAGGCTGTTACAAAAATACTTGACTGATAGGTACTGACTAAGTTCTGTGTCGCAATTGTGCGTAGTTTAAATGGGGGCAGCATTGGACCCCGGAAAATTCAGGTAGCCCCTTTAATGACGCTATAAGTACAATTTTCCCTAACGCTTGCCACGTGCTAGCGTGAATTAAAATTATATTTTCGTAGTAGTAAATATAAGTTCGTAAGTTAGATAATTTGGTGTATTTCAGTATTATTAACTGAATTCATTCTTAATCTATATTTTCTCATATTGTAAAGCAAAAAAGAACTGATTTGTTTGTTTGTAAATACATTCAAACTAAGTAACGGCTATATTTTATCTTTCAAAACACGGGCAATGCCGTCGGAAACGGCTAACTATCAAACTGTAGATGAATTCATAAAATATAAAGTAATTTTTTCTTATGTCAGGTTGAGACTCTACGTAATGTCCAATTTACGTAGATTTAGTTAATTGTGAGATTTTTTAAAATACTTAGTAATGCTACGAATCAGAGCACGGTCTACACAGCATGGTGCCCACACATTAACCATCTCTTTTCTTAACAGAAGTATCGATGAGCCGCGCGGTCAACCGGCTCATCCGCGCCGACGAGGCCATGTTCCCGTCGACGCCGGAAAAACGCAGGAAAAAGATATAATCGCCGGAAAATCGCAGGAAAAATATGTAACGCAGCGAAAAGATATAATCACTGGAAAGCGCAGCAAAATTTAGTTACCCACAGCGAGACGCCGCGGCTAAATGAAGTTGCAAGTTTTTTTGTTGACGAGTCAGTATAATTATATAAGTTCTAACGAAATATACTGAAACTATTTTTAGGGTGAAATGATACTGAACAACGTTCCCACAAGAACATAATATATCAAAATAGAATAGTAATTTTTGGCCTCCCATACAAGTTGACCGATGAGCTAATCTGAGTATGTATGGAAAGCCAAAAAAAATTTTTCATATTTCGATATATGTTCCTTGGGAAAAGTTGTTCACTATCGCGGACTGAATTCACCCTTAAAATAGCTTGAGTATATTTTTTTACACCTTATATATCTTCACATATAAAATATTAGTGGGACACACAAAATATGTACTGAATAAGTACATTCGAAATTGTACCACTTCATACAAAACATACTTCTTACATATTTAAATTTTACTGACTCTTGAACAACAAATCCGACTATTGATATGAAAAAATAATATTTATAAGTGACATTCCTAAATTCAATGATATGTTTGATACATTCACTATTCGTAGTGTAAAAGATGATATTGAATGTGCGAGAGTGTAATAACGTTACATCAATTTAAATTGATTGTTTACTATTCTTTTTAAACATACCTAATACATAAATATAGGTAATTTCGGCCGTAATGTCAAAATTATTGATGGATATAATAATTACCACTAGTAGCAAGTATCTAAGGAATTAAAATTCAGTATTATAAAAACGACTCGTAAAATAACATTTTCAATACGTACTTTTTGTTAGTAAACACTTCTATAGAAATTACACTGTTCTTACGACTTGGGTGCCAGAATTTTTAATTGTTCGAAAAATACACGCACCTTTGCTAATCTAAGTATATTTTATTATAAATTATTAAACTGTATTGAGAGCCACAGAAGATTAGATAGAAAAACACACCTAGATATGATGCCTGCACGTTTGATCTGAAACGTTGTTTTCAAGCCCCGAGGCGTTGAAAAAACGTCTGGTTCTGCAATTTGTTTTAAATTGAGTCTTAAATCACCCAGATTTGAATATAGTTTACTTGTAATTCTATACAAGATTTATGTGTAAGGCCTAAGCTTATACCAGTTTTAATTGACAAGCTTTAAGATCATAAAATCTCATATAAAAAATACGTACCTTGATGTGATTTCGTGACGTTCTACTTTATTTAAGAGGGCAAACAAAATATTTTTTCGAAAAATGTAGAATTAAGACAGCTTGTGTGCCAATTGGTTGTTCCTTGTAAGTTTTTGTTACATGTAATGCTCTCTTCTCGTGAATGTATATTCAGATATACGTAATAAAACATAACTGAGCGCAATTTTTTCGTGTTTTATTTCAGTTAAATGCATACATTCCAAAGATTTAGAATAGATACATCAAAGATTTAGAATATATAAGTAGTGATACATTCAAATTTAAACGGAATGGGGATGAAAAAAAATTATTTATTGGCGAAAAAAGTGGTAAGTACTTACAGAGCAAATTAAATTAAAAGGAACCTTATTCTATAAACCTCCTTGTAGCATTGCTTATTATATGGTCTTAAAAATACACTCAAACTCTTTTAAGGCCGAATTCAGTCAATCGTAGTGAACAACTCTCCCCAAGGAACATACATAGGTGTCACTACCGTTGCACTACGATGTAGAAATCAAACCACACGTTACTGCTGAACTTCATTATTTGGAAATATGCACCAAGTATTAAGAATCAATATAAAAGAAACCATAACCAGTTTTAATTTTGCACAACGCCATCTAGGGATCTTCTTAGAAACTAACATTTGCATACAATATATATCAAAACTAAAGGTTTTATGGTTATGGGTAAAGCTGGTACTTAATGCTATTTACGTCTTTAATTTTTACGGGATGGACGGAGCCTACAACTGCCATAATTTAAAAGAATTAAAGGTAACATACAAATTTGATTCCACGAATTTAGACATAGGTGTATCGAAATATGAAAGGACAGCTATTTTTTTTCTATATATTTCGATATTTATGTTTCTTCGAGAAAGTTCTAGAGTATCATGGACTGAAACTACCCTTAAATAGTTTCAGTATAATATGTTAGACTTGTAACAACCTGAATGATACATCCTGGGCATTTAGCACCAAGATATAACATCCTGAACACTACCTATTTGAATTACTTATATAACTTAAGAAATAAATTATAAATACCTTAATTTTACAATGAGATCTCTCTTACTATAAATCTTTATCTTGAACTTGGTGAGTCCTCGGTTTAGGCGGTGATCGTCATTGTAGTGGACCCAAGTTGTACAAAGCAGTAACTCAGTTTCTAGCGCAACACGTTCCGTTCCACCATTCATAGTACATATAAATCAGTTGTATTTAGGATTCTGTATTAAATAATAAAACTAAAATCAGAGAATTAGAGAAATGAAGTTCTGTAGCATGTTCAGTTCTTTATGTAGAAGAATGGACTTACATATACATATTTATATTATAGACATTCGCTCATTATTTTATTACGGATATAGGAAACGCTCCTCCCCGTGTTTTCCTGTGAGTTCAACCATAGACATGACCACTCCCCATCCGAGGGACTTCAAATGCTCAGCATCATACATAAATATTTACTCTAATTAGCCTTTTCAGGCAAGAGACAGAGGGAGGAATGCGAGTAAAGCTCGCCAAGCGTTTCCAGCAGCTTCGAGACCTGTACTTTACAGTATCCCGGTCTGAGCATCAAAGTATTATATCAAATCAACTGGAAACTGATTGCTAGAAGAGCATTCTACAAATATTTGTTCTAGTCTGTCTTGTCAGTATATATGAGTGTAATAAATAAATACTGTAATAACAAATACTGTGATTATAAGGTTTCATGAAGATGAGTAGAAGTCATTTCAGATAGCAATAGAAGCTTAATTCCATAGTGTACATAATTTGTAATATTGTTTAAGAAATACCTCTTTGTCAGTAGGTAATTTTATTAGTTCTACACGACTTCTCCGTGTTTAATAGAACATCATAATATCTTTGATATTATGTTAAAACAGCAATTAGAATACATAGTTAGAAGTCTGTTAAGACTTAGTCTGTTCAACAGACATGGTAACAATGTCCATAGTTTAGCCTCAACCAGAATCGGTTCAGATAATTCCAATAAATGTTGTTAATAATATAAGTCTCTTAGTCAGTAGACTTCATTCCAAACATAACTTTTCTATGTTCAAGGGGAATGTTTATGACGAAATAGGCTTCTCTAAACAAATGTGTACATAACACTGACGGTGACGAAAGGGAACATCCATGCATTGCAGCGGGATACCCTCTGGGAGTGTCCTCGCATAACCCAGTAAAGTGCCAACACAGCCTGTTTAGATGGCTTAAAATAATATATAGATTAGTATTAGAATTATTCAATCCAACCTCAAGTCTCGACTTTTCCAAGACAATTTACCACTCCACTGTACAAGCCAGCCAACCAGAGTAAGTAATTATAATAACAAAGCTATTGCTTTCTGAAATTGAATCATTTTACATAACTCCAGCTTTGAAGGCAATATTCTAGGAAGGATAAGTATTCGTGAGGTGAAGTAGTTAATAATGATATCAGTAAACATTAAATCTTCAAGTTAATGACAAGAATAAATATGTTCTCTTCAGAGATTGTAAACGCTGTTCAGGTTCCTTTAGAACATAAGAACCTAAGGTCCTTGGACCGTAATCCAGTCTATAGATTACAACAGAGTTGGTTAGTACAAATCACTTACAGAATAGGTGAATCCTCATAGATCATATCATCTCATCGTAAACTCGTCGTGTCGTTTATATTAAAGAAAGTCATTATCAACTCTGATTAGAGAAAACACAGGAAATAAACATATATTGATTAATTCATCCCACATAGGGATCACATATTGTAAATGTAGGGCAAAGGCTGAGAGAAAGATTCTACCTCTCTCATCTTAGTAGACATACATACTTTTCAACGCAAACAGCGTATCCAAATAGGGTTGACTTGGTAGTAAAATTGGAATCAAAAGTTTAAATACCTTTTCATATCTATATCCTCTTGTGATAATCTTCTTTAAAATAGAATAGAGTTAAAACCTTACCCCGGTTTGTCCTTGTATACAGTGACGGATTTAGACTAATAGATGGCCTAAGCAATCCACGTCTGTGGTCCATCTTTAAACCTTTACCGCTTCTTAAAGTTTCTACAATATTCCCTGCAAATAAATCTTTGGAATGATAACTATTATTTTCCGTGACCAAATTACTTCATCTCCAAAACAAAACTATTTTTTCTCTGTCAGTTTCGATCCGAGCTTCTTTTTATTTTTATCGAATTTCTTCTCTTTTGTCAATTACTATAATATTTTATCCGACTGAAAAAAGGATAAATACATTTCTGCAAGTTTTTAAAGTATTTGAGAATGGAAATAACGAGTGCGTATTTGCGAATCGTTACAGCCGACCCCTCAAATTTTATGCAGTGGCCAATAGTAATAAGGTCCGTAATTAAAATTTGACTACCTGAACATTCTCAAATCAATTTATTTTAAATATATATTTGAATTCTATTGAATATTATTCTCCCAAATCACAGAATGTGTGTAAAAAGTGTGTGCCTAATGTAGGTGCACACGAGTGTAGAGTGTGTTTAAACCAAGAGAGCATCTTCCATCATCAAGACTTCAGCTTTAAGCTCAAAAACTTCCTTCGATGAACGGCAATAAGGTTTCACCTGATCGGACTATGTTCTCGTAGAGCATGGGTTATGAGGCCACTGATCATAATAATCACTGCCGAAGTACTTCCGCCCGGATTCAACCTTACAATCCAAGTCGCAAGATAGTTCAACATCTCCCGGAAAACCAAGTTCACCATTAGGGGCTAATAATTCATTACCACGCATGTTCAAAAGCCATACTAAAGCTTCAACCAAAAATGAGTTCAAACACCATCTTGGCGAATGTGGCGTTGCCGAAAATCATGATATAGGCATGATAGCCTAGCTTCTTGTCCAGTCTAGAACATTTTACAGGTGTATTACACTTGGGAACATTCCAATGGTATACAATGTTATGTATCCACGGAATAAAATTAAACCTGACATCTGTTCCCCCTCTATAATGTTCCTTTGTTGAGTGTAACTTCTAATCTTTGGGTCAATAATATCGAGTAGTAATCTGGTTTCACATAAGATATGAACCGGGGCCCTCGATAGCTAAACATGACTTCATCTCTCATGCTTCTTCTCTCGAAATCACCAACCTACGATTAATCAAACTCATAGTCCCTTCTTCTTTCTCTGGGGATTCACGCCACCCAAATTCACATCAAAGTTCTTCCAGATTACAAGAAAAGTTAATAAGTATTCAAGTATTATAAATATAATAATGTCCTTAATTTTATAATTGTAGACCAATACCGTGCTGTTTACCTTTTTATGTACAACCTTTTACCTCCTTTTACCTTGTTGACTACATACCTTTAATAAATACCTTCTACAAAATCTAGAAGAAAATACCAATATAATAACTCAATGTATCTAAAAGTAATAAAAGTCATTTTTTTTTATCAAAGCCTTTAATAAGTTTTGGAGATCTATAGAAAAAGAATTATTGAGTGATCTCAGATTTTTAATTTAGCTTTGATACATGACTTAATTTTAAGTACGTATTAAAATTAAAATAAAATGATAAAATTGTTGCAAAAGAATCTTTAATTCGTATACATAGTCATCAAGGTAAAAAAAAATTATTTAATAAATTACTTCAGAATAAATCAAAGATTTTCAAAGCGACTTATCGTATCTATTTATTATAAGTCACTTTCTCAACCTAAATTGGTCCCTGTTGCACTATCTACTTGAATGAAATACAATTTGTTCAAATAAAATGTACTTAGTACATTACTCTAGGTAGACATGCAATACCAACAAATCCTGAACTGTTTATGAACTTGTTTGTCTTGAAACAAAGTAGGTACTCCTAATCTATGCTTTAGTATAAAAACTCTTAGTGAATCCATATATTATATTGTATATAGGCAGGTAGGTATGTAGTCGTAACGCTTATAAAATAATGATGAAGTTCCAACTCAGATTCTTAATTTTCGACCCCTAGTCTATAAAGAAAGATTACTATTTAATATTTTATCATAATTTATATCCTACATCTACATTAAACTATCTACTAAACTACCAACGATTTATTTCGTTACTAAATAGCGTAAGTAAGCGTTTAATAAATATAAACGAAAATATTTTTCCAGAATACCGGACAGATATCCAATCACTCACTGTTGTTTTAAAATAATATTTACGTAGACGGAATAGTAATCTGTAAATTTTTAAATTATATATTAACTTCTTAGAAATCTAAAAAGAAATAAATTCCCTCTTCATAAAAGTATCAGAAACCATCTTTAAAAAACAAACGATTATAAAATGAAATCGATTACAATATCGATTATACCGAATTATTTCATTAATTTTCAGGATGTGTATGGTCGTCCTATCTATTGAACGAAACATAAAGAATGAAACGTCAACGTCAAAGTCAAACTAAAAACTAATTCAACATGTAGTTTTTAGCATTTTAAAAATATTTACGAATTAGAATTGATATTTCCCAAAACAAACAATAACATTTTGGCCGAAAACTATAAGGAAATAAACGGTGAGTACATAATTTTGACTACAGTAAAACTTTTGTCTAGACTACAACTTCGTAAAACTTCTTGTATAAATTTAAATCCTTACTACCAGACTATCCTTACTAGATGCAATAAATATAATTTCTGGGAAATAAGTTGCTTAAACCACAAAAAGTCTATCAAGGGAAAACGAGTATATAACCTATATATACTTTTGTCTTAAAATATTTGTACACACTAAAATATCAAGTCTCTTTACTATTTAACCAAGATTCTCTAGGTTACACTACAATACTTTGTACTTCAAAGTAGTCATAAGTAATTGTTTTTCCATTTCAGGTTGTATTTACCTATGATTACTAGAGGATTTGGATGAATCAATAGAAAACGTTTTTCCAACACGAACACTAATCCTTTCCCTTTGGACCTATCAGATGACTATTCTGAATCAACGGAAGCTGTGAAAATCTGTGTCTCGAAACTAATAAGAAGTGAACAACGGAGCATCAACAACAAAATGGAGAATGTGATTCAATCAGTGTAACCATTGTATAGAAAAATTGCAATGGTGCAGACTATGAAAGTGTATATTGATTGTTTCTCAACAGTAAAATGTGTGTGTGAAATCATTCCATAATATTAGTCGCTATAAATACCCTTTTAAACATAAAAACGTTTATTTCTTATCAGAATCCTCGACCCCACAGTTATGTTTATGTCATCAGATTACATAATTATAGCTAAATAAAGAGAATGCTAAACAAGGCACAGTACTATACCCATTCTAGATAGAATACCAGACTTTAAATAAACTTTTCTTAAATTTCCTACGACCCCATCATTTTATATTGTTATTATAAATTATTTAGTTTGTATTTTCAATTAAATACAATAAGTATGTAAGCTCACTTACAAAAGTAAAAATAAACTTTTGAATGTGTATACACATTCATATGAGAATTGATAGCCTAACAGATTTTAAAATAGATGCATAGGTATACAGATGACTACTTACTTACTAAATTATATTCAAGTCCACATAATAATTTAATTCAGATAGAACTAATCTGTTTAACTTAATCTCAATTCTCAAACAACAGTTTCAATCACCTCGTAACTTCTTTTTACAGTGAAATTTCATGGATAAAAACTTTAACTAAGCATCAATAATCATTCATATTTGAGAGACAAATTCCATTAAAACTTCCATTCCACTTAAAGCTAATATTTCTAGTAAGGTATTCTATTATTATATTTACTTTTTACAAGAATTGTTCAAGGCATTATTTGGTTAAAATATTTACTTATTGTATTTCGCATAGCTTCATTGACCAAACACCAACAACTCAATAAGAAAGATATGCATGACCTAAGTTTTACATAAAATTGGTTCATTGAATTCTATTTATTAATTCCATTGACAACTACTAGATGTTGCTTCAGAGTAAGTTTTTGTAAAAATATCTCTCTCTGTTTCTAAGTGCATAAACTCATCAATAAACTGTAAAGTGTTTTATCTCTCCCTCAACATCTATCTCAGATACATACTTGCCAACTTAGTAATATAAATCTTCTACCTATATGTTACAACACACAACATAAGTACTTACTCTCTTTCTAAAGTCGGTAAAATTCCTGTTTGTATTCGTAGGTAATGCACATACTTGAAAAAGTATTCATAATAATGCTTGTATATAATAGCTCCACAAATCACATAAATAAAATGATCACCTAGGTACTTCTCTTATTCTTTTACTTATATGTAACTATCGAAACAACATGTCTTCGTTTATAGCTTTCTTAAACGAAAGACAATAATAATATCTTTCAATAAAAGTAAAAACTTTCTGAGTAATAAAATAAAATAATAGAAACGCATTTATGTATAAAATAAAAACAAACAAGCATACAAAACTGGATAAAATATGGATATATTTTTATCATATTTTTGACAAATAACCATATCAGAATGTAAATAAGCGCAATAAATAAGTAAGTACTTATTTTTATTTTGTAAATTGAATAAACCTTACATTAATTAAAAACATCATCTCATTACCTCACTTTTGCAGTCGGTTAATACTATGGCTGTATAATTTGACGTCTTTGTCACGCTATTTCGAGGAGATAAAATGTCAACGTGAAAATAAATGACAAGATGCTAAACGTCATAAGCAAATTTGTAAACAAGCAAGAAAATATGTAATAATCCCAACATATTTGTAAATTTCTATGTATTTCGCCCATTTTAGGTAACCTAAAGCAAGAAAATATAAGGAAGCCGACACTAAAGTACGACCCCAGTACATACAAACGCCGACAACGAGTTTTTTAGTGTAAACATGTGCTATTATGAAACCTTCAAACTTCCATTGATAAATTGATTTTTTACATCTTATAAAACATCTTTTTCTCGATATATAAATAACAGTTTAAATTAAATAGTTGACTGAATGCGACCCCTTATCGATCAAGTGTTTTGCAGTCTCTAAAAAATGAAATATCTCGTAACCTCGAACATAAAATGTTGTTATTTCTACAAGCGTGTTCTGAGTGAATTTACACAATGTACCAATGTATAAATAGTAAAACCAAACGTGAATGCGCTATCCTTTTTTCATTGCGGCAACAAAATGTGGCCAGAAAACAAGAATCGTGAAATCCCTGTATTCCAACCACTAGTTCAAACCAAGACTACAGCAAGCTCAAGATAAATGACCTAGACAAATTTAGAACAAAATATAATCTGCCGGTCGCGGCTTCGAAATGGTGCTGATCGCGACAGCAAAATGTAACCCTCACGGCAATGTTAAATAAAATTAATTTCTAACATACAAATTTTTTAATCATAGTTTAAATCCTGGTCACGGCACCAAAATGTAACAACCTGAATGATACATCCTGGGCATTTAGCACCAAGATATAACATCCTGAACACTACCTATTTGAATTACTTATATAACTTAAGAAATAAATTATAAATACCTTAATTTTACAATGAGATCTCTCTTACTATAAATCTTTATCTTGAACTTGGTGAGTCCTCGGTTTAGGCGGTGATCGTCATTGTAGTGGACCCAAGTTGTACAAAGCAGTAACTCAGTTTCTAGCGCAACACGTTCCGTTCCACCATTCATAGTACATATAAATCAGTTGTATTTAGGATTCTGTATTAAATAATAAAACTAAAATCAGAGAATTAGAGAAATGAAGTTCTGTAGCATGTTCAGTTCTTTATGTAGAAGAATGGACTTACATATACATATTTATATTATAGACATTCGCTCATTATTTTATTACGGATATAGGAAACGCTCCTCCCCGCGTTTTCCTGTGAGTTCAACCATAGACATGACCACTCCCCATCCGAGGGACTTCAAATGCTCAGCATCATACATAAATATTTACTCTAATTAGCCTTTTCAGGCAAGAGACAGAGGGAGGAATGCGAGTAAAGCTCGCCAAGCGTTTCCAGCAGCTTCGAGACCTGTACTTTACAGTATCCCGGTCTGAGCATCAAAGTATTATATCAAATCAACTGGAAACTGATTGCTAGAAGAGCATTCTACAAATATTTGTTCTAGTCTGTCTTGTCAGTATATATGAGTGTAATAAATAAATACTGTAATAACAAATACTGTGATTATAAGGTTTCATGAAGATGAGTAGAAGTCATTTCAGATAGCAATAGAAGCTTAATTCCATAGTGTACATAATTTGTAATATTGTTTAAGAAATACCTCTTTGTCAGTAGGTAATTTTATTAGTTCTACACGACTTCTCCGTGTTTAATAGAACATCATAATATCTTTGATATTATGTTAAAACAGCAATTAGAATACATAGTTAGAAGTCTGTTAAGACTTAGTCTGTTCAACAGACATGGTAACAATGTCCATAGTTTAGCCTCAACCAGAATCGGTTCAGATAATTCCAATAAATGTTGTTAATAATATAAGTCTCTTAGTCAGTAGACTTCATTCCAAACATAACTTTTCTATGTTCAAGGGGAATGTTTATGACGAAATAGGCTTCTCTAAACAAATGTGTACATAACACTGACGGTGACGAAAGGGAACATCCATGCATTGCAGCGGGATACCCTCTGGGAGTGTCCTCGCATAACCCAGTAAAGTGCCAACACAGCCTGTTTAGATGGCTTAAAATAATATATAGATAAGTATTAGAATTATTCAATCCAACCTCAAGTCTCGACTTTTCCAAGACAATTTACCACTCCACTGTACAAGCCAGCCAACCAGAGTAAGTAATTATAATAACAAAGCTATTGCTTTCTGAAATTGAATCATTTTACATAACTCCAGCTTTGAAGGCAATATTCTAGGAAGGATAAGTATTCGTGAGGTGAAGTAGTTAATAATGATATCAGTAAACATTAAATCTTCAAGTTAATGACAAGAATAAATATGTTCTCTTCAGAGATTGTAAACGCTGTTCAGGTTCCTTTAGAACATAAGAACCTAAGGTCCTTGGACCGTAATCCAGTCTATAGATTACAACAGAGTTTGTTAGTACAAATCACTTACAGAATAGGTGAATCCTCATAGATCATATCATCTCATCGTAAACTCGTCGTGTCGTTTATATTAAAGAAAGTCATTATCAACTCTGATTAGAGAAAACACAGGAAATAAACATATATTGATTAATTCATCCCACATAGGGATCACATATTGTAAATGTAGGGCAAAGGCTGAGAGAAAGATTCTACCTCTCTCATCTTAGTAGACATACATACTTTTCAACGCAAACAGCGTATCCAAATAGGGTTGACTTGGTAGTAAAATTGGAATCAAAAGTTTAAATACCTTTTCATATCTATATCCTCTTGTGATAATCTTCTTTAAAATAGAATAGAGTTAAAACCTTACCCCGGTTTGTCCTTGTATACAGTGACGGATTTAGACTAATAGATGGCCTAAGCAATCCACGTCTGTGGTCCATCTTTAAACCTTTACCGCTTCTTAAAGTTTCTACAATATTCCCTGCAAATAAATCTTTGGAATGATAACTATTATTTTCCGTGACCAAATTACTTCATCTCCAAAACAAAACTATTTTTTCTCTGTCAGTTTCGATCCGAGCTTCTTTTTATTTTTATCGAATTTCTTCTCTTTTGTCAATTACTATAATATTTTATCCGACTGAAAAAAGGATAAATACATTTCTGCAAGTTTTTAAAGTATTTGAGAATGGAAATAACGAGTGCGTATTTTCGAATCGTTACAGACTTTACATATGATTTTTATGTAAACGAATATCATATAGCCTGTTTTCGCCACATGTAAGACTTTCCAACAGTTCATAAAATAATTTAAATCAAGGTAAGATTACTTTTTTTGGCCAACCGTTGCATGTCAAAAGTATTTGTTGAACTTGTAGGATTGACTTGTAACAATGTATGTGGGTAGGTTTCTTACGTTTAATAAACAGTCAGCTTCCAGCCTCGTTGTTTGATTGACGTTCCATTGGCGACGAGGCGAATTTACGCGTGATTATTCGGTTCGCGAAGTGAGTGTATTAAGTGATATCATGCCGATCGGGAAGTTAGTTATATTCGCCGGGTTAAGCAGTATATTTTGTTAATCGAAGTGAAATCGGAATTGCGTGTGCCATTGCTTATCACGGTGGTGGGTGAAGCCACGTACACCCTCATGTGTGATTTGTGTTCTCCGGATCACCCGGAATCTAAAACGTCCGAACAACTCGCTAACTAGGTATCGGAACACCTGGAACCCCAACGTTCCGAAATCGCGGAACGACACGGGTTTCGCTCACGACGGCAACACGTAGGCGAACCGCTCACGGAATATTTGCAAAACTTGAAACATCTCGCGTCAACATGTAATTTCGGTGTCAGTCTAGAAGAAAATTTACGCGACCAGTTCGTGTCGGGTCTGGTCAACGAGGCCATGAGGTCGCGTATTTTCGCTGAAAAGAACATCAAATACAAGGAGGCTGTGGAACTGGCTCTGGCGCTGGAGGCGGCCGAGCGACACGCCGAGGTGAGCGCTGCCACGCAGGCGGGCGCGGCTTCGGCTGCAGCGCTCGCGGCGCCGGGGGCCTGCATCGGGCTAGCGTGCGGGGCGCCGCGAGTCAACCCCGAGGCGGCGGCGGCGGCGGCGGCGGTGGCGGAGCGGATAGGTGCCGGTTGCGAATTATAATTGCGGTGAGTGTGGCGTGCGCGGCCACTTAAAAGTGATGTGCAATAAGGTTCGTAGTGCTGAGCCGGCGCCGGCCCGACATAATTACGTAAGTGAAGACGATAGTGAGGATTTTTTTCAACATTCAAGTGGACTGATCAGGTGACAAACCTTATATTATTTCTTTATTGGTGGATGGGCGTTCGATCG
This sequence comes from Acrobasis suavella, assembly GCA_943193695.1. Taxonomy (NCBI): domain Eukaryota; kingdom Metazoa; phylum Arthropoda; class Insecta; order Lepidoptera; family Pyralidae; genus Acrobasis; species Acrobasis suavella. The sequence goes on from OW971948.1 coordinate 11,868,444, forward strand.
AATTCGAAGTGGATACTGGAAGCCGAATTTCGACTATTAGTGAGGACTTTTATAAGAAACATTTTAGTCATAAATATATCCAACAAGACAACCTAAGCATACGAAGTTACGTTGGTTCAAAAATGGAATCGCTTGGATGTATTTACGTTAACTTAGTCCTTGACCATGTCTCTGCTTCTGATTGTAGGTAAACGATTGTAAATAAACTTCAGGTAGGTAATTAAACGAGGGGGCAGGCCCTTGCTAGGACGAGAGTGGGTACGCACTCTGGAAATTAAAAACATTGATATAGATTTGCACCTTTTAAAGGATAATGTCTCGGACATACCATTTTTGAACCGCCTTATCGCAGAATTCCCTGAGGTTTTCAGTGAGAAGTTAGGAACATGTAAAAAAATGATGAAATTACATTTAACGGATACAGCCCCTGTGTACGTGCGCGCAAGGCCCGTCTCGCTGGCGTTGCGCGCATGTGTGGAGCAGGAACTCATCCGGCTCGAGCAGGAGGGCACGATATACCGCGTCGAACAGTCCGATTATGGAACGTCGATTGTTCCTGTTATTAAAGAAAATGGCGAAATACGGATTTGTGGAGACTTTAAAATTATTATCAAACCTAAATTAAAGCGCGAACCATATCCTCTCCCAAGAATAGAGGAGTTGTTCGCCACCTTAAGTGGAGGGGAGGAGTATTCAAAAATAGATTTAAAAAATAGTTACCTACAAGTGGTTTTATCACCATATTCCGCCAAAACGACGACTATTGGAGATTTTTGTTATAAAAGGACTCCCTTTAGGCTATCGTGTATTCCGGAAAAGTTTCAGAAAATCATGGAAAACACGCTCAGGGGCGTCCCTAAGACTGTAGTATTCCTGGATGACATTTGTGTAACGGGATCTAATAGGCGGGAACATTTGAATAACCTACGTGCTGTATTAGAAAGGTTAGGCACTGGCAATATTATTCGGTATAACAAAACATCATCAATATTTGTATGGTCGGAAATTTATTCTAAGAACTGATCATCAACCTCTAAGTTATATTTTTGGGAAAAAAGGTGGGATTCCGCAAACTGCAGCAAGTCGCCTTCAAAGGTGGGCCGCACGGCTATGTGCGTATGATTTTTCGGTGCAGTTTGTTAGGTCGAATGAAAATAGCCCCGCAGACGCATCATCACGCTTACCGCTGCCATATCAGCGCTCACACAACGAAATTGTTAATTACGCCGACTTAGTTGAGGATAAGATGCCAGCGAGTTTTGGAGATATCGGGACAGAGACGGACAAAGATAAGTTTATTAGTAATTTTAAAGGCTATGTGTTGTTCGGGTGGCCTCTGAAAGCTGGTTGTAAAGAGGAAACTACTTATTTTGCACGCAAAGAGGAATTGGTACTCAAGTTAGGCTGTTTACCTTTTAAATATAAAATTGTTGTGCCTCCTTTGTTAAGGGCAAGGGTTTTAGAGGAAATTCATGAAGGGCACTTGGGAGTCAATAAAATGAAAAATTTAGCTAGAAATTATGTTTACTGGCCCTCGTTAGATCAAGACATTGAAAGGGTTGGTCGGTCTTTGCAGGCTTGTCAGGTAGTTCGGGACGCACCTCCCCACTCTACTCTGCACCCCTGGGAATTTCCACTTAAACCTTGGCAACGTGTTCATGCCGATTTTGCTGAATGCGGTGGAAAAAAATACCTTATAGTTGTAGATGCAAATTCTAAGTGGATAGAGGTGTGCGCAATGAGTAGAACGGATGCAACCTCCACTATTGCTGTACTGACATCTCTGTTTGCAAGGTTCGGCTTACCTTCGCAATTAGTAACGGATAACGGCCCGCCGTTCTTATCTGTAGATTTCAGAAATTGTTCCAGAAACTATCTAAAACACGTCACATCAGCACCGTACAGACCACAAGGGAACGGTGCTGCGGAGAACGCCGTTAAAACAATAAAAAAAGTAATTAAAAGGGCTATACACGAGGGTGAAAACATACCTAAAGCCCTGTCTATGTTTTTATTTTAATATCGTAACGTAGAGAACACGCTACGACTAACGTGGCACCAGCTGTGGCACTTCTTGGTCACAGACTTCGTGGGCGGCTAGATGCCTTGCGCCCGGACGTAGCGGCGGTAGTGAAGACGGCTCAAGATCGCCAAGTCAGAAAAAGAGGACGTCAAGACCGCGAAATACAGGTAGGAGACTCGATGCTCACAAGAGGCTTCTCGAATAAGACACCAAAATGGGTGGAAGGTCGTATAGTTCAAAAAACTGGTCCTGTGTCCTATACTGTGAACGTAGGAAATAACTTGCAATGGCGTAGGCACCAAGACCAAATTATAACTCTAAATCCTAATCTGAAAAATAGGTATTCATTGTCACGTCTAACATTTAAAGAATGTAAAGAGAATAGTTCTAGAGCGTTAAGCGACGCTAAACGATAAATTCGAAGACGCTGAGGACGCTAAGGGGGAGGAGTTGGAGGTAAGAAGTGCTAATCCTCAAGCAGGGTCTTCTACTGTAGACGTGGACCTGGACAGCCCCCCGCCCGCACTGATGACCTTACGTTCTCCGACACCTCTACGCAGGGTGCTTCAGCTCGAGCCCAACGAGCTTATAATCGGGCTAAAAACAAAAATGAATAATACTATGCATAAAAATAGTTTGTATATTACTTAGATACATTTAATAATTATAGTACTTTACTAGTTCATAGTGGTGGTGGTTGTTAATTAAGAAGGGAAAAATGTAGGGTTGACTTGTAACAATGTATGTGGGTAGGTTTCTTACGTTTAATAAACAGTCAGCTTCCAGCCTCGTTGTTTGATTGACGTTCCAGAACTGACCAAAAGAAAAACAGTTGAAAGTTTATCGGACTGAGATAATTCGGAAAACTGTTGTCTTGCGTGCGTACATGCTCGTGTAGCGACTACCTATCTATATGCGCCATATAGGTCGTAGAAAATTGATTGCTGTACATATATCTATACGAATAGGTATGTAAATCTGCAAGATAAGCGCTGCTGGCAGCGAGCCAAGCCCGAATCCTCGGCGTTTGGCGGAAACGAATTCGGCCGTCTCCTACACTTGCTGAGTATAGATTAAATAAAATGTTTTCTACTTGTAGCTATTTCGGAACGCATTCTGCACACTTCGAAATAAGACATATTTACATACCCTTTACCATTACTTGCCTAATCACACATATAAGTAGGAGTAGGCAAGTAATTTCAAGGAAGAATCAAAACTGCGTACCTATAAATACTTAGATATTCTTTTACATAGCTGCTTTGTAGTACCTATTACCACGTACTGCGTCGTCAACAGATGAACTTCAAATTTACAATAATAACCGGCCAAGTGCGAGTCGGATGAAGGGTTCGCGAACAATTTATTTAATACACTCTATTACACTTATCGATATAATTTATTACGCATATATATCATCATCATCATATCAGCCACAGGAAGTCCACTGCTAGACATAGGCCTCCGCCAAGGATTTCCAAAATGACCGATCGGAAGCGACCTGCATTCAGCGCTTTCCTACAACCTTGCTCAGGTCATCTGACCATCTAGCGTGTCCTACGCCACCTTTCTGCCCTATCGGCCATCGGCTTTTCGAGCTATGTGCTTCGATTTTCTCAGCTTAGCGTGCTTTCCAAAGTAAAAAGTGTACTACTGGGTTATAAATATAGTGTTTCTTAGTTTGTGAGGCCAATTTTAATTCGGCAGCTGCAGCGATAAGTTTAATTCTGTTACTATGTTTCTCTTTAATTGTGATAATAATCAAATAATATTTAAATAGATACTTCTGAATAAAACTTTTACAATTAATCTTTTGTAAAGAACCATTACAATATCTTTATTAAGTAAAGTACTGGTGTAAAGATAGATATAGTAGCTCTAGATAATGTGATGTACCTAATAGTGGTTGAGATACTTATGATATTATTGATGTACTTTAAAAAAAATATCTTTATGTGTAATTAAAATAGTAACATTGTGAAATTGTGAGTGTATGAAATGTAGACAAAAGCCTTTCAGGCAAGTAGGCTACCTATGCTGAAGAGTTTCTTTCGGGGTCTGTCTTCTCGGAAAACTAGCGGCCGATTACGAAACCCGGGTAGTTTTAGCTTTGCTTTGAAAAGCTATAAGTCATATTTTAAGAAAAAAGTGATTTTGGGGGAATATATTATTATATGAAATGAAATAAATTATATTTTTCCTCCCTCACCCTGGTATTTCATTTTCTAACACGCGCCTATCTCCGTATATTCGTAGTTCTCAGTCGTAGGCTACGACGACTTCGTAGCAAGTCAAAGCTACCTCGTAGCTACTCGTACCACGATACCGCTACGACTTGTAGACTAGGTATCGTGGTAGCTACGACGTAGCTTTGACTTGCTACGAATGTGACGTCGACGAGTTGTTTACGCAGGGCAAGACTTCCTCCAATAGCGGTGGGACTATACAACCAATATGCAGGGTAAGTTTTGCCCAGTCAATAACAAATATTTGGAACCACGTTGATATTGAAAAGATATATATTTTTTTCTTTTTTTTGTTTTTAAGACGAAGTGGTAGCTAAAGTGGCGCCCTAATTTGAAATAAATTGTTTAAAACTAAAAATAGTGATAATTAAAAATTTGATTTGTATAAATGTCTAGAAAGACCTTTAAACTATTTTATGAATAACCTTTGAAAGTAATATTGGTAGTCCATCTAGCTTTAAAACTGTTTTAAAACTAGACGGACTATTAGTAATAATTTCAAAGGTTATTCATAAAATAGTTTAAAGGTCTTTCGAGACATTTATACAAATAAAATTTTTAATTACCACTATATTTAGTTTTAAACAATTTATTTCAAATGAGGGCGCCACTTTAGCTACCACTTCGTCTTAAGGGCTTTTACTTTAACAGATATGCCAGCTCTATTATTTACCCTTGACCAAGGAATTTACGTCTGAGGAGATATAAAAATATCATAATTTTTTTTTCCAGTTATAGAGCTTGGTTTCGACAGAATAGACCGAGCGATACCTATATCATAATGATTTATCCCTAATTCCCTCATTCGTAAATCCTTTTTACATTTGAATTTGGTACACTCCATTATTATATGTTGGACATCATCTACTACCCCACATAATTCAGAATCGGGGGAATCCGACTTACTTTTTTTTTGATGGATAATGTCCAGAACGAAATCTAAAAGCTAACTTTGAAACGTTTCTACAAAACTTTACATCACTAAACCTGGACACTTGAAGAGGTTCATTCTGTAGTGTCTTATACCAGATACCTTTTTCTAGTGATCTCTCGTCAAAAGGTTCTTTCCAAGAGGTATAAGTAAATCCAATTTTTAAAATCTGTATATTTTTCCAAATAGTTTGACTTGCTTCGTCCTTGGTTATGCTTATATCTTAAATTGGGGATCGTAGCGCCGTGTAGCAACAGTGTAGCCTTGAGGCGCTACGAGGTTACGAGATGTGTAGGACATGAACTACCTACTTAATCATAGTACGTAATGTACCGTGGTTATCAAATATTTAATTTGAATGATGTTTTCGTATTATTTTAATGTAGATTTTTTTATTAAATTATGTATTCATCATGTGTCCAACTAATGTAGGTGACATAAGTATTATGTTTTTCAGAATATTTAGACAAGACAACGAAGCTTTTCTACGCACAATTGCGAAAAACGGCCCCTTTTGGCGTATGTGCGTAGAAAAGCTTCACGTTCTCACTTTAAACTATAAACAGTAGTTCATAAATTAGTTTGAAGGGTCATCTAGAGCCTAGTCAAGACAATTTATTTTTAAAATTTTAATTGATGTATCCGTTTCCTTTTAAATGATTTATTTCAAATGGGGGCAGCACTGGACCCCGAAAAATTTAGGTAGCCCCTTAAATAATTGCTATATTTCATAGTGACGTATAAAAAGGTAACCTGCCAAATGTGAGTCGAACTCGCGCACTAAAGGTTCCGTGCTATTCCCGAGCCCAACTTAAATATTTATTTTATTCTGTTTTTAGTATTTGTTGTTAAAACGGAAACAAAAATACGTCATTGCGAAAATTTCAACTGTATAGTTATCACGGTTCATGAGATACAGTCTGGTGACAAACAGACAGACGAACTGACGGACGGACAGCGGAGTCTTACTTAGGTCCCGTTTTTACCCTTTGGGTACGGAACCCTATTTCCTTTTAGTATTTAGTACTTAATATTGGTACTTATCATATTAAATCAGAATATTTTATACATTTACAGGATATAATTGTTAGGTAAGTATACTAAATTACTTATTAGAAGATTACGAGTTTCTTTAACTTCTCCGTAATAGGACATAAAACATTTTTCCTTCCGCATTTTCCGCTAAGCATGTTTTCGTTTACAAAATTACTGATAACCTACAAATTGGCCCCCCAAAGATTTATAGGGCCCACAGATGTAGAAAGAATTCAAATTTGGAACGAAAAACATGAAGGGCGCATGCGCGGAGGCGACCAATGTTATACGGTTGCCGTGCGGGACGCGCGTGACAGTTGTCGAGATGTGTAGGGGAGGGAAATGTCGATGATATTATATCGATAAGTTAGATGACTTTAGGTCAGTTCTCATCTTTAATTTTATTTTTCTTTAATTATTTTGTTTAAGTGATAAGCGTTTCTTTTTGTTTTAAATACCTGACGATTGAAACCAGAAAGGAGAATGTTACAAGATTAAAGGTTTTGTTAGGTTAGGTTCGAGATGCAAAAGTTACTATAACTATATATATAGACTATAAGAGGAAGGATGAAATTATCGTTAAGTAACGCTCACTTCGTAAAATGAACAGTTTTCCCAAGAAAAAAATTCAAAATACGAAAATATCTTTTAACTTTGTCAGAGACAGTAACACAGGTAATACAAAATCTCATATTTCAGATTACGACTACTCGTATTTTATTTTTTTCTTATCTGGATACAGAGCCCCATATCACAGGCTGAACAGGTCAATGATCAATTCAAGGGTTATTTCGCTTTTCTGTTACATTTTTTTATAACGTTAGGTTTAAGATTTTGAGGTTGACACGGATGTAGTTAGTATCAAAAGTTGAAAGTTTTTAACGTGTTGGCTGTATTTTGTAGAGATTGTGGCGTTGTGTTACCATTGGTAGAGTCGGACCAATAAAAGATGAAACTAGTATCCAGGCGGCAAATTAAAAAAAAGTAAAGATTAAAAAAAAACACTCGTAAACAGATAAGATATTTTTTTGGTTTTAATTATTATTTCAAATTGTGTTTTTTTTATAAACTTTCTCAAAAAAAAATGCAAATGAGGATTTAAATAAAATATTAGGTTCATTTTTCGTTGGCTTGAGAGTTGGGTAGGCTGTTTTAAAAAAAGTAAAACTTTCAAACAAGTTTACTTGCATTTCAATGTTAAAATAGAGACTTATCGTTTTTTGATTCTACATAAATTATTTAATGGAAAAAGGTCAAAGAATTTGCACACTAAAAAGTACGCATAAATATGAGTCCTGAATAAGGTCTTAAAACGTACTCTTTACGACTAAGAGAGTATTTATTTACAACATGTTTAAGAAGGCAGCGTTTTATGTCTGCTGATAATAAAATTATTACGAACAATAAAAGTCGACGTGCGGACGTCCCTAACGGCAGATTTTCCGACGTTCAGTGTGATAAAATGTTTGACTCAAGCGGATGCAAGCGCGCGGGCCCGCGCCCCTCTCCCGCCATCGGAAAATTCAAATTTGGAATCATAAACGGTAGATTAAAATTTTAAAAAATAAGTGTCAACATTCTGTAATTAGTAGGTATGGTATTTCAGCCTTGAAATTTGTCTATATGTGCTAAAATAACTTCATGTAGGGTGTAAAATAGTATTCTTTTTTGTGTAAGGGCTGTGTAAGTTTTCTAAACGACCGAAAACTGTGTAAAGTGTGACAGTACGATTGATAAAGACTTAAGTGCAGTCTTCGGATTCATGGAAATAAAGATTAAGGTAAGTTTAGAATGTGTGTTATTGAGTAGCTTTTTAAGTTTCAAGTTATTACATAGTTATAAAAATTGCTGTGTGTATTGGGGATAACAGCAAAATTTAAACGAAAATTATATGCATTCTTAAAGCCAGAGATTTTTGAAGTTATAGAATCCAGCAATTAATTTAACTACAATCTTTTAGATCTATGTCATCGAACATATAGACGGTATATAATAATAAACAGGTTGTCTCAGAAATACTTAGATCATAGAAGACCGTGTACTTTATACAGGATGTCTCAAAAATGGATCAGACATTTTTTAACACGTCACTTCTTTTGCCTTTTCGGTGTGAACGAAGCCAAAATTAACATTTTGCGAAAGTCACTCTTAGCAAGATGGATAACAGCAATCAGAAAAAGTGACAGGTGGCACAACGTCCTTTTTTGTACACTCGATTGTAATCACACAAATATTATAAGGGCGAAAGTTTGTGAGTGAGTGTGTGTATGTTTGTTACGTCTTCACGCGCAAACGACTGGACCAAATTTGGTATGCAGGAAGCTGACCTGGATTAACACATATGCTACTTTTTCCTCGGGTAACACCGCGGGGCGCAACTAGTATAATATAACACAATGTTATAATGCTATCATAAGTTCTTACTTTAATGACTTCTAGGGAGGTGCACATATTCATTCTCAAAGAAAACTTCGTTCCAAATATTTCATTCGTTCGCTTACAAATTGTTACTGTTCGAATCTTCGGTAATATTTCATGGATATAAAGAAGTTTATGTCTCGGGAGAGGTACTTCTGTACTTACTTTCAAATCAATAAAAATGATCACGGGGATTGAATACGTAATCAAGATAGTATCAATCTTCCATTCTGGTCCATAAGAAAAGAAAAACTTAGGTTTTACCATTTGCTTCTCTTTATCGCGCAGATCGTAAAAACCGATCGAAGGAATGGGCAACATTTGAATATTTTAATTGGCGATGCGGCTAGTAACCCATCACTATATTGATTCCTTTGCCATCTTAACGCCCACCATGACGCTAAGCGTGGCCTTTTGGTCTTATGGCTTTGAGCTTTGTCTACCTCGTCAGGGATAAAGACGTCATAATGTATCTGTTTGAAGATGGAAAAAGTTTAATTTTAGAAAGAGGCTACTTGAATGCCAGTGCTTTTCTCTTTTGAAACGTGTAACTTTTTAAGGTCTAAATTTAAAAGTCAAAAGTCAAGTCAAAAGGTCAAAAGTGTGATCATTCATTATTTACCCACCTACTTTTGCCATTCAGCTTGCATAAACAGTTAACTCACGTAACCGTTTATACAATAATCTCCCAACAAATAGGGAAAACGTAAAAACATTGCTACCCCGGAAATGTCAAAGTGACATTTCGCGCAAATGTTTTCATGGCATGAGCACAAAATTTCATAAAGCCACAGACCATAAAAAACGGGTGTGTTCAGAGTATTCTGCAACGTATCCTGAAATGATAAAAACTCGCACACGGCACTAAGGGTTCCGTATTATCTATAAAAAACACTTTTTTTTTTGTATGCGAGCCCCACTTAAATATTTATTTTATTCTGTTTTTAGTATATGTTGTTATAGCGGCAACAGAAATACACCATCTGTGAACATTTCAACTGTCTAGCTATCACGGTTCATCAGATACAGCCTGGTGACAGACGGATGGACGGACGGACAGCGGAGTCTTAGTAATAGGGTCTCGTTTTTACCCTTTGGGTACAAAACCCTAAAAATCACAACTTTTATATACAAAACATAAAGTACACACTTTTTATACATTACTGTAAGTTTTTCAACTTTTTTACGTGTTCACATTTGTCGGGGACGAGTCATAAAGGATTCAGAGAATTTCAATTCACTCTAACAGTATTCTGTAGACCATTGCGTAACAGTGATAGGTGAAGAAAAGGTCTTTACGAGGACCCTGGGATTTGGATGCGAAAAATGTCTTTTTCTATCAATGCCTGTAGGGTTGTACATATTAATAAAAAAATTTAATATAAGTATAATTTTATGTAGGTATCAATAAAAATAATAAAACAGTAAAAATCGCGAATTGTTTCATATATTTTTTCCATAAATTTATGAAAAATGAGTGTGGGCGATAAAAGAAAGAAACTGAACACATAAAAGAGAAAACAAAATTGTTTGGCTGTATGTATGTTCACGCTTATTTTCGAATCTACTGAACGGATATATGCGTAGTTTTAAATAATCGATTAAGCTCTGTTCAGAGCAACATATAGGCTTTGTTTCATTGAAATCTGATATCAGGCAAAAAGTTGTCGTTATTTTTAAATTGCACGGGAATGAAGCTAGTTTATAATATATTAAGTGGATATATTTAATCATGTATTGCTTTAAATAGTATATTTTTATAGTATTGCTTCCATGCTGGTCTGAAAGAAAAGAAAAAACTTAGTAGGTACCAGCTGCTTATCTTCCCGCGCAGATCGTAGAAGCCGATCGAAAAAATGGGCGAAAATGCGAATCATGTTAACAGGCAACTATTCTGATTTCTTTTTCTATATTCTTGTCCATCATCACGCCTTTGAGTGGTCACCAGTGGCCTTTGAGTCTTGCGGCCCTGGATGGCGGTTACTCCGAAGTCCAAAGACGCTACGCAAGACGAACGTTACTGCGTATCCGCATTTCAGTGTCAAGAAACATTGAGCATTAATGTATCATGATAACGTCTAATTTAGTTTGACATAGAGTTAGGACTTCACTATCGGACGACTATCGTATTATTTTGTAGAGTAACCCCCCTGGGCTCTGTCTGCTTGAAGCCGCAAAATGCTATGTCTGTTCTATTTGGGATGAAGACGTGATAGTATATAACAAAAGTTCTTGGGGCTAGCTCAACAGTGTGTAGGGTTGCCAGGTCACCAAACCTTATAGCCGGACAGACCAGCCAATTTGGCCGAACATTTGGGTAAATTGGCCGGACACGCTACAGTATTGAGGATTTTCTGTGTCAAAACGACAATTTTTTTTAATAAAAAATCATGCTCGTTGACTATTACCATAAACCTCGTTAAATTCTAATGAAATATAAATAAAATCGAATGCCAAATCAGTCTAATTGCTTTATAATAAATCAGTCAAATAAACTTATTGGTCAAAATTAAATTCTAGATAAACATTTATCAACATTTTTAAATTATTCTTATATGTCAAATGAATTTCTCAACATTTTTGAATTCTTCTTAAATTCTGCGGGTGCGACCGACAGTCGACTCGCCTGCGCTGTGCTCGGCCACGCTCGGCTCTTGCTTCGTTTGCAACATGTAAAATGCCTAACAAAATCCGGACCCCGTTTATTTTGGCCGGACACGCAACCAATAAGCCTAACCTAACTATGTCCGGCTTTATCCGGACGCCTGGCAACGCTAACAGTGTGATATGTCCTTATTTATTTATTTAATTAATTTATAATCAAAACTGGTGGTGACTAAAGGGTTTAAGAACTTGTCTTTAAATATGGTATTTATTGCTTATACTATGAAAACAAATAGCTCGTGATAGAGATAAGTAGTGGTAAAAGGAAAAAAATAATACCGTCCAAGTGAGAGTCAGATTCGCACACGCATAATCTATAAAAAATCACGTTTTTAGTATACGAGCCCACACTTTAATATTTATTTACCTAATTCTGTTTTTAGTATTTTTGTTATAGCCGCAACAGAAAAACGTCATCTGCGAAAATGTCAACTGTCTCGCTATCACGGTTCATGAGATACAGCCTGGTGACGGACAGACGAACAGACGAACGGACGGACGGTTTGACGGACAGCGGAGTCTTCTCTAGTCTTATAGGGTCCTGTTTTTACCCTTTGGCTACGGAGCCCTAAAACATTTGTGCAGTAGTGGAATACAAAATTAGGTTAAGAGGCGTTTCACATTTGGTTGGCTTGGCTGTCTCGCTCGCACAATCAAACATTTTCAAAGATTATTAAAAAATCTGTCTCATTTGTAGAAATTGTAGAAAAATGTTTCATTAACATTCAATATAATTATATGTTAAATATTTTTGGCATGTTTTTTTATTGTTTATATGTGTGTGGGTGTGTGTGTGTATCGAGAATTAGGTCATTAAATATTTCAAATTTTGATAACCTATTGTCTTTGTCCTTTCCGATGTAGTCATGTCTAAAATATCCACAATATAATTATATTGAATGTTAATGAAACACTTTTCTACAAATGAGAATTTTTTTTTAATAATCTTTTAAAAATATTTGATAGTGCGAGCGAGACAGCCAACCAAATGTAAAATGCCTCTTAATTATTGACTTTTTCATAGTATATCAGGTTGTCTATAAACAAAAAGGAATAAAATTGAATGAATTCGATAAATATTCAGTCGATTATTGCGGAGCACTCGAAAGGTGTGGAAGGATCTCCCTTTACGAGAACCCTGGGATTCAGCTGAGAAAAGGGTCTGTGGACTGTAAAAGTACCTACTGGCAATGATTTGAAATGATAACAGACATGATAATAGACATTTTAATAGGGGTGACGACAGGGTTAGAAACGTATAATTGTAATTAGTCCGTCTTTTGGATTATCCAAAAATAATGGACCTATATTTTTTAGTTTGCCAAAAAAGTAAAAATTCACAAAGATACGAAGCATCAAATTTCCGGAGAGGGGTTCGCGACGTCACCTCTGTGTAAAAATCGTACGTAGCCGTGACGTCATGCGAAATTTCAATGCGCTGTATCTTTCTCATTTTGTTACTCAGAGAAAAGAAAAAATACGTGTACAATATTTTTTTATCTATGCGATGGGCTATATGTATTTTTCCATTCGTCATGCCTATTAGGGACTAAATTGAATTTATTAAGTGTACTTAAGTTTTCGAAGATAGGGAGGTACGAGTATCAATCTCTTTTCTATTTTGACAAATCATTGTTTCTGGATAAAGCAAACATTTCTTTTTATTACAAATAATTTAATCTTTTTTCAATATTTAATTTTCTTTTGTTATGTTTTCGAGCAGTACCTAAGTAATAAGTAATAAATAAATATATACGGACAAATCATAAAGATTAAGTTAGTCCCAAAGTAAGTTCGAGACTTGTGTTATGGAATACTAACTCAACGATACTATATTTTATAACAAACAAATATATTACATATATCGATACACATCCAGACCCAGGTTCAATCTGAAAAAGATCATTTTCCATTTTGACTTGACCGGGGATCGAACCCGGGACCTCTGGTTTGCAGCGTGACATGATGACCACTAGGCCACAGAGGTCGTCAAAGAATTTGTAGGTTGGCTTTTTTCACGGAAACCAATGGATTTGATTAGTGTGGATTGTTGTCAAAGTAAAGTAAGTAGGTCGGAGTAGTGTTGCAATCTACCAATCTCCATCTACCCAAGTGCGTTCCTAAATCTACAGTTTCAATCAAGTTTTAGTACAAAGGTATACGGGGTTATGCTGATGAAATTATGAATAAAACCGGCCAAGTGCGTTCCGTATCATTAATTATAAAAATCACGTTTGTTGTATGGGAGCCCCACTTAAATATTTTTTTATACTGTTTTTATTATTTGTTGTTATAGCGGCAATAGAAAAACATCATCTGTGAAAATTTCAACTGTCTAGCTATCACGGTTCATGTGATACAGCCTGGTGACAGAAATACAAACAGACGGAGTTTTAGTAATAGGGTCCCATTTTTACCTTTTGGGTACCCTAAATTAATAAAAAAGGTTTAAACACCTCGCGAGAGTCGCGAGCTTAGCTACGCTTTTTGCTAGTTTATATTACTTAGTTAAATGAGAACCTATTATTGGATTCTAAGTCTATGGTTGAACTAGTCCTACCAAGAGTGACGTCACATAATTGCACTACTTTGCTAGATGACCACTTGACCTCGCAAACAGTTATTAGTAAATGAAATAAAGATAGAAACAAACAACAGAAAGCAAACTTAGTTCATTTGTAATATCATTAAAACTGTTATCTCATCAGGAGGCCATGAAACGCGCGTCTAGCAATAGCGACCAGCGTTTATGCATTTTATAATCGTTTGTCATTTGCTGCATATCGTTTCAATTAGGTATTTTCCTGGGTCAAAAAAAAGTATTTTGTACTGTTAAGATAATAAAACGTCGCCAAATATTGTCACTTGTCATTGAACATTAGCAATTTTAACGTCATTTTAGATTTATTTTGACGACCTCCGTGGCGTAGTGGTCACCATGCTAGTCCGCCACCCAGAGGTTCCGGGTTCGATCCCCGGTCAGGGCAAGTTGGAAAATGGCCTTTTTCAAATTGTCCTGGGTCTTGGGTGTTTATCTATATATGTATTCGTTATAAAATATAGTATCGTTGAGTAAGTATCCCATAACAAAAGTCTCGAACCTTTGGGGCTAGCTCAATCAGTGTAATTTGTCCATATATATTTATTATTTATATTTATTTTTGCAGAGAAACGAATACTTAATAAGAGCGCTATTTGTTGACTTCAAGAAACTAAAACGTCATCTGCCTGTTTTTCATACAATTTCCATAGAAAATGTTTGTTTTGAGGTTTAGAAAAAAGTATCTGATTTGACTTGTTGGAAAAAAGCGGTAGTTTGAATCGTATATGAAAAACCATAAATAAAAATCGAGTCATAGTGTAACACAGCGAGCGGGCCCACTCCTTACGGGCGTCGTTGCAACGCAAAAATATTGACGCATTACAAAATTGCTACAAGCATCATGTATGTATGTGCATCTGCTGAAATCAACTGTATTTCCATTCTAGTCCACATACGGGTAGGTTAGGTCTAAGTATACTGTCAAACTATCGCGTTGCATCATTGCTAAATGAATGCATACATTTTATAAATTTTTTGCTGATGTTTCATTCAGGGTTGCCAGATGGGCGGTATTCGTCGGGATTAATGGGTGAAACGTCGCCATTTAATCCAACATCCAGAGTTCTGAAAAAATACAATATGTCCCGACAAACAAGATCGTTATTTACTCAGTTTTTTTTAGTCGGAATCTTTTTCTTATTATATTATTTTAATTCGTGTAGATAAAAAATTCTCCTGAGTAAAAATAAATTATTTGGTATTATTAAGAAAATAAAACACCACAAAATAATGTCACTTGTCATGATCATACCCATTATTAGTGTGATTTCAGATTTATAATTGCAGAAACACTGATATTAGGAGCGTTATTTAATTCCAAGAAACTGTGCTGTCATTAGTGTTTATTTCATACAAATACCAAAGAAAATGTTTGTTTTGACGTTTAGATAAAAGTATCTGATTTGAGTTGTAAGTAATTAGCGAATTGAAATCAAAGTATAAACATATTAATAATGACTGGAAATAAAACCTTCTGTAGTATATTAGAAAATTTAATTTTTATTTGGGTTCCGTTTTTTGTACTCGTAGTATATTTGTTTGTTTATTTTTCCTTTCTTAGTTCTGGCCTATAGGCCAGAACTAACGAAGGAAAAATAAAAATAATAAAGTCCTGTCATACCTTTTTTTATTTTGCCTTCGTTCATGTAGGTTTGACAGGACTTTATTATTATAATAATAAAGTAAACAAACAAATGTACTCGTAGTATATTTGTTTGTTATATAATAAAGTCCTGTCATACCTATTTTTATTTTTCCTTCGTTCATGTAGGTTTGACAGGACTTTATTATTATAATAATAAAGTCCTGTCATACCTACATGTCTGCTGTCATGTTGTTTTTTGTTTCAATACTGGGTTACTATGAACCCCAACCAGCGATGCCCTTGGTGGAGTTCCATGAATATAAAAATAAAAACTAAAAAAATAGTCATTCAGCGTTTTTTAACAAGGCGAGGATATAAAACGTAAAAGTATTATATAAAATCTGAATCTCCTGATCAATTACCAGGTGAAAACTCCTTCAATTAGCGACTTTTGGGAAGCGTTGGTGGGCAACAATTCCGATTATTTCCCTTCATTTGCGTCTCTCCTATAACTTTCCCGTAAATTGCCAATTATTTCGGACTTACGTTCAGTTATGTTGTTATGATATTTTTTCGTAGAAGCAATACGTAAACAGATAATTTCGAGAAAATACGTAATTTATCAAGGTGTTCATCGATTTAGTGATGTTTTGTAAGGAATTATAAAGAAAATGTTTTACTTTGACTAAATATACAAGAGTTATCTCTTTTTCCCTTATCGAGTTAGCTAATATTGGTGTCAGTTTTTCGAGGTGCCTTAAGGCATACCTAACACAATCGTCGTTTTACCGCCGAACGATCAACAACTTGTTTAGTGTGCCTTTGGTTGCAAATTATTCTAGGCGTTAAACATCATAAATGAATACACTCGCAAACTCCCTAATAAGAGCGCCTTCGACGCGTAATTGGTTGGAATGCAATTATCCACGGGTCTTTATGGGGCGGTAATAAAAACGTAACAACTCAGTGTTTACGAGAAACCTACAAGATTCCCTACCCGCTTTCAACCCTAAGGGTCTTGTCATATCATGCGTCTCGTTATTCTTACATGCAGAACTTCTTAGACCGAAGGAGAATTATATTAATTTTGTGCCGAAAGTTGGGATCAATTAACAGTTGACTCTACAAAGTGTAACGAACCTTTTACAATGGGATCAACTCGGAAATCGCGAAAATTAACCTTCTGATCCATACATTAGGTGAAGTAGCATTCAAATTTTGTATAGATGAAAATGTCATCAACAGCAATGAGTTTGTACATGTGAGTAAAACTACGATTTTTCATCAATCGTGCCTTCGTCACGCTTGCGTTTTCAACGCCAAACCTGACAAATAGTTATGAGTGCGTTAATTCCAATCCGATAATATGTTGGATACGTTAAAAGTTAAATGTTGGCTGCATTTTCGGTGTTTGCTGTCTTTTGTAGCCACTGCTTGCCTACATATAATTTTTATTTAATACATACATAACTTTATGGCAATAAAATACGTTACATTGCTAGAACTTACTATCAGACTTACATAACTTTATGACAATAAAATACGTTACATTGCTAGAACTTACTATCAGATGTACATAACTTTATGACAATAAAATACGTTACATTGCAAGAACTTACTATCAGATGTACATAACTTTATATGACAATAAAATACGTTACATTGTTAGAACTTACTATCAGACGTACATAACTTTATAACAATAAAATACGTTACATTGCAAGAACTTACTATCAGATGTACATAACTTTATGACAATAAAATACGTTACATTGCAAGAACTTAGTATCAGAAGTACATAACTTTATGACAATAAAATACGTTACATTGCTAGAACTTACTATCAGATGTACATAACTTTATGACAATAAAATACGTTACATTGCAAGAACTTACTATCAGATGTACATGACTTTATGACAATAAAATACGTTACATTGCTAGAACTTACTATCAGACGTACATAACTTTATGACAATAAAATACGTTACATTGCTAGAACTTACTATCAGATGTACATGACTTTATGACAATAAAATACGTTACATTGCTAGAACTTACTATCAGATGTACATAACTTTATGTCAATAAAATACGTTACATTACTAGAGCTTATTATCAGACGTAATGACAACTATAGAAGTAGGTGTGTTGACACCCTAAGCCTGTATAACGATTAACTCAGATCCTCATTAATAGAGCTATTCTCTTAATCGAAATGGATTTGTTTCTTACATTCTGTTTGTCGATGTATTCTATGGATATGTGTCTGATATTCTTGTTACTTTGATACATTGAAAAGGATTTTATTAGGGATATGGGATTTAGTAATTTTTTTTTTATATAAAGAAAGACAATCAAAGCTGTGAGAAACCAGACTTTTGGGTTGGGGTCGCCCGTTCGGCTCTCCGGCAGCTAGTTGTTTCACAGTGACGCGGATCGTTCCGTGCGGAATGCGATCCGGGTAGCGCCCGGCCGGACAACGCCGCACCCGCTTAATCGTATCGTTCTAAACACTCGGTCAAAGATAATATAATTACTGACGTAACAGATACCCAACGCCATAGAACCGATTGGTGGTCCCCAAAGTAGGCAAAACAAGAGTTGCCGGTGGCACACAGAGATGGCAGCACATACAACTAGCAAAAAAGTGACAAAGAAAGTGTTTAATACGCTTTTAAAATATTTGTTGCATTTCGTATAAGTCATATTTAATTAATTATAGTACTATTTTATTTATATAACATGAATAAAAGATTTTAAAGTTTCAATAAATAGCTATAGCGCTATCTAGAGACAAGGAAGAAAAATAATAATATTTATAAGGCGATGGGTTGGCATGACTCAGTTTACAGCATTAATTAGAATAATACTTTTTTGACCCCGCCATCACCACTGTGTTACCCTATTCGTTTTTCACAAAAGTTTTGTAGATATATGTATATGTGGTAATTTTGTCTTTTTTCTGCGCTGCAGTAAACAAAGATTGTTCAGGCCATCACTCTGAACAACTTGCTCTAACGTAATTAATTAATTATATTATATTTGATATTTTAAATATAATTAATTATTATATACGATATACTTCTTTCATATTATTTCATAATATAAAATAAGTAGGTACGATACAAAATGTAGTGACAGTAGTAAAGTGAGTAGTTATATTACGAAAACCTATCACCGAACTGGCTTCAAAAATGTGGCTGGTATTCTTTTAAATGTATATTCATTGTTAGGTTCGAAGTATGGACAAAGCCTTTCAAAGTTAAAGCACACAAAGGACATTTAAAAGTTCAGTTAAAGTACAAAAAAGCGTCGTGAGGGCGAACAATGCAAATGCAACTTAACAAACTTGGAGGCTTTCAATATTTTTCAAACAGTGTTATTGAGAAGTTGCCTCTGTTCCTCAAAGGATGAATGAGTTAGGTACATTGTTATGAAGTTTTTTTCTTCACTACTTTTAAACAACAGTAGTTATTTGTTAAAAATATGACTATTTACATACTTTTAAAATAAAAGATACGCGTAGATTCCATGACACGTATTTTAATCTCAACCGTTAAAGCCCAAGAGAGCTTATTAATTTTTCACCAAAGACATTTACTTTTTACCTTCATCCTTCATTCAGAATGAATTCACTATAACTGGTCACAGTGTTGCCAATTTTTAAAATATCTGTCTATCCGTAACAACTTGCCACAGATACTTGTCCGTACGAATGTACCAACCGTACTATTAAACATACCACTTAGTTTTTTATTTATTTGGCAACACTAATGACAACTGTCAGTACTGTTTACAATTCGTGATTCTTATTTGCCACAACAAATCTAAACAGTTTCAAATAGGAGTAAATGCATTGCATTAAAAGTAATACCTAATAATCGAACACACAAACACTATTAGATACGTTTTTATAGTTGGACAAACTGTTTAAAAACCAGTTAGCCTTAACCGATTTGAAAATCATCAGCCGGATGACAATATAATATATGGAGTCAATTAGCTGTTCTAATAATGGAGCCGAGATATATTCGACAGAACTCAGTTATAAAACAACATAATCTCATCTAGAAGGACTCTTTTGATTCTATAAATATAATGCTTTGTCCTGAATGGCTGACGAACGTATCAACGCACATCCTAAACTGCTGATCGTAGATACCTGAAACTTGGAGGGTGTGTTATTTGTCCGATAAGAAAGGATTTTTCGAAATTCCACCCCTAAGAGAGTAAAAATGGGGGTGAAGTTCGTATGAGACAACGTGATTCCTTGGTCCTATCTACTTAAATTTTGCACACATTCTTTATCAGAATTGATGGAGGACGTGTTTCGTATTTTATTGAAATTTATCCCCTAACGCGGTTAAAAAAGGGTAGAAAATTATTTTGCAGCTGCACTGCAGCCACTGCGGAAACCCTAAAACGGCGCAAGTATGAATGCCTAGGGGCTTTATATTTGAGCCGTTTGGGCTTGAGACCTTAGGTCCGTGGGGTCCATCAACTCATAAACTTTTTGAATTTTTTAATTAGAAGTTGGTCAAGGTGTCAGGTGACCAAAGTGGTGGCAATTACTTCGCCTAACGAATAAGCATTGCCATCCAGCGTGGCAATGCTGCCAGCCTTTTGGGCACTTTACCGCAGGGCAATGATCTGCACGTCATTTTTTATTTGTAAGTTTTTATTTTTATTTATTTAGTTTTTAGTTTAGTTTGTACTTTAGTTTTACTTAAGATTTATTTTGTTTTTACTTCGAATGTTCCTGTAATTTGTAAATTATTAAGAATAAATAAAAAAGTTTAAAAAGTTTAAATACATTAATATAGCTAGTTTTTTTTTTGGGGATGATTTGCTTCGAAGTTGACATAAATACTTAGCGCTTTTGATTTAAGTACTTTTTAGTGTATTAGGTCCTTACATATGAAATTGGCGTTTTGTATGGGAGGAACAAAACATCGAATATTTTTTAATTTAATATATTTATTTAATCAACGTATGAACCATTGTTATCTATGCACTTTTGCTATCTCATAGGTAGTTCGTTGATCCCTTTACTAAAAACATTCGGACGGAATCAATAAAATCTTTAAAGGCGGTTTGGACTGCCCCATCGGAGTTGATGTTTTTCCCTTGCAAGAAGTTATCCAAATTTCGAGAAAAATGGTAATCTGTTGGAGCAACGTCCGGGGAGTACGGTGGGTGTCTTAGACATTCCAATTGAAGCTCTTCTAATTTGGTAGCCGTCTGTTGTGCAGTGTGTGGTCTAGCGTTGTCGTGAAGCAGCAGTGGCGTAGAGCGATTGACCAGCTTCGGTTGTTTAGTAGCTAGGTAATACATCATGGTTTGTAATTGCTGAGAATAGACGTCTGCCGTAATCGTCTGGCCAGATTTGAGAAAACTGTAATGAACGACACCGGCACTAGTCCACCAAACGCTTACAAGTAACTTTTTTTGGGTCAATTTTCGCTTGGGGCAGGATTTGGCTGGCTTGCCAGGGTGGTGCGTGCGTGGCGCGTTTGCCGGTTTGCTTCACTCAATTCGTGAGGAACCCACCTTAAAACAGTTTATCAGTAACACCGCAGCCTGCAGCTAACTCGGACGTGGTTTGCAATGGATCTGCTTCCACAATAGCCTTCAATTCTTCATTGTCAACTTGGTTCTCCGGCCGTCCACGGGCTTGTTCTGTCGAAATTTCCAGTGGTATCTTTTGCGACACGACATACACATCATTAACCCTTCGAGTAAATAACGCGATGTTTCAAGTTTTCCATTTTGTAAACTGAGCGCTGCAAACAGAAAAAAAATACAAATGATTAACGGTTTACGAAACATTTATTCATGTGGAAATAGCTGTAATTCGTCATTAAGGTAGCCAGTACGCCAGTAAGGACCTAATATGTTGACGTATGTTTGAAAACTCAATCCCATTTTAATCAAAAAAGGTTGAACTAACATAAAATCTTGGTGCAATGCTCTTTAAAATCAGAATGTCTTGAAAGTCCGTTATTATATTAGTAGGTAACGGATTTGAAGGTTTCTAAGCTTTAGAGAGGTCATGCACTTTTAGGACACAGCCTCATCCGGGACGTAGAAGTCGAAATTTGAAATGATAAGGACAACAACATTTTGGTTACAGGAAATAAACGAATCATTCGTTATAACAATATAATAATAACGTATAAAACCAATTCAAATTCCTATTAAAATCATTTTTGATTCTTCTACGCGGATGAAGTCGTCGGCAAAAGCTAGTTGACAATAAAATTAATAACAGGAAATTACCTACAACCTCACCTTAATGTATGAAAGCCGCCGTAATGGCTCCAACAAATAAGTAATTCTTCACAATTATGTTTCATTCAATTAATTAGTACCTATGAATGAATTTACCGTCAAGGGAAAACGGAAGCGAGATTTATAAAACACAATTTAATTTAATTAAAACGTACGTCGCTTTATTTGACATTGTGCCCACAAATATAATAAATACGCAGTCGCTTCCTACTTATATCGATATACTTCTTATTTTAGGAACCATTTTTAGGGTTCCGTAGTAAGGAGGGAAAAAACCCATGTCTGTATCTCTCTGTCTGTATAGTTTCGCCATGTCTGTCTGTCTGTCCATCTGCGGTTTTACTCAGAGACTATAAGTACTAGAAAGCTGTTATTTTGGTATAGGTAAGTATATTAATCATGCCAAAAAAGTTGTAGAGTAAAATATTTAAAAATTAGGTTAGCTCAAATACAAGTAAAGTAAGAGTCAATTTTTTTTCTCGACTAACCCATCGTGTATCGTGAGATTGTGAACATCATTTTTCGATTTAGGGATCCGTTTCTGAAATATTTGGTTTTATATTGCAAATTTTTGTTAGAGTAAAGTGTCTCCTTCTCTATCTGTTAAACATGTTAGATATGTAAAAAAAATTTGAAGTTAAAAGAAAAATTACCAGAGCTAAGTAGAGTTTACGATTTAAAAAGTTATAAGCGACCAACTTATAAAACGTACTCGGAAAAGGAAAAGTTCATACAAATTCAATAGAAATTTAGATTTTAGATGTTTTTAGTGGCGTGAACTCAAAGTGGGCATTTGCAACTACGGAACCCTACATTGCGCGTTGGCCGGTTATTTTTATTTATTTTTTAGCCCAGAGCCGCAGGACCCAAACACCACTTTTAGCGAGAAGGGTTGCTTGCTGCATCGCCCATTCACGTAAATCATATTTCCGCCCGTTCGGATTTGCGATCGCGGAAAGAGTAGCAGCTGGTACATTCTACGTTTTTTCTTTTCTCCCAGACCAGTATGGAAGAAATAGGTTTGATATAAAATGTAGTTATATGCAGTATTAGTATAATAACTGATTAATAATCCACTAGGGTGTACCTTAAATTTGTTAGTAGGTTTGGTTGTTTTTTTATAATTATATATTACTATTGTTTGTATCTAAATAAAACATACAATAACTCAAAAGATTTAATTATCAAATATCCTAGCTATCTATCTTATATACAATATTCTATACTGTAGACTTGATTTTAAGAGCTGCCAACCCGTCTATCTTTTTATACAAATACTCGTACGTGATTATGGCGTTATAATTCTGATCTTACTTGAAAAACTTTTGTACTAACAGGTATCTTGTGCGCTATTTCTAGGTTACTATTGAAATTAAAAAATTAAATTTGAAAATTAAATTCAGTATATGCCTTCAAAAATCAGCTTTTTTGCACACACTTTACCTAAACTTCGACCGTTCATAAAGTAAAAAAGTAAAGAAAATATTTCGATATACACCTTGCAAATGTCATGAAAATTTTCAATAGAAACATTTATTTCCAACACTTGTAATGCTTACTAAAAAACACGTATCACCTGGAACAAGTTTTATGAAATTTCCGCACCCAATGAATAGTTATATTCGTTAAATGGATAGTTAATAATAATACTAATTTCGTATTGCAGTCCGAGCCCTCAGGCGCTATTTCTCTTTTTTTGCGTTGCCTCTTTTTCTAGCATTGCCCTGGAGGAAATAACAAGCTTTTCAACGTATGCTCGCGTTGACGATAAAGCGGCCAGGAAGGGCCGCCTTAAGTAAAAAAAATCTCTTAGACTAAGCATTTCCTAAAAATTTTTCATAGTCATAAAAAAGCTTGTCGACTTAAGTGTCTACGCGACTTTCGTCGTGTGATAAATAGGTAGTGTTGAAAAGCAAGCCTGAGCGATGAAACAACTTCGTACATTCAACTAAATTAAAACGCGAATATTTTTTGCTCATAAAAGTTTCACTTCATTTCAACTTTCTCTTAACTCGATAAATCTACGTCGCGACTCGATTTTTTAAGGTGCCTGTGGCTGAAAATGGAAATGTTTTGCTGAAAATCCGCTGGATTTACACAGTATCAACAGAGAATTCATTTTGATTGCTTTACGCACTATTTAAACCGACGAATAACATACGCGATATAGAGAACTTTACCAATAGACGTTGTTTTTTTCATGGCCGTTGCTAAATATATATTATGTTTTTAAAACCCCATCGTAAAGAAATAGAGTAAAATGATAGAGATACCTAGTTCTTAGCTATGATTCTAGAAAATCGGGCAAGCTATTTAATTCATATAAAATTTAGTTTATATTATGACGGGACATAACATAATATTTACAAGCTTTTATTTAGTTTCACCTGTCCCGTTGTCTGTCGGTCTGTCTGTCTGTAATCAAATCTTGCAAGTTAATTTGACCTACTCGCCCGGTTTCCGATTGAGCTGAAATTTTGCACCCATACGTATATCGCGTGACAATGCAATATCATTATGACATGCAGCTGATCTGATGATGGGGTTGGAAGGTGGCCATAGGAACTCTGATTCGTCTTGAGGAGTACTGAATATAAAAGATTGTTCTAAAAATATTTTTTTACTAATAACGTCATATATGTCCATTGTTTAAATATATAATAGGTTGGGAAAAAAGTCTTTTCGCATTTTATATGAAAATTCAAAACATTTTTTAATATAGTTTATTTACATTTAACTAAAGTATGTAGGTACCATTTTGTTCGATAACTTTTTGCCATCTTATAAGTAGGGACATGATCCCATTGCTATAGAAATTTTGTGGCTTCTGATCAAAAAACTGCGTCAAGTAGTTTTGGCAGTTCTCTCGTGATGTTAACCTGACACTGCCTAAAGAATTCTGAAGAGACCGAAACAGTTGGAAGTCTGAAGGTGCCAGGTCAGGACTATACGGCGGATGCATTAACACCTCCCAGCCAAACTCTCTTAATTTTTGCTGAGTGGTTAAAGATGTGTGAGGTCTAGCGTTATCATGATGAAAAACCACACCCCTTCTGTTGATTAATTCCAGCCGCTTTCTCTCAACTTCTTGCTTTAATCTTATCAGTTGTTCGCAGTAGAGTTCTGAATCGATGGTCCTGCCTGGTGGTGACAGCTTATAATGAATAATGCCCTTCCAATCCCACCACACACAGCATCACCTTGTTGCAAATTAACCCGGGTTTCGCCACAGTCTGTGAAGCCTGACCGGCCTTTGACCATAACCTTTTTCGCACGTTCTTGTCGTACGTGATCCACTTTTCATCACCAGTTATCAATTTCTTCAAAAATGGTTCGGTCTCATTACGTCGTAATAAAGAATCACAAATGAGTACACGGTTCATTAGGTTTCCTTCAGAGAGCTCGTGAGGTACCCAAATATTGAGCTTTTTTGTGTACCCATTTTTTTTCAAATGCGCCAAAACTGTTTTGTGGTCAATTCCCAGTTCTTCAGCTACGTCGTAACTACTGATATGCCGATCTTGCTCCACTTTTTTAAATAGCATCCATTTTATCCGTAACAGGGCGACCAGAGCGACGTGCATCTTTGACATCAAAATTTCCGGATTGAAAACGCTTAAACCAAATTTGTGCTACTCTCACAGACACTGCACTAGGTCCATAAACATCTCAAATTTTTTTCGCGGCTTGCGTTGCATTTTTACCTTTTTGGTAGTAAAATTTTAAAATGTATCTAATTTCTTCATTAGATTCACTCATCTTGACGGTAAGAAAAACAAATGAAAATCACGCATTTTCCGAATTTGAATTTGGAATTATCTTCTTTAAAATTTAAATGATACCAAAACCAGCCAGGTACAAATAGTAGCCAAAGTGGTTTTATTACAAGTTCATACATACTATATGCGCAAAGGCTTTTTCCCCAACCTAATATGTAATAGAGTAAACTGATAGAGATACCTAGCTCTTAACCATGATTCAAGAAAATCTGGCACGCCATTTTATTCATATTATGACGGGACGAAACATAATTTCTCAAGTCTAAAAACCGACTTCAACCCCAAACTGCACAACCGATTTTGATGAAATTTTTATGGGACCACCTGACAAGTATGCCTTTTCAAACAATTTTTTTTAAATTGATCTAATCGTCTTCTAGTAATCGGTGAACTAACAAAAACTACTAAAGAAAAAGATTCCGATGAACTGATAACCTCCTATTTTTTTGAAGTCGGTTATACATAAAATGTTTCATCGTAGCACCTGAATTATTCAACGTTTTCTAAATTTAAATTAGGCACTTCAACAGGGTAGGTAATAGAGTTATATCGACAGAATCCTACAAATCAATACAAATTGCCTCCTTCCGCAGTGAAAGGCGACCTGAGATGAAAATGTCAGTAGACATACTGTTGCTTTTCGTGTGTGTTAGTGGCCAGCACTGGTGTCTATGGATAATGGTTTAAACATAGTACCCAATTAAGTCAGTATGTGTTTTGTAATACACCGTGGAAGGGACATACCCGTAATAAATCAAACCACGGGCTTTATTAGATGACAAAAGTACAATGAAATTAAAACAGCAGTCAATAGTTAATAATACATACAGAAGTGTGGAGCCGCTTGGGCAATTTGTATGGGAATGTGTAATGGGTTATTTTATTATCATTATAATATAGTGATCTAGTATAGCCCCTGGTTCGATTTATTACGGGTATGTCTCTACCACCTACCTTGTATAATAAGACTGAAAATGTTAAAATATCTACTAATTGTTTGAGAGTTACTTTATTTGTGCATTGCTTGCCAATTATCCAGTCTACATTTAACCGACTTAAAAAGAAGGAGGTTATCAATTCGACTCGTTTGTTTTTTTAAGATGTACTTATGTTACGCTACGCGATATCTTCACCAATTGTGTACCGATTTTGATGATTATTTTTTTATTTGAAAGCTTTTAGCACCTACCAAGTTGGTATCATATTAATTTCAAAGTTCTTCGTCATATTGCTGAAGATATGATGAAGAACTTTGGAGATATGGAGGAAACTCTTAATAGAAAATGAAGTCAGTTGTTTTTATATAGTCTTATCATCTAATTATGACTGGCACACAAAGGGTTAAATGAAGAGCCGAGGGGAGGCCTTTGCCCAATTAATGAAGAATAATAAATAATCTAAAAAGGAGCCAATCTTATTGTAATTTACATCTAAGAAGAAAACAAAGGAATTTCAATCGTGCTCTTAGTATAAAATTTCTTATTTACGCCGGTATGGATTCCAGGATTTATTTATAGAAGCCTATACTTAAAAGCTGTAATTTGATAGTGCAAATTGAGAGCCAATAATTGCTGCTATTATTTACTTCATACAGTATTTTCCCAAAGAGCTATTGACAGAAATAAAATATATTGCTGGATACTGGTTTATATTTTTATGATGGCCTCATTTATTTATTTAACTTTATTACAAACGTAATAGGCGGACTTAAAGCCATAGAATAGTGCCTTTATTTACAACTCAAGCGGTACTCACAACTGACAGCGTTAGTCTTTCTCACACGTATCACTGCACTAATATGTAAGCAGAATGTCATTTCACTGTCTAGCGCTTGGAAACGTCACTGCACTGTCTTGCACGTAGAAACGTCACTGTACTGTCACGCGTGATACCGTCACTGCACTGTCACTCACGCGCGGAACTGTTACTACTTTGACACTCGCACGGAATTCACTTCATATTACGCACTACTTCACTTTATTCACTACTAGGTACTATTCTTTTTTCTTCTTTTCTCTGTTCTTTCTTCTTTGGATTTTACTTTCCAACTAAACTGCCTAAGGCGGCGCCTCGTACTGTTTATATACCCCCGAATTCGAATAGATTCGCATCAATGTTCCAAACTTAAATTAAAAATTTTCTATCGACTTCTCTCTCACTCATTTTCTATCCCGTATTTTCTTTTCCATTTAGTCTAGTATTATCTAGAAACTTCTTATAAAACTTCAAAAACACTATACGTGAATGTGATTTGAACCAGAAGTCTCTGGATGTCCATCGCTTAGACCACTTGGCCAACCGTGTTCTAAAGTAATTGATGAAATTTTCTTTCAGTGAATTCTCTTTGTTCAAATTCTTGTCATTTCATCTCCCTACGCGACACTATTATTTGTATTCTATCTGTCAGTTCCCGAATATAATGTGCACGCACTGCACTTTTAAACGCAACTCGAGTACGAGCCTTCTGGCTATTGATTGGTAGTGCGTTCCAAAGCTTTGCCGCTTGAACAGTAAACGAACATTCGAAGAACCCACTCCGGTGAAATGGTATATCGAGACCTCATATCAAGATAAAATCTATTTCTTGCAAAGAAATGTACTTTTTCTTGAACACTTTTTGCCTTTTTGCAGACTCTGCAAATCTTTATGTTTTTTAAGAGCTGGAGGCGAAAAGAATTTTAGTCAAACCATTCGAGGATGTGTTTTTGGTCGAAAGAAAGACTAGAGTTTTAGTATTTTTTTTTATAAGGAAGGATATTGAGTGGACGGGGCCCGAATATTGAATTTGGACCCTGCTAAATGTATTAAAGCTTGTAATAAAAAAAGTGTTCGATTATATCTTTCTTTTATTAATAACCTTAAACTAAGGAATGCTGCGTTTCTTCTCGGAATAGCAATGCGAATTACCTTGGTCAACCTCTGCGGAGAAACAGTGGCAGGTATTTCTACGTGTTTCTTTTGTCACAGACCAGCAACAAATTCTCTATCACGCCTTTATCTCCTATGAGGGAGACAGAGCTAGAAAAATCGAAAAAGCGAAAAATTAAAAAGAATTGAAAAACTGTTTGATTGATCAACCAATGCACAACTGAAACCGTACCGTCTACGTGTAGAAGCATGAAATTTTGCACTAAAGTTCCCTAAATAACATAAGTGTTCACTAAGAAGGGTTTTTTGAAAATTCATCCCCTATGGGGTTGAAAGTTTGTAAAAAACTTGGTCAATTTTGAAGTTAGATATGTAAAATAATACATATAAGCTGACGGTTCAAAAAAAGTTTTTGGTATTACTATTTCCAAAAAAAAAAAAAACATTCTCTTTGGGCTGAAATATGTTTGTATGAAACTTAGCTCAAAACGGCTAAATATAGGAAAAATGTGAGGATTGTCAAAAATATGACCACGCGGGCAGATTGGGCCGTGGGCTTCAGCTAGTACTTTATAATAAAATAAAAGCTAATAATAATCCGCTGTCCTCTTTTGTGTAAAATTCAGTTAATCCTTAAATCCTTTAAGAAGATCCAAGTTGATTAAACCCTTTTCAATGTACTCTTAGTTTACATGGGGCTCGTTTAAGACGATTAGCGAGAACTGGCGGGGCTATTTTTAGATTCGTGTCCACTGAATTCTGTTGGAATGAAAGATAAATGAAAGTTCATGAGAAAGAGGAATGGATTGCTATAAATTAAATCGACCATATTTTTCATTAGGAGAGTCGTATTTACAATACAATCTGATCGATTACGGACGGCTTACTTACAGCATATTTAAACACAAAAATTATGTATTTTAAAACCCATTATTATGTGTACAGTATTTTAAAACCCATTATTATGTGACAGTTTCATAAACTAATAATAATAGGTAGTTATTATGGAATGAATGATTTTTGAGGAGGATTGATATTAAATATTGATTTATACTTTTGCCTTCGACATCCTATGCAAAGACCTATGTAGAAATGACCGAAATAATTTATAGTACATGTACTAGTACAAAGTACTGCCTCCGTGGTCCAGTGGTCAAGGCGTTCGCCTTGTGACCCGGAGGTCATGGGCTCGATTCCCACTGGGAAGCATACTTTGTGAAAAGTTGTTTCCGGTCTGGATAGGATATTGCAGGCTTGAATCACCTGATTATCCGAAAAGAAAGATGATTCCGTGTTTCGGAAGGCACGTAAAACTGTGGGTCCCGAACGCCACCTAGCGTTTGACCATCAAACTATCCAAGGATTGGTTCCTGGTTTGCCCTCTGGGTTGTGGAGGTCAGACGGCAGTCGCTCTGTGTAAAAACCAGTAACCTCGTCAAATCACATGGTTAGGTAGCGGACCCCGGGCTCTGAAGCGTTACCGCTGAGGATGCAACCGGGAATACGCTCGGATGATGATGTACTAGTACAAAGTACGTATGTGATGAGTATACCTACGCAGTTTTTCTATTTTTGTAATGTAGCCGGTGCCGGATTAAGCCATAAGCAAATTCTATCAAGAGGCTCCTTTTTTGCTGTACCTACGAATTTTAGTTAAATAAAGTAGTAAAAAAAACTAAATGTTACAAATTAATTTTTCTACATTTAATATAGGTAAATTTAGAAATAATACTGTTAGTGTTAATTTCTTTGGGTTAAATTTACTTAAAGAAATTAACACTGTAGTAGATATAGATTTTGATACCAATAGGTAAATATCTATTAGCCTGTTGTCTCTTTTTTGTAGTAATGGGTAGGTGTATTGTATTAAAAAAAATACGCCAGGCCCGTAGCAATTGTTACTCCTGCTACTAGGCTAATCCGGAACTAAATGTAAATTAATATATATGGACAAATCACACTGATTGAGCTAGCCCCAAAGTAAGTTTGTAATGTAGCTCATAGGCATTAGATAAATAAGGGCTAGCTTGAGCGTCGTCACCATTGAGTTTGACTATGGATAGAACAAGGTTATTTAGAAAAGAACATGCAAAAGAGTGACTGTGTCTAATCGCGTTAGTCGCCGCCGATGAAGTCTTACAAAGGTGGCAATTATTGGCGCCTCGCGACTGTCTTGAGAATGCTTATTTTGATATAATATAGTAACATTTATGTTATGACCAAAGGAGCTTGTAAAAAACTGTGAAGGATTGGCTATTAGGTTTAAATTATGAGGACACTGAAAAAAAATCTCGAATCTTTAAAAAAAATATAAGTTTAGTTTATCTAGATTAATTACTTTTCTTTTCATAATGGTTTGTGTTTGATAAGTATTGTCTATTCTTGCTTGGTAGATATACAATCTGTATACTTTTCTTGGGGTGGAGAAAGACCTGAAAGACAGGCTTTGCGTAGCGGCACCAGACTCCCACTACGTGTTGATTAAAAAGGATTGTGTTATAGAATTACCATAAGTAACAATAATGTTACTTATGCTTATTTATTGTTTATAGTGGAAGTAGACATAACCGGCCAAGTGCGTGTCGGGCCACTCGCAGTGTAGGGTTTCGTAGTTGTAAATGCCGACTTTGAGTTCAAAAACGCCTAAAAAGTGAATTTCATTGAACTTATATGAAATTTTCATTTTTCTTATAGTTTTTATTAGTTGGTCGACTATAAACTCTTTAATTTAAAAAGAAAGAAAGAAATTCTTTATTTGGCAAACCAAATCTTATTTACTTGACTTATACATATCTATTAAGAGTGCCGAAAAGGCGGTCAGCTCAGCTTTGTGCTGCGCTGTGAACCAGTACAGCGCTGATTTCAGCTGGTACCAAGTGATTCAGAGGTTAGATAGCCTTTAAAACAATAGCTTAATCAAATAAGCATATAACATAGACAATACAATACTACACAATACTCGATTACAAAACATTTAAGCCTGACTATTTAATTAAACTTGTTAGCTCCGATACGTTTTCTTTTAATTTCGATATATAACGTGGAAAGGACGTACCCGTAATAAATCAAACCACGGGCTGTACTAGATCACTATAGTATAACTAAATTAACAGTCAAAGAGCCGAAAAAAAGATATTCCCATACAAATTGCCCGAGCGGCTGCAGACTTTTGTATGGAAATGCCAATTTTTTTTGCTTTTTTACTTTTGTTTTAATTTCATTATGCTATAGTGATCTTGTACCGGATCTAGAATTATTTTGAGGGGGGCAAAATATGTGAATATGCCGCCCCCTGCTTAGTTTTGCGGCCTACTTGATTACTAGTACCTGAACAGTACGAGTACACGGGGGAGGCTGGGGGTGCAGACAATTATAGTCAGTTAAGATTCAGACCGAGATGCGATTACATTTTTGAGAAGTAAACCACTTCTTTTCTTCTTTAAAAGTAACCAGAACCAGACGCCGCCGCCCCCATCCCGTATCGGTAGCATGGTGGATATATTTGATTTTGCCGCCCTCTGACTTCGCCGCCCGGGGCATGGGCCCCGGCTTGCCCCCCTCTAGATCCGGCGCTATAGTGATCTAGTGCAGCCCGTGGTTCGATTTATTACGGGTATGTCCCTTCCACGTTGTATACTTATACTACTGCCGTGAATTTTTTACGTGTCTATCTACAACCGATTAGTTGATACCACCTGGGGGGGGACCAAATATTTCACAAATTGAAAATGGTGTTCAAAGACTCACAATACTTTTGAAGGTCTGTTCAACGACACCCACCCCACACTAAGTCGAGAAAAAAAGTCCACTTTACATGTATGAGAGCTACTATAAAAAAAATGTGGTCTGAGTCATTGATCTACTTACTTATGCCAAATTACAGCTTTCTAGTACTAATATTGTCATAGTAAAACCGCGGACGGACAGAGGGACAGACATGGCGAAACTATAAGGGTTCCTTGTTTACTACAAAACCCTAAAGAGGTGTACTACAAAATATAATACCCAAGAAATGCTGGTTTTACCAAGCATGAAATATGTTCTAATCTCAACTTGACATAATGAAAATGTCAACAATCTCAACACGTTTTGTTGGTTTAACAATTGGCGTTTTTTAAAGTACTTAATTTAAGATGACGGCAGATTTTCAACTACATGCGATTTGAAACTCGGTATCTAACGATTTTTTGGTCTCGGAAAAATTTCTTTTTTAAATCCAAGATGGTGTCTGAAAATAATTTTATAAATTCTTTTAAAAAACTTATTAGTGTTCGTTCCTACCGGGTGTACCACGACACTCATCCCCTTAATTTGATCAGTATTTCTGTCTATGAGATATTTTGTACAATAAAGATAACAAACAAACAAAAAAAAAGGTCTGAATGTAGAATCATAATTAAATTAATAATAAAAAAAACAGTCTTCTTTTTCTTTCAAGATTTTCTTCAAGATCTCCAAAGTTCCTCATCATATCTTCACCAAATTAATAAAAAACTAACTTGGCTTTCAAATAAATAAAGAATTATCAAAATCGGTCCACGGTTGACAAAGATATCGAGTAACATACGAGTACATACAAAAAAAACATACAGTCGAATTGATAACCTCCTCCTTTTTTTAAGTCGGTTAAAAAGTGCAACCAGAACGCGCTCAGAAAGAAGAGAGAGACAACTAATATCACAGAATTCACAGAATATATATAATAGTACCAAACTAATATGAGGAACGCGGATTTTCTACGCCATTTCTTGTCGCGATATTGCCTATAAAAGTTATCTATATTTTTTGTCCTCAATATCGTTGGGAATCCAATTTAATAAGAAGTACGAAAAGGATATAATATAATACTAGCTGCGCCCCGCGGTGTTACCCGCGGAAAAAGTAGCCCCTGTGTTCAGCTAATCCAGAGTGTCAGCTACCTACCTACATACCAAATTTTATCCCCACACCCATTCACAAGCCTTACATTCACATAAGCATTCACGCCTTTATAATATTAGTATGATATCGAAAATATATTAAGTTTGTTTTTCATATCTATATTGTAAAAATAACATACTGAAAAACTTATATTAAAAATTATAAAAAATTGCACAAGGGCGGGCTTATTTCACTAAATCTCTTTCAGGCAACCAATTATCTGAACGGACCAGTCAGGCAAAGAGAGTGCAGTTGAAGTTTATATCAAGAGAGGTTTTTAAATCAATTTACATACAACGAGATATGGTTAAATAAACTTTTTTTTATGTTATATGGCGGCAAACGAACAAGCGGGTCACCTGATGGTAAGTGATCACCGCTACCCATGGACAACTGCAACACCAGGGGTGTAACAGAAGCGTTGCCGGCCTTTTACTGCAAAATTATCTCTACAGGGTGACATTTTACCCACCAGCCAAATTTTTGGAGCAAGTTCAGTCCATGACACTGAACTACTTTCCATAATTAAAGTTATTAAAAATCGATGAAAAATTTTCGTCCTCTCATACAAAATTCGTTTGACCGAGCGCTGATTTGTATGGAAAACCGAATTTTTGTTTTCGTTTTGCATTAAGTATTTTTATGGAAAGTAGTTTAATATCATGGACATCACTTGCTCCAAAAATTTGGCTGGTGGGTAAAAAGTCACCCTGTATAGATAAATGATCTGTATACTACTATAAATATACCTACATGTATATAGAACATAATATACTGAAACTACTATAAGGGTGGATTCAGTTCATGACACTGAACAACTTTCCTCAAGGAACATACTTATATCGAAAAATGAAAAATATTTTTTGGCGTCCCATACATGTTGACCGATCAGCTGATCTGAGTTTGTATGGAAAGCTTAAATTATTTTGCATATTTCGAATCAATACAACGTGGAAGAGACATACCCGTAATAAATCGAACCACGGGCTATACTATCTATATCACTATAGTATAATCAAATTAAAATAACAGCCGAAACACAAAAAAACTTTTCGACATTTTCATACAAAAGTGTGCGGCCGCTCGGGCAAATTGTATGGAAATGTCGAAATTTTTTTTGGTTATTTGGTTTTTATTTTAATTTCATTATAACTATGGGCCGAATTCACCCTTCAAATAGTTTGACTATATTTTGTTTGACGTTACACAACGTGGAATAATATAATAAATAATACCACAAGTTGTACTAGATCACTATAAATAAATATATATAGGGACAAATCACACAGATTGAGCTAGCCCCAAAGTAAGCTTAAACTTGTGTTACGGGATACTAACCCAAAGATCCAATATTTTATGATAAATACATATATAGATAAAGACCCAAGACCCAGGACAATTTGAAAAGGCCATTTTTCAACTTTCCCTGGCTGGGGATCGAACCCAGAACCTCAGAATTGGCGGACTAGCATGTTGACCATTACGCCACGAAGGCCGTCAAATATAACTATAACTAATTTATACATAAAAGCGAAAATCACTCACTCACTCATCACGAAATCTCGAAAACTACTTAGCCAAGAAGATGAAATTTGGCAGGAAGGTAGATTGTGACTAGGAGACGTCCGCTAAAAAAGGATTTTTGGAAATTCCCTCCCTAAGAGGGTGAAATAGGACATGCCAGTTTGTATGGAACTTCGTAATATTTAAAGTGAGACACATGAAATTTTTAATTTATTTTAATAGTTGGTGAAAAATAATAATACATTTATTCGATTTTGAAAATTAAATCCCTATAGGGGTGAAATAGGGTTTGCAAGTATATCTTCGTCATTTTTGAATCGACACACATGACATTTTTGAATTAGTGGTCAATAAAAAATAATAATACAGAAATTACATTAAAATTGCATCCCCTGGGGTGCATTAGGGGTTGCAAATTTACATTATTATGAAACTTCATCATTTTTTGAGTGAGAGACAAAAAAATTGAGACAAATAGATCATTTGTTTTCTTTTGATCTAGCAAATGACGCTAACGGGAACGGGATATTATAACACAATTTATAACGTAAAAAACCAGTTAAAGATCCTATTAGAACCATTTTCGACTTCTACGACGAAGTCTCGGGTTATAGCTAGTAGTATAATGAAATTAAAATAACAGTTAAACAGCTAAAGCAAAAAAAAAAAGATTCGGCATTCCCATAATAATTGCCCAAGCGGCTGCATTTTAATGGAAATGCTGAAAATTGTTTTTGTGTTTTGGCTGTTATTTTAATTTCATTATACTAAGTGATCTAGTATAGACCGTGGTTTGATTTATTACGGGTATGTCTCTTCCCGTCGTATAGCTAAATATACAATACAACAGAATCGTTATAAAAACGACATACTTAGATTACTTTTATAAGAAACTTACTCATGATGTAATACTATTGTGTCAAATAAAAAGTATGAGAAGTTATTGTAAAAGCGATCGCCAACATTGTGACTGAAGCCGTAAAAGCATCGTAAACACCGACGCGTGCCTTTTTACGATTTCAATTCAGTTTTGATTGAAAACGCACAGATAAAATGAAACGCTTGTCATATATTTCATATGACTCATTTCATCGTTTTTGTTTTGTAGGTACTTATATAATATGTTAATCTTTTGGGAAGCCCTATATTTGGAATAATTTCTTGAACTATCTCATTTATTTATCGTTATTTTGAAGCTAACCTTTAAAAAAACTATAAGTACATTAAATTTGAAAGTAAACTCACAAATACAATGTATTCTCACACATAGTAATTACTGTATTATTATTTGATTCTTGATTCATACATTAGTTACTTATGAATCAATTAAAATCATGTACAAATCCTTATTTCCTTCTAATATATAAATGCGAAGTAGCTTTGCCTATTTGTCTGTTACCTCTTCTTTTATCTACCGATTGAGATGAAATTTAGTAAAGATATAATTTGAGACCCGGAAAGTTACATAGGATAGTTGTCATCTCGAAATACCCACGGGAAACGGAGCCCCTGGGCTCAGCTAGTAGTACATAAACAGTTACTGGGACTAGGCCCAAACTAACAAGAAAACCTAACAATAAGAAAACCTAACAATAAGAAAACCTAACAATAAGAAAACCTAACAATAAGAAAACCTAACAATAATAAAACCTAACAATAATAAAACCTAACAATAATAAAACCTATGCAATAAAAAGAGGCATGTCCAGCTTCAAAGCTCAAATGGTTATTTTATCAGAGGGTGATCTAAAAGACCGGTTGAAACGGTCCCAAAAAATAGGGTTATGGTTCTACGTAAAGATACCTCATTATTTATAGCAAGGTAATCTCCAAAGCGATTTCCTGCCTGTGCTTTGTGAAAATATAGATGCTTTTTCCCGCTATTAGATTCACAGTAAATTAAAGAAGGGCTTGCAAGGTGATTTTTATTTATTAGAGTACGGAATTCCAATTTTTTACATTTCAGTAGAATTTTAAAATTTTTTTTGAGGAAAACTTCGGTTTCTTTCGTGCGTAATGAGGGCATTATTACCGTTATGTTACATTTTTTCTTGCCAAGTACTACTTCAGTCCAAAGGCCTCGTAAAGGATCTTCGTTCCAATAAATTTCCAAATCCATAAAAATCGTGATAAGTACTCGAAAGCATATAACTCAAATAATAATAGGAAGAAGGAGAAAAATACGAATAATAGGAAGTTATTCAAATAAAACCTCTCGATAGCACTTATAAAACATCAGAATGCAACCTCTAAGTCGTAAACTCGAACTGAAAAAGCAATAAAAGTTGGTCGTCGCTCTAATGTTGAACTCTGGTAATCCTCCCAAATTCGGAAGGTCACTCGTGTCCGCCGCAACGTTATCTCGCCTCCGCCTTGCCACTTTCACAATTTTATTTTCGCTAACTTTGTTTTGCGAGTTAGTACTGTAGAGCTTGTTGACACTAGATGCGATACTATAAGCTAAAACGAAATTCACTTAATCCTATTAAAAACTTAACTGTCAGCATTGCAGACACAATAGATTTTTAATTTCGGTCACCAGGTGACCGTCATGGCGTTAAAAGACTTAATATTACCTACTTACTAGTAGTTCACTCCGAACTGTGAACTTAAGAACCCGCCGACCCCTTAACCGATTTGGCTTATGTTCGAAGTTAAAAATTCTATTTTTTTGCTCATTTTGCTCACTTCGCTCTCAAATGCTAATCAAATGCGAAATTTTGTATGGATGTGTGGATGTTTGTTCCAGTTTCACGCGAAATAGCTTTACGGACTAGTACGAAATTTGTTAGATAGCTTTTTACCACATAGAATTCTTTTAATTTCGGGAACATATAAGGTTCCCACCCATGGGAGAAACAAAAATTGTACAACGCAGGCAAGGACGTGGGCTTCGGCGGTATAATTATGTAACGATAAATGGCTACCTATGCTTACTGCTTATAGCACTAAAAATATCTTTGAGTGAACCCTCAAACTCTCACTCGCGCATCTAGCGATCGTATCGCTTTCTGTATGACTACAGCCTAGAGTTACAGGATGTGTTAAATTCTCTGTGAAAACTGTGGACGCAGCCGCCTGTCACGTAAGCTTTTATGTTGACTTCAACAATCACGTTCTGTTCCCTTTTGG
Organism: Acrobasis suavella; assembly: GCA_943193695.1. Classification (NCBI taxonomy): domain Eukaryota; kingdom Metazoa; phylum Arthropoda; class Insecta; order Lepidoptera; family Pyralidae; genus Acrobasis; species Acrobasis suavella. The sequence continues at coordinate 11,906,465 of OW971948.1, forward strand.
ATACCCGAAATCTGAATTTTGGCAATGGAATTGTAAAGTTTTAGTAATAGATAAAAACTTATTTAACTACTAGCTGATGTCCGTGACTTCGTTCGTGGACTTTATGACTCTGGCGTATTAATATAAATACGAACGAATTTAGATATATAAGAAAATACTTGTAGCAGTGTTTTATGTTGTCAATTTTTTTTATATATTTCTGCATCAGGTGTTTCATCCAGATTTTCGATTTCATTACCTCAACAAAAAATGCTCATCAGACTGGACAACTTTTGCTAAGGTGTCATTCCTATATTTATTACTAGATCCGCCCCGCGGTGTATGTAAAAAGTAGCCTATTTTTTAATCCAGGGTGTCAGCTTTCTGCATACCAAATTTTATCAAAATTATTCCAGCTGTTTGCGCGTGAAGGAGTAACAAGCATACACACACACACACACAAACACACTCACAAACTTTGCCCTTTATAATATTAGTGTGATACTCGTAGTTTAGCTGGACTGCAGTAGGTGTTCCATTTTCAAAAGTCAAACAATAACACCCTATATATGTTGCCCAGACTTAACAACTATGTAACAAAAAAAATCATTCGAATCCGTCAAGTATTTCCGAAGATTAGCGTGTACGAACAGACAATAGCCAAACAGAAAAACGGACAGTATTTTTTTAAAATTCTTACACATTATTGATTACTGTGTCAACATCGCCTCAAATGGTTTTTTTTTGGAAATATATTCAATTAGACACACATTTTTTTTACTGTTTTATTAAATGTATTGATAACGTAAAGCATAGCGAAGCACGTCCTGAAGTGCATGACTTTTGAAGAGTTAGTGTTTACTGTTTAGTATTAGTGTAACTAAGTATAACTTTTATTCAAGTCAATAATTCATTTTAACAGCATTACAATGCTCGGATATTCATCTAAAATTAAACATGTGGTGAAAAATCTCATTCGTGGCGAAATTTTTATCTAGATCTGTTCAAGTAATATAATTAAGAGTCCGCACTCCTTAAATCAGTTATTTAGTATGTATGTGACACTACTGATTTAAGAAGAAGATAGTGTTTCTCTGCCAATTCAATAAAAATTAGGTATTCCTTAACACTGTATATTTTATTTATGATACTTACTCTTTGTCTTTTTCTTTCCTCACCTTTTCCCTATTTGGGGTCCTTAGCCATCTCTGTACTACCCCCCGTTCCCCCATATCCGATCTCACGTATTCTTCCCACGTCTTTCTCGGCCTTCCCCTTCCTCTATACTTCCTATATATGCCTTCGTCTACTTTCAAGTCAACCATTTTTTTAAGTCAGGTGCTCGGCATCCCTTTTCATTACCTACGTGGCCATACCAGGTCAGGCGATGGCTTTTTAATTTGTCCACTATTAGCGCCACTTTTAGACTCCCTCTAATATACTAGTTCTGGATCTTATCCATTTTAGTGACCCCAGACATCCGTCTTAACATACGCATCTTAGTCACGTGCATCTTCTTGTTTTTTCGTTGTCCAACACTCTGGTCCATACATAGGGCGCACTATAAGTTTCCGGAACTGGCCACTTACATAAACAATATTTAAAAATTTATTGCAACATTTGAAAATAGAACTCTTTGGCTGTAGAATGCAGTTTGTTTCATCTGACTGTCTTTTGTTTTTACCTTGTGGCGCCATTTAAAAAATTGTGTGTCTGCATCAACATGGATTTAACTCGGGAAAATTTTCGTAGTATGATTTTCTACGATTTTAAGTGTAATTTGACAGCTCAACAGAGCATCGCTCGGCTTGAAACAGCTTTTGGCAATGAAGCTCCATGCAAGACAACTGTTTATAGCTGGTTTGCAGAATTCAAGCGTGGTCGTATCAATCTCAGTGACGAATCTCGCGATGGTCAGTCGTCCACCGCTGTGACCAACAAAAACATCGATGCTGTGCGCCGTATGATTGAAACAGACAGGCATGTGACCTACCATGAAATTCGCGCATCCTTAGAAATAGGCATGAGTCAAATACAATTAATCCTACACAAACATTTGGGTGTGAGAAAGCTGTGCTCGCGATGGATCCCACACAACTTGACCGAGGCTCAAAAAACGGACCGCGTCACTTGGTGCAGTGCCATGCTTACCAGATTCAACGAAGGTGCGTCAAATTTGGTGTGGGACATAGTAACAGGTGACGAAACATGTATTTATTGCTACGATCCCAAAACAAAGCAGCAATCGAGCGTATGGGTCTTTCAAGATGAGCCGAAACCAACCAAAGTGGCGCGCGTGAAAAGTGCATCTAAGCGGATGATTGCTTCTTTTTTTAATAAAACTGGACACGTGGCTACTGTTGCTTTAGAGAATCGTCGTACAGTGAATAGTGACTGGTACACGACCATTTGTTTGCCGGAAGTTATTGACGAACTCCGTAAAAATAACCGTAAACGCCGTATCATCCTGCACCACGACAATGCTAGTTCTCACACGGCCAGACAGACAAACGACTTTTTGAAGGCGAAAAATGTAAAACTCATGAGTCATCCTGCATACAGTCCCGACCTGGCACCTTGTGACTTTTTTCTGTTCCCAAAAATTAAGAACCAATTACGCGGTCAACGATTTTCATCACCAGAAGAGGCTGTCGAGGAGTATGAAAAACACGTTTCAGAGGTCACCACAGAGGAGTGGCATAAAAGTTTTCAAAACTGGTTTCATCGAATGAAAAAGTGCATAGACGCCAAGGGAGATTATTTTGAAAAACAATAAATTAATTTTGTACCTTTAATAGTATTTTTTCATATTCATTCCGGAAACTTATAGTGCGCCCCACGTATAACAAGGATAGTCTTATATATTTTCCCTTTATCTACTCACTATATCAATGTTATAGTAACTTCAATACAATAATCTTAAATTTACTTATAAATAGGTCTAAATTAATGAAGTCCTCGAATTGCATGCCCCAAACCATCGGACACATTTTACCATTATTTTTTCCAAAATGGCTTCTCCTGCATTATTCATGTTTTAAATCTCATAAACGAATTTGCGGAGGTTATTCAGCTCACAAGATTACGACATTATGAAAAGTGGCACGTCAGCGGTATATCTGAATTTTATAGTCGTTATTATAACTTTTTGAAATTGTTAAACTTTTCACTTTTCCTTTGTAATGATATTATATTATAGCTCGCAGTCGATGAGGTAATTCGGTTTGCTGTCGCTCTATTTTTGGAGAGAGGTTTTATCTCTTGACTGCCTCCGTGGTCCACGCGGTCTAGCGTTTGCTCATCAAACCTTTCCAAGAATTGGTTTTGTACTATCTTTTGGGTTGCGGAGGTCAGTCGGCAGTCGCTGTGTGTAAAAACCATGAGTAACCTAGTCAAATCACCTAGTTAAGGTAGTGGACCCCTGACTCTGTAGCGTTACCACTGAGGATGCAATCGGGAATACGCTTGGATGATGACGAGAGGTTTCATCTATAAAAAAAAATTATACCTTTCCCTATTTTTAAACTATCGCGTTGCATCATTAGTTACTTTTAAACTTCGCAGCTTCGGTCAGGCTGAGACCACGTTCAGTGGAACCCAGAACGAAACGCCAGCCAAAGTAAATAAATAACCGACCAAGTGCGAGTGAGACTCGCGCACGAAGGGTTCCGTACCATTATTTATAAAAGATCAAGTTGGTTGTATGGAAGCCCCACTTAAATAAGTATATATTTTTTTCTGTTTTTAGTATTTGTTGTCATAGCGGCAACAGAAATGCATCATGTGTCATTTCAACATTAGTATATCGTATGGCATGTCACTGCACAAATCCTCATTCAATAGTAGGTTTTTTAGCTAGTCTACAGCCTGGTGACTGACAGACAGACGGGCAGTGGAGCCAATGGAGTCTTAGTAATATGGTCCCGTTTTGACTGTTACAAGAGTGTTGTCGTCCTCGCCATTGATTCCGCAGTATCCGTCGGGACCTTCGTTTAAACGCTTGGCGGATTAAATGAGTCGTCACGGAATTGGTTTAATCTCTAGACTTGTCTTAGGTCAGTGTTCCTTTTATATAAGTTGTGACTGTTGAGAGGTATATACATATAAACATAATTGATAAAGAAAGCAAAAAAGACAAACAATCTAACAATAGAATGGTAACTACATCTAATCTATGTATGTTTCTGTATTTGTTCTACCATCAGAACACCGTTACAAAAGTTGTATCGTCCACGCCATTGATTTCTCAGTATCCGTCGAAACTTTGTTTGATACACGCTTGGTGACGGAATTGGGTTATCTATACTTGTGCTTTGGGCTAGTATTCCTTTTATGTAAGATGCGATTAACGCAATATTATGCATACTAAAAACAATTCTTAAAATTCTCAAAAAATACCGCCTAACTAACAATTCAATTGTAACTACATCTAATATATGTTTCATCGACCTCCGTGGCGTAGTGATCACCATGCTCGTCCGCCACCCAGAGGACCCGGGTTCGATCCCTGGTCAGGGCAAGTAGAAAGATGGCCTTTTTCAAATTGCCTTGGGTCTTGGATGTTTATCTATTTAAGTATTTGTTATAAAATATAGTATCGTTGAGTTAGTATTCCATAACACAAGTCTCGAACTTACTTTGGGGCTAACTCAATCAGTGTTATTTGTCCATATATATTTATTTATCTGTCTTTGTTTTGCCATCAGTACAGCGTTACAAAAGTATCCTCCATCCCTTTGATTCCTCAGTATCTGCCGGAACTTTGTTTGACACGCGCTTGACGAATTAAACGTGGAATTGGGTTAATCTCTCTACACTTGTGTCTTGACCGTGTTCCTTATTATATTTTAGTTGTGCACTTGTGAGGCATACAATATTAGAAAAAATCTAAATGACTGAGCGAACGAAGCCTCTCAGTTTCGAGATTGGCCAAAAAAAGCTTTTGTCCGGCTGTCAGTCTGTCCGGGTGTTCTCGTCTACAGTTCGCATTTCTCAACCGATTCTAGTGAAATTTTGTAAGAAGGTTCGAATATTAAATTTTTTGTCGATTCAGTTTTTCAATATTTTTCTAAATTGCGAATAATGGAGGTTGAAAACTTAAAATGACAAATTATTTTTTGTTACCCTTATTAAGACGCAACTTTTTGTCTGAAACAACTCCTTTTAATGATTTCAAAAAAGAAGGATCTTATCAATTTGTTGGAATCTTTTTTTAAAATGTTTGTTCACCAATTAATCTAGACGCCTAAACCAATAAGAAAAATATTTTTTTGTTGTGGTTCCATAGAAATTTTATCAAAATCCTGTGTGTAGTTTTGGTATTGAAGTCGGTTTATAGTTTTGAAAATTTATATCCGATGAACTTGAACGGGTCAGGGATGACTCGCCAGGTATACATATACAATATGTAACAAAAACCCTGTCCGATCCTTGTAGAAGAAACTCAGACCGTCCATATGAACAACATTTCCTATGGGACTAATCCATGATACTCGAAAAAAAATTCTACATTTTCATACAAGTGTTCGGCCAGCCCGGCAATTTGTATAACAATTACGATTTTTTCTTCGAGTTTCAAGCACTGGTCCCATTGAAAAAGTTGTTCGTATCGACGGTCTGAGTTGCACCTACAAGGACCGGACAGGGTTTTTATTTCATATTCTATAATGCCCAACATAAGTTGGTCCAAGACCTATACCTATGAATATATACTTATATGTAGATTCCTCCAGTCTTTATTTTGCCATCAGAACAAAGCTACAAAAGTAATAACGTCCACGCCATTGATTCCGCAGTATCCGTCGGGAACTTCGTTTGATACACGCTTGGCGGATTATACGTGTCGTCGTGGAATTGGGTTAATCTCCCGCTTCTTGGGTGTCTTGGGTCAGTTCATTGTATGTTAACAAACTGATTAGGATAATCGTGGTGGTAATATGCTTGTTAATTAATTACCTGCTTGACGCTTATTAAGATGTTAGCCTCGGCGCGACTGTGCTCGTGCAAAACGATGCACTCCATTTGTTCAGATAAGTAAAGTATCTATATATCTATAAATAGATCAGTAGTTCTTGGTATCTACTAATCAAATCGGAAATAATAAGTTCAGCTATTTCTTTTTATTAGTGGAATTTTACGAATTTCGTAGGTATCTATTATAATACATTATCAAATAATTTAATCATATAAGTAGACAATTTATCAAGTAGGTAATTTAAATAGGTGTCTTTGATGAATACACCACAGCACCAAATGCTTTGACACAAATACAATTATTTATATTATATAGTTACGTATGGCAATTAATTTAATGGCAATTGGCTTGTCGGTCACATTAGCAATTAACACATGTTAGCGCTAACAGACAATTGCAGTAGGTAATTGAATAGATTTAAATCCTATTTTCGCAGCCGAGCAGGGAGTTGCAAAATTACTATCGTTTGTTCCCATTGAGTCACACCAAGAGGGACCAGGGCTGCAAGAACCAAACGCCACTTTAAGCGTGACGGTAGACGCGAAAGTGGAAAAAGAATTATGTCATCTGGTATATTTTTGCTTTTCTCCCAGATCAGCATGGAACAGTAAATAATAAATAAATAAATATATAGGGTCAAATCACACAGACTGAGTAAGTTCGATACTTGAGACTAAGTTTAATTAAGTTAAATAAAGATATTGAATCGATAGTAAAGTTGTGTATTAATTCGATATATTTTATAAGAAATACATATAAACGTCAAGACCCAGGCCAATCAGGAAAGATAAGAATAATAAAAAGAGGAACTCTTGATACTTACCATAATTTTGTCGATGAGATGCATCTTTCGGATTAACCGAGGCTGTGCAGGGGCGTATTATAATCGGCTTTAAATATAAAAATTCCCAATATAACTTATAAAAGACCTATCTTCAGGCGACCATGAGTAATTCCCATTATTACACATGGGGATGGCACGGTAGCGTTAAATAAATTCTGTCTGGATCCACCTCCCACTCATGGATTAAGCGAAGACGGGGGAACGAGTTCTCTGTTTGAAAGGATTAAAATATTGAAGACACTCTTTGTTTTTTTCCCGGTTGCGTAAGAAGGAAAGGTTATATACATTTAGAGTGTATGTATGTAAATTTCTATGGGATGCTCTACAGCCTGGATTTAAGTTTTAGAGGTATCACTAGATTCGTTTTAGTGCTGGGTATGACACTGGGCTTATGAAGAAACCGGCTAAGTGTGAGTTGAACTCGCGTGGAGAGAGTTCCGCAGTGGTATGTTTTACAATAGGTACTCTTACTGAATGTGAGTTTTGAATTTACTAAATTTTTTCTGTGAAGTACATATTTTTCGTCAGTGAACGTATGAGTTTACCACTTTATTTTTCATTGATAGAATTCTTATATTATTTTTTTTGTGTAATTTACAAGCAAGAAATATATTTTGTATTTTTTAAAAATTTTGGGCTCAATCGTTCTGGAGATCAGGGGGGGGGGGGGATGGTCAATTTTAGTCTTCTTTTATAAAATCAAAACTATTTATTTTACAATAATAAAAAATATATATTTGAGATCCTCATAACGAGACCTTTCACTTAACATATGACCAGTAATGTTTGCAAAACTTTTTTTTAATTTCCTAATCTATCCCTCGAAATGACTCTTATTAAAAAATATATATTTATTTACTTTGCACATTTGTGTTTGGGTCATAGCGTTACACTACTAGCAAATTTCATCTGATTTTGTCCAGTAGATTTGAAGTAAATTAGCTGTGAAAGACGGACGGACAGACAGACGCATGAGTGATCCTATGCGGGTTCCGTTTATTTATTTTTTTGTACGATACCCTAAAAGGCAGTTTTTTAATAATTTAATTATTTACTTTGCTATATTAAGTTTTTTGTTCTAGAATTCTGACAGGTGTTTTGTTTACGAATGATAGTATCCGTATGTAAAGGTTTTCTTTCCATTCCTTGATAAATTTATCAAGCATAATGTTTATCTTGCCCTATTGAAAGGGCCCGAAGACACAGAGGCATACAAATACCTATAGTCCTTAATTTCCAATCAGCCATACCAAATGCATCGCCTGCAGCCTGCAGTCTGCTTGCTGACAGGGATGCCAGTCAATCTACAAAGTAAACCTTCTGAACGAAAAAATAATCTTGTCATTTTTAAAAACATAACTTCCCTTTGTTTCCTTGACCGAACACACCAAAAATGTCACTTAAAGCAAAACAGGACTTTTTTTTTTGCTTTTTTTTTATTCGTGTAACTTATGTATTCTCCAGTTTACTAAACCGATATTAAACCGATTTTCTTTAATCTAACTATGATGTTCTCTCGGCGCAGTATTTTCTTATTTTCCATCATATTTTATGGAATGTGTGCTACATTACAAGTACAATACCATTCAATTTTCGATAGTGTCTCCCTGATTTAATGTCCAACTAAATAAGACGATATCATTTTGTAGCGCTCATTCCTGCTTGACGCTAAAACGCAGGTACGGTACCTCATGTGGAGTCCCAATTTCTCATACCAATTGTGTGAGAAATTGAGACTCCAATTTTGAGGCTTACCGTACGTAGTACGTGCGTATGTCTCACTGGAGTTAAGCCCTATATCTAATTAACAGTGTTATTTGAGATAGTGGTCTAGCGGTTTAAAAGAGCGCAACCTATAACAAAAAGATCCCTTGTTTGATCCCTGCCCAACCTGACTTGTACATTTGAGTTTGTAGTAAAAACTGATTCATGAACGGCGACCACTATTTCCTTCCGGTAAAGAAAAATATTGGGAGGAAACTGCACACTAATTCACTAGTGTGTAAAATGTTGTCACTAGATGTTCATTGATCTCAGTGCTAGCGATGAACATACTCGGTAAGAAAGAAACCCGGGTGCGGCTGCAAAGGTGGCAGTTGCAAAAAAAAAAACAAATATTCAGTTTTATCTAACCAGTACGAATTCGTTCCGGTCACTGAACAATTAGCTGGGCCATGATGTTCAGAAGCGAAGCACTTTGTTAGTAACATTTGATGGCGATTACAGTCCTGTGGATATGACCACCGGCTCTCGATGGTCTACCTGGTCCAAAGGCTGTCAATAGCAATTCAAAGAGGTAATGCGGCAAGCATAATGGGTACCTTTGAACTGGGTACAATTTGGGGTGGTATTTTTGACTGATTTCTTTCATAAATTAATATTGAGGAAACTATTGTGAATTTTTTTCAATGAATGAAGAAAAAATGTGCCATATGCAAACTTATGTCACTCTTTTTGGATCAACATTTAGTAACATGAAAATTGAGTTACCTAAATAGCATTTAAAATTTAAGTTTTAACGAAGCAAATCTTTGGAAAAGAGTGGTTTTCTTTAGTAAAACTAAAATCTATATATTATGGTTGTTAACTCAATTTGTTGCTAAATATTGCTCCACAAAAAGTAACAGCAGTGTGGATGCGCCAAAAGAAAGAAAGAGAACTGAACAGCCTGACAACCCTGGCTTGCTCGCAGGATTTTCTCATTTCCAGCGTCCCGCGAGATTGCCGACTGCGCTGGAAATAGATTATTTGCTATTGATTGAATTGTCAGTTTCTCTCTTCGTAAACAACCGGCGATTTTCTAAAATCACCGTTTACCGCTGAGATTTGCGGTCGAGCTTTGAGTTATATTTTCCTTTGAACGAAAGTTATACAGAATCAGTATTTGTTATTTGCCAATAGGTAATGTATATATTGTCAAAAAGATGGAAAAAAGTGTTATAGTAAACGTGTAACCTAAATGTACCAGCTTTTTCTGGTACATTCAGGTTACACGTATTATTGAATTGCTTTTCCCCCTTTCACCCCTACTATTAAGCTAAAAATGTCTATTGAGTCTTAAGCCCCAAGACTCTGGTAGGGACAAAAACCTTTAAATGTATGTAAGTGTTCTGTTGAACACTAAAATGCAATTAAGTAGATATTAATTTCAATTACTCACATTCTCTTTTTGATACAAATGAATCTTCTTCAACATTTTTTGAGCTAAACGAATATAAAACTTTCCAAGAATAGTTCAAAAAGTTATTTGATTTAGAGATACCTGCCACAAAAGATTAAAAGCGTGCTAAGTTAGAATTTGAAAAGTTTTTATCATTCTAAATACGACGTGGAACAGACACAACCGTTATAAATCGAACTACGGGTAATTAAAATAACAGTAGAAAAAAACAACATTTTAATATAAAAGTGTGCAGCTGCAGCCGTCCGGGAAATTTGTATGGGAAAGCCGATTTTTTGGTTTTTGATTGTTTTTTAATTTCATTAATTCTTAAGCGATCTAGTACCTAGTCCGCGGTTTGATTTATTACGGGTATGTACCTGCCACAAACATAAAAAATAAAAATATATAGGGACATATATATCACACATATGTATTGAGCTAGCCCCAAAGCAAGTTTTTTACTTGCGTTACAGGATACTAACTCAACGATACTATATATCAAGTTAAATACATAAAGGTAAAGATAAACACCTTACATCCAGAATAATTTGAAAAAAGAACATTATCTAACTTGCCCTGGCCGGGAATTAAACCCAGAAACTCCGAGTACCGGACTAAAAAACATATATCTATATGGAAAAAATATGACGAATATAGTAAAAAGCATTTTATGTATCGTATCATTTACTTATACTTCTTATGTGAAGCCGACTCATAAACTAACTTTGGCTGTCTTTGACTCGACTTTTATGTTTTGAGGGGATTGTGTTTGCTCTTTGTTATATACTCACGTGACTCACCAAGTGCATACATATGTACCATCACTTTTTTATCCCCCACGGATAGCCAGAGCCAGGGCTGCAAAAACCAAAATGTATGTACACCAAGATAGTCCAATAATACAGAAAATGGTATCCAAAATAAGCGACCTTTCCAACCATAGCATGGTCTTTACTGTATGTTTATAAAAGAATATTCAGCTGATTCCATTTATCGATTACCAAAATTTACGACAGGAGAAGTAGCGGAGATATTCTATGATTTTACTTCATATTGGTATTATTAAATGACTTAAGTAATTTATTTATTTAAAGGATTAAGTACAAAGTTTGTTCAAAAAATCCTCGTATACTTGTATATATTTTTAAATTAAAATGTCACCCCAGATACCCGGAATAAAGATACCTATTAGCTTGTTGCTCTTCTTTAATTGGCTATGGATAGATATTCTTTGAGCCAGATACCACACAGAGCGTTACGGTCATACCCTCGGTTTCGCAAGCGGCGCCCTATCTCACTTACAAAGCCTTAGCTTCAGGACAGCAAGCCATCAATTTACTTAATGTAACTAATCAAATTCTAAGTACCAAAGAATCCTTCGATACGTCTTAAACTCTAAACTACAACTAAACCACACAACACGCCCTTGCCACAGAATAAGTACTAGTACCCACATACAGAAGTCTTACTCAGAAAAGAAATTCAAAGAAATATCTACTTAATGTGGTTAGCGCTATGGTTTCATTTAGCTCGCGTCAGAATTCCTCACCTCTTCATTATCTATACATCCATTGCAAGCCAATTTAATTCTTATTATTTCGGAAAAACGATTCATGTAACTAAATTTTCCCCTTCAAAGTGGTCGGCGTGCACATAGTAATAATGTAGGTATATTTTCGATACCTAAAAGGAGTGTACATAGACCTGCCCTTGCTACAAAACCTACGCTAGACCTGCCACATTTATTGTGCTTACGTTTAGTATATTGTGCCTACCGTCATTAGTAAACAGAGCGAACATGTTCCTAAATATGAAAGAATCTGCCAAACCTATATTATTCTTTCTCGGTTCGCTGAGCAGATTGGAAACAACATGACACACATAGAGAACGTTATTCGGATTTCTCCCTTTCAGAATTCCGTTTACACCCTTCTGCTTCTAGATTGAGATTATTCACGCAAAATTTAGCTTGCGTTGGAGTTTACGGACACAATTTATATACAATATGTAACACTGTCCGATTCTTGTAGGAGCAACTGACTGTCAATATGAACATTGAACAACTATTCCTATGATACTGAATCTCGAGAGTTATAATATTACTCTCTCTCTCGACTCTCGAAATTAAACTAGAAAAAAAATCGTCATTTTCATACAAGTGTTCGGTTGGCCCGGCACTTTGTATGAAAATGACGATTTTTTTCGAGTTTCAAGCATTGGTCCCATAGGAAAAGTTGTTCATAGTGACGGTCTGAGTTACTCCTACAAGGATCGGACAAGGTTTTTATTACATATTGTATAAAGTCTAACAAACTATACTGCTGTACAAGTTTCTCCAAGGAACATGCATATATCGAAGTATGAAAAATATTTCTTTTGCTTTCCATACAAACTCGAATCAACTGATTTGGTCACCTTGTATTAAAGGCCAAAAAATAATTTTAATATTTTAATATGTTCCTTGGGGAAAGTTGTTCAGTATTAATAGTTTTAGTATATTTTGTTACGCCTATATATAAATGCAATATCTAAATAACGTCTAGAACATATGTAGTAACGTCAAAAAAGGATTACTATGGGAACTTAAAAAACAAAAATAATTAAACGAACAACTCTCAATATGACTGAATTTTTCGATTTAAAGTCTCATAGTAAATATAAGATCAGGTAACTAAGTAAAGCTTAATTCTACATCAAAACAAGTACGTAAAATGAGCAGGTACCTTTAGGTATAACACTCCGACGACTTCCGTGGCGGAGATAACCCTTCAAACTATTTTATGAACTACTGTTTACAGTTTAAAGTGAGAACGTGAAGCTTTTCTACGCACATACGCCAAAAGTGGCCGTTTTTCGCAATTGTGCGTAGAAAAGCTTCACGTTCTCACTTTAAACTGTAAACAGTAGTTTATAAAATGAAGGGTTATCTAGAGCCTGGTTAAGACAAAATTTTAAATGATGTCTCCGTTTCCTATCAAATGATTTATTTCAAATGGGGGCAGCACTGGACCCCAGAAAATTCAGGTATCCCCTTAAAGGCGATTGGCACACTGCACCGCATTGCGCAGCGTAGCGCGTGAATGTGTGTTTTTAAGTTGCTTATAAGTATCTCTTTTTGTATTTTAAAACGCGTAGTGCAACACACAGAACACGCATACATGCGCAGTGTTACAGATCACACGCCTAAATGCAGACAAACACAGAGAAATACGCGCCCCCGCACGTGGCTGCGGGGCAAGATGCACGGTATGGCACACCAAGTTCTGCCTGCAATATGGTCAGGCTCGTGTCACTGCCCGTTTAGGTATCGAAAATATACCTACATTATAACTATGCGCCCGGCGACCACATCGAAGGGGAAAATTCAGTTACATGAATCGTTTGTGAAGAGTAATAAGAATGAAATTGGCTTGCAATGAATGTCTAGGTATCTAAACGAAGAGGTGAGGAGTTCTGACGCAAGCTAAATTAAACCATAGTGCTAACCACATTAAGTAGATATTTGTTTGAATTTATTTTTTGAGTAAAACTTCTGTACGTGAGTAATAGTACTTATTCTGTGCCTAAGAAGAGTATTTCGTCATAAAGTTTAAAGACATCATGTTTTTATTTTTAACTCACTTCCAAAAAGTAGGAGGTTATCAATACGTCGCGATCTTTTTTTTTATATATATGTTCACCGACAGTTTTCGGGTATCCACGGAGTTAGCCTGTGAGCCCATTTTTCAAGGGACATTCTGCTAACATGACCCGCCCAATCTCACTTCAACTTGGCAGTTTTGTGGCCCACATCGGCGATGCCAGTCTTAGAACGGAGTGTGACATTTGGGACTCTGTCCAGTCTTTCACTCCTAGCCCACTTCATTCCATGGCTTTTTAGCAAACTTTGAGTTTGGACTTCTGATCCTCGGTGAATGACCAGGCCTGAGCACCGTAAGTTAAAACGGACGGCGTCGCAGGGGTAAGGGGGGTAGGTAGTCAGGAGCTGCTCTGGATGGAGAAAAATGGGAGAGACCTTTGCCCAGCAGTGGGACAGTAAAGGTTAAAAAAAATGTTTACCGATCATCAAAGATGCTTGGACCGATTTTGTTGATTTTTGAAAGGGTATAAGTATTTTCCAGGTAGTCCTATACAAATTTTATCAAAATCGGTTGTTTCGTTTGGGGTGAAAACGGTTTTTAGTTTTGAAAAAAATACATGTTTCTGTTTTTAATTATCAGATAAAAAATATCTTCCTGTGGCCTAAGTTATATTTTCCAAAACTTATAAAGGAAATTCGCACGGAAATGTATTTCGCTGTCAGACAAGTTGAAGGTGTTTCCTTTCAGAAACTTCCGCGAGCGCTCTGCAGGTGATTCATAGATTCAGTAGTCCAGAAACTTATGAACATGATGCAAGATTTGCTTCACAAAATGTTTTACGAATGTTTAATAATTTAAGTGTGTCATTTGAAGTTTCTAGAAGAAAATTGAGACGTATATATTAATTTAAAACAAAAATAGTTCTTAGCCACATATTCTGATTCTTGCCCATTTTGCTATCGGCATTTACGATTTGTAAGAAGAAACAACTGGCACGTTTTAGAGTTCCCTACTCAAAGGGTAATAACGGGATCCTATCACTAAGACTCCGTTGTCCGTCCGTCCGCCCGATCGTCCGTCTCTATGTCACTAGGCTGTATCTCATGAACCGTTATAGCTAGACAGTTGAAATTTTTACAAGTGATGTATTGCTGTTGCCGCTATAACAACAAATACAAAAAACAGAATAAAATAAATATTTGACAGGGGCTCTCATATTACAAACGTGATTTTACTCAGCGACTATAAGTACTAGAAAGCTGTGATTTGGCAAGAATATGTATATTAATTAGGCGGAAAAAACGGTAAAATAAAATATTGAAATAAATTTTTTTAGGGAAGCTCCCATACCGGTAAAGTGAAAAGACAATTTTTTTTTCTCGAATTACTAATCATGTTGGATATCGTTGAATAGGTCTTTTAAAATTATTGTGAGTTTGTGAACACCGTTTTTCGATTTTGGGATACGTTTCTGAAATATTTGCTCTTAAAGTGAAAAAATTTGTTAGAGTCAAGTGTCCCTTTCTCTATCAGCTAAACGGTTATATATGGACACGTGAAAAAATTCACAGCTGTAGGATATATAACGAAATTTAAAGGAAAACTATCAGAGCTAAGTAGGGTTTGCAAATTAAAAAGTTACAGGCGATCAACTTATAAAATGTACTAGGAAAAGGAAAATTTCGTACAAATTCAATAGAAAATTCGTTTTTAGACGTTAGTTAGTGTAGGTAGGTAGTGGCAAGAACTTAAAGTTGGCGTTCGTAACTACGGAACCCTACTGCGCGTGGCCCGACACGCACTTGGCTAATTATTTATAGATAATGGGTACGCAACCCTTCGTGCACAAGTCTGACTTGCACTTGGCCTTTTATTCTTTCCTCGCAGACCAGCATCGAAGAAATAAAATGTAGATATATTTCAAATAAGTAGACCCAAGACTTATTGAAATTAATACATATATGGGGAAATATCACACTGATTGAGCTAGCCCAAAAGTATGCTTAAACTAGTGTTATGGGTTATGGGATAACTAACTGAACGGTACTTTTGTTAGACTGATAAATAACACATGCCCTTAGACCTTCATTATTGTACAAGACGAATATACAGCCAAGCTCATTCAACTGAATGACATAAGTCTGAAACCTTTACGAAAACACAGCCAAGTTCACTAACACAAATGATATAAGTACAAAGTAACAACGTTACCAAGCTACGTGACTTCGTAAAATGTAACCGAATAGCGAATAATCCGATTAGGTACAAAAACTCGCTGCGGCAAGTACAGACTGTAATATGATACATACACAATGTAAACAATATAGTGGGTGAAAACATGAATAGATTTGAGCGATCTAATATCACGGTCAAGTAAAATGTGGAGCCAAAGTATACATTTTAGCCCCAAATTTTACTTGTTTTAGTGGGGTTGTTGTAAACTCGCTACCATTGTAAACTCACCACCTAATTATAAACTCCATACATATGGACAGTCCTATCTAAGAAAGATTTTAGACTAAATATTTTTTCTTTCTAAAAGTACAGACACTATTAATTTCATAAAATATTGTAAAATGAGTTATGCAGCTGAAATATTCACGCATCAATATTTCATTAAAGAAAAAAACTTTAAGCTAACAATAATAAATACGTTCATCGATTTCAAAAAAGGAAGAAGGTTATCAATTAGAAATAATAAAAACTAATAAAAATAAATTTAATGCGGAAAGGTACACTAAATATACATAGTATACAAACTTAAATAGGATAATACTAATTTGATGTTGGTACTAGACTAACTGACAGCGCCAGAGCCAAACTAGGTCCAGCCTGTAGGTATTTTGGAGGGCTGCCCATTCACCAGGCCCCCACCATCCCACCACCATTCATACATTTGTATGTAGGTAGATACCTTAATTCATAATGCTGCAAACTGGATACTTTTTTCCACTTATTTCCCAAACTAGTCTTACTGTTATTTGGGAATAAGACAAATGTATAGGATTATAACTGAGACATAATCCTGACAAACACTTAAATCTAAAATAAACTATGTTTTTTTACTAGTACATGTGACATGATAATTATATAGGTAGATTCTACAAAAAAAAATATCGAATGTATATATATATATATATATATATACATATATATATGCTTTTTTATCTATGTTACCCGATTACTCGAAGACGCTTTACCTATTTGTAATATTCTATTTTTTTGGGCATATGTGGGCAAATAGAAATTTTATCAAAATCAGTTGTCTAGTGTGAAGTTGAAGTTGAAGGTGTTTGCAGATAGGCTGGACTTAGCTATCCTGAGCCGATTCATCGACCTGCATGTGAGAGGTGCGAGTCGATGAATAACTGAAATTTATTTAATTTCATTTAATTTAATATTGCTTGTCCGCCTCGTCACAAAAAGGCAGATTATATAAGTAGATTATTCTTTTTTTTTCTCTTTATGATATTTTAATTATTATTATTTGGATTGCATTAATTTTTAATTTGATGAGCCTAATTAATATTTCTATGGACTAAGTTGTCTGACAATAAACGATTTTATTTTATTATTATATTATTTTTATTTTAGTTTAGAAAAATTATCTAGTACATTTTCTATTATTCAAACACGTTGTCTTGTCCTATCGCCCTTGCCAATGAAATAGTTACAAAAACTTCAAATATTTCAGCCTGAGATTACTTTGAAACCAGTTTCAAGTTTTATAATCAAGCTTTAATCTTTATACTTCTGAGCTAAGACATTTCGTTTGGTCTTAACTTCTGAAGCGGATTAATCTGATAGGGACAGTCAGCCACAAGTTTTGCTACCAATATTATTATAGTGTAATAAAATATAGCTGAGGACAATACTCACAATCTTGATTTTTTCTTTTTTGTTCGAATCGACAGTCATCTATACATACCTTTGTTTATCCAATGTTCAGCGATCGGTACTGCATACTTACTAACAACAATTGTAATTGGCTATTTTTCTGGGAGAAAAGTAATTTATTTCGTAGAGATAAAAAAATAAAACGTCGCAAAATAATCTCATTTGTCCTTGAACAAATCCATTTTGAATTATTATTGCAGAAAAACTGATAATAAGAGCGATATTTGACTACAAGAAACTATGACGTCACCTACCAGTATTCCATACAAATCCCATTGAAAATATATGTTTTGACATTTAGAAAAGAGTATCTGATGTGACTGGTTGGAAAATAGCGGATTGTAACCAAAGAGCATGTAATTTAATATTATGACTGTTTGTGCCAAAATAAAAAATAAAAAAAAACACTCAATGTGGTTGACTGTACCTCATTTGAATTTTTTCTAGTCGTAACGCTAAGCGACTCTTCTCTGAAACCATTCCCAGAGCTGTAATGTAACAGTGGACCTAATTTATTTGTTTAATGTTGAGTCTAGTCTTTTTTCGTTTTACAACAGGATTCTTGTAACAGAATTTTAGGAAAATGCCAGAAGGGTTTATCACATCAACGTGATTTTTTTCATATATGACTTTGTATACTTACGCACAGAATAGCTTAGATGATGATTTTTTTGTATAGAATAAATATGAGGATAAACTTTGATGATCAAAATAATGTTAGTTTCTTTTAAATTAAAAAAAATATCACTGTAATAGTTAAGGAGTCTGTATAACTAACATGTTACAGGTGGGTTACTCCAAAAGCGGTACGCAAGACGGACATTACTGCGTATCCGCGCTTCAGTGTCAAGCAACATTGAGCACTAACGTATAATGATAAAGTCTAATTTGGTTTGACATAGAAATCGGACGACACTATCGGACCACTATCGTATTTGTTTATGGAGTAACTCCCCTGGATGGCGCAGACAAAAGGAGGCTAAGGCCTGAAAATGATGCTGATGGCGCTGATGATGAATAACTTACACGTATACATTTATACATAGGGCGCACTATAAGTTTCCGGAACTGGCCACTTACATAAACAATATTTAAAAATTTATTGCTGTAGAATGCAGTTTGTTTCATCTGACTGTCTTTTGTTTTTACCTTGTGGCGCCATTTAAAAAATTGTGTGTCTGCGTCAACATGGATTTAACTCGGGAAAATTTTCGTAGTATGATTTTCTACGATTTTAAGTGTAATTTGACAGCTCAACAGAGCATCGCTCGGCTTGAAACAGCTTTTGGCAATGAAGCACCATGCAAGACAACTGTTTATAGCTGGTTTGCAGAATTCAAGCGTGGTCGTATCAATCTCAGTGACGAATCTCGCGATGGTCGGCCGTCCACCGCTGTGACCAACAAAAACATCGATGCTGTGCGCCGTATGATTGAAACAGACAGGCATGTGACCTACCATGAAATTCGCGCATCCTTAGAAATAGGCATGAGTCAAATACAATTAATCCTACACAAACATTTGGGTGTGAGAAAGCTGTGCTCGCGGTGGATCCCACACAACTTGACCGAGGCTCAAAAAACGGACCGCGTCACTTGGTGCAGTGCCATGCTTACCAGATTCAACGAAGGTGCGTCAAATTTGGTGTGGGACATAGTAACAGGTGACGAAACATGGATTTATTGCTACGATCCCAAAACAAAGCAGCAATCGAGCGTATGGGTCTTTCAAGATGAGCCGAAACCAACCAAAGTGGCGCGCGTGAAAAGTGCATCTAAGCGGATGATTGCTTCTTTTTTTAATAAAACTGGACACGTGGCTACTGTTGCTTTAGAGAATCGTCGTACAGTGAATAGTGACTGGTACACGACCATTTGTTTGCCCGAGGTTATTGACGAACTCCGTAAAAATAACCGTAAACGCCGTATCATCCTGCACCACGACAATGCTAGTTCTCACACGGCCAGACAGACAAACGACTTTTTGAAGGCGAAAAATGTAGAACTCATGAGTCATCCTGCATACAGTCCCGACCTGGCACCTTGTGACTTTTTTCTGTTCCCAAAAATTAAGAACCAATTACGCGGTCAACGATTTTCATCACCAGAAGAGGCTGTCGAGGAGTATGAAAAACACGTTTCAGAGGTCACCACAGAGGAGTGGCACAAAAGTTTTCAAAACTGGTTTCATCGAATGAAAAAGTGCATAGACGCCAAGGGAGATTATTTTGAAAAACAATAAATTAATTTTGTACCTTTAATAGTATTTTTTCATATTCATTCCGGAAACTTATAGTGCGCCCCACGTATTTTCGATACCTCAACGAGGAGTGACACAGGCCTGACATAGGCTATAGTGTGTCTGTGAGGCACGCGTTCAATTCTCACTAGACGTGACTTGTACCTCTTAGTTTGAATACAATATGTAACAAAAACCCTGTCCGATCCTTGTAGGAGCAACTCAGACTGTCAATATAAACAACTTTTCCCATGGGACCAATGTTTGAAGCTCAAAGAAAAATCGTCATTTTCATACAAATTGCCGGGCCGGCCGAACACTTTTGTATGAAGGGAGATTATTTTGAAAAACAATAAATTAATTTTGTACCTTTAATAGTATTTTTTCATATTCATTCCGGAAACTTATAGTGCGCCCCACGTATATATAACTTACCCCTTGTGTTTTTATTCGTTTACCGGTTTGACGACGCATTTTAAACTGGTTTGATGATGTAAAGCGTACGCTTTGAAATATATTTAGATTAGGCAATCGATCCTACACTGTCATCAGAGGCATGGTCGCAACGCAACTCGTTCAGAACTTTTCGTAACAGGTCATTTTATCATTTTTCAAGGTGAACAAGATTGTCTCGACTAAAAATCTTAGCCCAGCCTAATGGGTTGATGAGAGTGTGCCATGCGTAAAGTCCCTCCAACTTTAAAGAACGCGGGTAAGGTATAATCTTATAGGTGGAATAGATTAGATAGGTATAATCTTTACGAGATAGACATAAATTAAATTAGGTAAATAAGTTTCGCAACTGCGCGTAACTGCACCTCTTATTTGTGATTTAGTTTGCAATTGTGATGATAAAATGCTGTAAAACATAATCTGTAACCAAAAACATTAATATTTTTCTTTCGCCTACTGGAACCACACATAAATTAAAAAAAGAACAGTACATGTAAAAGAAAAAATGTTTAGAAAAAAAATTAGAGTAAGTAAAATATAACTAAAAAATAAATAAATAAAACGGTTTGATATAAAAATAAAAAAATATTTACATTTTAATTACCATTCTAGTTATTTTAAATTAACGTAGGTATGTAATAAAAGTTACACATATAGCTTACACTTTTCAATATTTATTAATATTATAGCACTTAATAATGAAGCAACAAAATCTCAAAAATTTTCTTAAATTGACTCGACTGATTAAAGTATCTCTAACTTTAAGTGAAGAATGCAGGCGGATTATAGGTATAGGTTACAGATGGACAAAAATTAAATTAGTTTCGCACCTGCGCGTAACTGAGTCCCTTCTTCTTGTGATTAATTTTCTAATTGCGACGGTAAAGCTTTGCAAATATAAATTGTTGATAGCTTTCAATATTTATTTATACCATAGCCCTTCAGAATGTAGCAATCAATTCTCAAAAAATAAAAAAAAAAGCCTAAAAAATGTTAGCTCAGTATTATAACCACGTGTGACGTATTGCCCTATTTTTTGCATCATTGGGCTCGCGACAGTAAGAAGACCTGCCTCATTTTGGTCGATTCTTAAATCGACTCAACCGATAAAATTATATGTAACTTGAAGTGAAGAATGCAGGTAGAGTATATATAGGTATAGGTTACGGATGGACATAAATTAAATTAGTGTCGCACCTGCGCGTAACTTTTCTTTGTGATTTAGTTTGCTAAGCATCGGTAAAGTGTTGCAAATATAAATTGTTGATTGATAGCTTACACTAACTTTATCAATTAATCGTTTCAATATTTATTAATATCGTAGCGCTTAAGAATGTAGCAATCAAGTCTCAAAGCTTGCTTGCTTGCTTTTCGTGTGGCCAATACTAGTGTCAGATTTTTCAAGCTGTCTAAATGCATCTGACATAGCTTGACGACTGCCATACAATGATGACAGCTGGGACCAACGGCTTATACGTGCCTTTCGAAGCACGGAGGAGCTCGAGAAATTTTCATTCCACTTGTGTATTCTTTTTAATTTAGTTTTCTAATTGCGACGGTAAAGGTTTGTAAATATAAATTGTTGATAGTTTACAGTAACTATCAATTAATCGTTTCAATATTTATTAATATCGTGGTACTTAAGAATGTTTCCGAAACTTCACCCCCAAACTACACAACCGATTTTGATAAAATTTCGGTAGGACCACCTGACATGCATACCCTTTCAAACAAAAAAATATTTTTCTAAGTCGGTCCAGGCGTCTTTGAATAATCAGTGAACATACATAAAAGATCGTGACGAATTGATAACCTTCCCCCTTTTTAGAAGTCGGTTAAAAAAGCTAAAAAATGCAAGCTCAGTATACCCTCGTGTGACGTATTGAGCTAGATTTGGCGTCATTGGGCTCGTGACGGTAAGACCTGCCTCATTTTGGTCGATTCTTAAATCGACTCGACTAATATAAAATTCTATCTAACTTGAAGTGAAGAATGCAGGCATAGTATACATAGGTATAGGGTACGCGCGGACATAAATTAAATAAGTTTCGCACCTGCACGTAACTGAGCTCCTTCTTTATGATTTAGTTCGCTAATTACGGCGGTAAACTGCTGTAGAGAAAATGAGTATAATCTATTGACGGCGTAAATACATTAACTTGCCGGTTTATCATTTTACCGTTTCTGAGGACCTCAGAGCTGGTGCGCATTTTGGCCAAAGATAAGTCTGGCCATACAACGAGGCAATGCCGCCAGTCTCTTGGGCACCCGCCCTGCGACCTTAGCAATCTGGGGTCTATTTTTCATATAATACCTAAAATGTTTTATTTTTAATTAAATATAATTTTTGGTTTATAGTTTTCGTTTAATGTAGGTAGGTTATTTAGTTTTTAGTTTAATTTCTTAGTTTTACGTATTGTTTTGTGTTTAATTTGGTTTAAATAAATTAGTTTATATTCTTTAACGTTACATCCTTATTATAATATATATGTAAAAGTTTGTATGAATGTTTGGATATATGTGTTTATGGCTTTTGTTCCGCTTTCACGACGAAGCGGAATTTTGCAAGTATATTGCTTACTACCTGGATGGACATATAGGATACTTTTTATCGGGAAAAATGTAATTATCAAAAACGCCCCAAACCAAAATCTTAAAAAGAGTCTTTAACTAACTTGAAGAGATAAAAAATGGGTAGAGTTTAGTTAAGGTACCGTTATGGGGCAAAAATTTCGCATCTGCGCGTACGTTACTCTTATTTGTGACAAGGGGCGTGCTCCAAATACGCAAAATCGTATCATGTATTCTCAGTAATCGACGCACTCTTAAAATCTATTCAAAATTGATTTCTCTAAAATAACAAATTTCCATCATTTAGTAGAACCCTATTCCTTTATTCCCCTCAAACGCCCAATATTTTTCATATCCGGCGTTCCTAAACTCAATTAAGTGACTTCGTTCATTATTCCGCGAAATGACTTCCATCCCCAATAAGCAATTCGTACTCGGAATAAAAATCAGCCGTCGCCGACTGTACCTGACCCGAATCCCTAAAAGTGCAGACTGTATCGCGATATTCGAGATACGATGAGTTTGCGATGGATTAACGTTTTACACGCTTTTATTATAAGCTTTTGTTTAGTTTCACCTGTCCCGTTGTCTGTCTGCCTGCAAATCTTGAAAGTTAAATTTGACCCACTTCCCGGTTTTCGATTGAGCTGAAATTTTGCACGCATACGTGTATCGCGTGACAATGCATTTTTATGATATACTATGAAGCCGGAAAGTGGCCATAAGAACTCTGTAATGAAACGATACAACTCCATCGAGTTTGAACTCGTTTGACTTGTCTTGAGAAGCACTTTAACTTTTTCAGTTTACTGTTTCAGATAAAAGCTTATTTTAAAAAATATTTTCAAGTAATTACTTGTTCTTTCTATTACTTTAATACAATACATAAGTGACATATGCGTAAAAAATCGAACATCGCATAAGGTCTTCAGTCGGAAATAAGCATCTCCCAAGGATTACCAAAATGGCCGATTTAGAGCGGGCTGCCTTCAGCGCTTTGCAGCAACCTTGATCAGGTCATCTGAACACCTTGTAGGCGGGTGTGTGGTGTGCAACCATCTGAACAGTTTTAACCTATGGAAATATTGTTATTTTTTAATTTAATTTTAATTTCATTATACCATAGTAGCCTGTGGTTTGATTTATTACACACTTTTAATATTGAGTGTTAATAGCTAACATTGGTGTCAGAATTTACGAGCTGCCAAGCATTTGATGTAGCTCAATGACTGTTATCTAGCAATAGGCCTTATTTGAACAATTTAGAATATATATTTTCAAAATATCTCCAGAGTAAGACTCTGGAGCGGATGACCAAACATAACAACATATCGCCGAAGAATGTCGGCTATACCAATTTTCTTGAAGACTTAGCGACCATATAACCTACCTAATTACGTTCTATAAAGGTTAATAAGCCGTGCAATGTCCGGCTTATAATTCGCATTTTTATTTTTATTGACTTAGTGTGAGTAATATGTCTCTGAAAGTCAAATATGAATAACTAGCGATAGTATTTTGAATAGGAGTATGTGCATTGTGCAATCCAATCATGCTGCTAGTTTAGGATTATGAAAAAAGTTAATGGACATTTTAAAGCACAGTGCACCGATATACGTAGGTTATAATTGTTGTTAGAAATAAATGCGTATATGTACATATACTCGACCTCCGTGGCGTAGTAGTCACCATGCTAGTCCGCCACCTAGAGATTCCGGGTTCGATCCCCGGTCAGGGCAAGTTGGAAAATGGCCTTTTTCAAATTATCCTGGTTCTTGGATGTTTATCTATAAATGTATTTATTATAAAATAAAACAAGTCTCGAACTTACTTTGGGATTAGCTCAATCAGTGTAATTTGTCCCTATATATTTATATTAGAAACCTCTAAGAGAACTCGATGGGTATCGGCTTCTAAGAAGGCCCCGCGACTGACGTAGATGCTATTAAACAATAATTGTCTTTTGTTTTATTCGTGTATAAAATTATTAAACCCTTTAAAGCCGATGTAATTTTCAGTCGTTATAATTTGATTTACATACATAAAATTTCCACATTCCGTTCAGGCGTGGGCTGTAGCCGTAGGTACTCGTAAACGTGTAATTATGTTCGTATTTAATGTTAATATCTCGGTATCCGATTAAAAGATATAAAGAGCGTTCATTAATCATACATTGTAAGGCTTATGCCCACATCACATCACACTTAATATTATAAAGGCGAAAGTTTGTGAGTGTGTGTGTATGTGTGTTACTTCTTCACGCGCAAACGGCTGGACCAATTTCGATAAAATTTAGTATGTAAGAAGCTAACATCCTGGATTAACACATAGGCTACTTTAGGCGCGAGTAACACCGCGGGGCGCAGCTAGTTCATTAATAAGCTTGAAAGTGAAGACTCTATGTTTATTTTTGTAAACTTAGCCATTTAGGTCCCATTGTTGGGCAAAACCTTCCTTCTTTCTTTCCATTTCATCTTTAGTATATTCACAAAAAATCTGCCCTCGTAATTTGTGTACTTTTTACCTTTAATTAAAGAGATAATTCTTCAATCAGACTAAATTTATAGGTTCAGAAAGAAATAAATTGTTTGAGTTTGCTCAGATAAGTATTTTTCGTTAAGATGGAAAATAATAAATATTTGACTTTCTAAAATGCGGGATTCGGGATTCGGAATTTCTAATTTGTATGAATTTGACATATGTTATGTGACTTGTATCACACATATATCTCTCTTACGAGTATTCTATGTATAAAACATTCGCTATGAAAGTTGTGCCTTTGCTAGGGTAGCCATCTTCAAAAAAAAATGCCTGATTATGCACTGATTAATTTGACAATAGGAAATTTATTTACTTTGGAGAAGCCAAAAAAAAGATCATCCAAAAAGCTTACAAAAGCTGGACTAATTAATATTTGGTCAGACAAAACTCGTAAAAGCCAAACATGTCTGGCTAAAGCCGGATAAACGGATGGCAACCCTAGCCGTATCAAGTTTGGATACACGTATCAATATCAAGTGTACTGAAAATAACTGCATTAACGGTTCTGGCTTCGGAGTCGAGCATGGAGTTAGTAAATAGGCTGTAGCTCATACAGCGTCACTCCTCGCCAGCCAGCGTCACTTATACAGCGTCAGATTTACGAGAGTTATAAATAGAGTTAGGTATAATAAGTTTTTAAATCCCTAAAGGGGTAGACAGATCATTTTGGGTTTTGGGGTAGACGTAAGTAGACAGAGCTCAGGGCGCAAGACCCAAAGGATACTTTTAGGGTGATGGTTGGCGAGACAGTGGAAAAAGGAAAGGTTTTTTATTTTCAAAACATTTTTAGGTGCCTTGGGCAATTTTTGCGAAAACCCATTGAATTCGCGATACCGTTACCTTAACCGACACCAAGTTTTCAATTCTGTCGGTACTCCTAAGTCACCTAAGTGCCACTGTTCGACTTCAAATAATCGGTGTACATACATAAAATGTTTTTTTTTTTTTTATGTATGTACACCGATTATTTGAAGACGCCTGGACCGATTTGGAAAATTCTTTTTTTGTTTGAAAGGGTATACTTTCCAGGTGGTCCCATAGAAATTTTATCAAAATTAGTTAAGTAATTTGGAGATCAAGTCGGTTTTAAGTTTTGAAAAATTATTCTTTCGTATTTTTCGAATAAAGCTTGGTCACCTAGTTACGAATTATTTAAACGTAAATACTTAAATTCCCATGTATTATATAGCATGTATTACATATTATTGGATCGCCGTTTTTAACTAAGAGACCTATTCGTTTCACAAGAATGCTTCCTATCCAGAGCTAAGTGCGTGTGGCAAGATCCGATAGATCTCAGGATAAGGGCATTTTTATTGTCCTCTGAATGTTGATTTGAAAGCAGCAGCTCATATACACAAGTAAATATTTTATACACTCTAGTAAATTGAATTCTTATTTACTATACGAAGAATTTTCCTTGTAAGTTTAAATATAATGTAATATTAAGTTATTTTAGATATGGCATGATTCTAAACAAAAATCCAAATGAATTCAATATCGAAATTCGACATCAGTACCAATTTTTTTAATAAAAGATTTTATTTTACTTATTATTATTTTATTTGAGAAAATCGTTAAGTACCTTTTTTTTGCTATGGTTGATTGGTTCGTCTAATATTTTCACAATGAGTATCTACCTACAGGTAGGTTTATTAATTAACTAACTAGTTACACCACATGAACTGTTAATTACAACCCCAGACTAATTGAAACGAGTTAGCTAAAGAAAACTTAATAGTTGTTGATATTTTGATTGATTAACATTTATCTTTTAATTTCAAAATGTTACGGAGTGAATCATTAGTTTTAGTTGGCTGAAATGAATGTTTAAATGAATTTCTTTGAAACTATACTAATTTAAGAAAATATATTTGTATATTAGTATTTATTATGTAAATAAGCAAAAAAAAAAAACAGTATATTTCGATGCTACCATATTCATTATTTTTGACAATTTAAAAAATATTCATAAATAAAATAAAAAATTTGACATTCCCATACAAATGCCCGGGCGGCTGCACACTATTGTATGGAAATGCCGATTTTTTTTGTGTTCTGGCTATTATTTCAATTTCATTAGTATAGCCCGTGGTTCGATTTATTACGGGTATGTATGTCCCTTTCACGCAGTATATACATAGGGCGCACTATAAGTTTCCGGAACTAGCCACTTACATAAACAATATTTAAAAATTTATTGCAACATTTGAAAATAGAACTCTTTGGCTGTAGAATGCAGTTTGTTTCATCTGACTGTCTTTTGTTTTTACCTTGTGGCGCCATTTAAAAAATTGTGTGTCTGCATCAATATGGATTTAACTCGGGAAAATTTTCGTAGTATGATTTTCTACGATTTTAAGTGTAATTTGACAGCTCAACAGAGCATCGCTCGGCTTGAAACAGCTTTTGGCAATGAAGCACCATGCAAGACAACTGTTTATAGCTGGTTTGCAGAATTCAAGCGTGGTCGTATCAATCTCAGTGACGAATCTCGCGATGGTCGGCCGTCCACCGCTGTGACCAACAAAAACATCGATGCTGTGCGCCGTATGATTGAAACAGACAGGCATGTGACCTACCATGAAATTCGCGCATCCTTAGAAATAGGCATGAGTCAAATACAATTAATCCTACACAAACATTTGGGTGTGAGAAAGCTGTGGTCGCGGTGGATCCCACACAACTTGACCAAGGCTCAAAAAACGGACCGCGTCACTTGGTGCAGTGCCATGCTTACCAGATTCAACGAAGGTGCGTCAAATTTGGTGTGAGACATAGTAATAGGTGACGAAACATAAATTTATTGCTACGATCCCAAAACAAAGCAGCAATCGAGCGTATGGGTCTTTCAAGATGAGCCGAAACCAACCAAAGCGGCGCGCGTGAAAAGTGCATCTAAGCGGATGATTGCTTCTTTTTTTAATAAAACTGGACACGTGGCTACTGTTGCTTTAGAGAATCGTCGTACAGTGAATAGTGACTGGTACACGACCATTTTTTTGCCGGAAGTTATTGACGAACTCCGTAAAAATAACCGTAAACGCCGTATCATCCTGCACCACGACAATGCTAGTTCTCACACGGCCAGACAGACAAACGACTTTTTGAAGGCGAAAAATGTAGAACTCATGAGTCATCCTGCATACAGTCCTGACCTGGCACCTTGTGACTTTTTTCTGTTCCCAAAAATTAAGAACCAATTACGCGGTCAACGATTTTCATCACCAGAAGAGGCTGTCGAGGAGTATGAAAAACACGTTTCAGAGGTCACCACAGAGGAGTGGCACAAAAGTTTTCAAAACTTGTTTCATCGAATGAAAAAGTGCATAGACGCCAAGGGAGATTATTTTGAAAAACAATAAATTAATTTTGTACCTTTAATAGTATTTTTTCATATTCATTCCGGAAACTTATAGTGCGCCCCACGTATGTCGATAAAGCGACCTCATCGACGAGAAGTCGTCTCAAATACTTGAAAGGAGGTAAGTTACTAAGAAGATATAATTTTTCACTCAGTCCCCTACTTATACGTTCTTAATCAAAGATGGCGAATGTAAAGAATGCGGGCAGATCATGGGCTGATAGCCGACTCGGGCAGCCATTGTGTCGACGCCATTGTCGGTGACAATAGGTGAATGGACAGGGCACTGCGGTGATTTGATCTAATATAGTTTTGTATTGCCGTGCCAGAGTATCATACGATTCATTACATATATACAATACGTAACAAAAACCCTGTGAAAAGTTGTTCATATTGACGGTCTGAGTTGCTCCTACATGGATCGGACAGGGTTTTTTTTTACATATTGTAGATCTTCTTGAATACAGTTCTTTATTTATGTCAGCACAAACTAGTATTTGTTCTCACCTTTTGTACAATAAGGCTTTTCATAAGATGGAGTGATGAAACTTATGGCCCAGAATGGCCCAAATGCGAGAAGAATGAAAGAAAATTGCACCACAGGGGAAATAATAATCGGCACCGGCTCATTGCTAGTCGGATTCGCGCACGAAGGGTTCCGTTCCGGACTACCACACTAATATTATAAAGGCGAAAGTTTGTGAGTGTGTATGTTTGTTACTCTTTCACGCGCAAACAGCTGGACCAATTTTGATAAAATTTGGTATGCAGGAAGCTAATACCCTGGATTAACTCATAGGCTACTTTTTATATATACCGCGGGTAAGTGGCATAGCTATCTATAAAAAAATCACGTTTGTTGCCTTCGTGTTGTTGTTTGAAGCCCCCCTTAAATATTTATTCTCTTTTTAGTATTTATTGTTACAGCGGCAAGAGGAATACATCATCTGTAAAAATTTCAACTGTCTTGCTATTCCGGTTCATGAGATACAGCCTGGTGACGATAGACAGACAGACGGACTGCGGAATCTTAGTAATACGGTCCCGTGTTTACCCATTGGGTACGGAATCCTAAAAAGGTTATTATTATCTATTATTTGTACAATAAGCTGGTTTAATTTTCGAAGGAAGGTTTTTCGTCTATTATTCAGTTGGTATAAAATATAGTATCGTAGAGTTAGTATGACGTATAACACAAGTCTCAAAATTTACTTTGGGCCTAGCTCAATCTGTGTGATTTGTCAAATAAATGTAGGTTAGATTTTGATGACCGTTGAGATATCAAAATAGCGTTTACCTTAATCACGTCGCACAATTTTGAATTAAACTTTTAACGCTGTTTTCACAAAAAATCGGCTATTCTGTAAAAACTCAATAATAATATTTATATGCTGCGTGTGTGTCTTAATGAATTTTATTTATATTCAGTAGCAATTCTAGTGATATTAGATTTTCCGCTCCTCCCGCGATAGGAGTCCACGTGATGAGGGTTTCAATCGTTTGTTAGAATGATGTACTTTCCTTTCGCTTTTTATATTATTCATTTTGTAGGTCTTTTTATACAATTAAAATCGATGTACATGATATAATGGATGTAATGGATACAAAGGGATGTTTGCTGAAGCGCGTGTGGACTGCTTCTATGCAACCATGCGCAAGCGGTGCACTTCTCTGTCGGGCAGGCTTCGGGCCAGCGCCAACAGCTTCCTTAAAACGTTGGCAAATAGGCTTGATTTTCAGGATGTGAATCACTGCTCAATGATTCATATACTGAAAAACTAATTTTTTTCTGGTATTAACACAAAAATGTAAATTATGATCCTTGTTGGTCGAAATAAAAGCATTTTCTTTTTTAAATCTGTAACTGTAATTCTTTTAAAAGCCCAATAAAAAAGGGAGATTATATATTCTTTTAGGCCACGTCAAACTTACAACAAGAAAGAATAGGCCAAATTTGATGTGTTTTTTTGTTGTTGACTTGATTGAGATGGTTCTCATATTGAGATGGCCATGTTTGATGGAAATCGGTTCAGTGGTTTAAAAGATATTGAGATTTGGAAGGGGCTTGGGAGTCCTTAATTTGCCTGGCAAATACAATTGTTGTACGTTTTACTCTCGTAATGTTTTTGGAAAGACCGACTAGTTTTAATCGGTTTAGACGATCATCATTCGGGCGAGTGTTAGGAGCGGTGACTCGATGAATTGCTGCCCTCAGTCGCCTCGCGTGTCGCTGCCCGCGATGCTGGAAACGTGGTTTGTCCACAGTTGTTGGTGACGTTAAATTAGTCGGCCTTTTCCGACTACACTACGTGAGTAAACAATATGAATTATTTACTTAGTTCGTCTTTATTGTTTATCAAACACAAATTATACAGAATAATAGGCGAACCTAACTCTGAAAGCGTTGTCTACCAGTCAACCTTTGTGTATTCATAATACGTACGTCCTATTTGTTAATTTGAAGAGGTTCTCAGCTCTCAATATCTCACGCGTACTTCGCGGAGTAGGTATTCTCGCTATCTGCAATATGGCGTTCCAACGCTGAACTCCAAATATACATATGAATTATACAGACGGATGTCTGAAAGAAATATTTACTAGAAATTGTCCTAATTTAACCAAAAATCTATAAAAAATCAACTGGAGAAGGATTCTGGTAAGATCTACAAACGCTTGATAATATACAAGGTGGTAGAGACATACCAGTCATAAATCGAACCACAGGCTATACTGGATAATTATAGTATAATGATAATAAAATAACAGTTACATAAAAATAACACAAAAATCGATATTCCCATACAAAAATTTGCCTGGGTGGCTGCACAGTTTTGTATGGAAATGGCGAAAGTTTATTTTAATTTTTGGCTGTTATTTTAATTTTATTATACTATAGTATCTATTAGTATAGCCCGTGGTTCAATTTATTACGGGTATGTCCCTTCCACGTTGTATATTTATATCTCACATGTCAAAAGTAATGAAATAATTATTGACTTCCGCTAGTGTTCAACAAATCAAATTAGATACTTTTTTCCAAACGTCAAAAAAACTTTGTTAGTACGAAAAAAAATCGTTTTTGACCATAGATTTAGAACATACTAGAAGTGTTTTCGACCAAAGATCCTCGTCCCTGTCAGATATAATAGGATCCAGAATACGTTGAGATATCAACGTAGCGGCAACTCTATTACGTTTTTAGGTCTGAAGATAGAGTAACTAGCTGTTAGAAATGTTAGGATCGAGTCACGGAATCCAAGATTGACAAGAAAATTTATTCTGATTTCTTTAAAATCCACGGTGTATTGTATTTAATTCATAACGCCTTCTATTTACTTGAGATCAAGGTATAAATATCAAAATCACATGCACATAAGTTCGTTTACCTACCTAAAAAATAACCCTACAGCCACCGGTTGTTTGCCAAGTCAAGGAGAGGTCCGCGAGTTGTCCCAATTTTCCTTGTTTGTTCAGTACCGGTATTAGTGAACATTAGTCCATTTCAAGGGTTACATTCGTCAGGTAAAGGGTTTAAATTACTTAATTAATATTGTAATAATATTTTCGCTTTATTTATTTACAAAAGGAAGTCAAAAAAGTTACCTTGTACTGAATGAATAATGTTTAATGAATGGCCAAGCAACTCTTTTGTTTCATTTGAAAATGAACTAACGAAAATGAACGACATACGTACCTATACATTAGGTCATGGTAATTTTTGAATGATTAGTATTGGAAAAACAGACTTGTTTAGATAGAACTGGATAGGTCATTGGCTCGATTGAGTGATAAGATTGACGACGTGTCCGAGCCAGCGAAGTCGGTACGCTTTAACTTCATCCATGATGACAGGCTCGCCCAGTAGGTCTTCTATTTTGACATTGGTTCATAATCGCCATACACCATCCTACTCTTACTGGCCCCAGAATCTTGCGAAATACCCTTCTTTCCGCCACAAGGAGCCTTCTTTCCTCTTTTAAAGTTAGCGTCCACGCCTCACACTCATACATTGGAAAAACTGTCATGGGATGAAAATTAAAATAATGAACGGGACCCCTGTTGAGGCATTTAAAAATGTAGTAAAAAGAATTACCAAATAACAAAAACCTAACAGATGTTAACCTCTGTGAATATACTCTAGTGAACGAACGAAAATAGCCAAATTTACCTTGACGGCCACCGATTGTTTGCCAAGTCCACGAGAGGTCTGTCCCATTTTCCTGTTTGTTTTGTGCCGGGGCATTAGTGTCCATTTCGGAACTTATTAGGTAAAATGCTCAAAGGCTCTGCTTTGGTTTGAAATTACATTATCCGTATCCGTATCCGCATACATATATCTGTATGTATAAATATCTATATAAATATAAAATGTGGAAGGGACATACGATCGACGAGATTACCGATTTATATATATATATATATATATATATATATATATATAAAGAGCGAGCTTTTTCAATTTGTCTGGCTACTTGGTGTCAATTCTTTTACTAAATCAAAGAAGCATCCGAATGGTATACAGGTACAGGTATGGTATATAGGTAATCTCATTATATTCTTGTAGGTATTTAATGTATGCTCTTACTATTTACCATTTAGTTACATGCTGTCGCACCGACCACCCAAATTATTTTCTATTTGGTCTCTACTCTTAATCTTTTTTGTGCAATAAATAAACTGAAATCTGGGAAAATAGGAAAAATCAGAATGTACCAGCTGCTTCTCTTCCTGAGCAGATCGTAAAAGTCGATCCCAAAGCAGATAGCAACCTGTCAATACTTCGATTCCCTTTTACGCATAAAGTGGGCCCTAGTTCCGTTATACCCCGCTAGGGAAACGTACTAAAATATTAATGAAATGGTAAATGAATTTCGTTATCCATTTAACAATCTGCAAAATACTCAACAGTCTAATAATTAAAGGAAGACGAAGATTTTTCAAACATTTATGGATTTGACGTAAATAATTTATCAACCATGTATTGGTTGGTAAATTATTCACGTATAATATGATATTCAATATTCAAAATTGTACCTACTGGACTACGAGTAAATAAAGTATATAATGTTTATTGATTGTTTTGTTTTTGGTGAAACTGACCAACACTGGAGATTATTTAAGCTGCCTCAAGGCATCTGACATTGATTGACGAACGATTGCCATACAACGATGACAGCTGGGACCGACGGCTTTAACGTGTCTTCCGAAGCACGGCCGAGTATGGGAATTTTTATGCCACTTCTGGTCACCCATCTAAGTGCGGTCCACGCTCGGTGTCGCCCAACTTGCAAAAGTGCTAGTAATGCGTACTCCCGCCGGCACACCGCGCTCCTCAGTATGTATCTTGAAGACACTTTTTCTCTCTTTCCCATCGTATTCTTTCTCTCCTATACTTAGCATATCTTATGAGGTAAGTAAGGAATAAAATGATAAATACATTATTGTACATATGGCATTATCTGTTTTCTCACGAAGTTATATTCGTTGAGATGCGCGATATCGCTTGAACAAACTTTTCCAATCATGGGTTTCGATGGACGCATGAGTAAATATAGTGTATATACAAGTTGATCCAGGACCATTACTCCAAAAGTGACACTTTATACGTACGTAGGTATGAAGCGAGTTGGTGTAAAGAGTAAGACAAGCGCGGGATCGATGTATGGCTAGACGTTAACTTTAGGAAAGTAGGAAAAGAAAGATCACTATTTACATTTTATTACACTTCACACTAGCACAAATAAATCTTATATATACAGAAGGTAAACACGATGTAATAGGGAGTTATGGATTAGCGATTATGGATATGCTCTGCAAAGATACTTACAATTAATTATAAAAATTTATTTATCACAGGAAAATAAAACAAAAAGCTAGAGCAAAAAATAGTTACTGAATTAGCCGCCGCGCGTCAGGCGTGGCGACACTGTCTTCGTAAAAACGGTCGACGGCCACGCGTGTCTTTCATAATTGACAATATATTTATATACAGGTAAAAGAATGTATGTCCGCTTGTACGTTGCGACTAATGCAAATTTACAATATTTACAACTTTTTCATACAGAATATATGTACATACAAAATACAAGTAAAAAGAAGTGGCAGTGAGGGCCACAGGTACCAGGTCCATGTTGGCTGTTATGTATCCGCGGTGCAGTCTCAAGCAACAAAGAGCGCTACAAAGTGATGATATATTCTAATTTGGTTTGACATTGATGTAGGACGACATTATCTGACGGCTGCCGTGTCATTTTATAAAGTAACGATCCTAACACTCTAATGGTAGCTTCTCGTGGTGTTTAAGGATAATGGGATAAGGATGAAACTCTTGCTAGGTTGGCAGTATGTCTATTCTGGCTTGTTTAGAAAACAAGGAATTTAAGTAGCAAAGCGATGAAGTGTTTATAAACCATTGAAAGTAGGTGAGTAAAAACGATTTGACACTTAATAATGCATTTCAATCTCTTTTAAATATAAATGTTAAGAAAAATAAAGTTAAAACGTGGGATAAAATATTTTCAACAAGTTACGATTACCGTCGTAGTAAAGAAAAAGGATAACGAAGATAAGAGGTGGTTAATGTGTCGAAAACAACAAGCTCTTGGATTATAAAAATTGACGACCGCCGTGGCGTAGTGGTCACCATGCTAGTCCACCACCTAGAGGAACCGGGTTCGATCCCCGGTCAGAGCAAGTTGAAAAATGGCCTTTTTATATATATAATGTATTTATTATAAAATATAGTATCGTTGAGTTAGTATCCTATAACATATGTCTCGAACCTACGTTGGGGCTAGCTCAATCAGTGTTATTTGCCATATATATTTATCGATTTATAAGAACATAAGCGCAATTAGAAAAAAAGTCCTGATTTTAATACTCGTAAAGTATAAACTGTATCTACTATGAGAAATGTTGTTTTAGAAGACGTTGTCATAACTGAATTTATTTATTCATGTGTCCAAATGTTTCTTCGCACTTATGAAATAAAGTTGCGTGGTTTATAAATATATCAAGTCCATGTTTGGATACGATAGAATCAAATATTTATATATCATGAAATACCTTTACTCAATATCGATGTTAACTTAGGAACAATATTAAATCGAAATCATCTAAGAAAATCACAATAGAGAAGATGCATTATATCAATTAGTAGATTTTGATAAATGTCTCTGATTTTGTAAGCGTTTACGTAAAAAGACCTTTAAGCACAATTCTTCTTTTTATCGATTATAACTTACTAACTACCAAACTACTTAAGCTGATGACCCTGGTTTTGAGTTGATTAAAAAAGTCAATTTTAGAAGTTACAAAAAGTTTAAAAAATAATATTACTATTGATTTTTTTTTAATTATAGCTACTTTTGTTATAAGGAAATCCTGTAAACGCAATATTTGACTTAACACCCGAACAAATGTTCTTACATCACGCCTACAAATGCGACATAAGTGACGTTACTCCCGTCCGGTCCTTCTAAGGCGCTCCGAGACGCCGTCCAAAGGCGGACGCCACTTTGTAACCTATATAACTTAAAGAGGTTTTGGGTTAGCAAGGTAGATTTTTTCTTGCACTTGCCTATATTAACCTTTACCTGTCACTGGGAGGAATTCCTCCCAGGTCAATCGTTTTTTTATTTGCAACAGATGAAGAGTTTTAGGAACTCTTTTCATAACACGAATAAGGGCATTTTTATTTGCGAACGATTTGCTCCCATGATCTTTTTTCCATAAGGACATTTTTGTTTAACAGACTTTAGGACTAAATGAAGATAAGGACATTTTGCTCTGAGGACCACCTACTCCGTATTGCAAAAATTATGCATCTTCTCTACTATTAGATCATTTGAGGTTTTATTTTGGAATTCATACTTATACCGCTTCAACTTTCTTCTTCTTTTTTTTTAATCATCATCACAGCCACCTAGTCGCAGGGTGGCAGGCTACCACCAGTACCACCACCCGTCTATTAGGTGGGTGCCCTATGGCCTATGTTAACATCCTGCTGGGTGTCCTACCCAACTAGTAGCCGTGGATATCCTTCGCCGCGTTTCGATACGTGGCCGCCATTCGAGAATCTTTGTGATTGTGCCTCATCGGCCATATTCGGTTCTCTGTGCTATGTGCCCCGCCCACTACCTCTTCAATGAGCTAATTCGATTAAAATATTAGGTCTTTACCTATGAAATTGCCGTTTTGTATGAAAAAAATTAAACGAATTTTTTTCATGTATTTTTTATTTGTATTAATCGAAGTATTCACCCATGCAATCAACGCATCTTTGCCAATGCAGTGGCAGTTTATTGATGCCCTTCTTAAAGAAATCAGCTGGACGGGAGGCAATAAATTCTTCAAAGGCATTTTGTACTGCCTCTCGAGTATTGAATTTTTTTCCCGCCAAGAAGTTATCCAAATTCTGGAAAAAGTAGTAGTCTGTAGGCGCAAGGTCTGGTGAGTAGGGCGGATGACGGAGAGCTTCCAACCCCAGTTCTTGCAATTTGGAGACCGTCTGCTGTGCAATATGAGGTCGCGCGTTGTCGTGCAGGAGCAGCGGAGATGAGCGATTGACCAATGCTGGTTGGAGATGTGCCAGCTTCTCCATCATTGTGTTCAGTTCTTCACAGTACACATCTGCAGTAATGCTCGGCCCGTTTGGTAAGAAGCTGTGATGAATCACACCGGCGCTAGACCACCAAACAGTGACCATCACTTTTCTAGGGGTAAGTTTTCGTTTAGGGCATTGTTTAGGTGCTGAACCAGGATCCAACCAACTTGCTGCGCGCTTGCGGTTATCAAACAGAATCCATTTTTCATAGCAGGTAACAATGCGGTTCAAAATTCCTTCATTTGTGTGTCTGTTCAGCAGTGCAAGGCACGTCTCGACGCGTACTTTGCGCTGGCAATCATTGAGTTCGTGGGGCACCCATTTGTCAAGCTTTTTTACCTTGCCAATTTGACGTAAATGGACCAATATTGTTTTGACGCTAACGTCGAAAGCTGCTGCTAATTCAGCTGTAGATCGTGTATCTACATCGGGCCCTGCTGGGCCCGCGGGCTCCACTCTCCGTGGGAATTTGGGGATAAAACCTATGTCCTATAGGGATAAATATGGGGATAAAACTTATGTCCTACCCTGGGATTTAATATATATCTATATCAAATTTCATCTAAATAGGTTCAGTAGTTGAAGCATGAAGAGGTAACAAAGTAATATATAAACTCACTTTCTCATTGATAATTTTAGTTCGTATAAATAATACTTTTTAATACTTATAATTTTATTAAAACCTTATTTCTGTTCTGTTACAGGTAAATTGACACATATCAGTTAGAGTGGGTTTGATTTACATTCACAAAGGACAATATCACAACACGAGGACACGACCACAGAAGCAGCATTTTGCAGTAGGTATCAATATCCTCTTTGTGTTATACTTCTTTCGAACTATACCTAGTTGCTAGTTGCTACTGTAGACACAGAATAAGTACTAGTACTCACGTACAGAAGTCTTACTCAGAAAAGAAATCCAAAGGAATATCTACTTAATGTGGTTAGCGCTATGGTTTAATTTAGCTCGCGTTAGAACTTCTCACCTTTTCGTTTAGATACCTAGACATCCATTGCAAGCCAATTTCATTCTTATTACTCTGGACAAACGAGTCATGTAATTGAATTACCATAGTAATAATGTAGGTATGTTTTCGATACCTAAACGGGGAGTGACACAGGCCTACTGTAGACTATATGAAAGAAAAAAAGAAAATATATTTATTTGGCAGAAATAAAAATAACAAAACATAACAGATAAAACACTACAAGATGGATAAAGGATATTCCATCAAAATGGTCTTTGCTCTCTTAACGTGAGCTGGTCTTCCGCGGACACCAGTTATAAAATCACAATAAAAGTAATAATAGAGGAAAATACTCAGATATGGATGTACTACATACAAATTTGTTGAAAAATAGTTACTTAAATAGTTAAAAAAAAAAAACAACAAATTATTTCTTTAAGTTTAGGTTGTTATCGAGTTGAGGCAAAAATAGGGCAGAAGTGGCGCCTTCATTTGAAATTAGTCCTTCAAGACCGTAAAATACCTAAAACAATAAGATAATAATAGAAAATGGCATTTATAAATGCCATGCAGGTCTCCATTTGTTCAATCGTAAATGTAGAGCCAACTAACATTTTACTAACTGTTAGGCATTACATACGTTTGCAATCATCGATACTAACTGTACGATAATACCATCAAATTCAGAAGCTATATTGTGCTGCGCCGTAAGCTTTCATCGCAGGCTATATTTAGCCAGCTATCCAATTCCCTTTTGTCAGAATTCAGTATAATTCGCACGCTGTGACGCGCTGCAAAGGCTTTTAGGTGTGTGGTTAGCGACCTCAACATGTGCACTAGGTATGCTATATTTTCTGCATTTGTTTTTTGCATAATTGGGTATTTTCCTGGGTCAAAAAATAAATTATTTTGTACTGTTGAGAAAAAAGTCGTAAAATAATGTCACTTGTCATTGAAAATATCTATTTTAACGTGATCTTAGAATTAGTATTGCAGAAAAACTGATAATAAGAGCGCTTTTTGACTCCAAAGACTATGACGTCATCTGTCTGTATTTCATACAAATCCCCATAGAAAATGTTTGTTTTGACGTTTAGAAAAAAGGATCAGATTTGACTTTTTGGAAAATAGCGAATTGCTTGACTATTCAGTCCAGTGGTCAAGGCTTTCGCCTTGTGATGAATCACCTAATTATCCAAAAAAGAAAGATGATTCCGTGTTTCGGAACGCACGCATAAACTGTTCGTCCCGAACGCCCGAACCCATCCAAGGATTAGTTCTGATACCCTTTAGTTTGCGGATGTCAGACGGCAGGCGCTCTGTGTAAAAAGTAGTAACCTCGTCAAATCACTTTAAGATAAAAGTAATATAAGTGTCTTAGGCCAACTGACTGCCTTCTTCCGGAACAAAAAGAAGTTAAATAATGAAATTTCGTGGCCTTTAATGCCATAAATATCATTTAATGCAGTAGATATTACAGTAATACCTCGCTTTACGCGACCCCGTTTAACGCGGATTCACTATAACGCGATTTTCAAATTTTCGCGCTAAATTGCCCCGCTTTACGCGAGCGCATTAATAGGTCACCAAATTGATATTTGATTGGTTATTAACTTGCGCGGGGACAATGCGTTACCTCGGATGTTATTTATCTACAAATACGTAAGTAACAAAAATTTAGTATCTCATTTCTATCCGAACTTCAGATAGAAATTATTTCGGCTTTGAAAAAAGACCAAAACATCTCCTTTTTATTGTAAAATGTTACAATATCTTTTAAAAAGCAGTTTTATGTAAAAAAAAATCGAATAAATGGTTTGATTCTGAATTCGGTACTTTAATAAAAGACCGCGATATACGCGAATTTCGCTCTACCCGATTTTCCCTGGAACGCATCTCTCGCGTAAAGCGGGGTATTAATGTATACTATATCGAAAGATTAATATGAGGGCGCTCTGGGGCGCTTCTCAAGTTTAGACTAGTCGCCGTATCTATATGATCTAATTCTTTATTTCTTTCTAGGCCGTGTAGGGACGGCAAGGTAGAATACATTGGTCCCCACTTGGTACCTCTGTCCTCAGGTGCTGAATGTAGAGATTTTTACGAGGGGCAAATCTAAATATGCCGCCCTTAACAAGGTCACCACCACCCCATTCTGGACTGCGGGCTTAGGCGGAAAGAAGCGCCTTCTGAAACTAGATGTAAGCCTGTGTTTTAGAAGTCCCAAATGTGCGATTCACGAGTGTAGGTCAGTGATAATAGTGCTGCTCACTTTGTCAGAATTCAAATAGATTTCGTATTTGACGCGCTTTGTGGTTAGTGTGCTCCACTCTCCACAGCGCGCTATACGGATGTTCTCATCTGTTTAATGAGTTGAATTTTCAGATTAGAGCATGAACTTACATAGATGTATTCATATAACTTTAAGGCGCTCCTAAACAAAAATCATGAAAAAATATAGGTAGGTTTCATTAAAACCTATTCTGTCTTATTATAAAACCGAGATTAACTTTGTTACTAGGTTTAAACCATTATCCGCCCAAAATGAAGTTGACATTGACAGGTGAGAAAGTGTGATATTACTAGATATCAACTTGATTTGATCGAATAATGGTTTAAACCTAGTAACAAACTTAGTCTGGGTTTTATAATACGACGGTTTAAGTAGTATCAAAACAAACGATTTTACTAAACTATTACAAAAATAAATTCAACATATACCTATGTGTTTAAATGTGATTTGGATTGAGAAATGCTTAGGAACAACATACCTATAACCTCGCTAATTCAAGCGTGTTCCCTGTTGTTGTATTATACAGAAGGGGTATTTTAAATAATCCATTACTTTATTAAGATTTCGTGATAGAAGTTTTTTCACGGAGTCGGGACTTTTTTTATTTAATAATTTATCGTCACATGTATCTGCAATTGGTAACCATAAGACCCAACGCATCTAATCCACAAATCGAAATTCACTTCATAGATATATTGTACTTGTAAAAGGATATATATATCCGTCAATTTCTCTTCCACTGTATTTGGGTTTGATTCCCCGTCCCTAATTTAGTTCGCCCCTACTGTATTTGTCTCTTTCATTCTTGATGACATAATAAATCTTTTAATCATCTATCTGATTCTATTTTCTGGACACGTTCATTAGATTTCATTTGAGTGTGTTTTAATTTTTAATTTAATTTGCCTTAGGCTAATTGAAAATAAAACACCCCGATCGTCAAAAACACAATCTATTGATAAGTAGTGGAGTTACCGAAGTCGTATCGGTAGTTCCGCTACTCATGATTAAATGGATATCCTTAAGGCCATCTATTATTTGCTAGAGTATGCCCTGACTTTCAAGAGTTAACATCAATAACTTTTAAACGGCTCCACTGATTTTTATCAAACATGGCTAAAAAACACCGTAAGGGAATTTGGTTTCACGTTAAAAAACCGAATCGAAATTAGTCCATTCTTTCGAGAGCTACGATGCCACAGACAGACAAACAGACATTAGCGTCAAACTTATAACACTCCTCTTTTTTGGCGGGGGTTAAAAACTATTTTTATGAAGCATCGCGTTGCATAAATTATCAAACGTTCATCACTAATGCTGAGACCACAATCGGTGCAATTCGATTAAAAAGGTACGTTTCTTGTTAATTCTAGTGTATCTGTAACGTTTTATATTTAGATTTTTTTATGCATTATTCCAATGTGGCCTAACAGGAGATTTCGTGTCGCTAATATGAAGATTTCCAATGTAAACGAAAACTTGACCATAAAAATATCTAAGCGCACGGTAATGCGCAGGCCAAGTTCCAGCAACAGGCCGCGCGCATGCCGTACACTATTTACACGAACCGTTTCGACCCACTTTTGATCCCCCTGTAACTCAGTGCCTATTACAAGTACAGAGATAAAATTGAAACTACGTAATCATATACTAGTACTAAAGCAGTATGTCAAATTTCATAGATATAGCTTCAGTAGATCCTGAAATATGACCCTGTGAAAATAGCTAATTTTGGCACTGACTGACTGACTGACTGACTCACTGACCAGTAATCAAAACCTCTAGGCCTCTTCCAATTGTCCTAGCGTTATGAAATTTGGCACGAAGGTCGTGTTTTATATGTAGAATAACATAAAATTAAGAAATTTGAGAAATCGGTCAAGCGTGAGTTGGCTCAATCGAATATCACATTTTTAATAAAAATATTTATGAACCAGTGATACAATGAGAATACGATGAGAATACAATGAGGAGAGGGGAGAAGGAGAAGGGGGAGGGAATATAAAATATTGTCATGTATACATAATGCACAAGTTTATTATTAAATACTGCTTACCTAAAAAATCAGGCTTCTATTCTTATAAATTAATTTCGATAGATGGCGTTAGCGGTATAATTGAAACGCGATATTGTGTTTTTCGTTTGCAGTATATATGAAAAGTTGATAAGAAATCGATGGGCGTTTTTCAATACACTTACTTATGACGTTTTGAATTGATATCTTATAAAAAGATAAAATAGGTACGATTTCTTGAAAAAAAGTATTGAAATTCCACCAAAAACATATCTGTTAAAAAGGGGGCCAAGTTCCTATCGGCTAATTGTTCGCCTTAAAAAGGGCTGAAATCCAATCCAATGCCAAGTTTAGATGCATTTTAAAAAATATCTAAAATTATAATACTTCTAAATTTGAACTTGGCAGGTTAATTTAATTATATAAAAAGGTTAATTTAATTATATAAATAATAAATCTAATTATACAATTAATCAAGTGTTACGTACAGCACGAAAACCTGCCAAGTTCAAATTTAGAAGTATTATAATTTTAGATATTTTTTATATAATAATATGAAGTACCTGCGACAATCAGTGTGATGTCCTTATTTAATTGTTTATTTATCTGTAAAAAATGTTAATTAACATATATTATAGTTCTAGTGAACAGGCAAATAATATGACGGTTTTGGCCACATTGACGTTTATGGAACTTGTGAACTTTTCGTCGCCGTAATACACAATACTCGTAAATACATATATCAATTTATTTCACACATTGCCGGTAGACCAGCAGACATTCTATACAATACAGAGGCATTATGTACCGTGCCTAGGCAAAGCATATAATATATATTAATATTCATAATATTTCATACATTGCCTACAGGCCCAAGGCATTCTATACATAGTCAGGCATTGCTTATAATGCCTGTATTATACATATTTCTGGTAGCATATACACACACTACCTAAGTATCTGACGTATTTCTGCACTTTCCATAATTTGTTTTCTGGGTTTCCAACCTCGGCGACCGCCTATCACTCGCATGTCGGCAAAGGGAAACCAAAAACTATGTCGGTCACTTGAGAGATTTTAGGATTTACTGTGACCTACATCAAGGTTTATTTCCTCTCATGCTAGTTTAAGAGAAAAGCCAAAACGTATGTATCAGCTGCTTCTCTTCCAGACAAATTCCTATGACAAAATCCGAATCATAGGCGATGCGAGTAGCAACTCATCACTACTTTCATGCACTTTTGAACACACTTAAGAATCCCCTTACACTAGACTTTTCCATGCAAACGTAGTCTAGCTTTTATTTTGAAATGACATGCGAGATTTTGACAGTATTGTGTAATT
Source organism: Acrobasis suavella (assembly GCA_943193695.1). Taxonomy (NCBI): domain Eukaryota; kingdom Metazoa; phylum Arthropoda; class Insecta; order Lepidoptera; family Pyralidae; genus Acrobasis; species Acrobasis suavella. The sequence continues at coordinate 11,950,297 of OW971948.1, forward strand.
TTAAAGAAATTGCATATATCAAGGCATATAACTAGTTTTCGACAGTCAAATATGAACTTGAAAGAAAATATAACAATGTAGAAGTTTTCCACACACTATTTATATTCTCTTTTAAGTTCATATTTTGTCTGTAAAAACTAGTTATATGCCTTAATATACGCAATTACTTGGAAATTACATACACAGCATACAACATCTAACATGCTGTTTCAAAATAAAAGCTGGACTACGTTTGTACGGGAAAGTCTTATTCTGTCTAGGCTAAGGGGACTCTTAAGTAAAACTAGTTGAAACGTAATAATAATATAGATGCATAGAAAAGTCGAAATGATTTTGTTAAAACGTTATATAACAATTCAAGTTAATACTCCTAATCACCATTAAGGTCTGGCACGGAGCCAATGATTCTAATTGCAGCTGCATTTCTAGCATAATTAGCGAAAATCTTTGTATTTTACTAATTTTTAATGGTTATTCTTAATTTTTGTTTATCACAATATATTGTTCCACAGTAAAAATACAGGTAGTTTTAAAATATGGCGGATTTAATATTATTCGGTATTGTCTTCGTATGTTCACCAATTATTCGAAAACGATTGGATCGATATGTTTTTTTTTAGAAAATATACTTGTCAGGTGGTTCCATAGAAATTTTATCAAAATCGGTTGTGGGTTTGAGGGTGAAGGCGATTTTTAGTTTTGAAAAATTATATTCAAAAATAATTTTTTTACAAAAATACTTTATTTTCTTCCAGGAGTTTCTTCCATATCTCCAAAGTTCTTCGTCATATCTTCACCAAATGAATATGAGACCAACTTGGTAGTAAAGGCTTTCAAATAAAAAAATAATCATCAAAATCGGTCCACGGTTGACAAAGATATCGTGTAACATACATGTATACAAAAAAAGCATACGGATCGTATTGATAACCTTTTCTTTTTTTGAAGTCGGTTAAAAAGGTAGGAATCCTTTCTTTCCAAGCTGAAGACCAACCTTCTTATTCATAAAATATATCAAACGTTTGCTAAACTTATTTTGCTTAAAATTTGTTTTGTCTAGTTTTTACTATGTCAAATATTGAAAAGAGAGATAAGGACAAAACATAATTTAACTAAAGGAGGTTTAGCATATGTTTGATATTTTTTATGAATAAGGGGGTAAGTCTGTAGACTTAAGTTTGGCGCATATACTCCACCAACAAGAGCTAAGCTGTTTAATAACGAGAAGAATTTTTTATTACTTTAATTTTAATTTTCGAGTGCTCGGCGTGTATATTATGTTGTTTTATTATAACAAGTAAATAGATTTGGTTTCTATAAAATGTTTATTTTGTAAATCATCAAATGACAATATTTATGGTAACCTGCGAAATAATAAAAAAATCCTTCGTAGAAATACTAACATATTTCTTTTCACAAGACTAAGTTGTAACGTACATATATTTATGTATGGTCCTTGTAGTTTCCTACTCTAATGTTGTAGTCAAAATTCGAAATAAGGAAAAGACCTCAATAGCATTGTAATACAAAACAGCTCTATTTACATTCCCTTTATCCCGAACATTTTCTTTGTAAGTAGCGAATGGTTTTATAAAATGGTATGATAACGCACTAGAGAACGAAACTTCTTAGAAAAGACAGGTGATTCTTGTTGAACGAGTCAATAATGATCTTTGAATCTTCTTGGACAATTTGACGTGTGTAACCTATCTAAGATAATCTAACAAATTATTATATAAGACTTTCTTAGGTTTGCACCTTCTCGACCTGTATGGTCGGTATTAAGCTAAACTCCCGCCCTAAGACCCTCAGGGAGAAGAAGTTTCAGCTTCCTCCTCCTGCAAAAACTGTGTCGTCCAGAACTCTGCTTGAAATATTTGTTGTATGCAGTGCTGCTTGCTTCTGCATAATATTTATGTCTATATGTGAGTCCATGATATCACAATACCGCCGGAGACTTGTAGCGGTTATTATATTATAATAATATGTTATTTTATTTAATTTGAGCCGTTTTGATTCGATAAGAAGAAGATACATATAATATTATATTGTAATCATTATATTATAATAATATGTTTATATTATAATATTATGTTAGATAGGCCTTATGGACACCCAGACATGGTCGTTGAGTGTTTTCACACTAGAACGATAACCAGACGTCACAGATATGATCAGCTTGGATATCGTCCGACGATATCGGGACGACATCGGCAGATGTAACTAACAGCAACAACTATCCGGCTTTTACCCTGTTCAACTGATTGGAGTGTAGATTTTCTATGAATCGGCGGACTTGGGAGGAGATTGTGAGACGATTTGGGCGACATGGGAACATAAAAATAGGATAAAAAGGACACCGCTAATTGTCGTTCACCGATATAGGGCTGATAGTAATATGATAACGTGGCGTCCCGACATCGATGACAACAAATGACACAGGGTGAAAGCGTTCGTATGTGTGGCTATCGTTATCATCTAATGTGAAAACGCTCATTGAGCAATGGAACAAAGCATACATAGTGTCATAAGGATGAATAGCATAATACTACGCTTCACTCAAAGACAGGTATCTTCGATTTGAGAAGCAAGGCCGAAAATCTTTAATAGGATTGGGCGGGCCACATCCCAATCCTATTTAAAAAAATTCACAAGTTCTGTTTTTGTTATCACCATATAGTTTATGCTGAGCCATGTACTGTTTTGGATAAATGAATACAGTTTTACCTTTACCTTACATCATATATTCATTGGGAAAAGTTGTTTAAAATAATGGACAGAATACTCCTTAACATTATTGTAGAAATGAATTGAAGAGCACCTTGGTCACAAAAGGTCTTCTTCACGAAGTGAGCTGAGGCGAACTCTATCTACAGTCCACATTTAAATATGTCAGTGGCGTTACCTAATGCTCACCCTTTATCTTGTTTATCAAGATATTGGAAAGCGGATTTGAACTGACAACTGAAACGGATGCTAAGACAATTATAAGTTGTGTAATTGGCTAAGGTATGTCTTACACCCGCCGTGGGACTCTAGTTCTAGGAAACAGACAAACGTTTTGATAAAAATCTATTGTTTTAGCATTGCTTATATACTATCACGTCTTAAGCATAAACGTGTAGTGTATTATGTTAATTAAAAGTTACCCTAACTACCTATTGATTTAACTTATAATTTTCTTTGTGCTACCGTTATTTCTGACGTGCCTACATTCCTCTTCATCCACCGGTTGTCTGGAAGAGATCACTAAGCGATAAGACCTCCCATTGTACCTATACCTATGTATTTAATTTATTAATTGTAAAACTTCCTTTTAATTTTTCTGTATTGGTACAATAAAGAGTTTCTCATTAATTTCAGTCATTAATTCATACATTTCATTAATTAGCCCTAATAGGGCAAATAGAGCAATTTAGGGATTGCGGCTCTAAGTAAACAGAGCCCAGGGCTGCAAGACCCCCAAAGACCAGTTTTAGCGCGAAGTTGGGCAAAAAAGTGAACAAGGCGTCAAAATAATGATAGGTTAGCCGCACTGCATATTACCAAGATTCGCATTTTCACCCGTTATCAAACTAAGGTTCACCGTTGACGGATACGTCATAAAAAAAACATCATCATTATCAGTTTGCAGTATACATTCATAAATAAAACCGGGCAAGTGCGAGTTGGACTCGAGTTTCATACCGTTACCTATAAAAATTACGTTTGTTGTATGGGAGCCCCCCTTAAATATTTATTTTATTCTGTTTTTAGTATTTGTTGTAACAGCGGCAACAGAAATACATCATCTGTGAAAATTTCAACTGTCTAGCTGTCACGGTTCATGAGATACAGCCTGGTAACAGACCGACAGAGTCTTAGTAATATGGTCCCGTTTTTACACTTTGGGTAGGGAACCCTAAAAAAATGAATGTAAATTGCAAACTAATGATGATGATGTACTTCTTGACGCGTCCGTCAATGGCGAAAGTGCGAGCGTATGTGGTTCCCAATGCTAAATTTAGTCTTGAAGGTGTGTTTGCGGACGAACAATGCAAGGATCTAAGGAAGAAAGGGAAAAGGAAGGAAAGAATATGTATATGTATAGGAAGGCTTCGGTCGAGTTTTCTTAAGGAGGTGTTTGGAATCAAGTTCCCGAATCCGATTTTCTTTATATTTTGTAAAAGCGACTTTATCAGAGTTGCGCCAATTTACTCTCTGTTTATCAAGCTCTTCTCAGTCATCCGGTTAGATATGGCAAACTGCAAACTATTAGCGTAACTACTGCTCAGAAGAAGCTAAATAAATAAATATATAGGACAAATAAGCTAGCCCCAAAGTAAGTTTGAGACTTGTGTTATGGGATACTAACTCAACGATACTATATTTTATATCAAATACATATATAGATAAACATCCAAGACCCAGGACAATTTGAAAAAGGCCATCTTCCAACTTGCCCTGACCGGGGATCGAACCAGGGATGGTGTGGATGGATGGCCCTCCGGGTGGCGGACTAGCATGTTGACCACTACGCCACGGACGTCATCAACGTAACTATGAAAGAGGAGGATGAAGGAGGTAACTATGAAAGAAATTAACAAAACTCTACGATGAGTACGTTCTCGAGTGACAATCAGAAAGATTGACGTAGCTCCACCAAATAGCTCTGCAATTTGAGGATGGGACGAGGTAAATTCGATGTCACATCAATCTAGGAGTGACTCGATTCAGTTCGGTGATTCCGTAATGCGATTCGTCAATCCCATCAAAGGGATTCTTTTTCACCCTGTGTACTAATTTCCTTGAGCAATTTTTTTATTTCTAAAACAGTTAATTATTATGTATTTAAGTGATCTAAAATTACCATCTGAAATAAATAAAATAAATAAATATATAGGGACAAATCACACAGATTGAGCTAGCCCCAAAGTAAGCTTAAGCTTGTGTTATGGGATACTAACCCAACGATACTAATTTTATGATAAATACATATATAGAAAAACACCCAAGACCCAGGACAATGTGAAAAAGGTCATTTTCCAACTTGCCCTGGCTGGGGATCGAACCCAGAAACTCCGCATTGGCGGACTTGCGTGTTGACCATTACGCCACGGAGGTCGTCAAGTCTAAGCCCGATCGGTTTAAAATTGACAAAGTTTCATACAAAATTTCATCTATTTTATCCCCTTGGGGGTAGAATTGATCAAAATCCTTTCTTAGCGGATGCCTACGTCATAACATCTACCCGCATGCCAAATTTCAGCCTGATCCGTCCAGTGGTTTGGGCTGTGCGTTGATAGATCACTATGTCAGTCAGTCAGTCACCTTTGAGTTATATATATTTAGATATATATATTTAGATATGGTATCGTTGAGTGAGTATCCCATAATACAAGTTTAAACTTTCTTTGGGGCTAGCTCAATCTGTGTGATTTGTCCGTATATATTTATTTTATTTATTTACGTATACACAATTTCTAGTTATAAGTTCTTTTAAAAGAGAAACACTATTTCTCGTAATATTTACAGGATTTTACATTGAACTTCTTATAATTTTTGTATTTTTATGGTTATAAAGACCTACTAAAACTTGAATTTGTGGCGACAAAAAAAAAAGACTATACTTATATATAACATAAATATAAATCATCAAAAAAATAAACTACAATAAAAAAATACACACTCAAGTATATACTTTGATAAACAATACCTACCTAATAATAGTTCGATCAGTTTAGACGATCATTCTTAGGGCGAGTGTTAGGAGCAGCAGCGAACTGACGGTTTCGTTGTTCTCACGGCACTGAGCGTATATCATATCAACTCATAGCAACTGAAAATGGAAACAGTAGCAGCCCTGCACGTTGGCGACGAAAAAGAGGCTGCCCTACCTATTATAGAAGACAGTGACTTTTAATAGTTAGAACTGTTGTACTTTATGAAATGCAATAAATGATTTGAATTGAATTGAATTAAATTGCCCTCAAACACGGTAGGCAGATAATCTAAGGGCATATCAAAAGAGCTAGAAAACTATTGCCACTGATAGAAGTTTGTGAAAATTATATGTAAGCGTACTTGTATAAAACTTCTACAGTAAGAAGAAGGTATACGAACTCTTTGTATACATAAAAAACTACGATGACAGATTCTTTCCTCTTTTGTTTTTCTGTTGCGTTTTGGAAGTAAAAAATAGCATTAAGGGGCTACCTGAATTTTTCGGGGTCCAGTGCTGCCCCCATTTGAAATAAATCAATTAAAAGAAAACGAAGATATCATTTAAAATTTTGTCTTGATCAGACCCTAGATAACCGTTCAAACTATTTTATGAACTAGTGTTTACAGTTTAAAATGAGAACGTGAAGCTTTTCTACGCACAATTGCGAAAAACGGCCACTTTTGGCGTATGTGCGTAGAAAAGCTTCATATTCTCACTTTAAACTGTAAACAGTAGTTCATAAAATAGTTTGAAGGGTTATCTAGGGTATGATCAAGACAAAATTTTTAATGATATCTCCGTTTTCTCTCAAATGATTTATTTTAAATGGGGGCATCACTAGACCCCTAAAAATTCATGTAGCCCCTTAAGCAACTCATGTTTTATTTCGTAAATATCAATTAGCATTTATATCAAAAAAGCATAGGGGAGGCTTTTGCTACAATTTGAGATACTACATGGTTTAAAAAACATACTAAAACTAAGCCTAAGAACTAAATAAGGAGAATAATAAAGAAAATAACAAATTTTCACTGAAATTACTTCTTATAATACTACATAGCCACATACTCGGAATTGGTTAAATACCTACCTTGGATCTACCGTGTTTTCATAACAACATACACAATCTAATATTGGCTTAAATTCCCTTATATATCTTGAATGAAATGTATGAACAATAACTTCGCATTGTACTTAGTTCGGATTTACGTATGCCTGAATAAATATTTATTCGAAGTATTGTTTTATGCTCTGCTTGTTTGTTGGCATTAAGGCGAATAGTATGCAGAAGTAACGCCTTCATTAAAATAAATTGTTTAATCCTAAATATGTGAGTGGTTACGCAAGTCATTATTAAAAAATATAATCTTAAAACCTTACTGCCTTTTTGTATACCCAGTGTCACTCAGGATTAAGACGAATGTAATGACACCTCTCAAGCTTAAATCCATCGAGCCGTTCAGGCTGCAGAGCGTGCTAAACGTTAGATTTGGCGCCAAAAATCCGCCATTTTGTTTTTTTTTATACTCTTACACCCAGTGTCTTTCTTACAGTAAATACAAATCTAACGACATCTCCCAAGCCAAAATCCATCGAGCCGTTCAGGCTGCAGAGCGGGCCATATTGATACATACATACTCTTGAAAAACGTAACCCGCCTTCTAGCGCAGTCGGATACAAAGGAAAATAATTGATTAAAAATATTCTGATTAGACCAAAACATAGCTGAAAGACTCAAACCAGAATCAAAATTCACGAAAAAAATAATATACCGTATCCAATCTCTTTAGCTCCCTTTTTGCGTAACCACTCACAAATGGTGATAATCAGGCATTTAATAGCCCTTTAAATTTATTATTTGGATAACCGTTGAATTATCATTGGTAATCCGTCTAGCTTTAAAACGCGTTTCTGACAAAAGTGTCTACTTTTGGCACGAGTCTAATTTAGATCGGAAGTATATATTTCTCTAAAGATGTCTGCATGATTTACAATCTGCAGTACAGCACCAGATTGTTGACCTATAGTTGAACCTATGGTTGATTGGGAGAAAATGCCCTTAGCATTAACCCCGCTATTTGTTAAAAGTATATTTGTACTTTGGAACAATAAAGTTTGATACTTAAATAAAATAAATTGTTACTGCAAGTTTGTATGCTAAATTGTGACGTGTGAAGCCAATTAAGTTAATGCAATACAGCTTGGAAGCTATTGAGTGTTGGAGTTCGAGAGCTAAAGTTAAAGTACAGAGGAGCAGCGTGCCGTCGTTGCCTTAATGCGCGCTTTGACTGACATATCTGGTCTACTGAGTTTACCGTTGCCCGCAGTGGACGAGTGATTTGCATAATCCCCCAAAAGATAACTAAGAATCTGCTCTGCCGCACCTTCCCGGGAAAATCATGACGACCTCCGTGGTGTAATGGTCAACACGCTAGTCCGCCAATCCGGAGGTTCTGGGTTCGATCCCCAGCCAGGGCAAGTTGGAAAATTGACTTTTTCAAATTTTCCTGGGTCTTGTTGTTATGTAATGTTTATCTATATATGTATTTGTTATATAATATAGTATCGTTGAGTTAGGATCCCATAACACAAGTCCCGAACTTATTTTGGGGCTAGCTTAATCAGTGTTATATGTCCCTGTATATTTATTTATTATTTATTAATCATACCTGTCGTGCATAAATAAATAAATAACTGTTAAGTATTCAAATCAAAAGTTTTAATAAAAAAAACTGTTAAGTAAATGCAGAGGACTTCAATACAGTACAAATTTATTTTATGCACCATAATAAACACACAGAAAATACAACCATATAATATTTGTGTGTTTATTATGATGCAAAACAGTAAATTGGTATTGTATTGTACTGTATAGTCGTATCCTCGGCACGTACTTAAGAGGATAGATACCTGTTTACCGTGGTCCAGTGCTACCCTCGTTTAAAATAAAATAATTCCAAAGGAAACGGAGACATCATTTAAAATTTTAGGCCCTAGATAACCCCTTAAAATATTTTTTCTACTCCTTTACAGTTGTTATCTGTCTTTTAAATGGTCGCGAATACTAATATAAGAACATAGATTATATGATTTCAGAAAAGTCTATAGTCAATTCCTAATATAATAGCACATGTGTCGTTATTTCGCCAAAACGATACTCCAAGCCATAGACCTATAACTTTTTTTCTTTAGATCTACCATAAAATCGTTATTTTAACATATAGTGCCATTTTTCAAATGTGGAGTCACTGAACAAACGGTTTTTTGTATGAAAAAACATTCGTTTAAGTGACTCCATGTGTCAAAAATGGCACATTTGGTCACTAGGAAGACGTCAATTAAAAAAATTAAGTCTTCCATAGATACCTAGTATCTAGCAAACATATGGTAGTATTTCATACTTTTCTTTGTTTATTTTTGGATTTATTTTAGTAAATGTAGTCGTAGAAAAAGTATTGTATGCAACGTTGTATAAGTATGTCAAAAAATGCTCGATGGCGTCTCCTTACGATAACCTGCGCCAATCGCATTTTATGAACCTTCTTATACAACTGTTGCATAAAATACTATTATGAACTACTGTTTACAGTTTAAAGTGAGAATGTGAAGCTTTTCTACGCACATTTGCGAAAAACACCCACTTTTGGCTAATGTGCGTAGAAAAGCTTCACATTCTCACTACTACTACTACTACTAAAAGCTTTACGTTTTTATTTACCAGTGACAGTTTTTACGTTTTTTTTTGTTTTTCTATTTTTATATTTTTGGTTTAAATTTATCAAGTAAAGTAAAAAAAAAAAGAAAATAGTGAAGGCTTGCTAGCCGCATTGTTACATGAATCGCACTTTAGCCCGTTCCATCGATAGGCTAAACGATCTGCGAGGGAAGTATTTCTCTTTTTTCTCAGAATTGCCCTTATTTGCGGGAATAATGTGTGATGATATTATTGTAAAAATCCCTTCGAGATATGACATTGAAAATAGTTACAAAAAATATATTATTTTATTTAGTTCGTCAACTAGATTATTCAAAAATAAAGGGTTCTTTATTATATGTTTTGGTTTAGCAAAAAAGTAATAAATCACAAAGATACAGCGTTTCGATGTTTCGGAGTGGGGGTGACTTACGTCACATTTGGTTAAAAATATTAGCTGATCGTGAAGTCATGCGAAATTTCAATGCGCTGTATCTCCGTAAATATTTGCTAAATACTAGATATACTTTTTAATAATCAAATGAGATGAAAAAAGAATTAGTCAGATTTCCTGTGTTTAATCAAAATTATGTGGGCATCAAGATGTGACATGGTTAAGTTTTTTTTTTATTTGTATCGTTATACAGAAACAGTGACATCGCAATACCCAAATTTACCCGACCAGGGTTCATATAAGTACTAACGTTTATATTTGCCATCTTTAGAGGATGATAAATAAAATAAACAAATAGTATATGTAACAAACAACCCTATATTGAAGGGAAATTAACTGTTCATACATAGTGCAAGAGCTTCCTGTTGCATCTCATTGGTTCCGGTGCACTATAGGGTAATGTGTTTACGTTCCTGTGGGTATCGAAAATAGCCCGTATTTTCATACATTACATCATCATGATCAGCCGAGCATATTCCCGGTTGCATCCTCAGCGGTAACTTCAGAGCCGCCGCTCTCGCACGTCTACTACCTAACTTAGGTGATTTGGCGAGGTTATTAGTTTTTACGGGGTAATCCTCGAAGCGCAACCATTTTGAGACGCACCTAATGAAGCGCAACTTATTTATTCCTTGGAGCGCACCTTTTTAAACGTGGGTGCGCTTCGAGGAATACAATTTTCATATTTTTGATGTATTTCTCGAAGCGCACCTTTTAGTTGCGCTTACGACAGAAATTAAAAAAATTGAATTTTATTCCTGCCACGTTTAAAAAGGTGCGCTCGAAGGAATAAATAAGGTGCGCCTTAAAATGGTTGCGCTTCGAGGAATACCCCGTTTTTACACAGAGCGACTGCCGTCTGACCTCCGCAACCCAAAAACTAGATCAGAACTTTTCACAAAGTGAGATTTGAACCCACGACCTCCGAATTACAAGGTGAATGCATTAACCACTGGACTACGGAAGCAGTCATTTTTATACATAACAAGTTTAAATTCTACAAATACGATATAATAAGATAAGTACTATTTTTAATTAGTAACCAAGTTTTATGGCGAAGGATAACAATAGATGCCTTCAAAGTTACTTTAATTAAAGGATAGCAATTAAAATTTATACGCCTATCGGAAAAGCGGGGGATTTTCACCCCTTGATTCAGCAAGGAAAAGCCTTTTCGAGCGTCGACAGCAACCTTCGTCTTGCAGGGGATTGAAGACGTCAATTGATTGTCGGCATTCCCAACAATCTCCGGATAGCTGGCGAAACGTATGGATGAGAATTTTGTATCAAATAATGTCAGCAAGGAGTTTGTTAAGTTTATGCAGGCGAAAGTACTGGCCGCTATGAATAAAAAGTTAAACTGTGAGAGAAATATGCTCTTTGGGAAAATAAAACATAATCGGGTAGTATCCAAGGCCATAAATTAATTATTTTGTACTGATAAGAGAATAAAACGTCACCAAAATAATGTCACTTGTCATTGATCACATCTATTTTCAACACAGATTTAGAATAAACAAACGTTCAAAGGTGGTCAGATGACCTGACTTAAGGTCGCTGGAAAGCGCTGGACCGCTCTAGATCGGTTATCTTGGAAATCCTTGGGAGAGCCTATGTCCTGCAGTGGACGTTATGCGGCTGAAATTATGATGATTTTCTACGTGATTTTTGATTTATTATTTTACTCCAAGAAACTATGACGTCAAGATGTGACATTTCACCTAAAATTTTTTTTTTGCTTTTTGGCCATTTCATACACATACCGTAGACAATGGTATACACATACCGTAGAAAATTTTGAAAAAAGTTTCTGATTTGACTTGTTGGTAACTTTGACGTGGTTTTTTTTTTGGCGGGAAGTCAAGGGGTTCAGTTGGAGTTTGCTTTAAATTATTTTGCAAATTGATTCTAGTGGACTTTATAATATAAAATCGGTGTAGTTTAGTGTTATAAATGCTCATGCTCATGGACAATATGTAAAATGGTTAAAGTGGACACTCATAGTGCGGCTGTAGTGATATTTATTTGCGGACTGTGGTGGGCGTCTCTAGACGCCGTCCGCCACTCATTCGGCTATGAAAACCAGTGGACTCGTATAGATTTGTTGCCAGAAGGTCCCTTGAAGCAATCAAAGGACCTACACCAACCTTTGATTGTATAGTTAGGTTAGGGTTAGGAATAAAGAAATTGGCGCCCGCGCCATTGGTTAACTAGACACTGGCAAAATAAGCTTCAACGAAGTTTAATCGCCAACAACAAGAAAAAAAAAAAAAAACTTTGTCGTGTGTTATTGCGCGCGTTTTTCGCAATTTTATTTGACATTGGGCTCTGTCGACCCCTCCGGGATAAAGAAGTGATAAGTTTTTTCTGTATCTTACTTAGTTTAACGGTAACCTTTTATAATAATACCTAGTAAAATATCATTTTCCATAAAACTTTCCGTAATATTATCTAATAGTTCCTGCAAAGCCTTGAGATGCCTTATTACCATCTCATCACTAAGCTCCATTACGACAGGCGCCAATAGGCGCTAAATGGGGTAATATCTTATACTTCCTAGGCAATCTTTATGCTCTTTACCAATAAGTTTGTTACAAGAAAATTTAACTTTGCCAAGTTTTACAGCATGATAATTAGCGGCTAGAACTTAAAACAGCTTGCAAATTCTGACTTAAGACTTGACTACTAATGTATCTAATAGAGAAAAAGTGAATAGGTTTAGGTTTGTTAAATTATCATCTTATATTAAAAGAGCTATGCTATTATCGGTGGAGTGTGAATTTTCTTCCATTTGTCTCTCTCGTTCGCTAGCTGTTTTACTTCGCTGTACGACACGACATTGACCTTCTCAATGCAGCAGCAATGCCTCAGTCTTCCAGGTCCTCTTTTCCATCCTATATGGTTCATCATAATCATCGTCAGCTTTCAGGGGCCCACTGCTGGGCAGAAGCCTCCTCCTGCCTGCGCCATCTTGTTCTATCCCTTGCCATCGCAAACCAGTTTCTTCCAGCAACCTGCCTGAGATCGTCGACCCACCTAGCTGCCGGACGTCCTACACTACGTTTCCCATTTCTGGGATACCACTCGGTGACGGCCTTACTCCATCTACCATCGTTCCTTCGAGCCCGGTGTCCCGCCCAGTTCCATTTTAGAGTCGCAACCCTAGAGAGCACGTCGTGAACTTTTGTTCGACGTCGGATCTCCACGTTGCGAACTCGGTCTTGCAATTTGATGCCGAGCATGCCTCGCTCCATGGCTCTCTGCGCAACCGCTACCTTATTCATGGTACCTTTTGTAAGAGTCCATGTCTTGGCACCATAAGTTATTGAGGGCAGAATCCTATATGGTTACTTCAATATAATAGTTTTTATGAAATCGTCGTATCGTGTCAAATAGCCATCTTTCTTCTTTTATAAGCCTTTTTATAAAAGAGGAAAGATGTTACGTATTCAAAAATGATGTAATTTCTTGTAATAAGATCCCAAGCTCCAGCTAGCTTAGGCAATATAGGCATAGTGCCAAAATTGCTATGATTTTAAAATTTGTGTAGACCTTATTTGCAAATACATTTACAGAAGAGGGATGATGATTGGGTCAGAGAAAAAGAGTACAAAGCCGTGACGTCTTGCGAAATTTAAATGCGATGTATCTTTGTCTTTATTTTTTGTTAAAGTAACTGATGGGTCAAAAATATTTTTAACCGAATTAAAAAAAAGGAGAAGTTTATCAATTCGACTGCATGTTTTTTTGTGTTAAAAATTAAATTATATCAGTCATCATGCCTATAGTTCTTCTACGTACGTTGAATTTGCAGAAGAGCTCCTTGCCAGGTTTCTCAAGAAACTAGGTATTATTAGTCACGAGATTGCAGTCCATAGGGTCCAGTTATCACTATAACAACAACTTTTTGCTATCAAAGGCCGTATGCTATTTCTTTTTAAACAACCCTTTTTCGTAAAAATGAAATAAGGAACAGTGTTCAGCTGTTATGAAATTCAAAAACTTGAGTAGCAGTACAGATGCGGCGGCGTACTGTTGCTACTTTAATATAGTTTATGATTATGAAAATGTAGAACATATCTTTGATACGGTCCGGTGGCATACTTTTTTTCCACGACGGGAAGTTAAAAAGAGTAGAATATGCCAACTGCTCTTATTTAAATCGTAAAAGCCTGAATATATCTTAGAACATGTGACCTCAATGTAAGGAAAATGATGAATATGTAGGGCAAACTGTATCAATATGAAAAAAATTCTATATGCCAATGTTATATTTATATATTGGCTATTGCTTATCTCTCATGGGACAGAGCATTTTGGATCGTGTGGCTCTAAGATAGGAAGCACATGGCCGCAAGACCAAAAACCTCCTTTTAATGTGATGGTCGGCGAAAGTAAAAAAAGCATCAAGTAGGGATGGGTTGTTAGGTTGTTACCCGTATGCCTATAAACATGATTAGCATTTTCGCCCATTTGCTTAAGGTTGAACTTACAGGTGGGCACGGCCTAAAAGCATGCTGTCTCACCTAACATTGTGTTCAGGCGAAGCAGTGAGGTGAAATGCACGATAATTCATGGTAAACCGAGCGCGTAAAAATACGTATAGTCCTTTAGGAAAACGGGTTTTATGCAAAAGCTGCTGCATTAATCAATTACAAATAAAGTTGATTAAAATCTTTGATAATTAAGCTGTGTCGGTACGGACTTTGTTTTGGAGATTTTACACTTCTTTTATTACATATTTACGCTGACAGTTGCTTATAAGCAAAAAGAGATGAATCTTTGATGGCTTATAACTTTTTAATTGCTTTTTATTTTACTATATTATTTTGTATCCGTACAGACAAAATTTATAACGAGACAAAACCATATCATCTTAAAATTTGAACGTACAATGCCAAACAGTAGAGGAAATCTCCTCAGAAATTTGTATAGAAAAAGTATCGAATAGTTCATCCTTAATGGGCTTCTACGATCTGCGCAGGAAGAAAATCAGCTAATACATACAAGAAATACATGGAGACAAAAGATAAAAATGAGTTGATGTTTTTATATTTCGCAATATGTTTCTTAGGAAATGTAAGTTATATCATAGACTAAACTTTTTGTACAATCCCTTTGGGCACGGAAACTCAAAAAACCAAAGCGAGTGGAAAAAATACTGAAGTATTTTTCCAACAATGGCGCTTACAAACAGCATCGCTTTCCGTAATACAGACCGGATGATGGATGTTTGTTTATGCGGATGTGGGGATGTGATGTAACCATATGTAACAGCCGAGAGCTTTCCAACGAGATTCAGTTCAAATATATTTGTCACCGTATAATTGTGAACACCGATAGTTTATAAACTCCTGCACGAAACTGTAAAATTTAAGGTAAGTTTAGATAGTTATATGTAGTTATATGAGAAATAGGGATTCAAAGATTCAAATTCAAAGATTCAAATGTTTATTCAGTAATAAGACCTTCACAGGCACTTTTACACGTCAATAAGTATAATTTATGTAATCGTGTAAAGTATATTTAAATTTAATTTATTTTTAAAGAAAAGCTACCGATACCATCGCTTCGTAACGACCACTGCTGAGAAGAAACGCCGAAAGAAACTCATTTTTACAGTATTGGTCGCCTACTCGCCAGAAGGGCTTTGTCATATTATTAATATTGTCTTTTAATTATTAAATACGTATAATATAATACAATGTTGACACATTTAACATGTAATGCTTGCGAACGAGTTAACAAACATAAATTGCGATAAAAATATAAAGTAGTCAAAAAGCGAAGCCGAGCTGACCAGTCCCTCCCGGCAGCACCCGTTGACGAGTTGACGCACGGATCAGCCATTGTTAAACTCAACCATATTAGAGGGAATCCAACGACCCGACCAGCGACGCCACCACCGGATTGGACATTTTAGTGAGCATGAAAAACCCGAACTCGCAGACCTTGTCAAGAGAAAATATTAGTTATATGTTGGTTACCTATTAATCGCAGAGCATTTACATGTTTTTACAGTAAGCTTATTATGGTAACAGAAAATGCAGCTATTTTATGTTTCATGTGTGGAGTTTAATGGAAAATGTTTAGGAAGTATCCACGCATTTTTATCTCTTAAATAATCATTGATTGAATGAATTTTAAATTTTGCCATTGGTAGGTTAACGATCGCTTCGGGAAGTTTATTAAATAATGTTATACCTAGACCTAAGAGTGACTTTCTAGTTTTAGCAAGTCGAAATTTAGGCGTATGAAGCTGATTTTTGTTGCGCGTAATCACTATTTTTCTTGACTTTATTTAACCTAGATTTAACAAATAGAAGATTGTCGTAAATAAATTGAGATGTCACAGTAAGAATATTTATACATTTAAATAACTCTCTTAAGGAATCGCGTGATTTTAGTCAGTAGATCGACCGAATTGCTCTCTTTTGTAGCACAGAGATAGCACGAATGTTAGCCGCTTTACCCCATAAGAGCAAGCCATATGACATTATGCTGTGAAAATAACTAAAGTATACTAGCCTAGCAGTTTCAACGTTAGTACACCGTCTGACCCTCCTCACAGCATATGCTGCCGAACTAAGTTTCTTGGCAGTGGCCTCAATATGTTTATCTCATTTTAAGTTCCAGTCTACAGTTATGCCTAAAAATTTGGTGTTGGGTACCCATTCTAGAACTTGGCCATTAAGACTCAAAGGTATGTGAGTATTGGGTTTATTCAATACTGAAAAATTAACGCACTTAGTCTTTTGTGTGTTTAAGGCCAGATTATTAGTCGTGAACCATCTAAGTACTTGTGACATAGTATTGCTTACATCGTCATAGTTTGTGCATTTTCTGTCAACCTTAAAAAGTAAGCAAACAATACTACTTCACACAACTTTTCTGCAAGACAGGGGAGGTCATTAATATAAATCAAAAACAAAAATGGACCAATTATTTAACCCTGAGGCACACCCATGCTCACAGGTGCACTATTTGAAGATACTCTGTTTATTTCAACTCTTTGAGTTCTATTATCAAGATAAGATGAAATAACAGAGAGTGCAGTATCAGTAACGCCATAAAATTTTAGTTTATTTTTTAATATTATGTGATCGACACAGTCGAATGCTTTCGACAGATCGCAAAAGATACCTATAACGTCTTGTCGATTCTCCCAGGCTTCGTAAATAATTTGAACTAAGGTCGCTGCTGCATCAGTGGTAGAGCGCCCTTTTGTAAATCCATATTGGCGACAGTGAAGTAATTTATTAATATTAAAATACGATACTAGCTGGTCTAATATAATTTTTTCAAATATTTGACTTAGAGCCGGTAATATTTAAATTGGTATATAATTGTTCGGATCATCTTTGGATCCCTGTTTAAACAGTGGTATAACTTTACTCGCTTTCATTAAGTCAGGGACCACACTAAGTATTATTTTTTTATTGTCACTACACTAGTTCGAACGGTTTAGTTCGTTTAAGTCTTCTCACTATGTCCGTGTTGTCGAGAAGCTGGATTGCCTCAACGTTTATATGATGAAGCAATCGATACTCGTGTGCTTCTGCATGGTCACCGGTGAGGTAATAACTTTTAACAAGATATCAAACGAAAATATACATACATACCCTTACGTTTATCCCTATGGTAGACTGGCAGTGCCGGATCTAGATGTTTTTTGAGGCGGGGCAAAACAAGATATGTGAATATGACGCCCCTGCTTGGTTTTGCCACCTACTGGATGATTACTGAGGGGGGGGATGGGGGAGGGGGAGAGAGAGAGAGAGGTTCAGACAGTTAAGATTCATACCGAGACGCGATTTTACATTGTAGTAAACAATCTAGATTTGGGCCCCGGCTTGCCCCCCCTAGATTCGGCACTGGACTGGGACAAAATGCTTTGAATTTTTCGGTGCTGCCCCCATTTGAAAGGAAACTGAGATATCATTTAAAGCAAGAACGTAAAGCTTTTTACACACATAAGCGAAAAACAGCCACTTTTGGCTAATAGGCGTACTTGCGTAGTAAAGCTTCACGATCTCACTGTAAGCCAGTAGTTCATAAAATAGTTTAAAGGGTTATTTAGGGCCTGGTCAAGACAAAATTTTAAATAATATCTCCGTTTCCTTTCAAATAATTTATTTTAAATGGGTGCCCCCATTTGCACTGGTCCCTAAAAAGTTTAAGTTAGAACGATAAAGTTTTATAAATAGTTAAATAAAAAACATGTCGTAGGCCGCTCATTGAACTAAGCCAATTCAGATCTGTCAAATAAATCTATCTTTGCAATATACCTCTTCCGATTCTTTTAGTGACGTAAATTGGGTTTCCATACCTTCGGGGATTTTGTGAGTTTCATCGGAAACGTTTGTTTAATGGATTAACCCCTTTTCAATAGTTTTATATCTACGAAACTCGGTGGCCAAGGCTATTTCGGTCTACTATTGTAAGCTCGCTCAGTAGTGCTTTTTGCTTTAACAAGTTGTGGGCTTTAGGTCTGGGACAAAAAAAAAACTATGGAATTATATTATTAAAACTAACGTTGAGGAGCTCGGTGGCCCTGCGGGTGTGTGCATTACAAACGCTTTCGCAAGTTAAGTTACACCGGGCCTGGTCAGCACTTGGATGGTGACTACAAGTGACGTGCAAAAGTGCCCGTAAACTACAGAAGAAAAATTTGAATTTTGAATTTTTGGATTTTGTGGCATAAAAAATTTTCGAGCTTCTCCGTGCTGCGGAAGGCACGTGTAAGCCGTTAGTCCCGGCTGTCATCATTGTATGGCAGTCGTTAAACTATGTCAAATACATATAAGGAAATACCGATATTTTTGTGTGTGGCTGTTATTTTAATTTAATTATATTATACTGATCTAGTATAGCCGTGGTTCAATTTGTTACCGGTATGTCCCTTCCACGTAGTATGATTATTCCAGTGATACGTTCGATACTCGATACGATGAATTAATTCACATAAACAAGAGCAATCCGAGCATTCTGGAGACAAGGTCGCATTCAGTATTCATACATTTGGTATTGTTTAGAGAGCTTTGTTTGCGTATATATATTGTATTAGGTCATTACTTATGTGGTCGTGTACACAGCTTATAGGGTAGTATCGATTAAAGAAGCGACCGAGGCGATTTTCTTAAATTAGTGTCTATCGTAACTATTTAAAACATTGTTTTAATCGAAACTAGTCGGCCTTTTCTGACTACGCTACGTAAGTACAACCATGTTTTAAGTAGTTTTCATGTTATCTCACGTTAATTTTAATGATATTATTGTATCTATCGATTTAAAGTAAATTTACTAAAGCTACGAGTGTCTAACAAACGCTCACTGTTTATTAATTTTATTAATTTTTTAGGAGTTATCTGAAAAATTCTTAGTCTTAGAATCATTTCTTATTTAAATTAATATTCTCTAGATGATAAAGCGAAAAAAGACTTGTACATTTTCCGATAACAAAAGTGTAATACAAGGTCAATGTTAAGTTATTAATTAGTTTGATTTTAGGGAAGATATTATTAGAATACAGTACAATTCAATAAAACACCAACTTTAAAAGGTTGAGAAAAAAAACAATACAATACGGTTATGTGGGAGTCCATTTTTGTACAAGAATATAACACTGAAAATTCCTCTCCCTGAAGGTTTCAAGGCGAGACTTAAGCAAAACACCAACCCTTTAAAAGGTTGAGAAAAAGAACAATAGAATACAATACAAAAATCTTTATAGCACTAAATGACATTATTTACAATTTAGAAATATAACGTAAGAACGATATAATAACATATGTTATCTTTCAAAATTACAAACATTTTTTTAAGCTATTGCATCGCTTTTATCGCGGGCTTTGGCGCGGCGACCAAATCAAGAAATTTCGTAACGCAAATAAAACCTAAAATATGCTGAGTACAAGAAACGGCCTTATCGCCGAAGCAATCTCTTTCAGGCAACCAAAAAGAGAAGGAGTGCATAAATATACTTTTTAAGATAATAGGAGCGGCAGTTTGACTTTTATATACCTATATATAATAGTATATTTTCATACTTCAGTACATAGGCGTTTTTCGGAGGTTATTTCTCCGTGTAAAAAAAGTAAATTTATAACCGGCCAAGTGCGAGTCGGACTCGTGCACGATGGAGTCCGTACCATTATGTATAAAAATCACGTTTGTTGTATGGGAGACCCACTTAAATAACTTCTTTTCATTCTTTTTTATCATAGTATTTGTTGTTATAGCTCAAATTCAAATTCAAATTCAAATATATCTTTATTATCATAGGATATTTATAATATCTCTTAATAATCGTCACTTTGTTTTATTGCACAATTAATTATTGTTGACGTCAAAAAGTTACTTAGAGCTAAGTTTACTGCCGCCTCCAAAGCGCTAGTGCAGAAGAAGCGGTAACAAACTGCACTGCAGCATTTTCTCCAAGAACGTCAACTCACAATGAAATTAATATTTATAGTTGATATTTGGACAGAGTATACATTGTTTGTTGTCATAATTTAAATTAATTTTTTAATGTCGAAATTTTGAAATAATGTCAAAGCAAGTTGTAAATTCAGTATGTACTTAATGTACCAGATTATGACCATTTCTGAGTATACAAACCTTTAAGAGGGACCCGCGCCAAGCTCAAGCCAGACTTTGTTGTCTTTAAGATAGTCATCGGTCCTGTAATAAGCCTTCTCACACAGTACCTTCTTTACATAAGCTTTAAACTTTTTGTCAGGCATATCAAGGACCGATTGTGGCAGTTTATTATAAAAAAGTATACCGTTCCCCATGAACGTTTTACTAACTGTTTTAATTGCTGTAACAGAAATACATCAACTGTGAAAATTTTAACCGTATAGCTATCACGGTTCATGAGATACAGCCTGGTGACAGACAGACGGACAGAAGGACACTGCAGTCTTAGTAATAGTATCCCGTTTTTACCTTTTGGGTATGTAACCCTAAAAAAGAAAGTAAATTAAAATCGGCAATTCTATACGCACATCCTTGCAAAAATCACACTTATCAAATGTCAATTTACTTCTCCCGAATATATTTTTATCACAGGTCATTAACTGGCAAAGGCATTAGTAATTGAGAGGCTCGAAACGTTACGCAATCGTCGACTTTGAAAACATCTACGATTCTTAATGCAATACATTATGTATAAGGCTTTTAGTGTTACCACATTGCTTGCTTTACAGCGATACACTTAGTGATGGATGACTTTAGTCGAAATAATTCATTAGTCAGAAAAGTTATGCATTAATACAGGTACCTATTTTTTTAATAATAAATAATAAATATATAGGGACAACTAACACTGATTGAGCTAGCCCCAAAGTAAGTTTGAAACTTGTGTTATGGGATACTAACTCAACAATACTATATATTATAACAAATACATATATAGATAAACATCCAAGACCCAGGACAATTTGAAAAAGGCCATTTTCTAACTTGCCCTGACCGGGGATCGAACCCGGGACCTCTGGGTGGCGGACTAGCATGGTGACCACTACGCCACGGAGGTCGTCAAACGTCACAAATCAATATCAAGCTTTTCCCATGCTAGGTTGAGTGAAAGGAAAATAGGTACGTAGAATGTTCTTTGAAAATCAAAAAGTATGTTTAAGAGGCATATCACATTTGGTTGGCTGTCTCGCTCGCACAATCAAACCTTGTTAAAGATTATTAAAAAATGCGTCTCATTTGTAGAAAAGTGTTTCAAAAATGGCACGTCATATCCAATGGAATTAATTGCCGCAAGAGCATTACGACATGTTCAATTAAAGTTGCTGCTGTTAACGATTTGTATTAAGAGTCCCCTTACCCTAAACAGAATCAGAATTTCCCATACAAATGTAGTCTACGTTTTATTTTGAGACGACATGTCAGGTATGGGCGAAATTATGTTATTTGAAAGAAATTGCATATATTTAGGCATATAACTAGTTTTCACAGTATTTTATACTGTGAAAACTAGTTATATGCCTAAATATATGAAATTCATATTTATATGAACTTAAAAGAAAATATAGTGTATCATATCATATTTGACTATCAGTATGGAAAATTTTACCCTTATATTTTCTTTCCAATTCAATCAACTTTCAATTCATTTAAATTGAATTAAGTTGAATACCACACTTCTAAATAGTGGCTAGTAGTAAAGTATAATGCATGCTTCAAATGCGTATGTACTATGTGATGAGAAAATTCGTCAGGGTAATTCGAAGTCACGGTAGCACAAATGGTAGTGCACTCACGGTGTTAACGTGAAGGACGCGGGTTCGAATCCCACTCATGGCGAAATTTTTCATCACATGTTTTAATTTCGATAGTAATCTGAGCATTGTAATGCTGTTAAAATCCAATAATCTGACATAACATTTCAAAATAAAACGTACTACGTTTGTGTATGGAAAAGTCTAGGGAGGGGATTCTTAAGAGCGGCCTTCCCGTCTTACTTTTCATACAAACGCTCGTACGTAATTATGGCGTTGTTACTGATTTTACTTGAAAACTTTTGGACTAACAGATATCTTGTGCACTGTTTCCAGGTTTCTATCAAAATAAAAAATTAATATTTGGAAAAACGAGTTCAGTGTTCGCCTCCAAAAATCTTCTTTTTTGCACAAATTTTACCTGAACTTCGACCGTTCATAAAGTACTCATAAATTGTAAAAGTAAAAAAAAAAACGTTTCGATAGAAACCTGGCAAATGTAATGAAAGTTTTAAATAAAATTAATTTATTTTACACACTTGTAAGGCTAACTGAAAAAAAAGGTAAATCCTGGAACATGTTTCATAAAATTTCCACACCCTATGAATAGTTAATATTCGTTCAATGGATAGTTAATAATAATACTAATTCAATATAATGCAAACCGAACCCTAAGGCGCTATCTCTCTCTTTTTGGTTTGCCTTTTTTTCTAGCACTGCCCTGGATGGAAAAACAAGCTTTTCAAACTATGCGCGCGTTGACGAGAGAGCGGTCGGGAAGGGCCGCCTTAAGGTTTATAACTTTGACTCAGACAAAAGGTGATATTGCATTATTCATGATTTATTTTCAATTTTCTGTTGAATCGAAAGCAAAACTTTTCTTTTACCCTACTACGGCTAAGCCAAAAGGAGGATTACGTGTGTTGCCACTATATGAACATATGTATGTTCATCAGTTCCCTTTTATCTTCCATATCCATGGTACACTGACAAATGTGGTATCATTGGAAGCGTAACTTTTAGCTGTACACAACATTTACACTAAATTCAATACGGCGCCCTCTATATGCCATAAAGTGATGGAATCAAAAAAAAAAAAAACGAATCATCCGTGTTTGGTATCAAATGAAAGGGTTTGAAAAACACATCGCTGTTTTTACCGACTTCAAAAAAGGAGGTTATAAATTCGAATGTATGATATGTTTTTTTTATGTAAGTATTTTCCCCGATTACTCGAAGACGCTTGAGAAGAAGACCAATTTGGAAAATTCTTTTTTTTTTAATTTGAAATGGCATATTTGTCAAGTGATCTCTTAGTACATTAAGAACAATAACAAATGACTCTATCTAATTTGTGAAATGACTTTAAAAATGAAGAAGGGCTCTAAAGGACTCGTTTCCAGAGCCGTAAAAACTATCCAAAAAAAAAAAAGTGTTGCGTCGTTTGGTGTTGGTGTCGCTTCTAAGTTTTTAATTATTATAGTACAAAAGGTACAACTTTATGCTAAGCATTGTGTACCAGTTCACCTTTAGGAAGTAGCAGAAAAAATGGTAGATGGGGTGCAAATTTAGTTAGATAAGTAAGTATATCGAAAGGGAAAAATTAGGATGTATTTAATTACATAAACTTTACACAAAATATCTATATAAATAAAAATAGTTTACATCTAGTGCATTATCTATTTGTAATACGTTGTACCTTGCCAATGAAACGAACAATCGGGTTAATAAATCAAGAAAACAAATATTCTACTAATTAAACTATCAGTGGAACGCCATCTGGGAACATAATTCAATAAATAGTGTTTCTGAATGGCGTAGGGAACCCAAAATTGTTTCGTAACGTTCATATATTTCAGACTAGCTGCGCCCCGCGGTTTTACCCGCGGTAAATATAGAAGTAGCCTATGTGTTAATCCAGGGTGGCAGCTTCCTGCATACCGAATTTTACCAAAATTGGTCGAGCCGTTTGCGCGTGGAGAAGTAACAAACATGCACACACATTCACAAAGTTTCGCCTTGATAATATTGGTGTGATACTGTGATTTTATTTCTTGAAGTATTCATGTAGTTCTTTTCTTATATATAAAGATATCTTCATTGACACGATAAATTAAAAACGACTCAAAGTTTTATGAGGTTTCATAGTTTATTGAGTACAGACTTCTGTCCCAAACGCATAAACGGGTAAATATCGCTCTCAGTTATTGGTCAGTTGACTGGAACACTGGGAGGGACCTCTATATGGGATACGTCCGCCGTTGTATGTTTACATTTCTGATTCGCATCCGTGATCTATTTTGTATACAATAAAGATTTATAAATAAACAAACAAAAAACAAACATACAGATAGGTAAACAAGCCGTGACACTTTAATTTATAATAAGTATGGTACGAAAGTACCTTTTACGTAATCTTACTTGATTTATCTCACGCTAGATTGCATTTCGCAATCCAATTAGTATGAAATGGTAACTTCGTACACTGAAAAAAATAAATGATAAATGAAATCACAAATTTGTTTAATTTTATCAATGCACTTGTTTATATACGTTCGCATAAAGCGAATTGATGCCTGCTATCATGCTAATTTGATAAAAAAATAATCAAGAAATGTTGTCTATTCAACTTACCACTTTGTTAACGTGATCAAGTATTTAGTTAGATTAACAAAGCTTCGCTTGTTAGCATTGATATGGACATTGTTAAAAGTAATTATTACCTTTATTCGTTTAAATAAAGCCATTGATATGGTCCATTGTGTCACTTTATGTATTTAACTGTGAACTTGATTGATTTCATAAACAACTTGTATATGCTAATAGTTGAAATTGATTAATTTACTCAAAGATATTGTAAAATCAAATATGTTACTTGATTTAAGAAAAAAAGATCTTGATAAAATCTATCATACAGTTTTTTGTCCTTAGTTGTTCCTAATAAGAAAGGTAGATAAATATTGCTATTTACTTGTGTGATTTAAATGAACCTTTTATCATATTTATCAAGTGTATATGTTGGGATTTACTAGGTGCTATGCTTAGTCCAAATAAATATTTTGTTTGAAATTCGAAGCTAAGTACAGTCAGCGCCAAAACGAAAAAAGCAAAATAAAAGAAAACGTTGACTGTAAATCATACAATGCATCTGCAGAGACTACAGGAAGACAGTTATAAAATTACAATATTCAAATCTGGACTAAACAATAAAGTTGTAAATAAAAAAAAGATACCTATTATCTGAAATGATGAAGATTTATTCTTTCCTAAAATTAACAAAAATATAACGTCCTGTTAAATGCAATAAGTATTTACTTATACAACAAATTATTATTTGTACAACATGTTAAAACCTTTCAAAATATTGCGATTATGTACTAGCATTAACATAAAAGATCTATATTTTAAGAACTGCAAAAATATTATATTTCACATATTTTTTGAAAAAAAATTTGCATCATTTTTGGGTATTACCAAAGACAATATAATACTAACGTAATAGACTGCCAACCTCATACAAAAATATTGGACCAAATTAAGGCCGGTAAATGCACGGCGCTGCAGAGTTGTTTTCGACTGGTCAGTAGATGTCGTTATCACCACAGCCAATAGGTTTCTCGCATTTTCATTCGGTAAACTTGCTTTAGCAGGCCTGTTTCTTCAAAATTATCTTTCAATCGTTGCATGAACTCAACCTTAAATAAAAATAAAATCCTAGTAAATAAAATATAATTATTCTATATTGTAGAGTAAACTCTGTGAAAAGCAGGTCTCCTCAGACACAGGTTTTCATAAACTTAATAGGAGAGCCCATGCTACCTACATGTGTGAAATGTGATAATTTTTAATGAGTAAATAATTTTAATTTATTTTAATTTTTACTTGTATTTATTAGTCATGAAATGAAATAAATGGTAGGCGGATACTTTTAAGTTAGTACATTATATACTTACATTGTCTGTGACAGAGACTGTTTCTAGTTTGTTTGGAGAAATTATTTGTTGTTGTGTGGTTATGATTTGTTTTTCTTGTTCTTAAAATATTTATGTTCTGAAGATCCTGAAACAGTTGCAATATTTTTAACACTGATCCTTAGATGTTCACATCTTAGGGGCAATTGAAGCATAATAATCACAAAATACTACAACACTATGAAAAGTTCATAGAGTCAAAGTAAAAGATATAATATTATTTATGTGCCACTTGATTAAATTAAAAGAGAACTATGCAAATGAATGACCTCATGGTGGTTCCCTCTAAACATTATTCAAATAATAATAAATTTCACTGTTCTTTCTACATTTATAATATTAAAAACTTAATAGAATGAATGAATGTTTTCAGAAGCATCTTATTCAAGTCATTATAACCAATTTGCGGTGTTTCTTTTATATTGTAAATATCTTTGATGACCAGATACAGCTTTGATCAAACAATTAATTATTTAGGTGGTCTGGAACAGATACAAAACATAATAGGTGTATAAATATAAATAGGTTAAATAGGATACATAAGAAATATTTATTGATTCAGCCCATAGCTGCTGCCCAGTTAATTGTTAAGTTTTTTTAGGTATATTTTTATAGGTAAATATTTCACAAGCTTGTAAATTATATATTCACACACAAAAATGAGCAACAATTAATTTAAATCAACAAATGAACAGAGAGGTAGGTGCATAAAATATATAGATAAAATATCAGATAGGTACTTACACTCAGAGAAATATTGAAACTAGAAACATCAACATCCTGTAAGTTCTGAAAAATGACAGCATTTTCTTCTTATAAAAAGTGCTTGTGGCCCTATAATTGGTATTACTAAGCCCCTTTATTTCTAGCTGAAACCGATTGTATACTTAAATATTCCATTCCCTGAAACAAAAATCATTCAATTCATCATAGTTCATTTAGTTAATTGACATAGAACTAGTCACTTGCCCATGACTTGGTCCATGAGGATCAAGTTATGCCACCCCTAGGGTGGAACAAAGAATATTATGAATGTGAAAGTATGGATGTATGATGATTTGGTCGTTTATTGACTAGTGGTCACTCAATCATATCAAAAGTACTGAACAGATTTTAATGAAATGTTGCAAACTGGCAGAGTATGATCCAGACTAATATGAGATACTTTTTATCTTGGGATTCCCTAGGAATAGGGTGGCGATGTCGCAGGCGGAAGCCTTTGAAAGAAATAAAAGTTTGAAAGAAATAAAAGTTTAGCATATATTTTTCACTTTTTTTTTTTGTAATACTTACCTACATTTAATTAGTTTTAAAATAATTGTAAAAATATATGTAGCTGTCTGTTGGTTCCTTTGTTTCTTACAGACTAAATTGTAAATATCTATACTTACTTGCAAACGTTAGAATTAGATCTGGTATTCTCCATGCCGTAAGCAGATCTCTAACTTCGTCAATACTTTATGAATAAAAGTCACAGCACACAATACTTACAGTCCCTGTCCAAATTATTAGACGCACTGTATTTTTTTAAGTAATTTTATGTTTCTTAAGAGTTTTTATGCAGTAATCGTATATCTAAACTACAATATAAGTGATTTTTGTTTAAAAGATTTGTTGTAGACTACTTATTTGTATTTATTTTTAACATATGGCAACACTGTGTTGACAAAGTGATACATGAACGTAAACAAGTACAAACCTGTATCAGTTGCGATCGGAGTCGCGTCGGGTACGGACGTGTTTCTGTGGCTTTATGGACTGTGATTGTTTGTTTAACAGTTTTATACTACTCAGTTATTAGTTTATTTTGTATGCAGTGTTTTAAAAAAAATATTTGACTATTTTCATTATGGGTAGAAAAGGCGATCTGTCACCACGTAAAAAAGCTGAAGTGAAGGCCCTTGTGAATGCGAAAACATTTTCAAACCGAGAAATATCACGAAGATTGAAGGTTTCTGAAGTTAGTGTACGACGCATAAAAAAGAAAATTGAGTCAGGGGAGGAATTAAGCCCGAAAAGAAAGAAAAGATGCGGTAGAAAACCAATTTTCACTCCACGGTCAGAGAGATGTTTGAAGAAAATTTGTCTAGAAAACAGATTTGCTACCACAAAGGAGATAAAATCACAACTCCAGGATGCTAGCGTAAATGCTTCTGAGCGCACTGTTCGAAGAAAATTGAAAGAATTAGATTTTAAGGCCTGTCGCCCCGCCAGGAAGCCCAAGTTAACAGCTGCAATGAAAGCAAAGCGCCTGAAGTGGGCCAAACAATGGCAAGACAAAGATGTGGACTTCTGGAGATCGGTAAGATATTGTAATTTAATCAAAAAATGATACATTATTATCTTTTTCAGTTAAATACAGCAAAGAAACATGGTAGTTTATATATTTTTACTATTTTTGACAGGTCTGCTTCAGTGACGAAAGCACATTCGAAATTTTGCAGAATAAAGCTCTGTATGTGCGTCGTCGTCCTGGAGAAAAGTTTCATCCTGACTGTGTCGTTCCAACGGTTAAACATCCCACCAAAGTGATGATTTGGTCAGTCATCAGCGGCAAGGGCACTGGACGTCTGTACGTCGTAAAAGGAATAATGAGGCAAGATCAGTACAAGGAAGTATTACAAAATCGGTTGATTCCGCAGCTCAGAGAATGGTTTCCAAATGGGGAACCATTTATTTTCATGCAAGATGGAGCTCCCTGCCACACTGCTCGGTCTTGTAAAGCTTTTTTGGCAGAAGAAAATATCCCTCTGTTGGATTGGCCGGATAATAGCCCCGATATGAACCCTATTGAAAATGTGTGGGAGCTGATGAAAAGAGAAGTGGCTAAAAATGTGATCACCAACAAAACCCAGCTCCTAGAAAAGATCATTAATGTGTGGAATCACCATCCTCAAATGCAGGAGACAGTACAGTCTTGCATTGATAGCATGCCGCGCAGAATTAAAGCTTTGATAGCGGCTAAAGGTGGCTCAACTAAATATTGACTTTTACTTACATTACTTTCACTTTTCTTTAAAACTTAATATACATATGATTTTCTAAATTAATGCTGTTTTATTTATGTTAAATTAATCGATCATTGATAGGATAATATAAAAATAAAAACAAATAAATTTAAAACAATAAAAATGTACAATATCACTGGGTACCATTAATATTTTACATGAAATCTTACAGTGCGTCTAATAATTTGGCCAGGGACTGTAGGTATCACAATACCTGGTCTACTTTCCACTTGTTTCACAACTCACAAAACAACGTTTTTATTAATTAGTAATCATTAAAAAACACGAGCAAAGCAATTTTCGTTACTTGATCGACATCCGCGCACTTTAAACCGCCATCGCAGTGTTGCCAACTTGGATTTTGAAAAACCGTAGGCCAAATTATAAATAATAAACTTTTAACCGCGGCTTCGCTCAAGTTTACACATGACAGTGAAAGTTAAGGACATAAATCATGTTTACCCGACTATGTCAAAAAGAGGGTTACATGATAATTGGTTAAGTAGTTCAGTAGGTAGGGCGTGAAAGCGTAACAAACATACAAATATCATCATCAGGTAAAGAAATAAATATTTTTTAACGTAGGTATGTGTTAAATGATGTTCTTGCGAAGACTTGTGACTTTTTTATATAATCCGCTATTTTCCAACAAGACAAATCAGATATGTTTTTTTAAACGTCAAAACAAATATTTTCCATCCGGGATTAGTATGAAATAAAGACGGGTGACGTTATAAATCTAAAATCACATTAAATATGGATATGATCATAACAAGTTACATTATTTTGTAACGTTTTATTTTCTTAATAGTATTAGATAATTTATTTTTGACCCTGATTAAGCCTGTTAAGTAAGCGTTTCTCTGGAAAATCTTCTTTTTTTCAGTTCACAAGATGTTCCATTTTACACAAGTTACAGCTTAACGAAATTGATACTTTTGACTAATAAATTAATAACGTTGTATTACCTTATAAATTGGTGATCTCGGTCTGCTTATTTTAATGACGTAAATTCAAACATTTAATTCTTTTTTTTTGGTTTGTAGTAAATCGTCAGATGACATCATTTTGGCGTCAAAAATGTGTTAATGTGACCAAGTTCCTGTGCAGTATTCATTTGAAGGGTAAAGTAAAAACCCCTATGTTTGGTGTGGCGTGGCAAGGTGAATGTGTAATGCGTATTAGGCACTGGTTTTATTCGCATACAAACAGCAATGCTACACAAGAACCAGAGACCAGTTTTATATTTTTAACGGTATAAAATAAAGAAGCTTAATTCGTATGGCGCTTTAATAGAAAGTCCCACTGCCCACTGATAAAATTTAATTATGACACATGATATTTTCTGACGTTTACTTAGCCAATTAAACAAAAACACTTAGTTATAGTGGCGTCATTCGTTTTCAAGTAGCAAACTCTATGTAGTAATTTTGCCGATTTTATATAATCCAGGTGGCAACACTGCTAACCTAAGTTTTTAATCAATCAGTTATAATCATATTGATAAAGTTTTATGACTAGATCAATCAAACTCAATGATTCTTTGAATCTCATTACTTTGATTATTTTTATTTAGTTACTTGATAGCTTTAACAATTTTATAATTACATTAATCAATTACTTGATAAATCTAAACAATGCAATGATTACGAATGTTTCAATCATATATTTAGTTTATTTTATCACATATCTTGATAGTTTGGACAAAGTAACGGAATATATCAATCTACCTAGTAAATGGAAACATTTGTAATTTATTACTTCGTTCATATTTTTTATTAATAGCATCACAATTTTTTAAACAAGTTGAAAATGCACTTGATAAGAATAGATTTTTTTCAGTGTAAGATCTACCAGCGCAGAATATCTAATAGTGCTCGTACCTGAAGACGGAGCGGAGATGACTAACCGCAGAGCTGAATTACCTAGATTTGAGGTCTAGTCTGTAATATTCTGGACACAAAGTAGCGCTCCTAACTAAAGTTGTAACTATGATGAAATGCGCCAAATAAATAGAAATGCTATTTGTATTCTAGGTATTGACCTAAAAGCTCCCATCAACTAACTTATTATCATGCTGAACGTAGTCTTTTTTAAGACCGTACCGGTGTTAAAAAAGAGAAACTGAAGACCTTAAATCAGTTATGTTATGTCATTCATTCATTTAAATTTAAGAGCAACGCTCTTGTTGGTGCAGTTTCTTCCATTCCTCTCTGTCTTTCCTCGGCCAGCATTTTGACGTCTTATATTAAAGAAGTACTGTTTTTGTATTTCTGTCAATTCAATAAAAAAAGAATGCGCAAATTAATTTGGTCGCATACTCACTATGGTAACTGATTTAGGAGAGCAGATTTGCGAATATGGAGGAGTTTTTGTCTACATCCAAAGGACGCGATTATTATGTAACTTCGCTGCGTTTATTGAAAAAAATAATACTATGATGGCGCGCAGAGCTGCGCAACACAAACACCACCAATGTACGAGTTTATTTTTCGAATTTTGCCCGTAGACATTCACAGTCTTATTATAAAAACAGGACTAACTTTGTTGCTAGGTTAAAACCATTATCCACCCAAAATGAAGTTGACATTGAAAGGTGAGATATCGTGATATTTCCAGATGTGAACTCGATTTGGTCGGATAATGGTTTAAACCTAGTTACAAAGTTAGTCTGGGTTTTATAATAAGACGGTCAAAATTTCGGGAGTTTAGAAGCACAATTACAACCTCCGTGGCGCATTGGTTATTATTGGCGCCACTACCATGCTAGCCCGTCACTTGGAGGTTCTGAGCTTGATACCCGGCCAGGGTAAGTTGGGAAATGGCTTTTCAAATTGCCAATGCTTTTGGGTGTTTATCTATTTTCCTTCTTTGAGTTAGAAACTTACTTTGGGGCTAGCTCAATCTGTGTGTTATGTACATGTAGAAGTATTTACTCGTATTTATGAATTTAATGGCAATAGCCAAGATGATAAGTAGCTCCGACTTAAGAAAAAATTAGGCACACATACGGGGCGCTCCCGAAAAATCCCGCTCTCTGTATCCTCTCGACGACATCCTAAGTAGATAATCGCTATAAGAATTAGGGTAATTTCCGCATGTACGAGGGCATTCGTTTTCTATGTCTTGAGCCTTCTTATCTATGTAAAAATATACTTAAGGTGATGATTAATTTGAACAATTGGCCACTTCTATCTATTTTATAAAAGTTGCAATAAAACAATATAACCACATCTTAAACTTCAAATAAAGTTGGTTTGTTTGTTTGTTTGCAGTAACTTTATTGTCCCAAGAAACAAAATAAAGTGCAAGAAATTTGAAAGAGCAAATATACAATGTCGGACTTATCCCATAAAGGAATCTCTTCCAGTCAACCTGCAATAAATTGAGAGGATATTTACTTAATTAAAAGGTAGAAGCAAGTGCTTCATACTAAATATTCTAAAAGATACATACATTACTACATAACATAAAATATACTAAAAGTAACGAACCTTTGTTAAATACTTATTTAGATGTACTCACCCTTGTCTCTTCTCATATATTTATTAATTGAGATAGTTACTGAAGTAAGAATGATAAGTGATTCCATCTGAAGAAACAATTAGGCACACATACGGCGCTCCAAAAATATTCCGCTCCCTAAATCCTCTTGACGACATCTTAAGTAGATAATCGCTGGAGGAATTATTTCCGCATGTACGAGGGCATTCATATCCCGTATCTTGAACCTTTTTATCTAATGGTATATTTAAGGTGATGTTTAAGTTGAATAATTGACCACTGTCATGTTTTAAAACGTTGAAGATAAACAATATATCCACATCTTAAACCTCACAAAAAAGTTTGTTTGTTTATTTGAATTTCTTGTACTTTAACAAAATAAAGTACTAGAAATTCGAAAGAGCAAATTTACAATGGCGGTCTTATTTCATACAGGGTTCTCTTACAATTGACCTGCGATAAATTGAAAGGATATTTACTCAATTAAAAAGTAGGAGTAAGTTCATACTAAATATAAAAGATAATACATACATATCTATATTACTTACACATATATTAAAAGTAACGAACCTTTGTTAAATACTTATTTAGATGTACTCACCCTTGTCTCTTGTCATTAATTTATTAATTGAGATAGTTACTGAAGTAAGAATGATAAGTAGCTCCATCTGAAGAAACAATTAGGCACACATACGGCGCTCCCAAAAAACCCGCTCCCTAAATCCTCTTGACGTCATACTAAGTAGATAATCGCTGGAGGAATTAGGATAATTTCAGCATGTACGAGGGCATTCGTTTTCCGTGTCTTGAACCTTCTTATTTAATGGTATACTTAAGGTGATGTTGAATAATTTAGTTTTCCTATTTTTTTTAATTATATGCTTTTTAATATAATCCGATGCTTATTAAAAACAATTCATAATTAAATACCATGTCTATACACAATTAAATTCTCAGCAAACCAAAAAAAAAATGGCAAAGAAGAACCCCGGTTTTTTACCAGTAGGAGGCGTGCGTGGAGATACAGATAATGTGGCACTCCCGCCAAAACCCATTCTTGGATATACCATTGAAAAATTTAACCTTGAACAGGTTTCGGTAGGAGAAGGATCTATTGCAACAAAATGAAAAGATTAATGGGTTATAGAGTGGGGAACCTGCCAAAATCTTGATAATTAATTGTTATTATTATATTCTCGAAATTTTATATAACGCGACGGACTAACGACATCTCGCTCGTTATAATTTACGAAGAGCAAGATAATGAGATAGAAATTTTTATAAATGATTCGATGCTTATTAAATACAATTAATAATACCAAGCTTAAACACAATTCAATTTAAATAAGAACTCGTTTAAAAATGAACCTTTATTTATTAACAAACGTGTTTCTTTTCATTATCTTATTGATAATTGAGATAATTAATTAGTTACTATAGTAAGAATGTTAAGTAGCTCCATCTCAAGAAATAATAAGGCACACATACAGCGTTCCCTAAAATCCCTCTCCTTAAATCTTTTCTACGACATCCTAAGTAGATAATCGCTAATTGAATTAGGATGATTTCCGCATGCACAAGGAAATTCAACTCCCATGTTTTGAACGTACTTCTCTAGAGCTAATGATTAAATTAAATTACTTGAAAGTTAGATTCGATGTTTATTGAATAAATTAACTAAAAAGCTAGTATCTGACCAAAATCATCTCAAAGAAAATGAACAATTTTGAAAAAAATTGGTTACTAGATTAGCCACAGCTATCTATGCTAAAACACCTTTTTGATGTTTATTGTTCGGATAAACCTACTGCCATCTACTTTTTAACTTTTAGTCAAAGTATATAAAATATCACCATATCTAAAACCACAGGAAAAACAATGCAACTTTGTTAAATACATAATTCTAGGGGTTGTGTCCTTTGTCTCTTGTCAAGGGCATTATTAATGAAGATGGTAAAGTAAAAATGAATAGTAACAACGTCTTTTCCAAAAATCCTCTTAAAGTCATCCTAAATAAATAATCGCCGGAGGTATTAAAATAATTTCCGCATGTACGAGAAAATTCATCTTGAAAATTCATCAATTTTCCATGTCTTGAACCTTCTTATCTGATAAAGAAGTGTGAACATACAAAATACATCAGAAAATATGAAAGTTTAAATTTTGCCGTCGGTATAAGTAAGAATGATTGATCGTCATCCAAGAGCATGTGAAATCATATAAATAATAACATAAAATATGTTTTTGATAACTAAAACTATTCTTAAAAGAAAATAAGCAAGACATAGTTTTAACAACACATAAAAATTTTTAAAAGTAAAAACCAACTACGGTACGATTGATGCTGAAAAGTACGTTTATGCCATTCCCCCTCTCAAAAGTTTATTTTATTCACTGAACACAGTGAATAAAATACACTTTTACTCACTATTTTGATGTTTGAATTTAGAACAATTTACTCTTAATTTTAGTAATTGTTCTAATTTTAATGTCCATTTTAATTAATTAAACCTTCGTTTATCTTCATTAAATTTCTATTTTCGCTTAAAATTTTCTTTTTAACCGACTTCCAAAAGAGGAAGTTATCAATTCGTCGAAATCTTATGTTTTATATACCTATGTTGATCGATTTATTCGAAAACGTTTGTACCGATCTAGAATATTCCTTTTTTTAAAGGGAATACCTATCAGGTGGTTCCATAATTTTTTTATTAAAACCGGTTGTGTAGTTTGTTGGTAAAGTCGGTTTTTAGTTTTGAAAAATTATTCTCGTAGTCATGGTATAAAGTATAGTATGCAATTCTTGAATAAAGCGGATTTACATCGAGGGCCATGAATCACTCGCATTGCTCAGGATTCTGACACTTGAATCACTCGCTACGCTCGAGACAATCATTATGGATCACTCCCTACGGTCTTGATTCAGTCGTTAGAATCCTTTAACTGCTCGTGATTCATCTATGGCCCTCGAAGTAAATCCGTCCTTTATTCACTAATTGCATAATATACTATTATCAACAAACACAGCATGGAGAAACTGGGTAATGGGTGTCTATGTTTTTGAAATGTGCTAATTATGCCCTTTCATTTGATACCAGACACAGTGTGGATAGTTTATTTTATTTTTTTGTTACTTACTTTTTGGCCTATAGAGGGCGCTATATTGAATTTATTGTTGACGCCACATACCCATAACCACACCTGTACAACCAAGACGCTTCTAACGATACCTCATTTGTTAAGGTACCATGGATGGATATCATATATGAGACCACGGAACAGATGAGCATACATACTTCTACATATATAGCGGCGAAAAACGTACCCTTCCTTTTCTTCTTCGCTTGGCCGTAGTCGGGTAAAAATGTCTCCAAAATGATTTAAAGGCGTGCGTTGTCAGATACAAAGTAATCAACATTGGTTAAAGCTTTTGTAAAGAAAGTACTTTGTGAGAAGGCTTATTACGAAACCAATGATTATCTTAAAGACAAAAACGTCTGGCTTGAGCTTGGCGCGGGTCCATCTTAAAGGTTTGTTTTTACATATATTTTCGGTACATGTACTTTATTTACAAATTGATATCATTCTTAATAAATAATCATGACTTTATGACATAACAATGTATTCTCAGTCCACATATCAAACTTTAATATCCGTATAATCGTAAGGTTGACGTTTTTGGAGAAAATGCTGCAGATGTTCTGCAGCATTTTGTTACCGATTCTTCTGTACTTCCTCCGCTTAAGAGGCGGCAGTTAACTTAGTTGTAAGTAAATAATCACGACGTCAACAACCACCTATTAAGAAATCAAAACCAAAAAAATGACAATTATCAAGTGATACAAATATCCAAAGATAAATACATGATTTTATAGTTTTGACTTTGACTTGGTTAGCAATCTGGACTTTGTAACTGTTCTCGACTGTACTCGTAATGAATCTCAATGTAGGTGCACATATACTTATGCAAACAAAGACTGTATGTAGCATGGAGTGTAGTTAATGATTGTCTGCTGTAACGGGGGACCGCAGTAATGGGCCGCTTGCCGCGCTTCCTAATTGATTTGTTACTTCTCCACTGCTGTTTTTCTAAGTTTGTGATTGAAACATTATCTAATAATATAGTGAAAGCTTACGATTCGCCGTTTATGGGACGGACAGGCCCTAGGGTCAGTAAGATTCTTAACCATAAAAAAAAACCTGTAGTATGCCTATTATAATATGGCCAAATGTCGAACAATCCGTTCAGCCGTTTTGGCGCGAAAGTTGAACAAATATATAACAACAAATATCTATATATTATAATTTGACGACCTCCATGGCGTAGTGGTCACCATGCTAGTCCGTCACCCAAAGGTCCCGGGTTCGATCCCCGGTAAGAGCAAGTTGGAAAATGGCCTTTTCTCAAATTGTTCTGTGTCTTGGATGTTTACTTATATATGTGTTTGTTACAAAATATAGTATCGTTAAGTTAGTATCCCATAACACAAGTTTCGAACTTACTTTGGGGTGTGATTTGTCCCGATTTAATAATTAATTAGCTTTTGTGTGTTGCAAAAACCAGACACAATAGTAAATCAATTGATTTATACCAGGATCCGGTATAGCCACACCGAAAAGGTTATTAACAATATAAATAATGGAACATCCACACAGCCATGCAAACTTGCCTCCTTATAATATATCTATCTATCTATATATATAAAAGCGAAAATCACTCACTCATTTACTCATCACGAAATCTCGAAAACTATTTAGCCAATGAAAATTAAATTTGGCAGGGAGGAAGATTGTGACACAATCTACCTCCCAGAAAGGATTTTTGGAAATTCCATCCCTAAGGGGATGAAATTGGGGTTGCCAGTTCGAATCAAACTTCGTTATTTTTAGAGTGTCACTCTAAAAATAACGATGAAATTTTTAATTAATTTATTTGAAATTTTGAAAATTACATTCCTATAGGGGTGAAATAGGGGTTGCAAGTTTGTATGAATCTTCATCATTTTTGAAGCGAGACACGTGACATTTTTAAAAGACTGGTTAGTAAAAAATAATAATCCATGAAATGGATTTAAAAAAATTGCCTCCCCGTGGGCATGGTAAGGGGAACGGGAACAATTAAAAATCCTATTAGAAACAATTTCGACTTCTACGCGGACGAAGTCGCGAGTTAAAGCTAGTAATTATATATAAAATAGCTTAAATTCCTTAAATTTAGTTAGATTCAGAGTCTTAATCGTATTTTCTACAAAATCTTACCATGGCTACTTTATTTCGACTCAAGATTATAAGGATTTCTTTACGGTTGGGCTACATCTGGCAGCGCGGAACAGCTCTATATCCCTTTCTGTCGCTCAGAACAATATTTTCAATAATACGGCACCGGCTATGCTGATGAGTTCCATCACTCTCTCCCGCTCTATCAAATGACGATTCCAAGCGACAAAAAAGGATAGCAGCATACGAAAGTGCTGACTGATGTGTGCCAACCCTTAGATGTTTCTCAAGCAAGCGACGTCTCCTCGGGATAAGCATTAGGGCAGATTTCCATCGAGGAATCATTAATAACGATCTATCAGAAACAAAGCTCCACTCGAGCCAAGATTGTAGGAAGTAAATATATAAAGAAGCTTGGGACGAATCGCACAGATAAAAGAAAGTTTAAAGTTTTTTTTTAAAATAAATGCGGACAAATCACTCAGATTGAATAACACCAAAATAAGTTCGAGACTTGTGTTATGGGATACTAACTCAATGATACATATTTTATAACAAATACATGTATAGATAAACATCCAAGACCCATTCAATTTGAAAAAGATCATTTTCCATCTTGACCTGATCGGGGATCGAACCCAGGACTAGCCGTGTGACTGACTGGCATGATAACTTTTAGGCCACAGAAGTCGTCTTGTATTATGGAAAACATTTATAAAAGGATACTAACTCAACGTTAGGTACTATATAAAATACGCACCCAGGACCCAGGACATTGAAAAAGATAATTTTCCAATTTGCCCTGGCTGGGAATCGAACCCAGAACCTCTGGAGTCGTATGTAGGTCGAGGATTAATCGTGGTGATATTTAATTGGGTTTTTTTACGCGGCAATAAGTGGGAATCCAAATAATACTTCTCCAAAAAACGTACTTGGCCCGACCTGTGAAAAGGACATTTTCAAGTAAACCCTATATGTTGGCAACCCTTGAACAGATTTGCCGGTTGACTGGAAGAGATCCCTATACGAGATAAGTCTGCCGTTTTAAGTTTACTTTTACGATTTATTTCTGAGTTCTTTATTTTGTACAATAAAGCTTTATAAACAAAAAAACAGATTTGGCTTATGTTCAAACATATATAAACTCTGCATCTGCTTCCTTACCAATTTTCATAACATACAGATTTAAGGTACTCGAGTTACTATCACTGGATTGTCTAAGTAAACTTAGCAGAACTTCGCTTTGGTTGCACATTCAATAAGGATTTTGAATCTGTTAGACATGATTGTAAATACTGATTGAGTAGATAAGGACAAATAAAGTGTCGTTAATAAATTCATGAACTGTGAGAAGACTATGGATTTTCAGCACTGTGTGAAATAGACGTTAATCCATTTCTTATCCTAAAATTTTCTGTCCTAATGTCATAATCCATAACAAGTTTGCTATAATCTTTAGTATCCATAATGTCCAACTATCCGTAATTTCGATTTACCTAATTATCTTGAATCATAATAACACTTTTGTGCCATAATATGAATTTTTATAATAATTGACTTTTCCAATTTTGGATGCTATAAAGTCACATGTCCTAGGTGTTGTATTCTATAATGTATGTTAGTCTGAATGTTAATTTGTAATTACATTATAGGCTTAAAACATTATGTTAAAATAAGGTTTTAGTCACAGAAACGAATTCGTAGTCTTGTCTGTCCTATCCCTAGAGTGTAATTCCTACCCCCGTAGGCGCGGACGGGCGAAGCGGCCGGCGGGCTGAGGAGCAGGGGGCTTGGAGCGAGCTTGGAAGGATGCTTGTTGCATGCTGCATGCTTATTTACATGCTTCATGATTGTTTGCATGCTGCATGCTTGCTTGCATGCTGCATGCATAAAAGCATTAGGATACGTGATGATTATGGGGAAAAAGAATAGACATTTTGAATATTATGGACCATTATAATCATAGCAAAAAAGTTATAGCACGTTGTATTCGGACATATGATTATAATGGAAAAAGATATTATGATATCCTAAATTTTGTATCAAATTTAATAAGACAAAATAGAGAACCGAAATAGACACATCAGCTCCAAGCTGATCGTCTATAAAATAAAAAACCATTAGAGCGGATCTCCACCCAGCAATCATTAATAACGAACTATCAGACACAAAGCTCAACTCGAGCCAAGATTATGTTGAGGGTGAAAGATATTTTGTACTCAGATTTAAATTCGGATGATATATCGAAGTGTTAAGTTATGCTGCCGACCTATGCGGTACTTTACTAGCCGTTTTTGGTTTGGTTAGGTTTTATTATATTTTAGTTCTACTTAATTATTATTTGTTCGAATATGGTATGACATTGTATTATTTATACAAGTAAAGAGTTTTTGTTTGATACGAATGCTTTTTTAGGGTTCAATACCCAAAGGGTACGGGCTTAGACGACTTCTGTGGCTTAGTGGTCATCATGTCACGCTGTCACACCGGATGTCCCGGGTTCGATCCGAGGTCCTGACCTCGGTCGAGGTTTAAGACGGAAAATGATCTTTTTAGATTGACCTGGGTCTTGAATTTTTATCTATATATGTATTTTTAATAACATATAGTATCGTTGAGTTAGGATCCCATAATACAAATGCCGAACTTACTTTGAGGCTAGCTCAATCTGTGATTTGTGATTTGTCCGTATATATATTTATTTATATTAAAGGGTAAAAACGGAACCCTATTACTAAAGCCGGGTCCGCTGCCACCGTTTTCTAACATAATATTGTTAGAAAACATGAACAAATAAAACAGAATAAAATAAATATTGAAACGGGACTCTCATACAACAAACGTGATTTTTTTATATATAATGGTACGGAACCCTTCGTGCGCAAGTTCGACTCGCATTTGGCCGGTTATTATTTTTTAGAATACATTAGATATTATCCATGCCAAGGGTCGCAAGTTTTCACATAGTATCTAGATGATGCAAAAAGATGGGAAACGAATATCTTAAATAGATCGTAGGTCCATCGATTTAGATGGACCCATATTTTCCCACCATATTTTCTATAAAATAAAAATAAAACTAACTATAAGTAGTTAGTAAAAAGTGATGTACTTTCTACTAACTGTCTGTCTCTCTATCTAAACTACAAAAAATAATCTGATCTAGGTAATAAGACCTTGTGCTAGATATTGTAATAGCGAGAGCGTATAATTAAATCTGTTGAATATGTAACGTAGAACTTGTATTAGGTATATTATGTAAATTATGAGCTAAAGGTAAAACTATGTGCCAACATCTAAAGCCCAGTAACTCCAGAAAGTCGAAAGTATTTTTCATCGACAGCCGATAAATATTTAGGGTCTTTATTAGATTTCCAATTTGCAAGCCATCCTGGCGACCTTTATTGTCAATAGATGTGAAAATAACAAGAAAGGTGAGGGTCATTTGGGAATGAAGACACATGTACCATCACGTCTTTATTCCTAAAGGGGTAGACAGAGCCTTAGGCCCTAGAACCCAAAGATGGCGTTTAGCGTGGTGGTAGGTGTGAAGGTGAAAAAAGGAAATATTATTGATATATTATATATATCGAAGCACTAAGCTCTTTAATAGATTGCCCATGGAGCGGAAAACTATACGCAGTCAAAATTTATTTAAGGCAGGGTTGCGTGATCTTCTGTTGGAAAAGTGTAACTATGCAATAGATGAATTTTTAGATTATTAATATGCAATACGAAAAGATATATTTTAATTAATTTTAATAAATAGAACTTGAAGAGATGAAAAAATTGCTTTTCCCCTTTGACATTTGTTATGTCATAGTATTATTATTTTGATTTTTTTAAATAATTTTTTTAGGTCCAAATTTCAGACACAATTGTAATTGTTATTTTGAGTAAATGAATTGAATATATTTAATTGATCTAAATTCTTACCTATTCCTTCGATTGATTTTAAAGATTTGCGCGGCAAAAGAACAATATTGGAACAAAATTCATTAATTACGAGATAAGAAACTTCCATACAGATTAGGAGTTTGGTATTATAAAAGCAATTTTATTTGATGATATTGAACATCTATCACTGTCACCAATAAACTCATACCAAAGTACTAAAGACAATGTTTTAATTTTCATAATAACCATACGAGTAGTATTATATATATATTATATATATATATATATATATTCGTCCCTATATATAAATATATATATATATATTATTGTTTATTGTTTATTATGGCATACAATCACTTTTGTATAAATCTAAAAATTTACAGACACGTTACAGCAAGTATTTAACAATTGGTGTTACTTAAATTATTTAGAATTATGATAACAGACATTGAGCCATATTTATGTAAAATTTTGTTAGATTCACTATATTTATAAGGTAAGAATTATTTATGAACAATTAAAATGCACCACTTTATTTACTACAAAAAAATGTTCTACTTAATCATTACATCGAATTAGCAAAGAAATAAAAATCTTTTTAATTATTCGTCTTTTAAACACGAAAATTGAAATAAAAGAAATGCGTAATTAATTACGTAACATAAGTTCCAACTTTAAACTTCCAACAATAAAATGAATATGTTACGCAAACGTTTCAATATTTACAAAACTAAATAGAACTTGGTTTTATTCTTTCATAGTAAAAGAGCTGCTGAAAAGGGTATTTGAATAAATAAAGTCATTAGGGCAGAAACGTGACGCTATGATGTACCACATATATTGACAAAACATAAAAATAGACTCTATATGCAGTTTCAAAGCAATTAAAGCTACCATTTTTTTCAAAACACTGCTCTAAGCGTGGCAGGACAGGACAGGACACGCACTTAGCCTTTTATTTTTAACTTCAAAAAAAGAAGGAGGTTACAATTCAAATGCGTATATTTTATTTTGTGTGCTCCCCGATTACTCAAAGATGCCTGGACCAATTTAGAAAATTCTTTTTTGTTTGAAAAAAATATTAAATTACCTACCTGAATTGATCCTTGATATGCCAGATAAAAAAATTAAGGCTTATACAAAAAAAGTACTCTGTGAGAAGGCTTAATAACAGAACCGATGATTATATTAAAGACAAAAACGTCTGGCTTGAA
Source organism: Acrobasis suavella (assembly GCA_943193695.1). Taxonomy (NCBI): domain Eukaryota; kingdom Metazoa; phylum Arthropoda; class Insecta; order Lepidoptera; family Pyralidae; genus Acrobasis; species Acrobasis suavella. Next base: position 11,993,193 of record OW971948.1, read on the forward strand.
CTTGGCCCGGGGCCCATTTTAAGGTTTGTATTTGTACAGTCCCTAAATGTCATAATTTTGGTACAATCGGTACATGTTTAAGTACTAAATTTACAAATTGGACACCATAGTTAATTAATGATTTTGATCAGTATAAATTGACGTTTTTAGAGAAAATGCTGCAATACAGTCGGTTGCCGCTTCTTCTGTACTTGCGTTTCAGAGGCGGCAATAAATCAGCTGTATAAGTAAATGATTTGATGTCAACCATTACCTATGACGAAATAAAAAAAAATACAATTATCAAGTGATACAAATATCCAAAGATAAATAAAATATTTTTGACATTTTGAAAGGAAATGACGAGGTCGGTTTTTAGTTTCGAAAAATTATTAAATTATTTTTAACCACTCCATGAGATAACTTACGGGGTAGTTAAAACTAATGTGCTATAGAATAAAATTTACTATGCAGTTTAAATTTATGTTAATATATGAGTGGGCAGTCATATTTTTGTGTTGTCTATTTCAATGACTGGTCAGTGACCAACACTGTGTGGTCAGAATACTGATAGCGATCCGCAAGTTGCAATAAATGTGCAAGCTGACGAAATAACCTTAATTAAGTGAAATGGAAAGTAATTCGGCATTTTTTAACCTTTACTGTCTCACTTCTGGACAAAGAGCTGCCCTAATCTCCTTTGAGACATCTCAATGAGGATTTTTTAAAATATGGGACACCAGATAGCAACGCAGTGACGTCAGGGCCAATCGACTTTTGCCATTGGACCATCAGTTGTCAGGTTACTTTGCTTCGTCAAATTTATCCCATAACAGCAGCTTATTGGACCTGACGTTACAGTGTTGCCATCAGACGATCCATATTTTAAAAAAAAAAAAACCAACCATGATCAGAAGTCCACTTTGTTAACAAATGATGGGACATCAGAAAGCAGTGTGGCAATAAAGATTTACTAGCGCTTTCGCATGTAAAACGACACCGGGCGTGGTCCGCACTTGGATGTCACCCAGCGGCATAAAAAAATTCTCGAGCGCCTCCGTGCTTCGGAGGGCACATATAAGCTGTTGGTCCCGGCTGTCATTATTGCATGATGTATGGCAGTCGTTAAGCTGTGTGAGATGTCTTTAGGCAGCCTGAAAAATCTGACAGCAGTGTTGGCCACTTACATACACGAAAAACAAACAAACAGAAGGCAGTGAAGTCTGGTCCAATCATAGAATTATAACTCATTCCCTTATCTAATTATTACATTCCTAAGACGGATGGAGAGTAGACAGCCGGCGCGGCGCGGCGGAGGAGAGGAAGTATCCCCCTCTGTTCCTACGGCGCGGCGAAAATGTATGCCTGCGCTTGCTGTTTCGTTTAGGCTGCGCAGGGCGCTTGCGCGAATGTTTGTGTGTGTTTATGCTGCAGCGTGCCACGCGCATCCATGGAAATGCACAACGTTAATATTCAAGTTTTTACTTCTGCCGGCACTCCCGGAGTGCAACCCGTCTTTTCTTTTTGTTTCTTGACTGTTATTTTAATTTCATTTTACTTTAGTGATCTATTGCATGCCTCATAAGCGGTGAGGTGTGCTCTACTCTCAACATGTCAGGGTCTAGCATTTTTCTGGACTTGAACTGTCTCTATTATATCCATTTTGCACTATAACAATAATACAATGTGGAAGGGACATACCCGTTATAAATCGAACCACGGGCTATACTAGATCACTATAGTATAATGATATTAACCCTTTCACCGCGAGACTTTATATCAGTTGTCGTGCCCCCAGCGCGAGGGGTAGTAAATCTAAAATAAATACCTACAACCAAAAAGGGATGTGCATACGTAAATTATGTGCAATACGAGCATTTTTTTTGTCGAAAATATCCGACGCTCGCGGAATGGGCCCGACAATGTTTGTCGGATAAATCCGACGTTCGCGGTGAAAGGGTTAAAATAACAGCCAAAACACAAACCTAAATCGGCATTTCCATACAATAGTGTGCAGCCCGGGCAATTTGTATGGGAAAGTCGAATTGTTTTTTGGTTTTTTGGTTGTTTTTTTTTATTTTATTATACTACAGTGATCTAGTTAAGCCTGTGTCTCGATTTATTACGGGTATGTCCTTTCCACGTTGTGTAAGTACAGAGATAGGAATACCAACCCTTTTATAAACCAATTTGATACTTGTAGAAAATATTTGTCAAGCAAAACATAAGTAAGAAGGATTTAAAAAAATCGTGGATATTCGCATTATATCTGTATGCACGTATGTGCCACAATTACGCTTGAAATACTTAATATATTTGTTACATTTATAATAGCTTTATCACGTCACGGGATTCTTGAAAATTAATTTATAATTCAGTGTCGTTTAATTATAAATATATCTTTTTTTTAAAAGCGCCCGGCTCATAAAAGCCGGGCGCTTTTGGATTTCCAAACTTTTTGTACTTCCATTTTGAACTTATACTGTCCCATTGCAAGGCCAAGGCGGGGTAGATAGAGCTGCGGATCGCAAGACCTTAATTTTCATGAAATACGCTTACCAAGATAAATACAGTCGAGATCGGACCTTTGTCCGTCAGTCTGTCGGTCAGTCTGTCTGTCAGCAGGCTGTATCTTATTTCACAAAATAATGTAGGTAAGTATTTTTTTAAGATGTAAGATGATTGATGACATCAAAAAGAGAACCATCATATTTAACCGACTTCCAAAAAAGGGGGAGGTCATCAATTCGTCGTGATCTTTTTTTTATGTATGTTCACCGATTATTCAAAAACGCCTGGTCCGATTTAATTTATTTTGTTTACTTGTCAGGTGGTTCCATACAAATTTTATCAAAATCGGTTGTGTAGTTTTGGGGTAAAGACGGTTTTTAGTTTTGTAAAATTACTTTCGATGTTTTTTTTTTTTTGTATGGGGGAACTCTACATGTGCGAGTCCAACTCAATGACTCGCACGTGTAGAGTTACTACGTTAAATCTATATGTATGTAATACTGTAAGCGTACCTCTATTAAGAGTGGGGACTCTTAATACCCTGGACAGAATCAAACTTTCCCATACAAACGTAGTCTACATTTTATTTTGAAACGGCATGTCGAATATGGGCAAAATTATGTAATTTTAAAGAAATTGCAATTAGCTAGGGTTATAATTGGTTTTCGACGTAAAATTATGAACTAAAAGAGAATATAGTGTATTATATCGTATTTGACCAACAGTATGGAAAACTTCTATATACTTATATTTTCTTTCCAGTCCACAATTTTAGTGTCGGAAACCAATTATAACCCTAGATAATTGCAATTTCTTTAAAATTACAAATTATAACCGAAATCTGACATGTCGTTTTAAAATAAAACGTAGACTTCGTTTGTATGAAAAAAATTAAAGTAAGATGATTCTTAATAAAATAAAATACATTAGCAGATTCCTTACAAATATATTTGCTCCATCAGCAAACACATCACTTAATAAGTAAGACAGTTGAATTTTCAAAATTAAATGAGATGGAAAAACGGGAGGGTCTAAATTTCTAATTTAGCTAATGCTAAGTGATCTACTTAACTTCTAATTAAGTCAAAGGCTAATCTTTAGTTGGATTACAAATAGCTGCATAAGCAGTATTTTCGTAAAATCTCCGCTTGTCTTAAGTGGATATCAAGTAAGGCTTAACTCACACGGACACCAGAACGGCAGCGGCTGGAAGCGTCCTTTCATTGTACCATATTCGCCTTTATTTATATTTGACGACCTCCGTGGCGTAGTGGTCACTATACTAGTCCGCCATCCAGAGGTTCCGGGTTCGATCCCCGATCAGGGAAAGTTGGAAAATGGCTTTTTTCAAATGGTCCTGGGTCTTGGGTGTTTGTCAATATGCATTTGTTGTAAAATATAGTATCGTTGAGTTAGTATCCCTTATCACAGGTCTCGAACTTTGGGGCTAGCTCAATCAGTATAATTTGTCCGTATATATTTATTTATTATTTATTGACGCGAATGCACGGTACACCTTGAACAAAACAAAAGCCTTGCGGCTGCCAACGGCACCGCGCGTCCACAAGCGGCTGAGTTTTTTTTTTGACCCCGACAAATAGAGAGGTGTCATAAGTTTGATACTAATGTCTGTTGGTCTGTCTGTCTGCCTGTCTGTCTGTGGCATCGTAGTACTCGAACGGGTGGACCGATTTCGACGCGGTTGTTTTACGTAAAAACAAGTTCCCTTGTTGTGATTCTTAACCATGTTTGATGAAAATCGGTTGACCCGTTTAAAAGATTTTGGAGGTCTACGCTTGGAAGTTAGGGCTTTTTCTAGACAACCATAGATGGCGTTACGGATATCTATCTAGTGATAAGTAGCGGAAGCCGAAACTACCGATACGCATCCGATTAAGATGGGGAGAGTTTGGGAAACTGTCTGACGTGCTCACAGACAGGAGCATACCGATGAACCTAAAGCGCAAAGTCTACGAGCAGTGTATACTCCCCGTGATGGTATACAGCGCAGAAACCTGGACTGTTAAGAAGCAGTCCACCCATAAGCTGCAAGTCGAACAAAGAGCTATGTAACGAGCAATATTGGGTGTATCTCTCCGGGATAGAATAAGGAACACAGAGATCCGTAGAAGAACGAGACTCATCGACATAGCTCAGGTGGTAGCGCAAAGAAAGTTGCGATGGGCGGGCCATATATGCCGAACCAAAGACGAACGTTGGGGAAGGGAAGTGCTGGAGTGGAGACCAAGAACTGGCCGCAGGAGCGTGGGTAGATCAGTTACTAGATCTGGTCAAGGTTGCCGGAAGGACATGGATGAGAAAAGCTAAAGATCGAAAGGAATGGCGTTGCTAGAGGCCTACACTCAGCATTGGGCAATGGGCTGTCGAATAAGAGAAATGGTGTTCTTGGCAATCTGGATTTTTTAAAATTTGTCTAAGAAATAAACTTGGTAATCTATTTATGCATTTAGTAGATATATAAAGGTGACTATGGATTGACAATAAAAGTGCGATGCCAGCAGCTGCCGTTGCGGTGTGATGCAAGCCTTATAATCGTTTCCAGAGTTTTGGTAAGAGCTAAATTCTAATATTATTCCATTGTAAACTTTATTCCCAGGTGAAAAGTTTTGTGTTTGCATGCGCAAACTTTGCGAATGCGGGAGAAATTTTAATTACATAAACATTTAGTTAGTGGGAAGATCTTCAACCGTTTGATGAAGTCGCGGCTTGATTCGGAAAAGTTATTTTACGCAAGTTCACTTAAAATTAAGAAAATTAAAAACATTGATATAAAATTAAAAGTTTTTGATGAAGCTGGAAACCTTGTTTGATTTTTACAAGGTTTTATTTAGTTTCAGCTGCTCCGTTGTCTGTCTGAAACTTGCAAGTTTTTCACCCATTTTCCGGTTTTCGATTGAGCTGATATTTTGCACGCATACGTATATCACATGACAATGCAATAATATGATATGGAGCTGATCTGATGATGGAGTTGAAAGGTGGTCATAGGAAATCTGTAATGAAACGACGCAACTCCATCGAGTTTGAGCTTATTACATTTGGTTTGATAAGAACTTAGGTCTAACAATAAAAGCTTGTACGTCTGTCTGGAAGAAAGTACGCTTTTAGCGATAAGACCGTTGTATATTTAAATGTCTCTGTGTGTATTTTTTAATTATTGTTTTTTTTATGTACAATTAAGCATTATTTCAAATAATTACTTAACTTTTACGAAAAAAAGGAAATTATTTCAAAAAACTTATTACGATGGTTTTTGTGAGTCTGTGGCAGGCCTGTGTCATTTCCCGTTTATATATCGAAAATTTCCGGAGCGTCCTCTTCGGAGTGGTAAATTCAGTTATATGAATCGTTTGTCCAGAATAATAAGAATGACATTGGCTTGCAATAAATAACTAGGGATCTAAACGAAGAGGTGCTTAGTTTTGACGCTAGCTAAATCAAACCATAACGCTAACCACATTGAGTATATATTTCTTTGAATTTGTATTTTGAGTAAGACTTCTGTACGTGAGTACTAGAACTTGTTCTGTGTCGGTGGTGGGCAAGCGGTTTAGGCACAGGCTGTGCGTCTGTGGGTCGCGAGTTTGATCCTCATTAGGCGCGACTTGTACCTCTAAGTTTGCGCTAATGCACGGTCATTTTCAGCTTTACCATTAGGAAAACTGTACACAACACTATTAAATTTTCTAGTGTGTGTAATGGATAGGGATGGCTCACTTGTCTGTCGAGATATCCGTATCCGGCAGGATCAAAGCTTTACTACTACACTAACGGATATACCTTTAAATGGGGAATCGAAAAGCGCCGAATAATAAATGTGTAAGGAAAAATAGTAGATTGTGCTACAAGGGGATAAGGTAATATTTTGAAAGCGAGGGCGCTACTTTGAATCCAGCGCGAAACAAAGGATTCCACAGTTGAATCACGAGCGGAGCAAGTGATTCTACGGTGGAATCCTGAGTGTAGCGAGGGATTCATGTATATCGCCCGAGATAAAACTATTACTGTACCCGAGTAGCACACTCTACTTTTCATCTCCATCTAAGAGAAAAACTAGCACATACAAAACAGAACAGTAGAACACCTACAACACCTAACAGACTTCAACCGACAATTTAATACTAACCTTTGTTTGGTGTCGTTTTCATACAATAAATACTAAGAAATATTTTATCGAAGACCACCAACTTAAGATAAAATGTTCACTCATAACTTTGTTTGCGTAGTGCTTCATATCTTTATATTTTTTTATGTAAACTTGATAACTATTCACTATTGGCTTAAACTCACGAAAAAGTATTCACATTTACATAAATAATTACATTTCAATACAAATAACCTCAAACTTCTGTAATTACTTGAATCAAAGGGAAAATTGCGTTTTTTAGTTATACTTATTTCTTTTTCCGAAGCAAAGAGTTTCAATCCCTAGAGATCTTCTTTTTCACGTTTTAGTCCCGAGAGAATAACCAGTAACTTTAGCTGCAAATGTTTTGGGATGAAAACATCGTTTTTTGAGTAGATGAGATGAAAAGTAATTGAACATAAAACAAATGATTACTATATGTACTGCCGTATCTATCTATACCCACTTGAGATACTATAGTATATCTACCGAACGTAGATAGATACTACTATCTAATTCAATTATCAAAACCACGCCAGAAGTCGTTTACATTTTGATAATAAAAAATATTTATTATCAAACATCTCAATCTAAAAATAATGCATATTGACCTACTCGAATAGTCTTAGCGTATTCTGGTTGCATTCTTAACTTACCCGCGTGCTCCTCAGGCTCTGAAGCAGCACAGTTCATGCAGGTATTTACTTCTTCAGAAAATTATATGCATGTCATTGGTCATTCAAATACTATATAATATACATATATACAGTGAGCATAGCGACCGGATTGAGGAAATTCAGAGACGCTTCTTGAAAATCCTGAGCTATAGACGTGATGTGGGCCGAACGCTTTCTTCCTACAGCGAGCGCTTAGAATATTTTCATGTGACCTCACTTAGTGTACGCCACGATTACATTAATCTTGTATTACTGTACAAAATAATCCTTGGTCTTCTCGACTTTCCTAGCCTTCTTTCTTTACTTAACTTTAATACGCGTTTTAGGTCTCGAAATCGTAACTATAATACATTTGCCCTACAGGTTTACTTGAATAACACATCTTTTTATAATCCTATGGTCAGAATGTGTCGCCAATACAATGAAGTCCTAGTCTCTAACAGAGACGTTGATATCTTTCACTTTTCACTTTACTAGTTTCGGCGGCAAATACTAATACACCTAGAAGTAACTAAATTTAATTTAATTTCTGTTTTTATTTGTTTTGTTGCAATTATCTATCACTTTTTATTCTTGTATTTATAGTGTACCCTGGCTTCTGATTCTGTAACTAATGTAGATTTTAGGTATACTTGTTCTAGGATTGCAGACTATATCGGCTCTTATATTTGTATGATTAATTTGTTTCTCTTTTTGTGTTTGTAATCTGTTAAGTGTGCTAATAAATAAATAATAAATAAATATCATATACACTATCACGTCTTTATCCTAATTCGCAAGAAAGAAAGCTAACTCTTATCCCCTGTATTTGCAGCTCGTTTTATTTCACTCGTCGGGTCACGATCTACGAGCAGGCTTCAGATGCGGACGTGTGGAGCCAAGCACACATTTTAGGGGCCCGTAAACAATTTTACATTACAAGAATTTGTGTTGTGTTGACGACGACATTCATCAAGGTGTAAGTTGAACTGTGAGTGATAGGTAAGATTTTGCCCTCCGCTTGTAAAAAGTATCTATTCCATGCATTTTTTTTTATTTACACTTTAATTGACAGTATAAAAATGTACACATGTGTAAGTGGACCTTATGCTATATGGCATTCTCTCCTGGTCAACTATTAGACCAAGCATGCTTGCATGGCAACGCTCATATACAGCTACGACTGCAGCGACACTTTTTGTTTCGGATTTTTATGGAAATCTTTCGTAGTCAATTATTAATTCATGCCAAAAATAAAGTTACGGTAGAATCTTACACTTTTTTATTAATAAATGAAGGATATAGTTACATAATAATAAATTAAATATAAAAAAACTTGAGAGGTGTCAAGAGACACCCAGATGGAACGAAGTAAAATATATAAATATAAATAGGTCTAAATTACAGTCAAACTCTGCGTTCTAAAATCAAGTTTTTATTATCTTCATAAATTTGAATGAACAAAAAGTGTCGTTACAACTTTTGGTCTTAATTTTTTACGTGTGGCTCCCTTTCGCAATGCGCGATAAGGAACTTTATTCCAATAAATATAAAATAAAATAAAAATACATGTGTGTGCTGCGACTTGACATCGAGTACACAAGCCATACGCTCAATTAACTGAGCTAGAGATGTGTTACATTATATTAAGAACCATCACAGACTCTCTAAAACCAACACTTTGGTCCTATCTGTATACGCTGTCCGGCATTGCTTCGCCAAGTGTCAGACGTGATGTGGCATGTGCGGTAGAAAAATTTAAGCAGCTAAACGACTGAAGGCACCTTACTATGGACAGACTCCGCCACCAGCACGTCTCAAGAGCCGCAACAGCTTTCTTAGGCAACCGAGTATACCAGCTGCAGAAGTTCCTAATGCAAGAGTTGAAAGGTGGTTTGACAAATATCCACCTAACGAGTCAAACCTTCTACCTGTAGAAAAACTTCCACCGGGTAACGACCTTCCTTGGTCAGTCTGGAAGTCTCTCAATGGACTCCGGACTGGTGTTGCGAAGAGTCGAGAAAACGGAGTTAGATAACGTCACGCTGATAACGACCTTTGCGACTGCGGTGCCACTCAATCAATGGACCACCTTCTATTGTATCCGAGCTGCCCTACGTCATGTACAGGTAGAGGACCTTAATGAGGCTAATGGCAGAGGAATACATTAAATCGATTTTGACTCAATAAAAAGAAGAAGAATTATACTAAGAAACTACCTTTCACTTTAATGCGCTAGATAGCGCATCTAGTTGTAACCTATGGTTTAGATGGTGATAAAGAGCTGATATTGTCTAAACTACTGGATCGATGTTTACCAAACATAGCTAAGATGATTCTTAGCTATGTTTAAAGGAAACCTGCTTTAACGTTGAAAAAACCGCGTCAAAATCGGTGAATCCGTTCGAGCGGTAGGATGTCACAGACAGACAGACAGACGTTAGCGTCAAACTCATAACACCCCTCTTTTTCTGTCGAGGGTTAAAAAGAACGGTACGGTTGCTCTATAATTTAAGATCCACTAAACTACTTGTTCACCTATACTTAATACTAAAAGTGTTTCTTACTACTACTTAATACTATCCTGGTCGGTCCCGGTCGGTTCCAGGAGTGTCCTGGTCGTAAAACCTCATCAAAATCGTTTCTAATATTTCAGCTTTTTCTTTTCCACTCCTCCATATTGACATGAATATTATTAGAAAACAAAAGGTTGGAAAGGGCACATTGACAAGCATATCTTTAGAGGAAAAAAGTCAGAAATGGACCTAAAGCTCCAAAGAAGCACCATTATAAGGATATAACCGAGAACGTGCCAGTAGAAGAGGATACGGAACCTGAAATATTAAACAGAGGACAGTTTTTTCCACGTCCAACGGGACTGTGGTGGAAGATGAATCCACTCTACTTCAACACTAAATGTTATAAAAGTAAGAGAAATAACAACTTTTGTGCCTTTTTTGAAGTAAAGTGTTTTTTATTACTAAATATACGGAACATTTTAAGATAAACAATGTCATGTGTTTCTTGCACGTCCCGTTTGCGGTGGAAGACAAACGCAGTCAACCCCACATTGATTTGTTACCAAAGTAAGGAAGACCATTTACTTTCGTACTATTGTTTTAAGTAGCAAAGTGTCTTTATTACTAAAATATACGGAACCTAGAAACTACAAACCTAGAGTGAATATGTACTACATTCCCATTTCGTAGAAACATAAACAAAGTCACGTTTGCGACAGTTTCTTGCACGCCCCGTTTCTGGTGAAAAGAGAATGCACTCGACTCCAGCACTAAATTTGTTACAAAGATGAGGAAGATAGTTTACTTTTGTATCATTCTTTTAATAAGCAAAGTTTATTAAAAGAATGATATAAAAGTAAAAGTATTATTAATATACACGGAACTTTCTAAAACAAGCAGAGTGACAGTTGCGACACGATAGTTTCTTACACGTCCCGTCTGCGGTGGAAGACGAATGCAATCTACTTCAGCACTGAATTTGTAACAAAAGTAAAGAAGACAATTTCTTTTGCAGGTATTCTTTTAATAAACAAAGTTTCTTCATAATTAAATATGTACGGATCCTTCTAAGTCGAACAAAGTCACGCTCGCGACGCGACGGTTTCTTGCACGTCCCCGTCTGCGGTAGAAGACGAATGCACTCTACTTCAGCACTGAATTTGTAACAAAAGTAAGGAAGACAATTTCTTTTGCAGGTATTCTTTTAATAAACAAAGTTTCTTCATAATTAAATATGTACGGATCCTTCTAAGTCGAACAAAGTCACGCTCGCGACGAGACGGTTTCTTGCACGTCCCCGTTTTAGTCCGGTAGCGCTAGCTAATTTTAAGGGTATAACTTACAAGAACTCTAGATATTCCTATTTCTTGCCTCTGAATAGAGTCGTATCTAAAGAGTTTATTATTTCGATTTGTGTCACTTTCGGGGTCTGCGTTTCGGGAAATTTATTAATTTGTGACTGTTTTATTTAATTCCATACTGAATCGACAAAATTGATTTAAAGTTTTAAAATGGAATAGTATTGTATCAAACGTAGCCAGACTAGTGTGCAAACCTATTTGTGTCACCCTTTGTCCACTGCAAACTGGCTAAGGGCCCATGTATAAAAACAGTACCAAAAAGATAATTAGTGTTGAAAAAAATAATACAACATATCAGTAACAACTAAATATACCCCTTGTATTCATTTGTGTCACATTAGTCCAGGGATTCTTATTTATTTTAATTATTTTGATTTTCCAAGCAAAATACACTTCAAAAGAAAATTAGAATCATTAGAGTTTATATATTTAGTATCATAAATTCATAAAAGATTGACATTCTGAGTTTGTGTCACTTTCATCAACAAAATAAAGTATTAAACACAAAAAAACATGTTTGCCCTTAAAGAAGACAAGTGACCGACGGCGCGCGAAGGACGACGGCAACGTGTCCGGTGCGGGGGTTATGTTTTTGCACACTCTAGACTACGATATTTCATTCAATCTATGAAGAGATAGATTATAAATCCTAACTTATGTCAAATAACGGAATACTGGCTCATATTAGGTACTTAAATATATATTACTCCGTAAGAAGTTCGTGACATAATCACTTTCATAAATACGAACTGCTTAAATACTTACAAACTATGCTAACAAACGGTTTACTCAACTGTGCCTAACTAGCTGGAGATAACGTCGTTTATCGTTATTACGGCATAGTGCGTGTGGTACACGGTGTGGTGGCGCCTAGTATTATTACTTGTGACAAACAATAGGGTTCACACATTCCTACATGGGATGACAATAAATTGTAGTAGGTGAAAGTTATGTTATGTTGTATGGCAAAGAAACACTTGCAGTTATAAATATATAATGACAAATTATACAGAGTGCATTTGAAATAAGTAGCATTAATTTAACTTATTAACATACTCCCATAAAGGATATTTTGTACGGCAACAACACTGCAATTAATGCAGTAATTAAAAAGTATCAAAAAGTAAGAAAAATTACCAATGTATCAAAACACTTGATTAGATTGAGATTGAGACGCGCGCACGTATTGTGTATACTTACGAGCCGTGAGGTCATAGAACCCGCCGCACACAGCCACGGACACAACTGAGCCACTGAGCGGGAGCGGGCGGCCGGCGTATAAAAGTAGAATTTAGAGTGGGTACGTGAATAAGGTTTAAAATCGGGTAGGGACGGGTGGAGTCACACGAACGCTTAAGAATGGTAGGTTATTCAAGGTTACGTTTGAAGTAGGAACGCATGTTAGTGTACTTCGGTGCGACGAAATTGATACTATTATAATTTATTTATTTTTTTGTAAGTTTTATGACGATTAGATTTTTTTATTTATTTATAATTGCAGTAATGGTATCTATCAAAGAGTTACACTCTTTGATAGATACCATTACTGCAATTACCGCATTTTTAGAGGATTTCTTTAATATGATAATGACGACTTTTGACTGAAGTTTTATTAGTCTTTAAATACTTTGTAATTGAGTTTGTATCATGGGTATAATAGATACTTAAAAGGCTGCCAACGAATTCAATTCCACCCTGTATAGACTGAGCTAGCCCCAAAGTAAGTTTTCAAACTTGTGTCATGCGATACTATCACAATGATACTATATTTTATTGACCGAGCAAATGAAGTGTCTCAGTTTCGAAATTGGCTAAAAATGCTTTTGTCCCTCTGTCAGTTTGTCTGTCCGCCTGTTCTCGCCTACAGGTCGCATTTCTCAACAGATTCTAGTGAAATTTTGTGAGAAGGTTTGAATATTATAAAGCATTTTCTTGTCGATTCAGGTTTTTGAAATTTTTCGAAACTAAAAAAAATGTTTTTCGGCCATTTCAAAAAAATTTGGTAGCGGACCCCGGGCTCTGATTACCGCTGTGGATGGATGATGATTATTGTAGGTATTCCTACATGTTTTATGCAACTTAATTTCGCATTGGTCCTTAACTGTTTAAGTGTCCGGAAAGCGTCCACATATAATACATACAGTACTATATTTCAACTCCATTTTACTTTCAATTAAGTAAAGCATTAAGAAAATATAAGATTAAAAACAAATTAAATGAAAATTGTCGTATTAAAAATCTGCAAGACTGCAGTTCATTTCGCAAGTATTTTTTTTTATTTTTACCATTACTAGCGATGGGCATCCAGCCGGATATTTACCCGATGCGCACGGGGTAAATACCCGTATCTACTAGTTTGGGTGGGTAGATTGGGATATTTATTTCAAAATGAATGGGAGTCTGCTAACTTTGTATATGAATGTGTGAAATGGTTATGCTATGTATTATTAAATAACATATATTGACATAGAATAAATATCAAAGATTAAAATCTCTAATGCTGTCCATATAATACAGATTTCATCTTATTTTATTTCTGTTTGCTTATTATAACATATAATTGGGTCAACAAAACAAACCTGTCAATTTACGCGGCATATTTTTTGAGGGAAATATTATAACGAGTTTATAAGGGATCAAAGAAATCATCAATGCGAATACATTTTGTTCGGGGACTAACCCTGAAATCAGTAGTTTTGGCTGTTTGATGAGCATTCATAAAAATTTACTCTACTTATACGTATGATGGTGCTCATATAAAGATATCGCATTTGATGTCTTTTTGCTTATTTTAACATATAATCAGGTGGACAAACACTTGCCAACAAAACATGTAAACTAAGACGTGTTAATTCGTATGTTATTCCCATACAACGGGTAGATTCCGATAAATACCCGGCATATTATTTTGTGGGAAATGTTATAACAAGGGTATTTAAGAACTCGTCAATACGAATATTTTTTGTTTCGGGACCAACCCCGTAATCAGTAAATTTGGCTATTGTTTGAGCAGTAAAAAAATTTACATTCCTTATATGTATGAGGATACTAACATAGCATTTAATCTGTCTTTACTTATTTCAACATATAATCCGCTAGTTTCCAACAAGTCTAATTAGAAACTTTTTTCTAAACGTCAAAACAAACATCGTCTATGGGCGTGACGTCAGAGTTTCTTAGAGTCAAATAGCGCTCATATTATCGGTTTTTCTGCCATATTACATCTAAAATCACGTTGAAAATGGATATGATCAATGTCAAGTGACATTATTTTGTGACTTTTATTCTCTTATCAGTACAAAATATTTTTTTTTGACAAAGCCAATCGAGGGAATGGGCTAAAATGCGAACCATGTTCATGGGTGATGCGGCTAGCAACCCATCATTGTTTCGATTCCTAGGGTTCCATAGCAAACCCTTATAGTTTCGTCTTAATAAAAATACTATCTATCCCAGCCACTTCTGCTTCAGTAGAGAGATCATTTTTTACTTTCGCCAAAATACATTAAAAAAAAACTAATTGACGACAAACAGAGAGAGAGAGAGAGAGAGGAGAGTAAACTTACTATTTATATTCCCAAACAGAAATTTGTCAAGAAATTTACTAAATAACTTGATAGTAACATAGAAAAAATACTCAGAAAGTTACTGTATGGTAAGCTACTCAGTTACTTTCTCGAAACTTACTCGGTAAGTTACTAGGAAAGTTGCTGTATGGTAAGATACTCAGTAAGTTTCTTGAAACTTACTCGGTAAGTTACTAGTAATATTAGGAAAAAAATATTTATAATTATAATTTTGGTTGCATTTAAACTAGAGAAGTGGTAGAAGTCTTATCGGATCACTATAATCACAAATGAAATTTAAGAAAAAAATTTTTTTTTGATTATGTTATTCTCCTATGCATGGTTGAATGAAATCAGGAGGGGGTGGATGTCTGCTGCGCTACAGTTGGAGCCGGGAGGAAGTGGTATTGTGTTAACAAAACTATTGTGGCTTACAAGTCGGCTGGTATAGGGTTGAGCTCCATAAAGTGCCTAGGGTGCCTAGAATCAGAAACCTGCTTTTTATTTCAAGATCGCTGTTTCCATACAAAGGGTAAAATTGGATAAATATCCGGCAAACTATTTTGTGAGTAGTTTTGGCTCTTGGACGAGCAGTCAAAAAATACTTCTCTATTTTTTATATGAAGGTAAGGCTCATACAAGTACGTTGACATCTCATTTAAGGTCTTATAATAAGTCAAAGCAGCCTATTTTCATTGTATGATTAGTATGGTGGTTTCATATATTTTAGTATCGCATATGACGTGTACCTGAATTTAAGCATATTATAGCACTAGTGATCTGCCGTTACCGGTAACATAATCGAGTCGAGTATTTTCCCAGTAACGTTACTGTTAACATTCCCAAAAAGTAGTAATATAAGGTAACATAGAAAAACAATTTTTTCAATATATTTCATTTGTGATTATCAGTGATACGATAAACTTCTACCACTTCTAGTTTAATGCAACCAAAATTATAATTCTAAATATTATTTTACTAATATTACTAGTAACTTACCGAGTAAGTTTCGAGAAACTTACTGAGTAACTTACCATACATTCTGGGTATTTTCTCTATGTTACTATCAAGTTATTTAGTAAATTTCTTGACAAGTTTCCGTTTGGGAATATAAAAAGTAAGTATTCTCTCTCTCTCTCTCTCTCTCTCTCTCTCTCTCTCTTTCTCTCTCTCTGTTTGTCGTCAATTTGTTTCTTTTTTTGGATGTATGTTGGTGAAAGTAAAAAAGATCTCTCTTCTGAAGCAGAAGTAGTTGGGATAGATAGTATTTTTATTGTTTATTGTCCCAAACACGATTTAGAGAAAAGCGTTTCCCACCATGAGAGTGATAATTTGCCAAATTACAGCTTTCTAGTACTCATAGTCTCTGAGTAAAAACGCAGACAGGGACGACGAAACTATAAGGGTTTGCTATGGATCCCTAGGAATCGAAACAATGATGGGTTGCTCGCCGCATCACCTATTAACATGGTTCGCATTTTCGCCTATTCCCTCGAATGACTTTTACGATCTGCACGGGAAGAGAAGCAGCTTGGAAGAGTGTACGTGCGCATTTTAAGAAATATTACATAAATAAATTAACAAGACTAACAAGACGATATCTATTAAACAATATTACCAGCATTTGGGAATATTACCGGTAACAATAGAAACTTACTGGAAATATTCCCCTATAGTAAAGTACTGGTAACGGTAATTTAATGCGGGACATCACTAGTTTGCACGCGCTTTCCGACAGGTGTTGTGAAGAATTTACTTATAATATATAATTTAATCTAAGATTCAAGATTCAAAGATTCAAAGATTCAAATGTTTATTCAGTAATTAGACCTTAACAGGCACTTTTACACGTCAATACGTATAATCTATGTTACGTGTAAAGTATATTAAAATTTAATTTATTTTTAAAGAAAAGCTACCGATACCAGCGCTTCGTAACGACCACTGCTGAGAAGAAACGCCGAAAGAAACTCATTTTTACAGTATTGGTCGCCTACTCGCCAGAAGGGCTTTGTCATATTATTATTATTGTCTTTTAATTAATAAATACTTATAATATAATACAATGTTGACACATTATAACATGTAATGCTTGCGAACAAGTAAACAAATATAAACTGCATACAAAAAAATAAAAAAATATTAAATAGTCAAAAAAGCGAAGCCCAGTTGACCAGTCCCTCCCGGCAGCACCCGTTCACGAGTTGACGTACGGATCAGCCATCGTTAAACTCAACCATATTAGAGGGAATCCAACGACCCGACCAGCGACGCCACCACCGGATTGGACATTTTAGTGAGCATGAAAAACCCGAACTCGCAGACCTTGTCAAGAGAAAATATTAGTTATATGTTGGTCACCTATTGATCGCAGAGCATTTACATGTTTTTAAAGTAAGCTTATTATGGTAACATAAAATGCAGCTATTTCATGTTTCATGTGTGGCGTGTAATGGAAAATGTTTAGGAAGTATCCAAGCGTTTTTATCTCTTAAATAATTATTGATAGTATAGTACGCATTATTCAATAAAACTTTTTTAACATGTGTTTTAAATTTTGCCATTGGTAGGTTAACGATCGCGTCGGGAAGTTTATTAAATAATGTTATACCTAGACCTAAGAGTGACTTTCTAGTTTTAGCAAGTCGAAATTTATGCGTATGAAGCTGATTTTTGTTGCGCGTATTATAACTGTGAACATCACTATTTTTATTGAAATTATTTAACCTAGACTTAACAAAAAGAAGATTGTCGTAAATAAATTGAGATGTCACAGTAAGAATATTTATAGATTTAAATAACTCTCTTAAGGAATCGCGTGATTTTAGTCCGTAGATCGACCGAATTGCTCTCTTTTGTAGCACAGAGATAGCATGTATGTTAGCCGCTTTACCCCATAAGAGCAAGCCATATGACATTATGCTGTGAAAATAACTAAAGTATACTAGCCTAGCAGTTTTAACGTTAGTACACCGTCTGACCCTCCTCACAGCATATGCTGCCGAACTAAGTTTCTTGGAAGTGGTCTCAATATGTTTATCCCATTTTAAGTTCCAGTCTACAGTTATGCCAAAAAATTTGGTGTTGGGTACCCGTTCTAGAACTTGGCCATTAAGACTCAAAGGTATGTGAGTATTGGGTTTATTCAATAGTGAAAAATTAACGCACTTAGTCTTTTGTGTGTTTAAGGCCAGATTATTAGTCGTGAACCAATCTACCCACCAAATGGGTAGATTGGGTATTTATATTTGCCCACCGCCCATCTTTACATTACTATTGCGTGTTCGATGTACCTTGCGTAATTTTATTCACAGCTTATTTTTACCCGACTGCCGAAGGAGGGAAATGTGTGTTACAAATTGCCTAATTTGTTTGTGAAAGTATGTCGGTAAGTAATTTTGTATGTATGTGGGTTTGTGCGTAAAATATAAAAAGTGACTTAATATACAAGTGTGTATCCAAGTTTGAGAGGTTTTAACCTCCGAAAAAAAAGAGGGGTATTATAAGTTTGACGCTAATGTCTTTCAGTCTATCCGTCTGTCTCTCTGTGTGCCTGTCTGTGATATCTTAGCGCTCGAACAGATGGACCAATTTCAATGCGGCTTTGCGGTGGTTTATTTATTTAACTTTATTACATGAAATTGTAATTGATGGACTTAAGGCCGTAGGCCTTTTCCACCAGTCAACTTACAGGTGGTGCTGACAGGTGGTGCAAAAACTCCAAAATTAAAAACTCAGAGCACTTATATTATAACAAAATACTAACCTACGTGCATATCTACGTTACCACAGAATAATAAATAATATAATAATAGGTAGTTCTTAGCTATGATTGATAAACATCGGTTGGGCCGTTTTGTAGTTTACTTCAGTCAAATATTGGATGTTGCTACGGATATTCATTCTACTATACAGTTCCTCCACCCATCACTAAATGGAACTAATATGAAACTATTGAAAGTCAGGATTTTTTTAATATTCCTGGCAAATAAACTTGTGTTTGTGTGAATTGAGTATATGTACGTATACCTAAACAAGTTTGTATAGGTTCATTGTCAAAAATAAACAGGAAGAACTGCATTTAATAGCTTGGTTTAATGAAACCCATGCTTATAATAAATAACCAAAATTGTGAACAATGTCCCTATTTTTTTAATGCCAATTGATACAGTCAACCATAACAATCAAATTTTTTAAATAAACATATCATTTTGTACAAATCTTACACGAGAAGATTCTCGCGTTCTCAGAAGCAGCACATAAGAACCTACTCGTGCTAAGGTTACAGTAGTGCCGGTCATCATCATTAGGTAGAACAGACACACGGAGAACAAACAATATACACCTTTACCTATAAATCAAACATACTTACTAACATACTTACTAACATAAAAGACACGTGAAAAAAATGATCCTTCTTTTGCAGTTGTTGCACACATAAGTACGTCATTCAAGGAACCTTTGTATAAAACATGTTGGTCACTGACACATACGGAAAAAATAATCAAAGTACTTCTAAGTGAAGCTTTTGTTAGAACCTATAAAATAACAAGATATAAGTTTAAAAAACTAATACCCGACTACGCGAGTCATATATATTATACTCTAAATTTATTGTATTTAACATTCGTTATATACGTTTTTTGCATACAAATTAGTAGCTATGTCACCCGGACAATAATGACGAATCGTTTATATGTATATGTATATTTTGTGAAAATTGAACAAACGATTTGGATGCTACGGGGAAACAGACATACATACACACCCACATACATAGACTGCTAAAATCACTACCCTTCTTCATGGCTTTGCCGTAGTCAGCTAAAAATCCAAAATAATTAGTAACGCGCGCTGCGGCCGGCACGGCGGACAGATACTGTGCCGGTATGCCACGCACACACCCGTCCCCGCGCACCCATGCATGCCCCCACGCTCGCCCTGTCTTCTCGCGCACTTTGAGTTTTGGCGCGGAAATATTTAATTTTTTTCAAATAATAAGATTGCCTGGATGGAGATGACACAAACTACGAATTTTGATTTATCACACTACAATAATGAAAAAGACGAAACTCTAATAACACTAATAATCTTTTGTGTCTTTTACAGAGTATTGAATTAAAAAAATAAAATACAATAAGATATCGTGGATGAAATGTGACACAAAACATTTTGAAACACATATATTAGTGCTCTATGGCGTGTAATACCTATTTATAAAATTCTAATATTCTTAAAGAGCTATTTGAGCGAAATATTAAGTATGCGTGAAATGACACTGATCCTGTGGCCAGATGATGACACAAAAAGCTTTTGTACATCAGACACCACGTAGTTATTGTCATGCAAGTGAAAAATTCATATCTAATTTCCTTTTTATCTCATAATGTTCGAAAAGGCAAATACCTAAATTTCTACCCAAGCAAACATCGAAGATGACACAACGTCATGTTTTAGGTTGGTCAAGGGGTCTAGAAACTATATGCGAAAAATCGAAATATCTAATATTCTTGAAACTTAAAAACCTAGCGCTATCGGACTAGTCTGCGGTAGAAGACGAATGCACTCTACTCCAGTACTGAATTTGTTACAAAAGTAAGGAAGATAATTTGCTTTCAGTGTAGTTTCTATTTACTTTGTTTTATTTTATTTATTAATTTTCAAGGAGCGCCGACATGTAATAATAAACATTCATTAAAAATTTAATGAGATTGGTTAAAGAATAGCTTTTTGCCTCGGTACCGCTCAGTATTTTGTTTGATTTTCTTTTAACTATTAAACATCCCGGTGGTTGACTGGTAGATAAGGCTTCAAGTCCGCCATTACCTTTGTGTTTGTGTTTGTTAAAAGATATTTTACTAAAATCTGTACTGTGAAATATTGAATCTACACTCTATTGTGTAGTTACGACATTCATTAGAAGCACAATTTTTTTATAATTTTATATGTTTACTTCCTATTTCGTACAAATAACAACTTTATTTAACTATTTATTTTATAATTATGTATTACGTTGGGTATGACTGTAACTCTAAATTAATAAAGCTAACTTAACCAGCATAGTTTTCTTTGAAGTTTAGTACTTATACAATTATCACGATATTATTGGATCTGCTTTTAATCGAGTGTTTTAATACACTGGTGTCAGATGTTTCAAGCTGTGTAAAGGCATCTGACGTAGCTTACTAAGGAAGTTTTAGAGTTCTGGGGGGTTACTTCATAAAATAATACGTTAGTCGTACGATAGTCGCGTCCTATTTCTATGTCAAACTAAATCAGACTTTATCATCATACATTAATGCTCAATGTTGCTTGACATTGAAACGCGGATACGCAGTAACGTCCGTCTTGCGTACCGCTTTGGAGTAACCCCCCTGTCTAGCCAGCTACCTCGGAACTCCAAAAATTAAAAACTGAAAAAAAAAAACTGTAATGTCTGTTTTTTTTTTATCTTCAGCGACAATAATAAAAACAATCTCTTACTAAGTACCAAGACTTTGTTCGTATTCTCTAGCTCAGAGCTGATAACTATATGAAATACCCTCAACTTTAGTTCAATCGACTTGGCTTGCTTTGCTCTGCAGCTAGTCTGAGGGAAAATTGAAAAACTAGAATGAGCTAATAATTTATCTTGTCAAGAAGGTCGACTATAAATTATGTCGCAGCTTGACACTAACTTTTAAACTAGATAAGCTTTATTTTTTTTTTTGTATTGTACACAGACAATAGGTATCTGTATACTAATGATATGCATTTTTTTATTAATTCTGTAATTATGACTTAATAATTCGCTACTGGCGACTGTAAATTCAAAGTCACTTTTTTCTATACTTTTTTCTATATAGAGAGGTTTTGTAAGAAATTGCTTAGCGATAAGGCCGCACTTCGCATTTCCTATTTTTTATATAATTATGTCCTGTATTTATTTATTTTGTGCAATAAAGGGTATTGTATTGCATTGTAAATAGTGGTAAAACAAACGCTTGAAATTCACGACATAGCATTTTATCCAAGCTTCTTCTTATGGAGTTTGTCATATTATAACACTGATGTTAGCGTTTCTAAAACCCCATTCCTCAAGGCATCTGACGTAGCTAAGTGGGTAATGGCTGTTAGATGTCATTGTCTAGTGATGCTACAGAGTTATAGGAAAGATGATGTCACTATCTAGTAAAAATAGTCATTTTTACACACTAATGAATAGGGATGTGGACTAAAAGGTTTTTTTGGCTCATTGGATAGATTATTAAAAAGTGTTGTATACGCATTTTTAATTTTCTCTTATTATCTAATAATGACAAAGATATAGTACATTTAATCTTTGTGTGACGTCATGATCACTGACTCTAACAAAAATTTGAAGAATAAAACAGCAGACATGCTTAGGTATACGAGAGTTAGACATTGTAACAAAAATTTGTAGTATAACTTTATTTAAAATTTTTATTACATTATTTTACATTAATGTCTTGTGAATATGGATGCCTAATATCTGAAATAAACATTTAATTTATTTATAAAACCAAATATCTTTTTAGGGATCCGTTTGTGAAAAACGTATCCCTAAAAAGAAAAATGACGTTCACAAGCTCACAATATTTATAAAAGACCTATTCAATGTTACCGCACAGGTCGGGTCAGTCGAGAAAGAAATTGACTCCTACTTTACTTGTATGAGAGCTATCCTCAAAAACTTTTTTTTCAATATCTTAGTTTACCACTTTTTTGGCATAATTAATATACATATCTATACCAAACTATAGCTTTCTAGTACTTATAGTGTCTGAGTAAAACCGCGGTCGGACCGACAGACTGACAGACATACTTACAGACAGACAGACTTGGCGAAACTATAAGGGTTCTTTGTTTACTACAGAAACCTAAAAACGGGTCTTTTAATACATTTTCGGTTAATCTAGTTGACGGACGAATAATATATTTTTTTCCCAATCCACTTCCCTATTACTTATAAAAAATTTATCAAATCTCAAAAAATCGACTGTAGATAACGTGTAAAGAATAAACACTTACATCAAATAAAAATGTCATTCAACATTAACAAATTGTATTTTCTTCAAAAAGAGGGCAACCATTGAATACAGCCAAGCTAGTGTAAGTTATTTATAGCATAGGATCCCGTCGGATACGGATATCTTGACAGATCACTTACGGAAGATGGCCGTCGGTATTGGTACTTCAGTAAGACTGTATGTACCGATCTATACTTATAGGTGCTTAAGTTTCCGTTCATGTCCCGTATTACGTTGCATTACGTATTATTACTAAAGGCTATTTTGATTCTTATCTCTTTAGTCATTATTATCAGTAATAATATCAAAATGGAATAGGTACTTACACTCCTCTATATTAGAGTATTGACACTTTAACTGCTAAAAACTCAAAAGTACTTACAAGGTACGTGAGGCGCAATCCGAAGTCCATATTTTAATGTCAAAACTTCATTAAAAACTTAAATTTTATTCAATGTCTACCTAAGTGCCTCAAGTAATTCTAATTCGTTCACCTTTTTTTGCGTGACAAACTCACAACCTTTCGCAATTTTAATATATTATAGTAAGGAAAGCCCAACATTTTATTTGGTGATCAGTGGTTTACATTTGAGAACTTCTTATGCTTAGGTATACATAAATACATACATATTATCACGTCTTTATCTCTAATGGGGCAGATAGGGCATTTTGGGACTTGCGGCTCTAAGTAGACATGCTTATAATATAATAATAATTCATTTATTTCAGGCAATAGCATTGTACTTACAAATTTGTACAATGCCAGAGGCCCATATTATAAATACCTTATAACTAACATGCATAATATATAATTCCTATCCTAATTTACACGTAGTGTCAGCGACGTGTGACGCACGGTGTCGTCGGGCAGCCGACCTCGGAACTTTCGAAATACGACACCTTGCAGCCAGAAGTCCTCCTTCATGAAGGTTGGCAGATGATGCGTCGGCACTCTCACCACATATGAATTAAAGTTCGCTTTGTGGCGAGACTGCAGCCGCTCAACCCTCAAGGTGAAGTTAGACTTCTTTCAGACGTAGTCCACGACCTCCTCTATCCTCGTAGACCAGTGCAGACGGGACACGTACAGCTGCGTCGATGGTACGGCAGGACGCAGGGGAGAGTCCGAACCTGGCGGCGCGGTTCCGCAGTTGTTGCGGCTCACGGGCTACCTCCTCTTCCTTTCCACCGGGTTTGGCGGTGAGCGCGGGCGCAGCGGCGGCCGCGGCATAGGTCCGCTGCCGCGGCGGCGCACTCGGGCTCGACGTCACCGGGGTGCAGGGGAGCGGGCGACAGGCTGTGTAGCGCGCACAACAACAGGCGGCGACGGCAAACTGCTGACGGAGACATTTTGCGCGCCGCCTCGTCGCGTGTTTACATAAGCAGTCTCTGGTGACCTACTTACCGAATCACCATTTTTTAATGTTAATAATTCGGTACGTAGCTCACTGATGGTAGATTCGGAGACCCCTAACCTACACTGTACTTCGGCCAGGCTGGCTTTCAGGGCGGTGATGTCCTTCAGCAGTCTAGTTACGTTGACGTGGTCGAACGTGACGTGAGGCAGCTTGTCCAGCTGCTTCGCCACGAATGTGGGCACGTCATCCGGGTCTCTGACCTTCAGCAGGTTGATGATGTCCTGCAAACTTCTCTTCCCCTTTTCATCCCTTCTGCGGGATAGCATCCGGTCGGCCATGTCGAGACTCCTGTACAGCAGCTCCTTGCCACTGCAAATCTCCTCTAACTTGAAGTTCGACTTGCAGATCTGCAAGATG
Organism: Acrobasis suavella; assembly: GCA_943193695.1. Taxonomy (NCBI): domain Eukaryota; kingdom Metazoa; phylum Arthropoda; class Insecta; order Lepidoptera; family Pyralidae; genus Acrobasis; species Acrobasis suavella. The sequence continues at coordinate 12,017,737 of OW971948.1, forward strand.
CTGATCTCGTCCATGGTATCGATGGCGTGCTGGATGAACGCCAACAGTTCGTTCGCATGAGTGTTTCGGAACTCATAGCGGTATCGGGCAGCGGCTAAGCCGCGCAATTCGCGAATAAATATTCGTGACAGTGCAATGCGGCCGAGCGCGTATCGCGTATCACTCCTTAGGTTTAGGTAGATTAGGTATGACGATAATAAGTATAAATAATAATACAGTGTAGCCAACAAGCAGCGAGTCACCATCTACTAGGCTAAAATTGTTGTGAGAAATTGTTAGGTAGATGTCCGTATCTCACTCCATAACCCAGTTATCCGGTTTACTAACATCCCATCCACATAGCCCATACCAAGTTAATTCCTGCCTGGCAATAGTTCGGCAGCTGTGGAGGACTATACGTTGGTGCATCTTAATGGAACATTAAAGGATAGACCTCCATAGATCCAGCCATCTTACTTTTTAGATAAAAAAAGGTACTAAAAGGACTCTTTGGCCACATGAACCCCTCAAAGGACCCTCATGGATCCGTGGCTGAAAAGTACTAAGGTAAGGCCACTTCCTATTATCTATGACGAAATGAGCGTTTTAGACAAGTTTCTACATGAGCTATTTGCGTTTGTGATGATCATTCAATATTAACTCCATTTTAATCATTATTTATTACCCAGCTTAATTTTAGGACTGTGAGATATCGTAGTCACTTCACTACCGTTCTGTAAGATATCTCGCACATATATGTAGTCTCTTTTTCTTAGTTTGTCTGTAATGGCACAGCATACGTACTAGTATTCACGTACAGAAGTATTACTTAGAAAAGAAATTCAAAGAAATATCTACTTCATGTGGTTAGCGCTATGGTTTAATTTTGCTCGCGTCAGAACTTCTCACCTCTTCGTTTAGATACCTAGACATCCTGTGCTAGTTTCATTCTTATTACTCTAGGCAAACGATTCATGTAGCTGAATTTCCCCTTCGAAGTGGTCGCCGCGCGCATAGTAATAATGTAGGTATATTTTCGATACCCAAACGGGAGTGACACTGGTAATATATAAATAAGCGTGTCCTTAATAAATTAACTATTGATGTTATACGAGTGATTTAATTTATACATAACAGTGGCGACGAGGATGGGACCTAATCTTTTTGAACTGGAAATTTTATTCGACCTTCATCGACTTCCAACATCTGAATTTAAACTGTAAAACGACCACGTCCCTCCATTTTATGCGTGTTACGTGACAATGGAGGTGTGACGTCATCGTTTCACCGAGATCCGGACCGTAAACGAGTGAAATAAAGATGTTAGTATCGAATAGATGTTACGGCTGTGTGATTCAAACAAATTGCACAATCTATAAGGATGTTGTTTGTAAGAGGGATCTTTTCGATGTAATGATTTGGGACGTTATTTTTCGTTTGTTCATTCTTTATTGATTGATATAATGTAGAGATACAGTTTGACGTCAGTCATTGAGCATACAAGTCTGTTTATAAAGCCACTAAACTAAAATTCATTTTTTTGCTTGAAGCTACTACTATCATGTATGTTTGCATGCATTTATGGTCTCCCTTCTGGGCAAAGACAATCAGTCTGGTTCTCCATTGGTCATTATCTTGACAACTGAGGTACTTTCGATAGATTTCCTGGCTTTGCTGGAGGCAATCAGACTTTTCTTCAGGCCGTCGGGGATTACAAAAATAAAATATTAAGTTAAATTATAACTTTTATCCATCGCATTGCAAAGGCATGTTTTTCCGTGTCTATTAATTGAATAATTTTTCGACGTGTACATTTTACGTTTTACGTGTCGAGGTGATTTCTTTTCACAAACTAAGTTGTTACCACATTTATTTAGCGCAAGGTTTACAATGGTAGTACTGTGTTTAATGATTCCAAACAATTAAATTTACACAAATACATGTAGGCGTCGTGATACCACAGAATAAGTACTAGTACTCACGTACAGAAGTCATACTCAGAAAAGAAATTCGAAGGAATATCTACTTAATGTGGTTAGCGGTATTGTTTAATTTAGCTCGCGTTAGAAATTCTCACCTTTTCGTTTAGATACCTAGACATCCATTGCAAGCCAATTTCATTCTTAATACTCTGGACATCGGAGTCATGTAATTGAAGTGGTGGTGGCCTTCGAAGTGGTCGCCGCGCGCATAGTAATAATGTAGGTATATTTTTGTCCTAACCGAGTAAACGCGAAATGCTATATTTTATGTTGCTCAACAATATAGATTAGATTTGAAAAAATATGGTTTTAATTTTATTACACATTGCATTGCAGATGAAATTATGCCATCTTCTTAGAAGGTCAAAGAAATTATACCAAATAAAAGTAACCCTAATTAAATATTATACTAAAACAAATTCTGCGAAACTTAATGCACGTAAAAGAAATGATACTCCATTTCTTATCCTAAAATTTTATGTCCGAATGTCAAAATCCATAACAAGTTTGCTATAATCTTCAGAATCCATAATGTTCAAATATCCGTAATTTTGATTTACCTAATTATCTTGGATCATAACACTTTGTGCCATAATATTAATTGCTATAATAATTGAATTTTCTAATTTTGGATGCTATAAAGTCACATGTCGTAGGTGTTGTATTCTAAAATGTATGTTAGTCCGGATGTTAGATTATTAGCTTAAAACACTAGGTTAAAATTAGGTATTAGTCACAGAAAGGAATTGCTGTAAAACCGACTCCACGTAGTCTTGTCTGCCCTACCCCTAGAGTGTAATTCCTACCCACGTAGGCGCGGAGGGGCGAGGCGGCTGGCGGGCTGAGGAGCAGGTGGCCTGGAACGAGCCGCCGGAGCTGAGGCTGGCCGGTCAAGCTGGCCAGCAAGCCGAAGCTTCGGTGGCGAGTGAAAGCCATTTGCGACGATTAGCATGCCTGGGCCCGCCGGAGCCGTGACAGAAAGGTTGCTTGTTCCATGCTGCATGCTTGCTCGCATGCTGCATGCTTGCTTGCATGGTGCATGCTTGCTTGCTTGCGTGCTGCATTCTTGCTTGCATGCTGCATGCTTGCTTGCATGCTGCATGCTTGCTTGCAGGATGCAGGATTTTGGTTAAATAATTAAACAATTGCAATCATAATTATTATTTAATAACGTATTTATTGCTGCCCGAAATTACGACACCTGATAATTATGAGGAAAAAGAACAGACATTTTGAATATTATAGAACATAATATTTATAGCAAAAAAAAATTATAGCACGTTGAATTTCGGGATTACAACTTTCGGGTGCGTGATATTATGCGTTATTTTATTAGAGCTATGCATCATTCGGACATATGATTATTATAGAAAATAAATATTATAAGATCTTTAATTATGGATTAAATATTTATGAGACAAAAAAGAGAACCAAAAGAAATTTTAACATGTCAAAATTATGCTATTGTACATTCGGACATATGTATTCAGCCAAACAAATATTTTATTAAACATTTTTTATGCGTTTGTAATGTTCTTTTAAATAAGATTCTGCCAAGTATGTTATGCCAAATAAAATTCGGAGCATCAAGATTCTTCCAGATAGATGGAACCCGGTCTAATCTAACAGAGTGGATTAGCTTGGCTTTGTCCTACTAGGTTATATACGTCTACATAATTAGTCAGGTAAAAACCGGGCAGGCCAAGGAAGTGTTGGAGTGACGACCTAAGACATTCTAAAATGGACGTGAGGTGCACTTGATAGAGAAAAGTGGAAGGAAATGCTTATTGGGATACTTTTGCCCAGCTGTGAGACAATATAGTTTAAAAAAATATCTTAATCGCAAGGTACCTTATATATTAAGGACATATTTATTAATAGCGCACTGGAAAAATAATGGTAGGTGCTCATGCCTCAACAACTTCTACGTATGATGTATGTAACCATTATTTATGAGCTCCTTTGCCCAAATCGACCAAAAGTCATGAAATTGAGAGCAAATATGAGTCAATATTTGCTCTCAATTTCATGACATCACGAAACAAAGGGAATAAAATTAAACTTTTCTGCAGAACAAGAATTCATTTTGTCGTGTACAACGCAATCGGAAAAGTTCCACTACCATCGCCGACCAAGAAATGAAAAAACTTCCGTCGATTTGTCTTCAGGTACAGGCAAAGGGTCCTTTAGTGGATATTTTATAAGTCACCTGTTTTATTCTGATATTAGATATGTATCAGAAAATGCGAGCAAGCTGCGTGTCTCGCTTCAAAACCGCATATTGGTACGTAACTCAGAAATAGGAATCTGGGATTGTGGACGTTGGAGAGAGAGTCGAGAAGCTTAAGGGGCTACCTGAATTTTTTGGGGTCCAGTGTTGCCCCCATTTGAATTAAATCATTTGAAAAGAAACGAAGATATTTTGCCTTGATATAACCCTAGATAACCTTTCTAACTATTTTGTGAACTACTGTGTATATTTTAAGCTGAGAACGTGAAGCTTTTTATAGCATTTTTGTTAAAAGTGGGCGTTTTTCGCAAAAATGCTATAAAAGCTTAACGTTCTTACTTTAAAATATATACAATATTTCATAAAATTGTTAGAAGATTTATCTACGATTATATCAAGGCAAAATTTTAAATAATATCTCCGTTTCTTTTCAAATGATTTAATTCAAATGGGGGCAGCACCGGACCCCGAAAAATTCAGGTTGCCCCTTAAATGGTAGTAGGCTGGACACATGATGCACTAAAAATCGATGGAGCCAGAGAACCAACTGGTGACCAGGAAGGGAACATCGAAACCGGAGAAAACCTAACTCTCGTTGGCCAGACGATGTCACAAAAGTGGCTGGCAAGTTGTGGAGAAAGAATGCAAAGGACAAACAGAGATCCAGAGAAATGGAGAAGCCTTTGTTCAATATTGGACTGTAAGTGGCTGATAATGGTGATGATGGTCAGAAAAAATAAACGGTATTGGCTTTTCCCTTTCATTTCGCTCGGTATGCTGCCTCCTTGCATGACCCTTCTTCGGAGAAGAACAGGCTGAACCGCCGATTACGATATTTTAAATTTTCAACTATTTTACTACTGAATACTTGTATGTATGGGTATGTATGCTATTTGGCGGAAATAGGTACTAAGATGCTATATTAGCATCTTAGTACCTGGAGGGTTACTCCATAAAATAAAACGTCAGTCGTACGAAAGTGACGTCTTGAAAGTGACGTCTTATTTCTATTTCATTCCCGTCTTAATTTTCATACAAACGCTCGTACGTGATTATGGCGTTGTATCTGATCTTTCCTGAAAACTTTTAATCTCACAGGTAACTTGGGCGCTATTTCTAGGTTTCTATCGAAATAAAAAATTGAAACTTAGAAAAACAAAGTCAGTATAAGCCACCAAAAATCAGTTTTTTTTGCACAAATTTTAGCTGAACTTCGACTGTTCATAAAATACTCATAAATTGTAAAAGTAAAAAAAAAAAATATTTCGATACAGACCTCGTACATGTAATGAAATAAAAAATTGAAACTTAGAAAAACAAAGTCAGTATAAGCCACCAAAAATCAGCTTTTTTTGCACAAATTTTAGCTGAACTTCGACTGTTCATAAAATACTCATAAATTGTAAAAGTAAAAAAAAAATATTTCGATACAGACCTCGTACATGTAATGAAAATTTTGAATACAAAACATTTATTTCACATACTTGTAAGGCTTACTGATAAACACGTCTCACCTGGAACAAGTTTTATGAAATTTCCGCACCTAGAGACTTAAGTTTTGTATTTTAATAATTTGATTCTTTTTTTTTTCATTAACCTAATTTGTCCCATTGTTGGGCAAAGGTCTCTCCCATCTTCTTCCACTTATCCCTTTCTTGTGTTAGGCTCGACCATCCTTTTTGAAATTTGATTCTAATTAATAAAAATAAAAATTTGATTAAAAATAGATTTATTTATTCATTGCACATTACTTGTAGAATCTGATAAAAATAAATTTATAAAAGTAAAAAATTGTGTAAGTATACTGGCTAATTATTTTTAAAGTAATTTCTTCTTAGACCTGCGAGACAAAGTTTTTGCAAATAATGGATATTTAGATTATAAATAAAATCTGGAATATTTAAAGTTTCTAAAAAGTCTAAAAAAATCTATTTTATATAGATGATGAAAAATTATATTAAATACAAGTTTATTTGCTATAGGCAAATTAAAAACTACCGATTTTCAAAAACACTATCTAGTGGTGAGTAGCGGGAACCGAAGTCGTATCGGTAGTTCCGCTATACATCACTTAATAGATATCCGCAGCTCCATCTTTTAATTGCTATAGAAAGCCCTGACTTTCATGCGTTAACATCAATAACTTTTAAATGGTTCTTCCAATTTTCATCAAATATGGCTTAGAATCACCGCAAGAAAAACTTGCTTTTACGTAAAAAAACGCATCGAAATCGGTGCATCCATTCGAGCGCTACAATGCAGCAGACAGACGTCATTATACTCAGCAGACAGACGTCATTATACTTATTATTCATTTTTTGTGAAGTGTGACGTCATTTTTTGTCAAGGGTTAAAAACAAAGAGAAGAAAACTGCTATTGTTTTTTGTATGAAAATTTTCAGTTGTACAATCCTCTTAACTAAACCCTTTCTTTTAGGCTTGTGGCGGTTTTAACTCTTAAAAATTATAGCCTTAACGACGACAAAGCACAACATTGTCCTGCTACGCGACTCACAAACCCAACAAGATTAAGAGCTTTCCATTAAAAATCTAATCGTCCATAATGCCTCTTCGTGCCGCAGAACTGAGCCTACAATCCCGAATATGAAAGATAATATAGAGTTAGTTTTGCGTCCGCAATTTCAACTCACGTTTATGCTATACTTCTACCTTGAGGTTATGATACCACCACATTTTCGAATGTGGTATCGAACACGATGTTACAAAAATTTGGCGTCATTTTATATTCTTTTTTACACATTTAACGTAAATGATATAACGTTTCTTTCTATGCTTAAAGAAATATGATGAATGTTATTTTCAGTTGAAAATATGACTCGCACAGATTCTAAAATCAGGACCAGAAGGAAACACTGATTTATCTGATTGAAGGATTGGGCGTGAATATAGCAATGCATCACTATTTTAATTCCTTTTTTCTTCGCACTCACCATAATCATGCGAAAAGTTGTCTTTGGATCTCGGCCCTAGAAACTGTCTACTCCTTAAAGTGGTGTTGTAGTTATGTGTGATTGAAAATCGATACTCAAAAAATAACATTGTATTACTCAACATAAAATTGTATTACTCAACCTTAGAGCGTAATGAGAAATAAATATTTACGTTATGACGACCCAAAATCAAAGAGCTTTGCGAAGAATGACGAGGAGAGATGACCCCAAATTAAATGGGATAAGGCTAGGCACAGAGAGAGAGAGAGAGGGAGAGCGAGATAGAGACAGAGAGAGAGAGAGAGAGAGAGAGAGAGAGAAAGAAAGAGAGGGAGAAAGTCTTCACCTTCTTTCTTTTGTATATCAGTTTTGATATCGTATCGTATATCAGTGATCTAATTCCTTAGGGACAGCAAGAACACACTTTTAGAAGATAATTTGTTCAAACACAGGTAGGAAAACATCTCAGAATTATTTTATAGCTTGTTGAGGCTAACAAATTTATCGTTTGGGATGATATTACCTCGAGGGCCGACGCGTGGCCAAAGCGGAAAATGATGTGTGAAGAATTCACACGGTTAAGGATTGAAATTTCGTAAATTTCTTGTAAAAAATATTTTATATGCCCGTTGATTGACAAATGATAACCAACCAAATTAAGACCTGTTTATCCCAGAAAACTGACACTGTGACACTAGCCTTGCCTATAATTAAAAAAAAAACAGAGAGTTTCCAATGAGTTAATATATAATTCTGAACTTAGCATTCTGAATTCTGATATTTTATGTAAATTGTGTGTTGTGTGTTTGCTGCCAGAGAAGATATATATTTCAAAGACCGGGTAATGAGTGAAAGATATAAGTCCTTTAAGGATACTTTTATTTCAATAATTTTCTTGGTAAGTTTAAGACATTGCATCTCCTAAAACAGTAAAAACGAACAATTAATACTGTAACTACACGTTACAACTACTTAACCTCATATTCATAAAAATTAACAGCCATTTGCTAAACCTATTTTAGTTAAAACATCTTTTGTCCCTTTCCCTCTTTTGAATATTTGACATTGTAAGTACGAGACAAAACATATTTTAACAAAAAGAGGTTTAGCAAACGTCTGGTAATTTTTATAAATAAGGGGATAAGTTTTCATGTTTTTAAGAAAGATATTACAAAAAAAAAACTTAAAATATGCAACGATCAACGGCAAGGAAAAAATAGGTACTAGGTTCGTTGAACACTAAAAACAGTTGTAGACAAACGGTAGTGAAAATTAACTCTAAATATTTGACAATAGTTTAGTTGAATCTGTTGAAAACATTTTTTTTACGTTGGAACAATATGTGAAAATTAAATCAACGAAAGAATTATGCGCGAGTATCTACATTTTATTTAAAACATAATGATTTTAAAAACATATCACAGATAAAGATTTGTTCTACAAAGTCTTGATTTAGACCACTTTGTCACTAATGCTAGCATGTGCCAGAGTAAATCTTCTCACAGGAGCCATGCAAAGATCTACAGTATCCTGTTTGGCATCTTAATCCTATATCAAATGCACTACGCTTGTATTTGTGAAGACTTTTCCTTCTGGAAGTCAAATCATTTACATTGATTCTATGATATGTATAGGTTTTTCTTCCTGCTGTATTAAATTTATTCATATTGTTTTTGATATCTTCTAACATAGGTACCATCATCCCATGTTGATCATTTTCTTTGCTTTGAATTAAATCATTATGATTGTCTTGCTTAGATTTGATTATTTTAAACTTAGGGTTTAAGTTCACATGTCCAAAATATTTTTGATTCTGACCATGAGCTTCCGTTTTGATAACACTATCAACCCCAATGCTAATTTTGGAATGACTTGCTTCATCAAAATTGTTAATATTTATTCTATTAGCTGTTATTTCATTTTGATAATCGACATTTTGTTTACTCATTTGTCTCTTTGATTCCTTAGCAAATATTTTATGTATATTCATGTCTGCCCATTGTTTTCTTTTCAGTCTAGCTGTTTCGTCTTTGTCAACATCTTTATCTTCACTCGGGGCACTATAATTATCGCTCATTTCTTCCGGATTGTATATACCTCTTGTTAACACTTGTTTATTTAAAATAACTCCAACAAATAATAACATTGTAGCTAAGTACTTCATTGTGACCGATTTGTAGATAATTTGAAAACTAACTTAGTGGTGATGGTGACTTGATGTGACTACCGACAACTGACAAAACAACTAGCTTATATGTGATTTGTACCGGCAAATCAGTGACGTTTTCCATGACGTGATTTACTGTCAGGAATGTAGTGTTAGAGACGACAAACATTTTGTGTGCGTTTTGTCTATAAATAAAAACAAATAGTCAGGTACTTCTATAAAAGTGTGAAGATAATTAGGTGATGGTGATAAATGACAATTTATTTATTTATTTCATACAGATAGAAATTTATTTCGTTTCCTCAATTTATAGCTTTGATTTGTGAAGAGAAAAGTCGAGACACTTTTAGTATCTAGTCCTATTCTTGACTGAAGATATAATCATCAGTATATGTGATGCATTTCAATTCCCCATTAAAGTTTAATCGGCTGCTGAAGGTTTTACTTGCATATTAACTTTTTACAATTACGAGAATGATTGTCATTTTTAATTACACAAAATCACTGTGGACAGATCACGTGTACATGCAACAATTTGTATGGGGTGCAACACATTTTCGTATTGTGTACCTATACATTTGTTTGGAGAAAGTTTTTGGCATGATCGACTCAACTACCTCTTAAAATATTAATGTAATCCAGGGGTTAGGTGTCATAGTTCACCCGGTAAAAATAAAGTTCCTGACTGCAAATCCAAAAGATTTATACTGAACACATTACTTAAGATTCAATTCAATGATATTTTGTAAATGAATTAAAAAAAATAATTTCCATACGTCATGTTGGTTTCCAAGAAAGTTTAGATTCGGATTCCGTGACTCAAAAATCCCTGGATACGGCGATCATCTTTAATAAATTGAAAATACTATAAAACTGTAGCCCCAGAATCATAACCCCCCCCCCCCACTAGTAACGGCCGACAAAGAACAATCGTTCTAAAAAACATTCTCGCTCTTGGGCTAGGTATATATTACGCGATGTACAGAAAATGCTAAACAATGGAAAACACTACCTGAAATATTACATCATATTATTATAGGTAAGCGATCAAACAAAATTGGAATTTATATTGTTCCTTTTAAATTATATGATAGAAAATCAACTAGTAGTTGTTCAAGGAAATATATAACGAATGGAAGGGAAGTTACTTTACCTGCTATATAATTATATTATGTAATAAATAACTATATTGCTCTTAGAAACAGCGGGAAAATCAAATTGGGAATACCTTGGATATCACAAAAATTTTAAAATAGGTCGGGTCTCGGGTACCGTATTACGTAACTTAAATATACGTTTTTAGATTTTCCTTATAAACGACGTAAATAAATATGTAATGCTTAATTTAATTATTTAGACTTGTGTACAAGTGTTTATTTTGAAGTCCAGCTATGATTTTATGAAATAATTGCATTGACATTTAGTTAGCTTTTTAACCGCCATCCAAAAAGAAGGAGGTTATCAATTCGTCGAGATCTTTTCATTTTTTATGTTTGTTCACTGATAATTCGAAGACGCGTGGATCGATTTGAAAAATTCTTTTTTTGTTTGTAAGGATGTAAAAGCGTAATCGGTACAACTTGAGAACTACGATGACTTGATGGCAGGGCCGGTAAGGGTAATTAATGAAACAGCTGTAGTTGAAGCAGGTCGAATATTAACTTATAGCGACCACGAAGGTACTAATGAAACCCATTGTATCTGGTTCGATCCATCACCGTCTACAGGCCAGCAGTGGTAACGGAATAATGAATAAAATTTATTTGAATTATGCAGAGTATTTATACTAAAACATAGTACAGTGTTATATTAAATCTACACGTCCAGTTAGTACGTGATGTGCTAAATTTACGAAATAAATTATTTCCTTATTAATTAAATATATATATCCTGGTTCACATCACGTACGACCATAAAGATACTGTCATTATTCTTTATAATATTGGGTTCATTTACTGGTTTTCCATTCCATTCCATTGGAGAGTCGGTAAAATGTTGAGATAGAGGAGCTGGTAAAAGAGCCAAATATAATTGGTGTTACTAAAGCGCTCCGCTTACAATGGCTGGGCATCTGGAAAGAATGAAGGAGGATCGTGGCGTCAAAGCAGCGTATAAGGGAAGGGTATCAGGTCGAACTCCAAGGACTAGTAGGTCAACCCAGATATCGTTGGAGCGATATGGTGCAAGCTGATCTGCGGGAGATGGAAGTTGTCGGCTGGCAAGATATCGACCAGAACAGAAATTGTGGCGCTCTTTCGTATCGGAGGCCGAGATCCACTTCGGGTCGCTGAGCCAGCGGAGTAAGTAAGTCATATACTGGTTTCCATAGGCAGATACACGTCAGTGACATTTAGCTTATCTCGGAAAACACAAGAATATTTAATTAGAATAATAAACTACATTGTCTTGTATTTTTCAAGGGTGTTTATCTAGGGCATACGTAGCTCTATGAATGATGTATGAGGGATGTGTGTCGTCACACTACAACAGACGTACAACTCAGTTCGAACTTTCAAAACCAAACTGAGAGGCATCTTGTTACAGGCACAAATATCGCAGTGGCAGTAGAAATTACTTTTGTATGGTTTTGGCATTGCATGTTCATTGAAGCCCAAGTTGCTAAGAGTACCTTTCTATGTATAATTATATATCATAGATTTAACAGTACTATATTTAATTATTTTTGCTTTCAGTACACACTCATACTATTTACAAACAAACTATATTTGCTCGTGAATCACATACACATGAATATTTTAATATCAAGGTCATTTAGCACAATGGACATTTTCAAAGTTTGGTCTTTTTGCTACATTGGTCGATTTTAAACTATGGTCATTAGAACAATGGTCATTTTCCAACCTTGTCTTTTTGCTACTATGGACAAATTCACACTTTGGTCATTAGACACTTTGGTCAATTTCACACGATGGTCATTAAACTCCGGTACACTTCCGGAAGTACACCACATAAGGCCCATTGAAAACCAGCGTCGCGGTTACATCGTGACCGCGACATATGCTAAATGGGTATTTTTGCCAAAAAACCACACCACTCTATGACAATACTGCACAAATGTTCGAGATGAAGTACTTTTTTATATTAAGTGTTATAGTATTTTTTTTAGACAATAAAGGAAATTCTATTCTATTCTATTTTACAAGGAAATAAGTTGATACAAGATGTAGCTTCTACTCTATTTTTGATTTTGTTTGTAACGGAGTCTTCGAACGCAATTTTCACCCAGTTCAAAACGTTACATTCATTTGAAATTTTACATACCTATCAAATGCCGATGACAATATTGTATTTCAGAACCATTTTTACCTTTTCAGCGGTCTCGTCTACTATCGGATCAGCCTTCAATCTTTTGGAATAATACCGACTGATCTTATAGTTTAAAAAAGCCGTCGTTTGACCTCGCCACGTAATGAGGATGGATGCCGAAGTAGACATTTTATGACGTCGTCAAAATTGTGTTTTTCCTAGGTGTATGTATCTTTCAAACATGGGAATTTTTTAAATATTTTTTCGTTTTTAATATTTTTTTGTTTTCTATTTTTGGAACGAACTTCCTTATCGGACGGTACGGACTTGGCGGATGAGGAAGAAAAGTGTAAGATTTTTCTGTCACTAATTAAAGTAAAAGGTAATTTCACAGGTTTGACCATCTCGTCGATAGCTCAGTTGGGAGAGCGTATGGCAGCAAAGCTAATTTTTTTTATTTAATTTATTATTATTAATAAAAAAGTGTAAGATTTTTCCATCACGTATAATAATTTACCACGAAAGCAACTTCATTCCAACCGAGTGTTCTATGATGCTCACGTTGTTTTTTTATATATTTTTTTATTTGATTGTAGCTAGGCGATCCAACAAATTCTTTCTGTTTTCCGAAACAAAGTATCAACCACTCGCCAGGAATTTTGAGAGAAAACCCGGCTATCCGTTGGGAGTAGCGTGGAGATGTATCATCACATTATGGCAGTCAAATTCGGGCAGCCCGTCCCTGGAGACGCCATGACGGAGAATTCTTTACAGAGCTGCGTTGTTCATGTTTTCTATGTATTTTTTATTTGCTTGACTATAGAGCATAAATTCTCAGGCTTGGCTGAGGCAATTTATTGATGATGATGAGAAGAGACCGGGGCACGTGCTCGAGTTTTGTCCTGTAGATTATATACATACATATTTGGGTTTAGTACCGTTTTTCAACGGTTGTACTAATAATTTGAAGTATCCTCTTGGTTAGCAGAATTTACTTATTTTAACACAATTTATTGCAAATTATCAGTATACAACGCGGAAGGGAATAAATCGAACCACCGGCTATACTGGGTCACTATAGTATAATTAAATTAAAATAACAATCAAAAAACCCTAAAAAAATTTGACATACCCATTCAAATTGCCCGGGTTGCACACTTTTGTATGGAAACGCCGGCTTTTTTTGTGTTTTTAATGTTATTTTAATTTCATTACACTTTTGTGATCTAATACAGCCCGTGAGTTGAATTATTACCAGTATGTCCTTACCACGTTATATATCAGTAGAGTCACGCCCGTTTGATATTGCAGCCTCAAAGCTTTGAGCGTTCTCTGAAAGATTGCTTTACATCACTGTTTAGAATAACCGCTGTTGGTGGTGGAATCTTATATTGTATATTTAACGTATGATCTCATAGATACATAAAGTGCTGGATAAGCTACTTGGTACTCCATTTAATATAGGTTGACTTTGTACCCTAGCTATATGAAAATCTTGGAATCAGAAACACTAATAGAACACAATACCTTATTATCATCACTGGACCGTACTTTTTGTTTGTCTCTATTTATTTATTAATAAACAATCCTCGTATTCATAAAAAATAACAAGCGTTTGCTAAACCTGTTTTAGCTAAAACGCCTTTTGTCCCTTATCCTCTTTTTAATATTCAACATAGTAAAAACGAGACAAAACACATTTTAACTAAAAGAGCTTTGGCAAACGTTGGTTAACGTTTATGAATATTAGGGTAAATATATTAAGTAAATTCTAGACTTGGGTTATGGGATACTAAATCATTGATACTATATTTTTTTATAAAAAATACATGTATAGATAAACATCCAAGATCCAGGTCAGTTTGAAAAAGATTTTCCGTCTTGACCTGACTGGGGATCGAAACCGACCACTAGGCCCACAAAGGTCGTAAAATTTGTCGTATTTTAAATGTATTGCACACTTAAAAAAAAAATATACAAGAGATAAAAATATAAAATGTTTGTAAAATATAAAAATGATGGTATAATGTACATATTATGGCATTCTCTCCAGGTCAAACATTAGACCAAGCGGTAATTTTTTTGTTTACATTTTATATGTAACTATCTTATTGAATTTTAATCACGCCTTTTAGTGTCAGTGTATTTAAATTATTTAACCTATAGACCTGGATATTTTTAACTACTTTTATCCATTTTTTACAGCTGTATTTAGTCCACGTTTTTCAGTAAGACCGTTTGAAGTAAAGCATTAGGAAGAAATATCCGCTCATGTGGAATGTAGAGCGGAATAAAAAGACATGATGTATTAGAATAAAGCCTAGATAAACGTGATTTATGCGAGAGATGGATGCTGACTCATTAGTTAAATTGCTGTTTATTGCATTTTCACTCTTAATAGCTTTGGGTTATGGCTCAAAATGGATTTGTGGTAAATAATAGCCCGATTCACAAACGAAATAGAAAGGTTTTTAGGGTTTTTACCCAAAGGGTAAAAAATGGCACCCTATTATTATGACTCCGCTGCCCAGCTGTCCGTCCGTCTATCCGTCTGTCTGTCTTTCTGCCACCAGGCTGTATCTCATGACATTATTAATACAGCGGGTTACTCACGTAAAGAGTCAGCTACTGGCCGACATGTTTCGACCTCATCCGGAGGTCTTCATCAGGGCGAATGTGACGCGCTCGTGCACAAAGCCGCTCCACGCCACACTGATGTTAGTGGTGGGCGGCGCGGGCGGCGCGGCTCGAACGATCGCTCGATTCGCTCGTAGCGACAGTGGTGGGGATTGCTGGTTTTCTGCGTCGACGACTTCCGCGAATGTACTGGGAGCCTCAATATCATCTTCTTCATCGTCGGCTGCTGGTGATGATGCCCGCGCTTCATATATCCCCTTAAGTTAGCCATTACACGTGTGTTTGTGTATAAAGTTATATAAATAAAATATAGAGATCTAAGTAGTCATAATGTTATATAAGTTCGCCTCGAATTGAAAACTCGCAAACTTAATTATTTTTCTTTATTTCTCTTTATGATATTTTAATTTATTTGAATTGCATTATAAATTTATAATTTTTAATTCTGATTTATTTTTAATTTTATTGTATTTTAATTTTTTATTTGTTGAACTTAATATGTGTTAATCAGTCCGTAGAAATTGACTGAGTTGTCTGAAAATAAACGATTTTTTTAGTGTAGTCAATTAATATAATTTATTTAAATAGCTAAGATTATTTACATATTTAGAAATAAACGATTTTATTTATTATTATCTCGGCAACCCCTTGATCGATTTGGCTCATATCAAAACTTTAAACTTCATCTACACGCCTACAATTTCATGAAACTTTAATCAAGGATTCTCGAGTTAAATATACAAACGCCAGATAGGCCAAGTATACTCTGAGAACTTCGCTTGCTCGTTCAATTCATGTAAAAGGTTATGAATAAATTTTATGAAATCTCTCGATTCATAAAATGATTTAACATTTTCCACAAATAAACAGACCTGTTGATAAATACGCGGCTTCATGTAACGATCCGTCTTATTTACATTTCGTCGAATTTCGCCGAATCCTGCTAAGTTCGAACGAGTTGTCTCACGTCCGTACGTCTCTTGTATTCGCTTTCTTTCACAAAATGTAAAATCTTATTTTGAATCAGCAAGCGAAGCGAGCGAAGGTCTTATTGGACCTAAGGATTCGATAGTCTGGCGGTGTTTGTATGTTTATTCAACGATCGACTGACGTTTATTGATCCTAGCTTTACAAAATTGGTAGGCGAGTTGATACGATAAAAAGTTTTGTACCTAGTTTTACACATGAGCTAAGATGGGCAAGGAGTTCCACTCATACGGGTTGTAAGAGCTTTTAAAATATGAGATGATAGTTCGGGTTGAACTAGGTATTGATTTATTTTAGAGTAGTCATTGACTCATCCAATTTTTACATAAAATAATTTTAACTTGGATTTCCCAAAGGTAGTGGGTGGATCTGGTCCAAGAGTTCTAATAGATCACACACACTTTAAATGAAAGGCCATAATTCAGCCTTTAATCATACCAAGGCATAAGCGACCAAACTTAAACCCTTGCTAGTAACTAGAATTTTACACTAATAAAATTGTTGCGTTAGATATCATATTGTGAGAAAGAAAAAGCTGTTCTGCTTCACAGCTTAGGATGCTCTGACCAAGAACTCATTAAAATGAGGAGAAAATTTCCAAGGAGCAACATCTAAGAGGTGGACGGGTGTGAAACTAGCGGCGAAGTTATGCAGATTGATGACCTTTTCCGAGGGCATTAGAGACGATATTAATTTTGCTTAACAATCGGCTTGTTCGTCACTTGATTACACTAATCAAGACATTTTGTCTGGAAAATAAAATTTCGTGTTCATTTTGGGAATTATGTTGCTGTAAAATGTACACTCGCTATGACCTAGCAGACGTAAAGTGCGAGCGAAGCGTTTTCGTTTCAGCTCAAATCTCGTGAAATATTGTGTTGAGGTTTGATAATTACATGGATATTTTTTCAATTCAGGCTGTAGTTAGAGGGCTTGTTTTTAACAAAGAAAAAGACTGAAAACAACGTGAAACATTATCTTTTCGAATGTAATCTGAAAATACCTATAGGTGTGCAATGTTTTAGATATAATAAGGTATTATGATGACAGTATAGAATGGCCTCCCTCATCGTATTGTTCAGAGCGGTGCACAACTATTTTTTACAGGGTAGGCATTAATCTTAACTAAATTACGAGAACGGCTGTATATCGCTTTAAAATTCATTTCTCGCTAGTATTCTACATTATATTAGGGTGGCACAGGGTATTTCATATTTCATTTTATAAACAATATACACATTCATTGTCATGCACTTTACAATTAGTGTTTTTAATTTACTTTTTAATTTATTATTTATAAAATTGCCTATTTAGGTATTGGGAATCGGATTCAATTTTTAATTAATTTACGAAATACTAATAATAAATTACAATTCAACAATTCAATTCATTTCATCTTTTCAAATTATTCACTGGTATCACATATACTAAATTATTATTTACTAGTAATTGTTACATCATAATTTACATCAAATATAGGTTCATAATTTTAATTAGTAATATCATTACTAATTAAAATTATGTACCTATATATACTATGAAATAAAATGTCTATAAAAACTAAAGTTTGTCCGTCAATATTCCGTCAGATTATAATAACTTTCCTCACAAGGTAGACAAATTCTATCTGTTTCTATTAAATGCACGCTACCGATATTCTTTAAATTCCTTAAAATACTAAAAGGAATAACAGTGTAATTTTTCCCACATAACATAGAATTGCAAATTAGTTAGAAGCGGCATGTTGGGAGTGAAAAATTGCGCAATCTACCGCACCCTATGTAGCTGGTTATTTTGATACTCTGGACAAATCACTTCATTCGTCAGCCACTCGACAGCCGACTCTGATTGGCCATACCATGAAAATTCGAAGCTAACTTTATATTACTACCACAGCAACGTACGCTGAGTGAATACACTTAGTGATGAAATGTTATTATTTCATGTTAAATTTATATATTTTTTTTGTTTTGAAGTTATAATCTGTTGTGGATTTATACTTGAATTACAAATTAAATCCCTGATAAAGGAGTCTCTTAGGCACCCTGCCCTAAGCTGCTGCGGAAGCAGTGATCTGGGGTAATATATATATAAATAAATTTACAGGGGACAAATTACACTGATTGAGCTAGCCCCAAAGTAAGTTCAAGACTTGTGTTATGGTATACTAACTCAACAATATTTACTATATTTTATAACAAATATATATAGAGATAAACATCCAATACCTAGGACAATACGAAAAAGGCCAAAAGTTGCCCTGACCGGGGATCAAACCCGGGATCTCTGTGTGGCAGACTAGCATAGTGACCACTACGCCACGGAGGTCGATTGAATCGTCAAAAAAATTCTATGTAATTTTTGTACATGTTCACAAAATTTCACGAGAATCAGTTGAGAAATGCGACCTGTAAGCGAGAACAGCCGGACAGACAGACAAACTGACAACCGGAAAAAATCATTTTTGGCTAATATCGAAACAGAAACGGTCAATAAAAGAACATTATAAATCGAGGAACAAAAGTAGCAGCAACTAAATACTGTCACTTCGGGTTTCCACACATATTTCTTCGCGAAGTTCCCGCCAAATGCCCTCATAAATCACAATTGTTAGAATATTTTATGAAAATACGACCTTTTAGATATTAGTTTTTAGGCACCCTGGAGTCTCTTAGGCACCCTGCCCTAAGCTGCTGCGGAAGCAGTGATCTGGGGTAATATATATATAAATAAATTTATAGGGGACAAATTACACTGATTGAGCTAGCCCCAAAGTAAGTTCAAGACTTGTGTTATGGTATACTAACTCAACAATATTTACTATATTTTATAACAAATATATATAGAGATAAACATCCAATACCTAGGACAATACGAAAAAGGCCAAAAGTTGCCCTGACCGGGGATCAAACCCGGGATCTCTGTGTGGCAGACTAGCATAGTGACCACTACGCCACGGAGGTCGATTGAATCGTCAAAAAAATTCTATGTAATTTTTGTACATGTTCACAAAATTTCACGAGAATCAGTTGAGAAATGCGACCTGTAAGCGAGAACAGCCGGACAGACAGACAAACAGACAACCGGAAAAAATCATTTTTGGCTAATATCGAAACAGAAACGGTCAATAAAAGAACATTATAAATCGAGGAACAAAAGTAGCAGCAACTAAATACTGTCACTTCGGGTTTCCACACATATTTCTTCGCGAAGTTCCCGCCAAATGCCCTCATAAATCACAATTGTTAGAATATTTTATGAAAATACGACCTTTTAGATATTAGTTTTTGCGACTAGGGTCAAAAGAATTTTCGGACAGATGCGGTAAATCAAGATTTTACTAGAATTATCTCTAAATGAAATATATTAGGTACAGTGGGTCACATAGAAAAGTGTACCACCAACAGAACAATTACGTAGTACCGAAAGTATAGGGGTAGTATACACATTTTGTTAAATTATTACAGGTACATTATTATACAATATTAGCAGCAATAATGAATTTGAATAAAAATCTATCTCTCGTAGTTTTTCTTTTCGTTAGTGATTCGGATTTATTTTTATAATCCGTTTACATAGATAAGACAAATACCAGGCCACTCAAAAAGTATTGCGAAAAAAAGTTTTTATGTATGTAAGACTGGCCAGTTACAATTTATATTGAAAATATAATTATTTGTAAGTAAAAATAGGTAGTTTCCAATTTAAAATTTCTCTCCTAATGTTTTGTGGCCTAATTCAAATTATCGTGTCTCATTGAAAAATGAATCTGAGCCAAGAATATTTTCGCGCTATGATTTCTCACGATTTTAAGTGTCGCCTGAAACCGGATGAATCGTACGATAGGCTTCAAATGGCATTTATGGGTGAAGGCCTTTCCAAAGCAACCGTGTAGGATGAGGAAAGAAGTTGTCGCCCTTTGACGGCTGTTATGGAAGAAAACGTGCAAGCAGTGAAAAATTTTATCTATGACAATAGGCGAGTTACATATCAGGAGATTCAGCACATCCTGCAGATTGGATCAGGAAGCGTTCACGAGATTCTACACGTGCATCTTCGCGTGACAAGGATAGTTTCACGATGAGTGCCGCACAACCTTACAGATGCTCAGAAGGAAGCCCGGGTGCAATGGTGCCGCGATATGATAAGCAAATTTGAAGCAGGCTCGTCTCCGCGTATTTACGACATCATTACAGGTGATGAGTTCTGGATTTATCAATACGATCCAGAAACGAAGCGCTAGTCGACGGTTTTTCAAGACGAATCAATGCCTACCAAAGTGAACCGATTTAGAAGCGGGGGGAAGATTTTGATAGCGAGCTTTTTAAATTTGACTGGCTACTTGGTGTCAATTCCTTTACGAAATCAAAGAAGCATCAACGCCAAATGGTATACTACCAAGTCCTTGCCAGAAGTTTACTCTGTTGTGAGCAACAAGTGACCAAACACAGATCTCTGTGGGCTACTGCTTCACGATGATAATGCGCCCGCCTACACCGCACTCAAAACTTCGGGAAAAAAAGAGGGACTTCCTGGACAGCACGCCGGTCAAACTCCTGGGTCTCCCTCCTTACAACCCTGACTTAGCACCATGTGACTTCTTTTTATTCCCGAAAATAAAAAATTTGGAAGATGCGCTGTCAGCGTTTGAGCAGGCTATAAACGAGGTGCCTGCAGTGGACTGGAAAAAGTGTTTAGAAAATTAG
Source organism: Acrobasis suavella (assembly GCA_943193695.1). Lineage (NCBI taxonomy): Eukaryota > Metazoa > Arthropoda > Insecta > Lepidoptera > Pyralidae > Acrobasis > Acrobasis suavella. The sequence continues at coordinate 12,038,643 of OW971948.1, forward strand.
TTTACACGCATGAAACTTTGTATATAGACTGGTGGAGAGTACTTTGAAAAAGGTTAATAAAAAAATTACCATTAGAACCCTATTTTTCTTTTCGCAAAACTTTCTGAGTGTCCCATGTAAGTAAAAAAAATACTAAATTTTTTATTGTGAGGCTTAAATACTTCATCAAGACAAAAGAACTGTGCAAATGAAATAAAGCCAACCAGCTCCATTATCAGATCAGCTCCATCATCATCATCATCATTTCAGCCGTATAACGTCTACTGCTGGACATAGCCTCTCGCAATGATTTCCAAAATGACCGATCAAGAGCGCTACTGCATCCTGCGCTTTCCAGCGACCTTAGTCAGGTCGTCTGACCTCTTGTACTGGGTGTCCTAAGCTTCGCTTGCCAGTACGCGGTCGCCATTCAAGAACTTTTGATCAGCTCCATGTTATCATATTATTGCATTGTCACGCGATATAAAGATTCAAAGATTCAAATTTTTATTCAGTAATTAGACCTTTTACGTTTCGTGTAAAGTATATTAAAATTTAATTTATTTTTAAAGAAAAGCTACCGATACCAGCTCTTCGTAACGACCAGTGCTGAGAAGAAACGCCGAAAGAAACTAATTTTCACAGTATTGGTCGGCACTCGCCAGAAGGGCTTTGTCATATTATTATACAAATGCATGTAAAAGCTCAATCGGAAACTGGGAAAGGGGTCAAATTGTACTTGCAAAATTTGATTTCAGATAGATAGACAGACAAAGGGACAGATCTTCTCTCTTCTTTACGTATAGATGGGTATATAAAAGGAGCCTCCCCGCGGTGTACCCTGGAAGCAGCTAAACATGGAAACGCAGTGTCTAGGCTTACTAATCCCTTTACATCGATGCTCACCACCAAAACGGGACAGGTGAAACTAAATAAACTAAAAAAAACTCAACATAAAAAACCAACAAGAAACATTATTTTTACCTGAAATACTATTTCATGCATAAAGTTCTTTTGATTTACACCGAGGGAAGAATGAGGGGCGTTGAATTGTAAATAAGAATAGTTGAATAATTTACATAAATATATCTGTGCTTGGGAAAAGCCCCTTTAATATTTTATATCAAAAACGTCGCTTAAGTGTACCGTTTTGTTTCAATTTGCGGGAGAGAATTTACCCTACCAAAAATATAAATGTGATAATGGGAGCTTTTGACAGATTGACATGTGTCACGCGACCGTTTGCGACAGTCGGCGACCGTCGCGCGAGTCCAAGGCTTGAAATATCGGTATTTACGGAACCCGGTACCATTGACCTTGGTGCGGTGCTATTTCGCGTCAGTATCGGTTCTATACCGGTACCATTACCGGTACAAATCTCGACAGAGTGGGAAAGCAGATACCAGTAGGTACAGATAGCAGCAGGTATCTTAATAAGTTACCTTTACTTCTAAGGAGGAGTACCGGTACACATCTAGAAACCTGTTCTAGAAGCCCAGGTATGCGAAATGAAAAGAACCTTTAAATACCAGTACAAAACCTATGCTTTTGATACCAGTGCCAAGCCTTGCACGCAACACGTGTTGGCTTGCTTGCTTTTCGTGTGTAAGTCAACACTTGTGTCAGATTTTCCAAGCTGCCTAAAGGCATCTGACATAGCTTGACGACTGCCGTACAGAAATGACAACCGGGACCAACGGCATATACTGCCTTCCGAAGCACGGCGGAGCTCTAGAAATTCCCTTTTTACACCTTCACACCCAACATCGTGCTACAAGTAAGTAAGTTTTTAGGTCTAACGACCCTAGGCTCTGGATTTAACCTAGTAAGCTTTACGTAGGTACAGTCAGTCAACGATGTATTCGTGATATTTAGACTGAAATTTAGACGATGCGGAGTTCACATTGGTACAGTCAGCCAACGAGATACCTAGCCCGGCCTTTAAATTTTCTCTTAAACTCAAAAAAATAATATCATGAAAAAGTAGATTTAGAAAGACTTCATTAATTTTTTTCTGAGAACATATTATCTTGAGTTTAAGAGAAAATTCAATATATAGGTAGAGAGCCGGGCCAGGTATCTCGTTGGCTGACTGTAACTACTTATTTGAACTCCATATTGTCTAAACTTTCAGCCTAAATATTACGAGTATAATAATAACAACTTTCCCATAGCCAGCCCTTGAATGTTAATAAGTTTACTTTACTATAAGTGAGGGCTATGTTAGTGATAACATATTTGAACTAACAAAGTTTGGGAACTCGGTAAATTGCGGAAGAGGGAACATTCGCAAATTGTTCGAGAACGTTCTAAATTTTCCATGGAAAAATCATGTACCTTACAGCCAGTAGTCTTTTTACTTTGAGAATACTACAAAATACATTTTTTTAGATTCATTATCATCAATTCAGTGCTGGAGGCAGGCTGCTATGGATCGGTCATTTCGGAAATCCTTGGGAGATGCCTATGTCCAGGAGTGGACGTTAGGCGGTTGTTTTTTTTTAGAATAAATGATATTAATTGCATTCATCACTTTTCAAAACATTTAGAAAACATTTAAACTGTTTTGGCTATTTTTCTCCATTTTACAAGGGCTTTATGGCATCCTTGGATGACCAGGATGACCATTCACATCCATTATTATATTTGGAGAATAAAGTTCGGGAAAGCGCACCCCGGGCTCCGAACAGGACATCTGAGCTATTTTGTTATCGATTACATAATAAAATTGTAAATGTCAGATCATTTACTTACTTATAGCTAAGTTTAGTTCCAAAGCGCAAGTGCAGAAGAAGCTGCAAAAAAATAATATTCCTATACGAAAAGCCATACGAAAAGCCCTGCTTATATACTGTCAGTAGAATATGAAAAATTTAATAAGTAACGACTAATAGAAGAAGAGAAACGAGAATGTAGTTTATCTTGAAACTGCAGTTTGAAATTTAATTTAATCCAAAGATAACAAGAACTGCAGACAGGGATAAACACTAAACAGCGCTGGCCTTATACGATAGATTAGCCAAATCCTTAGTAGAGAGCAAAAATCTTGAAATAAATAAAGTTTCAACATACCGACGTGGTGGTAGTGTAAAGTATAGAATGTGTAAACAGGTACTTAGCGACAATGGCAAAGCACTTCATAATTATACATAATATCACGCCTATTTCCCACAGGGGTAGGCAGAGACTATGGATGGACCTCCACTTGCTACGATTCTGACAAACTTCTTTCGCTTCATCTGCACTCATCAATCTCTTCATGCATGCCCTTGCGTTACGGGTACTTCTTACCTCTCCTTTTTAGGGTTCCGTACCCAAAGGGTAAAAATTGGACCCTATTACTAAGACTCCGCTGTCTGTCTGTCTGTCACCAGGCTGTATCTCATGAACCGCAATAGCTAGACAGTTGAAATTTTCACAGATAATGCATTTCTGTTGCCGCTATAACAACAAATACTAAAAACAGAATAAAATAAATATTTAAGGGGGGCTCCCATACAACAAACGTGTTTTTTTATGGATAATGGTAAGGAACCCTTCGCGTGCTAGACCGACTCGCACATGGCCGGTTATTTTAGAACGTCTGCAATCTGGTCGCAGAATGTTCGTCGAGGCCCACCTTTACTTGCTGTTCCTTTCACATTTGTCTTATAAATATTTTAAGCTATTGCATAGCTTTTATCGCGGTGTTTGTGCGCGTGCGACTAGACGTATGCGTGTAGACTAGCTGCTAACTGCTCATAATAAAAATTCCTGAATAACCTACATGTATTATAAGATAATAAAAGTATTTTAAACGATATTAACTTCTCACTTATTCAATAAAAGAAAAAAATCTGTTTTCATATCGATCACCATGCTCAAAAAGTGCAACTTGAATTAAAATCAAAGAAAAAAAACTGCATACATAAAATATAGATAAATAATTATAATTGCATAAGTTGATAAAAAATGCTATGCAATAGCTTTACCGCGGCAGTCCCCGAGTGCCACACGTTTTTTTTGTTGTTGATCTCTTTTCATCCATCCTTTCTACTTCATTATCTCTGCCAAAAATACATATACAATACGACAAGAGATTGGCTCTCAAATTTAGATAGACAGACAAACAGGTAGATCGTATTTTACTTTGATTGCTATGATGAACATATTTAGTAGTTAGTAGATGCGTCTGAAATTATTGAGTATAGGTGCCATCTAGTTTAGTTCTAGTATTATTGGTTTGGGCTACATTTATGCTTGTATTTGTCCAGTACATAGGCTAAACAGGCCTTTTTTACTTTTATTTTCACTTTAAAGTGGGGAGCCCTTCGAACAAGTTGCTTGGTTCTCTGTTTTTCAGCTAGAGAGTATACTTGCCTTGCCTAAGCACGTTCGGCGCTTGCGAATACTGTGCCAATGTGTGATGTGAAATTCTGGGTCAATACAATTTAGATGAAAATTATTGCCATTTACACGAAAAGAAAAAGAAGCCTACTTTTTATTTCCTTGCGTATATTTCGTTTGACTTGTGTCTCTATGGTCAAAAAGTTGAACGAAAAAGTAGTATTAAATAAATATTTAAATATTGCATAGCTCCGACTTTGTAGACTAGTAACGTTAAAGAATTATTTTTCACATCGTTTCCGTTATGAAAAGCGAAACGTCGTAAATTAATGTTTTCAGAGTGCATCTTGGGGGAATTATTTGTATATTTTCTTTATTTTATGTTGGAAGCCAGTTCAGTCACGTAGCGGACTTTGACCCTTCCTTTATTAAGTTACCCCTTAGCTACACATATCGTTTTTCCTTAAACCTTTGAATTAAAAGCTATAAATAAATACATACTTGTACGGATTTATGTTTTTAGGATTCCGTACCTAAAGGGTAAAATGCTGTATCTCATGAACCTTTTTAGCTAGACAGTTAAATTTTTCACAATAAATACTAAAAACAGAATAAAATAAACATTGAAGTGGTACCCCATACATCAAATGTGATTTTTATAGATTACTAGCTGACCCGGCAAACGTTGTTTTGCCATAAAAAAATTTAGGGGTGGACTACCCCTAACATGACTCCCCCTGGGGATGAAAAATAGATGTTGGCCGATTCTCATAGATACCGGATAAGCACAAAAAATTTCATCAAAATCGGTCAAGCCGTTTCGGAGGAGTATGGCAACTAAAACTGTGACACGAGAATTTTATATATTAGATGGTACGGACCCCTTCGTGTGCGAGTCTACTCGCACTTCGAAGGTTATTGTATTTTTATGATAATACTAAAAACGTAGGTACCGCCTTTTTTAATACCATATATTAAATTTCTTAGGTTACTACATTCTCGATCGGTTATGGTCGGTATTAAGTTGAACGAGTCCTATATTATATACTAATAAATATTATATTTAAATATTACGATATACTATTAGGTCCTTACTTATGAAATTGGCATTTTGTATGGGAGGAACAAAATGTGGAATATTTTTTAATTTAATATATTTATTTAATCAAAGTACGAACCATTGTTATCTATACACTTTTGCCATATCATAGGCAGTTCATTGATCCCTTTACTAAAAAAAACCATTCGGACTGTAATCAATAAAATCTTTGAAGGCGGTTTGGACTGCCCCTTCGGAGTTGAAGTTTTTTCCCTTGCAAGAAGTTATTCAAATTTCCAAAAAAAAAGTTAATTATTTAGCAGCTAGCTTATCCATCATGGTTTGCAATTGCTGAGAATAGACGTCTTCCGTAATCGTCTGGCCAGATTTGAGAAAACTGTAATGAACGACACCGGCACTAGTGCACCAAACGCTTACAAGTAATTTTATTGAGTCAATTTTCGCTTGGGGCAGGATTTGGCTTGCGCTTCCGATTATCGTAGAGAATCCACTTTTCATCACAGTTACTGATTCGATTAAGAAACCCTTCATTATTGTACCGGTCAAGTAATATAACGCAGCAGTCGACGTGCGTTTGCCGGTTTGCTTCTAAATTCTTGAGGAACCCTCTTTTCAAGCTTTTTAATCTTCCCAATTTGCTTCAAGTGAATTAAAACAGTTTTAAAACTCACACTGCAGCCTGCAGCTAACTCGGACGTGGTTTGCGATGGATCCGCTTCCACAATAGCCTTCAATTCTTCATTGTTAACTTGGGTCTCCGGCCATCCACGGGGCTGTTTCTGCAGGTCGAAATTTCCAGAACGAAAACGTTGGAACCAAAAACGAACTGTGTTTTCTTTTACGACACGACCGCCATATACAACATTAACCCTTCGAGCCATTTTATTTATTTATTATTAACTAACATATTACAAAATAAATATACCGCAACACTGGTGCCACGGTGGAACTTGTACTCGTAAATAACGCGATATTTCAAGTTTTCCATTTTGTAAACTGAGCGCCGTAAACAGAAAAAACAAATGAATAACGGTTTACGAAACATAAATACACGTGGAAATAGCTATATAAATTTGAACTTGGAATTCCTAACCAAAGAGGAGAAATTTGTGATTTAAGTGGCCAGTACGACAAAACCTCAATTTTATATGTAAGGACCAATATGATATTAAGATAAACTCGTACCTTCTCTTATTAAATTCAAATGTTCTTTTCTTCTCTCCACAATATAAAATTACAAAACATAATGATAACAACGACATCCGAGTATGTACATGGTTATCAAAAGATTATAAGAGACTGGTATCTGAAACGAGCTTGTATCTCAGAACACCAGACCCTCCTCATTTGGAGGAAACAGCTGGCCCGTCCGTAGCTTTATAAAAATATTTTTATTACCGAATAAAGCTTCTCATTCTTTCTTAACATTATATAAAAGAATATGGTATTTCGTACACGGTCTTACAATTTATATTAGTTCGTAGCTTGGTAATTAGGATAAAAAATATGCTAACGGTGAGAGGCCTTAAATCAACGACCTTTCGGAAAACAAAGGACGTGAGCCGCCCCATTCAGAAGAGCGATTTCTGAAACACGGAGTCACCTAAACGAATGGTTTTCCCATACAAAAATCATACGTTTAGGTGACTTCGCGTTTCAGAAATCGCACTTCAGAGCTGAGACGTATAGCTATAGAAACGAAACAGATATGTGCAGCTGAGTAGATATGTGTGTGAAATGTTTATACTTATGTTAGCTATCATAAACATACTGTACCGTCCATTTTTAAATATTCACTTCTCCATCTACCCAAAGGTTTTGAGGAAGAGATTGCTATGCGATAAGTCCGCCTTTGTATCATAATTCTGTCTTCGTTTTTTCTCCTTTTTGTTTTTCCTTTTGTTTATAGTAAAAAAAGAGTATTTATATTGCATTTCATTGCATTGCATTGAATTGCATTAAGTACACAATGTGTACTTACATAGATATTAAATCTACTTTGAAGAGTTTATAGTTGTAAAAAAAGGTCTCAAATGAACGACTTTCGGAACACATAGGGTGTGAGCCGCTCCATTCAGAGCTGAGACGTATAGAAACTGATATGTGCAGCTGAGTGGAGATTTGTGCGAAATGTTTATACTTATATTAGCTGTTATAAAGTACATATAGATATTAAATCTACTTGGAAGAGTTTCTAGCTGTAAAAAAAGGTCTCAAATGAATGACCTTTCGGAACACAAAGGACTTGAGCTGCCCCATTGAGAGCTAAGACGTATAGAAACAGATATGTGCAGCTGAGTGAAGATGTGTGCGAAATACTTACACTCGTGTTAGCTATCATCAAGTTTATTTGGAATTCAAATCTCGTAGAGATCTCAAATGAACGGCCTCTCGGAACACAAAGGACGTGAGCCGTCCCATTCAACGCTAACTGTACAGGAGCACACATGTGCAGCTAAGTAGAGATGTATGCGAAATTGTAACACTAGTGCTAACTATCATAAAGTTTATTTAGGATTAAAATCTCCTTTTAAAGAATTTCGAGTTGTGAGAGGTTTCAAATGAACGAGCTCTTGGAACGTAAAGCACGTGAGTCACCCCATTCAGAGCTAAGGCGTATAGAAACAGATATGTGCAGCTGAGTAGAGTTGTGTGCGAAATGCTTACAATCGCGTTAGCTACCATAAAGTTTATTTTGAATTCAAATCTCTCAGAGATCTCAAATGAACGAGCTCTTGGAACACAAAGGACGTGAGCCGTCCCATTCAGCGCTAAGTCGTACAGAAGCACACATGTGCAGCTAAGTGGAGATATTTTCGGAATTTCAACACATATGTTAGCTATATCAAAGTACATTTAGAATTAAAATCTCCTTTAAAGAGTTTCGAGCTGTGAGAGGTCTCGAATGAACGACCTCTCAAGACACAAAGGGTGTGAGCTGTCCCATTCAGAGCTAGGGCGTATAGAAACATGTGCAGCTAAGTAGAGATGTTTGCGAAATTTCAACACTTGTGTTAGCTATCATAAAGTACATTTAGAATTAAAATCTGCTTTATAGAGTTTCGAGTTGTGAGAGGTCTCAAATGAACGACCTCTCGGAATACAAGGGGCGTGAGCCGCCCCATTAAGCGCTAAGTCATACAGAAACAGTAATGTGGATCTGAGTGGAGACGTGTGCGAAATACTTAATACTCGCATTAAATAATATAAAGTATAGAAAATAAGAAACAAAATTTTGCAACTTTTATTTTGATTTTTGTTACTATCTTCATCTTACACTGACCCACTGCAGGGAAATATGGGCCTGGCGTTCTTCTCTCTCAAACGTTTTCCAGGCTAAAGAGTAACCGAAGTTTATTTTGTTTTATACCCTGAGTATTTTTTATGCCATCATAATGTAAGGTGATGTAAGGAGTACCTATGACCGGAGAACATACATGAAACGGAGTCGGTTAAAGAGTAATGTGTGTTGACGAAGCAAAAGAGGTTTGCAAGGATCGTAGCAAGTGGAAACCCATATCTTCGTATTAATAAAAATTAATATCTGTTTGCTAAACCTATTTTAGTCAAAAAATCTTATGTCTCTTTCCCTCTTTTGAATATTTGACACAGCAAGTACGATACAAAACATATTTTAACTAAAAGAGATTCAAATGTTTGGTGATTTTTATGAAAAAGGGGGTTAGTCTCTGCCTATCCCCATAGAAATAGGCGTGAAACATGTATGTATGTATAATATTTAATAAAATTCAGTTATTATTTAGCACTTTGGCTCCCACTCTGGTTGAGTTCTCAGAATACAAATTCGGAGGTGGTGAGCTCGAATTTTGTTCCTCAATTTTGCATGATAAATCGTTTAGCGGCTTGAATTCATATTTTTCTTGTAGCAAGTATATTTAGGAAATATCTTGAGTAAATCTCGCGCTTCCTAAATCGACTTTGATACTACGCCATTTCATAGAAACACTTCAATTTCTTGGCGGAACTTGTACCTAAAGACATTAAGGGCCCTTCACCAAGGACAGGCAGTTACAGACTCTGAACATTAAAGTCCAGAAGCGGCCTGGACATCTTCAAACCTTTTTTAACGACCGGCACGTTATGACATTATGAACATATTTCTTTTTGTAACTTTTCTTTATGTCTGTACATATGTTGTTTAGGTCTACGTTTATTGAAGGTATATTTTAGTAAAGAAATAAAGCTATTAGTTATAGAATCACTCATGCTTTGATCGAGTTTTGGATAATATGTGATTGGGATATTGTGACTCGAAATCAATGACACCGACAAGAGTTTGGCTCTAAAATGTAGACAGACAGACTCAACATCACTAAACACACACTCTTTCTCTCTCAAATAATAATTACTAGCATAAACTACTTATAATTTCTAAGAAGATTACGGTATTTAGGGTTCCGCTTCCGTAGTAGTAAACATAGGAAACAGAAATGAAAAAGATGAATTCAAAAATAAAAAGGGTTCCTGACCTCATCTTATCTGAAAAGCGTATTCTAATTAGCCCAGATCGTTACGGTCGTGTTTCGCAATTTTTTTTTTCACAAAAACTTCTTTATCTCGTTTTCTCGACCAACTTCAGCGATTATAACAACTTCATTAATTACCGTCCTTCGTAATCTAAAAAAAAATACCAACGCCCTAGAGCATCCCCCGACTTTCAAACTCGAAAATTGTTCAATTAAGTCCTTTTTTTCGTCTTCTCGATTCCTTAATTAAGTAAAAAAAGTCAAACTTTGGTCTTGGAATGTTATTTCGTTATATTCATAAATTTCTGTTCTTGTTTGCAACAACAAAGTAATTTATTTTTGCTAATTAGTGTCTGACTTTTAATTTTTTTATTATGTAGATGCAATTTTTTATACTTCGGTGTGTCGTGTAATAATTATACAGTATTTGTTTATTTAATTGTAAATAAAAAGTTATACAATTTAAAAAAAAATGGAAGTTGGGTATTATACTTAATGATAAATAACGGTATCATAGATTTATGAAGTAACAAAATTTTTGGTCTATGAACGGTATACTCGTATCTAACGATAAGCGATTCTGATAGAGATGATTGACGTTCACAAGCGTTCAGCAAATGTCAAGCCGAACTTCTTAGTCCCAAATAATCCAAGGTACTTACGTATAAAAGAATAGGTATCTAATTGTTTTTTTTTTTTTCATTTCAGGTAATTAAAGCAGGGATAAGCGTTGTAAAAGAAAACAAGCGCCTGCAGAGGTTTGTAATATGTACTTCAGTCGTCTAATAAGACCGCTATTAAAACTTAGTTTTTTAGGGTTCCATATCGTATCTATGTTTCGTTTTAGCTGCCGCACACATAGACACATCCGGATTTCGGATCCGAACTACTCGGACCATAAGTATTTAATGAAAACGTTTTTCCAACCTACTTCTCTGTTCAATGTAAATAAAAATGGAAGTTTTAAATAAAATCATTACTTACATCATGAAAATAATATAGTAGATCAAATGTAATGATTCTAATGAAAATGTTTGTACAACAGTGTTAGGTAATTTTATGAAGGTGCTACCTGAAATGTTCGGGGTCCAGTGCTGCCCCCATTTGAAATTAATTATTTGAAAGGAAACGGAGTTATCATTTACAATTTTGTCTCGAACAAACTCTAGATAACCCTTCAAACTATTTTATGAACTACTGTTTATAGTTAAAAGTGAGAGCATGAAGCTTTTCTACGCACATTTGCAGAAAACGGCCACTTTTCGCTAATGTGCGTAGAAAAGCTAGCTATATTGTTACATTCCGATTTAACAACAAGCTTATTAAACTATGCTCGCATTGACGATAGAGCGGTCGGGAAGGGATCTCTTAAGCTTTGTCAGATGCTAGGTAGCTTGAATTTGGCCCTTTTACACTCACGACAAACAAACAAACACATGAAAAGTCATAGACCTAGATTTTTTTTCTTTTTCTAAAGGTGCCTCTCCAACTAGTAAAGATTGGCAATCAGCTTGGTGAAGCTCAGCAGCGCTCGCTACCCCGGTCCACTCTCGGATGTTTCATAGCCAGGATTTCTTTCTCCTTCCAACCTTTGTTTTCCCTGTGACTTTGCCCATCATTATAAGCTAAAAGGGATCATATCGCTCATGTCGTAGTACATGACCCAGGTAAAAATTTTACGCTTTTTCACCGTTAGCATAAGAGTGCGCTTTTGGCCAATTCTTTGCAGAACTTTCACGTCAGAAACTTTCTGCGTCCAGCTAATGGTCAAAGTCAAAGTCAAAGTCAAAGTCAAAAGTCAAAAATCATTTATTTAATTTTGGATATTTATATCACTTGATAATTGTCATTTCTTTTTTCTTTCGATTTCTTAATACGTGGGGCGCACTATAAGTTTCCGGAATGAATATGAAAAAATACTATTAAAGGTACAAAATTAATTTATTGTTTTTCAAAATAATCTCCCTTGGCGTCTATGCACTTTTTCATTCGATGAAACCAGTTTTGAAAACTTTTGTGCCACTCCTCTGTGGTGACCTCTGAAACGTGTTTTTCATACTCCTCGACAGCCTCTTCTGGTGATGAAAATCGTTGACCGCGTAATTGGTTCTTAATTTTTGGGAACAGAAAAAAGTCACAAGGTGCCAGGTCGGGACTGTATGCAGGATGACTCATGAGTTCTACATTTTTCGCCTTCAAAAAGTCGTTTGTCTGTCTGGCCGTGTGAGAACTAGCATTGTCGTGGTGCAGGATGATACGGCGTTTACGGTTATTTTTACGGAGTTCGTCAATAACTTCCGGCAAACAAATGGTTGTGTACCAGTCACTATTCACTGTACGACGATTCTCTAAAGCAACAGTAGCCACGTGTCCAGTTTTATTAAAAAAAGAAGCAATCATCCGCTTAGATGCACTTTTCACGCGCGCCACTTTGGTTGGTTTCGGCTCATCTTGAAAGACCCATACGCTCGATTGCTGCTTTGTTTTGGGATCGTAGCAATAAATCCATGTTTCGTCACCTGTTACTATGTCCCACACCAAATTTGACGCACCTTCGTTGAATCTGGTAAGCATGGCACTGTACCAAGTGACGCGGTCCGTTTTTTGAGCCTCGGTCAAGTTGTGTGGGATCCACCGCGAGCACAGCTTTCTCACACCCAAATGTTTGTGTAGGATTAATTGTATTTGATTCATGCCTATTTCTAAGGATGCGCGAATTTCATGGTAGGTCACATGCCTGTCTGTTTCAATCATACGGCGCACAGCATCGATGTTTTTGTTGGTCACAGCGGTGGACGGCCGACCATCGCGAGATTCGTCACTGAGATTGATACGACCACGCTTGAATTCTGCAAACCAGCTATAAACAGTTGTCTTGCATGGTGCTTCATTGCCAAAAGCTGTTTCAAGCCGAGCGATGCTCTGTTGAGCTGTCAAATTACACTTAAAATCGTAGAAAATCATACTACGAAAATTTTCCCGAGTTAAATCCATGTTGATGCAGACACACAATTTTTTAAATGGCGCCACAAGGTAAAAACAAAAGACAGTCAGATGAAACAAACTGCATTCTACAGCCAAAGAGTTCTATTTTCAAATGTTGCAATAAATTTTTAAATATTGTTTATGTAAGTGGCCAATTCCGGAAACTTATAGTGCGCCCTATGTAGTTGTTGACGTCAGATCATTTACTTACAACTAAGTTTACTGACGCCTCCAAAGCGTAAGTACAGAAGAAGCGGTAAAAAACTGTACTGCAGCATTTTCTCCAAAAACGTCAAACTTACAATTATACTGATATTAAAATTAGATGTGTGGACTGAAAATGGACAGCATATGTCTATATGTCCACATCTCAAATGCTTCTAAATGCTTTTTGAGGTCCTCCTTGATAGTCCAAGCCTCTCATCCGTACAATACTATGTGCCAGATACAACAATGTAATAAACGAGTTTTTTTTTACTTAGTTCTAAATCTATGCGCAAAGTTATTCAAAAATAAACACACAGAACGAGGGCGGAATCCACACGGAACCTTTCCGGTACAAAGAGGGTAAAATGAAAATTGATTTGAGCGTTCACTTTACTCCACTTCCGATTGTTTGTGGTACCAATATTGCGGGATTGAATAGTTTAAAACTATGGTGTTTTTACTTTGAATCAAAATGTTAATGGAAATACCACACACATACGAAGTACCTATTTGTGTGAAATATTCATCAGATGGGTTAAGGGGATACCTGTATTTTCGGTTCAGTGCTGCCACTATTTGAAATAAATCATTTGATAGGAAACGGAGGCATCATTTAAAATTTTGTCGCAGGCATCATTTAAGCCTAAGAGGGCACTTCCCGCTTTCTATCGTCAACGCGAGCATGGTTTGAAAAGCTTGTTGTTACTTCTAGATGTAACACTAAAGCTAGCTTATCTACGCACATTAACGAAAAGTGGCCGTTTTTCGCAAATGTGCGTAGAAAAGCTTCACGCTCTCACTTTAAACTATAAACAGAGAGTTTATAAAATAGTTTAAAGGGTTATCTAATCTTGATCAAGACAAAATATAAAATGTTATTTCCGTTTCCTTTCAAATAATTTATTTCAAATAGCAGCACTAGACCCCAAAAAACTCATGTAAAATTAATAAAAAATATTTTTCAATCTTTGACAAAAAAGGCAAAGATACAGCTCAATTTACTCGTAAGCTCGCGCTACGTCACTCCTTATACAATTTTACTCAAAAGTCACGTCACAACACTAGTTTCCACTCCGAAATTTTAATGCTTTGATCTTTTTTGTAAAGTCTTTATTGTACATAAACACAGGATAAAAATACAGGTTTGAACTAGAGAACAGTACAAAGGCGGACTTAACCCAGATATATCTTTGTGATTTTTTGCTTTTAAATCGTAAATTAATCTATTTTTAAATATTCACTTCTCCTTCTACCCAAACTGGAATAGATTTGCTAAGTCCGCCTTTGTTTTGTATCATAATTCTTTCTTCTTTTTTTTCTGTTTTTTGATTTTCCTTTTGTTTATGGTGCAATAAAAAGTATTGTATTAAGTGTCTATTTTTTTTAGGATAATCTAAATAGAATACTTTGTTACGCTGGGCAGGGGTTGTGACTTGTTTCGATAGGGTTCGCAATGAGTATGTAAGAGGATCGTTTAAGGTATCAACTATAGGTGAAAAACTTAAAGAAGCAAGGCTTCGATGGTACGGCCATATAATGAGAAGGAACGAAAAATACTGCGTTAAAACTGTACTGAATATTCCATCTCAGCCCCTAGGTAGAGGAAGACCGGTCTCGACATGGTGGTCCACTGTGGAACGTGGCATGAAGGCCTTTAAACTCACATCTACGACAAACCAGGATCGTGTATGCTGGCGCAAGAGTACAAGGAGGCCTGATCTTGAATAAGACTGAGAAGAAGAAGAAGGACTTAATAGAATACTTAATATATTCCAGACATAGACAACAGCCGCGTATTATGTGTAAATAACAAACTCCTCCCAACACAGTGGGTTTATTGCATCGACGGCTGTTTAATTAAGATAGGCCGCAGAATCACTCTAATTGCGAGCCGGCCTTCGCCCCTGAATAATCGTTCGCCAAATTGAGCCCGAATTTCCTCCCCCATTGAACTCTTCAACTTGCCTCATTTTTTGAAGATTCCGGGGGAATTTAAATTCAGTTTAGTGGCATGAAAGCTACTAAAGAGTATTAATGTACACATTGTAACTTTTAATTTAAAATTAAGTTTTTCGTGTGTGTAAGTAGCCAACACTGGTGTCAGATTTTTCAGGCTGTCTAAAGGCATCTGACATAGCTTGACGCCTGCGAAACAATGATGACAGCCGGGACCAACCGCTTCCGTGCCTTCCGAAGCACGGAGGAGCTCGAGACTTTTTTTATGCCACTTGTGGTCACCCATCCAAATGCGGACCACGCCCGATGTCGCCTTACTTGCGAATACGCTACCAGTGCGCACCCCCGCCCGGCCACCGAGCTCCTCAAACTTAAGTAGGCTACTTAAAATTAAGTAGGTAAAAGTCATATAGGTAATACATACAAACATACTATCACATATTTAGCCCTAATGGGACAGTCAGAGCATTTTGGAAATAAGCAGTGAAGGGCCGCAAGCCTCAAGAGCCACTTTTAGCGTGATGGTGAGCGAAAAGGCGGAAAAGGATATCAAAATAGTGATGGGTCAACGTGGAAGGGACATACTCATAATAAATCGAACCACGGGCTATACTCAATCAATTAGTATAATTAAATTAAAATAACAAACAAAAATAAAAAAAGAAATCGTCGTTCCCATACAAATTACCCGTGCAGCTGAACACTTTTGTATGGAAATCCCAAAAATGTTTTCTGTGTTTCGGCTGTTATTTTAATTTCATTATACTATACTGATCTAGTACAGCCCGTGGTTCGATTTATTAGGGATATGTCCCTTACACATTGTATATGTTTGTATGTAAGTTTATGACAATAAAGTATATCTGTATGTTCATGCGTTTGTGATGTAGTTATGTATGTATAATCTTTTAAAATATCTAGTATATAACGGTAGAAGACCTTTTTAATTGAGTAAATATCCTCTAAATTTATCGCAGGTTGACTGGAAGAGGTCCCTATATGGGATAAGTCCGACATTGTATATTTGCTCTTTCGATTTTTTGTACTTTATTTTGTTTTTTGGCACAATCAATTTATTACAAACAAACAAACAAACAGACTATAGTGTATCCGACCTGTTGCACCATTTGACCTGCTGTACTTAGTTGTACTAAATACAAGTTTTTTTGCCTGGCAAATTAAAAAAAAACCTGCGAATTTTAAACGTTCACCCCCCTCAACTTTTAAACCATTGAACCGATTTCCATTAAACATAGCTAAGAACCACTGCCAGGAAACTCCTTTCCTTTTATATAAAGAAACCACATCGAAATCGATCCACCCGTTCGAAAGCTTCGATGCCACATACAGACAGATACAGAACGACGGCAGGCAAAATGTATTGACGGACAATCGTACGGAGATGAAGAGTTCGGTCGGCGAGTCATCGGAAGGACAAATGTTATGTCGTTGAATGATAACCCGGAGAAAGGTATGTCGGACTTTTGTTCCACAATCACAAGTAGCAAACAATTTTCTAGAGCTTGCTTCGGATGGCATGTTATTTATTTATTTAACCTTTATTGTACAGAATATATTTTGTAAAGCACAATAGGCGGACTTAATGCTAAAAGCATTTTCTAACAACTAACCTTTGGGTTGTAAGAGAAATTTATGTATATATATATATAATAATATAAAATTATTATATTATTATATTATTATATAAGGTATTATAAAAATAGATAAATATTTACAATTACTACATAACATGAACTACTGTAAGTGTAGACCTGTACACTACTTACTAGAATAATACATAGATATTACTTAAACTATAAATGCAGCAATTTCACACTTAATTGGACTCAGCAAGCAAATGCCTAAGCAGTGAAGTTTTAAAACTAGCACGACAAGTGGCCAAGTAGTGTGGCAAGGTAGTGTTAAGCCATTGGTCCCGGCTGTCATTGTAAGGCAGTCATCAAGCTATGACAGATGCCTAAAGGCAGCCTGTGAATTCTAACACCAGTCTTGGCCACTTACACACACGAATAATGAACAAACAATACTTAATGTGAGAAATAAAGATTCTATTTCTCAAAAGATAATAGTGTCCACTTCGACATCGGATAAAATGTAACAAACCAATTGGACACGAACCAAGAGAGCCATACACAATTGCTAAAAAGATCTTAAAATAACTAGATAGTCTGGAATTGCTCGATCGTGTAACCTCCATTCCCAGTGGTCGTGCACGAAACTTTTACCGGAAAATAGGTAAAAGTTTACCAGAAAATAGGTAACAGCTGAAACGATACAGGTTTCTACATTAAACAATGTTTAAAAAAACAAGTGCGATTTAAACTAGAGAAGACCTTTGTTGTTGTTTTTTGTTTATTTAGATTTTGTTAAAATTTTTAGCTCTTTGATGATACCTACTGGATATTTTGTATAATGAAGTTTGCAGAATGCATATGAAAATAGAATGCACGATTCTTTTTTTCCAAAATGAACAATCTAGAGCAGCTTTCTTTTACAGAGGCCTATGTCCAACAGTGGGCGTTATGCGGCTGATATGATGATGATGATGACGATTCTCTTTTTGTTTCATAAAATGTCGAAAGTAGAAGTCATTTTTACATTATAATTTTGATTTGGGTTGTGTGGAATTATGGATCTACTAACATTTATTTTTATTTTTGTTTAGGGATAACAAGAAATTACAGAATAAAGTCTTATAAACCTCCTCCGTGGCGTAGTGGTCACCATGCTAGTCCGCTACCCAGAGATCCCGGGTTCGATCCCCAGTCAGGGCAAGTTGGAAAATGGTCTTCTTTTTTAAATGGTCCTGGGTCTTGGATGTTTATCTCTATATTATGTATATGTTATAAAATATAGTATCGTTGAGTTAGTATCCCATAACACAAGTCTCGAACTTACTTGGGGGCAATCAGTGTTATTTGTCCCTATATATTTATTTATTATTTATAAACTATGCAGGCTTATCCAAATACATTTACATAATTCTGTAATCAACCACATTATCCACAGATTAATAAATACTGGTAAACCAGTTGCTACTAGATATAATACATTATCCCGTTTTTAACCGTCTTCCAAAAAGGAGAAAATTATCAATCCGTCGCGATTTTTTTAAATGTATGTTCACCGATTATTCTAAAGGGCTGGACAAATTAACAAAAAAATGTTTGAAAGGGTGTATTTGTCAGATGGTTCTATAGAAATTTTATCAAAATCGGTTGTGTAGTTTTGGTCTGAAGTCGGTTTTAGTTTTGTAAAATTGTAAGTTATTATCCCTAAGGGGTAAGAGCATTTTGCGTCTCAGCAGATGGTGCCAAGGGCCGCAAATTCAAAGGTAGCGTATTGATAGGCAAGAGGATGGGAAAAAAGACTAAAATAGTAATAGGTGGCTAACCGCATCGCCTATTATCGGGTTCGATTCCCGGTCAGGGCAAGTTAGAAAATGGCCTTTTTCAAATTGTCCTGGGTCTTGGATGTTTTTCTATATATGTATTTTTTATACCTAAAATATAGTATCGTTGAGTTAGTATCCCATAACACAAGTCTTGAAATTTGGGATTAGCTCAATCAGTGTAATTTGTCCTCATATATTTATTTTATTAACATGATTCGCATTTATGCCCATTTTCTCATACGTCTTTTAAGATCGGCGCAAAGAGAAGCGGCTGGTACATTCTAAGTTTACCTTATCTCCCAGACCATCGTATTTTCGCCCATTTCCTCGATCGTCCTTTACGATTTGCGCGGAAACAGAAGTTAGAAGGAGCAAGGTTTTCGAATGCAAAACTTCCAAACTAACATGCAAGTGACTAAAGTTATTTTTCAAATAAACTTCCCCAAACATGTAGCTGAGAGTGCGTAAACGTCAGAGCAGACAAGTCCAATATCCGAAACTGCGAAACTTCTGATTCATGCGTTGTTGTGACACGCCCCTCGCGGGATCGTGAGTCACATGCTTATCATATGACAGTGGGACGGTTTATGGGACTGTTGACCCTAAAGGCCTGTGCAGACGAAGGACTTTCTCTAGATTGAGAGACCAAAACGTATTTTGGTCTCCCAATCTACATTATTTTTCTCTAGATTGAGAGACCAAAACGTATTTTGGTCTCCCAATCTACATTCTTTTTAAACTGTATCGTTTAACGCACATGGCTGATTTTTATAAACCTGTTTATTTTAAACCAATTATAAGTATGTTCTAGTGTCGGGCTTAATAGGACTCGTATTCAGAGCTGTAAAATTTTTGTCCTGTATCGGAATAGTAAAAATATGTTATAACATTATTTTGTTAGATAATAAATGTTGTAAAGCGATTAATTTCAGAGTTTTATTTTTAATACGAACTTTATGAATTCAGCTGTTTTATTAAGTTGGTAGTTGTGCTGTTTATTGTTAAGATAGTGTTGATTGAGTAAAACCTTAACCTAAGTGCATCTACTCGTACATAGGCATTAACATGCATAGATCTTAAGAAAAAAATCTATGTATGTCTATGGCTAGGAGTATCTTGTTGGCGAAATAACGGCACATGTGCTATTATAGTAGGAATAGAGTATAGACTTTTCTGAAATCATATTATCTATGTTATTATAATAGTTTTCAAGACCATTTAAAAGACAGATAACACAGTACATAGAAAAATATATTTATGATCTTATGATAGAGCAAGAAAACTGTATGCTAGGCACGTTTGGCTGTGATTTTGGGCGCCATAGCGTCTAATAGACATATATTTATCACGGTAGTGCGCCTCTTCCTTACTTGGCAAATGGACTAGCATAAAAATAAAATGTGTCCCGTAATACCATAAAGGGTAAAAATAGCCGGCTTCATTTGTCTGAGAACGTGGCTGGTGTTTTACTTGGGCCTAGTTGTATACAATGTCCAATATTCGACTAACAGGAACGGGAAGATTTGTATTTTTTTATTTTTTTAAATTTTGAATATCTTAGATGTGAAAGAAAAAAAATATCCATGGACGTACCTACGGCACTGTGAAAGGGGTTTAATTTGTTTAAAATTTGATACATTTCTAAAAAGACAAAGCAACTATTTATCACTAGATGCACCCCGCGGTGTTACCCGCAAAAAAGCCTATATGTTAATCCAGGGTGTCAGCTTCCTGCACACCAAATTTTATCAAAATTGGTCCTGCCGTTTGCGCGTGAAGAAGTAACAAACATACACACACACACACACACACTCACATACTTTCGCCTTTATAATATTAGTGTGATAATCTATAGTTTTTAAATTGAATTGTAGTAAGTTTTCTGACAAAAGAAATACCTTTTTTGTACAAGCTTTTATTGTGAGGCCAAAGTACTTAATAAGAGCTAGTAATGTAATAAGCCACAACTCAACGGAGTTGCATAGTTTTATTACTGAGTTCCATCGACCACCTTCCGTCCCCGTGATCAGACCCATAAGCATCGTCTACTAGCGTTGAATAACTATCGAAAAACAGTCACAATATCGATAGGGCTATCGATAGTATTGAATAACCGATACTATCGATAGTATCGGTTGTCAATAGTTTGTAATACTATTGATATAGGGTAAACTATCGATAGTATCGATACTATTGAATTTAGTTACTATCGACAGTATTAGATACTATCGATAGTTTCGATAGTATCTAAATTCAATAATATCAATACTATCGATAGTTTTGCCTTAAAACAATAGTATTGCAAACTATCGATAGTATCTAAATTCAATAGTATCGATACTATCAATAGTTTTGCCTTAAAACAATAGTATTGCAAACTATTGTCAATCAATGCTATCGTTACTATCTATAGTATTGGTTATTCGATACTATCGATAGTCCTATCGATATTGTGACTGTTTTTCAAGGCCACGATAGTATCGATAGGCTATCGATATTTTATACTATTGCTTGCAACACTATCGTCTACCATAAAATACTTATCAAGACAAACCAAACTAGTCTTACTCAATGAGGTTTGCTGTTATGTAACTGTGTTTCGTTGAATATCTCCCGGTTTTATCATTAGAACAGCTCATTGACTCCATTTTATCGTATTGCCATCCGACTTACACATAAAAAATATCAGCTCGCTAAGTTGAGGATAATTGGTAAGAATTAAGTTTCAAGATTTGACCTAAACAAATATACAAGGTATGTACATTGCAAGCTGAATTAAGCTGGTAAGAAAACAAGACGCCACCGGCTCAAACATTGAGAAAGACATGACAACTACAAAGATTTCGCACAGAATAGAGAAAACTTTGAAGCTTTTTCATGTTTATCTCGGCGTTGAGATTTCAAGCAACGTTCAATTTCGCGGTCATCTGAATGACAAGGCTTAGTTTGCTTCTAAAAACTGGATATCCTCTACAACCTCCAACTGGGTGAGGATGTTGCATTCTTGTGCATTTTTTATAGCATTTATCATGAGGAATGTTGTTCGACTTAATACCTGCTGCAAAATTTCACCGCCACACCACCCGGCTGAAATTAAAATTTCATCTACACCACTTGGAAAGTTGGCAATCAACCACCGTACGTTTAAAAAGAAACTTTTTACCAAGTAAGACCAAACTGTGGAATCAACTTCCTGCAGCCGTGTTCCCGGACCGATTCGACATTGAAACCTTCAAAAAACGAGTCTATATCTTCCTGAAAGGCCGGCAACGCTTCTATTACACCCCTGGTGTTGCAGTTGTCCATGGGCAGCGGTGATCACTTACCATCAGGTGACCCGCTTGTTCGTTTGCCGCCCAATAACATTAAAAAAAGCGAGCTAAGATTCGCGTCGGGTCGCTCTGACTCGACGGAGTACGAATGTACATGTCATTTGCAGCAATAATGTTAACTTATAAGATTTCATGGGCTAGGTAGCTCAAAAATTCACCCGGGGTGTGTTTTCCCGCTTTTTTTCTTCTATAGATATAATATGCAAGTTAATGGTCACCCAAGTATGCCAAAAACTTAAAGAAGTGGTGAACAAAGAGCCGAAATAGTCTCCGACTCTTTGGAGTTGCGTTTGTGCGAAAAGTATACAATCGGCCGTTTCTCTTCTTGGGAATTTAGTTGTAGCACGAGAAATTTGTGCCTAGTCCTTTAATCGGCTCTTACGACATCCATAGGAAGAGATGGGTCGTCTTGTTCTACGCCAGTTGCTGCAGGGCAAACATTCAACTTATAGAGTACAGTGTTGGTATCAATCGATTAATTTCTTTAACCAATTGATGAATCGATTTAAGTTTTAATTTATTAAATCAATCACGATTAAATCTAATCTAACAAAATTGAAATCGTTAATCGGTAATTTTTAATCACGATTAACTTGTAGCGGGAGCGAGGTGATATGCTCGACCGCCACAAAGGGAAGATCTTCCCGCCAGGCATGTTGTTGCGCCTGGGGAACCGCGGCTCCGACGGTGTATCGTCGGAAGTTGTATATATGCAGCGAATAGGGCGAACTCTGAGATCGAGATGTAGGATACTCTGCTGGCGCCATCTCATATGCTTCTTGTGGACTATATTGTCTGTTGTCTCTTGATTGTAGTTCCTCATAGTGGCCGTAGAGGTCGCCACAAACTTATTAATCGTAATCGGATTAATGTTTTGCCAACACTGGTAGAGTAACAATTCAGTAGATGCAAAGGTCAACAACTAAGTCTGAAATACTGGTGCTACTGGTTGTTTTAACCCCCGGCAAAAAGAACGGTGTTGTAAGTTTGACGCTAAAGTTGGTCTGCCTGTCTGTGGTATCGTAGCTCTCAAACAGATGAACCGATTTCGAAGCGTTTTATTTTATGCGATGATTTTAGCCATGTTTGTTAATTAGCAAGCGCTACGGATATGAATTGAAATATGTAGTTCCGCTGCTCATCACTAGATGGCGTTCTTGAAAATCGGGAGGTTTTAATTTGCCTGGTAAATCAACTGGTTTAACCTGTGTTATGGGCGGTCCCAGTTTTTTAGTTCCAGTTTTCTCCACAATATGAGGAGGCCCACTAACTTATTTGTTAACAATATTATTAAAAGTAACGTGAGATGACGTAACTTAATATTTAAAAACTAAATTTTGAATCTTTGGTATTACTCACGAATTGAAATAAATAGACATCCGAATTTTAATCGTGATGGTGGAGGGAATTTACCTGCCGCGTGGAGACCTATTCTTCAAGCTCTTAAAAGCTCTGGTAGTGAGACCATAAAAGGCTGTGATACAGTCAGCTCGGTACACACACGCGCCTTGAGTATACCCGAGGCTGAAGACGACGATGACAGGATGATTTCTATAGCTACAAGAGTATCACCAACAACTACGGACACACCACCATTAGTCATCGTTTCCAATAGAGCAGCGCGGGCGGCAGCGCTGGCGGCCATACGCGAGGCAATGCTCAGTGCGTTGAAAACAGCAAACGGTCTCGTCGCCGTCCCACTTAACAACACTCGCCCTGATGATGATCGTCTAAACCGATCGAAACTAGTCAGCATTTTCCGACTACACTACGTGAATAATACCGTTTTTAAATATTTAGTTATTTGTTAACCTTAAACTTTAATATCAGCGATGAAAAAATTGTCTGTTGACTGTGCTTTTACCTACAGCGATCGAACCCAGTACAAAGCGAGTCACGAGTGGATAAACAAATCTGTAATAGCCAGCCATTTTATATGGAAAACAAACAATTTGGGGGAGTTTAGATTGTTTATGTTTTAACAATTGATTTGATAGCAAAACAAACTAATCATAACAAATACAAGGGCTAATTTTCTTTACATCATTTATTCATAAAGTTGAGGATGCTGGACTGGAAGAAAAGAAAAAACTTAGAATGCACTTATCTTCCCCTATTGTAGAAGCCAATAGAGGAAATGGGCAAAAATGAATTTTTCGGGTGCGGCCGTTAAGCCCACAGACCGTGAAGCACCCGGCCGGGAAGCACCCAAATTTTAAAATTTGTTTGTCCGCGAAGCCCATGGTCGCGAAGCCCCCGTTTTATTATTATCTTGCACAAATTTCAAGTGAGTACTGTTCAGAGCAGAAGCGTTAAAATTAAGTATTATTTATACGCGGGTTTTCGTTTGGTTATATAATTATTTTCTATCCGGATGAGGTCGAAACATGTCAGCCAGTAGCTGACTCTTTACGTGAGTAACCCGTGCTGTATTAATAGTGTCCGAGTCTCACGTAAGTTTTAATAAAAAAAAAGTTTATGTTGCTAATAAAATAATTCTTAACACTAAGTCATAATAAGATCATGCATGATAAACAAATTATTTACTGTAATCACGACACGTTTATACAAAATTAAATTATTTGATTCAATAACACTTTTATTGTCAATAGTACTTGCTCAAATTTTCGTTAAAAAAATTATATTTTACAATCGGGGGCTTGGCGACCGTGGGCTTCGCGGAAAAACAAAATTTAAAAATCGGGTGCTTCCCGGCTGGGTGCTTCACGGATTGTGGGCTTAATGGCCGGACCCAATTTTTCGAGGTCCAGTCCTGCCCCCATTTGAAATATATCATTTGAAAAGAAACGGAGATATTATTTAAAATTTAGCTTTGATATAACCCTAGACATAGAAAACCCTTCAAAATATTTTATGAACTACTGTTTATATTTTAAAGTAAAAAAGTGTACTTTTACATTTGTAATAAAGTTAAATAAATAAATAAAAAATATTCTAAAAGGGGCCTTTGAAAAACATTTGGGGTAAAGATGTGGTAGGAAGGATATCTTGTTTGTAATATTAGAAGGATATTGTGTGATTTTTCCAGTGCCAGTAGACCTGTGTCCTACTCACCGTCGAAAGTCAAACATCGATGTACTGTATCCAAAAAGTATATAAAGACGATTTACGTAAACTAAAAAGTATGTTATAACGAATTACTCAATATCGTATAGCCTCTTCAAATCACATAGGTTAGGCAGCGGACCCCTGACTATGAAGCGTTACCGCTGAAAATGCCAGCAGGTATACGCTCCGACGATGACGATGATGATAGTGTGAATTTTCCTCAAAAAGTCTCAAGTGTATAATCAAATACATTAATCTTTAATTTTCCGATCGATAGCTCCAAAATGCCAGTTAGGATCGAGTTCCGGACTCGACGAAGAGCGATGAGACGCAGCGAGACCGGTGTCACATACCCATGTCCTCCAAAATGTCAGCTAAGTGCGACCCAATAATCTACAAGTTTGAAATGTACAAATGACGTTCACTGAGAGAAGAAATATTGATTTTCAATTGTATAACCCTTTACCTGTCCCTATAAATAAAACTATAGATAAACAATTGACCTGGGAGGAATTCCTCCCAGTAACAGGTAAGGGGTTACCAGCTCTTTCCGCGCAAATCGTAAAAGCCGAGCGAAGGAATGGGGGAAAATGCGTTGCGGCTAGCAACCACATTTAGATTCTGAATTCTTTCTTTACTTGTTCGATTAAATACCTGCTGCAAAATTTCACCGCCTGAAATTAAATTTTTATTCATACCACTTGGATAGTTGGCAATCAACCACCGTACGTTTGAAAAGGAACTTTTTACCACGTACGACCGAACTGTGGACATTGAAACCTTCAAAAAACGAGTCTATATCTTCCTGAAAGGCCGGCAATGCTTCTGTTACACCCCTGGTGTTGCAGTTGTCCATGGGCAGCGGTGATCACTTACCATCAGGCCCTGGGGGTCTGCTTAGAGCCGCAAAACTAAAACTGCTCTGTCTGCCCTCTTGGGCATAAAGACGTGATAGACGAAATGGTATTAGTCCAAATATGATCTGGTTCATAAGTTATGTAGGTAACATCAGTGGCGTGCACTCCATACAGACAGGCAATTTGTCTACCCTGCGCCACCCTAATAATGACGGCAAAGTGAGAAATCTACCTATTTTCTTCGATATGGAGCCGTTTTTGTAATTTAGGTAATCATACCTAATTTACAAGAACGGCTCCATATTTTATAGGGTAGGCACTGATCACAGAGCCTTCCCTATAAAAAAAGCAATGCACATCCCTGGGTAACATGCTAAAGCTTTGAACACTTACTGGGCTATCAAGCTCCGTTAAAACAGCTTTCAAACACGTACATTCTCTTCAGAATGTGCTCGATTAAAAAAGTAGAAACAATGTAAATACCGCTTGAATTCCAAGGAAAATGGAGTGCAAGGTGTCAGCACTTTCAACTACCGGTGAATGGTGAAAACTTTCCTTCGTGAGGATTTACACTTCGTGGTTGAGATTTTGCACAAGAAACAGTGAGATACAAAATAACATTATTTCACAAGGAGAAAATAATTCATTTATGTACATATAAAATGTACATGAATAAATTATTTTCTCTTTCTCTCTCTTAAATTATAATATATGATATTCATTTTGATATCATACTTTATTTAACAAAAGATTTTACCTTATTTTAAGTGTTTAATTGCCATTTATTTTTCTATCAGGGAATAGAAAAATACTTGTCATTTTTCTATTGTATATTCTGTTATATATTGCCTCTGTGGTCAAGTGGTCAAGGCGTTCTTCGCCTTGTGATCATGGGTTTGAATCCCACTGGGAAGCATACTTTGTGAAAAGTTGTTTTCAGTCTAGAGTTTGCTTCATTTTTTTCTTTGAGTGTTGTTAAAAAAATTGAATACTTTATTCACCTTTTAAAATTCCGGTAAATATAATAAAAATTAACTTATGCAGACGAGTACATAAGTATTTTTTTGTACAAGTACATAGTAAATACCAATACTATCACTTGCAACTGCCGGTAAATGTAAATAGGTTTCCTATGTGAGAAACGACCAGAGGATTCCAGAGTCTGCTACTCAATTCCGACAGACAAAATCTCGATGAACGCTATACCGATATTTCATGCTTGCTAGTAACTTTTCATGTATTAGACCGACAGAAGACGAAATCGAACTAGTTAATCCCGACTATCAGTTTGACCGATACAGCATTAAATCGAAAAACCATAGATCGATTGGTAAAACCTGCACGAAACGGAGTTTTGTTTTTAAACATGTATTGCTGTTCATCTTTTCGAGGCTACTTCAAAGAACTTTGAGTAAGATTATAATTTCATTATTCCATACAAAATTTAATAAAATATATCTAATTCTAGATAAGTAACCTTCTCAGTAAGCCTACCTTACCATACCTTATTTATAAATCGGCTTTAGTTTTACAAAAGTTGCAACAAGATATTAAAATAAACGTACTTTTGGTAAACCTTTGATAAAATATTTCAAATAAGTTATACGCCTATTCGATATTCCATTAAGTAAATCCCACAAACATGTCTATTTGAATATGAATGAATGGAATTACGTATTTCGAAATATTCTCTTTGGCCTTCCCTTGTCCCCATTAAATATAATAGCAGCTTTTGATAGACTATGTAATTTGTTAGAATAGTGTCTTAGAACATAATATATTTAGAAGTATAACATACCTATATTAGGACAAAAGTTGGAATAGGTTTTCTCTCGTGTTTTATTTACAGACTAAAATTTATAAAATACTTAACGTTTGTTTAATATTTTCTTATTTTGTACTATAGTCTAGATTCCGGGCTGCTTTATAATTGTGCTAGCTGATGTCCGCGGGTTTGCTCACGTGGTTTAATTTTTGACAATCTCATGTGATCGTCACATTTTAACCCAACAAAAAGTATCCTATGTGTTAATGCTGATAATAAGATATCTACATGCCAAATTTAGTTAAAATTCGTTCAACCATTTTAGCGTTAAAGTGGGACAAACATTGATACTTCCGCAGCCATAAATATAAATATATATACGGCACAGACTGAGCTAGTCACAAAGTAAGCTTAAGCTTGTGTTATGGGATACTAACCCAATGATATTATATTTTATGATAAATACATATATAGACAAACACTCAAGACCCAGTACAATTTGAAAAAGGCTATTTTCCAACTTGACCTGGCTGGGGATCGAACCCATGCCGATTGGCAAACTAGCGTGTTGACCATTACGCCACAGAGGTCGTCAAAGCCAATATATCATCATACAAACTTTTGCATTTATAATATTACTAGCTGTGCCCAGAAGGCTCGTATAAGCCGTTGGTCCCGGCTGTCATCATTGTATGGCAGTCATCAAGCTATGTCAGATGCCTTTAGGCAACTTGAAAAATCTGACACTAGTGTTGGCCACTTACACACACGAAAAGCAAAGCAACTAGCCGTACCCGCGGGCTCTGCTCCTCTTGAAACTTTTGGGATAAAATTTGTCCTTCCTCGTATATCAAACTATAGTCATACTAAATTTCATCTTTATCGGTTCAGTGATTGAAGCACGAAGAGGTGATAGACATAAAGAGTTAATTTTGCATTTATAATATTAGTATGGACACAGAATAAGTACTAGTACTCACGTACAGAAGTCTTACTTAGAAAAGAAATTCAAAGGAATATCTACTTAATGTGGTCAGCGCTATGGTTTAATTTAGCTTGCGTCAAAACTTCTCACCTCCTCGTTTAGATACCTAGACATCCATTACAAGCAATTTCATTCATATCACTCTGGATAAACGGTTCATGTAACTGAAATTTCCCCTTCTAAGTGGTCGCCGTAGGTATATTTTCGATGACTAAACGGGGCAAGCTACAGTACGACAGGAATGGCGACTAATTGTGAAGCTTGCCACCACCCTGTCATGTCGACCACGACCACTCTGCCCATAGTGTGACGACAGAAAAGAAGAAGAAACGGGGAGTGTCACAGGTCTGGTATGGATAGTATAAATATGGATATTAATAGTATATCTACCGACATGACATGAAATAACATAGATTCGTCTAATCTCAGACCCCCGGCCCCTGTTAAAGACAGCAGCTGCTCCGATAGTAATATCTGGGAACTTGTGAATTGTAATACAGTACGCGAAGTTTTGATTTATTGCGATCAGCAGATGCGGAGGAGCGAATCAGTCGCGGGACGAATGGGAATAGTTTTCCCTCATTGTTTTAACACTATCGCATTTTCATATTATTTGTTAAGTTTCTTTTTCTTAGTAAGCCGATACAGCGATTGCGGATAGTATTTTATTGTTGATGTGTAGTGATCGGATAATCGGGCGCTTATTTACCTAAACTTCGCGCGACACATAACACAGCGTTGATACAAACACCAATTTGCGAGGCAAGTATGATTAGGGCGACAAATTTTATCCTTCAAATTTGTCGCATTTTGCGTAATTTACCGCAACAAACATAGACACAATTGAGCGACAAAATAACTTTCATTCATAAAACGAATTTTATCTCATGCCTAACTCCCGTGCGAGCATGGTTTTGACAGGTCAAAGTAGACATATCGACGGTTGGCAACGTGAAATCATGTAAATTTGTCGCCGATTTGCTAGACCCACATGAGGCTCAATTATACCATTTTTAATCGTATTTTTAACAGTTGTTCCATTGAACTAATATTAAATGTATATTAACATATTTAAATGTAGGCAGACATCTTTAAACAATGTATTATAGAAGTTTACAAACTTAAAAATATATTTAATTACGAAACTACAGCGCCATCTTTTGATGAATCCTACAACCACTCCGGCGGCGGTGAATGCATACGTACTCGGCGGTAGTATTTTCCTTTATGTTGGTTGTACGACATGAGTTGAAACGTTCCGTTGCACATTCATTTTTATAACATTTCATTCTAAGAATTTTAAATTCTCTTTGGTTGCAATATTTTTCTAGGAATTATTACATACTTATATCATTCTTCTATTTATGGTGATTGTTTTACAAAACGCGTGTTTTAATTTAAAATGATTATAGTTTCTTAGCAGACATTAGAAACACTGTTTAAAACCTGCCTGCGTGTGACGACTCATTTTACTACGTGTCCATTCATGAATTTTATCTTGTCGCTACAGAGGAAAGATACGTAAAGACCTCTCAGATAAAACATCATACTAAGGCCGCTGATAAAAATAACTATGTCTCGCAGCATATTTCTAGCGATTTACATTAACTACATGTAGCTTTAAACAAGTCGTGCACGGGCTAGTAGTGGATCACACAGCTACATGTACTTAATGTAAATCGTTAGAATGATGCTGCGAAACATAATTATTTTTATCAGGTTGGTGGTTGTATCAACGCTGTATTATGTGCCGCGTGAAGTTTAGGCGATTTCCGATCACTGTTGATGTGGCTAGCAACCTATTTATCTGATTATTTTTTCCTAACCTCCTCGTTCACTAACATTCTAAAAAGGGGCCTTTGAGTCTTGCGGCCCTGGGCTCTGCTAAGTTAGACCCGAAATGCACTGTCCATCCCGTTAGGTATAAAGTTGTGATAGTGTATACTCTAAAGTTTACAAACATATATACTCTCTTGTTTTAATAATAAAAGACCTTTCCCTTTTTCTTGCAATGGATCTTTCTCCAGCCGAAACCTATTCAAGGCTACACCTTTCATAGGTATATTCAGGAATGGGTTTGGGCGGGAGCGCCACTACTAACGTTAACTTCTCCAAAGGGCCTCTACTACGTGTTGGATCTATATCCCCACGCAAGCCTTTCAAAGAACCGGGGTAAAAAGACCCGTGAAACTAAAGGAGATATATAATAATAATAAGAAAATGCAGAAAGCAGTGATAGAAAATACTTGTCGTGTAGAACGCAACTTCCTCCCCACTGAATCATAAACTCTATCTTAAGTCTCCATTGTACTTTCATATTTTTCCAAATTGCTTATGTTTGGCCACAAGCCCGCATATGCAAAAAGCTACCTCAAAATACCTGTTTAGAGAGAAAATAAAAATAAATAGTAATAAAATCATTTATTGCCAGAAAAAGAGGTACAGAGCAAACTAAATTAAGACCTCATTCTACTTTTTTGAATCATTTTTTTGTTTTTGCCTTACCATATTTGATTTGGCTTTATTTTACAACCAGCCGCCTGCCTGACGTCAACCCTCCTTGGGAATGCTATTGTACCTCTAACGACATCCACAGGAAGAGATGGAATGGTCCTATTCTAACCCGGAACCACGCGGCACAAACACACATACTATCTCTTCTTTATCCCTAACATCTTGCGGTTCTAAGCAGACAGACGGCCACAAGACTCAAAAGCCAATTTTAGTGTGATGATGGTGAGCGAGAAGGTGGAAAAAGGAATCAAAATAGTCATGGGTTGCTAGTGCACAAATATGTAAAAAATATACTGTACACTTTCTATCGCTGATATCTAAGGGCTACGAATTGTTCACAAAACTAAATGAACAAATCATTTCACACCAGTTTGTGAGCAACCGAGGATTCCAGTGGAAAGTTCTGGAATTGTTTTAGTTTTCACTCCAGATAAAAGGATCGATGGGACCGAAGAGCACAATAAAAGAAAGATACGTTAGTTACTCGTGTCTCGGTCACCTTTACTTGTGAAAACTAGAAACCGCGTGGACGATGCCTTATTCTAGTATTATTGAAGTGTTTTGTATTTTACTTACAATGAAATAATATGTTATTTCTTCGAGTATTTATGAATGCATATTAACTTTTCTCCTTATATAAATAACAGTGCTGCATAAGGCCCATTTGCTCGTATTTCTTACTGCTAATACACTTACCTAATGATATAATGGTATGCGCAGTAAGTGACTTTGAAAAAAGGGATTTTTTGATCCTTAAAACAAAAAGATGTTAAAAAAATCACACAGTCAGTTCTTTGACAGATTGATACAAATAAACTTATTGTAGGTTCTACCTCCGTGTTTTGATTGCCTTGATAATGCAGTTACTATTAGACCTGTTTTTAGAGTACCGTGCCCCAAAAGGAAAAAAAGAACGGAATCCTTATAGGATCATTGACATTGATTTTTCTTGTGATCTATTGTTCCGTATCATAATATTTTTAACTAAACTTTAGAGTAGAGGATCTCGGTGGTCTGGCGGGAGCGCGCGTTACTAGCGCTTTCGCAGGTAAAGCGACACCGGGCGTGGTCCGCACTTGGATGAGTGACCACAAGTGGCATAAAGATTACTCGAGCTCCTCCGTGCTTCGGAAGGTACGTATAAGCTATTGCGGTCTCGAATGTCATCATTAATTGGCAGTCGTCAAGCTTTGTTAGAAGTCTTAATGCAGCTTTAAAAATCTGGCACCAGTGTTGGCCACTTACACACACGAAAATAAAAATTAAATGCCTAAGATTTTAATTAAGTAGAAATGCATAAGTGATTACTATCTTTTATTTTGACTATAGTGCGTTTGTTTAGGTATTTAAAAGAATCTAAACAATCTTGGAATGTCTTTTTATTGCAATATACACTTTATAAATCAAAACCTTCGCAAATTACAAATTACTTATTTTATAAATTATAAATTACAAAGGTATTGATTTATAAAGTGTATATTTCAATAAAAAGATATGTCAAGATTGTTTATATTCTTTTAAATACCTAAACAAATGGACTATAGTTACTGCATATCTTCGCTTTATCCACACGAAACTCCGTGTTTGTTTTCCAACTACATTGAAATGTTTCAATTTCTTTAGCAAACTCAGTCACGTTTTCATTTATCTTATACACACCGCATCTCCACTGTATTGCTGTGCTTGTTCTAGAAAATTCTTGTATCATTCATATCTAAAATTAAAGAGAAGAAGAGAGGCCTATTCTCAGAAGAGGGCAGAAGAAAGGTTGGGATGATGATGATGATTAATATCTATAAGTATTTACAGGAATTCAAGGAGATAGGAGTACATTAAATTTTATACGAGCAGTAAGCACTTGAACATGATTAATAAATTATTCCAATTTTTTTCAATTGTTTATGAAAAGAAAAGACGCGTTAATAAAAATTAAAATAATAAGTTTATATAAAGCTAAAACACACAAAGCGTAGTTTGGACAAAAACAATTATATCTTTTTTATTTTATTTCTTTCTTTCTATTTTTTGTTTCTAAACATCAAACTTATATTGTATTTTTTTCTATAATCCATTTGTCTCAAACACACAAAAGGCTAATTTGGATAAAATAAAATGTTATCCTTTTTTATTTTATTTCTTTATTTTTATATTTTGTTTCTAAACATCAAACATATATTGTATTTTTTTTATAATCCATTTGTTAGGTATTTAAATAAATGTAATAAATCTTGACACGTCTTTTTATTGAAATATACAATTTTCAAAATAATATCTTTGCACTTTACAAATTAATTATGTTATTTATAATTTATAATTTAATTGACTTGTTATTTGCGAAGGGAATTGATGTGTATATTTTATAAAAAGGCATGTCACGATTGTTTACTTTTATTTAAGTACATAAACAAATGGAGTATAGTGAATAATGTTTTTAACAACTTGATTGGTTCTTAAATAAACATTTGTAATTTTGTGTTCCTAACTTTCTGTCATTGTTTTTATAAATATAAAACTAGCGCAGTAAACCTCGCCAGTCCGAAAAATATACAAACTTCCGAAATTTAAGAAAATCGAAATAACTTAATTCACAATAAATTATAGGAGTAGAAGAAGAATCAGGCAGCTGGACAGACATACAAATATTTTTGCCATTTATAGTCATTTAAATAAAATACTATCTTTCTAAAATTAATGGTCTGTGAGGAGCTACGAGTACAACTACCTACAACCCGTAGGCAGAACTTGGCACTCGTCCGACGATCTCAGACGTTTTGTGAGGTTTATTGCTCTGGAATTGTTGAAGAATTGGAATGTGCTGTAGTGGTCACATAAGACATGTAGAAAACAATCACACGATCATAAAGATGTTTTGTTGTGTACCTAAGATTTTTTTGCAAAGACGAGGGCGTTATGAGGGTTTTGTAAAAAAATATTGGAATGTTTACGAAGCTGCATAGCTGTTTTGAGTTTGTAAAATTTTGCGTGACGAATAAATGTAATTATGCAATATTACATGGTTTATATTTACGCCGTGTTGTGTAAATGCGAGTTTATACTCTGTCATATCTTTAGATCGGCTTTTCTGGTCTAAATTTTCGCTGATTACACGGACAGAGGTCGGGTAGTACTAATGCTTAGATACTTCCTGAAAAATCGAATTCTATACATAGACATATTTATAATTGTACATTCAAATATATACAAGGGTGAGGTTGCGTCTATTTACTCATATACTATAGGTACACATGAAATCACAAGATACAGTTGATTCCATATATCGTGTCACATTCGTCAATTAAATAAATTATAAATATGTCATATTATTCGATAGAATGACGATTGCGGAAGATCTCTATGTGAATGTAAATATATTAAGTTATCTTAGATGGAGACGCTATTGCATGCAGGTAAATGGAGATCGGGATGCAATGTTTTTTTTTGCATGGTAGTAGGTCGTCGCGTCAAGATTCGGGGGTCAGACGGAGCTAATAAAAGGAACGCGAGGCAAGAAGTAGGGGATCAGTCCTTTCGCGTCCTTTGCCTGACATACAAGTTTCGAGTTTAGAATCGAGTGTGTGTTATTTTGTGTTATAAATTTCATTCACCGATTTGAGCTCGTTGCTTTGTGTCCGGGTAAATTACTGTGAAGTGACGGGTCTAGAATTCTAGACTTCCTAAATATTTTATCTATACCTTTCTCACAAACCCCAAAATTCCGCTGGAGCGTTAGATAAGTACTGAATAGGTAATTTATACCGGATGTTGAGACTGGCATTCGGGCGCTTCAGGCCTTCCTCTTTCCTTTCACCTAGGTATCCTAGGTCAACCTGTAGGTTTACAGAGGGTTGACCTTATCCTAATATATCCCTAGATTAGTTCTTATTTGCATATCCTACACAAGTCGCTTTACACACACACACGTTTAACTTCTCACACACCTGTTATGAGCGTGGTGGCTAATAACAGACCCTAGGTTCACACTAGGTCTTATAATAGACTAGACTTAGGATAGGCGAGCAATTGCGATTGCTCTTAGGTCGTTTAGACGTAGGTTCGTGATTAGGTTCGTTATCGGAATATAGTGAGGTTTTGTTTACGGTTAAATTAATAAATCTGCTAAAGATAGATACGATAAAAGGGAAAGATGATATATATATCGAAGATTACTTGAATTTGTATAGTTGGGTTAAATGTAGTATTATCATTGTTGCTGTCAATTGAGAGTCACATATGTTCCATTTGTTACCTTAGATCTATATAATTGAAAGATATCGGATCCGATCAATTTAGTCAAAATAGTGAATATCTAAAGGTTATCATATTATGATATTTGATAGTTATGTGTATTGAGGTTATAGAGATATATGGTAACTAGTATATCAAACATCTATTCACCAGAGAAATGTTAGAAGGTTAGAAGTTAGGTATAGAACTTATGATCTAAATTAACGTCTCAAATATATTTGCTCTCAGGATCTTGACACGCCAACCGTTGCGAGCATGTTAAACTAGAAAATAAGTAAAAGAATAATTTACGTGGAAGCTCTGGTAATTACAGAGCAGATAGGATTAGGACTCTTTGTTAGGATAGCCGGGTAGGATTGTTTTTGTTTTGTTTGGCTCAAGATCATTTAGATCTTGATTGCTTTCCTACATAGTAATATTAGAGTCGCGAAAAGGTTAATAAGTGGTAAGAATTATCAAATTTCATCGGGAAATTTGGTTTTTCCGAGGCTATTAAGGGTTGGGAGAGTATATCTCTTTGATCGAAGATTAAACAGATATACTGTCGCCGGAGTGGACTTATTAACCAAAACTATATATGTTCTTATGCATGTTAGTGCAAAAGGTGTCAAACCGTGACATTTTTCTCCTAAAGAGGAAACCTGCTGTCCATGACGATATAATATCTCATTCCTCGCAACACAGCAAACCAGATATATTGACTTTGTATCGCCAAGATGTATCGAGTTTACTCGAAATAATTAGAGTCTTGTGAAAATGCTATTATTATAAGAGCTCTTCGCGATTGTCATCGCGACCAAAATACCTGTTATGCGTAAGCGAATTTATAAAATTACATTGGTTAGCCAAATATCCAAGACTTTCAACGCCTGTTATCGTACTCTGTACGACATTACCACATATAATTAAGCTATAGCAAACCTATGACCTAACTGATTACAAATATGGATCGATCCGCCTGATTTTTCAGGAATGGCGTATATTCCTTCGCTTTATGAAGTCAATTATTTAAATGATATAAACCATAACAGATACAAAAGAACAATTCTGTAATACGACTATTTCAATAAGGGATTAAATTATGTAATAAATAATATCTAGTATAGACATCCTCATTTTTTAATTTTTTTTAAATTATTCAGAGTAGAGTGAATAGCTTGGGGGATCTGATAAGGTTTTACAAATATTCTAGACGATCATAGCTCAGGTGATTTGGAATAACCGCAGAAGCCGCGGCGTCTTACTGTGTATATTATATACATAAGTAAGGGTTCCATCACAGAATTGGTGCCGTAGACCGTGGATAGTATCTTGTTTGTATATTTTATATACAACGGAACTATTCAAAAGAACTCAGGCTTATTGGGTTATATAATTTAAATACACAACGTAGAAATATACAACAAATTATTGAGTCTCAGAATAATTATCCATCTTACTTAAAGAAAACTGCAGCGTTAAAATCGAATTGTTTACAAAAGCATTGTTAGTGGTTCAGGCAATTAAACAATAGATAGGGTCGTTGCGCAGGTAGTCGGGTGCGTAGACCTTTGTAGCGTTTCGTAGAGGTTTGTAGCGAAAATCGTAGGCGATTACGTATAGGTTAATTGGTTTCTTTAATAATTTAATTAATTAAGTTTTAACTATGGTTCGTGGTAGGCATTCGAACCGTATATCGACTCGTAGGACACAGGCGGAAGAATCAAATATTGGAAATATGGAAAGTGAAACACCGGGACAAATAACTGAGTTATTAACTACGATTATGCGTAGATTGGACAATATTGAGAAAGCCAGTACATCTTTAAGCGAGGTAGCGGGACCT
This sequence comes from Acrobasis suavella, assembly GCA_943193695.1. NCBI lineage: Eukaryota > Metazoa > Arthropoda > Insecta > Lepidoptera > Pyralidae > Acrobasis > Acrobasis suavella. The sequence goes on from OW971948.1 coordinate 12,075,650, forward strand.
TCGCAGGCTTTAGAGAGAATAGAAACCAATGAACGTTCTACTTGTATAGTAAAGTTAACACAAAAGTTATCAACTTTCGATGGCCGAAGTTCTGTTAATCCGATGGAATTCTTACGAGATTTAAAGAATTATATTAAGGTATCGGGTGATAGCAGCAGAGCACTTGCGTGGGCTATCGATAGCTTAACGGGTAACGCTAAAAGTAGAATGAACATTTAACGAGAAAGCTGGCGTACGTTTACAGATTTCGAGAATGATTTCATTCAGGTATTTTGGGGAAGTAGTGAGCAGGAAATGATAAAGCAGAGATTTATAACGGCGAAGTACGATTCTAAGAAAGGTCAAAGCTTAGAAGAATATTTTGCTGCACAGCTGAATAGTATTTATGGGTTGTCTATACCATTTACGGAAGGTGAACGGGTGAACACTATATTCAGGCAGATGCCTAGAGAAATACAAATCGCTTACTTTACGAAAAGTGAGACCATGACTATACGAAGTGCTATGGAGTTCTTACGTCAGTTAGAAAGGAATGTTGAAAGGCCGCTTGTAAAAGAGGCCAAACCCGAGTTTAGCAGTGTGACACATAGCTCAAACGACAGTAGAGGACAATATATGAGAACTCAGAACCGAATGTTGAGAGTAGATACCATACGGTATGATAACTCAACGAATCGTAATAGTCAACAATTCCGAGGAATATCTCGCGGTTATAATAACCGTGCGCGTGGTTCTTTTCGTGGATATGCGAGAACGCAACGGCCAGGTTTTAAAGCTGTAGCGTTTCAGCCAGCGTCAGAAGATAAACCATCTTCACAGCAAGGAAATAATGAGATTATTTCAAAAAACTTGCAGTCGAGCGCGACAGGGACTTCGGGCTAAATACTTATAAAGGTGTGGAAGGACGGTTATTGATTCACTAAGAAATCATAATTTATATGATTTATGTAATTTAAATGCTGAAGTGGGAGTAAATGAGTGTTCTCAATTCTTGACTCACAAAACAAACGGATATTCCGTATATCTCAGCAATGAGTTACAAGTGAATCAGTCAAGCGGACATAGATCACGGATAATATGTAGGTTGTTAGGAAAGCAAGCTGAAATCCCTATCCCTAGCGTTAGAGCTACGGGCGCTTTAGGCGCAAGCAGAGATAAGTTAGGTAAATTAGTTTCTTTGCCATTTAAGACTGGAGAATGTATAATATACACTCCGACTTTAGTGCTTAACAAGTTACCTAAAGACCTGATTTTAGAGTTCGGTTTTATTCAGTTAGCCATTTTGACGAGCATATTCGACAAATAGATACGGTTTTGAATAAAATTGCGAACGGCAGGTTTAACAGTATCCTTAAAAAAAAAAATGGTATCGCTGAAAAAAAAAAGGTCAAGCTTTTGGGACATGTGTTGTCAACTTATGGCGTTGGACCCCGACAAGATGAAGTCAGTTTGAGAATATTCTATTCCAAAAAAACGTTAAACACTTGCGGGCATTCTTGGGATTTGTAAATTATTTTAGGATGTTTACAAAAAAATTATGGGACACTTGTTCGACCGTTGCACAATTTATTGCGAGCCAATGTCAAGTTTGAAGTGGAATTTATTGGCTCAGACAACTTTTGGTGAGATAAAGAAAGCTTTTGTACCAAGTGTTGTACTAAAGTGCAGCCATATTTCACGTTATCATTTTTTGTGCAAACTGACGCTAGGGCAGTTGGGATCGGGGCATATGTTTACCAAAAAAAATAAGTCGGGTCATTTAAGATGGTCGGTATCTGAACAAAAATAAAAATGTATGCAATAATTTACGCGTTAAAGAAGTTTGAATTATATTTACAGGGTGCTAAGGTAATTATCAAAACGGATCATAAGAGCTTAACGTTCATCAAATCGTGGACTCTATTGGGAGCTCGCGTAACAAGGTGGATTATGTTCTTGGAACGATTTGATTGCACTATACAATACGTCCCGGGTATAGATAACAAAATTGCAGATACATTGAGCAGACATATAGCTGGGTGTGAGGGAGAAAATACTATGAGAGCAAAACAACCAGCTATTTATTGGTTTAGAGCGACAAATCACGATAATATAATTTCAAGTTTGCAGGATATTTCGAAATTGCAAAACGAAGACGAGTTATTAAGTAAGATTATAGGTTGTATTAAAGGCGGGGTTATAGAATCCAATATACGAGGGTTTTGTAATTACAAATTAATTAATGATACATTATATTTCTCGGTTACGAAACGTGATATCAATTTATTAGTCATTCCATTACGACTCCAGGAAGAATTGATTTCGCATATACATGAAGAGATTGGACATTATGGTAGATATAAAATATTAGCATTTATGAAAGATAGGTATTATTTTCCGAATATGAGTAAGATAGTTAACACAGTGGTAAAGAGTTGTGACGTCTGTCAGAAGGTTAAACCTTGTAGTATAAACACTGTTGGTCCTTGTAATTCAGTTTTGGCGGAAAATTTAGGTGAAAAAGTGTTTGCCGATTTGTACGGACCTTTACCAGTAGGGAAATTTGGTTGTCAATATATATATGTAATGCAGGATGTGTACAGTAAAGTTATTAGGTTATATCCGATGCGTAAAGCCACTGGTCGGGCGGTATTCGCGTGCACAAGAAAATTTCATAACGAAATACCTATTAAAACTATAATTACGGATAACGGACCTCAGTTCACATCTAGAGTTTGGGAAAATGGATTGAGAGAACTTGGTATTCGAGTCACACATACTTCTGTTTATTGTCCGAATTCCAATTCTGTAGAAAGGGTTAATCGTGAGCTTGGAAGATTGATAAGGACATATTGTAATCAGAATAATAAAGGATGGGTGGATATTTTATCAGAGATAGAATCATGTTATAAAAATGTCAATCATAGTTCAACAGGTTTTGCGCCGAATGAATTAGCATTCGGAAAACGTGAACCATTGTCGACAGATAAAATATTAGAACCGTTGTGGGTAGATAAGTTGAGAGAACAAGACACAAGAGAGATGCAAGCTAGGGCCATTTCAAATAGTAAAATAGCGAGCGAGCGACGCATAAAACAGACTGATAGAAAAAGATGTAAATTAGAAGTGTATCGAATTGGAGATTACGTTAAAGTTAAAACGTTTGTTCGTTCTGATGGAAAACATAAAGTTTCACGAAAATTTTCGTTATTATACAAAGGACCCTTTATGATTACAAAGATACCGTATCCAAATTGTTATACGCTTATGGATCCGATTACATAGGGTGTTAGGAAATTATAACACTGTAAATATAGCTAGATATTATATGGGACCTGGTCAGAAGAAAGGAGCGATGAATTGAGCTGGTGCAACATGTGTAAATAAAAAAATTAAATATGATTTTGTAAATTTAATGTAACCTATTTAATGAGTAAATGATTGTTTAGTATACTTAGTAGTTTAGATAAAGAGATTTATAGGCTGTAGAGATAGGTTAAATGTAATTGAATTTAATTAGTTGATTTATTTAGTTATCAAGTTACGGCATTGTTATGTACGGTTTACATCATTAGAAAAAAAAAATAAAAAAAAATAAATTATAAATGAATAAAATAGACTTAAGCGAGTGAGTTAGATAGTGGATAATTATTCTGAACCAACTAAATAATAGGTTGTAACAAAAAGTTAAATGGCGATTTTTTTAAAACTGAGACTTGCTTCATGCTTGAAAAACAAACATTGTCACAAGTCTGGGGGGGGTCTGTAGTGGTCACATAAGACATGTAGAAAACAATCACACGATCATAAAGATGTTTTGTTGTGTACCTAAGATTTTTTTGCAAAGACGAGGGCGTTATGAGGGTTTTGTAAAAAAATATTGGAATGTTTACGAAGCTGCATAGCTGTTTTGAGTTTGTAAAATTTTGCGTGACGAATAAATGTAATTATGCAATATTACATGGTTTATATTTACGCCGTGTTGTGTAAATGCGAGTTTATACTCTGTCATATCTTTAGATCGGCTTTTCTGGTCTAAATTTTCGCTGATTACACGGACAGAGGTCGGGTAGTACTAATGCTTAGATACTTCCTGAAAAATCGAATTCTATACATAGACATATTTATAATTGTACATTCAAATATATACAAGGGTGAGGTTGCGTCTATTTACTCATATACTATAGGTACACATGAAATCACAAGATACAGTTGATTCCATATATCGTGTCACATTCGTCAATTAAATAAATTATAAATATGTCATATTATTCGATAGAATGACGATTGCGGAAGATCTCTATGTGAATGTAAATATATTAAGTTATCTTAGATGGAGACGCTATTGCATGCAGGTAAATGGAGATCGGGATGCAATGTTTTTTTTTTGCATGGTAGTAGGTCGTCGCGTCAAGATTCGGGGGTCAGACGGAGCTAATAAAAGGAACGCGAGGCAAGAAGTAGGGGATCAGTCCTTTCGCGTCCTTTGCCTGACATACAAGTTTCGAGTTTAGAATCGAGTGTGTGTTATTTTGTGTTATAAATTTCATTCACCGATTTGAGCTCGTTGCTTTGTGTCCGGGTAAATTACTGTGAAGTGACGGGTCTAGAATTCTAGACTTCCTAAATATTTTATCTATACCTTTCTCACAAACCCCAAAATTCCGCTGGAGCGTTAGATAAGTACTGAATAGGTAATTTATACCGGATGTTGAGACTGGCATTCGGGCGCTTCAGGCCTTCCTCTTTCCTTTCACCTAGGTATCCTAGGTCAACCTGTAGGTTTACAGAGGGTTGACCTTATCCTAATATATCCCTAGATTAGTTCTTATTTGCATATCCTACACAAGTCGCTTTACACACACACACGTTTAACTTCTCACACACCTGTTATGAGCGTGGTGGCTAATAACAGACCCTAGGTTCACACTAGGTCTTATAATAGACTAGACTTAGGATAGGCGAGCAATTGCGATTGCTCTTAGGTCGTTTAGACGTAGGTTCGTGATTAGGTTCGTTATCGGAATATAGTGAGGTTTTGTTTACGGTTAAATTAATAAATCTGCTAAAGATAGATACGATAAAAGGGAAAGATGATATATATATCGAAGATTACTTGAATTTGTATAGTTGGGTTAAATGTAGTATTATCATTGTTGCTGTCAATTGAGAGTCACATATGTTCCATTTGTTACCTTAGATCTATATAATTGAAAGATATCGGATCCGATCAATTTAGTCAAAATAGTGAATATCTAAAGGTTATCATATTATGATATTTGATAGTTATGTGTATTGAGGTTATAGAGATATATGGTAACTAGTATATCAAACATCTATTCACCAGAGAAATGTTAGAAGGTTAGAAGTTAGGTATAGAACTTATGATCTAAATTAACGTCTCAAATATATTTGCTCTCAGGATCTTGACACGCCAACCGTTGCGAGCATGTTAAACTAGAAAATAAGTAAAAGAATAATTTACGTGGAAGCTCTGGTAATTACAGAGCAGATAGGATTAGGACTCTTTGTTAGGATAGCCGGGTAGGATTGTTTTTGTTTTGTTTGGCTCAAGATCATTTAGATCTTGATTGCTTTCCTACATAGTAATATTAGAGTCGCGAAAAGGTTAATAAGTGGTAAGAATTATCAAATTTCATCGGGAAATTTGGTTTTTCCGAGGCTATTAAGGGTTGGGAGAGTATATCTCTTTGATCGAAGATTAAACAGATATACTGTCGCCGGAGTGGACTTATTAACCAAAACTATATATGTTCTTATGCATGTTAGTGCAAAAGGTGTCAAACCGTGACATTTTTCTCCTAAAGAGGAAACCTGCTGTCCATGACGATATAATATCTCATTCCTCGCAACACAGCAAACCAGATATATTGACTTTGTATCGCCAAGATGTATCGAGTTTACTCGAAATAATTAGAGTCTTGTGAAAATGCTATTATTATAAGAGCTCTTCGCGATTGTCATCGCGACCAAAATACCTGTTATGCGTAAGCGAATTTATAAAATTACATTGGTTAGCCAAATATCCAAGACTCTCAACGCCTGTTATCGTACTCTGTACGACATTACCACATATAATTAAGCTATAGCAAACCTATGACCTAACTGATTACAAATATGGATCGATCCGCCTGATTTTTCAGGAATGGCGTATATTCCTTCGCTTTATGAAGTCAATTATTTGAATGATATAAACCATAACAGATACAAAAGAACAATTCTGTAATACGACTATTTCAATAAGGGATTAAATTATGTAATAAATAATATCTAGTATAGACATCCTCATTTTTTAATTTTTTTTAAATTATTCAGAGTAGAGTGAATAGCTTGGGGGATCTGATAAGGTTTTACAAATATTCTAGACGATCATAGCTCAGGTGATTTGGAATAACCGCAGAAGCCGCGGCGTCTTACTGTGTATATTATATACATAAGTAAGGGTTCCATCACAGTGCTACGTGCTGAGAACAATTGAGGAGAGTTTAAGTGTTATCTACAATGTCAAATAGTTATTAGTCATATAATTTTAATATGTATTTGAAGAGTAAGGTTGCTGTAGAGTTGTCTTGAATGCTCTGGATGGAGGTGGCGAGGGACGAAAACTGGAGTTAAATCATCATCATCATAATTTCAGCCGCATAACGTTCACTGCAGGATATAGGCCTCTCACAAGGATTTCCAAAATGGCCGATCTAGAGCGGCCTGCATCCAGCACTTTCCAGCAACTTTAGTGAGGTCATCAGACCACCTTGTGGGCGGGTGTCCTACGCTTCGCTTGCCAGTACGTGGTCGCCATTAGAGTACCTTTTTTCCCCATTGACCATCGGTTCGTCGCGCTGTGAGTCCCGCCCACTGCCACTTTAACGAACAAATCAGCTGGGCTATGGTCAGTGACTTTAGTTCTCCTACGAATTTTCTCATTTCTGATTCGATCACGTAGAGAAACACCGAGCCCTCTACATAGCGCGTTGAGAGAAGTGATCTTGAGCCGTCTTATGACACCCATAGTAAGGGACCGCGTTTCAGAGCCATGAGTTAAATAAATAAGAACTAACATTTAATAACATTAAGGCGGCCCTTCCCGGCCGCTCTGTTGTCAACGCGAGCATAGTTTGAAAAGCTTATGGTTTCATCCAGGGCAATGCTAGTAAAAGAGGCAAAGCAAAAAGGGAAAAAATTATTATCATTAATAACTATCTATTGAACGAATATTCTCTTTTCATTGTGTGCGGAAATTTTATAAAACTTGTTCCAGGTGATACGTGTTTTTCAGTAAGCCTTACAAGTGTGGGAAATAAATGTTAAAAAAATATTACATTTTCAAGGTTTCTATCGAAATATTTTTTAAAACGGTCGAAGTTTAAGTAAAATTTGTGCAAAAAAGCATATTTTGGAGGCTTATACTGAATTTGTTTTTCCAAATTTAAATTTTTTATTTCGATAGAAATCTAGAAATAGCGTACAAGATAGCTGTTAGTTCAAAAAAATTCAAGAAAGATTAGTTACAATCACGTACGAGCGTTTGTGTAAAAAGTAAGACGGGAAGGCCGCTCTTAATAGAGTTTTTAGGTAATTGCCCGACTGCGACACAAGAGGATTATGATTTTGAGTGTATGTTTTGTACCTATATATTTCTTTGGCGTACTCTATTGCCTAAACGACTTGATGAATGCTTGTCTTTAATTCTGAGAGTGACATTGAAAATAACGAAAATAATAAGAACACTTTTTGGTACTTAATTAGGTACATAAGTAGCGAGTTATTGAATAAATTAAAACTTTCGAATTAATTATTCCGCATTACAATAATTGATTTGATAATTTATAAATTTGATTACGTAAGTGGTCAACAAAATTGAAATTGAATAAAAACGAAATGAAATTTTATAAGTCCTCGTCGAATAAATACCTAAGATGAGTTAAAAATAACTTAATACTCTATTATATTTCAGAATGTTTTTGAGTTTGACATCCCAAGATAATGTGATGCCCTATTTTCGGCTTTTCTACAAAGAATCGAAAGTAAACTTAAATTTCTGTTCTCGATTTAGAATATAAAAATAGACATTGTTATGAGATTCTTCTTGAATAGATAGGTACTTCTATTTTTTTAATTAAGGTTCAATAAAAGCTTGTTTAAACAATTACATTATTAGAACAACATTCGATATATGCAATTTCTTTAAAATTACACCGTCTTATTATAAAACCCAGACTAACTTTGTTACTAGGTTTAATATAAACCATTATCCGCCCAAATCAAGTTGACGTCTACTATCACACACTATCTCATCGGTCGGAGTTTTTGACGGGAAGTCAAAGGGTTCAGTTGGATTGTTTTGCAAATTGATTCTAGTGGACTTTATAATATGAAATTGGTGTAGTTTAGTGTTATAAATGCTCATGCTCATGGACAATATGTAAAATTTTTAAAGTGGGCACTTATAGTGCGGCTGTAGTGATATTTATTTGCGGACTGAGGTCTGACTGACTTTAGGCGCCGTCTGCCACTCAATCAGCTATGAAAACCAGTGGGCTCGTATAGTTAGGGTTAGGGTTAGGAATAAAGAAGTGAATAAATAAAGATAGGCTCTAAAGGACTAGTATCCAGAGTCGTAAAATAATTATAAAAAAAAAACTCACCTGTCAATGTCAACTTGGTTTGGGCGGATAATGGTTTAAACCTAGTAACAAAGTTAGTCCTGTTTTATAATCAGAAGGACAAAGTTTTGCTGAAATGTGAAATGTCGATTTAAAATAAAAGCTTAATTAAGTACATGTGTGGAAAAGTCTAGGATTAAGGGCTTAAGTATCTTCTTTTTTCTACATTATACACTAAGAAGAGAACCAGGCTTTCGACCGTATGGAAATAGACGCTGAAAAACTTAGAATGTACTAGCTGCTTCTCTTCCCGTGTAGATCGTTAAAAGCGATCGAGGGACTGGGCGAAATTGCTTATCATTATATACATAATAGGCAATGCGACTAGCAACCCATCACTAGTTTGATGTCTTTTTCCACCTTCTCGCCCACCATCACGCTAAATGTGACCTTTGAAACTTGCGGCCCTGGGCTCTCTTTGCTTAGAGCCGCAAGACCCAAAGTGCTCTGTCTGTCGCGAGGGATAAAAACGTGAGTGTACAGTACGTGTGGAGGTATTCTTCTTAGTGCCTCTCTATTACTGGATATTGTCCGTCAGCTTCCCAAACTCCTCTCTATCCATTGCCAAGCGGAACAATTTCTCAACTTTGGTAATTCCGGTCCATTCTCTTATGTTCCTCAGCCATGATTTTTTGCGTCTTCCAACGCGTCTTTTGCCTTCGGTTTTGCCCATCATAATAAGTTGAAGCAGCTGATATCGGTCATGTCGCAGAACGTTACCCAAATATTCAACCTTTCGCTTTTTGACGGTTTGCAACAATTTTCATTATGTAGGTAGGTAAGTAGACGACAAACCTTATAAAGATAATGAGTGGTTTTTGGTTGCCTTTTCTATAAATGTTCTAAAGCGTACGTGGGAGAAGTATCCTCTAAAACCGCAAGGTACATGACGCTTTTGCCTTTTAATATTTATTTCTCAAATCATGTTAAGATGCGGCTATCAACCCATTAATATTATGATTCCTTCCCTCCCACCATCACGCTAAAAGAAGAATCCTTTGATCTACCACAAACTGTGTGGATAAAAGAAATAGCTAGTTTATAGCATTCTATTACTATGTGTCTATTCTACCTACCAGACAACATAGGTTGAAGTACAAACTCTAGGTCATTACCTAGGGTTTGTACGTCAAACTATGTTGTCTGGTATGTCATCTTCTCATCAAAAAATAAGTTTGAAAGTGTTAAGGATTTGAGGTATGGTGCCAAGTAGTTTAAATATCACTAAACACTACGAATAATTAAGTACTAGTAGTTTTTCCGGGCTTTTTATAGCATAAAAGCGAAATAAAATACAGGTTTTTCAGTAGTCTTCTAGTTTTTTCCGGGCTTTTATTACAGAAAAGCATAAATTACAGTTTCAGTAGTCTACGTCACTTGAACGACTGCAGAAATTTTCTGTTTTATGTTCTGCTAAGAAAGTGGTTTACATTTCTACATAAAACATAGTTGAATGAAACAATTTCTTTCATGTTAGCGTATTTCCAGTTATATTCCTAGCTTCTTCTTCTTCTTCTCGTGTCGAAAGCTCAAATTAATTTTTTTTTTTGCTTAAATATGTTGTTACTTTCACAGCGATGTCAGAGGCCTCATATAGGTCACGCTTAGTGCAGGTGATGGGGCACGATGGGCAGGAGAGGAGGTGTGTCATAGTCTGGTCATTATGCCCACATTGACACTGTGTTGCAGTTCGATCAATATATCTCCACCGCGCTAAATTATGCTTGCACCGGCCTTCCTCAGCTCGGAGTCGGTTTAAGCTTTTCCATGTATCCCATGGAAGTTTATGGCCCGGTAGTAGTTCCTCCGATGGTTGAATGAAATCAGAAAAGGGAGGATTCTTAGCTGTAATACTGTGATGCCGCTTTCTGACTTTTTCTTCTAAACTTCGCATGGTTATGAACATATTCGGTTGTAAGACCACTTGAATATTATAAGCGGAACAATATCATATACAACGGCGAAGGGACATACCCGTAATAAATCAAACCACGGGCTGCACTAGATCACTATAGTATAATTAAATTAAAATAACAGCCAAAAAACAAAAATAAATTTTGGCATTCCCATTCAAATTGCCCGGGCGGCAGTACACTCTAGTATGGAAATGCCAAAATCTTTTTTTTTGTTTCTTGACTGTTATTTTAATTTCATTATACTATAGTGACCTAATTTAGCTCGTAGGTTGATTTATTACGGGTATATCTCTTCCGCGTTGTAGAAATATTAAAGTTATCGTAAGACCCATGTACCCATGTGCAAAAATAAAACTTCCATATAAATACAAAACAAAAGCTGTCCACCTCCCGTGAGATTTCAGTCCTTAGTGACAGTAGGAATGAAATAGAGAGGATCTGAAATAAGGCTTATTTTCGTAAATCTGACATACTTCGTTCTGATAACTGCTATAAAATAATGTCAGACAGAATGAGACAGTGGCGGGATTGTGTCGATATACGGTAGCTGTACATTTTACTCACACATGGGCGCGTATTTACGAATGTTACACAATATACCGGTAATAAATCGAACCACGGACTATACTAATCACTATAATATAATGAAAAAACTAATTTTTTGTTTGTTTTTTGGTTGTTATTTTAATTTCATTATACTATAGTGATCTAGTATAGTCCGTGGTTCAATTTATTACGGGTATGTCTCTTCCACGTTTTATATGGTTTTGTGACAATTATGGTAATCAAGAATCAAGTATGGAGCTTCACAGCTATTGTTCCGTAAATGTGTTCTCAAATATTTGGCACTTGTTCTTTTGCTACTAGTTGTGATTTCCTCATTAATCACTGTTGGCTGCCTCTAAACATATTTCTCTTGAACTATTGTTGTCGGAGAGGTCGACAGATCAAACGGGGATGTGATTTATTCTATTGATAGATCTTTTTGGGTCACAATACATATTTTTTGTTTAATATTGATTGCTCTGAAGCTGCGTGTTAACTTTTATACTACCAATCTCTATGTTTTTCCCTATGGTTGACTGGGAGAGAACGCTTTTAGCGTTAAGTCCGCCAATTGTAAACAATTTTTTATTGTGGATCAATAAAGTTTTATGAATGAATGAATGAATCTCTTTTGATGATTTTGATATTTTTCAATCCTTTAACCATGTGTTCCTGTGTTTGAGGTGTGGTTCGTTTGTTAAATTACTATCACACACATAAAACAATTAATAACAATTTAAAGTGTATGTCTATTTATTGTATACCGCCGGAAGTACCTTCAATTACATGTACTGACTCGCAAAAGGCCTGTAAATCAGACTTACCTAAACCTCCAATTATCGTCCTCCAGATATAATCAAAGGGGTATAATTTATAGACCATGAAACGGAGGAGATTAGTTGTCTATGCTCATGCTCAACCTACAATTTTTTTTTGCTCTTTGCTCCTAAGAGATGATGATGGTGGAGGATTATGAATGTTTAGACGACACGCGCACGCAAAGACCACACCTAGCGCGCTTTCAAAGTTTTGAAATTTGTTGCGTATAATTTGAGTCCTATCACACATCCTTGATGCGTCTTTTTAATGTTTCATAGAAAAACCTGTGACAAAGTACATTTTGAAAAGTATTTTCTCCCAATTGTTGATTGGATTGGGCAGAAGTTTGTATACGTGTAAATCAGGTAATATTCAGCTGATATAATCTAAGGAGCAGGATTGGCTTTTGAACTTTACAAGGAGACGACGTAAATCTAATGAAACTTGTTCAGGGCCGGATTAATCCTATAAGGGCCCTTAGGCAATGGAATCTTGGGGCTCCTTTCCTTTACCCTTTTATTACGTTTTTAAATACATTTTTCTATTACAAAAGTCGAGTCAGATCGAATCCTTTGGTATCTTGTTACTTCTATGTCTTCTGTGATATTGCAAAAACATGGTTACCTTGACATGATGCTACAGCATCACCTCACGTGCCTGGCTCATTACTTTTTACTTTCATTCAATTTTTTTTTCTGCCCTTTTTTACTTTTTATAACTGTTGTAGTCCTACTGTGTCTGAAGTAGTTCAACAACTAACAAAATGCGTCAAAAAAAATAATTGGCCAAGTACGTGTCGGGCCACGCGCAGTGTAGGGTTCCATTGTGACGAATGCCAACTTTGAGCTCATGTCACTAAAAACGTCTAAAAACTAATTTTCTATTGAATTTGTATGAAATTTTCCTTTTCCGAATACATTTTATAAGTTGATCGCCTATAACTTTTTAATTTGTAAACCCTAGTTAGCTCTGACAGTTTTCCTTTAAATTTCGTTATATTTGCTATAGCTGTGAATTTTTCACGTGTCCATATATAACAGTTAAGCAGATAGAGGGGGGGGGATACTATTATTCTATTATTATTAATACATATTATTATTCTATTATTTGAGAGAGATCTTATCGTATTAGGAAGAGCTTAGGCTGTATTTATAATGAACTAGCTTTTGCCCGCGGCTTCGCTCGCGTAGGGGTGTAATTTATCAAAATCCTTTCTTAGGGGATGCCTACGTCATAGTAGCTTTATGCGTGCAAAGTCTCAGCACGGTTTAAAATTGACAAAGTTTCATACAAAGTTTTATCCTCTATTTTATCCCCTTGGGGGTAGAATTGATCAAAATCCTTTCTTAGCGGATGCCTACGTCATACCATCTACCTGCATGCCAAATTTCAGCCCGATCTGTCCAGTGGTTTGGGCTGTGCGTTGATAGATCACTATGTCAGTCAGTCAGTCACCTTTGAGTTATATATATTTAGATTAGAATTAGATAGACTAGCCTTTGCCTGCAACTTCGTTAGCGTGAAATTTAAAAATGAAAACTTTTCCAGACATCAGATTTCATTGAAAAAAAGCCATATACAACGTGAAAGGGAAATACCCGTAATAAATCGAACCAGGGCTAAACTAGATCACTGTAGTATAATAAAATTAAATAACAGCTAAAAACCAAAAAAAAATTGGCTCTTTCATACAAAAGTGTGCAGCCGCCCAGGCAATTTGTATGGATAGTCGATTTTTTTTTCGGTTCTTACATCCTTCGTCTTTTACTTGACAGTTTCCCTTTCAAACCATCGAATTAGCAGGTAAAACATGGATAAAGCGTGTTGTAAAATGTGACCATAAACGACATATTTTTGTGTGTCCTTAAAAGGGTCGCATTTGTACCTACTGCACAAACTATCACTAACTGTTTGAACATATAGTATCGAACTAAGCAGTTCGATACCATCTTTCCAAGGTAAGAAGATAACTTACAAATTGAAACAGTTAACTATTTGAAAAATTTAATTTTCGTGAGACAATGTTTGACGACCTCCGTGGCGTAGTGGTTACCATGCTAGTCCGCCACCCAGAGGTCCCGGGTTTGATCCCCGGTTAGGGCAAGTTGGAAAATGGCCTTTTTCAAATTGTCCTGGGTCTTGGATATTTATCTATATGTGTATTTGTTATATGATATAGTATCGTTGAGTTAGTATACCATAACACAAGTCTCGAACTTACTTTGGGGCTAGCTCAATCAGTGTAATTTGTCCCCTATATATTTATTTATTATTTATTTATGTTCGAGCCAGGGTGATAAAGGCTTATATGTTTTGTATGAAAACTTGTCTTATTGTCAAATTGATCGCTTTCTCTTTTGCCTCTGTGTGGATGACAGTTATTACTTATCGTATTATCTGTCACACTTAAGTAGTGTGATCTTTTTACGCATTAAAAAGAAACTAGAGCTATATTTCAAAGCAACTATTCGTTCAAAGTAATATTAAGCTTCAAGAACGTCAATATATATTGAGACCCAGATCCGTCTATCCAGAGTTCTTACGATTTATTCAAGGATTCCCAGACGTACTCGTTATTTATTGCTCGGTCTAAAAACTGTGATTATTTTCTAGGATTACACGTTTCACATAATACTAAAATATATTTTAAGCCTTTCTAAACACTAGACACAAATAGCATATTATACAATGCATTTTCGTACAAGAGGTTAAATCCAAATTGTACAGAACATTTGGAACGAATTCAACGCTAAATGCATTGTCTACCAGACAACCCGTAGGTTATACTAATAATTCATTGCTTTCTGTGTTGAAATTATTTTATTCTGCTTACAAAGCAAGATTTTGAAAAGAGTTAATTTTCTATATTGCAATTTCTATGTTTCTTATAAAAGCATTTTCTATGTTTCTTATAAAAAGGAAAACAGGAGGGAAAAAAGAAAAGAACATGTTCCGTCTTATTATAAAACCAAGACTAACTTTATTACTAGGTTTAAACCATTATCCGCCCAAAAGAAGTTGACATTGACAGGTGAGATAGTGTGATATTACTAGATGTCAACTTGGTTTGGTCGGATAATGGTTTAAACCTAGTAACAAAGTTAGTCTGGGTTTTATAATAAGTCGGGTTATATTTAATTCAAGTCGTTAGATGTCTTTGATTTTAATAAAGTAAAGGTCAACAACAAGGTTATTGAACCTAAAACGATGACGATATTATGGGCGAAGCCAATGTTACCTGAATTTTTCCGTAACATGATGAGGTCCACAAACATTATTATTAGAAACAAAAGAAATATAATAAACACGTTGATACATTAACTAGTTACTAACTTTGAGATACAGTAGCGTGTAAGATTAGATTCAAGTTTCACGAAACTACGGGTAGTTATGGTTACAAAGTTTCGAGTGAGGCTTCAGTGTGACTTTGACCGTGGCATACATTTTACAAAGCTACTATTTGACGTTTAATAATAATTCATTTATTTCGACCAGCTTTGGATCATATTTAGTTAAAAATACCCTAATATAAGCCTTATACCCTAAAATAAATTTCAAATTTTAAATTATCGATAGTAATTATAAGTACATTAATTTAACCTATAGAAAGTACATGAACCATTGCTGCATCGTTCATGTACTCACAGTCGAATCTATCTTTAAATACATTTAAGACGCTTCTAGGGCTGGCACGAACCCTGAGCAACAAGGATGTGCACCGTTTATGCATTTTTGTGTAAAAACAATCCATGCGGAACCCGGCAAACATCCCTGATGCACTGCAGTATCACGGCAGCTCCATCAGCTTCCTAAAGGCATTATTATATTGGACTCTCAAGGCGCTGTATTGTTTCTGGGTACCTATAGCTTACCCACAAGCTGCTCGTGTAGAAGGACATACAAAATGTCCTAAAAAGAGTTTTGACATCTCTCGACTCTCTCTAAACAACGAGCAAACCGGTGTGGGTTACAGAGGTCTAATTGGTGTGACGGGTTACAGAGGTCTTATTAATGTTTATTATCTTGTTAAGCTTGTACATATTTCTTTAGGCAATCTCTACCCACCAATTTTTTTTCTAAAGTACGACTGATTTAAGATAAGATGAGCCATGAAAAAGAACTAGGTATTATTCCATTTCTATAAAATACGGAAGAAGAACTTTTGACCACATATTTTGCTTTCATCCAACAACTAACTTCATGTCTCGACGCAGAAATAGATAGATTGATAAAAAATATTCGAAAGACAAAAAACATAATAATCACAAAATAAATTAACATAACAAAAATAATTAACATAACAACACAAAATAATGAACAAATTAAATAAAAATAAATGTTTTTTTTTCAAGCTGAAATAACTTTATTCATAAAAATATAAATCATTTTAATAACATTAGATAACAAAGTATCCTATACTTAACTAAATATATATGTTATTTATCCCCCCAAAATGGTCTCCAACTCAGCATATTGCTGGGTTTTGCGTCAGCGAACCTCAGCGCTGATCTTTTGTATTAATTGGGTATTTTAGTCGAATGGCATGAGTGTCAAAATGTAAAATGTCCAATCGTTTAAGATTTTTCACTATACTGATTTACATATTGCCAAGTGACATGTGGCAAGTAAACACTGACAAGTGACAAGTAAGTGTTCACACTTGTCACTTGTCACTTGCCAATTGTTACTCGCACTTGTTATTTGTCAATATATAAACCAAACTTAAAGTAAGATTCATTATATACAATGCGAAACAAATAAATTGTACAAAAATGGCGTACTTCAAAGCATTTTTGTACATATTCCCGACACGTAGGCTGAACCAAAATAGCGGTTATCGGCGCAGGTACAAATAATGCGCCGACGACCGCCATTTTGTTTCAATTTACATGTCGGGAATTTGTACAAAAATGCTTTGATGTCCGCCATTTTTGTTTAACTTATTTGTGTCGCATTGTACCTACCTACTAGTTACTAGGGTTCACGCACGTAAGAAGGTCGGAGAGGCCGACCAGATTTCTATTAATTCAAACGACCATCATGAGCGTACTATATTTATTAGTATATAGTGAAGGTTTTCTTATATAATGAGGACGTACAAGTCTTTTTCCAAGGCAAGTTAGAAAAAACTCCCGACGACACCATCTTGTGCTGAATTTGGGAACTACATACCGACGTTAAGTGGAATTGATATCCGTAGCGCCATCTATTTTTTGTGTAGAGTAGAGAGTGAATGTATACATACACAATACAAATACCGATAAAATCAGCTTTATATAGCCCGTCGTTGTGCAGAGTGCGCCAACACTAACGAGTTTCTGCTAAAGAGATTTGTGTGAGCCTTGAAAAAGAACAAGGTATTACATTTCTATATACTCACATTGTTGACCACATACCTATTCCATTTTCATTCATCCAACATTCAACTTTCAAGCCTCGACACAGAAATACCGAGAAAATCGGCTTACAGCCGCGCGTCGATTTGCAGAGCACGTCAACACTTATCTCCTAAAGAGATTTGTGTTTGCTCTTATGTATGAAAGCTTCGCATGGAATAAGAATCGTTCGAACTAAGCATAATGCTTATCTAAATACAACTATACAAGGTGCTTTTATTTGTACGCAAATATTTTAAGGGGTGATTCAGTCCATCATTTTAACTACTTGTGACTATTTTTACTGTTAATATCATTTTTTTTTCAGTGCAAGTTGTATGTATTTATGCAAGATGTATATGTATGTTTATTATAATTATTGTATATAAGTATGGTTATATTGACGGCCCCGCACTGGTTGCCTGGAAGAAATTGCTTAGCGATAAGGCCGCCTTTTGCGCATTTCCTAGTTTTTAAAATAATTATGTCCTGTATTTATTTATTTTGTGTAATAAAGGGTATTGTATTGTATTGTTTTGAATTGTACTTCCAAAATAAGGGCGCGTTCAGTCGACATGCGCACGCCAAATTCATGCCTAGCGCACGACAAGCGCGGTTTGAATTTGTTGCATATAATTTGTCCTTTTTTTTTTTCGGAGGAAAGGTCCCTGTTACGGATACCCGTCAGCCTGCGGGGGAGGCTGTCGGGTTATGTGGGACTCCACGCCAGAACGACGTGCCTACCCACTAAAAAACCTCCGGAGTTCCATCTCAACCGCTTTTGCCGGGGACACGGGAACGGAAATACAACCGCGAACACCGCCGCGGCTGGCCGCCAAAGCGGCCCCTCCTCGGGGACGTCTAAGCGCCCCCCCACTCACCAAGTCGGCGCGTCCGGAACTCACGGACGCGCCGTACCTCCTCGGGCCAATTGAAAGGCGGCAGACTCCCACGCAGTCCACCGCCTGTGGACCCATGGGAGCCAGATAAACCGGCTCCCAGCGACGGAGAAGATGATAGGCTCCGCCGCTTGCCTCTCGCCGCAAACGCGGTGCAGCACCGCTCGGTCGCGGAGAATAGGGAGAGCGGCAACGTAACACCGACACTCCTCCTCCTCCGCGACCGATCTCCAACCACAGCCACGGCGGTGTGGTCCCGCCTGAAGCGCCGGGAGAGCAATGAAACATTCCCCTCCCGGCGGCCCCACCCCGGGTGGGGGGAGAACTTCCCACTCCCCCGCCGCCTCCTTGGGCGCATCCCTACAGGCTCAAGGCCGAAGCCGAGCCCGCGGGAGCGCCCCTCCCCGGGTGGGGGGAGAACTTCCCACTCCCCCGCCGCCCCTTTGTGGGCGCTCACTGCTGGTAGACGACAGCAGGAGCGCCCCCTCACGGGTTCCTCTTAGCTTCCCCGTGGCACGAGGCTACCACGGGTACTGAGCCCCCCCGGTACGACAAACCGGGAACCCATTGGGGGGGATATAATTTGTGTCCTAACCTAACACACATCAATGTAAGTCAACATTGCATTTACCGAAGTCCAGTCGGGGAGAGCGCCAAGCGCAAGGCAGACGCAAGGCGGGGGCAATGCGAGTGCGTGGCGTAGGCGAGGCATGCGCGTGTTGACTTCGGTTAATGCAATTTGAGTTGTATTGATGTGTGATAGAGCTCAAATCCGCTTTTTTCCAACAAGTCAAATTAGATACTTTTTTCTAAACGTCAAAACAAACATTTTCTTTGGGGTTTTATTAAAAATAGGTTAAAATCGTTTCTTGAAGTCAAATAGCGCTCTTATTATCAGTTTTTCTGTCAAACAGACAACAAATCTAAAATCACGTTAAAATCGATATATTCATAGACAAGTGACATTATTTTGCGACTTTTTATTTTCTTATCAGTACAAAATAATTTATTTTTGACCGAGTAAAATACCCAATTATATGCAACAAATTTCAAAGCGCGCTTCGCTTGCGCTAGGCATGGGCTTGCCGTGCGCGTGTCATCCGAACACGCCCTAAGTTTTTTTTTAAGTCTCGTTGTAACTACATCGCGTTGACTACATCGATTTGTATATGAACCCAGACCGTCTACCCACAAAAAAGATGAACATTTTGTTGAACAAAAATAATAACGAAAACACACACATTTTAGATAAGTGTCAAGTTGACAAAGTGTGTATTTTGGTATCACTTTTGCTCAACAGATGTTTATCTTTTTTATGGCAAAACGGAAAATGTTTTTTCTCGTTTTGATACTCTTTCATTGGGAAAAGTTGTTTACACTTTATGACACTTTTGAGGCAACATTTAGAATAATATTTTACAAAATAAAAGGGTATACAAAAATCTAGCTTATTGCGGTACACATTCAGAGGTTTTGTTTAGTTTTTGGAACGAAGTTCCTTATCGTGCGTTGCGAAAGGGGGCTAGACGCAGAAAAGAGTTTGAATGCAATTTAGACCTATTTATATTTATATTTTACTTCGTTCTATCCGGGTGTCCCTTGGCACCTCCCAAGCTTTTTTATTTTTCGTGTGTGTCAAGTCAGACAAATGGTGTCAGATTTTTCAAGCTGCCTAAAGGCATCTAACATAGCTCGACGAATGCTATACAAAGATGACAGCCAGGACCGACGGCTTATACGTGCTTTCCGAAGCACGGAGAAGCTCAAGAAACTTTTATGCCTCTTGTTACCCATCCAAGTGTGGACCACGCCCGGTACTAAAGCGCTAGTAATGCGCACTCCTGCCGGACCACCTAACTCCATCCTTCCTTCATAGGTAAAACCCTAAGGCGGTAATCACACTACACCGCACACCGTCGCGGAGTGTGGGACCGCAGATTTTAACAATGTATGCAAGTACCTCAATTTGCATAGAAAACACGCCTTTTTTTTTTTTGTCGCTTAGAAAATCCCTTCGGATACCTTACCAGTCACGGGAAACCGGTAAGGTTATGTGGTGTTACCACTAAAAACTCCGCGGTGTCACCTCTCAGCCGCTATGTGCCGGGGCCGATAGAAAGCACGCCTAGTCCAACACGCTGAAAACGCGTCACCGCGCGTAGATTCTGCCCATCTTCACGGGGGCGCGGTGCTAGCCACGCCACGGGGTAAAACATGCTGTTCCGCTGTGTAAAGTGAATGTGTGGCGCGGGGTCGTCGTTGACCGCTGCTCCGCCCGAGGAAGCAGATCGAACCGCTAGTTAAGGATGAGCTAGTTCGGAACTCGAACTCGTCGGCGCACGTGGCTAATTTGCGTGCTATTTCGCTGAGAAAGGGATAGACATGTTCGGATACGAACAGTGCGGAACTATTTACACCGATTTATACGCACATCGGAACTACAGTCTAGTCTGTCGTATCCGACTTATCGCACAAAAACGTTACGTTACACGTCTAAAAATTCACGAGTATGCATTTGGGAGAAGTGTTCTTGTGATAAAACATCTGAATGTTTTAATCTATACTATAATAAAAGAGTAAAAAAAATGTGTCTGTACATTGAAAATTTTTCAAAAAAAAATATTTGGGGCGATGGAGATATAGTAATAGAGTAAGAAAATAAAAAAAAAATGTCTGTCTGTTTGTCTGTTTGTCTGTTTGTACACGCTAATCTCCGGAAATACTGGACGGATTCGAATGAAACTTTTTTTGTTATATAGCTGTGAAGCCTGGGCAACATATAGGCTATAATTGATTTTGGAAAATGGAACACATGATGCAGAACTATAATGGTCCAGCTAAACTATAAGAAATACTAAAATGCCGCCTTAGCAAAAGTTGTTAAGTCTGATGAGAACTTTTTATTGAGTTATAATACAACTGGCCAAGCGCGAGTCGGACGCGCGCGAAGGGTTCCGTACCATAATCTATGAAAAATCACGTTTGTAGTATGGGAGCCCCCCATAAATACTTATTTTATTCGATTTTTAGGGTTCCATAGGGTAGGGTAGAAAAGGGGCCCTATTACTTAGACCTTCCGACTGTTTGTCTGTCTGTTTGTCACCAGGCTGTATCTCATGAACCATTATAGCTAGACAGTTGAAATTTTTATAGATGATGTTTTTTTGTTGCCGCTGAACAAAAACATACTAAATCTATCTATCTATACTATAATAAAAGAGTAAAAAAAATGTGTCTGTACGTTGAAAATTTTTCCAAAAAAAAGTTGTTTCGTCCGAAGAAAAACTTATAAGTTCAGTATTTGCGGACCTTCAGAGCAAAACACACCAGAAAAATTCTTGGTTACGTGAACGCGCCATATTGACAACAAAAAATTAAAAATCAATTAATAAAGAACTTATGACGCAAATTATTGTTGATTTCTTGGATAGTTTTGTTGACGACGCCACCAATTATCCAGTTGAGTTTCGTAATTCACTTGCAGCAAATGGACTCTCGGCTCACAAAATAAGTCTTAATGTCAAAGGGCCAATAATGCTGATGCGAAATTTGACTCCGCCGAAACTGTGTAACGGAACCCAACTTAGTGTCTCAGCACTGTATGCCGAAGTTCAGCGGCTGAATTTCAGCCAATGCATGCCTGCAATGTTATTTGCATTACTAGCAACACATAATGCCGAACTTCCGATGCTTTTGCCTGAATCGGACCCGTACCCGCCGACGCCTCACCCGCCGCCGCCGCCGCCGCCGCTTCCGCGCCCGCTCCCGCTCCCACTCCCGCTCCCGCTCCCGCTCCCGCTCCCGCTCCCGCTCCCGCTCCCGCTCCCGCTCCCACTCCCGCTCCCGTACCCGCTCCCGCTTCCGCTCCCGCTCCCGCTCTCTCTACCGCTCCCAACACCGCTCCCGCCGCCGCCGCCGCTTCCGCCGCCGCCGCCTCTTCCGCCGACGCCGCCGCCTCCGCCGCCGCCGCCGCCGCCGCCGCCGCCACCGCCGCCGCCGCCGCCGCCGCCGCCGCCACCGCCGCCGCTGCCGCTCCCGCTCCTGCTCCCGCTCCTGCCGCCACTACCGCCATCGCTCCCGCCGCCGTCGCAGCTGCCGCTGCCGCCGCCGCCGCCGCCGCCGCTGCCGCCGCCGCCGCCGCTGCCGCCGCCGCCGCCGTCGAAGCCTTTGCCACCGCTGCCACTGCCGACGCCTTCGCCGCCGCCGCCGCCGCCGCCGCTGTCACTCCCGCTGCCGCTTTCGCTCCCGCTCGCGCTTACGCTCCCGTTTCCGATTTCGCTCCCGTTCCCTCTTCCACTTCCATTCCCTCTTCCGCTCCCGTTTCCGTTCGCCGCAGACGCGCCAAAGACGGAAGATTAAATTCTCATATCGGCACATCACTACTGTCCGGCGTTTCCACCGAACTTCAACGGCTTAACTTCAGCTTATTTAGTGTGTCATCCCCACCGAACTTTAAACACTGAACTTTAGCCGCTAAACTTCGGCATAGTCTGCTGAGACACTTAAAGTTTACTGTGAGTGGTGCCAGTGAAACTGTATTTATTCCGCGTATGCCACTCATCCCTAACAATTTTCCTTTTGAAAATACACAGTTCCATGTGTTTACTTGCTTTGCTATGAAAATAAGTCACAGTTTTAGAGGCTTAAAGCTGCTGATGTCGATCTAAGGACTGGTTTTTCGCATGGCCAACTTAATGTGGCTTTCTCCAGGGTTAGTAATACTTCAGCTCTTTTCATATTGACTCCCGAAGGAAAGAATTAAAATAATATTGACTTTTAACTCCTAACACTGTAACAAGTACTTTCTTATCTCTCTCTTTCTTTCTCTCTCTCTCTCTCTCTCATTAGTTTTTATTTATATTAATACGCCGGAGTCATAAAGTCCACGCGAACGAAGTCGCGGGCATCAGCTAGTTAAAAATAAAGTTATTTAATTTTTGCGTTAAAATTACGTGTTGAAACAGAATGTTTTGAGACTCATAACTTTTAAAGTACTTATCATTTTACAATTATGATTCCATACAAGCATAGATAACGACAAGAAAAATCGATAGAATTAAAAACTTTAAACAGACGATACCGAACAACGGATTCATCACCCTACAGAATTTGTATGGCGAAACATTTGACTAGCGTACCCGCGCCTCCGTCGCCGCCCGAGTAATCTGCCGGTCTGCGCACCGCGGCGGGGCGCGTTGCCAGTGGGGTAATTGCGTAAGATGACTGAAAAAGGGAAAGCGCACTCCGGGAATGCACTATGATAAAAAAGGAGTGTTCACACCATGAAGGCATGATTCGCCAGTATGATGATACCTCTTTATCTATGTAAGTAGATAACACAAGTCATCAACTTGGTTGACGGTGAACGTGTCGAGACTGCGCGCGTAATGATCTTACACCTCACGCATACAAATCTACAGTTATATGGGTAGTTTAATGTTTATAGCGTATAGCACTTATGTAATTTAGTACATAGATAGCATTTCTAATTTGTGTGTACTTCTAACTTTATTCGTTTCATTATAAACCGCGAACTTATTGGTCATACTGTTAAGAGTATTTTAAAGATGAAAATTTTCATACAAAATGCGATAACGGTGCTACTCTAAACCTTCTCTAATTTTAACGATTTTCAGAAATATTGTAGAAAAAAAAAACTTAGTTAACGTAAGTTCGTATTCGCTTTTATTTTACTAAAGGTTTTATTTACTACTTACTGTACGTAAGTACAGTCGCGAGCAAAAGTTCATATAAATATAAGCGTTTTCAAAGAAGAAACGATTCAAAACTTTAAGCTATGAATGGTCTTTTTACTTATTTAATCAAACAAATAATATGTTGTTTGAGTGAATTATGCAAAAGTCACACAACTGTACATAGGATTAATATTTTTATCTTAACATCGATATTTTTTGCAAAAACTTCGAAAGATAAGCAGCTCGTTTGCGTTATAAGTTTCTTCTTTTCATGATTTTAAAAACCCAGTTTATAAATATAAATATATAAATATAAATTTTATCAAATTCGGTTTGCCTAAGTTGGGGGTGAAGTCGGTTTTTAGTTTTGAAAAATTGTTATATGACTAATTACAATTTTGTAATACGTACAATAATATATTGCGTTTTATCCCCCTTGGGGTAGACAGATCCTAGGGCTTTAAAACTTAAAGGCCACGTTTAGCGTGATAATGGGCGCGAAAGGTGGAAAAGGGAAAAAATTGACCATTAAAGGCCTCTCCCTGCGCCAGAAAGAGAGTAAAGAGGTTTTTCGAGAGTATGTATGTACTTATAATTGTTTGACACGCTCTGCAGCCTGAAAAAGGCAGTCGGCTTTTTTTTTATAATGTCTTATTTATGTTATCAACTTACAAGGATCGGTTGAGAAATGCGTCCTGTAGAACAGCCGGATACTAGAAAGATTTTTGCCGAACTGAAACGGAGATACGTACTTCAGTCGCTCGGTAAAAAAATAAAGAATCCTGCGCCTCAAATATGAGTGACATTCCCACAAGACGCAGGGATTCTATAAAGGTTTGCACACAGGGTGAGTGGAGAGGCCCTACAGCGGCGGCTGAGGGTTAGTGCTAATGAACACTGTCGGCGAGAATACTCCACGCCGCAAGGGCCTGCGTCCTAATTCTGGAAGAGGACATAGTGAAAAAGTTTGTTTGTTATAAAATATTTGTTTTCTTTTTCGTCAATTTTTTTAAGGGCTAGCATCATATGAAAGTCGTAATAAAAATAACTGAAATATAATGTCATAAATGAAAATAACAAAAAAGGCTGTCATCTTGATAATTTAAATACTATTAAAAACAAAACTTAAAAAAAAAACCAAATCTCGCAACTCAGTTCTTCCGGCACAAAAAGTTGTGAGATCCAGTAATACCAAGTTGGTTATTTATTAAGTCCCTACGTATGGGGTCGTTTATCAAATTATTTTCTTCCATTAGGCATGGCAAAAGACAACCCTATATTATTTTGGAACAACATAACCACATCGTCTATATTAACGTGAATAAACAAACGATCATATTTGACAATCTTAAATTCGCTGGAAATAATGCGGATGAGATAAAATTTTTTTCTTCAAGACCAGCATTGTATAATTTTTCAAATTCAAAAACCGTCCTCACCACCAAACTACACAACTGATTTCATTTCTATGGGACCACCAGAAAAGTGTACCAATCCAAACAAAAAAAAGGAATTTTTCAAATTGGCCAGGCCTCTTCGAATAATCGGTAAACATACATAAAAATGATAAGAAAAGATCGTGACGAATTGATAAACTTCTCCTTTTTGGAAGTCGGTTAAAAATAAAACCATACAATACTATACAGTGTTGGTAGCTCCGCATATGAAAAGTCATCGTAATTTTTTTATTCAAGGTGGGATAAATTTATATCTTATTATATTTCAGCTCCCACTTTTAGGGTTCCGTAGTAAACAAGGAACCCTTATGTATAGTTTCGCCATTCTGTCTGTTTGTCCGTCCGCGGTTTTGTTCAGCGACTATAATTACTAGAAAGCTGTAATTAGGTAAAGGTATGTAAATTTATTATGCGGAAAAAATGGTAAGATAAAATGCTTAAATTTTTTTTGTGTAGTTCTCATACAATTAAACTGAAAAGTCATTTTTTTCTCGACTTACCTATCATGTGCGGTATCGTTGAATATATCTTTCAAAAATATTATGTGGTTGTGAACACTGTTTTTCGATTTAGGGATCCAATTTAAAAATATTTGGTTTTAAAGTGAACATTTTTGTTGAGTCGTGTCCTCCCCCTCTATTTGCTAAACGGGTATATATGGACACGTGAAAAAATTTAAAGCTATAGCTATATAAAATTTATAGCTATATAACGATCTTTAAAGGAAAACTATCCAAGCTAAGTAGGGTTTACAAATTAAAAAGTTATAGGCGATCAACTTAATGTACTCGGAAAAGGAAAATTTCGTACAAATTCAATAGAAAATTAGTTTTTAGACGTTTTCAGTGGCATGAACTCAAAGTTGGCGTACGTAACTACTGAACCCTACACTGCACGTGGCCCGACACGCACTTGGCCATCTATTCAACATGTAACTTCTGAACTCTACGCTGACCGTAGCTAGGAAACGCTCTTGTCCATTTGTTTAAATTATATTTGGTGCAAAAGCTACAAACTACCAGCGTTTCTACTACACGAGTCTACTTGATAAGTTGTTTCCAAAGTACAGCGGCAGACGATCGTCGAAGATTTATTATGCGAGCATACTTCAAACTGAGCTGACAGGGATATATTGTTGTTGGGCGGGGTTGGTTGATACGAGAGATAATTCCCAGGTTTCGATCTCCTTATTTTTCCATGGTGGGAGAATTGAAATAAGCTATAATATAGCTGTTTCCTTCTCACACATATTGTTCGAGGGAATGGGTGACAATGTAAGGAGCTAGTGTTGCACGCAATAGTATAAAATATCGTTAGGATTGTCGATAGTTTCGATATTATCGATAGTTTTTAATTAGTACTTTGACTACCGATAGTTGACCTCGAAAAACAGTCACCATATCGATTGGACTATCGATACTATCGATACTATTTATAGCATCGATTATCAGTAGTTTGCAATATACTATTGATGGAAGTTAAAACTATCGATAGTATCGAGAGTCCTAGACATATTATATTACTCAAACTTAGTCAATAAAAATAAAAATATGCCAATTATAAGCTGAACATTGAACGGCTTATTAACTTTTATAGAACCTAATTCGGTAGGTATTTAATTATTTTCGTAGTTTTATAGCTATACTAACACATGGCGTTTGGTGAGAAATTGTTTCACCCAACGCCACTGCTGTGTCATCATCATCATCCGAGCGTATTCCCGGTTGCTTCCTCAGCAGTAACGCTTCAGAGCCCGGGGTCCGCTACCTAACCAAGGAGATTTGACGAGGTTACTGGTTTTTACACAGAGCGACTGCCGTCTGACCTCCACAACCCAAAGGGCAAACCAGGAACCAATCCTTGGATAGTTTGATGATCAAACGCTAGGTGGCGTTCGGGACCCACAGTTTTACGTGCCTTCCGAAACACGGAATCATCTTTCTTTTCGGATAATCAGGTGATTCAAGCCTGCAATATCCTACCCAGACTGGAAACAACTTTTCACAAAGTATGCTTCCCAGTGGGAATCGAACCCATGACCTCCGGGTCACAAGGCGAACGCCTTGACCACTGGACTGGTCTTTAACCCTTATACCTGAACGTGGCTTTTGGGTGTTGCTATGACCTTAAGGTATTTCTACCTCTTAGGCGATAAATAACTAATAGATATGTTTTATATGTAAACACGGTTTCACATTGATATAGGTATAGTTTCAACCCTCAATCCCTGTTCAATCGACTGAAATTGCTAGCAAAAACCGTCCTTTCTCCAACCTCATTGATTCTACCGCCTATCAGGTTAACTTGTCCTATACAAATGACGTCATCAGGTTATCCATTCTCCGAGGCGTTTCTGAACTGTCACACCACAATGCCTCTGAAGAGATTAATCACCAAGACCAACCCATCGAAGTCACCGGTTACTAGGTCAGATATGACGTAGGATAATCACCTTTATTCATATAGAAATAGAGGTTAGTGCGATATAGAAAGGTGTTGAACATGATATCTTCATAAGTATTTTATGAAGAATAAATATTTAATTCTGTGAAGAGGTTTTTCTTAGCTGAAAATTTAAAACGGCGCAAATATAGTAGCCACGGCAATAATTACTTATTTGAGCCGTTTGGGGTTGAAACTTTGGGGCCGTGGGGACCATCGGCGCATAAATTATATAACACTGTCGCCCTAAAATTGACTGAAATTCCGCGTGACCAGAGGACTGGCCTTTATCTGGCTCAAAAGATAAGCATTGCCATACAACGTGGCAATGCTGCCAGCCTTCTGGGCACATTACCACGGGGCAACGATTTGCCAGGGTTTTTTATTAATAAGTAAGTAATTTAAGTAATTAGTTTAGTTTTAGTTTTTCTTTTTGTTTTGTTTATATTATTTAAGTAAAAAAGAGTGAAGAAAAAATATTGTTCTAGAGTTTGGGTTTACACAAAAAATCTTATTCAATAAAAATATCTATTCTTTTTTTCAAATGGGAATTATAAAGTTAGTTCCAGCGCATTTATGACAAAATTTGATTGATGATATTTATAAATATTAGCCGGGCGACCGAGCTTTGCTCAGTTACTTTTTTTTCTCTCTACTTACTTACTCTTAACTCCCTATATACCGAGTTTCATCAAAATCGTTGGAGCCGTTTCCGAGATCTTCATTATTATACAAGAATTGCTCGTGCAAAGTATAGGACAAATAGTTTTAAACGCTTAGTTATATTTAAATGTATTGCTTACAAGTTTGTAAAGTAGTGAGTACTTAAATAAAACATTTCAGAGCAAATGTTATACCTAGTGAAATTCTTCACTATGTCAGCTTTAGTAACATAATACTAATGAAATTCCTCGGGAAACAAGCAGAAATATATTAGATGAGAGAGAAGATAAATGATTTAATTATGTTTCAGAGCTTGGACAAACTAGGGAGATCGTTCATTTATTAGTTAACCTACTTACTGTTCTCATACTCTGAGGAAAGGATAAGGCTTATTCCACATCTAAAGGATACAGGGTAGGTGCCGGTCAGTTGAGCATTATTGCATAAGAAAGTTTATAACAAATAATTTTTGTTTAGGTGTAGTCCAAATGATAATGACATATTTATGATTTAATTCATAATATTTTCTCAGTCTACATTCCTAATTTTAATAATAGTCTATTTGTAAGTTGAAGTATTAGGAGAAAATGCTGCAGTGCAGTTTGTTGTCGCTTCTTCTGCACTGGAGCTTCTGAACTGGATAAGAAGCGGTAATAACATCATTGTCAGCACATAATCTTACATCAACAACTAGGTATTACAAAATTAAAGTCCAAATGATAATTATGACATACTTATGACTTAATTCATAATATTTTCTCAGTCTACATTCCTAATTTTAATAATAGACTATTTGTAAGTTGAAGTATTAGGAGAAAATGCTGCAGTGCAGTTTGTTGTCGCTTCTTCTGCACTGGAGCTTCTGAACTGGATAAGAAGCGGTAATAACATCATTGTCAGCACGTAATCTTACATCAACAACTAGGTATTACAAAATTAAAAGCAAAATTGATAATTATGTACAGTGTATTTTGGGGTATTTACTTACTAGCAGGCAAAAAATTATGTGACTTTGTGGAAGAGACAGCAGCGTTTACTTGTTAAGAGGATAGATGAATTTTGAAATATATTATTTGAAAGGAAACGGAGATATCATTTCAAATTTTGTCTTGAGTATGCCCTAAATAACCGTTCAAACTATTTATGAACTACTGTTTATAGTTTAAAGTAATAACGTCAAGCTTTTCTTCTAAATAAATAAATTATATATAGATACGTCTTATTCAAATAATTTATTTCAAATGGAGGTATCATTGAACCCCGAAAAATGCATACATCCCCTTGCAACAAGTCATGTATATAAGTATAACGCCTTGTATTAGAGCATTTTAAAGGTGGGTCAGTCCCTCGTTTGCACCCGTGTGTTTAATGTGAGTAAGGCCTTATTGTTCTTATAGTCTGTGGAGACTATAAGGAAAAAGCAAACAAGTGACAAGAAATTAATTTTGTCGTAATATTTGCTTCTTGGAAGCGATAATTATCGGTGAGTTAGTTTGTGGATGTTGGGAATTAATGTTTATTAGTACGTTTTAATACTCAATATTTTATTGCAAACCATAAAGTGCATGAGATGTTATCAATACAATCATAATTTATTTTTAGATCATTTATGGACCCTGTCGGGAACAGCAATTTGGTTAGACAAGGGAAGATCGCACTCAAACGTGAAAAATAAGGTTAGTAGGTACTATGTCATATTTTCTGAATAGTTTAAAGATTTTAGTTACATATACTATAATATTGTATTTTATCAACATTTATATTTTATCATCTAAAAACTCATTAACTGTATAATAGCATTTATTGGTTCCTAAGACTTTTGTTATACTTATAAATTAGTATGTTTCTCCTTTCCATGATTATTAAATTATTTCATTTTGGTTTAACTCAGACTGCGACTGTATACATATATCTGTGAAATACCTAATCTTTAAATATATAGGTACTTTATATACACGTATGTAGTACATTCCAGGGATTAGATACCATCTCCTACCACCTTTATACATCTCCTATCATAAGCCTCTCCAACTCTCCATAGTGTAATGAGGAGGCTTTTAATTATTTAGAAGATATATTTTGTGTCTGTATTTGTCTTAAGTATATCACGAGCTGAGTATAGTATGCCATTCAAGAATTCTGATTTATATTTAATCAAACAATATGAGATTCAGAGAAAACCTATTTATAAATCAATATTAAACTACACCATTCTTGTTTGTTTCTTACGTGCTGCAGGAAAAAAGTAAAAAACGTGAGTTTTTCCACCCGTATTATGTAATACCTACAAAAATAGAACATAAAACTACTTTTACAAAACAAAGGACCCGACACGAGGTACGGAGATAAGCTGAGTGAAGACTATTGTAAATATACAATGTCGTAACATCAGCAACAAAATAAAGATGCTACAGAAGAGTTACTTATTTACACAAATGTAAGTACCTACTTTAAAGCAACTTACCAATTGAGTAAAGTTTTAGTCAAAGATTATCAAGTTATCGTCGAACATTGTACTCGTACCTACTAACATAGAAACGCCGGAGTATCTTATATAGAGACTTAGATAATTTCTCTCGTTTGCTCTTTATCAACTTGCAGTGATGGTCATAATGTCACACTTATATATAAAATTAGTAAATCCCTGCTTAGCTACGATGTCATCGTATGGATCGCACCTATTTTAATTTCTAGCTATCTTCCAAAAATATATTTCAGCAATATCATCTAGACATTTTATTTTTATTTATTTTATATTAATAGGAAGACCAACAGCATATTCATTGAATTAGGTAACAACTTACATATTAAGAAGCCAATTACAGGTCCTCACATACAGATACTGTATACATTAACAATAAAATTGAACAAATACACGCTACTTTAACCAATAAACGATGAACTAGCCTATTTAGGAGCCTTATAAAATTAATAAAATAAATAAACAAATATACTTAATACATAAAATCAGCATTACGCTACTGAAGCAAATGTTCATAAAGTAACCGCTTAGCTGTCGCTATGCTTGTAGTAAATAAGTCTATGTCAACTGTTCGAGATATATTATTAAAGCTAATGCCTACGCGCAAGGCAAACGAGTTTTTCGATAGTTAGTACAAACCACTGTAACAAATATAAGGGGATTGAATCTTAGTGGTCTGGATGGGCAATTTAACTGCAATTTTGCCATAAGTTCAGGAGAGTCAACTATACCAGAAGCTATCTTAAGTAAGTAGTCTCTAATTCGCGACATCTCGACGAACCTTCAATGGGACCAGGTGATGCCTTTTACATAGATCTAAATAGTTTGCGGAACTATAATCAAGTTTTAGACGAAAGCAAATGTATTTGACAAACTTCCTTTGAATGTTTTCGATGCGATCTATGTAATCCTTGTACATGGGATTCCAAGCTTGAGAGGCATACTCGAGGTGAGTACGTACATAAGACAATATAATATTTTTATTGTTTTTAGATCTTTAAATGATGCCGCACATCTAAGAACAAAACCTAGTGCTTTGTTGGCTTTCGAGACTATTTTGTCAACATGTGTATCAAATATTAATTAAGTGTCATGGTAAGTATATTCCCAAATCACGCACTGTTGTGGAACGCTGAAGCGGTTGTTGCTTGAGCATGTAACTAGTGGGTATAATGTTCATTGTTTTCTTGTGTAGGTAACTACACCACATTTCAATGGATTGAGATCAAGACCACTGAAAGAACAATACTGCTCAAGCCGAGAAATATCAGCCTGAAGTTGCATCAGTTTGAGATGATATAGCAGAGAATATATTCATATCATCCGCAAAACAAAGCAGCTGAGATGAATGGAGACAATTTTGAATATCATTAACCATGATGTTGAAGAAAAGGGGTCCCTGGGGAACACCACTGGGGATGTCAAACCAACTAGAAATATAATTTTTGACTACTACTGCTTGGGACTTATGGTCTATATAGGAAGAAAACCACCTAAGGAGGTCCCCAGTGACTCTCATGGATGCCAGCCTCTTTAAAAGTATATTATGATCTACACGATCCAAACATTTGGAGTAGTCGGTGTATATAACATCAACTTGCTTGCCAGCCTCCATAGCTTGTGAGTTTAACATTAAGTTGACGTCAAAACAAAAGAAAAATCACACTGATTGCGTTAGCCCCAAAGAAAGAAAGTAGTGTCCGTAGCCATGATTGTGTAGCTAACTATCCTCATCTACCTCTATGCAGTATTGAAGGTCTAATGTTGGACTAAAGGCCTGACCCAATAAAGGAAGGATTTGCCCATAAGCATCATGCTGGGCAGAAGGATTGGAAGCTGTCCCATAATAAACCAACGTTTTCTTTTTTTTTTTTTAAGTTATAACACATGCTTTCGAAGAATACTCTTTTAGCGTATTCTTACAATGACTGTTTCGTGAAGAGTCTTGCATGCAAAAGCTTCAGCTCCGATAATGTAAAACTTTATATGAATACTGGAATTAGGGCTCTAACAGAGGAGAGCGAGTATATGCGCCCGACACCTGTCGGTTACCGTCGTCAACTGCCACTCCTGTATGAACTGTCGCTGACAGATGTCATAGCATACTCTCTTTTCGACTGTATGCTCACGACACCTGTCGATGACCGTTGCCGACTGCCACTTCTGTTATGAAATGTCACCGTCAGGTGTCGCCAGCATACTTTTGCTCGTCTGCTAAAAGCCCTTACTCTTCTGTTGCTGTTTTATTTTGTAGTCTGTACATCAGTGTAACCGTAGCCTGTAGACAGACACTAACGCGCAGTGCGTGTCTGAGATCCGGAGAAGCTCGTAAATCTACCGTTTTACTGCTAACCAACGATGTCTAAAGACATACTAGATAACATTTCCCTACACCTAAATAATTTTGAGGGTAAGATTTTGTACATTTATAATTATTATTCTTTGGGATATAGCTAGACTTATTTTGGGAATAAGAAATAAAATATAATTTTTAATTGAGCGAGTGAGGTTTTTCGTGTCTACTCAACAATCCGGCGTTTGTGTGTTTGTTTGAGTATCTTTAATCGGAGCTTAATGAAAATAAACAAGGCGTGTTTTATTCAATGGAAGTTTAAACATGGCTCAATCGGTCAAGCGGTTGCCGAGAAATAGAGTTTGCAAATTCACATTTAAGGGCGAACTCCTAGTATTTTGGTAATAAGAACATAGACTTTGTAGCACAATCAAAACCTTTACCTGCACAAGATACGCCTATTTTAAGTCTTACCACTGAATTAATGTAAGTATGAGGATACAGAACGGAATGTCCTACTGCCCCGCGCAATATACGTCCCCGTTCCCCATCCCAGCACTTCTCCCCTGTTCTAGCCTTGAGTGTGTTGAGGCGCGAACACACGGTGACGTGTGCAAAGATGTATAGTATCGATTGTAATAGTAGTAGGCATAAAATATAATGATACTCCGCTTCTATAAAGTGCTAACTGTGGTCTTACTTTTTAATCATTTCATAGCACATAATAGGTAGGTGGCTCGATACCGGGTAATCATTCTCCTCAAAAATAATTGATAAGATAAGACATCACTTTTTTAAAGCAACTGAGTGTAACAATAATTAACTATAATTTTATTCCTTAAAAAACAAAGGATTGCTTTATAACAAGTAATTTAATGGCCAGTCATACACTACTAATCGTATCAACAAAAATCGAAACAAACTCAATTTGCGTAAATCCCCATGCTTTACCAACTGACCTTTTTCGACAGCTGTCTCGCTCGCACACAGAGATTATCCGGAGGAAACCGGGGCAAATCCGGAATAAAAAGGAAGTTTGGTCCGTAAAGTACTCCCTAGCGAGTAGCTTTCTACTAGATGTTTTCCACAAATCGTACAGAATTCATGTTTTTTTTTGAACGAAATAAATCGCAGTAGTTACTCTCGAATGTGGTAGTGGCTAATTCTGGTGTCAGATTTAAAAAATAATGTCTAGCCTAATTAATGACGAAATCTCTGCATGGAGTAACTCCAGTTGTAGACTGAATATACATTTACAATACGTAGGTAGTGTTTCACAAACGCGAAATAATATTTAAAGGGCATGTTCATATTGTTTATGCTTAGTAATGAAAAAAGTATTTTCAACACACTTGCTCGTAAAATGGATCTAATTTCATCGGTTTTAGATATGTAAAGCAGCTCATAAAATACGCGTGTGTTATAAACACAAATAGTGAAGTCATATTCTATAACCCCACTAACTATAAATGCTTCAAATTGCGCGGCGCCCAGTAGGCAGAGCACTGAGATGATTTTAAAATAAAACGGCGGGAAGACAACACTATGCATCACAGCTTTATTGTTGAGTTTTTCAAAAATTATAAATTCAGTTTATTAGGAATTTTTCGCAAGTGTGTTAAAAACGTCGTACAAAATACGTGTGTATATTGGTTGAACATACTCGGCTCTATACGCCCTCGACTTCAGCTCCGGCTGGAATTCCACCTCGTGTGTTATAACTACCATAACGGACTTATGTCGTAATGAACTATCGAAATTTGTTTTTTAAGTAATCTATTTAAAATTTCAGACTGGGTATGCTCTTTATTATTTCGTGTTTCTGAAACACTCTCTAGATAACCGATGGTAAAATCCAACAAGTGCTTTCATCTCACAGTATAGGAACAGTCAACGGGAAAGAGACAAAACTGCCTGTAGGTACAGTGGGCCACATAGATAAGTATACCACTAATGGTATAATTAAGTAGTACAAATAGTATGGAGGTAGTATACTTTTCTGTGTGGTCCACTGTACATTCTGAATAAACATAACGCGTATATTTAGATCGGTATCCAGCCAAAAGGAAATGTTATAAAAATGTGATTATCACACGCATGGTCAAGCCAAAGAGAAGAAGTAGAAAAAGTCAAGTAGTTTTTTAGGACTTAAATATTTTCTATAATTTTTCAGTATAAAAACATTTTTTCGAGATACACCTTTATTTTGCCCACCTGAATATATTCCGACAGCGGTATGTAACAAAAATTTTAGAATTCATAAATCAAGCTTTCTTCCTTTTCCACTGATATTTCTGGTTATATTGTGTGTGAAAACAGTGACATTTATTTTTGCACATAGAAGGTTCCTAATTTTAAATTGTCGCGTTTTAAATGTATGATTCAGTTTTTTGCAGCATTTAAACTTTGGGCGCCACTTTAGTCGCAAAATTAGTGATTGAGAGGCTATTGACATGCCATTGAAAACATAAAGTGGTCTAAAATGTAGTATTTTACCAGGCTTGGCGTCGGGATAAAGTACCGTAAACAAGTGCAAACTACGTCAAATTTTTGTCCGAACACGTCGGCACTCAGGGCCGGATCTACGAGGGGGCGGCACTTGCTATTAGAGGCCCGTAAAATGAAATCTTCAGGACAGACCGAGATACGACGTGGCACGCACTGTCTGCATGGTATCCCCCCTACTCATACTGTTCAGAAAGCGAGGTACTAGTAATCAAGTAGGTGGCAAAACCAACAGGGGCAGCATATTCACATCTTTTGCCCCCCTCCAAACAATTATGTTTTCGGTACTGTCAGGGCCGGATCTAGGAAGGGACGGGGGAGGGTACTTGCTCCAGGCGGCGAAGTCAAAGGGGCTGCAAAATTCCCTCGACGCTACTACCTATTTATCCTATGCATATTTTTCAAACCGGAGAACCTGCATAAAAAAAAAGAATAATGAGTATCAACGAAATTGAAGCAAAGATTGTAACAAGTGAAAAGGTGTTCTAGTGTGGATCCTCCCCACAAACAAGCGTTGCATAACTATCGATAGTTGACCTCGAAAAACAGTCATAATATCGATAGGACTATCGAATAATCAATACTAGCGATACTATCGATAGTATTCGTCAATAGTTTGCAATACTATTGATGAAAGATAAAACTATCGATAGTATCTAACATAGTCTTATCGAATATGTTAGATGTTTACTGTATATGAATTTGTTATAAAATATAGTATCGTTGAGTAAGTACCCCATAACACAAATCTCGAACTTACTTTGGGGCTAGCTCAATCTGTGTTATTTGTCCTATATATTTATTTTTCCTTTCATCAATAGTATTGCAAACTATTGACAATCGATACTATTTATATTGTAACTGTTTTTCGAGGTCACGATAATATCAATAAACTATGGATATTTTATATTATTGCTTGCAACACTATCACAAACTATGGCGCACCTGCTTTCTTGTCCTGGGTGCTACCACCTGCATCCTAAATGACTTATGTACGGCTTCTGACGATGCCGAGTCAAACGGATCTCTTGTCAAAATGGGTGTACCTCAAGGTTCAATCCTAGGACCGTTCCTCTTCTTAGTGTACGTCAATGATTTGTCTTACGCGGTTGAAAAACAGACTGGTATTGAGTTGTTCGTCGATGACACGTCTCTTATTTTTGAAATAGACCGTCATAGCGAAGATGCTATTGCGGTGAATGACACATTATCGGCGATTTCTAATTGGTTCTCTGCCAATAAACTTCTGTTGAATGCAAACAAGACCCAATGCATTAGATTTAGTCTTCTTAACGTGAAGCAGGCCAATGTTGATGTGCTACTAGACGGTCAAAACTTAGATCTCGTTGATGGGAATCACAGTACTTACTACTTTCATGGTAATCACAGTAGATTCAAAACTTCAGTGGGATGTCCATATTTCTAAACTCGCTAATAGGCTGAGCTCAGCGGCTTACGCTATTAGAAGAATCAGACAATTGACAGATGTAGCAAGTGCTAGACTAGTTTACTTTAGTACTTGAAAATATAATGTATGTGAGGAAAAATATTGCCTTATTTAATAAAACAGGTGATATTACGGGTAGAAACTTACGTAACATAAATGTTTTAGTTACCCCGTATTATAGGCTGAAAACAGTCAGTAAATCGTTTAAGGGAAACTGTATAAAGTTTTATAATAAATGGCCAGAATCGGTCCTTGATATGCCAGATAGAAAATTTAAAGCTTATGTAAAGAAAGTACTTTGTGAGAAGGCTTATTACGGAACCGATGATTATCTTAAAGACAAAAACGTCTGGCTTGAGCTTGGCGCGGGTCCCTTTTAAAGGTTTATATTTGTACACTCACAAATGACATAATTTGAGTACAATCAGTACATGTATTTTATACAAATTGACATTAATTTCAAATTTGTCATTTTTAATTAAGATTTATGACATAGCAATGTATTCTCAGTCCACACATCTAATTTTAATATCAGTATGATTGTAAGGTTAACGTTTTTGGAAAAAATGCTGCAGTACAGTTTGTTACCGCTTCTTCTGTACTTGCGCTTTGGAGGCGGCAGTAAACTTAGTTGTAAGTAAATGATCTGACGTCAACAACTAACTATTAAGAAATCGAAAGAAAAAAGAAATGACAATTATCAAGTGATATAAATATCCAAAGATAAATAATTGATTTTTGACTTTTTGACTTTTGCCGTCAGAGTAGCTCAATATTGGGCTGATAAAATATAAAAAATAAACCATCGACACGTTAGTAGGAGAACCACAGTCTCTGCCTACCCTCATGGATACTTTTATTATTCTGTGCTCATGGGAAAATGGCGTGATATGTATGTAGGTATGTCCTTTTTACAGAGTAATTTTGATTATTGCACAGCTTTGGCTTGATTTTATTTAAATATGAGGTGGTTCATAACAATGTTTGCGATGAATAAAAATGAAAACAAAAGAATATAAACTTGCAATGAGGGTGAAATTGATTCAAAATAACCGAGTGAGCAGACGAACCGCAAAATAAAGTTGAACGTTTTGATTTGTTCTCATTCGTTACAATGGAATAGCGCCAAGAGTTTGGGGAAATATTAAAACGAGATAAGACCTTTGTATTATAATGATAAACTGGCCTGCGGCCAATTGGATATAAAAGTGTTTTCAGATATTTAATTGATTCAAGTGTAACTTTGTGTAAGTCAAAGTTACATGCTGTTTCAGATATTTAATTGATGGAGATGTAACTTTTCGTAAGTCAAAGTTACATGCTGTTTGAATTACTTTGAGTGCTGCCGCCACTAGTTCGTGCGTTTGCATTTGCATAGTTTTATTGCCGAGAAGGTGGAGAAATGGTGATGGGTTGCTAGACGCATCGCCTAATTACATGATTCCAAGTTTCGCCTACTAAAAGAAGCAGCTGGCAAGTTCTACGGTTTTTCTTTTCTCTTATGAACGTTCTGGAGGGAGAAAAAATGATTTCATTGTGAGCTGGCGACCCGAGAGTAAGAAAATTGGCTACAAGGGGATATTACCACGTTTTATGCAGATTTATCACGTATTTATCCGTAACGGGATTGACAGAGCCCAGGGTCTTAAGATACAAATACCACTTTTATTGGGATGTTGTGTGAGAAGTTGGAAAAAAGGAATCAAAATGGTTATGGATTGCTAGCTGCGTCGCCTGATTACCTCAATCGGCTTCGGTATTTGGCAGGTGGGTATTGAGATTTTATAGGTGGCTTCGACATATTATGAGTAACTTAATAGAGGGTGAATATCTGTGGCTACAAGAAGATAAAACAACGTTTTAACTTATAATAGAGGGTAAACATCAGTGGTTAAAAGGAGATATAACAAAGTTTAACTTGAAATAGAGGGTGAATATCAGTGGCTACAAGGAGATTTAACACCGTTTTAACTTGATAATTATATTCGCGAAAGTTTCGGGTCCGTCGGTTTGAAACTCTTGACCCTACGAAT
Source organism: Acrobasis suavella (assembly GCA_943193695.1). Lineage (NCBI taxonomy): Eukaryota > Metazoa > Arthropoda > Insecta > Lepidoptera > Pyralidae > Acrobasis > Acrobasis suavella. The sequence goes on from OW971948.1 coordinate 12,114,886, forward strand.
AATATCACTTTTATGACAGAGTACAATTTGTAAATGTTCACATCTTGGTAAACATTGTGTGTGTTGTTATGAGGTTTCTACTTTAAGCAACAATGGTTATAGTAATGTTATTGTTTTGAAGCGGTTTTGGGCAAGCGGATTAGACATAAGCACAGAATAAGTACTAATACTCACGTACTGAAGTCTTACTCAGAAAAGAAATTCAAAGAAATATCTACTTAATGTGATTAGCGTTATGGTTTAATTTAGCTCGCGTCAGAACTCCTCACCTCTTCGTTAAGATACCTAGACATCCATTGCAAGCCAATTTCGTTCTTATATACTCTGGACAAACGATTCATGTAACTGAATTTTCCCCTCCGGACTAGTCGCCGCACTCATAGTAATAATATAGGTATATTTTCGATACCTCAACGAGGAGTGACACAGGCCTGACATAGGCTATAGTGTGTCTGTGAGGCACGCGTTCAATTCTCACTAGACGTGACTTGTACCTCTTAGTTTGAATACAATATGTAACAAAAACCCTGTCCGATCCTTGTAGGAGCAACTCAGACTGTCAATATAAACAACTTTTCCCATGGGACCAATGTTTGAAGCTCAAAGAAAAATCGTCATTTTCATACAAATTGCCGGGCCGGCCGAACACTTTTGTATGAAAATGTCGATTTTTTTTTGAGTTTAAAGCATTGGTCCCATAGGAAAAGTTGTTTATTTGACGGTCTGAGTTCCTCCTATAATGATCGGACAGGGTTTTTGTTACATATTGTATATCTAGTAGTAACATAACCTTTTTGATTTGATTCAAATTCTCGCCCATTCCTTCGAACGATATTTACGATCTGCGCTGAAAGAGAAGCAGCTACAGATACATTTTCACGTCTTTATCCCTGACAGGGTAGACAGGGGCCAGGGCAATAAGACCCAAAGGCCACGTTTAGCGTGATTGTGGGCGTTGCGATGGAATAATTGGCCAAGTGCGTGTCGGGCCACGCGCAGTGTAGGGTTCCGTAGTTACGAATGCCATCTTTGAGTTCATGTCACTGAAAACGTCTAAAAACTAATTTTCTACTATTAAAATTAATTTGTATGAATTTTTCCTTTTCCGCGTACATTTTATAAGTTGGTCGCCTTTAATTTTTTAATTTGTAAACCCTACTTAGCTCTGATAGTTTTCCTTTAAATTTCATTATTTATACTAAGGCTGTGATTTTTTTAACGTGTCCATATATAACTGTTTAGCAATAGAGGGGGAGAAACCAAATATTTCAGAAACGGATCCCTAAATCGAAAAACAGTGTAAATAAACTCATAATATTTTTAAAAGACCTATTCAACGATACCCTTCATATTACGAAAAAACTTGACTTTTCACTTGTAAATTATTTTATTTTACCACTTTTTCCGCATTATTAATATACCCATACCAAATCATAGCTTTCTAGTAGGTACTTAAAGTCGCTGAGCAATACCGCGGACGGACGGACAGACAGATAGACATGGCGAAACTATAAGGGTTCCTTGTTTACTACGGAACTCTAAAAAGGAATCAAAAAAGTGATGGGTTGCTAGCCGCATCGCCTATTAACGTGATTCAAATCTCGCCCATTCCCTCGGTAATAACGACCTGCGCGGAAAGAGAAGCAGCTTTTTTTCCTGGAAGTTAAAAGCAAAGACAATTTGGTCAGTTGGAAAATACTGAGCAGCTCGCATAACAAACAGTGCGAGTGCGGCTTCTCTCCACAAACGATGTCCCACCTTTTATCATGCCCGAGGTGTCCAAACACCTGCACCTTGGATGACTTATATGCCGCCTCCGAAAATGCAATAGGGGTGGCCCAATTCTGGTCCACTAAAATATAAACATACCATCGACACGAAAAAAAGAAGAAGTTAAAAGAGTTTTTTCGTTTTTCTTTTTTCCCAAACCAACAATGGAACAATGGAAATGGAACAACAATTGGAAAGAATGTCAAAGAGTTATAATTAGTAATAATATCTGAGGTTCTCTTCTTATGTTTTTTATTTATTTTCCCTTCTGCACTCATTTCATTTGATATAACGATATTTGTATTGAGCGAAATTGAAATCTGAGCCAGCGTACTCAACACGAGTATATTCCAATATACGAAAGCTTTTGTAAAAGCTCCTACGCTTTTACGGAGACGACAGAGAAATAAGTTTGTATTGGATGATATTGAATTAGGTGATCATTTTATATCTAATGTAGATATCTATATATATGTCATGGACCAAGTGATAAAATGATTAATTTTTCATAAAACTTATAATAGCTTGTCATTATTCATAATGCCCGGGGGCATTATGAATAATGATAAGCTACTTTGGGCTAAGTAATTAATTATAATTTGAACTTCCTTATTTATTACATTGGCTAGACATTATGATAATTGTCATGTGGTTTTCGGGCAATCTGATAATACTCAGGTACACTGCTTGGGAGGATTTAACTACATTTGATTTATCAAGTGACGAAAGCAACCAATTTGGATACTCCAAATTATGTACAGGTCATATAGTATAGGCAGGCCTGTGTACTCCCCGGTTATCGAAAATATCGAAAATATCCCTACATTATTACTATGCACGCGGCGACCACTCCGGAGGGGAAAATTCAGTTAAATGAATCGTTTGTTCAGAGTAATAAAAATGAAATTAGCTTGCAATAGATGTCTAGGTATCTAAACGAAAAAGTGAGGAGTTCTGACGTGAGCTAAATTAATTTGACGACCTCGGTGGCGTAGTGGTCATCATGCTTGTCCGCCACCCAGAGGTCATGGGTTCGAACCCCGGTCAAGGCAAGTTGGAAAATGGTCTTTTTCAAATTGTCCTGGGTCTGGATGTTTATCTATATACGTATATGTTATAAAATATAGTATCGTTGAGTTAGTATCCCATATAAATGTCTCGAACTTACTTTGGGGCTAGCTCAATCAGTGTTATTTGTCAAAAAAAGAAAAATTATACCATACCGCTAACCACAATAAGTAGTTTTTTTTTAAATTTCTTTTCTGATTTAGACAACTGTACGTAAGTACTAGTACTTATTCTGTTGTATAGGTGATGGTGCAGCCCCATAACCTATAACATGACCTGGTTGGTATGCATGACTCCAGTAGCGTGCATTTCATACAGACACATAGATTGGTCTATCCTGTGCCACTCTAATATAATATCGGATACTAGCAAAAATGTATTTTGCTTGATATGCAGCCGTTTTCGTAATTTAGGTAAGATTTCTCTGGAAGAACACTGTTAGCTCTGTTGGCCGCTTCACCATAATCTATACTAGTGGTCTACATGATTGCAAGAACGAGCCTGCTGTTGGCGGCTATTCTGCCATTTCTGCCTCATAAATGCCTGCACGGTTTGATTATTTTAATCGTTTTTATCAAACCGCTTTCTCATTTTGGGCACTTTTCAAACTGCGTGGAAATTTATTATAATGTGTTATTAATTACTTGGTCTACGAGTATAACATATAGACAGTAATTCATGTGGATATGTAAGCTGTAAATACCACCAAGCAAAGACAGTTTCACGGGGTTCGTGACTTGTGATACTGTCGTTTAAGATTCTGTGTTTTAGTTAATCGAAATATCAATGATAGGTGTATTATCAGTTCATCACATTTACGATTGAACAATTTAAATCAAACTACAAGCTAGGTTGAATCTCACTACTTCGATCGCGTGAAATTTTAAAATGACGACATCTTTTTTCCTGATATCAGATTACAATGAAACAAAGCCTATATGATGAGCTGAGCTAACTCTATTATTAAAAACCGCGTGAATATTCTTTTCGTAGTTAGGAAGATTAGTGTGAATACATACATTCAGACATTTTACGTGTTCATTAAAAAAAATAATCGCCCGCACTAATTTTTTCAAAAAAATTTTAATGTTCATACACTCGGTTTCAATTTTTTATATTTGTATTGATATTGATTGATGAGGATTTATATCAAATGAGGACACCACTTCTGCCCTATCTTAGCCTTAAAATTGAATAAAACTTCACCAAGCTCTTTTGTAAAACCTATTAGTAAAGATTCCTATTTTTTTTAAACTAAAAACTGTTTTTATTAACAACTATACAAAAATATTTTTTTGAATCGGCCCAAGCGTCTTCGAGTAATCCGTGAACTTACATAAAAAAGATCCCGTTGAATTGATTAACTCATTCTATTTTTGAAGTCGGTAAAAAAAAACCAGAAGGTGATCTTCTTACATTTTTCCAAAAATGAGTCTCACATTAATAGGCTTTAACGTTATATATGGGCTTTTTGAAAATAATACACAAACTTATATTTGTGAGACTGTGAGACCAAAGTACTGGACAAATTAAATAAGCCCGAACACAGGTTTTCGACATTCGTCCTTACTGAGTTCCTCCCGCCTATGTCATCAGACTAACTTTATAACATTATTTTATTGTCATTCGTTTTTAAATACGAGTATGTATGTATGCCAAATTTAAACTCAATCGGTTAAGGATAACTGCTTGTAAATGCGACTGCAACATTTGACCCAAACAAACATACACACTAGTACTTTTCAAGTGAAATAAAAGCCTAAGTATAAAATAAATCTGAGAATAGTTCAACGTGATCCTAATTTGCTGATGAAAACATTCCGTCGGCAAATTAGGATCACGTTGTTTGTAATCAGAGGCGGGATTACGTCGATCCCTCTGTCCCGCATTAATCACGGTATCTCACTCACGCGTGACTCCAGCCATACTTTACATTAGATCGGCTTCACTACATTTTTATGACCTATGTTCATGTATCTTTCTTTGATCAATTACATCATTTAATAACCGGCTAAGTGCGAGTCGGACTCGCAAACAAAGGGTTCCGTACCAAAATCTATAAAAACAAACACGTTTTTTATACGGGAGCTTACTTAAATATTTATTTAATTCTGGTTTTAGTATTTGTTGCTATAGCGAAAATTTAAACTGTCTAGCTATCACGGTTAATGAGATGTGTATTGTTCCTTGTGGTGTATCAGTAATAGGAGCCCGTTTTTACCCTATGGGTACGGAATCCTAAACACCGCGTAAATTATATACTTAGTTTAATAATTCAGTCTATCGGCAAAGTAGGATCACACTGCCTGTAATCAGAGGCGGGATTTCTTTGATTTAATGCGGTTACGTATTTATTAATCACTATATCTCACTCACGCGTGTCTTCAGCGATAAGGTCTTTATATTTAAGTCAGATTTAATAGATTAATACACTATATCCACAAATTTTCGTTACAATTTGGTGCTTAAAGGCCATATAAAGTTAATAGTAATTAAGTAATTTATTTTCGTATTATATTTTCACAGATCTTGGGTAATTTTTTTTGTAAAACCACATGCAGGACAAAGAAATTAATGTTATCACGGTTTTTGATTAACGCATGTTTAGAGAGTTACGTTGTATTTGTATGGAATGAGCTTAAATACATTTTAATGCAGTGGTCTTGAACGTCATAGTGCGAAATCGGTATATCTGCCCACTAAAATCGGTATATTTGTACCCAAAAACGGTACATGACAAAAAAAAACAAACAAATTCGTTTATTAACCAAAAAATAAACAAACGGTCTATTCAATAAATAAAAATAAACTTACTTGGTTCCTCTTCAGACGCCATTTTAACTTAATAGACAAGTGACAGTGTAAAATCGGTTAAAAAACCGGGAAACATGTCCATGTTTTCTCTGATATTGTGGAAAATTCGTTTTCTTTCGGTATTTTGGTAGGGCAGAGCCGATTTCAAGAGAAATATTAAAAATCGTTAGGTTCGATACCACTGTTTTAATGAGCCATGTTCATAAATGTTCACTAAATGTGAAGTAATTACAAATAAACATGTCCCAATCGATAAATTGGGATCACGCTGTCTGTAATCAGAGATGGGATTATGTCAATCTGCCGTTGTCCGTATTAAATACGGTACCTTACTCACTTCACTTGTGACTCAAGCTATATTTTATATTTGATCAGCTTCAATACTTTTTAATAAGTCCTGTCAATAAATCTTCGCTAAAGTGCCTTTAAAGTTTAAATTGATAAATATGACTCTAGCGGCAAATTTAAATCACGCTTTCTGTTATCAGATGAGGAATTACGACGCGTAACAAATAGTAAGAGTAAACTTCTAGAAATAAATAAATTTAAATTGAAAATGTTACTTTAATTTGCACATATTCTAACTTTAACACGAATATACTCGTACATCGACAAATAGTGCTAAAATATCAAGAATCTTGCACAGCTTTCGCAGAATTGCCTCCGAACCATATTGATTTCGTTTATGTAACTCGTCCATCCAGCCTTCGACTGGAATCGTGAATATTTTCACAAATCCATGTCTTGATTTTTTGTTACTTTAATTAGTTATTTGGCTATCGTTTACATGGCTAACTTCTTAAACTTTAAAATTTATAGAGCAAGTTAAGCCCTGGAGTTAATACTCGATAAAAACAGCTTATGTTTTTTTATGCTTGTTACCCGCATATTTTTTGCAACCTAAAAATACAGGGTTACTTTGAAAACACCAGAAACCTTTTTGAAATAAGTTCAGTCCATGATAATTAACTACTTTTCATAAAAACAATAATCAAAAAACAAAACAAAAATTTCGACTTTTTATACAAATGCTCAGCTAAATTGATTTTGTATGAAAAGTAAAAAATTTTGTTTCGTTTTCGATAATTGTTTTTAAGAAAAGTAGTTCATTATCATGGACTGAACTTACTCCAAAAAGGTCGCTGATATTTTCAAAGTAACCCTGTGTATATTTCATATCGGGTCTATCTAATATGCATTTAAATACGGTGACTGCTTTCTAGTTTAAGTACTTTATAATAATTTTGTTCTCTTGTAAATGGAGTTTTTGTAATCTTTTATAAGAATAAATTCTTTAAACCTTTTTTCTATTTAGTTTCTTCTCAAAAACTTCCAATTTCATGCGAATGCTTCTGATTCCACTTAATTTGTAAAGGCAGATAATTTAATAAAATAACTTTAATGCATCGAAAAAATAAATACATTTCAAAGATAACATACGAAAGAGCAAATATACAAAGGCGGACTTATTTCATGTAGGGGGATCTCTTCCAGTCAACCTGTGATAGATTGAGAGGATATTTACTCAATTCAAATGTTATGATTGTCAATTCATTCAATTCAAATATATCTTTATTATCATAGGATATTTATAATATCTCTTAATAATCGTCACTTTGTTTTGTTTCACAATCATTGTTGATGTCAAAAAGTTACTTAGAGCTAAGTTTACTGCCGCTTTCAAAGCGCTAGTGCAGAAGAAGGGGTAACAAACTGCACTGCAGCATTTTCTCCAAGAACGTCAACTCACAATGAAATTACTATTTATAGTTGATATGTGGACAGAGTATACATTGTTTGTTTTCATAATTTAAATAATTTTTTTTTAATGTCGAAATTTTGAAATAATGTTAAATCAAGTTGTAAATTCAGTATGTACCTAATGTACCAAATTATGACCATTTCTGAGTACACAAGCCTTTAAGAGGCCCTTTAAGCCTTTAAGAGCGCCAAGCTCAAGCCAACTGTATTGTACTAAGCTTTATTGTACCAAGGTCTAGAAAAACAAAACAAAAACATTAATCACGCGGTGAATCTAGACTTAAAATGGTTATAATTTCACCCTCGGCTAATCAATCACATTTAACACAAACAAAACGATTAAAACACAAAACTTTATTAATGAAACATTAAGTGTCTGAAACATATTCAATCAGGAATCGTATCGCCAGATTTCACTTCGATTTAATCTGACGGAGCGAAAAACTCACAAATCCCTTTGGCTTTAATTTATATGAAATTTTTCAATTCGGACGCAGAATGGAGATATCGCAAAATGTTAGGTGAAAAATGTTTAACGCGCAAAAGGTTGGAATAGTTGCGGCTTGTAGTGTTTTTTTGCGCCCGTTTGTTTTCATTTTGATTGGTTTCAGTAAAAAGGTCGTAATTTTATTTTTAGATTCATTTAGCGAGATTCATTTAGCGCATTAGCTTTAGTGTTGTAGCTGTAAATTTTAATTAAATCAGAAAATGTATTGTTTTTATGGATTTTTTTAAATAATGTTCTCTTCTCTGAGCATAGTGTGACGTTTTGCGAATGTCACAGTATGCTCCTAAACCAAATTTACATTCGAGTTCATTATGGCCTTCCTGTTGTTTATTAATTATGCTTTTGATGTTTCTATTGCAATTTCGTGTGGCGAGGGAAGGTTACCCAAATAGGTTTTTTATATGATGGAGTAGGTACGTGTATTTTTGTCATATATTTACTTACATACCTACTTTGAAAAATTTATATATTACTGTAGACATTTTGGTGAAAATTAAATGATTTGGCTAGCAACTCATCACTATTGTGATTCCTTTTTGCGCATTTTCGCCCATTGTTATGCTAACTGTCGCAGAAAATATTTTAATTTAAATCAATTTTCATCATTTAAGCTCTTAAGTATTTAACTCAAAATTCGGGTTGTAAGTTCGACTTACATCCTAAGAGAGGTAAGTAAATTTTAAAATCGAAGGCAGCCAGGCGGCCTCTTAAGCTCCTATAGTTAACATGCATGAGTTTTATTTTTAAAACAAGTGCACTGACCAACACAAACCACCGGCGCAAGGCCATTAAAAAAAATAAGGCTTGGCGCGCTAAATCCTTATAGAAAATTGCAAAATATGCTTTTCACAAAAAATTACAAGTTCAAGTGAAGAATTTGACGCCTGAATCGGTAGAAATAGAGATGAAGGTAGTCAAAGAAAACTTATCACTTAAGATTTCAAAATAAATTTCATTGAATTGCGTATGTCAATACTTCTTTTTTCCAAATCTGTTACGAACAGTTTTTTACTGTTTCCTCGCCTTTATGATGAAAAGTAGAGTGTTCAACTCGAGTGTAAGTGATCAATATCACCCTCGAACTATAAGCTCCCTCGATCGCTTCGCTCGCTCGTGAGCCCAAATATCTCGGGTGTATTTGATCACTTGCAACCCTTGTTTAACAATCTACTATTTAGTTACATGCTTTTTGATTGGGATCGCCACCAACTTTTGTAACTTTGTCATCCGCAAAGTAACATCTGAATCTTTTAATTTCATTTGTTGGACTTATAAGATACCTAATACGTTGATACCTATACAAATATTTACTGGTATTTCGATGTAAGTAAATTCTCCAACATTATCCTGCAATTTCCTGATGACAGTGATTCACTAACCGAGTTTGATACGTATGTAAATGTAACATTGTTCCAAGCAGTCTTATCTTGGAAGATTCATGACTGTCGTAGCTTATGCCAGACGTTGCCGTTGGCGGAAATTTTTAGTTCCCTGGTTTGTTCGGAAATGGAGTTTTGTGTAGTACCTAATAAATTATAAGATTAAAAATTAAAAAAAAAAAACATTTTTGTTCAACTTTTTATTGGGTGAAGTTGGATTTGTAAGCATGACATAGATTTGTCTGATTATAAATTTTGTCTGTATTGATACAGAATATTTAAATAAAAAGCCATTAAAAAGTTTTGAGCAATCAAAGATTCGTTTTTTTTTTATGCTAATTTTTACGCAAATTTCGTCGTAAATAAATAATAAAAGAATTGAAAATCCTCCGAAACTAAACTAAAACATACCAACATTATTTATAAAACATTTTCATAAACTTTATTTGTAATTGATTAATGCAGTCGTTTTTGCATAAAACCCCTTTTCCCTACGGACAATATGTATTTTCTAAGCGCTCGGTTTACTATGAATTTATCGTGCATTTCACCTCACTGCTTCGCCCAAACACAATGTGAGGTGAGACAGCATGCTCTTAGGTCGCGCCCACGTGTAAGTTCGGGCCCACGACTAGTTCAACCTTAAGACGAATGAGAGAAGCCCATATTAGATGGAGTTGTGTAATTTTACAATAAATCGATCACCTTCCGCCTTCGTGATCAGGTTTCCTGTAGGAAATAGGACAGTTAGTTAAATAGATATCTGTTTTAACAAACTCAGCGCCAAATTTAGGCTATATCCGCTGTCATCTTCAAAGCCTATTTACCCCTTAATTGGCAGTTATTTACACCCATAACTTATCAAATTCGTCTATTGTTCACCTGTCCCACAATTTGCGAGAGAAGGGTCCAAATCGTATTGTTGCAAATTGAAACCAATTTCCATATTTTTGGCGAAATATTCGTATTTCGCCGTTTCGGGTTTTATTTAAAATTACTTCGGTTTTCAAAGTCTGTTTTAATACAAAGCATGATGAAAGCCGCAATTTTTTGCCATTCGGTTTGCCGATGTTCAATGATAAAATCCATACTAATATTTTAAATGTGAGAATAGCTGTGTCTGTTAACTTTTTACGCTTCTTCCACTGAACCGATAGACAAAATGTGGGATGTATGTAGTTTGGTAGATATATATTTTGAGACAAGGGAAAAGATATAGTATAGTTTTTATTCCAAAAATCTTCCCTGAAGGAAATGAAAAGGGGAGCGGAACTTTGTATTAGGAATCGTATTTGATCAAAAAAGTAGATTGATTACAAAATACTAAATTTACGCAGACAAAGTCGCAGATAGAAGCCAGCTAAGTACAAATTTTTTTTTAGCGAAGAGTTTATTTTTCTTATCGACGTGGAAGAATTTGGTATGTTTTACTTTTTCTAAGAAGGAAAGTATGCAAATTATTATAATTTTGTTGCTTTTTTAAAATAAAAAAGTACTGTCTTTTACTGCGAATATGAAAATATTGTCGGTAATAGAGTTTTTCCTTTACGATTGCAAAAAAAAAATCTTTATTTTCATACTGATGCCTACGACTTCGTTCGTGGATGTGAACTGTCGTGAGTTTGACATCATCGTTCTGTATTTATACTCTATAGATATTTAGGAATATTTTAGGGGTTAACGTTAATCACGTAAGAGGAATAAGAACTATGTCATAATAATCATTATGTAAGCAAAGTCGTTATTAAAATCATCATCATCATCATTTCAGACGCATAACGGCCACTGCAGGACATAGGCCTCTCCCAAAGATTTCCAAAATGACCGATCAAGAGCGGCCTGCATCCAGCGCTTTCCAGCGACCTTGGTCAGGTCGTCTGACCACCTTGTGGGTGGGGGTCCAACGCTTCGTTTACCAGTACGTGGTGGCCATTCGAGAACCTTTTAACGTTATTACAATGTTAAATCGTAACGTGTAAGTTTTTTAAGCAGTTATCCACAACTCTAGAAAATTAAGAAATGTACTGTTGTCCGTAAAAAATCGACGGGAAATCCCCGTTCCGTTTAATATATACCATAGATACATACTGGGAGTTCAGGGTTGCCAACCCTTTGGCGGCCATTACACATTCAATCTAGATCAATATCAGCTACATTCTTCCAAAACTCTGTTTCTTTCTATAATACGAGCTATAAGTAATTAAAATACTTATTAAATAAAAATGATAAATAATGGTACTCATAAATAATTCATGCAAAATAGAAAGAGAGACTGAGAAGAAAAAATTGAGCACGATCGAGATCGAATGAATGTAATGGCTGCCGAACATTTTAACTGTCAGTTCGAAGTACCAACACCTGAACGTAGACTTGAGTTAAATGAATTGAATGAGTTTGATTAATTGCAGGATTCGCAGACCTGTAAACCTTACGATCGACGAATTAAACAAATTTAATAAAAATATAGACTTTATCGCATTATCGTCGTTTTTGACTTAGGCTTGACTTAGCTGGGGGCCCTGGAATCCTCGGGGCCCAAAATCCTGAAGCCCAAAAAGGCCAGATATATCCGGCCCTATTGACACTGGTGTTAGACAGACGGACAGCCGTCCGTCTGTCTGTCACCAGGCTGTATCTCATGGACCGTGGTAGCTGGACAGTTGAAATTTTCACGGATGATGTATTTCTTTTGCGCTATAACAACAAATACTAAAACAGAATAAAATAAATATGTAAGAAACGGATGCTGTTGAATAGGCTGGAGGAGGCCTTTGTCGAAGGGCAATCAGACCTGCAGAGAAAGAAGAAAACCGACTCGATAGAATGGCGAGAACACGTGTCTAAAAATCGACGGATAAATATTTCGACAGTCCCAATTTCGATAAACAATAATTCGATGCCCATTGCTTCGACAGATATAAAAATATCTTAGCTGGTCAATATGGAATCTTAAATAACGAGTTCATTACCTTACTCTTGGAAAAATCATCCTTTAGTTAAACCTAAAGCATTTATTATAAAATAAAGTATCGTTGAGTTACGAGTAGTATCCCATAACACAAGTTTATGCTTACTTCGATGCTAGCTCAATCAGTGTAATTTGTCCCTATATATTTATTTTCTAAACCGAACAATTTGAATGAGAGGTTTGTCAAAAGGTGCTCCCACACAGCAGTTATATAACGTTATAAAATATTGTGTAACACGATACCATTGTGTAACAATGTGTAACATTTTACTACAACATGTTATAGGTTATATGTTATAAACGCTCCCATACTGATTGAAACAACGAGTTCATAACATAATATAACATTCTGTAACAATCGGTTTGGGTCTGTCTTTCGAAACAGCTGGTAGTGATAGTGACTCAATGAACAGTGAATGAACAGTGAATGAACCGCCTAGAGCTGCGTACGTGACAGAGTAGGCACAAACCAAACGAAGCGCGCGAGCAACCTCCCCGCGCCCTTCCGCTAACGTCCCTCTGAGGCTCGGATGATGTTATTCAACAAAAGTTATCATTTGTTTTATCATGTTGTGATTAGTTGTAAAACATTCTGTTGTATAAAGTTATATAATATCACTAACAATTTATAACATTTGTTATAAAATGTTAGACAACAAATGTTATGCAACATTCTCTAACATTATATAACTGATGACAGATTTTATCTAGATTCCCCATGGAATAATATTTAAAGTATAAATATTAAGTAGTAATAAGGTTTTTCAAAATGATTTGTTCACAAATTTGTGAGGTAAACAACATAAAAAAAACCTAATTGAAAACAGTTTCCTATTTTTTAAGTAGGTGGAAATGATTATGGTTTGTATTTTATCAAGTTAATTTGAAGTTAGTCTAGAACACGATGTAAGGTAATCATGTGTGGCAACGTGGGAGAGGATTTTTATGAGTGAAAAGACTCGCGATGGTTAGACACTTTTTAATTAACTGGTTAAAATATTATATTAACATATTACAAGTTTAAAATACTTTTATAAATTGTGACAAGAAGACGTGAGCTGACTGTGCTTCTTAGATCAGTCAAGGGTAGAATGATCTTAGCAGGCTGAGGCCCGATCTTTTATACTCTGAGATAAGGACGGAGTCCGAATATTTTTGGTGAATCATAAATATTAGTTTACTTTAAGTTATTTTTTAGCGTTTCGTAGGTACCCAAAGGGTGCCAACTGGACCCTATTACTTAGACTCCGCTGTCTGTCTATCTGTCTGTCCGAGCGTCTATCATAGGGCTCTGTATACAGTAATAGTCACCTGACATTTTCACCGATTTTGAGGCTGCTATGACAACCAACACCTAACTCAAAATTACCTTTAAAAAACATGTACGGAACCTTTCATTTACGAGTCCGATTTTATTTATTTAACTTCATACACAAATACAAGTGTAATGGCGGACTTAAAGCCTAAGGCCTTATCTACCAGTCAACCAAACGGGTGATGTAGAGAATGACAGGGGTAGTGCAAAACTTGATTCAAGATTCAAAAATTCAAATGTTTATTCAGTAATTAGACCTTTACAGGCACTTTAACACGTCCATAAGTATATGTACTCGTAATTTACGTTACGTGTAATGTATATTAAAATATAATTTATTTTTAAGGAAAAGCTACCGATACCGGCGACTTGTTTGATTGTAACGACCACTGCTGAAAAGAAACGACGAAAGAAACTCATTTTCACAGTATTGGTCGCCTACTCGCCAGAAGGGCTTTATCATATTATTATTATTGTCTTTTAATTATTAAATACTTATTATTATAATATAATACAATGTTGACACATTTAACATGTAATGCTTGCGAACGAGTTAACAAACATAAATTGCGTAAAAAAAAATATTAAATTTTCAAAAAAAGCGAAGCCGAGCTGACCAGTCCGTCCCGGCAGCACCCGTTCACGAGTTGACGCACGGATCAGCCATCGTTAAACTCAACCATATTAGAGGGAATCTAACGACCCGACCAGCGACGCCACCACCAGATTGGACATTTTAGTGAGCATGAAAAGCCTGATATCGCAGACCTTGTCAAGAGGAAATATTAGTTATATATTGGTCACCTATTGATCGCAGAGCATTAACATGTTTTACAGTAAGCTAATTATTGTCACAGAGAATACAGTTCTTATGTTTTATGTGTGGAGTGTAATGGAAAATTTATAGGAATTGTCCACGCGTCTTTATCTTTTAAAAAATTATTAATAGTATAGTACGCATTATTCAAAAAAACCTTTTTAACATGTATTTTAAATTTTTAATAGGTATGTGGCGAAAAAAAAAGACTATATGTTAAATAATAAACTACATACAAAAATACACTATTAAGTATATACTATGACAAACAATACCTACTTATGCTACATAAATACACTATGATCTATCTGACAGTTTTTGAAGAAAGTGTGCCTTCACCTGTTCGAGTTTTAGCCTTCCGGACATGAATTGGTACATCGTTCCATAGTTCTGATTCTCACTTGAACAGCCATTGAGTTGCCCGTGAAATGTAATCTGAAATTTAACACGTCACAAAAACAATGAAGTAGTGAGCGTAAAACACTTTGTTGCATTGCTGGGAAAAACGGTGTTTGTATACAAATGTTCAGCCAATAAACAGTTTTATTGCCTCTATCTACATTTGCATTTTGATTGCTCCATTGTCTTGATTTTATTAACTGTAAGCAATACAAAAACGCTTTGGATAAAATATAAAACGTTATTAATGTACATATAAATACATTAGGTTCGTTAACATAACGTTTAATAAGAAAAAACCGCTGCACTCCACCCAGTCTATATGCGACTACGAAGGATATATAACTCCTATTCGAAACGTTAGACGTTACAAAAAGGTTCGTGCTAAACCCCGCTTATGTGTATATTACATTAATAATGTGTTCTAAGCGTGATAGTTTAAAAAACAAAAATATAAAATGATATTTAGGGCGTGTTCGGACGACACGCGCACGCCAAGCCTTCGCATAGCGCATGCGTAGCATAGGTATGTTAGCCTAGCCTAGCGCGCTTTGAAATTTTTGAAAGTTGGATATAATTTGAGTCCTAAATTACAAGAAATACAAACCGAGCTTGTCTTGCGCAAGGCGTGTGTTTGGCAAACGCGCCATTTATTCTTCAAGTAAATATATTGCTTCATTACGTGCACTATAAGTTTCCGGAATGAATATGAAAAAATACTATTAAAGGTACAAAATTAATTTATTGTTTTTCAAAATAATCTCCCTTGGCGTCTATGCACTTTTTCATTCGATGAAACCAGTTTTGAAAACTTTTGTGCTACTCCTCTGTGGTGACCTCTGAAACGTGTTTTTCATACTCCTCGACAGCCTCTTCTGGTGATGAAAATCGTTGACCGCGTAATTGGTTCTTAATTTTTGGGAACAGAAAAAAGTCACAAGTTGCCAGGTCGGGACTGTATGCAGGATGACTCATGAGTTCTACATTTTTCGCCTTCAAAAAGTCGTTTGTCTGTCTGGCCGTGTGAGAACTAGCATTGTCGTGGTGCAGGATGATACGGCGTTTACAGTTATTTTTACGGAGTTCCTCAATAACTTCCGGCAAACAAATGGTCGTGTACCAGTCACTATTCACTGTACGACGATTCTCTAAAGCAACAGTAGCCACGTGTCCAGTTTTATTAAAAAAGAAGCAATCATCCGCTTAGATGCACTTTTCACGCGCGCCACTTTGGTTGGTTTCGGCTCATCTTGAAAGACCCATACGCTCGATTGCTGCTTTGTTTTGGGATCGTAGCAATAAATCTATCTTTCGTCACCTGTTACTATGTCCCACACCAAATTTGACGCACCTTCGTTGAATCTGGTAAGCATGGCACTGCACCAAGTGACGCGGTCCGTTTTTTGAGCCTCGGTCAAGTTGTGTGGGATCCACCGCGAGCACAGCTTTCTCACAACCAAATGTTTGTGTAGGATTAATTGTATTTGACTCATGCCTATTTCTAAGGATGCGCGAATTTCATGGTAGGTCACATGCCTGTCTGTTTCAATCATACGGCGCACAGCATCGATGTTTTTGTTGGTCACAGCGGTGGACGGCCGACCATCGCGAGATTCGTCACTGAGATTGATACGACCACGCTTGAATTCTGCAAACCAGCTATAAACAGTTGTCTTGCATGGTGCTTCATTGCCAAAAGCTGTTTCAAGCCGAGCGATGCTCTGTTGAGCTGTCAAATTACACTTAAAATCGTAGAAAATCATACTACGAAAATTTTCCCGAGTTAAATCCATGTTGATGCAGACACACAATTTTTTAAATGGCGCCACAAGGTAAAAACAAAAGACAGTCAGATGAAACAAACTGCATTCTACAGCCAAAGAGTTCTATTTTCAAATGTTGCAACAAATTTTTAAATATTGTTTATGTAAGTGGCCAGTTCCGGAAACTTATAGTGCGCCCTATGTACAAATGTATTTCTTTCATACTAGGTTGGACAAAAATAAAAATAAAAACTTAGAATATACCAACAGCTTCTCTTCCCACGGAGATTGTAGAAGTCGATCGAAGAAATGGGCGAAACTGCGAATCATGTTAATCGACGATGCGGTTAGCAACCCACCAAGATTTATTTCATTTTTTCATGATCTCGCTCAATGCGGCCCTCTGCTATTTTTATTGGGCATTCAATATATTTTTCGCGCTGATCTGAGAGCAAGAGAAAACATAGAATACAGCAATTTCTTCCCATTCCGCACAGGTCGTAAAAGCTAATCCCATAGGATTAGGGGATCGAGATCTTTCTAAGAATATGATAACCTAGGAGGAACTCTATTTTTGATTTTTGCTATTGGGTACCCAATTGGCTCCGACTACCCTGTAAGGATACTGACGGGACAGAGTGCGTGTGTACAGTACACATATGTGCAGTCTTTCACATAACAATCTTTTTGACAATTTGAATTTATTTGCGTTCCTAAGTACACACCTACTTCATTGGCTATATAATTTAATCAAGGTAATGTTAATGTAAATCTTAACGTTAGAAATAGTCTAAACGACCCCACATCAAGGGACCTTCGTCAAAAGCAGTTCAGGCCGCCTACGGCCCGGTCCACCCAAATTCTTAACTATACCAATTTAGGACACCTTTAGTTCCTTTGATGTTGCCACAAAATCTCGGCATGGTTACTTTGGGTTAGTTAGAAATTTTAGAAAATTTAATCAGTGATTAAATATTATAGATTTTTTTAGCATTTCCTGTTCTTGTTCTATTTACTTTTTTCATGCTGCTCTAAAGGAAAATAAAAATTTTCAAATGTATTATTATTACTAATTATCAGGTCTGTTTTTAGTCTCCTCGGCAGGAGTACCTACGAGAGCCATACTTGGACAGATCAGCTAGAAAATTTGAGCCTACACTAAATACTCGTAGATGTATGTATGTATTTATTTCGAGTGTGTAAGTGGTCAACACTGGTGTCAGATTTCTCAAGCTGCCTAAGACATCTGACATAGCTTAACGACTGCCATACAATGATGACAGCCGGGACCAACGGCTTATGCGTGCCTTCCAAAGGACGGAGGGCTCGAGAAATTTTTATACCACTTGTGGTCATCCATCCAAGTGCGGACAACGCCTGGTGCTGCTTTACTTGCGAAAGCGCCAGTAATGCGTTCCTCCCACCAGGCCACCGAGCTCCTCGAGCTAACTCGTATATGATAGGTAGATTATATTAGAACGGAGCCAACTACTTTAATGATTATATTATACTAGTATTTCGCCTCGACCTGTATGCGATCCTATATCTTGGCAACCCCATGAGCGATTTGGCTTATGTTCACACTTAAAAAAACTATTGGCTACATTGACACTCCTACCAAAATTGATGATGCTCCAATCAAAACTACTTGAGTTATCGTTGAACAAACATGCATAAATACAAATGCGTTATTGTTCAGTAGATTCGGAAAAACTTCACTCATGTCGCTCGCTTGTTCAACCTAACTTTTCTTGAGTATATAATAGTTCACACAATAGAATATAAAATACATTTTACAAGACAGCAATACAACTTTCCGTCATTGTTCAAAACACCTACGTTTTAATTTCGCGAAGACGTCTAACAAAGAAAAGATTAGTCCCTTTTGTTGCGAGAAAAGAAATACTTTTTATTTAAAGCGAGCGAGGCGAAATTTGTCGCGCCTACATTTGTACTGCGAGTTATTTGCGCTTTTATTGAGGTAGTATTTTTCTGGGAGAGGTATTAAGGCTATGTGCACAATGTATGAGTTTATTAAGATTCTTATTTATACTGGCTTCATCATCATTATATCTCTCGCTCTCTCTCTTATCTCAGTGTATTCGAAGCCCGGGGTCCACTTTCCGGCTTCTTCTTCTCTTCTTCACACACTCATGAGCATTCTTAGTTGTAAGACGATTGGCACGTATATTCTTCGTGTACGGCTTAATTATCACCAACAACTCTTTTTACTTGCCTCAGCAGCCAGATGTTTTGGCTTTCACTCTCTGTAGTGCTCCCTGCGTCACAATTACACTATATGTCGGCTCGGTCACACACCAGTATCGAAACGTCGTCCGCTCTCACCGAGGGCTCGCACGCAACTGACGTTTGACTACCCGTGTGCACGAGACAACAACATCAGTTGGATACAGAACACTACACTCTCCACTTAAATACTAGCTTATGTAAAAAAAATTACAATTCTTTTCAATTTCCCGAGATAAAAAGTATTATAATATATGTTATTACAGGTAATAAGCACTACATGCCAAACTTTTCAATTCATTTAGCCGTTCTGGCCTGAAAGCGAAACAAATATCCTTACCTCATTAGCAACGCTGAGAGCAACAGCAACTGGAAAAGCATATTAACCTCCAATGGTTCCTATATATTATATATATACGCACAGTCAGCAAAGATTAATTATTAGTTACCTGTCTTTGGCTGACACACTGCCGTGCGTATTGTATAAATAACAGCATCTACTTTAAATTCAGTTGCAACCAGCGCCATCTTTGTTATTTTGTTTGCGACCCTCATTGCTCTGAGTGTATGTTTTATTCAGAGGAGGCATCTCGATAGAATTGTTCTACCTGATTGACTCACTCTATAAAGGAATATTAAATTGTAAACTATTGTAAAATTTAACAATATTGACAGTCGGTGTGTTGTGTGTGTTGTGAATGTAAAAATTCGCACAATCAAGTAAGCACAGGCACTACTAACAATATCTTACATTTCCAATTCAAACTATATGGTCTGCTGTCATATCTGCAAAGATGCAAAATATTCAAACATTTTTGTTCTGATCCAAAGTTACCCTGCAGAGCTAAAGTAACCCGCATTTACGGTACCTAATTCTTAAATATTTTTAAATATGCATGAGCATTTTTCCATTTCCATCTTTTTAAGCATACCTAGTACCTATTGTTGTTTTTTGTACATTCTGGCTAATCTTTACCTCTTTCGAGCTGCAAGTACCTTGTACTAACGTATAAAAAATTTGTATCTTTATTATCTTTTTGAGTTTAACATTTTATACACATTCCATGATCCAAATTCCGGTTTAAGTCAGTTTACATAATAAAATAAGTTTTTGAAAATGTTAATAAAGGCTTCCACAGGACAGGCACTGTTGCTTAGTGTGGGGCCACCAGTAAACATCACTGGTTTAAGGAGTTCGTTAAATAAACGTATTTGTTGTTGTTGTATAACTTAGCGAAAAAAGTTGGATGCAGTCCGCTTCAGATTGGTCATTTTGGAAATCCTTGAAATAGACCATGTCCAGCAGTAGACACCTTGCGGCCATAATGATGTACCTAGATGAAACCAAGTTTAAACTTTAGGGTTAGCTCAATACTCATTACTCATGTCTCCTTCTTCTTTATCTTAGCGCAATACCGGTTGCATCCTTAGCTAAATTCTAAAGTCTGATTGTTTATTATATTGTTTGTATTTATAACAAGTTTATTTTCCGGGCAAATTAAAAAAACCCTGACCATCAAGTGTTAAACCCCCAGTAACTGTCGAACTACGAAACCGATTTTTATCAAATATAGAACGAATGTAATGGCTGCCGAACATTTTAACTGTCAGTTCGAAGTACCAACACCTGAACGTAGACTTGAGTTAAATGAATTGAATGAGTTTGATTAATTGCAGGATTCGCAGACCTGTAAACCTTACGATCGACGAATTAAACAAATTTAATAAAAATATAGACTTTATCGCATTATCGTCGTTTTTGACTTAGGCTTGACTTAGCTGGGGGCCCTGGAATCCTCGGGGCCCAAAATCCTGAAGCCCAAAAAGGCCAGATATATCCGGCCCTATTGACACTGGTGTTAGACAGACGGACAGCCGTCCGTCTGTCTGTCACCAGGCTGTATCTCATGGACCGTGATAGCTGGACAGTTGAAATTTTCACGGATGATGTATTTCTTTTGCGCTATAACAACAAATACTAAAACAGAATAAAATAAATATGTAAGAAACGGATGCTGTTGAATAGGCTGGAGGAGGCCTTTGTCGAAGGGCAATCAGACCTGCAGAGAAAGAAGAAAACCGACTCGATAGAATGGCGAGAACACGTGTCTAAAAATCGACGGATAAATATTTCGACAGTCCCAATTTCGATAAACAATAATTCGATGCCCATTGCTTCGACAGATATAAAAATATCTTAGCTGGTCAATATGGAATCTTAAATAACGAGTTCATTACCTTACTCTTGGAAAAATCATCCTTTAGTTAAACCTAAAGCATTTATTATAAAATAAAGTATCGTTGAGTTACGAGTAGTATCCCATAACACAAGTTTATGCTTACTTCGATGCTAGCTCAATCAGTGTAATTTGTCCCTATATATTTATTTTCTAAACCGAACAATTTGAATGAGAGGTTTGTCAAAAGGTGCTCCCACACAGCAGTTATATAACGTTATAAAATATTGTGTAACACGATACCATAACAATGTGTAACATTTTACTACAACATGTTATAGGTTATATGTTATAAACGCTCCCATACTGATTGAAACAACGAGTTCATAACATAATATAACATTCTGTAACAATCGGTTTGGGTCTGTCTTTCGAAACAGCTGGTAGTGATAGTGACTCAATGAACAGTGAATGAACAGTGAATGAACCGCCTAGAGCTGCGTACATGACAGAGTAGGCACAAACCAAACGAAGCGCGCGAGCAACCTCCCCGCGCCCTTCCGCTAACGTCCCTCTGAGGCTCGGATGATGTTATTCAACAAAAGTTATCATTTGTTTTATCATGTTGTGATTAGTTGTAAAACATTCTGTTGTATAAAGTTATATAATATCACTAACAATTTATAACATTTGTTATAAAATGTTAGACAACAAATGTTATGCAACATTCTCTAACATTATATAACTGATGACAGATTTTATCTAGATTCCCCATGGAATAATATTTAAAGTATAAATATTAAGTAGTAATAAGGTTTTTCAAAATGATTTGTTCACAAATTTGTGAGGTAAACAACATAAAAAAAACCTAATTGAAAACAGTTTCCTATTTTTTAAGTAGGTGGAAATGATTATGGTTTGTATTTTATCAAGTTAATTTGAAGTTAGTCTAGAACACGATGTAAGGTAATCATGTGTGGCAACGTGGGAGAGGATTTTTATGAGTGAAAAGACTCGCGATGGTTAGACACTTTTTAATTAACTGGTTAAAATATTATATTAACATATTACAAGTTTAAAATACTTTTATAAATTGTGACAAGAAGACGTGAGCTGACTGTGCTTCTTAGATCAGTCAAGGGTAGAATGATCTTAGCAGGCTGAGGCCCGATCTTTTATACTCTGAGATAAGGACGGAGTCCGAATATTTTTGGTGAATCATAAATATTAGTTTACTTTAAGTTATTTTTTAGCGTTTCGTAGGTACCCAAAGGGTGCCAACTAGACCCTATTACTTAGACTCCGCTGTCTGTCCATCTGTCTGTCCGAGCGTCTATCATAGGGCTCTGTATACAGTAATAGTCACCTGACATTTTCACCGATTTTGAGGCTGCTATGACAACCAACACCTAACTCAAAATTACCTTTAAAAAACATGTACGGAACCTTTCATTTACGAGTCCGATTTTATTTATTTAACTTCATACACAAATACAAGTGTAATGGCGGACTTAAAGCCTAAGGCCTTATCTACCAGTCAACCAAACGGGTGATGTAGAGAATGACAGGGGTAGTGCAAAACTTGATTCAAGATTCAAAAATTCAAATGTTTATTCAGTAATTAGACCTTTACAGGCACTTTAACACGTCCATAAGTATATGTACTCGTAATTTACGTTACGTGTAATGTATATTAAAATATAATTTATTTTTAAGGAAAAGCTACCGATACCGGCGACTTGTTTGATTGTAACGACCACTGCTGAAAAGAAACGACGAAAGAAACTCATTTTCACAGTATTGGTCGCCTACTCGCCAGAAGGGCTTTATCATATTATTATTATTGTCTTTTAATTATTAAATACTTATTATTATAATATAATACAATGTTGACACATTTAACATGTAATGCTTGCGAACGAGTTAACAAACATAAATTGCGTAAAAAAAAATATTAAATTTTCAAAAAAAGCGAAGCCGAGCTGACCAGTCCGTCCCGGCAGCACCCGTTCACGAGTTGACGCACGGATCAGCCATCGTTAAACTCAACCATATTAGAGGGAATCTAACGACCCGACCAGCGACGCCACCACCAGATTGGACATTTTAGTGAGCATGAAAAGCCTGATATCGCAGACCTTGTCAAGAGGAAATATTAGTTATATATTGGTCACCTATTGATCGCAGAGCATTAACATGTTTTACAGTAAGCTAATTATTGTCACAGAGAATACAGTTCTTATGTTTTATGTGTGGAGTGTAATGGAAAATTTATAGGAATTGTCCACGCGTCTTTATCTTTTAAAAAATTATTAATAGTATAGTACGCATTATTCAAAAAAACCTTTTTAACATGTATTTTAAATTTTTAATAGGTATGTGGCGAAAAAAAAAGACTATATGTGAAATAATAAACTACATACAAAAATACACTATTAAGTATATACTATGACAAACAATACCTACTTATGCTACATAAATACACTATGATCTATCTGACAGTTTTTGAAGAAAGTGTGCCTTCACCTGTTCGAGTTTTAGCCTTCCGGACGTCTAACAAAGAAAAGATTAGTCCCTTTTGTTGCGAGAAAAGAAATACTTTTTATTTAAAGCGAGCGAGGCGAAATTTGTCGCGCCTACATTTGTACTGCGAGTTATTTGCGCTTTTATTGAGGTAGTATTTTTCTGGGAGAGGTATTATGGCTATGTGCACAATGTATGAGTTTATTAAGATTCTTATTTATACTGGCTTCATCATCATTATATCTCTCGCTCTCTCTCTTATCTCAGTGTATTCGAAGCCCGGGGTCCACTTTCCGGCTTCTTCTTCTCTTCTTCACACACTCATGAGCATTCTTAGTTGTAAGACGATTGGCACGTATATTCTTCGTGTACGGCTTAATTATCACCAACAACTCTTTTTACTTGCCTCAGCAGCCAGATGTTTTGGCTTTCACTCTCTGTAGTGCTCCCTGCGTCACAATTACACTATATGTCGGCTCGGTCACACACCAGTATCGAAACGTCGTCCGCTCTCACCGAGGGCTCGCACGCAACTGACGTTTGACTACCCGTGTGCACGAGACAACAACATCAGTTGGATACAGAACACTACACTCTCCACTTAAATACTAGCTTATGTAAAAAAAATTACAATTCTTTTCAATTTCCCGAGATAAAAAGTATTATAATATATGTTATTACAGGTAATAAGCACTACATGCCAAACTTTTCAATTCATTTAGCCGTTCTGGCCTGAAAGCGAAACAAATATCCTTACCTCATTAGCAACGCTGAGAGCAACAGCAACTGGAAAAGCATATTAACCTCCAATGGTTCCTATATATTATATATATACGCACAGTCAGCAAAGATTAATTATTAGTTACCTGTCTTTGGCTGACACACTGCCGTGCGTATTGTATAAATAACAGCATCTACTTTAAATTCAGTTGCATCCAGCGCCATCTTTGTTATTTTGTTTGCGACCCTCATTGCTCTGAGTGTATGTTTTATTCAGAGGAGGCATCTCGATAGAATTGTTCTACCTGATTGACTCACTCTATAAAGGAATATTAAATTGTAAACTATTGTAAAATTTAACAATATTGACAGTCGGTGTGTTGTGTGTGTTGTGAATGTAAAAATTCGCACAATCAAGTAAGCACAGGCACTACTAACAATATCTTACATTTCCAATTCAAACTATATGGTCTGCTGTCATATCTGCAAAGATGCAAAATATTCAAACATTTTTGTTCTGATCCAAAGTTACCCTGCAGAGCTAAAGTAACCCGCATTTACGGTACCTAATTCTTAAATATTTTTAAATATGCATGAGCATTTTTCCATTTCCATCTTTTTAAGCATACCTAGTACCTATTGTTGTTTTTTGTACATTCTGGCTAATCTTTACCTCTTTCGAGCTGCAAGTACCTTGTACTAACGTATAAAAAATTTGTATCTTTATTATCTTTTTGAGTTTAACATTTTATACACATTCCATGATCCAAATTCCGGTTTAAGTCAGTTTACATAATAAAATAAGTTTTTGAAAATGTTAATAAAGGCTTCCACAGGACAGGCACTGTTGCTTAGTGTGGGGCCACCAGTAAACATCACTGGTTTAAGGAGTTCGTTAAATAAACGTATTTGTTGTTGTTGTATAACTTAGCGAAAAAAGTTGGATGCAGTCCGCTTCAGATTGGTCATTTTGGAAATCCTTGAAATAGACCATGTCCAGCAGTAGACACCTTGCGGCCATAATGATGTACCTAGATGAAACCAAGTTTAAACTTTAGGGTTAGCTCAATACTCATTACTCATGTCTCCTTCTTCTTTATCTTAGCGCAATACCGGTTGCATCCTTAGCTAAATTCTAAAGTCTGATTGTTTATTATATTGTTTGTATTTATAACAAGTTTATTTTCCGGGCAAATTAAAAAAACCCCGACCATCAAGTGTTAAACCCCCAGTAACTGTCGAACTACGAAACCGATTTTTATCAAATATAGAACTACGGCAAGGAAACTTGCTTTCACGTAAAAAACCCGTATCAAAATCGGTCAATCCGTTCGAGAGCTACGATAACAGAGACTCAGAGACAGACAACGGCGATATCAGAGACAGATATTGGCGTCAAACTTATAACACCACTCTTTTTTGTCGGCAGTTAAAAAGGAACTAAGCTCTTTATTGTAGATTCAATTGACGACCTCCGTGGCAAAATGGTCAACACGTTAGACCGCCAATCTAGAGGTTCTGGGTTCGATCCCCAGCCAGAGCAAGTTGGAAAATGGCCTTTTTCAAATTGTCCTGGTTCTTGGGTGTTTATCTATTTATCATAAAATATAGTATGGTTGGGTTAGTATCTCATAACACAAGCTTAAGCTTACTTTGGGGCTAGCTCAATTTGTGTGATTTGTTCGTATATATTTATTTATTTTATTTGAAATATATTTGAAGTAACAAACAAATAAAGGACCTAAAGCCTTTATACCCACTTAGAACAAAGGTACTTACAGGTGTCCCAAACGAGGCCTCGTAAAGTTCCTCGCTGTCTCCAAGTGTCCCAATAAATAACCAAAGAAATGAGGTACGTACAACATACTCCCACTTACAACTTTCCACCTAAATTAACTTTTATGTGGTTCATAAAGTATTACATAAATCTCGTGAAAGTAAAATTTGTCTCAATAATAATCCCACATACAAACCGTACAAAATGTTTATTTAGTTTTTTATTACCTTAGGACGACCTCCGTGGCGTAGTGGTCACCATGCTAGTCCGCCACCCAGAGGTCCCGGGTACGATATCCAGTCAGGGCAAATTGGAAAATGGCCTATTTCAAATTGTTCTGGGTCTTAGATGTTTATCTACATATGTATTTGTTATAAAATATAGTATCGTTGAGTTAGTATCCCATAACACAAGTCTCAAAATTACATTTTTTGGAGCTAGCTCAGTCAGTGTTATTTGTTCCTATGTATTTATTTTATTTCTTTAATTCATTAGGGTTCCATACCCAAAGGTTAAAAACGGGATCCAGTTACTAAGACTCCGCCGACCGTCTGTCTGTCTGCCTATCACCAGGCTGTATCTCATGAACAGAGCCAGCTAGACAGACAGTTGAAATTTTCACATATGATGTATTTCTGCTGCCGCTTCACAACAGATACTAACAAGTAATTATAACAAAAACAAAAACCCGACTTCCTTTTTTATTTCGTTTATTTTTTGTATTTTTTTAATTTGATATACCACGTGTCTCTCTCACAGTAAATACAAATCAAATGACACCTCTCAAGCTAAAATCCATCGAGCCGTTCAGACTGCAGAGCGTGCCAAGCATTTGGATTAGGCGCCAAAAATCCACCATTTTTTTTTTTTCCTATTTTGATATACTCAGTGTCACTTTCACAGTAAATACGAATCTAACGACACCTCTCAAGATAAAATCCATCGAACCGTTCAGGCTGCAGAGCATGCCAAACCATACAACAAACAATTTTAAATAATGTACGAAACAATTAATAATAAGTTTTTAAAATAAAGATGATTGTACTTTTATTTCAAATAATAAAGTACTATCTGTAAACAACCCAATAATAGGTAACAATACGGTTCATCAGGGACAAAGGGGTTTGAACTAGATATAATCAAATTTCCCGGTATTCGTTGTGAACATAATAATGTTTTGATTAGGTGTGAAGATGTCGCTATAATGCTGAAATAGGCTATAACAATACATTATTTAGATCATGTTATTTTTCAATTTTACAATTCTTACAAATAATACTGAAACTTTTTTAAATGTGAATTCAGAGTCCATGAAACAGTACAACATTTCGCCTAAGGAACATACCGCGAAAATAAAAAATAATGTTGTCCATAGAAACTTTCATAAGTTGATCGGCCAACTTTCATGGAAGGCCAAAAATTATTATTCATATTTTATTAGGACAATTGTTTTGCTTGCATCGTTGTCTGCATCTTCTTTGTAAGACGTATTATACATATGTCGCAGTTGGATTGTATTATCCGCTGATTGACAAAACCTCTAGCTGTTTGGCATTATAGCTCGGTTTTGTAAAACAGCTGAATTGTTCGTTCAGCTGATTTACAACGAGATCGTTCATGTGTTGATTGTAAATTTAAAGTTTATGTAAAAAAAATATTTTGTGAGAAGGCTTATTACGAAACAGATGGTTACCTTCAAGTCAAAAACGTCAGACTTGAGCTTGACGCGGGTCCCCCTTAAAGGGTTGTATTTGTACACTCACAAAATGTCATAAATTAAGTACAATAGTTACATGTTTAAGTACTGAATTTACAAATTGACATTTGTTTTAAATTCGATTTTATTCTTAATTAATAATTATGACATGTATTCTCAGTCCACATATCTAATTTTTATATAAGTATAATTGTAAGTTGACGTTTTTGGGGTGAATGCTGCAGTACATTTTGTTACCACTTTTTCTATAACTGAACTTAGGAAGCGGCAGTGAACGTAGCTGTAATTAAGTGATCAGATGTTAACAACTACCTTTTATGAAATTGAAAGAAAAAATTGACAATCATCAAGTGATACAAGTATCCAAAGATAAATTAATGATTTTTGACTTTGTATACTTTTGGAAAGCGGTGCAGAATTTACTTTACCGCATATTTATTACATATTTACAGCCATAAGTGGCAAAATTTCGAACTTAAAATGTACAATCTTACGATCTTACGTTTGGAACCGCGAAATTGATGAGACGTGGTTTAAATATTAGCTGTTTTGTTAAACGGATCCCATTGAGAATCCAACTGAATGTTTTCAGCTGTTTTACAAAACCCAGATGTAATACCAAACAGCTAGAGGTTTTGTCAAACAGCATTATACAATCCAACTGTGACACATAATATTAGATGATGATGGAGATATTTGTGTAAGCGATAGGACTTCAGTTTATTGTTTTGTCGTAAATAACTGTTACTTTAGTCTCACAATGAGATAGTTCCACAAAAATATGAGGGTGAAAGAGCGATTATTCTGATTTATATAGACACCCGGGCAATAAACGAAAGCTGAAACTAAACGCTTTTTCTTTGCCTAGGGCCGGAATCCACCAAAGTGGGGATGTGTGGAGGAGATAAATCTGCTAGGGTGACTGCTACGGGATAAGGCCGAGCAAAAATATAAAAAATAAGAAAAATATAAATAATAAATAAATAAATAAATATATAGGGACAAATTACACTAATTGAGCTAGTCCCAAAGTAAGTTCGAGACTTGTGTTATGGGACACTAACTCGACGATACTATATTTACATACATAGAGATAAACACCCAAGACCCAGGATAATTCGAAAAAGGCCATTTTTCAACTTGCCCTGACCGGGGATCGACTGGGGGTGGCGGACTAGCATGGTGACCACTACGGCACGGAGGTCGTCAAAGATAAACTAGGGGAAGGGACAACAAAACACAAAAATAGTTAAAACAACTATTTTGCCTTTTCCACAATACTACAGTAAAATACACACAAACTATTAACCTCTATGGTCAAATGTAGATCCGCCAAAAACGTTGGAAGTCCCGTAGAGAGTCCCCAAAAATTTGCTCATAATGAAAAATAAAAGCTAATGTCAGTAGCTCTTGGTATCTTCAAATATCTGATCTGGGCACAAGTCGGATCGTCAGAAGGAACGTCTCGTCAGGCATCTCGATGTGAACAAAATGGCGGCCGCTGTCTGGCGAGATCGACGACACATCCAGATGCAAATCACCGCACAAACTCCCAATTTCAGGTACCCCCAAGGGTAAGGGTGTCCAAGGGTAATGGTGTTCTAAGGGTAGGGTAGAGGTCCTTAGCGACACTGTACTGAAAAAAAAAGTAGAATGTACCAGCTGCTTCTTCTGCACAGATTGTAGAAGCCGATAGAGGGAATGGGCAAAAATGCGAATCATTTTAATATAGGCTAGGATGAGGCTTGAAAGCAACCTATCACTATATTGATTTCTTTTTCCACTTCCCACCATCACGCTAAGAGTGCGGCTTTTGAGACTTGCGGTCCTGGGATCTTCTTTTGCTCTTATAAACGAGTGACCGTCGTCGGTTATTGGCGACACAGGTGGGCGACGGTCGCCGACAAATTTCGTGGGCTTACTGTCGCTCGTCTGTGAGAGCGCTTAGAGCCGTGAGACCCTAAATGTTCTGGCTGCCCATTTAGAGACGTGATATTATGTATGTATCTATGTCAATATATAAGTATGTATGTAAAGTAGGGTATTCATAATGTTACAATAATTCGGTATTTGACTCGATTTTTTTATTCATATCAAAAATTAACATGATACAAAAATGAAAACAGATAATAATTTTACTCCGCTCAAAAATAAGCAAGTTATAAGCCATTCAAATCCGATGGAAGGGGAAACTGTCAAATAACAGTAAAAGGATGCACATACACCCGCGTGACGTCACTGTCATTAGGTGTCACGCTTACGAAAGACATAGCGAGATGTCCCCACCACGCTGCCACTTTTAAATTTAAAATGATAATTGCTGCCTTATATAATAACCAATTTACTTTCTATTTTCAGAAAAAAGGCTTCTTGTTAGTATTATTTGTTATTTGTATAAAATATTATCCAAAAACAAACTAAGTCAAATAGCCTATTTGTACCTGTCAGCTTTTACCACATAAAGCATTTAAGAACTTCGTTCCAATAAAACTGTCCTACTTTTGTGGATGTTGGTCCTTATTATGGAAAGCTTGGGAAAGTTCCATCACAGTTGCGAATCCTTTTCATATCTCAGACTTGCAGATTTCTCTATCGGACATTAGGGAAAAATAAAACGAAACTCACTACGTACTTGGTCATAAAATATTTTTTCTACTCCTGTACTGTCTTAATGTTAATGTTAATCACTAGCACTAATATAAGAACATTGATATTATGATTTCAGGAAAGTCTTTTTCCCCATAACAGCACATTTGCCAAAACCGGCCAAGCGCGAGTTGAACTCGCGTGGAGAGGGTTCTGTACAATGTCAATGTTTTTAAATTAAGAATCCCCTTACCCTAGACTTTTCCATACAAACGTAGTCTACGTTTTATTTTGAAACGACATGTCAGATTTCGGCAAAAATTTGTATTTTTAAAGAAATTGCAATTATCTAGGGTTATAATTGATTTCCGATAGTAAATTATAAATTGGAAAGAAATTATAAGGGTGTAGACGTTTTCCATACTAATGGTCAAATATGATATAATACATTATATTCTCTTTTAAGTTTATAATTGTACTGTCTGAAACCAAATATAACCCCAGATAATTGCAATTTCTTTAAAATTACGTAATTTTGCTCATATCCGACATGTCGTTTCCAAATAAAACGTAGACTACGTATGTATGGAAAAGTTTGATTCTGTCCAGGGTAAGGGGACTCTTAATATAAATTATCACATTTAAAATCGTCATAGAAAAACGCGAGTTAACTAATAAAAGCGCTGTCTACTGGTGTTTTACTGAACTATTTCCCGTAAGTGAACGTATTATATTAAATTTACCACTTTATTTTCAATTAATAGAATCCTTATACGTTTTCCTGTAATCTACAAGCAATAATTTATATTTTGTACTTTTTCAAAATGAAAGGCTCAGTAGTTTTGAAGATGGGGGGAGGGGGATGATCAAAATCATCTTCTTTCATGAATAAAATGAAAACTATTTATTTTACAATAATAACTAAAATATATTTGAGATACTCATAACGAGCCCTTTAGGTTTTAAGCACTCGTATCGTATAGAACCTACTTCGGTTACCTACGCTATAATATTATAATTATACCATTCTGTAAAATTTTTTTGACAAATAAAGTATTTATTTATTTACTGACCGTCGCTCTGGCAAATGACGGTTCTGAGCGACAGAAAAGGATAGCAGTATGGAAAAGTGCTGCTCCGTGCAGACAAGTGAGATCCTACCCTTATAGAAAAAACTTAGAACGTACCAGCTTCTCTTATAGAAATGTAAGAAGTGAGATCCAACCCTAAAATAACAAAGTCAAAATAATTCGTGTAGTTTTTACATTTGCCATTAAACCTGTGAAAAGTTAAAACAAAGGACTCAAAGTCCCTTTGTAAAGCAAGGGTTGGCAACAAAGTGTTCGGTTTGTAAGAGAAAACGAGGAAAACGATTACTCAAGTGATAAAAATCCATTGTTTAACTCCACAAAAACAAAGTTTGTATCAGTGGAACATTGTGCAAGTGAAATATTTTCGCGACAACTTGTTAAATTTTTATTTCTCAGCATTGCTTTAGCTTATAGTTTATTTACAGCTTTTGTTTATTTATTAAATCTTTATTGACCAAAAAGGTAGAACAGGTGGACTTAATGCTAATGCATTCTCTACCAGTCAGCCTCAAGGAATAACAGAAATAAATGTATGAGCGATAGGATTTTGTGTATTTTATTAAGTGCTGACAAACGTTATTTATAAATAAATCGTCTTATGAATATTTTTAATGTGTATTCAAATAATGCTACAGTCGCGCGGCCTTCTTAGAAGCCGATTGTCATCGAGTTTCCTCAGGGGTTTTCTAATATATACGCATTTATTACTAACAACAAACATAACCTACGCATATCAGCACATCGCGAATTAAAATGTCCGTTTACTATTTTCATAAGATGTTAACTAGCAACATGACTGGATTGCACACACCCACATATTCAATACGAAAATTTCCGCTTATTATTTAAAAATAGTCACATTGATAAATTTTGTACAAAGACGCTCAGAGACATGTCACTCACACTAATGTTAGCGCCTAACTGGCGCTAACACTTGGCAACGTCGTGCGGCAGTCGGCAACATCGGGACGCAACCTGATCATAGTGGCGGTGATGCCCGGTCACCGGTCTTCTTGATTCGACGGTCGCAGCGTATGGTTTTGTCAATCCATATTATTGTAAGATATTACTAAATTTATACAACATAGATTTATTAGAAGTTTGAAGTTATTGAAGTAATAATTAGATATTTCATAATGTACTAGTGATCATTGTATTAGCTTAACGGTTTGTATAGCAATAATAAATATGTTTTATGTATAACTGTGTCTAATATTTATTTTTCTGATACACAGTCAATAAAAATCAAAATATGCAAATTACAAGCCGGACATTGAAAAGCTTATTAACCTTTATAGAACCTAATTAGGTAGGTAAATAGTTAAAAATTCATTTAAGTTTTATAGCTGTACTAGTCCAAATTGTCACCCAATGCCACTGTGATGTTCTATGTATATTATAATTATCTATTACCGTACGAGTAATGGATGTCTATGGTCGGATGACCTTAGCAAGTTTGCAGGAAAACGCTGGAGGCACGTCGCTTACAATCGGTCGTTTTGGAAATCCTTGGGGGAGGCCTATGTCCAGCTGTAGACTTTTTCTGGCTGACATGATTAATATTAAACAGTTATTTAGAAACGTTCTATCGAAAGGTCAACATATTTAAAACGAATAAGAAAATAATGTTGTAATGAAGTAAAAGATGACCTTTACGAGACGCAGAAAGTTCTTAGTAGGGTTATGTTGGCAATTTTTGAATAAATGAGAAGTCGCAGTTTTCCCCATGGATTGACTCATTGAGATCGCAGTGGGCAGGGCTGATGGGGCAGAGAGGTTCTCAAATAGTAGTAATATACCGGTACCCCACCTATTAGGTGCACGGACGACCTGAGAAAGGTTCCAAGAAGACGCTAAACAGGCCACTTCTACCAGGCCTGTGTCACTCCCGTTTAGGTTTCGAAAATATACCTACGTTTATGCAACCACACTCAGAAAGATTTGCGAAAATTAAAAAAATTGGGTTCTAATGGATTTTTTTTTCATTAAATCTTTTCAAAATACTCTCCATAAGCCTCTATTCAAAATTTTATGCGTCTGAACCAATTTTTGAAACACTTTTTCTAGTCCGCTGCAGGCACCTCGTTTATAGCCTGCTCAAACGCTGACAGCGCTTCTTCCGGCGACGAAAACTTTATCCCTTTAGGCAGATTTTTTATTTTCGGGAATAAAAGATGCCACATGGTGCTAGGTCAGGGCCTCGCTTCTAGATCGCTTCACTTTGGTAGGCGTTGATTCGTTTTGAAACACCCAAATCGTCGCCTGGTGCTTCGTTTCTGAATCGTATTGATAAATCCAGGACTCATCACCTGTGATGATGTCGTAAACACGCCGAGACGAGCCTGCTTCAAATTTGTTTATCATATCGCGGCACCATTCCACCCGGGCTTGCTTCTGTACATCTGCAAGGTTGTGCGGCACCCATCGTGAAACTATCCTCCTCACGCGAAGATGCACGCGTAGAATCTCGTGAACGCTTCCTGATCCAATCTGCAGGATGTGCTGAATCTTCTGATACGTTACTCGCCTATTGTCGTGGATTAAATTTTTCACTGCATGCACGTTTTCTTCCGTAACACTGTCAAACCGCGACCACTTCTTTCCTTTTTCCCCAAAGTTAGTCGAACGCGCTTGAATTCGTTATACCAACGAAACACGATAGCCTTAGAAGAGCCTTCACGCATAAATGTCATTTGAAGCCTCTCGTACGGCGGCGAGCAACCCATCACTATTTTGATTTTTTTTTTCACCTTCTCGCCCACCATCGCGCTAAAAGTAGCTTTTGAGTCTTGTGGCCCTGGGGTTTGTTTACTTAGAGCAGCAAGAATCCGTCTTTATATTGTTTTCTTTTGTATTTTTGCTGTGCCCTTACAATAAAGAATTTGCATTTACCCGTTAAGTAAATAAATAAATATATACGTACAAATCACACAGATTGAGCTAGCCCTAAAGTAAGTTCGAGACTTATGTTATAGGATTATTATTTTAGGATTTTTTTTAGGTTATTTTGCTGTTATTTTAATTTCATTATACTATAGTGATCTAGTGCAGTCCGTGGTTCGATTTATTACGGGTAAGTCTCTTCCAGGTTGTAAACATTATTATAATTTGATGATTTTCAGTCATAAAACATCAATGGAAAAATGACCTGTTTGAGACATGAAGGGTCTTTGTGGGTATACAAGATGTTCTGGAAAAATGGGCTTTCACGTCATATTGCGGGAAGTCGGTACATTAATCAATTTTGCCGATAGCTTTTAACGTTATTGTGTCTGGAGCCTGATGGTAGGCAATTTATAAAAAGGTTTTGATTTTCACAATATTTTTTCTAGAAGACGTAGGTAGACGTTTACTGTAGACATTAACTTTTGGGAAGTACTAAGAACTATTAATTTTGTACATAATTTTCTTCAGTATAATTTTTAGGGTTCCATATCCAAATGGGTAAAAATGGGACTCTATTACTTAGACTCTGCTGTCCGTCTTCGTCCGTCTGCCTGTCCGACCGTATGTCTGTCTGTCTATCACCAGGCTCTATATCATGAACCGGGATAGTTATATAAATTTTCACAGATAATGTATTTCCGTTGCTGCTATAACAACTAATACTAAAACAGAATAAAATAAATATTTAAATGGGGCTCCGATACTGTGTAATACTTTTAGTAATTCTTTGACCATACAAAAAACGTGATTTTTTTAAGACAATTGTACGGAACCCTTCGTGCGCGAGTCCGACTCGCACTTGGCCGGTTATACATTGCCGGCACATTATCTATAAAAATCACGTTTGTTGTATGGGAGGCCCAATTAAATGTTTATTTTATTCTGAGTTTAGTAAATTGTTTATTGTTTATTTATTTAAATTACACACAGATTAACAGTTTACATCAACCAAAGCATCCGCATGTTAGCTAAAATTTTACACAAATATAGAAAATAAAACAAAGTCAGGTTAGTCAATTTAAAATGTCAAAAGATTAAATAGTGAAATTTATAGAATTTAAATACAAGATTAACTTATTTATAAAATTATTAATAGAATCGTTAAATATGTCAATGTCAATTTGTTGAACGAGCATGTCACCGAGCAACTGCAGAGCTCTTGCCGTTGGAGCAGTTTTTACATAGTTAGTGCCAGTATATGTTGTTATAGCGGCAGCAGAAATACATCATCTGTGAAAGTTTCAGCTGTCTGGCTATCACAGTTCATGAGATACAGCATGGTGACAGACAGACGGACGGGTGGACGGTCTGACAGCAGAGTCTTAGTAATAGGGCCCCGTTTTTACCCTTTCGGTACGGAACCCTAAAGAAAAAGACCTAATGATGATGACGTCTCTCTGGCGTCAGAAAATTGATGACACCTGCCGGATGGCAATCTGCCCATATGTTTTGTCCAAATTCTGTTAAGTTCGGAACAGAACATACAGGCAAATTTCCTTATTTCGATGTGTTTACCCATCTTAAAGTAGATGTTTACCACTTCCCTGACGCCTTCCTAAATTACGTTCAAAACCTGCAAACATAATTTGGCCTTTGAAATACCGTTTTAAGTTAAACTTGCGGGGTCATCCTAATTTGGTGACATTTGATTGACTAAGAGCTTCTTAGCACGCCCAAACTTCCGAACTTGCGAATTAGGTTTGATTGAATGTTCTTGTACTTATAAATTATATTAGATCTATGCTGGTCTGGGAAGAAAGAAAAAACGTAAAGTAATTTAATTAAATTTGTACACTGTAAACTCTTAGACAATGCTTAGCATCAAGTTGTACCTTTTGTACTATGTTAAGATTCTTATAAATAAAATTCAATATTTTCTAAAGAACTTGGCGGCCATTTAGATTTATTTATCGGATTTCAAACTTGGCTCCCATTTACACATTTATATTTTGGTGGGATATCAGTACTTTTTGCGCATCAGTATCAGAAAGAATAAAAGCTTGCTCATATAATTTTGTTGGGCACTTTACCTAATAAGATCGTCTAATTAAAAAGTATTCAGATTTAAGAAAATAACTGTTTTTCGAATTTTTCTTTTGTATACGCGTAATAGTATACCTAGATGCCAAAGATCAACTTTCCAGATCACATGGAAGTAGGTTACCTTTTTTGAAAAATGATCAAATCTACGAAGTTCACTGGTTTTTGATTGTTTCCTATGTACACGCGTAATAGTCTACATAGATACCAAATCAACTTTCCAGGTCATATGGAAGTAGGTTACCTTTATGATGATGGATTAGTGGTCAATCCCGTTTTTCAGGTTTTATAAACGTTATTATATCAATAACTGTTTGAGCTACATGATTGAATTTTGGCTTCGGGGTGAACTAGACGACGTTAATGAATATACAAAATTTCATGTATTTAGGTTAAATAGGTTTCGAATTGTGAAGGGGTTGAAAATAGCTCGAAATGGTTTGTATAAATATACATACGGCCGCTGCGTCGCCAGTTATTTTTTTTTGAACTTGGCTCTGTCACTCTGCCGCGTGTCGAGATCAGGCCACAAAATAAATTTAAGTATTACTTACAGAACGGAATCTCCTAAGGTCCCCTGCAATATGCGTCTCCGTTCCCCGTTCTCGCACCTCTCCCCCGTTCTCGCCCTGTGCACGCTTGTGTAGTTACGTTGGTAGTATTGTAGGCATAAATGATACTCTGCTTCTATGAAGTGTCATACCTGTGATTAGGTCTTACAATATTTGTAAATACATACTATCACATTACATCGTGACGAATTGATAACCTCCTTCTTTTGGGAAGTCGGTTAAAAATGCAAGATATCGAGCAAAATGGTACATGATACGAGAGCATTCTAAAGCTCTGGCCACTCTAAGCACATTCGTAAACAACGATCAGTTAGCTCTGTCTATATGAAACTAGATGGTCGGGAGCAACGCAAATATTAGTAGTACTTATATCTACACTAGCTTTTACCTGCGACTTCGTTTACGTAAATTTAGTACTTTTTAATTAAGTCTACTTTTGTATAGCAAATAGGATTCCTCATACAAAGCTCCACTCCCCTTTTCATTCTCTTCGTGGATGATTTTTGGGACAAAAATTATCCTATGTCTTTCCCGGGTCTCATTACAAACTTTTTCTTAATTATATATTTTTGGTTATATTTCAAGTCTCAGACTTACTTTGGGGCTAGCTCAACCAGTGTAATTTGTGCGTATATATTTATTTATTAATTTATTTAAATCAGTGGTTTAAGCGTGAAGAGATAACAGACAGACAAAGTAAATTCATATTTATATTTTTTTATGTTATAGAGCGGCAAACGAACACGCGGGTCACCTTATGGTAAGTGATCACCACTGCCCATGGATAACTGCAACACCAGGGGTGTAACAGAAGCGTTGCCGGCGTTTCAGGAAGATATAGTCTCGTTAAGTTAATTAAATAGTCACTATTGTGCAGGTTTTCTCACCACGTCTTCCTTCACTAGAAGCATGTGGTGGTAGAAAATTACCTGACAAACTCAGAGATATACCATCGTCCAATGAGGATCGACAACGTGCCTCACAGACGTAAAATACAAGGTGGACCTTGTGCCAAAGCCAATATCTAAACCGCTTTGTCTTTACGTATATGCTCATAAGATCTCTTAGTCAAGGGCCTACCAGAATTTTCCAGGGTCCAGTGCTGCCCTCATTTGAAATGAATCATGTGTAATAAAACGGAGATATCATTTAAAATTTGGTCTTAAGGGTTATCTAGTGCCTGGTCAAAACAAAAATTTAAATGATGTCACCGTTTCCTATCAAATGATTTATTTTAAATAGGGGCAGCACGGACCCCGGAAAATTCAGGTATCCCCTTAATCAGACCCTAGATAGCCCTTCAAACTATTTTATAAACTACTATTTACAGTTTTAAATAAGAACGTGAAGCTTTTTTCGCACATCAGCAAAAAACGGCCACTTTTGGCTGATGTGCGTAGATGTGCGTAAAGCTTCACGTTTTATTTTTATTTTGAAGTGAAAAGTCTACCAAAGCATTTTATTTAATTAACTAAGATGCTTTGGTAGACTTTTCATACTGAATAAAATACATAAATTAATTAATTTCAATATTAATAAAATTTGATTAACTCTTCAAATTATTTAACGACCATTTTTGGTTTCACCAATTTAAAAAAGCCAATGGTGTTTTAAATTTTTAATGAAGCCTATGGAAATTAATAAACTTTGAATGATAATTAAACATGGTCCTTTTTAATTAACTGCAAACATTTTAAGGGACAAAATTTAAGACGTTATATAAAATCGTTTTTTTTTTCAAAAAGGTTTACTGCATACAAATATCGGTGTCCCATGCTTACATTTTGAATAGTCACGAGGTATGGTTTGCGAGAAAGTAAGGAAAATCGTAGTTATTAATAATTGCATTATGATACGAAAAAATTGCATTATTGACAAAAAAAAAATGCTTTATTTACGTAAACAGTACCTATTACCTAATGATCTTATATAGGTGTTGGAGTCTCCTTTTATGCTATCTAAAAGACAAATTAAGAGAAACTTAAGACAATGATTCTGATTTTTTACACTTCCACTTGAGGTTTGTCTCAAGATTACTTTTCGTGCGGCTTTACGATTTCCATAAGTTTTGTTCCAAGATTTCCTTTGTGCGGCGTTACGCTTTCCATGAATGAGGTTTGTCTTGTCCCAAGATTACTTTCCGTGCGGCGTTACGATTTCCATAAGTTTTGTTCCAAGACTTCCTTCCGTGCGGCGTTACGCTTTCCATGAATGAGGTTTGTCTTGTCCCAAGATTACTTTCCGTGTGGCTTTACGATTTCCATAAGTTTTGTTCCAAGACTTCCTTCCATGCGGCGTTACGCTTTCCATGAATTAGGTTTGTCTTGTCCCAAGATTAAGTACTTTCCGTGCAGCTGTTTCGATTTTCATAAGTTTTGTTGCAAGAATTCTTTTCGTGCGGCATTACGCTTTTCATGAGGTTTGTTCGAGATTACATTCCGTGCGGTATTCCGCACGGCTGGAGCGCAAAATATCAAATTACCAAAGCCCTTGATCGCAGCTTCCTGCTCCGAGAAATGTGTTCCGAAGTAAACAGGATGTGTTATATAGACATGCGGCAGCGTTGCCAGCCAAGTTCAAAGAAGGAACTGAGGACGCAGCCGCCGTGTGTATATTTACACGAACTTTTTAACCTACATTATTTTAAATTTGCCGTATTTATTAAAGCTTGTCTACAATCCAATTTAATCCAATAACAGGCTTAAATAGTTACTGCTATAATTAACGTTTAAAAATTGGCATTTTTATGATTGAGTTTAATTTATTTAATGATTGACTTGTTTCTTAGATTTGCCTTTTTCAGTTAGTCTATTAAATTTTTGCTCTTATAATTTTGAGAGGCGCTATGGCTAATATGGATACAATTGTTATACAGAAAATTCAATATTACTATTTTGTAAAATAGTTACTGAATTGAATATCGGTGATTGCTTTGATAGCAAAACGCCATGTTCCACGAAATCATGTACCTAAACAAAGCATTTCAATAGCTATTATGTACAGATTGAATGGAATATTAGGAAACGTACGAGTAACTTATGGGTGGTTTATTTGCACGGGCGGACATTTAGGCGATTCGCACACTGCTTCGCATTCCGCTGTGTAGCGCGGGGCTGTATTGTATGCAAGTATCTCAATTTGTATAGAAAATACACTGACTAGCACCGCGTCTACGCGCGTCGTTTTTAGCTGACTTCCAAAAAGGAGGCGGTTATCAAATCGTCGCAACCTTTTATGTATCTCTCTCTTTCTCTCATCTCAGCGTTTTCCCAGTTGCGTCCTCAGCTGCAATGCCTCAGACGCAACTGGGACCCCGGGCCCGGACCCCGGGTTTCTGCCCGGAGTCCGCTTTCCGACTTTTTCTTCTCCACTTTGCACGGTCTTGAGCATCCTTGATTGTGTTTTTTATCTTTATGTATGTTTACCCATTATTCGAAGACGCCTAAAAATGATATTCTTTTTTGTTTGTAAGGGTATACTTGTCAGGTGGTCCTATAGATCCAATTATATCGAAATCGGTAGTGAAGTTTGGGAGTGAAGTCGGTTTTCAGTTTTGAAAAATATTGTATGGCGGCCTTGCGCTACAAAAGTGCGATACGGAGCAGTGTGCCAATCGCCTTATAATCAAACATCCCTATAACTATTGTTTATTTAGGTTGGCGCGGTGATCGCGATTGTGTTGATACGCTAATTTGTCTACTCCGTGTAAATAAATCAATTTAAGCATAAAAAGTCTCAGTTTTACATCAAACAATATATCAACGTGAAGCTTATTTAAATCCCTAACTACTGGTGTATATGGCATAAGTGTGCTATCTGTGTTTGGACTTTAATTCCAGCAATAAACGATTCAAGAAACGTCCGAAATTGCATTGTAATCGTGAACAGTGGCGTGCGCGCAGTGAGTCATGACACTCATCACACGTTGACTCCGCCCTACTCAGCGTGCATTAGCTGCCGTCATAATAACTGATGCTTATTTTCGCTGCGTTACGCACATACAATTCGGCGCTGTGAATTATTGGCTGCGTTTCACCTGAGTGACCCGTGTTCAAATCCCAGCGGGGTCAAGAAAAACATTCCTTCTTATTTTCTTTTTTTTGCTCTGCATAATTTTTATTTATCACTGAATATAATGGCGAATAATAAATTGATTTGTGACGGATGCCAGACATTAATCACGGATAAAGAATATTTAACTTGTCACACATGCAAAAAAGTATACGACTTGATATGTGCCAATATAACACAACAGCGGTTTTATAATACACTGACAGGCGAACATAGACTGGCATGGAAATGCGTCTGTTGTGTTAGTAAAATGCCCAAGACAGATAATACTGACACCCCTGTTCGTGGTGCCTTTGATGGAGTGAATATTAATAGGGGTGCGGCGGCCTGCAACCTAACGCACGACTTGGACGACAGTAGTGTGCTGAATGATACGGCGGAGTTGACGGACATGCAAGCTTTTATGATTGAGGCTCGACAGTGGCGAGAGGAGTGGAAAGCCACACATATGCAGCTCGAAATTTTCAATGAAATTGTGGCCAAATTAGCACAAAGACTTGAGGAGAGTGATAATAAGTGCGAATTGTTACAAAGACGCGTAGAGAGCCTAGAAACACAGGTTGCTGACCTAAATTCCAGGGAAGACAAGACACTTCAGTCGACCATAGACCGGCTTAATGCGGACTTGAATGACCGGGATCAAGAGCTCCTTGCCAATGACGAAGAAATTTCAAACATCCCTGAAGAAAAGGGTGAAAACTTGGTGCATATTGTTGCTACAGTGGCGGATAAATTGTCTGTAGATTTAACCGACCAAGACATTGTAAGTGCGATGCGAGTTGGAAAAACCACGAACACATCTGAAGGTGGGACATCATTACGACCCCGGCCAATCGTTGTCAGAGTCGTACGGCGAGCACTTCGTGACCAACTGCTACGCTCGGCCCGCGTTCGTCGCGGTGTCACCACGGAAGGAATGGGCCTTCCGACACCTCACCGCAGGTTCTACATTAACGAGCGGCTGACTAAAACTAATCGTGCGCTTTTCAGGCAGGCACGGGATCTAGGTAAATCTCAAAACTGGCGATTTGTCTGGACAAAAGACGGCAAAATCTTTGCGCGCTGGAACCCAAATGCGGACTGCCCCAGACATCGTATTCGTAATGAAAGTGACATTGCCAGAGTTTTTGGGCTTGACTCCGTTGGCTCCACTATCGCGCAAAATACAGTACTGTAGTAATTTATCTATTATTGAGTGTTATTATATTTCAATTCACATTTTTTTATTTAAGTCTAGCTTATGTAGAGAACTTCAAATCAATGTAATCAGTTGTTTTAATTCATCTTCTCTATATTCTTGCTTTTGTTTATATTTAAGTTGTAATGTAATATCAATATTTTGCTATTTTTTTATTTTGATTGTTGGTTGCTT
The DNA here is from genome assembly GCA_943193695.1 of Acrobasis suavella. Taxonomy (NCBI): domain Eukaryota; kingdom Metazoa; phylum Arthropoda; class Insecta; order Lepidoptera; family Pyralidae; genus Acrobasis; species Acrobasis suavella. The sequence goes on from OW971948.1 coordinate 12,157,287, forward strand.
ATGTTGTTATTTTAATTATTATGTACAGGAACTGTCTAATCTTATAACTGTTACATGTTTTTGCCGTGGTCTGTTTGCTATTCTCGAGTTTATCATAACTATTGCTGCATGTCTTATCTATGTTGTGTGGGTTGAAATCAACCAAAATAAACTGTTAACATACGAAAACTGTGAACAACGAAGAAATGGTAGTAAAAATTTTGAATATGAATCCCTATGTCAGTGTCCCCTCTCATACTCTAAATTATTTTCTAATAAATTTTTGATAAATTTTAATTTTTACAACGGGTAATAAGCCAAAATTGTTTAAATTGGGTCTTTTTAATGCCGGATCTCTGAACACGGGACATGATGATTTCCTCGTGGCTATGGATCGTTACAGCGCTGATATTGTCGCGATCAATGAAACTTGGCTTAACGATGACCAGCTAGAGCGAGCGCCCGTCGTGCCGGGCTATAGGTTTCGTGCCATTTCACGGCCACTACATATGTGTGAGGGGCGTGGAGGTGGGCTCGGGTTCTATATTAAAAAGGACGTTAATGTGCGGTACCTGCAACGACCGAATGACCACATTGAACAAATGTGGCTCTCGACACGTATCAATGGATACAGACTTATAGTGGGAACTGCCTATAGACCTAGCTGGGTGAACGCGGATGTATTTATAGACGCTATAACTGACTCCATAAATCACTTTTCTGATTATAACTTCGTAGTATTGCTTGGAGATTTCAATATTGATCTACTTGATGTAACTAAAAGTAACACGCGTAAATTTAATGAGTTTCTTGAGTACATGAGTCTAAATCAGGTAGTTGCGGAGCCTACACATTTTACTCCTGAATCGGCTACACTTATAGATGTAATCTGTACTAATGCTCCATTCTGCGATGTTTCGGCGAATAATATTACTGGTGGGTATAAGCATTCAATGATTAATATAACACTATCCTTAAAGAAAAGTAAAATACCACCTAGATGTTTCACATACAGGCCGTTGGACAGAATAGACTTAGACACCTTTAATAGTGACCTTAACCTAATTGAATGGGCAAAAGTTACGGATTTACCTACGGTTGATTTGATGGTTGAAGAGTTCAATGGCATAATTACATCGCTTTTTAATAAACATGCTCCGCTAAAAAAAGTCATCGTGAAGGATGGTTCGCTGCCTTGGATTACTGAAGTCTGTAAAAGTATGATAGAAGAACGTAATCTAGCGCATGAGGTATATAGAAAAAGTAAGACGGAAGACGATAAAAAATATTATAAAGAATTGAAAAAGATGGTCGAGATAGCTATTGCCGGTGAAAAACGTGCCTACATTGACAATTTGGTCAATACGCAGGTCCATGATAGCAAGAAGTTTTGGAAAAATCTTAAAAGTAAAGTTTTACCAAGCGTAAACAACGAGAGATCACTTCCTAATAGCTTTAATGATCCTAATAAAATCAATGAACATTTTTTACGACTGCCAGATTGTAATTCTAATACGGCGGCAGATGTATCATTTTTTAGGAATAATACGTTTGCTCCTAAGACTTTCACACTGAAACCCGTCTCTAGTAGTGACGTGGCTAAATATATATTGTCTATAAAAACGAATGCAACTGGTAAGGATGGTATTAGTAAGGACATGATCTTGTTAACTCTCCCAAACACCTTAGATGTTTTTACAAAAATTATAAATAAATCTATAATAACTGGTAAAGTACCCAAATGTTGGAAAAAGGCTATAGTTACCCCTGTGCCCAAAGTTAACAATCCCACTGATAATGGTGATCTCAGACCACTTAGCATTCTGCCATTACTATCAAAATTGCTTGAGAGTGCGGTTAGTGTTCAGCTTACCGATTATGTCGAGAAAAATAACATTCTTCCCAAACTACAGTCTGGATTTCGTAAAGGACGAGGTACGATAACCACTTTGCTCGATGTTGTTGACAACATATTATCCGAACAAGATAAAGGCCATGGCACTGTCCTTACTCTCTTAGATTACTCACGTGCCTTTGAATGTTTGGACATACCTCTACTACAGGCCAAACTAAGCTACTTTGGAGCGGACTCGCAGTCGTTGGCGTGGTTTGAGAGCTATCTTACTGATCGCTTCCAACAAGTCAAACTTCAAAAGAGCGATGGCAGTGTGTCAATTTCTTAGCTGAAACCGATCCAGCGAGGTGTACCTCAAGGGTCAATATTGGGACCCCTTCTTTTCATTCTCTACTGTGCCGATTTACCTTCAACAGTAAAGAATTGCAAACTCCACTGTTACGCTGATGATGTGCAAATTTATATCTCTGCGGTACCTAAAGATATCTCTTGCACCATTCCACGACTGAATGAGGATCTGACGAGGATTGCAGATTGGTCTCAACGAAATGCATTGGTTCTGAACTCTTCCAAATCAAAATATATGTTATTGGGGACAAAATGGCAGATCACTAAAATGAAAAATGCTAATCCAACAGTATCGGTAAATGGTCAGGCTTTGGCTCGAGTAGAGGAAGCTCGTAACTTGGGACTTGTCATGGATGGTGAACTAAGATTTGAGTCTCATTTAGTGGGATTGGTGAAAAACTGTTTCTACCGATTAAGCCTTTTGTACAAAGTTCGTGACTATCTTACTGAAGAAGCGAGGCAAAAGATATGTGAATCACTGATCCTATCAAAACTTAATTACGGAGACCTCGTGTATGGTTCGCGTCTTTTATGTAAGACTAAGCGATTAGTGCAAAGAGTACAAAATGCATGTATTCGGTTTTGTTATAACGTCCCACCGCGTAGTCACATAACACCATACTTAAATAAAGCGGATTTGCTAAATATGGAAGCTCGTAGAGAATTGCACCTCGCTAACCTGTTGTTTGATATTGTCAAATTAAAGCAGCCTAACTATCTATACGAGAAGTTACAATTCACTGTAGGAAGATATGTCAGGGCAGCACGTCCAGTCTTAGCTTTCCAACGACACAGAACTATGGCTTTCAAGGGAAGTTTTAGATATGCAGCAACAAAGTGCTGGAACAACATTCCTCCACCTATACGAAATATACATACAAAAACAACTTTTAAAAATCAGTATAAAATATATTTATTAAATATTCAAAAATCTGGGATTCCCAGACGCTTTGGTTGCTGCATAGTTCAATCTTAACTGATAAATTTAATTTATAACCATCCACAATGGTCATGTTTTCATGTTAATTATAAAGGTTATTTATATATTATTGGTTGTATTCAATTCAGTTCAAATTCTATCAATCTATTTTATTGAAATGTAATATGCCATAAAGGAATAATGTAAAAAAATTAAGTTAATAATTATATATAAATGAATTTGAGACTACTATTGAGAGCATGATGTCCGCACAGTAGAATATGTTAAACGTTATTATTGAGAGCACCGCGTCAACTCTACCAGGGTGACAGCTGAAAATCAGCGGTTGTTCATCTCGAGCAACGCTTCGCTGAGCTGTAGCCCTTTTGTGCTTCTGTGGCACACATGATGCGTGTTAGGTTAAGTTAGTGTTAAGATATTAATGTAATGTAATTTTTCACTTGTACATAGGGCGCACTATAAGTTTCCGGAACTGGCCACTTTCATAAACAATATTTAAAAATTTATTGCAACATTTGAAAATAGAACTCTTTGGCTGTAGAATGCAGTTTGTTTCATCTGACTGTCTTTTGTTTTTACCTTGTGGCGCCATTTAAAAAATTGTGTGTCTGCATCAACATGGATTTAACACGGGAAAATTTTCGTAGTATGATTTTCTACGATTTTAAGTGTAATTTGACAGCTCAACAGAGCATCGCTCGGCTTGAAACAGCTTTTGGCAATGAAGCACCATGCAAGACAACTGTTTATAGCTGGTTTGCAGAATTCAAGCGTGGTCGTATCAATCTCAGTGACGAATCTCGCGATGGTCGGCCGTCCACCGCTGTGACCAACAAAAACATCGATGCTGTGCGCCGTATGATTGAAACAGACAGGTATGAGACCTACCATGAAATTCGCGCATCCTTAGAAATAGGCATGAGTCAAATACAATTAATCCTACACAAACATTTGGGTGTGAGAAAGCTGTGCTCGCCGTGGATCCCACACAACTTGACCGAGGCTCAAAAAACGGACCGCGTCACTTGGTGCAGTGCCATGCTTACCAGATTCAACGAAGGTGCGTCAAATTTGGTGTGGGACATAGTAACAGGTGACGAAACATGGATTTATTGCTACGATCCCAAAACAAAGCAGCAATCGAGCGTATCGGTCTTTCAAGATGAGCCGAAACCAACCAAAGTGGCGCGCGTGAAAAGTGCATCTAAGCGGATGATTGCTTCTTTTTTTAATTAAACTGGACACGTGGCTACTGTTGCTTTAGAGAATCGTCGTACAGTGAATAGTGACTGGTACACGACCATTTGTTTGCCGGAAGTTATTGACGAACTCCGTAAAAATAACCGTAAACGCCGTATCATCCTGCACCACGACAATGCTAGTTCTCACACGGCCAGACAGACAAACGACTTTTTGAAGGCGAAAAATGTAGAACTCATGAGTCATCCTGCATACAGTCCCGACCTGGCACCTTGTGACTTTTTTCTGTTCCCAAAAATTAAGAACCAATTACGCGGTCAACGATTTTCATCACCAGAAGAGGCTGTCGAGGAGTATGAAAAACACGTTTCAGAGGTCACCACAGAGGAGTGGCACAAAAGTTTTCAAAACTGGTTTCATCGAATGATAAAGTGCATAGACGCCAAGGGAGATTATTTTGAAAAACAATAAATTAATTTTGAACCTTTAATAGTATTTTTTCATATTCATTCCGGAAACTTATAGTGCGCCCCACGTATAATGTGTGTTACAGATAAAACAAAATAAATCTTTTATCTATCTATCTATCTATCTATTTATTCACAAAATTCATGTTAGTACACACAACAAAATAAACATATTTTACTTATTATAATATAGGTTTTAGAAAGGAAGGTTAGAGAAAGTTTAAAGGGTACCGTACCTAAAGGATACCAAGGGGACATTTATAATGAGACTTTACTGTTTGTCTGACTGTCACAGGGCTCTATCTCTTGACCTGTAATAGCTTAACACCTAGATACTTTTCACCGATTATGTATTACTGTGGCCGCTATAACAACTATATTTTAGTTGTGGTAGAGCCACGCTACCGGTAAAACTCTGTTTTGCTAGAAGCATGAATGGGTCGGCTCGTCCGGGGATGTACCACACTCTCACAGAAAATCGACGTCTGAGTAGTAGCGTCACCGCTTTTATGCTTCGTGAGTGAGTGAGAAAGCTGGAGCCCCCCGTCCCTCCCATCGCCTACATCTACCCATCCTGAAAGGCCGGTAACGCTTCTGTTACACCTCTGGTGTTGCAGTTGTCCATAGGCAGCGGTGATCACTTACCATCAGGTGACCTGCCTGTTCGTTTGCCGCGCTATCTAATATATAAAATTCTCGTGTCACAGTTTTCGTTGCCATACTCCTCCGAAACGGCTTGACCGATTTTGATGAAATTTTTTGTGCTTATCCGGTATCTATGAGAATCGGCCAACATCTATTTTTCATCCCCCTAAATGTTAGGGGTAGTCCACCCCTAAATTTTTATTTTTTAGACAAATTTTTAATTTCTATTTTTTTATGATACAACATACAAAAATACATACAATCCTCAATTTTGGCAAAACAACGTTTGCCGGGTCAGCTAGTAACATAAAAAAAATAACACATAAACAAATATTGGGCGGAGGCACAGAACCCTTCATTTATAAGTCCGACTCGCACTTGACCATTTTTTTTGTCTCCCACACTAGTATGGTTGCTGCTTCCACAAAGCAAGGCAAAGCTGATATAAATTAAAGCATTTTCATCCTCACGGCTTTTCTTTATTAAACATCAAGTAAATTACTTTATAAGCGGCCATTAGGGATACCTAAGGGTGTGCTTCTGACAAGTCGGGCAATTAGCGCTTAGTTTTTGTTATTATGCATATTCTGGAAAACGTTTTAAACAGGGTTGCAAGTCGGTGTACAAGACAGAATTCGCTACTTTCCAACTACTTACTCAAATGAGATTATTTTTATAAACGTTTCTATGTTTCAAATGAGATTATTCTTCAATCATTTTCTATATTTGCTAATGACATCATAGTTTCTCGGATTGCTTAATAGCGCTCTTAATAACAGTTTTTCTGCAATAATAAATCTAAATTCACCTGGAAAATCAAAGATTTACCCTCAAATTCATAAAAAAATAACAAGCATTTGCTAAACCACGAAGAAAATTTGAAAGAACGAGACTAAACATATTTTTACTAAAATAGGTTTATCAAACGTGTAATTAAAAATAAAAGGGTTTGTATACACAAGTAGTGTGGAAAATGGATAAGATAAATGACAAGTGACGTGTTATTTTCTTATTAGTACCAAATAATTTATTTTTGACCCAGGTAAATACCCAATTGAATTTTCTTATTGAGCAGCAATTTTGGAAAAAAAGATTACGTTTACCAAAATTAAAGAACTCGGAAATAATATTCCATAGAAATGCCATTCCTTACTCAACGAGTGACAGTACGCCCACGACGTTTCGCGACACCTGTCGGTGGCGGTCGGCGATCTATGTCGTGCAACCGACTGTCGCTCGATAGTTAGACTATCGCTAGTTCACCTCGAAAAACAGTCACAATATCGATAGTACTATGATAATATCGATTTTCAATAGTTTGCAGTACTATTGATAAAAAGTAAGACTATCGATAGTACTGAACCACCATCGATACTATCGATAGTATCGAATACTGTCTTTAGTATCGGTTATTCGATACTATCGACAGAATTTTGAACAATCGTATAATTATTTTTAATTTAGTTTCTTTTGTTTCTTTTCTTTTCTTTCTTTTTTCGTATATGTAAGTGGCCAACACTGATGTCAGATTTTTCAGGCTGCCTAAAGGCATCTGACATAACTTGACGACTGCCAAACAATGATGACAGCCGGGACCAACGGCTTATACGTGCCTTCCGAAGCACGGAATTTAGTAATTGTAAACAACTGCATATTGTGGATCAATAAGGTTTTATAAATAAATAAATAAAATCGATAGTCTTGTCATTTTTATTACTGTTTTTCAAGGCCACGATAGTATCGAGAGACTATCGATATTGTATACTATTGCTTGCAACATTAGTTAGAGAAGGTGTTGATGTTTTACTCTATAATAAGTACCTACACGTAAAATTGCTACATTGTTATTTTATGGAAGAAATTGCTCCATTTGAGGGAAACTAACAAATTGACAACAAAAAACACAGTCTGCTACTATACATGATATAAGTGTATTATAAATTATACACACTAATATTATAAAGGCGAAAGTTTGTGAGTGTGTATGTTTGTGACTTCTTCACGCACAAACGGCTGGACCAATTTTGATAAAATTTGGTATGAAAGAAGCTGACACCCTGACTTTTTTTAACATATACCGCGGATAACACCGCGGGGCGCAGCTAGTAACTAAATAAAGATGGATTGCACGAGAAGAATTTGGTAAAAGTATAGGATTTAGAAAACATTTCAATTTATGTGTGAAAATATATTACCTACCATATTATTATATAACAATTTGACGAAATAAAACACATTTGGCTCGTGCACAAACTTAACTTTCAAATTGACAGATAATAATATTATTCAACATGTGTTCGGCTCTGAATCCATTTTAAATGTAAATGACTTTCAGGCTGAACATTAACTGGAGTGCTCAACTTGATGCCCAATGTTTAAATTTAATTTAAGTTGGGTCAGCCGCGATGTTCAATTGTTAAAATTTATTTTGGTACAATAGCCCATTTTTAACAGTTCCAAGATTTGTAAAGAGCAAGCGAATCGACTTGAAGCAATCTGGTGTTTGGTTGCAATAACTCGAATATAACATGTGGAAGGGACATACCCGTAATAAATCGAACCACGAGCTATACTACATCTCTATAGTATAATGAAATTAAAATAAGAGCCAAAAAACAAAAAAAATCGATATTTCCATACAAAAGTGTGCAGCCGCTCGGGCAATATGTATGAGAATGTCGACATTTTTTTTGGTTATTTGGTTGTTATTTTAATTTCATTATACTATAGTGATCTAGTATAGCCCATGGTTTGATTTATTACGGGTATGTCACTTTCACGTTGTATATAAGATCGGAGCTTCAAGACATTTGGTAGGCGTGTATAATAATACAATGTGTAACAAAAAGAAGTATCAACCAGAAAGGGAGTAAACGTACAAATCAATGTGAACAACTTTTATATTTGGACAATCCCGGAAATCACAAAAAAAAATCTGCAGCTACACACATTTTGGCATGGTATTATGTTATGGTATTTAATTTTGTATCGAAATGCAGTATTTTTTTGTCGCGATTTCAGAGATGGTCCCATAGTAAAATTTATCCATTATTACTACGTTTTCTCCCTTTCGGGTTGAAACTCCCGTTTTATTACACGTTGTATGGATAAACAGTTAAACATCCAATAAAAGTACATAGTCAAATTCAAACTACTACATATAGTGAACATATAAGATGTGTAGCCCAGTTAAAAAGAAACTTGAATTTGTGGTTTGCACAACGAAGGCCATTTATTGAAAGAATTGACGGCATCATAGCACAAAGCAGTGAAATATTATTATAGAACAATTAAGAAGAAAACACCACAGAGTTCAAAAAGAGACTTGTGTATTTGTCTTTTCTAACAATAAATATATTTTATCCTCAAAATATTCATCTAAAATGTAAGTTGATTTGAAAATCTGCATGTGAGCGGGGCGGCGAGGTTTGCTTGCATTTGCATTTCATTACAGCGCGGATGTGTGGGCGGACTTAAACATTCTTTGATACCCCCTAGTTCGGATTGACTTTCAATGAAGAGTACCTACATATTTGATTAACGTTTTATTTACTGAAATTGTTCCCTTATTTTATCTAAATGTCTTTTATTTTGACATAAATAGATATAAAATTAAATTAAAATCTTAATTAAACTATATTAAAAATCTAAGTGTGGTTCATGTGGCATGGTGCCAAGAACACTGGTTGCATTCCCGCGCTGAATGGCTACTGCAATCTTCTGCGCAAGATATGAGCCAGCCCTCTTGTCACCAGCGGCATCGACAAGAGAAGGTGTTATTTTTTTAATATTTTTTGTACTTGGTCCCCACGGGGCGAAAGTTTCGACGCCAAGCGGTACAAAAATATACTCATTTGATAACGACGAATATTTTCGCCGCTTAATTAAAATTGATCATATGGATACTTTAATATTACTGTGTCTTTCGGAAACTGGAAAAATACATAACTAATAAATATTTGTCGCATAACAAGCTTTAGAAAGAGCTACAGACCAAGTAAAAGAAAAAGCAGGGCTCAAATGGTCTAAACGAAACGAAACTTTTCGGTCTTCAGCCTTATATTTAGCGCTTGATACCAATCAAGTGCTAAATAATAAACTGTAGACTGAAAAGGTTCGCGAAAACTCTACTGGCAAGAAGCACTAGACATTAAATAAGAGGAAAAAGAAGTTTTCTGGAAGCACGATAATACGCAAATAGAATATTATGCAATAAGTGAATAAAGGACGGATTTACTTCGAGGGCCATAGATGAATCACGAACAGGTGAAGGATTCTAACGACTGTATCACGACCGTAGGGAGTGATTCATGCTGATTGAATCACGAGCGTAGCAAGTGATTCAAGTGTTAGAATCCTGAGCAATGCGAGTGATTCATGGCTCTTGATGTAAATCCGCTTTATTCAAGAATTGCATACTATATATACTTTATACCATGACTACGAGAATAATTTTTCAAAACTAAAAACTGACTTCATCACCAAACTACACAACCGGTTTAATAAAAAAATTATTGGTCCATCTGACCTGTATTCCTATTTAAAAAAAAAAGAATATTCTAAATCGGTACAAACGTCTTCGAATAAATCGATCAACATATATAAAACATAAGATTCCGACGAATTGATAACCTCCTCTTGTGAAAGTCGGTTAAAAAGAAAAATTTAAGCGAAAATAGACATTAAATGAAGAAAAAAGAAGGATAAAATAATTAAAATGGACATTAAAAGTGGAACAATTACTAAAATTGAGAGTAAATTGTTCTAAATTCAAACATCAATGCATCATCATGCATTTTATTTCTAACTTTCTACTGTTTTCAGTGAATAAAATAAACTTTTGAGAAGGGGAATGGTATAAAAATATTATGAGATTATTTATGGACATTAAAAAAACATGAACACGATTTCATAGTCTCTGATATTATGTATGTATGTATGAACACGATTGTTGAAAAACAGTTCACAAAACTTTATTCCATTCATAAAACTCATATCTTTAAAGTTTTAAAGAGAATGTCTCAACAATATAACCGGCACATAAAATTCTACATTTCGCCGACCGCGGCGATGGCAAATTTTATAGCTCGCGGGTTTCCTATGGCAGTTCTGATTTATAGGCGTCATATTTTATAGCTACTTTGATAAATGTATTGCATCTAGACTTTCATCAAGCACTGAGGGTGAATACGAGTCCTTTAGATTCTATTTTTTCATTTCTTAATCCTATGTTTATATATTCTTATATGTATATTATTTAAACACTAATTTATTTTTGTGATTTTTACATCACTTCCTTTTTTACTATTTAAAATCACAAATAATATAGTTTCAAATGACTTACTTCATTGTCTCTACTTTCTATTTTCAGCATATTAAAATTCCTGTCATCCAAAGGTTGCCCGTCGTAATACATTGCCTTGGCGATAAGGCCTCTGGTGTATACCTATACTGTAATACATTAATGATAACTATTTATGTGCTTTTGGTGCAATTACGTGTTGGTTACTTCCTTAGTCCCATACAAGTTTCAATCAAAGGTTAGTGTAGGTCCTTTGATTGCATCAAGGGAAATTCTGATTACAAATATATACAAGTCCACTAGTTTCCATAGCAATGAGTAGACAATAATATTCCTTGCTGCCGCAGTTCTACAATATGCTCTCTCATATAACTAAGTAATCATAATGCATTATCTAACCACCGCTATTGTATCAAATATGTTGGCAATGAGCAGCCTAGATAACAACCTTTTTAACCATTAACTATAATACCTTTTTATACTCAAATGTAACCTTCTTAACAAGTTAAAAACAAATAAACAGTTAGTCGTAACAGTTTGTCACATATCAGTCGTTTTATTACAAAATATGACTTCGCTTTGGTCGGAAATTTACCGCAATTCCGGAACCAATATTGTTAAATGTTCATTTTGCTTAAGTTAGTAATTATTTTTGTAATGTTGTAAATATTTTTTTTTGTTTCAGGTACGTGTTTTTTTGGCAATGGTGAATATTGGAATACATATCTATTTACAACGGATGCAAAATAAAGTATATATATATATATATAAATAAGTAATAAATATAGCTGGTGTTGTTTTGTGATTTCGAATGTAATTTCGTTAAAAAAAGTATAACTTTTTTTATTTATTACATACGGAGTAACAAAATACAATAAAATATAGACTATATAGGCTTATTTCATCATCATCATCTCAGCCCTTCTTCCGCCCACTGCTGAGCATAGGCCTCCCTTCGTCGACACCACCCATTTCGGCATATTTAAATAATAATAAATAAATATATTGGGACAAATTACACCGATTGAGCTAGCCCCAAAGTAAGATCGAGACTTGTGTTATGGGATACTAACTCAACGATACTTTATTTTATAACATATACATATATAGATAAACATTCAAGACCCAGGACAATTTGAAAAAGGCCACAACGCCACGGGGGTCGTCAATCGCCACAGAGGTCGTATTTAAATAATATCAATACTGTAGGTGATACAAATGCATTATCATTCATTGTCGTTATTTTATGTACGTCTACATATACTGCTTTTAAATATAATTTTTATATAAATGCCACCTTATCTGGTAACGTAAGTTTGTATGGATTTTTGATTCACTCTCATGCCAAAACAACTGAACGGACTAAAACGGCATGTAAATAGATCATAACACATCGGAGACTTTTAATCCCGGTAAAAAGTTCCCATGGGATTGACAAAATTTGACCAGATCACACGGATAATATATAGATATTTAAGAAAAAAAGTGCATGTTTTACTACTTACTTACTATTTTCCATATATGTATTATAATTATATGAATGTATGTATGTATAAATTATATTTTAGTTATATATTTATATATTGTGTATTAAATATGTATTTATGATAATTAAGTAATTAAGATATCTGACTTTATATGTTTTAAGTATCTGCTATTTAGACGCTTATCTGTTTATCTTTTCCTAATGGTTGACAGGGATGCTTTAGCATTAAGTCCACCTATTGTAGCTTTTGGCTCAATAAAGTTTTTAAATAAAAAATAAATAAAATAAAAATAATGCTAGTAACAAATAAGGTCAACAAAAATCTACTAGTTCAGTCAACTGAAACAACATTACTAGTGAATAAACGCATTAAACTGAGATATAACTCCGTACTTTCGTGTCTGTGGTGAGAAATACAAAAGGAGCGAAAGTTCCAACAAGATCAATATTAGCTTTTGATTTCTTCAAAAGCGACGGTGAAAAATACGAGTAAAAACCTCTTGTGATTCATGAGCTCGCTTCCACGTCTCTTTCTTATACAAATGTGTTCACATTTAAAATACCATTTGAATGTATTTGTCATCTTATATCTATAGAAAATTCACATACAAGACATTTGATAAACGCTATCTGTCTTATTATATAACCCAGACAAACTTACTAGGTTTTACCCATTATTCGTCCAAAATGAAGTTGACATTGACAGGTGAGATAGTGTGATATTACTAGATGTCAACTTGATTTTGTCGGATAATGGTTTAAACCTAGTAATGAAGTTAGTCGTATAATAAGACGGTATGATTTTAATTTGTTTTGATTAAAAATTTGAATTTAAACATTATTTATAAATAACTGAGCTAGTTATGTCTCTATAAAGTGCATAAAAATTACACGCCAAGTGCGAGTCGGACTCACGCACCGGAGTTCCGTATTATCTATAAAAACTCATGTTAGTTGTATGGGAGCCCTTCTTAAATATTTACTTTATTCTGTTTTTAGCATTTGTTGTTATAGTGGCAATAGAAATACAAATTTCAACTTTCTAGTTATCATGGTTCATGAGATACAGCCTGGTGACAGTCAGACAGACAGACGCATGGACGGACAACGGAGTCTTAGTAAAACTTTAAAGGTCTCGTTTTTACCATTTAGGTACGAAACCCTAAAAATAAACGCGATTACGATGCAACTGAGATAAAGAGACGTGTATAAGACACGATAGCTAAGTCTAGTCGGGGTTATTAATCGGGAATCAAACTTGTCCCTTTCGGATGCAAGAACAAAACGACTACGCGCAGGAACCCTCACAAGTTAATATATGCAAGAATTTCTCATGAATATTATGGGATCTCTAATTGATTCTATAAACCTATTTCTATGCTTGGTGGGTTTTGCTCTATACATTACACCCTCCTTAATCGCTTATCTCAATTATCTTACGACTAGCAGTTATAGTGTGTCATTAATCACCAATTTTAATATGTAACTAGATCAAGTAAAGATGTAGTTGTGAAGATAATTTCTAGAAGGGACGGCAATATGGAAATCACTTAAATGCTGTGGCGAAGGCAACGCAACTTCACTGAGAAAAAAGAAATAGATGAAACAGATTTCCTATTTGCGATTTGATTGGTAGATACTAAACTTTTGTTTTTACTAGCAGAATCATAAGTTACATGTCCCAAACTATACTTATTAATGAAAACACATTTTAACTTCTAGTAGCCTTGTGTTCAGAAGTCACTCGATTTTGTAAACGTGTAGCATAAATTTTTACTACTAACAACCATCCTTTTTCTCAGTGTTATAGTGAAATAAGGCAAAGAAAAAGTGAATTTATTCTTCTTCTTATTTAAGAGCTTAGGGCAACTCATAAGCTCTTAAATAAGAACAAAAAAAGAATCTAATTACTTTTTTTCCATCAGTTCGAAAAAATTAAATTAAATCATATGTTTAATAACTTTAATTTCATTTAGTTTTATTAAGGTGGTATTTTAGTTTGTTAGTTTTGATTAAGTTCTATTTCTTTGTTATATTTCTAATTCGGAACAACTTTTATATAATAACTTAAATTAAATTATATAAAAAATTAAGGCCAAATCGCTGCCGTCACAGGTCACAGTTATTAATACTGATAATTTCAGTTAAGTGTCATAACTTTTTTATATTGAGACGGAAATTAAAAGTATTTTTCGTATCAAAATCGATCATTTCAATGAATATATTAAAGAAAAAAGCAACATAATAACAGACAAATTTTAAAAACTTAAGAAAAACTTACCTACTCTAATTGTTAACTTATACATGTGTACCTAAGCATACTATTTCTACTCTAGTTATAACAATATTTGGATGTACGAATAAGTTTAATAATAACGTACCTAAATCGTATTATTTTATCATCTGATTTGTAATAAAATATCTCTGACGGCTAAACCATATCGAATGGCTTAAGAAGAAAATGTGTTTGCGTAATCCGAAACACATGACATAAACATTGGCGGATTTACACATTTGACGCCAGTAGGATAGTAATAAAAGTACTCTTCTACCTTCTCAATTGCCGCGATGCACGGAAGGGGAGCGGGGTGCAATTGGCCTCAAATTTGCTACCCTTTGAAATGTGCCGCCAGTAGGATATTCATATTTTGCCACCCCTAAGCGATGGAGAGGGTGCAATTGGCCTCAATTTTGCCGCCCCCCCAAATGTGCCGCCATAGGCTTTAGCCTACTTAGCCTATTGGTAAATCTGTCACTGAATATAAACAACTAAGTATATATATATATATAAAAACGGTTTTATTCACGTAGTGTAGTTTAAATCGCCCTGGATGATCTTCTAAACAGATCGAAACTAGTCGGCCTTTTCCGACTACACTACGTGAGTAAAACCATTTTTATGTATTAGTTATGTCATCTCATAATACTTTTAATATTATAACATGGTATAATGGTTCAAAGGCAAATAAGTTATTCATTCGTTCATTCTTTTTAGCCGCATTACGTCCACTGCTAGATAAAGACCTCTCCCAAGGATTTCCAAAGTGACCGATAAAGAGCGGCCTGCATCCGGCGCTTTTCAGCGACCTTGGTCAGGCCGTCTGACCACCTTGTGGGTGGGTGTCCTACGCTTCGTTTTTTACCCTGTCGGCTATTGGTTCGTCGCAGTATGTGTCCCGCCCACTGCCACTTCAACGAGCCAATCCGCTGGGCTATGTCAGTGACTTTTGTTCTCCTACGAATTTCCTCATTTCTGATTCGATTACGTAGTAAGTTATAATTTTTTTAAATTAAAAAGCGACTTCACTCCCAAACTACATAACCAATTATAATAAAAAATCTTTGGACCTTTTGACAAGTATATACCCTTCAAACAAAAAAAGGAATTTTCTAAATCGCTTTAGATAGGTGTCTCCGGATAATCGTCGAACATAAAAAAAAAGATTCCGACGAATAGATAACCTCCTTTTTTTGGAAGTCGGTTAAATCAAATTTTTCTAAGTAACCAAACATTAATTTGGCATAATAAATATCATTGAATTTGGTAAACACAAATAAATGTATGATTTATCGTGTTAGTTTTATCTTTTATTACTTATTGCCCCCGCCTGAAAAAGAGGGATGGCTTTTCAAGAGTTGTGTAGTGTGTTATATTTTTTCGCTATGACAATTTTTTAGTGTAGAAGTTCACCCAAAATGCTTTTTTTTTCTATGTGTTATAGCTATATTGTTATAGTTATAGCTCTGAAAATCTTTCTTTAAGAATTCCTTATTTCTCCACTGACTTTTTCTCACGTTCTGTCGCTGTTCGAGCCGTACGCCTATGAAACTCACTACCACTTTCCAGAAAAGTTACCTAGCTTTAAATCCCAAGATAAATCTTATTTTCTATCATTATGAAAGGTAAATAAATATCCTTTCCTTGTTTCTCTTCATCTCGTATCGTTAATATAATTTTTTTCAGTGTAAGTTTTATGTATTCATGTAAGATGTATATGTATGTGTATTATAATTATTGTATATAAGTATATTTATATTGAGCGCCCCGCACTACTTAATTTCCCATTACTATTTTTTATATAGCGAGGTTGCCTGGAAGAAATTGCTTAGCGATAAGGCCGCCTTTTGCGCATTTCCTAGTTTTTTAGTTATTTATACAACTTTAAACACGAATGTGGGTTTATCACACGAGGCGAAGCCTAGTGTGATCATAGTATCACATGAGTGTTTTAATACCTAATTATGACAGTTGCATACAAGACTTTATTTACAGACATGATATGAATCCTCTATAAAAGGTTCTAAAACCATAGGGTATTTTAAAGTGTTGTAAGAACTCTATGTAAATTCATAGTAAGTATTGCTGAGTACCTAATACGAACAAACTATGTAAAGATGATAATAGAGTTATTTATTGTAATAATTATTTACATTTTGTATCGTTATTTTTTTCCCTCACCGACCTTCCAAAACCATCATTTCAGAAATTATGACAGGCTAAATCGAAGATTTTCAATTTTTAATCAATTATATCTGGATGATACCCTCTTTGAAAAAATCATTGCACGAGCAATTTTTATAATATCACATCTCTGTCTATTATGGGGCAGACAGGGCCCAGGTTAATGGGCCTAAAGCCACACCCAGCACCGGAAACTATCGCCCAGCGATTGGCAGGGGCTTATATTTAGGGATCAAGTTTGCGTTGCATAATGAAATTCAGTACAACATTATAACACTCGTTTGCGTTGCATAATGAAAAGTACATTATAACACTCGTTTGACTGATATCATGGTTATTATGACACTGAGTATTTTAATGTGGGCAATAAGCTAACTGTTTCAGAAACTTTTATAGAGTATTTATAGCATGGGTGTAGATAAAGATAATTATGTATTGTATTTATGTATTTGTGCAATAAAGGGTATTATATTGTATATTTCCCATAATAATTTTGAAATACGTACGAATGTTTTGGTAACATGACCATGGACAGAAAAAGAACTCTTTTTATTCGTTTGAACTCCATAAAAATATTTTTATACAGTAGTAGTACAGTTTTTTATAGTAGGTACAATTTGTGAACATTGTTCATAGGATATGTCGATTGATCGTACTTTTATACCCAGTATAGGCCACTACATCAGGTAGTATAATCAGTCATCTACATGCCATAATAGACAGGTATCCCAGACCCCTACTAATTTCAGTCTAATGACGTTGAGGGTAGCTTCGAGTCAGTTATCAATGAATGACTTCTCCTTAGTTTATCAAATATCTCTTTTATCAACGACCTATTTGCATGCGGGTGTGGAAGGTTATTAATATTTAATGGTTGATACCATTACAAATATTAATCACCCTCCGCACCCGCGTTATCTTGACAGATAACATGAAAACATAGGTACCTATTCAGTATTGAAAATAGGGTAAACTTCCAGTCATTGAACGCAAACAGTCATTAGACAGAACACAATAAAATCTTAATGAATAAGGTTTTATTGTGTTCTGTCCAATAACTGTTAGCGTCCAGAGACTGGAAGTTTACCTTCGTTGTTTTTATTTAACAAAAACTTAAATTACAATAATTATAACAGTAAAGTAAGTAAGTCAATGAACTAAACTAAATAAATAATTTAATTATTAGTTAAACTAAAATCACCAATTTATATAAAAGTTTGCTCTGGCGACCACTTTTCGCACTTTGCCCCCAAGAGGCATGTGGCATTTCCGCGCTGTAAGACCAGACTTAGTCTCTGGCCAAAGTATGGTTTTTGGTTTTAACTATAAAACTTACGGGTTAAGAGAATGTTCTGTGGAAATGGTTGACAATAACAATCTTTGTTGCACGGAATTAAAGAAGAAATAGAGAAAAGACAGAAAAAAATTATACAATCACTTCCAATTAACCTTTGGGTAAAGAGAGATGTGAATACATATTAACGATATTTTTACCCAATTTAATTGGATTTTATTTTGTTAGATTTTAGGTACACATAAATTCTGTCACAACGAATGTCGGGTGCCCCAGTGAAATGTTGTGGCTTTCCATCAATGACGAAACCGAAATTAATCTGGTTAAGTACCACAGAGTATGTATAGGTTAATTTGTTATACTCTACTTATTTTATGGATTGAAAGTCTTAAATCAACTCTACTTATTTTATGGATTGAAAGTCTTAAATCAATGTTTGCATGTGTCGCAGTTAGATTGTACCTATTATCTGCAGTGTGACAAAATTTCTAGCTATTTGGCACTACCGCTCGTTTTTGTTTAGCATTTCAGTTAAATAACTTAACCTTAAAACATACGCAGAATTTCATGACTGATTTGTATTCATCAATGCCGAGTAAAATGAAACGTAGATTTAAGTTTTAAATTCACATAGGGTAAACTTTCAGTCATGGGACGCTAACAGTATATAAAATCAAACATACTCTGTGGTACCTACTAATATATAAAATCAAATCAACTCTTAGTTACTAATATATAAAATCAAATCAACTCTACTTATTTTATGGATTGAAAGTCTTAAATCAATGTTTGCATGTGTCGCAGTTAGATTGTACCTATTATCTGCAGTGTGACAAAATCTCTAGCTATTTGGCACTACCGCTCGTTTTTGTTTAGCATTTCAGTTAAATAACTTAACCTTAAAACATACGCAGAATTTCATGACTGATTTGTATTCATCAATGCCGAGTAAAATGAAACGTAGATTCAAGTTTTAAATTCACATAGGGTAAACTTTCAGTCATGGGACGCTTACAGTTATTGGACAGAACAGAACGCAATAAAACCTATGCAATTGATAGCTTTTTATAATATTCTGTAGCTGCAGTGTTCCCGTTTTGAAAGGAACCTAAATAAGTAAAGTTTTATTGTGTTTTGTCCAATGACTGGAAGATTACCATACATTAAATTAAATATAATTTATTAATCTAATGATGCAAAGTGATATGTTCTATATAATTACAAGCAGCCTCTAAAATAAATTTGAGAGAAAAATGGATATGCTTATAAATAAAACTTTTCACAATTAAACAATTCCGACAAAAAACGTAAAAACCAAGCAAATGAAGTGCGAACGTTATTTTTCCTTCGCTGAATTGACAAATGTGTATTGGGAAATGTTTACGAAACGACCTACCCTCGATATCGTTGGCAATGACTCATTTGCTCCCCGATGATTAATGCGCATTGCTCGTATTGCTCCGTGGTAGGACCCTACCATCAAACTCTCGAATACCCATTTTTATATGTGCTTTTCCTATATAATGAATCGGAAAAATACCGCCTTGTAGTAACGTTGTAAAGCAAAAAAGCAAAGGGTCTCGCCGGGTTTCCATATGAAATCTGCACTGGCGTCTTTTTTGACATTGGTGCCTTTTATAAGTTGCTAGTAGTTTAAAATAATTTTTGGCCAAGTATCAAACCCCTAACTTCATTCGTTTTTGGAAAATGAGGGTTGCAACCCCTAACTTCAAAATTATTTTTCTACGAAACTATGATAGATATTCGCATGAAACCAATGCGACATGAAAGCTCTTAATTAGCTTCACATTACATATTTTTTTTATAATTTTTTAAATAAATATAGGGCTGCAAAAAAAATATTGAAAAAAATAGGGGTGGTTTTTAGTAGCTAATTCTAGAGGTACACCGACCAAATAAAAACCATATAATCAGTACTTATCCAACTATAATATGTAATAATTACATACATGTGAGAAAGGTGGAACATATTCAAAAAAAATAAAAATCTCATTTTGTTACTTAAACTTGATCTAACCTGACTTCTGTTTAGATTTTTCAATGTCGTATCATGATTAATAAACGCCTTTACAATCTTTTATAATAATTCTGATGTGGTTATTCAAATATGTTACAATATGTTACCGTGTGGCCACGGAAACGAGCGGCGGCGGCAGCGGCAAGCGATTCGCACATCCATTGTTGCGTGACGTAAATAAACCTTGCAAGTCTGAACTTGTGAGCGCGCAAAACGCTTGCCGCTGCCGCCGCCGCTCGTTAAACTGATACTAGTTGACACTCGTAATATACCGCGCTATCGACAAGTTATGACGAAGTTTACGAAACTGCGTTATTTTTATCAGTTAACGTATCGTATTATGCTACTCTCGAATTTCATTATTCCACTCATCGAGTGATCATTTCGTTTTCTTTAGAAAAAAACAGTATTGTGTATTTATTGACTTTCAAATAAATAACGTGTTGTGTTTAGCAGAAAATAGTGTTTATTCGTTTGTATATAAGAATATTTGTTTTTATAGTTGAATCCTGCAAAATGGAAGACAACGTCTGTTCGAGGGCGCGTGGGCATAAGCTTTAATAATATATCTCGAACAGTTGACATAGACTTATTTACTACAAGCATAGCGACAGCTAAGCGGTTACTATATGAACATTTGCTTCAGTAGCGTAATGCTGACTTTATGTACTAGGTATATTTGTTTATTTATTTTTATAATTTTATAAGGCTCCTAAATAGGCTAGCTTCATCATTTATTAGTTAAAGTGTGTGTCCATCCTTTGTTCAATTTTATTGTTAACTTATACAGTATCTATATGCGAGGACCTGTAATTGGCTTCTTAATATCTAAGTTGTTACCTTATTCAATGAATGTGCTGTTGGTCTTCCTATTAAAATAAAATAAAATAAATAAAATAAAATAAAATAGATTAATAGTGTATAAACAGAGGCAAGCATATGAATCGAGCAGTGATGTTAATAAAGATGATCCTAGTTTTTACATACAAGAAAAAAAACTGAAATAGAATACGTGGAACTTCCATTGAAGAGTGTGAAAATAACGCATACTCATTGTACTTTATGTGATTCAACGAAAAATCTTATTGTCGTCCCATTAAAAGCTAGTATTTAAGCATTTAGACAACGTGGAATTTTTATACCGAAGGACAATCGTTGTTGTCAAACACATTTGATAACAATTCTAAAATACCAAGTATTTAAGAATTTCTTCGTCTGTTCGAATTTGTTTATATCTTTCACAGATTTTTTTTACTTCGATTACAATTTATGCATCTTGGCCTGTCATCAAGATTAATAAAAGATTGTAAAGGCGTTTATTAATCATGATACGACATTGAAAAATCTAAACAGAAGTCAGGTTAGATCAAGTTTAAGTAACAAAATGAGATTTTTATTTTTTTTGAATATGTTCCACCTTTCTCACATGTATGTAATTATTACATATTATAGTTGGATACGTACTGATTATATGATTTTTATTTGGTCGGTGTACCTCTAGAATTAGCTACTAAAAACCACCCCTATTTTTTTCAATATTTTTTTTGCAGCCCTATATTTATTAAAAAAATTATAAAAAAAAATATGTAATGTGAAGCTAATTAAGAGCTTTCATGTCGCATTGGTTTCATGCGAATATCTATCATAGTTTCGTAGAAAAATAATTTTGAAGTTAGGGGTTGCAACCCTCATTTTCCAAAAACGAATGGAGTTAGGGGTTTGATACTTGGCCAAAAATTATTTTAAACTACTAGCAACATATTAAAGGCACCAATGTCAAAAAATACGCCAGTGCAGATTTCATATGGAAACCCGGCGAGACCCTTTGCTTAAAATTGTTTAGTTTATATACCCGAGGAGAAGCTAGAAGGCTCGATGGAAGTACGCTTATAAATTCGAGTTAAGGGGTTAATACCTGAATTTTCTGGGGTCCAGTGCTGCCCCCCTGTTGAAATAAATCATTTGATAGGAAATAGAGACATCATTTAAAATTTTGTCTTGACCAGGCTCTAGATAACCCTTCAAACTATTATATGAACTACTGTTTACAGTTTAAACTGAGAACGTGAATCTTTTTTACTCACGATTGCGAAAAACGGCCACTTTTGGCATATGTGCGTAGAAAGCTTCACGTTCTCACTTTAAACTGTAAGCAGTAGTTCATAAAATAGTTTGAAGGTTTATCTAGAGTCTGGTCAAGACAACATTTTAAATTATATCTCTGTGTCCTTTTAAATGATTTAATTCAAATGGGAGCAGCACTGGACCCCGGAAAATTAAGGGGCTACCTGATTTCGGGGTTTCGGGGTTCCAGTGCTGCCCCCATTTGAAATAAATCATTTTGTTTTGATTTAACCTTAGATTACCCTTGCTACTATTTTATGAACTTCTGTTTATATTTTAAAGTGGGAACGTGAAGCTTTTTATATTTTTCCAAAAGTGGCATTTTATCGCAAAAATGCTATAAATTTGCACATTCTCACTTTAAAATATGTACTCAATACTCAATACTCAATCATTTATTGCTTCCTTAATGTACATACAGGTCTTTGATTTTTAAATATAGGATCAATTAAGGGCCCTGACGGGCGCTACAATGAGAGAAGGGCTATTTAAAAAAAAGGAATGATTAAATTAATGTATTTCATGCATAGGTAGTTTTTTTTTTAGTTTCCATATATTATATCTATTTGGTAGTAGAAAACGTTGTGCATAAAATAGTTCGGAAAGTGATCTAGAGTTTTTTGATCAAAGCAAAGTTTTTAATGATAATCTCCGTTTCCTTTCAAATGATTTATTTCAAATAGACACATTTTCGAACTGGACCCCGAAAAGTTAGGCGTGGTCGAAACTTGGACGAATGAAAAGTAGCACAAAACACATTTATTACTTGTTTCTTAAAAAAAGTAAACGTAGGTAAACCGGGATCCATTGGTAAGGGGAAAACAGGAATACGCGTCACGTATACCGTTGTAAGTGCGAATGGGGGATTTAAATAAAATGATCTGGGAACGACCGGCGGGGCTTTGGGTAAGATTCCATGGGAAGTGTTGGGGTTTCACAAATATCAAGGGTTTATTTGATAGGGATCGCTTTTCTCCTCTGTTTTTCATTAAATCTGTATTCTGAATTATAAATCTTTAAATTTTGTATGGTTGGCATGAACTGAGAGGTCTATTCCCAGTAGTGAGGTATATACATACTCGTAAATAAAAATATATAAATATATAGGGACAAATTACACTGATTGAGTTAGCCCCAAAGTAAGTTCGAGATTGTGTTATGGGATACTAACTCAACGATACTATATTTTTTTAACATATACATATATAGATAAATATCCAAGACCCAGTACAATTTGTAAAAGACCTTTTTCCAACTTGCCCTGGCCGAGGATCAAACCCGGGACCTCTGGGTGGCGGACTAGCATGGTGACCACTACGCCACCGAGGTCATATATATCGCAAGGTAAGGCTGCCGATGACGATTATGAATTTTTTTATTTACCACAGAGGAACAAAAAGTTAAAATAGAAGATAGGGCTACTAAGAAATCCGTTTGTATAACTTTTTATAAGTAAACTATTTTTATTGAAAATTGGCTATAATTTGAAAAAATATACATTTGTGCAAATTTAGAAAAAAGGAATTCTTATAAACTTATTTTTTTATTATATCAACAACATACTAGAAAATCATTGAGATCAGATAAAATTTAGAAGAGGAAAAACGTTTTCTTCATCAGCTATTTTTGTATGAACGGAGTGCGTGCTTTTTTATATGTTTAGGGTTTCTGGTACTTACACAAAAATATAAATTATGATCCTTGTTGGCCGAAATAGAAACATTTTATTTATTTATTAAAGTACCGTACGGAAAAAGGTAATTTTAAAGCTTCCTACCCTTAGTCACAGATAATATGAGTACCTACAACTGCAAATAAATTGGTTCGATATGAACAGATCACAATGCAGAGTATTTCCCGCTGGCGTGGAAACCGAGCTTCCGCTTCCAACTAACCGGATTTCATGCAGAATGGGGTTAATGGCACATTTTTTGCTTTATTCCAGGGAATGTTTTAACTGCAAGCCTTTTGAAATAATAAGACTTTAATTTATTAAATTTTTTGGTTCGATACACAGCAAGGGCAAGTTGGAAAATGGCCTTTTTTATATTGTCCTAAGTCTTGGGTGTTTATGTATATGTTATGGACGAAGTGATAACATGGGGCAATTTTCATAATGCCCGGGCGTTACGAAAAATGACAAGCAAATTTGGGCAAAGTAATAAATTATAATTAGAATTTGTTTTTTATCACATTGCCTAGACATTATGATTCTTGTCATGGGGTTTACGGGCAATCTGATAATACACAGAACTCCTGTAAAGCGCACCAGACAAATTTATTTAATTTCCCATTCATCTATCGTAACTATGCACAAAATTCAGCGATTCTGCGCATTCATGATAAATACAACAAAAAGTTCTCATCAGTAGACATATTTCACGTTAATAAACCAGCCTTAAAAAAACAAGTCAAAAATATCTAATAACATAGTTTAATTCGCACACAGTTTCATACATACATACATACATACTTACACACACACACACACACACACTTATAAACACACCCTTGATGCGTGCTAACATTATTCTGTAATTTTGTTTTAACTTTTTAAATTCTGTACATGTTGTTATTATTCTATCCGTAAAGTGTAGATCCATAATAAGTTATTTTTGCTACATTGCTTCCTTTTAAAACTTTCTTGCCGTGCATTTTTTACTTTTTTAAGAAATGTTGTAGTATATAATATCCATTCTGTTTTCTCTAAACATAGTTTTTGAATATTTTAATTACAAAATGAGAATCTGTAATTGGCAGTAAGTAATAGTTATAAATTAAAAGTGCTGTTGATTCTGTAAAGATCAAATAAAAAAAAAAGAACAAACGCGTGACATACGCGTGCTGACCAAATGGACTCAATGGACTTGTACTAATCATTTCGTCCATAAAATATAAAACGTGGAAGAGACATGCTCGTAATACATCGAACAATGGGCTATACTAGATTACTATTAGTATCATCATCATCATATCAGCCACAGGAAGTCCACTGCTGGACATAGGTCTCCCTCAAGGATTTCCAAAACGACTGATCGGAAGCGGCCTGCATCCAGCGCCTCCCTGCAACCTTGCTCAGGTCATCTAACCATCTAGCAGGTGGGTGTCCTACGCTGCGCTTGCCGGTACGTGGCCGCCATTCGAAAACCTTTTTGCCCGGGCGGCAGCACACTTTTGATTGAAATGCCAAAATTCAATTTTGTATTTTTGATTGTTATTATAATTCCATCATGTAGTAAAAAAAATTTAGGTCCATGCATCATACTATAGTAATCTAGTACAATCCGTGCTTCCGTTTGTAGATAAACACCTGAGGTGGCTGGGGATCGAACCCAGAACCTTCGAGTCATCGACTGACTGAGACGGAGTAGATCCCTTCATGGGATAAGTTAGCCTTTGTATTTTTCGAATATAGTGCCTTGTAAATGTTACGTGCAGTAAGTATGTAAGCGTACTCGTTCACGTCCTGTCAATAGGGGTGACGACAGGGACAGAAAAGTATACATAATTGTAGTTAGTCCGTCTTTTAAATTATCCTAAAATAATGCACCCATATTTTTCTGTTTGCCAAAAAAGGAAAAATTCACAAAGAAACGAAGCATCAAAGCTCCGAAATGGGGGCTTGCGACGTCACCTCTATGTTAAAATCGTACGTAGCCGTGACGTCATGCGAAATTTCAATGCGCTGTATCTTTGTAATTTTTTGTTTCTCAGAGAAAATAAAAAATACATGTAAAGAAAAAATACAGTCAAGTACCGAGATACCTGATCACGCCCTCTACTTATATTTTAATTTTTTTCTTCAACTAAGAATAATATTAACATGAATATATATATATATATATATATATATATATATATATATATATATATATATATATATATATATATATATATATATTTAAAAAGACTTAATTAAAATCTGTCTGAATAAAAAATTTCATGTTAATATCATTTTTAGAATATGAGAAAATTCAAGATATAAGTAGAGGGCCTGGTCAGGTATCTTGGTAGCTGACTGTACAATATTTTTAATAATATAACCGATGGGCTAAAAATATTTTTCCATCATACCTATTGAGCACTTGTAATAAAATTTGGAAAACAGATATTTCCCTTTCCGAAATCCGCGGTTTCCCCAAGCCGGATTATCACAGTCCGAAATTCGGAAATTAAACTATAATAGATAAATTGTGGAACTTCAAAATGACAAACTTAATCCGATTATTACTTATCTCTGGGTTCCTGGAGGCCTTTATTTGGAATCCATATTTTCGCAACTAAGTTTGTTTCTTGTTGTTTTGGATCCCGAGATCCGCTTTGACACTTTTTCTTTTACCAGTTGTTTTATCACCAGCTACCAGCATGGCGTTAACCATCTTGGTGAATGCTATTGTTGTACGAGATATTTGTTGCTAAATCTAGACAGTAGACACGCGGCAGCGTGTAAAGCTAAGTTAAAAGAAAAAGACCTGGCGACGCAGCAGCCGCGTGTTCATTTACACAAACCACTTCGAAGTTACTTTTGACCCCTTCACAACTTGAAACCTATTTAACCTAAATATATGACATTTAACACATACATTAAAGTCGACATCTCAATTATTTTATCGGATATTAAACTTGGTTATCATTTAGACATTGACTGAGCTAGCCCTAAAGTAAGTTCGAGACTTGTGTTATGGGATACTAACTCAACAATACTATATTATATAATTAATACGTGTATAGATAAACATCCAAGACCCAGGACAATTTGAAAAAGGCCATTTTCCAACTTGCCCTGACCGGGGATTGAACCCGGGACGTCTGGGTGACGGACCAGCATAGTGACCAACTACGCCATGGTAGTCGCCGACTATATAGATTCAAAGCCAATAACTCATTATCGCGCTTTATTAACAAGATCTTGCATGCAATAAAAGATTATTTCCCTTTCAGAGTCCGCGGTTTCCCCAAGCCGGATTTATCACCGTCCGAAATCTGGCCGGCTGCCAGAGCTCACCGCTACTGATAGAACTAGATAAATTGTGAAGCTTCAACATGACAAACTTAATCCGATTATTACTTATCTTTAGCTTCCTAAAGGCTAATGTTTGGAATCCATATTTGCTTATGCGGCTAGCAACCCATCACTGTGTTGCATCCGGTTTTCCCATTTTCACGACCACCACACTAAATGTAACCTTTGAATCTTCCGGCTTGTGTTTAGTCGATCTATGTGGGAAGAGAAGCAACCAGTACGTTTGTGGCAACCTCTACGCCACTATGAAGAATTACAACCACAAACAATAATCAGTGAAGAGTGATACCATGGTTCAGAAGAAGCATACGAGATGGCGCTCGCAGTATACTACATCTCGATCTCAGAGTTCGCCCGAATAGCTGTATATATACATACAACTTCCGACGATGCATCGTTGGAGTCGCGGTTCCCCAGGCGCAACAACGTGTCTGGTGGGAATATCAGCGTCCCATCTCGCTCTCGCTACACGTTCTATGCGTGAGAAGCAGTGGTCTCGAACCAACCGATTTTTCGGTATTTCTACCGAAATCGGCTCTGTCCTACCGAAATACAAAATGTAAAGAATTTTCCACGATTTTAGAGAATACATGAATATTTTCTCGTCCTTTTAACGATTTTACACTTCTAAGTTGGCAATCCTTTGCATTTAAGTAGGTATGTTTTACGTTATGGGGAATCCCTCAATAGAAAGTAAGAATGGAAGAGTAATTAGTTTATTACAGAATAATTCATATATTTTGGGGAATACCCTTGAGTCCTACAACTCGATGTAATAAGGTTACTTGTCTATTATTAAGTTAAAATGTCATCTGACAAGGAACCGAGTTAGTTTATTTTAGAAAGAAAAATATTTTATTCAGTGCAAATTTACATCAGTTGCATATCTAAATAACTAAAATTAGTTTTACACCGAAATAGCACCAGTCAGCATAAGGCAATAATGTTTTATTTATTGAGTAGACCGTTTGTTTATTTTTTGATAAATAAGCGAATTTGATTATTTTATTTATTTTGTCATATACCGATTTTTGGTACAAATATACCGATTTCATTATATTACGTCCGAGACCACTGGTGGTAAGAGAAGCAGCGATGTACGTGGGAAGAGAAGATAAGTTTTTCTTTTCTCCCGGCCCACTATAGAATAAAGACAGCATACTGTTACTAATCATTAAACGTCAATTATTTGGAGTTACCACGACATCGTCAAAAATCCTATTTTCTGTGCACTCACAGCATGTGTGAAAAATGTTTACTGACAACCAGCCAACGCACCCAAATATGCCTACAAACATTTTCCTTTAAAAATCAAGTTAGCATGTGATATTAATCTTTATTACGTAACCCCTAAGGCTGTTTACACTTCAAATCAACCACATATAAGTTTGCTTTCCCTATTTGCTAGTTGTAAACTACTTAGCATGCGAAAGTAAACTTTATTGCGTATGTATTTAGGGTGTCAATATGATATTGTTATAGTAAATATACGTGTTTATGTGGCTAAATATGTCATTTTCATTCGCATATCCACCGAGGTGGGAAATGAAAATTGAAAGGTAAATTCTTGGTAATTGCGTCAATGTGGTGTCGAGATGAACTTTGGTGTTTGGTCGATTAATTGGGGTATCAAATCCTTGAGCAAGGAAGGCTGTTGTTGAACGTTAAGGCTGTATGTCTGGGATCCGAACTTAGTTTCAAATGACGCCGAAGCCACGCACATTGTGGCGAAAATATTTCAGCGTGCACACTGGGGTGAAATCTTATTGAAACGAATTTCACCAAGTCAATGACACCGAAGCGAAAAAAATTATGGCGAAAAAAAATTGTAATTACATATTATTATGTGGTGAGTTCAAACTCTAAAGGCGAAATGAAACACAGAAAGTAAAAGTTTCTGTGTTTCATTTCGCCTTTAGAGTTTAACAAAAACAAATAATTGTAAAAAAAGTCGATCGACTCGAGTTTTGTAATAGACAAATGATTTCAATAAGTTAAAAAGGGCAAAGGTTGAGGTCCCGAAAATTGCATTGCCTAGGGGGATTTTGTAGCACGATGCCTACTATCGCCCTTAGTATTTTCAAGTACCGCCCTTAGTATTTTCACTTTGTAATATTTTCAAGCAATCGGTAGGTCCATGCTTACTTTATGATAAAGATAAAGATAAATTTATTATCCTAAACATGAGTTACAAGCAAGATATTTACATTTAAGTTCATCCAATCATGTTTTACCATCACAGGCATACAAATTTTTAGAAAGACTGTCTATCATAATACTAGAAAAATATACCACTTATAAGAAATCTATCAATCTACCATAATATAATACACTACTTACTAATATCAAAGTCATTACAAATTATCAGATAAAAAATCTTTTACGCCTTCGTTTATGGAACCATAAATAACATCGCACACTGACTACTTTTTTATTTTATCACAGTTATGTCGCACTTTGACACCTTAATAATGCCTATTTAAGTACTATTGTGCTCAAGGGCCCTGATAGGGTTAATCCGGCCCTGCGGGTGAAAATTGCTTATATTTTGGTTATTAAAGTATCGCGCTTTGAACACATGATTTATAAATATAGACGGGACTAGCACCAATGCAGACAGACTGACGAAGGATGTAATCCGAAACGTTAGATCTAATAAAAAATGTTCATGCTTATTTCCGTTTATATACATTAATCTGGGAGGGACTGGTCAGCTCGGCTTCGCTTTTTTGACTACTTAATATTTTTTACTACGCAATTTATGTTTGTTTACTTGTTCGCAAGCATTACACGTTATAATATGTCAACATTGTATTATATTATGAGTATTTATTAATTAAAAGACAATGATAATAATATGACAAAGCCCTTCTGGCGAGTAGGCGACCAATACTGTGAAAATGAGTTTCTTTTGGCGTTTCTTCTCAGCAGTGGTTGTTACGAAGCGCTGGTATCGGTAGCTTTTCTTTAAATATAAATTAAATTTTAATATACTTTACACGTAACGTAAATTATACTTATTAACGTGTAAAAGTGCCTATGGTCTAATTACTGAATAAACATTTGAATCTTGAATCTAATCAAATGCTTATGTAAGTTGCTACAATAGCATAAAAAAAACAGAATACATAAACTCTGTATGGATAACCTTTAACTTCACATAAGGCTCTATATAGATACTTTTCACCTAAGAACATTAGGTCTTACATGCAGCGTCAAGCACTGCAATATACGAGCACTTGACTCTACGCCTTTGTACAATCTCTTAGAAAATCGTTTCAAATGCACGAGAAATTTTACTGTAAAATGTAAGGAACTCTTCGCCTTAAAGCTAGAAAAGTGTATTGTCTTTTGACAAGGCTTGTCATGTGTATAGTGTTATGGCTAGAATATGAATACTTATGCAGCTTGTAGAAATTTTTAAGAACGAATTTATTCATAGTTGAGCAAAGTTTCCATACTTTTATACATATACATTCTTGTAACGCATTTCAGGTATTTTTTATCGAAGCAATAGAATTGACTCCTTATAAAAAATAACGAATAAGTACAAAATAAAATAAATATATCGGGACAAATAACACTGATTGAGCTAGCCCAAAAGTAAGTTCGAGACTTGTGTTATGGGATACTAGCTCAACGATACTATATTTTATAACAAATACATAAATAGATAAACATCCAAAACCCAGGACAAATTGAAAAGGCTATTCCAACTTGATCTGACCGGGGATCGAACCTGGGACCTCTGGATGACGGACTAGCATGGTAACCACTACGCCACGGAGGTCGATAAAACAAGACCTAAATAAGTCCGTTCGTCAAAATTAATCCGCCCAGTTTTAATACTTCTTTTTGCCGAAAGTGGTCATTTTAGCAGAAATGCGTTTTATAGATAGTAAATGCTACTTTCAACAGTAATCAATATAATTATTTATTTACGTAATGCCTAAAGGTTAGCAATATGTTAATAATTATCACCATACGAATGAACAATTTATTTCAAATTAGATAAATTGTTTATTCGTATGGTATTTTCGAATTGATAAGGTATTTCTGACGGAATAAATATTGCCTTATACTATATAACTGATTTAAGGTGTGATTTTTAGAATCCCGTACCCAAATGGTAAAAACGGAACCCTATGACTTCGCTGTCTGTCCGTCTGTCTGTTGCCAAGCTGTATCTCATGAACCGTGATAGCTAGACAGTTGAAATTTTCACAGATGTATTGCTATTGACGCTTTAACGTCAATAAAATAGAACTAAATTAATATTAAAGTGGGGCTCCCATACAACAAACGTGATTTTTATATAATGGTACGGAACCCTTCGTGTACGAGTCCGACTCACACTTGGCTGGTTATTTCTAAATAGGAAGACAAGTCTCTAGTCAACTTGTAATCTTCCATATATCCAACTCAACAAATATTTTAAACGTTTGAAAACTTTTGCTGGAATTTTAAAACCAAATAACTCATAAAAGAAGTATTTTGACGACCTCCGTGGCGAGAGGTCACCATGCTAGTCCGCCACCCTGAGGTTCCGGGTTCGATCCCCGGCCAGGGCAAGTTGGAAAATGGCCTTTTTCAAATTATCCTGGATCTTGGATATATATATATGTATTTGCTATGAAATATAGTATCGTTGATTCAGTATCCCAGGAATCGAACATACTTAGGGACTAGCTTAATCAGTGTTATTCGTCAGGATATATTTAAATTTATATATATATATAAAATAAGGAGACAAGTCTATAGTCAACTTGCAATCTTCCATATTTTCAGCAAAAAATATTTGTAGGAATTTTAAAACTAATTTTACTCATAAAATAAGTATTTATTTCTATGTTATTAACAAATAATTTATTTAAGTATTTAAAGTTTGGAGTAAAAATAAGCCTACTTAACTGAGTCGCAGAAAGTTGGCCAGAGAGCGGAACACCGGTTAATAACGGAGCATAAAAGTTTCATTCCAGTTTTAATGGCCCATTGGTGATCTGCCAACTGCCCCGCGATTGTTTTTTGACAGTTGTTATTACATTTGATTGTTCTTTCGTTTCGAAAAACTTTTATATTAACAAAAACTGTCTAAAATTCAAAATCAACTTTTGAAAATGTTTATACTTAAATAGAATACTCTCTCAGTCCCGTATGGAATAAAGACTATAGTGTATGTATGATACGCACACGAAGGGTTCCGTACCATTATCTACAAAAACGTTTCTTGTACGGGAGCCCGACTTAAATGTTTATTTTATTTTATATTTAGTATTAGAAATATATCATCTGTGAGAATTTCAACAATCTAGCGATCCCAGTTAACGTTCATAAGATGCCTGGTGACAGACAGATGGACAGCGGAGTCTTAGTAATAGGGTCCCGTTTTTACCCTTTGGGTACGGAACCTTAATAAAAAAGATGGCTACTAACTCACATTAGCTTTGTTTTAAACAAAGTTAGCTTGTGTCCGTAGCACTGAGTGCAAAGCGTCGTAGCAGTCGCTACGCAATGTGTAGCAAATGCTACGTGAGTTACAAAGCGTCGTAGCAGATGGTATGCATTTTGTAGCAGATGCTACGTAATTACAAAGCATCGTAGTAGATGCTAAGCACTTTCCAGCGACCTTAGTCCTACCCACCTACCTAGTGGTGGGTGTCCTACGCTTCGCTTGCCAGTACGTGGTCGCCATTCGAGAACCTTTTTGCCCCATCGGACATCGGTTCATCGCGCTATGTGTCCCACACACTGCCACTTCAACGATCTAATCTGCTGAACCGTGGAACTAGTCCGCGCACGCAACGAAATAATGTCATCGTAGATTATAATTTTATCAACATTGACACACAACATTCATAGAAGAACCCTTATTTCTAAACAATATTTGCTTGGGTTTATTTTATTTCTTAGAAATCCTTTTGATATAAAATCTAATTAATTATAGTGAAGCTGGTATCGTCTCAAAGAGATAAAATCAGGCCGTGTGATATCTTCATCCGAGAAATCTTCAAGGCGAGTGTGTTACACGAGATCAAACATTTTCTGAGAATTTATACGGG
Source organism: Acrobasis suavella (assembly GCA_943193695.1). Lineage (NCBI taxonomy): Eukaryota > Metazoa > Arthropoda > Insecta > Lepidoptera > Pyralidae > Acrobasis > Acrobasis suavella. The sequence continues at coordinate 12,190,509 of OW971948.1, forward strand.
ATACTTCTTTATGGATTTCACTTAAATATTACGGTCTGGCGGACAGTACTTCTAAATAGAGACAACGGAGAGAATAATGGGAGGCCTTTATCAAAGTGTGAAACACTATCATAAACAAAAAATTACTTTCAAGTGTAAAAAAATATTACAATGCAATACAATACAAATCAACTTTATTGCACCGTAATAGACACACCTTTGGGTGGAGAAAAAATTTATTTGAAACAAGGTGGGTGCAGTACCAATTCCTATAATCAATTTACCTACTTACATATGAATATGTACCTAAATACATATACACATATATGATACAAGCATAAATAATACATACTTGTAGGATACATAAAAATATTTACATAAATTAATCACATTGCAGTAAATTTAGGTATTACAGTGCTTGCTTGCTTTTTTGAGCGTAAGTACACTAATGTCAGATTTCTAACTGCCTAAAAAGGCATCTGTCATAGCTTGACGACTGTCATACGATGATGACAGCCGGGACCAACGGCTAATACGTGCCTTACGAAGCACGGGGCTGCTCAAGAAATTTTTATGCCACTTGTGCCATCCAAGTGCGGACCACGCCCGGTGTCGCTTTACTTGCGAAATCGCTAGTAATGCGCACTCTATCTGGGCCACCGAGCTCCTTATTTTGACCTAATATCAAGTATTATACTTCTATTATTGTAAGGAAGCTTCGATATCAACATACGAAAACCTGTTCAATGCGTTCCTATATATTCAAGTATGATTCCTTATGGATAAGTAGACATAGAAATGTACTGGTTCTCCAATTAAAATAAAATAAAAACACTTAATTCTTTAAACAAGCAATTCATGTTTATAAATGTAATATAGGTATAATGAGGATCTTGGAAATTGATCCAACAATTTTGATTAAATTTAGTAGATAGTTTCAGATAGATATGTTGTTTACCTATGTGTTTCAGACGTGTGTATAGATTATCTGATAAGCGTTTACCTAAATCTAAAACATTTCAATGAGTTTTGATCGGCTGTGATTAATATACCAGGATTAATAAACGACGCGGCGACGTTGAATAAAGTAGTCGTATAAACGTTAACTCAACTTATGTCACGGAACCTTTTAGTCACAGGACTAAATTGTCGTAGGAATAACGGCTATACGATGTTGTAGTTGCTTAATTATCTCTATTCAACTATTATATGACCGAAAGTCACATAAGCTATTTTTATATTAATTTGTTAGTTGGGTAGTTTTAGAAAACCTCTTTTTCTAAACGTTTTCATCAAGCGAAACTCGTTCGCCCAGGTACTTTTGAAAAGCATGATGACTGAAACAATATATTTTTAAATAGGCAGCAAAAACAAATCGTCGACACTTTTAAGAATAAATTGAAAAACAATTACCTCTGAATGTGATTGAATTAAACGGTTTGGAGTCGTAGAAATTCCGGCTGGCTCGTTATTGTCGAATTCTTTTCCGTCTTTTAATTACGATGCTATAATGGGGTCATTAGGGGCTTGCCACCGGCTATATCCAGGGCATTGTCCAGGGTATAGCTATATTCAATAATGGGATTAGATTTTGTTTTTATTGAGCTTTGTATTTGATGCGAAACAAGTCTTAGCTTATCTTATGATCCATTCGTTTGTAGAAAAATTAAAATACTCAAAATTGTAAATAATCATGTTTGATGCGTGCAGTTTAAACAATCACGTATCTCACTATATATAAATATATAAATTTTGGGGATTCCCCATACTTAGAACTAAAACTTAATTTTTTTTTTTATCAAACCCATACTTGTGGATTATCTATGGATAGGTCTTCAAAAATTATATTGAGGTTTCTTCTAAACTGAATAGTTTGCGTGAGATACTTCCAAAGTGGTAAAATGTGTGCCCCCCCTGTAACTTCTAAAATAAGAGAATCATAAAACTAAAAAAAAATATATAATGTACATTAACATGCAAACTTCCACCGAAAATTGGTAAGTAGTTTTTTTTTAATACGTTTATCAAAACATCGATCAAAGTTACAACGAACTACAAGAACTTTCATATTATGTTACTTGCTGCTACGGAACCCTTCATGGGCGAGTCCGACTCGCACTTGGCCGCTTTTTTTCTATAATAAAAAATTTCCAGCGCTATTAACCTGTCAGCTTCCAGACGGTCGGATCCGACCGAGAGAACAATAGATAACAATGGGTTTGCAAAATTGCGGTTGTAGACGGGTTAAAAAAGTTTTCACTTTAAAAAGAATGATGAATATCATTTTAGAACGTCCATCAATTTGTCCTTTGTGTTCGAAAAATAATATCTAGTTGGTTTTTTATATTTAATAATAATTAATTAATAAAATAGATTTATTCTTTATTTAAATATTTTTATACTTCGTTTAACTTAAACTTAACAATAAAGCACTTGTAATAGACTTATATCGAAATATTTCTGGCATCTGAACGTACTCATTACTATCCGTAACTAAAATAAACTACGAAACACGTAATTATTTTACAAAGATTTTTTAAAATAAGCTTTTATCTTCAGTACTCCTCAAGACGAATCAAACGAGTCCAAACTCGATGGCGTTGCGTCATTACAGAGTTCCTATTACCACTTTTTACCTGCATCATCAGATCAGCTGCATGTTATCGTAATATTGCATTGTCACGCGATATACGTAAGGTTGCCAAATTTCAGGTCAATCGGAAACCGGGAAGTGGGTCAAATTTAATTTGCAAGATTTGATTACAGACACAGACAGACAGGTGAAACTAAACAAAAACTTGGAAAATGATACATTTTCATTTTCCAAGGATGATAAATGATACATCCTCATTTTTCTGAAGGAAAAAATCCCATCGCTCTGCTGTAAGATTGACCTACTTGACTTGTCTATCTCAAAGGAACAGCCATTAACTTCTATAAAAATAAGATATCAATCAAACCATTGAATAAAGAAGACTTTTTATGTTAATGATGCGCCGTACCATGACGCTTATGGCAAAAGTTACACAGTGATACAAAAACATTATGCTCATCTAAAAATACGTACATCCTTATGGTCATGACAATAAGGGTCATAAATCAAAATTTTTAGACACAAAAGCTAATGAGATAACTTGGCTGATTCTGTTGCGAAAAACTTGTATGACGAGTCATGGTTGTAAAAACATGATTGATGTTATCAAAACGGTTTTGGTGGATGTGAGCTTGTGCTTTTTTTCTCTTTGGCAACAGTAATTATTTACCTACATACGGCTTTTGTTTTTTAACCGACTTTCAAAAAGGAGGAGGTTATCAATTCGACGCGATTTTTTATGTATGTTCACCGATTTTACGAAGATGCCTGGACCGATTTTACAATTCTTTTTGTTTGAAAGGGCCATACTTGTCAGGTGGCCCCATAGAAATTTTGTTACAATGGGTTTTGTAGTTTAGGGGTGAAGTCGGCTTTACTTACTATATACTATAGAATTATCATTTACTGGGTGTTTACAAATTGTAAGTATGGTTTGCTAATATATTTGATGAATGGCGAGCTAAAAATTTTTTTCTGGGAATTGTTATTTCCAGAAAAAAAAACTTCAGAAAGAAAAAAAAACCTACAGACTTATCTCTTTACCCAAGTGTGACAAATCCCTCTAAACCAATACAAATTACTTACTTAAGTTTGTGTAGTATTTACCATTACCATACATATAGGTATAATACATTAAAAATAGCATGGATATATTTAATTCATTTATTGATATCTTTACATAAATGATAAGAAAAGAGTAACATTAAACAAAAAGTGTTTTCGGTTGTCTATCTGTAAGTCTGTACACAGTTACACATACATAAGTATAAATAGACAGCACGCGTAGTATTATATAGTCTTGCAAAATACGGTACACCACAGTGACTGTTAGTACTTTGTAGTACTAACAGTCACTGTGGACAACCAGACAGACAAACGGACATTGATAAAACTATAATCGAAATAAAATTTCTGAACTTCAGAACCCTAAAATCTGTCAGCAAAGTCAATGGATAGAGTTAAATATATAAATGATATAAATTTATCAAGCAAATAGGGAATATGCATTAAAATAATTATTTGTTATCTAACCAGTTTATCCATAAATTATTTTCCACTTGGTCCAAATGGCGCCATTTGCACACTTTTTTGTGCAATAAACTTTAAATAAATAAATTTTCAAAAGTAAAGTAGGTACTACTCGTAACAGTAATAACTTTCAAAACTAAAAACCGACTTCACCCCCAAACTACACAACCGATTTTGATAAAATTTCCATGGTACGACCTGGAAAGTATACCCTTTCAAACAAAAAAAAGAATTTTTTAATCGGTCCAGGCGTCTTTGAATAATCGGTGAACATACATAAAAAAAATAAAGGATCGTGACTAATTGATAACCTCCTCCTTTTTTGGAAGTCCGTTATAACAGAATGAAAGTTTGTTTAAAAACGAATGAGATATAACAATTACACAAAAATATGTCTATCTCACTCGCATAAACGCTATTTACTATGGCAAATGTATAGATGATATGGAAAGTGACGTCACCAGTCCATATCGGACTTCTCTTTCTAATTGAAACTTTAAAGTATCACATGTTCGTCGCTGATTAAGATATTTTATAAATTCTTTCATATTTGTTTAATGTGGTTAATAAGGATTTTATTAAAAATAAAAAAAAATACGTGCGTGTCAACCTCCGTGGCGAAGTAGTCACCATGCTAGTCAGCCACCCAGAAGTCTCGGGTTCGTTCCCGGTCAGGGAAAGTTGGAAAATGTTTATCTATATATGTATCTGTTTTAAAATATAGTATCATTGAGTTAGTATCCCATAGCACAAGTCTCGAACTTACATTGGGCCTGGCTCAATCAGTGTTATTTGTCCCTATATTTTTTTATATATATTTATATTCCCTTTTGTATAGGTAAGGTAAAAAAAATAAGAATTACTAATAATGTAACAAGATATACGTTTAAAAACACATACCCGACTACGAAAGCTATATACGGTTAACAATGAATATATAGGTATTTTTGAAATGTGCTGATGAAGACCTGGATAAAAAAAAACATTCTCACTTTCTGTATGTAACATTTGTTATATTTATTTTTGCATACAAATGGTTATTTGTGCTGCGAATTGTAGCACTTGTCACCCGGACAATAATGACGAATCGATTATACCATTTGTGAAAATTGGAGCAGCGATTTGGATGCTACGGTGGAACAGATATGCATGTCCATATACATACATCCAAACATATGCAATGTAGAAGGGACATAGCCGTCATAAATAAAACCACGGGCTATTCTAGAATTCTAGAATCATTATAGAATAATGAAAAAAAAAATAGTCAAAAAACCATAAAAAAATTCGATATTTCCATACACATTGGCCCGGCGGCTGCACACTTTTGTATAGAAGTGCAACTTTTTTTTGACTGTTATTATAATTTTATTATATAATAGTGATCTATAATAGCCTGTGGTTAGATTTATTACCACAGATTTATTGTCCCTTCCACGTTGTATAAATATCATGGATTAAATATTACTAAAGTATTTAATTCATGATACATACATCTTCTTCTTCTAAATATATATAACTCAAAGGTGACTGACTGACTGACATAGTGATCTATCAACGCATAGCCCAAACCACTAGACGGATCGGGCTGAAATTTGGCATGCAGGTAGATGTTATGACGTAGGCATCCGCTAAAAAAGGATTTTGATCAATTCTACCCCCAAGGGGATAAAATAGGGGATGAAAGTTTGTATGAAACTTTGTCAATTTTAAACCGATCGGGCTGAGACTTTGCACGCATAAAGCTACTATGACGTAGGCATTCCCTAAGAAAGAATTTTGATAAATTACACCCCTACGCGAGCGAAGCCGCGGGCAAAAGCTAGTACACACATAAACTGCTAACATCATTACCCTTCCTCTTGGTTTTGCCGTAGTCGGGTAAAATTTATAAATGATGTTTACAAAATAACGACGATATCAAAGTAGAGAGTAAAGCTGATACTTAATCCGCTTACACTAGGCTTACACACGATACTAACAGTGCAACCCCATCTCTTTGCGAAGGTTAAGTGCCTCATTATCCAGGCAAAGGGCGCAATCGTTCGTTCCGGCCGTGGACTGAAGTGACGTACCGCTACAAAGGGGTAAGGTTAGCACTTTAAAAAAAAACTATTTTATTATAAGATATTAAATTGTATTCGAATGTAGTTTACTCTGATTTAACAAACAGAATTCAGCAAAATTTGGATTGAGTCGGAGCAACTTCTCTGTAATAAGGCTGGTAGAGGACTGACTGGAGTACTGCCCCTCTCAAAGAGACTCTTCAACATAACTACTACCACAGCGCTGAGTCAGCGGTGTGGACAGGGCTACTCTACTAAAAGGGTGCAAGTAACAGTACGTTTATTATTTACTACTAGATTTGCCCGTGACTTTATCCACGATCGTCCACCAAAAATTTTCTTTGTGCTTGTATATTTCAAAAATAAGTAAGTATCACATCACTTTAATATTATAAAGGCGAAAGTTTGAGAGTGTGTTTGTGTATGTTTGTTACTTCTTCACCCGCAGACGGCTGGACCAATTTTATAAAATTTGGTATGCAGGAAGCTGAAACCCTGGATTAACACAGGCTACTTTTTTCGCTGGTAACACCGCGTGGCGCAGCTAGTGTCAAATATAAACAAAACATTGTTACTCAAACATGTAATTGTGTAAATTGTGTAAATGCTCTGTGGGCACAGGATACTGTGCGGGCTAGACTGCGACTTAGTTTCAGCTAGGATGTGGTTTCTCGAGGCAGCTTCTCATAGGTCGGCGCGAGGGGCTGACCCTACCGTCATTTTAAATAATGCCCACTTAATCATTCATTGCGTCGTACACATAATTTTCCTCGAGTTTTCGAAACACAAAAGTTATTTTTTTTGAACAAAATTCCTTTTTGTACGGTACGGACTTGGCGGATAGGGACTAGACGAAAAAAAGCGTAAGATTTTTTTGTCACGTTTTTCGGTAACGAATTTTGTTTTTCAAACATCGTTCCAACCTTCTTTTCCACGACACTCACGCATTTCTTTTCAGTCACAAAACTGAAAACAATCGAAAATAAAGAAGGCAGGAATAAAAAATAGGTGAAAAATTCCGATGGTTGGAGTGCCACTTCACACTTCCGATTTGGAGGGGCAAAATGCGCGCAGAATTCTCTCAAGAGTTTGAACAAAACACCTTGTGTTGTTTCCTGATTTTTAGTTCCAAATTCTTATCAGTTTTTCTATCAGTAACAGTAACCAATGTGAGATATTTATTTTTGAATAAGAAGGCATACTTCACTTCTCTCTTTCAAAAATTAAGTTAAGTGAGTGAATGACGATGAATATCGGTCAAGATATGAAGTTGCAAATGAGTCATAAATGGTTATCGGTACTATTTGGGACAAGTTAATAGTTATTTGGTGTCGACAATCTCAAGGAAGCATCTCAGAAAGTTCTACAATCGATTTAACTCTTGAAGTGCAAGTTTGTTCTCACATACCAAGTTCATCTGAACGCGCCGATTTCCAAACCACTCGTTATGCGAATCACTCGATTCTCGAAGCGACATTAGTAAGATCAATAATCGCTGTTGACTCCCCCACTGCTCGCCCGTCTCACTCGACATCGCGGCGCCTAGTAGACTCGGACTGATGACGATTTATCGATATGTTTGCGATCGATTCGGTGTGTAGTAGATCCTGTTATTAATTAATATAGTAAATAAGAAAGTTTGGACGTTTACGAAATCGCAAATAAAATATTAATAGTGTACGCAGAGTCGTGGGCTACAAGTGAAGACAAGTGAACGACTATATTACAATGCAAATATTATTCTTTACTTGAAATTTAACATAATTTTAATGATATTTTTACTATCCTTTTTACTCATAACATTTATACATTTTAGAAAAAGGGACCATTTATGTTTGTTGGTGCAATGAAATAAGATTTTTTATTGAACAATATCTAACGCCAGCCCTCAAAAGTTACGTAGCATAGGAAGCAAATATTTTCTTCCAACTTTTTCTATAACTTAATGAAAGTTGGATAAACAAATATGAACAAAAATCTCATAAAACATAGACGTATACAAAATAATAACTACTGTACGTAGGTAAATAATAAGGTAGGCTGAAAGTTATGTTTGGTGACGGCAATGTGGCATTTTAACTTAAACTACTCTATGTAATCAAAATAGTGTGGTGTGTGTTGGTCTCGGTTATTACAGCAATATAGCATTTTTAAGTTTTATTTTAGCATACTAAACTTATTGACGTGTAAAAGAAGCCGCTTTTATACGTCATTAAGATACCTGCCTGATTACTGAATAAACTTTTTAATTTAGAATTGTTGCCATATTTATTTACAAGCTGCCTAAAAATGAAAAGTATTTATATTTTTATAATATATTTTTATAAGTTGATATATTTATGATTTATAGAAGTACCTACTTTTACACGTCAATAAGTTTTGTATGTATTACGTATCATGGGTCACTATCAAAACAAAAACTGCGGAGAAGAAACAGTGTTGGTTACGTATTTAATTCAAAAAAGAGACCTAACCAATATTTAATCTATTAAAATGTCGTACGCCCGCTACGCATATCCATTTTTCTGAACATTTTATCGACAACAAAATATATTTGCACGGCCCATCACTGTTAAGTGACAGGGAAAAGTGGAGTTAAAATCGCCCGTTTTTAATATTCGCTGTTTATTTTCGGCTGTCTCCCAAGCGATCTTTCTTGGATCTTTTTTATCTTTGGATAGGAAATGACGGTTTTTAGATCCTAAACAACTTTCAGGAGGCATTGAATGAATTATTCTTTATTTTTATGACACTACGATAAAATAAGTGTTATATTTTAAGAATACATGCATGTCTGTGAGTTTTTATGTTAAGTTATAGTAATAACTCAATAAAAAAAAACATTTTAGGTAATTCGAAGTAGTGAAATTTCTTAACTGCTTTGGATTTATGAGTTATCGTTAGAAACTCTAAGTCATACCAAGTAACACAGGTATATAGCTTAATTATTTCTTAAAGAGGTAATCGAATTTCTCTTTTTTTTCTAAATGAAAATGACTTGTTTCGTTTTAAAACCTTTGTGGCTTTAAACTGCGACTTCATTTGCACGCACCCCTCGATAAATTTATCCTGAAATAATATGTAACCTATGTTACTTTCCAATAGCTACTTCTAAGTAACTGCGTGTGAAAAATCACGCCAATTATTGCTTTGTTCTTTGGTACATAAAGGAAGAAAGAAAGGAACGTTTTAGGAGAAAATGCTGCAGTTCAGTTTGCTACCGCTTCTCCTGTGCTTGCCCTTAGGAGGCGGCAGTTAACTTAGTTGTAAGTAAATGATCTGACGTCAACAACTACATTATGGAAAATCAAAAGAAAAGAAATGACAATTATCAAGTCATACAAATATCCAAAGATAAGTAAATGATTATTGTCTTCTGACTTTTGAGAGATAAATAAACAAACTCCTTTTTACAATTATTAAATAATATTATTATTATATAACGCCACCGATTTTGATAGAATTTCTATAGGACCACCGTTCAAACAAAAACAATAATTTCCAAATAAAAAAAAAAGATACCGACAAATTGACAACTTCCTCCTTGGAAGCCTGTAAAAATAAAAAAAATAAAAACACCGTTCTAGGCTAATAACGCGCTGATATTTAAGGAATGATATGATCGAATTATTTAATCTGAATTAAATAAAAAATAAGATTATTATTTACTGGAGTTTCAAATGGACTTCAAAACGAAAAGAGTTTCAAAACCTATCAATCCAAACTTCAAGATACAATCTAAGTATAAAATAATTACAGCACATCCCTTTAGATTTCCTCCGAAAACTTCGTAATTTATGATTAAAGGAAGAATTTGATCTTATTAGTTAATCAAGCCACTAAGGGTTCAATTACACATACCAACAAAGCAAAAGTAAATTTGAAATAAATTTACTATAACATTATCACGTCTCAATGGCCTGGGGCAGACAGAGCGCTTTAGATCTAGCGGCCTTGGACTCTTAGAGCCTTAGTGAGTTGGTGAGCGAGACGATGGAAAAAGGAGTCAAAATATTGATGGGTTGCTAGGATATATGGCTTTCACGCTCTGCAGTGAAAGAGAGGCAGCTAGTACTTTGTAAGTATTATACTATCTTTTCTCTCAGAGCAGCATAGAAACCAAACTTTCAGAAACGGATCCCTAAATCGAAAAACGGTGTTGACAGCCCCATAATATTTATGAAATTTTATGAAAGATCTATTCAACAATATCCAAAATAACTGGTGTTAAATAGATCTTTCATAAAATTTCATAGTAGAAAAAAATGCCTTTTCACTTTACTTGTATGGGAGATAACATAAAAAAAATTTTTTTTTCATTATTTTATTTTACCACTTTTTCTTCCTAATTAATATACATATCCATGCCAAAACACAGCTTTCTAGTACTAATAGTCGCTGAGTAAAACCGCGGACGGACAGACAGACATACAGATATGGTGAAACTATAAGGGTTCCTTGTTTACAACGGAACCCTAAAAAGAAATAGTACTAAGTATTGTAGCGGGAGCGAGGTGATATGCTCGACCACCACAAAGGGCAGATCTTCCCGCCAGGCATGTTGTTGCGCCTGGGAACCGCGGCGCCGACGGTGTATCGTCAGAAGTTGTATATATGCAGCGAATCTGACGAACTCTGAGATCGAGGCGTAGGATACTGCTGGCGCCATCTCATATGCTTCTTGTGAACTGTATTATCGGTTGTCTCTTGATTGGTTTGTTGTTGTTGTTCCTCGTAGTGGCCGTATAGGTCACCACAGGACTCCCTTCCAAGACTGGAGGTCTGATAGCTTTTTCAAGTGCAGACTGTGCTTCATGTCGTAGCTTGCAAGTGCCAGATGATTCTTGTCCGAGTTAGTCGGGAGTCTTCAAGTGAGTCGGAAGTGAATTGCTTGCTTGTGGCCTGCGAAGAGTCGAGACCGTGCTGAGCGTACTTGTACTCTGCGGTGAATCGAGACTGTTGTAGAGCATTGTCGACTTGTTGGTGCCGGAATGATGTTCACTGCCGAAGAGAGTAAATGCCTCAAGATCCAGGGTGCGATATGCTGAGGGGGATGCGCCGGTTGCTGAAGTCGTCGAGTGAGTTGTGGGTGCTTGGTATCAGGACCAGGAAGCTCGGTGAGTCGGCTGCGATGGACCTGAAGATTGAACCGTTGCGCTGGCTTTCTGTGAGACTGCTGCTGACCAATATTAAGTGAGAGAGAGGAGCAATGATGACAGAGTTCGACGATGCTGAAGAAGGCTGCTGTTGGCTGCTGATGATGAAGAAGGTTGCTTCCAATTACATCGGGGTCACCACTGTAGCTGATATACTCGACCGCCACAAAGGGAAGATCTTCTCGCCAGGCATGGTGTTGCGCCTGGGGAACTGCGGCTCCGACGGTGTATCGTCGGAAGTTGTATATATGCAGCAAATCGGGCGAACTCTGAGATCGAGATGTAGGATACTGCTGGCGCCATCTCATATGCTTCTTGTGAACTATATTGTCGGTTGTCTCTTGATTGGTTTGTTGTTGTAGTTCCTCGTCGTGGCCGTAGAGGTCGCCACAGTATAAAATGTTTTTCAGCCATTGTTGTAAGAAAACTGTCACGCATGTCATCCTTGACTACGTCAAGCCAGCATTTGTTAGGTGTAAGTAACAATTATCTGAGCCTATAAAAAATTCGCCAGTTATTTTACTTCACTGGACGTTCACACACGACATTCACCTTCTTCTTTATCTGTTGTGGTTCTATACCTGTGTGAAAGTGTCCTAACCAGGCAGTTTAGCGGCAGCTTTAATTAATTTACGTAATAAAATTTAAACACCCATACCAGGCAAAGTAACGAGTTGTTATCTTGCATTTATCGTCTTAACTTTGTCATATTTAAGTTGTTATGGTTCTTATCCTAACACTGCTTTATTTTATGACACGTTGAAGGAAGTTAAGTGGTATAATTTCAGTTTATTTAAACAATTTATGTACCTTTTGTGTTTTATGATACCTGTTAGTAAGTATAAGAAGTTAAAATGGTTGGATACAAGGCGCTAAAGTGAGAGAGAGAAAGCTTACTGTTCGTCAATGATAACTTGAGTGGCTTTGATTAGACCATCAATAAATTTAAAAAGTAAGTGTGAAAAATGAAAATAATTTTGGTCGTGAGCTAAATAGGACAAGAGGATATGAGGTCATAAGATGGGGACGTAAATATCTTCGCGAGTCCACGGTTAGGGTGTGAACTATAATAATACTCTGCCTAAAAAGATACGAATTTATAAAATGAAAACCCGTCTACTTTGTGGTCTACAGAGGGCGACATATAAAACTTTGTGTGACGTCAGATAGCCCATGACTAGCGGTCAGCCAAGACGCTTCCAACGATACCTCACCTGTCAAGGCACCATCGAAGATACGAAACAACAGATGAACATACATACATACATAGCGGTGAAACACATAAGCCTTATTTGGGCTTCGCAGCCGTGTCGGCTAAAAAGTAATATAGAAACAGATTTACAAACTTGTATGTATTATTTGCAATTATGAGTGAAATATTTGAGCTTTAAAACACAGCTCAATTGTTTCACTGAAAATCGCAAACAATAATATTTTACTTTTTTACAGAGGGTAGAGATACAAACCAATAGAATTGCCACAATGGGCGGCAAAATATAACGTTCCGAGAATCGGAAGCTTTCAGTGACGCGTAAAAGTGATAGTTTCAGCAGTCTTCAGTATTTAGGCTATTCGCCCACTGCTTCGTTCTCTGCTGCGTATAGCCGGACTGTATGCAGTATTTCAATTTGTATAGAAAACACACATAGGATAAAACCTTTATACCGCGTCTACGCGCTTCATTTTTGTATGGCGGCTCCGCGCTACGCAGCGGGATGCAAAGCAGTGTGCCAATCACTTTAAGTTCGATTCTGTTATTTTAATTTTATACTTTAAGTGCGTGACTAAAGCGATTGACATTTTCAAACATAAAATCCGATGTTTGTTTAACGATAATATGAGACAAAAATATGATAGAATAAATAGATAAAAGATTTATTTTGTTTTATCTGTAACACACATAATATAAGTGAAAAATTACTATTAACGTTCATATCTTAACATTTACTTAACCTAACATGCGTCATGTGTGCCACAGAAGCACTAAAGAGCTGCAGCTCAGCGAAGAACTCGTGATGAACAACCGCTGATTTTCAGCTGTCACCCTGGTAGAGTTGACGCTAAGCTCTTAATAATAATAACGTTTTAACATTTTCTACTGTGCGCACGTCATGTTCTTAATTATAGTCTCTAATTCATTTATTTATAATTTTTAATTTAAATTTTATAACATTATTTATGTATGGCATATCACATTTCAATAAAATATATTGATAAATATAAAGAATTAAAAGTACCTATAATATTAAATAATTTAACTAAAGTTAGAAAAGCAATGTCAATAAGGGCTGTATTAATTACATATTTTCATTAAGTAATAATAAGACCATATTGTAAAACTTTAACTAAGCACATAAAATATTAAATTAAATTACATCAATTTGAACTGAACTGGAAACAAACAATAATATAGAAAATAATCTTTATAATTGACATAAAAAATATCCAAAAAAATATGGAGAAGTGTTCCAAGCAATAGTAGATATAAAATATCGATAGTTATCGATACTATCGTGACCTCGAAAAACAGTCACAATATTAATAGGACTATAGATAGTTTCGCATAACTAATACTATCGATCATATCGATTGTGAATAGTTTGCAGTACTATTAATGAAAGGTAAAACTATCGATAATGTCGATACTATTGTATTTAGATACTATCGGTACTATCGATAGTATCGAATACTGTCGGTAGTATCTTAATTCATTAGTATCTATACTATTGATAGTTTTACCTTTCAACAATACTATTGCAAACTATTGACAATCGATACTATCGATGTTCTGACTATTTTTAGAGGTCAACTATGGATAGTAAATCCATCAATAGTTATGTAACGCTAATATGGTGTTCGATATATTGATGGGCGATTGTATGAGACATAAAAACAGTTGACCATTAACCAAATAGTTTAAGCCGAGATGCTTGAAGTTCAAATAGTAGATTGTGCTACAAGGGGATAAGGTAATATTTTGAAGCGGAGGGTGCTACTTTGAATCCAGAGCTAAACGAAGGATTCCACCGTTGAATTATGAGCGTAGCAAGTGATTATACGGTGGAATCGTGAGTGAAGCGAGGGATTTCTTTATATCGCTCGGGATAAAAATATTACCGTACCCGAGTAGAACACTCTACTTTCCATATTCATCTATAAGTAAAAACTAGCAAATACAAAACAGAATATAAAGAAAAGTAGAACAAAAACTAACCTTTGTTTGGTGTCGTTTTCATACAATAAATACTAAGAAATAATTTTTCGAAGACCACCTTAACCAACTTACGATAAAATGTTCACTTAGAACTTTGTTTTCGTGGTCCTTCATATTTTTTATAGGTAAACTTACCTATTCACTATCGGCTTCTTACGAAAAAGTATTCACATTTACAAAAATAATTTCATGTCAATACAAATAAACTTAAACTTCTGTAATTACTTGAATCAAACAGAAAATTGCTAAAATTATACTTATTTCTTTTTCCGAAGCGAAGAACATAAAAAAGTTTACCTACATTCATCCACGTTAACGACGATATGTATTCCAAATTTAAAAAATCACGACCTCTGTGCCAATTATTTTTTATTTTAAAAGAAATTCTTTTTTCTTTTTTGTTGGACTGCCAACATTATTTTTGATTCTACATAGATTACACTCGTGTTCAGTTTTCAAATTGGTTTTAATTCCTAGAGATTTTCTTTTTCACTTTTTAGTCCCGAGAGAATAAGCAGTAACTTTAGCTCTAAATGTTTTGGGATAAAAACATCGTTTTTTGAGTAGATGAGATGAAAAAGTATTTGCGATATTTGGACTAAATTACTAATCTTATTGCGCGTGAATAAACTGTATCACAAACTCGTCCGTATTCGTTTTACAGCTCAAATATTTTGCTGAAAAATGCAAACAATGCAAACAATGCTGAATATATTCAAGTTTTTTGCTGAGCACAAACAGAAAGTCCGAACTGGGCGGCAAAATATCACGTTCCGAGTATCGGAACAGCTTTGAATGACGCGTGAAAGTAATAGTTTCAGCAGTCTATAGTATTTACAATTCAATTCTGTGGTTTTAAGTTTCATTTTTGGGACTCTTGTCCCAGCATATGTGACCGAAACTGTTGAATGTTTTATCTACGCCAATGCTAAAAATCCTCTAACCTTCTGAAACAGTTAGCTTATTGCCAACATTAAAACAACCAGTGTCACAGTAAACATAATATCATCCAAGTAAGTGTTATAATGTTTTACTAAATTTCACTATGCAAGCGAATATTGTACTAAAATTCATTATGCAACGCGAATTCGATTGCTTCTTTACTTATCAAACAGTCACATTCAGCGTAGCCGGCATTATGCCTGGGTTCTGTCTGTCGCGCGATGGATATAGACAGGAACGGAATATTTACATAAAAATACAAATTAGCTTTTGTCAAGATTTTTTTCATAAGGGGATCATCCAGATACCTTAATTGTAAGCTACTCTATTAAAGTCTGTTCATGGTATCTTTATGAATTTCAAAACATTGTCATACACGTGCGTTTCAATACCACAGCTCCGTAATAAAAAAAAAAATATTACGTAATTTTTTTTATATTACGGAGCTTTTAAACAAGGTTATTCAAATTCACGTCATATCTCGCCATTTTTGTTCGATATAAGTAAATAATTGTACAACCCAAAGTGCATGTAAATAATTATTACCATGAATAATTCTAAAGGTGCTCACAGTAGTTATATAACAACAATGTGTAACATTTTACTACAACATGTTATACAATGTTATATGTTTTAAACGCTCCCACACTGGTTGATCTCGTTGTGTATAATAAACATTCTGTAACAATTAGTTTGAGTCTGTCTTTCGAGAAGGCTGGTAGTGATAGTGACTTAATGAACATGAACTGTGAATGAATCGACTAGAACTGTGTACGTCCCGCGCCCTTCTGCTAACGTCCCTCTGAGGCTCGGATGATGTTATACAACCAATGTTTTCATTTGTTTCATCATGTTGTAACTAGTTGTATAATATTCTGTTGTATGAAGTTATATAACATCACTAACAATTTATAACTTTTGTTATAATTTGTTATAAAATGTTAGACAAGACATGTTATGCAAAATTCTCTAACATTAAATAACTGCTGTGTGGGAGCAGCCTAATATAACTTATAACTACATTGTTTATTTGTATTCGATACTCAGCAATGTAGCTTACTATGAATTTACATAGAATTCTTACAACACTGTACCTACCCTATGGTTTCAGAACCGCTTATAGAGGATTCATATCATGGGTGTGGATAAAGTCTCGTATGCAACTTAGGTATTAAAACACGAATGTGGGTTTACGTGGTATCACATAAGTGTTTATTATACAACAGTTTCATAAATAAGTATAACAGTATATGTTAATGATTTATATTGTATTACATAAATTATTTTAGTTTATTTATTTATTTAACTTTATAATAAATCTAATAGGAAAGGGAAAGGTTTTCTCTACCAGTCTATCCACAGGCGAAAAAAGAAGACGTTATTTTATATTATTGTGTGCAGGATTGTTTGCATATTAGGACATAGGATTGCAGTTTCTTATTCTATTATGTAATTTTAATTCACTTTTCTTGATGTACTTATAAAAAATTGTTTCTTTGTTTCAGATAACATTGGTGCCAATCATAAAACAGTGATGTTAGTGAATAAAAATAATATCAATATCATAAACTTTTTTGATATTAATAATTTTCCAAATCTGCAGAAATGCTAGTGAAAAAACAATAAGTACTTAAATAATGCGCAATTAAACAAATATTTTTTATTAAAACCACAAAGAAAAAGAAACAAAATGAAGCTAAGTGTGAGTGCATTTCGTGCGCAAGCGACGGCGCACAAGAAGATTCTGACGTCATCATACCAGCAACACTATGGGAGCACCGCGCCCGCAGGTCAACACCATACAAACTTCACTCCTACACAGGTAAGATTATTTATTAACAATAATATTCTATAAGTTCAAAAACTAAGTTAGAAGACCTAAAACGACGGCGCCACCGAAGGTTTTTAATCTGTGTAATGGTCGGTGCGATGCAAAGAAATAACTTACAAACTAGAAAAATTACGAGTCATAACGTTTTTAACAAAAGACATTAAAAATTGAACCTAATGCCACGTACTTAAAGTTTATATGTTTTCAGAATTTGTAATTTAAAACAAAGAGATACAAGCAAACCACACTTTCAAGATTTAAAGATAATAAACTCTACCATCATTATACGTATACGAAGTATGTGTTTTCGTAAAAAAATAACTATGATTTGTTTGATCCTGTTAAAAGCCTACGTCGCTCGGATCAACTTCATCAAATATCGACAAAAACTGTTTTTTTTTACACAAAAGTATTTATGCAATAGCCCCTAGACTGTATAACGAACTACCCACACAAATAAGAAGATGCAATGAAATTAATAAATTCAAACGCTTATTATTAGACTTTTTAGTAAATAAAGCATATTATTCCACAGATGAATACTTGTGTGATAAAAATAAAACAATTGAAAAATAATTGACCAAAGACATTTAGATAACTTGACATGACATTAACTTATTTGTATTAGCGAATTATATCTCAATTGACTTCTGATCTGTAGACATTTTAACACTTTTTTATAGTACATTTTTCTTTTATTTTTATTTACTAATATTGTATCTAATAAACATTTATTTAAATTAAAAGTATTATATATAGTAATATAATAATAGAAATCCTTGTGAGCATGTATTAAATACCAAACAATTTATGGCTTTGTATGCCTAACGGCGCAACACAGTGATACTTGAATATACATATGTACCTAACACCCATTGTACCTGTGATTAACAAAATAAATGATTATGATTATGATAAAAAATAAGTTATTTAGCTTGCCTGTATACTTTGTTTGCAAAATATATATTCTTACATTTTTTTATGATTACCAATCACTTACATTCGTAGTACAAGTAAGTATATACATCAATTGATTTTGAAAAATCCCTTACTCCTTACACATAAATCATAGGAGGCATTAGTATAAAAGTTACTTCGTAAACAAAGTATGACACTACCCTATTCGTTTAACATACTAACAACATGAATGATTTTCCTCAGAATATTTCAATTCAGTCCAAACGAACTGTCTACAAAGTAAGTTATTGAGCTTGCCTGTTTACTGCGTTTGCTAAATATATATTTTTACTATTTTTTACTACTTACGACAAGATATAGTGCTGATGCAAGGACTATGCAACTATGTTGTGTGTGGTGCCACATTGAGTTTTTAATAAAATTATTGTATTCTGTACCTAATCTGTGTACTGTTTTTAACCCTTGACGAAAACGAGGGGTAATATAAGTTTGACGAGACTAAATAATTTGTTAGTCTGTCTAGGCAGCGTCAGCCGCTTGTTATCACTTGTGATCATCCTTAGTTTACACTGTAATCAATAGATTCATTTTTGAAACTAGTTATAGGTATTTTTATATAT
The DNA here is from genome assembly GCA_943193695.1 of Acrobasis suavella. Taxonomy (NCBI): domain Eukaryota; kingdom Metazoa; phylum Arthropoda; class Insecta; order Lepidoptera; family Pyralidae; genus Acrobasis; species Acrobasis suavella. Next base: position 12,209,358 of record OW971948.1, read on the forward strand.
GGCATCAGTCTCAGTGTAACTAGGAAGTAAAAATCCAAAACAGAAGCAAAATAAATTCTGTTCTATCGCCTTGAGTGTTTTTCTTCAAGTACTTGCCGGGGTCTGTCCAAATAATAAAGCTATTAGACTAATTTAGCATTCGATTATATATATATATATATTTTATTAGAATCTAACATGATTAATGGTAATATTCATAAAGCTTGAGTTTTCATAAAAAAAATTGTCTTATGTACCTATTAATACTGACACACAAAATTCTCAATAATGTACGGTGTCCGGCCAGTTTACCCGAATGTCCGGCCAAATTGGCTGGTCTGTCCAGCTATTAGGTTTGGTGAACTGGCAACCCTTTTTATCTTGGAAAGCCGATAAATTTTATCGAAAGTTATCGCTGGTAATGGAACTATAGACAAGAGCTTAGCTCTTTAATAATAATAAGAAGAACGGAACCATACCCAGTGCCCGTCGCTAGAGACTTGTTACCGCTTCATGCATTGTGCAAGTACCATTGTGTACAGCCACTGAAATGTCCATAAACATGATATGTAGTCTAGATAGAGCTCGTTGGAAATTGTAGTAATAGGTACGTCGAGTATGTGGCGTCCTTTTTCTTTGAAATGAGCATAGATCTAAAAAATTCTACGTTCCCATACAAATTGCCCAAGAGGCTGGACACTTTAGTAATTTCATTATACTTTATTGATTTAGTATAAACCGTGGTTCGATTAATTACGAGTATGTCCTTTTCACGTTGTATACTGTAACTTTACTATCTTACCATGTGATTACCGGCTTACAAAGGACCACTCTATCTCTTCCTGTGGAGGGATGTCCTAAGAAGCGACTAAAGTACAAACAGAAGTTTTTCGACTAGAGGCCGATTAAAATATATTAAATGGAGTTTCTATTCATCTTCTGGATGTAATGGAGTTTCTACACGTATTTCAAATTTAACATAATTTTTAATTATTAATTATGACATAGTAATGTATTCTCGGTCCACATATCTAATTTTAATATCAATATGCTACCGCTTCTTCTGTACTTGCGCTAAGGAAGCGGCCGGCAGTAAACTTAGCTGTAAGTAAATGATTTGACGTCAACAAACTTGCCCGTATACTTTCTTTGTAAAATATACATTCTTAATTTTTTTTGATATTATGAGATGAGTTAGTTTAATAGTCGTACAATTTAAACTTCGTACATAATCTTATAATACTAACATGATTGTCCCCAAAATATTTCACGTACATTCAAAACGAACCGTCGAAAAAGTAAATTATTTAGCTTGCCTGTATACTTCGTTTGAAAAATAAACAAATATTCCTAGAATTTTTCATTATAATATTAGATAAGCTAATTTAAAAGTTGAACAAATTAAACTCCGTACATAATCCTATAGTACTTCGGTACATATTTTTTATGCTTTCACGTTTCTTTGTATACCAAAACTTGCGCTTAGGAAGCGGCCGGCAGTAAACTTAGCTGTAGGTAAGTAAATGATTTGACGTCAACAACTACTATTATAATATCTAAAGAAAAATTTACAACTAGCAAGTAATTGACGACCTCCGTGGCGTAGTGGTCACCATGCTAGTCCGCCACTCAGAGGTTCCGGGTTCGATCCCGGTCAGGGCAAGTTGGAAAATGGCCTTTTTCAAATTGTCCTGGGTCTTGGATGTTTATTTATATATGTATTTGTTATAAAACATAGTATCGTTGAGTTAGTATCCCATAACACAAGTCTCGAACTTACTTTGGGGCTAGCTCAATCAGTAAAGTAATACAAATATCCAAAGATAAATAAATGGTTTTTGATTTTTGACTTTGACCCTTAACCGGCGGGCATACTTGAAGAGAGTGATAAGTGTAGATGAAGCGAAAAAGGTGTGTCAGAATCGTAGCAAGTGGAGGTCCTAGTCTCTGCCTATCCCTGTGGGAAACAGGCGTGATAATATGTATGTATGTATGAAACAGAAATATTAAAATATCTGCATGTATAACAAAAAGTCATAAAAATAATGGAAAAAATTAAATAAAAATTTTGATGGATTACTAACCGCATCGCCTAATGACGTGATTCACATTCTTGGCCATATCCTATTTCGATTTACGATCTAGCCATTCTATGGAGAAAGGTTAAAAATTGCCTGATAAATCAAACTTTATATCAATGTAATAGAGTTGAAGTTCGTCTGTGTCGATTTTCCCCATGGGTCCGGTCGGGAAATGAGTGGGTGGGAGAAGAAACATGTGGTAAATATTTTTTTCTCAAACATGTTCGAAAATGTAGGCATTATTGTAGTAAAAACAAGACACGAAGTTTGTAATTCGTGCATTACTTTGCTGGACTAGGCCAGGAAAGTAGTATGAAAATTCATTCCTGGCCGCTGCTCAAAGCAAAAAGACGAATAAAGTGTATTCAGAATGACAAGACAGTGACATTGACGTTTCAGATGACAATTCTGTTTTTACATTTAGAAAAGACATTAAGCGTTTAATTCCACAACTTGTCATACAGCCAATATTGCTACCACAATAAAAAATGCACTCTTCGAGCATTATATTTTGTTATTTAGATTCAAGATTCAAATGTTTATTCAGTAATTAGACCTTTACAGGCACTTTTACACGTCAATAAGTATAATTTATGTTACGTGTAAAGTATATTAAAATTTAATTTATTTTTAAAGAAAAGCTACCGATACCAGCGCTTCGTAACGACCACTGCTGAGAAGAAACGCCGAAAGAAACTCATTTTCACAGTATTGGTCGCCTACTCGCCAGAAGGGCTTTGTCATATTATTATTATTGTCTTTTAATTATAAGTATAATATAATACAATGTTGACACATTATAACATGTAATGCTTGTATTTATATTCTAATGCCCACAATTTTTTAAATGTTGTTATAAAATCACACGAAAATATTCTTAATTTTCGTTGCGATAGAAAAATCTACGGTATTACATTTTTTGCGTAAAATATGTTTGCACTAAAAAAAGCGCGGGAAAGCAGTTTCTTTTCTTTCAAAGCACCAAAGAGGATATAATCTCTACGTTTTTGTACGTTTTACAAAGCACGAAGATACTCTTTGCAGTAAACATTAATTGCTTTCGGTAAATATTTGCATATTTCTGGTTATTTCTTTAATGATTTCCTCACATTTATTGAGAAAAGCACTATACATGCCTCGGCGGGAATGGCATTGCCGGACTCATAATTATTATCAAGGCCTCGCTAACGCTCGGCCTTGAAAACTATTTGTCCGTCAACGCCATGTTTCCCGGCCTCTGCAGTAATGTACTATTAATTTTTCCCAGACTAGCCTGTAAGGATATCAGACAAATCTCCAGTAGACATTTATACAAGAAAAAAAAGCATGATTTACTTTTTGAAAGCATAATCAATTAGCAGAATTCATCGTTTCTAAATATCTTCCATATATATGTATGTAAGTATTCATCATGTTTTGTTTAAAAATATATTATATATTAAAAATGTTTTTATTGTATTTATGATAATTTTAAAGATATTATGATATCTGGCTTTGTATCTTTTATCTGTCGTTTAGACACCAACTTTTCTATCTGTTTTTCTTTTCCTAAAGGTTGACAGGGAGAGAATGCTTAAATTGTAGGTTTTGGCTCAATACAGTTTCTAAATAAAAAATTAATAAAGTAAGGATTATTTTAATAAATACAGAAAACATTAAGTAAACTCGCAACAATTACAGCGGTCACGTAGTTGGTAACTCGGTGTCGGTGACGAACGAAATTCAATAAATGCCTATCGCCGTACGTATTACGTAATTCTGAGATATTGCCATCTGACGCATGGTCGAACATTGGAGTAGTTAGATAAGTACCCTTACTTTTTTACTGTTTTATTAAAATTTATTCAGTTAGTTATAAGTGCATCGTAGTTTCTCCTCTTTTATTTATCTATGTTTATAGTTTGAAATCAATAGCTCAGCGGTGGTCGTCGCATTACGCAACTGAGATATTGCCATCTGACGCACATACATTATAGTTTCTTCTCTTTTGTTTTTCTTTGTTTATAGCTTAGAATCAATAGCTCTGCGGTGTTCGTCCTTTAATTTGGTGCCGACGAATAAATTTTAATAACAGCCTAGTTGGTCACCGCATTACGTAACTCTCTAAGGCACGGTGGAACATCACAGAAGTTACCCTTAGTTTTTGACTGATTTGTTGAAATTTATTCAGTTACATGTTAGAGTTAGGTGTCAGTGCAGCCAACCGAGACAGACAATGCCTCATCTTCTCGGCTGTCCCTCATACCCTGCTTCATGTTCATTAGCCGACTTGATGCAGTGTACAGACAATGCTGTTGCTGTGGCCCCTAACTGGTAGGGTGTAATCTGATGAAGTTCAGTCATCTACACAACGAAGAAGAAGAAGTTAGATGTCATAAATACATTATAGTTTCTCCTCTTTTATTTCTCTTTGTTTATAGTTTGAAATCAATAGCTCAGCGGTCGTCGTCCTTCAATATAAAATTCAATAACAGCCGCATTACGTAACTCTAAGATATTGCCATCTGACGCACGGTCGAACATCACAGTAGTTACCCTTCGTTTTTTACTGTTTTATTGAAATTTATTCAGTTAGATGTTATAAGTACATTATAGTTTCGTCTCTTTTGTTTATAGTTTGGAATCAAAATTCAATAATAGCCTAGTTGTTGGCCGCATTACGTAACTGACATATTGCCAACTGACGCAACGGTCGAACATCGGTGCTTCTTTATTGTTGTATTAAAATTTCTCTTAGATATTGTTGTTTCTTCTCTTTCAGCAATTAAATCTAGTAGTCCAACGATGGTCGTGTTTAAATATGACGAAGGATGAACAAGATTATTAAGCTACTGTTTGTTGCCACCTTAAAGTCACTCGAAAGATGTTGCCATCTGGCATCGCCATGCCACTCTCTTTTTCCATTTCATACTTTTGTAAAATATGTCTACTGAATGTAATATATAAAAACAAAAAAAAAACAACAATTACAGCGGTCACGTGGTTGGTAACTCAATGCCGGTGACGAACGAAATTTAATAACTGCCTAGTTGGTCACCGCATTACGTAACTTTGAGATATTGCTATCTGATAAGCGCGACGGTCGAACATCGGCGGAGCAGTAACCCTTACTAAATATATTCAGGAAGATATTACATTGTAGGTAGCGGTCGTTTTACTATTTGGAGAGAGGAAAAACAGAATTCAATAGGGAACTGATTATATGTAGTTTGTCGCCGCGTGACGGTCAATAGGAGATATTTCCGTATGGCCATGCCTACCCATCGCCTTTTAAACAAAATTATTTCTCTTCCTTGTCACTAGATGGCGCTGAAGCTATTTATTAAAATCTTTTATTACTAACATTTCAATAAAGTATTACTCTAATTAATTAAATATGCCTTATATGAAATGCAATAAGTATTTGAAAAGCATTTTAAACACTTTCTTTGTCACTTTTTTGCTTGTCGTGTGTGCTGCCATCTCTGTTTTCCCTACTCGCGACTCGAGTCTATTTTCGGGCCCTCCAATCGTTTCTATGTCTATGGCGTATAAAAGATAATATATAAATTTAATAAAGATTATATTATGGCGTATAAATTACTAACGTAACATATACTTACTTTAGTAATTACCTATATAATCTTTTATATGGCGTAACGGCCGAACATCGGCACAGTTACCCTTACGACTACGGCAAAGTCAAAAGGAAAGATAATTAGTTATTACAAGTATTCGTATATGTTTCTACTGAAAATATTTCGTAATATAAAAACAAAGAACTAAAAATACGAAACAAACTCGCAACAATTACAACGGTCACGTAGTTGGTAACTCTGTGCGGGAACGAACGAAATTCAATAACTGCCTAGTTTGTTGCGCGTTACATCACTCTGTGATATTGCCGACTAAGGTACGATTCAGACCGACCAGCTCGCATCGGCCCGGCCCGGAAGGCATTTCACAATGCGGTAAAGGAAAATTGAAACTTGTAACAAGAAATTAAAGTTCATAATTCTGTCACATATACATTTCGCAGCCAACTGTACGGCTCTGGTCGGCTCCGGGCGGCGCCGGTCGACTCCGGTCGACTCCGAGTGGCTCCCGATGGATACCGCGACAATTAGCCGGCTCTATCGGTATGCGACGGGTCAGTTCGGAGCCGTACGGCTGTTGCGAAACGCGAACGGCGGTGCAGCGAGACGAGTCATGCGAAGTTGTGTACTCTGAAGGATAAGGACGTAATAACTTTAATAAACAAGTAATACCACGTCCCATTCCACTTTTTTTTAAATAAAATTCAATGGCATCTATACAGCGCAATGCAAGCAGCACTTTTGGGCGCTCGGGGTGATTACGCATGTCGCGGGCGCTGTCGGCTGCGGCAGCACGCATACGGCTCTAATCCAATTATAATGGACCTCCCCCCACACTTTCTTTTGATGTCACCGCCCTAAAATACAAATCTTTTGAACCTTCCATACCTTTGTGATGAGTTAAAATATACAATGTAGATTTTGGATTTTATGGCTCTGAGCTCTATTTACCTCATTAGGAATTAAGATGTGATAATGAATCTATGATATTGCTGTATCTTATACTTGTTTATACACTTTCTATATAGGATGTTAATCTGTAACTTACCATATTCTCGAACGCACCTATACTGATCAAAGTGAACAACTTTCCCGAACTAAAGTAGTTCGAAATAAGAAAAATAACCAGCGAAGTGCATGTCAGACTCGCGCACGAATGATTCCGTACCATAAAAAAATCACGTTTGTTGTATGAGATATTTATTTTATTCTGTTTTTAGTGTTTGTAATTATATCTCAAAAAGAAATACCTATGTCCCCTGTAAAAAATTCAAAGGTCTAACTATCACGGTTCATGAGAAACAGCCTGGTGACAGACAGACAGGGACAGATGGACAGCGGAGTCTTAATAATAGGGTCCTGTTCTTGCCCTTTGGGTACGGAACCCTTAAAATGAACTTTCCATACTGAATCGATCAGCTGATTCGCAGTTTTGTATTGGAATTCCAATTTTTAAATAAAGACCTCCCCCCTTTCACAGCAGCTAACCCAATAAGATCGTTCTCTTTTCTATAGTACCTATCAATTACTAGCAGTCAACATGGAAGATCTCATTTCAACGCAAAAACAACTTATGGAAGCTATCAATCAACTCTGTGCGCAAGACTGCTTCTAATATCAAGAAACGACTGGATACCCTGGAATCTTACCGGAAGGAATTCCAGGCCAATCATTTTAAGATGTCCGAATTTGTTTTGTGTTGGGTATCCAATTTTTAAATAAAGACCTGCCCTTTGAGGAAAGTTGTTCATTATGTTCAGTATAAGTAAGTACGTTTGAGAATATGGCAAGGGATTTACACCCTATATAATAAATACTAAATGCCTGAAACCTAACAGTTAGGGCCGCAATACGTCTCTTCGCCACAGCAGTCACATTGAGCCGCAAACTGCCCAGAGCAATGAAACGCGAAATTGGATAATTAAAGCCCCCATTCTCCTGCCAGTGTATGAAGTGGCATGAGGTGCGCGAAATAACTTGTAGGTGAGCGGGAAAATAGCGGTCATTGTTAAGTGCCTGCGAACTAAGCTGGGAAGCATTAGCACAGAATAAGCACTAGTACTGACGTACAGAAGTCTTACTCAAAAAAGAAATTCAAAGAAATATCTACTTCATGTGGTTAGCGCTATGTTTTAATTAAGCTCTTGTCAGAACTTTTCACCTTTTCGTCTAGATACCTAGACATCCATTGCAAGCCAATTTCATTTGTATTACTCTGGACAAACGATTCATGTAATTGAATTTTCCCCTTCGAAGTGGTCGTCGCGCGCATAGTAATAATGTAGGTATATTTTCAATGCCTAAACGGGGAGTGACACAGCCCTGGCATTAGTGCCACACGCGCTTTCTCGACCCTAAATCCTTAGGTGTTTTTTTACATAGGTATATTTACATACACAATTACATTTTACACACTAGGTATTATAATAGGCATGACAAATGGAAAAATATTTTCAGCCCTTCGGTTAGATTATCAAAAAATTAAGTACACGTTTTTTTTCTTTTCTCTAAGGAACAAATAATGACAAAGTTACAGCGCTTTGAAATTTTGCAGGACGTCACGGCTAAGCACGATTTTACATAGAGGTGACGTCGCAAGCTCCGGAACTTTGATGCTTCGAATATTTGTGAATTTTCACTTTTTTGGCAAACTGAAAAAATATGGGTCCATTGTTTTTGATAATCTAAAAGATGTACTAATGACAATTATACTTACCCTGTCGTGTCAGCCAAAAGGGGCCGTTTTTCGCAATTGTGAGTAAAAAAGATTCACGTTCTCACTTTAAACTGTAAACAGTAGTTCATAAAATACTTTGAAGGGTTATCTAGAGCCTGGTCATGACAAAATTTTAAATTATATCTCCGTTTCCTTTTAAATGATTTAATTCAAATTGGGGCAGCACTGGACCCCGGAAAATTCAGTTATCCCTTAACATGATTCCCATTTTCGCTCATTTTTACAATTGGCTCCTGCAATCTACGAAGGAAGAGAAGCATCTGGTATATTCTAAGTTGTATATATATACTTATTTTATAAGGTTTTACATAGTAAATCGTGAAATACGGATACTGTTTTAATACATATAATAAAATACATAATATCTGAATAGCTAAAAGTATTATATTTTATACCTTGCGAAAGCGCTAGTGCATACTCTCATTAGGCCACCAAGCTCCTCAAACAGGAATAAAATAAAATAAAAAACCATTTACAGTAAAATTCTCAAGACCTGTAAGGACCGTTTTACTTTCATACAATTAGCTTGCATGGTTATTTTACATTTCGTTACACGCCGCCTAACTCAACGTAGTTTGAGATAATTGCCGGATGGGAGCACCCTGTTTGTACGGGATTCTACGAAGCCGGTATCATGCTGTAGCTAAACCAATTAGCTTCAATTTTGTTACACGGAAATTTCTAGTTAAAACTAACACAAAACTGGTATTTAGTGTTAAATTGTGACCATGTCTTTAACCGACTTTTAAAGGAGGAGGTTGGTTATTACTTCGTCGCGATCTTTTTTTTTATGTCTGTTTACCGATTATTCAAAGATGCCTAGGCCGATTTGAAAAATTCTTTTTTTGTTTGAAAGGGTATACTTGTCAAGTGGTCTCATAGAAATTGTATCTAAATCGGTAGTGTAGTTTGGGGGTGAAGGCAATTTTTAGTTTTGTTTTTTTTTATTTTTTTATTATATATGCCAGTTTAGAAAAAAATATAATCAACAAAGAATCAATAAGCCGTTTTGGGGTTTTTTCATGTAGCTCGTAAAAGTCAGCCAAGAAAATAATTAAGATTGAGAATTTAGCCCTTCCCTCGATCAGCTTTTACGATCTGCGTGGGAAAAGCTGCTGGTTCATTATATGTTTTATTTTTAGGGTTTCATACCCAAAGGTGAAAACGGGACCCTATTACTAAGACTCCGTTATCCATCCGTCTGTCTCATGAACCGTGTTAGCTAGACAGTTGAAATTTTCACAAATTATATACCCATTTCTGTTGCCGCTATAACATCAAATACTAAAAAAAGAATGAAATAAATATAAAAGCGGTGCTTCCATACAACAAACATGATTTTTTATAGGTAATGGTACGGAACCCTTCAAGCCCGACTTGCACCCATACTTGGCCAGAGTTGCCAGAGGACTTGGCCTACACAATCCTCGCTGGCCAGACGGGTTGGAGAGGTTTCATTGATATTTATAAGCTTTGTTTAGCTTGTATACCCTAAGTCACCTTCTTCAAACATCCACGGGAGGACTTGGAGTGGCCCTATTCAACTCTGCCGGAAACCACACGGCCTAAATATTATTTATATGTGTAATATAATAAGACACGGTGACGCAATCCTAAGGCCAGATTTCATTGAGGCTGAGCGACGGTATACTGTCTTGTGACAACCAATAAGATCCCAAAGTCACTAAAACGATTGTAATGATTAAAAAAAAACCGTGAATTTTAATGATTACGGTTAAATTCTACGTCCGACTTGCACTTGGCTGGTTATTTTTTCTGTTCTCCTAAGACGCATGGAAGAAAAATATTATAAACGTCAAAATTTTATGGATCTTATGACCAGACTAGAATTTTACTCAACTTTAGGAATAATCATTATCATCATCACCATCATCGTTATTGGACGACCTCCGTGGCGCGGTGGTCACCATGCTAGTTCACCATCTAGAGGTTCCAGGTTCGATCAGGGCCAGGGCAAGTGGGAAAATGGTTTTTAAAAATTTTCCTGGTTCTCGGGTGTTTATCTATATATTATATGTATTTGTTATAAAGTATGGTATCGTTGAGTTAGTATCCCATAGTAACACAAGTCTCTAACTTACTTTGGGGCTGGCTCAATTAGTGTTATTTGTCCCTATATATTTATTTATTTATATTTATTATCATCAGCTCTTTTTGTCACTACTGCAGGAGCATGACCCTCTTAGCGCTATACTTGACCAGAGCAGCCAGAGGCTTTGGCCTACACTCTCCACGCTAGCATAGATTATAAGTATTACTCACAGAACTATATCATTTTAAGGTCCCGGGCAATATGCGTCTCCGTTCCCGTCTTCGCACTCTTCCTCCGTTCGCGCCGTGTGGAGGGTGTTCAGCGGGCGGCTATAGGCGCCTGCAACTGCCGCGACAAGGCGAGAACAGGGGAGAGGTGCGGGGATGGGGAACAGTGGAACTGTATCTAATACTTATTAGTGCTGTGACGCTAGCCCGATGGATTGGAGAGGTCTCATTGAAGTATAAAAGCTTTGTCTGGCTTTTATTTTCGTAGCCTTGTACAACATACACGAGAAGACTTGGAGTGGTCTTATTCTACTCTGGAACCATACGGCGGCGGACTTTAGTAATAAAATGGTTCAATAGCGCACAATGGCTTAGCCATACAATACTCGAATAAGATCGGACACCCAATCTTTATCTACAGCGATCCAATTCTAACTAAATTGCTTTTATTGGCTATTTACCCTCGAAAGGATTGAGTTTCAGTCATATCCCGTGGAACTGCTACATTCCCGAGGAGTCGGATAGGCAACAGCCGGTTGTAAAACTTTCTCACAAGCTTTAGGAAGGAAGAGGTCCTACCATTATTTATAAAAAATCACGTTTGTTGTATTTTTAGTATTAGTTGTTATACCGGCAACATAAATAACGTCATTTGTGAAAATATTAACTGTCTGTCTATTACGGTTCATGAGAAATTCTCGTGACAGACGGACAGATAGACGGATAGACAGACGACAGACAGACAGACGATCAGACATACGGACAGACGGACGGACAGCAAAGTCTGAGTAATAGGGTTCCGTTGGCCCTTAGGATACGAAACCCTCAAAATTAGAGGGGAAGTGCAAACAGATGGAAACTATACTATTTGGCGATATACTCATTCCGGTGCATTCGTATTTCACGCCCGTTCGCTACGCAGTATTTTTTTTAAATAATTATTAGTAATTTTTTGGCACTCTGGAAATTGGATGATGGGATAGTCTTGGCGAATCCCAACCAACTGGCAACTTTAAGGGCCCCAGGACGGTGCAAGTTTCTTTGCTTACTATTTTATTGATGCATGGTTTAAGCCATGCCTACCTACGCCTTATAATCATAATTATTTCTCTTCCTTGTCACTAGGTGGCGCTATAGCTATTTATTAAAATATTTCAATCTTTTATTGTTTTTATTACTGTTATTGAAATAAAGTAGTACTATACTTAATTAAATACTACTTATACGAAATTCAATAAATACTTTTAAAGCATATGCAACACTTCTTAGTCACTTTTTTGCTAATCGTGTGTGCTGCCATCTCTGTGTGAGTACCCGCAACACCGGGTTTGCCTACTTTCGGGTCCTCCAATCGTTTCTATGGCGTTGTGTATCTGTTAAGTTAGTCATTATATTATCTTTGGTCTAAACGAAACGTCAGCCATAAAAATTTATTGCTTCAATAAAATAATAAAATAAATATATATAGGGACAAATCACACAGATTGAGCTAGCTTCAAAGTAAGTTCGAGACTTGTGTTATGGGATACTAACTCAACGATACTATATTTTATAACAAATACAAATATAGATAAACATCCAAGATCCAGGACAAATACATATAGATAATATTTATCCAAGACCCAGATCAATCTGAAAAAGATCATTTTCCATCTTGACTTGACTAGGGATCGAATCCGGGACCTCCGGTTTGACAGCGTGGCATGATGACCACTAGGAGACAGAGGTCATAATTCAGACTATCAAAGAATAAGAAACACTGAACTCTATAAAATGGTCAATAGATTGCACACAATAGCGGGGCCAAAAATCTGCTGAATAAGATGAAAAAAAAACAATCTGTATCTATAGCTAACCAATCTGGACATTTCAGTTGAACAAATCGAAAACCAAACCAAGCGTAAATTCAGTGCATAATTCTCCTACTGAACTACTTCCTCTTTTTTTTTGTAAAAACTGAACTACATTACTGAAATTTTTGATTCGAGATCAGCTAAAGGAATTAAATTTATCTGCTAAATTTAATGTTCTTGGGTTAAATAAATTTTGAGCTGTGAAGGGATCAAAAGTAGCTCGATATGGGTCGTGTAAAAATATACACACGGCTACAACGTCGTCGTCAGTTCCCTTTTTTGAACATGGCTCTGACACGCTGCCGCGTGTCTAAACCATGAAAACCTCCGTGGCGTAGTAGTGACCATGCTAGTCCGCCGTTAGGAGGTCCCAGGTTCAATCCCCGGCCAGGGCAAGTTGGGAAATGGCCTTTTTCAAATTGTCCATGGTCTTGGGTGTTTATCTACGAGTATATATGTATTTATCAGAAAATATACCTAGTATCGTCTGTACAGTTTTGTATTCTGCGGTAACGTTGAGTTAGTATCTTATAAGAGATTGTTTATCTTTATATGTACTTGTTACAAAATAAAGTATCGTTGGGTTAGCTCAATCTGTGTGATTTGTCCGTATAAAAAAATCCAAGTTAAAGCTATCTTTGTGATCTGTCCCTTTACATTTATTAAAAAATAATAAAAATAAAATTGCTTTGAATATAGCTAGGCGGTTTGAAATCACATTCCAAATGAGATGTGTCGTTTCTAACATAAGCGTCGAATTTTTTATCATATTATCCTGCTTTTTTTAAATTATTTATGTGATAAGATAAGACACGGTGACGCAATCCTAAGGCTGAGATTTCATTGAGGGTGACCGAGGATGAACTGTGTTGTGACAACCAATAGGATCCCGTTGTCACTAAACAGATAGTCATGATTTTTAAACAAGTAATTTTTTTTGAAGCAATCTTTTAAAATAACTACTTACAAGTTTAATTAAAGTGCTTCTCAAGACGAATCAATCAAGCCCAAATTCGGTGGGGCTTTGTTGTTTTATCTCAGAGATGCCATGACCACCTTTCGGCTTCATCATGAGATCAGGCCATTGGTACCATAATATTGCATTGCTGAAGTTTCAACTCAATCGGATAATGGTTAGACGGTCTTATTTAGCTTGAAAGATTTGATTACGTGCGCATTAACACAATAATATTTTACTAGCGCTTTTGCAAGTAAAGTGACACCGGGCGTGGTCCGCACTTGGATGGGTGTCCACAAGTGGCATAAAAAGTCTGTGCTTCGGAAGGCACGAATAAGCCATTGGTCAAGGCTGTCATCATTGTCAAATAGTCGTCAAGCTATGTCAGATGCCTTAAAGTAGCCTGAAAATCTGACACCCAGTGATGGCTACTTATACACATGAAAAACAAAACAAATGTGTAAATATCAATTTCTTAAATTGAGTCTTGACCTAATGCGAGTCAATTTGCTTTGCTTACGTACCTACTTACAAGATATTAAAGATTTTGGTATCCATTTTCCGGCAGCAGAAACGTCTACCTGACCTAACTGAGCAATTGAGAATTTAGAATCGTCGATCCCATCGATTTAGATGCTCGCCTGGTATTTCCCGGCATCTTTCCGGTCCGATCCGGAATATTCCGGAATAATCGTGATTTTGTTGAAATTGTTTCCTTTCCTTGTATTTTTTAAAATATAAATATATAATTATAGTTGTAACCGAACAAAAAAATAATAATACTGAGTCATTATAACTGGTGATAAAATCCAATAATATGCCATTACAAAATTGACTTTCTCTAAGTGAGGATATTATTCTTGATATTATATTCTTAGAAACATGAATCTTAAATATAATAGATGGAATTTCTTTTTATTAATTACATAGTTAATCATAGATTTTAATTGTTTTTCAGACAACAGTCGCATACATGGTTATTAAATAATATTACCATGACAGTAATCTTCACGCCATCTTAGAACTTAAGACAAATATTGACAAGTTAATCTTACTACAGCTCTGGAGACATAAGCTCAGCTTGCATTTGTGTGAGTGCACAGAGATATAAGTGTAGGTGAGACATCGGCCTGAGGCACGGCACGGCCCACACCGGTTTTATACTGGTTATTGAAACATGTCAAACTCATTTCAAAACCTTCACTTTTGGTACCGCTAGCAGCTTTACGTTTCAGTGTTGTTCTGTTTAAATTATTAGTGAAATAAACTAATATTAATAACAAATAATATAATAAAATAAAACAACATAATATCGTGAATGGTTTATTTCTCTCTTATAAAACATTGATTTTATTTTTGAGTAATTTTCTGACTCTGCTATCGGGGCTCACAAACAGAGCTCATGCCTCGAGGACTGAAAAGTCCTCAAGTCCACTCCTAAAGCCCTTTGATACTCCAAAAGGATCAAAGTGATAGTTGAAAATTTTAGATTCATCCAATTATAACTCGACGTCTCTCGGCACGGAAGTGACAAATTGCACAACGACCATCGTAAAGAAATACAGAACATTGCGAGACTTGTCTTTTAATTAAAGTCAAAGCAAGTAAGTACAATTTACTTATTTATTTTTTATTATGGCATACACAACAGATAACAATCACTTTTGATTAAATCTAAGAATTTACAGACACTTTGCCCTAGACTGAGACCCAAAAAACGTGTACACACAGCATGACAGGTAATGTAAACATTTTTAAGCTCAAGATACTGATTTAAATTGACAGCTTATTAAAAAGTTACATTATATAAGTTACAGCAAGTATTTAACAATTGGTGTTACTGAAATTGTTTAGAATTATGATAACAGAAATATTCTATAATTATGCTCGCCCCCTGACTCAAGAAGGGTATTTAATTCTATTATTAATAAATAAATAAATAATTTTCACAACCTGTAGTAACGCGAGTACACAGCCATAACCACAATCTTTGAGAGTATAGCATAAATTTAATTTTTTATTTCGATGGCAACACTATCCCCTTGTCACACCCAGCGCTCCCTGTCATTTCGCTTTTTTGTGCCCGGCCGGACACCACATATCTTAACTTATTAAAATAAGTGTAATACCCTCTTACGAAAAATATTTTTCCAACGTAATAAAATCAAGTGTAGCATGTGAAAGGTTCCTGATAAGACCAGTTTACCTGATCCAGGGATCCATATTACGTAGGTACAAACCTACAACTATGTAAGTAATTTAATTCACTTTTGACGTTTCTCCATGTCCTTAAGTAGCATTGTTATAACGTATATTGCCGTTGCTATATCAATTATATATAATTTAAAAAACTGGAAATTTTACAAGAAGTTATAAAATTTTAATAATTTTTCTCTCTATCTATCATTTGAAAAAATAAATTTCCTACTAAGATTTTATTTTCCGCTGATGGTGTTATTCAACGCCTAACAAATAAATACCCGGTGGTACATTCTGCTTATTTCTGTCATACTCTAACCGATTCGACGACCTTAATTAAGTCTCGAGTACCCGTCGATAAAAATAAATTTTGTATTAAATTAGAAAGATAAGTATCCTATGTAGATTTCTCACATTCAGCAGTAGTTAAGTAGACTGTAGCTCACTTTTACTGCACCTGCACTTATATCTCAGTCTGTGTACGGATTATTTCCGTACGTAATTATCATTTCAAATACATACGACGCAGGCATACTTACAAAATTTTTGTGCCAGACATACAATATATCTATACCTTAATATCTAGATGCTGGATTGCTGCTGGTATAGTATTCTACCTCGCTAACTTAGCTTATTCCCGTTTTTCGTCATGAACTACCCTCCAAAAACAAATATTCGTTTAGTTGAAAAATAAAACTACCTTTTTAAACATAGTTTTTCTTATTTTTTATTGACATTAACCAATAGGATTACGTTTTTACTTACGTAAAATGGTCGAATACGTCGAACGTTAAAAATTTAATCTCGTTGACATATTAGCGAAAGGAATATTGGTAAAAATATCAAATATTAGATAAAGGTCAGATAATCAAAAGCATATTAGCGGACAGGACAATAGTATAACATAATAATAACGTGCAATAGATACCGTGCAAACAAATGCGTTGAAATAGTGCAATTCATATTCGCAATATAAGCTAAATACATTTACCAAAAGTCCGTTTTTTGAAAATAATAATAAAAATTTAATAAAAATCATATTTTAAGTAACTTTGTTGAACAATCTTGCCCTTTATTATTCTGTAGAATACATATTAAAGAAATTTTAAAACTACTGTTTATGCATTTACCATCAAAGGATAAGACCTACTTACTTTCACTTGAAAACTCTTAATTTAATACCTAAGTAACCTGTCATCATACTTTCTACGCATGTGTAGTCACTTGTATTCGCTGACGAAACAAAAATTGGCGTTCCTGAACAAACACTCAAATTGTTGAAAATTCTAATAAGTTAGCCGTTGTCGCGTTACTAATCCGCTAGCAATAGACATATTTACATTACTTGTCTCTAAAGATACACAAAAAAAAAAAACATGACAAGAGTGACGGCACTGGTGACCTTAACTACGAACTTACTTTAGTTGTAAAGTTCGTATCAGATTATTTAACTTTAACACGTTGAAATCTCAGTATCTGTAATGAATTGAAAATTGCAAATTTTACCTGAGTTATACTAAGTAGCCTATTCTGTCTGCCTTAGTACAAGATATGCATCAGGGCACTATGAAGAGGGTGCATTATTCGCCGCATATCCACATAAAATGCACTGAAAATTGCAAATTTTACCTAAGTATTATACAGTAGCCTATTCTATCTGCCTTAGTATAAGATATGCATCAGAGCACTATGAAAAGGGTGCATTATTCGCCGCATATACACCTAAAATGCACAGAAAATTGCAAATTTTACCTAAGTATTATACAGTAGCCTATTCTATCTGCCTTAGTATAAGATATGCATCAGAGCACTATAAAAAGGGTGCATTAATCGCCGCATATCCACCTAAAATGCACTGAAAATTGCAAATTTTACCTGAGTATTACTTTAGCCTATTCTGTCTGCCTTAGTATAAGATATGCATCAGAGCACTATGAAGAGGGTGCATTATTCGCCGCATATTAATTCTGACATTTCATTTATACAATAAAATCAGTAATATCCATAAAAACTGCAGAAATAAGATTGTACTGGAATATGACTAGTTGAATCTGCTTGCGGTTGTACAAAATATGCATCAGAGCACTATGTAGAGGGTGCACTCTTTCGCCGCATATTTGGCTAAAGGTTTCACATCAGAGATAGAAACTCGTCTTTCTCACGTAAACCTTTGATAGCCACTGTAGACGTACATTCGTTTATTCAATTTCATCTTTACTTATAGAAAATATTAATATAATACTTATTAATCCCATTAACCCTATGCACTTTTGAGAAAATAAAAAGAAAATAAAAAAGTATATACTCGTATCTTGTATATGATTTCGGATACTTGCCTATGTACGTCTACCAGTTGTACCAACCACCTACCATGCAAGCAATGTATGTAATACCTATATTTAAACTTATAATTTGAACATTTTTACCTTTCTTTTTCCTTGTCAACTACATTAGAGATTGACAACCATAAGACATCGTAAGCCTAAACACTTTAGAAGCTCAAGTAGCTAAAATGTGTTTTGATAACTTATAACTAATTATCAACACAAAACAGGTTTTATATTATAATTTAGTCCTTACTGATCTATTTTTACAAGTTTACCTCTTAATAATGTGGATCATTTCTTTGATAATTATACACTTATGATAATTCCAACGTTATTTTAATATGGAACATTATTACAACCAAATAAATATTACTTTCGTAAATTAAGTCTACTATGTAATTATCTCGATAGTCTGAAATCATACTTAACTAAGATGTTATCTTATGATATCTGCTCTGCTCTGCTCACTCTGCAAAAATAGAAGTTACGTCTAATGCCATTATTTGACTACCCTTTACCCTACCGTTATAAAATAAAGATGAAATGTGCATCTAAGTAATCATAAACAATGAATGGTTTATAAAATCATAAAATATCAGTGGTGATAAATATTTAATAAAAAATATTAATACAATAAAAACAAAAGTGTTATAATTATAATCCTTACGGCCTCAACAACGGGGGACTATACGGTATAATAACCAGAAATATATGTTACGATACGAGTAAAACAGACTGTGAAAATATGAAATATAAATATTCCTTTTTGAAATTAAGAACTTAGTTGGTAAACACAATTAAACAATACAGATGATAGTTATTAAAAGTTGTAACCTTGCTTAAATGATTTAAGATCAAATGACGTTCTTTATACAAAAATGAAAAATCATAAAAGTATTGGGAAAACAATTTCAACGTTAAATTGAAAAAAAAAAAAAAATATATATATATAAAACTCATCAGCACTTTTTAATTAATAATTATAATTTTTTCATTGCAATTATATCAATTACCTCTTCAGAGAAAAAGATATGAATTACATACACCTACGATATATCTCTACAATTTTGAAGCGTTCTAATAATATAGTTTCGTTTCCAAAGCAGCAGCAAACTAAAAACGTATCTTGTGTTGGGACTTCTCTACTAGTTGACCATATCTCACTTATCTCGACGATCATAAATGCAAATGCATTATTCTAGCAACATTTTGTTATAATAGAAATATAACAATACACATAACTATAATATTAACAAAAGTAGATCAAATTTAAATTCAAATATAAATAAATAAATTACATAAACTGTTAACTTTATTACAATTATCTTACGATGTTTAAAATAATTCATACAAGGACAGTCTTGCAAGATATGCCTACTACCATAGGCCAATAAGATCTTTTTCCCAAGAAGTGATATATCCTATAAAAAAAAAAATAAAATAAAATAAAATAAAAAAATCTTATAACCTATCTCCTTGGTTACAAGATAAACCTGTTTTTACTTTTGCCAAATATTACGTAGAAAGTACGTATATCAACTATAACAGAGTACTTAAATAAAAATTATGAATCATTTTCTTTCTTTCTTCTTTACTACATAACATACTCGTATTTAACCTTAGAATATATTATACTCCCCATAAATAAATCATATGCTGTGGCATTTGCTCATCGTTTTATAAAATAAAGTTGTAAAATATTGATGGGAATGGATTTTCCTCCGATTCCAAAAGAGCCTTCGATATGGGTCTTTAATATTGTAACTAAAATTTCCTACGTTGCCTGAAAATAAAACGATTTGATCTGATTATACATAGATATAATAATTAGATTCAATAGTAAGATATATATAAAGAAAATACTTGCTTCTATTAATTGTATTTTTTTAATAAGATAATGTAAACGTAAGTCTTGACAAACTTCCCAGATTATGAATATTATGATACTGTAGTACTCATGTTCTATGAGACTAATCAACAATTTCTAGTGAGAAATGCAAGTATGAAGGACACTTACTTTACAGACAACTTCTTGAATAACTTTCATCTTGAATGCGTAAAAGTTAAAATGTTAACATAATTGAACTATACTAAGCCATGTAATGGAAGTATGTGTAATTAACTTAATAGACACTATACCTGTCTTTAAATTAAGAACCTCAGTTTGCCGATATTGCTATAATAGCATCAACGAATACTACTGATTAATCATATGTAACTATCTTAATCATTACTAATAAAAAACAAATTCATATATTCGATTAAATGCCTTAATCGTAATATCAAACACAGCAACAAAAACCATATCATTGACTTTATTCCATATAAATAAACTCTCAAGGTCTACAGGTTGTGAAAATTATTTATTTATTTATTAATAATAGAATTAAATACCCTTCTTGAGTCAGGGGGCGAGCATAATTAATGATTAAACGAACTTACCTGAGTGAAGTTCTATCATAATTATGCGAAGCCCCCTGACGAAGAGAAGGGTATGCACGCCCGCCCGCCCTAGCTGCTTGCATCAGCGGTGCCCTTAACTTTAGATAACTTAAAAGTCAATGATATGATTATGATTTTACTAGGTATGGACGGTGCTCTAAACCAAATGACAGGGAGCGCTGGGTGTGACAAGGGGATAGTGTTGCCATCGAAATAAAAAATTAAATTTATGCTATACTCTCAAAGATTGTGGTTATGGCTGTGTACTCGCGTTACTACAGGTTGTGAAAATTATTTATTTATTTATTAATAATAGAATTAAATACCCTTCTCTTCGTCAGGGGGCTTCGCATAATTATGATAGAACTTCACTCAGGTAAGTTCGTTTAATCATTAATTATGTACAATTTACCATGAAAAAAGGTCAAAAAGGTCAGCGGAGGGTACGCTTGATCTGATTTTTATAAGTATTAGTGCGGGTAATTGAATTATTAGCCAAACAAAGCTCGTTATACACACAACACATTCGAACATTGAACATATATAAGTTCTCAGTATTGTTCAGTAGAGATGTTTTTATATCAACCCTTTGAAAAGAAGATCAAAGCAATAGTTCAAAATCAGTTTCGATTCATCCAATTATAACGCAATGACGTCTCGATACGGAAGAGATAAATTGAATAAAGACTATTGTACAGAAACAAAAAACACTGTGTAATATATTTAATAATCGGAAACTCTAGTATATAAAATTTCGGTTAAGTCCTTTACTTTGTCTCCAAAATTCGAGCCTTGATTTAAATGATGGAAAAATATTAACTTCAAAAATAAAACACAATTGAATTTAGATGCATCCAATTCCACCGCGACAACGCCGCTCGGCAGGAAGTGACAAATTGCACAATGAACATCGTAGAGAAATACAAAACATTGCAAGTATTCTCTTTAATTAGAAGTAAGGCTGAGACTCCATTGAAGAGAAACGGGGATGTACTGTGTTTTAAGGGTCTACCTGAATTTCCGGGGTCTTGTCCTGCCCCTATTTGAAATTAATTTTTGAAAGGAAACGGAGATATCATATGTCTTGATCAGACCCTAGATAACCCTTCAAACTATTTTATGATCCATCCTTTCTACATGTCCGAACCATATCAACATTCTTTTCTCAATTTTTGTTACTACATCTTCTTTCAGTCCACACTGCTCCCTTATGACATCATTTCTAATCCGATCTTTCAAAGTAACACCACACATACTCCTCAGCGCTCTCATTTCAACTGCATTTATTCTACTTTCGTGCCTTTTCTGCCATACCCAACTCTCACTTCCATACACCAGCGTCGGTATCAGCACTCCATTATGAACAGCCAAACGTGCACAGCTTGTAGTCTCGGCCTAAAGTTGTATGTATACCTAAGTATTTACTTTTTCAACATCCTTCATTATATGCTATGCCTTGGTTCCTTCCAAGCTGGTCTAGAAGAAAAGGATAACGTAGAAACGTGACGATTATTAATAATAAAGATAGTTTTCACTTTAACTTTAATAAACTGTTTTTTACTGTAATTGTGAAACCGATTGTGGGAGTTTGTAAAACCGATAGTCGAACCGAAACATTATTTTGACTCCCTTTTTCCACTTTCTCGCTCACACTTAACTTTTGGATCTTACAGCTCTAGGCTTTATCTACTTGAGGAATACGGAAGTGATATTGTAAGGTTGCTATTTTCCGAAAATTAGAACACTGCATGCTTCTCAAATTCCTATGGATTTCGGCCGCGTACATCATTGGCTAGAAACAAATACCTAAATTAAAATTATATGATGCCAAAATTACCAAGAGTGTATTTAAAACCTGAAAACCAGACACTACCGAGAGTTTTCAACCAACTGAGCATTCGTGACTCAGAATCACCTCTAACTACCAACAATTAAGTTTGTAGGTATACTTAAACTTTGACGACCTCTGTGGCCAAGTTGTCATCACACCAGGCTGTCACACCGGAGGTCCTGGATTCGATCTCTGGTCAGTACATGATGGTGAATTATCTTTTTCAGATTGACCTGGGTCTTGGATATATATTATCTATAAGTATTTGTTATATAATATAGTATCGTTGAGTTAGTATCCCCAAGTCTCGTTTTCGGGCTAGCTCACGCTTCACTCACTCATTTGTCCGTAAAAAACATGGAATCAATTAATTTCACTAATTGCGTTATTCAACTGAAGTTACAATGGTTCACTTACTCTATTCAGTTCAGTTGTATTCAGGCGTTAGTTTGGAACAAATGCTATTCCGAGTTCGGTGAGGTGTAAGTTATTGCAAACTAATTGTTGTAGTAATAATGATCTCTCTCTCTCATCTCAGTGTAATCTAAGTAATTGCATCCTCTCTCCAGTTGTTAAGCCTGGGATCTGCTTTCTGGCTATAACTTCTCAACTTAGTACGGTCTAAAGCATCTTATAAATATATATTGTTACCAATCATACAGATTGAGCTAGCCCCACTTAAGCTTAAGCTTGCGTTATGTGTATGCTTTGGCAGGGAAATTAACGAAAAATATTTGGTCTCATCTATTATGATTATATGCAATTACATTTTTGGAATTGAAATACGTCAAAATAATGAAATAGGGAAGTGCCAAGAATTTAAAAAATCGAATTACCTAGTGCGAATCAAATACGCTCACTGAGGCTTCCATACCTACCATATACAACGTGTAAAAGAAAGGGTTGAAATTTGATACACATATGTTATCAGTAATTTCAGACATAAAAGTGGTATGCAAGAAGAAAACAGGTGAATAGATAATGTCAATTCATAATATGAAACAACTATACAAGAAAAGGGGATAATAAGATAAGGGAGTAAACATACTTATCAATGTAAACTTTCGAAATCGAAACATATCGTAAATAAAATCTTCACCGCCATACAAAATTAAATACCTACGATGCCAAAATGTACGGACGTGCAGATTTTTTACGGTTTCTGGTCCCATAGTAAAAATTGTTTACATTGATAAGTATGTTTACTCCCTTATCTTATTATCCCCTTTCCTTGTATAGTTGTTGCATATTATGAATTGACATTATCTATTCATCTGTTTTCTTCTTGCATACCACTTTTATATCTGAAATCACTGATAACATATATATGTATCAATTTTAACTCAATCGTTGCAGTAGTTTTGTATCAAATGGCTGTGATAGGGCGACAGACAACAAGTGAGTGGTCCTATAAGGGTACGTTTTGAGATATGGTTTAAAAAGGATAAGATGCAGCATGAAGGTATCATGAGGCATCGTTTCAAATGTATTCAAAAATAATATCACTTATTTATAAACTAATGTTACAATGCATTCACTCCATTCAATACAGTTGCATTCAAGCGTCAGTTTTGCACAAATTGCTGCTCGGAATTTGGTGAGGTGCAGCGAACTATAAGTTAGACTTAGTACTTGGAGCAAATTTAATAGTTAGAGTAAACTTTAATGGTCTCTGAGTCTGTCTGGTTATTATGACGTCGTTAACTTCGTCCGGTGTTTCAATAGGAATTAAAGGATCATTTATTTATTCGAAAACTTAGGCTATGGCAGTATATATACATAAATGTATATGTACCTAGATACCTTGTTAGATCGTTATTGGTAGGAATACGCATTGTTAGCGCTTTCGCAAGTTAAGCAACCCCAGATGTGGTCGGCATTTGGATATGATCGTAAGTAACATAAAATATTCTCAAGCTCCACCGTGCTTCGAAAGGCACATTAGGTCCCGGCTGTCATGATTGTATAGCAGAGTGAAGCTATATCAAATGCTTCTCGGCACTCAAATACGCTAAACAAATGAAATCCCAGTACTTAAACAGTTTTTACACACATCCTCCATTACCGGCCACATCGTTAACAATCCTTAAAATTTCAAAAAAAAAAAAAAATTTAAAAAAAATATATAGAAATCACATCTATACAGTCATTTTAATTTCTGAAATTATCGCAAGCGTATCACACAAATTCTGTTTCTGATATGAATCTACTCTTCAGAGATGAATTCTTCTTTTTTCCAATACAATTCTTCCCTGATGCTTCTCTTCTTCGACACACTTCGACATAAATCTGCACCAAAGAAGACATTAGATTTATAATATAAACATAGATAACGTTAGTAGACCAAGTTATAATAACTTACTAAATGTGAATCCCACGAATCAACCTTCGCTTGTAAATAAATTTATATTGGCACATATTTACCACGAATCCAGAAAAACTGAACCAGAGAGCTTTGTGTGGCCTTTGTGGTTATCTTTAGGCTCTCCCGACCTACCCTATTCTATTCAGAAATTTAAAAAAAAAAAACATGAAAACGGCACAATTCTTTTCTTCTTAATTTATCGTGCGCATATCGCATATTTTTTCACTTAATACGAATATTCGTTTCTTTTTAATTATTTTTTTAAGTCACACAATTATTACATGCTTTACATATCAAGCAATACCAATAAAATTAGGTTATAAACCTAAATAGGTTTATCGTTACAATGTTATACAATAAATATATAGTTTTTAAGAATTACTTTACATTTGGTACCTACAATTTTTGAAATTACTTATTTCCCCAATAATATTGTTAGGGTATTCATTTAAAGTAGATGGCAGGAAATGCTCCTACATTTTTTTACCGTGAACGTTGTTATATGCAGGTACGATATATATATATAGGTAGGTATGTTAAATTACGCAACCCAGTGCTTCTAGATGTAAGTTTTAGAAAATTTATTTTGTGTAGGTTTTCACAATGTAAATTCCAAATGAATATAGATACATCTTTGGCACGAAAGTACAAAAACCAGGGAGCTTTGTGTGAACATCTTAATCCCGGCATCTGTCAACGTCCCAACAAGACGCCGGGAGATGGCTCAATAGCTCCACTCAAATCTCTCGTATAATTTCCTAATCAAGGAAAGCGTCTCGTGTGCACATTAGATGTTCCTTTGTTAGCAGAGCGATAAAGTCTTGTTCTAAAATAAGTAACATTATTAAATTACCTATACCTACTTATTTATAATCATGACGAAAGGCGATGGGGCTCGCAAATAATCTCATTGATTCCTTTATAATCTTCAAGTCCCCCATTACAATAAGTGTGGTCCTGTGTCTCCAGGATCTGCCTACCATATTCCTTTTCGAAATTCTTGAATACCATCAAAACCGGTTTATTATTTTTATCGATTGTATTAGAACTTTTTTTTAATTGTCTTGCGCATGTCGCATATTTTTACAATAGGGAATATGCATGAAAAAAATATATGTTATATAATCAGTTTATCCATAAATATTCAAAAATAAATTACTGACAGTGAAGACAGAATAAGATTTGGTTAAAAAACGAACGAGACATAACAATTTTACGAAACTATGTCTATCTCACTCGCAAAAACGCTATTTTCTATGGCAAATGTATAGATGATGTGGACTTTGACGTCATCAGTACATATCGGACTTCTCTTTCTAATTGAAACTTTGAATTATCACATGTTCGTCGTTGATTAAGGTATTTTATATATTCTTTCATATTTGTTTACTGTGGTTAATAAGGACTTTATTAAGCAAATAAAAAAAATACGTGCATATTCTCCATTCGTCTCTTCGCTTCTAAATTAACGTAGATACATCTTTAGCACAAATGCAAAAAAATCTGGGAGCTTTGTGTGAACGTCTTAATCCCGGCATCTGTCAACGTCCTAACAAGACGCCGGGAGATGGCTCAATAGCTCCACTCAAATCTCTCGTATAATTTCCTAATCAAGGAAAGCGACTCGTGTGAGGATTGAGATGTTCCTTTATTCCCAACGAGCTATTATGTATTTATTTCTAAAGGAATATTGACTTTGATAATAGTCCTGTGTTTGATGGCATATCCTTTTTAGTTTTGTAAAAGCTAAAATAAATTATTTACTATACGGGTACAAAAATACGACGAAACGCTTCGAGAACTTGGCGAGGGGACTTCAGTACCCCCAGATTTTTTTTTGGCTTGCTCGTCGGGGGCTCTTCCGTACTCCCAGAAACACCATAATACATTTTTTTTATTATGCGTAGGCGTTTTTCAGATGACTTGGACAATTTTAGATGGAACTAGTGAGTCTCAACGGAAAGTTCATATAAGTATGTTCCATAAGTGTTTTGACTTTTGCCTTTGTTCTTTTTTTATCTATGCTATATTAAACATCTAGTACAGATAGTTATCTACTAAGCAAATCTTAGATGAAACTTGTTCCTCCAATTCAATAATTTTATGTAAGCTTATAAGATCTACGATTTTTAAAATACCTTGTGACGTTTTATCATACCTATATTACCTATTAATACTAAATATGCGTAACATACTACATCAGTATTGTTATTGGCATGTTTATGTCTATTTATGTTATTATTGCAATAGCTTTTTTATATTTAATGTCAAAAACCAAGAAACAAATAAAAGAACCGACCCTATTTAAAGTGGGAGAAGAGAAAGACGCAGAAGAAGAAAACTCAAGAAAGAAGAGAGCACCTGAAGTTAGATTGAACAGCGGTGCTCTGCTCCTCAGGCCATGCAAGCGAAGGAATATGTGCATCCCACCGTGTACTCTCTCGCCTCCATGACCTGAGGAACAGGGCTGATTCACCAGTCGAAGATTAGAAGACATGTTTGATAGCATTAATTAAGTGGGATTCGAACCCTCGACCTTCACGTTAACGCCGTGATTGCACTACCTGTACCTATTGTGGTACCGTGACTTCGAGAGGATCACCCTGACAATTTTTCTCAATGTTTTTGTTTAAAATGAATACCCAATTAATTGATTTTTCGGTACGATTTGTTTCAATACACAAAACATTGTAAAAATGGCATAATTGTGTCTTATAACACTGTTTTTATGTTATCCTAACAGTAAATGTTAAAGTGGAGACAATACTTATTTTGGTGCTTGCTTTGCTTTTTATGTGCGTAATGGCTAAATGTTATTTTTCTTACCTATTTTTTGACTTGTATTGTGTACTTTTGTTTGTTATGTATTGTTGACTTAATGCTAAAAGCATTATCTAGCAGCCAACCTTTGTGTTTTTAGAGTTGGCATAAATGTTTGAAGAGGAGATGGGACCGCCGTCTTTCACCCCATACCCTGTTCCGGCCATTGCCCGGGCACGCGTGTCATCCCGTCATCCCCATGCATCGCCTACCTGGACCATGGCCAAAACGGTGTAGTGGTAAACCATCCACAGGAGACTATGTGATTCAACTTCTGGACGAGTAGAAAAAATGTTATACACTAGCTACTACCCGCAGCTTCCCTCGCGTATAATAAGGTATATGTGCGTAATTTTTTTTTATTTACTTAGTAAATACCTTATAAACCACAGTAAATAAATATGAAGGAATTTATAAAATATCTCAATCAGCGAAGAACATGTGATACATTAAAGTTTCAATTAAAAAGAAATGTCCGATATGGACTAGTGACGTCAAAGTCCATATCATCTATACATTTGCCATAAAAAAATTGCGTTTATGTGAGTGAGATAGACATACTTATTTTTGTAAAATCGTTACATCACATTCGTTTTGCAACCAATTTTTATTCTGTTTTCACTGTTAGTACTTTTGAATATTTATGGATAAACTGGTTAGATAACACATATTTGTTTCATGTATATTCTCTATTATGACATCTGGAAAGAAGTAGTGATTTTCTGAAAGAAACTCAAAATTATACAGAACAGATATTTCTTATATGACACTGCTGTACACAACATTTTCTGTTCTCCCAAATTGCACTAGACTTGTGTAGTTTGGTCGTTTCTTTACTAAAGGGCCTAAGTATAGGCAAAAATTTACGCATAGTAAATTAATTACTTTCTGTTCTAAGCACATGTGTGTACGTCACTCTTACGAAATGGCCAAGTCACACACTGACTAACGTTTAGGGTTTGCAGAGAAGTTAAGACTGGTTAACGCAACGTTTAGGGTCAGTTCAGACAGCGAGCGCTGCGGAGAGGATTTTAATGACACTCAAAAATAAACTTTAAACTATTAGAATAAACTGCAAACTGCGAGCAAGCTCGAGCATTTTGTCATGTTTAAACGTTTATATACTTTAGGATATGGTTTTACAGTTTTTTTTTCAATTGAGTTAGTAAATTGCTGGGGCATTTTTCCCCTCTGTCTGAACTGAGCCTTATGCTCATTAATGTTATTTCGAAAAAATGTTGTGTTATTCTATAGGTCAACAACTAAATTAGCCAGCCCCCGTAGCATGGCACCGGTGACAGCGTTTATGGAGCGCTATCATCTATCATTACCTCGCTCTACGTAATAATAACGATTGGGATTGTACAGTCAAGTACCAAGATACCTGACCAAGCCCTCTACTTATATCTTGAATTTTCTCTTAAACTAAAAATGATATTAACATAAAAAATTATATTCAGAAAGATTTAAGTCTTTCTAAATATAAATTTTCATGTTGATATTATTTTCAGTTGAAGAGAAAATTTAAGATATATGTAGAGGGACTGATCAGGTAACTTGGTACTTGACTGTACTAGTCCGTCGTGAGTACTAATAAAGTAATACATAATAAGAGTTTGATTAATATGAGATTAAACTGTTACAATGACCATAATGTTGTACACAGATTCTTTCATACTATCTCTCTATGTGGTGGACGAGTTTCTTGTAGGTATTAAAAACTAATCAAAAATTAATAATTTATTTTACGATAACCTATCACAAACTATAATTCTTTATGTGTGAATTTTAAAATACCAAAACCGTTTTGTAATATTTTTATTTTTTATAGTTTCATTTGACCGAAAACTCTTTTTCCATCTGGTTGAAATTCTGATGTTTTATTGTTATATTTTTAAAAGCTATATCGCCGCAACCTGAATCAAAAGACAATAAAAAAATGATTTTTATTTTATAGTAGCATTTAACCCATTTCTGTTTGTTATTGAAAATCTGTGTTAATAATAATTTTAAAAAGTTACTTCTATCGTTTATACTTTTAGAAAATAAATTTATTGTTACCAAAAAAATTCTCAAATAATAATTACATGTTTTGATTTTTGGTCGACAGTTTTTATAGAAGACGAAATAAAATATATTTCTTGAATTTATAGAAGCAGAAAATATGGTAAAGAAGCCATTTGGCATTTAAAACTTCGTCGTACAGTTTTTAAACAACTGAAATTCGAAGAAAAAAAATAGCGTTTGTGATATGTTACTATACATATTGATGTTTATTTACTTTAGCTTTAATTTACTGATATTGTTAATAATTTTATTCGATGTTTGCATCGCCGTAAAAATGGGTACATGTATTAATGTACTAATATTTTTTCATCTTATGTAACATGTTAGCGATTAATAAATGAGTATTTGTCTATGAAATCCACAAAAACCAGTAAATTTTTTAAGGCCCCTTCAAAAAAAATTACTTGTTTTTTTGTGGGTTTTTGTATTTGTACCTAGGTAGCTAATAAGAAAACATGATTCGGACTATAACCTTAACAAAAATAAATAAATAATATGTATGAAGAGGAGTTTGGGTCACCGACATTCAACGCCATACCCCGTTCCGGCCATGGCCCAGGCACGCGTGACGTCACCATCGCTATCCTGGGCCATGGCCAAAATGGTGTAGCGGTGAACAATCCACAGGAGACTATGTGATTCAACTTCTGGACGATGGGACATAATATACATTTTGTCAACGTTGATGCTGAAGGTAATTTCATAAGAATCTTGTGTTATTTTATAGGTCAACAAATAAACAGTGTTTATTAAGGCGGCCCTTCCCGGCCGCTCTGTTTTCAACGCGAGCATAGTTTGAAAAGCTTGGTGTTTCTTTCGGGGCAATGCTAGAAAAAGAGGCAAACCAAAAAGAGAGAGATAGCGCCTAAGGGCATGGTTTGCATTCTATTAAATAAAATTAGTATTATTATTAACTATCCATTGAACGAATATTAACTATTCATAGGGTGCGGAAATTTCATAAAACTTGTTCCAGGAGATACGTCTTTATCAGTAAGCCTTACAAGTATGTGAAATAAATGTTTTGTATTCAAAATTTTCATTATATTTGCGAGGTTTGTGTCGAAATATTTTCTTTACTTTTACAATTTATGAGTACTTTATGAACGGTCGAAGTTCAGTTAAAATTTGTGCAAAAAAGCAAATTTTTGGTGGCTTATACTGACTTTGTTTTTCAAAATTTCAGTTTTTTATTTCGATAGAAACCTAGAAATAGCGCCTAAGATACCTGTGAGTTCAAAAGTTTTCAAGAAAGATTAGATACAACGCCATAATCACGTACGAGCCTTTGTATGAAAAGTAAGACGGGAAGGCCGCTCTTAAGAGATTATATAAAAGTTGAAAGTAGTTACATTTTGTCTGTCTGTTACCCCTTCACGCTTCAAGAGTTTTAGATGAAATTTAGTATGGATATAGTTTGCGACTCGGTAATAGACATATAATACTTTTTATCCCGTTATGAGGTTCTCATGGGATTGTTAAAAATTAGGGGCCATGCGGACTACGCCGTGGACACCAGCTAGTCATCCATCACTATCCCGCTCTATGAAACTACGGGATGCTTCACAGGCTGGAAGGTGCTAGTTGTCACGCGATATAAACTTTATAATGCTTTATCTACGGTGATGAAACTGTCAAAATGGGCGACGCCATTTAAAAATTTTGGGTTTTGGCAATTCCGCCGTTTGGAAAACATTTAATGAAATTATATATTGTTGTTGGTTCATGAATCTGAATGAAAAATAAATAATTGAATGCATTTATTAGAGATGTTATTTATTCTTTCACAAAAAAGTGTACAGATGGCGGACTTAACGCTATTTAGCGTTCTCTGCCAGTCAACCATTGAACCAAATAGAAAATTGTTATGTACGGTAAGCCTCAAAAGTCAAGTCTCAATTTCTCATACAATTAGTATGAGAAATTGGTACTCTACTTCTGAGGCGTACCGTACATATGTATATCGTTCTCATGTTTTTAAGATTCTATTGTAGTTGCTACACTGAGAAAAAAGAATGGTTGCTAGTAGCAAAATTGTTTGCTACACGTTACCAAAATCGAGCTGACTGACTGGTGAACTCAGGCCTACTAGTAGTTTAAATGTGTTTGAATTAACAGTTGTAGTTTGGGACATACTACATGGTTCTGCTAATTAAAACAAAAGTTTGGTATCTACTTATCAAATCGCAAGTAGCAGAACTGGTTCAGCTATTTCTTTTTCTCAGTTTATGTTACCATTTTTTTTACAATTTCAATAGATTTTAATTAAGGGTACTTACTTAAATTGAAATCAAAGCTAATTCGTATATATGGTATATACGAATTAGCTTTAATTTTCAAATTATGGTTCTGGATCTTCCCATCCCATCTTCCGCACAGTAAAAAAAAAACAACAACTTTTTCCACTTTTTACCTACTTGGAAGTAGAGTTTTTGCTTTAATGAATAAAATAACAAGAACAACAGGAAAACAAGATATTGTCATTCCTTACCAACTTCAATTCAATGTTAAAAGGGAAAAATGGAAGGCTCAAGAAAAGACTACCAACATCTATATATGCGTTCTAAGCAAACCAACAACATGTGTCTACATATACCAAGTCGTATTCACTTATCAATCCCTAAAAGCATGGACGTAGCTAGGGAGTGCAGGGTGAGCAATATCCATTCTAGAAATTTATTCATTCTCTAAACGGAAAATATTAATCAATATTAAAAAATAGGTATCTGCTAACCCCCTAAAATATAAATATTTGCTCTATTTTAGTTAAAATATGTTTTCTTCTCGCAATGCCCAATATAAAAAAGTGCGACAGAGATGTTTTTTTTAACAATCGTTTGTATTTTTTTATGAATAAGGGGGATAGTTTTTATCAAAGTTTTAAAACAAGTCCAGTTAATCAAATAGCAAAATACGAAAAGTTCTTTTGGTTTCCCATTTAAACACACAATTTTTACAAGATGAGGGAGATTTTTGTTTATATTTCGTTATTTATTGCATGAACCTTATAATAATACTGTCTTATTGCAACATCCCAGCATAAGTCCATCCCAATCTCATTCTATAATCCCCTAGACCTTTCCCTTTTTCTTGCAATAGATCTTTCTCCTGCCGAAACCTATTCAAGGATTCACCTTTCATAGGTATGCCTCTATGTAAAAAAACCCGTGAATCTAGAGGAGATGATGATGTACTTTCTAAACTTTGCTACATTTACTTACAAATCTTAATATTATGGAAACTGTTATTAAAAGAAAGTTACAACTGAACTAGGTATTTTATACCTATTATATTAAATAATAGAATAAAAATTAACGTGACGTAAATTGACAATTCTTAAGGTTAGTTCTGCGGAAAATGCCCTCCCCATATCAATTTTCTAGATACGTCAATTCCTAAAAGCTTACAGTATGTCCTCCCTTGAGAGTCACTGTAGCAAATTTCCTCTTTGCACTGTATCCGGGCCCTTTTGTAAGGAAACTCGGGTTACATATTATATTGGAAATAAAGATTAGGTACTAATAAAGTAATAGTAAGAGGTTGAATAATATGAGAATAACCTTATTTTTTTCTTACAATCGTCATTACAAAATGTCATCGTTAAATAAGTGTTTAATATATTATTAGGTTCTTATTTAAGTTGTACACAGTTTTACCTAAAATAAGTAGGTTTAATTTTAGTTTATATACTCTTCTTTTCATTTACTTACTTAAATTCTACTTAAGTTTTTAACTATCTTAGTTTTAATTTAGTCTTTGTTTGTTTTATTTTACTTTTATTTATGTATAATATTTAGTTTTAGTTTATTTATTATTTTTAAAAGTTGATTAATAAAAAAACAAACCAAAAATAATGTTAAACTAATTCGATTTCTCATTGATCTTTATAAGACATTTATTGGGTACCGATATAAATATTAAACTTTCGGATATCACAATTGCTGAAAAAAATTGTCATTCAAAATTTTACGTTTACAAGTAAATAACTATGTAACACGGTTTTACTAACGTGGTGTAGTCGGGAAGACCGACTCGTTTCGTTCGGTTTAGACGATCATCTTCAGTGCAAGTGTTAGGAGGAGCGGTGACTCGACGGTTCGCTGTCCCTGAGGCACCGAAGCGAAACCATCGGGTTCTTTTCCATCTACACTACATCATTAAAGCCGTGTTGAATAGTTATTACGTAATCTCACAGTAGTTTGAATAATATTATACCACAACTAAATTCCAGAAAAATGCAGTAAACAAACACTAGCACCATTAAATTTAAACTCTCATGTTGAGCTGTTTATGCTTTATATAGCGTTCATCCAGCGTGCAGTGAGGATACTCGTAAAAAGTCCGCATGTGAAGGAATCGTAAAAATATTATGAACTTAGCAACTGTAACTTAAGAGCTTTTGCTCCCTTAAATTCTTTGTTTTTCAATTCAGAATGTTATTTTACTTCGATGGGTTTTTCTATTGCATGTACAACATAATAAGATAAATATAATAAATCCTGTACCTAATAGATCTTCCTTTTGTTTAAATACGCAATTAGTTGTGTAGCACGATTATTACTTCTTTTTTGACAACTGACTTTGTGATGAACTCTTCATTGGCAACTGGATGTGAAACTGAAATGAAATTTCTTTTTGTGCAACTAGGTGCGTAACAAGAATATTAATTCTTTTTTAACAACTGGTTGCGAATCATAGTTGCCAAAGCGGCCGAAAGAATTTAAAGTATGTAACTAATTATTCATAAAAGTTTATTACGTTAACTAAATCTATTTAAGATAAAACTAGCTGATGCCCGCGGCGTTGACCGCGTAGAACATGTTTGACAATCCCACGGGAACCTCAAATTTTCCGGGATTAAAGTGCCATATGTGTTAATTGTGGTAATAAGCTATGTACATGCCAAAATTCATTCCAATCCATACAGCCGTTTCTGCGTGAAACAGGAACAAACATATATAAAACCATACATACTAACTTTCGAGTTTATAATATTAGCAAGATATATTTTTTCTTGTTCTTGCACTATCAACGAGCGAATAGGGTGATAGGGGTTAAACATAATCATATCCCAATATGATTAAATGACGTGACTATTTCAATTTGTATAAAAATCAATTTTTTGTTCGTATTTCGATACTCTTTCTTTCGGAAAAATTGTTTTAAATGATAGACTGAATCACCTCTTAAACTATGTGTACTGAATTAATAGTCTTGTATGTTAGTACACTTCGATAATTTTGCTTTTGTTTAAGTTTAAGATCATTATTAAGTTATAGATCATTAATTTAACACTAAATATTTTTAAATGAAATATTTTGTATTAATTACGTAATGCTTAGATCCACAAAACGGAGCTTAAAGTTAGACAACTTTAAGCTCCATTTTGTGGATCTAGTATGTATACAGTGTAATTCTAAACAAGTACTGTCTAAGCTTAACAGCTAAATTAGTCTAAAAGCCAACTATTCAGAGTTATAATCTATTGGACTGGAATCCGACGTAAATTGTCCTTATTTTATGCCAGTAATTTCGTTCTAAGGCCTTAGATTACGTATTTGCATTTATAAGTCGCGGGCTGAGCCCGAGAGGTCCAATTTACTACTATTCAAGGTCCAATTTCAATAAATTATTCTTAGGACCACTTCGCCCGAGCTCACCTGGCTTTCACAAATGTTAGCGATTTTTAACGCTCGTTCTGAAGGATTCGGTGAAAAGTGGTGTAAATTCTTTGAACTTTCTTCGGCTGTTTTGTGAGGCAGCTGTATATTTTTAACCGACGTCCAAAACGGAGGGGGTTATCAATTCGTCGCGATCTTTTATGTTTTTATTTTATGTATGATCGATCACCGATCATTCGAAGACGCCTGAACCGATTTGGAAAATTCTTTTTTTTTTAAAAGGGTTTGTTTGTTTTATTATAAAGCTTTATTGTACATAAGAAAGAACACTGTTACAAATCAGAAAAGTAAACATACAACGGCGGACTTATCCTGTATAGGGATCTCTTCCAGTCAACCGGCCAGTAATTGAGAGGAATGTTTACGTTTGGGGCAGAAGTGGTACAGTACAATATAAAATTGCAGAAAGATACTTACTGTACAAATAACATATAGATGTAAACTACATGAATACAACTAAGAATAAACTTATATATAAGTATACATAAATATACATACTAATATACCTAAAATATATACATATATACTGAAACTATAAACATTAAAGTAATTAGGTAGTAAAGTAGTAAGGGTGTACCTGGTTCCACATAAATTTTATCACAATAGGTGGTGTGGTCGGTTTTTAGTTTTGAAAAAATATCGTTAAAAAACTACCTAGATTATTATGTTCCGTTGGGATAACTTTTTGTTTCGTAACCTTCATGAAACACCAAACCAAAAATGCAGTTTAACGAACTGCATTTTGAAAGTCACCATATCACCATAGCCTATGGACGCCGGCAAAACCTAAATGATGGGGACATTTTTTGCAATTATTACCCGACTAGGGCGAAGCCAAAAGGAGGGTTATGTGGTTCGCCGCTATGTATGGGAAAAGTTTGGCGACCTTAGAAATTATTTTAAAACTTTTAAAATAATGGATTATATGACCGTTTTCCGACGGCAATTTTATATTATAAAATGGTGTCGGTCCGGTGCCACTGAACTAGGTACTTGATAAAAAAAAGTATACAGCTTCCCATACAATTCAGCGCTTGGCCAAATAGATTTTGTAAAAAAAAAACAATTTTAATAACTTTTTTACGGCCCGGCTCCATGTACAGACTTGTATGGAGCTCCATACGTAAAGCGCACTACACACCAAAGCCGCCGACCTGCCGACATATGTCGGCAACTTTTTGTCGGTGGGCTAGGTTGGCGGCTTCACTCATTGCAATTCTGAAAATTATGTCGGCGGCATGACGGCGGCTCGACATCAGGAACTTATTTGGCTGGCAGATAGCCCTGCGTCGAAAGAGCTTGTACTACAGCTCAAATGTCGCCGGGCAACTAAGCGCTTGTGTACGCAAGCCGCCGACGTGTCGGCGAGCAACACGCGCGGGCGCAGGTTGCCGGCATGCTTCTTTCGACATAGGCCGCCGGGTTGTGTCGGCGAGTCGACGACTTTGGTGTGTAGTGTGCTTAACTAGTACCGGACCGGCGGCGCCGTGCTGAATAGACCGTCTCGTGCACAGGACACAGGCCCTAACGGTTAAAGACAAGAACTAGTTTTAAGATATAGCGAGAGGCAAATTAAAAACTTTAAAAATAACTGAATACATAAATAAATAAATATATAGGGCTAAGGACAAATCACACAGATTTAGTTAGCCCCAAAGTAAGCTCAAGCTTGTGTTATGGGATACTAACCCAACGATACTATATTTTATGATAGGTAAATACATATATACTCGTAAATAAACGCTCTAGACCCAGCACAATTTGAAAAAGGCATTTTCCAACTTGCCCTGACCGGGGATCGACCCCGGAACCTCTGGGTGTCGGACTAGCATGGTGACCACTACGCCACGGAGGTCGTCAAAATTATTTAGAATTATTTAGAAGTATCTTTAAAATTGTAAAGTTTATTGTACCCGCTCTAAGGCAACACAGAGAGTGCCAAACTTTGTCAAGATAACAGAAGATACGGGATGTCTTGTCATTCTGATTTGTGGCCCAATAAATTATAATTTTGGACGTATGGTTGCGAAGTTTAACAGAGATAATATTTTATTTACTTGCCTCAGTATGTAGGTATGTATCTCGTATATAAAAATGAAATATGATAGTTACTGTCTAGCATTTGCTGCGAGTTATTTGATGTTTGCAACATTTTCACTGGCTTGTTAATGAACTCGCACGAAATTAAGACTCGCTTTGACTATATAAATAACTTTTGTTGCTGGACGATAACTTTAGTACGGCAGTTTTGTAGGATCTAAATGTAAAAATTTAAATGTATTTTTTTAGGATTTGGTATTCTTTTGGAACAATATTTCATTGATTTATTGTATACATTTTTCTGCTACACGCAACTGGGAAAACGCTGAGATGAGAGACGGACAAATGCAGTTTTTGACCAATTTCGAAGCTTGCTTCGGCCGCTTCGCTTGCTCAGTCAATTAGCAAAAGTAAATAAAATAGGTGCATTCCTTCATCACGTCATCTTTGAATATTTGTTCTACTAAAAGTAATGTAAGCACCTAACTCCAATCAAAGTTAATCACCAAACAGAACTAATCCGCACGAGTGAAGATAAATAAAACATTCCCGATGAGACTTCCACCGAAATCCACGAATTCTTAATGGTCCATCCCTTTCATTGGAATCGACTGTGAGATTCGAGGTTTATAAAATATTCAACGACTTAACAGAATCTAAAATGAGGTGAATTGTCACAAGGAGGTTTACAAGACGTTACCTGTTTGCGATAACGGTTTTCTTAATGAGTGGCTTTTTGTTCAGCTATGTATGTAAATGTATGCTTGTTTGTCTATTTACAACTTATTTGACTGACCGAGCCAAGCATCGCCTTTTCAGATTTGGCAATATTATTTTCGCGTGTCCAATTTTCGGATGTTCGGATATCCAGATTCCAGGCTGTTCTCGCCTACAGGTCGCCTTTCTCAACCGATTGTCGTGAAATTTTGTGAGCAGGTTCGATAATTACGAGGGCGACACTGTAAGTCTTTAGAACCAGCCACTTGTAAACAGTATAATAAAAAAATAAGTTTAAATTTTGAAAATGGAACTCTTTGCCAATATTATTGAGTATGTATTTTATTAATTTTTCATTTGTTTTACGATTTGGCGGCAAATTGAAAATTGTCTGTGTCACGTCAGCATGAATTGTACGCGAGAAAATTTACGTGCAATGATTTTTTATGACTTTCGTTGTCATTTAGGTCAACAAGAAAGTTATGATAGACTTCGATTGGCCTTTCACGATGAAACCCCATCTCGTGCTACTGTTTACAACTGGTTTAATTCAAACGTGGTCGCACTAATCACACCAATGATCTGCGTGAGGGACGGCCTTCTACGGCGACGACTGAAGATAATATCAGTGTTGTGCAGCGTATGATAGAGACTGACGAAAGAGTGACCTATCAGCAGATTCGAGCAAGTTTAGGCATCGGTATGAGCCATGTGCACAAAATCCTGCATGAACATTTTGCAGTCAGGAAGCTTTGTGCCCTGTGGATACCTCACGATTTGATCGAGGCCCAAAAAATCCGTCGTGTTGATTGGTGCCGTAAAATGGTTCAAAGATTTAACGGAGGTGACTCAAATGCTGTGTTTGACATACTTACGGGTGACGAAAGCTGGATTTACTGTTATGATCCCGAAACCAAAAAACAGTCTGCTCAGTGGGTATTTCCTTCCGAGGAGTTGCCAACTAAAGTGAAGCGAGGTCGAAGCGTGGGAAAAAAGATGGTGGCGTCGTTCTTCGGAAGGACCGACGAGGTCATTACGCGACAATTGTTTTAGAGGATCGAAAAACAGTTACTGCAAAGTGGTATACTAACAATTGTTTGCCACTTGTCTTGGAAAAAGTTCGGGAGAAACAACCTCGCAGTAGGATCCTCCTTCACCACGACAACGCCTCGTCGCACACCGCCGGGCAAACGATCGACTATTTGGCGACATCAAACGTGGAATTACTAGATCACCCGCCATATAGCCCCGACCTCGCACCTTGCGATTTTTATTTATTCCCGAAAATAAAATAAAAACCTCGAGGAAAACGTTTTATGGACGCCGAGGAAGCAGTGGCTGCGTTTCAAAACGCCGTCGAAGAGACCCCTAAAGACGAGTGGGCAAAGTGCTTTTCTGAGTGGTTCCATCGGATGCAGAGATGTATTGACGTGAAAAGACACTATTTTGAAAAGATGTAATAAAAGGAATAACTTGCTAGTGTGCTCAGTTTTTGATTTTCTAAGAACTTTCAGTTTGACCTTTATGTCGATTTAATGTTTCGAATTCTTCTAAATGGCGGATATATGGAGGATGGAAACTTAAAAAAATATTTAACCTCGCGCGAAGTTTCTGATTTAATATTCAATATACTTGTGAAGTCTACAACAGCTCACAGAGCCACTAGTGTTAAGTAGTTTTCTGCTGCTGCCTGGGAGAAAAGATAAAACTTAAATGCTCGATCTGCGCGGGAAGAGAATCAGGTAGTGTTTCTTTCCCGTGCACACCATACTTATATATTGCTTACTATAAGCATGTATAATGCTTACCATGCTTACTATACTTACTATACAAACAGTTACATGCTAACTATACAAACAGTTTCAACATTATCCTTTGCATTTTCAAAGTTGTGAGTAGAATGGGAAAGCCGTTCGTCACAGAATTTAACTTTTCGTGAAAGCTTTGACGTTTGTCGGACGTGAACAGTTTGTATGAGTTGCAAAAGTAATGAAGTTTTAATAACTGTCACTCTGGCTCATTTTACACACAAGTTTTGCATAAGCAAAACTTGTGTGTAAAACTGTTTAACTATATAGGTAATTGCAATAATGCAATTACTATGTGATTTGATGCGACCCTAGTAAGATACTGGATATTTTTTAATGAGGAGAGCGTGTCCATTCACACGGGCTTTGCGTCGCCGCATCGCAAAACATTTACGCATTACCGGCACGCAAAAATATACGTAAAAATACAAATATGTATATATGCTTATTTAAAGCACAGCAGTCGCTGAAAAGGAATGAAAATACGTAAACATAAAATATAAATATACTTATACAATATGTAACAAAAACTCAATCCGATCCTTGTAGAAGCAACTCAGACCGTCAATATGAACAACTTTTCCTATGGGACCAATGCTTGAAACTCGGAGAAAACATCGACGCTTTCATACAAATTGCCGGACCGGCCGAAAAATGTTGTATGAAAATATGATTTTTTTTCGTGTTTCAAGTATTGATCCCATAGGAAAAGTTGTTTATACTGACGGTCTGAGTTGCTCCTACAAGAATCGGACAGGGTTTTTATTACATATTGTATAGAAGTCGCTAAAAGGAATTAACACCTTGTTTATTGCAAGAAAAATATTAATTTACTAGCAGTACAAACTAATCAATTTGAACATATTTTTAACCACTACTCACCCTCTTGTACTGATTAAATTCAACCTTTTTGTTCGAGGTTGTTAGCGCTGCTTGTATTTCTATTTCTCTCTTGCTAATTTCTACGCGAGTGCTGCTAACAATATTACTTTTTACGTAAATATAGCAAGACTGAATTCGTTTTTATTAGAGTTCCATACCTAATAAATAAATATTTAAATTTATAAAAAAAAATTAAGGATAAATTACACTGATTGAGCTAGCTCCAAAGTAAGTTCAAGACTTGTGTTATGGGATACTAACTCAACGATACTATTATATAACAAATACATACATAGATAAACACGCAAGACGCAGGACAATATGAAAATTTTCGAACTTGCCCTGACCGGGGATCGAACCCGGTACCTCTGGGTGGTGGACTAGCATGGTGACCACTACGCCTCGGAGGTCGTCAAACAATAATACTTTTTACATAAATATAGCAAGATTGAATTCGTTTTTATTAGGGTTCCGTACCTAAAGGGTGCCAACGGGATCTTATTACTGAGACTCCAGTGTTTGTCCGTATGTCTATCCGTCCGTCTGTCAAAGGGTCTCTATCAAGTGAAATTTTAAGTGTAGGTACTTTCAGTAGCTCAGGTACCTTCGTCTAGATATTGCTAGACTCTTGACATTTTTATCTGATTACGGTATTTACAATGGCATTAACTATATACCTTCTTGAAATTTTTACAGGTTTTATATATAACTGTGGCCACCATAACAACAAATAAAAAAAACTTTATATGGAGGTACAGAACCCCCTTACGTACAAGTTGGGCTCGCACTTGACTGGTTTTTAATATAAGACATGATTATAGGTATACAAAGAGAACAGGAGTTTAGGGATAATTTAATAAAATGGTAAACATTTTATTACACCCTTTACATAAAAAATTATAAACGTTTGCTAAACCTATTTTAGTTAAAATATGTTTTGTCTCGTTCTTTCAACGTCAAATATTCAAAAGAGGGAAAGGGACAAAACATGTTTTAACTAAAAAGGGTTTAGCAAACGCTTATTATTTTTTATGAATTTGAGGGTTAGTTTATATTTTGCCGTGCGAAAAGAAATTGAGAATTTCGTAACACGTTTTCCTTCGTTGGCTTAAAAATATTAAGGAAATCGATTTTTCAGATTATTTAATTTAAATAGTTTTAATTGCAGACAGCAAATTGTTGCTTATAAATAAAGATAACAATATATTGTCTATTTTGTTTAGTATCTACAGTATCTTTGGTTGGAAACTATAGTTAATTTACCGATTCCATAGTTATCGCTAATGATGCGCACTCGTTTTTAGGGTTCTGTAGCCAAATGGCAAAAAACGGAACCCTTATGGATTCATCATGTCTGTCTGTCCGTCCGTATATCACAGCCACTTTTTTCCGAAACTATAAGAACTATAGTGCTGAAACTTGGTAAGAAGATGTATTCTGTGAACCGCATTAAGATTTTCACACAAAATAGAAGAAAAGACATTCAATTTTGGGGGTTCCCCATACTTAGAACTAAAACACAAAAAATTATTAGTTTGTCAAACCCATACGGCTGGGTTATATCTATGGATAGGGCTTCAAAAATGATATTGAGGTTTCTAATATATTTTTTCTAAACTGAATAGTTTGCGCGAGAGACACTTCCAAAGTGGTTATTAAAATGTGTCCCCCCCCCCAGTAACTTCTAAAATAAGAGAATAAAAACTAAAAAAAAAATATATATGATGTACATTACCATGCAAACTTCCACTGAAAATTGGTTTGAAAATTGAAATTGGTTAGTAGTTTTTTTAAATATGTTTATTCAAACATCGATCAAAGTTACAACGAACTACAAGAACTTTTATATTATGTTACTTGCTGCTAGTGAACCCTTCCTAGGCGAGTCCAACTCGCACTTGGCCGCTTTTGATCTATTTACCTTAGTAACATAATGTACCCGTATAAGGAACTTAAGGTCCAATTTATAAGATAATTTTAAGTATTAACATAATGACTTTATGTTGCCAAATTAAAACAAAATAAAACCTTTTTTATGGACAATTTTTACTGGAAATTTATAAACCAAAAATTTTCTTACTGCGTAAAAATCTATGGGGAAACCCATGAATATTCTTAAAGCAGTGATAAAAACATGTTGCTTTTTTTTTGTTGTGTTATAGAGCGGCAAACGAACAAGCGTGTCACCTGATGATAAGTGATCACCGCTTCCCATGGACAACTGCAACACCAGGGGTGTAACAGAAGCGTTGCCGGCGTTTCAGGAAGATATAGACTTGTTTTTTGAAGGTTTCAATGTTGTATCGGTCCGAGAACAGTGCTGCAGGAAGTTGATTCCACAGTACAAAATGTTATTATTATTATTTACCATTGAAATGCACTAACGGACAGTTCTCCACAGCTGCCGAACTATTGCCAGGGAGGGATTTACTTGGTTTGGGCTTTATGGATGGGATGTTAGTGGACCGGATAACTGGGTTATGGAGTGAGATATGGACATCTACCTAAAACCTCTCACAACAATTTTCGCTTGGTAGATGGTGACTCGCTGCTCGTTGGCTACAATGCCTATGGTCACCCTAACTAGCCACGAAACTGCGGCCAGGGCGCAACACAATGTGAGCAGCTGAGGGTGTTGAGAGGTGCGGTCCGGTTTCACAATCACGGGGCTTACCCCCGAGAGCGGGTTTCCCCGTTATTACGCCATTACGTGCAATACACTTCCAGCCTGGAGACAGAGTTAAAACAAGACAGAGGCGGAGGGTGTGTAACTGTGTGTATGTGTGTGTATAAGCGCATGTGTGTATGGTCCCCCTGGAGGTAGGGTACGTGGTGTCACCATTCACCATCAGCTCGCCACAAGCTGCCCTGCGTTGACTGACTGCACTGGGAATCCAGTGGGCGATGGGGTCGTCGTACGTGATAATGGTTGATTGCCAACTATCCAAGTGGTGTGGATGAAATTTTAATTTTAGGCGGATGGTGTGGTGGTCAAATTTTCCAGCAGGTATTAATAAAGTAGAACAATTATTCATAGCATTCCCCATAATAAATGCGA
Organism: Acrobasis suavella; assembly: GCA_943193695.1. Classification (NCBI taxonomy): domain Eukaryota; kingdom Metazoa; phylum Arthropoda; class Insecta; order Lepidoptera; family Pyralidae; genus Acrobasis; species Acrobasis suavella. The sequence goes on from OW971948.1 coordinate 12,253,058, forward strand.
TAAAAAATGCACGATTTTGAATACGGTCAAAAGGAAGAAGTTGGTATTTAGATGCCTCTGCCCTAAGAGCGGCCTAAGCGGCCTAACTTTAGCTGTTGCTTTAATATGTCAGCTTCCTTACTGATCTAAGAGCAAACAAAATCTGTACCAGGCTTCACCTCTCACGTAGATCCCAGTTTTCCAAGAGAGTGGGCTAATACTTTTATTCAGTTTTTCGACCTTTTTTCCATTTCACAAAGTATATGTTATTCAACAGTCCACCTAACGAAAAGCTACCCCACGTAGGTAAAAATATCCCCTAGGCATTCTGAAAACATTACTTACTCTGATTTGGTACTTGGAGATGCCAAATGGGATAATTTGACAAATGTAGTCTAAGCAGTAAGTTGGCTCTAAATTATTGGTTTTTAACAGCATTACTGCTGCTCGGATTATTATTCAAATAAAAACATGCGATGAAAAATTTCGCCACGAGTGCGATTCGAACCCGCGTCCCTCACGTCAACGCCGTGAGTGCACTACCAATTGTGCTACCTTGACTTCGAATCACCCTGACAAATTTTTACACATGTCTCAATTTGGGTAAGCTCTGTTACAGTTTGATACCTGTGAGTACGAGGTCATTAAGTATGCAATACCTTTTAATACCTTTTGTCACCTGTTACCAAACTGCTTAATTCTTTGTACAAAGGCAAATCTGACAGCGGCCCCCAAAGCGGTCAGGCGGCAAGTTCAGGTCTAAAGAATCTAATCATAGTTATTTTTCACTCGATAGGAAGAAGAAAGTGGGACTGTAATAAAATAAAGTGGGATTGGTCATATTTCCCGAATGTACCCGGGCAGGTGGGCCAAATAAGTAATTGCTAAAAAAATATTAGGTTGGGGAAAAAGTCTTTTCGCATATAGTATGTATGAACTTGTAATAAAACCACTTTGGCTATACTATTTGTACTTGGCTGGTTTTGGTATCATTTAAAAGTTTAAATTTTAAAGAAGATAATTCCAAATTCAAATTAGGAAAATGCGTGATTTTCATTTGTTTTTCTTACCGTCAAGATGAGTGAATCTACTGAAGAAATTAGATACATTTTACAATTTTACTACCAAAAAGGTAAAAATGCAACGCAAGCCGCGAAAAAATTGCGATGTTTATGGACCTAGTGCACTGTTTGTGAGAGTAGCACAAATTTGGTTTAAGCGTTTTCAATCCGGAAATTTTGATGTCAAAGATGCACGTCGCTTTGGTCGCCCTGTTACGGATAAAATGGATGCTATTTTTGAAAAAGTGGAGCATAATCGGCATATCAGTAGTTATGACGTAGCTAAAGAACTGGGAATTGACTACAAAACAGTATGGGCGCATTTGTGAGAATCACAAATGAGTACACGGTTCATTAGGTTATTACGACGTAATGAAACCAAACCATTTTTGAAGAAATTGATAACTGGTGATGAAAAGTGGACGACAAGAACGTGCGAAAAAGGTCATGGTCAAAGGCCGGTCAGGCTTCACAGACTGTGGCGAAACCCGGGTTAACTCGCAACAAGGTGATGCTGTGTGTGTGGTGGGATTGGAAGGGCATTATTCATTATGAGCTGTTACCACCAGGCAGGACCATCGATTCAGAACTCTACTGTGAACAACTGATAAGATTAAAGCAAGAAGTTGAGAGAAAGCGGCCGGAATTAATCAACAGAAGGGATGTGGTTTTTCATCATGATAACGCTAGACCTCACACATTTTTAACCACTCAGCAAAAGTTAAGAGAGTTTGGCTGGGAGGTGTTAATGCATCCGCCGTATAGTCCTGACCTGGCACCTTCAGATTTCCACCTGTTTCGGTCTCTTCAGAATTCTTTAGGCAGTGTCAGGTTAACATCACGAGAGGACTGCCTAAACTACTAGACGCAGTTTTTTGATCAGAAGCCCCAAGATTTCTATAGCAATGGGATCATGTCCCTACCTATAAGATGGCAAAAAGTTATCGAACAAAATGGTACCTACATACTTTAGTTAAATGTAAATAAACTATATTAAAAAATGTTTTGAATTTTCATATAAAATGCGAAAAGCCTTTTTCCCCAACCTATTATATTTTTCAAAAGCTTTTATCTAAAAAAATGAACTTAAAAGTTGCGTCGTTTCGTTACAGGGTTTCGGCACCATCAGCAGATCAGATCCATGTCATCATAAGTAATATTGCATTGTTACGCAATAAATCAATGCGTTTCATCTCAGCTACATCAGAAACTGGGAAGTGGGTCTAATTTAACTTGCAAGATTTGAATACAGACAGACTGACAACGGGACAGGGGAAACTAAATATAAGCTTGTAAAACTAGATGCACGGGTCCTTGCAGGCTGAAAGAAAATATAGATCGCTACATGACGGCAGATGTGATCAGATGCTCGCTCGCAGGGTATGATAAAAACTGGCAAACTACCGCAATATATAGAGACTTATGAAAGTATAAGGAATTTGCAAAAGAAAGAGAATCCACGGCCTAATCAAACAAGACCTGATCTCGCGTCACCTTGAGAATGGGTGCTTTTAGGAGGGACTGATCAGCTCGGCTTCATTTTTTGACTACTTCTACGTAATTTATGTTTGTTAACTCGTCCGCAAGCATTACATGGTATAATATGACAACATTGTATTATATTTTAAGTATTGATTAATTAAAAAACAATAATAATAATATGACAAAACCCTTCTGGCGAGTAGGCGACCAATACTGTGAAAATGAGTTTATTTCGGCGTTTCTTATCAGCAGTGATCATAACGAAGCGCTGAAATCAGTAGCTTTCCTTTAAAAATAAGTTAAATTCTAATTTACACTACACGTAATGTAAATTATCTAAATAATAAAAATAATGTAAATCTATTGACGTGTAAATAAAGTAATGTAAATCTATTGACGTGTAAAAGTGCCTATAAAATTTAATTACTGAATAAACATTAGAATTTTGAATTTTAACCCAATTTATGCTAGTTTCATAAGAGATAGCTCGAAAAATTAAATTTAAGTGCTCTCATCAAACCAAAGCTCTGTGCTTAATCGTCTCTTTTATTTTTCAGTGGAGGGTGTAAAACTAATAAAGTATGCAGCATTTGACGCCGGTTTACGGGCTTTGCTTTATGACACTTCTGTGATATATAGAGGGATATTATTCATGTTCAGAAAAAAATACAATTACACAGAAGAAGTAGATCGATCGAATTTGGCATTCACTCTGGATATAGTTATATGAGTACTTTTAAATATTCTAGTTAATGAGCCTAAAACATTTTTTTTGGTCTACATTCATATTCTCTGAATTGGCTGTAGACTAGTGCCTGCTATGGACAAATCAAGATTAAGGGCTGACTGCCAATCTTTAGGAATGAAGCGGCACCTTATGAAGTAGGAGAAAATATATTTTTGGTCTTTTTAACCCCAGACAAAAAAGAGGGGTGTTATAAGTTCGATGCTTATGTCTGTCTGTCTATGGCAACGTAACTCTCGAACGGATGGACCGATTTCAATGCGATTTTTTGATGTGAAAGCAAGTTCCCTTGTGTTCTTGGCTTTGTTTGATTTTTCTTGGCTTTGTTTGACTTTATTCAGGGTAACTCTTGAAAGTCGGGAATTTTCTTAGCAAATGATAGATGGCGCTACGAATATCAATTAGAATATGTAGTTCCGCTACTCATCACAAGATGGCGTTCTTGAAATGATTTAACCTGGCAAATAAACTTGTTCAATATCAGTGAAGTGCCAGGCACATTAAATTGACAGTATTATAACAAAGATCACAGAAGTCATAAATATATTTTGATATGCCAGAATTGGATGAAATAATAACATGATTGTATTCTCTTTACGATTTTTTGTTGAATTTTTTAACTGAACGAGGCGCAATTCCTTTTGGTTCGCTGCCAGAATGCAGAAAAAAAACTTTTATAGGAAAAGTTGGACGGTTGAACTCGCGGTTATTTAATTAACTTTATTTGCTAACATGAAGCATCTCTCCATCCACCGGTTGTCTGGAAGAGATCGCTCTAAGCGATAATACCGCCCATTGTACCAACGTATAAATTGTACTCATTTTATGGTTGTTGAGTTGAGTAACATTAAAAAAAAAATGGAGCCGTCACGGGACGCCTGGTAGATGTGAAACATCGACGTTATTTCGTAAAAGTAGTATGCAGAAAAGAACAGATTGTGGTAGGAACTAAAAATGTCAATGAGTACTGTAATAAACAGAGTATACATTATAGGTATCCGAGCTCAGTGGAGCGAAAGAGATGGCTTAACGCCGGATCGAGTGAGAGAGAAACGCACAGTCGATTGCGCGTGGCGACGCGTCGCCACGCCAGAAATCGGTCTCACGTGCGCCTATAGATGTTTCACATCAAAAGTTAATGTGTTGTCTATGGCATGACGTTGCTGCCTCTATATAAAGAAGCGGCCCTATGTCGCTCTCTCTCTCTCTTCTCGCTGTCATCTCGTGATCGTTCGCACGTCTCTACTAGCACGTAAGAATATTTGTAATTTGTATAGTGCTCTGGATCCAGAAATACAGTGTTGCAGTGGCTATACCATATTTTAATCAGCTCCCAGTAGGCACCTTCTAGGAATCACCACTAGGAATAACCACATGGACAAAGCGCAAGCGGCGTCCAATGGTACCGTAGTAAACAAGGAAACCTTATAGTTCCTTCCCTAGTTTTAAAATAACTTTGACATTACAAGAAATTATATATGAAGTTAGTGCTGGTTCAGAGACTTAGTAAGTACTTAACTTAAACTTGGTTTCTCATGCGGCACCCCCTCATTATTATGCCGGGTCATATTCCAAGCTGACCTATCACATCAATATGCGTGGCGAGTAATATTTAGGGGATTTTGACATTGATATGGGCGTATATTGATTAATTTAAATGAGGTTTTTTGAGAGATTGGTAAAAACACACACACGCATAATTTACGTAATAAATTTAAATACTTATTAGCGAGAATAGAAAGATATCGATTAATTTGACAATGAATAAAATTTTCATACAAAACATACTACTTATATGCCATTATCACCCTGGCTCGAACGCCGTCACACGAAAATTGGATTTTTCAAATTTTAAACTGTGTTAATTTGTAAGGTATCTTATCTAAGAACAATGGTATCGTAATGCTGATAATAATGTAATGCATTATCACTGATCATTCGTGTAGTAGGTACAAAAACAACGCTTTTAAAGTCACACAAAAGAAATCGTTACTGGTCACATTTACAATACGCTATTTCCATCTTGTACCTTCTTGTAAATCTATGCTTATTTTATACGGTTTTATACCATATGTAAAATCACTGAATCACGCTATTATACAGAGAGGGGCGCGTCGCAGGAAATTATTTATATATTTATAAAATTCTATTGATCCACAATTAAAATTGTTTATATACCTTAGATTACAGTTTTTTCATTTCAAAGCAAGCTTCCAATGGTTATAGGCCTCCTAATAAAAAAGTATTTTAATAAATAATTTTAATGCCTGTCTAACGCCTGACGGTCAGCGAAATGTTGAATCTAAATATATATAACTCAAATGTGACTGACTGACTGACATAGTGATCTATCAACGCACAGCCCAAACCACTGGACGGATCGGGCTGAAATTTGGCATGCAGGTAGATGTTATGACGTAGGCATCCGCTAAGAAAGGATTTTGATCAATTCTACCCCCAAGGTGATAAAATAGGGGATGAAAGTTTGTATGAAACTTTGTATGAAACTTTGTCAATTTTAAACCGATCGGGCTGAGACTTTGCATGCATAAAGCTACTATGACGTAGGCATCCCCTAATAAAGGATTTTGATAAATTCCACCCCTTCGCGAGCGAAGCCGCGGGCAAAAGCTAGTTATCATTATATTTCAGATGAGACATTTTTTTTACATAAGGGCGCCACTTTTGCGCTCTATACGCTTTAAATTTTAAGGAACTTGCAACTATTCTGCGGCTTCCCAAATTGCAGGCGTTAATATAGTACGACAAAAGTATATTATTTGAGAACTTACACTAGACTTTTCCATACAAACGTACTTTAGCCTTTATTTTGAAATTGCATTTTTAACTGGTTTTCTACGATCAAATTATAAACTTGAAACCTTGTAGAAATGACTTTTTATCCAACAGTCTAATTTTGGAGCATGTTTTGTCTAAAACAGTAAACTTCTATCCATTAAACAATTAACAAAAATCAGAAAAATCGGCTTTTGATAAAAGTCAGCGTTCGGCCAAACGGACTTTGTATGGGAGGACGAAATTTTTTTTTTCTATTTATAAAAACTTTTTTTCTAGAAAGTAGTTCATTATCATGGACTGAACGAGCTCCAAAAATGTGGGTCACCTGTGTACATATAATGGATCTATATTTTCTTTCAATGAATATCACACTACCGAACTACACGTACTGGCAAACGAAGCATAGGACACCCACCCACAAGGTGGTCAGACGACCTAACCAAGGTCGCTAGAAAGCGCTGGATGTAGGCCGCTCTTGATCGGTCGTTTTGGATATCCTTGTGAGAGGCCTATGTCCAGCAGTGGATGTTATGCGGCTGAAATGATGATGATGATATCTATGATGATACACTAATATTATAAAGGCGAAAGTTTGTGAGTGTGTGTGTGTGTGTATGTATTTTTTTGATAATTATTCATTATCATGTGTATTTTTGTAATTTTATATATACATATTTCTTCTGTATGTGTGAGACTACAGCAACAAATAAACATCTTATCTATCTATCTATCTATGTTTGTCACTTGCTGGACCAATTTTGATATAATTTGGTATGCAGGAAGCTGACACCTTGGCTTAACACATAGGCTTCTTGTTCCGCGGGTAACACCGCGGGTGCAGCTAGTATGTAATAAAATACATTGATTGTTAGATATTATACATATAGAATGTAGTACAACCATCCTTTTCTGGTCGCCATATGAACGGAGGATCGTTCCACCTGACCAGGTAGGGTCCTCATTAGCATCGCTCTACCCGTTCAAAGGGCCTAAGGGCACCCCAATTTGTGCTACAAATACACACTCATTTCATTCGAAATGACGTTTGTTACAATTAATGAGAGGATAAGTAAATTTGATGCGGCTTCTTTATGAATAGGATATGAATATCGCAAAACATTTCCGTAAAATATGTTTTTTAGGGTTCCGTAACCAAAGGGTAAAAATGGGATCCTATTACTAAGTCTCCGCTGTCCGTCCGTCTGTCTATCTCATGAACAGAAGCCGGGATTAGGTAGTTATTTATGTACTTGCATCGAAATGTTGATATTAATATGGATCTTACCGGATATTCTAATGGACAATCCCGTGTTGCCAACAATATTACAAGTAAATAATAATGAAAACCTTAGAGACAGATAAGACAAATAAAACAAAGTTAATTAACATAAAAAATTTATGAGTATATAATCATCATACATTAGTGCTTTTATTTGTTTTTACATATTAGCAACGTCGCGCGTGCAGTGGTTAAAATTGTGTAAAAGTAAATAACTTTTTTATTTAATAAATCACGTGATTTTTCTTATCTTTAAAATTTATCCTGGGATTTGAGGTATATCCACTTTATTCTTTTGCTGTATGAAATCAGTGTAAGTACATAAATAACTCTACCTAATTCCGACCTCGGCTCATGAACTGTGATAGCTAGACAGTTGAAATTTTCACAGATGATATATACTTGTTGCCGATAAAACAAAAAAAAAACTAAAACCAGAATAAAATAAATATTTAAGGGTACTCTCATACTACAAACATGATGTTTTTACGTTTTTTGCTCGTTATTAACAACGGCAATAGGTAGCCTCTTGAAATATTTACAGAATATTTAGTTGTATATTCACTTTAGTAAATAGTTAAATTAAAATAAAATAAATATTTTAGGGTGAGGTTGCATACAACAAACGTGATTTTTTATAGATAATGGTACGGGACCCTTCGTGCGTGAGTCCGACTCACACTTGGTTGGTTATTTTAAATTGCATCTATAGAAACACCATCATATCTGAATGGGTATACGAATGTGTCTAACTGTATTGGTGAGTGGATATTTGTTCTTTTTAAGGCAAAAATGCTGAATGGATAGAAATGAAAGGCATGTTAAATAACTAGGTTTCTATTTGAATTAACTCACAGGATACTTTTTATCCTGGAAAATAGAAAGATAGATAGATAAATTGTTTATTTGTCACACGACCCACACAAAAATTAAACTATAGTTACACTTTACAACTTTAAAATACAGACACAACGATAAATTAATTGCATGTGTGCGTGCTGCCATAAGACAAATAGGTCAAAGCTCAGTGATAATATTGTCTCGAAAGCAAATGCACTGATTTTCAGCAATAGGTTCAAGGTTCGCTTGTCAAATACCCTTTGTCACCCCGTTCAAAAGAAAGACCTCGTATAACCATTGTGACTTTATGTTATACTGTGCAATACACGATGTTTTAGAAAGGCATAATAAATGTTTAAGCTCAGGTTGAAAGAAATTTCGAGATACGAAAAAAACTAATTCAAATTCAAATGTTTATTTAGTAATTAGACCTTTACAGGCACTTTTACTCATCAATAGGTATAATTTACGTTACGTGTAAATTATATTAAAATTTAATTTATTTTTAAACAAAAGCTACCAATACCAGCGCTTCGTTACGACCACTGCTGAGAATAAACGCCGAAAGAAAGTCATTTTTTTTACAGTACAAATTGAACATTTAGCTGATCGAGTTTCTATGATAATGATCAAAGGGCAAGCTATGCAACATCATGGACTGAATAGGCAAAGATTTCGCCCGTATAGAACACTCTGTATATTTCTGACAATAGTGTACACCTGGTCTCACACACACGCCCTCTCGCCACAAATTGATCTTCCATCTTTATTACCGCGAGGCATTTATTTACCGCGAAATTCGATTTGGATCCTTAGTCGAGAAAGTAAGAAATCACTATTGGTTACGGGTGGAGAAAAGAATAAACGGAAAAAAGAACAACGGGTACAAATAAAGTAAATAATAATATAATAATAAACATTTATTTCGGTCATTGTACAATCATTCTATTGTTAGTAACAAGAAACTTAAAGCCTAGTGTTAGTAGTGCAATCGGCATTTCCATAAAAAAAGATTCCAGCCGTGTCGTATTTATTTTTTGATTGTATAATAAACCCGTGGTTTTATTAATTACGGGCATGTCCTCCCCACGTAGTATAATAAAATAAATTTACTTAATATCATGATTTTTTAACATAGGTACAAATTTTTATGTGGATGTTTTCTTTCAAATAAAACATTGATTTTATTGTCATGTAATATTTTGACTGACGACTTTTGGCGCTCACTTAAACTCACGCTTACTCGTCGTAGACTGTATCTGTCTCAACAAACGTCATACACCAAACGTGGCCTTTACGGCTTTATTTTACCCGTTAGGAACAAACAAAGCCTAAGATTTGGGACGTGATAGTCATCATCATGATCCTGACGTATTCCCGGTTTCATCCTCAGCAGTAACGCTTCAGAGCTCGGGGTCCGCTACCTAACTTAGTGGTGGAGGACGAGGTTACTAGTTTTTACACAGCAGGAGTGACTGCCGTCTGACCTCCGCAACCCTAAGGGTAGTGTAGAACTAATCTCTGAAAACCTAGAACGTGATAATGTATATATGCAAAAAAATCTTTCTGAATATACATTTTCATGTTATTATTATTTTGAATTTGAGTCGACCAGGGATCGAACCCGGGACCTCTGGGTGACGGACTAGCATGGTGACCACTACGCCACAGAGGTCGTCCTATCTTTGATTGTACGAGTAACGAAATGTTTAGTAGGTAAGTGGAAACCAAGAAATTTAAATTTGAACATGAGCCACTACGATTTATTAGGGATCCGTTCCTGTCATCCCGCTCCGGAAAAACAAAGATATTGATGGCTGTGGATGTTCTGCTGTTATTTATGATCGTCATTTTTTGTCTAAAACCGCGTTCGCTTTTTCGCGCCATCACTCCGCCTCAGATTTCAACAGGGCTGTCAACAATCCATCTATAAAATAGAGATTTTTAACATTATCAAGAGAATATTATATTTAAGTATTTATTTTGCGATGCGGTGCAAGTTGATCTGCGGGAGATGGAAGTTTTCGGCTGGCAAGATATCGCTCAGAACAGAAAATTGTGGAGGTCTTTCGTCTCGGAGGCCAAGATCCGCTTCGGGTCGCTGATAAAGCGGAGTAAGTAAGTATTTATTTCCATGTACCTATCTCTTTTTTCGGCAAAATGTTTCATCTCAATATACGACACGAATTCTGTTTTTTTTTATACTTCATCCATAAATTACCTTCTTGTATTTCATTTTTAGAGTTCCGTGCCCAAAGGGTGCCAACGAGAGCCTATTACTAGGACTCCGCTGTCTGTCCGCCTGTCATCCCAATGTTAAAAAAAATGTCGAAAGTATTTAGGCGATCATAGGATTACGAGTATGACCCCAAGGCTGGAATTCTTCTTGCAAAGAATTATGAATCAATTAAGTCTTCTCGAATTATTTCCATGGCATCAACTCGGCGCCGAAGATTAATCGCACTGGGCTCGGTTAGCAGCTCTAATTACATGATGAGTGATGACGTGTTGAAACAGGGCTGCTAACAAGCTACACTAAAGTCCCTCATCCACCAAGAGGCGTCTGCAGCCATTCAAAAGTAGACAGATTCTTAACTGTGGGAACAAGGTAAATTATGCAATGGTTGAAATGGTGTAAACCCTTGTAAACCGGTCGCGTGCGACCGCTACGTGCCTGAAAGGAACACCGAAGCCATCGGCATTTATGTCATGACTTTACTGATGTTAGAAGTGAGTGTGTTGTGTTTTAATAACCAACGACATTTCGTCATTGACACATCAAACGATAGCTATATAGACATAGTATATAAATAAATATATAGAGACAAATAACACTGATTGAGCTAGCCCCAAAGTAAGTTCGAGACTTGTGTTATGGGATACTAACTCAACGATTCTATATTTTGTAACTAATACATATATAGATAAACCTCCAAGACCCGGACAATTTGAAAAAGGCCATTTTCCTACTTGCCCTGACCGGGTATCGAACCCGGGACCTCTGGATGGCGGACTAGCATGGTGACCACTACGTCACGGAGATCTAGTATCGGCATCCTATTGTTTATTAAAACCCTCGCCCAGTACCAATAGAGCTATAGGGTAAGTTTGAGCAAAACAGAATTGGAAGCTTTGGCTTCCACCTCCATTGTGAGAACCTCCACAGAATTGTAAATCAATATTATCCCGCTATTTCAATGGCATTGAGAGATTAATGGCACTGGGCTCGGTTAGCTGCTCTCATTACATTGATGAGTGAGGACGTATCGAAACATGAATAAGCCAACTGTTAGGGCCAATTGACACTGAAACGGCAGCGTTCTTTCAGTGTAATAATTTGTTCACCTTTATTTCTATTGCACATTTTGAAATGCATAGTTTTATAAGCTTGGGAAAACAAAAGCCTCGCTGTTACCAGTGGCGCCGCGCATTGACAAGTGGCCAGAAGTGCCATTTCTGAAATGCGGAGTCACCTAAACGAATGGTCAGGATTTCCCATAAAAAAACCGTTCGCTTAGCGACGCCGCGTTTGAAAAATGGGACTGAGGTCTCTCAACTATTCTATGCATTTCATAGATAGAAGGTAACTTTGGTTTGACAGTAAAGTATAGTCCTCAAGCATAAGCTCAATATATTCAGTGTAAAAAAAGACATGTTTTATAAGAAAGAAGTGAACCATTTTGATTATTAAAAAAATACGATACCCATTATATTTATTTATTTTATTATATCATTTACTAGTTAGTTTCTCTCACTAATAATTCAAACTCTTGTTGAGTTTAAATTATTAGTGAGAAAAGCTGGAAAGTCAAGCTGGTATAGGTAGCGATATCAAATGTAAAGTCACCTTTACTTTATATGTCTTCTCGTGGTCTTCACAGATGGAAAAGTGCTTGGTAAGGAAATTATGCGCAAGGGTCGTTTCGCGACTCAGGCCCAGTTTCAAAAACCAGTATTAACGGTGCGGGTCATGCCGTGCCTCAAGTCGATGTCTCACCTACACTATCTGTGTGCACTTACACAAATGCAAACCTTAGCTTATGTCTCGAGAGCTGTTCGCTGCCGTTGCCATTTCAGTGACCCACCACGCGTATAAATAAATACAAACGCCCGAAAATACGTTGGCTGACATACTATGACTACAGAATTTTTAAAAATACAAATGAATTTCACCACGGTTTTATATTTCTTGGGTTTCGTTCCCAAAGGGTAAAAACGGGACCCTATTACTGAAACTCTGCTGTCCGTTTATCTGTCTGTCTGTCCGTTTTCTATCCGTCTGTCTATCTGACTGTCACCAGGCTGTATCTCATGAACCGTGATAGCTAGACAGTTGAAATTTTCACAGATGAAGTAATAAATAAATATTTAAGGGGGATCCACACCCATACATAAAACGTGATTTTTATAAAGATATGAAAGATTTAATGGTATGGAACCCTTTGTGCGCGAGTCCGACTCGCACTTGGCCAGTTTTATTTTCCTCGACCTCCGTGGCGTAGTGGTCACCATGCTAGTCCGCCAGAGGTTCCGGGTTCAATCCCCGGTCAGGGCAAGTTGTAAAATGGCCTTTTTCAAAATGTCCTGGGTCTTGGATGTTTATCTATATATGTATTTGTTATAAAATATAGCATCGTTCAGTTAGTATCCTATAACACAAGTCTTGAACTTACTTTGGGGCTAGCTCAATCAGTGTAATTTGTCCCTGTATATTTATTTATTTATTATTACTATAATTTTACTTACAAACTAGACATTATTATGACTAACGATCTGAACGAAATAGATTTAAAGTTAGCAAAATAATCCCACATACGGCAGAGACTGTCGGGAAGAACTTGTAATTGCTTTTGCAGCAAATATTAAGTAAGAAACGCTAGCTATCTCACAAGATCGTGGATAGGGGACGATGTTTATAAATAGGCAAATGCCTATTTATAAACATCTGAGTAAATACTCAGACCGAGAATTTTCATACTATAAATGTTTAGTTATAAAGAGTCGTGTTTATAGATACTATAACTACTGTTTATTAAGATAAACAAACACAAACAAGTGTTTATGAATAAATGATTTAAAACATTCATTGCTTTCTCACGGCTAAGCGTGGATTAAACTCAGGAGATTCGCACTCTGAAATAAATTCGACTAATAGACCAAGTTGTGCAATGGCAACGAGAAGTTATTCTAACGACTATTATTTAATCAAATTTAAATGCGATTGACCGCTTTTAATAGTATGATAAGCATTAAAATTATAAAAGGTCTTTTTTTTTCTTAAAAGCATTGACAGTTATTTAGTCATCAAGACAATGAAAATAATTGCAATCTTGCCACTATTACATACCGTGGCAGACACGCAAGTAATTTAGATTGTTGTTGAATGGCGCTTCTCATACCGAGATTTTTTTTTACTGCGTAAATTGAGAGCACTAGCCGAGTGCGACAGATTAACAATCACCCTCACAACAAATAGCGATCGATTTGTCAATGAGACAAATTGTCATACAAAACGCATAAGTTATTATCAATCAAACAGCCAAAGAATTAAATTTGAGTTTGTTTAAGAAGAAAATTAAGTTTTTTTCTATAAATAAATGTTATTATAGTGGTTAGGATTTCTTATCTGTTAAATTGTAAATTGACTTTGTTTCATAGTAAATTGTAAAAGGTTTATAGATTAAGTACATTTTTATAGTATTATGATAGACAAAATTTGCACACCGGTGATGGTTAACATGATTGGACGAAACTGAATGTAACAAATTGTGACACATGCTTAGCAAATAAATTATCTTGATCTTTAATCTGGTTCGAACATCGTCACACAAAAATTGGATTTTTCTAATTGTAAACTGTGCTAATTTCTTAAGTTATCGTACCTTGTAAAGATGGTATCATACTGCTTACCGGTATTTCGTGCAGTAGGTCCAAAATACAGCATTGTTCCTCCTAAATCTATACTTATATTATAATAATAACATATGAATATATATATTCATTTAATTGTAATGCTGTAGCCGCAATATAGTGCTATAGCGCCACCGACTTAATTTTCTATTTTAACTTGTATTTTATAATTTTACGTGGCTCACACCACGGCATATGCTGAGCAGGGACCATTTTGGTACAAATATTAATGTGTTATGTGCATTTGTATTGTATTAAGCTGTTTGTGCCAAATAAAAATTTTCTTTCTTTCTTCTTTCTTTAAACATGTAAAAAAACACACTTTTATAAAGAGTGCGACGCAGAAACTTTCTTATTAAAAAAAAAGTTAAACAAATATTACTTTCTTCTTTAGTTTGTTGCCGCTTCTTCTGCACTAGCGCCTAGGAAGCATCAGTAAACTAAGCTGTTATATAACATATTGATATCAAAAGTTTTGCAATATAAATAAAATTTTCTATTATTATAATTACTATTATATTATGAGATAGTATATGATATGAATAATACAGCGATGGTAATAATATATTTGGATTTGAATTAAATGGGGGGAAACCTAGTCTATTTGGGTTTAATAAAATAAAATGTATAGTTCTTGTTGTAGCTAAATGTTACAGCCATTTTATTGTTCTAATTCATTTTTTTATGTGATTTTAAACACATGTAGAGGGTCTCTACATACTAGGTAGTTACAGTGGCGCCGTTATAGCCCACTTTAGCGTAGCTAAGTAAAAACATTTTCAGAATCAGAACTATTTGAAGGGTAGACCTTTCAAATAGTTCTGATTCTCGCCACGAACCTCAATTTTCCGTACCCTTTTCCTAGGTGGTTCTGGAAAATTCCGTATAGATGGCGCTGAGTTACGATTGTCTAAGATCCGAAGAGAGGTCGACCTGGTACGATTTGCTAATGGGTTGAAAATTTTTAGCAAATATTGTCATCTGGTTGGCAGATGTGGTAAAGGCGATGTATCTTTGAAACGTGTACTATTTTTAGTAAGCAAAATCTGCTTTATTACGTTTAAACTCTGAGCTAATTTAGTTTTAATTGAAATAAACGTAAAATTAAAAACTGCAAATACATTATAAAAAAATGAACCAGAAGAATGATAGATGACAAAACAATACTTTTTACTTACACATGCACAAGTACAAAGCCTACCTATTATTTTTAACTGACTTCCAAAAAAAAAAAAAAGTTTTATCAATTTGTCGCGATCGTTTTGCTTTATGTATGTTCACCGATTTTTCGATAACGCCTGGATTTAGGTGGTCCTATATAAATTTGATTAAAATCGGTTTTGTTGTTTGGGGTGAAGTAGGATTTTACTTTGAAAAATTATGTTAAGTACCAATCTCGGAGTAGATTCCTACTGTATTCACTCGGTGTCCATAGGATTACATCTAAAAAAAATAATTAAAGATATGAAGATTTAACGGTATGGAACCCTTTGTGCGCGAGTCCGACTCGCACTTGGCCGGTTTTATTTTCCTCGACCTCCGTGGCGTAGTGGTCACCATGCTAGTCCGCCAGAGGTTCCGGGTTCGATCCCCGGTCAGGGCATGTTGTAAAATAGCCTTTTTCAAAATGTCCTGGGTCTTGGATGTTTATCTATATATGTATTTGTTATAAAATATAGCAGCGTTCAGTTAGTATCCTATAACACAAGTCTTGAACTTACTTTGGGGCTAGCTCAATCAGTGTAATTTGTGCCTGTAGATATATTTATTTATTTATTATTATTTTACTTACAAACTAGACATTATTATGAATAACGAACTGAACGAACTGTGGCTTTGAAGTTAGCAAAATAACCCCGCATACAGCAGAGACTACCGGGAAGTAACTTGTAATTGCTTTTGCAGCAAATATTAAGTAAGTATTCACTCGGTGTCCATAGGATTACATCGTTCTATGCTTGAACGATGTAATCCTATGAAAGCTTTACTGACTGAAGCTTAGAAAGCTTTGTTACAAATGTGTGTGAATAGGATTGCTAGCACAGACGTGTATCAGACGTCCGGTTTTATACATACTTAGTTGATACATAGGTGCCATATACAACGTGGAAAGGACATATCCTTAATAAATCAAACCACGGGCTATACTAGATCTCTATTATAGTATAAGGAAATCAAAATAACAGTCAAAAGTTAATAAAAAAATCGGCTGTTGCATACGAAAGTGTGCAGCCGCCCGGACAATTTGTATGGATTTATTTGTTTTTTGTTTTTGACTGTTATTTTATTATCATTATATATAGTATAATGATAATAAAATAGTGATCGGACAACCTTCGCACAACTTCGACCCATATGGCGATCCAAAAAGTTGACCCGCAGAGTCAAACTCAAAATCTTCAGATCTAACGTCAAATCTGTCTTGCTATATGGGTGCGAAACGCGGAAGGTTACCAAAGAGATCACGCAGCCGATCCAGGTATTTATCAACCGCTGCCTGAGGCAAATACTTGGCATTTTCTGGCCTGAGAAGATCTCCAACGAAAACCTGTGGTAGGCGTGCCGGGAAATGCCAATAGACAAGCAGATCATGCGCCGCAAATGGACATGGATACGCCATACTTTTAGGAGAGACATTCCGAGGCAAGCCCTTGAGTGGACCAGGTCTGCTTGGGACGGCCAACTTTACGCTTGCCCAAGCAAAAAGTTGCCCATCCCAAGCAGACCTGGCGGCGCACAGTTGCGGCGGAGTTGAAGACAATCGGGCTAACCTGGCCCAAAGTAAAGCGCTTAGCCAAAGACTGTTGAAGCCCTCTGCCACACCTAGGGACCTTAGAACCTTAAGTCAAGTAATTCAAGTCATACTGAAGTGATCAAGTATTATAGCCCGTGGTTCGATTTATTACAGATGTCCCTTTCACGTCGCATACAGCTGAGACCTGGGCTGGGTTTTATCTTACATATGTAAGCAAATATTTAGAACGACACGACTGTTCTGTAAAGTACAAATAATTTTTCAAAACCAAAAACCGACGTTGTTCCCAAACTACACTACCGATTTTAATGAAATTTCTACGGAACCACTTGACAAGTATGCCCTTTCAACCAGAAAAATAATTTTCTAAAACGGTCCAGGCGTCTTCGAATAATCGGTGAAGTAAACAAATTTTAAAATATCCTTATCATCGACGACCATGTGATACTTTAAAGTTTCAATTAGAAAGAGAAGTCCGATATAGACTGGTGACGTCAAAGTCCATATCATCTATACATTTGCCATAGAAAGTAGCATTTTGGCGAGCGAGATAGACATATTTTAGTGAAATCGTTATATCTCGTTCGTTTTTCAACCAATTTTTATTCTGTTTTCACTGTTAGTACTTTACTTTTGAATATTTATGGATAAATTGGTTAGATAACACATTTTTTTTCATGCATATTCCTTATTGTGCCTCACAATTGGTTTGTCACTAATGATATAAATTACAAATCGAGTAATTCTTCGAATAATCGGTGAAGTCGAATTATGACTATTACATAGTTTACTTGCATTTTTTGCTCGTCAGCAAGCTTTACAATTTCTGACTTTATAATATTTTAAGAGGCAGTAGTATTACTTTTGAAAACTGACACAGATATCAAAGACATAAGGAATAGCCCTTCTAACACAAGCAGGCAAACAAAACTGCGTCTCAATCAGATTTTTAGTGTTGCTCCGAAGTACTAATGATGGTAGTTCTTTGTATAATAACATTAGTTATGTTTCATTCACTGCACCAAATGATGGCTAGATGTTATCCGCGTCCAATATAATGATATTTTTAGAATGTTGCTGTGACTCCCCCGGTTTTGTAGTGCTTACGAAATGTTTGCTCAGGCTAGAACGGACGGATTCCATGCCGTGATCTGGAAAAAAATGGCTTCATTGTTAAAAAGAGTAAGGTTGAGTCACAACAGCATCCTAAAAACAGTGGCGGATAGACTGGATTCGCCTATAATGAGACACCTTGTGCAAGGGACCATGCCGGTGGCCCTGTATGGTCAAATTTGAACGCAATGCCGCCTCCTTGTAATTTTACTGTGTGCACAATAATATGTATAGCTGTAAGTACTAACACTAGTTTTAAGTTACTGTATACTAAAAAATTGGATCTTAGTTATCTATACTATAATAAAAGAGTAAAAAAAATGTGTCTGTACACTGAAAATTTTTCAAAAAAAAAAATTTGGGGCGATGGAGATATAGTAATAGAGTAAGAAAATAAAAAAAAATGTCTGTCTGTTTGTCTGTTTGTCTGTTTGTCTGTTTGTACACGCTAATCTCCGGAAATACTGGACGGATTCGAATAAAACTTTTTTTGTTATATAGCTGTGAAGCCTGGGCAACATATAGGCTATAATTGATTTTGGAAAATGGAACACATGATGCAGAACTATAATGGTCCAGCTAAACTATAAGAAATATTAAAATGCCGCCTTAGCAAAAGTTGTTAAGTCTGATGAGAACTTTTTGTTGAGTTATAATACAACTGGCCAAGCGCGAGTCGGACGCGCGCGAAGGGTTCCGTACCATAATCTATGAAAAATCACGTTTGTAGTATGGGAGCCCCCGATAAATACTTATTTTATTCGAGTTTTAGGGTTCCATAGGGTAGGGTAGAAACGGGACCCTATTACTTAGACCGTCCGACTGTTTGTCTGTCTGTCTGTCACCAGGCTGTATCTCATTAACCATTATAGCTAGACAGTTGAAATTTTTATAGATGATGTTTTTTGTTGCCGCTGAACAGAAACATACTAAATGTATACTATAATAAAAGAGTAAAAAAAATGTGTCTGTACATTAAAATTTTTTCAAAAAAAAAGTTGTTTCGTCCGAAGTAGAACTTATAAGTTCAGTATTTGCGGACCTTCAGAGCATAACACACCAGAAAATTCTTGGTTATGTGAACGCGCCATATTGACACCAAAAAATTAAAAATCAATTAATAAAGAACTTATGACGCAAATTATTGTTAACTAGCTTGTGCCCGCGGCTTCGCTCGCGTAGGGGTGTAATTTATCAAAATCCTTTCTTTGGGGATGCCTACGTCATAGTAGCTTTATGCATGCAAAGTCTCAGCCCGATCGGTTTAAAATTGACAAAGTTTCATACAAACTTTCATCCCCTATTTTATCCCCTTGGGGGCAGAATTGATCAAAACCCTTTCTTAGCGGATGCCTACGTCATAACATCTACCTGCATGCCAAATTTCAGCCCGATCCGTCCAGTGGTTTGGGCTGTGCGTTGATAGATCACTATGTCAGTCAGTCAGTCACCTTTGAGTTATATAGATTTAGACTAGCTTTTGCCCGCGGCTTCGCTCGCGTAGGGGTGTAATTTATCAAAATCCTTTCTTAGGGGATGCCTACGTCATAGTAGCTTTATGCATGCAAAATCTCAGCCCGATCGGTTTAAAATTGACAAAGTTTCATACAAACTTTCATCCCCTATTTTATCCCCTTGGGGGCAGAATTTATCAAAACCCTTTCTTAGCGGATGCCTACGTCATAACATCTACCTGCATGCCAAATTTCAGCCCGATCCGTCCAGTGGTTTGGGCTGTGCGTTGATAGATCACTATGTCAGTCAGTCAGTCACCTTTGAGTTATATATATTTAGATATATAAATATATATTTAGATTTCTTGGATAGTGTTGTTGACGACACCACCAATTATCCAGTTGAGTTTCTTAATTTCTTTTGCAGCAAATGGACTCACGGCTCACAAAATAAGTCTTAATGTCGGAGGGCCAATAATGCTGATGCGAAATTTGACTCCGCCGAAACTGTGTAACGGAACCCAACTTAATGTCTCAGCACTGTATGCCGAAGTTCAGCGGCTGAATTTCAGCCAATGCATGCCTGCAATGTTATTTGCATTACTAGCAACACATAACGCCGAACTTCCGATGCTTTTGCCTGAATCGGACCCATACCCGTACCCGTACCCGTACCCGTACCCGTACCCGTTCCGCTCCCGCTCCCACTTCCGCTCCCACTCCTGCTCCCGCTCCCGCTCCCTCTCCCGCTCCCGCCGCCGCCGCCGCCGCCGACGCCGCCGCCACCGTTTCCGCCGACGCCACCGCCGCACCTTCCGCCGCCGTCGCCGCTGCCGCCGCCGCCGCCGACGCCGCCGCCGCCACCGCCGCCGCCCCCGCCGCCGCCGCCGCTGCCGCCGCCGCCGCTGCCGCCGCCGCTTCCGCCGCCACCGCTTCCGCCGACGTCGCCGCCGCCGCTTTCGCCGCCGCCGCCGCCGCCGCCGCCGCCGCCGCTGCCGCCGCCGCCGCCGCCGCCGACTCCTCCGCCGCCGCTGCCGACGCCTCCGCCACCGCCGACGCCGCCGCTGCTGCCGCCACCGCTGCCGCTTCCGCTCCCGTTCCCGTTCCCGTTCCCTCTTCCACTTCCGTTCCCTCTTCCGCTCCCGTTTCCGTTCGCCGCAGACGCGCCAAAGACGGAAGATTAAATTCTCATATCGGCACATCACTACTGTCCGGCGTTTCCACCGACCTTCAGCTTATTTAGTGTGTCATCCCCACCGAACTTTAGACACTGAACTTTAGCCACTAAACTTCGGCATAGTCTGCTGAGACACTTAAAGCTCACAGTAAGTGAGTAAAAACTGTATTTATTCCGCGTATGCCACTCATCCCCAACAATTTTCCTTTTGAAAATACACAGTTCCATATGTTAACTTGCTTTGCTATGAAAATAAGTCACAGTTTTAGAGGCTTAAAGCTGCTGATGTCGATCTAAGGACTGGTTTTTCGCATGGCCTACTTATTGTGGCTTTCTCCAGGGTTAGTAACACTTCAGCTCTTTTCATATTGGCTCCCGAAGGAAAGAATTAAAATAATATTGACTTTTAACTCCTAACACTGTTACAAGTACTTTCTCCCTCTGTCTCTCTCTTTCTCTCTCTCTCTGTCATTAGTTTTTATTTATATTTATACGCCGGAGTCATAAAGTCCACGCGAACGAAGTCGCGGGCATCAGCTAGTCTGAAATAAAAAAATTGAATTGAATTCGATAAAATCATAAAACGTTTTAATAATTTTATTCATACGCTGTGAAAAAAGTCTTTCCAAAGACTGTTTTGATTAAATATTTGATTATTGAATAAAGTAGCAAAAATGCGTTTTTAACCTCCGACAAAAAAGAGGGGTGTAATAAGTTTGACGCTAATGTCTGTCTGTCTTTTTTAACGTAAAAGCTTCTTCCCCTGCGGTGGTATTTAGCAATTATTGGTGAAAATCGGTTCGGTCGTTTAAAAGTTATTGAGTGATAACGCTTTATAGTCGGTGTTTTGTAATTTACCTGGCAGTTATCAATTCCACTTAACACAGGCACAATACACTAGTTTAGAATATTTTGACATAGATTAGAATATTATGAGTTCCGCCACTTATCTTGTACTAGCCCTTTTGCCCGCGGCTTCGCTCGCGTAGGGGTGTAATTTATCAAAATCCTTTCTTAGGGGATGTCTACGTCATAGTAGCTTTATGCATGCAAAGTCTCAGCCCGATCGGTTTTAAATTGACAAAGTTTTATACAAACTTTCATCCCCTATTTTATCCCCTTGGGGGTAGAATTGATCAAAATCCTTTCTTAGCGGATGCCTACGTCATAACATCTACCTGCATGCCAAATTTCAGCCCGATCCGTTTAGTGGGTTGGGCTGTGCGTTGATAGATCACTATGTCAGTCAGTCAGTCACCTTTGAGTTATATATATTTAGATAACTTGTATATGTCGCAGCCAACTGGTTAAAATAGCCGTTTAATCAAACAGCTAGCCCTTTGACTGAACAATGCCATTCAATCACATGGCTATACGTCGTTTAGCCGACTTGTTGACTGCAACGTTCAACACTAAAGCTAGACGACACGCTTAGCCAACTGGTTAAATGACCAATTAACTAGGGTTACTTAGTTAGTTGTAATTAGCTTAGTTTAGTATGTAATTTGAAAGAATAGGGAAACTTTTTGTAATTTCTTGGGAGATTATTCTTGGATTAAGTTTAAGAGGTGAAAAAAAGTTTAATGAAATTAAGTAACAATGAAAAACAAAGTAAAAATCATAATATTCTTTATTGCACCAAGTAAAAAATTAAAAACTCAAAAATTTACCAAGTACGAAATTATATTTTATTTGTTCGTAACATTTAATCTTTTAACAAACGAACAAAAATACTATTTAAAAAACCTTCGTATTAATTAGAAAGTAGATAACAAAAATCTAAACTTATTCATAAAAAAAAATCTTCTTAATATGAATTAGAAACTTAATAACGTAAATCAAAACAATCTTTGAAACATTTTTAATAGTTTTTAAAAAGTTTTAACATAAAATCTAAGTTGTCATAATAAAATTGAAATTTTTAAAACATTTATTAGAAAATTAATAACATAGAACCTAAGTCCTTCATACAAATCAGTCAAAAGTGAATAACATGAAATCTATTTTTCTTCAAAAAGTAACGTATATTTACTACTTTCTTTCCGAAAAATATCTTAAAACAATCAAAAACACCGGCTAGTTGACGCCATATATAGATAGCGTTTTGTTTTCAACAAAACGCACCTAGCGCCGCGGTGGTGAGCGCTAAACTAATTCAATTAGACGGCGGCTTTTGAATCAGCTGTAGTGTTGAACGTTTTGAGCGCCTCAAATATTCAATTAAAAAGCTAGACGTGTGATTGAATGGCGTTGTTCAGACAAAGGGCTAGCTGTTTGATTGAACGGCTATTTTAACCATTTAGCTGCGACATATATACAACGTAGAAGGGACATACCCGTAATAAATCGAACCACAAGCTAGACTAGATCACTATAGTATAATAAAATTAAAACAACAGTCAGAACAAAAAATATCGGTGTTTCCATACAAAAGTGTGCAGCCGCTCGGGCGATTTGTATGGAAATGTCGAAAGTTTTAGTTATTTGGCTGTTATTTCATTATACTATAGTTATCTAGTATAGCCCGTGGTTTGATTTTTTACTGGTATGTGCTTTCCACGTTGTATTTAATTCCTAACACTTTATGTGGAGGATTTAAAGCCCAGTTAATTTACTTGTAAGTAAGTCCTAACACAGTCCGTCTTATTAAAAAACCCAGACTAACTTTGTTACTAGGTTTAAACCAATATCCGACCAAATCAAGTTGACATCTAGTAATGTCACACTATCTGACTTTTCAATGTCTACTTCATTTTGGACGGATAATGGTTAATAAAAACAGGCCAAGTGCATGTCAGGCCACGCGCAATGCAGGGTTCCGTAGTTGCGAATGCCCATTGTGACTTCATGCCACTAAAAACATCTTAAAACAATTTTTCTATTGAATTTGTATGAACTTTTCCTTTTCTGAGTACATTTTACAAGTAGATCGCTTATAACTTTTTAATTTGTAAATCCTACTTAGCTCCTTTTTCCCTTTTTTTTTATTCAATTGTCAATTTTTTAATAATTTATTCAATCATTGTACATTTTTTATTATTAGCTCTTATAGTTTTCCTTTAAATTTCGTTATATATACTAGTGCTGTGAATTTTGTTACATGTCTATATAAAACCGTTTAATAGATAGAAGGGGGAGATACTTGACTCTAACAAAATTTTGCAATATAAAACCAAATATTTCAGAAACGAATCCCTTCGAAAAATGAAATTCACAAGCTCACAATATTTTTAAAATACCTATTCATCGATATCTTACACGATGGTTTAGTCGAGAAAAAAACAATTGACTTTTTTCAATACTTTATTTTACTTATTTTTTGGCACGATTAATATACATACCTATACCAAATTACAGCTTTCTAGTACTTATAGCCTCTGAGTAAAACCGCGGACGGACAGACAAACAGACAGACATGGCGAAACTATAAGGGTTCCTTGTTTACTAGGGAATCCTAAAAACCTAAAGCCTGTTGACAGTTTAATGATAGAATGAATGAGTGATGGATTCGGGATAGGCTTTAGATTTTATGTAACGGTCTCGATCATCCAATATTCTAGATTCTCAGTAATTGGAAATTGATAAAAGATATCTCGTCGTTTTTTTTTTTTGTATGGGTGTGTGTGGATAACTCTAGTGTACTGCAGTGCAGTTTGCTACCGCTTCTTCTGCACTAGAGCTTTGGAGGCGGCAGTAAACTTAGCTCTAAGTAACTTTTTGACGTCGACAATTCGCTTGTCAACTAATTTGAAAAAAGATCTAATTCGCAAACCTTTTCGAGGAATAGCCTCTAGGAGAAGCTTTCTCTAATCAGATGTGTCGTCACTTCCGGTGCAAATTTTAACATGATATAAAAAAATCCTGATAACACGAAGAATTTTTTTTTCAAATCACCTTCTTAAATTGTCTATATTTTCTATTAAAACCAACTACAAAAATTACAATTATTTAGTTGACAAGCCAATTATGCAACGAAACAAAGTGACGATTATTAAGAGATATTATAAATATCCTATGATTAAAAATATATAATTGAATTATACTGTCTAAAGTAAAGAATTTTAAATAATACTTACCTAAGTTCGTATCGAATGAACTTCCTCTAAGTACAAGTATCTTGTCCTAACCTATCGAGCGGACTAATATATAAACGAATCAATGTCCATAAGACTATTTTATTTTTATTTTATGCACTTAAAATCTTAAGATTATATAGTATTGAGTAGGATTATATCGACGTGGCAAGCAACCCATCAGTAATACACGACTACCCAAAAAAGGAGCGTAATGTTTTCAGGGTTTATTATCCCGAGTGATGAAGACTATGCTTTCTTTTTGAACATTAAGATACATTAATTATTACGTCTATATCTCTTACGGAATAGACAGAGCCCAGGGCTGCAAGACCAAAGGTCACCCATTGCATTATGTAGGAAAAAGGGTCAAAATAGTGATGGGCTGCAAGCCACAAGCAGATTCTCGCCCATTCTTTCCTGAAAAAATACGTGCTCATTCGTATATTTTTGATTTTGTTGGAATATCTGTTCCGTATGGGCAAAATTTAAATACTATTTATCTGGTGAAGTATGAATAATATTATTTTCACTTTTACTTGGAAGTTTATACGTCTGACACCTAGCACAATCAGGCAAGGGAATAGAACGAGATAAATGGGATTGCAAGCAGCCAAAGATTTACCCCCAAATTCATAAAAAATTACAAACGTTTGCAAAACTTATTTTAGTTAAAATATATTTTTGTCTCCTTTCAATGTCAAATATTGAGAATAGGAAAAAGGACAAAACATATTTTACCTAAAATAGGTTTAGCAAACGGTTGTATTTTTTTTTTATGAATATGAGGGTTAGAGTATACAAGTAGTGCAATAGTATTACCAGCCATAGTACAAAAATGAAGATTGATTTTTGCAAATAAAATAAAAAAAAATCAACATATTTATTATTTTTAGTATAAGTACTTGGGTGCATACTGATTTTATTTTTAACTGTGGAACCGTCAGTAAAGTATTTAAACAGTTTCCATTAACTTGAATTCCGCACCAAAGTTCGCGTCATTAATTTACGTTACAATTAAAACTTGCAACCCGAACCACACGCTGCTGTCAACTACAACAATTAATCAAAGCGTTACCGCATGTTTTCATGTATGAAGCGCAAACAGAGTGTACTTACAAAGTTTAGTTTTTCCCCTATCACCCTTCCCTTTCCGTGCTACGGAAGACTTCGGTAGTTGAATCCGATAACAGTGTTGGCCACTTATACTATGAACAGTTTTGCCGTTTAAGGGGATACCTAAATTTTCCGGGGTCTAGTCCTGCCCCCATTGAAATAAATCATTTTATAGGAAACGGAGACATCATTTAAAATATTGGCTTGACCAGGCACTAGATAACCCTTCAAACTATTTTATAAACTACTGTTTACAGTTTTAAGTGAGAACGTGAAGCATTTTCTACGCACAATTGCGAAAAACGGCGCATGTGCGTAGAGAACCTTCTTCGCTTCTCACTTTAAACTTTGATTGTGAAGCCAGAGTACTTATTAAAGCAAATGAAATAAGCCTTAACTCGATAGCGTTATTGTAATACTGAGTTCCATCAACGACCTTCCATTTCCGTGGTCAGACCTGTCTACCATAAAGTGCTCGTCAAGACGAATCAAACGAGTCCCACTCAATGAGGTTATGTTGTTTTATAACTGAGTTCTGTCGAATATCTCCCGACTCCATCATCAGAACAGCTTATTGACTCCATAATATTGTATTGTCACCCAACATATACAAGCATGCTAAATTTCAGCCCAATCGATTGAGGAGAACTGGTTGAAAATTGAATTGACCTAAACAAACATATATAAATATCTACGTACAAGATACGAGTACATTGCAAGTTAAATAAAAGCCTTTAAAAAACGAAAAAATGAACATCTTGCTCTCTGTACAAGTACACAACTAGATATCGTTAAATCTAAAAACACCGGAGAAAAACATATCTACTTTCCAACTCCTAAAAGAGAAAAACATTTTATTATTCCGTCGAAATTTCATGAAAATGGACGAAAAACCGTGAAAAAAACACGAAAGAGCCTTAAAGTAATGATAGATCTCGTTAACTTACATTTTGTTTGAGAATACTCGAGTGTAAAAATGTTATCATAGTACTCAAGTGACTTTTCTTAGAATTTTTTTTTTGTGTTTTCGATTTTAATAGAATTGCCATTGGATCTTCTAGAGAGAATAATCTAGCAGTTTTATCTTTAAAGAATAAAAGAAAATCTTTATTCGGCAAAAAATCGCAAAAGTTCTAAAAAAGGAAAGGTTAATGGTGTAGGTTGAGTGTGGAGGTAGTCAGTTGGTAATCCATCTATTAGTGACCACGTCCAATGTTGCTTAGCCTGTAAAAGAGTGGCGACCCGTCCAATTTGGATGGGTCACAAGTCAAAATCAAAGACATTTATTATCATTTATTTATCTTTAGATATTTGTATCACTTGATAATTGTCAATTTTTTCTTTCGATTTCGTAATAGGGCCGTGCCGGCAAGTGAAACACCAAATATGTCACGTCATACCTACTTGACGTGAACGAAATAGCTTAAAAATCACTGTTATTCCTAAATATGCAAACGCAAAAAGAATAATGAATTGTATTGACCTTCTGTCTACTATTGGTTTAGCGCATGATGAAGCACAGTTCACCGCACCGCAAAAGTTTGTAAACCACAGTCATTTCTTCATCGAACGAAATAGCGCTATAAGAGTGAGCGAGACGACGATAAAGAAGTCAATTTGATGTGTTGCCACTGTGTGTAATTGAATAACCCGAGCAAAATGCATCTTTGGAACTTTATATACGAATTGCGAATTAATAATCCAAAATACCAATTAATAAATTATGAAAAAGTTGAATCACACGACATACTAGTTAGCTAAGTTAGTTAAAATTTTATTGAATGCTCATGCAGTAATCGAGAAAGTCCTTAAATTTACTAAAAGAACAATCAGTCATCATCATCATCCGAGCGTATTCCCGGTTGCATCCTCAGCAGTAACGCTTCAGAGCCCGGGGTCCGCTACCTAACCAAGGAGATTTGACGAGGTTACTAGTTTTTACACAGAGCGACTGCCGTCTGACCTCCGCAACCCAAAGGGCAAACCAGGAACCAATCCTTGGATAGTTTGATGATCAAACGCTAGGTGGCGTTCGGGACCCACAGTTTTACGTGCCTTCCTAAACACGGAATCATCTTTCTTTTCGGATAATCAGGTGATTCAAGCCTGCAATATGCTATCCAGACTGGAAACAACTTTTAGCAAAGTATGCTTCCCAGTGGGAATCGAACCCATGACCTCCGGGTCACAAGGCGAACGCCTTGACCACTGGACCACGGAGGCAGTCATAAAAGAACAATCAGTGGCAACACTTATCGTGACGTAGTCACGTTTTTTACTCGGGAGGAGGATACCTTGTTTTAATATACCAAGGTAATACTAGGCGGCAGCACAGTGACGTTAGGGCCAATCGACTGTTGTCATTGGACCATCAGTTGACAGGTTATTTTGCTCCATCAAATGTATCTTAATAACAGCAGCTTATTTGGACCTGAAGTCACTGCACTGCCTTTTGATGTCCCATATTTATGTAAACCTTCATTTGCCATGAGCATGTCGGGCTACGCACATCGTAGGGTTCTGTAGTTACGAAAGCCGACTTTGAGTTCACGCGACTTAAAACGTGTAAAAACTATTTTTTTTATCGAATTTGTATGAAATTTTCCTTTTCCGAGTAATTCTTATAAGTTTGGTCGCCTATAAGTTTTTCATTTGTAAACCCTACTTAGCTCTGATACTTTTCCTTTAAATTTCGTTTTAAATACTACTTGCGTGAATTTTTTCACGAGTTCATATACAACTTTTTAGGAGATAGAGGGGCGGAGGGGGACGCTTGGTCTTGACTCGAACAAAAATTTGCATTATAGAACCAAATATTTTCGAAATAAATCCCTAAATCAACAAAATGGTGTTCCCAAGCTCATAATATTTTTAAAAGACCTATTCAATGATACCCCACACGATTGGGTACCCAAGAGAAAAATAGACTCCTACTTTAAATGTATGGGGGCCCTAAAAATTTTTGTTTTCAATATTTTATTTTACCACTTTTTTGGCATGAATAATATACATACCTAAACCAAATTACAGCGTTCTAGTAAAACCGCAGACGGACAGACAGACAGACATAGCTAAACTATAAGGGTTCCTTGTTTACTAAGGAACCCTAAAAAAGATAATATAAAATACCTTTTAAAAAACCAATGGCCTATTAACATTTAAATTCAATGCCATTTCTTTTTATTTAGATTAGCAAATACTCGTAGATTCTAATTTGCAATGTTAGGTATACGTAAAACATGCGTAATGCATGGGAATAGCCCTATTATGATAATAGCTATTATACATGTGCGAAGCCAAGTGTAATCACTTTATCACCTTAAGCAGTTTGTTGCCTTATTTGATTTTATAAAATAGAACTTAATAAAATATAAAAAAATAATCTTGAATTCATTAAATTAAATAAAATTCCGGCCAAATGCGAATCAGGCTCGCACACAACCTGTATGTATAGGAAGTTTAAATTATTAAAAATATTTTTAATAAATAATGTAACTAAAAATTTACAGTTTTCACAATGTTTCCTTTATTTGTGCTATAAGACGTTGCTTCGTATGGGTTTCTAGCCGTATCGCCTATTAAGGGGATACCCAAATTTTCCGGGGTCCAGTGCTACCCCTATTTAAAATAAATCATTTGATAGGAAACGGAGACATCCTACGTATATAAAACGTGAAGCTTTTCCACGCACATACGCCAAAAGTGGCCGTTTTTTGCAATTGTGCGTGGAAAAGCTTCACGTTCTCACTTTAAATTGTAAACAGTAGTTCACTAAATAGTTTGAATGGTTATATCTAGTGCCTGCTCAAGACAAAATTTTAAATGATGTCTCCGTTTCCTATCAAATGATTCATTTCAAATAGGGGCAGTATTGAGCCCCGGAAAATTCAGGTAGCCTATTTACATAATTAAAATTTTCACCCATTTCCTTATGATAGTATTAATGAAAAGATGTACTGTTTGAGTTGCAATTCAAATTATTTATTCAAACCGTTGTAAATATAAGTTTGTGATACGTGTAGGTCCAGATGTGGCCACTTTTACGTTAGATAGCTAATCGCGCGTTGCAGGGACGTGCATTGTTTTTTTTATAGGGCAGGCCCTTTGATCAGTGCCTACCCTATAAAATATGGAGCTGTTCTTGTAAATTAGGTATGATTACCAAAATTACGAAAACTACTTCATATCGAAGAAAATAGGAAGATTTCTCACTTTGCCGTCATTATTAGGGTGGCTCAGGGTAGACAAATTTTGTCTGTATGGAGTGCACGCCACTGGAGCGTTGATCCTCAAATGGAATGGAATACGGAAATGTAACATACCTAACCTAATACAAGGTTTTCCATTAAGTATGTTACATTTTCTTCCTGTCAATTTCTACTGTAATCTAAATAGGTACTAAAAATCTCCTTGAAAAATGTAAGTAACAATAGAAATCAAATCCTGAAACTTAATTTTCTTTTATAGATTCGTGAAACTTCGAACATTACTTATTTTCTACCTGCGCCGATCTTTACCAACTCGATCCAATCTAGATAACTAGCTCAGTTTCACTTAGCTCGCGCAATTTACTTTATTGTCAACGCCAACTGCCAATAAACTGTCCGAGGGTCATCGGCCCCAAAATGAGTTCCTTCGGGAATGCGCTGCAGAATATCTGTTACACAGAAGTGTAGATAAGAAAGCAGCAAAAGTGGGATTGGGCAAGTTACGTTGGTCGCATGCATCCGGAAAGGTTACATACGAGTAACTACAAACAGGGTTACATCAGATGACCACAAAAAACGAAAAAGTCCATAACGAGATGGGCTGACAAACTAAAAGTATTTGAGAAGGATTGGACACCAAAAACTAAAGATAGAGAGTGTACTGGAAGGAAAGGGGGAAGGCCTTTGTCCAGCAGTTGGACATGCCATGCGTGCATGGCTAAAAAAGGAAAGTGGAAGGGACATACATACCCGTAATAAATAGAACCACGGGCTGTACTAGATCCAAAAAGTATAATAAAATTAAATCAACTGGCAAAGCCGCCCGAGAAATTTGTATGGGGATGTCGAATTTTTTTTGACAGTTATTTCAATTTTCTTATACTATAATGATCAATTGTAGCCTGTGGTTCAATTTGTTACGGTTATGTCGCTTCCGCGTCGTATTTCTATCTAGATAGATAAAGTTATGAGACAAAAAGTCTAAGCGCTTTATCGTAGCTTAGCAGGGTTATAATGACAGGGTAAGAAAAGTATATTTGTAATAAGCCCGTCTTTTAGATTATCCAAAAATAATGAAACCATATTTTTCAGTTTGCCTAAAAAGTAAAAATTCACAAAGATACAAAACATCAAAATTTTTGCGATGTCACCTATTTGTAAAAATCGTACGTAGCTGTGACGTCATGCGAAATTTCAACGCGATGAATCTATGTCACTTTTTGTTTCTCAGAGAAAAGAAAAATACGTATACATTATTTTTTAATAATGTAACCGATGGGCTTAAAATATTTTTCCATTCGATATGCTTTTAACCAGAGCTATCCATGACCTGAACTTTTGTGAGGTTTTATTTTTCTATACTTTAGTTATTTGTGATAGCGGCGTCTCTATTCTGTAAGGTTTTGCATTTTCTATTCGAAGTGCTGAATTCGAATACACTTGGATTAGGATAATCTTTTGAATCGAACGAATCGATTGTGTGGGATTTAAACGATTGCAGTTGGTTCACATAATACTTTCTTCTATTTATTTAGACATTTTGAAAGTGGCCGTTGGGATTTTTTTGATTTACTCAAGATTCTGAATATAGAACGTAGTTTTGTTCAATTAAATGCTACGATTTGTTTTTGTCAACAAACCTAAAGGATACGAAATATTCTGATGATGTGTAGTGACGTTCGTGTAGCCGTCTGTTTATTGTGTCTAAATGGCCAACATTGGTATCAGATTTTTTAAGCTGCCGTAAGAGTCTCCTTACCCTAGACAGATTCAGACTTTCCTAATCCAGAATCGTTTTTATTTATTTCTTTATTTCTCGCTTACATGCACTTATACTATAACATGGTTAGTAGGTAAATAAGTACATTAACCCTGGCAGGGTGTTGCGAACTTTAAGTATGTAGTTGAGTTTATATAATAATAGTGATTCAGAAATATTTCGTTTGGGATATGTCAGAAATTGTTAGTAACAAGTTAGTAATTGAATTGAATGTCAGCTGCATACAAATTTTGATAATTTATTTTTGATGCTTGTCACATGTTTTTTCCAGTCAATATAAGAATCTATCGTTACGCCTAGTAGTTTGAAATTATTTACTTCTGTGATTTCTTGATTTTCGAAAGACAATTTTAAAGAGAGCGCATTTTTTTGCCATGGGTGAAATTGAATTTTTTTAGTTTTTCTCATATTTATTTCTAAATTTTTTTGTCAAGCCACTATTTTAATTTCTTAATGCTATCTAACAGGGTCGCGTTAGCCTCAGTTGATGTGTCACATTGAAACAGTAGTGAAATGTCATCGGCGAACATGACACACAAGTTATTGGGAAATAATTTGGGCAGTTCGTTAATGTACACCAAGAAGAGGATGCACCCGAGCACGCTTCCCTGGGGAATTGAACAGTTGGTAGTTCGAGTGTCAGATCTTACTGCTTGCGTTTCGTGCGAGTCATTATTGAGATACTAGCTGACCCGGCAAACGTTGTTTTGCCAAAATTGAGGATTGTATGTATTTTTGTATGTTGTATCATAAAAAAATAGAAATTAAAAATTTTGTCTAAAAAATAAAAAAAAAATTTAGGGGTCGACTACCCCTAACATTTAGGGGGATGAAAAATAGATGTTGGCCGGAGGAGTTTCGGACGAGTATGGCAATGAAAACTGTGACACGAGAATTTTATATATTAGATGTCATTTCCTCGTATTGTTTACGGTCCGTCAAATATGATTTTAGCCATTTGTAGGCTTGTCCGCGAATACCTGAGTCGTATAAAGATTTTAATAGTGTTTTATGACAGACTTTTGTCATGTCAAGTACTACAGCGTACTTTTTGTCATTTAATCGTTGGCGAATAAAACCGGCCAAGTGCGAGTCGGACTCGCGCACGAAGGATTCCGTTCCATTGTCTATAAAAAATCACGTTTTTTGTATGGGAGCCCCACTTAAATTTTCATTTTATTAAGTTTTAAGTAATTATTGTTATAGCGGCAACAGAAATACATCACAGATGCTATCACGGTTCGTAAGATGCAACCTGGTGACAGACATAAAGACAGGCGGACAGACGAAAGGTGAAGTTTCAGTAATAAGGTCCCGTTTTTGCTTTTTCGGCGCGGCACCTTAAAAAACGACGTTCTTACCAGCACAGGTACCTGCTAAGTAGGTAGTCGAAAAGCAATAAACCATGCTCATAAAGTACAGACAATGCGGATTAAAACCAGAGACCGCCCGATGACACGCTGCGATATTAGTACTTCAGACAAGGCATTGTGACTACAACTAAGGCTATAGACAGACGGACTTTCTGTAAAATAGACGAGGTGCCTGAGAGAAAGAGAGAAATTTGTACCTATGAATTATTTTTGAGGTTACTACTTATAGCTAAGGCGCGTTAAAAACAGATGAAAAAATTTCCAAAAAACACACTAATATTATATAGCAGAGGTTCCCAAACTTATTTTGTCAAACGCCCACTTTAAACAATCAGTTATTTTGTAGCGCCCCCCATTTTTTTCACCATAAAAACCTGAATCACATATTTGTCTTGCCTGTAGTTTAATTCAACCTATATTCTAAACTAGACTTTTTTACAAGAGAGAGCAATAATAATACATACACCAGTACATTAGAGTATCTTTTATAAAAAATAACAATAATCAGCATTGTTAATTTTAAATAAAAAAATAGCAATAATAATACAATTTTACAATAATAAAGAGTATCGGAAGTGGGGACCTCACCTGCGAAACTTTAAAACACGAAATTTTTTCAGTGTTTGATTCCTTTAACGATATAAATAGCGTTGTGAACTCATTAAAATAATAAATTTTATTACATTTTTAGTTTATATTTGAACAATAAAAAAGGATATAAATATGAACTAATAAATGGATGTTGTGTAGTAAGAGGATTTTAATTTCAGTGTTTAAAATATGAAATAGCTGAAGTTATAAATCACTCATTGCTTAAATCACATCAGCGCCACCCAACTTTATTCTGGGCCCGTTACCGCCCCCCTTAAAGCCTCCAGCGCCCACAAGGGGGCGTTATCGCCCACTTTGGGAAAGACTGTATATAGGCTAAAGTTTGTGAGTGTGTGTGTATGTTTGTTACTTCTTCACGCGCCAACAGCTGGACCAATTTTGGTATGCAGGTAGCTGATACCCTGGATTAACACATAGGGTACTTTTTCCGCGAGTAACTCTGCGGGACGCAGCTTGTTTATTTATATAGTGAACATACAATATGATACCTAGTGGCGGCTAATCCAATCACTTACTGAAAGGGATGCTTTGTAGCATTAAGCATAGCATAAGATAATACTAGGTACATAAAGAAATGCCATATAGATAGAGCTTGTGTTCAACACTATCTTTTGATTGTCAAATTGCAGTTCAGGTACAATTTTAAACATATTTTTTTAAAGTGTCAAGCAGATACGAGTACAAACCCATCTGATGGTAAGTGGTTACCTTAGCTAATAAGCTAATATTATTATAACCACTTCTGTACCCAGCAGAAAAGACTTGGTACACTTGCAATAGCAACACCAAGTGTTTTCTGCAGGGTACAGACGGACTGCAGTTGGATTGTATTTGCTAAAACTGCAATGACTTTAATCTTACATTGCAGTCTGATTACATTGCAGACAGTCACGCCCACTACACACCGACTGCAGTGATGCCTGTCTGACTGGCTTGTACCTGTTTGGCAACCACTATCACGCGTTTTTCGAAATTGGGCAAACAAAGCATTATAGAGCCCAGAGTCGCATAATCCAAAGGTCACTTTTACCGTGATGAATAAATAAATGAATATATACGGAAAAATCACACAAATTGAGCTAGTCCCAAAGTAAGCTTAAGCTTGTGTTATGAGATACTAACCCAACGATACTATACATTATGATAAATACAAATATAGATAAAGACCCAGGACAATTTGAAAAAGGCCATTCTCTGACTTGCTCTGGCTGGGGATCGAACCCAGAACCTCCAGATTGGCGGTCTAGCATGTTGACCATTACGCCACGGAGGTCGTCATAGTATGCGTGAGGGTGAAAAAGGGAATTAAAATAGTGATGAGTTGCTAGCCGCGTCGCTTATCAACGTGATTCACATTTTGCTATTTTTACGATGTATTTCAATCTAATTTTACGATTTGGACCGGTAGAAAAGCAGCTGGTATATTCAATTTTCCACAGACGTTAAAAAATCATTTACTTATATTGTATATGAGCCCTTACTAAGCCACTGGACAAAGTTAACCCTACATTGTACAATATCGCCGGCGACTACGTGTCAGAGTACACGTAGTTAACTATTTCTAACTGTGCCCATTCGTCTGGTTTGTTTAGTTATCTAGTCAGCTTTCATTGCAATGTACATTGCTATGATTATTAATTGTTCGCTAGACGTCATAGACAAGCCCTTACTAAGGCCCTGGACAAAGTTAACCCTTCACTGTACAATATCGCCAGCGACTACGTGTCAGAGTATTTAACTATTTCTAACTGTGCCCATTCGTCTGGTTTGTTTAGTTATCTAGTCAGCTTTCATTGCAATGTTCATTTCTATGACTATTAATTGTTCGCTAGATGTCATAGACGAGCCCTTACTAAGGCCCTGGACAAAGTTAACCCTTCACTGTACAATATCGCCAGCGACTACGTGTCAGAGTAGTTAATTATTTCTAACTGTGCTTATTCGTCTGATTTGTTCAGTTATCTAGTCAGTTTTCATTGTAATCTACAATGCAACGACTATTTGTGTTCCCTAGACGTAACGGAAACTAATGTAGATAAGCCCTTACTTGGCCATTGGACAAAGTTAACCCTGCACTGTAGAGGTACAATATTAAAGTTAACTATTTGGAACTGTGTATACGTATGGTTTGTTCAGTTAGTTAGTGAGCATCTATTTAAATGTTTATTGCTATAGCTATAACATTGGAAGCCAGTGTAGAGAAGCCCTTACTCAGCCGTTGGACAAAGTTAACCCTGCACTGTACAATATCGCCGGCTAGTGTGTGCCAATGAAGTTAACTGTTTGTAACTGTGTACCTACGTCTGGTTTGTTTAGTTAGCTCGCGAATAAAATATTGGAATATGGCATCAATATAAGGTCCTTTTAATTCAGGAAATGCAAATATTGGACTGAGTAAGCGAAGCGCTTC
This sequence comes from Acrobasis suavella, assembly GCA_943193695.1. Taxonomy (NCBI): domain Eukaryota; kingdom Metazoa; phylum Arthropoda; class Insecta; order Lepidoptera; family Pyralidae; genus Acrobasis; species Acrobasis suavella. The sequence goes on from OW971948.1 coordinate 12,289,224, forward strand.
AATTTCGAGATTGACCAAAAATGCGTCCGTCTGACAGTCTTTCTGGTCTCGCCTACAGGTCACATTTCTCAACCGATCCTCGTGAAATTTTGTAAGCAGGTTCGATAATTCTACATACCTATATAATATATCTAGCGGTTCGTGTTTTTTGAAATTTTTAAAATATGTGTATTACTTTAAAATGTCATAAAACTTTTTTGTTACCCTTATTAAGACGCATCTTTTTATAACTGAACAACTTTTTTATCCGAAAATCTTCAACGGTTTGAGGGTAATTCGACAGGTCTACAGTCACACGGCAAGTAATTTATTTGTTACTGATGTCTTTTATTTGAAATAACTCTCCTTAACATGAATTTTTCGGGGTCCAGTGCTGCCCCAATTTGAAATAAATTATTTGAAAGGAAACAAAAATATCATTTAAAATGTTGTCTTGATCAAGCCCTAGATATCCCTTCAAACTCTTTTACGAATTACTGTTTTCTGTTTAAAATGAGAAGGTGAAGCTTTTCTGTACACATTTGCGGAAAACGGCTAATTTTGGCTAGTGTGCGTAGAAAAACCACACTTTCTCACTTAAAACTGAAAACAGTAGTTCATAAAATATTTTTCATCTCATCTACTCAAAAAACGATGTTTTCATCCCAAAACATTTGGAGCTAAAGTTACTGGTTATTCTCTCGAGACTAAAACGTGAAAAAGAAGATCTCTAGGGATTAAAACCATTTGAAAACAGAACTCGAGTTTTATCTATGTAGAATCAAAAATAATGTTGGCAGTACTGCAAAAAAAAAGAAGAATTTTGTTTTAAAATAAAAGATAATTGGCACAGACTTCGTGATTTTTTAAATTTGGAATACATGTCGTCTTTAACATGGATGAATGTAGGTTAAAATTTTTATGTTCTTTGCTTCGGAAAAAGAAAGAAGTATAATTAAAAAGCGCAATTTTTCCCTTTGATTCAAGTAATTGCAGAAGTTTTAGGTATTGAAATGTAATTATTTATGTAAATGTGAATACTTTTTCGTGAGTTTAAGCAAATAGTGAAAAGCTGTTATCAAGTTTACGTATGTTAAGTTAATATTTTTTATCTCGAGCGATAAACATGAATCCCTCGCTACACTCAGGATTCCACCGTAGAATCACTCGCTCCGCTCGTGATTCAACTGTGGCATCCTTTGTTTTGCTCTGGATTCAAAGTAGCGCCCTCGCCTTCAAAATATTACCTTAGCCCCTTGTAGCACAATCTACTATTAAGGGTTATCTAGGGCTTGGTCAAGACGAAATTTTAAATGATATCTCCGTTTCCTTTCAAATAATTTATTTCAAATAGTGCCCCTATTTGAAATAAATTATTTGCACTGGTACAGAAAAATTCATGTGTCACCTTAATAAATATAATATGCAGATTACTCAAGTTGTTCTTTGTACATCCCATTCAAATTGCACCAGTCAAATAAAGGCTATTATGAAGTATTTGAAGAAAAAATTGTTCGTCATTACTCAATGGCAGAGCATGCAAAAATCACATGGATTTAAAGTATTAGAACCTTTTATTAATTTCCAAAATGCCAGTAACCTTTTTAATTACGATAATATACATACCTCACAAAGTCAAACCAAATGTTCACTTTGCTACGTGTACATTACAGATTTCTTCTTTTATTGAATTCAAAAGCGTTGAGGCGTGAAAATTAAAGTTATCAGGAGGGGGATAAAGGGGGGGTTAAATTAGAGTTTAATTCCTTACAGACAGCTTTACGAGTCGAGTTAATTATTGTCGGTTGTGAATTATAATTAAAACACGACATTGGAACTTGTCTACATTTTAAAGTGACGGAAAACAGCTTTAATTTAACAAAATTAAAATTATCTGTAAAACAAATAATGAACCATTAGTGTAGCTTTTTATAGCATTTTTTGCGAAAAATGGCCACTTTTAACAAAAATTCTATAAAAAGCTACACGTTCTCACTTTAAAATATAAACAGTATTTCATAAAATAGTTAGAATAGTTATTTAGGGTTATATCAAAGCCAAATTATAATAATATCTCCGTTTCTTTTCAAATGATTTATTTCAAATGGTGGCAACACTGGACCCCGAAAAATTCAGGTAGCCCCTTAATAAAATAAAGATTACTATTGTAAATTGACTGACCTTCTCTAGTAATTGACCCTCATTTAACAGCCTGTACGGTAAAAGATGCTTAGAATATATAATACCACAGTTAATCATTAAATTACTTCTAGAATTAAGGCAAAAATTACCATCAAAAACATCAAGTATAGACTCAAACAGCACCTACTAAAAACATCATCCTGTTAATGGGCGCACATCGATAACCTTAACAATAATATAATTTATCGCCTATCTTACGTATTGCACACACTTGTATCTGTGTGCAGACGGGCCCAACTGTTCTTATCGGCTTTATGTAGTAAATTAACTTTAAAAGTTATTATTTGATTACCCACATAAATTGATTTTGTGAAGTGCATTGCAGTTGGTATTGCCTTGTATAAGTAGGTATATTTGTTGAGTTCTTGCTTTGACAAAAAACGTATACTAAACAGTAATATACCCAAGGTACTTATGTATGTTTGGTTTAGTGAGTGTGAATAAATTTTTGCGAGTTGGATGTACGTACAAACCTTGAATGGTTTTTGCTCACTTCATTGCCATGTAATAAATTATTTTTTGTAAATAAATAAAATAAATAAATAAATAAAAAATAAAGTATGGAGCATTCATATTACTAATAAATAATCCAAATGAATTTAATGTTTATTTTCATATTTTATACACAGACAAAACCATGTTACAACACAAGTTTTCAAAGACACTTACATCAAAAGAATCCGACAATTCTAACGTATTTGAACTTTCTAGGTCTCATGATGACCAGTACTATCATACGGATGTGATCATCATCATATCAGCCACAAGAAGTCCACTGCTGGGATTTCTGGAAATAGGCATTACATTGCAAGTGTAATTATGCAGAAATATTTTCGCATAGTATATTTTCTTTAATTTCTTTCGCCTTTTAAGTTATGCCAAAATTCTGTCGAAACTTCGGCATTTAGTCGTATTTTTTTACACTAATTATAAATAATAAATAAATATATAGGGACAAATTACACTGATTGAACTAGCCCCAAAGTAATTTCGAGACTTGTGTTATGGGATATTAACTCAACGATACTATATTTTATAACAAATACATATATAGATAAACATCCAAGACCCAGGACAATTTGAAAAAGGCCATTATCCGACTTGCCCCGACTTATAGATATTATACACGTAGATTCATGTTCAAGAATTGCCTATAATGAAAACGACATAAACTAAAACATTATTTTAGTAACATTTCAAGAATAGCAAACCATTAGCAATTACAATTTGCAAAACATCACAACCTGGAAAGGCCAAAAGGCCGCCGCCCGGCCTTGTGGCGCGACCTTTGCACCGAAATAGAAGATAACCCAATTCTACCGGATTGACGGGATACCGTCACGAGTTTTAACCCTCCACTGAAAAGAGTGTAACACTTAGTTTACCTTTTTAATCTGTGCCAACATGGGTTAATACGAAATGTATTTTAGTACTAGATAACCCTGTAAACCATTTTATGAGGAACGTGAAGCTTTTCTACGCACAGTTTCGAAAAAACGGCCTATTTTGGCCTAGTGTGGCGTATAATGTGCGTAGAAAAGTTTATCGTTCTCACTTTAAACAGTATTCCATAAAATGGTTTAAAGGGTTATCTAAGTCTTGGTCAACACCAAATTTTAAATGATATCTCAGTTTTCTTTCATAATTCTTATTTTAATTCAAATGGGGGCAGCACTGTACCTTAGCTACTTTACTTATCATTATCACGTTCAAAGTTCTATGTCAGTGGCCTTATAGGTGTAGTGGACCAATGCTTTAATATTACTAACGATTTTGCATACTTTTTCCGAGAAACTCGATTATTATTAAAGTTTTTTTAACGGTTTAGCAAGTTTCAATTTGTTTAGACAGGTAATTATAAATTACATCGGCAAGTGCGTGTTGGACTCGTGCATTAGGGTTCCGTACAGTTATCTATAAAAAATTACGTTTGTTGTCTGGGAGCCAACAAACGTGACTTGAAAAAAAATATTTTATATAGTTTTTAGCATTTGTTGTTATAGCTGCAACAGAAATATATCACCTGTGAAAATTTCAACTGTCACTATTACGGTTCAAGAGATATAGCCTGATGACAGACAGACAGACAGACAGTAGAGTCTTAGTAACAGGGTCCCGTTTTTACCCTTCGTTCCGTAGAACCCTAAAAAAACGTTTGAAAATCACTTTTCTTGGCAAGTTGTTAAATATCACGGATTGTATAGCTCTTCTAGCGGATTATTTAAAATAACACACAACAACAGTATCAAACATAATTTTCTATAATAGCTTGAATAAAAGCATACCTTTCTAATTAATTGGCAGAAAGAAATTTCGAACTAGTTCGAAAGCTCGCAAGTTAAATAGAGGAATTCTAACCCAAAGTTTACCGGCGCGACCTTTCTACCCGATTGAATCTTTGTGAACTTTCTAGCTCTATGTTTTCGACCGAGCGAACGAATCGTCTCCTTTTGAACTTCCAAAAAGGAAGGTTAACAACCTCTTTCTTTTTAGAAGTCGGTTAAAATATATCGGATTTTTATATTGATATATTTAATATTAATTATCTATAATATAATATGAATATAAAAAGGTTTTGCTATCGAGTATATTCATCGATTATTCGAAGACGCCTAGACCGATTTGATTTTTTTTTTGTTTGAAAAAGTATAATTGTCAGGTGGTTCCATAAAATAAATTGTCACAATCGGTTGTGTAGTTTTGGGGTGAAGTCGGTTTTTAGTTATGAAAAATTATCAGCTTGGGCTTTTTGCCTATTTGCTTTCGTATGTATGTTTGTCTGGCTGTCTGGGTGTCCGGCTGTCCTGCTGTTCTATTCTAGAAGTCGCATTTCTTAACCGACTGAAATTAAAGTTCTGTAATTTTTTTAAAATGGCGTTGCCATTTTTGTATAGGTAAACTCGCGAGGTCAACAGCTTCCAAAGCTATCTATATACTACTTTAAAATAGATTCATTAGTCGTCCACGTAAGCTTATACTACAGGTAATTATTACAAAAACCAAACACCCAACTGCCTTGTTTTTGTATTTCTATTTTATTTTCATATACCTGTGTCACAATCACAGTAAATAAGAATCTAACGACTAATCTCAAGTTAAAATCCATCGAGCCGTTCAGGCTGCAGAGCGTGCTAAACATTTGAATTTGGGGCCAAAAATCCGCCATGGTGTTTTTTTTTTATATACCCAGTGTCACTTTCACAGTAAATACAAATCTAACGACACCTCTCAAGCTAAAATCAATCGAACCGTTCAGGCTACAGAGCGTTCCAAACAATTATACATGCATACATACATACTCCCGAAAAACATAACCTTCCTTCTGGTGCAGTCGGGTAAAAAGGCGTAACTAGTAGTTTGCAACGAACTCTAAACTCTTGACCTTTATACAACTTACCTGAGGCATCTCTTAGACTAATTTGGCTCATGTTTGAACATTAAAAATGTATGTTCTTATCTTCCAGCGTAATAAATTTCATACAGTTCCGATCAAAGCTACTCAAGTCAGACATAAATAAAAACATAATAACGCAGGATTGTTCGAGTCAACTCGGGAAATTCGCGAAAGACAAAACCACTAGGATATTTTTATTTTTTACTTTGATTACTTCTGAAGTGTAATGATTTTTTTTTTTTTTTCACTTTATGCCGATGATTTCTATCTTAAGCCTACTGCACTAGTACTGTAGAAGCGGCAGTAAACTTAGCTTTAACTCTTTGACGTCAACAATGATTGTGCAACAAAACAAAGTGACGATTATTAGTTAAGAGATATTATAAATATCCTATTATAATAAATTATCGCTTTAATGTATTTATGTTATGTATCTTCGGTTAAATTTGAAGATAGTAATTAAACTATAGTTAAATTAGAATGTAACATGTCGTCCAAAATTGGCTTTTATCGGCATCACTTGTAGGTTGTGTGGTAGAAAAGGCCATGGGCCTTAAGTTCACCTGTTATAATTTTGGTAATAAAGTTAAATAAATAAATAAAGATATATTTGAATTGAATTCGAATTGAATTGAGGGAAAAGACAGGAAATGCACTTAGGTACTTTATTTATTCCCGTGCGAGAGTAAAGATAAAGCGGTAGAGCCTGTTTGTAAATAGGACTTACTAGAACTGACTGCAAGAGCATTCTCAAGCTTCGTAACCGTCACGCCTTAAAAGCATTTTTCTTTTGAGGAACTGTAATTTAGGGAATTCCCTAGGGATTCGCCACTCAATTGGCTGGCTGAGGTGTGCCGAGAGACAAATTTCCTACCCCGAGGCGAGTCAATGTGACATACGGGAAGTTAGATTGGCAAACATTGTCATTAGACCTAGTCCGAGGCGACGTTTAGCTTAGGACATATAATGTTTAATCTGCTTTATTTTCTTTCTTATACCCTTGGACATCCATGTATAGCTAAGTTTGCACGGTTTTACATGTTCAGGCACGTTTTCGCTTTACAGATATTGTGAGACTTTTTCTATTAAAAAAGTAAGACCGGCAAGACACTCAAAGTCCGCCACCCAGAGGTCCCGGGTTCGATCCCCGGTCAGGGCAAGTTGGAAAATGGCCTTTTTCAAATTGTCCTGGGTTTTATCAAATTTAAAAAAATCAGAGCTGGACTTAAGAGCTTAAGTATAATCTGTTTTAAAAAGTTTTCCAAAGGTCACATAAGTGTGTAAAAATTTACTGCGCCACAAAATATCCGGTGTTCCGAGGACCGATATCGTATTCCACTTTTGCTGATATAAACAATCCTCGTATGTATGCATTCGCTCTGGGTCATAAAGTGAAAGTTATAAATTGGAATCAAATCAAGTTTGATGTATAGAGTAATGCACTTTCTAGGTTTTTTTTTTTAATAAAAATCTTTTTCTATTTTATTAACCTAAATTATGTTGATATGTTTACTGCATGTGGTCCTTAGTACTACATACTATATGTTTCTTCTATTGTATAAATTAATACATTAATTACTTTTCTTTGTTTTCAGGTAAAAGGCTAACTACTCATCAATTGCTGTTTGAAAGAAGGTACCATACAATATTTTAAAATTTTTACTACGTAAATAGACAGAGCTGGCAAAGTGAGACAAACAATACGTTAATGGTCGCCCTCACAAGAGCAATAGAGATAGCGGTTAGATTGATGTGTGACCAACTTTTGAATGAGTCGACTTCTGGAAACCAGACTTATATTGTGACACATGAAAATTAGAGTTTTCTAAGTAAACTGTGTTAATTCATAACTTTTCTTACCTTGGAAAGATGGTATCGACTGTGATACAACAACAAACTATAGTCCCAATAAATACACTTTTTACATAACTTACTAACTTACTAGACTCGTCCTTTAACTGTTAGTCAATATTTTCTTCGCAACTCCACCAAAAAACCATTTGAAATCACGCATTTTATATTTTTATTTAGAGATAACACATTATTTATTAGTTATTAAAGGAATTTAGTAATATATTGCATAAAATATAAAACTATTTGATTTCGCTACAAATTATTGACGTAATTTTTTGTCATGAAAATATATATCGATAAAAAATCAATTATACTGATTCGACCAAAATCAATTTGATCGAATCAGTACAACTCTTTTTAAGTAAAAACGTTTGCAGATTTTATATCGAGTTTTAGTTTTGGTTGGTAAAATTTATTTCCCAACATTTGTTATGGTCAATTTTATCAGCATAGCGCAACTCCTTGTAAAACATCGATATTAGTAGTAAGAAACGCGCGGACTCCCACAAAGATTTGTACTGTTTGCAGTAAACATTTTGAGCTAACGCGTTAAATACAAAGAAAGTAGATGCACGATCTAATCAAGGACTCTTTGCACATTACACGTTTTAATCAATAATTCCAACTTTTTTTGTACCTGTAAGTGTACAGTCTATTTTTTGTTATTATTTCAAATGAAGCCCTTTTTACGTGAGAAGTAATTAATACGTGGAAATTAAGTTCAAATTCGAACTTGAACTCAGTAGAATGTCGCTCCTTTTAACGATATAATCAACGATATCAATTTTAGAAAACTATTGTAAATTTTCAGGTGAAATTGAAAATCAGAAAACCAACTTCGAATGTAAATAGAGACATTTTATCTACAGCACCATAACCTGGCCCTTCAAATAAAACAGTTCTTTTTAAGAAATAAAAAATTGCCAAATATATGCTTATTAAAATTTTTGAGGGCGAAAATTAAAAGAAGTAAAAAAAATTTTTTTTCGTACCACTTGCTCAAAAAAGGCACATTCTATGGCACAAAAAGCGAACATAATAATAGTTATTATTAATCTGTTAAAAACAGGTAAAGAAAAATGTACTGAATTTCATTCAGGCTCTAGACCAAGAATGAAAACAGGGAAAGAAAATTGTACTGAATTTCATTCATCCTCTAGAGGGAGAATGTGGTTTAAGTTTGGAATACTTACCGAAATTTATACTGAACTGAATTCATTTATATTATTTATATTATTTATGTTAAGCGTAAAAAAATAACGATTTTGAATCGACAACATGTATCCGCAAAGTCCACAAAACCACTTAAATTTCATAAAATAAAAAACTAAATCAAGTCATGCAATGACATGACTTGATTTAGTTTTTTTGTTTAGAATTTGTAACTTGTTTAGAATTTGTTTACACCAACTGTTTAGTTTTCCAAAAAGAAAAAGCAAAGGGTCATTTGCGTCTCAAACATACAGCCAAGTTTACCTATATTTATTTACAACGTAAAACATTTTGTATCTTTTATGTAACTGGATAAAAATTAATTAAAATATATCTTTTAATAAATGCTTGTCTCTTAATATTATTGTCTTTATTTTTTCGCAAATGGTACGAAAATTAGAGTATTTTCCTCGGTGATAAAGCTGTCTTTGTCTTGGGTGAACTTAAATTCGTCGCTACACTCAGGCCTCGTCCTAAATCCTTCGCTTCGCCCGTGATTTAAGTATTTAACACCCTCGCTCCGCTCGGGAGTAAACCTCGAGTCCTTCGTTGCGCTCACGATTTAAGTCATCACCCGCGACAGAAGACACTGCTTTATCCCCTTGGTTAATAATCTACTATTACATTTTCAAAATTATTCCATTTTCCACTTACGGGTACTAATATACATAATGACTTTTGGGCTTAGGCTAAGTCTACTCCGCTAGGGACAAAGAGATTAAAACGTTTTAGTATTTATTTATTATCATATATTAACAAGAATATTAATTCATAATCAATATAAATTTTTATCGATATCGACGAACTATATGTGTCGTGTAGTAGGTGCAACCCTTTTAAAGTCAGACATGACGTTTTATTTCTGGTCTCATTTGACATTAAGCTAGTTCAATCTTCTTACTTCTAAATCTAAGTTACATTTTATATGATTTGAATTACTTTGTCCCGCCGGAACTGCACAAAGTAATTCAAATCATATAGTATGTAACTTACAACAATCATTTAAAACAAACTTTATATCGAATACAAAGATGAAATAATGTACCATCATAGTGAATAATATTTTTATTCATATTTTTATTTACGATTCGCTATATGTGTCTTGAGGAAAGTTGTTCACTTTTATGCACTGAATTCACTCTAACAATAGTTTTAGTATATTTTTTATTAAACTGTATACTTGAGTAGCTTGTTAAATATTTATTAACTGTTTCATAAGAACAAAACTAATTACTATTGATGACACATCTGCACAGACTATCTTCGTCATTGCCTATAAATACCTGAGAGCGTTGTTTATTACGGTCCATTTGATGCCAGCCGTAAACGATTTGTTTCCATAACACTAAAACTCATTGTATTGTACTGGATGCTTTCGGCAGGGTCGCCATGAGAATTCTTTTTAAGTTTTTAATTTTTTTATGGAAAGTAATTTAAAATCATAGACTGAACTTAGTAAAAAATATCTTCTAGTTGATGAAGTCTTTCCCACTTTAGGGAAAGTTGTTAAGTAGGTATCCTAAAGTGAATCATCTGTTATAATAGTTTCAGTTTATTTTATTATACCTAATTCTTTAAATTATCCTAAGTTGACTCAGTCTTGGGTAAAGATGTCTTAATATAATTATTACATATATTTTCAATCAAGACAACGTCAAAGCAGTAGTTCACAATACAGATTTTGAGTCAGTATCCCATAACAAAAGTCTCGATTTTATTTTAGGCTGCTCAATCTGTGTGATTTGTCGGAATATTTTTATTTATTTATTTTCTCTTTATGCATCTTATCAGTATTATTTTTCCATTTAGAAGTATTTTTTATTTCTTATACCACAGAATAAGTACTAGTACTCACGTACAGAAGTCTTACTCAGAATAGAAATTCAAAGAAATATCTCCTTAACCCTAGACCACTAACCTTCGTCGAATCGACGAGCAAGTCACACTAATATCGGTATCTCTTTTCGGCGCGCGCGCAGATATGCACGCTGTCGCTTGTCAACTGTGTTCACCAAGCTCTTTCGGGAGGTGACGGCGTTTGGCGGGTAAGTACTGTATTTATTCAGATATGACGGAAGTTGTCGTCATTTCGACGAATGGTTAGGTTTTGTGTATATTTTTTTACCACTAGTATTCATCCTTTTGTTCAGCTTTTTTCATTACTTCCCAACAGGTTTTGGCTGATGAAGATATTGAACGTTTATAACTAGATGAGGAAGATTTAAGTGCATCGGAGGAGTTTTCTGGTAGTGAAACAGAAGATAATTTGGAGGTCGACGATGTCGAAAGCGATACCCAATACGAGCCTTCTAATCACGAAGATAGTCAAGATTGTACGCCATCTGCTACTTCAGACGATGCGCGAGAGTTACAATCACTTCCTGTTCTATCAGAAGAAAGTTCACGTAATAATTTCCGTATTTTCACCTTTTCACAAAACAACATCCGTAGTCGGAGCCGTTAGGTTTGGGCTACGAGTAAAAGGCGTATTTCAAGTAGAACGGTTGGAATAAATATTGTGCATGTTGCTAGAGGTTCTGCGCATACTGTAAGGAATATAGTGGATCCACTATTATTATTTGAACAAATAATTACGGATCAAATGTTCGCACAATGCCAATACACGTAAAAAACAAAATCAGAGATATATTAGGAGTGAAGGCTGGTGATGAAGGTCAAGATCAAAGTCAAAGTGAGGGTCAGTCATCCTCAAGTATTAACCTTCTACCACTTGAAGCTCCAAATGTAAGAAAAAGAAAAATTTGTGGTATACGTTCCTACAAAAAAGGCGCATGACAAAATCTTATTACTTCAAATACAACACTGCAATTTGTGGTGAACATAAAGTTGATTTTTGCCTCAAATTTGCCTCAAATCAATTGATATATTATGTTTTTAATAATAAATAGACTGTTGTCATTTATATTTGCCAAAGAAAAAAGGATATTTTAGATGATTTTTTTTTTTTTTAAGTAAGCGACTTATTTGATCTCGAAAAACTAATGTCGTAGTATATAGAGTGTAAAATAAATTTTTGAGTATAAAAATGTAATCTTGTCATTTTATTTAATCAATTAGAGGCTATTTATTGATTTTATTACTAACAATCAAAAGAATATTTATCAAAAAATATAATAAGCCACATCGAATATTGTTCGTCGATACGACGAATGGTTAGGTTTTAAGGGGTATGGGCAAAAGTTAGTTGTCTAGAGTTAAGTGGTTAGCGCTATGGTTTAATATATGATAAATATAACTCGCAACAGAGCTTCTCACTTCTTCTTTTAGATACCTAGACATCCATTGCAGGCCAATTTCAATCTTATTACTGTAGACAAACGATTCATGTAACAGAATTGTCCCCTTCGAAGTGGTCGCCGCGCGCATGGTAATAATGTAGGTACATTTTCGATACCTTAACGGGGAGTGACACAGGCCTGCTTATACTCCATTGGGTTACGTAATAAAATAAATGTAAAAAATCTTGACGTATCTTTTTATAGAAATATACGCTTTACAAATTAATTTCTTTACTGATTACAAATTAAGTATGTAATTCGTAACTTATTAATTAATGGATTTGTAATTTGCAATGGGTATTAATGTATAAAATTATATATTTTCAAATAAAAAGATGTCATGATTATTAACCTTTACTTAGGTACAAATGGAGTAAAGACATAAAAAGTTTACGCCTTACAGATTTTGTCTTTCATACTCGACTCTTTGAAGATTGTCCCATTTTCATCACGTTGCTGTTGACTGTACTGCTTCAGTATTAGCTTAAGTGCTTAATGAGCTTTTTGTAGTCGACAAACTTTAATAACTTGTTAAGAATAAAATCTAAGCTTCACAAATCTAGCTTGTCACAGTATGAGAGGAGTATGGCAACTAAAACTGTGACACGAGAATTTTAAATTCTCGTGTCACAGTTTTAGTTGCCATACTCCTCCGAAACGGCTTGACCGATTTTGATGAAATTTTTTGTGCTTATCCGGTATCTATGAGAATCGGCCAACATCTATTTTTCATCCCCCTAACTGTTAGGGGTAGTCCACCCCTAAATTTTTTTTTTTTTATTTTTTAGACAAAATTTTTAATTTCTATTTTTTTATGATACAACATACAAAAATACATACAATCCTCAATTTTGGCAAAACAACGTTTGCCGGGTCAGCTAGTGTTGTATAAATTCATGTCCGAAAATTATAATGACTGCAAATTAAATAGTACCTTGGTTTGAAGAGAATTTTGAAAATATTTATAGAAAACAAAGGATGAGCCATTTGTTACGTAAGTTGTAAAACTACACTGTTACACTAAACATTATGAAATTTCAATGGTTTGCATCAAATGCAAGATAAAACAATACTTATTACTCGATACTCGTATTAAACCTTATTTATTATTATTAAATCCGTTATGTGTCCCACTGCTGGGCAAATGGTGTCCTCCATTTTGTTCGTTCGGTCCTATCTTGTGTTTTTCATTCCAGCCCTTATTAAATTTATCCATTTGTCTCGCCAACGCGTATTCGGCCTACCGGCAGTGCCATTTTTGAAACGCTCTTGATTAAAAGAATATTTTTTCCATACAAAAAACCATTCCTTTAGTGACTCTGCGTTTCAAAAATAGCACCAAAGGTCTTCTCTTACATTTTGGTCTCATGTACAATCCAACTGGAGGTGGCCTTAGCCCAGGAGTTATAGAATATTTATTTAAAACTATTAAATTATTATTATGTGAACTTATCCCAGAAGTGATCTCTTCCAGTCGACGAGAAGACTAGAAGAAGTCGACAGTTTTTCTGTCTGTGCTTGAACTGAACTCATCAACATATTAGCTCCTTAAGTCTGCTGGATACAGGCCTTCCCCAAGGATTTCCAAAACGACCGATTAGAAATGGCCTGCTTTCCTGTAACAAGCAAGGTTTCAGGACATGTTTTCAGACAACGAAACTAAGTGAAATGAAATAATTTGAATGGTTAGCAAAACATTCTGTTTTTCATCTTTGTTTTGGAGTAAACAATTGATTTCAAATAATACTAGTACCATTATCTTCCATGCCTTGTTTATAAAAATATATTTACTAACCGACTTCGAAAAAGAGGTGCCGAGCCCGTTTGTACTACTAGTACCATGATAGATAGTATGTTGGCGAGCGGCAATCAACACGCGAGATGATTACGAGTACTTATTCTATTTGGCTCGGCACCGGCTTCAATCTGATCAGTTGGTAGTAGTTAAAATAATATTGTAAATAGATAAATAGGTTTAGGTAGGTATTAAGCTAAATTGTGTATATATAGAAGAATATAAAATTCGTGTAGTAGATAGATTAAATAAGGTTTTTGATTATTTTTATTTACTACAAAACATGTATAAATAATATCCCAAAAAATTTGTAAGATTGTTAAAGCAGTATTATTTACCACCATATTATAGCGACTCACCGAAACCCAGATAAACCCTTCGAGGTTTTCGTGGTTTGGTATTATATCAATTTTCCTATATTATTTTTTTGTGAATTTTGAATAAATGATTAAAAAAAACGATTGTTATGTAAATATTTTATTTTCAAACTTTTTTGTGTTTAAAATCTAAGTTTGCTTATTTTTTACTTTTTGGTGAGTTCCTTAAGTATTTGAAGACGGTTCAATTTTTTTTCTAAAAAATATTTTATTTTATGTCATATATTTAAAACTTATTTAGTTAAATGCTATGCACGCTCTTCTAGTAATAGGTTCCCTCTCTGTCAACCACTACTGTCTCTATCTACTTATACCTACTGTTATCTTATATATTTATATACAAGTTAGCATTATGGTTTGCTCAACCAATGTTTAATTTTAGTCTAACGCAATCAATATTTAAGTTCTATATCAATCTAAACCAAATTCATTAGTAAGTTTCAAATTAAAGTTAGCTACCGCCTAGTAAATATTTATATGGGCAAAATTGGCAGTATTAGCTACTAATAAATGTTCATAGAAACAGAGGTTTAGTTTATAACTAGGTACCTTTAACAACCCCAATCTTAGTCATTGTCATTAATATCCAGTTTGCAGCGGTCGATGTGTTTATTACGTAAGCTTGAGAGTATATCTATCTGTTTAAGTATATATCTATCTGTAAGTATAAATATACATACATATACATCTATTTATTTTCGTATAACATTTAAGTACATATAACGTGGAAGGGACATACCCGTGATAAATCGAACCACGGACTAAACTAGATCACTATAGTATAATGATAATAAAAAACAGTATTAAAAAAATTGTATATTATGCAATTAGTGAATAAAGGACGGATTTACTTCGAGGGCCATAGATGAATCACGAGCAGGTGAAGGATTCTAACGACTGAATCACGACCGTAGAGAGTGATTCATGATGATTCAAGTATTAGAATCCTGAGCAATGCGAGTGATTCATGGCCCTCGATGTAAATCCGCTTTATTCAAGAATTGCATACTATACTTTATACCATGACTACGAGAATAATTTTTCAAAACTAAAAACCGACTTCAACTCCAAACTACACATCCGGTCTTCATAAAAAAATTATGGGACCACCCACAATGGGACCAGGTATTCCCTTAAAAAAAAAGAATATCCTAAATCGGTACAAACGTCTTCGAATAAATCGAGCAACATATATAAAACATAACATTTCGACGAATTGATAACCTCCTCTTTTTGAAGTCGGTTAAAAAGAAAAATTTAAGCCAAAATAGACATTTAATGAAGAAAAAAGAAAGTTAAATTAATTAAAATGGACATTAAAATTGGAACAATTACTAAAATTAAGAGTAAATTGTCCTAAATTCAAACATCAAAATAGTGAGTAAAAGTGCATTTTATTCACTGTTTTTAGTGAATAAAATATATTACCAAAATAGTGAGTAAAGGTGCATTTTATTCACTGTTTTCGGTGAATAAAATAAACAACCAAAATAGTGAGTAAAAGTGCTTTTTATTCATTGTTTTCAGTAAATAAAATAAACTTTTTAGAATGGTATAAACGATATTTGAAAACAAATTGCCCGGGCGGCTGCACACTTTCGTATGGAAATGCCGATTTTTTTACTGTTGTTTTAATTTCCTTAAACAATAGTTATCTAGTATAGCCTGTGGTTCGATTCAGGGTATGTCCCATTCACGTTGTATGGCATTTGGCACCAACCTGGCCGTAATTTATGCACACACATGAAAAATATCATATCAGCCACACGAAGTCCACTGCTGGACATCCCCCAAGGATTCCAAAACGACCGATCGGAAGCGATCTGCATCCAGCGCTTTCCTGCAATCTTGCTCAGGTCATCTGACCATCTAGCAGGTGGGTGTTCTACGCTGCACTTGCCGGTACGTGGCCGCCATTCGAAAACCTTTCTGCCCCATCAGCTATCGGTTCTTCGCGCTATGTGCCCCACCCACTGCCATTTCAATGAGCTAATCCGCTTGGCTATGTTAGTGACCTTTGTTCTTCTACAAATCTCCTCATTTCTGATTCGATTGTGTAGAGAAACACCGAGCATATCCCTCTCCATAGCCCGTTGAACGACCTTGAGATTATAAAAAATATAGTGCAATCTAATCGTATGAAACATTACATCGTGTAACACATACATATTTGTACGTATTTGTATGAAACATACAAATTGCCACACCGCAGGAGTTCCATTGAGGAGAAATCGCAGCAGAAATTCACAGTATGTTGTCTATTACTGGAAATATTTGAGCCATTTTATACTTTATGTACACGACATAGGGTGTCCATTACGGAATATATTTTATCCCATTTTGTACTCTATGTGAAAGACATAAGTATCACATTTCTGGTTCGTGATAAAACGCGCCTTGAGAAAATGTTGTTCGTTTGTCAAAGCTTTCAAGACATATCATGTAAAAGCAGTAAATATAGTTCTAGTCTGACGGGAAACATATTTTGTTTATTTTCTATTTTGTTGTATTTTACTACACCAACAGTGATAGCTTATGGCTCTGAAACGTGGTCCCTTACTATGGGTCTCATAAGAAGGCTCAAGGTCACTCAACGCGCTACAGCCCAGCGGATTAGTTCGTTAAAGTGGCAGTGGGCGGGACACATAGCGCGACGAACCGACGGCCGATGGGGCAAAATGGCGACCACGTACTGGCAAGTGAAGCGTAAAACACCCACCCACAAGGTGGTCTGACGACCTGAATAAGGTCGCTGGAAAGTGCTGGATGCAGGCCGCTCTAGATCGGTCATTTTGGAAATCCTTGGGAGAGGCCTATGTCCTGAAGTTGACGTTATGCGGCTGAAATGATGACTACACCAACAAGGTTACTTGACACTCCTCAAACAGGAAGGTCATAAAAATATTATTCTATTTAGTCCGTCGATAATCATCATCCGAGCGTATTTTCCCGGTTGCATCCTCAGCAGTAAAGCTTCAGAGCCCGGGGTCCGCTACCTAACTAAGGATATTTGACGAGGTTACTGGTTTTGATACAGAGCGACTACCGTCTGACCTTCCCAACCCAAAGGGTTAACCAGAACCAATCCTTGGATAGTTTGATCATCAAACGATAGATGGCGTTCGGAACCCACAGTATATTTTTCGATTTACGCTTAACTGGCTTTCTGTTCGTCAGCGTCGACAGCAGTGAATGTTTTGTACTCTTTTTATACTAAAGAATCCTCTCTCTTCCTTGTACACTACAGCCTAAAAGCCATGACTGTGAGCTTCGCTCTAGTCATATTCTTCTTCTTCACCTTCCTTTATTTCGCACAAATGTTATGATTAAATCTTTTACTATTCAGGTTTTTTGAATGCCTTACACGAAGACATCAAAAGTATCTAAAACAGGTACTTTTTCAGGAAAAAAAGCCACACACATCTTCTTGTTAATTTGTTGCAGCAGAACTAATCATGGTCCTAAATTATTTTATATTGTTTTATTTTATATTATGTATTTATGTATGTATATGAATATAGATTATAGATATTACTAATATGTGTGTTTTTGTATTGTATTTGTATCTTTCGATTAGTAGAGTGAGCGACGCAACGCCATAGCACGGCCTTTGCTTTAGCGTACCGTCTCTCCGTCCCGCTCTGGCAAATGACGGTCCTGAGCAACAGAAAAGGATAGCAATATAGAAGAAAAAAGCTGCTCCCTGTCTTGACCAGGTTGTCTTGACCAGGCACTATATCTAGTGCCTGGTCAAGACAACGTTTTAAATAATGTGTGTTCATAAAATAGTCTGAAATTATCACCCTTCAAACTATTTTATGAACTACTGTTTACAGTTTAAAGTGAGAACGTGAAGCTTTTCTACTCGTACGCACATACGCCAAAAGTGACCGTTTTTCAATTGTGCGTAGAAAAGCTTTACGTTCTCACTTTAAACTGTAAACAGTAGTTCATAAAATAGTTTGATTTTAATGATGTCTCCGTTTCTTTTCAAATGATTTAATTCAAATGGGGGCAGCACTGGATCCCGGAAAATTCAGGTAGCCCCTTAATACTTTCTATAGTTGTTGGTTATTGTCTATAACAGATCTTTATGAAACCAACCGACAAATAACTGAAACGAAATTTTAGTGACAGTTGCTAATGATGGCTCGAGAATACTCTTGAAAGTGACAAAGGCATCGTTACCGCTGTCGTTAGTACAAACAAAGATTAAAGCAAGGATCCTGAGAAGAGCCTTAATTGAAGCTGAGCGTGGATGTGCTGTGTTTTGACAATAAATGGTATTATGATGTCGCTGGATAATTAATAAATAAATATAAATATATACGGACAATTACTCAAATTGAGCTAGCCCCAACGTAAGTTCGAAACTCGTGTTATGGGATACTATATCAACAGTACTACATTTTATAACAAATACAAATATAGTATAGATAAACATCCAAGACTCAGGTCAATCTGAAAAAGATCGTTTTCCATCTTGACCTGATCGGGGATCGAACCCGGGACCTCCAATGTGCCTGGCGTGATGACCACTAGGCCACAGTTAAACCAAAGTTAAATAAACTATCTAATCATCAAAGGGAGGTGGTTTAACTATGGTTCTTTATTTGTTATTACGAGTATGTTATCTACTGGTGACCTGTGTCACATGTTTTCTCACGAAATCTACTTCAGGCAGCAGTCCTTTGCAACGATGGGTTTTACGGGGAGCTAAATTCTGTTTTGTTTAGTTTAAGCGTTATCTATATCTTCTAAAAATGGTTCTCTGTACGCCTTTATGAACAAAAATAAATATATTTTTATTATTGGTAAGAACAATACAACAATTTTTCTTACGATGTGTTAATAACAAAATAACATTCAGACAGTCCAAGACACTGATAGTCGACCATCGCCGAACAGGAGTGCCATTTTTAAAACGCTGAGGCACTTAACGAATGGTTTTTTCCATACAACAATCAGTTTATTTCAAAAATGGTGCCACTTGGTCGCATGCTAACGTTGGCACTTTTTCGCTTATCTGTTGCAGCCTTACGGATACAACAGTCTTAATCTTACCTTAAGAGCGACGGACAACCCGTCTTACTCTTCATACAAACACTCGTACGTGATTACGGCGTGGTAACAGATCTTTCTTTAAAACTTTTGAACTAACAGGTATCTTGTGCACTATTTCTAGGTTTCTATCGATTGAATTTTCTATGATAAAAAATTGAAATTTGGAAAAACAAATTCAGTATACGCCTCCAAAAGTCTACATTATTGCACAAATTTTACCTAAAATTCGACCGTTCATAAAGTACTCATAAATTATAAAGGTAAAAAAATATTTCAATACAAACATCGAAAATATCATGAAAATTTTAAATAAAACACCTTTATTTCACATACTTGTAAGGCTTACTGATAAACAGGTATCTATCACCAGGAACAAGTTTTAAGAAATTTCCGCACCCTATGAATAGTTAATATTCGTACAATTGATAGTTAATAATAATACTAATTTCGCTCAATAAAATGCAAACCGAGTCCTCAGGCGCTGTCTCTCTCTTCTTGCTTTGCTTCTTTTTCTAGCATTGCCCTGGACAAAACAACAAGCTTTTTAAACCACGCTCACGTTGACGATTGAGCGGTCGAGAAGGGCCGCCTTAATAATGGAACAAAAAATATTACTTTTTTAAACTAGCTAACAATATAAAACAAAACATGTAAACTTTGACCTCATTATTTCTCTAACAAGGTTTTTGCTTGTAGCCAAATCTCTTATTCGTAACAGGCAGAACTTTTTAATTCATTACTTTTTATTCCCTAAGTTGAAATGAAGTTCATTGTGTATTTGACACACGTTTGTACAATGAATTTATTATATGTCCTACGGCCTACGGACGTTTTGACAAATTAATTTCGAACTATTATGCGTATTTAATGCAATAAAATGTTTTAAGTGGCAATCTTAAAAATATGTATGACTGGAAGCAAAGACCTTGTGCCTTAAGGGAAAACATGAATTTTTCGAGGTTCAGTGCATTTGAAATAAAACATTTTAAAGGAAACGGAGATATTATTTATGTCTTGACTAAGCCCTAGATAACCCTTCAAAATATTGTATGAACTACTGTTTACAGTTTAAAGTAACAACGTGAAGTTTTTTTACGCACATTGGCGAAAAAAGGGCACTCTGGGTAATGTGCATAGAAAAGCTTCACGTGTTAAAAAAACAAATTCAGCATACGCCTCCAAAAATTGCTTTGGGTAATGTGCATCGACAATCACGTTTTGACTTTAAACTGTAAACAGTATTTCACTGAATAATTTGAAGGGTTATCTAGGGCTAGAACAAGATAAAATTTAAAATGATATCTTTGTTTTCTTTCAAATGTTTTATTTAAATGGGGTCAGCACTGGACCCCGAAAAATTCAGGTAGCTCCATAAGTATGCCTTTTACATTTTTGTGATAAAGTTTAGTAAATAAATACTTATTCGTTTATATTCTTTTCTCCAATACACAAAACGATAAAATAACTTTTGTATTGTTTTCTTATATATAAATTCTTATAAAAAAAATTACATTCCCATACAAATTGCCCAAGCGGCTGCACACTTTTGTATGGAAATGCCAAAATTTTTTTTCGCTTTTTGTCTTTTATTTTAATTTCATTATACTAAAGTGATTTAGTATAACCCGTGGTCCGGTTTATTACGGGTATGTCCCTTCCAGGTTGTATATAATGATAAAAGAGAAAAGGTACTCTTGATTTAAATATGAAAAAATGTTGTCAATTACAATCAGGTTAACACAGTCTGGGACACTACCCAATAAATTGTATTGCGTCTAGCTGAGTGTCCCAAAATGTGTTAATACATTATCACGTCTATTTAGCGTGATGGTAGGCGAGAAAATAAAAAAGGAATCAACATTGTCAAGGGTTGACATGATTTGCATTTTCGCCTATTCTATCGATCGACTTTTAAAATCTGCGAGGAAAGAGAAGCGGTTGGTTCTTTTTAAGTTTTTTTTTCTCTCAGACCAGAATGAAATGTGTTCAAAATGGTCGTAAAATTTTCGTCATTATTGGACATTATCATGTCTGAATAATTTTAACATCCACGATTTGGCGCTGTGTACAAAAAGCTTCTACGGCGCCCAAACTAATTAAATTCGTGAGGCAAGCTCATCAATAGGCTTTACACAGAACCTCTGATCAACCATAACAATTCAACCTTAATGCAACCACATTAAGTTTGTTTCAGAATTTGTGTTGATACGTTCAATGTAAAGCTGGCTGTACCATGGTTTGGAGTAGGGGAAAATTGTGAGCATCGATGATTGCTTTGAGGAAGTACAATATGCTTGTTGTAGTCAGATCAGAAATGGTGTAAAATGTTAACGTACGCGCTCATAAAAGCGACAATGGTCGCCGACTGTCGCAAACGGTTGCGTGACACGTGTCAATATGTTGACAAACTGTCAAAAACTGTCGCGTGACACAGGTTGCCTACGGTCGCAGACTGTCGCAAACGGTCGGGTGACACAAGTCAATCAGACACAAACTGTCAAAAACTCTCGCGCGACATAGGTCGTCGACGGTCGCCGACTGTCGCAAACGGTCACGTGACACAAGTCAATCTGTCATAAACTGTCAAAAACTCTCGCGCGACATAGGTCGTCGACGGTCGCCGACTGTCGCAAACGGTCACGTGACACAAGTCAATCTGTCACAAACTGTCAAAAACTGTCGCGCGACCCAGGTCGCCGGTGGTTGCCGACTGACGCAAACGGTCGCGTGATAAGCGTCAATCTGTCACAAACTGTCAAAAACTGTCGCGCGACACGAGTTACCGACGATCGCTGACTGTCGCAAGCGGTCGCATGACACATATCAATCTGTCACAAACTTTGAAAAACTATCGCACGACCGTCGGTGACTATCAGCGACTGTCGAACTGAATTCAGGTAAAATGAAACGTTTGATAATTTTTACGAATAAGAGGGTTAGAACAGTGTCTTCCTGATAATGAAGCGAAATGCTTACATTACATTATTTTAGTATTTTAATCGAAAACAAAAAGATTAAGTACTGAGCTGTATTTAACGATACTGAAAATGACGGGAGCAGATTTACCCGTAAGCTGTCTCTTTGTTAATAAACGGGAATGATATGAAATAAAAAGGCAAATTTAGTGGAACATTACACGAAAAATACTGCTTCTATTCCACACGACCTACATAAAATGAAAATAGAGTTAATTTACTGGAGCTAACAACAAACAATCTGAAATGAAAAAGGAGTGGGTACCTTAGGTAAATAATATCAACTTGCAATATTTATTCACCATTTTCTGTTCGCGAATTCGTTCGCACGTTTGCAGGTGTACACAGGGTTATTCATGAACTAAGAAAAGTACTCTAGCGAAATAAAAAATACTCAATACGTCAAAGTAAGGTTTAATAATAACATAACAAAAAATATCGGCTGATAAAAAGCAAACCAAAAATCTGTAATTTGAATAGCACCGTCCGCTACCGGGCGAAAGGGGGCAACAGCGAGCGAACGCCTAACCATTTATTAGAGAGTAAAAATTACAAAAAGTAATAAGACTCGTGTTAAGGGAATACATGAAATTCAGGGTCCAGTGCCCCCATTTGAAATAAGTTATTTGAAATGAAACGGAGGTATAATTTAAAAAATTGTCAGCCTTAGATAATAGCCCTTCAAACTACAAGTTTTAAATAAACTACTGTTTACTTTAAAGTGAGAACATGAAACCAGCCAGAGTTGGCCGTTTTTAGCAAATGTGTGCGTTGTTAGCAGTAGTTCATAAAATAGACTGAAGGGTTTTCCTTTTCAAATAATTTATTTCAAATGGGGGTAGCAATGGACCCCGAAAATTTCAAGGATCCTCTTAATACATCCAATCCTTATTTGACAGTAGGTATCATAATCTACATATTTGACGACCTCCCTGGGGTAATAGTCACCATTCTAGTCCACCACCCAGAGGTCCCGCGTTCGATCCCCAGTCAGGGCAAGTTGGAAAATGACCTATTTCAAATTGTCCCGGGTCTTGGATGTTTATCTATATATGAATTTGTTATAAAATATAGTATCGTTGAGTTAGTATCCCATAACACCAGTCTCGAACTTACTTTACGGCTAGCTCATCAGTGTTATTTGTCCCGATATATTTATTTATTTATATTAATTGTCTAAAAAAAACGTGTAAACAATTCGGCACAAGTGAGTTTCGAACCCATGACCCTCACGTTTACGCCATGAGTGCACTACCAATAAAATTGTGCTGCGCCCAATGACATGGAATCACCCTGACGAATTTTCTTATCACGTAGTACTCATAGTTGTAGTACTGTCAAAATCAAAAATTACTATTCATTGAAACAAGAAATAAATAACACAGCAAGACTGAATTCAACACTCCGTAGCAAATTGAACCCATGATTAATAATAACAAGCGGAGTTGTTGGTAAAATTTCAAAAAACAACATGCCTTTACCAAACTGTGGCCGCAAAGATCAGTAGGTTAACTATAAAAACAGTTAAAAAAAAGTTTTTTATATATAGGGACAAGTCACACTGATTGAGCTAGCCCCAAAGTAAATTCGAGACTTATGTTATGGGATACTAACTCAACGATACTATATTTTATAGTAAAAACATATATAGATAAACACCCAAGGCCCAGGACAATTTGAAAAAGGCCATTTTTCAACTTGCCCTGGCTGAGGATCGAACCCAGAACCTCCTGTTTGACGGACTAGCTTGTTGACCCTTACGCCACAGAGGTTGCAATAGGATAAGGCCGTTATAAGGCTCAGTATTATTTATTTATTTACAAAATAATATACATGTACACAAAATACAAACATAGAAACAAAGTAAGAATATTGAGTACATAGGTACTGCTTATCCCAGCAGACCCAGGAAAGGATAAGAGAAGAAAACAAGTAGTAGTAGGCGTGTACAAAATAGACTACAGTTAAATATATATAGGTACTTATTTAAAAGTTTAAACATACAAACAAACGACCTCCGTGGCGTAGTGGTCACCATGCTAGTCCGCCACCCAGAGGTCCCAAGTTCGATCCCCGGTCAAGGCAAGTTGGAAAATGGTCTTTTTCAAATTGTCCTGGGTCTTGGATGTTTATCTATATATGTATTTGTTATAAAATATAGTATCGTTGAGTTAGTATCCCATAACACAAGTCTCGAACTTACTTTGGGGCTAGCTCAATTAGTGTTATTTGTTCATATTTATTTATTTATATTATGTAATACACAATGTATATAAATTAACATAAATATACCTAACTGCAAATGTAAATATATAAATTAATATATATTAAGAATAAATATGTGTACATATATAAATGTACTATTCATTACGTTAAGGAAGATAACTCCTTACTCGCTTCCTAAAAACAGAGAATGATTTAGAGTCTCGTATAGTGTGCGGTAGTGAGTTCTATAATTTCATCACTTGAACAGAGAAGGAGTGGTAATAGCAAATAGCAGAATAATAGAATTTAGTATTATTTAAAAATATCAATTTATACAAGTTTATTTGCCAGGCAATTAAAAAAATCGACGACACCATCTAGTGATTAGTGGCGGAACTACATATTCCAAGCGTTTTCAAGTAGAATTGATATCCGTAGCGCCATCTTTTTATTTGCCAGGTAAATGAAAATTCCTGACTTTCAAGCATTTGAACCGATTTTCATCAAACATAGATAGGAACCATTGCGAGAGAACTTGCTTCCACGTAAGAAAAACACATTGGCATCGGTCCATCGGTTCGAGAGTTACGATGCCACAGAGAAAGAGACCGACACACAGATATTTAACGTTAAACTTATAACACCCCTCTTTTGTGTTGGCGGTTAAAAATAATGAGCTTTAGAAATATCTAAATATAATTTCCATTGACACGGTCTTCACAAGATGCGATTAAAAAAACAAAAGTTCCGAGTCAACTTGTAAGGCGATAATTTTATTACCATCCATTGAATTTTGCCTTTTTATGCTTTATTTTTCGTCCCGTCTCTTCACAAAAGAGCAGATTTCTCTCGTATTTTCCTCAATCGTGAAAGAGATTAATATTTTTGTCCGTGAAAACAAAAATAACAAGGCATTTTGGGCAAAAACTAGAAAAAACGTCAACAAGAACATTGGTTGGTTTAATGTTTCTAAATAATGAATACTTGATAAATTGTGTCCTTCTTAAAAGTGTTCTAACAAGAAACAAAATGCTTTGTTTTATAAAAGAAAGCTTCTGAAATTTTGGAAAATATACCTACAACATTAATTAAAAAAAAGAATGTCAACTTTTTTTGACTTACGCAGGACTTCTGTTGATAAATTTTGAGCTAGGCTTCGGACGGTTTAAGCTTTTAAATGGCAGCCAAATAGCAACATCAGGTATCCTCAAAACAAGCACATTGTAGGCGAAGCACCAAGGAGGTCTAGAGTTCTATATTTTATCTGTAAATAGTTTTTATTTGTAGGTAATAAGTATGCTTAGGTAATAAGTATGCTGGCCACCAAGAAATGCTGGCCACTAAGAATTTTGTCTTTTTCTTTTTATGTATTATGCGTAAGCGCTAGATTCAAATATTTTATTATTGATCCATATAACAATGTTGTTGTGTGTACATAGTTTTCTACTTCCGTGTCTTCGTAAATAAATATTCTGCAATTTACAATATTTCCCACGTATTTTAATTTGCGTCGCTAACACACATTTTAGTCACAAACATACACGAAGAACAAAAAATAATTGCATAGTATCTAGGCGCTCGCTGCTATGTGAAATGAAATAAAAATATCTTGAATAAAATTTTCCAATATACTGACGAACATATATGAATATTAAATATCGTTCGGAATAAATTGGATTCAAGTTCGGTTGATATTGGACAAATGATCCCTTCCACTATGAGTCGTTTGCGCTCGGATTGGATCATATTAAGTTTTTTCTGCATATTTTTTTGGAAACCCAGTTATATCAAAATACACGAAATTCTGTTTCGTAATGTTAGGACGGCGATGTGTAAGTCCTTTAAAAAATCCCTTTATTACCACTAAAATAAATGCACTTGAATATTCACGTTACTTGGACTGAGGTTATAAGTTGACTATGGTTGTTGGTTGGTTATCGTGTGTGTAAGTGGCCAACACTGATGTCAGATTTTTCAGGCTGCCTAAAGGCATCTGTCATAGCTTGAAGACTGCCATATAATGATGACAGCCGGGACCAACGGCTTATACGTGCCTTCCGAAGCACGGAGGAGCTCGAGAAATTTTTATGCCACTTGCGGTCACCCTTCCAAGTGCGGACGATGCCCGGTGTACTTTACTTGCGAAAGCGTTAGTAATGCGCACTCCCACTGGGCCACCGAGCCCCTCAAGTTGACTATATACACTCTTTTATGAAATAAAATAGAAAATGTTTAAGCATTAAGTAGATACTTATCCCTCAAAAATAAAAAAATAACAGTAAGCGTTTTTACGATCTCTGTTATTACACTATGCATTTTTCTTACACATCTCGTCTATTTCAGTATCAAATGAATAAAATATTCAAGTTATGTTATCATCGTACTTACATACAAACATACTAACGCAATGCCCTTATACATTCGTAAGGCTCTGTTAGAAAAAAAAAACTTTTTAAACGAAGACATCGGTATATGTTTAATTCCTTCACACCCACTTCATAGTTTTATCTGCATGCCGTGTTGAGCTATAAAACAAACTAAAATTAATTATTTTAATGAAAATACCCTTTCAGAGAGTTTTTTAACTACATTTGTGATTCAGGCTCAATGATTTATCTATGACTTCTGTAATGTGTGCGCATATACACACAATATCTCAAATCAAAACGTCGTCATCTTTGCATTCTTTTAAGTTTATATTGAGGAATCTTGTAGAAACATCTGAAGACTTGAGTTGAATTATATATGTATATTGTATATATTGATTAGTTATATATTTATTACATATGTATGTATATTTTATGTGTGTATCCATATATGTATTTATATTTACTGTGTTATAGTTTAGTATTTATTGACAAGTTTTAATTTTAAATAGCTTTATTGTAGTAAGTAGTTAAGTTTAATTGAATTCTGTTTTCTGTTGTGTGACTTTTGCATATTGTTCCCACTCTCTACCCTGTGTTGTAAAATTGTCCTCATATTTCAAGGTTGACTGGAAGAGATCCCTATCTGGGATAAGTCCGCCTTTGTGCTGTTCTCTAATTCTAACCTGTATTTTTGTCCTGTGTTTATGTACTCGTACAATAAAGATTTTACAAACAAACAAAAATATGTGTCTGTATATCAGCGGTGTTGGGTGAGAATAGGGGTGACAACGAGGTAAGAAAAGTATATGTAGTTGTAATAAGTCCGTCTTTTAGATTATCCAAAAAAGGACCCATATTTTTCAGTTCGCCAAAAAAGTAAAAATTCACGAAGATACTAAGCATTTGAGTTCGGGAGTGGGGGCTAGCGACGTCACCTCTATGTGAAAATTGTACGTAGCCGTGACGTCACGCGACACTCTAGCTTTGTCATTTTTTGTTCCTCAGAGGAAATAAAAAATACGTTTACAGTATTTTTAATAATCTAACCGATGGGCTAAACATATTTCTCCATTCGTCATGTCTATTTGGGCTAGTACACCTATAAAACTATGAAACGAATTAAAATCTCCCTTATTAGGTTCTATAACGGGCCCCAATATCTGGTTTACAAATCGCATATTTTTTGACTTAGTGTGAGTAATATGTCTCTGAGCGTGTTCATACAAAATGGATCATTATGAGTGTATATGAATAAAGAACGAAATTTTTTGGATTTTGAATATGTGCTTGTGTGCAATTCAGTCATGCTGCTAGTTTACGGCTTATGAAAATAGTAAATGGACATTTTAATGCTCGGTGCTCTGATGTATGGAGGTTATAATTGTTGTTAGTTATAAATGCATATATATTTGAAACCCTTAAGGGAACTTGATGGGATTCGGCTTCTAAGGAGGCCCCGCGAATGCTGTACACTGCTTCCTTTTCATAACAAGTAATTATTTAAAAAAAAAACCCTACTTCCTTTTCATATACCCAGTGTCACTCTCACAGTAAATACGAATCTAAAGATACCTCTCAAGACATGACAGACATGTAGAGGCACCATGGAGTTTTGTGGGTTCGAGCCACACACTCCCACTTCCCATGCCCGTGGTTAAGTGAGTGCTGGTTAGCCATTTCTCTATGTGAAAAAAAGGTATTAAAATAATTAGTAATATTTACCTTACCTACCGCTAAAAATATTATTCGTGGCAAGTCCAGTAATAAATACTAATAACTGTCATTTTGACCGCGTGATTCTAAGATCGTATATTAAAAATTTGGTTTTATAAAATTTAAAAGTGTTTTAGCAAGGTCATTTCATTTAAATATTAAAATACAAACCAACGCATTTTCCATCAAAATTTAAAAGGTTTTGTGCGAATATATCAAGCTCTCAGTCAATGTAATGCATAAAATTAATTTCAGTACCGAACATACAGGCGCGGCGCTGTAAAATATGGAAGATACAGGATTATTGTTGATACCATCAAAACAAATAATAAATAAATATATAAGAACAAATTACACTGATTGAGCTAGTCCCAAAGTAAGTTCGAAACTTTTGTTATGGGACACTAACTCAACGATACCATATTTTATAACAAATACGTATATAGATAAACACCCAAGACCCAGGATAATTAAAAAAAGCCATTTTCCAACTTGCCCTGACTGGGGATGGAACCCAGATCCTCTGGGTGGCGGACTAGCATGGTGACCACTACGCTACAAAACAACAATATATAGATAAAAAAAGATAACCTATAAATATACTAATGCGCATTTAATTCATAATGCAGATTACATTCTACAAAAATATGTGATCTCTCGTACTTTTTGATCACATAATCGCCTGTTTGCATCAGAAGTTGACTTTTTATTTTTCACAATTCATTTGATTTTTAATTTATTTATTTAGTCTTCATTGTTCATCAAATACAAATTGTTCAGGATTGTACAGGAAAATAGGCAAACTTAACACTAAAAGCGTTGCCTACCAGTCAACCTTTGGATATTTGGATGTTTTTTTGTGAGAGAAGGTAATAATAAAATACATATGTTTCTTGAGAAAAGTAATCAGTCTCAAGTTTTGAGCATTATAAATCCAAGAATAATTTAAAATATAAATTAGGCTAAGTGCATAAATGGTTAATGTCATTTCTGTAACGTTTGTATTCTGTGCCGGCAGCGTTATATTATGCTGGACTGATTATACGCCCATCACATTTAATTGATTATATTATAGAACTGACTGACCTATATTAAAACTTTTTTCATAGACTCTAAATGGGTCATATTTCGTTATCTAGTGTAATCATTCATTCGTTCATTTCCTACAGAGGCTACCAGAATTTTTCGGGGTCCAGTGCTGCCTCCATGTGAAAAAACATATTTTAAATAAAACGGAGCTATCATTTGACATTTTGTCTTGATTAGACCTTTAACTCGTCAAATTAGTTTACAGTTTAAAGTGAGAACGTTAAGCGTTTCTATTATATAAAGCACATTGGCGAAAAACCGCTTTTGGCTAATGTTAGTAGAAAAGCTTCACGTTCTCACTTTAAACAGTAAACAGTAGTTCATTAAATAGTTTGATGAATTATTTAGGGTCTGATCAAAACAAAATTTAAAATGATATCTCCGTTTTCTTTCAAATGATTTATTTCAAATGGGTGGTCTAAGGGGACCTGGGCTCACTGCTACCCAGTAAGCCCAGATACATCAAGTGAAATATACAAAGGCCCATTTAGTAAAAAGAAAACTTACTCAGTTACGAGTACTACCAGATTTAATTTAGATTTCCAATCAAAGATACTGTGTGTATTTGTAATAACTTTATTGAACTCTGAAAAGACACAATTAGATAAAAGAACAACATTAAAACTAAATTGATAACGATAGTTAAGTCATCGTCAAACATACATACAAACACTTGATTGTTCAAGTAGAATATTGGAAAAAAAAATCCCATGCTTAGAAGTAAAAGTGACACATTGAAATTCGATTCCATAAAAAGTACACATACAAAGTAACACAAATTGCAATTCGATGCCGGATTTCGTTTAACGAATCACCGAATTACATTCCACCGAATCACATTTCGACAGATCGTATAATCTTATTCGAATGTAATGTTATCGTAAAACGTACTTTATTGATATAGATACCATTACATCAATACAAATTCATTCGCAAGGCAAATAAAAAAAAACCAACACCATCTGGTGATGAGCGGGGGAACTACATAATCCAACCGTTAAAGTTTAAACTCCCCATAACTTTTAAATAGTTGAACTGATTTCCATCCAACGTAGCTAAGAACCACCGCAAAGAAACTTGCTTTCACGTCAAAATTTTAACTGTCTAGCTATCACAGTGTATGTGATACAGCCTGGTGACAGACAGATGGGCACCGGAGTCACAGTAATAAGGTTCCGTCTTTACCCTTTGGGTACGGAATCCTAAAAAGAACAGTTTTTTTTCACTAGTTCTTTCTTCGTTTTTCCGCAGAATTTTTGCCATCAGAATTAAATTACTTTACAAAGTCGCGTAAAGTGAAAGTCTATTATGAACTTAAACAATTTCTGTTCCAACGTAGTTGGTTTAAAGTTTTATTGAGAAACTATTTGTTCAACAGGTTTACGGATCATTACGCAAAGTAAACTATACAATTATTTACAACTATGTACAAAATGGAAATTTAGAAGTATTAATGATACGTTTATGTACAAGTATTTATGATACCTTACCTTTGGGTGAAACAAAATTGTGAAAAATTTTTTTTTTTTCAGAAATTATATAGCCTGAAGGTTTTCATTGAATTTATTAGTGACAAAGTATCGTGGTGTGTGTTACACGTACACCACTTGAAGTCATCAAACCAAATGTGTATTTGGTATCTAACGAGTAAAGAATAAAACTGGCCAAGTGCGAATCGAACTAACGTTCGTAGGGATCCATACCATTATCATATAAATTTTATTTTATTTTTTAGAATTTATTATTATAGCGGCGACAGAAATACATAATCTGTGAAAATTTCAACTGTTCAGCTATCACAGCCTGGTGACAGACAGACGGACAGTGGAGTCTTAGCAGGTCCCTTTTATACCCTTTGTGTACGGAACCCTCAAAATGATAATAATATTTTTATGAGCATATTATCATATCGTAGAGGGTCTACGACTTCTGCTAAGTCGTAGGTATGGCGTAGACGCTTCATTTTGTCGTAGCACTCGTGACTTACTGAGCGTAAAGTTGCAACATATACAAGTATTTTGTTTATTATTGTAAGAACTTAGAATATAATTCATACCCTTTTTTAAATACTCATATACGACATAGAAAAAACGTTGTTTAAAATCAGTTCTTAAAAAAAAAACGCGGTACACGACATTTCGTGGAATTTATTTTAATAACTATCAATATCTATTTTTACTAATTATTTATCTATCCGTTATGTTTCTCTTAATCTGTATTTGTTATAAAAAAAATATCGTTGAGTTAGTATCCCATAACACAAGTCTCGAACTTACTTTGCGGCTAGCTCAATCACACTAATTTGTCCGTATATATTTATTTATTATTTATCCGAATTATATTATTGTCATTGTTAAATACTAAATGTATATACGAATATGTACTCATAATAGATACCAATAATTATGTAGGTATAGGTACTTCAAATCTATAGCCTTCTGTCTGTTTAAAATACCAGACACAATAGTTCACAATGCATATCGACCGACTCCCGATAGGCTCTCAATAAAGAGGTAAATGTATATGTGATTAATATGTATATATTTTGTAAGATTTATTGACAAAACAAAAGTCGGAACCTCCCTAAGTTACACTGTATTTATGTACACTAACAAAACGCAAAGTGATGCGAACTATAACTATGTTAATCTAAATTTCCGGCTCCCCGTTGTTTTCAGACTTTCTTGCGAACAACATACAAAGTAAATATAAATACTACGCCACGACAGTAAAGCTGTTTTCACCAGTTTGTATTATAATAGTATTCTTTTGTATGAAGGAAAGTTTATGAAGCGGTTCTAAGGCTGTTAGTTATTGCGTTTACCAACAATATTTTCATATTTTCTTCAGGCAAGTAATATAAAAATACAAAATATATTTTACTGAAATTTGGTCTTATTAAAAAAAAAGGAAAGATATCTTCTCTTAATATACATAATATACAATATAGAAAAAGCCAGAGTTTGCATGTATGTATGTTCAACGTGTGTACAACCATAAATAGAATACGGAATTTACTAAAGTTAAAAGGTGGTTACATAGCATGAAGAACCGATGGCCGATGAGGCAAAAAGTTCTCGAATGGCGACCGCGTACTGGCAAGCGAAGCGTAGGACACCCACCCACAAGGTGGTCAGACGATCTGACTAAGGTCGCTGGAAAGCGCTGGATGCAGGCCGCTCTTGATCTGTCGTTTTGGAAATCCTTGGGAAAGGCCTATGTCCAGCAGTGGACGTTATGCGGCTGAAATGATAATGATGAGAAGGTGGTTAGATAAAACTAATACTTTTTAGGTTGTAAGAGAAATTGCCGAGATTTAAGGTTATAAAAAAGGTCGTTAGTTCATAGTTCGGACCGAACTACTAGACTTTTAATTGCGCTAAAAATTTCTACACTAATTATTTTAATAATAAAATATACACACAAATTACATTTGAATTTTAGTTTTCTGTTCTCTATTGTCTGTATATTGCACGTCACTCTCCACCTTATGACTCTAAATTAATGTAACTATTACACACAGAAAGGAAACTCCCAGGGTCCCGCGCAATATGCGCCCGCGTTCCTCCCCTGACCTCTACCCCTTTCTCGCTTTATAAATAATAAATATAAACATATATAGACAAATTACACTGATTGAGCTAGCCCCAAAGTAAGTTGAAAGTACCTCAGTTGTGCGACAAACCGTTGCCCGGCAGACCTTTGACCGACATAACATTTGATCGGCACTTCTATTGCTCGAAATCAATGTGTTATGGGATACTAGCTCAACGATACTATATTTTATTACAAATACATATTTAAATAAACACCCAAGACCCAGGACAATTTGAAAAAGGCCATTTCCCAACTTGCTCTGACCGGGGATCGAACCCGGAACCTCTGGATGGCGGACTAGCATGGTGACCTCTACGCCAAGGAGGTCGTCAAGGGGGAGTCGCACCTTCTCCCCCGTTATCATGTGTTGGAGGGCGAACACACACATTGACGTGTGCACGGATATAAAGTTTTGTTTGTAGTAGTAGAAGGCATATAGTTCTATAAAATGCCATACCTGTACCTATATGTTATAAATTCTTCTCTTATAGAAATAAGAGGTTGAAATTTGTATTTTTATGTGTCTGTGTACAATTAAGTTTTTCAAACTAACAAATTGTTGAGTAATAAATAGGTAAATAGAAAAATATGCGCAACATGCTTCGTCAAAAATGCAAACAGAAAAATATCCGCAACACGCTTCGTCGAAGATGTAAATAGAAAAATATCCGCAACATGCTTCGTCAAAATTCTTAATATAAGAGACCGCTCCGCAACGTTCCTGGCCCAAAGGTTCCCAACGCTTACTGCATTTCCACGTTGAATGGCTATGGAAAGTCTTTGAGCCAGATAAGATACGGAACGAAAGTCATTTGTATGATCAGAGATACGTCGGCCCAATTCTCTAATAAAAGCCCTTGCGTCTTTACCCCAAGTACCTGTGGTTTTAAAGGCTACAGGTACAAAAATATAAGCTGGTTTCAGACAAGAAATTGTTAAGTTTATTACCTGAACTAGTATCAAAAAAGATACCGATACAAATAATTTGTAAATAGGCGACAAACTTACTTTTCTCACGCCATATATACAGTTGTATATATGGCGTGATAACATATTAACATGATTTGTGTTTCCACCCATTCCTACGTTAGCTTCTACGATTTGCGCAAGAAGAGTATCAACTAGTGCATTGTTATTTTTTCCCTGACCAGCGTTGAAGAGCTGAATTTTTTTTATTTAAAACCGGCGTGCGAGTCAGAACCACGCACAAAAGGTGTATAACAAAAAACTCACGTTTTTTGTATGGGATCCCCACTTAAATATTTATTTTATTCTGTTTTAGTATTTGTTGTAATAGCAGCAACAGAATTCATCATCTGTGAAAATTGCTACTAGCTATCACGGTTCATGACTTTCAGCCTGGTGGCAGACAGACGGAGAGTGAAGTCTTAGTAATAAGATCCCGTTTTCACTTTTTAGGTACGGAACCCTGAAAACGGTGTGTACGGACATAGATAAACAATTATCGTGTTCAATTTCAGAACTTTATTATCAAAAGCGATATCAGTATAGCTACAAAGAAATCAATGTTCAATTAGCGACCAACTCACTTGACGGTGACATATTTCTGTTGCGCTATGTGAGGAAGTACAGCTGAGGCCAAAAGTATTTAAAATATTTGACAAGTCGATACATATCACGTCTTCATCCCTAGACTGCAGGCAGAGAGAGCAATTAGGGTATTGTGGTTCTAAGCACACTAAAAAAACTGTACACAAATTGAGAGTCGCACAGAGAGCCATGGAGCGTGCAATGCTTGACGTCAGATTGCAGGACCGCATTCCTAACAGCGTGATCCGACAACGTACCAAAGTATGGAATATCAGAAAAAGGGTTATGAACCTTAAATGGAACTGGGCAGGTCACCTGGCACGCCGTAGTGATAGCCGGTAGAGTAAAGCACTAACAGAATGGTGGCCGAGGACGGGTAAAAGAAGCGTCGGACGTCCTGTAATGAGATGGGTTGAAGATATAGTCAAGGTCGCGGGTCGCACCTGGATGAGACCAGCACAGGACCGAGATCAGTGGCGTAGACGAAGGGAGGTCTATGCTCAGCAGTGGGCGGAAGAAGAGCTGACATGATGATGATGATGATTGTTGGTTTATTTTAATATATTTGCAAAAATCAATCTTTATTTTTGTACTATGGCTGGCAATTCTTTCTGGTGCTGGCAAATCCCACTTATGTCATCTCCCTTCTCTTCTGCTGTGTGCTAGGAGTCAGACATGTATTACTTCCAAGAGTTCCAGTTAAAAAGTTAAAACAATATAATTTCATACTTCACCATTTAAATAGTATTTTAATTTAGCCTATATCGAACAGATATTCCAACAATGACGATGATGGCTCTAAGCAAATAGAGACTAGGGCCGCAAGAGTTCAAGGATACTTTTAGCGTGACGTGTAGGTCAGAAGCTGGAAGAAGGAATCATAATAGTGATGGGTCTAGCCGCATTGCATTGTCGCCCATTCCCTCGATCGGCTCCTACGATCTGCGCGAGAAGAGAAGCAGCTGGTACATTCTAAGTTTTTCCTTTCCTCCCAGACCAGCATGATAGGGAAAGTACCATATTTGTTTTAGAAATATAAAGAGGATTTATTGTTTCGTTTGCGTACTACATTTAATTTAAAAAATCTAAACGAATATAAACATAATCGATAGAAAACAAAATCATTTTGATCTGACTACGTCAGAAGGAGGGTTAAGTTCTTTTGAGTGTATTTATGTATATTTCTTTGTCCTCACCTTTCCTATCACTTGACCTAATAATGGTCATCTAAACCTCCTGAAACAAGTGTGCGTTTCCGACTAAGCGACGGATGCCTTTAGGCATCTTGAAAAGTCTAACAAGTAGTGACAACAGTGTTGTCCGCTTAAATATATAAAATACAAACAACAATAAAATTGAAGGTAATTAAATTTTCTGGTTTAGCTACCTTTGAACCAAAAAACTTAAATAAAAAAACATGACGATTTAAATATACATGAATATTTGAGGGCCACTGTGACCTAGTGGTCATCATGCCAGGCTGTCAAACTGGAGGTCTCGGGTTCAATCTCTGGTCAGGTCAAGATGGAAAATGACTTTTTTTAGATTAACGTGGGTTTTGGATGTTTATCTTTATAGGTAATTGTTATAAAATATAGTATAGTTGTGTTAGTATAACCATAACACAAGTTTCGAACTTACTTTGGGGCTATCTCAATCTGTGTGATACTCGTATGACACTCGATTTGTCTCGTTATCTGATTATTTATTTATTTCTAAAACCAACACTTATATACCTAATGATCTATGATGATCTAGATTATGTTATCAAATAGTGATATTTGTATAAAAATCAATTTTCAATTAGTTAGTAATATTTCCTTTGCTCCATGTGTGAAGAAGTACTCCTACACAGATAAGTATAAAATTTATGGAAAAAAGTTTCGTATCAGATTAGAATAAAAGAGATCTCGGTTATACAGACATATAAAGTTTTCTATACCGGCGATTACAGATAACAGATTCTTCATGCTGATATGAGAGAAAAGAATATATTAGATGCTTTTATTCCCATGAAGATCGTAAAAGCCGATCGAGGTAATGTGCTAATCTGAATGATATCAAAACGCGTTGCGGACAGCAATCTGCACTACTTCGATTCTTTTTTAACCTTTACGACCACTAATACCATCACGCTGAAAGCAGCTTTTGAGTCTTATCACCGGAGGAATTATACCAAAAAAACTTAATATTATATGTTATTCGTTTAAACCAGGTGTACACTAAATAATACCAGAAAAATAGACGAACATGCTGCTAAACATGAAAAGTAATTATTTATTTTGGTTGCAAGAGGATGCATTATCTTGTTTCTGTACAGAAAACAATTTAACATTAATTTTCATTCAAACAACGGGCCAATTAAACTAAGAACGCTAATCAAATATACCGAAAACAAAACAACTTCAGCCCTCGAATGTACAGTTTTAAGAGCGTCTATTCAGTACCACGTCGGCAACGGCCCGAGTCACAGCCTGCCGTAGAGACGCGCTGTCATCCGCGCCCTTAACCCGAGAAAAACAAAACCATAAATAAAAAACAAAAACGAGGAAAAAGTCTTTAGTGCCAATAGTTCACAAAAAAGTTTGGTAAAAATTTAGGAAAAAGAAAAAATGTGCCTGTGTTTTAGAATTCGTTAATTAAAAAGTTGCCAGTTTTAATGGCAACCAAAAAAAATAATGTAGTCCGTTTGCCTTCAGTGGTAAGATAGTGTTTCGAAATTTGAAATGCACCGATTTATTAAAATAATGATCTTATAGTGGCATGTTTACAGGTTTTTACATATTGCAACTCCATGTCTGGCTTCGAATGTTTCCTTTTTTTCACAGCTCGTCTTCACAGTATTGCTCGTATGTATTTTTTTAATCTAATATACCTATCACTTTCAATATTTTTAAATTTTGATAACATTTTTTTTCTATTTCATATACTCTTTTTATCATGAATATTGCTTATATATTTTTTTCTGAATGCAACCTTAACATTCAACTTTTTAACTTAACTTTAAAATAATTAAAGGATGTTTAACAAAAAAAGTACACAATAGAATAGAATATTCAATCTACTTTAGGCGTATTTGGTTTTCCCCAAACTCTGTTAACATTAACAAAAATTATGACGGACTTGGAAGGCTTCTTTTAATTAAGTCAACTGCTTCGCGACAAAAGAATAATATTCAGTCATTTATAAAGCCTGCCGAAATTGGTGGGTTAGACCGACTTTATTTACAGACTAACAGGTTTTCTCAACTCAGAATCTTATTTTTTTTCTGGATTCCGGAGGCAAATAACCCTTTACGACTAGCATTGCACAGGGAGAACGAATTTCAAATCTTCATGGTAGATTTATGATTTCAGATGCTCGATAATGTATTACTTATTCTATACTCTGGAGATTCTATATTATAATCTGGAGAATTGTAATACAGGCACTGCGTAGGCAGTGCCTGTATTACACATCAGTCTCCAGTCTCCTCCAATCTCATTGGTCACATAACACACTGTTGTGTTTTATGTATTCACTTATTATCTATGTACTTATTTATTTGTGAGATTGTATGGAGAGCAATAAATAGATTTTTATCTTATCTTATACATAATTCTGAGTTGACTTCTTACTCTCCACTTATATATATTTTCTCCTTTTTCAAATAGTCAATTATTTTTTAAAATGAATTCAGAATTGTGTCATATTGAATTTCAACGTACTGTGGTTTTGTGAATATCTGCTTGTATGTTTAATAGCAAAATCTTTACCACTGAACGACTTTTGGCGGATTTCACTAACGTGAAATAATAGAGTAATGAGAGTCCTAGGTAATCTCGTGCGTAGTATATTATACAATACATATACATTCAAAAAGTTATTCTGAAATAAAGCCTTTGTAGGAATGCTGCCAGTCTCTTACCCCTTTATTCATAAAAAAATACAAACGGTTGCTAAACCTGTTTTATTTAAAATATGTTTAGTCTCGCTATTCAAAGTCAAATATTAAAAGTAGCGAAAGGGACAAAACATATTTTAACTAAAAAAGGTTTAGCAAATGTTTGTAATTTTTTTTTAATAAGAGACTGGGGCAGTCGAATTATTCATGTCCAATTTTAATATTATTTGAAAAATATTTAATTATATAGTTTAGTTATTTATCCTACTTGAATATGACCAGAAAGTACCTAAGTCATGAAGCAATGATGAATGATTCCATTGCAAAGTTAGAGAGTGTTTAGTGTGAAAAATAACATGTATTCCGCTTGTGTAAGGCCGGCCTAACGATTGTTTTCGTCAATCCGCCCCTCCCTTTAGGGTGACCTTGCGAGTTATATTTTTCTCCATCGACAGAAACTTGTTTACACATTATCTGAGACATTGACTCACCTATTTATGTAGGAATTAATTAGATAAGTTTGGTAGTTTTGCTCAATACATGCACTCGGGACGAAGTTCTGATGGTAGTTTAGATTAGACGTCATGGTGGATTTGTCAAATGTGCCTACTGATCTGTACCTCTGTACCTCCATAATGAACTGGCTGTTGACTAGCTTGACTTTTTTCCTTAAATAAGCAATAAATTCGTCAGTTGGCCTGTTCGGGATTGTATGCAGACTTTTCAACGTAGGTAATGTTCGTATTTTAGAAAGCACTGGCACAAACATTGTAAAAAGAAATAAATTCAAATAGCGCCTTCTATATTCAAATTTTTTTTTTACATTGACATATTCCGCTCATTATAAATGGTTGATTTGTTATTTTGCCATATTTTAAATAATAGGTTTATCGATGTTTTTTTATAGCCACCACACACTGTTTAATTTATTTATATTAACGAATACCAGTAAAATGTTCACGGCCATCTCATAACGTTTTAGAAGAAAAAACGCGAGAATCTTCGTTTCTTTCAAAGTCCCACCGTGATATTTGGTCAAATAGATTCTGTAATAATTTTTCGTAACTAAAAATCGAGTTTAAACACAACCAACCCAAACACAACCGATTTTGATAAAATTTCTACCACCTTGGAAGTATACCCTTTCTACCAAAAAATAATTCTCTAAATCTGTTCACGCATCGAGTAATCCGTGAAAATATATAAAAAGAAGGATCCCGACAAATAACCTCCTCCGTTTTTTTGACGTCGATCAAAAACTGTAAAATTACAATGAACTAGGTAATAACGTGCAATTTGCAAAGAATTTTTTTTATCCGCTATTTTCTAACAAGTCAAATTAGATACTTTTTTCTAAACGTCAAAACAAACATTTTTTATAGGGTTTGTATGAAATACAGGCAGATGAGGTCATAGTTTCTTAGAGTCAAATAGCGCACTTATTATCAGTTTTTCTGCAATAATAAATTTAAAACCACGTTAAAACTACATGTTCTTTTACTCCTTTTTATTTTTTTATCAGTACGTAATAATTTATTTTTAACCCAGGAATATACTCAACTTTATACAAAGGATGTGATTTGATTCGTGGGAAACTTTATTCTCTGTATCGATTTCACACAGATGACTAAAATCCATTGCAATGCTTCATTAACCCCACCTGTGTGTCCATGTCCACATTTTATTCGTTATTGTTAATTGGTTCAAAA
The DNA here is from genome assembly GCA_943193695.1 of Acrobasis suavella. NCBI lineage: Eukaryota > Metazoa > Arthropoda > Insecta > Lepidoptera > Pyralidae > Acrobasis > Acrobasis suavella. Next base: position 12,329,491 of record OW971948.1, read on the forward strand.
GAGTGCGAGGAAGTGAATAATTGAATTCTGATCCTCCGTAGCGTATTGGTTAACACGCTAGTCCGTCACTCAGCGGTTCTGGGTTCGATCCCAAGCCAGGGCTAGTTGTAAATGGCCTTCAAATGGTACAAGGTCTTGAGTGTTTATCTATTTATTTTAAAATATAGGTATCGTTGAGTTATCCTTTATCACATCATGTGGGGCTAGCTCAATCAGTGTAATTTGTTCCTATTTATTGAGTTATTGAATTTTAAATTCCGAGGCCGAGGTTGATTTGTAAGAGAGACGCGAGTTCACAGTTCAGGCTGACATGGACGTAACCAGGTTCTGCGTCAGGGAGGGGAGAGAGAGGAGACAAACCAGAATGTTTATTAGCACCTATTATAGTATAAAAAAGTCGAGAGGTTTTTTAACTTGCCTCGCACATACACTTGTTATACACATATGGCGAACCGCAGCGCAGAGAATTTTTCACTGTCAAACTGTTATTGACATTGCCCTCTTTGAAATAATGTCCAAAATCAATTAACACAATACTTATAGCTTATTTGAAATACGCCATATGTGCGTAAGTATTGTGTTAATTGATTTTGGATATCATTTCAAAGAGGACAATGTCTATAATAGTTTGACAATGAAAAATGCTCTGCGCTGCGCTTCGCTATATGTGCGCGGGCTTAAAGACTTAAATTTAAGTTGTTTTTCCTCACTTTTATCGACAAAAATAGATAGTTAGTAGGGACGTAAACCAAATTCAGGGCCGGGGGCAGCTGCCCCCCTGCCTCGGTACGCCCAAGGATGCGGAGCTACTAATGTGTTATTAAGTTTAAAATAATCATTATGTTTTATTCATACTTTAACGTAATTGATAAATATTATGCTAAAGAAGGAAACAAATACATTAAAAGCAGAGTTTTACGATCACGTACGTATTTTCGGCATTTTTGTCCACCGTTCGTAACTTTACGACACTTTTATTACTATCGAACTGTTACGTCTTTTTTGCATTGTAGATATTGGTTTGCATGTTGAAATGGACTTATTATGCACATCGATGGTTCTGCTTTAAACCTAGTATAACGGGTAGCATGTAGCCTGAAATGTACATATTTTACTTGCAAATTTTATTTTTTCACCAGCTTTGTCTCGCGGCTTCGTCTGCGTTAATGAGTAATTTGTTATTAAGTTACCTTTTAAATGGCTTTATAGGATTCCCATACAACGTTCCACTCCCCTTTTCATTTCCTTTATGGATGAGTTTTGGGATAAAAACTGGCTCCGGGCTCCGCTCGTCATAGAAATTTCGGAATAAAACTATCCTTTGTACTTCCCTGAATTTCAAACTATAACCATATCAAATTTTATCCAAATCGGTTGAGTGGTTAAAGCGTAATTATTGTGGATAGGATACGCTTTCTTTTTGTGTCAATGTTTACTTACATTTTATTGATATGTTATTTATTATTAATAATTTGATATTGTATGCTTTTAAGAGTCTCCTCACTCTAGACTTTTCCATGCAAACGTAGTATAGCATTTATTTTGAAACGATATGTCAGATTTCAGCAAAATGTTGTAATTTCAAAGAAATTGCATATATTTAGGCATACAGTATATGCCTAGATACATGTAATTTCGTGAAATTGTCAAGTTTATTTTTACCTTAGAAAACCAGTTGGATATCTACGGTCAATATAAACTTGCAGGAAAATATAAGGGTGTAGAAGTTTTCCATACTGATGGTCAAAAATGATATAATACACTATATTCTTCCAAACAAAAACTTATGTATTTATATCTATGGACATTAGCAAAAGTTTACCTCAAATTCTTATTTATCCCGGATAAGGAACTGTATGTAAAATCGAATATTCCTTGGGTACGATAAACCGTGGCCCAAGGGTCATTTAATATGCACTGTTTAGCTCTCAACCGGGGATAAAAAGGGGAAATTATAATAAAAAGGTCTGACCTTTGCGCCCTCGTGCCATCTCTCATTTGGATTGTTCTGTGTTATTATTATTTGTAAAAAGGTATTTTAGTTTGATCTTCGTCTAACAGCTGTAACTTGAATTAAGAGGATACATGAATTTTTCGAGGTCTGGTACTGCCCCCATTTGAAATAAATTATTTGAAATAAAACGTAAAAATAGTTTAGGAAAATTTAGTCTTGAGGATGCCCTAGATAACCCTTCAAGTTATTTTATGAACTACTGTTTACAGTTTAAAGTGAGAAGGCGAAGCTTTTCTTCGCACATTTGCGAAAAACGGCTACTTTTAGCGAATAAACAAAGAATAGCTTCAGGCGTTCTCACTTCAAGGGGATACATGAATTATTCGGGGTCCAGTGCTGTCCCTATTTGAAATAAATAATTTGAAAGAAAACGGAAATATCACTTTTAATTTTGTCTTGATCATGCCATAGCCTTTCAAACTACTTTATGAACTACTGTTCAAAGTTTAAAGTGTGAACGTGAAGTTTTCTACGCACATTTGGCAAAAAACGAAGTAAACCGTCATAGTGCAATAATTAAAGACACAGGAACAAAGTGCCGATAAACACATTCTTATACTATTGCTTATAAAACTAGGTCAATGTAAAATTACTAATCAGTCTTAGATTAATAGGCTACATTGTATTAATATTAGCGTACTTATTCAACACTATGTAGGTACGTTAAGAAAGTGAAAAATAAAAAAAACATTTGGCAAATATGCGTAGAAAAGCTTCACGTTCTTACTTTAACTGAAAACAGTTCATACAATATATTGAAGTGTTATCTAGGGCATACTCAAGACAAAATTTTAAATGATATCTCTAATTCATATATCAAATAATTTATTTCAAATGGAGGCAGCATTTGATCACGAAAAATTCATGTTAATTCATTCATTTAAGATACAAATTTTCATTTACCAGCTATTTTTCTGAATATTCATTTGTGCACATCGTACATATACATCACAAAAAAGAAACATGCTTTTATACAAATTGTATTTGAAACACAGCTATGCGTCACGGCGTAAAGCGTATTCCGGTGCGTTAACTGTTCGTTCCTGATATACCTACATAATACAAAATTCAAACAAAAAATAACGAGAGAACACTACACTCTATGATTAACAAAATTCACGCACTAGGCCAAACCTGTATCGCGGGCAATCAGAAAGATTAACAAAATAATGAATCAACAGTTCAGGACGAGCTGCGAGGAAAATTTAATAAGTTTAAAACTAATTATTACTTACAAAACTATCAGCTAATAATATAACAGATATATACTTATCCGATGTATTAATGCATAACATGTCCAAATTTTATCAAAAAAGTAGTTTTTTATTATCTTTAAGTAAGCAAAAAATAGAAAAATTCTAACTTTTGCATGGATATATATATTTTTTAAGATTATGTACGTGTGTCAAATTATGGTCAAGTGATACTCGTAGACTAAATCAATGAAATAATTTTAATCGTCTTAAAATCATTTAAGAATATATTGTTGAATCTTAAAACAATGGACAAAAAAAATAAGATAAGGAAATTAACGTAACATTAAAGTAATGTAGCACCTCCCAAGAAATATTCGATCAAGAACGATCTGCTAGCTGAAACTTTTAACGAATCATATAATCGTTTTTCTGGAGTATGCCAATTAATTTTAACTGTTATTGTGGAGGACTCAGTTAAAAACTTTGTTATGTAGTCTTCCATTTTTAATTAACTAATCCTTTTGCTTATTTCTTATGCCTTTTCTTTATTTCTTGTATATTACATCATCATGGTGATTTATGTTATGAACTATAAAAAGGTTTTTTTTAAATCTTCAGTGACTGATTATATCTCCAAAGAATAGGCATGACAAATGGAAAAATATTGTTAAAATTAGTTAGTAAGCTAAAAAATACTGTACATGTATTTTTTATTTTCTCTGATAAACAAAAAATGTCAAAGATACAGCGCATTGAAATTTCGCATGACGTCACGGCTACGTACGCCTTTTACATAGAGGTGACGTCGCAAGCCCCCACTCCGGAACTTTGATGCTTTGTATCTTTGTAAATTTTTACTTTGACAGACTGAGAAATATGGGTCCATTATTTTTGGATAATCTAAAAGACGGACTAATTACAATTATATTTTTCTAACCCTGTCGTCACCCCTATTGACGTCAGGCAGGCAGCTAAAACTAAAGATAAACCGTTTAAACGGTAATATGCTTTACCGACCGACCATTGTATTGACATGCATATTATATTTGGAGAAAAAACAGCGGAAAAGCGCACTCCGGGCTCCGAAGCAGCATATCTGAGGATGCAACTGATAACGAACTAAGATGAAGAAGACTTCTACCACAGATATTATAATTAAGTATACTAATGCTACCAAATTCATTTTTTTTCTTGTAAAAGTTCATTCTCTTTACATACATTCTCGATACAATCAATGTCTACATAATATGAAAATATGCCTAAAATATCCACGATGTAATTATATTGAATGTTAATATGTATAACACTATTCAAAAAATGAGACTTTCTTTATAATCTAAAAAAATTTTTTATTGTGCGAGCGAGACAGCCAACCAAATGCAAAGACTCAATTTCAACATTCACGAAGTTGGTGATCTTCTATATTTGGACACTTAATGCTCAAAAAAGGCTGAGCATTATAATAAAATTGATTTAACTATATAATAAAGGATACTTTATTCCCGAAACAAGCGATGTTTCCGTGAAATTGTTGACAGGCTAATTAAATACACACGCATAAAACACACAAATTGAGCTAGCCATAAAGGAAGTTCGAGACTTGTGTTATGGGATACTAACTCAAAGATGATATATTTTATAACAAATACATATTATAATTATAAAGATAGACATCCAAAACCCAGGTCAATCTCAAAAAGATCATTTTCCATCTTCGCCTGGCATTATTATTACAAGGCAGGAGGGTAACGACTACAGTTGAGCATAATTCTCTTAATCTTAACGCGGTTCTGATTGCAGCCTTATCTGTGTTGTTCCGGAGCCTGAACCTCATACCGGCTTCTCATCCTCCAAGGATGATATTCGTCTTAGATTGGATATGGTTAGATCCTACCCAATTCGGATAGCAAAAAAAATTTAAAACTTTTAACTCACATAATTTATGTATTGTTTGGTTTTCGTGTCTGTAAGTGGCCAACACTAGTGCTATACTTTTTAAGCTACCTAAAGGCATCTGACATAGTATAATGATGACAATTGGGACCTACTGTATTACGTACTTTCCGTACACGCAGCAGCTAGACTTTTGTATGCCACATGTTGTCACCTATTTAACATGCGGGCGATGTCCGGTGTCGCTTAACTTGCGAAAACGCTAGAAATAGAGTTAGAAATGTACCGGACCATCGAGGTTCTCTGTATAAGAAAATGTAATCCATATAAAATGATATAAAGTAAAAATATAAAAAGATCCGTGTATAATAGTGTGTGTATAAAGTTCCTAGGCATTGAAGACTAATGTACCCTTCATTTTAATATTATTACTTGATAATTGTTTTTCTTTTGTTCTCAAAATAGTTGTGAATGTCCGATCATTTACTTACACGTATGCACACTTTTTTATAAAATACCAACTTACAAATTTACTACTATTACTACCTATAACTTTTTCTGATAACACAGGACAGGCATTGTTGCCTAGTGTGGGGCCACCAGTAAACATCACTAGTTTAAGGAGTTCGATAAATAAACGCATTTGTATTTGTATAATTTTAAGTTTCAACGTATCGTTCAAAATTTTTAAGATGACGAATTTGGTGATTTGTATTTTCATGTTGGCATTTCACAAAAAGGATTATCCGAATAAATTTGAATGTTCGATTTCATTTTTGTTGTTGGCACAACTGCGCCATGTTTTATAATATTTGCATACCTTGTTTATTTAAAATTCAAACAAGGGACTTTGAAAGGATAAACAAGTAAAAAAATCTGCATGTTTAAATGAAAATGGAAAAATTAAATTTATAAAGCCTTTAGGTAAGTTATACAGTCTTATATGTTTAGGTTGTTGGCATATCAGATATACCTAGGAAGAGAGGCGTAGGAAGATGAGACAGATTTGAAAACTAATCCGCTTGACTATCAAGTCAAATCAGATATATTTTTCTTAACGTCAAATGAAATATTTTCTATTGGATTGGTACAAAATAGAACGACGTGATGTTCATAGACGTCTAATAGCGCTGCTATTATCAGTTTTTCTGCATTATTAAATCTAATTTCAAGTTGAAAATGGATATGATCAATGTGACATTTTTTGTTACGTTCCCTTAATAGTACAAAATAATTAATTTTTGACTCTGGATAAATTCATTTTTATCACGCCTGTTTCCCACAGGGATAGGCAGAGACTAGACCTCCAGTTGCTACGGTCCTGACAGATCTCTTTCGCTTCATCTACACTCATTACTCTCTTCATGCATGCCCGCAGGTTATGGGTACTTCTGACCTCTCCTTTTTATCAGATAATCAATTCTCTTCAAAACTCTTATATTATAATAACCAGCCAAGGTTCTGTACTTTGAGTTCACGCCACTAAAAACGTCTAAAAACTAATTTTGTATAAACATTTCCTTTTCCGAGTACATTTTTAAGTTCGTCGCTTATAACTATTTAATTTGTAAACCATACTTAGCTCTGATAGTTCTCCATTAAACTTAGGTATATGTACTACCGCTGTGTATTTTTACATGTCCATGTATAACCGTTTAATAGATAGATGGGGCGGGACACTTGACTCTAACAAAAATTTGCAATATAAAACCAAATATTTCAGGAACGGATCCCTAAATCGAAAAATGATTTTTACAAGCTCACTATATTTTTGAAAGAATTATTCAACGATACCACACACGATGGGTTAGTCAAGAAAAAAAATTACTCCTACTTTATTTGTATGGAAGCAACACAATTTATTTATTTTTTTATATTTTATATTACCGCTATTTTGGCATAATTAATATACATACCTATACCAAATTACAGCTTTCTAGTACTTATAGTCTTTTCGTAAAACCGCGGATGGACTGACAGACAGAACACGTCAAAACTATAAGGTTTCCTTGTAGGTACTACGAAACCCTAAAAAAGGTATATTGTCAAATTGTAAAGGGTAATCAATGTAATCATCTACGGTAATACCTTAGTTTTGTCAAAAAGTAGATAAACCGACCGTTACCGTAAGTATCACAAATTTTGTAATTGGATAAATTAATCCTGTCATTAACAGAGTCGATTTAATAAGCAACTTGCAAATTAATTTGTAAGGTGGTTTATTTCAAATAATGTTAAGGTTTTTGATACTCATGTTGATAAAATTACGCTGTTTTAATTTAGAATAGCAACTACTCACAATTTTGACGGACGTTGTTTTTTTTTAGGGTTTTGTGTGTGAAAAAGTGGCACTGGGCTCTGTCTGCTTAGGGCTATATCTACAAGGTTTTTTTTCGAGCTCGCTTTTCAATTTTTATTGATAAGTATCGTCAGAAGCTGATAAAAAATCATCAATAGAGAAGATGCATAATGAGTAGATTTTGATAAAAGTCTCTGGTTTTGTAAGAATTAACGAGTGTATAAATATTTTTATCGATTTAAAAACTTTGGTTTTTAGTTGATTGAAAAAGTCAATTTTAAAAGTAATAAAAAGTTTAAAAATAATATAACACTAGGAATTTCTTAAAAAATTACAGCTATTTTTGTTATGAGGCCAATCCTTTAAACGCAAAATTAGACGTAGCACCCGAAAAAATGTTCTACATCACGCCTACAAATGCGACATAAGTGACGTCACTCCTGTCCGGTCTTTCTAAAGCGCTCCGAGGTGCCGTCCAACGGCGGACGTGACTTTGTAACCTTTATATCTTAAAGAGGGTTAGCAAGGTAGTCATTTTATTGGACGTTACTATTTGTAGGGACTCTTTCCATAGCACAACGAATAAAACATTATACATATTCCCTATTTATGGGAAGATGAGAGATCTTGATAAGACCGAAAGTAACTTGCGGATGGACGATCCTTCCAAACGTATTTGTGATATTTATTTGCCATCTATAAGTTCACCATTTTACGAAGGGACCATCCGCCAAGTTAAAGCTGTTTTTTTTGTCTTTGAATATTCGCCTCAAGGATATTTGAAAAAAATATACCTTTAAAAATTTAAGGGTTGATTTAGTCCTAACCAGGTCTGCAGTTCTGAGTTAGGATAATATATATTCATTATCAGCTTGCCTTAAATACCTACCCAAGCTCAACGTAACTGTATGTTGCCAGAATCACACATAATATAATTACTATAGTAACCAGAATTAAGCTAGTGTCTCTGTGAACTGTTTACCTCGCGAGTCACCAGACTCGTTTGTACAGATGAAAAAGTTACGTCTTAATAGGGGGAAAATTTCAAAATGTCTGAAATACGATATTTTTAAAGTTTTCAAGCCCTATATGACTTGTTATTAAAAAAATTCGAAGAACTGCAACTGGAGAACCTTCTCACAAAATTTCACGAGAATCGGTTGAGAAATGCTACCTGTAGGCGAGAACAGCCGGACAGCCGGACATAAGCATTTTTGGCCAATCTTATATCTGAAACGCTTATCTCGCTTCGCTCTCTCGGTCAATAAAAAATAATCTTTTACGTCAAACAGTGAGCCTCATGTTTAAAAATACACCGAAGTCATGTTTTCAGATAATCTAGTACATGTAACGTAGTCTTGAAACCATAAGAACGGTGTAACTAATTGGCTTACCACCACTGTATTCTACACTAGTATTCAAATGCGAACTTTTCATATCATTACACTTTCTACCAATCCACTGACTGCTGATAACGGACGGTGAAACTCCAATTGTGAGATGACAGAGCAATGTATTTCGAACTGTGATATTTGTTGAACGATTTAAAATGCTTAGTAGGCAGTCTTTTGTGTAAAATATATGAATGGACAAGTCGGTCGAGGACGTTTTTAGCGAAAATACATCCCTTCTACCCATTGTTTTTGAAGAAACGTTAATTTATGAGTATCTACATCCTTGAAAATAATGGATGCTTTTTTGCACTTCTTTCGTCTTTGTTTCATGTACTCCTATGGAATTTACATACTGTTGGGGGTATTAATACTACTCACATAACACTCACACTCGCACAATTGCACACTCATACAATTCTTCAAAAATAGGGTGAATAGACAAAAGCCTAGCACACTTCGCTTCATTGCTCGCTGACAAACCTTGAGTTTGGACTTCAACTCCTCCGTCAATGACCACGTTTAGGCACCTTAGGTTAGGACAGGCAAGATACACACGCGTTGGAACGGCAGCTCTATAGTGGACATTGCCTTCGCAAGTCCTTCTGTAGCGCGCCCAGAAGGACTTGTCCCAGGGCTGGCTTGTGATGGAGGACATGGAGACGCTCTCCGATCACCGCTATGTGCGGTACGATCTCTCCTTGTCCTCAACTCCCACAAGCGGTCCACGATGGCCCCGAGTGGGGCTGGCCCGAGATGGTAGGTAAAGGAACTTTTTCGTGAGGCGGCCATATTGCAGGATTGGTTCCGTGCGCCGGTAGAGGTGGAGATAGAGGACGAGACCGAGTGGTTCCGGGGTGCCATGACTGCTATTTGCGATGCATCGATGCCCCGGTCCAGTACTCGTCCTCCCATAAGGTGGGTGTATTGATGGTCACCTGAGCTGTCGCAGCTACGTGAAGCGTGCATAGCAGCGAGACGCCAGTACTCCCGATACCGAAGAATGCGGCGCCGGAACGAGACTGAAGAGGCTGCCTTGCTGACGGCCCTGACGGAGGCGAAATGTGCCATTGTCCAGGCGAAACAGGCGGCTAGACAGGAGTTGCTGGCGACCCTCGACCGCGATCCATGGGGACGGCCATACAAGGCAATCCGTAAAAAGATTGGTTCCTATGCCGTCCCCCTGACGCAGAGTCTTCAGCCACAGCTCCTAAACGACGTAGTTGTTTGCCTGTTCCCGCAGAGAGCGAGGTTTCAGCCCCCCAGTATGCTTGCACCTTTGTCGGGTGTGCGGGGCGAGGAACGAGAAGTAATCCCCGAGATAACCCGGGGCGCGTTGGGCGCTGCTGTTGAAAACGCGCGCCAAAAATACCGCTCCAGGCCCAGACGGAGAGCCGGGTCAAGCTCTCGTCCTCGCTCTGAACTTTAACGGCCTGGAACAGCGACTGAGTCGACTGAGTCCCTCAGTCGCTATTCCTGGCCGTCAAGGTTCAATGCCTGTTTTATGCAGGGAAGATTTTCCCAGGTGTGAAAGACGGGACGACTGGTCCTGTTAAGGAAGGAGGGACGACCGACGGATTCTCAATCTGGCTTTCGTCCTCTCGTCGTGCTTGATGAGGTGGGCAAACTGCTAGAAAGAGTCACTGCAAACCGCATTGTCAAGCACCTCGAAACGACTGGTCCAGACTTCGTGGATTGTCAGTACGGGTTCCGCCGTGGAAGGTCTACCATCCACGATATCCTAAGGGTAAGGACTGTAGCGCAGGAAGCGGTTGCCCAGGGTGAAGTCGTCTTGGTGGTGTCACTTGACATTACCAACGCCTTTAACACCCTGCCTTGGGCTTGCATAATGGAGGCGTTCCAGTATCACGGAGTATCGACATACCTGCGCCGCCTAGTTTGGGACTACCTCTTGGAGCGGAAGGTGGTCTTCCCTGCACAGAACGGGTGGAATGAGAGGCGGATGACGTGCGATGCTCTACAGGGATCTGTCTTGGGTCCACTCCTGTGGAACATCGGCTATGATTGGGTTCTGCGGGTGGCCCATCTTCCGGGAGTCCAGGTGGTCTGTTACGCCGATGACACACTCGTAGCCGCCCGTGGTTCCTCTTTCCGGGACGCGTCTGTCCTCGCCACGGCTGCTGTTGCGCAGGTGGTGCACCGAATCCGTCAGCTGGGCCTGGAGGTGGCGTTACACAAGTCCGAGGCGCTGTGTTTCCACGGTCTTCGAGGGGCGCCGCCCCCGGGTTCTAGCATAACTGTAGGTGGAATACAAATTGCCGTCAAGCCGACAATGCGGTACCTAGACGTCGTCCTTGACGGCAAGTGGAATTTCAGTGCTCATCTTACGCAGATGGTGCCGCGAGCAATGGCGGTGACTGGAGAGCTGGCGCAACTTTTGCCGAACCTAGAGGGTTCTGATGCGCCTTGCACGCGCCTGTATATGGGGGTCGCATGGTCCATAGCCCTGTATGGCGCCCCATACGCCGCCCATACTGGGGCGCCATACAGGGCCCATTTTTTTTATTTTATTAAAACCTGTTACAGCGTACTAAAGTAATTTGCACGGCGTGCAAACTACCGTTTAGTTTGCACGCCGTGCAAATTACTTCAGTGCTCTGTAACAGGCTTTAATTTAAAAAAATCTTATTCAAGAGTAAATCTTCTGTACTTTAGTACTATAACGTATTCTGTGGCTGGATGCACGAATTTCAAAACAAAATAATCGCTTTGATGTTCGATTTTGTATCGTTAATTATCTTTCTACTCTGAAGTAGGGATATCTAAATCCCCCATAAACCACTTTAAAATACACCGCAAACTTTGTACCTTGTGGGCAAACTTTTTTAATTCAATTACAAGAACGATACCTTATCAAAACACTCCTTAGAACTTTTATCCACCAATTGAATACATAAATATAATTCAGATTGAGCAAGTTAACTAAAGTTGAAGAAGTACTAACTGAACGAATAGTTGTATTTGTTCGTCCATGATATAATAAAGAATATTTTGCTTCCCAAAGTCGGCTCCGCTTATCTATCACTTTGTATGCGATGTTTTTATTTTACTGATTTCGTAAGTACAATTTATATTCTATTTGAACAGTTTGCCATTTTTTGAATCAAATAAAGGTACCGTTAGATATTTTTTTGTTAGACCATCTAGTTAACCAGCATTATTCTTCTTTTCTGTGCATTATAAATAAATGAAAATATAGAGACAAATTACACCGATTGAGCTAGTCCCAAAGTAAGTTCGAGACTTGTGTTATGGGTTACTAACTCAACGATACTATATTTTACAACAAATACATATTATAGATAAACATCCAGGACAATTTGAAAAAGGCCGTTTTCCAACTTGCCCTGACCGGGGCTCGAACCCGAAATCTCTGGGTGGCGGACTAGCATGGTGACCAATACGCCACCGAGGTCGTCAAGTGTATGGTTCCTTTAATAATTTAAAACTAGATTACACTACGTACAATCCACTTAAGAGAAATTACTGATAGACGATTTTGGTAAGTAACATTTTTATTATATGCTAAAAAATAATGTATGCCGAATGCGCCCCGAAAGATGGGTAAAATTGTCTTCATTCTGGTTGCCAGATGGACGCAGGGGTAGGGGTAGACCGAGGACCAGATGCCGGGACGACCTTGATAAATTTATGTACGACTGGGAGAAGATCGCTGAAGATAGGGACGTGTGGAAGGATAAGGGGGAAGCCTTTACCCAGCAGTGGGACACAATATCTAAAGGCTAGTAAAAAAAATTGCTACTTTACAACTCGACTCGTATATATGTCACTCGAATAGTTTAACTTTAAAATCCTGCGTAGAAACATTATTTGTTAACTTTTTGACGAATGACCGAAGGGCCTACCCTTCCGGATTGTAATCTATCAGGATTATAAGATTGGTTCTACCTCGGGTACGTGATTGAAATTGATTGTAAAACATAAATAAAACGTTGTTCAAATTGTCGCGGTGAAACAGTTTCTTTAGGAAAACTTTTAAACATACATTTACTCTGTATAAACTGTAAAAAATATGCCTTTAAAGACTAATCTGTGGAGTATTTTCAATGACTCCCGATCTTTAGCCAACGCTTGACTTCCCTATATGTATATTATTCTCCACCGACAAAAAACATAGTTCTTAAGTACATTAATGATTATAAAGAGTATTTAAAAGGCGAATTCAATTCGTGTTATCTACTGAATAAATGTCCTTATAAATATATAGCGAAATGCTTTGAACTTTTATAAAAGTAGACCACAAAGTTAACAGAGTTAAGTGGATACATGAATTTTTTGGGGTCCAGTGCTGCTCCCTTTTGAAATAAATCAGCAAGCAATTGACTTTCGACTCATTGGACTAGCGTGCGCCGAACGAGCCAAAATGTACGAAACGTCTACGAAGCGACGGACGGTATTTATCCCTTAATCTCTAGGTTTAATTTTTTTCATCAATTTCAACTTTATGTTTGTGAATAAGGCTTTAATAGTCGAGCTATTGGTTCTCGAAATTAAGACTCATGATTTACTTCAAATGATCTCGAAAAATACATGTATCCCAACCAACCAACCGGCCGGTCTGACTTTGTATGGAAAGCAAACATATTTTCCAGGAAAGTTAAAATAAAAGCGCACTAGAAAACACTCTTGTTCAATTAATCATCGCTTATATTTTCCTGCAAGCGGGCCGTTTGTGCCAATACAACAGAAATTAATAAGGATTCTCGTAATGGCTGCCGAGGCGCCATTTGTTCCCGCCGAGCACGCCACGGAAATTATCCCAACTAATGAATAAAGATGGAACAATATGGCGGTTGATCTTTTGTACTGGGCTTCTCTTTATTGGACCATAACAAGTTTAATTTTTAAATACTCTTTTTAAATTTTTATTGCGAGGAAATGGTTGAATACTTGACTTCCCTATGGTTTTATTTTTCTACAAATATATTCGTACTGGATATTTTTTCATTGAGTGAATAAATCTTTTGATTTTTTTTTTGTATCTAAATTTATGTATTTAATTTATCTGTATTTAATTTATCTGTATTTAATTTATCTGTATTTAATTTATCTGTACTTAATTTATCTGTACTTAATTTATCTGTATTTAATTTATCTGCTCGTTCGTGGATAAAGTGTAAATGCCAAGTATCTGATTTGACTTGTTAAAAAATAGCGAATCAAACGTCGTCGTGAGATAAATTCTGGCGATGATCAGAAAAGTATTGTACTCGTGTATTTTCTACCGTGAATAAGTTAAATCGCTGTTCTATCATCCGCATGACTGAACAACATGTGAAGTCGAAGGGTTGAGCTATATCAGTGAGTGCTCAACCAAGCGCGCCATTTTGTTGTGGCTCTTGAGACGTTTGAACGACTTCGAGGAATCTAATGCTGTATTTGTTTTGTAGATTTTAATTAAGAAATCACAAATAAATACATTTGGGTAAATGATTGAGTGAAAAATAATTTATTCGGTACAGTTCATAAAATGAAACGTCAAAAAATAGTGTCACTTTTCAATTTTCACATACATCGGATTGTCAACACGCACTCAGCGAATTTAAGAACATACGAAACAAACACTTTGCTAGTTGGAAAATCTGTCAAAGGTCAAGGTAACGGCTATCTCGGACCTCTGCCCATTCGGTCGGAAAGGCTGCACCTTATCAATTACATGTCAGCGGGCACGATGTTGCATTTAGCAGTATTATTATGAAGCTTCATATTATAATTGAGAAATAGACAAAGTATACCAAAACTTTTTGAAAGGCCATCCCCAAAAAAACATACATACTCTTGTACAAAACACTGAACAACTATTCCCAAAAACATATACATACTCGTGTACAAATGTACATGTAAGTATCCTAGACCTAGATTTTTTAGCTAAATATTTGACCTTTCTTCCTTCGAATGGCAAACACATACTGGCAAGTGAAGCGTTGGAAAAGGTGGTCTGACGACTTGACCATAATATACATAGACAAATAACACTGATTGACCTAGCCCCAAAGTAGTTCGAGACTTGTGTTTTAGTACACTAACTCAACCATACTATATTTTATAACAAATACATATATAGATAGCAGTAGACGAAATGCGGCTAAAATGATGATGATGATTTGACCTTCCTATACGTGCGACTTCCCATTTTTTTAAACGAATTAAAATAGAGAGGCTTATTAATTCGTCGAATCTTTTTTTTTTTTGTTCGTATGTTCACCGATTATTCGAAGACACCTGGACCGATTTCAAAAATACTTTTTTTTTGTTGTTTGAAAGGATATACTGGTCAGGTGGTCCCATTAAAATTTTATCGAAATCGATAGTATTTAAGGGGGAAAGTCGGTTTTTACTTTTGAAAAATTATATTTACACTTTATCCACGAACGAGCAGATAAATTAAATACAGATAAATTATAAATATTAAGTGTGACAACATGTCCTGATGACCACTAGACCATAGAGGTCATCATTGATAAATTTGATTGTCGTTAATGAAAAGATTCTTTATTGATTTTAATAAAGTTTCCAATGTTACAAAAGGGTGGCAACTCTGTGTGATGAGATTTTGACGTAGTTTTGGCGGAGTGCCAGACCATTGTATAAAAAAGAGTTCTTATGGAGATTTATTTTGTATCCTTACTTTGTTTTTTTCTTTCGAGTATCCTGACTGTCGAAATGCGTAATAGTTGGGGAAGCCCAAGAAGGAACTTTTGGATTTACTCGAGCGCGTCTGATTAACATATAGAGGGGTACCTGTTGAGTACCTCCACCAGGTATAAGCTATTGATCTAGGAGGGTGCGTCTTAGGTAGCCCATCAGAATAGCAAAAGAATCGATGATCAGAAATACTCGAGTGCGGGTTAATTACATGCTGTAATTAACCCGCGCTCGAGTGTATCAATCTGTATCAATACCCAAATTGTCAAATTCAAAATTCAAATGTTTATTCAGTAATTAGATCTTTACAGGCACTTTTACACGTCAATAAGTATAATTTACATTACGTGTAGTTTATATTGAAATTTAATTTATTTTTAAGAAAAGCTACCGATACCAGCGCTTCATAACGATCACTGCTGAGAAGAAACGCCGAAATAAACTCATTTTCACAGTATTGGTCGCCTTTTCGCCAGAAGGGCTTTGTCATATTATTATTAATATGTCTTTTTTTTTAAATAATAAATATTTTTAATATAATACAATGTTGATACCGTATAACATACTATATATATAATGCTTGCGAACGAGTTGCCAAACATAAATTACTTAATAAGAAGAAATACTAAGTAGTCAACAATCGACTTCGAGCTGACCAGTCCCTCCCAGCAGCACCCGTTCACCAGTTGACGCACGGATCAGCCATCGTTAAACTCTAACGACTCGACCATTAGAGGGAATCTAACGACTCGACCAGCGACACCACCACCAGATTGGACATTTTAGTGAGCATGAAAAGCCCGATATCGCAGACCTTGTCAAGAGGAAAATGTTGGTCACCTAATAGATCGCAGAGCATTAACATGTTGTACAGTAAGCTAATTATTGTTACAGTGAATACAGTTCTTACATGTGGAGTTTTATGTGTGGAGTGTAATGGAAAATTTATAGGAAGTGTCCACGCGTTTTTATCTTTTAAATAATCATTTATAGTATAGTACGCATTAATCAATAAAACTTTTTTACATTTATTTTAATTTTGACATGAGTAGGTTTACGACCGTTTCAGGAAGTTTGTTAAATAATGTTATACCTAGACCCAAGAGTAACTTTCTGGTTTTAGCAAGTCGAAATTTAGGCGTATGAAGCTTATTTTTGTCGCGAATGTTATAACTGTGAACATCACTATATTTTTTGAAACTATTTAGTCTTGATTTAACAAAAAGGAGATTGTCGTGAATAAATTGAGATGTCACAGTAAGAATATTTATAGATTTAAATACTCTGACGATTTGAGCGTGACATAGGGGCAAGGGAGGGTCACAGACTTGCAAAAAAAAACACAACGGACGGCGCGGTCGAATTTTTATTTTTATTTTGAGAAATAATCAAAGAATAATAAAAAAATATATTTGATGATTTTCACAAGCCGAAGTAGCAACAATCAGCAATCTTGTAAATGCAGTATAGTGCGAGCAGTTGGTATAAAGCATGTATTTTCTAGTTGGCGCCCTTCTTTTCCTTTTACTTTTCTGTATCCCTCACTCTCTCGCATTTTCCCCAACCTTTATCTTGATATGGAAGGTGTACGGCCTGCTGAAACGGTTACGTGCTTGCGTCACTTTCGAATAGTCAGTCTTTTGAATGAGAGCTTCTTTGTAGCTGAATTAATATCCGCACAGAAAATCTGATGCTCTCGTATAATTGGTTTTTCCTATTTTCAACCCTTCCGCATGGCCACCTCTACCATGCAAGTCAACAGAATTACATGCCTTTGTTATCAGAGACACGTGGGAGCATTTAGGTTATCAATATCTGACGCGCTCGAATATTTCCATTTATAGATTTTCTTAAAATTTTGCAACCCTGTAGATGCTTCCCTCACCAGTGAACGGGTACACATTACATAGCCTTATTTTTTCTTATTACTATTATTCTTCAAAATCTATAGGTTCCCACGGCGCTCGAATAAATCCAAATTTAGCCTCGTCGCCTCCCTAGCTATAACATTTATAAAAAGTTTTTCCAGACATCAGTGTTAAAAGAAAAATAAATGGCCAAATGCGTGACGGGTCACGCTCAAAGTATAGTTCCGACGTTACCCATGCCTGCAACATGGATAATTTATTTTCCATAATTTTACATGTTTGCTACACATTTTAAACAATTAGCCATTTTATTTATATAATTGTTTTCTAAGAATTATGTATTTTGTACATTTTTTTTCTTCAAATAATTAGATACAATTTATATTATACGTTAGGCAGCTGTAATTCTTAAATTAACGAAAATGGTGATTTTAAGATAAGTAATTAAGTTTACAATGCTTTAAGGGGATATCAACCCTATTCCATGATGAGATATCGACATGTTTTTGGCGGGGTGCCAGATCGTCTTGTACAAGAGGTGTTTGTGGCAGTTTCCCCCACTGGTGGTAATGCTTTTGTAGTAACTTTGTCGTTCAAATAAATTAACTTTCAAAAGTAAGTCGTTGCAATTTTTCAGGGGAATATCATTTTAAAAATTCATTACTATTTTTCTCAGAAACAATTTTTTTTCTTGTGAATTTTCAAGTAATCTCTAAGTTATTTTCTGAACTACAACAATTCTACAAATGTATGTGCGTTAAAAATTACAAAAACTAATACAAACAATATAATTAAAACAAAATACAATCATAAAGTATTAAAATATATCCACCCCGACATTTATGCTGCAAAAATGCCTATTATACTAGCCGCGTGACAGCGCTGAATGGCAATGGTTAACCTTTGCATCAGAAATGAGCCAGAGCGGGAAACGTCAGTTACTACATACATACTTTCACGTCTTTGTCCCTAATGGGGCAGACAGAGCATTTTGAGTCTAAGCAGCTCTAAGCAGAAAGACCCTTGGCCGCAAGACTCAAACGCCACTTTTAGCGTGCTGGTGGGCGAGAAGGTGGAAAAAGGAATGAAAATAGTTATGGTTTGCTAGTCGCATTGTAGATTGTCTTTAACAATCTGCGCAACAGAAGTAGCTGGTACATTCTAAGTTTCGTTTTCTCCCAGACTGGCATGTATGTTAATAAGCCTTGCATAAAGTTTAGATCTCACTTGTCAGCACGGAGCAGCACTTTTCTATGCTGCTATTCTTTTGAGTCTCTAATGATTCTCATAAAAATATTTGTAATATTATAGTTTGAAATAATGCTTTTACACATAATCATAATTACTCATAATGAATTTTCATATAATTTTGTTTATTATAATTTTTTAATAAGTATATTTATCATAACACAATGTACACATTGTCATAAGTAGTTATTTTCATAATATAATATTCTAATAATAGTTATTATTCATAAAGTAAATGGATATAAAGTTTATTTTAATAAAACTATAAATGAAATCATAAAATGGGACATAAATTCATAAAATTATTAGGCCTCCCCCGCCGCACCATAACCTATAACTACATGACCTGTATGTTCTACATGTCTCCGCAAAAAAAAAAAAATGTTTGCGGCTAAGGAATGGCCCAAGGGCCACCCCCACCGCACCATAACCGTAGTATACTATAGTAAGTAGTATACTACTTGACCTGGGTGGTCTACATGACTCTGCTGTTGACAGCTATTCTGCCACATAGGTGAAAAGCATTATAACAAAATGCGGACGGATAAATCATTGTGAGAGTAAAATTTATATATTGTTTGGTTAACCCGCATTATAATGAGATAAGAGAACTAAAAATAAGATGTATATGTCTTCAAGAATATTATGACAAAATACATTATATTAATCTATGATTATGACCAGAAGAGTTATGACAAATCCATTGTGAGAAACCATTTTATGATAAAAACCAGTATTATAAACTATGATTATGGCTACAGAACCATTATTACAATAAACATTATGTAAAACAATTATTATGACAAAAAAGTTATGACAAAGTCTTTATGAATTTAAATTATGATTAATATACTTGTGGGAAAAGAGAGGATCCCATTCTTTTCTGTCACTCAGTGAGATCCAACCCTAAAAATTCACTATGTCAGAGATTGGATAGATGACTGAGTCAAAAATAAAGTATTCGGAAGTCAATTTTGTTATCGTGATATTTCCCAATTTAAAAACTATATTTTGACGGGAGTGTAATCTTAAAGAAGGCAATATTGACGTTTCATAGCCAAAATAACTTTATTAAAAATATCTTGTCAAACTTCACTGTAATATCAAAGCAAGCGCGTGGGTTAGATTTTGCTATCAGTTTGTGGTCAAATTTGTGCCTCGTTTAACTGGTAAGTATTATATCTAATGTATATGTTAATTTTTGTAATCAAAACTCCTTACGCTTCGCTATTTAATCAATAATTTTGTGGGTTATGAGCTAAATTGAGGAATTTATAACGCTTCGGGAATCGCCTAACCTCTCAATTTTTTAACTGTCAAATTTGTTATTTTTGCACTGTAACGTATATGTTGACTTGATTGGTAACAAAATTGAGCTGTTAGGAAACGTTCACATTAATTTTTATTTGTGTTCAATGTGAAATTTATCTTCATAATCGTCAACTTATTGAGGCTCCATACGAAATGAATGTTCACTCATTTTAATTTTTAGCTTTTCGTTTTCTCTATAGAAAATCAAAAAAATTGTGTGTAAAAATTATTTCGATTATGGTTTTGAAAACATAGCCACATGGCACGAGTTTCGATCAGCCGGCGCTCGCTGCGTATGACGTCTAAGGACAACGCTCGCGCCGTACTACATTGGGCGCTCAGATACGGTTCACTAGAAAATTACGCAAATATTATTTGAAGTGTCTGACCCAAATACATGAAAGTCATATGTTGTGCTAAAATGTAAAATCATAAGCACCGAAAAAGTTATTTTTTGTGGTTCTAATAATTTTTCAAATGCAAAAGATATGGATAAAAGCCACGAAGAGGTTGTTGTAATTTTTTCAATCCAGTGCATTGAAAAAATTACAACAACCTCTTCGTGGCTGATTGAACATAATGTAAATAAAAAGATTGTCAGTAGCAGTAATCCAAAGATTGAAATACATATTTAATTTTAAAATTATTCATGAGTAAAAGTATAAAGTCTATATTTTTTATATATTATAACGTTTATTGTAACTATTTGCTCTAGTAAAATATTCTAAAGAGCATCTTTTGACAATTCTTTGTATTACTTAAAGTCAAGAAGTTTTATTTATCATTTAAGTTTAGGTAGGTATTCTCAAAAATTCAAGAAATAAAAAACATCTTCTTTAGATACTTATTTTATTCAATGTATACATATATAAGCTTTTGCCCGCGGTTGCACCCGTGTGAAATTAAATTTCCTGTAGAAAACATGCAAATTTTCGGGATAAAATATTTCATCCTATCTTATGACCTTCTTCGTATCCATATGACATCTGTATGCAAAATGTCATGACATTTAGTTTAGTAGTTAAGGCGAGATAAACAAACAAACAAACTCACTTTTACTTTTCAAAACGAAAGTACCAGTATATGTAATAGAGTCCTTACTTTTTCATTGGTGACCAATCGCACTCAATTTTGTTACTGTCCCCAAATATTAAATAGACTTTTTCTTTTCTAAAATTGTTATTTTCTAGATAACATAAAAAACCTTTCTACATATTTCACTGAAAATGTTAAGGTTTGATAATTGCCTTGATACTTTTAGCATCTAATATAAGATTTTTAAGGTAAATTGTAAAAATAGGTTTCATATTTTACCTAGGTATCAAAATTGACCTTCAATCTATAAAATTTTAAAATTAATCTTTTTTTTATGAAGATTATTTTGGTTCATATATAACTTTATTGTCCTTGAACTGCAATAATGTTAATATTAACGAAAAATTACTATTTTCATAATTAATTTTAATAAAATAAATAGTAACAAAATTGAACACAAATAGTAACCATGTCCAGAGAAACTGCTTTTA
Source organism: Acrobasis suavella (assembly GCA_943193695.1). Lineage (NCBI taxonomy): Eukaryota > Metazoa > Arthropoda > Insecta > Lepidoptera > Pyralidae > Acrobasis > Acrobasis suavella. The sequence goes on from OW971948.1 coordinate 12,350,924, forward strand.
TACTTAAACTGTAGATATTATATCGATACCATTTCTAAATAACACAAGATGAATATTTGATACACTAAATTTTCCATTAAAAGTCAGGATAAACACACTTTTGAAAAAAACATAAAATATTAAGTAGGGTACAAAATTTTTGAGAACTGCTCATATGCATTTTCAACATGATTTTAGATTTATTTTTGCACAAAAGCTGATATTAAGAGTGCTTGTTGTTGTGTTTTTCATACAAATCCCATAGAAAATGTTTGTTTTGACGTTTAGATAACAGTGTCTGATTCGACTTGTTGTCATCTAGTGGTTTCTGACATCAGTCATTTTTTGATGAGGTCTCAAGGGCTTCAATAACTTCATTTCCATTTCGATATCACTGTTTAAAAAAATTATACCTTTTTCTTTAGAAATTGTTCATGTAGCTGAAGGACTTAAGGTTGAATTAGTCGCGGACTCAAACTCACAGGTGGGCGCGGCCTAAAAGCATGCTGTCTCACCTAACATTGTGTTCGGGCAAAGCAATGAGGTAGAATGCACGATAAATTCATAGCAAACTGAGCGCGCAAAAAATACGTAAAGTCCTTTGGGAAAAGGGGTTTTTTATAAAAAAAACTACTGCATGAAACGATTACAAATAAAGTTTATTAAAATCTTTGATAAATAAGCCTTGTCGGTATGGACTTAGTTTCGGAGATTTAAAACTTTCATTACTTATTAACGCCGAAAGTTGCGTAAAAATAAGCAAAAAAAAAAACGAATCTTTGATGGCTCATAACTTTTTAATGGCTTTTTATTTTACAATTCTGTATCCATACATAAAATTCATAATCAGACAAAACGATATCATGTTAGGTAAACTCTGAATGTACAATGTCGAACAGTGGAGGAAATCCCCTCCGAAATTTGTACAGAAAAAGTATCGACTAGTTCGCTTTTAAACTGAGCAAACAATTTCTAATAAAGTGCAAAATTCAGTTATTCAAGCTAACATAGTTACAGACATCAAAATATGTTAATAACATGAATATTCTGAGACGAATTATCATTAATGAATTCCGTACAATTTGAGATATTACGAATACGACTACCAAATTACTTTGATTACAAATCTTGATTGTTTTGCGGTTTAGATTTAGATACGGGTTGTGCGTCTGAGAGGCACGAGTTCGAAGTTCACAAAGCGCGACTTGTACTTCTGAGTTTGTGCTCTTATACGGTCATATTCAACTAGGGCAATGGTTGTCGTTTTGATTTAAGTTGTATAGGGAGGACACGTCCCGATCACACCTTAATCGGGAAGCCTGACTGCCGAATGCCATCGATTTTTTGCAGATGACCTTTTTTCGATATAAAAGTCCGAATTGAGGTCCCATTGCATTCGTATCTGTAATTTTTAAGGTACCGTGCAAAATGGAATCCTTATAGGATCACTCGTGCGTCTGTCTATCCGTCCGTCTGTCGCAGCCAATTTTCTCCAAATCTCCTGGACCAAATCAGGTTAAATTAGGTAGGATGGTGTAATCCTATGACTCAAATACAGATGTGCAAAGAAAATATATTTTTTTTTTAATAAGAGGTACTTTCGCGGGACATATTAGGAAATGAAAAAAAGTTTTAGCAATCCTTTTTATTTCTATGTATATTAAATGAAAGGGCTCATTATGAGGATCTCAAATATAAAAGTATAAATGGAGAAAGCAATGGCAAACCAGTCTCAACCAAAAATTGTTTTTACCTACTTCTAAAAAGGAGGAGGTTATCAATTCGTCGCGATCTTTTTTTATGTATGTTCACCAATTATTCGAAGAAGCCCGGGCCGATTCGAAAAATTCTTTTTTTGGTTTAAAAGGGGATACATGTTAAGTGGTCTCATAAAAAAACTGTTATGTAGTTCGGGGGCGAAGTCGGTTTTTAGATTCGAAAAATTATTGTGTAGGTACGTCCCTTTTCATACAATGACGTCAACAAGAGCTTGGCTCTTAAATATGGTAGTAGTAAATACCTTTCATTCAATTTATTCTGCACCAGAACAATTCTATTCCTTGCAGATGGCCCGGTAATCTGTTCTAGAAAGGTTCTGCAGGTAACTAGATTTGTCGTTCTCAATTGCTGCCAGCTTTTCAACATGAAGTTGCCAATTTCAGATGGAAAAGTGTAATATTTTATTGGTTCGTGCACACTTGAAAATTTACAAATAAAAGTAAATGTAGTTCATAGGTGCTACTCATTTCTAAAGAAATTTCTTAGCAAAGCCGCGAGAGAAAATGGGAAGAAAGAGGTAACTGGCGTGTATAGAACAACAATAAATAAATAATTATACAAGAAAAATAAATTAATAAACATACCTACATGAACGTACGTAAAATAGACTGACATAAAACACACTTAATAAATACAATGCGACACAAATAAGTTGAACAAAAATGGCGGACTTCAAAGCATTTTCGTACAAATTCCCGACACGTAAATTGGACGTAAATTGCCGTCCTCGGGGCATTATTGGTACTTGTGCCGTAAGCCACCATTTTGGTTCAATCTACGTGCCGGGGATTTGAAAAAAAAATGCTTTGAAGTCCGCCATTTTCGTTCAACTTATTTGTCGCATTGTACATAAGATAATATGTCTAAATATGATGATTATTCAGGATGATAAAGACGATGTACGATGTCTAGATCGAAAGATCTGACACCTATGTTGGCCACTTACACACATAAAGAAAAAACAATATCTGATTTCTACATCGCCGCGCCGGTAGGGTAAAGAGGATAGGTCTAAAAATCCATCATTAGACTCATATATTTCTGTGGTAAAGTAGGTCCATTTCCTCGCGCGTGTCTTCTCACTTCTCAGTAATTAAGGCCGAAATATTTTTTTCGTGGCGAGGAATCCGCCATTATTTTGATTATTTTTTACTTATATGCCCAGTATACTAATCTACTTAATTACTCTTTATTTTCCAACGAAGCATAGAATATCAATATCAGTAATATCTCGACAGAATGGTCACCCATAGGAAATGGGATGTGACAATAACTATAAGATAGTACGTAGGTTAAAACAAATCTAGGTATATAGTAGGTAGGTATACAAATATATGTGCATTATTACGCTATAATTCAATTTTTAATAAAAGTCTTTATTTTCTTCCAGTAGTTTCTTTCCTATCTCCAAAATTCTTCATCATATCTTCACCAAATTAATATGAGACCAACTTGGTAGTAAAGGCTTTCAAATAAAAGAAGAATCATCAAATTCGGTCCACGATTGGCGAATATATCGCGTAACATACATACAAAAAAAAACATATAGTCGAATTAATAACCACCTCTTCTTTTGAAGCCGGTAATAATTACTCTTTTGGTCTTTTGTATTATATCTCTAGACTCTATCTACCCTGTAAGGGATAAAACCGTGATAAGGTTTGTATGTGTGTAAAAAAACTATGCAATCTTATCTAACTAGATTAATATTCACAACGTAAAATGACCCGGCAGCAACAAATATTGATGATACTCAATTACCAAGTTACCAACTGAAGCAACTAAAGAAATATTGTTTGGTTGGCAGCTCTGTTTTCTGATTTATTCCCAGACTTGATTTATTGACTGCAAACAAATAGCTTGGAGGACACTATGATTCATTAACTTATATGATCAACTAATTTTGCGCGCTGTCCATTTCTTTTTTATATCTGTTGGTACCTACTGATTGATTTTAGAGGTTATAAACTCTGTGTTTTGGAAATCCTTGGGAAAAGCCTATGTCCAGCAGTTGGCTTCCTGTGGTTCATAAGATAATAAAAAACTTTGAGACATTAATCGTTGACTGTAACTTTACCTTTAAACGTAGGAAATTAAATTAAAAAAAAAAAACGTAAAAACGTTGTATTTGTGGTAGTGTAATAATTCTGGTCAGAAAATAAGTAGCTGCAGTGTGTGATTTTATTTCAAATATCATATAAGTGGAGATACTTATTTTAACTTTTAAGTCCTTCTAAGAGAAATATTTGTTTAAGCTATAAAATAAACTTCAATATTATTTTAACTTTTTCTCTTATAGTTTTTAAATACTTAGGTATTATAAATTACAAAATGAGAATCGGTAATTAGCATTATAACAAAGTTACAGATAAAACAAAAGGTAATATTGTCAAATGATAATAAATATAATAGAAACATAATACACTATTGTAACAGATTAAGCTAACCCTAAAGTAAGTTTAAACTTGAAGTTGTAAACATATAGGTATATCAATGTTCAAGACGCAGGACAATTTTAAAACTTGCATTAGCTGGCATTAAAACCCAAAACTTCAAAAGTTTGTCAAATCGTTTCCACTGTAAATGTTCAGTGGAATCGATTTAACGATTCCCTCCAAGGCTCCATTTTGGCAGCGCTGTGTTTATTTATGATAAACCAATGGAAGTTTGGTTATTGGCAATGGCAACACTGCCTTGTTTTCTCACTCCTGTTTACCTATTTTAGCAGCTGAAACTAGTGAACGATTGGTTGTATACTTAGTTGTTTTGTCGTTCTCATACATAGGTACATATATAGATACCTTACTCGTCTCTCACTCAATAATCTGACTCCCAGTTTAGCAACTAAATTTACCGAAAGTTTCCCAGCTACAAGTCTGTCTAGGTGAATGTGGAGGTACCTAGCTATCAGGGTTCAGAAAGGTAAAGTCCACAACACTTGTACTCTTCTATATTATCAGTTCATAATTCACACGTACAGTTTACACAAACAGCCACAGGTTTCTGCTACACGGACAAACAGACGAACCAACTACGGGAGCTATCAAGGAACAAGCGCGTGTTTACGAATACAAAGGCTATATATGATGAAATATACATTACATTACATAAACAGGTTTTTTTTTTATCCAAAATGCCAAATTTTTGGAGCAAGTCATGTCCAAGATACTGATACTGAATACCCTTTGTAAAAATACCTAATGTAATATAAAAAAAAGGTTTTAATAGTAAGTAATAAGTATATTTATTAAGAGAAAAGCAATAAAAATACGTACAATCAAAATTAAAGTTTAAAATCAAAAGTTTTTTAAAGAAAGAATAAAAAAAATATTAATTCTGTAGCAACAGTTCATATTTATTGACAAGAGCATTCATACTGCGACGACTAGAGCCAAGCATTAGCACGAAAATTCATACTCCACCAACAAGAGCATAGCTCTTAAATAATACAGGGTGCAATTGAAATCATTAGCATTAATTTAACTCATTAACTTACTCAGCTAAAGGATATTTTGTAAGGTAACAGCACTGCAATTAATGCAGTAATTAAATAGTAACAAAAAGTAAGTAAAATAACGAAAGTATCAAAACACTTGAGTCGCGCGCGCGTATTGTGCATACCCACGAGCCGCAAGGTCAGAGACCCCGCCGCACACAGCTGGGCCACTGAGCGGGCGCGGGCGGCCGGCATGCAAAAGTAGACTTTAAGTTTCGTGAATAAGATTTAAAATCGAGTGCTGACGGGTGACACACGAACGCTTGAGGATAGTGGGTTAATTCAAGGTTACGTTTGAAGTAGGAACGAATGCTAGGTAACTACGACGCGACGAAATTGATACTATTATAATAAATTTATTTTTCTTGACCTTTATGACGATTAGTTTTTTTTTTATTTATAATTTCAGTAATGGTATCTATCACCGAGTCTTACGCATGTTTAGAGGTTTTCTTTAATATGAAAATGACTCGTTTTGATTGACTGTTTATTTGTCTTAAATTACTTTGTATCATGGGTATAATAGATACTTAAAAGGATGCTAACGAATTCAATTCCACCCTGTATAATAGGTAGCAAAAGTAAACAAAATGGACTAAATTCAAAATAATAACATCAAAGTACCGGCCTTTTTATCAGCTACAAAGCTGATAAAAAGACCGGTAATTTGATGTTTTTTGACCGGTACTTTGACCATTTTGTTTACTTTTGCTACCTATCTATAATAGTATCTATATTACCTATTTAAGAGCTATGCTCTAGTTGGTGGTCGTGTCTCAGGTAAAGATCTGAGAAGCGACACCCACCTCGTCACTATAAACAAACTCAATAAATATATCCATAGCCGAAAACAATAAAAGATAAAAGCTGTTGTCGATTCCCAACTCATTTCAAAACCCCTGAATAAATCTTTCGTCGATCAATCGAAATGTGTCGCCGTGCTGCACAGTGGCAAAAATAGAAATCAAAATGTAACGTAAGCATACGAAAGATGAAAGCTGTCGATTCCCAAACTTATTTCAAAATCCCTCAAGTAATCTCTGATTCTTCACTTCAAACCTGTCACCGACTCACCATTGCACAATGACAAAATAGAAATCGAAAAAAATATCATCCTGAGCTTTCGATTCCCAAACTGTTTCGTAATCTCCCAACACATCCGCCGATCCAATTTGACGAGTCGTTTGAAGTGGTTGCTGCAGTTTCACAGCCGTCTGTTTGATCGCGGCTCGAGAATGGAGTTAAGTGGGCGCTGTGAATTTTTAGTTGTATGGATTTTTTACAATAAACCATACAGTAGAGTGTTTTTCGAAATTTCTAGGAATGTGCTATTTTCACTGTTACAAGTTGTTTCTCAAAAATGATTAAACATTTTTTTTTTAATGTCATTCTTATAGTCATATTGTTATATCTTCCGAAAAATAACATCCACACGGGAAATTTTCCATCACATGTTTACGCATAAATAAAAGCTTGATTTAAGAAATCTCTCCTTAATAAGAAGAGGATATATATTTTTCGTATTCCCAAATTTTCACCATTCGTATGATTTTGTAAGTACTTACAAACGTTATAAGGAAAAGCTATTGTTTTTTCTATGACTCTTATTAAAGCTCTGGAGAACTTTTATTTGCAGAATACTGATGTCTTATTAATTGATAGTATATAGCAAGGCCGTTTATTGCCACTACATCTCAATTCTTCATGACCCGCCATCCAATTTGACAGTCATTTGAAGTGGATGTTGCAGTTTCAGGGAGCCTCGGTTCGGCGCGGCCCGGGCGGAGTTTATTGTTTTCATTATATGCAGATTTGAGCGGATTTCAAATTGGAATGAGAAAGTTCAAATTGTTATGTTGGTACCACTGAATTAAATTTACTACTTCCGTTCTCTGCTCTATTTCATATGTACCTTTAATATTACTTCCGATGGAGCATAATCGAAAGTTAAGGAGCGAGTTGACTTATACTTCGAGCAGCGAAAAGAAAAAGAGGAAAGATAAATAAATAGAATTTAAGTAAAATTTTGTCTTAGTACGCTTACGTTGTGGAGAAAATCACAGTTTTTCCAAGGTGCCCCTTGGGAAAGCTGTGATATAAGTATTTAACGATTTTCGAGAAATTTTCTATTTCGCTTATGTTGTGGAATAAGTCACCGTTTTCCCAAGGTTTAGGAAAACTATTACTTATCATCAAATTGTTTGAAAAGAACGTAAAAAGATTTTTGATATTCTTCATAATCGTCGGCCCAATTCGTTTGAAGTGAATGTTACAGTTTCGGAAAGCCTCGATTCGGCGCAGCCCGGACGGAGTTTGTTTTCATTATATGCAGATTTGAGCGGATTTCAATTTGGAATAAGAAACTTGTTATATTGGTACTACTGCACCTAACTTTATTACTTCCGTTTACTACTGTAATCCATATGTACATTTAATACTATTTCCAATTGAGCATATGTAATCCAAAATTGAGGAGCGAGTTGACTTACAGAGATAACTTAAGAAAAGACAAAAAGAAAAAAGTAGTATTTTTGAGAAATTTTGTCCCAGTACGCTTATTTTGTGGAATAAGTCACAATTTTTTCGAGTTGCCCCTTGGGAAACGTATGACTTAAGTATTCTACGATTTAAGAGAAATTTTCTATTTCGCTGATGTTTTGGAATAAGTCACAGTTTTCCCAAGGTGCCCTTTGGGTCAACATCAAATTGTTTGAACAGAGCGAAAAAAGATTTAATTTCTTCATAATCGTTCGCCCAATTCGTTTGAAGTTGATGTTGCAGTTTCAGAAAGCGTCGGTTTGGCGAAGCCCGGGTGGAGTTTGTTTTCATTATATGCAGATTTGAGCGGATTTCAAATTGAAATGAGAAAATTTATATTGTTATGTTGGTACCTACTAAAAGTTTTTAATTATTTTATTGTAAAGAATAACTCACGAAAGCTACTCGTGTATCAACTGTTTAAAAATACTTATATTGTTTTTTTTTTTAATTAATCGAGCGGTATTATTTTCTTTATTACAAGCGAGCGAAGCCCAATAGTTAACGTTTTTGACAGTTTGTGACAGATTGACATGTGTTTCGCGACCGTTTGCGACATTCGGCCACAGTCGCGGATACGTGCCGCAGGCATACTGTCGCTCGTATGTATTCTGTAATAAAGAAAACCAAAACAGTGACGGGCTGCCAGCCGCATCGCCTGACATGATTCCTTGAATTCTTGTCATTATAATATAAATAAATAACTTTTTAAAACTAAAAAATCGACTTCGGCGTCATAATAACCAACCGATTTCGCTAAAATGCCTCTGATACAGAGACCACCCGACAAGTGTGGGAAATTCTTTAAGCTAGACTAAAGGACATCCTTTCAAACAAAAGAATTTTCCAAATAGGTCCAGACGTCTTCGAGTAATCGGGGAACATAGATAAAAAACTCCCCCTTTTTGAAGCCGGTAAAAAAGTAGAACACAAAAGTAAAAATATCCCGCAATCTCGGCCGTCAGCCGCGGCTTGTTGGTTTATCCATCGCCGCTCGAGTTCGAGTAGCAATGACCCAGTTTTTATTGCTCGAGCACAGACTATAGGTCAATGGCTTTCATTAATCCGATAATTTAATTTAAATATTCAGTTTTAATGTCATTTTTAATCGACTTCCGAAAAAGAGGAGGTTTTCAATTGGTCCGAATCTTTTTTTATTTATGTTCACCGATTATAACGAAGACGCCTCGATTAATTTAGAAAATTCTGTTTTTGTAAGAGAGGGTATACTTGTCATGTGGTCCCATATAAATTTTATTAAAATCGGTTGAGTTGTTTGGGGGTGAAGTCGGTTTATGATTATGAAAAATTATTTTGAAATGTACTTAAATGTAACGAATTCTGAATCATCTCTACATTTATAGATCCGATCCGAGGTCAAATAAAGAGCTAGGTATAGATGTGGCGAAATTCTAGGTCAATACAATTTAGATAACAATTAAATAAATAAATATATAGGGACAAATAACACTGATTGAGCTAGCCCCAAAGTAAGTTCGAAACTTGTGTTATGGGATACTAACTCAACGATACTATATTTTATAATAAATACATATATAGATAAACATCCAAGACCCAGAACAATTTGAAAAAGGCCATTTTCCAAATTGCCCTGACCGGGGATCGAACCCGGGTCCTCTGGGTGGCGGACTAGCATGATGACCACTACGCCACAGAGGTCGTCAATTATTGCCATTGACGCGATAAGAAGAAGAAGATAGATCCGAAATTGGTTATACCTACAAAAAATTACTATTTAGGGTAACAAAATTATATACGATTATATAGTCATATGACAACAGCTTTTCAAACTATCTTCTCCTTATAGAGTGTTATTGCTAACACTGATGTAAAAATTTTCCCCACTCCCGCCGATCTCCTCATATATCCTGATTGTGTTGGTACATTTGACCCTGGCGTTAAATAAATAAATAAAAATATATACAGACAAACCACACAGATTGACCTAGCCCTAAGGTAAGTTCGAAACTTGTGTTATACTAACTCAACGATACTATGTTTTGTAACAAATACATATATAGACAAACATCCAAGACCCAGGTCAATCAGAAAAAGACTTGACCGGGGTTCGAACTCAGGGACCTCCGGTGTGGCAGCGTATGGCATGATGACCACTAAGTCGTCTACGAACTACGTCAGTTCGTTATACGAATAACTGTCAGAACAGCCTGGTCATTCTGTGATAATATTTGGGTGACGTTGCAGCTCATGTCACGCTGAATAGACAAGAATCTCGAGTCCCTACATCACTAATATGCATAATCATAATTATTTAACTAGCGGTCCGCCGAGGTTTCGCGCTGGTATCTACATAATTATTACACATATAAAATCTCGGTTGTCAGCACGTAACAGCACACTTTCTATGCTGCTATCCTTTTCTGTCACTCAGAGCCGTAATTTGCTGGAGCGAGAGACAGCGACGGAAAGCTATAGCACCGGCCATGCTATAGCTTTCCACCACTGTCTCTTGCTCTGGCAAATGACGGAGCAATCGCCGTGGCCACATACTGTTCAAAAATTGAAGCTACACTTAACCCTTTCACCGCGAGACTTTATATCAGTTGTCGTGCCCCCAGCGCGAGGGATAGTAAATCGAAAATAAATACCTACAACCAAAAAGAGATGTGCATACGTAAGTTATGTTATGTGCAATGCAAGCATTTTTTGTCTGAAATATCCGACGCTCGCTGAATGGGCCCGACAACGTTTGTCGGATAAATCCGACGTTCGCGGTGAAAGGGTTAAACCATTTCAACTCGATAAGAAGATGAACCAGATCTTACGTATCGTGAGCTTGGTTTTTATGAAGGTCTTGTGTCCCTTAACTCTATCAAACGGGATGAAAACATGATTCGTTCTTTATAATTTAAGAGCTATGCTCTTATCGGTGCTGTATGAATTTTCTTTCATGTGTCTCTCTCGTCCGCCAGGTATTCTACTTTCATATAGATATGCCTCGATCTTCCTGGTCTCTTTTCCCTTATATCTTCTTCAATGATATTCTTTCTGAAATCTTCGTGACGCAGTCATACGTTCTTCTTCTTTTCATGTCGATTTGCTCAAATTACATTATACTTAGTCCCACTAGTGAGCCACTCTCCGACGCCGAGTACAAATCGTATTTTATACAGCTGGTCGATCAGGATGGATACAATAGAAGGTGCTGCATGGTCCGATCGGCATAACCACATTGGCGACGGGTTTTCGATTTGTCAATATATCGCCACTTCGCAAGGTCGTGGCCTCATCGGCCCTTCTCAATACATAGTCGATTAAGCCACTTCCAGGTTTCCCATGGGAGGTTATGGCCCGGAGGCAGGTCTTCCGATGGAGGAACAATTTTTAGGGATAGGGGCATATTGTCGATTAAAGCCGGGAGAACTTTTAAGTGATACGTTGTGTCATATACACATGTCATCTGAGTAATATCATCCGGTACTTTATGTTGTCTCCATCAAGTCCGCGTCACTGCCCGTCTGAGATACAACCTTACTGTTATGTGGTATTTACGTTCAAGGCATTAAGAAAGTTATTTTACGAACGGAATAAAGCTGCTTTTAAGTTGTGTTAAATTTCTAGGTAATTTAAAAATTATCAATTTAGCGGTGCATCTCATCCGCTTTATACATAATAATAAATTACCTATAGTTAAAAAAGCATGCTTATTGTAAAACTATCGTAATGTCATCGGCCGTATGTGCAAAATTACAATTAAATCTGACTTTTAAAGTGGGTGAAAGATGCGTTACAAATATACAGTAAAGCTTATAAAAATCGTGGTAAAAAGCTGCACAGTGCACTTATTCAATCTGTAATAGTATTTTATGCAACAGTTGTATAAGACGTAATTTCAAAATAAAAGCTAGACTACGTTTGTATGGGTGTATAATTCTAGGGTAATAGGGGACTCTTAATAAGATAAGATCTTATTATGTTCTGTTCAATGACTGTTAGCGTCCAATGACTGGAACTTTCCCCTTTATAAAGCAAATGATTTGGAATGGACACTAAACTTTGAAAATTTCGACTCGACTGTGTTTTTTTTCTGTTATCCCTAAAAAGCATACTTGTTATCATAGATTTTAGCCCAGAATTTGAGACAGAAATGGCTTGTTAGAAATGATGTAATACGTGAAAGGTGTGGGGTGAAAGAGAATATAGTGACAAAAATTGAGAAAGGAATGTTAAGGTGGTTTGGACATGTTGAAAGGATGGATGGAAGAAGACTAACTAAAAATATTTATCATGTGGATGTGAAAACTGGACCGGGTCGACCTCGACGAACGTTTTGCGACCAAGTTGCAGACGTTCTGAAAAAAGGTGAAGTAAGGAGTACTTATAACCGGAAAGCATGTATGAAAAGAGTAATGAGTGTTGACGAAGCAAAAGAGGTTTGCAAGGATCGTAGCAAGTGGAAATCTATAATAGTCTCTGCCTGGAAATAGGCGTGAAAATATGTATGTATGTATGTATGGCTCGTTAGAATAATAATAGATATGACGTCATAACTCGCACTACCAATTTGAGTTGTCTATTAAACGGCTGTAATATTTCATATGGGTTACTCGATCTATTGACCCACTTAACGACTTCATTATCAAAGGTTGCAACGACTGAAAAGGGAAGATGTTGCACTTTTCTTTATTTAAGCAAATGTACCGTGTATGGTAAAATCGAAATTAATTATATTTTTTGTTTCGTTTAGTCTTACTATGAGCGAATAAATTTTGGGTCTATATTTTACAGAAGGTCGCAGCAGTTTTTTGTTATATTTGGCTCGAACTTAGTTTTTGGATATCATAACGTTTTATGCGCTTTTTCTAGCTGATATTTAATAACTAGGACGCCAGTTCAGTAGGGTGATTAGCGAGTAGTTTGATATGGTAATATTATTTTCCTAAAACTATAAAATGTTGTAACTTAGAATAAATATTTAAGGTGTTTCCGATGGATGTTAATCCATACGATTGACATGAAAAAATACCAATTAAGTATTTCTTTATACACACTTATTATAAAACTAGCTGATGCCCGCGACTTCGTTCGCGTGGACTTTATGACTCCGGCGTATTAATATAAATAACAACTAATGAGAGAGAAAGATAGAGAGAGATAAGAAAGTACTTGTAACAGTGTTAGGAGTTAAAAGTCAATATTATTTTAATTCTTTCCTTCGGGAGCCAATATGAAAAGAGCTGAAGTGTTACTAACCCTGGAGAAAGCCACATTAAGTTGGCCATGCGAAAAAGCAGTCCTTAGATCGACATCAGCAGCTTTAAGCCTCTAAAACTATGACTTTTTTCATAGGAAAGCAGGTAAACACTGTGTATTTGTAAAACTGTGTATTTTCAAAAGGAAAATTGTTATACGCGGAATAAATACAGTTTCACTGGCACCACTCACAGTAAACTTTAAGTGTCTCAGCAGACTATGCCGAAGTTAAGCGGCTAAAGTTCAGTGTCTAAAGTTCGGTGGGGATGACACACTAAATAAGCTGAAGTTCAGCCGCTGAAGTTCGGTGGAAACGCTGGACTGTAGTGATGTGCCGATATGAGAATTTAATCTTCCGTCTTTGGCGCATCTGCGGCGAACGGACACGGGAGCGGAACAGGGAACGGAAGTGGAAAAGGGAACGGAAGCGGAAGCGGGAGCGGGAGCGGGAGCGGAAGTGGCAGCGGCGGCGGAGGCGTCGGCGGCGGCGGCGGCGGCGGAAGCGGCGGCGGCAGTGGTGGCGGCGGCAGCGAGAGCGGGAGCGGCGACGTCGGCGGCGGCAGCGGCGGGAGCGGCGGCGGGAGCGGGAGTGGGAGCGGGAGCGGAAGCGGGAGCAGGAGTGGGAGCGAGAGCGGAACGGGTACGGGAACGGGTACGTGGAAGAGGGAACGGGAGCGGAAGCGGGAGCGGGAGCAGAAACGGCAGCGGCGGCGGCAGCGGCGGTGGTGGCGGAAGCGGCGGCGGCGGCGGCAGCGGCGGGAGCGGCGGCGGGAGCGGAAGAGGGATTACGGGTACAGGTACGGGTACGGATACAGGTACGGGTACGGGTACGGGTACGGGTACGGGTACGGGTACGGGTACGGGTACGGGTACGGGTACGGGTACGGGTACGGGTACGGGTACGGGTACGGGTACGGGTACGGGTACGGGTACGGGTACGGGTACGGGTACGGGTACGGGAACGGGTACGGGTACGGGTCCGATTCAGGCAAAAGCATCGGAAGTTCGGCATTATGTGTTGCTAGTAATGCAAATAACATTTCAGGCATGCATTGGCTGAAATTCAGCCGCTGAACTTCGGCATAGAGTGCTGAGACACTAAGTTGGGTTCCGTTACACAGTTTCGGCGGAGTCAAATTGCGCATTCACATTATTGGCCCTCCGACATTAAGACTTATTTTGTGAGCCGAGAGTCCATTTGCTGCAAGTGAATTAAGAAACTCAACTGGATAATTGGTGGTGCCGTCAACAACTCTATCCAAGAAATTAACAATAATTTGCGTCATAAGTTCTATAATAATTGATTTTTAATTGTTTGGTGTCAATATGGCGCGTTCACATATCCAAGAATTTTTCTGGTGTGTTATGCTCTGAAGGTCCGCAAATTCTGAACTTATAAGTTCTTCTTCGGACGAAACAACTTTTTTTTGGAAAAATTTTTAATGTACAGTCACATTTTTTTACTCTTTTATTTGTAGTATAGATTTAGTATGTTTTTGTTCAACGACAACAAAAAAACATCATCTATAAAAATTTCAACTGTCTAGCTGTAATGGTTCATGAGATACAGACTGGTGACAGACAGACAGACAGACTAACAGTCGGACGGTCTAAGTAATAGGGTCCCGTTTCTACCCATTTGGGTAAGGAACCCTAAAAATCGAATAAAATAAGTATTTATGGGGGGCTCCCATACTACAAACGTGATTTTTCATAGATTATGGTACGGAACCCTTCGCGCGCGTCCGACTCGCGCTTGGCCAGTTGTATTATAACTCAACAAAAAGTTCTCATCAGACTTAACAACTTTTGCTAAGGCGGCATTTTAATATTTTTTATAGTTTAGCTGGACCATTATAGTTCTGCATCATGTGTTCCATTTTCCAAAATCAATTATAGCCTATATGTTGCCCAGGCTTCACAGCTATATAACAAAAAAAGTTTCATTCGAATCCGTCCAGTATTTCCGGAGATTAGCGTGTACAAACAGACAAACAGACAAACAGACAAACAGACAGACATTTTTTTTTATTTTCTTACTCTATTACTATATCTCCATCGCCACAAATATTTTTTTTTAAATATTTTCAATGTACAGACACATTTTTTTTACTCTTTTATTATAGTATAGATGAAGTACCTAGTGTTGTATCTTTCTTTTAATTTAAATCTAAGACTGTAACGATTCCTAAAAACATATGAACCTCGTATATTTCCTTTGTATTCTTCCATGCTGGTTTGCGAGAAAGAAAACACCAGAGAGAATGTACCAAATCGCAAAAGCAGATCGAGGGAAGGGGCAAAATGGAAAAAGGGGATGCGGCTTACTTACTAGTACCTAAGCCTTCGCATCGCCTATTCCCATTATGCCCCTTCCTTCGATCTGGGAAAAGGAAAAAGGAATCAAATAGTGAGGTGTTACAACCCCTCAGTAACTGACCTCGGACCTCATCAGTAGCTGACTCTCTTCGTGAGTAACACCATAAAAATTCGGAGGGGATTTCCTCAACTGTTTGACATTGTACATCTAAAGTTTTACATGATAGCGTTTTGTCTCATTATAAATTTGGTCTACTCAGAATAGTAAAATAAAAAGTCATTAAAAAGTTATAAGCCATCAAAGATTCGTATTTTTTTTTTTGCTTATTTTTACGCAACTTTTAGCGTAAATAAATAATAAAAGAAGTGTAAAATCTCCAAAACAAAGTCCACACCGACACGGCGTCATCGATTAATGCAGTAGTTTTTGCATTAAACCCCTTTTCCCAAAGGACTTTACGTTTTTTTTTACGCGCTCGGTTTAATATGAATTTATCGTCCATTTCACCTCAATGCTTCGCCCGAACACAATGAGACAGCATTATTTTAGGCCGCGCTCACCTGTGAGTTCGCCCGCGACTATTTCAACCTTAATTCAAGCTAATATCATCACTTATTTTTCATATTTTCTGTTTTGCATTGAAATACATAGCCTTTATTTAACCTTTCCTAGTTACTTTACATACCCAAGTTTGCCAATCTTTCCTCTCTAAGTAAAAAACATTATTTTACTTTCAGAACAAGCCTATATCTATTTTAATTGTCAATAGAAAGTTATAAGAAGGAATTCATATTCAAAACTTTATTTTTTTAAGAATGTCGAAATTAAAAGAACTAACAAGTTCAGTAATTACAAAAAAGAAAATCAAAATCGTAGTAAGAAAATTAAAACATTTACTAACAGAGGAATGGATCGGCGAAATTATAAGAAGGAAATTAAAAATATTCGTAGCGCTATTGTGTTTAGTATTAGCATTTAATTTCCCTTTACATATTTCATTTTGATAAAAATGTGTCCTTCCGTATAAACAACAATCCTAAATAAAATTGCTATGTAAATGCCTGTAAAGGTTTTTTTTAATAAATGAGCATGTCTGAAGCTAGGATAAAACTATTATTTTTTTTAAGATTACAAGTTATAATTTTAAGCTAGCCTTTTTTAAGATTGTACGTACCTATTATTCTGAGCTTCCAAACAAAGTTTAAGCACTTCCACTCGACGCCGCGGCGGCGCATGTTTTTGTTCCGTCAAACTAACTACTACTAAATGTCAAAAACAAGAGAGGTACAATGCGACACAAATAAGTTGAACAAAAATGGCGGACTTCAAAGCAATTTTGTATAAATTCCCGATACGTAAATTGAACCAAAATCGCACTCGTCTGCGCATTATTTGTACCTGCGCCGATAACCGCCATTTTGGTTCAACCTACGTGCCGAAAATTGTACAAAAATGCTTTTAAATCCTCCATTTTTATTCAAATTATTTGTGTCGCATTGTTATAACCTGTAATACCACCTCTCTTGCTTTTGACAGTTTTTTACATAGAATTAGCAATATTCTCTTAAATAAGTAAATAGGTACATTTGTTTGAATGATCTCGTTAAGTTGTGTCCACAAGCAATTCAGATATGCTCGATCTTTTTCTGATCACTTCTATTCTAAATTCTTACACAATATTTTTAGATCAGCATAACACATTTATACGAAGAAAGTGCACTTACTACATGAACTGTAAATATTATGTACAAAAATATCGAAGAAACTATACCACTAATACGAATACAGGTAAGTACAGCTAGGTGTAACATATATAGTCGTAATGTGAAATATATAGTTCTGAATACGAGAACTATAAGCACAGTTTTGATGCTAGCTCTTTGACTATGAAGAAAATTTTATTTTGAAATCAAGTCCTGTACAATGCGACAGAAGTAAGTTGAACAAAATGGCGGACATCAAAGCATTTTTGTACAAATTCCCAACAGGTAGGTTGAACCAACATGGCGGTTATCGGCGCAGGTACAAATAATGCGCCGATCGACTGCCATTTTGGTTCAATTTACGTATCGTGAATTTGTACAAAAAATGCTTTTAAGTCAGCCATTTATCTTAAATTATTTGTGTCACATTGTACGAATGTTTATTATATTTTAAGCACAGTTTTGATGCTAGCTCTTTTACTATGAAGAAAATTTTATTTTGAAGTCAAGTCCTGTACGAATGTACTATATTTTAAGGTTACACATGAAACGTAATGAAAATGAACGATTTTTCGACAAGCAAAACAGAAAAATGTCCAATTTTAATTTAATATTTTACGATAAATGCTGGATTTTCCTATAGGTTATACAATCTATTTTAACTATAGCAAAATACAAAAAAGTTGTTCATATTCATTATTTGAAACGTCACAAATCCTTATCCAAATCACTAAATTCCGAAAGATTTTAATTTATTATTGGCATGAGATCTTGGTCTACGAGTATGAAACCTCCCCCAATGTTGCATGTAAACCTAAGCACAAAATGCATGTGTGTACACAACCCACTTAGATAATGCATATATGTGCAAGTGCATTGTGCATCTTAAAATGAAAGATTTTTAAGGACCTAACGTAATAATCAGTGATTAGTTAATCGGGCACTAATTTGCCTAAACTTCACGCAGTACCTAACATAGCGTTGATATAACCACCAACCTGATAAAAAAATAACAATCTCTCTTAATGCAACTTTGCTATTATGGTTTATCTATAGACGCTAGATTCAATATATCTAATACTATTAGCACCTAAAGCTAACTTTTAAAAAAAATCCTTCTTTTAATTTTTTTAGAAGTCATTGCGATTCAATTATATTTTTTTTATTGAATTCTGCTAACGTATTTTCAATGGGGCTACTAACAAACGAGATTATAACCAAAAAGCAAAGTTGCATCAAGAGAGATTGATATTCATTTTTATCAGGTCGGTGGTTGTACAACGCCGTGTTATGTACCGCGTGAAGTTTAGGCAAATAAGCGCCCGATTATCCGGTCACTGGTAATAATTATTGTAAGGGCTCTTACAAACGAGAGACACTAATCGGCGACCATTGCACGGCAGTTCGCAACCGTTTGGCAACAGTCCGTCGCTGGCACACTAGCTCGTCTATCTGATCCCTTAGGTGCAATCGAGTCATACTTGAAAGGTCGACTGAGGACTACTGCTCCTATAAACCTAATTCTGCATTTTCAAAATAAAAATTGTTATTCAGAAGATTAAAATTTCAAATCATTTGAAAATTTTCAAGAAGAGGATAATATTAGTGATAAATAATTTAGTTGCTTATTTTAATAAGGATTTTCCAAATATCTATTAATGCCTACTTTTATAAATATATTTTGGAATTCAAAATATACGTATTTTAAAAAAATATAGGTTTTCAGAAGGAACTTCTGTAATTTCTTATATCTCATAAAAAAACTAACAGTAACATTTACCCATTTATCTTTTTACAAAACGACATAATAATTTTTTCCCTCCACGAAAAACACTATCCATCTGGATTAAAACGCGGACTAAGTTTCCGCCCAAAATAAGAAGGCCTCGCCCGCATTGTCACTTTATTTTTTTGACACCACTGACATTAATTAAAGTCTTTTCGCCGATAGTTCATAAAGTCGGGATTTCTTAACTCATTACAATTTGCGGCCCGCTAATTATATTTGAATAAAGTTAATAAATATTGCTCATCCTAACCTATGGTGCTCAAACTTGGTTGCTGACTAAAAACAAACTGCAGGTTTGCCAAAGGGCAATGGAGCGCAGTATGTTGAGTATAAAACGTACAGACCGTGTCAGGAACACTACGCTGCGCTTCATCACCCAAGTGGTCGACGTAGAAAGGAAGAGTGCCAGATTGAAATGGGACTGGGCGGGTCACGTTTGCCGAATGGCGCCGGACAGATGGGCTCACATAACGACCATGTGAATTCCAGGAGACGGGAAACGATCCAGGGGAAGGCCTAAAATGAGATGGAATAACGACCTGTCTGCTTTCGACAAGGATTGAATAGAAGTAGTTATAGATCGAAATAGCTGGAAACAACAAGGGGAAGCCTTTGCCCAAATAAGGGACCTTTACGGCTAATTTAAAAAAAAACTAGTTAATACAATTTTATTTATAAAATTTAAATCAATTTTTAACTGAATACGATCCACTCGAAGCGAATTCCAGAACGGAATGGAATATATTGCCACCGCGTCAGCTCGCTCGTTCGGGCCGCGGTTGTCAACAACTGCATGCCTCGTATCACCAAAACAAGGAAAGCGGAAGATAAGCGACGGCTCCCGTACTATTTGCGATAGTTAAGCGACAGTCGCTGTTCGAAGACGAATTGTAATATTTATGAACTTTCGACGAAAAGACTTTATATTTTAGTAAGGTTTAAATTGAGTCCTAAAGTTAGTCTGCGTGGTTATAATAAGACGGGATGGGTCTTTGATATAGCGAACTATTTTAAAAATGAATACTTAAGAGCCATACTGCTAATTTTTCTATAAACTAAAAAGGTTTTGTTTTTTAATTCACAGGCGGAAGAAGGCACAGGTAGAACGTCAGAGGGAGAAGACAACGATGGCAGCGAGGTCAACATCGGGTCCTCCCGGGTCCTCTCGGCTGCCACCTCCAGGGAAGAAGACGATGACTCCAGCAACAATGCCAGTAGTGAAAGCAAAAGCCCTGGTCAGAGGTTAGTATTTGAAACTGATTTTTTAAATTAGAAACATAGTACCAGAATTAGGCTGTTCTCGATGATGCTGGATCTTGGAACTGTTTTAAGCAAGGCCATGATACTGAAACTACTTTCTCTAAAATCCATAAAAAAATACCTCCCATACGAAATCCATTTGGTTGAGCGCTGCTGTGTATGGGATGGCGATGTTTTTAATTTTTCGTTCTTTTTTTTGTTTTTTTTTTGGAAATGGACAGAAGTTCAGTATCATAGACTAAATTTTGTCCAATTTAACTGGTGGGTAAATAGCCATGTGTCTATCACCTACTACTGTTAAAATAAGATGTAGCAAGCGCTAGTTTTAAAATGTAAACCAAATCCTTAAACCGTTCTGGGTATTTCTTCTCCACTTTGTATGGTCTTTGGCATTACACGACCATTGACATGTATTTGGAGAAGAAATAAGCAGCGTTTTTCGGCTCCGAAGCAACTGCTAAGGTTTCATCTGCAAACGCGCTTATTTATGAATAAGTGCTTGTATAAATATAATCGTCGTGGAATCAGAAAAGTTTGTAGCATCGCAAAGTAGATACATAATTATCTGAAGGCATTATTTTTGGCTTGGAATTTTTGTAAGAGTATTTCTGTCAAAAACTGCTAAATCACAGATCTCTTTCCCGAAATGCGTTTCCTAGAATTAAAGTTATGTGGTTTATGTGTTACGTTCTTCTGTCGATAGGTCACATAAATTCTAAGCTAAACTTACGCCTTGAGACGTCATATTCGCTAGTTTTTCAAGAATATACAAGAAGTATGAAAAAGTTTTATTTAAAGAGACCATTATTATTACAATACAGAAACCCTCTCCATACAAATATAGTTCAATTTTGACTTTATTGAGTTGATATACCTAGGTAAGTAAATGCTATTATTTTCTCTAAAATATGATCCAACTGCGTTCGATCGAGCAAGTGAGTAAAAAATTCAGCAGATATTGTAAAAATAAGTAACAATTTGAGATAAAATAGAAATACAGGTACTTTGAAAAATAGGGAATAATGCCTTGCTCTAAAACTACTAAAATATGAGTAAATTACTGAAATTGACTTATTTTATGAATTAAACAAATTGATATGATTGATACTAAAATAAGTAAATTTTAGTATCAATCAGAACCAAATTTTATTGCGTTTCTGTATTTAACTAAATAATATAAAGTCGACCTAAATTGTTTATTTTACCATGATTTCACCGATACTAAGAACAAACGATTTTGTTATGAAAAATTGTCCGATGGATGACATCGGTTTTAAAAATTGTACTTTACGATATTCCCTTTTTTACTGTCGTCGCTCAGTAGCCACACAAAATTTTTAATCTTATTAAACCATCAATGTGGCAATCACTTCGCGGAAATGTATTTTCGATGAAAAAGTTTTTCGATGAAATAACAATTTTCATGGCCGACTTTATGTCTTCCGAACGCTAAAGCTAATAATATTACCCGTAGATGTGGCATCGATCGCTAATACCACTAATAAGACTTAGGATATTGCTAAGTATATTGTTGCCATAGGATATTGCTAGCAAATTATATGTAGGTAACAGTGAGTGGCTAAAATAATAGAGACCTTCATTCATTTTTTTTTTCTATTGCACAATACAGCAAGTTCATTCCATGAGGCTCATTACGTCCAAAAAGGCAAAAGGAGAATTATTAAAAACAAACAATAGGTATAGTCTCAATGAAGTTATCGTAAGTATTTAGGTACCGATAAAGAGAATATGATATACAAGCTGATGCCCGCGGCATTACCCGCGTGGTAAAACTTTTGAAAATCCCATGGGAACCTCACATTTTTCTGAGACAAAAAATATCTTATGACTGTAGAGCGGAGTGGCTTAGCATAGCCACAGAATTAAATCAGAATGATATATAGCACGGAATTTCCTAAGATCCCAGGCAATATGCGTCCCCGTTCCCCGTCCTCGAACTTCTCACCCGTTCGCGCCCTGTGGAGGTGTTGAGCGGGCGGCTGCAGGCGCCTGCAGCTGCCTCGAAAAGGCGAGAACGGGGAAGAGGTGCGAGGAAGGGGAACGGGGACGTATATTGCGCTGGATCTAGGACTCTTTTCTGTATCTAATACTTATATTCACTTATTGGCATAGCGTAATAAGATAATAATATCAACACTACATGCCAAAATTCCTTCCAATAAGTTTAGCCGTTTCACCATATGTATACCTACAATATGTAACAAAAATCCTGTGTGATTCTTGTAGGAGCAACTCAGACCGTCAATATTAACAACTTTTCCGATGGTACCAATGCTTGAAACTCGAAGAAAAAATCGACATTTTCATACAAAATGCTGGGCCGGCCGAACACTTTTGTATGAAAATGACAGATTTTTTTCGAGATTCAAGCATTGGTCTCATATAAAAAGTTGTTCATATTGACGGTCTGAGTTGCTCCTACCAGGATCGGACAGAGTTTTTATTACATATTGTATATGTACATGTACTTTATGTAGGCACCTATACTTCTGATAATAAATCCACAAAGTTTGTGTCGGATCAATATAAATGCACTACAATTCCGAGAACGAGGTCACAGAAATAGTGGGCAATAATAGATACGATATTTTCTAATAAATATCGGTGGACGACTGGTTTCCAAGGAATATTGTCTTTTTGCATAGGTTATGTATGAACTTTATGATTCGAGGGCTGCACCTTATGTCATTTTAAATTTATCTAATAGATTTTAATTTTTTTTTTTGATGTCCAAGAAATCATCATTCACCTCACCGTATCCCATTATCTGGGAATCGGCGCAGTATGTTTTCTCCTTCCACAGTCCTGTATTTCTCGTCATACTAACATGTACTCTCCAAACATACCTCATATGAATATCTTGTCTTCCGAATTCCATCCACCTCTTCTTTGGTTTTTCCCCCTTTCCCTAATTCCATTTACCGTCATTTTTAAAGTTCTTTTTGTCGCGTGTTGATCCTCACTTCTCGTCACATAAATGTAAAAATTGAAAAAATATAGATATTAAAATAATATACCCATGATGGATATCAATTGTTTTTTAAAAGTTTTAATACCAGCTGATAAGTATTAAAACTGAGTAAAAAGTAAATTTTAAAAGTAAAGTGCAAGTAAGAGATTCCCAGGAATATTAAATTTTACTTTAATATGTAGGCCACATACGTAGTACCTAACACAATATTGTCAAACCTACGTTTATCTGTGACATCTGAAAATGATCAACCGATTTCAGTAAACGAGATTTTGTAACCCCTGGAGAAAAAAGCGGGTTTTAAAAAGAATTCGTGAAAATTTTTATTAGAGTCAACTGTACCCCCCCCCCCCCCTCCCCTCCCCTCTATCTGCTAAACGGTTATACATGGACATGTGAAAATTTTCACAGCTTTAAGTAGTATATACAACTAAATTTAAAGGAAAACTATCAGAACTAAGTAGGGTTTACAAATTTACAAGTTATAGGCGATCAACTTATTAAATGTACTCGGAAAAGGAAAATTTCATACAAATTCAATAGGAAATTAGTTTTTAGACGTTTTTTACGACATAAACTTAAAGTTGGCATTCATAACTACGGAACGCTACACTGCGCGTGACTCGACACGCACTTGGCAAACTATTATGCGGTTTATTTTGTTTGAAAGCTGACTTGATCGAGATTGTTCTTAATGATATGATGTTTGATGGAAATCGATTCAGTGGTTTATAAGCTTTTCGAGGTAAAGGCTTGACAGTCGGGGTTTTTTATAATTTGCCTGGCAAATCCTGTTAGTTCGACTAGTGACGAACCCGCCTGCCCAGCGTAGTGATTACCTTTGGGCAAATCCTCCAATTGAGAGGTTGTACAATGCCTCTGTGGTTCAAGGGGGGTGATCAAAATAGTCACTAGAACCGTCAAATCCAAGCATTTCCCCCTCGCTTGCCACTAACGGGACCTTAATTCCATGGGGGTTTCACGGGGGCGCATGACCCCTGGATCCGCGCTGTCTCTGTCTAAGTTACCGAGTCAATATGTATCGATTAGTTTTATTCTTGGATTAGGGTTATAGGGGCACCGGCGACATTGAAATATTGTGGATAATGTCAAGGCATGTCCAATCCACTCCACTCTAAATAATGAAGCATCCTTGGGACCTATTTAGTTTGTATTTTCATTGGTGATCTCATAACAAAATAAAAGTTAGGTTTTCATTCCTTGAGTGGTTTCCCGTACTCCCATCATACTTAAACGTGGTAATATTTGTTATTACTTAGTTTTTACTAACTTGTATTCCTTAATACATGTAAACCTGTTAGTGAAAACCATATCAAAATCGATTTAGTTTCTGAGATTACGGCGTACAGATAAACATGCCAGGAGTCTTTTATTATAAAGTAAGTAAAAGCGGTCCACTCTGGTTTTACACAGATTTATAATATGAATTATGTCATGTAAACCTTTCTAGATAGAAGCTTTAACATAAAGTAAAATCAGCCCAATTGTTTCAGAATTTCTTTGTACAGACAGACATCATTTTGAAAAAGTATGAATGAATGGATGATTAAAGCTTACACAATCTGTCCTTAGCTGAGAGCAGGGACATGGAAAATAATATAAATGAAATTCTTAAAGATGGTCGAAGTCAAAGTCAGAAATCATTTATTTATTTTTGGATATTTGTATCACTGGATAATTGCCAGTTTTTTCTTTCGATTTCATAATAGGTAGTTGTTGACAGCAGATCATTTACTTACAGCTAAGTTTACTGCCCCCTCCTAAGCGCAAGTATAGAAGAAGCGGCAACAAACTATACTGCAGCATTTTCTCCAAAAACGTCAACTTACAATTAAACTGATATTAAAGTTAGATATGTGGACTGACAATATATAATATATAAGTTTATGAACAAATGAGATGATAATATAGGTAGACCACTAAAAACAAATTAAAGGAAAATGTTAGTTGTTCTTATAAAGGAATTATCGGATGGATGAAGATAATAATTTAAAAATAGGGAATCAAATCTTACATTATTGATGACAACCTCCGTGGAGTAGTGGTTACCATGCTAGTCTGCCACCCAGAGATCCCGGGTTTGATCCCCGGTCAGGGCAATTTGGGAAATGACCTTTTTCAAATTGTCCTGGGTCTTAGGTGTTTATCTTTATATGTATTTGTTATAAAAATATAGTATCGTTGAGTTAGTATTCTATAACACAAGTTTCGAACTTACTTTGGGGCTAGCTCAATCAGTATAAATTGTCCCGATATATTTATTATTTATTTATTTATTGATAGTAATTATAGTGCAAAGCGGGTAGCGATACCGTTTGGTCGCCGCTCCTAACACTCGCCATGATGATGATTGTCTAAATCAATCGAAACCTGGCCTTTCCGACTATATTACGTACGAGTTAACCATTTTATAATATTGAATAACCGGCTAAGTGCGAGTCGAACTCGCGCACGAAGAGTTCCGTTCCATTATTTATAAAAAAACCCGTTTGTTGACTGGAAGCCCACAAAAACAGAATAAAATAATATTTATTTTATTCTGTTTTTAGTATTTATTGTCAAAGCGGCAACAGATATACATACATCATCTGTCTGAATTTCAACAGTCTATAGCTATCACGGTTCATGAGATACAGCCTGGTGACAGTGTATTGTAGTAACATGTGTGGTGTAGGAGGCGACTGTATTGAAACACGGTTGAATTAGGACTCTCTTTATTAATAAGTTTCTCATAACATATATACTTACAACAAGAATACGCATGTCACTACACTACAACAGACAGACAGACGGACAGCGGCGTCTTAGTTAAAGGGTCCCGTTTTTAGCCTTTGGGTACGGAACCCTAAAAAATAATTTATCTTACGTTAGATTATAATACTGCTTTTAAAGTTTATGAACAATTGGGATATGATGGGTGCTCAACGTGAGAGTTGGTCCGTTAAATTCACTATAGCTTTCGTGTTTTATGGTCAATAAATCTCTTTACTACTTTGAAATAATGTCACTAAATTCCTCTGACATAAACAATAAAGTACGTGAGTCGGTGACCATTACGTTTTTGAAAAGAAGCCATTTCGGTTTACCCTAGTGTTGCAAGCAATAGTATAAAATATCGATAGCCTATCGATACTATCGTGGCCTTGAAAAACAGTCACAATATCGATAGGACTATCGATAGTATCGAATAACCGATACTATCGATACTATCGATAGTATAGATTGTCAATAGTTTGCAATACTATTGATATAAGGTAAAACTATTGATAGTATCGATACTATTAAATTTCAATACTATCGACGGTATTCGATACTATCGATAGTATCGATAGTATCTAAATACAATAGTATAAGGTTGACTGCCTCCGTGGTCCAGTGGTCAAGGCGTTCGCCTTTTGACCCGGAGGTCATGGGTTCGATTCCCACTGGGAAGCATACTTTGTGAAAAGTTGTTTCCAGTCTGGATAGGATATTGCAGGCTTGAAATGATTCTGTGTTTCGGAAGGCACGTCAAACTGTGGGTCCCGAACGCAACCTAGCGTTTGATCATCAAACTATCCAAGGATTGGTTCCTGGTTTACCCTCTGGGTTGTGGAGGTCAGACGGCAGTCGCTCTGTGTAAAAACCAGGAACCTCGTCAAATCTCCTTGGTTAGGTAGCGGACCCCGGGCTCTGAAGCGTTACTGCTGAGGATGCAACCGGGAATACGCTCGGATGATGATGATAAGTATTGATATAAGGTAACACTATTTATAGTATCGATACTCATCATGCCAATGTTGTCTCCATCCTAAGATACGACATATTACATTGGAGTAACGTTGCTAATGTACACATACTACCGCTTTTTAGAATGCAAAAAAAATGTGTAAGAGCTATGTTTGGGCTGAGACAGACAGAGAGTTGCGTTCCTTATTTTAAGAAGCTAAAGATGTTGACATTGTTTTCATTATATATTCTAGAAGCGTGTCTATATGTGAAACAAAACCTAGATCAATTTATACAAATTTTTAACAGACACCCTTGAGCCACTAGAAATAAAGTTCAAATACATCCACAGCAAATCTCTAATATGGCCAGCTATGACAGAACGATATATATTTTAGGCCCAAAATTATATAATAAATTACCAGACTCTTAAAAAGAACTTAGCACTAGACAATTCAAATTTAAATTGAAACAAATGTTAATTAATAAATGTTATTACGGCCTAGAGGAGTTTATATCTGACTAATTAAAAACTACAGATTTTTAGATTGATGGATTTGTTAATTTGTTATTATTTCTTTCTGTATTTCTATTTGTTAATTTGTTTTTTTTATTTACAATTCTTTGACAATTATTAATTATTTAAAATTTACTATTATTATTTTTGACAATTAACTTTGACTAAGTATTTTATAATTTTTTGCACGCCTTACAGAGGCAAAATGTAGTGGCACTTTTAAATAATTTGTACCATATTATGTACCTACATTTAAAAATAAAGAGATTATGATTATGATTATTATGATCGATAGTTTTACCTTATATCAATAGTATTGCAAACTGTTGATCTATCGATAGTATCGGTTATTCAATACTATCGATAGTCAAACTATCGATAGTTATGCAACGCTAGTTTACCCTTATGAGGTTTTTATAATACTATTAAGTATACAAAAGACAATCCTAGTGGATTTTCATGGTCAGTACTCAAAGGGTAAAAAAGGGACCCTATTACTAAGACTCCGCTGTCCGTCCGTCTGTCTGTCTATCTGCCCGTCTGTCACCAGGCTGTAGCGTGATAGCTAGACAGTTGAAATTTTCACAGATGATGTATTTCTGTGGCCGCTATAACAATAAACACTAAAAACAGATTAAAATAAATATATAAGGGGAAACCCATACAACAAACGAGTTTTTTTTGCCATTTTCTGCTTGATATAAATAAAGGCAACAGGTAGCTTGAAGTATTTACAGAACGTTCAGTGGTATATTCACTTTTATAATAGTTTCGGTACATTTTGTTATCAAAGATTTAGAATATACAAGTAGTTTGTTAGACAATAATGTGAAATCCTATTATCGAAGTACTCTATCAATATTTATTACGATGTAAATAACGGTTATAAAATCCAGGTCCAATTTATTCGCTTCAAATCACTCAATTACAGGCAAAATAAAGGCTATGGTATAATCGAACACTTTATAGCGTTTTCGGCTTGATTGTTCTTAATTAACTTTAAGCTCTTTTGTTCCGTTAATTGATTATTTTTTGAGAGCATCTGAACGATCATTGATTGATTCCAGATACGCTTAGAAATGCCTTAAACTATTTTAATATTGTGTCTGGCTATGTCTCATTAAGGACGAGTTAAAATATTCTAATTATTTGAGATCGCCTTTATGTCATGTGCTACTTTTTAGGGTTCCGTTATAAACAAGGAACCCTTATAGTTTCGCCATGTCTGTCTGCTTTTCTACTTTTAGTTTTACTCAGCGACATAATTACAGCTTTCTAGTACTTATAGTACTAGAAAGCTGTAGTTAGGCATGAAAATGTGTATCAATTAGGCGGAAAAAACGGTAAAATAAAATACTGCAAAAAAAAAATTGTGTAGCTCCCATACAAGTAAAGTGAAAAGTCAATTTTTTTCTTGATTAACCAATCATGTTGGGTATCATTAAATAGATCTTTTGAAAATATTGTGAGTTTGTGAACACCGTTTTTCGATTCTGATTATAGTTAGCCATTTCTGAAATATTTGCTTTTAAAGTGGAAAAATTTGTTAGAGTCACGTGTCCCGTCCCCCTCCCCCCCTCTATCTGCTAAACAGTTACATATGTACACGTGAAAAAATACATAACTATAGAATATATAACGAATTTTAAAGGAAACCTATTAGAGCTAAGTAGGGTTTAAAAATTAAAAAGTTATACGCGATTAACTTATAAAATGTACTCGGAAAAGGAAAATTTCATACAAATTCAATAGAAAATTAGTTTTTAGACGTTTTTAGTGGCATGAACTCAAAGTTGGCGTTCGTTACTACGGAACCCTACTGCGCGTAGCCCAACACGCACTTGGCCAATTATTTGAAAATAGTTATGAAAAATTACAAAATTGTAATTTTGTTATACCACTTTGTCAGTCAGCATACGTAACTTTATGCAAATGACAGCTGTCTAGTACCTACTTTCAGTCTCCGAACTAAGCCTTAAGGTTGAACTCGTCGCGGGCTCGAACTCGAAGGTGGGCGAGGCCTAAAAGCATGCTGTCTCACCTAACATTGTGTTCGGGCGAAGCAGTGAGGTGAAATGCACGATAAATTCATAGTGAACCAAGCGCATAAAAAATGAAAAGAGGTTTTATGCAGAAACGACTGCATTAACCGATTGCAAATAAAGTTTATTAAAATCTTTGATAAATAAGCCGTGTCGGTGTGGACTTAATTTACACACAAAAATTTTATAATGAGACAAAACGATATCATGTTAAACTTTGAATGTACGAGTACAATGTCAAACAGTGAAGGAAATCCCTTCCGAAAAAGTATCGACTAGTTCGCTCTTAAACGGTCAGACGGATTTATCGAGAATATAAGAGTTCCGTCTAGAGACTTTGGAACTCTAATAATGGTTCAATGACCGCTACAGGGTTTACTAATTTAAACTAATTTAAGGGTTGATTCAGTCTATGATAATAAATAACTTTCCTTAAGAAACATGTATCGAAATATGAAAAATACATAATTCTCAGCCTTCCATACAGTGTGCCCGATCAGCTGATCAAAGTTTGTATGGATTTTTTTTCATATTTCGATATGATATGTTTCTTGGGGAAAGTGGTTCAGTATCATTGATTAAATAACCCTTAAAATAATTTCAGTATACAATGTGGAAGGGACATATTCGTAATAAATCAAATTACGGGCTATACTAGATCACTATATAATACAATTAATTTAAAATAACAGTCAAAAAACAAAAAAGAAATTTGGCATGTCCATACAAAAATGTCCAGCCGCCCGGGCAATTTGTATGAGAATGTCGTTTGTTTTTAAATGTCCTGTTATTTTAATTTTACTATACTTTAGTGATCTAGTATAGCTCGTGGTGGTATATTGTTCGACGTTATATTGCCCCTGATAACTAACAGTAGGTACCTATACCATTGTACCATGAAATAAATTTGAACATTTCGGTCGTAGATTCTTGAGCAAGTTGACTCCATTCAGCACGAATGTCAAACAAGACGATATGTAAGTCGCTAAGGCGTATAATAAGGCATCCATAGCTTTGGGAACGCTTAGCTGATATGCTGAGACCCTAGGAGCACGATCTGACCCGATTACGTATGCCAATAGACTGGTGTTGATATCAAGTGACGTTTGAAATGGCTATCAAGAACAGGCAAAATAATAATAAAGAAAACTATTATAGTATCTATAAGAATGTAGATTTGTAGAAACCATAAAATTTGTCTAACATAAGTACTTGTTTAAACTTTTTTCAAAATATAAAGGTAAACAGAGTCATTTTTCATTTACAGCAGTTATTATTGTACGAGAATTTATTTCTTTAAATTACCGACGTAAATTCTGAAGAATCTATACAGCTACAAAATATAGGTACGAGTATTAAGATGTAAAATGCTACAATGCTGCAGCCAATAGTCTAGATTTTATACACAGATCAGAGAAGTTCGTATTGAAAATGAAGATGCCTTAAGTATGCCTTAAGTATATAAATGGTGAAATTACATATTAACTTTAAAATTATCGTCACCTTCAGACAATTAACAGGTTCATATACCTAAATACGTGTATGTCATTATATGACATTTGATGGCCATTTCTGTCGTACCTTGAACAGCACCAACCCGCATCTGCTACCGATACGTAATCGGTCCCCGCCTACACAAGAAGCAATGCATAGCTTAGGTAAATAGTTCACGACCCTGAACTTAGTGCACAGCTGGACCATAGCGTCACTGTAATGCTAAAAACACTGTGGTGTCTGCGAACGGAGTAGGCTGATTTTATATGCATGTTGTTTTTTTGTGGAGTCTCGGCCATTGTTTGAACCGTGAGTTTCTACATATATTATCTACCGGGTGTAAATGCATGGTTGACACATAAGAACGACTTTTCCTATGGGATCAATGCTGAAATACCGAAAAAATCAATATTCTTGCACAACTGGTCTTACTGAACACTTGTGTATAAGGTTTTGATGGCAGTATTGCTACCAGAGGGAAAACGGTTCAAAAGTAAGGGCTTCGTTACCCTTTGAATATGTGTCGACTGAATATCAGCACCCTGTATATTGCATTTTGCTTTCTTCTTTACTTTAGTTGTTCAGCTGTCTATGCGTTCACTTCATGGTGTATGCTTTCATCATTTTTTTTTATCTCTTTAATTAATAATAAGTGTTTGTTACTTTATTTTGGACCCCAAAGAACTAACTGCCCGTGCCTACATTTTCTGATTAAAAAATAAAACTACATAAAAAACGGTACCAATATTCACCGAAACAAAAAAATATGTATACCTATTACACCCATAATAATTAGTATACATTATATTAGACGACATAATTCCTAATTTTAAACTAACTGAGTACACAAAAAGTATTCACATTTCAAACAATATTTTTCGCACGTAAAATATATTCTTGAAATATATTTAGAAAACTAAAACTCTTCAAGATTTGAGGTAGTGTTTTGCTCAAGCTACCAAGGTACTCAGGTAAGTATATAAGATTGGCACGGCCAGAGTTCAGTACTATATGTAAGTCCTTTTTAATTTAGTGCAAATATTTCAAGGATTATTTCAGCAAAAAATTCTGAACATTTTTTCCGACAAACCTTATATAGAAATTTAAAAAAACCCTTTTTAAAAATCTTTCTTCCTGTAACTAGATTATACGACTGCTGAAAGTATAGAATGTATCATTCATTCGTATTTTGGTACAGATTAATTTAGAAAAAAATTGTTCAGAACAATAGACTGAAATATAAATATTTGACTTAATTAAAAGGACAGTTTTAAACTTATTGTTTTCGACACCGCGGAAACTCACGGTACGGGCTTCCACTAAAACACCACACCACTAAACACTACGAACGATAACACCAGCATCCCTTTGTAGGCGAGCTATCGTTGCATCGAGCTCGTCATCCTCTCACAAGTCCCAGGACTATGAGAGGCCAGGATCTGACACAGACAAATGCGGCCATAGGTGGAGACACGTGCAAGCTGTCATGGCATACTACCAGGCCCTGCGGAAAATAAAAAGGTTCGATACCGCGTGGACAACTACTATACGTCTTATTTCATGTTTGTTTACCCATGTGCTACCTTCGTCTGTGTATAGGAAGTCGAATGGTTTTTTCTCACTGGATTTTGTGTGTTTTTCTTGTGGATATTGTGTCTTACTAGTTCACTCAGAATCTACTTTCTTACTTTTACTTGGGAGACTTCGTGATCAATGTGTATTGCATTTATTAATGATAGAATACTTAGATTAAAACTATACTTTTAGATATAGACATTTAGTGTTAGATCGTTAGATTCAACTCACTAATCTTACTCTACAAATGTACTTTTATCGATTCAACTTTTTTTTTCTATAGAATAAATTGCCATGCCGCATGTAGATATAGGTAGAATATTTGTTTGCACGTTACTTAAATTAAATTTTTGCCCATTAGCAAAGCGGACTTTGATTGATACGTTAGTTAGAATATTAATCTGTTCATCATAAAAAATTATAATAATACAAATATTAAATAAATACGAAACGGATCGGATTTTTATAAATTAAAAATATGATCATCCGAAGCAATATTCAACATTTGCTAAAAAAAACTAAGACATTATTTTCGTTCATGAATAGGTTAACATTTTCATTAGCGTCTAAACGTTAGCCCGCTTTGCCTAATGGCTATTCACAATAAAACGTGTGCAGAGCACTGAACAAAAATAGAAGTATTTTCATATTAATCTTGGATTTCGTAGCATTTCTTTTGATCTCATAAACGTTTCAACCAAGGAACATTAAAGTTGACACTTCTGTCCTCAACTTTTCGAATGAAATATTCAATCGAGTAAAACTTGAACTTTCTTCCTTTGAATACTTAAAATGGAACGTTTTCAATACAAATTGTTTGTTACCAATCTTGAGCTATAGTAATGAACTGATATGAATGACACACATTTTTAATTTATATTTAACATTTCTAATCTAACTGCTGTAAGAGTTTCTCCTCTTTAGGTAAGTTGAACTTTAGGAATATATTTTTAATTAGAGACATGTCTGATAGTTTTTTAACTCTAAAATATTGTTAAAATTTTATAAATTTACAGTAAAATAAACATTTTTGGATCTGTTTACAGAGCCTATTGAGCCTGTACCGAAATTTTATTTCATGTTTAATTCAAAATAAAATATTTTTCTCGGAATGGCTTAACTTAAACTGACAATGTAGGGATTAATGTTTTAAACCTTTTATATTATGACAAAAATAAATAATTAAAATATCAAAATATACAAATCACTGACAAAAAATGTTTATATGACTACCTATACTTATGACTCTATTAATTTCGTTATTAACTTATGAATGATCAAGATTGGAAACATTCTCTTAGTATAGAAATCGTACATACTCGTAAACTCCTGGTAGCATGGCTCCTTTCGCTTCCAACTTCCCTTTAGTAGTTAGCTAGCTAGAGTTGTATTAATATGTTCGGATGGAATTAATTCAGAACAAAGTCCAACCAAAGGTGGAGGAAGCTTCGAACAACGGTCCAAATCGGCTCAGCAATTCAGAAGAAGCCGACCTTGAAGAGAGAAGACTCCTTTCTGAAGAGATTCTCTACAAGGCAGACCCCAACGACGCAGGAAACTGTAAGATTTTGTACTTTTTTTATTTTTGTTATAATGAACAAGCTTTAAGTCTTTTTGGAACCAATTTTGAAACAAATGCTGTCCATAAGATAGTTCACCAAATATATAGGATAGTCGACGTCATGTCACTTAAAGAAGCTCTCTTCTTGTACTCAATTTGTTCTTATACCTCAGAAAATATCAGCCATCCAGATGGTCATCAAAATATTTCGACATTTTAGCAAAAACTAAATTACCATTCCATTATTTTCTTGATAAATAGCACAGAAAAGTGACTATCATTTCTATTTTAAAAAGCAACAAGCAAGGAATAAAATAATATTATCTCTTATATCATAGTATTCGATGAGAAACTTATACCTACATAGATCTGTTTTTTTTTTACTCAATTATTTGAACTCGTTCTCGCCCTAACAGGTAGAAGACACTGGCTCAGAGGGCGCCACCGGCGACGGCCACAGATCTACAAACCGACAGAGGCGGCGGAAAGTTCGAGCTCCCAGAACTGTTGTGAACCCTGACGAAAACTTCTACTTCTATTGGCTGTGGCTCATCACATTGTGTGTGCTGTACAACTTCTGGACGCTGATCGTAAGGCAGAGTTTTCCAGAGTTACAGGTTAGTTTATGCTTACTTTTTATATCTGCACTATGTCATACTGTATTAAATAACTTACCCCGAGCTCTGAAGAAGCTAGGATTGAAAAACGAGCAAATATAAAATTATAATGGAATTATTTCTTAAGCTTTTTAAGTATAGGTATTTGAGCACATGAACTAGAAATATGTATTTCTTAATCATCACCTATTTTACCATTTAGCCTCAAAACCTGATTCTGGTCCATTTTCTACTAATTATAAACGTAATTCGTTTCTGATTTATAAAAGTAAGAAACGATAGTAACATCGCTGGTTTATCTTACCTCTTTAAGGTTTTATGACGTACTGTGCGGACAGCTGCATAAGCTGCATTAGAGGAAGGTAGAGTTTGAAACTAGATACATATATTTGGCAATTCTGGCAATATTTCGCGATCTGGTTTTCATATCATAATATATTACGAAGGACTTCTAGTAGTTCTGATGTCTATGCACGACGATGAAACTTAAGAATATAATAAGCACTTAAAAGGTCTTTGTTATATTCAAAGTTAGCCATGTCGTGTATCATAAAACTTAGAATTAAAAGTTATAAGAAATAAATTGTTCAATCAAGTGAATTAAAATTTCGAACTTTGGTTGTAAAACGATTAATGTTTATATTGCTGTAAAAGTTATTAATTTGATCACTCAATATGTCAGATAAAAAAGCAATTAAATCACTCCGGTGGAGCTTAAGTGATTAAAATTATGGTATTAAGGCCATTGTATCACAAATAGGATGCGATTAAAAGATCGATTCACCGAAAGCTCATTTTATAATGTCGGGCCTAATAATACATTCACAAAGCTTTTTAATATTCATGTCTTGTTAAAAAAAAATATGTTATTCCAAGAGTGCTAGAAATGTTTCCTAGAATGAGCCTCATTGCAGTAAATATGAGCTGGTCTGATGATGAAGGTGATTGGAAGGAGAAAGCGACCAACAGAGGTGATTGATCATACAATACAATAAAATAGAATACAATACAATACCCTTTATTGCACAAAATAAATAAATATAGGACATAATTATCTTGAAAACTAGGAAATGCGCTAAAGGCGGCCTTATCGCTGAGCAATTTCTTTCAGGCTACCTCTTTATATAGAAAATATTGATAATGATAAGTTACATAATGATATAGTCTAATTTGGTTTAGAATTTAAGTAAGACACTATCGGACGACTGTCGAGTCATTTTACGGAGTAACAGTCCTGTTGATATCTATGTTCATCAAATACGTAGGTATTATTCACACTTACAGCACGTAGTAAAAGAATTCTAGGTCTTTGCTTATATCGATGTTGACGACCTCCGTGGCGTAGTAGTCTCCATGCTAGACCGCCACCCAGAGGTTCCGGGTTCGATCCCCGATCAGGGCAAATTGGAAAATGGCCTTTTTCGAATTGTCCTGGGTCTTGGATGTTTATCTATATATGTATTTGTTATAAAATATAGTATCGTTGAGAAGTATCCCATAACACAAGTCCCGAACTTACTTTGGGACTAGCTTAATCAGTGTAATTTGTCCTTATATATTTATTTATTTATTATATCAATACTATTCTAGGTACTTGTCGCACCTAGTTAGGATCGTTGACCTTATACTTCCATTGCACTCTCTTATGAAATTAAATGAAAAATGTATTATTGTACTGTTTAAGTAGATAAACATCAATTGTCAGAGAATCCTTTAAGGCGTGAGCCTGTGCTTCTTATACAATATGGGATATTATGTGGTTCATAAATTTGAAGATGGTCATACATTTTACGAGTTTTTTAAATTTTGCTTACATCAATACTATTCCACTACAACTGAAGCGGAATTGCGACAGGCTAGACGAACTATTTTAATATACCCAAGAGAGCCGACTCAATTTTCTTGAAAGGCAGGTGTTGTCAAACAGCCCTATGGCGGCATCCTTTGGGAGGGTTTATATCGACAAGGGTTGTAAGGCAATAGATATCTTAAGCTACGTGAAAACTAGTACTTATTCAGCGCTTATGTGTTCGATTTCCTGCTATGTTGATTTTAAAACTTAGATAACAAATATTTAAGCAACCAAGGTGTAGCATTCTACTAAATAAAAATAAAATAAATAAATAAAAATAATAATATTATTTTTTTTATATTTAAATGATACTCGGTTTTTAACCCCCAACAAAAACGAGGGGTGTTATAAGTTTGACGCTAATGTCTGTCTAACTGTCTGTCTTTCTATCTGTGTGTATATCTGTGGCATCGTAGCATGAATGGATGAACGTGTTTTTAACCGACTTCCAAAAAAGGAGGTTTTCAATTCGTCGCGATCTTTTATGCTTTTTTTATGTATGTTCACCGATTATTCGAAGACGCCTTGACCGATTTGGAAAATTCTTTTTTAAGGGTATACTTTCCAAGTGGTCCCATAGAAATTTTATCAAAATCGGTTGTGTAGTTTGGAGGTGAAGTCGGTTTTTAGTTTTGAAAAATTATTACGTGAAAGAAAGATCTCTTGCGGTGGTTGTTTGATGAAAGTCGGTACAGCCGTTTATAATTTTCCTACCATAATAGATGGCACTACGGATAACGAATGAAATATAATGTAGTTCCGCTACTCATCACTAGATGGCGTTCTTAAATTCGGGGTTTTTTTAACGGGCCTGGCAAAGAAACATTTAGGTACCATTAGTTGAGCCATATATTTTATAAATAAATATAAATATAAAGGGATAAATTACACTGATTGAGCTAGCCCCAAAGTAAGTTCGAGACTTTTGTTATGGGATACTAACTCAACGATACTATTATATAACAAATACATACAAAGATAAACATCCAAGACCCAGGACAATTTGAAAAAGGCCATTTTCCAACTTGCCCTGACCGGGGATCGAACCCGCAACCTAGCATGGTGACCTCTACGCCACGGAGGTCGTCAATTTAAAGTATATGCAATCATAAACCAATTTTACCAACAGATATTATGAAGGTTTTTCAGTCACATGCCACGTCGTATTAAACGACGAATTTTCCATAAACAACAAAGTACTTACAAAAAATATTTTTCTCGACTACAATAGCAAAAATATCAGTAAAAATATTACCAACTTTTGCTTTTGGTCCCCTTTTATAAAATTCAAGATGCTTTATGTAGACTCCAAAATTAAAAAAGTGAATGAAAACGCAAGCAGCTTTAGACAATTCATGTTGGGAAGTACGAAGCCTGAAACCTTGTAAAACAAATATATTTTCACTGAGTATTTTTCATTCTGTAAGATGTTATTTTTACCATTCACAAACCTAACATTTTCCACTGAGCGTCGCACTCACTTGGTCCACAGAGTAAAGAAACAATAGAAAGTCCAATATATCTCAATTTTCAATGCAAAGAACTGTGAAAATATCTCTCACTGAATTTGTTTGTTTACTGCAAAAATAATGGACCGAATGGAGTAGTGTTTTTCGAAGGGTTTTCGTTTAGCTAGTTTTACGAAAACCCTCGGATTTTTGCAAACAAGAAGAAATATTAAAAGTTATCTTCTTTGATGTAACACAACGATAGATATAACTATACTCGTAGCTGTTATATAATGTAGTTTTCAGAATAAATATGTACTTAACGCTTGTCTTCCCAAGTTTTCGTAGGTGGTGCATATTTTAAACTGAACGACTAAATTATGCACCACATAGAAAATTAAATCGTAGAAACATTTTCATGAAATGGAAAACTCGCAATTTAATATGGACCAAAGTGTAGCATATTTTAATCCAATAAGATAATATTGTGAAGAATTTTCACTTTTCTAAGGTTTTATTTTTACTATTCACTAACCTAACATTCTGGACTCAAGTCTACTTAAAACACTTGGTCCACAGAGTTAAGAAACAAGAGTGTCCGATGCAATGAACAGTAAATAAACATCGCTGTGTTTTTAAGAAGGATTTATTTGTTTACGAGCGAGCATTGTAGACAAACTGGAGTGAGTTTACGTGTCGTGAGTGTTTTCTTGAAAAATCCTCACAAGAAAGGAATAGCACCGACATTTTTTTCAAATTTAAAGCAGAAAATGTTTTTATTGTTTGATACTCTTGTAGAGTGTGCTCAAATAATAGCTAAATCTAGTGCCATATTGACGTAGATAAATCACTGTCATCTAGTGACAACAGTAATTTAATAATACACTAGTGAACTGGTGTACAAGTTTCCTCACAATGTTTTTGTTTACTGGTAGCAAGTGGTAGACGTGATAGTAGTTTAAAATGACTGTAAGTGGATACAAATACAAACCCAGAAGTTCTTGCCGCAGTTAGAGTGCTCTTTTTCATTGAGAGATTTACTGAAACATAAAACGTGTAGGTTTCCAACTCGCCGCTCGCAAAAAATACCATTTGGTCGTATTTTTAAACTGTCGTGTCAGCGAAAATCAATATTGTTTTACTCAGAACACTTCGATTTTTTTTTTAGTTTCTAAACATTTCAACATGAATAAAAAGCAGCGTGAAACAGAACGGATTCTCCATGAAAAGTTTCTTTGACTTATCTACGTTACTACTGTCAAAATTACGAGTGGTCATGGAATTATATGTACTTCGTAAGACCACTTCTCAAGAAACGTTCGCGCAAACCATTCGTAATTTGACAAGTCATTTCAAAAATGCGTCCCAGTAGTGCCATTTTTAAAACAAGGAGTCACCTAAACGAATGGTTTTTTTTATATAAAAAACCGTTTGTTTAGTGACTCCGCGTTTGCAAAATAGCACCACCACTGGTTAGGATCGCACTCGTGCTTCACGGACTTATAGCTAGTGCATAAACCCCTTGGCCAGTTGGCCACAACCGCTGCATTCCTATGACATATATTAATTTTATTCAAATTAAAAAAAAATGTATTTCAATTGAGGAGTTTGATAGCGCAGCGGGAGTAGGTACGCGTTATTAAAAAATTAATTATTTTAAAAATATTTTTAAACATGCTTTTATCTATAGCAATGACATAAAAAAGTTCTTCTCAAGACGAATCAGTGCAATTGAGTCTATAATCGGTGGGGCTATATAGTTTTATCATAACGATGCCATTACCACCTTCTACCTCCATCATCAGATCAGCACAATGTCAGCGTAATATTGTATTGTCACGCGATATATGTATACGTGAAAAATTGCAGCTCGATCGGAAACCGGAAAGTGTGGCAAATTTAACTTGCAAGATTTTATTACAGACAGACAACGGTACAGGTGAAACTAAATAAAAGCAAAATAAATAACAAATAAATATATACGAACCAAAGTGAGCTTATGCTTGTGTTATGAGGATACTAACCTAACGATACTATATTTTATAATAAATACATACATATATAGAAAAACACCCAAGACCCAAAGCAATTTGAAAAAGCCCATTTTTCAACTTGCCCTGGCTGGGGATCGAACCCAGAAACTAGTAAAAAACGTCGCAGTTTCACACAACAACATCCAATCTCATTGAGTACTATATTGAGTTCACTGGCACGATATATCAAACAACTACTAAAAGATCAACAGATCTCGTGTCAGCTCGAATAAAGGGCATTCGTTTCTAATTACCTTGGAACTGGATACTGCGTCACTTTTCCAACCTCCCTTCTCGCTGTTTGATGTTTTATCTTTGACAGAATATTATTGTACAGTTACATAATTATGTACCTAATTGATTTAGTGAATGTTTTTGTGATAAGATTAATTTTCCAACTAGTGATTCACTTCGAACTGAATTCTCATAACCACATGACACCTTATGTATCAGCAATTTCTTAACCGATTTGGCTTATTTTTACCCGACTGAGCCAGAAAGAGGGTTATGGTTTTCGAGAGTATGTATGTACGTATGTATACATAAATGTTTGGCACGCTCTGCAGCCTGAACGGTTCGATAGATTTTAGCTTTAGGTGTCGTTAGATTCGTGTTTATTGTGAGAGTGACACTGGGTATATCAAAAAAATATATATGTATTATTCATATAAAATGAATGGATTATAGACAGAGACTTGATGTTAGATTCGTATTTACAGTGAGAGTGACACAAGGTAAACAAAAAGCTTTTTTTAAATAATGACTACTTGTTATGAACTTGTGATACCTCTCATGTATAGCAACCCCTTAGGTATACACGGTGATTTTTCATTAGTTTTTGAGCCGAAGGCCACTTCATAAGGATCGTAAGTAGGACCTTATTAGCTATTCAAAAATAAAAATTCACGAAAAAATATTTTGACTATAACTCGAAAGTAAAATCGTGAGATCAACTAGTAGTACCGCCGGCCGGCTAGATTTCGAGTTCATCGGGGTCACGCGTCAGTTATGAACGGGCTTTCGTGACGCAGTTCGTCACTTTCGCAAGCGGTCATCGCTAAAAATTTCGTCACGTTCGCAGAAAGTCATTTTCGCTAATCGTCATTTTCGCAAATTGTCATTTTCGCAATATGTTACTTTAGCACTTCGCCATTTTCGCAATTTGTCATTTTGCAACTGGTCATTCACAGCTTTTCTGCCACATTAGCTAAGATATTCTGTTAGAAATTTTAATTGAAAACTTGTGTGTGTATAATATATGCATTGTTGCGCAATATCTGCAACATAAAAGATGCACAAGACGCAAATCGTAAACAAGTACGAAAATCCATACAGCGCTCTTTTGAAGATACGGCGTAATAATGAAATTTACAAACCATCCATACAAAATATGCGTAAAAAATGTAACCCATCCTAATTAGTTGGATAAAAATAAATTCATCTATTTGTAAGGCATGTTGACACATTTAGAAACACAATAACAGTTGTGGCAAACCGTTTTAGTCGTATATCCCATTTCTTACGGTTTATCTTAGTGAATGTGGTAGAAAAGCTGTGAATGACCAGTTGCGAAAATGACAAAGTGCGAAAGTGATTTATTGCGAAAATGGCAATGAGCAAAGGTGACGATTTGGGAAAGTGACATTCTGAGAAAGTGACCAATTTTTCAGCGATGACCATTTGTGAAAGTGACGAACTGCGTCACAACCGAACGGGCCTAACAGGGCAGTAACTTCGTGGTCACGATCGAAAATCATTTTCCCAACTTTTTATCTTATGTCATACAAAAAGAATTACGTATATGGATAGTGGAATTTATTTACTACATGACATTCTTTTTTCCAAAACCAATGAAAAGTCAGCGTGTATAGATCGAACAACATCTTAACCAGTTTGGCTCATGTCTGAACTTAAAATTTGTATTACTTTCATTTGTTTACGATTGTTTCTGTTTATTAAATGATATCGGCTGGTTATGTACAAATTAGGCATACTTACTTACTTTCCAACCAATTGTTGTGATTGGATCATCAGTTTACAGGTTCTTTTGCTTCTTCAAACTTATCCAGTAACAGAGGTATTCCACTTAGAGCACCCATCTGAAAAGCACCTGGCGAATAGCACCTGGCCTATTCCACGAAGAGCACCTAATATTCGCAGGTGCTCTTCGTGGAATTAAATCAGCAGCTTATTGGAGGTGATTTCACTGTGCTGCCATCTGGCGTCCCGTATTTCTGAAACCCCTCATTAAGGGGCTACCTGAATTTTTCGGGGTCCAGTGCTGCCCCCATTTGAAATAAATCATTTAAAAGAAAACGGAGATATCATTTAAAATTTTGTCTTGATCAGACCCTAGATAACCGTTCAAACTATTTTATGAACTATTGTTTACAGTTTAAAGTGAGAACATGAAGCTTTACTACGCACAATTGCGAAAAACGGCCACTTTTGGCGTATGTGCGTAGAAAAGCTTGATATTCTTAACGCCTACAAGGATCCCTATACATACACACAAGAACAATCTGGCTTTTGGTTTGTTTTTCGTGTGTATAAGTGACCAACAATAGAGACAGATTTTTCAGGCTGCCCAAATGCATTTGATATAACTTGACGACTGCCATTCAATGGTGACAGCTGGCACCAACGGCTTATACGTGCCTTCCGAAGCACGGAGGAGCTCGAGAAATTTGTATGCCACTTATGGTCATCCATCCAAGTGCGGACTAAGCCCGGTGTGGCTTTACTTGCGAAAGCACTAGTAATGCGCATTCCTGCCAAGCCACTGAGCTTCTCTTAGATATAATACAAGGCTTACACACGTTTGATCTCCCATACTTGTTTGATCCACAGATAATGTGCCACTACTTCTGGCTGACCTGCGATGGGCTCAGCGACGTGGTGTTCGCGTTGGACCTCGTGGTGCAGCTGCGGACGGGGTACCTCGAGCAGGGTCTCA
Organism: Acrobasis suavella; assembly: GCA_943193695.1. Taxonomy (NCBI): domain Eukaryota; kingdom Metazoa; phylum Arthropoda; class Insecta; order Lepidoptera; family Pyralidae; genus Acrobasis; species Acrobasis suavella. The sequence continues at coordinate 12,393,839 of OW971948.1, forward strand.
TGGTAGGTATGCGTTTTTGATGAAATAAAAAAGAAATTTGGCTTAAACATTCACAAGAAAAGTAGTACCCAGCCTACGGTGTACATGTTACTAGGCACACACATTCTCTGCCCCCTTCCCCTCCCCACTTGCCTCCTCCGGGGTCACTCCATGACAGGGTTTTATATAGCTCAAAGTGGTCATGACCGCCACATGCCACATGCCGCTTGACAAGAATAATCTTATTCATCTGGCTCATCAGGGCCTCAGAGAGAACGGAAGTCAGAAATAGTAACATTTAACTAATCCATTGCTTACAAATCCCCCAACTGTCAAGTACGTCATCTGGTGATAAGTAGCAAAAACATATTACATTTGAAATCCGTAGTTTCATCTTTAATTTGCCACGGAAAACCCTGACTTTAAAGCGTTACCAACAATAACTTTCAAACGGCTGAACCGATGTTCATAAAACATAGCTAACAACCACTATAAAAAAACTTTCTTTCACGTGAAAAAAACGGCATCGAAATCGGTCTATCCGTTCAAGCACTATGATGGCACAAACAGACAGTCATACATACAGTCAGACAGACAAACCGACAGAAATCAGCGTCAAACTTATAAATCCCCTTTTTTGTCAAGGATTAAAAAGATCCGGTAACGCCCATTCCGTTGATTATATAAATAACTATATAAATAAATATATAAGGACAAATAACACTGATTGAGCTAGCCCCAAAGTAAGTTCGAGACTTGTGTTATGGGATACTAACTCAAAGATACTATATTTTATAACGAATACATATATAGATAAACATCCAAGACCCAGGACAATTTGAAAAACGCCATTTTTACAACTACGCCACGGAGGTCGTCAAATCAGATTGTTTTGTACAATCTGAGGCAAATGATTTATTCTACTTTTTTAGAACCAAAAATTTTACAAAAAATAAATTTAAAACGTAAGAAAAGATTGTTAGTCGTGCTATACATGAGCGCTCAGCCAAAAAAAATGTAAAACAATGTTTTTTTTTTTTTGTTCGTATTTCACTAAATTTAGTTATGGACTGAACTTGCAACATAAATTAGTAGTAACACTATAATTTTCTGACTGATTGCCGCTTTTCAAACACCGCTAAAAACTTACCAAAAACGGAACAGAGACGTCTCGTTGTTTCCTCAGAATATAATTAGATTCCTTGACACGTAACGTATTCAAATGAGGATTTATAAGAAATATTTTAAATTCGGCATGCTTTAGGAGCTTTTTGAGAGCATGGTGGGAATTTGGATGGGCTTGTTATACAATTGCATTTTTTTTCTTTTATTAAACGCCGAGAAAGAGGACTTCTTTAATCCTCTTTGTGCTGTTTGTATAAATTCCCTTGAACATTTACGAAATGATACAACTACGATATTTTTAGCCGAAGAAGAGCAAAAACAAATATGTAAATACAATAATTTCAGCTATTCGGTAAGCTTCGGTAAACATTTTCTTCGTTTTTCCGAACACGCGTTGCCGACAGTTTAGAAATCTTTATTCACCCTTAGTGAAGAATTTTTTTCAGTCTGCAATATTTGTGTGCTGTAATTTTGTAAAGCATTGAAGGTCATATCAGGCCACAAATTTGAATTCTGAAAATTCAAAAAATCTAAAATATTGAATTTGCAAAATTTTGAATTCCCATCTGTGTAATTTCGAAAACGTTTAATTACGAAAATTTTAAAAATCGTAAATTTTGTTTTAAGTATATATTGAATTTTCAAAATGTTAAATTCTGAAAACGCTGAATCCAAAATGTGCATTTATTTAATATATTTTTTTCACCAGGTGTACGACTCCAAGAAGCTGGCTAAGCACTATCTATCGTCCAGGCCCTTTCTGCTGGACATCGCGTCGTTGACTCCGCTGGACCTCATCCAATTGAAGATTGGAACCAATCCTATTATACGCTTCCCTAGATTTCTTAAGGTAAATGCTTTCTAAATTTTCCATTTCAATGTCAGTGGCATCATATCAAAATATATTTCATTAACCATTTTTGTCCTCAAATAATGGTTAAGGCTTTTAAATGTTATTTTCTCTTTTATTTAAGAACCAGGCTATTCTTGGTATAATTTTTGACAGTAATATATACTTGTAATAAAATTTAAGAGAGTGGTTTTATATCTTATACATTAGAATGCCATTTTTTTTCTAATTGAGTGTTGACTACTACAAAGGCGAATGTACAGTCAGTCAATAAAGTAAACAAAATTACTTTTAGTACTAGTAATGACGATTCTATCATATCCATTCAACTAACGTAACGTACCAATTAGGTTTAGATTACCTATCGTTTCGGCTATTTACTGCCTAGGTACTTAAGGCGGCCCTTCCCGGCCGCTCTGTCGTCAACGCGAGCATAGTTTGAAAAGCTCGTTACTTAATCCAGAGCAATGCTAAAAAAAAGGCAAAAAAGGGAGAGACAGCACCCGAAGACTCGGTTTACATTCTATTGAATGAAATTACTATTAATCACTTTTCATTGGGTGCAGAAATTTCATATAACTCATTCCAGGTGATACGTGTTTTAGTAAGCCTTAAAAGAGTGTGATATGAATGTTTTTTTGTAAAAAAAAAAACATTTGCAAGGTTTCTATAGAAATAGTTATTAAAAAAGCAGATTTTTGAAGACTTATATTTATATAATTCGTTTCTCCGAATTTTATTTTTTTATTTCGATAAAAACCTGGAAATAGCGTACAAGATACCTAATAGTTCAAAAAATTTCAAGAAAGATCAGTTACAACGTCATAATCACTTACGAGCGTTTTTATGAAAAGTAAGACGGCAAGGCCGCACTTAAATATATAATTAGTTGCTATAATAGACAGTGCTAGAATTTATTATAATAATTTTTGCCAGTCTATACTGACTTAATTACAACTTAGTAACATTTATAAAAAGGGCTCGGTTCCATCAAATAAAACAAACGTATAACTACAACATCTTACCAAGAAACAATAAACAAACTGTTACTTGGGTAAAACCAAATTGTTATCAGGGTACACAAATCTGTAGATATTTTCCCAATAGGCCTTCATAGATAGCAATATTAGTCATGGGCTTTCAGGGGGGATCATTCAAGTGATCCGCTTAGCACTCAAAGTACGAGTATAGAGTGCACTACTTTGTTATTTTGTAGGTACCGACTCAAAGGTACCGACATATCTTTTACGAGTATATTTAATTTTAAATGCTTATGTTTAATATAAAGTACGATCCCACGGCTTATAGCCCGCAGCTTAAATTGCGTCTTTTTCGTATTATTGTACCTACCTTATATCTAAATGACTGAGATTGGCGTATGGGATTCTGCCTTTTCTGTGTGAGACTCGAGCAAAAGCTAGCTTATTTTTGTACTTTTTGGATCTCTCCTATATGAGAGCTATAGCTACGCCCGTGACATCAATCCCTTTGGGAATATAACAAAGATATCATGATACAAATGAAATCACTGTAGCTTAATAGAATATCTAATTTGTCTTCATGAGAAAATATACTACGGTACAAAGAAACCGCTATATGTGGCCTATTTAATTTATCAGGAATAAATTATGTATCGTTTTCATTTATTATTCATTGAGACTGGTTCTGATTTATTTCATAAAGAATATGGAGGTTTCTTCCGTTACCTCGATATGTTTATAGGTTGTCAAATCGTGAACGGGTGCTGCCGAGAGGGACTGGTCAGCTCGGGTTCGCTTTTTTGACTACTTATTACGTAATTTATTACACATTTAAATTTATATTTGTTACTACATAGTAACATACATAATATCACGCCTATTTCAGGGGTAGGCAGAGACTATGGACCTCCACTTGCTACGATCCTGACAAATCTCTTTCGTTTCATCTAATCTCTTCGATCTCTTCATACATGCACTTTTTACCTGTCCTTTTTAAGAACGTCTGCAATCTGGTCGCAGAGAGTTCGCCAAGGCCAACTCTTTTCTGCTGATCTTTTCACATTTTATATTAATCTCTTTTCATCTTGTAACTCGTTCGCAAACATTGCATGGTATCATGCATCAACATTGTATTATTTTATAAGTATTTATTATTTTAAAAAGACAAAATAATACTATGATAGAGCCCTTCTGGCGAGTGGTACCAATACTGTGAAAATGAGTTTCTTTTCGTATTTCTTTTCAGCAGTGGTTGTTGCGAAGCGTTTATATCGGTTGTTTTTCTTTATAATAAATTAACTTTTAATATAAACTTAACAGCCAAATTGAAATGGGACTGGTCGGGACACGTCTGCCGCATGCACCCCGAAAGATGGGCACACATTACCACAAAATGGATACCAAATGGCCGAAGAAAACCGGGACGACCTAGAAAAAGATGGGCGGATGATTTGACCTAGTCTGAAAAGAAGTGGAGGGTGATATCAAGGGACGGAGACGTATGGAAAGAGAGAGGGGAGGCTTTTGCCCAACAATGGGACTTAAATGGCTAATTAAAAAAATATACATAAACTACACGTGATGTAAATCATATACTTATTGACGTGTAAAAATGCCTTTAAAGGTCTTATTTCTGAATAAGCTTTGAATTTCAAAATGAAAGTTGATTATTATATTAAGACGAAGTATTAGCTAAAGTGGCGCCCTTATTTGAAATAAATTGTTTAAAACTAAATATGGTGATAATTAAAAATTTGATTTGTATTACTGTCTAGAAAGACCTTTAAACTATTTTATGAATAACCTTTGAAAGTAATAATGGCAGTCCGTCTAGTTTTAAAACGGAAATTTGCCAAAAGTGGCCACTTTTGGCGAAAATCAATCAGTTAAAATACTTACTAATCATCCCTTCAAAAATGTAAATTTGTAGCACACACCAATAAAACAATAACTGGCTAAGTGCGAGTTGGACTGCGCAGAAGGGTTCCGTACCACTATCCATAAAAAATCACTTTTGTTATATGGCAGCCCCTCTTAAATATTTATTTTAATTTGTTTTTAGTATTTCTTGTTATAGCGGCAACGGAAATAAATCATCGATGAAAATTTCAATTGTTAAGCTATCTCGGTTCATGAGATACACCCTGGTGACAGTAAAGGTAGTAATAGGGTCCCTTTTTAACCTTTGGATACGGAACCCTAATAACAAAAAAAGATTTGTTGGAAAATTGACCACCCACTACATGTGGGATTCAAACCCACGGTTGTTTTTACACTTATGGTACAGACTTGAGAGGCATGGGATCGACGAATCTCACTGGTCGCGAAAAATTTTCGACACATATTTTAAATTTAGATCTTCCTGTATGTTAAACTTTTAATTTGATGGTCTTCTATAGGTGTACAGAGCAGTCAGCTGCTACTACATAGTGGAGTCACGCACAGTGTACCCCAACTTTTGGCGGGTCATCAACCTGATCCATATCCTACTCATCCTCGCGCACTGGTTCGGCTGCTTCTACTTCCTGCTGTCAGAGGCCGAGGGCTTCCAGGTCAGTACACGTTTCGTTTTTTTTATTTTTCCTTCTAGCCTGTTTATCATCATCCGAGGATATTTTCCCGGTCGCATCCTCAGCAGTAAGGCTTTAGAGCCCGGGGTCCGGTACTTAACTAAGGAGATTTACTGACGAGGTTACTGGTTTTTTTACACAGAGCGACTGCCGTCTGAACTCCGCAACCTCATAGGGTAAACCAAAACCAATCCTGAGGATCAAATACTAGATGGCGTTCGGGACCCACAGTTTATACGTGGCTTCCGAAACACGGAATCATCTTTCTTTTCAGATAATCAGGTGATTCAAGCCTGCAATATCCTAACCAGACTGGGAACAACTTTTTACAAAGTATGCGTTCCAGTGGAATTCGAACCCATGACCTCCGGGTCACAAGGCGAACACCTTGACCACTGGACTACGGAGGCAGTCCCTCAGTTTTTTTTTTCTAGCGGTGTATGGCTTATAGTTGACAATATTTTTCTTGATACGGCTAGTTACGTAGGGAACCCTGGAAATGTCACGGCGATTCTGTCCTTTGCTATGGCCTTCGCGGTGATTTGATTGATTCAGAGACCAAAAAGCATATTTGTTATAAATTATACATAAAACGTTTTGAGTTTTTGCTTGTAAGTTACCAACTTCTACACTTATGAGTATTATTAGTTTGTTCTCATATGAGCTCAATCCGAAAAGCCGACGTTCTAAGAGATTCGGATCTTGACGAAGGGTCTTGTTGTTACAGTGACCCTTTTCACGCAGTATTCTCATTCCATGCCGTCTTTAGATCTTCGGGTTTCTAATCACGACTTGTTTGGACATGTTAAATACCTTTGCAAGTTTCCAGACCGAAGGAATCTCGGAGAAAAGTTTATTTTCAGTTTAGTTCAAGTTAAGAGGTCAAGTTAGTTAGCATCCATACTGATCTGGAAGAAAATAAAAAAATAAAATTAAATAAAAATTAAGCTTTTCTCTTCCCGCGCAAATTGTAAACAAAAAAAAACTATTGATTGATTGAATTATTTAATATCAATAACAAGTATCTATTAGAGAAGAAAAAACATAAAAATACTTGTATAAGCGGTATCTGCATAAGTCACGAAGAAGAATTGTTGATTCTTCTCCGTGACCAATGCAGACATGCTCCGTCATAACTAGTAATAGTACTAGTGGCTCTATGAACTGTAGATCTTGCGAGTCACCCACGACCAATTGAAGTTTATCGGATAAAAAAGTTGTTCATACAAAAAAGTTGCGTCTTGATAAAAATGCCAAAGAAGATTAATAACATTTAATCGACATAAAAATTCTTAATGATTTTCGAACCTTCTCACAAATACGAGAATCGGTTGAGAAATGCGACCTGTAGGCGAGAACAGCCGGACAGACAAACTAACGGACAGCCAGACAAAAGCATAATATTTTTGGCCAATCGCTTCGCTCGCTCGGTCACTGACTAATTGCCTATAACAAAGATCACTAAATGAAACACAAAGGTAATGAACTCATGAATCTTGGACCCCACAATTATACGGACCCGATAGGAAATGACCCTCATTCGTCTGCGACGCCGCCGTGCCACATTCACATCACGTGTCGGCGCGACATTCGTGATACAAATTAATAAAGGAACAGTTTTGAAACTTCTTGTAAAGGCATAAGAGTATTAACGACACTTCTATAAGGACTTCCAGCAAAGATCAGATACACTATCGCGTCTTGATCCCTAACGGGGAAGACGGAGTCTTGTATGAATATGAAAAAATGGAATCAAAATAGTGATAAGTTGTTATCGTCATCTTCTGTTATCTTGTTTATATTATCATCATATCGATCGGCGCGAAAAGAGAAACAGTCGATACGGTTAAAGTTTTTTCTTTTCTCTCAAACTAACATGGAAGATCACACACAAAATTAAACTAAAAGGTAATTATTGCTGGCCCCCGTAATTACACGGACTCCCGATAGGAAATGAACCTCATTCGTCTGCGACGTCGTGCACCATTCACGTCACGGTCTCGGCGTGACATTCGCGATACAAATCAATAAAAGAACATTAAACTTATTTTTAAAATATATTTCTGTTTAAAAATAAACTTTGGAGCCAGTCCTATATTTACCTTGGTTTTTCTCACAACACATACTATTATATAGGTCTCTTCTATTTTACCATTATTTTACATTTTTATATCATTGAAATATATCATCATTTCAGACACATGAAATCCTCTGATGGACATTGGCCTCGACAAGGTTTTCCAAAACGACCGATTAGAAGCGGCCTGCAACCAGCGTTTTTCTGCAAAGAATACTCGTAAATGTAACGGAATGTCAATCGTGTAACAGTAGCAAGGCAGTTTTTTTTACAGTTAAACGTTTTGAGATAACAATTCAATTAAAAATCTTGTGCCTTTGTTAGCGAGTGAAACCAGCGAGGCAAGCATGCTTACGGCGACAAATTTTATCTTTCTAATTTGTCGCATTTCGCGTAATTTACCGCAATAAACATAGACAAAATTGAGCGACAAATAACTTTCATTCATAAAACGTATTTTATCTCATGCCTAACTCCCGCGCGAGCATGATTTTGATAGGTCAAAGTAGACATATCGACGGTTAGCAACGTGAAATCATGTAAATTTGTCGCCGATTTGCAACACCCACATAAGACTCAATTAAACCATTTTTTAATCGTATTTTAAACAGTTATCCCATGGAACTAATAATAAATGTACATTTACATATTTAAATGTAGGCAGACATCTTTAAACAACGTATTATTAAAGTTTACAAACTTAAAAATGTATTTATATATAGAATATTACAACCACCCCGGCGGCGGTGAATGCATACATACTCGGCGGTGGTATTTTCCTTTATGTTGGTTGTACGACATCAGTTGAAACGTTCCGTTGCACATTCATTTTTATACCATTTCATTTTAATAATTTTAAATACTCTTTGGTTGCAATATTTTTTCTAGTAATTATTACATACTTATATCATTCTTTTATCTATAGTTATTGTTTTAAAAAACGCGTGTTTCAATTTAAAATTATTATATTTTATTAGCAGACATTAGAAACACTGTTTAAAACCTGCCTGCGTGTGACGACTCATTTTACTACGTGTCCATTCATGAATTGTAGTTATCTTGTCGTTACAGAGGGAAGATACGTAAAGACCTCTCAGATAAAACATCATACTGAGGCCGCAGCTAATTTCTCCAAGACTTTTTGGAAAATCTTGCGTTATATTAATGAATGTACGTGAGAGTTCTTACATTTTTGCGAAAAATGGCCCTACAAATTTATAAAATGATTATCGCATGATGCAGCGCCAGCTGTCGCTTAATGTCTCCTAAGACGTAGCGTCATGTAGCAGCCACTGATTGGTCCAGTCATTTAGCGTGAGGTAGCGTCGGTGTTGGCGGAATTAAGCTGTAATTTTTAAGTACTGCCTTCAAATTGATTTTTTTTTAATGTCATTTTTTGCTTTTGGATATGCTTTCATAGATAGTATCGTAATTTGCTAATGGACATTCAGTGTAGCTTCTTCAGATACACGGACGCTATTCTGTACCCTCCATATTTGAGTTCTTGATTATATGGAAGGGTGCGCACGTGGTGATACTTGGTATAGGGCGGAAAGAGGGCAAATTATCCTCAGAGGAGATTTGGGACCGGCTTGACGTTTGCGTGCGTTTTTCTTTGAGCACATTACCTTCTCTAAGGTCTTATCTGATCTTAAACCCCCTTTGTTAGCTAACATTCTCAACTCGTTTATGTAACGATTATTTTTTATTTGTTAAACAAATTGTGTTATAAATACAACGCACTCCCAAGGGTTTGTAAAAGCCAGAAGTCGCATCCCAGGCTCCGAAGCAGCACAGCTACGAATGCAGCTGAGAACGCGCCATGAAAGGAAAATTACAGATACCTAATTAAGTAAATTCTTTCCTATGCCGGACTGAGGGGAAAAAGCGTACCAACTGCTTCTTTTACCATGCACTGTCTAGGGATCAAGACACTATTTTATTTTAATCCCTTTTCCACGCCGCAAGCCCACCGTCATGCTTATGTCACCTTTAACTTGGCCCTAGACTCTGTCTACCCCGTACATTTATTATTATTATTTTTAACCATTTTTGTTCATCAAATATAAATTGTAGCGTAACAATAGGCGAATGATAAAAGCGTTGTCTACCAATCGACCTTTGGGTTTTATCGCACTTAATACCATACATACAAAATCACTACTAAATTCACAGAGAATTTAGTAGTGATTTTGTATGTATGGAGTTAAGTGCGATAATTTTTTAACATCAAAATGCCTGTAGTTCGAGAAATAAACTGGCAAAAAGCACCCGTTAAGGGGCTACCTGAATTTTTCGGGGTCTAGTGCTGCCCCCATTTGAAATGAATCATGTGAGAGGAAACAGAGACTTCATTTAAAATTTTGTCTTGACCAGGCCCTAGATAACCCTTCAAACTATTTTATCAACTACTGTTTACAGTTTAAAGTGAGAAAGTGAAGCTTTTCTAGGCACAATTGTGAAAAACGGCCACTTTTGGCGGATGTGCGTAGAAAAGCTTCACGTTCTCACTTTAAACTGTAAACAGTAGTTCATAAAATAGTTTAAAGGGTTATCTAGGGTCTGATCAAAATAAAATTATAAATGATATCTCTGTTTCCTTTCAAATGATTTATTTGAAATGGGGGCAGCACTGGACCCCGAAAAATTCAGGTAGCCCCTTAAAAGTTAAGCTCATTTTTATAATGATAACATAATATAATGCTATGCATACTTCCTCCATTTTAACAAATTTGGTTGCAAATGTAATTCAGCTGGGATCAACAGCTTAACGTTCCTTCCGATCAACGGAGAAACACGAATTTTTTTTATGAAACTTGTGGTCATCCACCCGAGTACGCACCACGCCCGGTGTCGCTTCACTTGCGAAGCGCAAGTGACGCGTACTCCCGCCGCCGGATCACCGAATTCCTTAGCTTGGCGGGTTTTACGTAGTAACCTATAAGAAGAGCATTACTTAATAAAGCTCCCTCCTTGGACAGTATAAATCTTAATAATGTTGTGTAGGTACAATATTCGTCAACGTCGGGAACGGGACCACTGACCTTTGGGCCTAATATATGGTCATAATATTTGCTCTTGGCATCATTGTGACCTAAAGGATTCTGTGTACAGACGGAAACAAGTTTATGTTTTTATTCTCTGTTTGTGACAAAACAACCCTTGTCTAACATTTTGTACACTATATTAAGCCTTAGAGGATTTTATTTACTAAAGAGGGTTTTGGTTCTAAATACTGGCCACATGTCACGTTCAGGTTTAGTAAAAATGAAAACCATTTTGGATTGTTTTTAATGAAATAATTTAAATTTTAGTGTCAAGTTTTTTTTTTTATGGAATGCATTGTCTGCTAATATTTAAGGAAAAAAACTAACTAATTACTACCTAAGTTTCTAAAAATAATTCCTCTGACCATTGACAAAAAGAGGTGTTGTTAATTTAAACCGATTTAAAAAAAAGGACGAGGATTCGACAGTATGTTTTTTGTTTTTTTTTTTTGTATGTATGTTACGCGATATTTTCGTCAAGAATGGACCGATTTTGATGATTCTTTTTTTTATTTGAAAGTCTTTGCTACCATATTAATTTGGTTAACACATGATGAAAAACTTTGGAGATAATGAAGAAATTCCTGAAAGAAAATGAAGTCAGTTGTTTTTTTGTTTTTGTTAAAAATTGAATTATTATACTTCGCGCACGCTTGGTCAACTAAATGAGACGTATATTTTTAAGGGCAGTTCTGATCGACCACTCGAGTACTTTCATATACTTCTTTTAGTGAAAAAAAGGCATTAAAGAAATATATGGGAATATCTACCTGACTCTGGTAGATTTTTTTATCTTTCCGAAACTGTCTAGTGATTCAAAATTTTAACCTTAGCCAAAAATATTGTTTTTCATCTTTGTCTTTTTTCTAATAACATTATTTTATTTCACAGGGTGACTGGGCATACCCTCATCGTCCAGGGGACTACGCGACTCTTACGAGGAAGTACCTAGGCTCCCTCTACTGGTCAACTTTGACACTGACCACCATCGGCGACCTCCCTACTCCTGAAACCAATTCTGAGTAAGTACCTACGCTTATTTTTGTCATTTAATTGTTACAATTATTTTCTTATGTTTTGTGCTAAATATACAACTAATAATAATTTTTATATTTTTATTTTTACAAAAAGCAATTGTAGGTAGTTGTAATGTTTTTGAAAAATCTGATTTCAGACCTTTGACAACTGAGCTTATCTTAAGCTTTAAGACATAATTTACTCACCTATGTGCATTATAGCATAGACTTTTACACAATATTTTGATTATATTTTACCACATTCATATATTGCGGTAAGCAAGCAACAGAAAAAAATTAGAAGGTATTATTTTTAATAATAATAAGTAACTTAATATAAAAAGGCGAATAACTGCTGTAAAGTAATTAAACAAACCAACTTTTTCTATAAAACAAATGAATTTTCAAGTTCTTGTTCTTCAACTTTAAAATGTATAGAATTATCCTGTCTAAGTTCTTGAACTTTAATATGTAGAAGTACTCTTTCTGTAAATTTAAAACGTGTGAATTTTCAGACGTTCGCTGCAACAACCATTTTAATAATTAATTCCCTGATAATAAGGTAACCTTCTGAATTTAAATAGAATTTTACAATGAACAAAAGTTACTTTGACATTTTAGACGGAAAAGGGGTAAAAACCACTTTAAATAATTAATGCCGAAATGCTTACGAAAGAGGTGGAAACGTAGTCAATTTCTATCAATTATATAATGTAGATACCTAGGTTTGTTAGGTATAGTATGGGTTTTTTTGTTTTTTTTTTGTTGGTTATTTATAAAGATGGCAGTTGAGTCATAAAACTATTTTATATGTACATTCAAGTACCAAGATACCTGACCAGGCTCTCTACTTATATCTTAAATTTTCTCTTAAACTAAAAATAATATTAACATGAAAGTTGATATTCAAAAAGACTTCATTAAAATCTGTCTGAATATAAATTTTCATGTTAATATCGTTTTTAGGTTAAGAGAACATTCAAGATATAAGTAGAGGGCCTGGTCAGGTACCTTGGTACTTGACTGTACCTTGTCTATTTGATAGCAAAACAGAAGTTTAGCTACCTCATTTACAAAAACATACAGATAGTGTATTTTAGTGGTAAGTAATTCGAGAAATTATAAGAAAGGTTCCTCTTATTCTTTCGTTTGAATACCAGACACAATAGTAAAACAATGCATTCTGACCGGGAGCCTCAAACAGTATACCTCATATTCAAATATACAAATGAATGTTGAAGAATTTATTCAATGGCTAGATCATTAGGAAAATTCCAGAAATTATTCGTCTTAAAACACGTGGAATACTCGTTAAAAGTTCCGTGGAATTCCAATAATTATTCCCTGATGGTTAATGCGATCTAGGTTCGTTAGGGATAAACCACACTCTACTTTAGTGGACAATTGAATTTCGGAATTGCCACCTCGATTTTCGGAATTCACTGAAAGAAAGCGATTATATTTTTTCTAGGTTTAGCGAAAATTTCATTATTTTAATTTAGTTTACCTTTACAACTGTTATTTAAGTTCTTTAGAATTATCGCAACATTGCATTAAATTTATGAAATGAAAAAAAAAGATTGAAGAGGCTCACTATTTAAGATACTATAAGTTGCTTGTATACACTGTGTTTCGTTTTTTGGGTCAAGAGTTAGTTAATTTTGCAACCTGAGACAATTTTTAAGCTCAAGAAATGCTTCTATACCGTTTGCTTAACCACATTGTTGAAACTCTAACGTCGCAGACATTCGCCAATTCCGTCAAGTGTGGTTTCACCCTTACTCGTAGACTGAGTAATTAACGTCAAGTGGGGGTAATTCTGAATGTACGAACACTATAGGTTGAACCGTTTAGACATTGCAGAGAATAATTTATTTGGAATTTCGTTAACGTCAGCAAACTATATACGTATATATACTACAGTTTATATTTTAATTTTTTAAGATTTTTCTTTCACGTTTACTTGATTTGCTAATCGTATTATTGTTATATACTTAAATATATGTTGGTAATACAACGTAAGCCTTATTCTAATGATGATTAAGACTTACATTGAACTTAAATTTTAAATCTTTTATATAGGTTTTCAACTTATGTTTAATGTAGGTAGACAATTCATACAAAAAAGTACTTTTAAATTATGATATTGCATTATACGAAATTTATGCACACATCAATAACAGACTAATAAATGGATAGACATGTTTCATTTTAATTTATATGTGCAATCAGTTATTCATTATTATTTCATTTCAGTAAAAAAACAGTAGGAATGGAACTTGTGTTTTAAGAAAGATAAAGGTAAATTTCATTACTATCTCGACATTTACAAAAAATTCGCGTCACGTCTTAAGGGCGTAAATGTTGCTTTGAAATGAGACGTGTCTGCGTGGAGGCTTATTTTCTTGATTAAATCTGTTGGCCGGATTTCCCTAGGGACAATTAACTCTGGTGTAACATGTTTGATGCTCCATAAGGATGTTCTTTGGCAAAAAACTGTAAAAAATAAGACCAATGAGAAAATATATTAGACCAATAATAAGGAATAAAGATTTCAATTTTAATTTACTTAAGTACTTTCAATTTAGTTTAATTGTCATATTTATTATTGTTTTGTTTTCTTCTATTTTATAGAGAATTTTTATTCAGGAATTAGGAAGATTTGTCTTGAACTTTGAAAGTATCTATATGTTATAAAACAAAGCTCTTTATTTATTATATCCTATTCATTTTAACAACCTTATACCTATGTGTTGTTGATTTTTAATAAGATATTAAGTTTCGCTATAGTTTCACTATATGAAAATATTTTAGCACGAACTATTTCAGCTTCAACAGAAAGCTATATTTTAGTGTCAGTAGTAACACGGGTGAGCCACTTCAATAATTACCAACTGACATTTCAATCAGCCCTTGTGGAAAATGTCAGTCATGAATATAGTTTGAAATAGGTTTAATTAATTAATACCAAGAACTTAAAAAATAAATTGATTTTATACGGGGTGTTAAAGTACTTGAAAAACTATGTTGAAAATAATATTCCGACTCGCTCAGAAAAATTAAAGAGGATTTAGCCCCGTCAATTTTAATAACTAATCCCAATCATTTTTTTTTCTTTTTTTTTTTAACTAATACAACGCAATCATCGTGCTAATGAGCGATGCAACCATCGAGTGGCCGTAACAAAAAAAAAATGCATTCGCACGATTGTCAATAAGAAACACTTATTTGAGATCAATATGTTTGATCGCGCGTTTGTATAAGTAAAATTCCCGTAAATTTGCGAAGGTCGCACATTCGCGTTCTATTAGGACAACGGATAAAGATCATGAGAATAGCAACGGACTGAATCGCCCTTACTCTATAAAATAACACGATATTCGTCTGATAGTATCGTCCTATTTCTATGTTAATCTAGATTGGACTTTCACGCGGACGCGTAGCTAATACATCTGTCGTGCCCCTTTATAAGTAGGCTCTTCTAGTGTCAAGCATTATGGTTGGGACTGATCTGTCAGCACTTTCCTATGCTGCTATCCTTTTTTGTCACTCAGAACCGTCATTTTCTAGAGCGAGAAAGGGCGATGACACGCCACAGAACCAGCCATGCTAGTGCGTTCCGTCAGTCTCTCTCGCTCTAGCAAATAACGGTTCTGAGCGACAGAAAAGGATAACAGCATAGGAAAGTGCTGACAGATCAGTCCCAACCATAATGCTTGATACTAGAAAAGCCTACTTATATCAGCATGCGGAAGTTCTGTTCCGTGCTGCCAGATGAGTCTCAACCCTTAATTTCCACCCTATATATTTTTAGTTATTAGTTACGTAATAATTATTTTAACAATTAAGAAACTCTGAATAAGTTTAAAATCATTTTAATTATTTAAGCAGAGATATCAAAACTCCTTGCCATGATTTTGTTAACCAACTAACAGTATAAATAAATCAAAGGTATGTTTATATTTAGATTGCCACAAAGTTTTTGTTACTATAACAACAACTATTTAAGAACAACATAAGTTTTAGGGGTTATAAATACAGTCTCATCAAAACTTAGTATAATTATTAATTACCATATAATTATGCAAATATGTCGTATTTCGATTTATACAGTGGGTTAATAACAGAATCGATAAATTAAAAAAAAATATCTAATCGTACGTAACTTACTGAGTCAAAACTTAGGTACGTCATTTTTTAAAATTGAAATAGAGTGAAAATTCACTTATTTTTAATCAATTTATTAGAATTTATCATATGGTAGTGATCAAGCTAACCTAACTTCTTCAAATAAACAAATGTTTTACAGCTTTTTCTGTGCTTAAAATATCTAACATAGATATAACAAACTAACAGAAAGCTAGTTACAATTCCGATAAATAATCTGCTTGCCGTATCTATTAACATTTTATTTACGTTTAAAATGTTTTTGTTCAATAATTTTTATTTTTCTTGCTAACATTTTAACATAGACTAACAAACTAACAGAAATGTGTTATTAGCACTCAAGGAGGCCCCAAATTTCTGCCGCGTCGCGGGCTCAAATCCCGCCTCCTCCAGTTCAAGTCCAACCGAGGGTACGTCTATTCTTAATGCGATTGGTCAGATCATAAAACGTTATATAATTCTAGATATTTTTTTTTGTTTACGAATATCAATTTAAATATTTCAATGATTGCAGCCATGTGTCATTCATTCTTTCTTATTATTTCAACAAAATACCTTGAAACATTCTATGAATTTACAATAATTATAATCACTGATTAAGTAATTCCTTTTCATCTTTTAATGTATTCACATCTGGCTTTTACGTTTAGACACGTGTAAGCTCAATTTCTTGTAAGGAACAATTATTACCTAAGTGCCTATTATACGGAATTATCGCTCAACGACGCGACGCGCGGCAATAACAAGATAAGCCCGTTCTAAAGCTTTATGAATTCTATGTTTTAACTAAGTGTAGTAACAATATATATGAATATTTTCTAATTCTGACGTATAAATGAATACAATTCAGTAGGTATGAATACCTTTACGAATAATATCAAAAGCAGCCTATAGTCCCAGGCAAACGAGTGTCATTTTTGTAAGTCTGTTGTGATTCATCATTATTCCATATACATTCAGACTGAGGTAGGTCGATGTAGGCACAACTGGCGCGCTGGCGCTACATTGACCAAGCAGAATCCCAGTGCCCATGGGCGTACTGAGGCAGAGAGGGCCAGCTGCCCCCCTGGATTTCTTTACTTTTGTCAATAAAAGAACTTTTTGCCATTAGCAATACAGTATACAACTTTTAATAAGTTTATTTGCCACGCAAATTAAGAAACCCCCGGCTTTCAAGCGTTTACTTCACCCCCAATAACTTTTGAACGACTGAAACGATTTTCATCAAACAGAGTTAAGAACCCCCTCAAGAAAACTTGCTTTCACATAAAAAAAACCATCGAAGACGTCATAAACTGTTTTGCCTTTGAAAGTTACTTTTTAACAACTATTGTTTAATTAAAGAATTTATATAAAAATAGATAATTTATGTATATATATTTGATCATTTTGATATCTGATATCTGAATTGTCCCGCCCTGGCCCAGAACCTGGGTACACCCATGCCAGTGAAAGTGTGGTCACGACGACCAGACTATGCAGCACCTCCTCTCATGCCCTTTGTGCCCTACCAGCTGTACCATGCTTGATCTATATTCTGCCTCGGAGAAAGGCGTAAAAGTAGCGACGTATTGGAAGAACAAAATTTGAAATTTGAGCCAGCGACACTACAAGAAGAAGATCATTCTATATCCCACTGTTGAAAATAGGCCTCTCTGTGTATGCCAACCACCTCTGTCCTGTGCCTTACGAAACCAGTTTCGACCTTCGACTCTTTTTATGCCATGAACCCATCCAGCTCTCGGACGACCCACTCTACGTTTATAGCAAAAAAACATTTTCTCGTCCGATCGCAACGTCCTGGCGTTATTAAATTAACATTAAATACAGGTATACATACATTAGTTATCAAGTCTTTCTCCGTAATGACGTAGACAGAGCTCAGAGCCGTCACACCTTAAAGGACCGGTTTACCGTGAAGATGGAAAAAGACACAAAACTACTTTTGTATGATTTTCACGACTCAAAAAAATTAAGATCATTTGTTTGGGATTTGTTGTACACATCAAAATGAATAACTTTTATCATGGAACCCACCACAAAATATGCTTAAGCGTAATGTGATGACCGACCGTATCGCTAATTAGCATTAAAGACACATTACCTACTTACTTGTATCTACCTACAGGGTAGATACTTGTATGTAAGTAGGTACTAACTGTACAAATTCAGCACTTTAAATAATGACAATCCATATCCTCGTCTAAAACTTGACACCCATCCCTTCAAGGGTCTCCCTTTAGATCTTATAATAAATGTGCAGGTGTGACATACTTTGTTGAAAGATATTAAATAGTTATTCCAAGGTTATTAATCCTTCAAGCACATAAATCGCAGACACAATTGAATTTAATTGTTCTTTTGACCCGATCGGGCCAATCGGAGCTTGAAGAGTTAAGTAGTTATTCCAAATAAATCTTCCGTGGTGTTTTTATTTATTTATTTATTTTTCTGTAGAATATAAAATTCATGATAAAATGGAAATAAAAGTAAAATAGTTGCTAAATTCTAGGCATGCATTTTTATGTCATTATAGCAGTACACTTCAGCTCAACATAATGTTACCCCTGAAAGAGAAACGGCTCAGTTTCAGCCTGCATTCATGTCTAGAATAAAAGTAATGTAACGTTATAAAACAACAACGCACCTCATAAAATTGAAGGCATGGGTACTTATTAGAATGCGTTTAGTTCATAATCTGACTTTTAAGAAAAATATATCTATAGATAAAGATTTTAACAAACCCTCACATCGAGCTCAATGGCTGCCAATTTTTTTTGCTTTATAAGACATTTTTATCAGCCAGTACTCGTTAGAAAATGTCGATCATCATCAATAAAAGTAGGGGCGATAACTAACACAGATGAAAAAAAATAGAAGTCATCAAAATGTTAATCACATTACAAGGGTTTTCTTTTTTTTCTCTTTTCTGGCAATTTATTAATTATATGTATTGCCGTCGAATTAATATGAGAACTAACGTATTTCTTGTCTGTAATTGTATCTAAACTTAGTATATCCAGACCACTGAGGGAAAAAAGGCCACATCTCATTGAAATAGTAGTGATCGTTCTTCTTTACAATTTGTCTTCGTCTCAGGATTTCCGCAAAGCTCTCTCTTTTATTCAGTTTATCTTTATTGATAACTGCTACTAACAAAAAGGTATTTAAAATTATCTCAATTTTTAAAACTATCTTAAACTTCAACTTTAAAATTATCTTAGTTTCTCTATGCATACTCACATAGTGTACTATGTGTAGTCGAAAAAGTTCTACTAGTTTCGATCGATTTTGACGACCATCATCTGGGCGAGTGATTCTATATCGATTACAATAGACTCGTAGTATAGTCACTAAGGGTCGACTAGTTTCGATCAATTTTGACGACTAAGGCGAGTAATTTGATATCGATCACAATCGACTACAAAACATGATAAAAAAATGGTTTCACAATCATTGAATTTTCCCAATTAATTTATATCACGTAAATTTTAACAATATGATATTTAAGTCTCGTTTTATTCAGTTATATTTACAAAACAATAAGGTATTTTATATAATCGTTTGGCAAACAGGCATACGGCTCAGCTCAGGCAGGAGTACCATATACCACACGAAAGCCATTGACTTGTATAGTGACGACCTCCGTGGCGTAGTAGTCACCATGCCAGTCCGCCACCCAGAGGTCCGGGGTTCGATCCCCGGTCAGTGCAAGTTGGCAAATAACCCAGGGCAATTTTTCAAATTGCCCTGGGTCTTGGATGTTTATCTATATATGTGTTTGTTATAAAATATAGTATCGTTGAGTTAGTATCCCATAACACAAGTCTCGAACTTACTTTGGCGCTAGCTCAATCAGTGTTAATTGTCCCTATATATTTATTATTATTAATGTATATATTTTGGAAAAGAAAAAAAGAAAAAAGGTTTCAAAGCAACACAGCTGCTGTAACCGGATATACGTGGTAAGATGAAATAGGTACAGAAACAGTCAGATCATCGTCTTATTATGCGTATTTAACCGTGTTTCAATCCTGCAAGATTTATGTGTTCCATCAAGATGGATTCAGCCAGTCTTAAGAGACTACCATGACGTATCTACGGCTTCTGGAATCTTTCAAATCACAACAAAAAAAATAGACTAAAAAATATTTAATCATCGTATCATTTATGGAGAAGAAAAATCGGAAAGCACGCCGCAGGATGATGTAAGTAAGTATATACGCAGCAAGATGGGGTACATAAAGAAACAATTACATCATCCTTTATCTTCGTCTTATTACGCGTATTTTATCGTGTTTCTATCCTACAAGATTTGTGTGGGCTATCAAAAGGGATTCAGCAAGTCTGAACAGATTACCATGACGTATCTACGGCTTCTGGAATCTTCCAGATCACTACAAAAAAAATTACTGAAAAATATTTTATCTTCGTATCATTTTTGGAAAGGAAAAATCGGAAATCACGCCGCAGGATGATGTTACTAAATATATATTGGCGGCAAGATGAGGTACATAAAGAAGCAATTACATCATTCTTTATCTTCGGCTTATTATGCGTATTTTATCGTGTTTCTATCCTGCAAAATTTATGTGGGTTATTAAGAGGGATTCAACCAGTCTCAGCAAATTACCATGACGTATATAAGGCTTCTGGAACCTTCCAAATCACTACAAACATATAGACTGAAAAATATTTTATGGACCTATCATTTTTGTAGAAGAAAAAATCGGAGAGCACGCATTACGAGCAGCCTTCCCGTCTTACTTTTCACACAAACGCTCGTACGTAATTATGGCGTTTTAAGTGATCTTTCTTGAAAACTTTTGCACTAACAGATATCTTGTGCACTATTTCTAGGTTTCAATCGAAATAAAAAATTAAAATTTGGAAAAACAAGTTCAGTATACGCCTCCAAAAATCTGCTTTTTTGCACAAATTTTACCTGAACTTCGGCCGTTCATAAAGTACTCATAAATTGTAAAAATAAAATAAAATGTTTCAAAAATTTTAAATAAAAACATTTATTTTACACACATGTAAGGCTTACTGACAAAAACGTATATCCTGAAACAAGTTTTATGAAATTTCCGCACCCTGTGAATAGTTAATATTCGTTCAATGGATAGTTAATAATATACTAATTTCATTCAATAGAATGCAACCGTGCCCTTTAGGCGCTCTCTCTTTTTGGTTTGCCTTTTTTTCTAGCATTGCCCTGGATGAAAAAACACAAGCTTTTTGAACTATGCTCTCGTTGACGACAGAGCCGCCGGGAAGGGCCGCCAACTGGGTATACGCGGCAAGATGTGGTAGTTATAGAAACAATCACATTATCCTTTATTTTCGTCTTAATTCGCGTATTTTATCGTGTTTCTATCCTGCAAAATTTATGTGGGCTATCTAGAGGGATTCAGCCAGTCTCAACAGATTACCATGACGTATCTAAGGCTTTTGCAAGATTACTACGAAGATGTACAAAACTGAGAAATAGAGTACCGAAGTATCAACGGCAAAGGATATGGAGAAGTATCATTTGAAATTAATATTCTGGAAACTATTAGAGAGTTTTAACATCTACTTCGTGGCGACTTCGCCGCTGGTGGTTTTGATGGTACCGCAACGGCTTAAATAGCTAAGATAGCTAAGGCTAGCAGGATAGCCCCTTAAGTCTATGTTATTATAATTTTTTTATATCTATGGTTTAAGTACCAATAAAAAAGTTACTCTTGTGTCAACGCTTGATTGCGAATGTCGATAGTTCATACTCGTAAATGATCATACGGTGACTCCAATCCTCCAAACCTACCAAATGAAGGTACCTACTTTTTAATGTATCTACAGAATAAATGTTCTATGAATATACCGGACCCTTTTCAGAAGCGTTCGGAATGTGTCTCATCTCCCAATCTCTCGTCAAATTCTCCGCTTTTTATGAGCATTAAATAAATAATACTCTCGCGCGTCCTTTTGTTATACCTTTTTTATTGTTCGGTGCCACTCAAATCACTATCGGGAAAATAGTAAAAGAAATTTGACGATGAATTTCTTAGCAATATTTTTCTAAGTTATATTACTACTACATTACAAAGTAATTTTATTTGACAATGGTTTTTCTAAACTAGAGACTAGTGGGAAAGAAAGCAGCAAAACTCAAGTGGGACTGGGCTAGTTATATCTGCAGGATGCACCCGGATAGGTGGGCCAAAACAACCTCGGAATAGGTCCCCGTAGGCTGGCGAAAAAAGAGAGGTCGCCCTAGAACGCGATAGTCTGACGATCTCTCAAGATTTGATAAAAATGACTAGGTAACTACCGCTACGGATACAGACAAACGGCAGTCTGGAAACTAAGGCCTTTGCCCAACGGTGGGAAACTATAGGCTAATAAAAAAAGAGACTGATGGCTCTGTGAGCACAGTGTTCACGGCGCACCAAATTTCACAAATATTGGTTAAGAAATGCGACCTGTGAACGAAAACAGTCGGAAAGCCGGAAGCCGTAAAGCTGGACATATGGACATAAAGATTTTTGCCCGAGCTGAAACGGAGATATTTCGCATAACCAGGCCTGTGTCACTCCCCGTTTAGGTATCTAAAATTTACCTACATTATTACTATACGCGCGGTGACCACTTCGAAGGGGAAAATTCAGTTACGCGAATCGTTTGTCTAGAGTATTAAGATACAAATTGGCTTGCAATGGATGTCTAGGTATCTAAACGAAGAGGTGAGGAGTCCTGACGCGAGCTAAATTAAACCATAGCGCACCACATTAAGTAGATATTTCTTCGAATTTCTTTTCTGTGAAGAATTCTGTACGTGAGTACTAGTGCTTAGGTAGATTAGGTATGCATGCAACTTTAAATTTTCCACTGTTGTTTGTTTTTCGTGTGTGTAAGTGGCCAACACTGATGTCAAATCTTTCCGGCTGCCTAAAGGCATCAATCAGGCATAGATTGACAACTGTCATGCAATGATGACAGCCGGGTCCAACGGCTTATTTGTACGAAGTTCCGAAGCACGGAGGAGCTCGAGAAATTTTCCACTAAATCCAAATTACTTCAGTAGTTTCACAATTTACCGACAGTTTGCACTCTTGCGATATAGTTTTAGGTTAGATGGCAGTTCACAAAGTTATCGTGACATAAACTCCATATTTTTGTTACATCCTGTAAAAGACCAAATTCATGTTGAAAAACATCTTTAATTAATTTTAATGTCTTATACATTAGCTGTGGTTTGCCTAGAGTTGACTTATCGCGTTTTGCGTTTTTCCTTCAAAGTTTTAGTGTGAATTAGTATTGTCATAAAAACGTCGAAATTCATGGTGTTGGCGAAACTGCCTAACGGGACGGGTCTGTAAATTATTGCCCCCCTATCCAGGGGGTAAAGGCTATATAGGGGTCCTATAGAGCCTGGCAGGGCCATAAAGTTGAGACCCGGTCAAGCATAAGGTCAATACGTACATAAATTCATTCGCACATATTCGTAGTCAACAAATAGGGGTGAAAGTAAAATAATTAATCCTACTTAATTCCACGCTTTATTAATAATTTAGAATTAGGCGTACGACAAAGTATTACACAAAAAAATATAAAGAATAAACTTAAATCGCACTTCTTGAACAGCCTATAGGCGATGCATACAAAACCGGTCATGCGGTGTGCGATGCGGTCCTCCGCCGGCGCGAAGTAGGTAGCTTCTTTTTAAAACAGTTTGTTATGAGTATGTTATTGTCTTCTAATCTAATATCTTTAGATATAAGCTTATAATATATGTAAGTACTAATGTTATAAAAGATTGAACGTAGATGTATGCTCTCCGGACAAACCTACGTGGTTTTTGGATAGCATAAAAATGTACATTATGTTATTTGGTGAAAATAAATAAATAAAAAATAAATAAAAATTGGGGTGAAAATAACACGTTCTGAATAAAACAAAAAGGAAGGTGTGAGATGTCTTTTTTATGAAAGAATACTTGTAATATTGCTGAATTCATCCTTAATTGTTTGCTCTGGATTTTGTTTATTTTTACAGCCTAAATAAGTCCACTGCTAGACTAAAGGCCTCACCACACTTCCAGGAAAATTTAATATTATATTATGAACTTACTTAAGTTCATTATAAAACTTCGAGACCAAGTTTCTTTGAAAAGCCATTTTCACTTTTCCAACTTTTTAGAACAGTAAAAAAAATTTTTTTTTGGGAAAAGTTATTAGGTATGTTTTTACAAAATTAATGTTTGGTATGTATGTAGCAGTGTAAGAGACTCTATATTACACTTTATGCAGCGGTAGATACCTTTTGTTAACTTGCAACATAATTCTTATGATTTGTGTAGCTAAATATGCCTTTGAATATACCAATATAACTAAAATATATGTATGAATATTTAGGGTACTTTCATTTAAAAAATCTTTTTAGTATACTTACAAGTTTGTTTTATTTATTCTGGTGTAAATCCCTTATTCTTGCAAGATGGCGGACGAAAGCAGCCGTGACAAATAGCAGCAAACGCGGCGCCTCGGAATTTTATTAAACTCTTAATGCCCCTTAGAGGCGTGGAAGCCTCAATTTACAGACATTTACCGTATTTATTTCTATTTATTTGAGGTGAGGTATGCATGCATATGAACATCCTACCTACAATCGGTCGGTCGAAATCGCGCAATTTACATCCTTCGGCAGATATGTTGATGAATACCTAGAGTATTTTATTTATAAAATACAATCAAGTTTCCTACCAAATATCCTTTATGTGACTATATTTACCAAGTTAAATAATATGAGTATTTATTAATTAAAAGACAAAATATTCAGTTAAAATAAAACTAACTAAAATTAACTAAATAAACTTAAATACTAAAAATAAATTACTTGTAAACATATACTATCATAAATAAAAAATATCCCTTAAATCTTTCTAATGCGGAAGAGTGCCCAGAAGGCTGGCAGCATTGCCACGTTGTATGGCAATACTTATTCTTTGAGCGAACGGACCAAAGTTTCAACCCCGAACGGCTCAAATATGTATGCCTCTCCAAGGCATGCATACTTGCACCGTTTTTCAAATTCGAGCATAAATTCATTATAAAAGACCACAGGGATCCCCAGATATCGATTTTGAAGGCAATCGGCGCAGTAACAAAAAAAATCAAAATGGCGACTATTTTTTTCAATTTTGATCATTTATTAATCATAAGAGAATAATGATCAACAACCACCAAAACCTCAAAAACTACGAAAAACTTGTAGTAACTTTCAGCAACCACCAAAACTACCAAAAACCACCGACAATCACCAAAAATCATTCACAACCTTAAATACTAATAAGCAACAAATACACATTACATACAACCATAAAAACCAACCCAAAACAACCACTGACATTAACAAACACAGAAAAAATGCGTTGTTTTTAATGTAATATGTATGTAGATGCGCACTCGCACCTGACAGGCCATAGCTGACAATCAGTGAGCTACTCTCTGAGCAGCACCAAGCACTGAGCTATGACCTTTTTGAATTGCTGTAGCACACAGTTACAAGAAATTATAAACTGACGATTTTACGATCTTACGGTGACCATAAAAGTAGATGAATTAACTTTTATTACGATGACATAAGTACCTACTTTACACATTTAACACTGTGTTCTTCTAAGTTGAGTTGAGATACTGCAACGATGACCTACCTACTTAGGTATATATTGTATCTGTGCTCTTCTAAGTTGAGATACTGCCACGTAATAAAGTCAAGCATGGATCATAAATCTAGGACAATCGTGTGCAGTTGAGATTGTCTCATGTCTCATTTATGTTGATGTCTAGAAAGTCCGTGTCCAGACTTGGAATATACGCGCTTTGTATTATAGGTACTTTGTGAATAAAACTGTTACTTAATGATTTACAAGATGGAGTTTTAAAACTACATTCGATTCGTATCAATCAATACGTATCAAAAAACATCTAAAACCTCTTAAAAATAGATGGTTCACGAAAGGGATAAAGAGGTGTTTTATAAAAAAAAGAATACTCTACTACAATTATCAATTAGATCCAAGCAACAAAAAAAATAAAAAACAGGAATATCTGACCTACTCAAAAATATTAAGAAAATGCATTTATACATCTCACCGAATAAATAACAAAAACATGCTATTAAAATCGAAAAATAAATGCAAGGCAGCATGGAATATTATCAAAAATAAGACAACTGACCAAAAAACCGATATAAAAGAAATAAAGACAAACGACAAAAAAGTGACTCAACCAAAGGAGATCTGTAAACAATTAAATAAACATTTTATTAACGTAACACAAACAAATAACAACAATGACAATAAACCAAATTATTCTGACATAAATAATCTGACACATAGTATATTCCTAAATCCACTTGACCCTTATGACATCGTTAAATTAATAAAATCATTAAAAGACACCCACTCTGCTGGTTATGACGAGATTAACACAAAATTAATAAAAAAATGTGCGCCCTATGTTGCTCAACCACTTTGTCATATTTTAAACTCTTCATTTGAGCAAAGCGTATTCCCGACTATTTTAAAGAAATCACGTGTCATACCATTATATAAAAAGGGGGATAGAAGTGAAATTAATAATTATAGACCAATAACGCTTGTTCCAATTTTATCAAAAATATTTGAAATGGCAATGCGGAACAAAATTTTTGATTTTATAGAAAAAAATAAGATTCTGGTAGCAAACCAGTATGGTTTCCGGAAAAACATGCCAACAGCGGTGGCCTGTTTCTCTTTAGTTAAACAGATATCAGAAGCCCTAGACAAAAAAATGTCTGTTGCAGGTGTCTTTCTAGACATGTCCAAAGCTTTTGATTCTATCTGCCACGATATACTATTAAATAAATTAGAAAAATATGGAATTAGAGGCAATGCTAATGACTGGATTAAAAGCTACCTATCTGAACGACAACAATATACAGAAATGGTAAAAATGATAAATAACACTAAGACCCTTTTTAGATCTCCTCTGCAATTTAACAATAGGCGGGGGGTACCTCAAGGGGGACTGCTCTCTCCGTTGTTGTTCCTACTCTACATAAATGATCTACCCAAATGCCTCAAACACGAGTCTGTTTTATACGCAGATGACACCACTTTATTAATAAAATGTAAGAAGGACGAAGATTTGAATGCGGTTGTTAACTCAGAACTTAAAAATATTGACACTTGGTTAAAACAAAATAAACTAAATATTAATGTGAAAAAAACTAAAATAATTAATTTTCATCCTTATAGCAATAAGACAATACAATTTAACGCAATAATAAATAATGACAAGCTAAAACAAGTTGACCATACTTTATTTTTAGGTATAAGTATAGACAAAAATCTTAATTGGAAAGAACATATTAATAATATTTGTGAAAAACTTGAAAGGTTTGTATATGTCCTTCGTAGATTAAAAACGATCTTCTAAAGAAACTGCGCTTTTAGCATACCATGGATATGTGGCATCAGTACTACGCTACAGTCTGATTGTATGGGGCAACTCGGTCGAGATACACAGAGTATTTAATCTTCAAAAGAAATGTATAAGAGTATTGCACGGAGCAAACTACCGTGATCACTGTAAACCACTGTTCAAAAAAGCAAAAATTTTGCCGCTTCCCTGTCTCTATATACTCGAAACGTGCCTGTTTGTGAGAAGACATCCACATCTTTTCCCCTTACATGACGCGGTAGCAAAAAAACTAAACAGTAGGAACCCAACTAAATTGTATATGCCAACCCAGAGACTAAAACTCTATAGTGACAATGTCTATTGTATGGCAATCAAATTGTACAATAACTTACCGAGGGAAATTAGAGAAATTACTAGTATTAAAATTTTTAAATCAACTTTATTTAATTGGCTATTAGAAAACTGCTTTTACGAAATCTTTGAAATGTTTAAATGTAATTCATATGGTAAAATATTAAAATTTGATATTGTGAAATAATTGTGACATTCGAAGTAGATATTTGATGATTTATATAATACTATTTTGACTAAATGAGCAGAATTAATTTGAGTATTTAGACGAATATATATAGTGATGTATAAATGTACCTGCAATATATAAACTTAACCCAACATTCCTACGCCTAATAGGCAGAGTATGTCGCACTTATACCTGATAACACCATTGTATTACCATATTCTAAGGAATAAATGATATCTATCTATCTATCTATCTATCGACTACGGAAAAAACCGTACTAAAAACGATGTGGAGTCGGCCTTTCTTCGGATCTTAGATATTATTTCTTTTAATACGTCAGACGGTCAGGGCAAAAGAAATCTCACCAAAAACATAAATGTGAAAATGGGAGCCAAGTTAAAAATCCGACAAAAGAATTGAGATCGAAATGGCCGCCAAGTTCTACAGAGAATTCTGAAATTTTATTTATAAGAATCTTAACATTTTTCACCTACAGAAACTTACAAAAGAATAGAAAAACTATAACGTATCACGATGATGACAACTTGATTAGCAAAATTGCTAAAACTAGCCAAGTCAAATGTTAATATTTGACTTGGCTAGTTTTAGCAATTTATTTAAAAATAAATTTCAGGATTCTCTACAGAACTTGACGACCATTTAGATCTCAATTCTATTGTCGAATTTTGAACTTGGCTCCCACTTTTACATTTATGTTTTTGGTGGGATTTCATTATTGTTTGCAAAGCAGTATCAGAAAGAATAAGAAAGAAGAAATTTGTGCTCTTATTTTGATAAGCGATTTACTTAATAAAATCGATTAATTGAAAAAAAAAATCTACAAACTTCTTTACTGTTTAATTTTAATTTTTTTCTTTGTATAAGGGTAATAGTCTACCTAGGTGCCAAATATCAACATTACAAGTCATATCCAATGGAAGTAGCTGATTATGATTTCAATTATAGATAAGTAAATCAATAATATTCTTCCGGTTTTTTAAAGTTATTGTGTCAATAACTGTTTGGGCTATATTATTTAAATTTGGATTCAAGATAAGCTAAAAAACTAAAATGTTTGTGCTAAATTTCATGTTTTAGGTTAAATGTATTTCGAGTTGTGAAGGGGTCAAAAGCAGCTCAAAATGGTTCGTGTAAATATACACACAGCTGCTACTACGCTAGTTCCTTTCTTTGAACTTGGCTCTGACACGCTGCCGCGTGTCTAGATGGCGAAGAGACAGCCATGCTGGAGTTAATTTTACCCAAATTTAATATAATTTTTTTTTACATTTAATTTATTGAACAGAAAAATCTGATATTTTTTTGGCAAAGAGTGTTATTCAAAATATTCAAGCGTTTTCAAAAATTTCATCCCTTCTCTTTTATGGTCAAACAGAGATATTTTAATTGGTTCATAGTACACATCATTGAACAAGAGCGTACCAAATTGAAGTTAGGAGCCCATGCGGCTTGGCACAACTTGAATTAGCCCATTTCATGGGCCATTGTCCTGGGAAATTGTTTTGTTCGCTCTTTACATGTGGGATATGATGTTTATCCATTGTTTTTGTTCTCAAACTCTAACTCCTTTTCTCACCTCAGACAGTTGTATAATAAGCTGTAATCATAGATACACGACTACATAGCCTAATAACAAAGGTGAACAGTTTTTTTTTTTTAATTCGAATATTTATTCAGTAATAAGACCTTTATATGCATTTTTACACAGCAAACGTTCATTACGTCACGTTGTACTACCTACTATACAAACAATCGGTAATGTAACATGATACCATCTTTTCAAGGTAGGTAAGATAACTTTATACTAACACAGTTTACAATTTGACCAATTTTATTAAACGAGAAGAAAAACAATTCCTTTTTCGTATGAGTAATGGAAAATAGTGACGGAAACGGCATAAGGGGAAAAATTCAATTCGTCGCGTCGTCTATTTACATGATTCGCAATGTATCCCATTTCCTCGATCGGCTTTTACGATTTGTTCAGCGAGAGAAACAGCTGGTACGTTCTAAGTCTTTTCTTCTCTCCCAGACCAAAAAGGAAGAAACGTAAAAAAATCTCATTAAAAACCAGTTATTTACACAGACAACAAATTCTCAAGCAATCGATCCTGAACATTCAACGTGCAAAGGAAATTTTATCACGTGCAATCGATCTCGCACGCTCCCCGATATTGCATTGCTTTAGGTAATGAAGAGGAAAGATCTCAAGTTATCTAAGAATCAGACACGCATTAAAATCAATGAACGATTTCTGCAAGCCGAGGAATCCTGGAGCCTATGGCTATATATAGCAATGGAATTCTTGTAGCTCGAAAAATATATCTCGAAAATGAAATTATCATCTTACATGCATAACACATTAATCACATGGCAAGGACAACAACAACAAGGCAACAGAACATTTGTTTCAAAGGCCCATTTCTACAGTGTCTTGCCTGTTGTATACAATATAATTAAAGTAATAGATTACTTGCATGGATTAGACAAAACGTCAATTATACAAATAAAATTTTATTGACGCAAATAAAATTTTATTCAACAACATTTTGAAACTTTAGGCTGCAGTATTTTTTACAAGATTTCACCACCACCAGTGCCATTAGAGCTCATTGCATTCTGTTTTTTTTTTAATGAACTGTCAGGGAAATTAAACCTTTTTCTTATCCAGTGTGTAATTACAAACACTAGTTTCAGATTTTTGGCATCTGACTAAATTCAACGTCTGCTATCTTTGTGACAACAGTCAAATTACACATCTAAGTTACACACTACTGATCTAATACAGGTTTTCTCATGATCTTGTCTTTCACCGGAATCAAGCGAAACGATTCCAAAGAACAGAAAAACCTTGAAATATAACTTTACGTGTTCAAGTGTAAGTGTAAATAATAAATAACCCCGCGTTCTCTAACCTAAACACGCCAGGTACAGACAATATTATAAATCCCAACACATGTCCTGAAAATATAAATCAGACTATTATCTTACCTGATGACGGCGTAGAATCCCTGCCTGATACATACTTGGCTTAGGCCCGTAGTATCAGTATACCGATCTGACGAAGACCCAGAATAAAATATAAAGATATAATAATAATAATATTCATTTATTCAGACAACTCAGTCCATTTGTTAGTACATACAAACTTAAAAATCTAATGTTAGTAACATCATTGATTTAAAATAAATTAATAATTCAAATTAAATTAAATTGAAATTAAAAAAACTAATAAATTGTTGAAAATTAAAAATTGCAAAAAATATTATACTTACAAAAATTATTTATTTCAATTCAATTTAAAAAGACATCCAGTCTCCAACTATAAGGCTGGCCTCCCATGTAAAGACAGAGTAGTGCAAATAGTGCAATAATGGAGACCGTG
The DNA here is from genome assembly GCA_943193695.1 of Acrobasis suavella. Taxonomy (NCBI): domain Eukaryota; kingdom Metazoa; phylum Arthropoda; class Insecta; order Lepidoptera; family Pyralidae; genus Acrobasis; species Acrobasis suavella. The sequence continues at coordinate 12,425,026 of OW971948.1, forward strand.
CGAGTTGGATCGATGTCGGCACGTGATGGACTTTCCCGAGTGACCCTTGCCCTCGGTTCACATAACCACGAGTAATTACTAAATAGTCGGTGTGATTTGTGAAGAAATCGACTATAACGACTTTATCAAACGAAATCGGGAACTTTCCTAGAGCAAATAGTACATTACTGCAGAGGCCGGGAAATATGGCGTTGCGGGACGAGTAGTTTTGTAGCAAAAATGTAATACCGGAGATTTTTTTTTTCTATCGCAACGAAAATTAAGCATATTTTCGTGTAATATTATAGAAACATAATTCTAATAAAATTGTGGTCATTAGAATATAAATTAAACTCAAAGAGTGCATTTTTTATAATGTGGTAGCAATTGGCCGTATGACAAGGTATGGAATTAAACGCTTAATGTCTTTGCTAAATGTAAAAACAGAACTGTCATCTGAAACGTCAATGTCACTGTCTTGTCAATCTGAATACACTTTATTTGTCTTTTTGTTTTGAGCAGCGGCCAGGAATGAATTTTCATACTAGTTTCCTGGCCCAGTCCAGTAAAGTAATGCACGAGCCAAGAATTACAAACTTCGTGTCTTCTTTTTACTACAATAAGGCCTACATTTCCGAGCATGTTTGAGAAAAATAAATTATTTGGTACTGTTAAAGAAAATTGTCAAACTAAAGTCTTTATAGCTAACATGCGGACTCTATTTCATTTAAAATACCAGTATATACTGCAAGTTAATGTGAATGGAACTGTCGGCCATCTGTTACCAGACGGTGCAGTTTGCAGTTTAAATGGAACAAATAGTTCTGTTAAGACTCAATTACCAAGAAAACACGGTAAACTTAATGCAATATCTCGTGGATCGCGAACTTTTGTTTGGTCAACAAAGACTATATTTGCTTTTTCGAATGTCTCGTACTTTATATTGTGTTTTGGTACAACAAAGTTATTCGAAACAAATAAAGAAACAATTTTCAAGGCAACTTCAGAGGAGCTCGGCGGTCCGGCAGGAGTAAGCATTGCTTGCGCTTTCGTAAGTTAAGCGAGACCGGGCGTTGTCCGCACTTGGATGAGTGACCACAAGTGGCATAAAATTTTCTCGAGTTTCGGAAGGCACATTAAGGAGAGGGTCCAGGCTGTGACATAATTATACGGTTGTAAGATAGTCGTCAAGCTATGTCAGATGCCTTTAAGCCGGTTGGAAAATCTGAGATAAAAGCCATTGACACAAAAGAAAGAAAAAGCCAGTGCCTTAACCTTTTGACAACCACCGCTTCAAAAGCCTCTTAAAATCAGACATGAAACTTTTGTAGATAAAAGAGGTATTTATAAAAAAGCCTTTCAGCAGCTTGGAAAATCTGACAGAAAAGTCATCACAAACGAAAGAAAAAAGAAAAAGCCAGTGCCTAAGCCGCTAGGCAACCACCGCTTCAAAAGCCTCTTAATATCAGACGTGAAACTTTTATGGATAAAAGAGGTACATAAAATGTTACGCTTATATAAGTACCTATTTATTTCACTATCTCAGTTCCCTATTCCCGCAACTGCCGCGTTAAAATTTCATAAGCGACGAAGGCGCCGTTTTCTAACTATATACTCGCAAATCGAAGCACTCGCGCCCTCTTAAACGCATTAAAAGTTTAATAAATTCTCAGACGGTGTTTACATATTATCTGTTGGAAACTGGTGTATTTATTATATAGTATAGAATTATATTAATACATAAATATACCTATATTTACGGACAAATCACAGATTGAGCTAGCCTCAAAGTAAGTTTGAGACTTGTTTAATGGGACTCTACCTCAGCGAAACAATATTTTATAACAAATACATAAATATGTAAACATCCAAGAACCAGGTCAATCTGAAAAAGGATCATTTTCCATCTTGTCCTGACCGGGGATCGAACCCGGGATCTCCAGTGTAACAGTCTGGCATGATGACCAGTAGGCCACAAAGGTAGACAAAAATTAATATAAATATAGTACGTATCTTATCAAAATAATTTATTTTAGAACAAGTTCGATTGTAGACCTTCCTAATAATAAAACCGAAGGGCATGTATGAAGAGTTGGTGAAGCAAAATCATCAATATCATTATCAATACATATTAAAGGTACATAATAATAATACAATAGTAAAAATAGTTAAATCGTAAAAAATGAGTGTGGGCGTTGAAAAAAAGTAACTGAACACAATAAAGAGAAATAAAAATTGTCTGTCTGTATATGTTCACGCTAATCTCCGAAACTACTGGACGGATATTTACGCGGTTTTTAATAATAGATTAAGCTCAGCTTAGAGCAACTTATAGGCTTTGTTTCATTGAAATCTTATACCAGGAAAAAAGTTGTCGTCATTTTTTAATTTCACGCGAACGAAGTTGCGGGCACCAGCTAGTAGATAATATCTAAACGATAGCAAATGGAGGTTACCTACGAGAATATAGGTTTGAGGTTATGATGGTAATACAAATAATAACTAGTAGTAATAAGGCATCTGTCATAATAATGATAACTGATTATGAGTAAAATATAAATAAATATAAATATATAGGGACACATTACACTGATTGAGCTAGCCCCAAAGTAAGTTCGTGACTTGTGTTATGGGATACTAACTCAACGATACCATATTTTATAACAAATACATACATAGGTAAACCCAAGACTCAGGACAATTTGTAAAAGGCCATTTTCCAACTTGCCCTGACCGGGGATCGAACCCGGAACCTCTGGGTGGCGGACTAGCATGGTGACCACTACGCCACGGAGGTCGTAGGTCTATTGGAGTCTTTGATTGCATCAAAGTACTTAACACAAATCAGGGTGCTTAAGCGTACTCGTTACTTCAGCACAGAACCTCCCGTTAACTGTGACTAATGGTGACCATTAAAATATAACGTGGATTTTATTGTTGTTTATAACATTCGTCATTCTAACACGGCAATAAAGACGCGATTTAGCGCCGCTTCTGTGTACGAGTATCTTTAATCGTGCATTTGTTTAGTTTACGATGAACTCGCAATTAAATAATGTGGATGTGGACTTACATTTTTTTGTTGTATCAGGAAGTTATCATCATCAGTCCTAGCCATTCCATTTCATTTGTGGTCAGTTTTCTTTATATTCTCGCACCAGTTTTTCGTATCATCAATCATGTCCAGGGTTACACCCATCGTCTTTGTTTCAACAGTTTGATTATTAAAAAGTATTGTGTACGTACTTTTTCTTTTCTCTAATTAGCAAATTAAATGACCAAGATATAGCGTATTAAATTTCGAATGCGATGCTACAATCATGTACGATTTTCACTAGACAGTTACGTCCCCACTCTGAAACTTTGATGCGCTGTAGTTTTGTGAACTTTTACTACTTTGCTAAACGGAAAAATGGGTCCATTAGTTATGGATATTCTTATTGACGGACTAAATGAAATAGTATTTTATGGGCAAGGTCCATGCTGGTCTTGAAGAAATGAAAAAGCGTAGAATGTAGGTTTCTGTGTATTAATCCTGCTTTTCTGCCCGCAAAGATCGTCAAAGGCGGTCAAGATATTGAGAATCTCAATAGGCGATGCCGCTAGCAACTTAGCATTTCTCTGATTCCCTTTTTACCCGACTGCGCCAGAAGGCGGGTTTTTCGAGAGTATGTATGTATGTATAATTGTTTGGCACGCTCTGCAGCCTAAACGGCTCGATGGATATTAGCTTGAGAGGTGTCGTTAGATTCGTATTTACTGTGACAGTGACACTAAGTATATAAAAAATGGCGGATTTTTGACGCCAAATTCAAATGTTTGGCGAGCTCGGCAGCCTGAACGACTCGATGGATTTTAGCTTAGGAGGTGTCGTTAGATTCGTATTTACTGTGAGAGAGACACTGGGTATATCAAAATAAAAAATACAAAAAAAAACGGGTTTTTTGTTTTTGTAATAATTATTCTACCTTCACTCCCACCATCACGCTAAACGTGGCCTTGGGTCTATCTAACAGCTCTAGGCGCTGTTAGCTCAGTATCAGCGCTGTAGAATAAGCACATGATATTGTTATTTAGGTAGGTATAATATAGTTTGTCTAAAAGATAATTCGTTATTTCGCGCGTTCGTGTCATTTATGCATGACTTAAGAAGTGCCAGTTTTGAAACGCGGAGTGACTTAAACGAATGGTTTTTCCATAAAAAAATCCGTTTGTTTAGTGACTCCGCATTTAAAAAATGGCACCAAAGGTACATTTTGAAGTCGAGCGGCAGTTTGCAGCAGCAGCTGCACATGCCGCGCGGCGATTGCCGCGGCGGCAGGCGACACTAGTAGTTACTAATAGTATCTTAATTCAATAGTATTGATACTATCGATAGTTTTACCTTACCTCAATAGTATTACAAACTATTGACAATCGATAGTATTGATAGTATCGGTTATTCGATACTATCGATGGTCCTATTGATATTGTGACTGTCTTTTAAGGTCAACTATCGATAGTTCAACTATCGATAGTTATGCAATGCTAGTATTTACTATAGTTTCGTATGAAATTACTTTAGATCCACGCGACTATGACGCCACAGATGCCGAGAACGGTACGTGGCAAGTGACGCGCTCTTTGAACTGAACTGCACTTATCGAGCTGCGCTGCACGTGCCGCGCTAAGGCAAAGTCAAAACCATTTGTTGGATCTTTGGATATTTGTATCACTGATTGTCAATTTTTCTTTCGATTTCATAATACAAAGTTGTTGACGTCAGATCATTTACTTACCTACAGTCAGTAGCGGTTTTAGGATAGGGCGCGGTTTGGCGCCGGTACAGGGGTGCCACGGCCCACGGCCGCCTAAGTAAATCCCCTCGCTCATTGATTGAGGCCTACTTACATGTAAATTTCTTCAATTTAGCGAAATAATCGCTACGTTCGTATTTTTCTGTAGTTACTTCTTGGTGTTTTTTTTTTTTCATTTACTATTATTTAACCCTTGCCTTTTTTCAAATAGATTTGAATTGCAGTTATAAATCAAGCCCAGGACGCTGTTAGTGCTAAAACCTGCACTGCCTACAGCTAAGTTTACTGCCGCTTCCTAAAGCTTCGCTTTGCCGCGCGGAGGCATAGCACATCGATCTGCACGTGTAGCACTTGCAGCTGCCGCTACTGACTGCCACTCAACTTCAAAGTGTACCTTTAGTTGTTCAACGCGCGTTGGACATTTTGACAAACAGTCAATGAATAACCTCTTACGAAAAAAATGTTTGTATAGAATAAACTTTTAAATATGTATAAATAATTTAGTTATGAATTAGGTGTATTGTGAATTAGTCAAACTCCTTGGCGTAGTGGTAATTTCGGTGGTGAATCGTACACCATTCGGTGGTTCCGGGTTCGATCCCCGGCCAGGGCAAGTTGGAAAATGGCCTTTTTCAAATTGTCGTTTGTCTCAGGTGTTTATCTACTTAACCATATACGTATTATCATAAAATATAGTATCGTTGGGATTATTTCTTTGACAAAGGTTCTAATCTTACTTTAGGGATAAAGTTCTAAGCTCAATCTGTGTGATTTATCACCATAAATTCATTTATTTTTATTCATTTTTATAACCATCATTTATTATGAAGTCATTTCTTGACGCTCTCGCCGGTTAGAAATCCTTAATTAATTACATTGTACTGATTTCGAGGGGTTTGATTTGGTCCCAGATAAGCAAAGATTCTAATTTAATTCCAACGTGCTCAATTAACTTTGTATTCGATTAACTGAATAAATTAGAATGTGAAATTTTCTTTATTGTCTGCTTCGTCGGCGTCATCTTTGAAATTACGGAAATGTCACCGAGAAATTTTATGGTTAAAAATAATATTAATTAATTTTTGAACACAAGTTTCTATGAATGTACTAGTACAGGATATAGATAGATTTAAATAAGTATACTCTAATAATACAAAACATGAAGGGAAAATGCTACCTATCTACAATCGAGCTTACAATTTTAAAATTATAATCCACTCTTCCTCTTCAATCCCAACTTTAGCACCAACTATGAAATAAACATTTTTTTTTTCTTTATAGTAACGCTACTTAAATAATATATACTTTATTACCAAGAGAGGTAATGGACCACTGACTTTGACAATAATTATTATAAGTTTATAAGTATAAGTTAAACTTTAAGTAACAACCCAACTTTTACTTGCTTTATTCTTATTTTGATAAACTTCAGTATTATGTGATCTGACCAATCGCTACTCTACTAAAATGATCAAATTCACTAAATTATATAATATTTAATATTACTCACTGTTTTCTTTCTGCAATAACACATAAAATGTGACACCAAATGGCTTGACATGATTTTACGCGGCAATAAAGTAATTTCTCTTCAATATTATGAGATAAACTATCAAATATTTTGTCGGAGGAAAACAGCCAGTGTGGAGTGTAATAAAACAAAAATATGACGGAAAATGGCGGCGGCAGAAATTTGGAGGCTGTTCGCTCTTCGGGAGAAAGTTTACGTACTTTTCGGCGACGATAAAGCCTCGTATTCAATAGAGGATAAATGTCTCAAGACACAAGTTGCTAAAATATCGGATTAAATAGATTGATATAGACAGTATTTCCAAATGTCTGACAATATTGCGCTTTTTCATTTAACGCTTCTACAAAAATGAGGCTGTCAATGATATAAGATCACTCACAGTCCTTTACAAATCCAATGAAAATTATATGGATGGCAATATAATAAGCCCGTTTGACAGTTCTAGTAACATGAAGTATTACAGTCCCAGAATCAGAAAATTGGCCTGAATCATTGAATAGAAAGAATTCTTTAAATAGTTAAAAGAATGATTGAAAAAGCGCGATATTACAACAATGATTATTTTTGAAACGAGGAGACCCTTGGCGAACGATTTTTGTAAGGAAAAAATCGTTCGTTTAGTCCCTCTTTCAAAAATAGGGCTTCAGGCATCGTAAGAATTCTGACCACGTCGGTCATTCGAATCCGTTTTTGGCGACACGTGTCTTGAGATATTTATCCTCTAGTGAATACGACGCTTAGATGTGAATAGTCCTTTATCATGAAACTGTTTTTTTATTTGTTCTTTTTATTTATTACTCATCGATATCGGGAAGTTTATGAAAGTTTTCGAACAGCCTTCAGTGTTTGAAACCGCCATTTGGTAATGTCGCTTTGTTTGTGCTCTGTATGCTTTGGGGTGATTGTTATTAGCAACTGTTCGAAAACTTTGCACAACCATTTTCTTTTTAGTTTAGTCATTGCTATTTAAAATTATAATTTAACCCCTGGCTGGCGGCATGGAAGATTTAAAATCGGTAAATTATTAATAACCTTGAAGGATTTTTTTAACAATATCTGCATAAGTTGGGGATTAAATTGTGATTAATATGATTTGCTCAGTCTTTGATTATTTAATATTATTTTGCAGAAGTTTTTTTTTTTACCACAAAGCAGTTTACGATTTAAGGCAATTTATAGCATATTTTATTACACACCTAGGGCGGTGAAATAAAGAATGTTTTGCAGGAATTTGCAAAGAAATATGCGAGCTGCCGCTTTCTTTATTGCCTCCCATGGTTTGTATGATTGATTATACAATTATTATTTGTAGGATTTCACATATTCCCCGGGCAAGAAAGCGATATTTTTCGCTCGCGTGCGAGCCTAAAATTTAATACTACTTAAAGCACTGTGAAGCAACAGTCATCTTCTCATCCGTTTAGATTCATTAACATTCAATCGCACTTTTTAAAAACCATTTTACTGCATTTTAATCAAAGTTAAACTTTTTTTTTCAACAGATACGTGTTCACAATAGTGAGCTATTTGATTGGCGTGTTCATTTTCGCCACTATAGTCGGGCAGGTTGGCAATGTTATCACCAACAGGAATGCCAACCGTCTGGAATTCGAAAGACTACTCGATGGCGCCAAAACGTATATGCGTCATCATAAGGTGAGGAATTTTATTTATTTATTTATTTATTGAGGAACAACAAACAGTTACATTAATAAGGGCTTAACTATCTAACAGATATAATATTACATATGAAGTGGTAATGATTAAGTAACCCACTACGTTATTCACAGTTTAAATTTTGCGTCTTAATTATAAATTTAAGTATATTATAAATTCAAATGAGGAAGTATATTATATTTTCATGTGCGTTTTTCGTCTTATACGGTAAAGCGAAGAGACAAATTGTGTATGATGACTTGAGACATTGAAAAGATAGAGGACCCAGGGTTGGGACTCATTTGTCAGCATGGAAAGAAACTTTCACTTGCTTCCATCCTTTTCTATCGCTCAGAACCGTCATTAGTTAGAGCGAGGAAGAGCGACAGTACGCCACGGAACCGGCCTTGCTGATGCGTTCCGTTCCGTGCTGAGTGCTGACAGATGAGTCCCAAACCTAAAATGTCACTCACGGCCCAAGTGGAAGAACAAAAGAGTTCTCACGTAGTACTTATGTACCTTTTGTGACTCCGTGGCTTGAAGTGAAATATCCAAGTTTAGAAGTGACAGAGTTTCCTATTTTGATACCTTACAGTCTTAACCCTCACAACAAATGTAAAATCTTGACGACCTCCGTGGCGTAGTAGTCTCCATGCTAGTCCGCCAGCCAGAGGTTCCGGGTTCGATCCCCGGTCAGGGCAAATTGGAAAATGACCTTTTTCAAATTGTCCTGGGTCTTGGGTGTTTATCAATATATGTATTTGTTATAAAATATAGTATCGTTGAGTTAGTATCCCATAACACAAGTCTCGAACTTACTTTGGGGCTAGCTCAATCAGTGTAATGTGTCCCTATATATTTATATTTATTTATATTTTACTCATAATCAGTTATCATTATTATGACAGATGCCTTATTACTACTAGTTATTATTTGTATTACCATCATAACCTCAAACCTATATTCTCGTAGGTAACCTCCAGCATACTTTGTTAAAAGTTGTTTCCAGTCTGGATAGGATATTGCAGGCTTGAATCACCTGATTATCCGAAAAGAAAGATGATTCCGTGTTTCGGAAGGCACGTAAAACTGTGGGTCCCGAACGCCACCTAGCGTTTGATCATCAAACTATCCAAGGATTGGTTCCTGGTTTGCCCTTTGGGTTGTGGAGGTCAGACGGCAGTCGCTCTGTGTAAAAACCAGTAACCTCGTCAAATCTCCTTGGTTAGGTAGCGGACCCCGGGCTCTGAAGCGTTACTGCTGAGGATGCAACCGGGAATACGCTCGGATGATGATGGAACACAAGTCTCGAACTTACTTTGGGACTATAGCTCAATCAGTGTAATTTGTCCTTATATATTTATTTATTTATTAGGTACCAGGTGGTATGAAGCGGCGTGTCCTGCGATGGTACGACTACTCCTGGTCTCGGGGCAGGATACAGGGCGGGGGGGACATCAACACCGCCTTGGGCCTGTTGCCGGACAAGCTGAAGACTGAACTCGCACTGCACGTCAATTTGAGCGTGCTGAAAAAAGTAAGCTTGATCCTATGCCAGTGCAGCAAATAATACAGGATTACAAGTGGAAAATTCTTAAAAAAAGACAACGGTGATATGAAAAAGGAATAGGAGTCACTGAAAAACTGTTCTTTTCTTTGCCCATTATATCAAAATTTACCCATAATCATCACGCTGGAAAGGTGGATTGGGGATCGCGGTAGATTGTAGTGTTGCCGCTCGATAGTCTACTATCAACAGACTGTCGATACTTTAAATAAAACCGATACTATCGATAGACTATCGATAGTTACGATATCAACTATCGGTTGATCTAATGATAGTATCGGTCCTGTCGACGAACAAACTATCAATAGTATCGATAGTTTTGCGTTTCATAAACCGTTGATAGTATAATATCGATGGTGTCAAAAGATTCAAAATTCATATGTTTATTCAGTAATTAGACCTTTACAGGCACTTTTACACGTCAATAATGATAATCTACGTTACGTGTAAAGTATATTAAAATTTAATTTATTTTTAAAGAAAAGCTACCGATACCAGCGCTTCGTAACGACCACTGCTGAGAATAAACGCCGAAAGAAACTCATTTTCACAGTATTGGTCGCCTACTCGCCAGAAGGGCTTTGTTTATGTGCTATCGATAAGTATCGATAGTTTGCTCAATTGCTCATTGTCATCGATCGATACCATAGATACTATCTATAGTATTGTTGGTCAAAAATAGTATATCGTTACTCTAAAACAGTTATCGATACTATCGATAGACCTTTCGATAGTTTGGCATTTTGATTTGAAACTATCTATTGTAAAACTATCGATTTTTCAGCAACACTAGTATATTGTTGCACAGAAGACTTTGCTTCAATTTCTCTGTTACCAATACCTCCTTTAGTCACCTCATACGATACCCGTTGAAGAGGGTGACAAATTTTCTCCTATTTTGCTGTCATTACACACCGTTGGACGAATATTAATTTATTTCTCGAATTTTATGATAAACCATTAGTTTAAACTAAACTGCTAGTGCATATATTTCAGGTAACTATATTTCAAGAGTGCCAGCCAGAGTTCCTCCACGACCTCGTTCTTAAAATGAAGGCATATATTTTTACACCTGGCGACTCTATATGCAGAAAAGGTATGTTGAATTTGAATTCAATAACAATAATATAGTAATTTAAAGTAAACTATTGTAAAATAATAAAATTAAAAGCTAATCTACTAAAATTAGAACTAGAACTAATAATTAAAATAATTTACAGGTTTAAAAATCTATATATAAAAAATTGAGCTCTGTTCGATGCCATCAACGGGGCTGTAGCAAAGTCGTAGAGAAATTAGTAAGACATCGTAGCAGCTCGTAGCATTCGTAGTCGATAAAGCCGCTTCGTAGCAATTGTAGCAGATACCGTAGCGATTCATTTAGTACGAATTTATTGGCGTCAAGGTATTCGTATCGCTGATCGATACTGATAATAAGGAATATGCATGAAAAAAATATATGTTACCTTACCAGTTAATCCATAAATATTGAAAAGTAAAGTGCTAACAGTGAAAACAGAATAAAAATAGATTGAAAAACGAACGAGATATAACGGTTTTAAGAAAATATGTCTATCTCACTCGCCAAAACGCTATTTTCTATGGCAAATGTATAGATGATGTGGACTTTGACGTCACCAGTCCATATTGGACTTCTCTTTCTAATTGATACTTTAAGGTATGACATGTTCGTCGCTGATCAAGGTATTTTATAAATTCTTTCATATTTGTTTAGTGTGGTTAATTTTATTAAGCCAACAAAACAATTACGTGCATATTCCCTATTACTTATTAGTTAGTATTATGAGGTACCTATTACCATAAAGTAAAAAGAAAACTATTGACTTGCCCAATAGGGATGTCGACTGGATAAAAAATATATTATTTTATTTAGTCCGTCAATTAGATTATCCAAAAATAAAGGACCCACATTTTTTCGTTTAGCAAAGTGCTAGTAAAAATCACAAAGATACAGCACTTTGAAGTTTAAGTTTAAGGTTTTTAAGTACTTTAAGGTGATTTACGTCACCTTTAGTTAAAAATCGTAGCTGATCATGGCGTAACTCAAATTGCAAATGCACTGTATCATCGTCATTTTTTGCTAATCAGAGAAAAGAAAAAAATACGGATACCACACTTTTTAATAATGTAACTAAAAATTTTTATGGTCTACATCCCTATTACTTGCAACTGCACTTCGTAAGATTTTTGATACAATTAATTAAAAAAAAACCTTGTATTTCATTTTCAGGGGAGGTAGCTCGAGAAATGTTCATCATAGCTGATGGTATCCTGGAAGTGATATCGGAGACAGGCCGGGTGCTGACCACTATGAAGGCAGGGGACTTCTTCGGGGAAATAGGGATCCTCAATCTGGACGGACTGAACAAGTAAGTTGACATCTGAGGTTGATATAACTAAATTTATCTAGTTGCAAATTTGTTTTTCCTCTGCCTAGTAAATTTTCAAAAATTTTCAAAAAACTAGAAAGAAGTTTAAATTCATACTTATTTTAAGCTGGACGTATTTATGTGTTTTTTTTTTTCTAATTAATGTGACTTCTTCACTGAAAAACTAACAAAATAATTAGTTCTGTTTGCTCTACGTTTGTACTTATACCTACATTATTTGTTACTTCTGCAAAAAAATCAGGTTGTTTGTCAGCTTTAAAAAATAATCTATTTGTATACATGTCTGTGATACGAGGTTGACACCTTATAAAAGTTAAGGAATTTCATGTTATACAAATAGATACTAACATACTAGTTTTGTTTACGTAAACATCAAATCAATTGACTTGTATTCATGTTAAAAATATTATCCATTCCAAAACGTAACAAGGAAGTCGTTCGATTTCAATGTCACACAGATTATTTAATATTTAAAAGGGATGGGGGCCCTGGGGAAGCCCTACCATTAGGATATATCATGCACGACTCGCTTCAATTTACCGATCCTTTATATCATTAACTACTTTTAAATACTATGAGATTTTTATTTTCATATTTTCTCTTTTCTGGATGAAACCATGAAAGAAACGTACAGTATTATTGTATTTCATTTGGTTATATTGTTATTTTAGTATTTTGTTCTTTTAATTGCATAAATATTAAATTTTATACGCAAACTAGCTTTTGCCCGCGGCTTCGCTCGCGTAGGGATGTAATTTATCAAAATCCTTTCTTAGGGGATGCCTACGTCATAGTAGCTTTATGCATGCAAAGTCTCAGCCCGATCGGTTTAAAATTGACAAACTTTCATACAAACTTTCATCCCCTATTTTATCCCCTTGGGGGTAGAATTGATCAAAATCCTTTCTTAGCGGATACCTACGTCATAACATCTACCTGCATGCCAAATTTCAGCCTGATCCGTTCAGTGGTTTGGGCTGTGTGTTGATAGATCACTATGTCAGTCAGTCACACCTTTGAGTTATATATATTTAGAAGGCAACTTTTAAAATTTTTCGACGTTTCATTAGGATTGCACCGACCGTGGTCTTAGTATGACATTCACCGGAAAATAGGCATGACAAATGGAAAAATATTTTAAGCCCATCGGTTAGATTATTAAAAAATATTGAACATGTATTTTTCTTTTCTCTGGGAAACAAAAAATGGCAAAATAGAGCTCATTGAAATGTTGTATGACGTCACGGCTACGTACGATTTTTACATAGAGGTGACGTCGCAAGGCCCCACTTCGGAACTTTGATGATTCGTATCTTTGTGAATTATTAATTTTTTGGCAAACCGAAAAATATGGGTTCCATTATTTTTGGGTAATCGAGACTTATAATAATTACACTTTTCTAAACCAGTCGTCACCCCTATTATTTCATACAGCCCATCAAGCTGGGTAGGGACCAATACTGAACTGGGTTTATTTCGGCGTAATCTTCCCAGCAGTGGTCGTTCGGAAACGCTAGTAGTTTTTAGCTTTTGCACTAAAATAATATTAAAAAAAAATACCTTTAATAAGAGATAAATTTCTCCTACATTGAAAAAAAAATTTGACTTTGACTTTGACTTATATAATGTGCGGAAAGAGAAGCAGCTGATACATTCTTAGATTTTTTCTAGTCTAGACCTAGAAGGATCTAGTAATACGGAGATAATATCAAAATTCTGTTAATTTTTTTTTTTATAGACGAACAGCGGACGTCCGTTCAGTTGGATATTCGGAGTTGTTCTCACTGTCTCGGGAAGACGTGCTTGCTGCGATGAAGGACTACCCGGAAGCCCAGGAGATTCTGCAGACCCTGGGCAGGAAGCGGCTGCAGGAAGCCAAGAGCATGTCCCGGCAGAAAGTCAAAAGTAAACGTAATGTACACCCCACCTAATATTTGGTATTGTTACGTATTTAATATCTTTTTTGGCGTTTTTTTCTTATTAGTGGTCGTTCAAAATTGCTGGTAGTTTTCAGTTCTTATCTTGTTAATAAAAATTAATTGAACAAGCGAGCGAAACGAGCGAAGTTTTCTGAGTCTACTTGAACAATCCGACGTGTATGTATGTAAATATGTTCGACAATAACATAAGGGGATCCATGAATTTTTCGGTATCCAATGCTGCCCCCATTTAAAATAAAAAGAAAACGGAGATATCATTTAAAATTTAGTCTTCATCATGCCCTAGATTTTCATCGCAGAGTAGCCAAACGAGGCCGATTTTCGCTAATGTGCGAAGAAAAGCTTCACATTCTCACTATAAACCTTAAACAGTAGTTCATAAAATAGTTTGAAGGGTTATAGTACGGCATGAGAAAGACATTTTTAATAATATCTCCGTTTTCTTTAAAATAATTTATTTCAAATGAGGACAGCACTGGGCCATGTATCTATCTATCTATATCTATATAAGTATCTATGATCGGAGCATCATAAAATTTGTTAGAAGAGTAGATATAGCCAATAGAATTTGTAAGTGCGAACATGAGCCAAATCGGTCAAGGGGTAATCGAGATATAGAATTGCGAGTTCACAGTTCTGAGCGAACTACAAGTAATATTCGTTTCTTCTCTAATTCTTTAGTAAGTACTACACACCCGAATATACTAACCACATTTTTGTTTCAGGAGAAGTAAGCCCAGATAAAGTTGGTGAAGATAGCACTTCAAAAAGAATCGTGCATAAACTAAGAAGTGATGTCAAGGTAAGCATGCAATTTTACACGAACAAAGAATATATATCCAAGCAGACCCGAGAGAGTTGGGTCTCTCTTTTTAACCGATTTCCAAAAAGGAGGAGGTTATCAATTTTCCGCGATCTTTTTTTTAAATCTATGTTCATCGATTATTCAAAAATATCTTGACCGATTTGAAAATAATATTTTTATAAAGATTGTATCAAATCGGTTGCGTACTTTGAGGATGAAGTTGATTTTTAATTAAGAAAAATTATATTTAAAGCAAGATAGTCGATTTTATGAAAAGCACATGCATAATTGCATACATACTTATTACAGTGCGTTTAAAATCTTGATGTCACTTGACAATCATTGCTTTTCATACATTTCTGACTATACGATATTTACAACGAAAATTATAGGCTAATATGTACTATTGTACTACAGTATGTACTACAGTAGGCTATAATTTTTATCTCTACGACCATGTCCAGCCCGCTTCCACTTGAGCTTCTCTGTCTTTTATTCTTATTAAATGCAAGGCAATACTTACATCCACGATATTAAATAATAATATTGGCCACATATTAGTAAAAGATCATTTTAAACATTTGTAGTTACAACTCGACAAGAAGGCAACAAACAAAAAAAATACCTAAGATGTTTAATACTTCATGCTTTTTTAATATCTTGTAAATGTGATATAGCAACTAACAATCTATAAAAAAATTCAGGGCATCCGCAACGCAATCCGCAGCAGATCAAGGGCTGGTCGTCGTTCTGGAGAGTCCTTGGAGCTCCAAGCTCTAGCTGGCGCCGAACGGACTGCAGCCGATGGGAAAGTGCTTCGGAGGATGCCCAGGGTTGAGAGCGACGATTCCCAGCCACACCCTCACGAGGTTAGTCTTCGTTTTAGGTGTACTTTGGAACCTATGCTTTGATATGAGTTGCTATTATATTTTTATACTTCCAAGCTGGTCTGAGAGTTGTTCCAGCTACTTCTCTTCCCACGCAAATCGTAAAATCCGATCGAGGGAATAGGCCAAAATACGAATCATGTTAATAGGCGATGGGGCTAACAGCGGATCTAAGTAGTGATAATCACTATTTGATTCCTTCTTCACCTTCTCGCCTACCATCACGCGTAAAGTGGCCTTTTGGATTTTGCTGTCCAGGACTCTTTCTGCTTAGACCCGCAAGACACGAAATGTCTGCCCATCAAGGAAAAAAGACGTAACAGTTAATGTATGTATTATCTTTATCTTTAGGATATGAATGGAGAAACTACATCAGGAACCAAGGAAGGCGAGAAATGCATATCACCTATTGGTGCTGGGCTTCCGTTACTAACCCGTCTCAAGATGCTAAAAGAAAAACAGGTATACCTACATTAAATTATCTATTATTTTCTATTAATCAATAATTTCTTAATAGGTATATAAGATTAATATGTTAAAAATTACACTTGTTTACAAATTTTTATTATTTTCAATACCCATAGATAATTTCTAGTAAATTTGATTTGTATCTACCCTCATATCATTATTACATACGCCATATATTTTTATCACGTCACGTTTTTAAATATACCCTCATGTTGTTTTATACGAATTCATATGTCGATTCTAGTTTGTTACTAGAATATTGTAAGATTAAAGTAATTGGTGAAAGTGATTTCCTTTTTAATATATCTTCTAGACAGTGTAAATTAAGCCTGAGTAGTTTTTGTTACATTTGCGGTAAATTTATCAAATCAAAAAAAGAAAAGAAATGTTACAGAATCGGTAAAACGTGAGATGGAGAGAAGAGGGGAGGCCTTTGTCCAGCAGTGGGACACTACATCTGGCTATTAAAAAAAAAAACAAAACTAATACAAAATGGGAGTGCATATGTCGCTTAAAATCCATTTTTTGCACTCACACTTGGATTTTTCTCCTGAAAGCCTGGGAATCGTAAGTAACGAGCATGACGAATGTTTCCATCAAGATTTAAAGTCATTTGAAGAGAGGTACCAAGGTTTTTGGGACAAAAATATGTTGGCCGATTACTGCTGGACTATCTAAAGAGAAATTAAATCGGACCAGCATAAAAGAAGAAGAACTTTGAGTCATTTTTAATCCTTTTATTGTTTATCTAAGCAAAAACTTTGCAAATCTTTTTTAATAAATATTTTTAAAATGGGACGTGCTGAATTTTTTTCTACTTCAGTATCGAACTAGGGATGGTTTATTCTATAAATACACATCAGTTTCATGCGTGGGTATTTTTTGTTGTAAACCAGTGTTATCTTTTTAGGACCGAGAAGAAAAAGTTGCGAAACAAAGGCATTTATCGTCCCCTGTCTCTTTGACTCAACCAACACCATCAACTAGTTCTGCCCCGGACGGAGAACCGGAGGTCGTAGGGGCTGGTTTGCCTCTCATCCAAAGATTGTTGCTCCTCAAAGCCAAAGAAGAGAGAGAAAAAAATCAGCTCACTCCAGCTACAAGCAATCAGCCTTCTAGTTCCGATACTATAAGCCCAAGTTCAATTAAAAGTCCTTTAAGTCCTACAATAAAAACTTTAAGTCCGATAAGAAAAGGTTCCGAGTCCAACTCTCCGGGAAAACTTCAAAGTCCAACGACAAAAACCTCTAGAAAAAATTCTTCAGGTTCTAGTGATGGTGCTTCTCGTCCTAAAGTCAGCTTTAGAGACAAAATACTTCAAGTTCAAAGTGATGGCACTGCAGTGTGTCAACCTTTAAACAAAGATGTTAGTGAAAAACCAGCAGCTGTAGTAGAACCTACACCTAAAACAGAAAGTAATTTAATTTCCATACCACATTCTGTAGTAAGCAAAATTAAATCGCCAGCAAAATCTGTTGGGTCCAGTTTTCGAGATAAGTTAAAACTACTACAAGGTGGACAAAAAGATTCTGATAGTTCGCAAGAAAAAAGTAAACCTCCATCATTGGATAAAGCGTCTGTTGAAATATCTCCAACTGTACAAGCTACAGAAACGAAAGAAGACTTAAAAACCAAAAAGCCCTGGTCCAAATTAAAAAAAGCCTCGATATTAGGCGAATCTAAAAGCCAAAGTAAATCTAGTTTAGAAGAGAAAAAAGACGCTGTAAGTGCTACGAAAGAAGAAAGTAATACAGAGGCGGTTGTAAATATAAGTGTACCGATAGTTACTACGGCGGAGCTTGTTAAAATAGACAATAATAATCTTCAAGTTGGTAGTGATAATGTTAAGCAAGATAAACCTAAGATTTGCTTAACAGGCCCTTTGGAACCCGTCCAAGAGAAATCTTTAGATTTATTAACTTTATCGCCGAAGAAAACTTTTAAAACGATAGAAACAAAAGTAACAAGTTCTGGGATGCTGTTACCGAAAGTTAAAAAGTATAGATCAATTGATGATTTGTCGCCAGAATATGGTGGATTACCGTTTGTTAAGAAATTAAAGATATTAAACGAGCGGCAAAAACTAGCTGAATTAGAAAAGGTTGTCAAAATTCGCAGTTCAAGTCTAGACTGTACTAGTTCTTCCGAAGATTTACTCTCTGATACCCTTACAAGGAGTCATTCTGAAGGTAGCACAATGGACAAAAGAAAATATAAAAGAAAATCTACAGACTCTATTAGTAGCCATGAATCAAATGAAACGCTTGAGAGAAGAAATCTCAAATCTATTTTGAAGAAACTTTCAGAAGACGTAACTCCGTCAGAAACTCCAGAAAGAAGTAACGAATTAAGAAGATTAATTCGAGCACCTACTTTGGAAGGATATGCTGCAAGACATTCGAAGTTTGCTAAGAGTGTGACCTTCCATCGTCACACACTACCATCGCCTCCTGGTAGTGCTCCCGCTGATAGTAGAAGTGAATTTTTCCAAATGCCTGATCCAATAACAGATATAGCAATATCTCCACAAGCCACATTAGAAACAGAAGAAACAGTCTGTCCTGCGAATCAATTAGTCAGAAATATCAATGAAACTGTAGTTCCGACTCAAGACTATGGTTTAAATATAAGATCTGAGTATGAATTACAACAAAATACTGATCAAATGTACGACTTTAAAACTTTAAGACCTGAGGAAATAAAAGTGCCTTCAGAGAAACCGAAGTTAACTCTAATATCAGCGGTTGCAAACCAGAGAAAACTTTTGAGAGGTAATATAAATCACTTTTTCAATTAAAAATACATATTTAAATCGAATACTTACAAGTTATTTTTTAATGTCTTACAGGTTCACTTGAGGAACAGGAATATTTTGGCGAAGTCCTGTTAGGTATTAAGCAGGTCATACAAGGACATTTGCATGATGTTCAAGGAAAATTTCAGGAAAGGTAAAAATTCAAATTTTTATTCATTACCTTTTGCACAACAAAGTAAATTTGATATTAATTTTTGGTTTGGTTTTTAGATTTAACAGTTTAGAAAATGAGGTTCGGAAGAGGGATGAAATAATAACGCAACTCCAAAAACGTATTCAAGAGCTTGAAAGGCTTGGTCTTCCAGGAGCACCACTTCCTACAACCGAATTAGAGGAACTTCCTACACCTGAAGAAGACAATGTCCCAAGTCAACCTTCAAAAAGCGGTAGTTCCGGTAGTGAAGATCTGTCTGGCGAAGAAGGGTTTATGGTAGTACCTTCATAACACTAGTAGAACGTAGCTACACTTATCTTCCTATCTACACTTTCTTATGAAAAGTATTTTCAGTTGAGAATTAGGTAAGATTCTATAATGACGTGAATTCTGCATGCATTGCATGATTCATATCCATGATTTTAAATAGATTATATAATAAGATTATAAAGATTAGATATATTCATACAAATAATGATGTAATATTTAAATTTCAAAAATGAAAAGCAAATTGTTTTCAGAGAGGTGATTCATTAGACACAGTATTCGCTACATCCCCTCCAACGGTGAGTGCTGACGAAGAAGACAAAGAAAAGTCGGAAGAGGCGGAAGCAGAGCAAAAACCAACCAAAACATCCTCCACAGAAGAACTAACAGAAGACAAACTAACAGAAATTACTGAACTTGAATTAGGAAAGTTATCCTATTCAGAACTGCAGAGTTTAGCAGAGACTCTGTCAAGTAGAGTAGATAAAACATCGTCTAGTAAGGAAGAGTGGACTTTGACCAAGTCGAAGAGGTTGGACCTGAATTTGGATGGAAAAGCCGGGACATATTCAAGGAAGCGAGCAGCAAAGTTAAGGCAGAGGAAATCGTGGGAGGATCAGAGTGACCAAGAGAGCATGGAGATGCACGATTTGACGCGGTAAGAAGGAATTTAAAACTTATAGTCTTCTGACTGTTTCACCTCTTGGCGTAGGTATTGGTAATATATTCTGAATAAGCGAACTCTTATATTTATAGTATTGTTATAGTATACTACTTAGTAACATAGACATAAACTAACTTTTTTCCAACAGGCCAATGTCCCCTCAAATGTCGGCAGAAGACCGTTCCCTCTTGAGCCCGGAACAGTCTTCTCTCCGCACAAGTCGACGAGGGATCCATCCGTTCCATTTCTTCGGAACGCATCTAGACACTACCAAGTCTAAGATCAAGAAGACTTTGTCTGTGGATACCGGGATGCATCAGACAGGAAGGAATGAGAGAAGTATGTACCTATTTAATAGTTTCTTCACAGCAAGTTTCTATGATATAATCTTATGTCTTACCTATTAAGCACTGAACATTCTTCTACTGGCGGAAGTCCGTTAAATATTTCGGGACGCTCCTGGATATTGCCAGAGCCATTTCAATATTGTTGAATGGAGATTGATCTAACTGAACAACTTTACAAAAAGGCGGGACCAAGATGACTACATACATTTACATTTAAATCTTTATTGCTTTTGTCTTTTAGGCAGACCTAGTCGCCAAGCTCGGCAGCACCGGAAATTCAGCTTAGGCTCGTTCTTCGGGTACAAAAGTGGAGCAACTCCTCACAAACCTAGCAGCAACTGCAATGAGGTCGTTTTGGACATCGGCAGCGATTATAGTTGGAGCGATACGTAAGTACCTGTCTATTAAGTACATGGTCGTATATATCTTCTAGTTCACCTCTGCGCTATTATATTTATTTATATGAGCTATATATATTTATTTATATTAGCGAAATAAGTGCAAAATGATACCTAAATATGCATTGAAAGTAATATCATTGATATATCTAAGAACAAGAATGTGTTTTGTCAAGAACGTCTCATGAAATGCAATTTCACCAAAGGGAATCTCTGTGTTAGATTTGTATCCCCACGCAACCCTCCCAGAAGAAAAAGTTATATTTAGACTAGGTAGTTACCTAAGTACATAAACAATGTTTTTATCTAATTTTCAGAACATCAACGTCATCAAGCAGCGACTCAGAATCGCTTCCCCGCACGCCGATGTTTGAAGAGTTTGTGGAAAACATAGTAAGGAGAGGTCGGGCAGGCAGCTCTAGTCATGAAAGTGTTTCGCCAATCAGAGGTAGGTTGCTCTTTTCATAGGTATATAGCCAAAACTTATGTGAGTTATTTCGACAAGCTACGAATATTGCAGACAATATTTTCTTTTAATAAGAATATAAAAGATAGCTATTTACCTTCTCGAAATTAGTTAGAAAAGTGGCGGTTTAATAGCGCTGCCTTGTGGTACACAAAGGTGCTAAGATGATGTCTTAAAATAATTTTCAAACATGACTTGTGTCACTAGATATTAAATTTGAATTTAGATAAGTAATAATATTAATTATTTTCGTATAACTACTATCTACCAAACACTAACTAAATTTCTCTAAAAATCTCCAAAAAAAGACAAACTAAAACAGGAATTGTTAAGCATATATTATGTTTTGTTGCAGCAAGCGGAGGGGACTGGGAAGTGATGATGTTAGCTGACGAGCTAGAAAAGAGGGAACGTGAGAAAGAGAGGGAAGAAGCGAGAAGACATCACTATCCAACCACGCTGAGGGATTTGGAAGAGGTAAATATCTGCAACTTGATAGTCGTAGTATATGTAACAAGCTGTAACTTGTAAATATTATCATTTTAAACCTTTTTTTATTAATTTTTTCATAATCAAAAATTAACCTATATCATACTGTAAGCTTCCAGTCATTGGACACTAACAGTCATCAAACAGAACACAACAAAACCTTATTTATTAAGGTTGCTTTCAAATTGGGAACAGTACTGTTGTTACAGAGTATAAAAAGCTATCAGCTGCAGTGGACAGAACATAATGAAACCTTAATTTATTGTGTTCTGTCTAATATCATATGCATTTAAGCGATGTTTTCCTTTTCTAATGAGGCAGATAAAAAACTCTCTTAAACCGACTACCTTAATACTGCGATAATATCACCATCATCATCATCAGCTTTCAAAAACCCACTATTGGATTTGCTATTATATTTAAACAATTTCAGGAATCAGACACCCCCCAACGAGACGACAGCCCGGACGAGTACTCCAACATCGAGGATTCAAACTCTTCGTCTACCACGCAACTCTTGTCCCAATCTTTGAGCGACCCGTCGCAAAGATCCCTGGAGACCTCGTTCACCGAGGCCAGCAGATCTGTAAGGGAATCGAGGCAGCAACGAGGAGGCTCGTTAGTTGAATCGGTAAGTTTTCTCTTCAGAAATCTAGTTCAGAAAGTTGCTTACAATATTTAGTATACCTACAGACACTGAAATCTCTTTTTATGATAAGCTGTCACATAGTAGCACTTCTCAATATAAAAGACTAAAATATATGTTGTTGTTTTTACTCTTTGCAGATAAGGCCTGAATCCTCTCTCCGCCAATCAAGAGGTCTGATTCTACGAGCAGCAAGTCTGGACCGAGAAACCACGCCTACCACCTCTCAGACCAGAAGATTTGGATCACTCAAGAGTTCCAGTACAGATTCCCATAAAAGACTCTGATCCGTTTCGCTAAGCGGATCTCAGAGGTTCAAAGGATCAAAATCTGGTCCAAAAGAAAATTTTAAAATCAGTACAGGACCTCGGAGATCCGAAGATTCGAAAGTTGGTCCAATTTGGAAAAATCGTAAAGATGTCTCTGAGTCAGAGAAACCTAAATGTCCAGAAGAAAATGAGAGAAATCATGTGATAGATATAGCTCAACGTGTTGAAGCGAGAGATACAGTAAATAGAGATGAAAATGATACGGTTAGAATAGGTCGAAATGAAAGAGAGAGTAGTGACCTTGCGCGTAGCGGTCAATTATTGATGGTTATCATATTATTTCACGAAGACTATGACTATTTGATAATTCTGTTCCTAGACTAAGAGTGCATGGAGTTTGAAGAGATAGTTCTTTTTTACTTTTATCTCAGTTTCATAGTTTCTATAGAAAACGAACGTTGAAAACGAAGTATTTAGAAGGAAGTTGTTTGATGTCAATAAGAAAATTTCCATTGTCAAACGTTAGCACTACAGTGGTGTTAGAAAACTCTATCTACATCAAAATAATTGATGATGTCCATCACTCATTGATTAAGTTTGGCTTTTTCTTGATTTATACTATAAGTAAATGATTTTGGCTTTTTGCTTTCGAATATTGTTTAGTTACAAAACAAAAATTATTACTATACTTAAGTAGGTATTATTCTTTTATTGGTTTTCTAATTCTTTAAATAAATATCACACAACTCTCAAGTCGACAAATATTTAGCAACGATTATTTTGTTTTCAGCTATACCTATGCTTCTTACATTACATTAGATAGATATTTACAAGTATTTACCTATGTCCGTTTAAAATAGTGCCAAAATATAAATCTATATCTTTTAGATTATTCAAATTCTAATAGATGTTACTAAAATAAAATGTTACTATTTAACGTGAATTTGTAAATAATATTTTATAGACTTCATGATAACGATTGACAACTATTATAAAATATTCATTAGTGAGATGCGTAGATAGATTATATTAAGAATAAAGAAAAATATATACAGTTGCAAGATTATTTTCGCCAATAAAAGTTACTTATCAATGTCAAGTCTTACCTGCAATTCTGTTGACTCAAGATTCAAATGTTTATTTTCAATTAGACCTTTACAGGCACTTTTACACGTCATAAATTTAATATTGAAAATTCAAAATTCTTCATACAATCTTTCCTAGCCCAATTAAAACTTTTCTTTTTAGCAATTAAATTTTTTTTCTCTGAAGCATAAAACATACAGTCTTATTATTGTTAGTAGTTGTTTCCAACTATTATTGTATGGTATTTTTCAATATGTCCTGGGTATTGTGTGTTTATCTATATCCTATTATGTATTTATCATAAAATATACCAAGTATCGTTGAGTTAGTTTCCCATAATATTAATACTTACTTTGAGGCTCAATTAGTGACGTTATAATTTTTCCTTATCTATTTATTTATTACAAAACACGTGCTAACTAAACTTAACAAATTTACATTGACAGATGAGAAAATGTCATTTTAGAAGATGTTTTATAATATGACGGATAATATTCCTACATTGTCAATAGTGAATGCTTAAAATCCAGGGCCCTTACATAAAAAGCGGAAAGACAGACGTACGTATAGCTACGTCACGTGTTCGCGTTTCAGTGTCAAGCAGAAGCAGCATTGAGCGTTACGAAATGATTTTAAAGTCTATCTGGATTGACAAAGAAATATGACGATACAATCGAAAGAACGAAAGAAATAAAGAAAACCTTTATTCGGCAATCTTAACTATTACAAATTATACCTACAATAAACCAACTACGAATTTGTTGAAAGTGCGACCAGCTCAGCTATGTATTGATGGCGGTTGCCACAGCGCTGATGATTTTCAGCTGGTGCCAAAATAAGACAAAATAAGCAAAACAGGAAATCAGCTCTGTTAAACTATCGTGTTATTTGATAATTAATCGAACTATCTTGTTATTTTATGAAGTAACGGGCCTGAAATGTAGTTTCCATACAAAAAACGGTTTGTTTAGGTTTAGTGGCTCAGTGTTTAAAAAATGACATCACTGGTTTATCTCCTCTCGACGCGCATTTGTTTCTTGCCAGTGTCCCTACTACTTTTTGTGAATAAATACTTAATAAACAAACTCATCTTTAATATACTTTTCGTATGGAATATGGGCAAATATAAAATAGTTTACCTACATAATCATCATCATCCTCAGGTCCTTTTAGTCTCCACTGCACGACCCTCCTGTGCCATACTAGGGCCATACTTGGCCAGAGCAGCCTGAGGATTTGACCAACACTCTCCACGTTTCCAGACGGGTTGGACAGGTCGCATTGATGTTTATAAGCTTTGTTCAGTTTGTTATGTCCACGGGAAGAGTTTGAGTGGTCTTATTTTACTTTGCGAGAAACCACGTAGGTATTTTTAAAGTCAGCAAAAATTAGCCCTGAAGAATAAACCGAATTTTAACAATGAACATAATCTTACATAGGTGTATTTGGGTACAATTTTACATTTTGTATTAATGTAGCCTACCTTAGCACAAGACGTTATAGAATTTACCTTTAAATACCTATTTATTTTCAAAGTTTTAGATCATAATACAGCCCAACTAATATAAGGCATGATTATAAGTAGATACCTACATAAAATATTATAAATTTATGTACTTACAAAGAGCACTTTAGTGAGATAATAATTATTCTACAACTTAGAATAAGTAATTAATGTAAATTTTAATTTCTCTTACCTATTTTAGTTTAAGGTGTAAATTGAAAACGACAAAAGAAATTAAACTATCGAAATTATGATGTGGTTTTATTATAACTTACTTAATAACATACAGGGTGACTTTTTAACCATCAACAAAAAAAGGAGAGATTAGAAGTACCCGTAACCGGCGGGCATACATGAAGAGAGTGATGAGTGAAGATGAAGCGAAAGAGGTCTGTCAGGATCGTAGCAAGTGGTGGTCCTTAGTCTCTGCCTACCCCTGTGGGAAACAGGCGTGATAATATGTATATGTACAAATTTTTAGAGCAACGTTTGTCTATGATACTGAATTACTTTCCATAAAAAATATTAACAAATTTTCATCAGTGCTCGACCAAACGGATTCGATATGGGCGGACGAATTTTATTTATCGAGTTTTAGTAACGTTTTTTATAGAAAGTACCTAGTTAAATATCACGAAGTGAACGTGCTCCAAAGAACTTGGCAGGTGGGTAAAAAGTCAGGCAGTAATTAAAAATTCTAGGAATAAGAATCTACCTACTTACAATTTATTTGGCACTAGACATGTCTTTCTACATTTCTTAAGTAAGAGCCTGGCTCTTGTCGTTGTCACTGTATGGAAAGAGTCGATCACATGACTAAAATTGGCAGACATAATGGGGCGGTTCGCCATGAACTTCTCCATTTCACACACTAGAAAACGTAAGACTCATAAAATTACAGAAATTCCTAAGATTTATTGAAATTATTAGTATATTAAGATTTTGGTGAATATACTATATGCATCAATGATTATTTACCGTTTAATTTATTGCATTTCAATTTTTTTTTATTTAAACCAAATTTATTTATTTTCTTATACATAAACCTGACAGCGTAAGCGAATGACTGGGTCATTTAATAATTATTTTTTTGATTAAAATAATTATTATTTAATGACAGGGTCATTAAATAATAATTATCGTTCCCGTTCCCGTTCCTGTTCCCGTTCCCATTTCCCGTTCCCGTTCCCGTTCCCGTTCCCATTCCCGGTCCCGTTCCCGTTCCCGTTCCCGTTCCCGTTCCCGTTCCCGTTCCCGTTCCCGTTCCCGTTCCCGTTCCCGTTCCCGTTCCCGTTCCCGTTCCCGTTGCCGTTGCCGTTGCCGTTCCTGTTCCCGTTGCCGTTGCCGTTCCCGTTGCCGTTCCCGTTCCCGTTCCCGTTCCCGTTTCCGTTTCCGTTCCCGTTCCCGTTCCCATTCCCGTTCCCGTTCCCGTTCCCGTTCCCGCCCCCGCCCCCTATTATCTATCTAAATTATATACATTTATCTAATAAATGCATTATTATTTTCTACTAACTATTAAAATAAATTAAAAATTTCATGTGTCTCACTTCAAAAATTACGAAGTTCCATACAAACTGGCAACCCCTATTTCACCCCCTTAGGGATGGAATTTCCAAAAATACTTTCTTAGCGGACGTCTCCTAGTCACAACCTACCTTTCATCTTCATTGGCTAAGTCGTTTTCGAGATTTTGTGATGAGTGAGTGAGTTATTTTCGCTTTTATATAAATAGAAAGATAGAAGATAGATAGTTATCTGCATTTGGCATTTGCACTTGCACACGGAACATTGTTCCGTGGCACTTGCAGCTTGCAGCAGAATCATTTACCTAATACAATGAATATTATGTATCTTCTTCCTTTATATTCACGTGTCTTTTCACCCCGGTCCTTTGAGAGACTTGCGTGGAGATATAGCTCCAACACATAAAGGCCCTTGAAGAAGTTGATGTAATGAGGAGCGCCCGCCAAAACCCATTCCTGAATATACCTTTGAAAGGTGTACCCTACTTAGTTTGTAGTATACCCTTGAATAGATTTCGGCAGGAGAAAGATCTATTACAAGAAAAAGGGTAAGGTAAGGTCTATGGGCTATGGAATGAGATTGTGATGGATGGACTGATGCTGGGATATTACAATAATAATCGATATGTAATCGGTAAAGATCTATTACAAGAAAAGGGTAAGGTGAGGTCTATGGGCTATGGAATGAGATTGTGATGGATGGACTGATGCTGGGTTATTACAATAATAATCGATATGTAATCGGTTGAATTCGATTAACAAGCTGTCAATCTTTTTTTTTAATGGCCTCACTAAATCTCATCCTTCACTTGCAATAATGATTGCATATCTATTTACTGAAGTTGCATACTTCATTCAGTGTTGCCAATTTAGCGACTTTATCGCTAGATCTAGCGACATTTCGTTTCTACAGCGGCTTAACCCTTCAGCCACCATGAATTATATGTCTTTCATGAACTGTCACCTAAGGAATTGCGAAAATGAAATGTTGACACTTGTGATACAGAAAAATAGATTAAAAACACCGCTGACGTAATACAATTGCATTTCATTATGTAGCAAATTTAGTAAAGTTTCTCTATGGTCAAACTCGTTCATACAAAAGTTGCCTCTGAGTTGCAAAATTATGAAAATAGTGAGACGGGGGAACGCGGTCGGATCCGGCCGATTGGTGTTTTGCGTCACCGCGTGAATATAGTACACTGTGTCGGATCCGACCGATTGGTGCTTGAAAGGTTAAATTATTATTCATTTATTAATGGCTAACATGTTGCATAAGGTGGCAAAATATAAGTGCAGTAAAACATGTACCCATTTTGGGTGTGGCGATGCAAACATTGAATAAAATTTATCAATATCAGTATATGTAGGTATCCGTTTAATACATTTTTAATTTTTAAATTTTAAGATTGTAATATACTATAAAGAGTTTAAAAGTTTAATAAAATTGAAAATGAAAAAAAAAAACAAAATTTAAAGTATGTCAAGGGCTATCATGCAGGTAAAAAGAAGTACGTAAGCATACTTAGTCAAAATTCTTAAGTTCTAAAAACGTCCAAGGTAGGTAGTCAAACAATAGGCGTAATTATGAGTCAGGCGACAAAAAAATCTAGCGACTATTCTAACGACTTCTAGAGTTTAAATAAAAAAATAAAGAATTATTATTATTTTAACTATCTTCATAAACTATGGCAAGATCTCAGACCAGAAATATATCTTGATCTTGACAAACCAATAAAATCTGCTATGATATGATTAAGAAATACCAATTGATGCGCTAAAGAACATTGGGACCAATAAATCATATTAATTTGCCATACGTACATCGCAGCCTCAGCCATCGTTTTAAGGAATTAATTCCAGTTCCAGAACAGATACATTAACCATTTCAGATGTTCATATTACTAACGATTGTCCTGATGATGAATAAATAAACCTTTTCATCATTTTCAGTATTAAGTTTTTAATTTTTGATTTGTGAAATAATTACATTTTCATTTGGTGAAAATAAATAATATTTTATGTTATATATTTTTTTGAATTAATTTCTTGACTGTTCGTGTGTTCATTAATTGTTTTTTTATAATTTTCATTTTTTTAATACTGATTACAAATATTATTCTGTTTAAGTAAATAAAATTATTTTCTTTTATTCGAACAGACCAAAAATCTGTTCGACATTATACCGTGCGTAAAACATTATAGAATTAGAGGTATGTGAAAGAATTGCGCTCAGTTTCCATCTCTAGCGCTCAGTGTACTTTGATCATTTAGCGACTTCTAGCGACTTTTGATCTTTGCCCATAGCTAGTGACATATAGCGACTTTTCAAGCGTACGTTAGCGACTTTTTGACATGTAGAGTTGGCAACACTGACTTCATTTCATTGTTGCATTTCTGATTTCGGGATTAACAAAACATGGAATAAAAACAAAGAATTTATCCTCATCAAAGAGCACGATTAGTTCTAAATCTATTGCATAGTGTATTAAAATATAAAATAAGTTGATTGGGTCAAATATGTCGCCTCGTAGACAGCCGTGTAGTTTGTACAAATTGTGTGTGAAAAGTTGTATTAGTTTAATTAATTCTGCTTGTTATGTTATCGAAAAGAGTTGCCCTGAGCCCACGTTTCTTGAGTGCGAAGGACATGCATTTGAATTGAAGTCGTACTTATCGTCCATGCTTCCTGTTAGGTAAGGAGTGTCACTTGCAGTTTATGTAGGTTTGCTACGCTATAACACAGAATATAACAGAGGTGCCTATATAAAAATGTAGGTAGTGGATAGATTGTTACATTTATAACTGTAAAAATTTTGAGATATTTGTTTGAAATTCAGCCAAACTGATTAGTCTGAAGCTGGTTTGAAGGTCAAGATACATTAGAAACAATGGAGATATTAATGGAGATTTTATTATTGGAATTAAAACATTTTCTCAACATACATCCATTAATACAATTTTAAATTTTTTTTTAAATTCCTATACCTACCTACCAGACAATTAGCCATTCAACTCGAGAAGAATACCAGACCTCGCTGTAACGAATTTTGTAACTAAAGATCTGTTTGTTTGATTCAAGTTTGTCCCTGCACCCTATGCGCAAAAAAACAGGTAAAGATTGTCTAGCCTAAAAACAAACTCCCCTCCACTAATTATAATTATTTCAATGTGTAGGAATAAATAGGTAGGGACTCATTATGGCATTTAAATTAAGGAGCGACTTCCTAAAAATTTTTGATAATACTTTTAGTGTTACTTTAGTTAACTTACAGCCTCAGCAAATACACAACTGCTTCTTATATAACACGGACAGCCCCGGATCTAGGGGAGAGAGAGGTCAAGCCGGAACCCATGCCTGTATTTTTGTGCTTAGTCCTTGAATCACCTCTTACTACTTCCATAGGATGAGATAGAATGGTCCAGGGATGTAACGGATGTAGTTATATCGGAACCGGAACCGGAATCGGAATTTTTGAATTTGGTTTATCGGAATCGAAACCGGAATCGGAATAAAATATGAAGTCAGTCAGAGATATGTGTAGAGATCTTTTTCAATGAAATAATTACACACCATTATTCGTTAGTGTTATCTTTATTATCAATAGTTTAACAGCGTAACAATGAAACAATCGCTAAAATATGAGACAAATTAAATAATACTGCAATAAACTGTAGCTTAGGTAGTTGAAAAAAAAAAAAGAATTTATAGTCTTAAACATAACTAATAGTTATTTTTAAATCAAATGAAGTGACTGCAAAAGCAGCAAATTATATTTAATGAACAAAAGCTTTGCAGCTTTATCTCCATTCAATCTATTTCTTAACGGGTCATAGATTAGGCCAGCGCCACTAAAAAGTTGTTCACTTGCTACTGAGCTTGGTGGACACGACAAATATTGGCTGACAATCGAGTTTAAAGTTTGAAATTTTGTATTCAATTTCCACCATATTAAAGGATCGTCATTGATAGGTATACGTTTTTCTTTATTGTAAGTACTCATTAAGTAAACTTCTCAATATCAAACAGTTGTCCAAAACTGCTTTTTCGTGTGATGTAACATTATCATCATCATCATCGCTACTTAACAAAATGTTCGATAAAATCGCTTGGATATTACTATTAGTATTAGCCTCGCCAGCTACTGGTGATGCTAACCTTGCCCGTTTTTCAGCAGGAATATCAATATTATCCCCCTCGCCCGCCGCGCCGGCCGCCGAACTCCGATATGACTTCCGACTTCGGTTTAAAATTTATCGGAACCGAAGTCGGAACCGAAGATGCAAAAGCAATCGGAAGTTCCGACGTATCGGAATCGGAACCGAAGCTCCGTTACATCCCTGGAATGGTCCTATTCTAGGCCGGAAGCCTCATGGCTTGAGACTACTAGAACTATAGGGGGTACTTTCCCTATATTTCTAGAATAATAAACCAGACTTTACTAACATTTTATTTTATGTTACAGGTTATTTGATGTCCTCTGTTCAGAAAGAACATGCTGCCAGTACCGCGGCGACCCTCGTGTCCAGCTGCATGTCCTCACTCACCCCAACATGTCAGTTTTCCGCAAATGCGACCTCGATAACGGCATTCCCCAGCACTTCTGGATAGAAACCCTCGCCAACTTCAGACGATTAGTCGTCTTAGACCTCAAATTTATTTGCACAGACGAAATCCTTAAAGTCATCGGCCAGAACTGCCCATTTCTCGAAGAATTAAATATAGTTTCTAGAGTTGACATCTGCAAGTCACTCTTCAACGCTTCTATGTTGATAAGGAATGTCTCTGATGCTGGTCTTTGCTCAATAGCTAATTTGAAACAGTTGAGAGTTCTGGCCATGGATCCGCCTAGGAATGAAAGGGCGAATAGAGTTGGTCGGTGTGTGTCACAAATAGGTATCATAATGCTAGTCAGCAAGCTTCCATACTTAGAAGAGTTACGTATTGAATCATGTGATATTGGGTCTACGTTGATAGCAACTCCTAACGACATTGGTCCACTAAGTCTTCGCAAAATCAACTGCCATTTTGCTTCGGCAGATGGCATCAGAAGGTTGATAAAAATTTGTCCCTATTTAAAAGAGTTTTCAGTCACACATGTTTCTGAGCATAATAAGGAGGCAATTATTGAGCAGATTGCTGCAAGTGAATTAAGGCTGAATAAGTTAGATCTGTCGTTCTTCTCTTATACGGACACTATGCAACAACTTCTAGCGGTTAAGGGTAGCTATTTGACACATTTCTCCCTATGGGAAATTGAGAATCTATTGACGCTTGATGCAGTTTTGGCGATCGGAAGCTATTGTCCAAATCTCAGCTCGTTGTGTTTAATGACGCAATCACGGCAGTTCGTCATCCCGAGGCACTTCCGGCGACCAAAAGGCTTGTTTTCTAGGCTAAGGAACCTAACGATAGGCAACGAAAATTTTAATATTAATCACACACTAACATTCTTTCTGGAATGCTCACAAAATCTAGAAAGGTTAATGGTTAAATACCAATCAAATACCAACGTAGATGCAACATTAGTGCATTTACTAGAAAAAGGTAGTTTGCAAAATGTAAATTATTTATGGTTAGACTGTACTTTAGAAGTATCTAAGGACGTTATTAAGAAAATAATAAAATGTTGCGAAAAACTACAAACGTTCACAGTAGACTTTACTGAAGATTTCAATGATATCCACAAGTTTATTATTGAAAATAATTTGGACTTGAGGTTAGGTAGCTATTAATAGCTATCGAATAATTTGTATTTATATAAGTGTATATACAAAATAAATATTTTATTCAATAGATGGTTGTATTTATTTCAATAATTTTTAATTTTTTCCAGTAATCTGCATGCAATACATGAACTAGTGGGAACAAAGGAAAGAACCCCTTGTACCAACTAGTTCAGTCGTCCAGTTCAGTTGACTGAACTAGTGGGATTATTTTCCCGTTTGTTCAATTGAAAATGTTCCCAGTTGGGACGTCCTCACAGGAAACAAATGGAACAATTTTCAGTTTTGTGGGCTTCGTTTGTCACCACCGCGTTGTCTCCCCACTGGGGACGAATGAGACACAGAACTATAACAATTCCCATTTGTCCCCAGTAGGGACGAATGAGAATTTTCGTTTTTTGTGTCCCATTTGACCTGTGATGGCAAGTAAAACGTATAATATTTCGTTCCCAGTTATGTTCAATAGAATAACTGAGGGGTCTAATGGGAATCAAAATACCGAAAACTCGGATGACGCGATGGTGACAAACGAAACCCACAAAATTGAAAGTCCCCACTGGGGACTTATGTGATATACCCGACCCGAATAGGTAGGTAAGTAGCGAGCGCGCAGTTTTCAAAAATTCCGAGACTGAAACTGATTAAATTTTTCTTTGTAATTAAAAGTTTTTTGTTAGTTTAATATTGTTTGACGTTACGTGTGATCATTTGTTATATCCGTATTACTCGTGATTTACCAGTCAGCCTGTACATTATGGTATGGTTAGTAAAACGACGCAGCTACGCTAACGCACCTATTTACTATATAACACACAGATTCAACTTATTTTAAGTGAGACGCAAAAGAAAACTAAAGCGTTCATTTAACTGTACTCCTATTTATTTTATTTATAAGTATTCTTACCCCCATATTCATAAAACTTAATAAACGTTTGCTAAAGCTCTTTTGGTTAAAATGTGTTTTGTCTCGTTTTTACTATATCAAATATGTAAAAGAGGGAAAGGGACAAAAGATATTTAACTAAAACAGTTTTCGCAAACGGCTGTCAACTTTTATGAATATGAGGGTTAATATTTACAACGTACAAAAATAGTCACATGATTTCCATCGCTTATCTTCCTAAAATTATAAACTATTATTTACAAGTACGTCTTATTATCAATTTTTTTTAATGATGCTTCATATATTACATATTGAAAAACTTAATTATTCTAAATATTTTAAAATTATTCTCTGATTCAATATGTTTGTCATTATTCAAATATACGAATATAATTAATATAGTACACAACAATAGTAATTATCACAATTGTTTTAGTATATCTTAATTCTTAAACATATAAATGATAGAAATAAATAAAAACTTACAAAACCAAAGTCCCATACCTACACTACATACTATAAAAGTCAGGGCCGGACCGTAAGTTTAGGGGGCCCTGGGCTAATACTACTGAGGGGCCCACGTAATTACTCAAAGTATAGGAAAAAGTAAGACAACAAAACATTTGATTTATATTGTAATATTTTATGCTTTGTTCAGGGTTGCCAACTCGTGATTCAATCTTGATCAAGATCAGTTACATTTCTTTATCGTCAATTTTTGGCTTTGACTTGACTTGGCTGGGGGCCCCTGGAATCCACGGGGCCCTGGGCTTAAGCCCAAAAAGCCATATGATAGATCCGGCCCTGATAAACGTGGTTATTCCCGTGTGCTAACTGGAAACACGAGTGTCCAGTAGTGACACCTGGGACAAATAAATTGTCCCATTTGTGACCTCTGGTTAACCCTTCATCTGTCGATACAAATAAAACAATTTACTTCCGCGCACGTGCTCCCTTTGGCAGGTAAAGGGTTAACTCAATGAAACAACAGTATTGTCGAATAGAATTGCTAATAAATAGGTCACCAAAGGCCCATTTACATAGTATAATTTTCTTTCCGGTTTCATAGAATTAAATTGAAGCAACAGATGACTATAGTGCATTTGTTTAGGTATTTAAAAGAATGTAAACAATCTTGACATGTCTATTTATTGAAATATACACTTTATAAATCAATACCTTTGAAAATTACAAATTATTTATTTAATAAATTATAAATTTCATAATTTATTTGTAATATGCAAAACAGTATAAAGTGTATATTTCAATAAAAAGACGTCAAAATTGTTTACATTCTTTTAAATACCTAAACAAATTTATTTATAGTATGGTCTTAACTAAACGTCACCTATACAATTCACTTATAGCTTCAATAAAATTGTATGCAACAGTCAAGTAATTAGCAGTGTAAGTGGGCCTTTAGCCTAACGATGACAAATGAGAATTAAGTTAACATCCTCAAAAGTCCCTATAGGAATATGGATATTAAAAACGGTTTATTGCTAATTCCCATTTTTCAAGGTTGAATATGTCTTAATTCCTTTCACCACAAACGTTGGATTTTTCCGACAATTAAAGACACTACAAGATCTTGGATTCTTTGAGCCAACCCCGAAATGGCACAGAAATTTTTGTCGGATAAATCCTTCGGTAAAATCCGACGTTCACGGTTAAAGGGTTAAAATAATGTATGACTTAAGTACAACATTGATAAGGCAATTTAGTCGCGAACGTCGTCACCAAGCAGCGGGGCAGACAGAGCTGCATTGCAGGGACGGAAATGCGCCCCACAATAACGCTACTCTAATTAAACAAATAAACATTACATGGGACGGGGAACGAGTTAAAATAAGTAAGTACTTATACATGATCTGTTGTAAAACTGTACGCACTAGAAAAAGCTTCCTGTATACATACATAGTATATCTAATGGCTAAAATATAATGCTCAATCCATAGAGCCCAAAAGAGCGAGCGTAATTTTTTGAAATATGTATGAAGGGCGTAATTTACGCCGCATTCAGTTTTATCTGTTCCAAGTCGCAGACGCAAAATGAGTTGTGAATTTATATAGAACTTAAATTACGTCGCTCATTTTGCGCGACTCACAACTTACAGAATTACGCGTTTGCCTGGGTCCTTAACCAACACGATTCCACCTCACTCAGGATTCTTTAGTTCTCACTTAAGGCAGTGTCGCGTAATTTACGTCGCATTCAGTTTTATTTGTTCCAAGTCGCAGACGCAAAATGAGTTGTGAATTTATATAGAACTAAATTACGTCGCTCATTTTACGCGACTCACATCGTACAAAATTACGCGCGTTTGCCAGAATCCTTAACCAACACGATTCCACAAGTCTCTCAGAGTTCTTTAGTTCTAAACACTGTCACTTGAGCAGTATAATGTCCATTTTATTAAATGTACACTCCACACGTCATGTAGCTTCACACGGCCAACGGGTCGGCGAGCTCGGTCGTATGCTATGGTTCCTTCATATCCTGAAATATAAGAATAATACAGAAATAAATTATCAAATTTATACCCACTGGAATTTATAGCAACAAGTCTTATTTGCTAGGCAAATTAAAAATCCCCCGATTGTCAAGAACACCATCTAGTGATCAGTAGTGGAACTACGGAAGAGTATCGATGGTCCCGCTACTCGATCACTAGATGGATATAATAATAATAAATATATGTTTGTTTGTTTTTCGTGTATGTAAGTGGCCAACACTGGTGTCAGATTTTTCAGGCTGCCTAAAGGCATCTGACATAGCTTGACGACTGCCATACAATAATGACAGCCGGGACCAACAGTTATACGTGCCTTCCGAAGCACGCAGGAGTTCGAGGTCACCCATCCAAGTGCGGACCACGCCCGGTGTCGCTTAACTTGCGAAAGCGCTAGTAATGCGCACTCCCGCCGGGCCACCGATATATATATAATAAATATATAGGGACAAATAACACTGATTGAGCTAGCCCCAAAGTAAGTTCGCGACTTGTGTTATGGGATACTAACTCAACGATACTATATTTTATAACAAATACATATATAGACGACCTCCGTGGCGTAGTGGTCACCATGCTAGTCCGCCACCCAGAGGTCCCGGGTTCGATCCCCGGTCAGGACAAGTTGAAAAATGGTCTTTTTCAAATTGTTCTGGGTCTTGGATGTTTACCTACATATATATGTATTTGTTATATAATGTAGTATCGTTGAGTTAGTATCCCATAACACAAGTCTCGAACTTACTTTGGGGCTAGCTCAATCAGTGTTATATGAACCAAAAAAAAAAAAAATTATATACAATGTCCTTTTTAATTAAGTACAAATATTTTAAGAGGTGATTCAGTTCATCATTTTGAACAACTTTTCCCAATAAATATATAATATATCGAAATACGAAAAATTTTTTTGCATTTTTCATAGTAACGATATCACGTGACTGACTACTTCAATCTGTAAGAGAACCTAAATATTTTTTTTCGTATTTCGATATACATTATTGGGCAAAGTTGTTCAAAATGATGGACTGAATAACCCCTTGAAATATTTGTACTTAATTAAAAAGGACATTGTATATGTATATAAATAAACATCCAAGATCCAGGACAATTTGAAAAGGTCAATTTCCAAGTTGCCCTGACCGGGGATCGAACCCGGGACCTCTGGGTGGCGGACTAGCATGGTGACCACTACGCTACAGAGGTCGCCACGAAGGAGGATATCCGTAGCGCCATGTATTATATGCTAGAGAAATCTCTGATTTTGAAGCGTAAACCCCCAATAACTTTTATCTGGCTCAACCGATTTCCATCAAACTAGAAACCTGCAAGGGCTTTCACGTAAAAACTTTATTGGACGGGATGTATAGAAAGAAAGCGGACTTTCCTCTTTCTTTTCCCCAACAATAAATATATCCTCTTACCTGTCACTGGGAGGAATTCGTCCCAGGTCAATTGTTTATCTATTGTTTTATTATTTGCAACAGATGAAGAGTTATACGGACAATTTACACAGATTGAGCTAGCCCCAAAATAAGTTTGAGACTTGTGTTATGGGATACACTTCAACGATACTATATTTTATAATGCATAGATAAGCATCCAACTTGTTGTTGGTTACGGTAACAGTAACCAACACCAAGTGTTCAAGTACCCATCTCAAAAAAGCCCAATGCGTCTAAGAAGGTTTCACTCAAAAAAAAAATTACCTTGTCATTGTCCTTCTCGTCATCGTAGAATTCATTCTTGGCGTCTACCATCATGTCGGCTTCGTCTTTGCTGATTCGCACGTCCGGGTCCGGGTCGTCTTTGATTTTATACTCGTCGGGGAAGAAGTCACCTGTCAACAGTTACATTATTAGCATTGCCCCGTATTATAGGCTCAAAACTGAGGCCATAGAAACTGAGGTCCCGCCCGTAAGTAGGCAAAACTGGAGTTGCCGGTAGGCACACAGAGATGGCAGCACACACGACTAGTAAAAAAGTGACAAAGAAAGTGTTGAATATGGTTGCATTTCATATATCATATTTAATTTATTACAGTACTATTTTATTGAAATAATAGTAATAAAATATTTTAATGTTTCAATAAATACCTTTAGCGCCATCTAGTGACAAGGAAGAGTAATAATTATGTTTGTAAGGCGATGGGTTGGCTACCCATCGTCTTACAAACATAATTAAAAGTACAATAAAAAAATCCCCTATTTATATAGGGGATTTTTTTATTGTACTTTATAGTGATGAGTAGCAGAACTACCTATTCCAATTGATATCTTTAGCGCCATCTATTAATCGTTAGGCAAACTAAAAAACCCCGGCTTTCAAGCATTAACCCTCAAATAACTTTTAAACGGCTGTATCGATTTTCATCAAACATAGCTAAGAACCACCGAAAGGGTACTTGCTTTTACGTAAAAAACCCGCATCGAAATCGGTCCATCTATTCGAGAGCAGCGATGGTACAACACCCCCTCTTTTTTGGCGGGGGTCAGACAGACAGACATTACCGTCAAATTTATAACACGCTTTTTTTGAGTGGTTAAAATTAGCGTAATGACGAAAAAAGAAATTTTCGTGTGAATATAAAGGGCCAATTTATACATACTACATAAAAAAATAACAAAAAAAAATAACATAAGAAAAAAACATAACATAAAAAAATGCTACACGAACAATCGATAATGAAGCACGAAACCATATTTCCAAGGTTACTTAGAAAATAATACAGTTTACAATTTGAGAAATCCAATTGTCGTGAGACTGTATTCGTGCCGGATCGACTAGGGCAGACACGTCTTATACTAAGACTTGTCACATGTCACTGATAGCTATCTCATTTGCCCTTGTCGGGGTGAACGTTACTGTATAATAATACAATAATGTTCACCCCGACAAGAGCAAAACAAAAACACAGTAAAGTAAAAAGACCACCATAGCCGAGTGCGACCAACAGGTCGCGCTCAGCAATAAAAAAATAGTAGTATGGCGTCGACGTATGTCGTACGTACGTCTAGCTATCACCGGTCATGAGATGCAGCCTGGTGGCAGACAGCCAGATGGACAGCGAAGTCTTAGTAATAGAGTTCCGTTTTTGCCCTTAACAATAAAAAAACCC
Organism: Acrobasis suavella; assembly: GCA_943193695.1. NCBI lineage: Eukaryota > Metazoa > Arthropoda > Insecta > Lepidoptera > Pyralidae > Acrobasis > Acrobasis suavella. The sequence continues at coordinate 12,463,932 of OW971948.1, forward strand.
TAAAAAAATACCTGGCACATGTGTCATCTGCACGGCGGGTGAATGCTGACACATCTTGAGGTTGTCGTACACGTGCTTACTGATCGCCTCGAGGTACTGCTTGCTGTTTGCGTTGTTCGTACTGGAAACATCAAACGGATCATCATCATACTTCCACATTCCCGTTTGCATCCTCAGCGGTAACGCTTCAGGGCGTCCGCTAAGTGACGCGGGACCACGTGTCAGTCTATCTCTGTCACAAACGTGCTAAGTAAACTAAGTGCGAAAGAGATAGCAGTACCCGTCGCGGGTCACCTGTCTCTGTCGCACGTAGAATTTGTAACAGAGATAGCCTGAACCCGTCGCGTGCGCCCGCGTCACTTAGTGGACACCCTCAGAGCCAGAGATCTGCTACCTAACCTAGGTGATTTGACGAGGTTACTGGTTTTACACAGTGACTACCGGCTGACCTCACAACCCAAAGCGTAGACCAGAACCAATCCTTATTGGGGAGGTTTGAGCAAACGGCGTTCGGGACCCACAGTTTATATGTGCCTTCCGAAACACGGAATCATTTTTCTTTTCGGATAATCAGGACATTGCCTGCAATAACCAAACTGGAAACGACTTTTCACAAAGTAGGCTTCCTAGTGGCAGGCCCGTGTCACCTTTTCATTTACTTCTATGTAACCTTGTTTTTTGAATCAATATAAGTTATAAATTTTTTAACTATTTTATTTTAAATCCTTGTTCACCTTGAACACGTTAATTTCATTTTATTTATTTTTAATGTATTTATGTGCTTACATTCGAGTCAAATTTTTCAAAGCTTGACCGCCATGCAGTGATGACAGCCAGAACCAACGGCAGGCCTGTGTCACTCTCCGGCAGGCCTGTGTCACTCTCCGTTTAGGTATCGAAAATATACTTGCATTATTACTATGCGCGCGGCGACCTCTCCGGAGGGGGAAATTCTGTTACATGACTCGTTTGTCCAGAGTAATAAGAATGAAATTGGCTTGCAATGGATGTCTAGGTATCTTAGAGAGGAGGAAGAGGTGAGGAGTTTTGACGCAAGCTTAATTAAACCAAAGCGCTACCCGCATTGAATAAATATTTCTTTTCTGAGTGAGACTTCTGTACTCACTACTAGTACTTATTCTATGCCAACGCTTAGCATGCCTTCCTTAGCACGGTTCTCACAATTAGATGGCAGTTGTCAAACTACGTCAATTGCAGATAAAACGGGGCCTTAAAAATAAATAATCTGTTTTTATTGAACTTACCTACTAATCTCAGGGTGCAGTTGGAAGTCAGGTGCGAAGAACTCCAAGTACTCAGTATACGGAAGCTCGTTAGAAATGTTTTCGTCTACTAGCAGCGACGTTTCGTATGTCCAGCATCGCGCTACATTTCTGAGAGTGTAGCTGGAAATGTACAAGAAATAAAATTAAACATTTTAACCATCTCGGTCACATCAGCTCGGTCAAACAAAAAAAAAACCGCATCATAATCGATCCATTCTTTTATGAGCTAGGATTCCACAGACACTTAAAACTTATAACACTATTCTTTTCGCATAGGGGCGTTAAAAATATCGTCATCATCTCTCCTTGCCACTTCTCACTTTGGGGTTAACTCTGTATGTCAACTGCTTCCATTTGACAGGATAGAAATATAAAGTAAAAACAAAATATATACGAGAACTATTTTAAGGGTAGATTCTGTCCATTTTTTTCCCACACAATTTTCCCAAGGTACATATATTTGAGACTAGCTCAATCAGTGTCTGTCCCTATTTCTCCCTTTAATTAAAGCTAGCAAAAATATATATATATATATATATATATATATATTGACAAGTGCTGGGTTTGAACTGGCATCATCGACCGTCTCAGGCAACTGAGCTATGGTCGACCAAACTTGTGAAATTACCTTTCAATTTAATAAACGTGACAGAAGGTGACGGAAAGTCTTATACATTTTTTTGCTTAGCCCCCGTCCTTACCGTCTGAAAAGGAACTTCGTACAAAAAATATATTTACCCGCCACCGCCAACGACTAAAGTCGGCACATTGAGACTCTTGACGTATTTGACGCACTCGCCGTGCCCACGTGTGGACAACGAGAAGCAGCCCAGTCTGTCGCCAGCTAGAGAGTCGGCCCCACATTGTAGCACGATGGCTGTGGGACGGTAGAATTCCATGACGTTTGATATTACTGGTTTGAACACCTGGAAATTTAGAACAAAATGGATTTTAACCCTTTAACACTTACGATAAAAAGTATTCTATATGTTAATCCAGATAATAAGCTATCTACATGCCAAATTTTATTTCAATTCGTTTAGTTGTTTGAACAAATATCCATACATCCTGCCATCATTAATTAATAGGATGTGTATAATTATGTAGTTTTTTTTTTTTGTTGATAAGACGTATAAGAAAAGTCGCGAACCGAAACTGGTTTCGTAAGGCGCACTACATTGGTAGTTGGCATTCACTGGGAGACTTTTCCAAACAGTCATTTATTTAACTTCATACACAAAAAGTGTAATGGCGGCGGTCTTAAAGCCTTAGCCGTTATCTACCAGCCAACCAAACGGGTAATGTGGAGAATATCGGGAGTAGTGCAAAACTTGAATAGGTATGAGGCAAAAAAAAGACTATATTTACAAAATAATCATTAAAACAATAAACTACATTTCCGGACATCAACTGGTAAATCGTTCCATAGTTTAATAGCTTCATTGCCGGATTCAGACATTTTCAGCAGGGGAAAAATCTTAATATAGCGCCCTATTTACTCTTTACGAAGGACAATCTAAATACCGCCCCATGTCCAATCGTTTCTGGCGCGGGAGTGCAAATAAAAGTAACTTTGCCTCCTTTACTGCCACCTGATTGTGGACTGTGGGGGTGGAGCGGAAGGAGGAAGCGGTTCCAATATTCGACGACTTTGGCGCCCTCTGAAACTGGCACCCGCTCTGCTTTGCCCCCGCTAGATCTGGACCTGTCAACAGTGGGATATAGAAGGCTGATGATTATGATTACAATAATATATATAATATAGTAACAATACCTGAACATAACTCTGATCATCAATCCCCTCCTTTAAAGGCACATTAACAGAGTAATATCTTCCACTCTCTGCTCCAATTTCGTACATATCTCCGGTACCAGGGAAGAAGTAATTGCCATACTTGTGGAAGCTAACGGTCATGACTCGGTCTGTGAGGTAAAATGCTTCTTGCACTCCGTCGCCGTGATGGACATCGATATCGATGTAGAGGACGCGCGGGTGGTACTTCAGCAGTTCCAGGATGGCTATCACAATGTCGTTGACATAGCAGAAACCTGAAAAAGGTTAATAAAATAGGTAAATGCATGTTTACTTAAATTGTGCAATAAGCTCCCTGGCTTTGCTTTTTTGGCTACTTTGTACTTGTACTTTGTTGTTGTTTACTTGTTCGCAAGCATTATGTTATAATAATTAAAAGACAATAATAATATAAAATAAAGCCCTTCTGGCGAGTAGGCGATCAATACTGTGAAAATGAGTTTCTTTCGGCGTTTCTTCTTAGCAGTAGTCGTTACGAAGCGCAAGGCGCAGGTATCGGTAGCTCTTCTTTAAAAATCAATTAAATTTTAATATACTTTACATTAAACTTAAATTAAACGTAAATTATACTTATAAACGTGTAAAAGTGCCTGTAAAGATCTAATTACTGAATAAATATTTGAATCTTTGAAACCTGCCTAAGAGGATATACAAGAATAATAAAAAACACAAGGGTCTTTTAGGTGCATGAAAAGATTTCTTTATTAGCATGAATTAAACGGGTTACTCACAAAGAGAGTCATTATATCCACGCGAGTCATCGACGCAGGAAACCAACAACCCCCACCAGCTACCGCAATGTAGCTGCGAGCGCAGCATGCGAGTTCTCGTGCCGCCGACGCACCGCTAACATCAGTGTGTCTCGAAGCGACATCGTGTACGCGCGTCCTCTATTCTCATTCGCCCTGATAAAGACCTCCGATGAGGTCGAAACAGGTCGGCCAGTAGCCGACTCTCTATGTAACCCGTTTAACTCATGCTAATTATGTCTGTCTCATGTTAGTTTTATCAAAAAAGATTTCTTTATATAGGGTTTGCAAACTTGCACTTGCCCTGATTCCCTATCAGGTACAAACAAATTACTCCCAAGAAATAATTAACAGACATTCACAGTTAAAAACTGGCAATAAAAACTGTTAGTGTCATTATAGCCCATTGGTATTTCTTATTCAAAATGGCCCAATCTAGACCAATTTATAGGTAAATGATTATTGTTAACAGTTAATAGGCTAGTGACATGTAAACTTAAGTAAAACCTCTTTCTTGATTCATTGTTTTTCAGGGTTTATGTAAGTATGTGTCTTTATTCTGCCATAGCTATGAAATGTCTGAACAGATTTCGATGTTAGAAATATCTTTTCTTTTTTTTAATAAGAATATTGTTAAAATATTATTAACTTTATGTTATCACGAAATTTTATGGCAATTTTGATTTTTTTACAAAAAATACTCTTTCTTCTACTTTACCAGAAGGTTCAAACTTCTTCGCATGATGCAGCCCACCGGACCAGTTGATGGCTATGTCGCAGGCATTGTTGTTCAACTTCATCGCGCCCTCAAGCGAAGCGCCCGTGTACATGGAACAGAAGTCAAAGAGACCCTCGAAGACAGGACAGTCATCACCAACGTTGTAGTGAAGCAGGTCTTTGGAGTAACCTGGAGAGCAAGAATGTGCTAAAATTTATTGCTGACTTTTCAATTGTTTCAAATTAGAACAGATATGCACAATACTTTTTTTATTTGCTTTATAAAATCCTTATTAACCACAGTAAAAAATAATAATAATTAGAAAGAAAAGTCCGATATGGACTGGTTACGTCTAAGTCCATATTATCTATACATTTGCCATAAAAAATAGCATTTTTGCAAATGATATAGACATATTTTTGAAAAAAAATTATAATTTGTCCATCTTTCAACCAATTTTAATTCTGTTTTCACTGTTAGTACTTTTGAATATTTATGGATAAACAAGTGTATTACATATTACTTAAGTTTATGGATATTTGTGTCACTAAAAAAAAAAAACATTACAAAATTCACAACAGTTTCGTCAAAATTTATACATAATAAAGTAATCAGTCAAAAATACCACCCCGAATTGTACCCGCATCAAAGGTACCCATTATGCTTGCTGCATTACCTCTTTGAATTGCTATGGATAGCCTTTGGACCAGGTACCATCCGGAGCGGTGGTCATATCCACGGGATTTTAACCGCCGACCTATCTCACTAACAAAGTGCTTCGCCTCTGAACACCATGGTCCAGCTGTTTCTACGGCAACCGGAACGAATTCGTACTGGTTAGATAAAACCGAATATTTTATATTTTTATGTCCAGCTGCCACCTTAGCTGCTGCACCAGGTGATCGCATAGTGTTAGTGAGGTAGGACGCCGCAAACGTGCTGACACAAGTTGCGTCCCATAACAGACAACGTCCCCTCTGCCACGGTATCAACGTGATTCCGTCAGGTCGTTTTCCGTCTGTGCGCGAGAGGCCAGGAGGTTCCAGCTGGCAAGGTATATTTGCCGATATCAATGCCCTTCTTATAATATCATTTAAAGAATGATGACGGGACAACCGACCCGCACATCTCGCACATCCAAGAGCATGGTGTCCATCGGCCTCTACCATCTTACCACAAATGCAGCGGTGAGGTTCACACACGTCGCAGCCCAGCCTCAAAGCCACGGCCACCCTCAAGGAATCGTTATCTAATAACGTACCCATTTGAGGGGATGGGACAGCGTGTAACCAAGCCCCAGACTCCGGCTGAGCTGCAGCTTTTATTCGCGCCAAATGAGTACCTTCAGCTTGACTCTCTAGTTCCTGAAATATGGTTTGAGTTATCTTTTCATCCCAAAGCCGCTGCACCTCGGGTCTTTCAGGAACTAAAGAATTTGGGCATCTTTCAAACCAGGCAGACAAAGCCTCACCTACGTGGGGCAAGATCAATCCATCACCATTAATAGAGAGTAAATTAGTGATTAGATTGACCACCCCATGTGATGAGGCCAAGAAAGCCGGGAGCGATATGTCTTCTAGGCGACGAATACCAAGACCTCCGTACCGCACTGGCAAAGAAGCCTGCTTCCACTGCACCTCATCAAGTTTGACGTTAAGTATGTCCTCCAGAATTAATTTTACCGCTTTGTCAAATTGTTTGATTTCGTGAGGGCACAGCCATGATGGACATGACCTAATAATGTAGGTCAACCGGGGAATAGCCAGGGAATTTCGAAGGAGCACCAGTGAGACGTGCGAAGATAAGTTTTTTAAACGATCGTGAGAGGCCGCCAAACTCGTCACCTTACTCATAATCGAGGTGGAAATCGCCTCCTTAAAAATAGGTGCACCTAAAAGGCTAAAATTGGTTTTGTCCAAGACCTTCACTCCTGGTAACAGAGTCTCGAAACGTGATATGGATGTCTGGGCTTCCTGTCCACACAAAAATAGTTCACACTTGTTTGCGCTGATCTCTAACCCGAGTTCTTTAAACTTAACCGACAAATTTTGTAAGTCCGTTACCACGGTATCAGGAGGGCCACCCAACGTACCGTCATCTAGGTACCATACATTTAATGGAGACTTTAAACTTGTGACTGTTTTATGGATCGCCAGACTAAAAATGAGAGGTCCTAGAGGATCTCCCTGCTGTGCGCCCACTTGGGACGAGATGGGTTCTCCGTGAAAAAACAAGTGACTAGTAGAAGCATAGCATTGATAAAGGAACGGATATATAACTGGTGTGTGTTCAAGAACCTCTTTCAAAATTGAGTCTCGTTCTATGCTGTTGAAAGCATTAACCAAATCCACCTTGACAATAACACTATTAGTATTTTTATTGACTTCCGCAAAGTATCGAGTTGCGTGGATTGCTGCCTCACATCCTCTTGCCGTGCCGAAACCCAACTGCTGTGGCTGTAAGTAAAGAGCTGTGCTCTGTCTCACAGCGTTACAAGCGAGCTTGGAAACTAATCGTCTAAAAGTATTACCCACAGCAATTGGTCTAATACCACCCTCCTTCTTCCTCAGAGCACAAAGGGATCCGCCATACAAGTATGGACACACTTGAGGGTTAAGCAAACCTTTCAACAGAAAATTGCAAAGCTCTGTCAACGCTTCCAAAAGGCGAGTACCATTGTCCCCTGCAGAAGGAGAAAGGAGTTCTTTAAGGTGGTCTGGACGAATGCCATCCAAACCCGACGCCGAACCTGTCTGAAAAGAATTCAAGGATATAAGAACTTCCTCTGGTGTAACGGCTAGAAAGGAATTTCTGTTATTTGGCTCCGCAGGCAAATTTAAAGGACGGGAGGGCAACGGATGCTTTAAAATCAAGGCGTTGTGTGTTTCCACATCGTTAGGCGCTACAGAACAATCCGATAACAAAAGGCGAACCGCACCTCTCAGATCTCCATCAAAGACTTTTGATTCGATGGATCTATAAATGGAATTTGCCTTCTTTAGATCTCCATGAAAAGTAAAGGCTACATGATTCCCGCCATCAATGTTTTCCTTGACCTTTGACGTTAATGAAGAATGACTGTCGCGACTAGGCACTCTCAAAGCTGTAAAAGAGAACGAAAGTAGCGCAAACCAGGCCTCCGAGCTATTTTCTCTAATACATTCTCTAATAAGAGACGCTAGCTTGCCCGCCGCCAAATATCGCGCCCCTTTCGGGATATGTTTCAAAACCAGAATGTCCCTCTTTAAAGTAGACAAGGTATACAAAGGATTTTGGCCACTACAATCCAGAGATTGGGAAGGTGCACAGTTCCCAGAGACCTCACTCCGGTGCTGTCTGTGCATGCGGCTCATATGCACAGCCAACCCTCGGGGAACGACAAACTGACGTGATGTCCCAGGGCAGAGAGGGCATGTCCCATGACTCGAATTCTCAGTCATAATGTATAAAAATAAATTTGTAAACAAAGTATAAGTAAAACGAAAAAAAAATAAACAATAATATCAAGAGAAAAAAAATAAACAAAATAATAAAATGTAAAATAATGTCATAAAAATTGTCACTATAAAATTATATCAACCTAAATTCAATAAAATCTCTCAAAATATTAAAAAAAACAGAATTATATACATCAGAATAAAAACTGAATAATTAATTAATACATGAATTCAACGTATATATATTTTTAATACTGTTTAAAAAAAAAATTGATCAATTAATCTATTACTCGTCAAATAATATCACAAACTTATATTATAAGAAGATAAAAAAGGGTGATCGTCCATGCAGCTAATCTAAACCATTTGTGAGAATATGAGATTATAAATAGCTCATTCATATGCAAAAATTAAATGCAATAATAATTGTAATTATGAAAGAATCGCCGGGCCTTGTCCACGAGCTTTCTTCTACCTTCGTATTTTAGTCCTCTCCATAACGCCGACCAGGTGAGATTTATAACTTATCCCCGTAGCTTGTTAGGCCCCAAGAAGATAGGATCGGAGACTGTATAGGGGAATTAGAGGCTCCAGCTGGAGACTTGTTAGAAACTTTATTTTCTTGTAGTTTATTCAAGCACCCATGACACTTCAAATGTTTATTCCATTTGTTCTATTAAGCACACTCCAAGTCCATCCACCCTGTCATTTTGTTCTTTTTCCTTTCCTTCTAAATTTTCAGTTTTCAAAATAATAATTTAATTTTTAATTTAATTTCCCGCAATAAAAATTAAAAAAAAAAACAAATAAAAATTCTGTCAGCGGAAAAAACAAAATTAATGCATGCGGGTCTGAATTTGAACCCAAAGTTTCTTGTACAAGCGCGTCATTGAACGCCACTAAGCTACATTCTTATTGACGTAAGTGCTGAATTAATGCTTTGGTTGCATCGAGGTAAAAACGATCGGTAAAGGTCGGAGAATGTTCGGAAGTTATCGTTTCCATCAGCTGAGTCACACAGCTGATTGTCACTAACACGGCAATGACACTGCACAGTTCAACAATTAATTTCGAAAATGTATTTTCACTTATGTTATGTGTATCAAAGATAACACCAGAAAGTTTTTACACAGTCTTGCACACTACTTCAAAGTTTTCAAATTGATATAGGTTTTGGGTCCAAAGGTGAACTTTTTATAATTTTAAGGATTAAATTAATATCGACCTGTACAAAAAAAAAAAAAAAAAAAAAAAACATATTTTTTCATGAATAATCTCTATTGAAAAGGTCATAATGTGACCATGATTTCACGTCATGGATATAATGTGGATTTCTTCCAATTTGAGATCTTCCACATTGAGAAACTAGTACAAATCTGTGTGGACAAGTTGTTCAAATTGTCTACCGTGGTTTATACGCATCATACCAGAAAAATGTTTTGCAAAAGGAAAACTTACTTTGAATATTCTGTGGTGTTACGTTCTGCAAGAACTCAATGTAATCCTCACTGTGGAATCGGCACATGTCATGAGCACTCGCTCTGTAAGGTTTGTAAATCTGCATTTTCTTATGAAGTCCATAATTCAAGACCAAACTATGGGTGACCGACAATCTATGTGGCTTCATAGGGTGTCCTGGCCCGTAGTGGAAGTTACCAACGTCGGCGTTGTAGAAATATGCAACCCTGTGTTGCGTCATAGCGGATACACAAACACGTATTCCTTCAAAATATAAATTATTCCCAAAACTAAAGCAATGACAACCAAACGCTTTGTTAGCTGGATGTCGCCTAGCATCCTCGTAAATCCATTATTGGGACTTTAGAAAAATATTGTTTAGCATGATTTAAAAATTGTTTTGATTTAGTTTATGAGAAAATCACTCTAAAATAGGTAAAACATTTGTAAAACACGGACAAGAATATACTTTGTACACAACTCGAAAAAATGAAAGAAAAAACTGAATGAATGACATGAATGAAAACAATGTGACTTTTCGTTTGATAGTATTTTGACGTTGATTTGACAGCCAAGACATAAAAAAAAAAGAAACATCGGTTTTAATATCGATTGTATGTTCATGGTCGATTGAGAAAACGCATTTTTGAAATCACTTGTCACATTACATTATGCATAGACCTAAAAAATATTTTACGACGTTGAACATTACGAATGGTTTGCATGAGCAGTGTTTCCAAACGGACGCATTTTTGAATTGGGCGTATAATCGTAAAGCGAAATATTAACCATCCTCCGGCTGTACCATGTGCTGTATATCCATGCTCAATGCTCGATGCAAAAGTACCCTGAATGGGCTTGACGATCGTTGATATGTAATTATTATTAATTGCTTGCTGGGCCTGCACTCTGAAACCTATTTTACGGTGGTTATTTCGGCTTTTACGGGGGATTTAAACGCAAAACTGGGCAAGCGAGGTGATGGAGTATTAAGACTGAGAAAGGGGATTGAAGATTTGTGGCATACCTACTGCCACCATTTTGATTTTTTTTTTCAAAATCACGGCCGGCTTTGAAACCTTAGTAAATCGATAGCTGGCATTAATGCCAACAAAAAATATTAAAACAATAAGCCTCGTAAAGTGTTAGGTTTCCGAGATAATAGCCATCAAAGTTGATCACGTGACATCCATAATTGTAAGCTAGGGTATGTTTTCGAATGTATTAAGATGCTAAAAATAATAACTTTTAGAACAAATAATAAGTGTGTTGCATTCTATCTGGATGGTAAATATTTAATATATAGGTAATCTACTTTTTGAACTTAATAACTTATTTTGTGAGTTTTGTGACCGTCTAACCTTGTGTAAATGTAATATCTTCATTTGATTTAGGTAAATAAAAGAAAAGTATAAATATGTAAAACAATGTAATACATACGATAGGTAGTAATCATACAGTCTAAAATACAATTGATGAATTGACAATACTCGTTACATTTATATCGTGTGATGGTTCTGTGGTTACTATTGTAGTAATCTCTTCCTCCCTCTACTTTTTTGGTTAAAACTTAATAAACTGACGACAACTAGCGAAATATGTAAAATTGTAAACAGTGAAGGGTACGCTACTCTTGACTTTTTGCACCTTACATATGTGTAGCTTCTTTCCATATAAAAAACAATGAGAATCTTATTGTATTAGGTACGCGGGGCGGCCGTTTGGCGGTATCGTAGTGGCAGCAGTGTGTGGGACAAGTAGCTGTTCATACATTTTAGTAGCGATTTCCTCATTTTTAAGTTTAGAATAGAGTTTTTTGTTTGAACATGGAGAAGTGTAGCTGCAACATTGTATCCCTATCATCAACAAATATAAATAAAATAAAAAACGACGAGTTGCACTCCGGGAGTGCCGGCAGAAGTGAAAACTTGAATATTAACGTTGTGCATTTCCATGGATGCGCGTGGCACGCTGTAACATAAACACACACAATCATTCGCGCAAGCGCCCTGTGCCGCCTAAACGAAACAGCAGGCGCAGGCATACATTTTGGCCCCGCCGTAAAAAGAGAGAGGGATACTTCCTCTCCTACGCCGCGCCGGCTGTCTACTCTCCATCCATCTTACGAATTGACAACATTTCAAAAATTTTATATTCATATTTTATATTTTTTCCTTAAAGAACTTCAAAAAAAAGGACATACGTATTTTTTCTTTTTCATTTCTTTTCATTATTTCTCCTAAAATTGACAACATTTCATTTTCTAAAAGGTATGAAAATTCGAGAATCATTTCGAGATTTAGCAATTCTGAATACGGAAAATATTTTTTCAGATTTTTTTGAGTTATATTTTTAGAGATAAATGAAAAAAACTCAAAAGTACAAGGATATAGGCATTTAACAGGTTACGCCTTTGCTTGAACATCTAAAAGTGAAAAAATTATGTCAAGCTGTCAGCTGTCAATTGACGTGTGCGTCAATCTGACAACTGACATCACGAGTGAGAGAGAGAGAGATAATAGTAGTGTTGTCTATAGAAGTATCAGTTCGATAGGAAGACCATCTAATATCGATAGTTCTTTCAGTAAAGTAGAATTAGGATTGGAAAAAATACACATGCATTAAAATGATTACATAGTTTGGTGACGAAATGCTAATATTTCCTTTATATGATTGATATTTCAGGTTAAATAAAAGTAATATTGACATCCAGGTCTTAAAAACTATAAAAAAATGAAGTAAGGAAAAATGCTACCCTAAAATGGGGCGACTTTCAAAACACAAGGTGACATTTATGATAGCTTTTTTTTTGGTTTTTTAATTAAATCTTCCAAATTTCTGAACGCATATTTATTTATATTTTTGAAATAGCAATCCTGGTACGTCCCCCATCTTTTCACAACGCGTGTACGCCGGAGCCCTTGTTTTTATTTTCAGTCAAATTCACCCCAATTAACTTTAAAACGCTGTAACTTAAAAAGTAAAAAGTGAAACATTTTTTCTTTGTGTTCTTAATTCCTGTAAGGGGCGACTATGAGAATCCGTTAATAAACGTGGGTTACCCAAAAACCCCATTTCAAGTACATATAGAGATGATAGGGCAAATTTTTTTTGTCGAGTATTACAAGCGTACTTTTTTATGCCATTTGTTTTCCACATACGAAGTCGTCATTATAATATTTTTATGCTAAAAGTAGCTGAGATAGAAGCGTTTGAATTTTTAAATTAATCAAAGTAACCCTATTTTACGATACGTAAGTTTTTGTATCGATATCGATATCTTACTGCTACAAAACAACTCTATAGACGTCAGTTTATTTTTTAATTATAATGTATGGCAAAGATGTAAACTCGTTACATCCTAACTCTTGTACTTACGCTCTTTTAGAATGGAGAGATTTTAAACAATTTAATTTTAGGAGAAATAATGAAAAGAAATAAAAAAGAAAAAATACGTATGTCCATTTTTTTGAAGTTCTTTAAGGAAAAAATATAAAATATGAATATAAAATTTTTGAAATGTTGTCAATTAAATTGTTTAAAATCTCTCCATTCTAAAAGAGCGTAAGTACAAGAGTTAGGATGTAACGAGTTTACATCTTTGCCATACATTATAATAAAAAAATAAAACTTTTACTGACGTCTATAGAGTTGTGTTTTGTAGCAGTAAGATATCGATATCGATACAAAAACTTATGTATCGTAAAATAGGGTTACTTTGATTAATTTAAAAATTCAAACGCTTCTATCTCAGCTATTTTTGGCATAAAAATATTATATTGACGACTTGGTATGTGGAAAACGAATGGCATAAAAATTACGCTTGTAATACTCCACAAAAAAAATTTTCCCTATCATCTCTGTACTTGAAATGGGGTTTTTGGGTAACCCACGTTTTTTAACGGCTTTGGCTTAATTTGACTGAAAATAAAAAAAGGGCTCCGGCGTACACGCGTTCAGAAATTTGGAAGATTTAATTAAAAAACCAAAAAAAAAGCTATCATAAATGTCACCTTGTGTTTTGAAAGTTTTAGGGTAGCATTTTTCCTTACTTCATTTTTTTATAGTTTTTAAGACATGGATGTCAATATTATTTTTATTTAACCTGAAATATCAATCATATAAAGGAAATATTAGCATTTCGTCACCAAACTATGTAATCATTTTAATGCATGTGTATTTTTTCCAATCCTAATTCTACTTTACTGAAAGAACTATCGATATTAGATGGTTTCCTATCGAACTGATACTTCTATGGACAACACTACTATTATCTCTCTCTCTCACTCGTGATGTCAGTTGTCAGATTGACGCACACGTCAATTGACAGCTGACAGATTGACATAATTTTTTCATTTTTAGATGTTCAAGCAAAGGCGTAACCTGTTAAATGCCTATATCCTTGTACTTTTGAGTTTTTTTCATTTATCTCCAAAAATATAACTCAAAAAAATCTAAAAAAATATTTTACGTGTTCAGAATTGCTAAATCTCGAAATGATTCTCGAATTTTCATACCTTTTAGAAAATGAAATGTTGTCAATTGTCGATTAGGTCACGTGGCTTGACGCAAGTCCTGACGCGAGTTTAACATTTTTTACCCATTACAAAAAAAGTGTACACCGCCGCTAAAGAAGTTTTCACTTCAAAAATAAATAATAAATTTCGAAAAATTAATAACCTTATTTTTTGGAAGTAAGTTAAAAATGTAAATGTTTACTTTTCTTAGAAGGTTACATTTTTTGTACATTTCAGGTATCTTTTGACAAGACCTCGCTGGCAACACTGGGCTGCCTACTCTCCAGCCGTCTTATGAATTTTCGATCAGGGTCACGTGTCCTGACGCCCTGACGCGAGTTTAACATTTTTTACCCATAACCAGAAGTGTACAACGCCGCTAAAGAAGTTTTCACTTCAATAAAAAAAAACAAATACAAAATTACAGTAATAAATAAATAATAAATAAAGCCATTTATTTCCAATTCGCACATTACAATATAAATAATTTTTCATGCATATTTCTGCCTTGATTGCTACGTCTCACAAATTGTACACTTTATTATTATATCTTGGAATATATATTAACAACAATGTCATTATCCTATTTGTTATTTGTTGACTATTATTTTTTTATTATTTATAAGCATATTCAATTATTAATATTATATCAGTTTTAGTGTCAGATTTTAATTAGAATTAATTCTCTTGTTTATTAGTCAAATATCATTTAAAATATGTCAGTAAAATTTTATATTTAATTAATTATATTTGTGAGTCTAATTCTGGGGAATTGGATACCCAATGTCGGGTAAAGGCCTCCTCCATCTGTTTCCATCGTGATCTGTCGGTCGCGAGTCTCGTCCAGGTGTGTCCAACGTCGGCCATGATGTCATCGCGCCAGCGGGCGCGCGGCCTTCCTTGTCTCCTGCAGTGATCGCGAGGCCACCAATGTAGCACGCGTTCACTCCAGCGTCCATCATCAGTGCGGGCTATATGACCCGCCCATCTCCATTTTAGTTTGCAGACAAGCTCAGCTGCGTCTGTTAACTTAGTTATTTTTCTAATGTCAGTATTTCTGTATCGATCTCTAAGTTTTATTCCCAGCATACTTCTTTCTGTCGCTCTTTGAAACACCTGTATATTTGTTATTGTTTCTCTCGTTAATGTCCAGGTTTGGCAACCATATAATAGCGTCGGGAGAATCATAGAGTCCATTGCATTTTTCTTTAACGTCATTGGTAGCTTTGATTTCAAAATATATTTCATGGCCCAGTACTTGTTCCAGGCGATCCTTATTCTTCTGTCAACTTGTTGTTTTGTACCGTCTTCGAATGACATTCTTTGACCCAGATAGACATATTCGTTTACATATTGAATGGTTTCACACTGTATAGTCGTAGGTATTTCTTCACTATTTGTCATTATACAAGTTTTGGTTGCATTCATTTCTAGTCCACATAGTTAACTTCTTTCGTCTAGGGTTTTTAGCATTCTGTACAGATCTTCATAGGTCTCGCTTAGTAATACAATATCATCGGCAAATTTTAGGTGATTTAGGTACTCTCCGTTGATTTTGACGCCGAAATGTTCCCAATCAAGTTTAGAAAAGACGTATTCCAGAAGGGCAGTAAACAAGCCTGGTGATGCTGGGTCTCCTTGCCGTACTCCTTTCTCTATCGGAAATGGTTCACCTGTTCGTTCAAGCCTCACTGCTGCTTCACTTTTCTCGTAGATAGCCTTCAGGATGTTAATATACCCCATCTCTATGCCTTGTTCTTTAAGAGCTTCCCATAGAGCCTCGTGTGATATAGAATCAAAAGCTTTCGAGTAATCTATAAACGCTATGTAGAGTGGCTTGTTGTATTCGTTGTATCGTTCCATAATTTGGGTGAGCGTAAAGATGTGGTCAGTTGTGCTGTATTTTTGTCTAAACCCGGCTTGTTCTCTAGGAAGATTAAGTTTAGATCTTAGTCGCTTAAAGATGATGCTAGTAAAAAGTTTGTAAATGCTTTGAAGTAAACTTATGGGTCTGTAGTTGCTTATGTCTAGTGGATTCCCTTTTTTGTATAGTAGAGTTATAATGGCCCGTTCCCACTCTTCTGGTATTGTACAAGAGGAAATTATCTGATTGAACATTGATGTTAGTATAGGGGTTAGAGGCTCTATCAAAGTCTTCAGGATATCATTAGTAATTCCATCTTGGCCAGGGCACTTAGATGATTTTAAAGCTTTTATTCCATCTCTAATTTCGCTTTCTAAGAATGGTGGGATAGGTTTATTATTCTCTTGGTGTTTGTTCTTATACACGGTTTCATTGTCTGACTTCTTGTAAAGTTCTTGGTAGTATAGGGATGCAATCTCTAGCATATCTTTTCTGTTGCTTGTAGCCTGGTTTTTATTATCTTTTTTGTTGAGTGAAGATATCCATTCCTTGCTTTTTATTCTTTTTTCGGACCGTTTTACAGATTTTTTATTTTTAAGTTCTTCTTCTATAATTTTGTATTTTCTTTTTTATTTATTTTTGTAAATTTCCTTCCGTATCTTTCTGTATAATTTAGTCAATTTAAGTCGCTCTTCTTTTGTTCTGTGTCTTTTATTTTTTAAGATTTCTCTTTCTTTAATTAGCTTATCTATATCTGGCGTGAATATATCTTCGTTCTCTGTGGTTTCCTTTACTTTTGGTATATTTTTTGTGCATTCTTTAATGTCTCTTATGAGGTTGGTATAACTTTGTTGTATGTTTTCCGCATTATATTCGCGCTTATTTTGTATATCTGTAAATTTATTCACAATACTGCCCTGTTCATAGGCCGCCGGTTGTTTTAGTTGGTGGCCAAAGTTTTTACGGTTTATTTTAATTTTAATATTAAAATTATAAGTCAGTCTTAGTAATCTGTGATCGGTAGAGTATGAAATATTCATTACTTGGATATTATGCACGGCTTTTATATTTTTAGTCATTATAAAGTCAATTTCGTTTCGAGTTCTTCCATCTGGCGATAGCCATGTCCATCTTTGCTTAGATTTCTTTTTGAAAAATGTATTTGTAATATAAAATAATTACAGTAAGTAAGTAGAAACATCAAAAGGCATGATTCAAAGCTAGTTTTAATCATTATCAATTATTTTATAAATATTTACTCATTGTTATTCCAAATATATGGGTTTATAGTTGCTATTTAAAAAGAAATGAAAATCACGTGGTCATCTTTAACGCTTTATATCTCAGAAACCTGACACTTTACGAGGGTAGGTGACTTATATTTTTTGTTGGTATTTATGTCAGCTATCGATTTATAAAGGTTTCATAGCTGGCCGCGATTTTGAAAAAAAAATCAAAATGGCGGCAGTAGATTTGCCACGCTCCATAGTAAAATCTTCAAACCCCTTTCGGATATGGAGTGCGAAATAACAGGGGATGAAGGCTGGTTATGTCATTTTATTTGCTTACCCTTATATTTCGTATACTTGCTATTGCCCGCGACTTAGCCGCATGTTATTCGGTCATATCTAGGAAACACGTTAAATTTTTGGATTAAAAGTTGCTTATGTCCTTCTTCAGGGTTTATGGAATAAATCTCCATACCAAACGTAAAAATCGGTTTGACGGCCATTTAAGTATAACAAACAAACAAACAAACTCACATAAGTATTTATAATATTAGTAGGGATTTTCAATTAAGACAGCCTTTTGAAAGGTTAAAATCCAGCAGATAGGTAGGATAATGATAATGAACTATGCAATACTTATACTGGTCGTCGATCACTTACGCATATAAAACATCTGGTTTTTCAAACGCCTCCTAAAATCTCAGGCAGACTTGGCTTTTATGATTGTGTGAGAGCTGCCGCATCGCGGTCGGTCACCTATCTTGTACGCGTATTAATATTAGTCTCCCAAGAAAGTACGATGGGTCAGAAAAACGAGGTTCGGACGACGGTATAACGGACGAACTAACAGAAGCACGAGTGATGATGGTTCGGTTTTTTAATTTTTTGTACAGAACCCTTAAAAAATTAAGGTGCAATTTATTGGGGATGAAGTGGTTTATACTTTCTTGGATAGTGTAGTGTAGTTGATCAAAACGACGCGACGCCACCAAATATCCTGATTCCTAAGTTTAATCGATTTAAAATTTTAACAGTTATCTTTTTCCTTGGTGATGAGCATGGCGAACGTTTCCATTAAGATTTTAAGTTATTTGAAGAAAATTACAGAGGTTTTTGGGAAAAATATGTTGGCCTGTTACTGCTGCTGGTCCATCTTAAAAGCAACTCACCCCGACCAAATAAAAAAGAAGTACCTACTTAACATTTTTAGTAAATATTTTAATAATGTAGCGTGCTCATTTTTTTCTACTTTAGTATCGATAAAGATAAACATCACTTTCATGCGTGCGTGGGTATTTTTTGTTGTAAACCATTTGTAAATTAAATATTTTTGTACTTTATAATTTAATTATGGCAACACATTATTTCACAAATTAGATTGTAATGCTTCGGCCGCACTTGTGCCTATAGTCCCGAAGCAATTCGCGGCGAATCTTCGTACGTTTTGAACACTAAAAAGCTATCGCGATAAAGCGCTGATCACACTAGCGGCTTCGTTATTTTTCACGAACTATCTGGCAATAATCCAAGATGGCGTCATCTACATGTTTTAAATATGGACGACGACTTTCTTTTCTTTAACATATGTGCTAACAATTACATAATGCATTTATTGAAATCTAAAAAGAAACCTAGAAAGAAACAGCTAAACATTTTAACACTATTTTATCGTTCCACTCCATTTTTACGCATTAACAACCGTGGCACCGTCGCACAGCACCGTCCGAACAAGTTGAAAACAAACGTCAAAATGAACGAGCAACGCAAGTGCGACACGCAGAAGTGCGATTTCTGAAACACGGAGTCACCTAAACGTATGGTTTTTTGTATTGCTTGGGCCGGACCTGCGCCTATCGTAACGAAGTTTCGTGCTATTACACGATACACACAAATGTGACTAGCCATTATCGGGTATCGTCCCGAATATTCGGACTTCGTGTAGTTATCGCGCGGGTGGCGATACATCAAACGATTTAACCACGCTAACAAGTCGCTTTGCGTGGTCGCACTTACGTTGTTGTTTATTTTAACGTTTGTTTTCAACTTGTTTAGACGCGTGCTGTGTGACGGTGCCACGGTTGTTAATGCATAAAAATGGAGTGGAACGATAAAATGGTATTAAAACTTTTAGCTTCTTTTTCTAGGTTTCAATAAATGCATTACGTAATTGTTAGCACACATGTTAAAAAAAAAGAAAGTCGTCGTCCATATATAAAACACGTAAATGACGCCATCTTGGATTATTGCCAGATAGTTCGTGAAAAATAACGAAGCCGCTAGTGAGACCAGCGCTTTATCACGATAACTTTTAATGTACAAAAAGTCCGAAGATTCGCCGCGAATTGCTTCGGGACGATAGGCACAAGTGCGGCCGAAGCAAATGGGAAAACCATTCGTTTAGGTGACTCCGCGTTTCAGAAGTCGCACTTCAGAGCGAATTGTTAGCGTGCATAAATCCTTTGATGTATCGCCACCCGCGCGATAACTACACGAAGCGCGATAAAAGCTTCGTGACGATAGGCGCAGGTCCGGCCCAAGCATTATTGTCAAGCATTATCCGGCCGGTGATAACGTGAGCACGTCACTTTGTTTTGCAACCTTTATTTCTCATTTTCTAATTATTATATTACATATTTTATTTTTTGGATTACACACGTAAGTACCAGTTAAAGGTCTCTTTAATCTTAACTTGTTTGTTTTCTATGTTCCCTTATCGCTAAACTATATTTTAATTATTGTAGCATCGATGGCTATCTTATCAATACATTGGTGGTTTACACGTTTTCTACAACTTTCTTGGCATTGTTACGTAACAATTATCTTCTTCTACAAATAGGTTGCAGGAAAATAGCCAGTAGCATATTATTTACCTCGCTATCACACAATCGCCCAATCTACCTACATCTCTGAGCCAATGAAACTCCAACAAGATCAAAATTAGAAACTCGTTTGGATTATCGATAAGGGCAGATACAAATTTTTGATATATTTGGTACCTGCTTTGTAGTCATCGCAGAACCTACATATTAAAATTAAAAATATTGTGTGTACAGGAACTGTATTTCAAAGTTTGTATGAATCAAACTAAGTGTACCTATTTATAGATAATATAAATATTTAATCAAATTTAGCAACCTACCAGGGTCTCATGTGTGGTGCATTTTGTTAAGTGTGTAAATGTCACAATTGTATGTAGATGAAAACATGAATATGAATAATTTTAGTACCTACCTTAGTCCACCCTTTCTTTTTTTTTTTTTACGGAGGGAAGATCCTGTTACGGATACCCGTCAGCCTGCGGGGGAGGCTGTCGGGTTATGTGGGACTTCACGCCAGAGCGACGTGCCTACCCACTAAAAAAAAGACCTCCGGAGTTCCTTCTCAACCGCTTTTGCCGGGGACGAGGGAACGGAAATACAACCGCGAACCCCTCCCCGGGGACGTCACAGCGCCCCCTCATTCACCAAGTCGGCGCGTCCGGAACTCACGGACGCGCCGTACCTCCTCGGCCCAATTGAGAGGCGGCAAACTCCCACGCAGTCCACCGCCTGTGGACCCATGGGAGCCAGATAAACCGGCTCCCAGCGGCGGAGAAGATGACTTGAGATGACGCCGCTTGCCTCTCGCCGCAAACGGGGCGCGGCACCGCTCGGTCGCGGAGGATAGGGAGAGCGGCAACGTAACACCGACACTCCTCCTCCTCCGCGACCGATCTCCAACCACAGCCACGGCGGTGTGGCCCCGCCTGAAGCGGCCCCACCCCGGGTGGGGGGAGAACTTCCCACTCCCCCACCGCCCCATTGGGCGCGTCCCTACAGGCTCACGGCCGAAGCCGAGCCTGCGGGAGCACCCCTCCTCGGGTGGGGGGAGAACTTCCCACTCTCCCGCCGCCCCAATGTGTGCGCTCTCTGCTGGTTAACGACAGCAGGAGCGCCCCCTCGCGGGTTCCTCTTAGCTTCCCCGTGGCTCGAGGCTACCACGGGTACTGAGCCCCCCCAATACGACAAACCGGGAACCCATTGGGGGGGACCTTAGTCCACCCTACCCCAATGCTTTCTAACTTGGCATCTATTCTACGGATCGACTTCTACAACCAGTGCTGGGGTAGAAGAAATTACTATATTCTATATTTTTGTCCAAACCAAACCAAACCAATGTTGAAAAGTTTTCATACATTTTTTCCACAAAAAATGTACTCGTTGTTTTTTATTCGATCAATTAAGCAAGCAGATCAAATTTTGTTTGCCCTAATCTCTATTTGCTTAGAGCCACAGACCCAAAATGCTCTATCTACCCCATTAGGGATAGAGATGTAATATTATGTATGTATTAAATTTTGTAGTACTTAGTAAGTTTTGAATACGTTTTTCATCATCATCCGTCTTTTTAGTCTCCACTGTAGAAGCACAACCCCCTCAGTACTACTAGAAATAAATTACTATTGCAAATTTGTGATTATTAGTTGGGAGCCGCTGTTGCAGACTATATACTTTAAAGAGAAAATAAACTTTAAGAAGAAAATAAATAAATAACTCCAAATTGAAATTAAACAATACTTTAACTAGACCTAAAGAAAAGATGAAGAAGATGAGATTACTTATTCAGGATCAGGGTAATATATATTTTGTAGATACTTACAAGATTTTTAACTTATATAATTTTTCTAAACTAAAAACCGACTTTATCCCTATATTACATAATCGATTTTGATAAAATTTATATGGAACCACCGGGAAAGTATACTCTTTCAAACAAAAAAAGAATTTTCCATATCGGTCCAGACGTCTTTGTATAGTCGGTGAACATATATAAAAAAAAAAACATAAAAGATCGAGAGGAGTTGATAACCTTCTCCTTTTTTGGAAGTCGGTTAAAAATGTCTTATAAAAGTTAATGTACTCATATGACAAGTTTTACACATTGACTTCTAAAATCGAATGGCTTGGGTTTACCTCCTTTGAAGTATTAACTATCCTGTAAAAATGTGATAGTGTACAATCTGTACATATCCACTATTACAATTATCCTCATTTTTTGACGACCTCCGTGGCGTAGTGGTCACCATGCTAGTCCGCCACCCAGAGGTCCCGGGTTCGATCCCCGGTCAGGGCAAGTTGAAAAATGGCCTTTTTCAAATTGTTCTGGGTCTTGGATGTTTATCTACATATATATGTATTTGTTTTATAATATAGTATCGTTGAGTTAGTATCCCATAACACAAGTCTCGAACTTACTTTGGGGCTAGCTCAATCAGTGTTATATGTCCCTACTAGCTTTTGCCCGCGGCTTCGCTCGCTTAGGGGTGTAATTTATCAAAATCCTTTCTTAGGGGATGCCTACGTCATAGTAGCTTTATGCATGCAAAGTCTCAGTCCGAACGGTTTAAAATTGACAAAGTTTCATACAAACTTTCATCCATTATTTTATCCCCTTGGGGGTAGAATTGACCAAGATCCTTTCTTAGCAGATGCCTACGTCATAACATGTACCTGCATGCCAAATTTCAGCCCGATCCGTCCAGTGGTTTGGGCTGTGCGTTGATAGATTTCTATGTCAGTCAGTCAGTCACCTTTGAGTTATATATATTTAGATATATTTATTTATTGATAACACCCTAAAGAGCAGGCTTTGGGCCATTCATGATTGTCATTGTTTAAACCTTATTAACTGCAAATAAATGTATTGAATTGAATCATGTTCAGCCCACATCAACCCACTGCTGGGCATAGTCTTCTGTGCCATTCTTATCCATTGCTTCGGTACTTATCAATAATCAAATCTGCTTTTCAACAGCAATCTTGTTGAGGTGTATTCTCCATTGATATCATATCAAGATTGACAGATGAACGACAAAGCTTAGAGCGTTTACACACCACAGAATAAGTACTAGTACTCACGTACACAAGTCTCATTCAGAAAAAATGTTCAAAGAAATATCTATTTAAGTTGGTTAGCGCTATGGTTTAAATTAGCTCGCGTCAGAACTTCTCACCTCTTTCTTTAGATACCTAGACATCCATTGCAGGCCAATTTAATTCTTATTACTCTGGACAAATGATACATGTAACTGAATTTTTACCCGACTACGGCAAAGCAAAAGGAGGGTTATGATTTTGACAGGCTACTCGTATGTATGTATGTATGTTCATCTGTTCCCTCGTAACTTCTAAACTACTTATCAGAATTCGACAAATGACATATCATTAGAAGCGTCTTAATTGTCCGCATGTTTTGTCCGCTAGAGGGCGCCACATTAGATTTTGTGAAACTCCATATAGCATTTTCATGTTTGGAAAGGCGTAGTCACACGTTGTCAAAGTGCTACGGTAGGTACGAGTAGGTATATGTAACGTGTGAACCTTTCCAAACATGAAAATATATCTGTACATAGTTAATATTGCATACTTCAGAATAGTATTGTATGACATTATTGTCAATTTACAACGAAGGCATCTTGGTAGAGTCTACTGTGTCCATTTACTTGCAACTACATTAGCAACTTTGTTCAGTTCAGTATTCTGAAAAACTTGTTATATACTTTTTCAGCGTCGTTTTTTGTCGTAGTTGGGTTTTAGTTTTATTACTTTTTATTATTCCCTTCGGAGTGATCGCCGCGCGTGTAGTAATAACACAGAAGACATATTGTAATAATGTACAATGCGACACAAATAAGTTGAACAAAAATGGCGGACTTCAAAGCATTTCTGTAGAAATTTCCGTCACGTAGGTTGAATCAAAATGGCAGTTATCGGCGCAGGTACAAATAATGCACCGACGACCGCCATTTTGGTTCAATTTACGTTTCAGGAGTTTGTACAAAAATGCTTTGAAGTCCCCCATTTTTGTTCAACTTATTTGTGTCGCATTGTGGGTATATTTTCGATACCTAAACAGGGAGTGACGCAGACCTGACATTACGCGCATTTTCAACTCCCGACAAAAAAGAAGGGGTAATATAAGTTAAACAATAACCTCTGTCTTTCTATCTGTCTGTCTGTGTATCTGTCTGTGGCATTGTAGCTCTCGAACGTATGGACCGATTTTGATGCGTTTTTTTACGTGAAAGCAAGTTTCGTTGCGGAGTTTCTTAGCTATGTTTGATGAATATCGGTTCAGCCGTTTGAAAGTTAATGGGGGTTAACGCTTTGAAGCCGGTTTTTTTTTAAATTACCTGGCAAATAAAAGATGGCGCTATAGATATAAATTCCACTGAACATCGGTTGGAATATTTAGTTCCGCCAATCATCACTAGATGGAGTCGTGTGGCTTTTTAAATTTTCCTGGCAAATAAACTTGTGTATGCATTTGTTCTGATTCTGACCCTTCGTTATTTTATTTATAAATTATAAATATTAATATATAATTTATAAATTACACACAGATTATCAGTTTACATCAACCAAAGCATCCACTTGTTCTTATATAAAATATAGATGATAAAACATATCACACTAATATTATAAAGGCGAAAGTTTGTGAGTGTGTGTGTCTGTTACCTCTTCACGCTTCAACCACTAAAGCAATTTAGATGTAATTTGGTATGGATATAGTTTAAGAACTAGGGAAGTACAGTCAGCAAAAGAGATACCTGACCAGGTCCTTTATCTTAATCTTGAATTTTCTCTTGAACTGAAAATAATATTAACATGAAAATGTATATTCAGAAAGATTTTAATAAGGTCTTTTTTAATAAACATTTTCATGTTAATAGTATTTTCAGTTTAAGAGTATATGTAAGTAATATGGGTACATTATATGTATTACTAAGGTAAAAAATCAGAGAGAATGCGAATCAAAAGCGATAGCTATGGAATTGGTGAATTAGTGTTAGGATTATCATTGTTCTTACAATTAAGTATGTTAACCCTTTCACCGCGAACGTCGGATTTATCCGACAAACATTGTCGTGCCCATTCCGCGAGCGTCGGATATTTCCGACAAAAAATGCCCGTTTTGCACATAACTGAAGTATCCACATCCCTTTTTGGTTGTAGGTATTTATTTTAGATTTACTACCCCTCGCGCTGGGGGCACGACAACTGATATAAAGTCTCGTGGTGAAAGGGTTAAATGTCAACTCAATCGTTCTGGTCGTTTCGGAGCAAATTAGCTATGACAGGCAGACACGCGAGTGATCCTCTAAGTCTAAGGGTTCCGATTTTACCCTTTTTAGGTACGGATTCCTAAAAAGTAGAGTATTAGCTTATAGACGTAATTCCAAATTTTCCACACTTTGAAATTGCGCGTCACGTCTTCTGGTATTGAATTAATTAAAAATATTTTGGTTTAAAATCGCTAATTCACGGTAATACAAAACAACATAATGAGTTGATAGTATTGCACGCATAAAAATCGTATGCACACGTCCACTAAGTCAATATGCCTTAATTGTAGTTTTATGATCATACTGTCACATAATAATTATAACCAGTTATGTGCAGTATCATACACTACTTTATTTTATTTCATAAATAAGGTAGCATCCTGGATCAGAAATAAATTATTTTGTACTGTTAGTGTTAAGACAACAAAACTTCACAAAATAATGTCACTTGTCATTAATCATATCCATTTTCGACGTGGTTTTATATTTATTAAAGCATAAAACTGATATAAAGAGCGCTATTTAACTACAAAACTATGACGTCACTGTTTGGTATTTTCATACAAATCAATCCCATAAAAATATTTGTTATAATGTTAAGAAAAAAGTAGAATCCGAATTGACTTGTTATAACTTGTGAATTGGCATTGAAACTACCAAATAACAAAGCATTTTTAACCGACTTCAAAAAAAGAGGAGGTTATATGTTCAACTGTATATTTGTTTTTATGTATGTTCGCCGATCTCTCCGTCAATTGTGGACCTATTTTCAAAATTCTTTCTTTTTATGTACTTAATGTCTAGGTATCTAATGATAAAATGGTGAGCTACGTCATAATGATTAATGACGACCTCCGTGGCGTAGTGGTCACCATGCTAGTCCGCCACCCAGAAGTCCCGGGTTCGATCCCCGGTCAGGGCAAAATGCCTTTTCAAATTTTCCTGGGTCTTGGATGTTTATCTATGTATGTATTTGTTATAAAATATAGTATCCTTAAGTTAGTATCTCATAACACAAGTCCCGAACTGACTTTTGGGCTAGCTCAATTAGTGTAAGTTGTCCCTATATATTTATTTATTTATTATTGATGCTGATATTTTATAAGACAGTTTACCCTTCAATTATTTGATGGTAATAGACTGGGATTACCATTTTTTTTTACTGTATCCGCTACATAAAGACTTGTACACGGCCGTACCTTGATTTGTATCATAATGGTTAAAACATTATTTTCTTAGAGGAAAAGTGTTGTAAAGTAATTCTATTTTAATGATACACTTACCTACTTATTGTGTTCATAAAATACGGTAATAAAATCGTTCTAAAGTTTATAATTGAAATTTTACTATATGAGATTAGATGAAGTTGTGCAAATATGACCCCAAAGACACAATGGTGTTATTAAAAAAGCATACTTCTCCCACAATGCATAATCGCTATGATATGATACATAGTCACAGTTTCACAGTGCACTGTAGCTCGGAGGTATACTCATGAACAAAAATGCTTCTACATTTAAAAAAAGGTCCCAAGAAAAATCACTTTTAAAATTTGTAGGATAAACTTATTTGGTTTTTAAATTGAGATATACATAGATATTTTATCCATGATATTATCAATGACTCATAGTCGATACTGAAGATAAACACAAAGATCACATACCTACATACAGATTAGAGCAGTCTTGGCATTTTGTGATGCTAGTTTTAATTAGGTACACCATATTTCAAAACTATGCATTTGGTTCCTTTGCCTACAGGATTTTCACCCCTGGATCTACATAAAGTGATCAAATAGCTAAATACGAAAATCCTTAAGCAAAAAATGCGGTAACATCAAGGCATTAGGTACCATTTAGTCGTTATAAAAAAATTTTTTTTGTAGGCGTTTCTAAAAGCTGTGAACCAAATAATACAACTGTATAACAATGTATTGTATTTTAAGATATAATCACAGGACAAAAGTCTTTATTACTTATGAATAAATATATAATTTCATTATACAGGGTTAAATATATTATTTCATTATACAGGGTTTTTTTAAATCACTGGCATCCTTTCTACTGGTGAAAGTACTCATGAATATGAGCAACTTTTTGTATGGGACCAACTCAATCCAACCGAAAAAAATGAGATTCATGAGTACTTTCACCAGCAGAAAGGATGCCAATGATTTTAAAAACACCCTATATAAAATAGGATCACAACACGGCAAGATTTTTTTCAATTACGCATGTTTTAATGAATTACATGACGTAGCAACTTGTAACGTACTCAAATGCTTTCCTGAGGACAGTTGCCCAGTTTCATTAGTTTCATAATTTGGTTCGCATTTCTTTCTAACAATCTGTCGTATCGTTTTTTGACACGGTTTTACTCACGTTTTAATAATATATAATCTGTCGTCTTATTTGAATTTTAGACTTATTTTATTTACTTAATCTTTATGCGTCGTCGGCTTCAATATAAATTACTGCGCTATTTTTGTATGGATAAAAACATGCTTTTACTTTTATCCTCCCCATACTGATTTGATGCTGGTATTCGGTCGGTTCAACTCCCTCTCTCTCCCCTACTCCCTGACTGCGAATATCTCCTACACTCCTTTATCCCTATCTACGAGTCCAACTGGTTTCTCGAGCCATGAGAGTGGTATAACGAGGTTTGGCGTCGCCATGTTCTAGGGACTGAGGACGATATACATGCATCGGCTTTAGTCTGCAAGCGTGATGACGTACTCTCCAAGGTAAACCTCATTCATAAGCTCTTGCAGCATAACTGCTGGCTGGGCGGACTCAGAACAGATAAAAACATACTTTTACTCGCCGATATATTTTGTAGAAAGATTCCAACTTTCTAATTCTTGTTAGTCGTGACTTTATCACACTTTGTATTGTAGCCGGTGTAAACTTTATCACTGGCTGATAGCAATTCAATCAAACTCTTCTATTGCTGCTGATAAAAAAAAAACTTGTTCGCCTATCTGTACTCGTTGCATAAACACAGAGGTTTATAACATCTCGCCTCTCCGCAAAACCAGTCAGTCTCACGCTTACCTCCAGAGTCGCAGAACGAGTTTTTTTTTAAATTTATACTTTGATATTGCCAAGATGGGCGCTTTACTGAAGTTGACGATTGTTTTGTTAGCAGTCACCACTATGGTACATTTTAGGGTGTTTGCCAGAGCCATGTCCAAGGTCGCGCACTCCTTCGCCACGCATGGAGTGGTGCCCGATGTAGTGCCGGTTGCACCAGCTGCCCTTGCGCAGGTAAGATTGTTTAAAATTTAAATAACATACATACATACCGATCTTGTGTTTTTAAATAACAGATGAATACATTGTGCAACTCGGAAGATGAAGGCGTAAAATTAAAAGGATTTCTTTAGAGTCTTTCTTACCAAATAACCCGACACTATTCAATGGGATTTAAAATCTCTAGCATGCATCAAATAGTGAAATAATAAAAAAAAAAATCGTGCCTTCTATACAAGTTTACTGATTGGCTGATTAAAGTTTCTCTATTTGGGGACGTCTCTGTACGTCACCTCCGTACATAATTTTCTTTCCATCCCCATATCCGTCCGTAGTAACCTCTCGTTCTCCATATCTGATTGCACGCATTCTTCCCATGTCTTTCTCAGTCTTCATTTTTTTTCTATTACCGATTTACTTTCAAGTTGACCATAATCTTTCTCATCTCTTGCTTCAAGCAACTAAAGACAGCATAAATATTCTACTTATATATCATGTTATTATGTATCATGAACGGAATCTGACTAAATAGTTTCTTGTTAGCTTAAGGAGCCAAAAATATTATTTTATGTACAGGAAATATTAAGGCATTCACATACTTAACTATATGATAATTCGAAATCATTGCTTTGGTAAACGTTCGATCGATGTGCAAATAAATTCACACCGTAGTGCAAATTTAAACTTCCAAATAGGTTTTGCAAATAATCCATGTTTATTTTAAAAATTCACATTCTACTCCTTAATAAACGGCAAGCTAAAATTATTTACATTACGATAATAGAGTAATATGTCTATAATACGCCAGAAAATTTGACCTAATGGCCTACTATTATAAGTGTTTGATGTTTTATAATATATTCGGAAAGAAAGATGATTTCGTATTTTGGAAGGCTGCTAGCGTTTGCCCAAAATTGCCTAGGATTGTTTCTGGTCTACCATTTGCGTTGAAGAAGTCAGACGGCTGTCGCTCGGTGTAATAACCAGTAACTTCGTCAAATAACTTAGGTTAGGTAGTGGACCCCGGGACTGGGAAGCATACTTAGTGAAAAGTTGTTTCCAGTCTGGATAGGATATTGCAGGCTTGAATCACCTGATTATCCGAAAAGAAAGATGATTCCGTGTTTCGGAAGGCACGTAAAATTGTGTAAAATTGTCCCGAACGCCACCTAGCGTTTGATCATCAAACTATCCAAGGTTTGGTTCCTGGTTTGCCCTTTGGGTTGTGGAGGTCAGACGGCAGTCGCTCTGTGTAAAAACCAGTAACCTTGTCAAATCTCCTTGGTTAGGTAGCGGACCCCGGGCTCTGAAGCGTTACTGCTGAGGATGCAACCGGGAATACGCTCGGATGATGATGATGATGAGGTAGTGGACCCCGGGCTCTGAAGCGTTACCGCTGAGGATTCAACTGGGAATACGTTCAGATGATTATATTTATACTAAAGGAGCTCAGTGGCCCGGCGGGATTGCGCGTTACTAGCTATTTCGCAAGTTAAGCGGCACCGAGCGTGGTCCGCACTTGGATAGGTGACCACAAGTGGCACAAAAATTTCTTGAGCTCCTTCGTGTTTCGGAAGGCACGTATAAGCTGTAGGTCCCGGCTATCCCGGCTGTCATCATTGTATGGCAGTCCTCAAGCTATGTCCTTTAGGCAGCCTGAAAAATCTGACACCAGTGTTGGCTACTTACATACACAAAACAAAAACTATATGGATAATAGATAGATAATATATATATAGGGACCAATTACACTGATTGAACTAGCCTCAAGGTAAGTTCGAGACTTGGGTTATGGGATACTAACTCATTGATACTATATTATATAACAAATACATATATAGATAAACATCCAAGACCCAGGACAATTTAAAAAAGGCCATTTTCTAACTTGCCCTGACCGGGGATCGAACCCGAAAACTCCGGGTGGCGGACTAGCATGGTGACCTAGACTACGCCACGGTGGTTGTCACATTGATACATTTGTTGTTTTCTTTAGTAAGTGGCCTATAGTGGTGTCAGATTTTTCAAGACGCCTTTAGGCATGACGATTGCTTTCTAATGGCTATATTTGCAAAGAAAGTCCTAAGCAAATCATGGATTTCCAATATGAATAGCAGGTAGATAGGTATCTACGTCAGAATTTACTAATGATATAATTCCTTTTTTACAAGCTTTTATTTAGTTCCGTTGTCTGTCTGTCTGTAATTAAATATTGCAAGTTAAATTTGACCCTATGCCCGGTTTCTTATTGTATGGAGTTAGGCCTCAGAATAAAAGCTTGTACGAAATAATGTTTTTTTTTTTTTCAAAACTTATTCCACATTCACGTTCTCACACTATCGTTTGCCTTTTGGTCTAACACCCTAGAATATGTCTACCTCGTTAAATAAAGATGTGATAGTAAATTTGGCCACCACACCATCCGATGCATCTGATTTGAGGAAGGCAAAACCGTTGGATCATCACCATTAAGGCGGCCCTTCCCGGCCGCTCTATCGTCAACGCGAGCATAGTTTGAAAAGCTTGTTGTTACATCTTGGGAAATGCTAGAAAAATATTTACTATTTACTAGCTGATGCCCGCGACTTCGTTCGCGTGGACTTTATGACTCCGGCGTATAAATATAAATAAAAACTAATGAGAGAGAGAGAGAGAGACAGAGGGAGAAAGTACTTGTAACAGTGTTAGGAGTTAAAAGTCATTATTTTAATTCTTTCCTTCGGGAGCCAATATGAAAAGAGCTGAAGTGTTACTAACCCTGGAGAAAGCCACAATAAGTAGGCCATGCGAAAAACCAGTCCTTAGATCGACATCAGCAGCTTTAAGCCTCTAAAACTGTGACTTATTTTCATAGCAAAGCAAGTTAACATATGGAACTGTGTATTTTCAAAAGGAAAATTGTTGGGGATGAGTGGCATACGCGGAATAAATACAGTTTCACTGGCATCACTCACTTACTGTGAGCTTTAAGTGTCTCAGCAGACTATGCCGAAGTTTAGTGGCTAAAGTTCAGTGTCGAAAGATCGGTGGGGATGACACACTAAATAAGCTGAAGTTCAGCTGCTGAAGTTCGGTGGAAACGCCGGACAGTAGTGATGTGCCGATATGAGAATTTAATCTTCCGTCTTTGGCGCGTCTGCGGCGAACGGAAACGGGAGCGGAAGAGGGAACGAAAGTGGAAGAGGGAACAAGAACGGGAACGGGAGCGGCAGCGGTGGCGGCAGCAGCGGCGGCGGCGGCGGCGGCGGCGGCGGAAGCGGCGGCGGCGACGTCGGCGGAAGCGGTGGCGGCGGCAGCGGCAGCGGCAGCGGCGGCGGCGGCGGCAGCGGCGGCGGCGGCGGCAGCGGCGGCGGCGGCGGAAGCGGCGGCGGAAGCGGCGGCGGAAGCAGCGGCGGCGGCGGCGGCGGGAGCGGGAGCGGGAGAGGGAGCGGGAGCGGGAGCAGGAGTGGGAGCGGAAGTCGGAGTGGGAGCGGAACGGGTACGGGAACGGGTACAGGTACGGGTACGGGTACGGGTGCGGGTACGGGTACGGGTACGGGTACGGGTACGGGTACGGGTAAGGGTACGGGTACGGGTACGGGTACGGGTACGGGTCCGATTCAGGCAAAAGCATCGGAAGTTCGGCGTTATGTGTTGCTAGTAATGCAAATAACATTGCAGGCATGCAGGCTGAAATTCAGCCGCTGAACTTCGGCATACAGTGCTGAGACATTAAGTTGGGTTCCGTTACACAGTTTCGGCGGAGTCAAATTTCGCATCAGCATTATTGGCCCTCCGACATTAAGACTTATTTCGTGAGCCGTGAGTCCATTTGCTGCAAGTGAATTAAGAAACTCAACTGGATAATTGGTGGCGTCGTCAACAACACTATCCAAGAAATCTAAATATATATCTAAATATATACAACTCAAAGGTGACTGACTGACTGACATAGTGATCTATCAACGCACAGCCCAAACCACTGGACGGATTGGGCTGAAATTTGGCATGCAGGTAGATGTTATGACGTAGGCATCCGCTAAGAAAGGATTTTGATCAATTCTACCCCCAAGGGGATAAAATAGGGGATGAAAGTTTGTATGAAACTTTGTCAATTTTAAACCGATCGGGCTGAGACTTTGCATGCATAAAGCAACTATGACGGAAAGGATTTTGATAAATTACACCCCTACGCGAGCGAAGCCGCGGGCACAAGCTAATTAACAATAATTTGCTTCATAATTTCTTTATTAATTGATTTTTAATTTTTTGGTGTCAATATGGCGCGTTCACATAACCAAGAATTTTCTGGTGTGTTATGCTCTGAAGGTCCGCAAATACTGAACTTATAAGTTCAACTTCGGACGAAACAACTTTTTTTTTGAAAAAATTTCAATGTACAGACACATTTTTTTTACTCTTTTATTATAGTATACATTTAGTATGTTTTTGTTCAGCGGCAACAAAAAACATCATCTATAAAAATTTCAACTGTCTAGCTATAATGGTTCATGAGATACAGCCTGGTGACAGACAGACAGACAAATAGTCAGACGGTCTAAGTAATAGGGTCTCGTTTCTACCCTACCCTATGGAACCCTAAAAATCGATTAAAATAAGTATTGATGGGGGGCTCCCATACTACAAACGTGATTTTTCATAGATTATGGTACGGAACCCTTCGCGCGCGTCCGACTCGCGCTTGGCCAGTTGTATTATAACTCAACAAAAAGTTCTCATCAGACTTAACAACTTTTGCTAAGGCGGCATTTTAATATTTCTTATAGTTTAGCTGGACCATTATAGTTCTGCATCATGTGTTCCATTTTCCAAAATCAATTATAGCCTATATGTTGCCCAGGCTTCACAGCTATATAACAAAAAAAGTTTCATTCGAATCCGTCCAGTATTTCCGGAGATTAGCGTGTACAAACAGACAAACAGACAAACAGACAGACATTTTTTTTTATTTTCTTACTCTATTACTATATCTCCATCGCACCAAATATTTTTTTTTGAAAAATTTTCAATGTACAGACACATTTTTTTTACTCTTTTACTATAGTATTGATAGGGTGCGAAAATTTCATAAAACTTGTTGTTCCAGGTGATGTGTTTTTCAGTAAGCTTTGCAAATGTGTGAAATACTTTTTTTTTATTTAAAATTTTCATTAAATTTGCGTATGTATCGAAATATCTTTTTTACCTTTACAATTTATGAGTACTTTAAGAATGGTTTAAGTTCAGGTAAATTTTGTGCAAAAAAGTAAATTTTATATATCATGTTAAATTTTGAATGTACAATGTCAAACAGTGAACAAAATCCCCTCCGAAATTTGTATAGAAAAAGTATTGACTAGTTTGCTCTAAATATGTCCTCGCCCTTCTCTTATCGTTTTGTTGGCCAAACTTTGAATTTTATTCTTCTAGTACGATACAATCCCCAATACCCTTAAAAGGCATTTTCGACCATGCACCCTGCAAATAAACATAGTAAAATAACAAGTTGGTAATGATAATATGTGACTTATCAGCGTGAAGGGACCTAATTGTCGATATGGACTTATTAATGTTATCATGATCAATACAATTACCTATCGAACCGTATATAGGTAAATCTTGTATGTAGAACTTATAAGCACTGAAAAAAAAAATACATACATATAATTCGGCTTTAGAAAAACAACAAAAACATCATATAATCAAGGACGAGAGCTTTCTGATTGACGTTTCTTACAAAAACATTTTCCATTTCTGAATTGATTTCACACAACAGTAAGTAACACAGTCGTCGGAGGTTTTCTTTTAGATAGAACTAAAGATTTATCATAAGAAGTTCATGGCTCGTGATTTGGTGGTATAATGGACACGTTTTGTTCATCATTTGATTGAATAAATAACACGTAGCAAGATCAAAGTGTGGGTATCAAAAAATAAAACCTTCGTTGCAAGAACTTCCGCGCTGCACAACACAACTGTTTGTCTTCCAATTCCAACTGACGAACCCACTTAATGAACATGCATGCGGCCGCGCCGCGTGTGCGAGCGAGAGAATGAATCGTTGATGCTAGGCCCGCGAGAGCCTGAATCCCGACCCATCCGACCCGATCACTTATTGTGCCCTTAAGGCTGGGAATACACTATGCTGAATTAAGATACTGTTTCTATACAGGGTGGCCAAAAAGTCGTGGATCAAACGAAACAGGGAGATAAAGGAGGTAATTTCCAACAAAAAATCTTTCCCCAGCATGGCCATAACTTCATTGCACGAAAAGATATGAATTATTTTAGTTTTTTCAATGAAACTACCGAGTTTTTTTACAATTTAATCAGTAAAAAATTAAATTGATTAAAAACAATAAAACAAAAGGTGTTGTATTATGAGTCGATAATGTATCAATACTACAAAAATTGTATTGCAGCTCTTGGTATCAAACTTAACGAGCAATGATTTTTTTTCCGTAAATTTTAAAGCGTTACAAAAAATTACTTCTCACTTTAAGAGCACTTATTTGCAATGAAGTTATGGCCATGCTGGGGAAAGATTTTTTGTTGGAAATTACCTCTTTTATCTCCCTGTTTCGTTTGATCCACGACTTTTTGGCCACCCTGTATACATTGCCTGTTTTGCAAAGATCGGTCAAAATTGTATCATTACATAACCAGCAATGTATATAAAATCAGTCTCTGAATTTCCGTACATGGATTCCCAGCCTTAGAGTTCCCTTACCTTAGACAGAATCAGATATTCCCATGCAAACGTACATAGTCTAAGCTTTTATTTTGAAACGGCATGTCACATATTGGCGCAATTA
Organism: Acrobasis suavella; assembly: GCA_943193695.1. Taxonomy (NCBI): domain Eukaryota; kingdom Metazoa; phylum Arthropoda; class Insecta; order Lepidoptera; family Pyralidae; genus Acrobasis; species Acrobasis suavella. The sequence continues at coordinate 12,499,155 of OW971948.1, forward strand.
TGTAATTTCAAAGAAATTGCATATATTGAGGCATGTAACTAGTTTTCACAGTCAACATATGAACTATAAAGAGAATATAGTGTATCATATTATATTTGACCATCAGTATGGAAACCTTCTACACTCATATTTTCTTTTACATTCATATTTGACTATTGAAAACTAGTTATATGCCTAGCATATATGCAATTTCTTTAAAATTACAAAATACTGCCAAAACACATGCCATTTTAAAAATCAAAGCTAGACTACGTTTGTATGGAAAAGTCTAGGGTAAGGGGATTCTTAAGTTCTTAATTTGTGTCGACAAGTAAAAAGACGAAACCACAGCGATACCGAGCGCACAAACCTACAACAATGTCCCTTTTTTACTAAACTTTGTGATGAGGTGTTTTAGTCACTTTGATCTCGTTGAATAAAAAATTGTTCGTATCAAACCAAACTTTATGGTGTAACTTAAACATTATGGCGTAAAAACAAAAAAATTTTTTTTTTTTACTGAATTTTACTAAAGTCAAAATAACTCTGAAAATAAAACCGACAACAACGTCCCTTTTCATTGATAATGTCACATATAAATCAAGGTAAACAAGTAAAATTGCTGTTAACACATGCGCCAAGAGTGCTTCACTTTATATCCATTCCAGCCATATTCTACCTGCTCAATACCCGGGTATGTGGTTGTTTCGACACACGGGGATAGATTTAGTCGTTGTACGAATCGCTCGTTTTGAGCGAGATGTTGAGAGTGTTAAAAAAAAAATCTCAATAAGATCTAAGTATTACCATAGCACAAACACTAACACTGTTATTAGCACATGGTTACATCCTGTACTGGGATATATATGTATAAAAAACATATAATGTTGTAATCGAGGTATAATGACAAATAAATAACGAGTACAATGCACAGCCATCAACCGTCTTAAGTGTCAGTCACAGATAATTAATTCTCACTTTGAAAACACAAATGTTCTAGAAGCGCAAGGCCGAGAATAGCGTCAAATTATAGCGTAACTATTCAATTAGGTCCCACATTGACGTCGTTGCTCAAATTGGATGTTGTTAGTGCGTTGAGTCAATAAAAATAATGATTTATTACATTTCATTTGTACGATACTTTTAGGGTTCCGTGCCCGACGTGTAAAAACGGAACCCTATTACTAAGACTGCTGTCTGTCTGTCCGCCTGTCTGCACTAGGCGTCAACTGTTCAACTATCTGCATAGACAGTTAAACTTATTTGTTCAACTCATTTGTGTCGCATTGTACTAGATTTGACGCAACAAACGTTGTAGAACCGTTAAATATTATTAGTGTCCACTTGAGTTGAAACTAAACAATTCCATGACCCAGGACTAGGACTCATTAGGTTGATGTAGAGTCACCGCTCTAAAGCTCCATTACATGCAAAATAGTCACACAACCCTAGAAATAACGTAATACATAACATTCGACAACGCATCAGGGTGTGAGTATGACTAATTAGAATTATACAAGGACTAATTAGAATAATACTTTACTCAGCCCTATTAAAACCGGTGTTCTTACTGTTTTAGGTCACGTATCCATCAGGCGCTGTGGTTCAGGAGGGCAACGAGCTGACTCCAACCCAGGTGCAACACGTGCCATCAGTGTTATGGGACGCAGACCCCAGCGCCTTCTACACCCTAGCTATGACTGGTGAGATAACGTATTGAATTATACTCAAATTAGCTTTATAATGCGTGCTGGATTTTTAAATCGTCTAGCCCAAAGATTAAGTCCGTTCACACAATTATGATTAATTTAATGTTTGGGAGTAAAGGAAGCAGGGAAGGGTCAGCCTCGGCTAACATTCTGCGACTAGATTGTAGACGTTCTGAAAAAAGAGAGGTATAAAAGTACCCGTAACCGAAGGGCATGTATGAAGAGAGTGATGAGTGTAGATGAAGCAAAAGAGGTTTGTGAGGATCGTAGCAAGTGGAGGTCCATAGTCTCTGCCTACCCCTGTGGGAAACAGGCGTGATATTATGTATGTATGTTGGGAGTAAATACTAATGAGACATTTTAATTCAGTGCGTGTGGCAGTTTGATTGTGGAATGGACTCCTCAGCGTTCTTATCTATCGACTAATTGTGTGATCAATCCGTGAACAGTTATTGCAAGGCGAAGTTCGCGCGCTATCTAGGTATGTATGTGACTCTTTCTGTCATAAGTACTCCTAAGTTCTTGTCATTTGTGCACTAGCTGCTCAACAGATCTGGCCGTTTGCGTCTGTGCGTCTCTTTCCATACAGTGACACTAATAAGAGACTGGCTCTTAGGGCCTAATCATACTAGCGGTTTGCGAACAGCTTCGCAGCGGAGCGGGCGCGTAGGGAATGCGTCGCTAACACGTCGCGGCTGGCGCGTGGCGAATACGCAACTTTTACTTCGCGTGTTTGCAGCGAGTTTACGACGTAAAATACACTGTACAACAAGTAATTATTACAAAAACAAAAAAGCCGACTGCCTTTTTTTTGTTTATTTTTTATTATTTTGATATACCTACCCAGTGTCACTCTTACAGTAAATACGAATCTAACGGCACCTCAAGCTAAAATCCATCGAGATCGTTCAGGCTGCAGAGCGAGCGTGCCAAACAATTATACATACATACATACTCTCGAAAAACATAACCCTCCTTCTGGCACAGTTGGGTAAAAAGTCGTACGCGTTGCAATTAGCAGCGATTTCGTTGAGCATCCGTGACGAATTCGCTGCGCATGCGCGGCGTTTTCGTTGCGCGTCCGGAACGTAATCGCCCGCTCCGCCCCGAATCCGCTTGCAAACCGCTAGTATGATAAGGCCCTTAAATGTGGGCAGACATGTTGATTATTACATCCACGGAGATTATGGCAAAATACGAAAGATCTTTACAACTTGCCTGTATTCGGAGATCATCATCATCATCCGAGCGTATTCCCGGTTGCATCCTCAGCAGTAACGCTTCAGAGCCCGGGGTCTGCTACCTAACCAAGGAGATTTGACGAGTTTCCTGGTTTTTACACAGAGCGACTGCCGTCTGAACTCCACAACCCAAAGGACAAACCAGGAACCAATCCTTGGATAGTTTGATGATCAAACGCTAGGTTGCGTTCGGGACCCACAGATTGACGTGCCTTCCGAAACACGGAATCATCTTTCTTTTCGGATAATCAAGTGATTCAAGCCTGCAATATCCTATCCAGACTGGAAACAACTTTTCACAAAGTATGCTTCCCAGTGGGAATCGAACCCATGATTTCCGGGTCACAAGGCGAACGCCTTGACCACTGGACCACGGAGGCAGTCAGCCTGTATTCGGAGATGTCGTCTCTTTTTGTTACTGATTTCATGGTCTAGACTGGTATTGTGGATTGCAAAGAATGTTTTAAACGATATTAGTTGAGACAACGAAAATGAATACTGTATCGAATTTAAGTGCTAATGTGTTAACGTATTCTTTAAATATACTTATTTTTAGTCTAATAAGCACTTACGTCTTCAAGTCCGTGTCTTTGAATATGTTACTATGGGTGCACTGTAGGTACCGTTGACTGTACATTAAAAAAAATCATAATAGTTATTTATGCAACTGTATTATAATAAGAGCTATTAACAGTATCACATGAGTGTTTTAATACCTAATTATTACAGTTGCATACAAAACTTTATCTAAACCCATGATATGAATCCTCTGTAAAAGGTTCTAAATCCATAGGGTGTTGTTGTACAGTGTTGTAAGAACTTTATGTAAATTCCTGGTAAGTTTATTGCTGAGTATCTAATACACACAAACTAACTACGTACGTATGGGTAATAATGAAATTATTTATTATTATACTTATTGATGTGTAAAAGTGCATGTAAATGACAAATTACTGAATAAACATTTAAATTTTGAATCTCAAAAACTTTATTCAATAAATACTTGCTACAAGTTGGGCCTCGTGTGATCTTACATCCAGAGGGCTTATAAAAACACTTATAATTTTATTATAACCGGCCCATGTTCTTCTGCAGAGCAAAGGCCTCCCTTCTTTTACTTCTCAGTTCATCTTGTCTTTGGTCTTCCTGGCTTGCTGAGCTGAGCCATCCGATAATCCAGTTCAAACCTAACCCAGTTTGTTTTGCCTATTTTTCCGCATAATACACACACATTATCTGATCAAAACTATCGTGAGACATAGATCATATCAGCATAAATATAGATTACTCACTTTTGGCGTCAGCAAATATGGCCGTCATGTTTCGACCTCATCCGGAGGTCTTCATCAGGACGAATGTGACTAGAGGATGCGCGCACACGATTCGCCTCGAGACACACAACATCATTGTGGGAGCGCAGATTGTTATGTGTGTAGACGTGTCTTGGACCACAGCACAGACACGGCTGCAGCACAACAACAGATTGTTACTGCAGATTGTATGCCAAATAGTATCGTGTGTTGCCACCTTAAGAATCCCCTTACCCTAGACTTTTCCATACAAACGTAGTCTACGTTTTATTTTGAAATGACATGTCAGATTTCGGTAAAAAACTGTAATTTTAAAAAAATTGCGATTATCTAAGGTTATAATTGGTTTCCTACAGTAAAATTATGTACTGGAAAGAAAATATAAAAGTGTAGAAATTTTCCATACTGATGGTCAAATATGATATGATACACTATATTCTCTTTTAAGTTCATATGTAAACTGTGAAAACTATTTATATGCCTAAATATATACAATTTATTTGAAATAACATAATTTCGTCCATATCTGACATGTCGTCTCAAAATAAAACGTAGACTACGTTTGTATGGGAAAGTCTGATTCTGTCTAGGGTAAGGAGACTCTTTAAGTATTTAACATATCTTAACTTTTGTTTCAGACCCTGACGCGCCTTCCCGTGCCGAGCCAACCTACCGCGAATGGCACCATTGGCTCGTGGGCAACATCCCCGGCAACAACGTGGCGGCCGGCGAGACACTGTCAGCATACGTCGGTTCTGGACCTCCGCAAGGCACCGGCCTTCACCGCTACGTGTTCCTCGTGTACAAGCAACCAGGCCAACTCAGCTTCGATGAACCCCGCCTGACTAATACGTGAGTATAATGCTACCTATCATAAGACGCGTCACTCGTACGTAGTAAAGTGGCGACAGTCGAGACCATATTACGTTGTCACTGGACCTTCGCAAGGCACCGGTCTTCACCGCTACGTGTTCTTTGTGTACAAGCAACCAGGCCAACTCAGCTTCGATGAACCCCGCCTGACTAATACGTGAGTATAATGCTACCTATCATAAGACGCGTCACTCGTAGGAAGTAAAGTGGCGGCAGTCGAGACCCTATTACGTTGTCAATGGATCTTCGCAATTCACCGGTTTTCACCTCACGTGTTTCTTGTGTACCCCGCCTGCCTAATACGTAAGTATACCTATCAGAAGACCCAACACTTAATCTGTCTTATTATAAAACCCAGACTATCTTTGTTACAAGGTTTAAACCATTATCCGCCCAAAATGAAGTTGACATTGACAGGTGAGATTGTGTGATATTACAAGATGTCAACTTGATTTGTTCGGATAATGGTTTAAACCTGGTAACAAAGTTAGTCTGGGTTTTATAATAAGACGGAATATGTTTAAAATATCCACAGTATAATTATATTGAATGTTAATGAAACAAATTACAAATGAGACACATTTTTTAATAATCTTTAAAGATGTTTGATTGTGCGAGCGAGACAGCCAACCTAACTTGAAATGTCTCTTAAGTATTTTTACCTATGGTGCTACAGGTGTCCATAGGTTTCCAACCACACACCATCGAGTGGGATGTATGCCTTGCCTACTTAATTGAACATAAAAAGCTTAAGCGCTAAGGCGAGTAAGCACTTCTTGTGGAGTCGAATGGTTTCAGTTTAGTATTAATGAGGTTGTTTAAAAACATAGAGGTGGCAACACAGTGACGTCAGGTCCAATAAGCTGCTGTTATTTGATAAAACCTTTAGATCCTTTGAAACCATTAATATCCCACCTGTTTCTACCAATTTTAAAAACACGTATCTCGTGCGTGCGAGCGGCCTCGTCAACGAGGCAAAGGATTCAGGTGTGGACCTCTTTCACACCAGCGTCGCATCGATAAGGCATACCTTAACTAATAAGTTCTTGAAGAAATGATTTATACTTGTATACCAGTTACTAATATTAGAGTTTACGTGCGATCGCTCACTGTGGTCTAAAAATGCGGATGCTTGCTTTGGCGTAAATTCAGTGTTGTTTTTGTTTTGATAAGTGCTCTGTCTAATAGTTATGCTCGTATAGTCTAGTGCTATCCGTGGGAAACTTTTATTGGCTTTCCGATTTCGATTTAAATGTTTGTTGATTACTGTATTAGCTCTTGGATACCCTTGGAAACAAATAAATAAAATAAAAAATAAATACATTTGACGGAGCAAAAGAACCTGTCACCTGATGGTCCAATAACAACAGTCGTTTGGACCTGACGTCACAGTGCTGCCATCTGTGTTTTGAAAACCCTTAATTTAAATGATATTTGTCCAATATGTGACTTTCATCCTGATTTGGTCTTTTACAGTTCCGACAAGGGTCGCGGCAAGTTCTCGATCGCGAAATTCGCCGCCAAATACAACTTGGGCAACCCCGTCGCCGGCAACCTCTACCAAGCCCAGTGGGACGACTACGTGCCCCGTCTGTACAAGCAGTTGGGCGCTGCCTAAGATTGAACAACTATGATCGAAAGTAGAGGTTCCTATTCCTATACATTTTTTATTTACATGGGCGCCGGCAGCAACATGTAAGTGTATTTTTTTCCAAGTGGGTGCAGTGGGGTGCACTTGGAAAAAAATGCATAATTTTTTTGTTCTCCTTTCTTCCACCCTGGAGATACACTTAAATACTAACCCCCTTATTCATAAAAAAATACAAACGGTTGCTAAACCTGTTTTAGTTAAAATATGTTTTGTCTTGCTCTTGCAAAGTCAAATATTGAAAGGAGTGAAAGGAACAAAACATATTTTAACTAAAATAGGTTTAGCAAACGTTTGTATTTTTTTATGAATAAGGGGTATATAAGTTATTTGCGACCCCCGTTACCAGAAATAACTGAGGAGCCGTATTAAAAGGTTGAGATGCAAATGCAACTCCCTGAAAATTATCCTGGCGGCGCCCATGTTTATTGATGCGGTGATGATGAGGATTTAATGGGTCCTTCATCGACCAGGTGACCTATTTTTTAAGCAGGAGACATCGAGTGATTTTCACGAAACGCTCGCTCTAATCATTCGGTGTATGACTCCCGCGTTCAAATATGTCTCCAGAATTTTTGTTGTAAATGTCGCTGTTCAAAAAACAGAAATATTATTGAATTATTAGGAACCTCTACTAATTTCAAACGAGTGTATTTCTGATTGCATTTTATTAATTTGAATTGGAGAATGTGAGCTTCCAAATAAGGTATTCCGTATCCGCCATGTTTGTAAGGGGCTCGTAATACCTACAAAAAATATTTGCCAAGTTTCTCATAATAAAAGTGGGGTAGGCGTAAAACCTCATTTCCTCACGTGTCTAAGACATAAAATTGTATACACATCTAAGGATATAATAAAGAAGGTCTCATATTTATTACTATCAGCTTCGGCTTGGGCTGCTAATAAATGCGATCTGAGACGTACTTTATTACATCGCTCTCGGTTTAAACTGCTATTCTGGGTGTTGGAGGCCATTTTTTTAAGATGTATACTCACCTATTCTGGTGTAAAAAGAATGTAATCAACCGAAGCGATATAGTTAACAAGTAGGTTAAGCAAAAGTGTCTAATAAAGACTTTTATAGACTTATCGGTGTTCTTATTAATTTTTTACTTAAGGCCCTGTATTCCAATGGCCCACTCGGATGAGGGTGATCTGCGAGGCACCCCGCAGATTTTAACATCATCATCATCATAATAGCCCACTGCTGTACATAAGCCTCTTCCCCTGGCCCCCCAAGGATTTCCAAAAGACTTTTACATATTGTATTTTTAATACTGTTGCTCAAAAAGTGGCGTATTGCAGGGACGTATAGCGTTCGAGATGTCAGATGTGGGCTATTACATACTCGTGCTTTTTTTTACCTATCCCGAACTCGTGTGTTCTCTTTCCCAACTGTCAAAATAATGTCTATTAAAAAGAAAAACCAACCATGAAGTTTTTACTAAAAAAATTCATAAGAGTTTTTATGATTCATGCAAATACGTATATTTCTAAAAAAAAAGATACTAATTTGTTTCAATATCAGATTTAATGATTTGATTTAATGAGTTAGGTTTAGTTTCTTTTCATTTCATCTCATTAAATTTCATTTTCATTTCATATCATTAAAAAAATTCTACTGAAGACTTGGCTGTATGGGCATAGTTCCCTTTGCCTACCAGAATGGGTGAAGAAAAAAAAATCTCTGCTTATATTCTACTTCAGAAATCATACACATTCAATAGAAAATTAGTTTTTAGTCGTTTTTAGTGGCATGAACTCAAAGTTGGCGTTCGTAACTACAGAACCCTACTGCGCGTGGCCCGACATGCACTTGGCCAATTATTGGTATTGGCCAATTATGGGTTTGTTTGGGTAATGTGAAATCGAATTAGCAACTTCAAAAAACTTGTGGAAACTGAGAAAACCTCCCAAATGTTGGGACTTTTTCATTATTTACTCTCTAGGGCCAAAACTATGATTTTTTTTGCGAACAATGTTATGTACTTGAAGGAGAGTTATATTACTTTTGGAGTCAATATTTTGTTAATGACCACCCCCAACACCCCTTATAAGATTCCGGTTTCATTTCGATAACCCTGTAATACATTAAGTCTTTTGCCTCTATAACTAACCCATTTTACCTTCTTTTCGTTTTTTTAGATTGTGAGTGAACTGTTAGCCTCACAGACGTTTGTTTTAGGCCCTTACAAAAGCTAAATAAATGTTTCATTTTTTCTTCGTAGGGCAAGTAGTTTGCCAATAATTCACGAAATAAGTGAGTAGAACCTGAAAATTTAAATTTTGGTTAAATTTGCTTGGCTTCTTTGGGGTCAATTAAGCAATTGGGCTTATATTGTACGTAATTTTATACAGTTTACAAGTGTATAATACATTGTTCGCAAAAATGCAAAGTTTTGGCCCTGGAGAGCAAATAATGAAAAGAGCTCAAAATTTAGAAGTTTTCTCTATTTCCTTAGTTTTCACAGGACCCCATTTAATTATTAAATCATATTAACTGTCAACTGCCCTTATATGTTTGAAATGGTACTATTAGTCCGCAAAATTATATAAATACCATTTGCGAAGTTTAAAGTCATTTAAATGTATGTTTTTACATGCATGTGTATTTGCAACAAACAAAGAAATAATTTGGAGGCCTTCGAGAATTATTTATTTGTTAACGTACCACTTGAACTAACATTAAAATAACTAGTGAAAAACTGTATCTCTAGGGTTCCGAATATTTGTTTGTTTGTTTTTTTTTGTAATAACTTTACCAAAAATACATACGAAAGAGCAAATATACAAAAACGGAGTTATCCCATTTAGAGATCTCTTTCAGTTAACCTGCGTAGAAAAGGCAGAAGGTGCCATCTTTACTTCAGCAGAAAGCGAGTTCCAAAGCCTTGCCGCCAAGACTGAAAGATTTGGAGTACGACTGAGACGAAAACCGTGGAATGTCCAAAATGAGGCTGCCGGCTGAGCGCAAACTAATTAAATATTTATTTATTAATTTATTAATTACACTTTATAGATTCAAATTAAAAATATACGTGTATCTTGCCGGTCTTATAATCAGGACTTCGCACTTGGATGACCACTAGAGGCATAAAAAATAGACAAGCTTCTCCGTACTAAGGAAGGCACGGAGAGCCGTTGGTCGAATACCTTCAGGTTGAAAAATCTGGCACCACTTACACACACAAAAAAGAAAAAGTCAAGCCTAATTAGACTTAATTTTTATTTTATTTTATCTTAATGCTAACAGCAATTTCTGCCAGTCAACCATAAGGATAAATAGAAATAAAAACAATAGCGGCACAAAAAAGGAAAACAATACATTACAAAATATATAAACATAAAATGAATGAATATGAAGTGATGTGTGAATAAAGTGATATATGAATATCAGAATAAATATCTACATAAACAATACACACATTTACATCTGCTTATACTAACATATTGATAACTATGAAGAGAAGAACTATACTTAGGTACTTATGACGATGACTTTATGAAGAAAGGGAGTTTTTTTAAAACTTTTCTTTTAAAGAGAATTTGGACAAATGGCTCTGATGTCAACGGGTAAAGCATTCCAGAGCCATGAGGCTTGAAGAGAAAAAGAGTTTTCTTTGTCATTATTGTTGCTCAATGTTCGTTTTTGCGACCTAGTGATAATAAGTTAAAATCATTCATCACGTGCGGCCATAAATTACGTGAGGTGAACATGAGGAGGAGGGGGTCAAGTAAAATCTTACCAAACTCACCTGGGGAAGAGCGTGTATCTCAAGAAAAATTACGTAATTTTCTTTTCTTTCAAAAAATATCTGATACGTGATTTTTATATTTTAACACAGTTCATTGAGACTCTTGCACGGTTTCAAGAGTGATTATTAGTACCCACATGCTGAGTGGACGTCGGATTAGCGTCATATTTAGATTATAATGAATGTGCCAATTTGTAAAATTGTAACTGTACATATTTCGCTAATAAACCATATTCTATTCTATTCTATTCTAATTTCATGTGATTTTCAGCGAAATCATCTGTTCCTTGAACTTCGCTCAGATTTAGTTCTCAAACTTCTTAGCAACCCCGAATCTTTACTTTCCTGTGACAAAAATAAATTATTTGGTACTTAACAGTACCAAATAAGAAAATAAAACATCACAAAATAATGTCACTTGTCTGTCATTATCATATTTCCTTTCAACGCAATTCGAGATTTATTATTATTACTAAAATATCGGTAGCCGCAGGAGATCAAGGCTGCTGAAAACATTAAAAATTTTAAAAACAAAGTTAAAAAATGGCTGATGGAACTAGCCCCCTACTCATTTGACGAATTTTGTCAATGAGATGTATCATGTATTTAATTCGATGACAGTAATTGTAAAATATAATATGACATTTATTCCTAATCTTATGTGTACTTGTGTGATGTATGTTTATAAGTTTTATAATATTGACCTGTAACAAAATGTTATCAATATGTAATAAATAATAAACAATATTGGATACTTATATTAGAAAACTGGACCAAAATTGCAAAATATTTGAGATTTTCCTAGATTTAAACACTAAACATTAATTTTATTCTAAATTTGAAGCTTCTAAGTCTGCTAGAAGTGCCTAAGGTTTTAATGATCGGTCAATCAGTCAGTGACAAAATTAAGAAACATTTCCTGCTCGGTTACTGAAAATTTAGGCTTCCAGTTTTATCCACAACGAAGTTATACTTAGGGGGCGAAAATGGCCTGAACTGCTTCGAAGTAATGATGGATACGAATAAATATGAAGTACGGATGTGCCACTTTTTTGCTCGACTTGGCGGGGGCACCGCCGTGCCCCCAGATTGGCCAGGCAAATTGAAAAAAAAATAACCCCGACGAAAACCATCTAATAAATTATGTGGCGGAACTACATATTTCAACCGATTTATTATATTTTTTGCCAGGGTAATTAGAAACCCTGACTTTCAATCGTTAAACCCCCAATAACTTTAAAATAGCTGAACCGATTTTGATTTGACTCAAAGAAGAAATAGAGTCAAGTGAGAAAAATGATATCAAGGAAATGTCAATAGAATTCAACTTGGAATTGTGTGCCACGGAACTACCGAAAGAAAATATTTTGCTTATTTCACTGTACTGGAATGGAAGACGGGCTAGTATTTTTATAACCCAGTTAGAAAAAAATACGATATTATTTAAGTACCAAATACTCTAAGCACAAAATTATCATAGGCGGAGACTTTAATCTAAATACTTTAAAAAATAAAACATAAACTAAAAATTTTCTTTATTTAATGAGAGAGCATAGATATAACCAGCACATAAAGGAACCCACACACTTCACTAAAAGCTCAGCAACTTGTATAGATCTAATTTTTACTAACTTTGAGATAATTTGAGATAAATACGAAAGTAGAAAAACTTGGATTCTCAGCTCATTCTGCTATAACAATTTGCTTAAAAACGGCATTAAAAATAGAAAAAAGGATATTGTATACAGGAAAACGATTTTTTAACACGAAAAATGTAAGTTTATTTAAAAAAAATTAAAAGAAATAAATTGGCAGCAGGTTTTATCGGAAATAAGTGACGTAAATAAAAACTATGAAATATTTCACAACATATTGATAAGAAATTTGAACCATTGTATACCAAAACAAAAAATTAAAATAAAAAGTACCTTAAAAAAACATTGGTAGGACTAAAAAAATCTTGTAAACACAAAAGATTACTAAAACTTTTCATGTTAAAAACAAATAAAAACGATATACTTATCAACTACTATAAAAAATATGAAAATATTTAAAAAAAAGCAGTAGCTACCGCGAAAAAATTATACAATAAAAAACGCATCAAAAATTCATCTAACAAAGTAAAAGCAACATGGAATGTGATAAATGAGTGTACTAAAAGAAAACCAGTAAAAGGAAAAAATAATTTGAAATTAAAGATAAATAAAGAATTAATCACGGATCCAAAACAAATTGCCGACGATTTTAATAAATTTTTCGCATCTATGGGCATAAATCGTGCAAAAAAAAACACAGGCAAACCAGTACAGAAACCTACTGAAAATAGCTTCTATCTCCGACCAGTAGATACCTCGAGGTAAGGAAGTTAATTAAAACTTTAAAAAATAAAAAAAGCCATGGTGTAGACGAGTTGCCGCCTAATTTTTTTAGAGAATGCGCGGAAGAATTAACAGTACCATTTACTTTACTAATAAATCAGTCGTTCAACGAGGGAGTGTTTCCAGACCTGTTAAAAATATGAATAATTAAACCTATTCACAAAAAGAATGAAAAGACTGACTTGAATAATTACCGCCCTTATAGCTCTCTTACCAACGGCAGCAAAAATTTTCGAAAGAGCAATCGCAAATCGCGTTATTAAATTCTGTAAAAAATATAATATCCTTGACGATTGCCAAAATGGATTTCGTAAGAACCGATCGACTGTACTAGCGGTCTATAAATACGTCCAGGAAATATTAAATACGTTAGATAAAGGTAAATACGGTATAGGTATACTATTAGACATGACCAAAGCATATGATAGGGTTCAATTTGATATTTTATTTAACAAGTTGGGATTAGAGGAATTACTCACAGATGGTTTTCCTCTTACCTTAGGGATCGAAAACAAATTGTCGAAATTGAGCATTTCAATTATAAGACTAACACTATCCAATACATACGATCAAACTGCCAATCAATGAATTGTTCTATCCCTCAAGGTAGCGTACTCGGGTGTCTTCTGTTCCTGCTATACATCAATGATCTCCCTAAAGAAATGGAAAACGAGCATTGTGTACTATTCGCAGATGATATTTCGATCCTTACAGCAGTTGATAACGAGAATGGTCTAAACGAGCAACTTAAAAAAAATATTTGGAAAAATCGAAAACTGGCTAAACGAGCATAATTTGGAAATTAATTATTCTAAAACAAAATTGATGGTTTTCCACCCGTACCAGAAACGACCCTTCTTGGTATTGACATAGATAGCCATATAGATTGGAAACATCATGCACAAAAACTTTGCGCCAAATTATCAAGTTCTGCTTACGCGCTGTTTAAGGTCAAACAAATCACTGATGTAGAAATAGCTCTTGTGACTTCTTTTGCATACGCTCACTCATGGCTAAGCTATGGTACAATGCTGTGGGGGTACGGGACCGACTGGGATAGGGTTTTCACTTTGCAGAAAAGGCTGATTAGAATTTTAGCCAACATTAAACAAAGAGTAAGCTGCAAACCATTTTTCAAAAAATATAACATTTTGACTATGCCATGTCTCTACATTATGCAAGCGTGCTAATTTGCTCGCAAATACCCAAATTTTTTTGACAAACGGGAAGGTAATTCTATAAGGTACAACTTTAGACACCACAGCCGGTTACAGTTACCAATGTCTCGCCTCCAACTTCATTCATCTAGTCCTCTGGTGATGTCTATAAAAATATACAATAAACTCCCGGAAGACTTGAAAGCCATTAAAAATGATAAAAAATTCTTCAAACACTTAAAAGAATTATTAATAGCTAAAACTTATTATACGATAAATGAATACTTAGAAGACCAAGATATACACTTCGTTCAGTAAATAAATTAAATTGCTAAAATATAGATAATCGCTATAAATATGTAACAATAATAAGAAATACATACAAATTGCTACGCTAATTAACAACAAAAAACGATTATAAATCTAATTATTATTAATAAATAAATAAAGGTTTGAACTATTAAAACAAAAGATAGGTACATACTATACTCGGAAAAGGAAATAATTATAGGAAATACACAGGAAATATTCTTATTATGTTGGTACGCTTTTCAGCCACGGGTCCATGGGGACCCGGTCCTTTGAGACGTTCATGGGGCCAAAGCCAACATGAAGAGGCCTTTTAGTACCTTTTTATCTAAAAAGTGAGATTATTATTATTATTATTATTTATTTATTAGCACACTTAACAGATTACAAACACAAAAAGAGAAATAAATTAATCATACAAATATAAGAGCCGGTCTAGTCTGCAATCCTAAAACAAGTATGCCTAAAAGCGACATTAGTAACAAAATCAGAAGCTAGGGTACACTATAAATACAAGAATAAAAAGTGATAGATAATTGCAACAAAACAAATCAAAACAGAAATTAAATAATTACAAAAGCATGTTAGTTACTTAGGTGTATTAGTATTTGCCGCCGAAACTTGTACAGCGAAAAGTTAAAGATATCAACGTCCCTGTTAGAGACTAGGACTTTATTGTATTGGCGACACATTCTGACCATGGGATTATAAAAAGATGTGTTATTCGAGTAAACCTGTAGGGTGAATGTATTATAGTTACGATTTCGAGACCTAAAACGCGTATTAAAGTTAAGTAAAGAAAGAAGGCTAGGAGAGTCGAGAAGACCATGGATTATTTTGTACAGTAATCCAAGATTAATGTAATCGCGGCGTACACTAAGTGAGGTCACATGGAAATATCTTATGCGCTCGTTGTAGGAAGAAAGCGTTCGGCCCACACCACGTCTATAGCTCAGGATTTTCAAGAAGCGTCTCTGAATTCCCTCAATCCTATCGCTATGCACACTGTAATAGGGTGACCAAATTGCTGAATTATATTCAAGAATACTGCGAACAAGGGAGTAAAAAAGATGTACTAAGCTATTGGTCTTTCTGAAGTCTTTTGTGATCCTACATATAAAACCGAGTAACCCTGAACAGCGTTCAACGATATAATCATAGTGTTCATGAAATGAGAGTTTGCTGTCAAACAGAATACCTAGATCTTTGGCAACGGTCTTACGAGTGAGTGTTTTACCGTCCAAAGTGTAGTCAGAGAGGCTAATACTAGTTTCTCTCGTGAAGGTTATGACATAACATTTATCGATATTTAGATGCATATGGTTCTCATCACACCAAATAGAGAGAGCATTCAGATCATTTTGCAGCTTTAAGGTATCCTCAACACCGTCTATGGTGGTAAAAATTTTAAGGTCATCAGCGTAAAGTAGACAGGGGCATGAAAGTTTTTCGACTAAATCATTGATAAAGATAACGAAAAGCAAAGGCCCCAGGTGACTTCCTTGAGGGACCCCAGACGTTACTGTGACAGGTGAAGAAAGATAACCTTTAACTGCTACAAGCTGGCTTCTTTGACTTAAATAAGACTGAATCCAACGCAACAAGCTGCCATGAATGCCATAGCCCTCCAATTTGCTACAAAGCACTCTTTGATTTAGTTTATCGAAAGCCCTCGAGAAGTCTGTATAGATAGAATCAACTTGCAACCTATTAGCGAAAGCATTACAGAGATAATTTTTGTACTCTAGTAAGTTCGATGTAGTTGATTTGTGCGCCAAGAAACCGTGCTGTTGGGGATGTAGGTAGGGTTTAATGTGACTATGAAGAACATCATAAACAATGCTTTCGAAGATTTTTGCGAAGCAGGACAGTATGCTAATTGGTCTGTAATTTTGGCACATAGTCTTATCACCGGACTTGAAGACAGGGACAACGTGGGCAACTTTCCAAAACGTTGCGAACTTACCAGTTGAGAGAGATTTGCTGTATAGGATGAGCAAAGGTACGCAAAGCTCTTCTGCGCATGTTTTGACAAAAAAGGCTGGAATGTTATCTGGGCCAGGACCCTTGTTCGTATCCAGGGACTTTAGTTTATTCAAGACCATATCTTTAGTAATGCCAATTGAGCCGAGTGAGTTACAGTTTCTGTCAGCAAAGTTAAAGCTATCACTATGCGTGTCATCCTCAAATACTGAACCAAAACATTTAGAAAATAATTCACATACCTCAGACGGGTCGGATGAAGGTGTGTCCTCATATTTCATTGTAGAGGGAATGGAACTCTCGCCTTTCTTACTATTAACAAATTTCCAAAAAGCCTTAATATTATCGTTTTCTACAGAATCCTCAACGGATGCAACGAAATTTTGGTAACAGGATTGTATCAATGTTTTACTCAGGGCTCTGTAGTGCGAAAATTCGTCGTAGTCTCTAGGATTACCGAATTTCTTATAGAGTTTGTGGAATTTGGATTTCATTTTAAGGCAGCGTTTTAAAGCAGGGCTAAACCATGATGGGTGTGCAGAGTCTTTATGGATCGATAAAGGAGTATATTTACCTATAATCACATTCACAGTGTCATAGAAATTACACAAGTCAACATCAATATCTGAGGATGACAGAAGTGAATTCCAGTCGACATTAGAAAGCTCAGCCTTTACATCACTATATTTGCATTTATAAAAGTTGAAACGCTTACGTGGATGTGGTTTTAAACATTTTGTTCGGATACCGACATTACAGTCAACGTCTACAACTATAGCTGGATGATGGCTATCCAATCGGCTAAGAGGATCTGCACCATACACAAGAACATCAAAAGTACATAAAACTAGATCAAGAAAACGATTATTCGCGTTAGGTATATTATTAAATTGCCTGAGATGACATGCAGACATAGTGTCAAGTAGCAACACCGGTTTCCAATTCTGAGATTGACTATTAATCATATGCGTGGAATCAGTAGCCTTCGACCAAGACAACTCAGGTATATTATAGTCGCCAATACATATGAATTCCTCACGACCATCAGAGTTAAGGACCACTTTACACAGATTGTCGTAAAAAGATTGTTGCGTTTGACGAGGCAAGTCGGGAGGCAAATAGCACAAACAGAGGTTTATTTTTTTATCATTTTGGTTACGAGGCAAAATAGATACCCATATATCCTCGGCATTACTGTCCCACGTGAACTGACGAACAATATTAATATTTTTCTTAACTGCTAGAACAATACCCCCACCCTCACTTTTACTCGAAGAAATAATTGAACGATCACGTCTATAAACGTTGTAACGAGAGTCAAATATCTCTGAGTCATGTACACTACTATTTAAATTCGTCTCCGTGAGACAAATAATGTCGTAGTTACTGGAAAGCACATTTAAACAAATATCATTAAGTTTGGAACGTACTCTATTAACATTCTGATAAAAAACCAACATTAGGAAAATATTAACTGCTAAACTGACAAGGCCGAGAAACTTAAAATAAAATTAAAACAAAAATTAAAATTAAACTAGGTTTTTAAATATATCTTTGTTTTTAATGTAGATTCCACTTGTATTGTCATTTTTGCGTACGTACACTCTTCCGTATTTTGTCCACACATATTTATAATCGTTCTCTTTGGCGAAACGCCTGGCCGCCGCATGAAGCTGTTTGCATTCAGGTGACAGATGCTCAACCACATAAATTTTTTGACTCTCAAATGTAAGACCAAGGTGCCGAGAGCTTAGTGTATCTTTAGGGTTTGCCTTGTTAAATTTACGAGTTGCAGATAACAGTGAATCCTTAAGTCTAGGCGAGGATAACGTAACCAATATGTTCCTGGGACGTTTAGAGCTGTTATCCATTTTAGCAACTCTGCGGCAGGCTTGAATGTTGCTGTCTTCAATGGGGAACTTGATGACCTCACAGAGTTTCCTGAATAACGCGGTCACGTTTTCATTGCGGCTTTCAGGTACGGCTTGTAACTCAATATTGTAGCTGCGGGCAGTCTTGTCGATAGCCGATAAACGACTGTTCAAATGATGCAGGTCAACTTGCAAACGCTGGCAGTCGGCTTCTAGAGTCTTGATAGAAGCATCCCTTTCCGCCAAACGAGACTTAAGAGTATCTTGCTCCGAGGTAAAGAAGTCAGTGGCAACATTCAAGTCATTCTTAATTTCCTGCACCACACCACTCATCTCGGCTCGCACCATAGTCTTGACGTCTTCTTTGAGGACTGTTCTAAAGTTGTTCATGTATGTAGAAAGGGTGGTGTTCAACTTTTCATCAAGTAGAGCACTGATTTTGTCCATGGTTACCCCACCACTGCAGCCAGAACAACCAGCCACTGAATTCACAAAAGAGGGGCTATATTTTATTCTACATAAAATATAGCCCCTCTCACATTGCAGCGCCCGTCAGGGTCCTTAATTGTTACACATCTTTTATTTAACACCTGTATAAATTATTATTAAGGAAGCAATGAACGAATTGAATTGAATTGAATTGATTAAACATTGAAACTTGCTTTCACGTTCGCAAAAAACCGTATCGAGATCGTTCCATCTTTTCGAGATTTGTGACATAGACTCACAGGCAAACAGACAGACAGACTTTAGCGTCAAACTTATAACACCCCCCTTTTTTGGCGAGGTTTAAAAAAAGCCGTCGGGGCCTGAGAAATTAATGAAACATGTTACGGTTTCGTTATTTTATTTTGGCTCGAAAGTCGAAACCCCAAAACAACTCGGCAGTTAAGTACCTACCTAAACTTTGTGGGTATATAAAGTGCTGTAAATCCGGTGTTGGATACTTTTGCTAAGGGGTTCTTGGAAGAATCATAAATTGGTAAGTTTAATTTTTGCTATTTATTCATGACTAATCTGTTTATCGCGACTTTGCCCGCGTTTTGTATAAATAAAATATAATATAGGTAGCCTTTGCTCGCTGAAAATACAAAAAGCTTTCTATACAACGTTTAACGAAAAGGGGGTATCAAATTGAAAGGGAGTAAACATACTAATCAACGTGAACAACTTTTACAATGAGACCATCAATAAATTCGTAAATAAATCTTAACCTCCTTACAAAATTAAATAGTTACCTACGGTGCAAAAATTTATGAAGGTGCAGATTTTTTTTGCTGTTGTTCGAGTGTCAGTTTGTCTGTCTGGCTGTTCTCGTCTGAACAACTTTTTCATCCGATTAACTTTATCGGGTGACTTGCGAAGTTGGAACCTGGTTGACATAAAGAGGTTCTTTCAGGGATAAATCTTCCATATTATTATAAGTTATTTTTTTATTAATCGCTTTCATGCACTAATACAGAAGATGGTTAGTAGGTAAGTACATGAAGCCTGGCAGGGTGTTGCGAACTTATAGGACTTATTTGTGTTTATACAATATGTAACAAACACCCTGTCCGATCCTTGTAGGAGCAACTCAGACCGTCGATATGAACCACTTTTCCTATGGGACCAATGCTTGAAACTCGAAAAATAAATCGTCATTTTCATACAAAAGTGTTCGGCCGGCCCGGCAATTTGTATGAAAATGACGATTTTTTCTTTGAGCTTCAAGCATTGGTCCCATAGAAAAGTTGTTCAAATTGACGGTCTGAGTTGCTCTTACAAGGATCGGACAGTGTTTTTGTTACATTTTACATTGTATACGTTACGGTCTTTATTATAAGCTTATATGTTGCTCTTATTCAATAAAGAAGCAGTAGCATGGCACCATAGATAATCCCAGATAAGTTTATATTCCGAGCGGGATAGTATACCAACTCGCTCTTTATTCTAAGGTACCTTGTTAGATACGTAGATAAACAAAAATCAAATATTAATTTACAAATATTTTGCAATTTATAAGTAGGTCGGTACTTATTTTTTAATTATTTCAGTTTAAACTCCAGATTAAGAAAAGATGTCTTTCCTTCTCGGATTATTCCTTGTGACCGTCGTTTGGAGTTATCAAGCATATGCTTTAAACGTTTCGGAGGCGTTCGTATCCCATAGAGTTGTTCCTGATCTCTTGTCGCGGCCACCACCGTTGCTTTTGACTGTAAGTATTAGATCATCATCATCCGAGCGTATTTCAGGTTGCATCCTCTCCTCGGCGGTATTGCGATTTGACGAGGTCACTAGTTTAGACCAGAACCAATCTTTAAATAGGTTTGAGCAAATGCTAGATGACGTTCGAGACCCACAGGTTTATACATGCTTTCATGGTGATGATGGTTTTTGATGGAAACATGGAATCATCTTTCTTTTCGGATAATAAATTCAAGCCAGCAATATTCTGACCAGACTGGAAACAACTTTGTAAAAACTCATTGCAAGTCAAAGAGTTCGACTATTTAATTACGGGACTTAGGTTGATTTTATTTTCAGTCATATATTTCGACAACCTTACTATGCCAGTGGCCTGGTACAAAACATAAAGATTCCTATAAATATAGCTAAAATCCTGAATACGTATCACATTTCTTGTACAACTTTAGTTTAATTTCACCATTCAAAAAATTCTGTATGCATTAAATTGAAGTGTTGTGGGCACTCCAATAAATACCTAATGTCTTTTTAATTAGGTGCAATTTCCTGATGGCTACTATACGGCTGAGGCATTAGGAGGCAATAGGTTGACTGTCCAAGACGTCGCAACTTCTCCTGTCATCAACTGGGGTGCCGAGAAAGGGGTATACTATACTGCTTTAACGTGCGGTAAGTGTATGTGATCTAGTCCCATGTAGTCCTATCCTAACAAGTTTGTTCTTCCAATAGCACTACTGGAAATTTTTGTCCCAATAGATCTAACGATTGGTAACAGTATTTCTAATGGGAATACGATTTGTGAGGATATATTATTATTTAAGAGTGGTTTTGGTGCGTGTTAAAAATATGGTAGATACGTACGTGTCATGTACTCAGAGCTGCAATTTGCGCCTATAGTGAGGATTTAAATCGTGCCTCACAGACACACACCTAATTCCTAACCGGTTTCCAGTGAACGACGCGTAGACATAATGAGGCAACTTGCACATCAGTGCCTTAAAGTTTATTAGTGTGTGAAATGGCACTGACAAGCTTCTTCATTACGGGACTGGTTACTAGATATAGGTACCTATCTAGCAAAAATACTAAATATAATTTCTTACATCTATAGTTTACGATCACCAGTCAAAGAATTCTGATGCATTCAGTTGAAGTTTTGTGGGCACTCCAATAAATACCTAATGTCTTTTTTAATTAGGTGCAATATTCTGAAAATCGCTTTCTTTAAAATGACACCGACAAGAGCCTGACTTTTAAATGTGTAATAAAGTGTATAATGTAGAAGATCTATGTAGTTCACTAAAAGAAAAGGCAGGGGTAAGTGATATAGAAAGCTGAAGACCAAGTAGTTTATGCGAAATGGTGCCATTTCCTGATTTGCCTGACTATATAGCCATACCGGCTATACAGTACAAAGATTTGACGATTTGCCCGACCATTTTGGTTAAATCGATTATGCAGGTCAGCGTTTCTCAAACTATTGATGTAACAATTACTCGTAAATAATAAGTTAGTATATGTGATGACAAGTGAATAATTTGAAAAGATGAAATGAATTGAATTGTTGCATTGTAATTTATTATTAGTATTTCGTAAATTAATTTAAAATAGAATCCGATTTCCAATGCCTAAATGGGCAATTTTGTGAATAATAATTTAAAACACTAAATGTGAAGTGCATAACAATGAATGTGTATCTATATTGTTTACAAAACGGTGAATAAACGAAATATGAAATATTTAGGCGGGGATACCGATGTAAGAAATAAAAAAGTTATTATTTACGACGTGATGATTTTTTCAGCCCCCGATGTTCCATCCCGCGCCAACCCCAAAAACCGCGCTTTACTTCATTGGCTTGTGATCAACGCTCAGAATAATAACGTGAAAACCGGTAACAGCGTGGGCCGCTACCTCGGACCTAACCCACCAGCGGGGTCTGGACCCCACCGATATGTCATATTGGTGTACCGCCAACCAGCGAGGATGACCATAGACGAAGTCGGGTTTTAGTAAGTATTTCTTTAAGAACAGACGGAATAGGTAATGATTTTAAACGCATAAACACAATGTGGGCTGCTTCCTCAGGCTTAACCCACCAGCGGGATCCAGACCGCACCGATATGTCATATTGGTGTACCGTCAATCAACGAAGAAGACCATTGACCATAGACAAAGTTAGGTTTTAGTAAGTTTTTTTTTAAGAACATAAAAATAGGTAATGGCTCCATAAAGAAGAAACATTGTGGGATACCCTCAGGCCTAATCCCCCAGCCGGATTCATACCGCACCGATATGTCATATTGGTAGATAGATAGATAAATTCTTTATTGTACATAAAAAGACACAATTAAATTGGTGTACCGTCAGCCAGCGAGGATGACCATTGACTATTATGCTTCGGCCGCACTTGTGCCTATCGTCCCGAAGCTATTCGAATCTTCGTATGTGTTGTACACTAACCGATATGATATTGGTGTACCGCCAATCGATAATAATGACCATAGACGAAGGAGCCGTTTTGCGCGATATAATGTTTGAAGTTACCCTTTCATATTGTTATAGTTCGCTAATTGTAAGATAAATATCTCGATAAATTATGTTAAATAGACTATTTTCTTTGCAGTAACGAACTGGGCCGCGTGGACTTCTCTCCAGAGCAGTTTGCAGCAAAATATAATCTCGGTCAGCCCATAGCCGGAAACTTTTATCAGGTTGAAAATTAGTTGTTAATATTTCAACAAGAAATTAAAATTTTTCATCAAGAAAGTCTGTTTTTGATTTACTTATTTTTGTCAAAAACGCTTCCATAGTGCGTTTGATACCGAAAACGCTCATTGAGTTCATTGACTGTGTAGCGCGCACAACAACAAGTGGCGACGGCAAACTGCTGATGGAGACATTTTGCGCGCCACCTCGTCGCATGTTTACGTTAGCGATCTCAGATGACCTACTTACCGAATCACCACTTTTCAAAGTTAATAATTCGGTACGTAGCTTATTGATGGTGGATTCAGAGATCCCTAACCTACATTGCACTTCGGCCAGGCTGGCTTTCAGGGCGGTGATGTCCTCCAGCAACCTGGTGACGTCAACGTGGTCAAATGTGACGGGAGGCAGCTTGTCCAGCCGCTTCGCCACGAATGTGGGCACGTCGTCCGGGTCAGTAACCTTCAGCAGGTTGATGATATCCTGCAGACTCCTCTCACCCCTGACATCCCTTCTGCGGGATGGCATTCGATCTGCCATGCCGAAACTCCTGTACAGCAGCTCCTTGCCACTGCAAATCTCCTCTTCCTTGAAGTTAGACTTGCAGATCTGCAAAATGCTGATCTCGTCCATTGTGTCGATGGCGAGCTGGATGAACGCCAACAGTTCGTTCGCTATGAGTCTCTACGGAACTCATAGCAACATCAGGCAGCGGCTAAGCCGCGCAATTCGCGAATTAATATTCCTGACAGTGCAATGCGGCGGTTAGGTACGCGACTGTTGCCGATCGCGTATGACAATGACGTCACCACTGGAAATACTGCTGCTTTTAATCGGATAGGCACTCGTTCGCAATGTTGTATTAAATTATTGTTTCTCAAATTATCAAATCATATCCCAAGCTATTTTTCCCAAATTTTAATTTGGCAAAGAAAAACATTTGTCAAAACAATTTTTCGCAATGTTACAGTTAGCAAAACTGTTTTTGGTAAGTTATTGTTCAACAAATAATTACATGCTAATGTTTATTTTTATCAAGTAAATATTATTTAGTCAAATAGGTATATGGTTTGGCATAACATACCTACTCATTCCTGAATATTGCATATCAGAGTCCACTTACCCTAGACGGAATCAGACTTTCCCAGACAAACGTAGTCTAGCTTTTATTTTGAAACGACAGGTCAGCTGAGCGAATGAAGCATTTGGGCGAAATTATGTAATTTCTAAGAAATTGCATATATTTAGACATATAACTAGTTTTCACAGTTAAAATAACTTAAAAGAGAATAAAGTCTATCATATTTGACCACCACCATGACGAAATCTGACATGTCGTTTCAAAATAAAACGTAGTTTGTATGGAAAAGTCTAGGGTAAGGGGTCTCTTAAGGCGCCCTTCCCGATCGCTCTGTCGTCAACGCGAACATAGTTTAAAAAGCGTCTTGTTTCATCCATGGCAATGCTGGAAAAAGTGGCAAACCAAAAAGAGAGATATAGCGTTTAATTTAAGGGCAAGGTTTGCATTCTATCGAATAAAATTAGTATTATTATTAACTATCCATTGAACAAATGTTAACTAATCATAGGGAGCGGAAATTTCATAAAACTTGTTCCAGGTGATACGTGTTTATCAGTAAGCCTTACAAGTGTGTAAAATAAATGTGCGAGGTTTGTATCGAAATATTTTCTTTACCTTTACGATTTATGAGTACTTTATGAAAGGTCGAAGTAAAGCTTAAATTTGTGCAAAAAAAACAAATTTTCGGAGGCTTATACTGACTGCTTATGTTTTTCTAAATTTTAATTTTTTATTTCTATAGAAACCTTGAAATAGCCTACAATATATCTGTGAGTTTAAAAGTTTTCAAGAAAGATCAGATACATTGCCATAATCACGTACGAGCGTTTATATGAAAAGTAAGACGGGAAGGCTGCTCTCAAGAGTCCAAATCAGTCAATAAGAATGAATATCTTCTTTTTCCACATATTTATGTTGCTACCTCCAAATTTGCATCTCAGCACGTGATTTTAAGTTCTAGTTATTAGGAGGTAAGATGAATTAAATTAAGACAAACTACTAACTTTGCCACCATTACATTAGCAGACTTTATCACTTTACTTGGGCTCGGCTGACTTGACTTGGCTGGCAATGACAAGTTGACATGTGATTATTTATTTTCCCGTCCGTACAATGTCAAGGTCTACCAACCCACGGAATAGAGAAATAGGTTTATTTCTCTGTTCCGTGTACCAACCACTATATAACGTTCCGTTTCATAGGTAGGTTCTCATTCGAGCGAGATGTCAAAATGTGAGCCTAGCGATACTCGACTGTCGAGAGAAGGTTGTGTTCTCCGATTGTTGTTATTGTTACGGTGTCTGTGCTTGTGTTGTTTGTTACCTTTTGTTTGTGTTTACAAATCTTCGTAATGACGCCCAATTTTGCGAAGAGATCAATTTATGGAGGACCAATTAAGGAGTTATTTATTTATTCATTTTAGTTTTATTTTATTTGTAAATCCTTATTTTTGATCTTTTGGTAAAATTGGACCCGACTATTGTATTTATTAATACAAGTCCTACTACCTGTTTCATTTATAGCCAATTTGTACCACACTTTTAAATTAGTCTTAGGTACCTAGTTAGTGCTTTTATCTAAGTACAAATTGTGCGTTGAGTGTTTTGATGAACATTTTTAGTCGTAAATTTAATTTTGGCGAGCAACTATGAATGTTGGGTTTATTTACTCGACAAAATATATACTGTTTAAGTTTAATTTCATTTTAGGTATAATTTAATTATTGTTATTATAATATATATATTTATGTAATATTCAACTCAATGTCGGATGTACTAAGCACTACTTCTGATCCTGAATACCACTCTTTTTCTTCCTCTCCGTGTAGCTTTTTGAGTGCAGAGAATGACGATTTTAACGACATGCCCTCTCTTAATGATCATATGACATTAACTTTCCGTTCTCTGGCAAAAAATTTTAATGTCGTTCATATCAACGCTCAAAGTGTACCAAGTCACTACGTAGAATTATTATCTACATTCTCTAATACGAATATACACGCAATTTTGATCTCTGAGAGTTTTTTGAAGCCGTCGTTACCCTCAACTTTATATCCTCTACCTAGCTACCGGCTTCTCAGAAATGACAGAACCTGTGACACTTACCGTGATGATGGTTCTGCCAGGATGATGGGTTACGGGGGTGTGGCAGTTTACTTGCGGAGTGATATTCCTTGTCGGATCCTGTCTCAATCCTCTCCTGATTTCCAAAGCCCTGAGCATCTGTTCCTTGAAATATCTCTTCACGTAACTAAGATCGTCCTAGGAGTCTATTACAGTCCTTCCTCCAGAATTAATTATTTTGATTCCCTTGAATCTCTTTTATCTGAATACCGTTTGCAGTACGAGCATCTCATCATAATGGGAGATTTTAACACCTGCCTTATTAAAAACGACTCGCGTTCGGATTCTCTTCTTTCTCTTCTTCACTCTTTAAATTTATACTCTCTTCCTCTCAACGCAACCCATTTCCCTCATAACGGCCCTCCTTCTCTTCTTGACTTGATAATTACCTCTTCTCCTGAACTTGTGGCTACTCACGGTCAGTTCAATGCCCCTGGTTTCTCGGCTCATGATCTCGTGTACGCGTCATTTAAGCTTCGACGCCCCAAGTGCAGACACAACGTTATGATGCTTCGTAACTATAAGAATATCGATGAGGAGAGCTTCTTGGCCGATATATCTCAGTCGGACTGGCAGTCTGTACTAAATGCCCCTGATGTGGATTTGAAGGTGGCAGCGTTCAATACTATCCTCACGGCTATTTACGACAAGCATGCTCCTTTACATCCTGTGCGTGTTAAATACTACCCAGCTCCGTGGCTGACTCCGGAGATCAAAATGTTAATGGCCAGAAGGGACAAGGCCAAGTTAAGATTGCGTCATTGCCCTTCAAGTTCTAATCATGAAACGTATGTCAGCTTGCGTAACTTGTGCAGTCGTAGGTGCCGTGATGCTAGACGGAAGCACTTCCATAATAATGTTGAAGATTGTCCACCCAACAAGTTATGGAAGTTTTTAAAGAGCCAAGGGATAGGCAAACAGTGTTCAGAGACCAATTTCCAGGTAGATGCAAATAAGTTAAATATACATTTCTCTACTCCGTCAGTAACTATTCCTCCCAATGTCAAGAGGGCTACTTTGAGCAATTTGTATAAAGCACCGTCCAATCACCCTCCTTTTATTTTTGATGCAATTAAAAATGACGATGTTATTAAAATACTTAATTCTATTAAGCCCAAAGCTGTCGGCAACGATGACATTTCACTGGATATGTTAAAACCAATCGCGGCATTTGTATCTCCTCTAATTACCAACATTTTAAACTGCTCATTAGAGTCTGGTGTATTCCCCATTGCTTGGAAAAGTGCTCACATAATCCCCCTTCCTAAAAAACCCAATCCTTCTTCGTTATCCCAATTTCGTCCTATTTCCATCCTTCCTATATTATCAAAAATATTAGAGCATCACGTTCAACAATGTTTAACAAAACACCTTAATAAGCACAACTTGTTAAACCCTTTTCAATCTGGTTTCCGTGTGGGTCACGGCACTGCGTCAGCTCTTGTGAAAGTTACGGATGATATTCGTCTAAATATTGATAACAAGAACCTCACACTTCTTGTATTGCTGGATTTTACAAATGCATTTAACACAGTGGACTTTGACATCCTGATAGCCATTCTGCATTCACTTAATTTTTCTCCTGCTACGATAAAGTGGTTTCGCTCTTATTTAGAGGGACGCCGACAGCTAGTGAAAATTGATAATAGTCGCTCCGAGTGGTGTAACCTGTCTGCTGGAGTCCCGCAGGGAGGTATACTATCTCCTATTCTATTCTCTATTTTCATTGATGGCATTACGACCTCACTGAATTCTTCTTTTCATCTTTACGCTGATGATCTTCAGATCTATACGACCGCCCCTCTCGACGATTTTCATCACGCCATTAGCGTTATTAACACCGACCTTGCGACTATCGCAGACTGGTCCAAAAACTTCGGGCTAATGGTCAATGCAGCTAAGTCTCAAGCAATTGTTATAGGAAGCCCCTACTTCATTTCTAGGTTTAAGTCCATGGATTTCCCAAATGTTGTACTTGACAATAACATAATTCCATTTGCAGCTAAAGTCAATAACCTGGGTATCATCATGGATGAAACCCTTTCCTGGTCCCCACAAATTAGTGAGCTGAGTCGAAAGATTTTTGTATCTCTACATTCCTTAAGACGATTGCAAAACTTTTTACCTACCGATACAAAAGCCTTGTTGGCTCGTTCACTACTTGTCCCCGTCCTTGATTACGCAGATGTTGCGTACTTAGACCTAACTGACGAACTGACAAACAAACTAGAGATTATTCAAAATATGTGCATACGCTATGTGTATATTCTCAGGAAATTTGACCATATTTCTGAGTTCCGCGCGCGGCTTAATTGGTTACCTATTAAAACTCGGCGTGACCTTCATATCCTTTGTTTCCTTTTTAAAGTGTTGTTTAATCCCTCCTCTCCTAAATACCTTACCGAAAAATTTTCATTTCGCGACATTGACCCCCGTCTTCGATCGAGTAACAACCCGACCTTGCACATACCCGCTCACTCTTCGCAGGGATATAATAAGTCCTTCGCAGTTTTTGCAGCAAGGCTTTGGAACAAACTGCCTTTAGAAATCAAAATGTCGTCAACTTTACATTCTTTTAAGTTTAGATTGAGGAAGTTTGTCGAAACTTCTGAAGACTTGAGTTGAGTTATATATGTATATAAGTATATATTGCTTAGGTATATATTTATTGCATATGTATATATATTTTATGTGTGTATTCATATATGTATTTATATTTACTGTGTTATAGTAAGGTATTTATTTACAAGTATTAATTTTAAATAGTTTGTAGTGTAGTAAATAGTTAAGTGTAATTGAATTCTGTTTTCTATTGTGTGTCTTCTGTATATTGTACCCGCTCTCTACCCTGTGTTGTAAATTGTCCTCATATTTCAAGGTTGACTGGAAGAGATCCCTATCTGGGATAAGTCCGCCTTTGTACTGTTCTCTAGTTCAAACCTGTATTTTTGTCCTGTGTTTATGTACAATAAAGATTTTACAAACAAACAAACAAAATAAGATTAAGAAAACTTGGCAAATCAGTCAGAAATGGGGTCTAATTTGCATTGGCAAAGGATTATGTTCCGGGGCGAAAATTTTCGGGCAAGTGGCTACGAGTGAGTAGTTCTATAATAATGTTACGGGTCATAACAAATAATTAATATCATCATTAGACATATGTATTTAGGAATTGTAATGTAATCAATTATTATTTGTTATGACCCGTAACACTGAAGGTGGGTGTATGTAGAATAAACCACGGATTTTATACATTTGCGTTTATTACGGGTATGGTTTGTACAATTTCGCAGGCGAGAGTGAATCAGAGAAGTCCCCGCATTTAAAACCCGACGTGGGTATAGGTTTCTTACTAGGTACGTGTGCATGAGACAAGGCTATTCGCTGTTCATTCGCATTTAAGTTATTCCCTTTACGTTACGCATTGATTAGTTTATAGCGTGATAGTTGATATTTGCAGTAGTTATATAAACTTAATTTAGATACCTGTTTAAGTACAGCAAAATTTTCAAAAATGGCATATTAGAAAAATGCGTTTTCCAAATTTTTTTTTCGAGTAACTTCTAAGGGTTGGGAATGACTCACGATGTCTACAGCTGACAGAGACCCAACACTGAGAGGGGCATGAGGTGCGGGGTGATCCGCAAGGCACCCCGTACGCTTTGACTGACGCTACAAATTTGACTGACTGAGAAGCAGAAGAACGAATGAACGTGAAATGTAGATTTTATTGGTTTGTATTTGTTAAAAAAGGATCTTATTTTAAATATCAGTATTTTAGTCACAATCTTGAAAAATATTACAAAAAGGGGTTGCTTTGGCATGACACGACTTGTGTGGATGCTTCCAAATGTGACACGTGCAAAATTGTAGTCAATGAGCTACTAGCCTTTGTACATAACAAAGTTGACACCTTACCTGAGATAGGAATCGTACAGATATGTATGAATGCGTATAAAACAGAAGACATTGAAGCTGCTAGGTTACTGGCCCATAAGCTGATAGCCCCTACGAAAAAGGTTATGAGAAGAAAGGAAGGAAATGAGCAGAAAAGTCTATTGGAAATTATAAAACTTATAAAGGAATGTGAAAACGGAAGCCTGCCAGTGTTTGCATGTGTAAATCTAAATAAGTTACCACCTGTGTCATTTGATTACGTAGACGTGACAACATTTCTTAAACAAATGGCTATACTTCAAAAAGACGTGGCAGAGATGAAATCAGTAAATAAATCTGATCTAGAAAAAGGAGTATCGTCGGACGATATACTACACCTAAAGAAGGAACTTGATGACGTTAAAAATATCTTGAAGAAGTTACAAGCCGTTCCCCCTGCAGAGATTCACTCATCTCCTAGACCTTATCGTAGTGATAAGGAGACAGGAAATGTGCACTGTTCGAATAAATTAACTTGCGAAGTCGTAGGTATGAACGAGCATGAATTACAACCGACCGTCAATATACTCAATCCGAGCCCGGTGCATCATACTAGGACGAAAAGAGGGGCGCGCGGCAGCGGAGGGAATGTGCCGCGGCCTGCGCCCGCTCTCGCTCTCGCGGTGACTCATACAGCCGCTGCAGCGTCCGCGCGCCATAATACGTTAGCAGTGCAACAGCTGACCGATGCGAACGATATTTCGCGCACTGCTACATACGCTGACACTATAAGAACCCAAAATGACTTGCAGACACATACAGATAACGAAGGTTTTACCACAGTTACGTATAGGAAAAATAATAAGTATAAATATAGGTATAAAAATACAAGAGGAACGTTAGAAAATAACAGCAAACTACAGGCGGCAGAATCTCTGGCATATGTTTATCTATCACGTACACAAAAAAACACTACAGTAACCGATATAAAGGAGTACATGAGGGACATGAAAGAAGAATGTGTGGATGTAGAATTGTTGTCTCAAACAAGAGAAACTAATTTTAACTCCTTTAAAATATCAATACTATCTTCAAAAATTGGAAATATTTTAAAGAATGATTTTTGGCCGTCGGGATTGGTTTTCCGACGTTACCGACAGCAACGTCCATCCGCTTTGGGTGCTACCGCTATACCTACAACTCATAATGGATATACGCCCAAACAGTAATGAAATCTTTATGGCTTCTTTTAACTGCAAAAACGTTAAAAGATCAGTGCATCATATTCGTGACTTGTGCAGGAGTGTAGATGTTCTTGCACTGCAAGAAACTTGGCTGATGCCACATGACCTGGAATTTTTGAAAATTGATAATAGTCGCTCCGAGTGGTGTAACCTGTCTGCTGGAGTCCCGCAGGGAGGTATACTATCTCCTATTCTATTCTCTATTTTCATTGATGGCATTACGACCTCACTGAATTCTTCTTTTCATCTTTACGCTGATGATCTTCAGATCTATACGACCGCCCCTCTCGACGATTTTCATCACGCCATTAGCGTTATTAACACCGACCTTGCGACTATCGCAGACTGGTCCAAAAACTTCGGGCTAATGGTCAATGCAGCTAAGTCTCAAGCGATTGTTATAGGAAGCCCCTACTTCATTTCTAGGTTTAAGTCCATGGATTTCCCAAATGTTGTACTTGACAATAACATAATTCCATTTGCAGCTAAAGTCAATAACCTGGGTATCATCATGGATGAAACCCTTTCCTGGTCCCCACAAATTAGTGAGCTGAGTCGAAAGATTTTTGTATCTCTACATTCCTTAAGACGATTGCAAAACTTTTTACCTACCGATACAAAAGCCTTGTTGGCTCGTTCACTACTTGTCCCCGTCCTTGATTACGCAGATGTTGCGTACTTAGACCTAACTGACGAACTGACAAACAAACTAGAGATTATTCAAAATATGTGCATACGCTATGTGTATATTCTCAGGAAATTTGACCATATTTCTGAGTTCCGCGCGCGGCTTAATTGGTTACCTATTAAAACTCGGCGTGACCTTCATATCCTTTGTTTCAATAACATAATTCCATTTGCAGCTAAAGTCAATAACCTGGGTATCATCATGGATGAAACCCTTTCCTGGTCCCCACAAATTAGTGAGCTGAGTCGAAAGATTTTTGTATCTCTACATTCCTTAAGACGATTGCAAAACTTTTTACCTACCGATACAAAAGCCTTGTTGGCTCGTTCACTACTTGTCCCCGTCCTTGATTACGCAGATGTTGCGTACTTAGACCTAACTGACGAACTGACAAACAAACTAGAGATTATTCAAAATATGTGCATACGCTATGTGTATATTCTCAGGAAATTTGACCATATTTCTGAGTTCCGCGCGCGGCTTAATTGGTTACCTATTAAAACTCGGCGTGACCTTCATATCCTTTGTTTCCTTTTTAAAGTGTTGTTTAATCCCTCCTCTCCTAAATACCTTACCGAAAAATTTTCATTTCGCGACATTGACCCCCGTCTTCGATCGAGTAACAACCCGACCTTGCACATACCCGCTCACTCTTCGCAGGGATATAATAAGTCCTTCGCAGTTTTTGCAGCAAGGCTTTGGAACAAACTGCCTTTAGAAATCAAAATGTCGTCAACTTTACATTCTTTTAAGTTTAGATTGAGGAAGCTTGTCGAAACTTCTGAAGACTTGAGTTGAGTTATATATGTATATAAGTATATATTGCTTAGGTATATATTTATTGCATATGTATATATATTTTATGTGTGTATTCATATATGTATTTATATTTACTGTGTTATAGTAAGGTATTTATTTACAAGTATTAATTTTAAATAGTTTGTAGTGTAGTAAATAGTTAAGTGTAATTGAATTCTGTTTTCTATTGTGTGTCTTCTGTATATTGTACCCGCTCTCTACCCTGTGTTGTAAATTGTCCTCATATTTCAAGGTTGACTGGAAGAGATCCCTATCTGGGATAAGTCCGCCTTTGTACTGTTCTCTAGTTCAAACCTGTATTTTTGTCCTGTGTTTATGTACAATAAAGATTTTACAAACAAACAAACAAAATAAGATTAAGAAAACTTGGCAAATCAGTCAGAAATGGGGTCTAATTTGCATTGGCAAAGGATTATGTTCCGGGGCGAAAATTTTCGGGCAAGTGGCTACGAGTGAGTAGTTCTATAATAATGTTACGGGTCATAACAAATAATTAATATCATCATTAGACATATGTATTTAGGAATTGTAATGTAATCAATTATTATTTGTTATGACCCGTAACACTGAAGGTGGGTGTAGAATAAACCACGGATTTTATACATTTGCGTTTATTACGGGTATGGTTTGTACAATTTCGCAGGCGAGAGTGAATCAGTGAAGTCCCCGCATTTAAAACCCGACGTGGGTATAGGTTTCTTACTAGGTACGTGTGCATGAGACAAGGCTATTCGCTGTTCATTCGCATTTAAGTTATTCCCTTTACGTTACGCATTGATTAGTTTATAGCGTGATAGTTGATATTTGCAGTAGTTATATAAACTTAATTTAGATACCTGTTTAAGTACAGCAATAAATAAATCTAATGACGAGTGTTAGTGAAAGTGTTACTTCTACAAAAGGGCGGAGTCACTAAACAAACGGTTTTTTTTTGTATGGAAAACCCATTCGTTTGGTTGTTTCACTTATGAAAAAAGTGCAAAAAAATTAAGATAAATATTACTGATACTGTAAATTAAGACAAAATAAGTAAAGTGAATCTATGAGTACTACTATAAAGAACTATAAAAAAATAATATTCTAACGACTTTAATGTACGTACAATAATAAATTATTTTAGTAACTTTAATGTAAGTACAATAATAAATTATCATGTGTTCAAGCGATTGTTTTATTTCGGTAGCTTCAACGCTTCAGTGCCACTTGAACTAATATAACATAAATGTTCAAATTGTCAGGTGCCAATTGATGTCCCATGTAAAGGGTTTCGAATATTTTTGTATATTTATTAATTATACGCTTTATAGTTCCAAATTAAAAATGTACGTGTATTTGTATTTTAAACTTATAAACTAGCCTTCATTTATACTCCATTATATAATACGACAGTCTTCCGATTTTGTCGCCATATTTAAATGTTAAACTAAATTAGACTTTATATTATCATTATCATGGCGTAGCGCTACATGTTCCTCAAAACTACTATACTAAGACGAAGCTACCTTCTTATGTATGTCGTGCTCCTTCTGGAGAAAGTTCTTGGTCCTTGACCTTATCATAAAAGTGCATACTCGGGGTTTGCTAGCACATGAAGCGAAGTCTAAGTACTGTGCGTAAAATTTGTTAAATGTGGTGGTGGGATCTTATAATGATCTTTAGTAAACTTCGGGCTCCGACCCATCTTTAAATTCCATATATTTATATCACATACACACACACACAATATCATATGATAGTAAAACTGTTTTAAAAACATTTCTTGCGCTTCTACATGATCCAAATATTATTGTTTTTACTCTACATAGTTACAAAACCAATGTTCTTTATAAATTTGTATCTTGGAAGCCATTTTCATAGTACTTAGTCAAGAGACCAACCTAAAGTACGTACTTGCTTCTACCTTTTAATTGAGTAAATATTCTCTCAATCTATGGCAGGTTGACTGGAAGAGATCCCTACATGGGATAAGTCCGCCTTTGTATATTTGCTCTTTCGTATGTTGTCTTTTTAATGTATTATTTTTTTGTACAATAAAGTTATTACAAACAAACAAACAAACAAAATTCCTAAATCAATTTAAAAATTTTAAACAATTATTTTTTACCTTTTAAACCATAAAGTAAAATACCAGCCAGTAAAATTTAACTCTACAACAAAATTAACAGATCGTCTACATAACACCACTATTTGCTATGATCTATTCATTAATACTCGACTAAAATAACAGCAGAAAATCACTCTGTTCTTACTTTTTCGTCACCCCTGCAGGCTGGCGATGAAAAAGGGTCAGTTTAGACGGAGAAGAGCGCAGCGGAGACGATATTTTATGATTAATTATTTATTTGTGTGTAGTAATATATTTAAGTATTTAACATTTAGTTTAGAACTCTTTTCCCTCTAGTCGTAAGATTCCGTAGATGCGCACTCGCACCTGACAGGCCATAGCTGAAAATCAGTTAGCTACTCTCTGAGCAGCACCAAGCACTGAGCTTATGACCTTTTTGAATTGCTGTAGCACACAGAGACAAGGATTGATATATATTCTCAGTGCGATGTTTTATCATGTGTTTTTTTTGTAATTTTGTATATATTTCTTCTGTATGTGTGTGACTATAGCAACAAATAAACATCTTATCTATCTATCTATCATTAATGTTAATCGAATATAAACTTTAAACTATAAGCACAAAATTGCAAAACGAGAGCATTTTCTCATGTTTATACACTTTAGGCCATGGTAATACGATCTTATTTTCAATCGAGTTAGTAATTTGCTCGAGAATTTTTTTTTCTCTGTCTAGACTAACGCAAAGAGGCCGTTCTCGAACACGCGATAAGCAGGCGATATTAGAGCATACGATAAAAACTGGTTAATTATCGTCACTTTTTCTCTTCCGTGATCGTAACAGAGAAATTTGTGGTAAACTAAAGAAAATGAATGAATGGAGTGGATGCAAGTATGACGGGGGATGCACATGGAGACAAAAGAGATACTGCACCGACTTCAGATAATGGGCATGGTAAGGAAGATGATGATAGAAGGAAGCCTTCTTCCCAACTATGGGACACTAGGAGCTAAAACATGCCCTCGAGCTCCAAAAAAATATCATGTGGGATGATTTAAGCTTTTGCACTTTTATTTCACATCGAAACCCTAAACACACAGCTGCCTAAACTTTGTGGTATAAAATATTAAACAATAAGACAATGGAAACATTTGTAACACAGTTTCTTGAAGAATCTCTAACTGGTAAGTTGAATTTTAGCTATTTATAAATTGATTGGTTGATAGGTGCAGGTTCCTATGTCAAATATCATATCCTCATAATTATCACGTTGGAGATTATCTGTTACCTCATTATTTTTATCAAAACTAACGTGAGATAAATTCATTATTTACTAAGTTAATTAAAACGGCCAAAACCATACATTTAAGAAGTAACAAAAGTAAAAAAAAAAAGCTATGGCCAAAACTCGCGTAATATAGACGGAATGGTCGACGGAGGTTAAAAACTTTAAAAAATATCATATACAATTTTCAAAAATGGCATATTAGAAAAATGCGTTTTCCAAATTTTTTTTTCGAGTAACTTCTAAGGGTTGGGAATGACTCACGATGTCTACAGCTGACAGAGACCCAACACTGAGAGGGGCATGAGGTGCGGGGTGATCCGCAAGGCACCCCGTACGCTTTGACTGACGCTACAAATTTGACTGACTGAGAAGCAGAAGAACGAATGAACGTGAAATGTAGATTTTATTGGTTTGTATTTGTTAAAAAAGGATCTTATTTTAAATATCAGTATTTTAGTCACAATCTTGAAAAATATTACAAAAAGGGGTTGCTTTGGCATGACACGACTTGTGTGGATGCTTCCAAATGTGACACGTGCAAAATTGTAGTCAATGAGCTACTAGCCTTTGTACATAACAAAGTTGACACCTTACCTGAGATAGGAATCGTACAGATATGTATGAATGCGTATAAAACAGAAGACATTGAAGCTGCTAGGTTACTGGCCCATAAGCTGATAGCCCCTACGAAAAAGGTTATGAGAAGAAAGGAAGGAAATGAGCAGAAAAGTCTATTGGAAATTATAAAACTTATAAAGGAATGTGAAAACGGAAGCCTGCCAGTGTTTGCATGTGTAAATCTAAATAAGTTACCACCTGTGTCATTTGATTACGTAGACGTGACAACATTTCTTAAACAAATGGCTATACTTCAAAAAGACGTGGCAGAGATGAAATCAGTAAATAAATCTGATCTAGAAAAAGGAGTATCGTCGGACGATATACTACACCTAAAGAAGGAACTTGATGACGTTAAAAATATCTTGAAGAAGTTACAAGCCGTTCCCCCTGCAGAGATTCACTCATCTCCTAGACCTTATCGTAGTGATAAGGAGACAGGAAATGTGCACTGTTCGAATAAATTAACTTGCGAAGTCGTAGGTATGAACGAGCATGAATTACAACCGACCGTCAATATACTCAATCCGAGCCCGATGCATCATACTAGGACGAAAAGAGGGGCGCGCGGCAGCGGAGGGAATGTGCCGCGGCCTGCGCCCGCTCTCGCTCTCGCGGTGACTCATACAGCCGCTGCAGCGTCCGCGCGCCATAATACGTTAGCAGTGCAACAGCTGACCGATGCGAACGATATTTCGCGCACTGCTACATACGCTGACACTATAAGAACCCAAAATGACTTGCAGACACATACAGATAACGAAGGTTTTACCACAGTTACGTATAGGAAAAATAATAAGTATAAATATAGGTATAAAAATACAAGAGGAACGTTAGAAAATAACAGCAAACTACAGGCGGCAGAATCTCTGGCATATGTTTATCTATCACGTACACAAAAAAACACTACAGTAACCGATATAAAGGAGTACATGAGGGACATGAAAGAAGAATGTGTGGATGTAGAATTGTTGTCTCAAACAAGAGAAACTAATTTTAACTCCTTTAAAATATCAATACTATCTTCAAAAATTGGAAATATTTTAAAGAATGATTTTTGGCCGTCGGGATTGGTTTTCCGACGTTACCGACAGCAACGTCCATCCGCTTTGGGTGCTACCGCTATACCTACAACTCATAATGGATATACGCCCAAACAGTAATGAAATCTGTATGGCTTCTTTTAACTGCAAAAACGTTAAAAGATCAGTGCATCATATTCGTGACTTGTGCAGGAGTGTAGATGTTCTTGCACTGCAAGAAACTTGGCTGATGCCACATGACCTGGAATTTATTAATCAAATTGATAAGGAGTTTTGCTGCAGTGCAAAGTCATCCATGGATACATCAGCTGGTATCATACGCGGACGTCCCTACGGTGGTAACGCTTTATTGTGGCGCGCAAACTTGTTTACGTCGTCAGAAATAATACAGTGCAGTAGTGACCGTTTAATAGCTGTGAGACTGTCCCGTGATGATCGCAGTATGCTGATATTTAGTGTGTACATGCCCTGCAATAGTGAGGATAGTCTGCCCGAATTTACTCAATGCCTTGCGGAAATGAGTGCAGTGATAGAAGCTTCCGAAATAGAAAGTGTTCTCATACTCGGCGACTTTAACGCGCACCCCGGTACGCTTTTCGGAAAGGAATTGGTAAAGTATTGCAGTGAGCAGTGTTTGCGTTGTGTGGACATAGATCGATTGCCGCCTGACTCATACACGTTTGTAAGTGAGGCGCACGGTACGTGCTCCTGGCTCGACCACGTCGCCGCGACTGTGGCCGCCGACAGATTGATAACGGATGTTTTTATTATGTACGACGCCTCTTGGTCAGACCATATGCCGCTAGTCATTAAATTTAATTTTAATTCGATAGTACCGAAAGCTATTTATAATTCGGAAAACAATTCAAGTATTTTTAAATGTATTTGGGGTAAGAGGAACGCAAACCAAATAAATGCCTATTCAAACCTATGTAATGATGATTTCCTGTATATTTTAAATAACTTTGATAAGTACTCATTTAACTGTGATAACGATTTTACTAAGATAGACCAATTATACTGTGATATTATTAAAATACTTCAGTCGTCGTCAGAACGAGCTTATAATAAGCCCTGTATGGATAGCAAGAAAGTGGTAGGGTGGAATTTCCACGTCAGACATTTACATGCTGGGGCGCGTCAGACGTTTGGCGAATGGGTGTTCCACGGTAGACCATGTTCGGGATATTACTATAATAAAATGACGGCCGCGCGTAGGGATTTTAAAAACGCTCTTTAATATGTACAAAATAATCAAGAAAAAATTAAAATGGACATGTTGGTTCGGCACCATGCAACAGATCACAACTTTATTAGATTTTGGAAAGAAGTTAAGAAGTTAAATTATAGAAGTAGTTTGCCAAAAATAATAGAAGCTGAAGAAAATAAGAAACGTATCGCTAACCTTTTTAGTAATCATTTTAATGTAAACAGTTCTAAATCAAAGAAAGAAAATAAGAATGACAATAATATTAAAGCAAATGGTAGTTATGGGGGGGATACTTGCCACGTGACTGCTGATCAGGTCGCTCATATATTAACATATATGAAGAGGGGCAAGTCTCCCGGCCATGACGGCCTCAGTATAGAACATTTGTTGTATGCGGGCCAACATGTCTGTAAAGTGC
The DNA here is from genome assembly GCA_943193695.1 of Acrobasis suavella. Lineage (NCBI taxonomy): Eukaryota > Metazoa > Arthropoda > Insecta > Lepidoptera > Pyralidae > Acrobasis > Acrobasis suavella. Next base: position 12,538,738 of record OW971948.1, read on the forward strand.
TGGCGCAATTTTATAGTCTCTGCGTGAAGCATTGCTACTTACCGAGTGACCTTACACGTACTCTAGTCGTTCCTATAATTAAAAATAAGACTGGTAATATCTCGAGCATGGCCAATTACCGACCGATTTCTCTGGCAACCATATTGGCCAAGGTGCTTGATCGAGTTATTCATCAGAAAATGAACCCATCTGTTGATATTGACGATGGCCAGTTTGGATTTCGGTCTCATCTCTCGACCGATTTAGCGATTTTTTCGCTTAAACAAGTAGTTAAGTACTATAAAGTGCGTGGTACAACTGTTTACGCATGTTTTCTCGATCTAAGTCGTGCTTTTGATACAATAAACCACGACCTACTTTGGGAAAAGATGCGTAACACAGATATTAATCCTGAAATCGTTGATCTCTTAGCGTTTTGGTACCGAAATCAAACGAATAATGTCAAGTGGGATAATGAAATGTGGGATACTGATACTTATAGGTTGTCATGTGGAGTAAGGCAGGGTGGACTCACCTCTCCCGACTTATTCAACATCTATGTTAATGATCTGATTGTGGAGCTGAGCAGCACTCCAGTCAGACTTAGGCTTGATAATAGGTATATTAATAACCTAAGTTATGCAGATGACATGGTGCTGCTCAGTCCCTCGATCAAAGGATTACAGAAACTAATATCTATATGTGAAGAATACGCAAAAAAGCATGACTTAGTTTATAATGTAAATAAGACAGAGATGGTGGTGTTTAGGTCGGGAAAAGGACCTAAGTTTATACCCAGTCTGACGCTAGATGGGCAGCCTGTAAGAATTACGACTTCGTTCAAGTACCTTGGTCATGTAGTGACCTCTTCTCTAAAAGACGATGAAGATATTGAGCGACAGCGCCGATCGCTGTGTGTTGTTGGCAATATGATAGCCAGAAAATTTTTCAAAGCCTCTAAAGACGTCAAGGTTACCCTTTTTAGGTCTTACTGCCAATCCTTTTACACGTGTCAACTTTGGACAGATTATACGCAAAAATCCTATGATGGTATAAGGGTAGCATATAATAACATCTTAAGACACCTTATGGGGTTGAAATCTTGGTGTAGTGCCTCTGGGATGTTCACAGAGGGACGTGTCAATACTTTTAGCGCCATACACCGTCATCGTGTAGGGGAAATTTTATGTCCAGGGTTGCCATGTGTAAAAACAGCATTGTACAGAGTTTGGCAGAGAGACTTGTATCTACCGATACCTACAGACACTGGTTGGCTATTGCCGCTAGGTTAATTTAATTTTACTATATATTTAATTTTTATTGTAAACAATTTTAATTTTACAAACTATGGATCTTTTTGTGTCTGCAATAAAGCATTATTATTATTATTATGTTGGTACGCTTTTCAGCCACGGGTCCAAGGGGACCCGGTCCTTTGAGGCGTTCATGGGGCCAAAGCCAACATGAAGAGGCCTTTTAGTACCTTTTTATCTAAAAAGTGAGATGGCTGCATCTATGGAGGTCTATCCCTTAATGTACCATTGAGATGCACTAACGGACAGTCCTCCACAGCTGCCGAACTATTGCCAGGGAGGGATTTACTTGGTTTGGGCTTTATGGATGGGATGTTAGTGGACCGGATAACTGGGTTATGGAGTGAGATACGGACATCTACCCAAAAATCTCTCACAACAATTTTAGCCTGGTAGATGGTGACTCGCTGCTCGTTGGCTACACTGCCTGTGGGCACCCTAACTAGCCACGAAAATGCGGCCAGGGCGCAACACAATGTGAGCAGCTAAGGGTGTCGAGAGGTGCGGCTCCGGTTTCACCATCACGGGGCTTACCCCCGAGAGCGGGTTTCCCCATTATTACGCCATTACGTGCAATACACTTCCACCCTGGAGCGTATGTTGTGCTCTTGCGACTCCACTCTGGCCGGCCAGTTAAGGCAAGACAGAGGCGGGGGGTGTGTATGTGTGTGTGTAAGCGCATGTGTGTATGGTCCCCCTGGAGGTAGGGTACGTGGTGTCGCCACTCACCACCAGCTCGCCACAAGCTGCCCTGCGTTGACTGACTGCACTGGGAATCCAGCGGGCGATGGGGTCGTCACGTCCCGACGCCTTTATTATTATTATTATTATTATTATTATTTGGGATTTACTTTTACTAAGTGAATTTTAACCAAACTTCGATATGCTCGCACTAAATCCTTATCTAAGTATGTTTTTTTTCAGATTATATAACACATTTTTTTTGTCTCAAATGGTTTTAAAAACTCAAAAACTCGGCATACCTAGCCTATACTGATTTTTTAAATTATTTCAGTTCTCGGTTCAGAGCCACGATTTTGAAAAAAAAACTTATGTCTCTGCTTCACGGATTATTCCTAGTGACCGTTGTTTGGTCTTTTCAAGCCAATGCTTTAAACGTTTCGGAGGCATTCATATCCTATGGACTTGTTCCTGATATCTTGTCGGGGCCACCACCGCAGCTTATGACTGTAAGTATTAGAGCGATTAAGTATATTATATCTATACAGGGCGAAACTGTATTTGTTGGCAAACCTTTTAAGTAGGTACCTATCTACTATACCTGATACAAAGTAGTTTAAGACTGGCGACTTCTACGCCACTACGAGAAACTACAACCACAAGTAAATCAAGGGACAAAACGGACAACATAGTTCACAAGAGTCATACGAGATGGCGTCAGCAGTATCCTACATCTCGATTTCAGAGTTCGCCCGATTAGCTGCATATACAGAGTTATTTTTAATTAACTAGCATCCCTTTAGTTACAATGTCAGTCCATGATATTGAAGCACTTTCCATAAATAAAATTATCGAAAAACAAAAAACGAAAAATAAAATTCGACTTCCCATACATATCAGCGCTCAACCAAATGAATTTTGTATGCGAAGTCGATTTTTTTTGTATTTCGACAGTTTATTTTATGGAAAGTGCTTCAGTATCATGGACTGAACTTGCACTTAAAGGCATGCTAGTTAATTAAAAATAACCCTGTATACAACTTACGACGATACACCGTCGAAGCCGCGGTTCCCCGGGCGCAACATCATGCCTGGCGGGAAGATCTTCCCTTTGTGGTGCCAGAAATTACTCCATCAAAAGAACATTTAAGTAAGCGGTAGGTAAAATACTGTTACTGACTTTACTTCACGCCATAAAATTAGCTGTAAGTAAAAACATGATCTGAAGCGAAAAACTATTATGAAAACAAAAGAAAATAGGATTCTAGAAAAAAAAATTGTTTTGAAAGATTCGAGCCAAACAATAAATAAACAAAAGACAGGACAAGCTAAATAAGGGATTGTAAGATTGTCAATTATCATAAAAATATCCAAAGATAAATTAATGCTTTTATTTTCAGTCAGATTATTGCTAAGTATAAGTACCTTTTTAGATAATATATACAATATGTAACTAAAACCATGTCCGATCCTTGTAGGAGTAACTCAGACCGTCAATATGAACAACTTTTACTATGGGACCAAAGCTTGAAACTCAAAAAAAGTCATTTTCACACAAAAGTGTTCGACCGGCCCGGCGATTTGTATGAAAATGATTTTTTCTTCGAGTTCCATAGGGAACGTTGTCCACATTGACGGTCTGACTTGCTCCTACAAGTATGGGATAGGGTTTTTTTACATATTGTATATTATAATATATAAAGTTTTTTTTTCTAGCCTGTTGGGGTGTCCCGCTGCTGGGCAAAGACCTCCCCTTCCTTCTTCCACAAATCCCTGTCCATAGCAGCCTGCTGCCACTCCTTTTTGAATTACCTATACTTAGCTAAAATCATTATTTGTTTTTATTAAGGCGAAATATCCAAGTGGCGCAGTAGTGTCGAAAGGCAATGTACTATCGGCACCGCAGGTAGCGGTTCCTCCCACAGTCTCCTGGGGCGCAGAAAATGGCGTCTTCTACACTATTATAATGTTAGGTATGTTTACGTATGCACATACAGTTAAATTTTTTTTTAATTTTCATTTATTTATAGCAAATTAAAAATAACTATACAATATGTAATAAAAAAACCCTGTCCGATGGGACTAATGCTTGAAACTCGAAGAAAATATCGTCATTTTCATACAAATTGCCGGGCCGGCCGAACACTTTTGTATGAAAATTACGATTTATTTTCGAGTTTCAAGCAATGGTCCCATAGGGAATGTTCTTCATATTGAGGGTCTGAGTTGCTCCTACAAGGATCGGACAGGGTTTTTGTTACATATTGTATAAATAAACAATACATATTTTTTGTTTAAAGAGAACATACGTTTTACTATTATAGGGAAGGCCCTGTGATCAGTGCCTACCCTATAAAATATGGAGGCGTTCTTGTAAATTAGGTATGATTACCTTAACTACTAAAATGGCTTCATATCGAAGAAAATAGGTAGATTTCTTACTTTGCTGTATGGAGTTCACAAGTTGTCAGGTAGTCCCATAGAAATTTAATGAAAATCAGTTGTGGTTGTGGGATTTAGAGTTGAAGTCGGTTTTTAGTTTTGAAAAATTATCCCTCTACAGGAAGGATAAACATATAGCCCTCATTTACCTCGCTATAGGCAGGCAGGTTGTTAATCGTAACATACTTCCTGAATTTCTCGGGGTCCACTGCTGTCCCCATTGAAATAAATTATTTGAACGGAAACGGAGATATCATTTAAAATTTGTCTTGACCAAGACCTAGAAAACCCTTATTCAAACTATTTTATGAATTACTGTTAACAGTTTAAAAAGAGAACGTGAAGGTTTCTTCACACATTAGCCAAAAGTGGCCGGTTTTCACAAATGTGCGTAGAAAAGCTTCACGTTTTCACTTTTAACTGTAAACAGTAGTTCATAAAATCGTTTGAAGGGTTATCTTTGTCAATCAACGCATAATTTTAAATGTATCTACGTTTTATTTTAAATGGGGGCAGCTGCACTGGGCCAGAAAAAATCATGAATCCCTTAAATCGTAGCAGAGGACGTTATTTCATTCCAGATCCTGACGTTCCATCCCGCACCACCCCTGTAGTGCGCTCTTTCCTACACTGGTTGGTAGTCAACGCGCAGAACAATGACGTCACCACCGGCAAAACTACTGCTTTTTACGTTCCACCCCTGCCACTTCCTGGAACAGCCAAACATCGGTACACATTTCTGGTATACCGTCAATCAACATGTTTGCAAGTTGAAGACCTCGCATCCTAGTAAGTAACTTCATTTTCAAACTATCTTTACGTCACGGCTTTGTATGAATGTGGATTTTAGGGTTCTTTAGTAAACAAGGAACTAATCCTTATACTTTCGCTATATAATTTGTCTGTCTGTCCGCGGTTTTACTCAGATACTATTAGTACTAGGAACTCGTACTAGATATAATGCTGTAATTTGGCATAATATGTGTGTATGTTAAAATCACACCGACAAAGTGATATAATAATCTCTTGAAAAAATATTACGGGTAGCTTTTATATATGTAAAATAGTTTTTTTTTACTCGACTAACCCATGATGTGGGTTATCGTTGAATAGGTCTTTCAAATAACATTACTAAAACCAATATTGTGAGTTTGTGAACACAACTTTTTTATCTAGGGATCTGTTTGTAAAATATTTAAACAAAATAAAGTTAAAAAACTTAAACCAGACTACGGGAAAATGCTTACTAACTAAAATGAATTTATGTATATGACAAGGACGAAGTGAATAGTAATGAATAGGGGCAATTTTTATAATGCTACTATATGTAGACTTTTATGGAGCCGTTGCCGAACCGCCGACAAAGTAAGAGCATTTGGAAAATGCACTGTAGACGTCCCCCTTTTAGCTTTGGAACCGGCAAACTGGCTTTTTTAACCCCCTAAAAGAGTAAATTTAAGTAATTAAAAAATTATTTATTTTTTCAGTGAATTATTTGAAGATCGCATAGAATTTAAACCAGAAAATTTCGCCGGCAAATTCAAACTCGGTGACCCGATTGCTGGCAATTTCTTCCAGGCAGAAACAACCTCTATAAAAATAATTTAACATTAATTAAAAAGAAGGTAATATCATGTACAAGCCGGTTATGAATTTATCAATTCATTCTCGAATATTTATTAATTTTGCGATTTATTTATTATTTCTTAGATAATATTATAACATTGATCCCTTTAAGCAGGGATCCTCTCATTTTTCATAAGTATATTAATCATAATATGGTATGTCATCAGTTTTTTTATCATAATAATTGATTCACATAATTTTTATTGTAATATTGGTTCTGCAGCTATAATCATAGTTTGTAAAACTGTTTTTTTTAAAGAAATGGTTTCTCATAATTCTTCTGGTCATAATCATAGTTTAACATAATTTTATAAATTACATAGTTTTTCTTAACATAATGTATTTTGTTCATAATATTCTTGTAGACATGTTAATATTATTATTCCTTCCCTTACTTATCCCATTATATTATTTACTCTTACAATTATTTATTCATCGGCATTGTCATAATGCTTATCATCTAATCTATGTGGCAGAATAGCCGCCAACAGCAGACTCGTTATTGCAGAATCATGTAGATCACCCAGGTCATAAGGATATGGTGTGGCGGGAGTGGCCCGATAATTTTATGATTCTGGGGCCCATTTTATGATTTCATTAATAGTTATGCTAAAATAAATATTATATTAATTTACATTATGAGTACTATTATTATAAAATTATATTATCATTATTACAACTACTTATGATCAAAGGTGGGAATTAGGTAGAATTATTTATGTACTTACACTGATGTCATACAGCGAAAGAATAAAGTACGCCTCAAATCCCGAAATTAATTTTAAAGAGCAGAAAAATCCCGTGATTTATTAATTTACATAAAAAGTTATTTACTTTTACACAGTTTGAACCACTGCACGCGCAACGTTGCCAATATGTAAAAAACAATAAAAATAATAATGAAAATACCAATAAAAATTGTATGTTAATTATCTTTGTTTTATTTCTCTGATGTTTTTATTATTATTTATTTGTAATATTGTTGGAATACATTAGAAATCCCGGGAAGATCTATATTAATATCAATATGTCGATGCAAGTACATAAATAACTCTACCTAATTCCGATCTCTGCTTATGATAAATAAATGTAAGTAAAAAAAATATGATGAACAAAATAAAATAAATATTTATTATAAGTTATTATGATTATGTTTATAAGCATTATTTCAAGCTATAATATTACATATATATTTTTTTATCAGAATCATTAGAGACCCCTTTAAGCATGTGTCGACCTCCCTTACTGCAAGAACTTATGCAATGCATAATATTAAATGAAGAAAATTATGCAATTTATAATTTATGAAATTAATAATTTGGAATTTGCATAGGTATTGATTTTTAAAGTGCATATTTCAATAAAAAGATGTCAAGTTTGTGTACATTCTTTTAAATACCTAAACAAGTGGACTAATAGGTAAGTATATTTATCAAACATTATGTATTTTCTTAGTGTATGCTTTTATTCTTCCAAACTACATTTAAACTCACTGCATAAAACAAAGGTTGATTGATAGACAAGCGCTTTTATCGTTAACTTCGCCCTGCCCTATTGGTCTGTACCATTTGTAATTGATAGACAATAAAGATAAAATAAATAAATAAAATATAATTTTAATAATGATTATAACGGCCATTGAGTATTATTCTGTCACAGGTAATTAACTTCAAAATATCATAATATGATAGTAGTACAAACGGACATCACAGTTTAGGGTTCCGTAACATAATGCTAACAAAAAGACAGTATTTATTGAAAAAACAACCATGCTCAACGCAAATTATACAATATTTACCAAAATCCCTGACCGATCTTTGTAGGAGCAACTCAGACCGTCAATATGAACAACTTTTCCTATAAGACCAATGCTTGGAACTCGAACTAAAGACGACATTTATATACAAAAGTGTATGGCTGGCCCGAAAATTTGTATGAAAAATCTATTTTTGGAACATATTATGTATAGGTCTTGTGTATAAAAAATTAAATAATTTAATTTCAATGTACACTTGATGAATTCAGGTACATATTGTACATTGAAGAGAAGGGGTCGGAGAAGTCATATTGTACATTGAAAACAAAGTGTTCAACTGACCGGACAATTTGAAGCCATGAGAAATTACCTATTTATTCATTGAACTTACGTAAAACATTATCATGTCAGTTCTAGCTGTTGCCTGTGGGTATGGTTGCCAGGTCACCAAACCTAATAGCCGGACAGACCAGCCAATTTAGCCGGACATTTTGGTGAAATGGCCGGACACCCTCGGCCGGCCACCCAAATTATTGAGGGTTTTGTGTTGTCAGTATAAATTACTTACTTACTTACGAAAAAAAAAATTGTATGAAAAATCAAGCTTTTTGATTATTACCATGAATCATGTAAAATTCTAATTATATATAAATAAAATCAAATGCTAAATTAGTCAAATAGCTTTACTATTAATCAATCAAATAAATTCATCAGTCACAATGTAATTCTAGATAATGATGAATCGACATTTTTAAATTATCCTTTAAATGAAATGAATTTATCAAAATTTTATAAAGTCTCCTTAAATTCTGCGGGAGCGACCGACAGTCGGCTCGCCTGCGCTTGGACTCGGCGCTCGCTTGTTTGCAAAATGTAAAAAGCCTAACAAAATCCGGACAAGCCGGACACCGTTTATTTGGCCGGACAAGCAATCAAAAATCCTAACTATGTCCGGCTTTATCTGGACGCCTGGCAACGCTACCTGTGGGGTAAGGTTATTTGACAATTTCATGGCCACCTCACATTTTTTTGGATAAAAAGTGTTCAAAATCAAAGTAAGTTTTTTTTATCCAATATAAGTAATTTATTTCTTATTTATATATTAATTAATTCTGAGTTTTTAAAATCATATCGATATCGAAGGTAAAATAAAACTTATTCCTCAAAATTACTTTTGTACGGAATCCAAGCACGTGAAACCGATTTGCACCTTTCACATAATTTACCTAGCAAAAACTCACAAGTCACAATCGCTGAACTGGCCCTGAGTTCGGATCAATTTACACAGATAAATATTTTGCCGTACCATATCTACATCTGGATACTTCAAATTTTATCTCGAAGACATAAGTACTTACTTTACATTTATTTAGTCCGACGTTGCAAGCTGTTCAACATTGCAAGCTGTATAGACTCTTATTGAAAAATGGTTATATTTTACGGAGTTTTACTAGCGGCATTTTTTTCTGGATGTCAAAGTGGACCAGCAAGGAGTTTGGAATCTTTTCACGTGCATGAACTGGTGCCTGATATTTTGTCGCAGCCACCAGCGTCGTTGTTGACTGTAAGTAATAGTTCTATATCCTCCTTATACCTGATCATCTTAGCGTGTTCCCAGTTTTGAGCTGTGTGGTTTCATTAACGGGTTTATCTTCTTTAGTGATGATTTATTTGCTATCGTCTTTTGTCCAGACGTGATATGATTGTCATTGGTTTGAACACCTAAGAACTCTAACAGACAAGCGACAGTATGCCCGCGATACCTGTCGCGCGACGGTCGCCGACGATCGCCGACTGACGCTGACGGTCGCGCGGCTATCGTTGACCGTTGCGCGGTACATATACATTATGTAACAAAAACCCTATCCGATCCTTGCTAGAGCAACTCAGACCGTAAGAACAACTTTTCCTATGATAAAAAAATTCGACATTTTCATACAAAAGTGTTCGGCTGACCCAGCGATGTATGAAAATGTCGATTTTTTTCGAGTTTCAAGCATTGGGAAAGGAATAGTTGTTCATATTGACGGTCTGAGATGCTCCTACAAGAATCGGACAGGGTTTTTGTTACATATTGTATATCGGCGACGACAGGTGTTGCGGGCATACTGTCACTCGTCTGTTGCACGGCCGGTGCTATAGCGTTCCGTCGCCCTCTCGCTCTGGCGAAAGACAATTCAGAGCGACAGAAAAGGATGGCAGCTTGGCAGCACAGAAAAGTGCTGTTCCGTGCTGACAAGTGAGATCTAACCCTCAGAAGTCTAAAGTTGACGAAAATCATGCGAAGTGCGAAGTACTGCGAAGATCCGGAACCAATAAGATCCTTTCTAATGTACACCGTTTATAAAACTACACAGCCAAAAGGGGACTGTGCCTTTACTTAATACTTTAGTGTTTACCTACCTACGTATGTGAATTTCTTTATTCCGACTTCGAAATACTTGAACACATGTGGGGTATCGTTAGAATCCCAACATCATCCATGTATTAGTCCATTCTGACTCGCTAAGAAGAAGAAGAAGTAGATATATATCTTTCTTTTTTGTACATCAAAGCGCGGCCGTGTCTTTAAATGTTTTTGATTAAGGGGCTACCTGAATTTTTAGGAACCAGTGCTGCCCCCATTTGAATTAAATCATTTGAAAGGAAACTGAGATATAATTTAAAATTTTGTCTTGACCAGGCTCTAGATAACCCATCAAACTATTTTATAAACTACTGTTTACAGCTTAAAGTTAGAACGTAAAGCTTTTCTACGCACAATTGCGAAAAACGGCCACTTCTGGCGTATGTGCGTAGAAAAGCTTTACGTTCACACTTTAAAATGTAGTTCATAAAATAGTTTAAAGGGTTATCTAGAGCCTGGTCAAGACAACATTTTAAATTATATCTGAGTTTCCTTTCAAATGATTTAATTCAAATGGGGGCAGCACTGGATCCCGGAAAATTCAGATATCCCCTTAATTACTTGTTTTAATATGCAGGTAAAGTTTCCAAGTGGTGTGGATGTATCAGAAGGCAACGAGCTGACCGTTGAAGAGGTAGCAGGCCTCCCCGTACTTACCTGGGGCGCAGAAGATGGCGTCTACTATACTATCATCATGTGTGGTGCGTGTGGTGCTTAAGAGCGGCCTACCCGTCTTACTTTTCAAACGAACGCTCGTACTTGATTATGGCGTTGTAAATGATCTTTCTTGAAAACTTTTGACCTAATAGGTATCTTGTGTGCGACTTTTAGGTTTCTATCGAAAAAAAATTAAAATTTGTAAAATCATGTGCTATCACTCTTTTTTTGCTTTGCCTTTTTTTTAGCATAGCCCTGGATGAAACACCTAGCTTTTCAAACTATGCTCGCGTTGACGACAGAGCGGCCGGGAAGGGCCACCTTAAGGCGGCCCTTCCCGGCCGCTCTTTCTTCAAACCAAAAAGAGAGAGATAGCGCCTAAGGGCACGGTTTTTATTCTTTTTAATGAAATTGGTATTATTATTAACTATCCAGTGAACGAATATTAACTATTCATAGGGTGCGGAAATTTCATAAAACTTGTTCCAGGAAATACGTGTTTATCAATAAGCCTTACAAGTGTGTGAAATAAATGTTTTTTTTTTATTTAAAATTTTCATTACATTTGCGAGGGTTCTATCGAAATATTATTTTTACCTTCACAATTAATGAGTGCTTTATGAACGGTCGAAGTTAAGGTAAAATTTGTGCAAAAAAGCTGATTTTTGGAGGCGTATACTGAATTTGTTTTTTCCAAGTTTTAATTTTTTATTTCAATACAAACCTAGAAATAGCGCACAAGATATCTGTCAGTTCAATTTTTTTTAAATGGATCAGTTACAACGACATAATCACGTACGAGCATTTGTATGAAAAGTAAGACGGGACGGCCGCTCTTAAATATTACTTTTTCCTCGATTTCGAGACCGAGCGAAGTGCAAACGAAGCCGCTCCGACTCCTTTTGGCGCAGTCGGGTAAACATCGATTAAATCTGACCGTTATTACAAGCTTTTCTGATGATTGAGCTGGGAGATACTATTTGACAGAACTCAGTAATAAAACAACATAACCTCATTGAGTAGGACTCGTTTGATTTGTCTTGACGAGCACTTCATAGTAGACGATGTCTATCACTAAATAGGTATATGTTTCTTATACAGATGCCGATCCTCCATCTCGAGCTGACCCGAAAGACCGCTCGTTCCTCCACTGGCTGGTGACGAACGTGCAGAACCATGACGTCACCAGTGGAGAGACGCTAGTAGCCATCCTCAACTCGAATCCTGAGCCAGGCACGGGACTGCATCGATACGTGTTTTTGGTGTACCGTCAGCCAGAGAAGATGACGTTCGATGATCTTATGCCTAAGTACGCGTTTGTCTTTCGAGTCCCAAATTAAGTTTTGATTTCCCACTGCTGGGCAAAGGCCTCCTTTCATTCCTTCCAGTCCAGTACTCTCGTTGGATCCAATCCTTTTAAAGTACTTTGGATTCATCAGCCCATCTCGATGGAAGGCTGGAACCCTGTTTGTTGTTAGTATAGGCCCATCTTTTCGAAATCCGTAATCCGGAATCCGGAAAGATGGCTTACATAAAATTGGGCGGGTCACGTTGGTCGCATGTACCCAAAATCCGGATACATGCGACCAAAGTGACCCGCCCCGAAAAAAATTAAGGTTTTCGCAATTTTTCCTTCATTTGTGGTATAAGACGTTGCTTCGTACCAAATTTCAAGATTCTGAGTTCACGGGAAGTAGGTACCCTGTAGGTTTTGATTTCCTTGCGAGTGTCGAAAATTTGTGGAATACGGCTGTATCTTTTGAATACATTGGCTTAGAAGTTTGATTTTTCCACAGCTCCAAGGGAGAGTAGACCTGAGTATTTGATATAAATTCCAGCTTGATACCTCTACGCGTTCCTGAGAAAAAGGGTCTTGCTTACAGACAGACAGACAGACAGACAGACAGACAGACAGACAGACAGCCAGACAGATAGACGGACTGCCAACAAAGTGATCTTATGAGGGTTCCGTTTTTTTCTTTCGAGGTACGGAGCCCATTTTCCGAAAGCCAGCCGGAAAGATGGCTTACATAACAATAAATTGGGCGGGTCACGTTGGTCACATGAATCCAGAATCCGGATGCATGCGACCAACGTGACCCGTCCCGCCCAATCCGGCAACGACTTCGTCGAAGACTATGTGGGGTGAAAAAAAAAAAACTATATATCAGTTCGAAATTTTTGAAGAGAATACTTCTATAGGCACGTTGGGCATGCAGGTAAAGCATTTTTTGAGATGGGAGAAAACCCATTGAAATCGCGACACCGTTACCATAACCAACTAAGTTTTCGCTTCAGTCGGCACTCCCGGAGAGCCACTGTTTACTGTCGGCATATACAGGTTATTAATTACAAATTACATTGCCATATTCTCGATCGTACCTATACCGATCAGACACTGAACAATTTTCCCCAAGGAACATAGGACAAAATATGAAAGAAATTGGATATTTCATACAAAATCGATCAGCTGATTATCAGTTTTGAATGGGAAACCAATTTTTTTTGCATATTTCGACTTCTGCTCATTGAAAAAATTGTTCATCATGATCAGTAAGATTTACAGCCTGTATATTTGTATTGTCAAAGAAAAAGGATGTGGACTGAAATTTTTGTTGGCTTATTAAATAGATTATTAAAAATATTTTTTCTTTTCTCTGATTTGCAAATAATAACGAAGATACAGCGCATTTAAATTTCGCATGACGTCACGATCAGCTACGATTTTTAACCAAAGGTTACGTAGGTCACCCCCACTCCGAAACTTCGAAGCGCGGTATCTTTGTAAATTCTTACTACTTACTTTGCTAAACAAAAAAATATGGGTTCTTTATTTTCGGATAATCTAGTTGTCAGATTAAACAAAATAATATATTTCTTACTCTGTCACATCCCTAGTGTATTACAATATCGGGCGAGTCCGACATTTTGTTTTTAGCAAATGTCTCTACTTTCAGTGCCACTTTTGAAGGCCGCATCCAGTTTTCGCCAGAAGACTTCGCTGCAACGTATGATCTCGGGGAACCCATCGCCGGAAACTTTTATCAAACACAAAATATTGAATAATAAATGTAATTCATACACTTGATAATTTTTTCTTATTTTTCACTTTTGGTGCCCGTGCCCCAAAAATGGTACCCCGCTGTATTGATTTCGGTTTCATAATGATTGTTTGCGACAAAATTAAAAAAAACTCAAGAATGGACCAGCTACTTATCTACCGATCGTAGACGCTGATGGAGAGAATGGGTGCAAATGCAAATCATGTTAATAGACGATGCGGCTAGCATCCCATCACTATTTTTGATTCCCTTTTCTACCTTCTCGCCCACCGTCACGCTGAAGTGAGTTTTGAAGTCTTGCAGCCCTGGGCTATGTCTGCTTAGAGCCGCAAGACCCAAAATGCTCTGTGTGCCCCCTTAGCGATAAAGACGTGATAATAATAGGTACAATGCGACACAAATAAGTTGAACAAAAATGGCGGACTTCAAAGCATTTTTGTACAAATTCCCGGCACGTAGGATGAACCAAAATGGCGCAGGTACAAATAATGCCCCGAGGACCGCCATTTTGGTTAAATTTACGTGTCGGGAATTTGTACAAAAATGCTTTGAAGTCCGCTATTTTTGTTCAACTAATTTGTGTCGCATTGTAGGTATGTTTAACATATCTCCTAGTTAGATTAGGGACGGCATTTCTAAGTTTTGCTTCACCTTAAAAAGTTCTACATTGGCTAGTGTGGTACGCCGGCAGCGTTCTTAGCACCAAGCTTTAATCAAGTTGTTGTATCCTTTACAGTAAAGATGATAGACGTATATAACATTTTTCTGTGTTTCGCCGCGAAGTACAATCTTTGTGAATTAGTCGCGGGCAACTTACAGAGCAGGCTTGGCGTTTTCACTTTTGATGAGTCTTAGGTTGATACAGGCTAGCAGCACTTTGTCGTCGACAAGTGACGACGCCTGGGACTAGATAAACGTACTAAAAATTCACAAGCTGACGGCGTATCATCATCAGATCTATTTTTTTAGTCTTTATTGCAGGAGCAACCAGAGGATTTGGCTTACACTCTTCACGCTGGTCGGATGACCAGGATGAGAAGTCTCGTTGATGTTTATAAACTTTGTTTATTTTGTAATTTCCTAAGTCGCCTTCTACGACATTTACGTCGAAAGACTTGTAGTACTCGTATTTAGTAGACACCCACCTGCTAGATGGTCGGATGATCTGAGCAAGGTGGCAGGGAGGCGCTGAATTCAGGTCGCTTCCGAGCGGTCATTTTGGAAATCTTTAGGGAAGGCCTATGTCCAGCGGTGGACTTCCTGTGGCTGATATGATAGTGACTCGTCCTAGTCCGACTGGTCCTATTCTACTCTACTGGAAACCACACGACTGACACGACTAATCCTTTCAACCCCGATAAAAGAAGGGTCTTCTGTCTGTCTGTGACATCGTGACTCTCGAACGGATGGACCGATTTCGATGCGGTTTTTATGTATGATTAAAAAACGGTTTACCCGTTCAAAAGCCGTGTTTTAACTTGCCTGGCAAATATACTTTTTTATTTTATTTACAGACAGCATGCATCAAAATACATATGAGATGGTATAAAAATGCAACTTTATTTACATAACAAATAAATAACGGTAAATCATGAGTTTAAACACCCAAGCTCTTGTAGAGCAGTGGTACATATGAGTCGAACTGCGCCCGGTAGAAGTTTCCTCCCACTGGGGAGCCCAGGTTGTATTTCTTGGCGAACTCGTTGGTGGAGAAGGCGGCTCTTCCATCGATGGATCTGGAGAAGCGAGCAAGAGGTTTTGTTATTTGCAAAATGTTAGTAGAGATATACCTACAAATATTATCTGTCTATATAAGTACATGTAGGTACCTACTTAGATTCGCCTTGCTGCAAAATACAATATGTTACAAAAACCCTCGAAAAAAATCGTCATTTTTATACAAATGTGGCAATTTGTATGAAAATGACGATTTTTTCTTCGAGTTTCAAGCATTGGTCCGATAGGAAAAGTAGTTCATATTGACGGTCTGAATTTAATTTAAAATTATTTCTTTGTGTTACATTTTTCTGTTGGTGTACAATAAAGAGTTATCTATCTATCTATCTATATTTGGGTCTCGCCTGGGCCATTCGGCTCCTAGTTGATGTGGAGCCTCTAGGTCTATTATGCCTAATGGTTAATCCAGTTCTGGTAGTAAGGTACTAAAATCTTATTTTAGCCACATAGAAAGTTGATGACGCCTGTTACATTAAATGAAGCAAAGATTTTTCTTGTGGATTTTCAATTATAAATTGTCAAGTGACAATAACATTATTTATCACATTGCTCTAGTTAAATAGTTAAATAAAAGGCAGCCTGTTGGTTAAAAAGGTCCCTCTAAAACAGTAAGCAGCGTGGTATTGCAATTTTTCTGAATTTGCCCGTGTTAGACATCGAACCCGAAACCCTCTGACTTTGACTGAATAGTTTGAACTCCTACACTGAGAAAAAACTATGGCTGAACCAGTTTTGCTATTTGCAATTTGGTAAGTAGATACCAAATTTTGTTCTAATTAGAAGTACCGTGTAGTTTTAATTAAAACACATTTTAACTACTAGTAGCCCTGTGTTTAGCAGTCACTCGATTAAGGTAACGTGTAGCAAAAGAATTGCTACTTTCAACCATTCTTTTTTCTCAGTGTAAGTACGTTACAGACAGCAACACACAATTTGCTAAGTATTTATGCAAAAATAAATTGTTAACCCACTTGTTAGTCAGTCTCTTTTCGTCAAACGTCAGCTTGCCCGGTTGTTTGTACAGGATGTACACATATCTGTGGATACCGGTGCCCTCTGGCGGGCCCGAGCCGATGTACCCCGACAGGGTTTCTCCGGCAGACACGTTGTTGCCGGGAATGTTCACCACCAGCCAATGATGCCATTCGCGGTACACTTTCTCGGGGCCGTCGTAGTTGTCGGGGTCTGTAATGAATTTTTTATTATAATTTCTAATGATTGGCCATGCTTATTCGTAGTGGCCATGGGTAATATAAGCAAAGCGCTCTACCAAGGTCACATTTGTAAACTAGATTTAAGTTTCAAAATTGTCATGAAAACATTAATTAAATTAATATGAATGAATGAATATACTTACAAACATACAGGTTGACTTTGTACTCGCTGGATTGCGGTGACATGAAAATAGGAGATTTTTGGTATATGTTTTATTATAGAGTAGCTAGCTTTCTTTGAATATATAGGTATTAGGAGGATTCATATAATCAGCCTTTATATTGAGAACTGGATATCTAACGATCAGGATCTTCACTTTTTATAAGGGGACTTGACTATGTTGTCCCAGAGCCATCATCATTCAAGCGTATTCCCGGTTACATTACGAGTATCAGCGATAACGCTACGGAGCCCGAGGTCCGCTACCTAACTAAGGTGATTTGACTTTTTCTGATCTCCGCAACCCAGAGGGTAGACCAGAACCAATCTCATGAATACGTTTGAGCAAATACTAGATGGCGTTTAAGACCCACACTTTATACGTGTCTTCCGAAATACGGAATCATCTTTCTTTTCGTATAATAAGATGATCGGATAATCAAGCCTGCAATATCCTAACCAGACTGGAAACAACTTTTCACAAAGTTGGTTCCCAGTGGGTTTCGAACCCACGAATCTCGGTTCACAATCCGAACGCCTTGGACACCGGAACACGGAGGCCGTCTAAATATGCAGTCCCAGAGTACGGTCAGGCAAGAGGGGGAAAAAGTCAAACTAAATGCTACCTTTTGCCCCAAATACTTATAAATATTAAATTGTTTACCAGTGAACACCAGAGTGTAGTAGGAGTTGGGGTCAGCATCGTAGAGGACGGTGGGCTGGTCCTTCACCTGGGTGGGAGTCAGTTCGTTGCCAAGGTCAGCCACCGCACCGCTGGGGTATTTCAGCTGAAAATTAATACGTTTTGCTGGGGTTATACTAGGTATTTTATGTTACACGTATATTCCTACAACGTATTGTGTAAGTTTTATTTAGAAGGTTGTAAGGAAAAGGAAGTTTCGAAGGTTTAAGGATAGGTGAATTAATATTAACATATGTATAAGTACAAAAAGTAATTATAGTATTAACTTACACATATTTACTATCACAAGCCCAGTTACTTTATTTTCGTTTAATTGTGGTACCAGTAGGTATTAACAACATTCTATACGATAAGAAGATCATCTTTTATATGTTTTGTATAACACTTTTGTACGGAATTTCTTATCTTGAAATATATTTTAAAATTTCTATCTCATTAGCGGGCTGATTAAGTGTTGTTTTTACATAATTAAAGATATGATTATCTCTTGCAGACTTGCAAACGTAATTATATTGTTTTTTTTTTTTGTAGCCTCAGAATCGATATATTTATTGCAACAAAACACTTAAATGTAAATCTTAATGAAAGTAAAAAAAAAATAGATTAATATTTTTACCATTCGGCCCATAAACCGGGTGTAGTCAACATACCTGAAGAGCATAAAATATGAACAACTTTTCATATATGAACAATGTCGGGACGGATAGCTGAACACATTTGTATGAAAATTACATTTCACCGAAATGTTTCACTTGCAGTTTCGGTGATAAGTGATTTTCTGGAAGTGTGTTTCATAAATATGCGACTTCAATCCTTTTTTATCGTTTTCGTATTTATATAGATTTATGCATTAATTTGTTTATACACTTTATTGTGTCAGAGTAAAAATGTGCCTACTTTTGTCAAATTGCAGACTTAAACATACATAATATCACACCTATTTCCCACAGGGGTAGGCAGAGACTATGGACCTCCACTTGCTACGATCCTGACAAACCTCTTTCGCTTCATCTACACTCATCAATCTCTTCATACATGCATTTCGGTTACTGTAGACTTATATATAATACATACGAGACTTTTTCCCATGGATGTCCCGGGAATCAATAATAAAATAACTTACATTGATCAGCGTGGAGGGTGCACTGGGGATGACATCCGGCACAATTTTGCTTGACTTGAAGGCACTCGATACATCAGTCATGGTGGCTGTATAATAAAATTGTTTTAGCCTATTTTCACAGATTTTTTTATAAATATTTTGAAACGTTTTAAGTAATTTATCTCAAAGTTGCATCTGCAGCTGATAACTAAACCGTAAGTAATAATTCATGAACATAATAATTTGTAAGTTCTTATTAAAGTTTTCTTGCCCATATAATAAAGGTCTTATGTACGTATTCTATTCACTTGTTATTCTCATAATAAAGTCTGTAGATTCCTTTATCTAGGAGTGTACTTTAACTATACACATTATACTAGGTATCTCTAAGATTAAAAGAATAGTTCTCAACGGTCCAATTATTGTATAAAAAAATAATGTAAACTCAACTTAGCAAGGAGTAATAGGTTTGTAAGTAATTATTAAAAATGTTAATTTATAGAATATGGCAACTTTTTACAGCAAAATATTTAATTAAATACCTGTAAGTCGGCTTTCCCGCTCGTTCTCCTAAACAACACTGAATGGTTGGTAAAAATTTGCAATAAAACATTCGTTGTGCGATAAACGATAACCCGAATGTATTTATGCGGTCAGTGCAATTACTAGGTAAGTATATGTGTACTCTATCGCAGTGAAATAACGTAGCTATATTTAATTGATCTTTTCACAATTTTATTATCGCTTGTGAATCTTATTTTGATGATTGATATAAGACGCAAAGTCAAGAGTCGTAGGATCCAAGGACGTTTGATAAAGATTTTAGATTACTTCAGATTTATTTATTTTAGATATTTATTGGCAAGATCATTACTGGATTCCCTCTATTATGCTTGAGTTCAGGTACCTATTGCTGATTCACTCGTCAACTCGTGAACGTTGCGATTAGTTATGGCTATCGTACCTATTAGATTTGAATTAAGAATGTTACAGAGAACCATTGTTGATTCAGGGCATTCATTCCACCAACAATCTTTATTTTCTCTACGAAATAGCTGACGAACTCCGACGTTTTATTTAAATAGATATTTCGACAGCCTCTATGCTTTATAAGATACTGAATTAGATTGAAGATTGGGGGCCAAACTGTTGAGGCTGTGCGTCTGCGAGGCTCAAGTTCGATTCTCATAAGGTGCGTCTAGCACCTGTTGTGTTTGTATTCATGAATGATCCTATAATTTCATCAATTACTACACCTTGCTTTTGGTGAAGGAAAAAATCGTGAGGAAACCTATTCATCAGTGTGTGAAAAATAATGCCCGTTGTCTCTAGATAAAGGTCCTTGAACTACGCCAAATGCCTGTTAGGTAGCTCAAGAAATGTGACATCAGTGTTAGCTATAAACACATTCGATTAAAAAAGAAAAATAGACTTCATTGGTGAGAAATAAAACAAAACTATTATTAACATTTTTATTTTTCAAACAAACTAAGACGAAACGAGGAATAACAACGAACAAATCATAACTTACAGTTTACCCTACTTTGTTATTACGTATTGGATATACACACAAAATGACAAACTTATGACTTTTTAGCGTTTTAATACATCATGTACACATAGATTTTATATTTTCATACAGATTTACCGTGGTATTCATAAAAAATCTGCACTCTTGAAATCGGTTATACTCGTTAATAGTAGAATACTAGCGAATTTAGAAGCGTTGAATTTTATATAAATTAAAAGTTAGCATTATTCACTAATACGACAGATTTGAAAGGGCAGATTTTTTATATATACTGCGGTAGGTTATTATATATTTAAATGAACTATTTGAGCTCCAGGCCCTTCAAAATATTTTTGTAAGATTTTAACAGAATTAAAAAATTATATTAGGTCTACTACAAATAAGTATACTGACACTTCAATATATATAATAAAGTAAGTTATATATTTATATTTCTGTTGGGCATATGTACACAGTGCAAGACAATAAGCCAGTCAAATCAAAAAGCTAAATACGATTATGTACCTATCTAATTATAGTTCACACTTTGGCTAGTAACGACATTATTTATAAAGCGGAAAGCCAAAACGAAAGTCGTCGACTAGAAATTTAATTAGAGTTAATGAAATCGAATTTTAAAGTTTTTAAAAATATTTTCTGTACAATTACATAAATATTAAATAATTTCCGTATGAAACTGACCGACAGCAATCTTCTACTACAAGATTGGTGGCATTTCAAAATCGCAAGTCGTTAGGAAAGTTCTTAAATGCCTTTTATCTCACGAAGGGTGTTTTTATTTTTGAGGATATTAAAGATTGTTAAACAAACTGTATTACTACTCCCTTTTTTATAAAAAAGAATACTTATTCGTAATATAAGGATAAATTAAATGGATAGGCATTTCGTGAGAAATCGGCTAGATACAGACTTGACATTCAATAAAAATAAGCCTGTCAGATCAGAATCAAATAATATAGAAATTGCAATTAATAAAAATTAAACCAAATAAGTTTATTATAAATACACCACTATATTCACAACGAAACTGCTTTTTCTTACGCTAAAGAAAAGTAAATAATAAAGTAAAAGAAGGTGAAATAGATAAGTTCTCTTCTTGTAAGAATAGAAGCAATCTTAATTAAGTATTTACACGAACATCCCGACCTATCAATCCAATAACATCCTATAAAATAAAAATTAAAAGCGTTATGTTAAAATTACAAATTATAATGACGTAAACTGGGGGCTTATATAATTTTATCACAAGATCAGATGAAGGTATTATGTATCAGTTTAATATGTCTGTGTATTATCAACTAATTTATAGATACACAATGATAATAACTCTATATCTAATCAACTTATGGAAATAGCATCCATCAGTATTACAACTTAAAGAATTTCATTATTTCTTTTTAAGAACAAGCATTTTTATATTATAGATCTGTTGTCTAGCTAATAAGTGAAGAAATGGATAATGTTAACCAATCTGATCGTCTTAAAGTCAAAAATGAGCTGTAATTCATCAGTATTAGCAATATTTAAAAAAAAATCCAGACTGCAGGTACGAAGGTATCAATCAGTCTTTCCTTCCATACAAATTGAACAGGAACGAGTTATTTATTTGGATTATTAGATTTTTAAGATGATGACGACGAGGAACCAAAAAATCTGTGTGTGCTAATTTATAACTGAATTAAAAAGTACAGTGGACTTGATATGATTACGTCTGTGTTCCGGCATTTTAAGAATCCCCTTACACTAGACTTTTCCATACAAACGTAGTCTACGTTTTATTTTGAAACAACATGTCGGATATGGGAAAAAATACGGAATTTAAAGAAATTGCAATTATCTAGGGTTGTAATTGATTTCTGACATTAAAATTATGAACTGGAAAGAAAATATAAGGGTGTTGAACTTTTCCATACTGATGGTCAAATATAATATAAAACACTATATTCTCTTTTAAGTTCATAATTATACTGTCGAAAACCAATATAACTACATAACGGCAATTTCTTTAAAATTACATAATTTTTTCCATATCCGACATGTCGTTTCAAAATAAAACGTAGACTACGTTTGTATGGGAAAGTCTGTTTCTGTCCAGGGTAAGGGGACTCTTAAGGAGTGCGGAATTAAATAATTTAAGAAATTGGACAATGATTACTATATGACTATGTAGATTATTATATGACGGATAAGACAACCGAATCATTATGATCACGTCGGTTATTAATTTATACCACTTGGACAGTTGCAAAGGCGCTAAACGTAACTTTCTTTGGTGGTTCCGCACTGCAAGTCCTCACGACTGATCTCTTATTACCGTCTTGACCAGTCTTTAAAACCGGCTTTAAGTTAGCTACATCGCCATGGGACTGAGCTTTGAATCTCCCAAGAGTATTACTTGGGTTTCCCAAATCTCTCAATTTATTCGTCAATCCTGTAATTCTGTTCGAAATGTTAGAATAGTTGGTCTTTTTGACATCATTCTGTTTCTTAGGTTCACCAAGCTTTTTGGGTAAATCTAAGTTTTGTAGAGACGTGAATTTTCTGTGATCTGAATTTAATAAGTTTCTTTTAATATCTGGTGTCGGTCGAGGAAGCCTTGGTGGTCTTTGGAGGAAGTTATTCGGTCTGAATGATAAAGGAGCGAGTTGTGGTTTAGGCTCGCTGAGTCGGTAGTATTGAACTGGTTCTAATCTTGGAGGTTTTCTTAGGGTAAGGGCGACGGCCATCTTGGTGGGTCTCGCGAGGCTGTCGAAGGCTGTAGTGGAGAACTGGGAGCGGCTGGTCTTCCATTCCTCGCGGTCGGATTCGTAGCCGGTGGTCACTGGAAATTAGAGAAAAAGCAGCAATTAGAGGATGAAGTCAAGTTTATTTTTTCGATCTAGGTATTAATTTTTAACTCTTACAATGTACCAGGAGCCTCTTCTCCCGTGCATATCATAAAAAATTAAAGGAAATGGGAAGAAACTGCAAATCAGTTAAAGGGCGATGCGGCTTAGCGATCACTATTTTGATTCCTTTTTTCCACCTTTTCAGCCATCATCTCGCCAAAGGTTACCTTCTCCCCAGGGCCACAAGACCCATAGTAGGGCTTTGATTGCCCTATAGGGATAAAGAAACGATAGTGTGTACGGGGTGACTTTTTACCACCAGCCAAATTTTAAGAGCAAGTTCTGTCCATGATACTGAACCACTTTCCATAAAAACAGTTAACAGAAAACGAAAAAAATATTCGTCTTTCTTACAAATCGGCGCTCGGCCAGATGGATTTTGTGTGGAATGACGGATTTTTTTATCGATTTTGTATTAATTTTTTTATAGAAAGTAGTTCAATATTATGGACTGAACTTGATCCAAAACTTTGGCTGGTGGGTAAGAAGCCATCCGGCATGATAAGTATTTCCTTTTCGTATTTCATTATTACTTATTTTTCTAGGCTTAACGTCAAGCTTTTTCTAGTGATTTGTTAGTTCTTTAGTCGTCTTACGACATCCACAGGAAGAGATGGACGGGTCATCGTAAGTGGTCAATAAGTAACGACTGTAAATACCAATTAGCATCCAAATAAGTTGGCTAAACAATCAGTTACATCAGACTAGGTAATCGCATATGCAACGTGCATACTTCTCAGGCTTGCGTATCATGCTCACAAGATGCTAGTGACCTACTACTACTGATAGAATTGGGAGAGATATCGTTTTCAAACTTACGAAAACGTGAAAACAAATGAATGTTCATAAAGCAAATGAATGTCGGGTAAAAAATGGCAACCCAGGGTGGCAAATGCAGACATAAGAGGATACGAAGTGTTATTTATTTTTTGGGCAAATGTAAACACGGGAAAAGAAATTACTTTTATTTTCAGCCATTCGTTTATGTCTTTCATTTCTTTTCTGGGCTTTCATTTGTTTAGCAATTGACAACATTTCATTTCCAAAAAGGTACGAAAATTCGAAATTCATTTCGAGATTTTGCGATTCTGAACACGTAAAATATTTTTTTAGATTTTTTTGAGTTATATTTTTAGAGATAAATGAAAAAAACTCAAAAGAACAAGGATATAGGCATTTAACAGGTTACGCCTTGGCTTGAACATCTAAAAGTAAAAAAATAATGTACAAACTGTCAGCTGTCAATTGACACGTGCGTCAATCTGACAACTGACATCACGAGTGAGAGAGAGAGATAATAGTAGTGTTGTTCTATAGAAGTATCAGTTCGATAGGAAGACCCATCTAATATCGATAGTTCTTTCAGTATAGTAGAATTAGGATTGGAAAAAATACACATGCATTCAAATGTTTACATAGCTTGGTGACGAAATGATTATATTTCCTATAAATGATTGATATTTCAGGTTAAATAAACATAATATTTACATCAATTAAATAAGGAAAAATTATTATGCCCTAAAATGGGGCGACTGTCAAAACACAAGGTGACATTTATGATAGCTTTTTTTTTGGGTTTTTAATTAAATCTTTCAAATTTCTGAACGCATGTTTATTTATATTTTTTAAAAAAGCAATCCTGGTATGTCCGCCATCTTCTTTCCACAACGCGTGTACGCCGGAGCCTTTGATTTTATTTTCAGTCAAATTCGCCCCAACTTCAAAACGCTGTAACTTAAATATTAAAAAATGAAACAATTTTTTCTTTGTGTTCTAGATTTCCGTAAGGGGCGACTATGAGAATCCGTTAAAAAACGTGGGTTACCCAAAAACCCCATTTCAAGAATAGAGTTGATAGGGCACATTTTTTTATTGTCGAATATTACAAGCGTAATTTTTATGCCATTTGTTTTCCACATACCAAGTCGTCTATATAATATTTTGTTTTGCCAATAATAGCTGAGATAGAAGCGTTTGATTTTTAAATTAATCAAAGTAATCCTTTTTGTACGGTACGTAAGTTTTTGTTAGTTAATGTTTAGATATAAAATACTAAGATTATATCTACTTCTTTAATTTTACTTTTTGTAATTAATAATACTATCGATATCGATATGTTACTGCTACAAAACACAACTCTATAGACGTCAGTAAACGTTTTATTTTTAATTATAAAGTACCTATGGCAAAGATGTAAACTCGTTACATCCTAACTCTTGTACTTACGCTCTTTTGGAATGGAGAGATTTTAAGAATTTAATTTTAGGAGAAATAATGAAAAGAAACGAAAAAGAAAAAATACGTGTGTCCTTTTTTTTGAAGTTCTTTAAGGAAAAAAAATAAAATATGTATATAAATTTTTTGAAATGTTGTCAATTATCCTTGTTTTCCCGAATTTATATTTAATTAAAATAAATTGGAAAATTATTAATGTATTCTTATATTTTATGTCAAAAGAAAAACAACACCAATATCTATAGTGATAGATAATAATTACATAAGTAATTCTGATGTTATAACACTGGTCGCTGGAGTGATTAGTGTCAATTGTTATTACCGTCGGATACAGATGATAAATAAATATTGCGATGTGTAAACGTGCTTGATGATAACTGTATTTATACTTTTTAACCCGTCAGCTTCGACAGTCGGATCCGACCGAGAGAACAATAGATAACAATGGGTTTGCAAAATTGCGGTTGTTGACGGGTTAAATTTGTTCACGCATTCTGTCGCACCACCCAAATTATTTTTCTACTTAGGCCAATGGATTGCTCGCCGAGAACGCCATATGGCGTATTTGTGCTCTTTATGTAAAAAAATAAGTTTATCATTGACATCCCTATATAGGTCCCCTCTGAAGATTCTACATACACAGCCCTGGCAATGTTTGAATAGCGGCTGCTCTTATCTTATACAAATAATTTAAAGCTTCAATTAAATGGCAGGAAACTTGCACTGTGTAAAAAAGGTCTATAATGTTGTTAACACCTATACAATTTAGAGAAAAAATAGGTATAGTTAAATACAAAACTATTTTAGCTGTAGCTATGCAATGTATTGCAAACAAAAACATTTTCATTTCGAAGACTTTAATACTGATAATAAAGTAAATGCATCAGACCCTTCACCGAGCGCGCACTTGAGAGATTCCTTCCTGCTCTGAACAAGTGAATGGTTAGCTCTTATACTCGTACTATACAAATATCCTGGATGCACTGTTGACACATATTAGGTACCTTTTCGAGGGGACCCTTCCTGTATTTGGTAACGGGTGTCTTTTTTTACAAGCTTTTATGTAGTTTCATCTGTCCCGTTGTCTGTCTGTCTGTAATCAAATCTTGTAAGTTAAAGACCCATTTCTCGGTTCCCGATTGAGCTGAAATTTTGTATAAAAATGTCGATGTTTTTTAGAGTTTCAAGCTTTGGTCCCATAGAAAAAGTTGTTCATATTGACGGACTGAGTTGCTCTTACAAGGATCGGATAGGGTTTTTGTTACATATTTTATTATAACTGGCCAAGTGCAAGTCGGATTCACGCACCAAGGGTTCCGTACCATTATCTTTAATATATATCACGCTTGTTGTCCCACTTATTTTTTTTTATTCTGTTTTTAGTATTTGTTGTTATAGCGGCAATAGAAATAGATCATCTGTAAAAAAATTGACTGTCTAGCTATTACGGTTCATGAGATACAGCCTGGTGACAGACAGACGGACGGACGGACAGCGGAGTCTTAGTAATAGGGTCCCATTTTTATCCTTTGGGTACGGAACCCTAAAAACAATACTCAAACTAACGAATATTCGTTTATCTCGCCAACTTTAATTTGTTTTCTGGGCATTCATTTGTTTTGCGATTATTCTTGTTTACCCGAATTTATTTATATATAATAAACGGTGTTGTATTTTTGTTAAAACACCGACACCACCAACCAATATCTAGTGATAGATAATATTACATAAGCATTCTGTTGTTTTAACACCGGTCGCTGGAGTGATAAGTGTCAATTGTTTTTACCGTCAGATACAGATGATAAATAAATATTGCGATAGTGTAAACGTTTTGGTGATAAATGCATTCATACTTTTAAAATTTGTTCACGCATTCTATCGCACCACCAAAATTATTTCTCTACTTGGGCCAATGGATTACTCGCAGAGAACGCCATATGGCGTTTTTGTGCACTTTATTTAGAAAAAATAAGTTTATCATTGACATCCCTACATAGATTGCCTCTGAAGATTCTACATACACAGCCCTGGCAATGTTTGGATAGCGGCTACTCTTGTCTTATACAAATAATTTAAAGCTTCAATTTATTTGTATGCAACAGGCAGGAAACTTGCACTGTGTAAAAAGGGTACATAACGTTATAAATACCTATACAGTATAGAGAAAAAATTGGTACAGTTAAATACGAAACTATTTTAGATAAGTACAGTCAGGCTACAAAAATGGAGTCATAATTTCTCATACTAGTTGTATGAAAAATTATGACTTCATTTTTGAAGCGTACCGTACATTGCAAATAAAAACATTTTCATTTCGAAGACTTTAATACTTATGGGGATACCTGAATTTTCCGGGGTCCAATGCTGCCCCCATTTGAAATAAATCATTAACTAGGAAACAGAGACATCATTTAAAATTTTGTCTTGACCAGGCACTAGATAACCCTTCAAACTATTTCGTGAACTACTGTTTACAGTTTTAAGTGAGAACGTGAGGCTTTTCTACGCTCATACGCCAAAAGTGGCCGTTTTTCGCAATTGTGCGTAGAAAAGCTTCACGTTCTCACTTTAAACTGTAAACAGTAGTTTATAAAATAGTTTGAAGGGTTATCTAGTGCCTGGTCAAGACACAATTTTAAATGATGTCTCCGTTTCTTATCAAATGCTTTATTTCAAATGGGGCAGCACTGGACCTCGGAAAATTCAGGTATCCCCTTCAAGTAAATGCATCAGACCCTTCACCGAGCGCGCACTTGAGAGATTCCTTCCTGCTCTGAACAAGTGAACGGTTAGCTCTTATACCATACAAACATCCTGGATGCACTGTTGACACACCTTAGGTACCATTTCGAGTGGACCCTTCCTGTATTTGGTAACAAGTGTCTTTTTTTTTAACTAACTTTTATGTAGTTTCATCTGTCCCGTGGTCTGTCCGTCTGTAATCAAATCTTGTAATAAAAAAAATAGATATGTAAAAAATATGCATTGGTGAAAACAGGCTCCGATCACGATGGAGGAAGTATAAAAAAAACATATCTTGTAAGTTAAAGACCCATTTTCCGGTTCCCAATTAAGCTGAAATTTTGCACGCATACGTATATCACGTGACAATACAATATTATGATGACACGGCGCTGATCTGATCATGGAGCTGCAAGGTGTTCATGGCATCTCTGTGATAAAACAACATAACCCCACCGGTTTGGGCTCGATTGATCCGTCTTAAGGAGCAATTTAACCTTTTAAGGTCATTGTTTTCCATAAAAGCTTGTTTTAAAATTTATTTTTAACATTTATACATGTTTATATATTAACAAGTAAAATCGCTCTTTAAAATACAATTTTTATTTTATATGTACGTAAATAGTTTGAATAAGAAAAAAAAAGGTAAAAACGGCCTTGGGACTCAAGTGCGCCTGTTACATTTTTGTACTTTACTCGCTCTATTTCGCCCGCCACTTTTTACTCCTTAATTTTCAAGATAAAAGAATATTTTGTGTTAATCATTTCAATTTTTTTTTAATTCGGTGGTAGGCGGCGGGGCGCTTAGTGTTCGGGTTTCACCCGTACCACAGAATAAATACTAGTACTCATGCCCGTACGAACGGAAACCTCCTAGGGTCCCGCGCAATATGCGTCCCCGTTCCCCGTCCCTGCACCTCTCCCCCGTTCTGGCCTTGTCGTGTGTGTTAAGGGGCGAACACACACACAATGAGTTGTGCACGGATGTATATAGTTTCGTTTATACTCGTAGTAGGCATAAATGATACTCCACTTCTATGAAATGCCATACGTGCGTACGCCCCAGGACGGGTCCCTGCTACAAACTAGAATTAATCCGGTGAAACCCGGACGCATGGCAGCCCTACCTACACCTTAAATCAAATCAAATCTTTAATTGCTAATATTAATGAGATCCTATAGGTAATTAAACTTAAATACAACTTTTTTATGGTATATTAGATAAATAATAAATTAGGACTGTCCTTCTAAACGTCGAAAGTCAAAACATCGATGTACTGTATCCAGAAAGTATATAATAACCGGCCAAGTGCAAGTCGGATTCACGCACGAAGGGTTCCGTACCAATATTTATTAAAAATCATGTTTGTTGTATGGTAGCTTCACTTAAATATTTAGCGGAACAGCGGCAACAGAAATACATCAATGAGAATTTCAACTGTCTAGCTATCACGGTTCATGAAATTCAGCCTGGTGACAGACAGACAGATGGACGGACGGACAGCGGAGTCTTATATAGTGCCATTTTTACCCATTGGGTACAGAACCCAAAAAACGAAAGGACTATAAAATATGCTATAACGAATTACTCAGTTTCATATGTTTCTCATTGCGATGTAGGTATAAAGGTGTAAATTAATAATGATATCATTACACAAGTTTATTTGCCAAGCAAATTAAAAAACCCCGGACTTTTCATAGGTTCATATCTATGATTATTAGTATCATAATATCATACACATCACCTAGTGATGGGCAGAGGAACTAAATTACTATTTATTAACTCCGCCCATCGGGGTTTTTGTAAAGATTGTGATACCATCTATTGCTTCTCAATACAATTAACTTGCATGGTATTGTAATGGAAACCTAGATGGCGCCATCTAGATATAAACCATTGTTTAGATTGTGATGAAGAACTGATCAGCTGACACGCTTTAAACAGCTGGATCGATTTTTACCAAACATAGCTAAGAAACACCGCAAGGAAACTTGCTTTCACGTAGAAAAAACCGCATCAAAATCCATTCATCCGTTCGAGAGCTACGATGCCACAGACAAACACACAGACAGCCAGAAAGACGTTAGCGTCAAACTTATGATACCCCTCTTTTTGTCGCCGGGGGTTAAAACAGCAAGCCCTTCGCTCTCCTTGCTCAGGCATGTGCAACCTCCATGACCATATTAGTCAACCCTATCAATATTAACGACACTATCCGACCGTGAAGGCCAGGGTTCGATTCCCGCGCGACTCGGTTGCAGTCCACGCCAACTGCTTCCGTGTTACACCTGACACTATCACATTCTATGTCATTGGGTTTTATATTTACTTATTTATCGACATATGTACACGGAGAATGTATTTAATTTAATTTTTTTTTTTTTTTTTTTTAACTTTAATAAAAGTTTACAAAGGCACTGCTTATCTCAAAAGAGATCTCTTCCAGAAGGCCAGTGAGAGGAGATGTTTATGTAAGAGAGACATACAGGAGTGTTCATGCATAGGATAAAGGAAGAAGAAAATTAAAATTACATAAAACTACACAAACTAAAATTATACATACATCACCTACATACATTGCACATATACGTAAATAAATACATATGTCTATCTAGGGAGATATATAAAACTTATATTTAATATTAACAAATAGTATAAATTAAAATTAAGATGATTCCAATTAATGATCTTTTATTCGTCTTTTAAATCACACTAATATTATAAAGGCGAAATTCTTCACGTGCAAATGGCCGGACCAATTTTGATAAAATTTGGTATGTGGGTACGTACACCACGGAGCGCGGCTAGTACAGAATAAAGTATGAAAAAAATTCGCTTCTTGCCGTGTGTACGACACTGTGACGAAGTTACGCGGCTTAATTATTTTGTGGAAAACGCGACGTAATTTCGGCATAGCACGTTGTTACTGTTGTGATTAATTCAAATAGGTTTGCAAAAGTTCGGTCGCTACTTCACATGTAAAGTTCCGCAAGCTATTGACTTTGAAATGATTTATAAAAATATTTTTAATCTCTTGGGCGGCCGGTGGACTTTTATTATGGGTACATTTTATATTTCTTTACTCTAATCTTCTTTACATTAAATAAACTGCATGCGAGCCTGTGCTCTTTTTTCAATACAAATCAATTCCATTCTTTGCACAAAAAAATACAGGACATTATCTAAAAATAAGAAAATGCGTAAAGGGCGGCCTTATCAAGTTATCACTCACCTTCTTTTATTCTTTAATATCGGAGTTAACCAAGTATTTCTTCTTCACTTACATTCAAAAGAGCCAGGCTCCAGCTGGTGACATTCATTGTATGGAAATAAAGCACACAATGTCTATTTTTGGACTTTTTGAGATTTTTGGGGTATTCAGTAAGACATTAACAGGCACTTTTACAAGTATAGTTATACCTAATTTGAAATTTATCCGTCTTGTTATAACCCCAGACTAACTTTGTTATTAGGTTTAAACCATTATCCGCCCAAAATGAAGTTGACATTGACAGGTGAGACAGTGTGATATTACCAGATGTCAACTTGATTTAGTCGGATAATGGTTTAAACCTAAGAACAAAGTTAGTCTGGGTTTTATAATAAGACGGAATAAGTTTAATTAACATAACGTGTAGTGTATATTAAAATTGAATTTATTTTTAATAAAAAGCTACCGGTACCAGCGCTTCTTGGCGACCATGCAGTAAAAAAAAAACGCCGAAAGAAACTCATTTTCATAGTACGAAAGTTCATATGTTCCTATTCATAATTTCATAATACACTAGTAAAAAAATCTAAGTAGGTAAACCACTCGTAGGCAAACCATAGTTTTATTTACAGAACAATGCTGGCTGCGGGCAATCTGTTTTATGAGTGAACGTGTGGTTGGCATAATGTACATATTTATGCGTTTAGGGCTGGTAAAATTAAGTTATTCTCCAAAATTATATGCAGATATTTTCCATACTGGTCTGGGAGGAAAGCCAATAACTTAGAGTTAGAATATACCACCTGCTTCTTCTCCCACACAGGTCGTAAAAGCCGTTTGAGGCATGGGCGAGAACCTGAATCATATCAATGTCAATACGGTTAGCAACCCATCACTATTTTGATTCCCTTTTTCTACTTTCAGATACACCGGCCTTTGAGTTTTACAGCCCTTGGCCGTTAGGGATAAAGACTTGATAGTTTATTTATATGCAGATTTGACTGTTTTTAGGGAGCGCAACGAAGAAGTAATATCTATTATGATTAGGTGGTATTAGAGAAGCAGCTAGTACATTCTAAGATTTGTAATTTCCTCTCAGTGAATTTTACATCTAATAAATAAGTGTCAGACCATTCGTAAGATAGGCAGATGAGATCATAAAGACAACCAGCCTAGTCTGGTTCTGACTTGGCTGGCTGTTTTTCAGACTTGTCCGGAGGAGGCTTTTACCCGAGAAGGGGTTCTTGTAAATTCAAAGTAAAACAAGCTTATTAAATACTCATAAAAAAGTACTTAAAGTCACAAAATATGCTTACTGTTACAGTTATATAAATATCAATACTTACTTTTTAAATGCATCTAAATGTTTGATAGATATGTACTTCAATTTACAAATTATGTTAATTTTGCAAGAAATATAAGGCTTTTTTTCTGTTTATTATGCATCTAAGTGTCAACCCTAAAGCTAAACCTAAGTGCAGTAAACTCAGCTCAACTGACACACATGAGCTGCGGTTATAGATTACGAAAGTTGGAAAACACACTTCAATACGAAATTTAGTTTACAAAGTATTGGATTAATCCTAAATCTTGCTTTAAAGGCTCTAACAGAAAAGCAACAGTATTCCCGCGCCCATCGCCGATCTGTGATACAGAAAGTATTAAAATAGTTGTCAGAGTAATAAGTATCTTACATGATATGAAGAAAAGTGAATTTGGTAGTAGTTTCAAAACCGCACCGTTTTGAAACTACTCGTAGCGAGTATGCGTAAACTGGAAGTACGTACTAACACTACTTAGTAGCACACCAATGATTAGTGAAAAAAAAAGGATGATCGCTTTTTTCCAGCAACACAATCAGTTACTTTTTTCTAAACGTCAAAAGAAGCACGGCCTATGGGATTTTTATAAAATATAGACTATTCTTAGAGTCAAATATCAGTTTTTCTGCAAATGTATAAAATCATCATCATCATTTCAACGGCATAACGTCCACTGCTGGACATAGGCCTCTACCAAAGATTTCCAAAACGACAGATCAAGAGCGGCCTGCATCCAGCGCTTCCAGCGACCTTGGTCAGGTCGTCTGACCACCTTGTGGGCGGGTGTCCTGCGGGTGTCCTACGCTTCGCTTGCCAGTATGGGGTTGCCATTCGAGAACCTTTTTGCCCCATCGGCTATCGGTTCTTCGCGCTATGTGTCCCGCCACCCGCCACTTCAACGAACTAATCCGCTGGGGTATATCAGTGACTTTTGTTCTCCTACAAATTTCCTCATTTCTGATTCGATCACGTAGGGAAACACCGAGCACAGCCCTCTCAAATGTATCTCTATATAAAATCACATCACCAAAATCACAGCGAAAATGTATAATGATACTCCATCCACTGGTTGTCTGGAAGAGATCGCTTGAAGCGATAAGACCGCCCATTGTACGCATTTCATTTAAAATTATTTCTTTGTGTTACATTTTTATTTTGGTGTACAGTAAAGAGTTATCTATCTATCTATGATATATTGTTTTGTGACATTTTATTTTCTTAGCAGTACCAAATAATTTATTTTTGACCCAGAGAAGTACCCAATTCTGTGGTTCTAGGTCCATTATCTTTTAACACATTTGAAAAGAAGATCCGGATCCTGTCGAAGACCCCTGAGCAATAACAAATATTTGCACAGTACGAACTTTATTGCTTTTTTGTTTTACTAGTGAGTTTAGTGACACTGGTAGGTGTTTGGACTGACGAGAAAACAAAAGAAAGTCAGACATGACTCAAGTAAAAAGTGCGAATAACTATAAGTTGTTTGATCAAATAAAACAATATGAGGTAAAAAGTTTCCAATACAGGGTGACTTTCTAATCACGAGCCAAATTTTTGGAGCAAGTTCTGTCCATGATACTGAACTCCTGTCCTTAGAAACAATTAAAATAACGGAAAAAAATCGGCGTTCGGCGGAATGGATTTTGTATTGGAAACGAACTAATCGAACCACGGGCTATACAAGATCACTTTAGTATAATGAAATTAAAATAATAGTCAAGATGCCAAAAAAATAATTCGACATTCCTATACAAATTGCCCGAGCGGCTGCACACTTTTGTATGGGAATGTTGATTTTTTTTTGCTTTTTGACTGTTATTTTAATTTCATTATACTATAGCGATCTAGCCTGTGGATTTATTTATTACGGGTATGTCCCTTCCTCGTTGTATATATTGCATGTTAAAAATAATAAAATACATATAATATCACGCCTATATCCCATAGGGGTAGGCAGAGACCATGATCCTCCACTTGCTACGATCCTGACAAGCCTTCATAGAAAAAAGCTGTAAAAATATTGTCCCACGTAATGTGATTAGGTAAATGGAAATTAATTCAATCACACTCATACAATTAATTCTATCTCGACCATACGTAAGACTAGATACCCTGCGTGGAGCTAGATACCTACGTAGCTTCTAAATCATGTTGACATGAAAACAATAATTTTAATATAATTAATTAAGTAACACCGCCGTGGACATCAAAACAAATCGTTTAATTAGCAAAACAAAACGATGTTTCACGGCAAATTTGATCGCGCAATGGCGGTCAAGTTGCCTCTGACACTGACAAAATACATATAAAACAGAACGATCTTTCCGATTTTTTCAGTGATTAGGTATATTTTGTTACGAAGATTATTTTCAACTACTAGTTTTTGCAAGTATTTTATTTTCCAAATTAAAACGTGATGAAAACGCCACAAGCGGGATTCGTACCCACGTCCCTCACGTTAAAACCGTGAGTGCACTACCAATTGTGCTACTGTGACTTCCAAATTACCCTGACGAATTTTTTCATCACATATTACACACGCATTTGAAGCATGCGTTATTCTTCACTACTACCCACTATTTAGAAGTGTGGTATTCAACTTAATTCAATTTAGATGAATTGAAAGTTGATTATGATTGGTATTTTGATTCTTTTTTTCAGTTATTTGGTATATTTTATCACTAAGATTACTTTCAACTATACATTTTTAAAGGTATTTTATTTCTTATTATTATTATTTTTGTTTTTCAAATACAAGCTTTTGAATACTTTACCAAAAATTTTATGGAAAAATACGAAACTAATATTTACTTCCCAAATAAAATAAAAGTAAGAAGAAAAAAAAAACAACTAGACAAATAGGCGCACGCTAGATAACCGAACCTTAATAATAGAGGTTAAAGTAATTTTACTTTATTTCGCTGTATATTTCCTTTGAAATGTTAGCTAAGCATTAGTTAATATACTACAATGGCTAGATCTTACTGTAAAATATTACACTCTGGAAGAATAAAACATGTATACTTGCCCTCATATTTATACAAAATCTGCTTATAACTACTTATCAATATCAGTAACGCTATCAATGTAAGAAGTGCAATTTTTTTACGGTTCCGTACCTAAAGGGTAGAAACGGGACTATATTACTTATACTCTGCTGTCCGTCTTTCTGTTCGTCTGTCTGTCCGTCCATCTGTCTATCACCAGGCTGAATCTCATAAACCGTGATAGCTAGACAGTTGAAAGTTCCACAGATGAGGTATTTCTGTTGCTGCTACTACAACAAATACTAAAAACAAACTAAAATTAACATTTAAGATGATTGCTCTGGTTGTTTTGCCGTTTCTTGCTCGATATCGATAACGGCAACAGGTAGACGCTTGAAATATTCACAGAATATTTAGTTGTATGTTGTACCTTAAACATAAATAGATAAATGCAAATAAATATTTGAGGGGGCTCCCATACAACAAACGTGATTTTTTATAGATACGGAACCCTTCGTGCGCGAGTTCGACTCGCACTTGGCCGGTTATTTATAAAACTGATGGAAAAAAACAGTAGGTACTCCCTAAATTAGAAGCGTTATACTAACTTAACCTGATTTAAGGAGAGCAGTATTTTATGAATACAACGTTCAGAAGTCAGAATATTTTGCCAAAAACCATTGATAAAAAAGGTCGTTAAATAAAATGTCTGTTCTGTACATTTTTTATTCTAGCATCAAGCTAAGGCCTTCTGCTTTGCTAAGTGGATGCTGTGCAAACATTGCTTCATTTTACACTTTTTGAGAAGAACGTGACGTGATGGTGACACTGATGTGTGACGTATATATAGGACTATATTTAAAAAAAAGTTATTGATAGCTATTCAGAGAGGAGACGCAGCTAGCGTTCTTGGCAACATGGCGCATGGTCAAAATCCTTTAGATTTTTTACATAATAATTTACTAGGTAGGTATATTTTTAGGTTATTTTAACTTCAAGTGTATTTATTTATTTCTTCTTAAATAAAGTTTCTTACGAGTGAGCGAAGATTTCAGAGGCTAATTGAACAATCCGGCGTTTGTATGTTTGTTCGACAGTAACTTAATTTATCTTCTATCGGAGCTTACTTTTTTATAAATTATTGTACTTACAATCTATAAGATTTAAGTACATTAGGTATATCTTAATGCTAAGCGATATCTACCAGAAAATGGTATAGTTTATTAGAAGGCGGTAGATACATACATGTAGCCAGTAGAAGTTTTTACATGAGCCAAAGGATTTAGGGGTTCGTGAGTTATTTTTTGTTAAAAGACAACTCTCAACCGCCCATAACTGATGATTTATAGTGGCTCCAATGAATATAAGCAAAGAGACTTAAACGGCACATACAAAAAAAAAAAACAAATATCCGTATATAAGAGTACAGTATTTGTGGGAATCGAACTCGGCCGCTCCAACGAGCGTGGATCTATACTGAAATCCAGTCACCCAACTTAGAATCTTTTGAAATCTTATTTATTATTGAGCATTTCAAACGTTCCTAAGTTGTGTGACTAAATTTCAGAAATAACCAAATTGTGGTAGGTGCAACCCGTGCAACACTGATCTGAATTTCACGCTTACAAGCGGATCCGAAACCAAGCAACCGCATTCAAAATGTAGATACTTACAACAAACAATATCGATTTTTTGTGCTATGAGGTGAAATATTTTTGTCCAACTTAGAAACGTTTAAAATCCAAATTAAAACATGTGATGAAAAATTTCGCCACGAGTGAGATTCGAACCCGCGTCCCTCACGATAACGCCGTGAATGCACTACCAATTGATGCTACCGTGACTTCGAATCCCACTCGTGGCGAAATTTTTCATTACATGTTTTAATTTGGATAATAATCCGAGCAATTCAATCAACAAAACAAATTCAATCTTATTTAAGATTGAACGTTTCATAGGTCCTAAGTTGTGTGACTGGATTTCAGAAATATCCAAATCGAAGGTGCAACACTGATCTGAATTTCACGCTTACTTGCGGACCCAAAAGCAAGCAACCGCATTCAAAATGTACTTACAATACGATCTAGTTTTTGTGCTACTAGATGAAATACCTTTGTTCGAAAGCATTATTCTGACGTTTTCAATAAATTGGTACTTCAATGTCGTGATTTGATGATTTGTAATGTTTGGAGATGATGTAAGAGATTCAAAGTCATGATTTTTGTGGTGCTTATGGCCGGTGGTTGTATTAAAATTTAAGGTTGCTAGTTCTAAAACTCTTCTTTTTTATAAGGCTAAGAAATATATATGTAGGTAAACAGGTAACTTCTTTTTATGTAAAGGTTCATTTTAAGGTATTGATTACATTGTACAAGAAATATAAGTATTTGATCGAAATTTTTTACCGATTTCAAAAAAGGAGGAGGTTATCAATTCGACCCGTATTTTTTTTGTACGTATGTTCCGCGATATCTTCGTCAACCGTGGACCGATTTTGATGATTCTTTTTTTATTTGAATGCCTTTACTACCAAGGTGGTCCCATATTAATTTGGTGAAAACGTGATGAAAAACTTTGGACATATGGAAGAAACTCCTGAAAGAAAATGAAGTCGGTTGCTCTTTTTTTATTAAAAATTGAAGTATTGACCTAAAATTTCTCACTTGATCAAAAATTTCGAACTTCTAATTCTTTGATTAGCTGATCCCGATAGTTTCTTTCTCTAAAAATATTGTTTTATTAAATCGGAGCAAATATTGTTTTTTCTAAACTACTACAGACTAAACCCTCTTACACCTAGTTTTAATTATTAATTTAGAAAACCAAAAGATTTTTCCATGCCGGTGCCAATAACGCTGGGTATGCATTTCTTCTCTGAATAACTATGCTTATTCGTTGAGCAGCGGATGACAGCCGATACAAATAGCTTTTACTACTTATAAAAATTCAGTCAACTGCAAAGATCACTCGGTCAAGTGTTTTTTGTTACAGTTGCTCATCTTTGCAAGTCAATTAGCACATAATAGAACCGAGTTATTCAGATCCAGGGGTTGGGACATCGCGGCAACGATGCAACCGAGATGCAATAGTGATGCGATGTTGACCCCGTGGCGTAATGGACAACGCCTGAGGTTCTGCATTGGATGTCCAGCCACATTCTCGCCCATTTCCTTGATCCACTTTTAAGTTTTGCGCAGAATAAGAATTCGCTACTTTCCAACTACTCAAGTCAGACACAGATTATTGAATCAGATGCTAATGACACCATAGTTTCTTTGAGTCCTATAGCGCACTTAATATCAGATTTTCTGCAATAATAAATCTGAAATCACGTTGAAAATGGATATTTATACATATGATCTAGACAAGTGATATTGTTATGTGACGTTTCGTTTTCTCAACAGTACCAAATAATTTATTTTTTACCCAAGAGAGTCTTCAATTAGGTCCTACAGTTTAGAAGAAAAGCCATTTTTAACCGACTTAATAAAAAGGTGGAGGTTATCAATTCGACTGTTGTTTTATTTCTTGATTGTATGTTGCGCGATATCTTCGTGAACCAATTTTGAAGTTTCTTTTTTTTATTTGAAGGTTTACCAAGTTGGTCCTATATTAATTTGGTGAAGATATGATGAAGAACTTTAGAGATATGGAAGAAACTCCAGAAAGAAAATGAAGACGTTTGTATTTTGTTAAAAATTGAATTATGTATGAGAGAAGTTAATTAATAGTTC
The DNA here is from genome assembly GCA_943193695.1 of Acrobasis suavella. Taxonomy (NCBI): domain Eukaryota; kingdom Metazoa; phylum Arthropoda; class Insecta; order Lepidoptera; family Pyralidae; genus Acrobasis; species Acrobasis suavella. Next base: position 12,578,228 of record OW971948.1, read on the forward strand.
TTCAAAGTGTACCAAAGTGCTTTAAGCATCTCACGTACTGAGGCAGCTAGTTAATGTGCAGGCATCTGTGACCCACTGAGCATTGCAGCGACCTACTAAAGAAAGTGGGTTATGCAAGATAAATTTTCATTAAGGGGCTACCGGAAAGTAAGAACGTGTAGCTTATTATAGCATTTTCGCGAAAAACGGCCACTTTTAGCAAAAATGCTATAAAAAGATTCACGTTTTATTTAAAATATATACAGTAGTTCATAAAATAGTTTGAAAGGTTTCCCAGGGTTGTATCAATGCCAAATTTCAAATTATATCTTCGTCACTTTTCAAATGATTTATTTCAAACGGAGGCAGCACTGGACCCCGAAAAATTCAGGTAGCCCCTTAAGTGCTATTTGTATGGAACAATTTGTGTCCTTTTCCCACCTTCCCGCCCGTCATTACGCTAAGCAGACCGAAGACTCTGTCTGCAAATTGCAAGACCGGGACATGCCTAACCATCGCCTTATAAACATTATTATTTCTCTTCCTTGTCACTAGATGGCGCTATAGCTATAATATAAAATAAAACATTAAAATATTTTATTAATGTTATTAAAGCAAAGTAGTACTATTATTAATTAAATTAAATATGACTTATACGAAATGCAATAAATGTTTTAAAAGCATATTCAACACTTTCTTTGTCACTTTTTGCTAGTTGTGTGTGCTGCCATCTCTGTGTGCCTACCGGCAACTCTAGTTTTGCCTACTTTGGGGACCTCCAATCGTTTTTATGGCGTTGGGTATCTGTTACGTTAGTAATTTTATTATCTTTGTGTGTATGTTCGGGACAATAGCTTTTTTGTTTGGTGGTTTAAACGATTATTCACCTAAAAAGTTGACAACGGAATTCAGGGAACATATATTACCGATGTCGTCTTGTTTTCGACGGATAAACGACGTCTTGTTTAAAGTAGTGATGAACCACGTAGCAAATACAAACCATATTTGCTTTGTGGTTCAATGCTACATTCAAAAAGCATACAAACCTACGCTTACAAATCCGCTATAAATCTAGTTGCAGTCTTTAAATCTGTTATTTCAAGCGTACGTGAGATGTTTAAGGTAGGTTGACACAGTTCGACAGGCATTGTGGAGTGAATGACCGATGTTACGCAAGGATGGCTCAAGGCCTTGACTCCGTTGTCTTTCGTTTTTTAGCTATTTGCGAATTTTAAGTGACTATAGCGACTGATTGACTGGAAGAACCTTCAGGCACAGAGTAGGGGTGACGACAGTGTTAGAAAAGTAGAATTGTTATTAATCCGTCTTTTAGAGTATATAAAAATAAAGGACTCATATTTTTCAATAGGCCTTCTTCTTATAAAGAGCTAAGCTCTTGTCTGTGGAGCAACCAATGCCTTCCATCTCTCTCTGTCTAAAGTCAACTCCTTGACATCCTTGTAGGTTGAAACATCAATTTGATCTTTTAGTTGTTTTATAAAACTATCTCTAGGTCTTCTTTTACCTCTTCTTCCTTCTTCCCTTCCAATATAACTTTTAAAAATTCAACAAGTCTAATTGGCCATTAAAGTAAAAATCTACAAAGATACGGAGGATCAAAGTTCTGGAGTGGGGGTGGTGGGGGGACGTCAAAACTATGTGAAAATCGTACATATTCGTAACGTCATGCGAAATTTCATGCGCTGTATCTTTGTAATTTTTTGTTTCTCAGAGAAAATAAAAATACGTGTACAATATTATTTAATTATCTAACTGAAGGGCTATATTATAAAATATTTTTTCATTCTTCAACGGAAACTTCTAGGGTCCCGCGCAATATGCGTCCCCGTTCCTTGTCCCCGCACCTCTCCCCTGTTCTCGCCTTTTCAAGTGTGTAGTGTGTAAGTATTTACGTTAGGGTTTAACAAAAGTTGTCTTTAAAATTTTATTGGTAGCGTTAAGAATCCCCTTACCCTAGACTTTCACATAGAAACGTAGTCTACGTTTTATTTCGAAACGACATGTCAGATTTCGGTAAAAATCTGTAATTTAAAGAAATCGCAATTGGTTTTTTCCAAAATTAGTTTCCTACAGTAAAATAATGTTTGTATGAGAAAGTCTGATTCTGTCCATGTTAAGGGGACTCTTAAGTATTTTATAAAATAATCTATAAGCTTAACGTTATGTTATTTTCGTAACCACCTGTAAAGTTTAACAAAGTTTGCTAACATTTCAAAGCAAAGTAAATTTTACAACATCAGCAATTGTGCAAACGCGAAGCTTCAATTAACTCAACCGATAGTTAACAAAGGCTGTAATTAGTAAGAAGATTCATCATAAAATTAATACCGTAATCCCAACCTTACAACACAGCTGCGAGCCTTTCCGTATTACGTTCGATTCCAATAAATTACATAACTACATCATCAATAATAACAGACACAGAAATATGATCACGTCTTTATCCCTAACGAAGTAGACAAAGCAAATGGTCGCAACACCCAAGTGTCACTCTTAGCGTGATCGTGGGCGTGAAGGTGGTAAAAGGGAATCATAATAGTGATTTAAGCTGCATCATTTCATTACTGATCATCATTATCATAATTATCCACTGACATTATTAAAGTTCTCGCTTTCTGTTCTCCCACACCAGCATGGAAGATAAATAACATAACCACATATCTAACATACCCCAAAACCAGTCCAGACATATCCTCAATGAACCTCAAAATCAGTCCTAGCACATCCCAAACATATCCTATTACCACTTCTGACACATCCCTCTAAAATTCCCAAAAATTTTCTAGTAAGAGTAAGCCTATTGGGATTGATAAAATTCCTATCAGAACTACTTTTACGTCACATCCAACTGGTAGATCGATGAAATATCCCAGTAGTCCTACTAGTAGAACAAACTTGGTAGGACTAATAGCTACTAGCTCAAATAAAATAATACCTTCGATTAACCTACCTTTGTTGCTCACCGACCATAGATTGCTTGTTGCGTTCTTTTTTGGCTTGTTCTCTCTAAACATAAGAATATCTGGAATTCTATTCACTTTATTCTCTCTAGGAATCAGATCTGGGGTTCTATCAACGTTTACTCTCACAAATTCTCCTTTTAGCACTTTAGGCTGATCTTTAGGTGCCACCAAAGGCGGCGGAGGAGCCTTAGCTTTCTTATGGAACAGTCTTTTCCTCTCAGGTTTTGCAGGTATGTCTATATCTGTGTAGATTATGCTATCTATCTCACCGACATCAACTGCGTCGCTTCTGATTCCAATAAGACTCATTGGTTGATCGAAACGTGAGTTCAAACCTTTATGTTGCACTGATATGTGCGTGACGCCATCATTATCAGTTGTCTGCATTAAATCGAAATCTCTGCCTTTGTCATAAAGACTGTAATCATCAACACTATTCTTTCTACTTTTGAACAAATCGTACGTTTTCTTTTTAGAAAACAAGCTGTCGCTGCTCGTGTAGTTATTCGTGTTTTTCGTCAGTCGATTCCGCATTTTGAAATACTTGTATGTGAAGTATATCCTTTTAAAGTCTTGCTCGTTCTCGAATTTGAGCGCGATGGCTTCTTTAACGAGGTTTTTGGTTACGTAAAAGACTAGAGTGTTTTCGCAATTTGGATAGTTCTCGATATTTGCACAGTTGGTGATGTCGTCAATGGATATGTTTTCATATTTGGTGGTTTTGAGTTCTGTGTAGTCTTTGATTAGTTTTTGTTTTTCATCGTCGCTTGAATCTTCTTTAGTTAGTAGTTGGAGTTGGTCTTTTTCGTTGAATCCGACGACGATGTTGTAGTTGTGGAGGGAGGCTGATTTGTTGATGGTGGTGATGTCGAGTTGTTGGTTGAAGTTGTGCAGTTTCTGCCGGGCGATCAGGGCGGCCAGGCCTCCGCAGCGGGCGGCCTTTTTCACGGTCATTATCGATCTGGAACAATGCAAACATAAATTAATATAATCCAAAAAACTTCTATAACTACATAAACGTTCCGAATCGTTTCTGATTTTAATAAACGGTCGCCCAATATAGGAAAAATATCTACATGTTAAATAAGTATAATACTTGGTACGTCCCAATTCAACTATTTATTTATTATTTTATTTAGGTTTCTTCCTCCTTTTCTACTTCGAATTTGTAGGTAGGTAGGTAGGTATCTAAATTCGTCAAATTATGTCAAAAAAATCTATCTTCTTCAAACTGTTTTAGTTTTGTTGCCTGACAAAAAACTTTGCCTTTTTTCTAGGGATAATTAATACCTAGAAAAAGAATAATTAGGCAACTTATATTACACAGCACGTGTCTTAACACTAACTTGGCAGTTTATTATGAATGCGATGGTTTAACTGTTCCAGTAACTTGTAATTTAGCTATAGTTACATCTTTACGGCAACTAGATCTACTCTGTATGATTTGAAGTTCGTTAGATACTGAGTATTCACACAATTTTCTCCTAACAGGCATCATTGCTAACGTAAACAGAACACGACCGTGCTCCAAGCCTTCAACGGTTCAATCACGCACATAAATCAAATATAATTTGCTATATTGGCTTCAATATTAGAGGTACAATCGACATCTCAAGTAAAAGCAACATCGGGGCCACTATGCTGACTATTGTTAGTGCTTAACATGAACCTTAGCCTTGTTGTTTTTGGCGGAGTAAAATAAGACTACTCCAAGTCTTCTCGTGAATGACGCACAAGGCGACTCATCTAATACAACCTAAATAATGCCTATAAACATCAATGAGTCCTCATTCGTCTGTCCAGCTAAGAGTAGACTAGTTACCGTGAAGTTCACATTCGGGCCAACCTGCAGGCCTACCGTCATCTCTTATAGCAGCACTTAAACTGAACTGTATTGTTTAATGCAACCATGACACCTTTATAGCAGGCCTTAAACAGGATTGTTTTGGTTCACGTCACAAAACCATTCACCTTTTTTTGTATGAACTATTCCTACCATCACGTCTATTTGACAGCACGAAAACGATTATTGCGCGTCTCAAGTGTCAAATAAAGCGATCCTTAAAAAGTTACTTTCCAGTAACTTATATGGAGGATTTTAGTTGGTTTTCTTGTGAATGTGAATATGTTTTTTCTTTACTTTAGATTTTTACAAAACAGTTAATAGATAATTGAAGTAACGCTACCATGGGACCTTAATTAATCCTACTTAATACCTTTTATTGGAAATTTGGATTTCAAAAACAAAGTAAGATATATTACTTCATTATTTTAGTACAACTTATGTGAAAAATAGTAAGTTATTCCAACTTACGTAACATATTTTTTTGTAAGTAATAACAATGCTAATCCTTGTAAAATATTTATTCACACACGAAAACAAATAACAACACATTCTTAAGTATAAATTATTTATTAAAATTACAACTACATACATTTATACATTTTGTCTTACAGGATTCTTTGGTTACTCTCTGAGAAGTACCATGATGACATCAATTAAAAAATACAAGACAGGATTCACTGGAGCCTATTTAATAATAGCCTCTGGCTCTCTCAGTCTTGTTTGTATTTAATAATACAAACAAGACTGAGAGAGCCAGAGGATTACAGCCTCCTTTGGAACCTGTGATTGAACCAGTGAAATGGCAGAATGTTGAATTCCAAGCATTTTACAAGGCTAGCTCTGCTGCTAGGCTGGTTCGCTTTTTCACCAGAATACCTGAAAGAAAATAATAGTTTAGATTCATGTCGCTATCTACGAATATCAAATACATACCCATACTTTGTAATAAAATTCTTTGTGCACTACAATCACTGCGTACTTACTAAAACCTAGCCTTTATCTCGTTGAGTTAGTCTCGAACTTACTTTGTCTGTATATATTTATGTTATTTATAATAGCACTTAGTGAAGAAGCTGCAAGTTTGAACACATAATTATCTAAATATAAACTTTGAATAGGTATGTAGTTAAAATGTTACTTACGACATGGTTATTGATAAAATATATTTATGACAAGACACTGTGCTTTTGTACGATGAAGCCCACAATAAAATTAACTTCCAAACACTAGTCGTTACCATTGTATAATAACTATTTATCACGGCAATTCGAAAAAGCACTATAATATGAAGTGATGGATATATTTTGTCAGGTGATTGCTCGGCTTCCAGCATTAAAAACATAAAACATTTATGTTTTCACGAATTTACCATTTATTAAAAATTTCGAAAACCAGACGCAGACATCCGTTCAAAACTTTCACTCACAATTTTTTTCGCACTCATTAAAATTTTAGCCATCTTTAATGGTCAATATCAAATTAAATTTATGTACATAATCAAAAGAAAACAAAGTAAATAATAACTTTTAGATATTTAAATAAAATATGATATATAATAAAATATATAATTTTGTTTAACGTAAATAAAAAAACCGGTAAAAATAATAATTTTTTGTCAAGGATTTGAACGTCTTCGCAGTCTCATCACCAAAACAAGCCAGAGACAACAAACAGTTCACCATTCAGGAATAACCATTCAAAAAACGTTCAGCATTATGAACGTCATGGTACGATTTAAAGTTGTCCTGCTTTTGACCTGCTTAAAAACTGCAACTCAACTGCCTTGTTTCTGAATGGTTTTATAAGTGATGGTGGTAGCATTTCTGGCCCGAACGTCAAATTCTGCAGCGCGTTGCCAAAGACCGATCGTGATGGAGCCACACTATTAAAGCCCTATGCGGCGAAAACGGCTTTTGGGCTTCAAGTAAAGTCGTTCTTCAAGTAGGAAGATACACTGTCTCTTTTACCATTACAATATCCTACCATAGACTACGTAATAGCCCTTGCTTACAGTGTCAGTTAATTTCCACAAATTGTCTAAACTCTTTGGCTTTTAAATCCAATTAATAACTTTCACCAACTTTCTTGTTTATTGGTTTGAAAGAAAAAAAGCCTTTTTGGTAACTCACGACTGAAACAAAAGAGAATGATTAGGCAACATTGCCCACTATAGTAATAGTTAACAATGATCAAGCAAATTTTTATCTTTTCAAAGCCTGCTAAAAATAACAAAGCTACGTGTTCGTACGAGTCCTATCCTATCGTATTAAAACTATAAAGCGAAAGTTTGTATGAATGTATGGATGTGTAGATGATTGTTTCCTTTCACGACAAACGGTTGAATGTAATGGAATAAAATTTGGCAAATACAACAATGTAAATGGCTTATTACCTATATTAACATCTAGGATACTTTTTCATCATCAACATCAACAGCACCTGAGCATAAGCCTCCTTTAGGATACATTTTTATCCCGGGAAAATGTGGGGTTCGGGCTACGCGGCACTCGGGCTACACCGCGGGCATCAGCTAGTGTAAATACAAATAATATACAAGGCAAACTATACAGAAGACTTGAAGGTACGTTTGGAAAAGGAAATCAAAATAGTGACTGGTTCATCCCTTACTAACATGAACTTCAATATTCCCTCGATTGGCTTTTACTTTTTCTTGTGCGTATTGGAACAGAATTAATAAATAGTGTTGGTTACGGCTTCAATCATAAGATTACCTACGTTGCTTTTATCAGTTTCTTAGTAATTTTTTTATATATATTTAAATAAATATTTATTCATATTTACATATTAGAGACAGTTTGAAAAATCTGACCTAAATAATATAAGCCTTCCGCAAAACGATTATACACAGATACACTATCAAGACTTTATCATCATCATCTCAAATGGGGCAGACATAGCCTTGGGGTTTTCCTCTAAGCAGATAGAGCTGCAAGATTATTAAAAAAATAATTTGGCAAAACAAAAATACTCATTTTGTCTTAAAGTCTCTTAATAACTCGTAAGTGAAGCGTGGTATGCCACTTTATATCGCTTTAGTGGAAATAAATCATTTAAGAGAAAGTATACCTAAATGTGGTAAAAACTAAGATTTGCTGCAACCGTGTGACATTCTTGAGAAAAACTGAACTTCCTACTTGACTGGTAATTATTTTATCTAATTACTGGCGTAAGTTAGAGACGCATAGCGATTTAAATAGGCTCTTAATAAAAATGCCAGGATACCAGGCGAAGTTCGACTTTGTATGAAGTTAAAAAAAAATATTTTTTTTCCACTATTTACTAAAATCCAATCTCTTTGAGAAAATAAAATGCGTATAATGTACTTGCCGCTTCTCTTCCTACGCAGATTGTTACTAGCCAATAAAGGGATTGGGCGGAAATTTGTGTCAAATCAATAGGCGATGTGATTAAGCATCTTATAAATACTTTGCTTATCTATTTTTAACTTCGCGCCCACTTTCGTGCTGTAAATGGCCTTTAGGTCTTACGGCCCTAAGCCTTTACTTCGTTATGAATAAACCCGTTGGTGATAAGGTATATGTGTCATAAAATCCTTAACACAAACATACATCTATATAGAAAAAAACTATAACAATATTTAAGCTAAAACACAAGGCTGACAAGAAATAAGAAAGTGGTTTTAAATGAAGCAAGCTTAATACTTTTGTACTTACTCGATCGTTACGATATTGTTTTAAAATTGAGCTTTATATTATATTTTCTTAATTGAACTTCAAGGTCTCAGAACATTCAGTTTCGTTTAAAGTTCTTAAATAGTTTTGGATCAAGTAGTCCATCCAGCAAGGGTGCCCTTGGTTTCGCGTAATTTTTTAAACTCTAATTTTTACTTCGACGAACCTTTTTGGTCTAAACTTGTAATGTAAAATTTTCGTTTAGCCTAATTAATATTTATGCACAATAATAAATAGTTCAGCCTATCAAATGTTCTAAAAAATTGTACGAAAAGTTTGTTCACCAATCCATATTAAGAATATAAAAAAATGGGTAGACTAATATAGACCCATCCAGCAGTGGACTGAAGGTAGGCTGAAAAGTAGAAGAAAAATGTTGGTCACTTGCATACACGAAAAAAATACATTCAAAAGATTACACTGGTGATTGTCTACCTTCGTGGAAGTTGTCTCTATTGAATTGAGACCAATAAATAAATAAATTAAGTACTTTAATCTGTGTATTTATGGCCCTCAAATAAATTATATACAATCTAGAATGCCTACGCAGTGAGCAAATCCGTTCCCAAAATAGATACCTAAAGTTATATGTGCCCCCTTTTTAGGGTTCCGTAGTAAACAAGGAACCCTTATAGTTTCGCCATGTCTGTCTGTCTGTCTGTCTGTCTGTCCGTCCACGATTTTACTCAGAGACTAAAAAGGAAAACTATCAGAGCTAAGTAGGGTTTACAAATTAAAAGATATAGGCGATTAACTTATAAAATGTACTCGGAAAAGGAAAATTTCATACAAATTCAATAGAAAATTAGTTTTTAGACGTTTTTAGTGGCATGAACTCAAAGTTGGCGTTCGTAACAACGGAACCCTAATGCGCGTGGCCCGATACGCACTTGGCCAATTATTACTTTATGCTCTGGCAGATTGCGAAAAAGGGATGCCTCTAACTATATTTTTTTTGAATTATGGAAATATAAACTTCAAGTACTTGGCATTTTGATTAATTTTCAATGTTTTTTTTCTTTTTGAGATTATTACTCGTAGTCATTCTAAATTGTATTATAATATTTTTGGCCCGCTCTACACTTTCAAAATAGACCAACCAGATGCTTCTAAAACAATGGCTCATGCGTGAGACGTTTTACATAATATTTGGTGCGTTTCCGAGCATTCCAAGCACACCAGTGACGAAACTAATTGGAACAAGTCAACTTGCCTCAGCCATCTTGATTGAATAGAATTAATCATGGTCTGGGATCTAGGTGATGATTTTGGCAGTTTTGTAAAATTTGAGTGACATAATAATTTATGCGAGAGAATCTAATAGAATATGCTATTTTGCAAAGCCTGTTTTTTTTTTGCTAAGAATTTCTTGACTTTGTGCCTTGACAAGTGGAACAATGGCTTTTCCCAGTATCCTGGGTCTTGAATGTGTGTGTGTTTATCGACTGAGTAAGTCACTTGATGGCAGTGATAGTGACTCATTTTACGATCTTACTAGAATTACTTAACACAGGACGTAACAAAATTATTTCAGAAGGTAGATATTCAGATAAACATAATTAACAAGCAGAGCGCAGAATTCACTCGAATCAATTAAAATTTCAATTAAGGCCAAACCAAGCCATGCTGATGATGTTTTAGCCTGCTCTTGATTATTACTAATGATTAATGATAAAGTTTCACAATAATCAATGTAATCGTGGACTGTATTTACATCATCTCATCTATATTTAAGAGATATGCTCTTGTCGGTAGAGTTTGGATAGTTCGTCAGTTGTTTTACTTCTCTGTGCAGCTATGCTTCGGTATTGCTGGCCCTTTTTTCCTTTTTATCTTCTCGTCAATTATATTTTTTATGAAATTGTCGTGTCGTATCAGATGACCTAACATCTTTAACAACGAGGAAAGATATTTAATTGCCAAACTGGTCTTTTCACTCTGGTTCTTCGAGATGCTTGCGTGGAGGCCAACATGTAGAGGCCATTGGAAGAAGTTGAATCTATTTGGCCTCCCGCCAAAACCCATTCTTATATATACCAATGAAAGGTGTACCCTTGAATAGGTTTCGGTAGGTGAAAGATCTATTGCAAGACAAAGGAAAGGTTTATTTATGAGATTAGGATGGACTGGTGCTAGGCTATTGCAATAGAACTATGGCACCTGTCATAAACATTAGGTATTACCACAGAATAAGTACTAGTGCCCACGTAAAGAACTTTTACTTCGAAAATAAATTCAAATTAGTATCTAAATCTAGGTATTACTGACTAATGCAGAAAAAAAGTGTATGCACAGAAGAAGCTGCTGCCTGTTCTCCTGTTACCTATCAGCCCGTGGTATAAGGGACCGGGTTCACTACGCGTATTCGAAGTTCGTTTTACCTTGTTACACTTTAACTATGACGACTTATCCATTATTTCTTTTACCGGTAGTTTAATTCTAACAATGTTCGATATGACGAAGTGCATTTCTTCCGTGTTTCGTTTCGCCCAAACACTTTTAACTTTAAGTACGTTATCTCTTACTATACAATAATTCATCATACAGAGTTAATGAGGAGCTCGGTGGCCCGGTGAGTACGCATTACTAGCGTTTTCGCAAGTTAAGCCACACCAGGCGTGGTCCGCACTTGGATAGGTGACCATACGTGACATAAAAAAATCGTAAGTTCCGAAAGCCACGTTATATCGTTGGTCCAGGCAGTTATCATTGTATGCAGTCATCAAGCTATGTCAGATCAGCCTTTAGGCAGCAAGAAAATTTGACATCAATTTTTGCCACTTACACACACGAAAAACAAATAAACAATAGGGATGTGGACTAAAATTATTAAAAAGTATGTTTGGTATACTTTTTTTTCTCTGATTAACAAATAATAACGAAGATACAGCGCATTTAAATTTGCGTGGATCACGATTAGTTATAATTTTAACCAAAGGTGACGTAAATCACCTCCACTCCGAAACTTCGAAGCACTGTATCTTTGTGCATTTACTACTTTGCATTAAATTTGGTAAGAAATTGGAAGAAGATTTTTAGTTCGAACATGAGCCAAATCAGTCACCCCTTGACTGACTTGCTGAGATATGTAGTTCGCGAGTTCACAGTTCGGAGCTAACTATTAGTAAGTATATTATAAAATTAAGTTTACGTCAACACTTTGTCTGGTCCTTTTTTCGGGTTCCGTACCTATTACTAAGACTCTGCTGTCCGTCCGTCCGTCCGACTGTCCTTCTGTCTGTCTGTCTGTCACCAGGCTGATTCTCATGAACCGTGATAGCTAGACAGTTGAAATTTTCACAGTTGATTCAAATACTAAATCAGAATAAAGTAAATATAAAACGGGGGCTCCCATACAACAAACGTGTTTTTTTGCTTGATATTAATAACGGCAAAAGGTAGACGCTTGAAATATTTACTAAATATTTAGTTCGATATTCACTTTATAAATAATTAAAATAAAATAAATATTTAAGGGTGCTCCCATACAATAAACGTGATTTTTTAATAGATAATGGTAATGATATGGAACCCTTCGTGCGCGAGTCCAACTCGCACTTGGTCGGTTATTTTTTTTACGTATTTTATACTTGGTATAAAGAACCTTGATCAAATGTTAAGTAGATAAATCGGCGTAGACCAAATAGTTTTACACAAAATAAGTCTTGGATATAATAAGTTTTGTTGAAATGAACCACCGGTGTAATGTATTTGGTTTAATCTAAGACTAGCACAAATAAGTTATGGTTTAGTCGTTATAGTTAAAGTGTAACAAGGTGAATCGAACTTCGAATATGCGTAGTGAACCCTACGGGACCTGGCAGATTAATGGGGTACTGAAAAATATTTTTGACGTATTCTACTCTGCCGTAACAATGGTCCTATTCTAGACTGGAAATAACAAGGAATATGTTGACGTGAATAGTAAGAATCTACGTCAAATGAACAAAAGTAAACTTGCGATAAAATTCAAGTACAAGGGCTAGTAATTATAAACACTTTATAGGAGGTTCTAATTGTGTGAACGTGGCAGTGACAGAACTCATCGGGACAGTGTGAGAAATAGAAACAGTAGCTTCAGAGTGGGCGTAGTAGGGTTAAGGCCCAGGACAGTAGTAAAAGGGGCGCAAGGATAGGGAGCAATGATTGCCAGAACAGTTGAAATTAAGGTGGAGGAAGAAATTAAAAACAATAGCTAAACCATTGATTTACTTATACATATATGATACTTACAGTACACTGAATAGAAAACCTGATATAGTGTGTGGTGTGGTTTTTTAATATCCAGTGACACTGTTAATTTAATGTCTTCATTGAATTAATAAATAAAAAGCTGAGAAAACTATAGTCACAGAGACAACCTATGTCGATCTGGCTCTAATTAATGATTAAATTGCTTAAATACAGATTATTTCATTTCTGAAAATACCTAAGTTTTTAAGACGCCTATTTCATTCACACTAATGATGGTGAATCATATGGTACCTATTTTATTTTCTAGTTTCGTGTCTCAAGAGTAAATTAATAAAAATATATTAAAAATTCTACTTTTAAAATATGACTTTTTTAAATCTTAATTTTTTCACATCGATTGAGTCGGCCATTGGGCATCTTAATAATCTCGCCCAGGTGCGCGGGCTGTGCTACAGCCGCCACTGCTGAGAAGCGATGCTTAGATAAATAGGAGCGTTTCCGTGACTGCACCGTTGCCTACAATTAAGTTTAACTTACATCTAGAAATTGTCCTTGGTTAACGGTGAGCTTTGTTTAGTTCAAAGTTCAATGGTTTTTTTTTTCTTAAGCACACGTACTCGATGATATTATACATATGACTTGAAACTTGTTGTTCCAAGTCTGAAAAAGGCCACTCCATCTATTCCTTTGGATTTCATATCGAATTAGCTAAGCACAAAATACCATGTGCTACGCGTGCATTTTTAAGAGAGTTGACTAAATTAGAATATGTACCTGTAGCTAATCAATTTCTTTCAGGCAACCATACATTATGTTATTGATTTGTATACTATAGTTAATGGATTCAGGTGTAATGTAACTTTGCGGAAGTCAAAGTTACATACTATATGATTTGAATTACTTTGTGCTATTCCGCCACCAGTTAGTTCATGCAAACTATTGCCGGCCGGCGCCCACCCACTACTGTTAGTCCCAGCATATACCTGCCAGGCTGCCACCAACAGCCCTTGTGCACCCACCACCAACAGCGGAATCATGGTCCCTCCAATACTGCTGCATCCGCTTCGGCTGCAGCAACATCGGACACCGCATATGCGACACGTGTTTTGCCCTTCCACGAGGCATCCTCAGGCACCAAACAAGTCGTTGATCGTTCGGCAGTCAAGCGTCGAATTTGTATACCACGAAAAGGATGTAACTCCTATTCGAAACGTAAGACGTAACGCAGCATCGCATGTACATTATTCATATATTAAGTATATATATTTTTTAATTTGCCTGGTAAATAAACTGATTTACGACACCCGTGGGAGAGAATCTACTATTCTATACGGTCGTCACCACACGACTAGAAAAAAAAAGATTCTAAATAAGAAAATACATTTTGCAAAATTTTTAAAACCTTTTCAATAGGGGTGACGACAGGGTTAGAAAAGTGTAATTGTAATTAGTCCGTCTTTTAGATTAATCAAAAAGAATGAACCCATATTTTTCAGTTTGCAAAAAAAGTAAAAATTCACAAAGATACGAAGCATCAAAGTTCCGGAGTGGGGGCTTGCAACGTCACCTCTATGTAAAAATCGTACGTAGCCGCGACGTCATGCGAAATTTCTGTATCTTTGTCATTTTTGGTTACTCAGAGAAAAGAAAAAATACGTGTACAATATTTTTGAATAATCAAACCGATGGGCTAAATATATATTTCCATTCGTCATGTTTATTATAAAAAAAAAATATTTTTTAAATGTCTATAAAGAAGAAAGGCGCAAATATAGAGTAACCTTCTGTGTAGTAAACATGTGAGTCATATGTGCATAATTGACCTCAGCTTATCAATTAATCAAGTCAGACCTTATTCGAGTTCTCCATAGACCTTGTTCCGATGAAGGTGTCTCCGATTACGGAAAGTAGACTGTATGTATATGCTGTCCTTTAGCTCTTCCGACTTTATTGAGATAACCATACTTACAAAATACTTTTTTCTATTGCTAGTTGTAAATTATTATAGATAAATATTGTATAACACTACCGATTTAAAAGCACTGGTTTTTTTTTAATATAGACAATTTCACATTATAAAACCGACTTGAAAATCAAACTACATAACATGTCAGGTAATCTGAAAAATATTTCAAGCCTTTCAAGCAAAAAATTATTTTCAAAATTGGTCCAGGCGTCTTCGAGTAATCGGGGAAAATACATGAAATAACATATACATCCGAATTGATAAACATTTTAAAAAGAAATCTTACTCAGAAGAAACTGTCTCATAATTGAATAATGAAGAGCTAACCCTTATACAACGCGAAAGGGACATACCTACCCGTAATAAATCAAACCACGGACTATACTATATCTCTATAGCATAATGAAATTTAAATAAAAGTCAAAAAACTAAAAAAATGGCACTTTCATACAAAAGTATCAGAAGACAAACTTTTTAGTAGTTAAAAATTAAGGCATCGGAAATAAATTTTACTCAGAAAAAACTGCATGCGCCGCGTTGTCTTTATTTCAATGGTCACATAATTGAATAATGAAGAGCCAACCCTCATAAAACGCGGATGGGGCATACCCGTAATAAATCACAGTCAAAAAACTAAAAAAAATGGCACATTCATACAAAAGTATCAGGCCGCCCGGGAATTTGTATGAGAATGTCGAATTTTATTTTGGTTTTTCGACTGTTATTTTGTTGTGCTACTTCCTTATTTCCTAAATTTTTGAGTCAACTGCGTATCATGTAAATTGACCGGTAAGAACCTAGCAAAATATGTTATCTTCTCAATCAGCAAAAAGTAAAACTGACGTCAACAAGGATATTAATAAACATCACGTATTCCTCAAATTTATCACACTCATATATCTGAGATGGAGTGCCAAGGCAGGAAAGAATGATACCCTTGACCTTGTGGCCAATATGGTGACGGAAAACAGTATTTATAGCACAACATAGGTCACTTTATGGCAAAAAATACATTTTAACCGTCTAGAAAACGTTGATAAAAAATTTAGTAATTTTAAAGAAAATGATAGAGAACTATAACATTTGGAAAAAAAAAAACATTATTAGGCTTTTTTTTATGTTATAGGGCGGCAAACGAACAAGTGGGTCACCTGATGGTAAGTGATCAGTGATCACCGCTGCCCATGGACAACTGCAACACCAGGGGTATAACAGAAGCGTTACCGGCCTTTCAGGAAGATATAGATTCGTTTTATGAAGGTTTCAATGCCTACGAGTGTACCAGATAAATCGAACTTTGTGGTCGAGACGCATCGCTTTTGCGAATGTAGCTTACTACTAACCTACAAAAGTAGTGATTTGTGTTTGCATTTGTTACAAAGGAGAAAATGGCTAGCAAACCATCACTATTTTGATTCCTTTAACATTCTCGCCGACTATCACGCTCGAAGTGGTCTTTGAGGGGTCTATATTAAAATCCATAAATCATTAATATCTTTAAATGCTTTGTCATATGTTCTCATAATCATTAAAGTAATTCTAAAATACAGATACTTAAAAATACTTTCTTTTATACGAATAATGTCAGTATGTATAACGGTAAAAAAAATATAAAATTAAAATTCATAATTTTAATACTCAATAAAAGTTATAGTTCTACATGAACACTATTGGCGGCTAGAGAGGTGGCCCATGGGCTACCCCTATACTTAGTAATTACGTACTTATTTATAACCTGTTTATGAATTTTAAACTTCATATTTATCTATACAAAGTGAAAGGGACATACTCGTAATAAATGAAACCAAAGGCTATACTGTATCACTTTAGCATAAAGAAATTATAACAGTTAAAAAACTAAAAAAAATTGGAACTTCCGTACAAAAGTGTACAGCCGCCTGGACAATTGTATGGAAATGTTGAAAGTTTTTTGGTAATTTTACTGTAATTTTATTATCATCGTACTATAGTTATGTAGTTATAGCCCGTGGTTTGATTTATTATGGGTATGTCCCTTCCACATTGTATAGATGTTGAAATTATGGATTTTAAGCATTATGCTAAATAATGGCATATATTTTTAAATTATACATTATTAATGATGTTATACAAATTAAAGTTATGTCAAGTCAAATGGATTTTCAAAATAGGATTATTGATGTTATGCAATTTAAGGACTGGAATTAGTTTTGCGGTGAGTCTGCCTAGAGCCTAAACACCCGAACCGAAATGCTCTGCCCAATTAGGGATTAAGACGTGATAGTGTAGTGACCTTTCACAAAGAAAACCGCTCACTTTTTATTGAAATTTCAAAACTCTAAGAATAGCCTGCAGATAGCACGCCGTGTTCAATTACAATAGCTCATGTAACTCACTAAATTACGTCACAATTGAAAGAATGGAAGAAAGGTGTAATTTGATTGTGATACTTGCCATTACGTTTTGTAAGCGATGCTGATACGATGTCTTAAGACATTTTTAAAAGAAAAATAAATATTTACTTACTTACAGCAAGACTTTTGACCTACAAATTGTGACGGAAAGTTCAGCTCATGATTCTAAAGTAGTCCTTTAACGCTTTTAGCGTTTGTGCGTAGAAAAGCTTCATGTTCTCACTTTAAACTGTAAACAGTAGTTCATCAAATAGTTTGAAGGGTTATCTAGTGCCTGGTCAAGACTTTTTAAATGATGTCTCCGTTTCCTATCACATAATTTATTTCAAATGGGGGCAGCACTGGACCCCGGAAAATTCAGGTATCCCCTTAATTGAAAGATCGAACGAAGTTCTCCGAGCCTACTTAAAAATCCGGCCGACGTTTGTATGCATGTTTGTTCGACTATAACTCGAGTAGTTTTGATCGGAGCTTCATGAGATTTCGTTGGCATGTAGAAGCAGCCACTAGAAATGTCAAACGTAAAAAAACACGAGTCAAATCTGTCAAATGGTTTGCCAAGATTTGGGGTTCGCGAGATCACAGTTCGGGGCGAATGGCTAGTTATTAAAATAAATAGCTAAAAGTCCTACCAGCCTTCTGGGCACTTTGTGCGAAGTCCACTGACTGAATATAGTTTATCGGCACTGATACTGAACCTTATTCTTAGTATTGTTTTAACCACAGAATAGAGGTTTTAACATCTTTGAAACTCATACCACCATAGTGAATATTTGTTTGACTAGCTAGGTGTATTTGAGTTTTCATTTTAGTCCGAGATTCGTAGAGATGTGCCGAATAAAATCTAACAGTAAATAAGGTAAATCTCATTTAATCTAACAATTAAAAAGGTATGAACTCAGAGCAATCTCTTCAGAAATCTGTAGAAAGGCGACTTTCGCGACTTTGTCTGGAAACTTGGAGATATTCCTGGGAACCCTACACAATACTTATTGTATACACCAACAACTTCAATTTGCAGTTACGTAGATGAAATTGAGCTCTATTGTAAGTGGAATAATGGTTATAGTTAAAGGTTTAGGTGAAAATAAGTTGGTAAAACAAGTGTGTTTGTGTCGCGGTTAGGTATATGTGATTATAGTTGACACGCTTTCGATTGGCTCGCGAGATAATGTATGATTTTTTACGTTTTTTTCTGTGTCTGGGTTACCGATGCTTTTGTTTATTAATTAAATTTATTATAGCTTGCATGAAATGTGCATTATGCGTTTGAAACGATGCCGAAAACTGAAGTTGAAGGGGGAACTAGCTGAAATCGGTTCCTTAACTTTGATAAAGAAAAAAACACGTTACTCAAATGATATTCTTTAAAGACTACCACTTCAAATACAATTTAATACATTTTATGTAAGTTATTAGCATGAATTAAACGGATGAGTCAACGCTAACATCAGTGCGTCTTGAGGCGACCTTTTGGATGTCCAAAAAGAAGGCAATGCAGATCTTCCTTTGGATGTATATTTGGACTGCAATCTCTTAAGATTTTCGCCCTGTTTCTTGATCGGATTTTACGATCTACACGTGAAGAGGAGCATTGGAAGCTAGAAAGTGGCACGTTCCTTGCAATTTGTAAATAATTAGCCAATCTCGTTTGATGCTACGCACGGGTGCTACTACATTCTGTGTGCTTAGCTGTGTTAGCGCTCAATGAACAAGGCTGTCCGTCACACCATAGTGTAATTCTTTCATTATATTTAAGAGCTATGTTCTTGTCGCGAAGTTCATTTCATTTGTCTCTCTCATCCGCTATCTGTTTAACTTCGCTGTACAACACGTTCATCTTCTCTTTTATCTATTTCATCTAGCTTTCCTTTCTATTTTTCTTAAATCACCATCAGTGCGTCTCGAGGCAACCTTTTGGATGTCCAAAAAGAAGGCAGATCTTCCTTTGAATGTATATTGTGACTGCATTCTCGATAGATTTTCGCTTATGCTTTAGATTTGAATGAGGTTATACTGGGTTTGCATGTATCGTTGACATATACTGAAGGGGTGACTATATATTATCCATTATTCATTTATTTTATGTGTATTTATTAATCGTATCGGGATATATTTTTAGGGTTCCGTACTTCGAAAGGAAAAAACGGAACCCGTTTCCGTTACGGGTTCCGTTTTTTATATCCTATAAAGGATCACTTTGTTGTCCGGCCGTCCATCCGTCTGTCTATCTGTCAAGACCCTTTTCCTCAGAACACGTAAAGGTATCAAACTGGAATTTATATCAAATACTCAGGTCTACTGTCTCCTAGAGCTGTGAAAAAATCAAATTTCTAAGCCAAGGCAATCAAAAGATACAGCCGTTTATGCCGCAAATTTCCGGAAATTTTCGACACTTGCAAGGGAATCAAAACCTACAGGGTACTTCCCGTGAACTCAGAATCTTGAAATTTGGTACGAAGCAACGTCTTATAGCAGAGATAAAGAAAAAAATGCGAAATCCGTAAATTTTTAGTTACATCATATAACAAAACTATTTTTAATAATTTTAAACTTACCTTACCTACAGGTTTTGTACGGAACCCTTGGTGCGCGAGTCCGACTCGCACTTGGCCGGCTTTTTAAAATTAATACAAACTTTTTTTACTTGTAGGTATTACTTTTCAATTTTGTTTACGCTTTTTGCCGCACCATCTAAATTTATTTCTCTACCTAGTCTAACGGTAACTGACAGAGAATGCCATATGGCGCTAAGTGCGCCATTTGTACACTTTTTACGTGCAATACAGTTTAAATATATAAGTAACTATCAGCCTGTCGATATAAATAACTTTTAATTAATGGAAATTAAGGGAATTAAGCATTATTAGTCCCATAGCATTATAATCTAGGAGAAACAAACAAACATAGTATCAAGCTCCGCGTCTCTTCTTTTCCAGATAGTAAAAGCCAATCTAAACAATGGGCGAGAATAATTATGTCAATATGCGATTCCGCAATTATGCGAGGAAGATCCACTTGATGAACAAATCCGTAGACGCAAGTGGAGCTGGATCTGTCATACGTTGTGTCGGCCTCACAACCATTGTGGATTCCAGTCAAAAGCTCTACGGGGAATACCCGTAAAGCTTTTGACTGAAGTCCACAGGGTAGGCGTAAGCGTGGCCGCCCCAAACAAACTTCGTCCGTTCTACCGTCATCTCGGAAGCTAAGCAGCTTGGATTATCCTGGAGCGAAATCTCTTGATTCGCAGCAGTTGACCGATCGAATTGGCGACGGGTTGTGTCTGCCCTTTGCCCCGACAGGGGGACATAGGAAATGAAGAGAGATGCGATTCCGCTAACAACCCATCACAATATTGATTCCCTTTTTCCATCTTCACGCTAAAAGTGGCATTTTTGTGTAATAGCTTTGTCTATTCCGTTTGGGATAAATGCGTGATAGTGTGTATGTATTTCTGAAATCGGTGTGACATGCGGCCGCTGCAGACAGACCGGCAAGTTCCTCCACTTTTACTTATATCGAGAAAGTTGTATTTATTCTCACATACGATCATAACGCCCACACATAACCAACTCTATCGCTTTACTAATAGAGTTTAATTTGAACGAAAGAACAATCAATTTGGGTTTATTAGCGACTTTATATGGATATAATGATATTGTTAACTTTGTACATTTATTGCATGTAATTAATGCTGTCATTGACCTCTTTGGACGGTTAGTGATTTGTGCAATTTGAATTCTCTTTGGATATGAGGTATTTATTGACAATGTGTGTCAACCATAGACTCGGACTTAATTGTTGTAACAAGCTTTTGTTTTACTTAATGCTGTGTATCTTGTATGTTATATTTGGTGGTCAGGTCATCAGCTTCGTGTCATTTTTTTTTTAATTTTACCTGATTCATCTCATTGCTAGGCAAAGGTCGGTCCTATTTTCTTAATCTGCCATAAATCATAATTCATAATAATATGCATTGTCATATGCAAACTTTCGGCTTAATTGGTAAAGGGGACTAATGAATATTTGGTGGTCCAGTGGTATTTATTCCATTTGAAATAAATAATTTGCAAGGTAACGGATATCTTATTAAAAATTTTGTCTTGATCAAGTCCTAGATAATCTTTCAAACTGTTTTATAAACTACTGTTTATAGTGTAAAGTGAGAAAATAAAGCTTTTTTCGCATATTTGTGAAAAACGGCCAGTTTTGTTCTGTAAATGTGCGTAGCAAAGCTTCACGTTTTCACTTTAAAGTATAGACAGAAGTTCATAAAATAGTTTGAAGGGTTATCAAGAGCTTGCCCAAGACAAAAATTTTAATAATTTCTCCGTTTCCTTTCAAATAATTTATTTCAAATGGGAACAGCACTGCACCCCCAAAAATTAATGTAACCCCTTTACCAATTTAGCTTAAAAGTATACATATGACAATGCATATTATTATGAATTATGATTTAATAAAAGGAAATAGGACAGACCTTTGCCCAGCAATGGGATGAATCAGGTTAAATTAAAAATAAATAACAAAAATGACAAGAAGCTGATCTGATGATGAAGGCGGAAGGTGGCCATAGGAACCTTGTAAGAAAACGACGCAGCTTGTTCTATCTATCTAGTCATGTTTCTTAATAACTTACTAAAACCTTACAATTAAAGCTTGTACGAAAAAAAAAAATTCTTAAAAAAATTTAGTTACCGTACGATATAGATTACTTTGTCATAATACTCGTAGGGGTGACGAAAGCGTCAAAAGTATGACTGTAATTAGTCCGTCTTTTAGTTTATTTAAAAATAAAGGACCTATATTTTGCAGTTTACCAAAAAAATTTAAAATTCACAAAGATACGAATCATCAAAGTTCCGGAGTGGGAGTTTGCGACGTCACCGCTAAGTAAATATCGTACCTAGCTTTGATGTCATGCGAAATTTCAATGCGCTGTATCTTTGTATATTTTTTTTGTTTCTCAGAGAAAAGAAAAAATACGCGTACAATATTTTTTAATAATCTAACCTTTGTGCTAAAATATTTTTTGTATTCGTCATGCCTATTTTACTATATTTTGTTAGATGTTATAATGATGAAACATTATTGAATAAGGAAGAACTGCACCAAACTGTATGCTTGCGTGAGATTACGCCCGCTCCCGGCTCTCCCACGGGTTATATCCACTACCGATGGCGTATCTATACAACGGCTAAAAAGGACAGGGCCCGGGGCGGCAAACTCTTTCTCATTTTATTACGTTGCCGGAAGAGTTTAAACGTTTTGGCTGTATTTTTACAACCTACCACCAGCTTTGATGGCCCTGATGACACTCCTTGGGAATGCATTTATGCAAAAAAAATTACAACTTGTCACCGCTCGACGTGGCGCTCCTTGCGAATGTATTTTTTTTTAGCACTAGATGTTTGTAGCTTTTGGCTCAATTAAGTTATAATTAATATAAATAAATGTATCTATGAAGATCAAGAAGAGATGGTCCTTTTCTAGTCCAAAAACCACACAGAGCGGCGACCAACTAAGAAGGACAATATCACACTTTTTTTTTGTTTATATATTTTCATTTCATCGTGAGCATTTTTCTCAGTCTCCACTACAGGAGTTAGTGTTGAAGAAAACTCAAGCCCTGCCATAACCCTCTCTGTACTGCCAGAGTCATATTTGGCCAAAGCAGCCAGAGGATCTGCCCTTCACTCTCTTCGCTGGTCAAATGGGTTGGAATGGTCTCACTGATGTTTAAATATAAGCTTTGTTTACCTTGTCAGATTTCCTTAGTTTATTTGTTTTATTTTGTGTTCACTATACATGTTTCGAATTATTTTCTTTCTCGATACTCAGGGGCGCAAACATTTTAATACGCCACTGCCACTGCCGATGCCGAACTATTATTAACGAGGCTCTCATGTAAGGGTTTGTTAGCAGGAATTTGGCTTCGCAATTTTGCAAGATTATCATCATGATTTAGGGTGTATGTTTTGTGAATGGCGGAAACTATAGTTTCACACGTTTTGTGTTATCTTTTAAGGAAGTTCTAGAGAGAAAATTTCATGGGGGCGCTTATTCATAATAGTAGGTATACAATATGTAACAAAAACCCTGTCCGATCCTTGTATTAGCAACTCAGACCGTCAATATGAACAACTTTTCCTATGGGACCAATGCTTGAAAGTCGAAAAAAAATCGTCATTTTCATACAAAAGTATTCGGCCGGCCCGGCAAATTGTTTGAAAATGTGGTTTTTTTCTTCGAATTTCAAGCTTTGGTCCCATAGGAAAAGTTGTTCATATTGACGGTCTGAGTTGCTCCTACAAGTATCAGACAGGGTTTTTGTTGCATATTGTATAAGTTAATTTAGCGTAGTTACCTTCCATGTCTGTCTGAGAGAAAAGAATAAACTTAGAATGTACCAGCTGCTTCTCTTCCCACGCAGAACGTAGAAGACGATCGAGGGAATGAGTAAAAATGCGTATCATATTATTAAGCAATGCGGCTAGCAACCCATCACTATATTGATTTCTTTTTCCACCTTCTCGCCCACCACTTCGCTTAGAATGGCCTTTGAGTCTTGCAGCCCTTGACAAGGAAAGGGACAAGAGGCAAGTGAATAGCAGTACTGCATATCCACTTGATAGTGCATGTGAACACTTGTCACTTGTCAGTGTTTATTTGCCACTTGTCACTCGCATTTGTCACTTGTCAATATGTAAACCGGGCTTTACTCACACGAGAAACAAAATAAAACAACATCACAACTCGAATAATGCCAACCTTCAGGAAACATCAGTTAATGTAAACAAATAGCTCCCACAAGTCACTGATCGCAAATTAGATACGATGCACACAGCACATCGGACATAATGTGCTTGAATGATTTTCAGATTTGACACGTCATCGAAGCGTGCGTGGGAAACTGGGAACCAATGGGAATTTGATGGATAAGGAAATGAATTTATTACTTCTGGTACTGCATTAGAGCTTTCAGCGTCTCTTCTTTGCTATTGAATTATACAAATTGAGCATACTTCAAGTGAACAAGGAACGCTCTGGGAATGTTTTATATTTCGTATTTTTAACCCCCGATAAAAAAGATGAGTGTTATAAATTTGACGCTAATGTCTGTCAGTCTGTCTGTGACATCGTAGCGCTCGAACGGATGGACAAAATTCGATGCGGTTTTTTACGTCAAATCAAGTGCCCTTGCGATGGTTATTGACTATGTTTGATAAAAATCGGTTCTGCCGTTTAAAAGTGATTGGGGGTTACCGCTCAAAGTCAGGGCTTTAATAGATGGCGCTAAGGATATTAATTATAACATGTAGTTCCGCTACTCATCACTAGATGGCGTTCTTAACAGTCTGGGGCTTTCAATTTGCCTAGCAAATAAATTTGTTAATATATCACAAAATACACAACAAGTTATACATATATATCACGTCGTTATCCATAACGAGGTAGACATAGCCTTACCCTCATATTCATAAATTTCAACAGTAATTTGCTAAACCTGTTTTAGTTAAAACATCTATGGCCCCTTTCCCACCTTTCAATATTTGACATAGTAAGAACGAGACAGAACACATTTTAACCAAAAGAGGTCAAACGTTTGTTAACTTTATTGAATATGGGGGTAAGACTGTAAGATCTAAAGGTCACGTTCAGCATGAGGGAATAACAGTAATAATGGGTTGCTACCCAGGATTTTTTATTCCCGTATTGAAGCCAGCTACGAGATCTAGCTACGAAGTGGACCGACGGCCCACATCGCCTATTACCATGATTTTCACCTACCGTAACTTTTAAGTTCTCCACAGAATGCGAAGCAGGCTGGTGCATTATGCGTTTTTTTCTTTTCTCCCAGACCAGCGTAGAATGGATATAAAAATATTGTAAGATATAACACTGCTGCAAGTATTTTCTTATTTATCTACATTACTTTGTATAAATATTATAACGCCGGAGTCATTAAGTCCACGTGAACGAAGTCGCGGGTATCGGCTATTATAAAATAAATATATTATACACGGAAATGTCTCTTCCATCGTTTATATAAAAATGCATGCACATTGTCTTACTCATCAATAAATAATCACCAATTAGCATATAATCATCGGAAATATAATTATCCTAACATGGCTCTTTAAATTCCCAACAATAAATCATAGAAACTGCCTTATTATATCTCTAATGTTTCGGTCAGTGACTTTGGTAAAAAAAGACTTCAACAATAGACAGCAAAAAATTGATTGTTCTGATGAGAAATAATCAATAGAAGAAAATTACTCATAATGCTATCAAGTTGGTCAAGGAACCCTGATTGATGGTAGGACATAATAATAGGCATGGTTAGGGTCCGTTAGGCTTCTTGCGTTTTTAACAGACTTCCATAAAGTAGGAGGTCACTGATTATTCAAAGACGCCTGGACCGATTTGGAATTTTCTTTTTTTTAAGAAACAAAAAAACGACCTCCATGGCGTAGTGGTCATCATGCTAGTCCGCCACCCAGAGGGCCCGGGTTCGATTCCCGGTCAGGGCAAGTTTGAAAATGGCCTTTTTCAAATTGTCCTGTGTCTTGGATGTTTATCTATATATTCAAATGTTATAAAATATAGTATCGTTGAGTTAGTATCCCATAACACAAGTCTCGAACTTACTTTGGGGCTAGCTCAATCAGTGTTATTTGTCACTATATATTTATTTATATTTATATTTAGAGAATACTTGTCAGGAATTTTCTTTTTGGTTTTGTGATTTGGGTCATAAATTGTTTTTAGTTTTGAAAAATTATAGCTTAAGAGTCCCTTACCCTGCACAGAAACAGACTTTCACATACAAACGTAGTCTACTTTTTATTTCGAAACGACATGTCGGATATGGCCAAAATTTTGTAACATTATAGAAATTGCAATTATTTAGGGTTATAATTGGTTTTCTACGTTAAAATTATGAACTTCAAAGAGAATATAGTGTATTATATCATATTTGACCATCAGTATGGAAAACTTCTTCTCCTTATTTTCTCTTTCCAGTTTGTAATTTCACTGTAGGAAAATTATAACTCTAGATAATTGCAATTTCTTTAAAATCACAAATTTTAATCGAAATCTGACATGTCGTTTCAAAATAAAACGTAGACTACATTTGTATGGAAAAATCTAGGGTAAGGGGATTCTGAAGTAAAAGTAGTAATTTTGTTTTCCGTACAAGACTTGTTAACAATATAAGTAAAAAACTAGTTTAATTGATATCTAACCTTATAATTATTACCTTCTTATTGATCCCTAACGGGACTGACATGGTCCAGGGCCATTAAACCATAAAAAGGGTGAAGATAGGAAAGGGGACTCAAAATAGTGATGGGTTGCTGAATGCATCGCCTATTGATATGATATAGATTCTTGCCCTCGATGGAATTTTTTTTTTCTTTTCTCTTAGACTAGTATGGAATAGTTTAATGAGAAATGGTTTAATACAATATTTGCTATTGTGTGTGAAGACTATCAATTGAATTTTAGTTAATTCAGTATTTTTTTGCCGTAGTAATGTTATTGGGATTTATTTACTTTATCACAAAAATGTTACAAACTAAGGCCATACAACAGCTGTCAGTTAGGATCAAGTTTACGAGTATATAACAGGAAAATTAATAAAACCGACTTTCAAGCGTTCACCCCCATAACTTTTAAACCGCTGACCAATTTCCATAAAGCATAGCTAAGGACCATCTTGATTAAGTCAGCTTTCAAACAAAAAAAAAAACACATTAAAATTGGCGCATTCGTTCAGGCGCTACGATGCCACAGATAGATAGACAGACATTTCAAACTTATAACACTCCTAATTAAAACATGTGATGAAAAATTTCGTCTCGAGTGGAAATTTTTCATCACATGTTTTAATTTGGATAATAATCGGAGCATTGTTATGCTGTTACAAACCAATAATTTATAACACCTCTCTTTTTCGTCGGTGGTTAAAAATAAAAATGTTCGTAACCTCTGCCATAGAAAAGATTTCAACGAGTTCAGTGAGGAAAAGTATAATTAAGCTATAAAACCAGTACTTTCTCCTCTTAAGAAAAAAATATATTTTTTGTTTATGTTTGTAGCCAACAATACTGTCGCATTTATCAAACTGCCCAAAGGTCTTTTCCCTATGGGGAATCTATTTATCCCTAACGGAGCACACAGGGCATTTTGGGTCTTGCGGCTCTAAGCAGACAGAGCCCACGAGTGCTATTTCCCATTTAAGGACTCATAAAAAAACAAAACGTGTAGTGTTCCAACTCACCGCTTGCGTAAAAATCCATTTAGCCGTATTTTTAAACTGTCGCGTCAGCTAAAAACAATATTGTTTTACGCAGAAAACATCGAAAATATGTCTATGGTTTTCTAAGAATTTCGCCATGAATAAAAAAGCAGCATGTATCGGATCGGATTCGCCATGAAAGGTTTCTTTGACATATCTACGCCACAAATGTCAAAATTACGAGTGGTCGAGCGAGACCACTCGTGGACAATCCTACGCATACGATCATTAAAAAAATGCGCCCGTTTGGAAACGCTCGTGTAAACCATTCGTAATGTGACAAGTTATTTCAAAAATACGTCCCCAGGTCTGCAATACCCAAAGACCACTTTTAGCGTTATGGTGGGTAAGGAGGTAGAATAAAAAATCAAAATATTGATGGTTGCTAGCTTTTATGCAGAAGAGCAGCTAGTACATTTTAAGTTTTTTTCTCTTCTCCCAGACATGCGTGGAAGAATTAACATAGAAGAAACTTAAATGTTATTAGTTCTAGAGATCCTTACTTACATATGTCAATAGATACAAGCTCATTTGCTAGGCAAATAAAAAACCCGACTATCAAGAACACCATCTAGTTCATAACTATATTTTATAATTGATATCTGTAGCACCATCTATTATTTGCTAGAGAAAAACTGACTTGCAAGCGTTAACCCTAATAACTTTTAAATGGACCAATTTTATGGAACATAGCTAACACGTAAAAAAACCAGCTTCGAATTCGGTCTATCCGTTCGCGCGCTACACGCCACAGACAGATAGACACAGAATACAGAAATTAATACTAGTAAATAAAACGTATTACAAACTGGACGAGTATTTTAACGATAAAAGTTTTAATTAAAATTGACAATTCAACAATACCTACTTAACTAATAAACTTTGACATCACTTTTAAACTCACACAATCTTGCTAATAAATAATAAAAATAATAATAGTATACATATATACATATACTATTAAATAATATTTTGTAAACATTTATATTTATAAGTTAACTTCATGTCATAAATGACGCTTGCCGTTCCACTTTTTGTTTTGCGATACCCGACAGGGTTCATAGTGTACCTATTATAGAAGACAGTTACTTTTAGTAGTTAGAACTGATGTACATTATCAAATGCAATAAATGATTTGATTTGAATTGAATTGAATTGACATTATAAGCAAAATATAAACGTCCCTCTTTTTTGTCTAGAGTTAAAAACATAGCTCATTTTTTTATAAAACAATCTTTCCAACAAAGGAAACTTTTTAGAACAAATTTGACGCAGACCAATCAACATTAAACGGCCACGATCGATCCCATTGATCGAGCAAAAAAATCCCGTGGCACAATGAACCGATTTCTTTTGCCTACTGTGTTAGATAAAGATTAGTTTTTCTCTATGGCCGCGGCCGCACAATAAGTGAAAATGAAAGTTTCGATTACTTTTTGCTGTAGTTCACTTTCTTGGGTGCGATGCCGATAATGCGTTGGTGTAAAGCTATGTCTTTTGTGTTGATAAGATGGAAACATATTATTTAATGTGCTGCGTCATGTATGGCAGATTAATATTATTATAAACCTAGTACTAGTAGATAAGTTTGACCGCAGCCGTTTAGCAAATATGAAGTGTGTCTCTGCGTGAATATACTCGTCCATTACCAGAGATCGGAATCACGGGTGCTATTGCTATCAAAAGTGTGGATATGACTAAATGTTCCGGGATTTCTCGAGAATCTAATTGGGTACTAAGTAAATAAAACAATCATAATCATGTGATTTCAGGATAAGTCTATTTTTTTCGATTAAAATATATCCTGAAATCACATAATTATGATTGTTTTATTTATAACTTATATATCTAGTCATATCCATACTTTTGATAACAATAGCACCCGTGATTCCGATCTCTGTCCATTACATATCAGGAATTCAATTCTAATTATCCATACTTAACATATGAGAGAGAAGATGGAAAAAGGTATCTAAATAGTGTTGCGCTGCTAGCTGTATAGCTTATTAATATATTTTGCATTTTTTCCCATTCCCTCAATCGGCTTTTACTATATGCGTGAGAAAAGAAGCAACTGGTTCATTCTAAGTTTGTTCTTTTCTGCCAGACCTGCAAGGAAGAGCATCCACCGCTCTCTGTGCAATCTCCTTGATCACTCTTTTCTATAGAGGCCGCGGGATGCAGGCACTTTTCAATCCGCTTCCGCTTGTCACTCTGATCGCTATCTTAAATGGCCAGCAATTGACTTGTGACATATCAATGGGGTTTTGATAGACGAGCGATAGTGATTGCTTTAGAAAATGCAGTAGAGTATAAAATATATACACATAAGATAGCAAAATATAGTAGCAGTTTTAAGAACATATTCTGCCCATAGTCAGGCCTGTCTCACACCGCGTGTAGGTATCGAAAATATACCTACGCATTCCGGCTCTCTCACTCACCGAACGAAGCATAGAAGCGGTGACGCTACTACTCGTCGATTTTCTGTGAGAGTGTGGCCCATTCATGATACTAGCAAAACAGAGTTTTGCCGGTAGCGTGGCTCTACCACAACTTATTTGTTCGAATTTGATAGCCAAAATGACTATTAAAAGCAGCCTGAATCCAGCATTTACATGCAACCTTTGTCAGTAGGTGTTCTACAAAACAAATCGATATTCATCGATATAGTCGATGTCATCCTCGATCATCACCGATACTCAAAGCATGGACAATGCGACATGAATCATCTTTATTGCAAGGCCAAATGCACCATTGTGAACGAAGAATCTTATTATTCCGAATGGCATTCACTAACTTATGGACTATCATTACTAAATCGATCCCAACGGAAGTATGGGCTGTGTGCCAAATATTAAAATTTAAAGGAATCAAATAAAAAAAGCTACAATCTTTGTAATTGTCATCCTGGGTCAAAATTAAATTGTGTTGTAATGTTTTATTTATTTATTTGGTAAACAAACAATAGCCTTGTACATACAGAAATAACTTAACTACTTTAACATACTTCAGTAAAGTTTCCACTAATAACTTTTAAAATGTTATGAAAATAAAACGATACCAAATAATGTCACTTGTCGTTGAACATATCAAATTTCAACGTGATTTTTGTTAATGCAGACAAAATATTAAGACCGCTGTTTGACCCGAGGAAAAAGTTTTTTTTGACGTTTGAAAAAAAAAATATCTTATTTGCTTACTAGAATCTAAGGGATTATTTTACCACGTCCCATGTAACGCACTTGAAGCATTTAAAGCCAAAACCCCATTGAGGCTGGGCGAGGATGTGCTAGCTGTGTTTTAATAACAAATTATATTTGTTTGTTTGTTTGTAAAATCTTTATTGTACATAAACAAAGATCAAAAATACAGGTTACAACTAGAGAACAGTACATAGGCGGATCTATCCCTATATATGGTATTTCGTTATTTACGAATCAAAAGAGAAATAGTACCTATATCGATCTAGTGACATCGGAGTCCTGTTGGTTGTAAAACACAGTTTAGGCCTTAGGTTTGGTGGTTTTGGTTACGCTGAACAAATAATTTAAAGTTATGAAATGACGTATTAGACCATTTAATACTAACTCTTCCATACATGTCAGACGTATTTTCACTGTGGTCACTAACTCATTTGAAAGAAGGAACTTGCAAATGTTTTAATATAAATCTTTGGAAAGTTTCCCTCGTTTTGTATAAAAAACAATGGTTATATTCGCTTGTGATAATAAGGAAGAAAGTGTGAGACAATTCTACTGAATTACCTAATCGTACTTATTTATCCACATTTAAAAACAGAGAATGTATTTGTACACTAACAAATGTCATTATTAAAGTACAATCTGTACATGTTTAAGTACTAACACATTGATATTGATTTCTCATTTGATATAATTAATAATTATGACATAACAATGTATTCTCCTTGATATATGTCTGTGGTATTCTCAGTTCACATATCTAATTTTAATATCAGTATAATTGTAAGTTGACGTTTTTGGAGAAAATGCTGCAGTATAGTGTGTTACCTCTTCTTCTGTACTTTCGCTTATGAAGCGGCAGTAAACTTAGTTGTTAGTAAATAATCTGACTACAACTAACTACCTATTATGACTTTGACTTTGGAGGAAACTTATTTTTGCATATAATTAGTGGTAATAAAGGCTAATAGAAATATATATGACCTACAAATTGACTGTCATCACAACCTTCATAAGTAAAGTTAGGTAGTATACCTAAAGATGTTTTAAAGCCAGCTAAAATATAAAATTTAAGTAAGTAGGTATAAAAAACGTTACGAAAAATGAAAGTGCGAATTGTTTTTAAGAATGTGTGTGAACTGGTTTTACCTGTTCTTAGTATGATGAATGTTATATAAACAGAGAATTTAACTGATATGTGAACGCCGTGTGGTTTTGGCCTAGAATAGCATCACTCATATCTTCCTGGGGGTCACAATTTTGAAAGAGTAGGTAAAAAAAAAACTTTTTATTATTTTATTTATTTAAATTTATTCCAAAAGTAATAATTGTAACAGACGGAACCCCCAGAAGCGTTGGTATGACGACTTACGACAGTTTGAGAAAGAATGGTTGGAAGTGGCACACGATCGAGATATTTGGAAGTAGATGGGGGAGACCTTTGCCAGCAGTAGGATAGTAGAGGTTAATTTAAAAAAGGCGGGAAAGAACACTCCGGGCTCCAAGCAGCACAGCTGAGGATAAAAGCGGGAACGCGCTAAGACGAAAAAAAGATTTTAAACCGCGAATGAATGAATGAAATTAATGAAGTTACGGGCAAAAGCTAGTAATAAATAAAGAAAATAAAATGTTTGGTTGGCAGCACTTCCATTATTGGAGTATTTGTGAAATGATTGCGTGTCGCACGAGGACACGTGTTGTACAAATTATAGGCGGAAACATTGTATGGAAATATTGTATATTGAAAGAAATGTCTTTCAATGTCAAATATTACCATTCAATATGCACTGCTATCAGTGGCGTAGCGTGCTTTAGCGGGGCCCCGTATAAAAAATTTTTTGGGGACCCTTAGGAAGAATAAAGATTTCTCTTTTTACAAAATTTTTATTCTTTTTACAAAATTTTGAAAATTCTCCAAATTCCCCGTTGAAGTAAATGACTTAAACGGGGAAATCCCGCAGCCTGCGATAACCGATGTAGAGTGTGGCCAACTTTTAAACGCACGCTTTACGCAGGAAAAAATGCATTTTTTGACGTTTGTCATTTCTGAAATAAAAAAAAACTGGGATGTATTTATTAATTTTTGCTTACGCACATTGGAGGCCCACGTGTCTCGGGGGCCCCGTATAATTGATACGGCAGATACGGCGGTAGCTACGCCCCTGCCCCTGACTGCTATATGATTTTCTATAAGTATATATATTTTAGTATGTACCAGCTTCTCTTCTTGAGGTAAAGGGCGAGAATCTTTCATATAAATAGGCGATACGGCTAGCAACCCTCACCTTTGATTCCTTTTTTAGATATCCGTTCCCAAAGGCTAAATTACTAAGACT
Organism: Acrobasis suavella; assembly: GCA_943193695.1. Taxonomy (NCBI): domain Eukaryota; kingdom Metazoa; phylum Arthropoda; class Insecta; order Lepidoptera; family Pyralidae; genus Acrobasis; species Acrobasis suavella. The sequence continues at coordinate 12,611,154 of OW971948.1, forward strand.
CGTTGTCCGTCTGACTGCCCGTTTGTCCGTCTGTCTGAGTGATAGCAGGACAGTTACAATTTTCACAGATGATGTATTTCTGGAGCCGCTATAACAAGAAATACTGTAAACAGAATAAAACAAATATTTAAGTGGGGCTCCCATACAGCAAACGTGATTTTATAGATAATGGTACAGAACCCTTCGTGCGCGAGTGTGACTCGCTCTTGGCTGGTTATTTTATTAATTTTCATGGCCACTAATGCACTTAACAGTTATTGCGCGTTATCTTAACCCTAGAACATCTATACCCTATACCTACCAGCCAACAGCTAACTCATTCAGGATTGGACTAAGTGAAGGTACCTACCTCTTTTATAAAACTAGACCTTCTTGAATTTGATTTTGTAACCAACCAGTGCTCTATAAAAATAAACAAAGAAAAACAATAGTAGTGCATTAGGAAATATCGATATCATTGTATCGATTGTCGATTAAATAATAATCAAAGAAAAAACGTGATGATAAGCGCTGTGGCAAGAATCACGCACCATGATTTGGCGATTATGATCAAACCTCGAAAATCGATAATTTCGTCATACTATTGTATGAATTGTAATCGTATGTAATATACTCTAATAGCGTTTGACCTGTGCATGGTAATGCAATGTCATAGCAAATAGCATGTGTTTTATATTCTATAATGACTGTTAGTATGCTAATTTAGTCATAAAATTGTCGTAAAAGTCACGGCGCATGACACACGACATGCAGATTATGTATATTGCAAATGAAATAATAACGAACCTTATTTAGTTATAATTTTTTTCAAATATAAAAAAAATCTCAAAATAACTAATGAAAATTTGGTTCAAAAGAAATATTATAACCTTTTTAAAATAAAACCTTCTTTAGAATTCAAAGAGACAAAAGTCGTGTTAAAGGATAAAAATAGACTTATGATACATCTTTTGTGTGATTTTTGTCAGCACATAAAGTATTTAAATGGCATGTAACGGTAAATTCGATCCTAGTTATCTATATTTATACCAATTAAGTATACTAAATTACAGTTTTTGGTATTGTCACAAATTGAAACCATGGCTATTTGCAGTCAACATTGCTGTTTAGCTGCCTTTACCACTCACATTTCACAAAGATGACATATTTAAAAAGTGTTTCTCAGCAATATTTTACTTAACAAATAAATACCACGAAGTAAACTAATACTACAAACCAGGTATCGAGTAACAGTCACTGGAACTTAATACTTCGAACTATTACAACATCACTAATGTGTTTGAATAACGGCCAGTGCTATTTTTCCACAGAATGTCACCCGATATTGGTATGCTATTTTGAAATTAGAACGTGCCTCTCACACACACTAGTAAAAAAAATGGCGAAACAATAGATAGGAGAAATTTATTTTGTTACAAGACTAATTGTATTTTGTCACTTGAAATAAAAACCAACTGCAGTCTCCACTCAAAATAAACGAGGAAATCTGCATTTGACAACCATTATTATTCCGAAGTTACAGGCCGGTTTTACTAATGTCTTCATCTTACATTAGAAATAAAAGAAAATCTGCATTAGTATTAGGCAAAAGCAAAGCATCTACTTACATAACAGTTGACTCTCATACACGTAATGAAACCATCTCGCAATCTTACCTGAAATTAAACAAATAAACATTACGTACATCATATTAGGATCGTAAGAAATACCATTGTTTAAGTTTTTCTTTTTTGCAAACAGGCATAGATAAATTCATTCCATACTTGTCCTTTTAGGATAGTAATTTACGTTTAAGTAAGTCTTGTTTACAATATTAAAATATTATTGTTCCACATACAAGTGTGTTTTACCTATGTAATATGTCATTACACTGACAATAGAAATAAATGTAGGTCAAGTGTCAGTTTTAGGATAACATTATGCAGACGGGTTAACTTTTATGCAGAAGTACCCGTAATCGGAGGGCATGCATGAAGAGAACGGTAAGTGTAAATAAAACGAAAGGGGTCTGTCAGGATCGTAGCTAGTGAAGGGCTTGTTAATATGTATATATTTATTTATATTTTATTTAATAAATATATACATATGATAATATGTATATATTTATTAAAAACTTTATTGAGCCAAAAGCTACAATAGATTCTCTCCCTGTCAACCTTTAAGAAAAGATAAACAGATAAGAAAATTGACGTCTAAAGAGCAGATCCTTAAAAGATATAAAGCCAGGTATCTTAATAAATTTTAATTCTCACAAATATAATAAATACATATTTAATACATAATATATATAATATATACCTACATACATACATATACATAAATAGAAAATAGTAAGAAACGATGAATTCTGTTAATTGATTATGCTTTAAAAAAGTAAATGATGTACTTTTTTCTTTTATACATGTCTACTGGCGATTTGTCTGATGTACTCGGGTAATGCATTTCAAAGCCGTATGGCTTGAAAAGTAAAGGAGTCGGCCATGAAGCTAGCATGATATACGGGAATTGCCACTGCGTGCCACTGGAGCGAAGTTATATGTATGTAAAGCACAGTTCGATCTTAACACAACCTCTTTATTTAAACTTTATCGGTTATAAAAAAACATCGTGATGACCAGAGATCGCAATCAAGGGCGCTATTGCTATCAAAAGTATGGATATGACTATATAATCTATAAATAAAACAATCATAATTATGTGATGTCAAGATATATATTAATCGAAAGAAATAGACTTATTATAAAATCACATAATTATGATTGTTTTATTTACTTAGTACCCGTGATTCCGATCTCTGGTGATGACTAATAGTTCACTGGTGTGCAGTAATGATTGTTGTCATCGTCACTAGATGAGTTACTGAGCTACGTTAGATGCCTTTAGGCGGCTAGAAAAATCAGACTCCAGTTTGTTTGTTTTTCGTGTATGTAAGTGGCCAACACTGGTCTCAGATTTTTTAAGCTGCTTAAATGCATCTGACACAACTTGACATCTGCCATACAATGATGACAGCCGGGACCAACGGCTTATACGTGCCTTCCAAAGCACGGAGGAGCTCGAATTTTTGTGTCACTTGTGGTCACTCATCCAAGTGCGGACTACGCCCGGTGTCGCTTAACTTGCGAAAGCGCTAGTAATGCGCACTCCAGCCGAGCCACCAAACTCCGAGATTTCAGTGCAACTTACACACATAATAAAATTTTAAAAGCATCTATAGCTGCTGTATACATTTTATAACGTGGAAGATATATACCTGTAATAAATCAAACCACGGGCTATACTGGATCAATATAATATAATGAATTTAAAATAACAGCCAAAAAAATAAATCGCCATTTCCATACAAAAGTGTGCAGCTGTGGGCAATTTGTATGGGATGTCGATTTTTCTTTGGTTTTTTGGTTGTTCTTTAATTTCATTATACTTTTAATTTTATTCCTTTGCGTACGGAATCCTGAAAAGTCAAAATAGTGAAACTCGCATTTTCGTCTCGATCGGCTTCTATGATGCGCAAAGCTGGTACATTCTTATTTTTTTTGTTTATATCCCGGACCAGCATGAAAGAAATGATTTTGATTAAATAACCAAATTAAATATCTAGTGCATACAAAACTGTAATATGACTTAAGTTGCGTAACGCAGTGAAAGGTTTCAACATAATTCCAATTACCGTTAATAAAAAACAAGTAAAGTGACAATTAATACCAATACCTACTTTTTTATTGATATTTATCTGTTAAATGTGAATAAAATGCTATTAGTGAATTGCTTCCGTGACTGACTGACAGAAAGAGCTATGGGGCGCATATAGAGCGCAGGCCAATATTAAAGTTGCAGTGGATATGAGAGATTAAGTAGATAGATAAATTGTTTATTTGTCACAACCGACACCCACACAAATTAAACTATACATACATTAGTTACACTTAGCTTAAAATAAAATACTAACACAAAAAAACATTAATTACATGTGTGTGTGCTGCAGCAAGACAAATAGGTCAAAGCTCAGTGATAATATTGCCTTGAAAGCAATGCACTGATAGGTTTACTTGTTCGCAAGCATTACATGTTATAATGTGTCAACATTGTATTATATTATAAGTATTTATTGATTAAAAGACAATGATAATAATATGACAAAGCCCTTCTGGCGAGTAGGCGGCCAATACTGTGAAAATGAGTTTCTTTCGGCGTTTCTTCTCAGCAGTGGTCGTTACGAAGCGCTGGTATCGGTAGCTTTTCTTTAAAAATAAATTAAATTTTAATATACTTTACACGTAACATAAATTATACTTATTGACGTGTAAAAGTACCGTTAAAGGTCTAATTACTGAACAAACATTTGAATCTTTGAATCTTTGAATCTTGAATCTAGGTACAAGTGCGAATCATAATCATCAGAAATATATATTAAATTAGTTTTAAAGAAAAACAAAAGATAACATAAATATGAAGTAAGAAGAGATAAACTAAACCTATTTATTATACATATCATATTATAGAAGATACAGTAAAGCTGTAATCTCGCAAAATAAAAGATTAAATATGTAGACAGTCGATAGATAGTTTGTTTGATAGTTTGGTGACAGCTCCGTTACCGCTGACTTGTTGGACTATTTTATTTTTGAGTTTCAAGCAGCAACATTCGTGCTTGCTTTTTAAATATGTGAATGGATACATAGGTACATAGATACTCAAAAAATAATTTAAGAAAATCTTTATAGTGTAAAGTAATTTCTACAAAATAATATGATTTGGTTGTTGACTTTCAAGCATAGGGATGCTTGTGCCAGTAGACTCCACTTATCCATATTACTATCATTGAACAGAACCAAGTAAATACAAAATTAAAGTATACAAGTAACAGTACTTACAGGTTAATTTGGCACCCGTCTTTATTGAAAATCTTATCTTTAAAATTATCTTATTTATTATTATCTTATCTGCAAATTTTAAACGTAATTTATAAACTTAAGAGGCTTTTCAGATTTTGTTGGCTGTCTCGCTCGCACAATCAAACATTTTTAAAGATTATCAAAAAATGTGACTCATTTGAAGAAAAGTGTTTCATAAACTTTTTAATATAATATATGTTAGATATTGTAGACATGTTCGTATATTGGGTAGACATTGACTACATCGAAAATTAGGTCATCAAAATTTAAAATTTTTGATGACCTTATTCTCGATACACACACACATAAACAATAAAAAAACATGTCTACAATATCTAACATATAATATATAAGTGTTTTAGAAACTTTTTAATATATTATATTATTTTACGTGTGTGCAATTTGATTACCTAAGTATCACAAACCGTGTTACCTTTCGTTTTCGTCAAAACGACCCGCATTCATAAAATAAGGAAAATAATTAAACATCTAGCACAGACAATGAAGTAGAATACCTCATTAAGATGATTCTCAAGCTGCAGATAAGCAAAACATAAACTAGATAGCTTTCACTTACTATGATGAGGTCCGGAAGATCTTTCCTCCATCTATCTATTATAGAGCTATGCTCTTGCCGATGGAGTATGATTTTTCTTATATTTGTCTCTCTCGTCCGTAAGCCGTTTTACTTTACTATAGCACACGACATTCGCCTACTCCTTTTCATGATTTCACAAAGAATATCATTGAAGGGAAGATAGAAGGGAAAAGTTGACCAGGAAAATAAAGGCATAGCTACATCATGAAAGATACAGATCTTCCCTCTATAGCTGGGAATCTATGTAAAATTTACATGTAAATAGCAATATATATTGCTGGTTTTGTAATGATGTAATTTTGACCGATCCATGCTAAACGGGCAGTGTATATAAAATCAGTATCTTCAGCACAGCACAACATCTTCAGCAATTCAGCATAGTGTAGGTTTTCTCAACCTATTGCCATAAGTCGGTAACATATCAATTCATATTAAATGTTCAAAATTGGCGCTCTAATGTAAAACAAAAATCCAAAATTTTTAATTTTAAAATCTAATGTAATTGATACTTTTATGCAAATCTTCATGATATACAATATGTTTATATTTTTTTAGAGGGAGACTTGGAAGGGAAAGACCGAGTATAAAGTATTTCCAACATAATAAAGATATGTTAGGAATTTGTTCCTACCAGAACATTAAAATGATGACAGAGAGAAGACAGGAATGGAGGCATCTCCACTTAATTCCACCGAAAAGAGCAAGCTCTTCAATTACAAGAAGTAGACTTATACACAACTTTTCACCATCCCTTTCCTATCCCGCGGGTGTCGCAAGACGCAACATACTTTGATTAAAGATTACAAGATTTTTAAAAATTTAAAGGACTTCCAAATATCATAACCATCACTTAACTAATCAACGAGTGATAAAGCGTGGGTTTGTTTCTAATCACATCGGAAGTAAATACGTAGTTACACTACACAATTTTCCACGCTTGTCCGAGTCATTTCCTAGCGTTTCATTTACACACCATTGCTTGATATTATTTATCGACGCAATAGGGTTTTATAAGCATGGAAGAAACTAAATTAGATACCCATAAATTGATCACACTTCAAAACAGTCCAAAAACAGGTTATTTACACTACAGCAGTTATATTATAAACATACCATAAATCTCTTGCGCACTTTTACATGAATCATTATCTACTTGAACATGATATATATAAACCCAAAAAAAAAATATATAAGCAGTTCATATTTTGAACCAATGTCACCGCATCCTCAAATTAATCCTATACCTAGCCAATATAGTTTAACCTTATTTGAAACCAAGTTGTTAAAGTGTACGATGCGACACAAATAAGTTGAACGAAAATGGCGGACTTCAAAGAATTTTATGTACCATTCCCGACACGTAAATTGAACCAAAATGGCAGTCGTCGGCGCATTATTTGCACCTGCGCCGATAACCGCCATTTTGGTGCAACCTAGGTGCCGGGAATTTGTACAAAAATGCTTTGAAGTCCGCCATTTTTGTTCAACTTATTTGTGTCGCGTTGTACGCATTCTAAAAGACTCACAAGAAAAGAAATGACTCAAAATTGTCGTTACGTTTTAAAAACGCCCAAAAACAGGTTCACAACTGCCTGGCAATGTAACACCCAAAATATTTACACTACAGCAGTTATGAACATATCATCAATTTCTTGCGCACTTTCACTCGTTGATGGATGTGCCCCAGCGCCTCCTGTTTCCGTTGCTGGTTATGTAACGATGGTGTTATTTAATTGTCTATGGGTATGTGGTATTGCTTTATTTATGGGTGCTATCTTATAACTTTAAACGAGCTGCTATACATATAACTAATGGCTCTGTGAGCTATAGACGTCGCGAAAAATAAAAAAATGATGTCGTTTAAGTATTCAACCGACGTTACGAAAAAAAAACAAAAAACTGGATCCTCAAAAATTTACAAGTTTCGAACGAGTTTCATGCAGTTGAGAAATGGACCTGTAGGCTACAGATGGAAATCTGGACATCCGGAATTCCGGAATACGGTCACACGATAGAATTTTTTGACGGAAACGAAACTGAGACGCTTCGCTCGCTGATGCGGATAAAACGGCTCTAACGATTTCGATGAAAATGGTAAGTAAAGTCTGAAAAATCGATCTAACCAGCTAGGTTTCATTCTTAAAAATCTCTTGATATGTGATTTTTTATTTATATTTTTATTGAGCTTGTTAAATTTTTGGTTGTAAACATTTTGCTTTTAGGTTTATTGCTTGACGCTCCGAATACTTACCTCAAGACCGACCGAGGCGACCAATACTGTGGAAATGAGTTTTTTTCGGCGTTTCTTCTCAGCAGTGGTTAGTAGCTTTTCTTTAAAATAAATTTCAATATAAACTACACGTAATGTAAATTATACTTATTGACGTGTAAAAGCGCCTGTAAAGGTCTAATTACTGAATAAACATTAGAATTTTTTTTTGTAACAAATTCCTACATATACAGATAAACATCCAAGATTGGGTAAGACCTTTAGTCCAGCAATGGGCTGACATAGACTGTAAGAAGTTTGACATAATGAATGTTAAGCTAATGGGGCAATCATTTAATATGAAATTGTAACAGAAAATTATCCTTAATCTATTATTCATAAAGTTGACTAATTTACATAATGTAACAGATACTATCACTTAAACAATAGTAATGTTATGCAATATTTACATTTTGAGTCCATTAAGTGCCTTTAACGGGCTTTTACCGTTATGCTAATATTAAACTGGTCTGGGATGAAATGTTTATCAGCATATAGATTTATGGATGTCCATATTGGTAAATATGATAGGTGAAAATGCAAATCCTGTTTAGCGATGCGGCTAGCAACCCATAATCAGTATTTTCCCTATCGCTGATAGGGCAGACGGATCATTTAAGAGCGGCCTTCCCGTCTTACTTTCATACAAACGCTCGTAACGCGAATATGACGTTATAACTTTATAACGTTATAACATTTTAAATTGACTAACCTGACTTTGTTTTATTTTCTATATTTGTGTAAAATTTTAGCTAACATGCGGATGCTTTGGTTGATGTAAACTGTTAATTTAATCTGTAATGTTAATCTGTGTGTAATTTAAACAAATAAACAAATAACTGAACTTTTTTGAAAACTTATGAACTAACAGCTATCTTGTGCGCTATTTCTGGTTTCTATCAAAATAAAAATTAAGATTTGGAAAACAAATTCAGTATACGCCTCCAAAAATCTGCTTTTTTGCTCAAATTTTACCTGAAGTTTGACCGTTCATAAAGTACTCATAAATTGTAAAAGTAAAATGAAACCATGCAAGTATAGTGAAAATTGTAAATAAAAACATTTATTTCACAGACTTGTCAGGCTTACTGAAAATCACGTATTTCCTAGAACAAGTTTTATAAAATTTCCGCACCCTATGAATAGATGAATAGTTAATATTCGTTCAATGGATAGTTAATAATAGTACTAATTTCGTTCAATTGAACGCAAACCGTGCCCTTAGACGCTATCTTTCTCCTTTTGGTTTGCTTCTCTTTCTAGCATTGCCCTGGTTGAAACAACAAGCTTTTCAAACTATGCTCGCGTCGAAAACGCGTCTGGGAAGGGCCGCCTTAAGTTTTGCATGCAGACAGAGTCAAGGGTCGTAAGACTCAAAGAACACTTTTAGCGTAATCCTCTACTTTCCAACAGCTCAAATGAGATATTTTTTTCGAAACGTCAAAACAAACGTGTTCTATGGGATTTGTATGAAATACAGGCTAATGACGTCATAGATTCTTGGAGTCAAATAGCGTTCTTAATATCAGTTTTTCTGCGGTGATAAATCTAAAATCACGTTGAAAATGGATATGATCACGACAAGTGACATTATTTCGTGACGTTTTATTTTCTTAACAGTACCAAAAAATATTTTTGACTCAGGAAAGTAGCCAATTCTGGGTGCGAAGGTGAAAAACGAAATCAAAAAGTGATGGGTTCCTAACTGCGTCGCTTTTCTCTCGTCCCGACTACCTATATGATAAATAAATAAATAAATCTATAGGGACAAATTACACTGATTGAGCTAGTCCCAAAGTAAGGTCGAGACTTGTGTTATGGGATACTAACTCAACGTTATTATATTTTGTAACAAATACATATATAGATAAACATCCAAGACCCAGAACAATTTAAAAAAGTCCATTTTCCAACTTGCCCTGACCGGGGATCTAACCCGGGACCTCTGAGTGGCGGACTAGTATGGTGATCACTTCGCCACGGAGGTTGTCAAAAATCCACTTCCCTTAGACTTTTCCATACAAGAATCCACTTACCTTAAACTTTTCCATACAAACGTAGTCTAGCTTTTATTTAGAAATAACATGTGCAATTCCGGCAGTATTTTGTAATTTAAAAGAAATTGCCTATATCTAGGCTTATAACTAGTTTTCGTCAGTCAAATTTGAACTTGAAAGAAAATATGAGAGTGTAGAAGTTATCCATACTATAGATCAAATATCACATGATCCACTATATTCCCTTTTAAGTTCATATTTGGCTGTGAAAGCTAGTTATATGCCTTCATACATGCAATTTCTTTGAAATTACATAATTTCGCCAATATCTGACATGCCGTTTTAAAATAAAAGCTAGACTTCGGTTGTATGGGAAAATCTGATTCTATCTAGGGTAAGGAGACTCTTAAGGCAACATAACTCACTAATTAATTTTAAAACTCGAGCAAAAATAAATTGTTTACACGACTATTCGTGTAAACAATTTTTTTTTTTTTGCTCAGAATAGAACCAGTCCCAAGATCCAATTCAAATTGAATAAGTTTATATAACACAGCTTTCACATTGAAAGTTCACTTTATAATAATTGGTTATTGAAAAATGGTCAGAGATTACTACCATGTGAATCAATCAATAACCTTAGTTTTTGATAGCCATAAGCTTTTATGGGCAATAAAGCAATAACAATAGCTTCTACTAATTTTTTTAATCGTCTTCCAGAAATAAGGAGGTTATCAATTCGTTGCGATCTTTTTTTATGTGTTCACCGATTATGCGAAGACGCCTGGACCGATTTGGAATGTTTTTTTGTTTGAAACTGTGTACTTGTCAGGTGGTCCCATAGAATTTTTATCAAAATCAGTAGTGTTGTTTGGCCGAGAAGGCGGTTTTTAGTTTTTTAAAATTATTCTCATAGACCTGCTGTGAGCTTTAGCGATGTAAGTGTATATTTCAACATCGATCGCTTATAACCAGGGTCTTATATAATTTCTCAAAACTTAAAACCAATTTCAACAATAAACTACCAACGATTGGGTTTTGATAAAATGTATGTAAGACCACCTCGCAAGTATGCCCCCTCAAACAAACGCACGAAGGGTTTCGTACCATTATCAATAAAAAATCACGTTTTTTGTATGGGAGCCCCACTTAAATATTTATTTATTCTGTTTTTAGTATTTGGTGTTACAGTGGAATCAGAAATACATTATCTGTGAAAATTTCAACTCTCTAGCTATCACGCTTCATGGGATACAGCCTGGTGAGAGACAGACAGACAGACGGACGAACAGCGGAGTCTTAGTAATAGGGTCCCGTTTTTACCCTTTGGGTACGCAATCCTAAAAATCCAAATTTTTCCAGGCGTCTTCGATTAACCGTATATAAAAACATACATAAAAAATATATACATTAGAATACTTCCTTTTTTAAAGTCGGTAAAAAACTGTAAAAATTGGTTAATTTTGCACTTCTATCTTTATCCAAATCTTGTTATCAGAATTACTTATAGAACACCAAACCGTAGATAAGAAAGAAGTATTTTTTCAATGTTTTTTCTCCTTAATTTCTAATGAATGGCTAACCTACTGACTTTACCGCCCGGCAGCGGGTGGTGACATTGTTTGAGGCTAGATTTAAATTCACTCTGTTTATGTGAGGCCAAAAATTATTTTTCATATCATCTACTTAAAAAAACGATGTTTTCATCCCAAAACATTTGGAGCTAAAGTTACTGGTTATTCTCTCGGGACTAAAAAGTGAAAAAGAAAATCTCTAGGGATTAAAACCAATTTGAAAACTGAACACGAGTCTAATCTATGTAGAATCAAAAATAATGTTGGCAGTCCAGCAAAAAAAAAGAAGAATTCCATTTTAAAATAAAAAATAATTGGCACAGACGACATTATTTTTTAAATATAGAATACATATCGTCGTCAACATGGATGAATGTAGGTAAACATTTTTATGTTCTTTGCTTCGGAAAAAGAACTAAGTATAATTAAAAACCTAAACGCGTAGCCAAACACCGTTCGCGATGGAGAAAGACTGTTGAAGCCCTCTGCCCCACCTAGGGGCCTTAGGACCTTAAGTCAAGTAAGTCATAATAATTAAAAACCGCAATTTTTCTATTTGATTCAAGTAATTACTGAAGTTTTAGGTTATTTGTATTGACATGTAATTATTTGTGTAAATGTGAATACTTTTTAGTAAGTTTAAGCTGATAGTGAATTGGTATCAAGTTTACTAATATAAAGAGGAAGGTCCACGCAAACAAAGTTATGAGTGAACATTTTATCGTAAGTCGGTGGTCTTCGAAAAATTTTTTCTTAGTATTTAATGTATGAAAACTACACCAATGGTTAGTATTAAATTGTCGGTTGAAGTTTGATTTAATATTGTAAGTGTACTACTGCTCTTTATATTCTGTTTTGTATGTGCTAGTTTTTCTCATAGATGGAGATGAAAAGTAGAGTGTGCTACTCGGGTACGGTAGTATTTTTATCTCGGGCGATATACATTAATCTCTTGCTTCACTCCGGATTCTACCGTAGAATCAATCGCTACGCTCGTGATTCAACTGTGGAATCCTTCGTTTCGCTCTAGATTCAAAGTAGCGCCCTCGCCTTCAAAATATTACCTTATCCCCTTGTAGTACAATCTACTATTTCTTATTTCTTCTCTCTATTGTATGCTCTTTGTCAAGAATGGTTTAGTAGCATGTACTGACGCCAACCTGAAAATAGCCCCGCATAAGTGAATTTACTACTTGAAATTTAAGAAAGAAATAAAGAAGAAAGACAATATCATTTACTGCCATACTCTAAGTCACTAAATATAGTTTAACAAAACTTTGCAAGTAGGCGAAGGAATACCTCATCTTGTGTTACCCCGGATCGGAGTCCGAGGCAACGCTGTTTTTCAGGCATCCCCCACTCCCTGAGATGGTGTGCGAAAGTTTTTGAATCATATTCTTATCAAATGTAATTCCAGTTTTACTAAAACTAACACAAACACTAAAATTTGAACAAAAAAATTACATAGCTTCTTACTGACTAAAATAATCAGACTCATTCACTATATAAACAACTTTATTTTATACCTATACAAGCTTCAATTTATTGTCCAAGGCGCGATAATCACTTCAGAATAGGCGACAACGGGTTTGAGCTAATCGCTTTTCAATAAAATCTTGAGTAATATGACTAGAATTGACAACAAACATTTAATTTGTTTCCTATAAATACCTATGATAAAAAATAAAGATATTTGTATTTGTATCAATTGGTCGTCAAATTTTTAAGCACAAAGTACAACAAAACTATATTTATTTAACATATGTTTTTGTACGTCCTCGTTAATTTATAGCTTTCCTTGTTGTACTCTTAGCTGTTTTGCTTTAGAACTTGGGGTGCGCTTTCCGGCTTCTTCTCCATAAATGTCAATGGTCAAGGTTGCCGAAAACCATTTGAAGTGTACAAAAAATAGCAAGAACTATTGTAACGATTCAGCCGTAGTTTTACCATCAGCCGCCTGATGCTAACCGTCTTTGTATACGCATTTATGATTACACAACAGACACCCAAGAAAACACATGTGATAACACACCAGTGGATGGATTCATTAATGATTTTAGAAAATAAAATAATTAAATCTTTTATTCTCCTTCCTATATGACCTTCGTATGTCGTCTCTATACAATAGACTCCATACCAAACTTTATAGTAGAAATTAATGATGAAGAAAGTTAGTAAGCCGTGAGGTACTTGTTCGCCAGAAAACGCTTTCATATAGCTTTAGTGGTAATTGAAGTTAAACTACGCAATTAACAAGACTTCAACAAAATTAGAACAAAGCGTGCGAAAAGCCCAAAGAAAAATATCTTAAGTTTTTAAATATTTATGTGTATTATGCTAGCATCATGTACATAATTATTCGACTATACCAATTGGCCCATTTTATAGTAATCTCGTATTTGAAGTCAAAGTAATCGGTCTTTCTTTAGTTTTTTTCTTAACTTACGTATCGCTTTTTTTCACTTGCTTTTTGACAAAATTAACACCAAATGTATAAAAAAACCTATCATCTTTTCATCAAGTAAGTGAAAAAGAAAAAAAAGTCTACTACTAACATTCATAAAAAAATCTAGTTTTTTTAGTGTCAAATATCGAAAATAGAAGTAGAGACTAAACAAATAAATTTTAAAAAAAATCCATCAATGTGCTTAATAAAACTGAATTACAGGTGGATGAAGTCACTGGCTTCAAATAGTGTAAAATTCACCACTGAGTTTCACCTATCCACCTGGTGTGTAGCAAATTGAATAGATAAAACCTATCTGACCACATGTGATACAACTTTCTACCTCCATCCATATTCTATACAATATGAAATGTCCTCTATGCAAGATTTACGCAAGCCTTTCTCAAATAAATAGAGTCCCTGTGGTCATATACAACGTGGATAGGACATACCCGTAATAAATCGAACTACAGGCTATACTAGATCACTTTAGTATACTGAAATTAAAATAACAGCCAAAACACAAAAAAATCGCCGTTTCTATACAAAAGTATGAAGCCGCTCGGGCAATTTGTAAGGGAATGTCAAATTTTTTGTTTGGTTATTCGGTTGTTATTAGTTATTAGTGATCTAGTACAGCCCGTGGTGGAAGCTTGATACTGTTGTGATACACTATCACACCTTTATTCCTAACGGGTGAAACCGTGCCTAAGGCCGCAAGACTCGAAGGCACTTTTAGCTTGATGTTGGGCGTGAGGGTGGAAAAGGGTATATTAGTGACAGGTTGCTACCCATCACTTATTATTATGGTGTGAATGTTCGCCCATTCTCTCGATTGGCGTTTACAAAGGGAAGCAGTACCTTTTTTACCCTTTTCATTTATCCCAGACCAGACCTCAAATAAAAAATTTTTTAAAACTTACTCGATGCAGTTTTCACAACAGGATAAGTTATCATTTCTTGACCACTTACATGCACGAAAACAAAAAAAAATACTTCTTCGGGAAAAAGTTAAAGAGTATAATGTTTTATTTTTTACTCCAAATTTATGAAATTATAGGTTGGGGAAAAAGTTTTTTCGCATTTTACATGAAAATTCAAAACATATTTTAATATAGTTTATTTACATTTAACTAAAGTATGTAGGTACCATTTTGTTCGATAACTTTTTACCATCTTATAGGTAGGGACATGATCCCATTGCTACAGAAATTTTGGGGCTTCTGATCAAAAACCTGCGTCAAGTAGTTTTGGCAGTCCTCTCGTGATGTTAACCTGATACTGCCTAAAGAATTCTGAAAAGACCGAAACAGGTGGAAATCTGAAGGTGCCAGGTCAGGACTATACGGCGGATGCATTAACACCTCCCAGCCAAACTCTCTTAATTTTTTGCTGAGTGGTTAAAGATGTGTGAGGTCTAGCGTTATCATGATGAAAAACCACACCCCTTCTGTTGATTAATTCCGGCCGCTTTCTCTCAACTTCTTGCTTTAATCTTATCAGTTGTTCGCAGTAGAGTTATGAATTGATGGTCCTGCCTGGTGGTAACAGCTCATAATGAATTCTTTCCAATCCCACCACACACACAGCATCACCTTGTAGCGAGTTAACCCGGGTTTCGCCAGTCTGTGAAGCCTGACTGGCCTTTGACCATGACCTTTTTCGCACGTTCTTGTCGTACGTGATCCACTTTTCATCACCAGTTATCAATTTCTTCAAAAATGGTTCGGTCTCATTACGTCGTAATAAAGAATCACAAATGAGTACACGTTTCATTAGGTTTCTTTCAGAGAGCTCGTGAGGTACCCAAATATCGAGCTTTTTTGTGTACCCATATTTTTTCAAATGCGCCAAAACTGTTTTGTGGTTGTAGCGGGAGCGAGGTGATATGCTCGACCGCCACAAAGGGAAGATCTTCCCGCCAGGCATGTTGTTGCGCCTGGGGAACCGCGGCGCTTCTGCTGGCGCCATCTCATATGCTTCTTGTGAACTATATCGTCGGTTGTCTCTTGATTGTAGTTCCTCGTAGTGGCCGTAGAGGTCGCCACAGGACTCCCTCCCAAGACTGAAGGTCTGATAGCTTTTTCAAGTGCAGTCTGTGCTTCATGTCGTAGCTTGCAAATGCCAGATGATTCTTGTCCCAGTGAGTCGGGAGCCTTCCAGTGAGTCGGAAGTGAATTGCTTGCTCGTGGCCTGTGGTGAGTCGAGACCGTGCTGAGCGTGCTCGTAGTCTGCGGTGAGTCGAGACTGTGTAGAGCGTTGTCGACTTGTTGGCGCCGGAATGATATCCTGCCGGAGTGCCACGCTGGAGAGTAGATGCCTCAGATCCAGAGTGCGATGCTACGGGGGATGCGTCGGTCGCTGAAGTCGTCGAGTGAGTTGTGGGTGCTTGGTATCAGGACCAGGAAGCTCGGTGAGTCGGCTGCGATGGACCTGAAGAGTGACCCGTTGCGCTGGCTTGCTGTGAGACTGCTGCTGACCAATATTGAGTGAGAGAGAGTAGCAATGATGACAGAGTTCAACGATGCTGACGAAGGCTGCTTATGATGGAGAAGGTTGCTTCCAATCACGTCGGGGTCACCACTGTAGCGGGAGCGAGGTGATATGCTCGACCGCCACAAAGGGAAGATCTTCCCGCCAGGCATGTTGTTGCGCCTGGGGAACCGCAGCTCCAAAGGTGTATCGTCGGAAATTGTATATATGCAGCGAATCGGGCGAACTCTAAGATCGAGATGTAGGATTTTCTGCTGGCGCCATCTCATATGCTTCTTGTGAACTATATCGTCGGTTGTCTCTTGATTGTAGTTCCTCGTAGTGGCCGTAGAGGTCGCCACAGTGGTCAATTCCCAGTTCTTCAGCTACGTCGTAACTACTGATATGCCGATCTTGCTCCACTTTTTAAAAAATAGCATCAATTTTATCCGTAACAGGGCGACCAGAGCGACGTGCATCTTTGACATCAATATTTCCGGATTGAAAACGCTTAAACCAAATTTGTGCTACTCTCACAGACACTGCACTAGGTCCATAAACATCGCAAATTTTTTTCGCGGCTTGCGTTGCATTTTTACCTTTTTGGTAGTAAAATTTTAAAATGTATCTAATTTCTTCATTAGATTCACTCATCTTGACGGTAAGAAAAACAAACGAAAATCACGCATTTTCCTAATTTGAATTTGGAATTATCTTCTTGTAAATTTAAACTTTTAAATGATACCAAAACCAGCCAGGTACAAATAGTATAGCCAAAGTGGTTTTATTACAAGTTCATACATACTATATGCGAAAAGACTTTTTCCCCAACCTAAGTAGGAACGTTTATTCATATTTTGTTTTTCGAAGGAACAGTAACCGGTGCCAATCTGAAAGTCCTCAATAGGCGATAGGCCGACAACATGTGTTATATTTCTGGTTTATCGCTAACGGTAGGTATTCTTTGGGCTTTTCGACCCTTGGCTCTGTCTAACCCGTAAAGAAACACAAATGAGGTAACAATTAAATCCGCTGGATAGAAGGTTTGAGTATACATTTTTGCGAATAAGTGGTTTGGAAAATTTTGAATGCCATCGTTTATCTTTCCGGACAAAATAATAATTGAATCTTATTCATTTATTATTGCTTACTAACTAAAGGTCACAAGTCTTCTCTGACAGCCAATGTGCTAATATATATAGATTAGATTAGATTATAGAACATTAAAATCATCCTTGATCTTTGAAAAGAGAAGTTCAAGAGTCAACGCAATCTCTTCTGACGCATTTGTTAATGAAACTTGTTCGTAGCATAAACTAGTTTAATATCGTTTTGTTGTCTTAATAATATATTTAGCAATATATTATATACTACTATTGAGAGAACAAATCCAGTATTTTTTTATTGTATTTAGTCCATGAAACTGAATATCTTTCCCAAAGAAACATGGTAAGTATCCGAAACAGAAAAAAAAACCTTTCGTTTTTTTTATACAATGAGTTCGATCAGCTAATCCGATAAAGAAAACAAAAAAAATTACTAAAGAGTGAGTCGTTCTTCAGTACCTGGCACCGAATCTCTTCTCAAAATGTAGTAGTTATAATTCGTAATTTTTTTAAAAATCTGTCAAATAATACTTATATAAACCTACATTACCACTGACTGACTGACATAATTTATTGCCCTGTTCCAGGGTCGTAGGGATTTTGATTAATATACAGTCGTATAGAGGGTGCTCTAGTTTATTTATTAAAACCTAATAGATTTTGACCACAATTAACAATTTGGCGGACTTAATGCTAAAGGTGTTTTTTTTACCAGTCAACCATAGTAATATAATTTAAAGAGTGAATTTGACTAAAGACTAAAATCGGGGTGTGCAATAGCTGATCAGGATTCGGCGGTCAGATCATAAATTTGACTTGATGATAAATGCAAATAACCTTCCAAAAAGCGAATACTTATGTATAAGAAAAGCGTACACCTACACATTTACTCACACAACCATAAAAGCTGCGATGCAAGTTTGTGTGCGTAGGTTTCCTCAGACCTCAGCTTTCGTTCCGGGAACTTTAGCAAAAAGCTCAATCATGCCATACTTGTAAGCTACAGTAGGGTATCTCTCGATTTATAGAAATTATTTCCCGATGCACTACCTTTTAGGTATGTTATAGTAATTGAAGTACGGGTATATTTCTAAGTTTTGGTTTTATTTAAGTTGTCTTTCATTTTTAACCGACTTCAAAAAACGGAGGAGGTTATCAATTTGACGGAAGCTTTTTTTTAAATGTAAGTTTTCCGATTACTCGAAGCCTAGATCAATTTGGATTTTTTTTTGTTTCAAAGGTAATACTTGTCACGTGGTCCAATAGAAATTTCATCAAAATCAATTGGGTAGTTAAGTGTTAAAGTCGGTTTTAAATTTTGAAAAATGATTACGTCAATGGATATGGGTAATTTAGAGCCTTTCCTCTATTCTCCGTGGTTCGGAAGGCACGTATAAGCCGCTGGTCCCGGCTGTCATAATTCTATGGCAGTCGTCAAGCTTTGTCAGATGCTTTTAGACAGTTTTAAAAACATGACACTAGAGTAGCTACTTGCATAGACGAAAAACAAACAAACAGAGTCTATCTTCAGTTGTTTATTTCTTTATTTATTAAAAGACTAGTATCATCATCATTTCAGCCGCTTAACGTCCACTGCGGTACACAGGCCTCTCGAGCGACCTGCATCCAGCGCTTTCCAGCGACCTTATTCAGGTG
This sequence comes from Acrobasis suavella, assembly GCA_943193695.1. Lineage (NCBI taxonomy): Eukaryota > Metazoa > Arthropoda > Insecta > Lepidoptera > Pyralidae > Acrobasis > Acrobasis suavella. The sequence continues at coordinate 12,630,167 of OW971948.1, forward strand.
TTCAGACCACCCTGTGGGTGGGTGTCCTACGCTTCGCTTGTCAGTACGTGGTCGCCACTCGAGAACCTTTTTGCCCCATCGGCAGGTTCGTCGCGCTATGTGTCCCTTCCACTGCCACTTCAACGAACTAATCCGCTGGGCTATGTCAAAGATTGGTAAAGGACCTGTCTACCGACAAATTTATATATAATATATGATATATGTTCCTACTGGCTCGACATAAAATGTGAAACAGTCGGAAGCTGGTGCAACATCAGCTTTCCTTTCCACGAAGCCTTCGGCAAAAACTTGCGCGTCGAGACGTCGCGGTAGGTCGGACAATCTTTGTTGGAGCTTGATAGCAAAGCGGTGAGCCTGCTTTGAGTGTTCAGTAGACGTGCGGCAAGCAAGCAAGCTGAGCTTGAGCAAACATTTCGAGAAATATCGAAAGTAAGCTGATCAGGATTGATAGATATTCGTAACAATTTATTTAAGTTTTTTTCGTTTATCTTTTTCAAACACCTAGTTTTTTTTTTGACCACACAAGCCGTGTGCAACAGATAATACAAAACTGTCATCCTCAAAGGAACAAAAGAGACAGCGATCAAACAATGAGACAAGTTTTCATACAAAATAAGACTTATTGCCCTGACTCGAACAACGTCCCACGAAAATAGGATTTTTCAGATTGTAAACTGTATTAAGTTATCTGACCTAGGAAAGATCACATCGTACTGATTTGCATAGTTCGTGTAGTAGGTAAAAATACAACCCTTTTAAAATTACATAAATTTAATTTTTGTCACATTTTATAATACGCTATATCCATATTGTATACAATATGGTATACCTTCTAAATCGATCTTTATATTTAAATGAATAAATAATGTATAAATATATAGGGACAAATAACACTGATTGAGCTAACCCTAAAGCTCATTCGAGACTTGTGTTATGGGATACTAACTCAACGATACTATATTTTATACCAAATATATATGTAGATAAACATCCAAGACCCAGGACAATTTGAAAAAGGCCATTTTCCAACTTGCTCTGACCGGGGATCGAACCCGGGAACTCTGGGTGGCGGACTAGCGTAAATACGGACAAATCACACAGAGAATAGAATTTAAGAAAGAAATATAACATTTTTCAAAAAATATAACATTTTGACTATACCATGTCTCTACATTATGCAAGCGTGCAAATTTGCTCGCAAATACCCAAATTTTTTTGAAAAACGGGAAGGTAATGCTATAAGGTACAACTTTAGACACCGCAGCCGGTTACAGCTACCCATGTCTCGCCTATAACTTCATTCATCTAGTCCTCTGGTGATGTCAATAAAAATATACAATAAACTCCCGGAAGACTTGAAAGCCATTAAAAATGATAAAAAATTCTCCAAACACTTAAAAGAATTATTAATAGCTAAAACTTATTATACGATAAATGAATACTTAGAAGACCGACATATACACTTCGTTCAGTAAATAAATAAAATTACTAAAATATAGATAATCGCTATAAATAACAATAATAAGTAATACATACAAATTGCTACGCTTATTAACAACAAAAAACTATTACAAATCTAATTATTAATAATAAATAAATAAAGGTTAGAACTATTAACACAAAAGATAGGTACATACTATACTCGGAAAATGAAATAATCATAGGAAATATTCTACATAAAATATAGCCCCTCTCACATTGCAGCGCCCGTCAGGGTCCTTAATTGTTACACATCTTTTATTTAACACCTGTATAAATTATTATTAAGGAAGCAATAAACGAATTGAATTGAATTGAATTGAAATATAAGAAGAAAGCAAGAGGAATGTCAGGTCAGTTGTATTAATGTTAGAGTAAGTTTGTTGGCCACTAACACCACTAGTACGACATAATAAAATGTGAAACAGTCGGAAGCTGCAGCATCAGCTTTCCTTTCCACGAACAGCCTCCAGCAAAAACTCGCGCGTCGAGACGCCGTGGCAGTTCAGACGATCTTTCTAGGTCTATTTCCATTGTCGACCTGAAGATCCAAACTCAACTTAGAGCTCTTTACAGTCGAACGACAGTATGTCAGTGATGCTCGGCGACCGTCGCGCGTCGGTGACAGTCGCCAACCTGTGTCGCCGATAATCGGCGACTGTCGGAAAAATGGTCGCTTGACACAAGTCAATCTGTCACAAACTGCCGCGTGACCGTTAGCGACAGTCGTCGATAGTCGCCGACAGGTGTCGCGGGGATGGTGCCGTTCGTCGGTAAAAGTGCTTAAGGAGGCCCTTGCCCTAGACTTTTCCATACAGCATATCAGATTTCGTCACAATTTAGTAAGTAATTTTTAAGAAATTGCGTGTAATCATCTAGGATTTTGACTGTTTTTTCCATAGACTTAGATTTTTTTGTACCTTTAGGTATATCTATGAGGTAAATAATATGAACTTGGAAGAAAATTAAGTCTATCATAATTTTTGATCATCAGCATTAAAAACTTATACACACCTATATAATTTATATAATACTAATTAATTTTAGTAATAAAGCCGCAAATAATCAAGTGGTTTGGATATATAATATCGTGCCGGACAACAATGAGCCCGCGCATCAGAAAGTGAAAGGGCACACAGGTTACCGGCTGTTTGATGGAGGATGTGCGCGTGCGATGTTAAGATGCCCTTTTTGCCTGCATAGCGCGCGTACTTGATGATTCCCTACTCGCCATGTTCCTAACTCACTATAATGGCCTGACTCTCGACGCTACTTAGTTTGTAAAAAAAAACTATTTCGACGAAAAATCTGAAGAAGGTATGCCTAAAAAACAGCGTCACCTCCCTAAATCGGCATCTCCCTATATAACATAAGCTTATCACTACTTTGGTTTAGCCTTAGGTTTTTATATATAATAAAATAGTTTAATTTAATTTTAAATTTAATTTTCTTTAGGTGTTTTTGTAATTCAGTTTTATATTAAATTGTCTCATCTTTATGTTTTATTCGTACCTAAAAATGGCAATAAAGTTTTTTTTTTACTTTTACTTTAACCGTGCCGTTAGATATTACCTCCATGTCATTGATGCAAGTTCAATAAAATATGTAGGCCAGAGTTTAAATTAGGCTTGTAAACCTGTAATTATTGTACCTATTTAAAAGGCAATAAGTTTGTTACATAAAATAATCAATCTGATTCTCCGAAAAATCTATGTTGACAGGCCCCTGTCGTGTCCCATGTATCATTAATTCATTATATGAACAAACAAATTGTTTTACAGTTGTTCTTTATTTATTTATGGATAGCGGAGGGGTTAAAATATACGTCTCACTTTTTATTAATAGTTTTGGCTACTACTACAAATATGATGGTATTTGCAGAATTCTCAACGAAGTCTCTCAATTTTTCTTTGACCTCTTTTGGATTTTCGTCACAATCAGAATTTAAATTTAGTCTCAGTTGGTAACGTCGCGAGTTAGGACTTTATAATATTTGCAGGGTGGCCATAACTCTTTGTTGTGGACATCAGGCGTTGCTCTGGGTTTATGTAAGCTGAGGTAATCTCGCATAGGTTTGTTCCGGTCTGGTGGATTCGACAAGCCGATTACGGGATGCTGTGACAGAATATAACGTCGTAATAGTTAACATGTAGCTACAATTCCCTTAGTTAAGTATGTACTCGTAGTTTCTGGTAGAATTTTTCAACATGACTTCTTGCTCTTTTGTTTCCAATGCTGTCGGGACAAGGGCCGACACAACACGTCACCAATTCAGTCTGTCAACCGCTACGTTCTTGTCCCTCCAGGATAATCCATGCTGTTTAGCTTCCGAGATGACGGTGCGGTGTAAAGTTTGTTTGAGTTGAGTTCTACAGGGAGAATGGTCCTAAGGCCGCCGCAATATATAACTGATCCAGCTCCACTTGCGTCTTTAACCTGTACTTGACTAAGTATTTCCTCATTTTCTATATGCCCGGTTAACATTTTGGTCTATTCCAATCCAGAACTACTGGATTAATGGACTGGAATAATGTAAACTGTCTCTATTACTATACTTCCCTTACGATACCTCTGAAAGAAGAAAGAGATAGAAAAAATAATAAATTAAATTAATTTCTTCAATTGGTCATGTACATTCCTACAGCCTTATATAATGCTAACTTAGTGTTTCGCATACGAGGAAGTGAATTTGTTGTCTTGGGACTTATTTCTATGACTAATGTCCCTATAGATTATAGTCATTTTAAATATCAGATGCCCGGTAGCTCAAAACATCTGATAACAGCATATATTACCTATAAATCCACCCGATAAAAAAAGAAGAATGACCAAATAAATAAGTATCTAACTACATGTCGTCATTGGTTAGTCATCTCATCACATTACCCACATTCCCTGAGGCATCATTTTCTATCCGGGTCTCGTTCATGTATATGGATGGTATTGATGAGGTATTCTAGCACTGGTGAAGGGTCAAGCTTAATCCTATGCTAACTTATGTACCTTTGCGATAAATAAGCCTTAAACCAGCTTAATCTAGACTTGATTTCTAGAATTTTCAAAACAGTTTTTTTTTTCTTCTTTACTGTCTATAACAGACCAAAACTGCCCGCTCACTAATACCAAATTAGGCAGGTATACTTCCTTTGGTCACCTGCCTCCGTGGTCCAGTGGTCTAGGCGTTCGCCTTGTTGTGATACGGAGGTAGTAGGTTCGAATCCTACTGGGAAGCATACTTTGTACAAAGTTGTTTCCAGTCTGGTTAGAATATTACAGGCTTGATTTACCTGATTATCTAAAAAGAAAGTCGATTCCGTGTATCGGAAGGCACGTATAAACTGTGGATCCCAAACGCCATCTATAGCGTTTGCTCATCAAACCTATCCAAGGATTGGTTCTGGTCTATTCTTTAGGTTACGAAGGTCAGACAGCAGTCGCTGTGTAAAAACCAGTGACCTCGTCATGTCACCTAGGATAGGTAGCAGAACCTGGACTCTGAAGCGTTTTTGCTGAGTATGCAACCGGAAACACGCTCGGATTATGATGATGATGTCTTCCTTTAACCGCCTTTTACGCAAGCGCGAATCCACCGTTGAGGACACGATGAACCCACAACCCTAAAAGACTTATGATATACTTTTACTGTCTTTTAACGTCGATAGGCTAATGATATTAAAAACAATGCCTTAAAATAAAAAATGTTGGTCAGGCACTTGATCAATCATGTGCGAAGACACGAGTCGCATTTGGGCATTCGCTTTTAAGGGTGGCTATGACCATAACCTCTTGAGGGCTAATTACACGCTTGCTTTGACGATAACGACACCCATGGAAGGAAAGAGGTGGTGACGTATCATATTCTCCTCCGACGTCACCAGAAGGCGACATTTAATTTTAAAATCGATTGAAATAATTTCTTCGGGGGCAAAGAGCTACCAATATAATAGTGTTAGCAAATATGAAATGTAATTGTTTGCATACAGATTTAGCAAGCACTAAGTCACGAGCTCACGATGTCGGACTTTCTACAGACGATAACTTTAGCCCGCGCAAATCGCAGTTTTTGAGCGAGAATTTGAATGTGGATAGAAACCCGTCACTATAGGCAAAAAGTGGTTTTTTCGTTAGTATGGCCATAAAATCACCACCGTGAAATATCCTTATACAATGTGAAAGGGACATACCCGTAATAAATTGAACCACGGGCTATGCTAAATCACCATAGTATAATGTGATACAAATAACAAACAAAATACAAAAATTTTTTTGCCCTAAAAAATTTAAATTTTTAAATTTTTAAAAATTTGTGTGCAGCCGCTCGGGCAATCTGTAAGGGAAATTATTTTTTTTTTGTTGTTTTTCGTCTTTTATTTTAATTTTATTATACCATGGTGATTTAGCTTAGCCTGTGGTTTGATTTATTACGGGTATGTCCCGTTCACATTGTATATGTATGTAAAGTACTATGTCTCACATAACTCTATTACAACTATTGTACAGAAGATATGAAATATAGCATTTTCGCTACAATCTTCGACGAAGTTAGGTCGAAAATCTGCCGTAAATAAAATAATGACTGATAGAATAAGAAAGTTTTGGATATAAATATAATTATTTATATCTTTTCATATGTACAGTCAAGTACCAAGATACCTGACCAGGTCCTCTACTTATATCTTCAATTTTCTCTTAAACTAAAAATAATGTTAACATGAAAATTTATATTCAGATAGACTTAATTAAAATCTGTCTGAATATAAATTTTCATGGTAATATCATTTTTAGTTTAAGAGAAAATTCAAGATATAAGAAGAGGTCCTGGTCAGGTACCTTAGTACTTGACTGTACGTATAATTTATGTAATGTATCTATATCTAGCTTCACAGCTGTGACGATGACCAGTGGGTGTGTGACCATGGCCCGAACACTCCGCTTCGTCATCACGTCACCCAATTGCCCAAAAATAGAAACTAAGCATAAGCATGCTTACTGGCAGTATTCAAGCTCAGTTTTACGTGGCAGGAGTCAAGGTGATAGTTCAAACGTAATAAGTGTAACCAATTTTGATAACACGCTCACGGGGATCAAAATTGAACATTTTACTGTTGGACAGATCAAAAATTCTAATGCGACCTCCTTAGCAAATACTACTATTTAAAAAAAATAACAAGCATGTCAGTAACAGTGACAGAAAAGCGAAGATTAAAAAAAAAATTTATGAGGTGCTAGCCAAATCGCATGTATGTGAACATGATTCAGATTCCTTTACGATCAGCGCGGGAAGAAAAGTATTTTTTTTTCTTCCAGACTAGCTTGGAAGACGTTCGGGACGAATTGTTAGTATATAAAAATATACATGGGCGAGCCATTTTCAAGGCTATTCTCATTATATGTCACAATAACTCCAGCTGTATGAACCTTAATTCTCTTGCGTAAGTGCTTGATAAGACTTTACCGCTGTTTAAAGTGTCAAAGTCAAAGAAACGGCGCCAAAGAATAAGGTTCATACCGCCAAATTACTATGACGCTTCTTCACACTTATACAAGAATCGCTTAGTATAGTCACGTTTAGTTTCAGTTTTAATTTAAAGATAGCTTTTAGTTTAGTTAATTATGATTAAATTTGATTTGTCTGTTATCATTTTCGTTAACATAATTATTAATTATAAAAAATCGCTCGTTTTAGTAATAAGAGATCAAACTTGGCCTTACATAACTGGCCGCAGCCAAGGCGCTTCAAACGGAATAACAGTTTCTGATAACACTCGTTGTAATAGGCGGGTGGCACGCTAGATTCGTGTTAATTTTACTGTTACCAGTCGTATCGCTCGTTATGTGGTTTTGACCTTCATTGTATCAATGTCAAGCAACATGCTGCGATTTGATATTGCGAAAATAAACTTAAAACATCCTTTACCTACAGGGCATAGGGCCCAATAGCAAAGTTAAGTGTTATGGGATACTAATTTAACATACAGATACAGTATACCTCGCGTTTCACCTCCGACCCGTTGAAGTTTATCGAATAAACAAGTTGTCCAGACAAAAAAGTTGCGTCTTTAAGGGTAACAAAAAAGTTTTATGAAATTTTAGAAATTATCAAAATGTCTGAAATGTCATATTTTGAAAGCTTTCAACCTCTATACGTTCGCCATTTTGAAACATTTCGAAACACTAAACGACAAGAATATCTATATAATTTTCGAACTTTCTCACAAAATTTCACGAGAATCGGTTGAGAAATGCGACCTGTAGGCGAGAACAGCTGGACAGACAGACGGACAATTTTTTTTTTGCCAATCTTGTAACTGAGACGCTTCGCTCGCTCGGACAATCATAATAAATACATAGATAAACACCCATATATACATATAAGACTCAAGATGATTTGAAGGCCATTTTCCAACTTGCCCTGGCTGGCAATCGAACCCAGAACATCTGAGTGGTGGACTAACGATACGAATGCTACATGGAGGTTGTCATAGATGGAGTTTATCTCATCTTGTTGGACTTTAGAAAAATCGAGATAATTTCATCATCGTGATGATGTTGAATCTAAATCTTTTCAGAGTAATAGTGTAAGGAAAGACAGAAGAGAACGAGGTTAAGGAAGACCGAAGATTAAGTTTTTCCAACAAATTAAAGAAAAGTTAAGAAAAGGGTCCTATCAGGATATTAAAAGGATGACAGAAAGAAGAGAAGAATGGAGGCATCTCCACTTCTCTCCACCGACGAGAGAAAGCTCTCAAATCACAAGAAGATTTTGAAGGGAGTACGGTTTTTGGCAACGATTTCTATGACAATTCAACTTTTTATATTGCCATTAAACTAGTGTTACTTTCAGCCTCTCCAAATTCTTGCTGCAAAACGTACCAAGGGTCACCCTCCATTGTCTTAAGCCAATTATAAAGTAATTACTAAAACAACCTCTATGCACGTAACATGTCGGTTGTCGGCCGTAATAGGTGGTGTCAAGGCAGTGCCGGCGCCCACCCTTATCTAGCATGAAAGCCTTCACAGGTTGTAAATTAGGGTAGACTTGTTAGTTTTTACTTAATGTTGCTATTCTGGAAGTTAAGGGCATTTTAATAGGGGAGACGACCGTCTTTTAGATTATCCAAAAATAACGGATTTATATTTTTCAGTTTGTCAAAAAAGTATTTGGCGCTAATTCAATGCGCTGTATCTTTGTCATTTTTTGTTTCTCAGAGAAAAAAATATACATGTAGAAAATTTTTATCTAACCAATGAGCTAAAAGTTTTTTTTTCCATTCGTCATGCCTATTAAGTACAAGCACGTACAAGATATTCGCGCTTAAGACACATTAATAATTTTTATTGTATCGTGGTCGCAAATAGGCTCAGTCTGTCTGCGACCACGGAGGCTGTAACTCATACCCGAAACGTTAGACATAACAAAAAAGGTTCATGATAAACTCCTTTTATATACATACCGTTATGTAGGTGCACTGACTACGTACCTGGAAGTAAATTAAAAATTTGTTTAGAATAAGTATTTCTCGTTCATTTATTCATTTAAATAGATAAAATAAAGTCATGAAAATTTTTAAATTGTGCGAATAAACTAGAACAATAAAATAACAACTTCAAAAACTAGAGCTAATCCACGTGTAAATGTCAGAAATACCTTTCGATATTTCAAAACTTTTTCTTTGATTCGTATGTATTCGTAACCAAAACAAAACTTCACGAATGATAGAGACACTGAAGTTCACAAAACACAAAAGTTTTATTAATAAAACTTTGCAGACACCAATACCTACTTAAAATTCCACCACAATAGACGATAGACTAAATAGATTTATATCTTCGTAAGACAATGATATATTTTTTATCAATTTAGTATATTGTACTAATGAAAATGATTTATAATAATAACTATTTGTTTCAAAGTCTACAACGTTTAATAAAAAATGTAGCCGAATTGTAACAGCCTGAGGTCCGAAAGTGTTGGTGAGGAAGAAATTAGATACCAATAATTTTTCAAAATTAAAAACCGCCTTCAACACCAATCTACACAACCGATTTTGACATAATTTATATGGAACCACTTGACAAGTATACTCTTTCAAACAAAAAAAAAAAGAATTTTCCAATTCGGTTCGTCTTTGAATAATCGGTGAAAATACATTTTAAAATAGTAGCCGAAGAATTGGTAACCTCCTTTTTGGAAGTTAGTTAAAAACAGTGTATTGTTCCAAAAAAATTTAGATGCCAAAAACAGTGGCCCAAATGAATGAAGGTATAATATGAGTAACTTAGACTTTTGAAGCTGCCTAAAGGCATCTAAAATAGCTTAACGACTGCCATCTAACAATGACACTCGGGACCAACACGGCTTAGGCAAGCACAAAAGAGATATTTAATGTCCCTTGTGGTCACCAATTTATGTGCGGACCGCGCCCGGAGTTAAATAATCCAAAAATTATTTTGCTAGGCATATTATAATTTCTGGTTTATCTATACATTAGTATGTCAATGACGGAAGGTGTAAAGCTATCGACAAAAACCAAGCGATCTGATCGTGGCAAACGGCTATTAATACCGATGCTTCTTCACACGCAAACGTGGCTTGTAATAATTTAGATTAGACGATAAAGCTTCGAATTTGTCGTTTTGAATTGAATAAAGTTTTGATAGAGTTCTCGCAAAGTTACTAATCATAAATTATGAACCCTCATGTTTTATTTAGATTAAAGTTTAAAGATTAAAAAAAAAAGCTTTCGTATCGAAAAACGTATTATCTATCTTAAATGAAGATGGGCTGAACACCTGACAAGATGAGGTGATGAATGATGATAAATGGAGAAGAGTGGTGGCAAACGTAGTGTGGGCCGTCCGAGAGCTATATGGGTCCATGTTATAATATGAGAAATCGGTTTCGTTGGCATGAAGAAAGGCCTATTTCCATCAATGAGATATAGAAGGCAGCTAATGATGGTGGACCAGAAAGTGAGGTAAAGAATACCCAGCAATGCGTTAGGTGGACGACATAAAGCGTCAGGCAGGCCGCAACTGGATGCAGAAGGCAAGGGAGACACAAAGATAGAAAGATATGGAGAAGGCCTATGTCCTGAAAGGATAACATAAAGGCTGCTATGGAATGATGGTAATAATGATGATGAAGTAAGCGATGGACCTACTTTGTTTATGTCTCTTTAAATCCATTTAGAAGCTAGACTCTGTCTGTCTGTCCGCAAGAAATACGTGACTAGTATATTATTATGTAGTTGTACTGGCAAGTTGCCTAATATCTTTTTTTTTATCGGCGAGTCTACTAGTAGTCACACGCTTAAGCCTACTTTTACAAGTTAGGTTGCATAGCTGCATAGTTGATCTATCGACGTAACTATAGCAATGGCAATAGGTCATCGACCCACAACACAACCCGTAGAGTCACGCTCCTTAATGGACACGAACGCACTTATGTATTGTTCGCAGAAAACTGTAATTTTACTTTTCATTCATACTACAAGGTGAATTTGTTTACTGTTATACAAATAATACTGTATCTATTTTAAAGCACCCGTTGAACCTCAATAATCACATCATTAAAAAATATACATCATCGTCAATAAATTAAAAAAATCGGTTGTGACATTTGGGAGTGAAGTCGGTTTTTAGTTTTGAAAAATTATATTATTATCGGCTAAATGCTTGATCTCTACTGCACTATTTTTGCTTATTTTTTACTTCATCCATGAACTACCTTCTTGGTCTTACGTTCCTCAATGCTTTCACCTTTCCCTCCATGATGTTCGATGATGTTTCCCGTATAAGGTGGCCAAACTTCTTTCCTCGTTTTTATTTTATAAAAAATATACATGGTCCAATAAAGTAATTTAAAACTTATTTTAGGTGGATTCAGTACAAGTTACTGAACGACCTTCTCCAAAAAAAATTTAAAGGTATACAACATATAATTTTGGCCTCCCATACAAGGACACTGATCAGCTGATCCGAGTTTCTATGGGAAGCAAAAACAAATCACATTTTGATATCCTCGTACGTGCGGAAACACGTTGCTCATTAATAATATTTAAATCTTTTATTTTTTGGTTGAAAGTGACAGAAAAAAACTAATAATTTATAGTATAAACCTTTTAAAAACCAACGAAACTAAGACTTAATTACTATTAAGAATCATTATATAATAATTAATTAGTAGTTCATCCGTTTCCTGAACCGATCAGGGACCGGTTGTCTTTCTACAAACAAATAAAATAAATAAAAAGTAAAAAGGTATGTGCGCTTTCTCTCTGGTTCTAGCATAGAGTAAAAAGAAGGCAGAATATTAATGTTAACCGAGATGTTTGACATTATACCTAATGACTTTTTTGTCTTATGTTGTGAATGTTGTGATAGATATTATGTTGTATAACTTTATATACTAACTGCAATCGGTACAGCAAATTTCTTGCAATTTCTCACATATGAGGCTGTACTGTATTGTCTAGGTATAAACTATGTAGGTACTTTAGCGTAATATTGATTGTTTTAGAACTATAAATATGTATGTTATTTAGAAAGATTGAGAAAGGTTTAACAAAAAATATAGTTTCTAAATTAAGTTTTTACTTAGATGTACCAAAAGTAATTTAAATAGAAATTCACAAATTTTTCAACTTACATTTTAATAACATGAAGTTATATAGTTACTTACTATTATTTACAGCCATGTTTTTTTTTTCAATTTAGGATCTTACCGAACTATTCTGCAGTGACTACTCTGTACCATTACATAGTCGTTGGGTAAAACCAGTTCGCTTGAGGATATGATGCGGTAATTGGGCCCCATGGGATGTTACGGCAGGTTATGTGGGTCATTGGGACCGGGAACGGACAAACAGGTTACGAGAGGGTTATCGTGAAGAATGCATTTGTCTTGTATGTAATTTGTAAGTGTTCGTTGTAAGTTGCTTTCGATATATTATTTGTGGGGGTATGTTGTTTAAACCGATAGGGTTATAATAATGTGGGCTTGGGAGTTATCAATAATTATAGGTAAAATGATATTCGAACTAAGTACCTACGTTTTGAAAATCCATTAGAAAAAAATTGAATGTTATTTAAAAAGCATCGTTTTACGATACTTAACTCAATAATTTTTGCTTAGTGTCATATGTAATGTTTTTTTTTAACAAAACGCAGGAATGGCTCGTATTTTTAAATTTTAAAATATTAATTTGCAAATATTTAAAAATTAACTTATTTTTTATATATTTTTAATGGAATTCAGTATGTGATAGTGAATAACATTCCCAAAAAAACATTAAAATATGAGAAATAATTTTGAAAAACTAAATTCGCCCTTTAAATTATTTTAGGAGATTTTGTTAGTCCTTAAATATATAAATACTACGTAGTCTTTATTTTTATTTTCTTTTTCTAGCCATTTTAACTTTAGTAATTTCTCTGCCACAAAAATCTCATCTCGGTCACGGTCAAATGTGGTCACATACGGGTTGCATATCTTACTTTTGAAAAAACATGTAAAGTGTAGTGTAAAACACAAAAAGCAATTGCAAAAAAGCGCGGACAGTGCTTAGTGCAATCGTAACCTGTGTAGTTTTCGAAATACTTTGACCTTTTGTTTGTGGTGTCAGTGGCGTGGCTTGCTAGGATGAGCCCTGTGCTAAATATTCTCAGGGGCTTATTGTCAAAAAGCCATCCCGACTCACTAAGAAGAAGAAAGGGTGTAATGTTATTTATCTAATACTTAATTTAGCAATTGTAATGTCTTCTTTTTCTGTATCACTTTTTTGATTTATTGGTCTTTTCGCCCCAGTCCTGGTTTGCGTGAAGGTACAGATATAACTTGAGGGTTATGTAAACAGATTTATATTAAGTATGTAGTGTTCCCACCAAGACCTATTCTTGGATATCCCTTCTATCTGACTGACGACATTCAAATAGAGGGTAAGAAGATTTAATAAAAAAATAAAAACTAGCATTTTTTTCTGATACAAAATATTAAAATATAATTAAAAAAATAATATATAATAATAGATGTTTCATATGGGTTTGCGTTAACTAAGACTTGCAAATAAATAAACAAATAAGAGTTTGTTAGAGATTTTGCAATATTTGCCAACACACTTTGAGCATTTGGGGCCCTTGTAACAATTGAATATAATACTACCAATGCCGAGCTTTTTTTAAGCTTGTAAGAAGTAAAATACCTGTGAGTATAACATAATTGAAATATCAAAACTTGCCAAACTTGTACTATGCCCGGGGCACTTGTATCTTTGACATCGAGGTAGTTAAGTCCCTGTATGGTGTTTATACGCAATATTGAAGAGCAAGAGATTTGTCTGTTTGGTGGTCGGTCGACGACCGATGATAGACAATAGGTGGCATTGAAATCTTAACACAATACCTATAGTTAGTATGCAAATTTTTAAGATGTTATTCGGTTGTTTTTCGGAACGTTAATTTTTTTTTAACTTTTTTAGTTCCGAAGATTTTTAGAGGAAAATCTACCAACTCGATTCGGTATCTAAAGATCGTCATGTACGATCAGGCTTTAAAATTGGAGTCATAAATGATATCATACAATTAGTTTAAGACATTATGACTTTATTTTCGAAGCGTAAAAAACCTGCAATATTTTCGAATAAAAAAATATTGGTAAGTATTTCTTCTATGCTGGTCTAGAAAAAAAGAAATAACTTGAATGCACCTATAGTCCATTTGTTTAGGTATTTAAAAGAATGTAAACAATCAAGACATGTCTTTTTATTGAAATATACACTTGATAAATCAATACCTTTGCAAATTACAAATTAAGTATGTCATTTATAATTTATTTAATAAATATTTTGTAATTTACAAAGGTATTGATTTATAAAGTGTATATTTCAACACTTTTTTTAAACGTACATTTTTTTAAATACATAACCAAATGGATTATAGCTGCTCAACTTCTCGCAAAGATCGTAAAGTCTATCTATCGATTGAATGAGCATGCATTTATCCCTAATGGGATAAAGACGTGATTTATGTATGCTCTATCTGTGCCAGAGCATTTCGTATATCTATTAGAATCATGTAAATAGAAGATGAATCTCTCAACTCATCACTATTTTTACAATACCTGGCACGTTAGTTGAACAAAAATGGCGGTCGTTGTTGTACGTTATTTGTCCGTTTAGAATCACATTTCTATCCGAACTTCAGATAGCATACCATAGCATCCGGATCGTTTGTACAATGAGAAATGTCCACAAATGAGATGTCAATCGATTCGACATTTAATTATTGTCCGGGTGATACTGGCTACAAAAAAGTGCGAGGCATTTTTTTTTTATTGTTTTGATATCGAGTGGGTTATCAAATGGACGGTCTTATATTTAAGACCGTCCATTTGATAAATTCAGGTATTCCTGAATTTTCCGGAATCCAGTGCTGCCTGTATTTTAATCGTATATCTTGTAATTCCTTTTTTTCCCACATACTCGGCTACCATCATTGAGTCTTGCAGCCAAGGTTGTATAGTATGCTTAGAGTTGGGAGACTCAAAATGGTCTTTCTGCTCTATTAGAGATAAAAACGAGATGAAGTAAAAAAACTGTATTATTAATATACCTACGATGCTGTAGGTACAATATGTTCTTAAAATACAGATGTTTCCAAATAGATTGCTCAAAGAATGCCCAGTGGGAGTGTATTTAGTTTTGCTGGCGGACACTTGTGCGGAATGCGGCCGGCCAGTGCAAATAGTCGCAGTCAGTAGGGCTGCCAATACCCATTGCATTTATACATTAATAATAATAATAAATATATATTTATTTTCCTCCACAAAAAATACTCTAACTTAAAAGATAATCAAAATAAACATATTTGTAATTGAATAATCAATAAAAGATGTGGAGAACTGGTGCTTATGATAGGTTTTCGATGAACCTGTGTTACAAGTCACCAGGACTCGCCATCAATAAAAAAATGAAATCCAACATATTAACTACAGAGAAATAAACAAAAAAAAATATAACACTTATAAATGGAGAATGTAATAATAAAAAGAAAAATCCAAAATCAAACTAAGTATTGCATAATATATACTCTATAAAGAAAAAACTACATAATAACACCTAAATTAGCAATTTACACGAATGGTATCTAAAAGAATTTTTGGCACATTTACAGTCTATGGAGTCAATGAATCTTTTTCCGGCCATAATTTTAGCTGGACAATCGGGGTCACCAGTTATGTGACTGCACATTATGACGAATGTACTTCGTTGAGATACACTACAATATCACACCGCGATGCATAATAGGGTAGACAGAGCCTCGGCCGAACACTTTTGTTTGAAAATAACGATATTTTTTTCGAGTTTCAAGCGTTGGTCCCATAGGAAAAGTTGTTCATATTGACGGTCTGAGTTGCTCCTACAAGGATCGGACAGGGTTTATGTTACATATTGTACACAGGTTCTAAAAAATTATAATGAAACTATTTAGGGGTGAATTCAGTGCACGACATTGAACACCTTTCCCTTAGACACGTATATCAAAATATGAAAAATAGTTTTTGACCTCCCATATAAGTTGACCAATCAGCTAAATCGAGTTTGTATGGAAAGCAAAAAAAAATTTTTCATATTTCGATATACGTTTCATAGAAAAAGTTTTTTACTATCTTGGACTGAATTTACCCTTAAATAGTTGCTGTATATTTTGTTAGGTGTTATATACAATTTGTAACAAAAACCCAATCCGATCCTTGTATGAGCAACTCAGACCGTCAATATGAACAACTTTTCCTATGGGACCAATGTCAAAAAGTCGATATTTTCTTTGAGTTTCAAACATTGGTCCCATAGGAAAAATTGTTCATATTGACGGTCTGAGTTGATCCTATAAGAATCGGACAGGGTTTTTGTTATACATTGTATAAGATGTTTCTGACGCTGGCACACTATCGCTTGTCTGTTTAAGCCCTAACTTTAAGTGTGCCGAATTTCTGTTTGCCTACTTAGTAGTGTCAATAATTTTTCAAAACTAAAAACCGACTTCAAAACCGAACTGCACAAACGATTCTGATAAAATTTCTATTGGACTACTTCTAAGCAAAATACCCTTTCAAGAATTTTCCAAATTGGTGCCGGCGTGTTCTAGTAATTGGTGAATATACATAAAAAGATAAAAGAAATGAAAGATTCCGACGAGTTGATAGCATTCTCCTTTTTAAAATCGGTTAAAAAAGCAGAAGATGCCTAATTTTTTTTTTCATCTTTATTTATTAAAGTGGGTTTTGTCTTAACAGAGTATGTCACCCTCGAAGGTGCATCTAAACTTAGGATCATCTACGTCTATTTAATGCCTAATAAATGTAACAAGAAAAAAAATAAGTATGCAGGACATCTAAGCCTGATGTCGATGACCCTGCAATATCATCGCTAATGAGCAGTTGACGACCTTAATTAGACCTAGAGTAAGACCGTAACAGGTATAAATATTTGGGCGATCCGACATGTTGGAAAATATCCGCCTTCCAATGCAAAGTACGATGAATAAGTACAGTTCATAGGTCACTTTACTTATCATAATTTGCTAGGTAATATATTTGCCGTCACCACACGGCTGTGATGTGACTGTCGTTCATTTCAAAATTTGCAACTTACTATCGACGACGCGTGACACATGTCAATCTGTCAAAAACTGCTACGCGACAGTCGCCGGCGATCGTCGACCGTCGCCGACAGGTGTCGCGGACATACTGTCGCTCGTTTGTAAGAGCCTTAAATATAGGTTTGCCGTGTCAATCACTTTGAATTTAATTTTGTTTTAATACTTGGGTAAGTTCATGTCTTTTTAAAGGACAAACTACGAAACGTAAGTGACGTTTCGTAGTTTAGTGCTTTAAAGAAATTCACAAGCACAATATCCATATTTAATCCATATTTAAACAAGGAATGTGACTTAAAGAGCTGACTCCAAATAGGAAAACGTCGAGGAAGAAGAAGATACACATACTAAAATAAAAAAGTATTATATTTCTGTAATATATTTTACGAACTCTATTAAAAACTTATAATTTTTCATGAGAAAGTGTATTCACAATTTTACTTTCGAAACTACAATTGCCGACGACACTTAATAAAACATAAAAATACACAATACGCGAAAATTCCGAAACACTTTCACACACAACAATAGTTAATTACACATAACCAGGAACTAACACAGACGATAAAATTAATTTTAAGAACGCAACTATCTAGATTTTAAACATATTCTTATAATTTGTTGGCTAAGGTGGAGAATACAAAAAAAAACAATTAAGAGTTTAAGACGTATGTATGTTTCGTTTTTTTTAACAATTATGCCCTACGTAACAACGTTCAAAATACATAGTTTTTATGAGTCATTGACTGGAAGAGATTCCATTATGGGATAAGTCCGCCGTTACAATTTACTCTTTATGTTGTTATTTTATGTAATTGTGTGTTTTCATAGTACAATAAAGTTATTACAAACAAACAAACAAACAAACGCCAAAACGAGGCAACTGGTGATCCGAGAGCTGGTAGTTTTTATTGCTCAGAGAATAAGTATCGCTATTATCGGGAAGGTTGCCTCGATGTGGTGCGTTGGAAGAAATATTTTATTTTTAAAACGCTGTATTTTAATAATGTATTTTTTTTAAATAAAAATATATATTTAACGAATTTACATAGCATACGACAGAGTTCATATTACGTATGCAAATATATGAAAATTGTCCAAGAAAGCGAATGAGAAATCATTCAAATACCTCTTAATAACCATTTTGTTTCTTTTGGTTTTAGGTATTCGCAAACATCTTCTCATACTTACATCTGCTGAATACTTAAATAACACTTAAATACGTTTGTCTCCATATATAATGTTTTAATTTCTTTGTCTTTACTTTTGATTGCATTAAAATACAAACAATACTTATAAGTGCAGAGGACACCCGCATTTGCTAGGTGGTCAGACGACCTGAATAAGATTGCAGGAAAATGATATATGCAGGCCACTTCTGATCCAGCAGTGGATCTTCCAGTGGCTGATATGATAATGATGATGGATGACATACAATGTATCTAGCTTTGCGTCTGAACCTTTCCTCGCTTACTTTTTTTTTTCGGAAATAATTTTTTTGCCCCATATATAGAGGTTCATTGTTGGAGCTATTTCTATAATCTGCATAACATATACAAATACAAGAATTGCTCGTTTAAAGTATAGGATAGGTAAGGTAAGTATAGGTAGAGACTATATTTATAGAGACCTCCACTTGCCATGGACTTGAGAGACCACTCTCGCTCCATTTCTTAATTTTTTTCACACAAGTCTTGCACTACTGACATACCTCTTTCACTACACTCAACCATCACACTCTTAATACATATCCTACAGGTACTTCTTCCTCACCTTTTGCATTAAAATATACCTTCCCTTCGGGTAATTCTCTATTACTTTATGACTCAATCGAGTGGTATTTGAACAAATTGATCGCATGTAATCGGTGTCCAAAATGCCAAAAGGTCACTGCGAACAAAGGTTTAGAGTCGTTTAGTTTCATCTTATTTTGCTTTACTATATCGTAAAACAGCAATAAACTGTAATACTATTTTTTGAACAGCTCATTCACTATCAATACTCGGTAGAATGTACAGAAAAAGATGGGTCAGAATTTTATTTTAAATAAACAGATAGGTAAAGACAAATCAAACTTATTGAAGTAACCGCATAGTATTTAGTTACACAATGATACTATAATTTATTTTAAATACATATACTCGTACTCGTAAGTAAAGATAAACACCTGAAACCCAAGACAATTTAAAAAAGGCCATTTTCCATCTCCATCTAGCTCTGGCTAAGGATCGAACCCAGAACCGGGCGGAAAATCTGGAGAGGCAAAGGGTACAAAAGAGCTGTCGAAATAATCTCGTCGACGCATTTTGAAAAGGAAGGTTGAAATTCACACTCGAAAGCGACAAGGAAAAAGAGAACGACCTTTGTCCAAAAACTGGACAGCATAGGCGCGTAGGTTAGTAGGTCCGGCAGGCGAGGTAGACCCAAGAAGTGCTGGCTTGACGTCGTCAAGGATGATATGCGTGCTAATCGTCTTACAACCAAGGATGATCAAGACCGTGCAAAGTGGAGAAGAAAAAGTCGGAGAGCAGACCCCGGGCTTCTCAGCATTGCAGCTGAGGACGCAACTGGGAAAACGCTAAGATGAGAGAGAGAGAGAGAGAAGCGCGTAGGTTAGTAAGTAAATAGGTATATTTCTTGGTTTACCATTTTTATGATTTAAAATATAATATAAACAAGACCGATACGGCTCTGTCTGTTCTATTACGGATAAAGACGTTAGAGTGTATAGTATACTGTGGGATTTAAAGTGTATCATTTCTTTTCAAAACATGTCTGTGCAATTTTGCAATACATTTCTTCTAAGTAACAATTTTATACAAAGTAGGCTTATGGAATCACTTTTCGCTTTTAACCTTTGCGTCCGAACCACCATTACCACGAGGAGTTTTGCATAAATTGTTTATAAATAGATAAACATTGGTAGCAATACCCGTATGGGTCTTATTACTTTTCCAACGACTTAAAAAAGAAGGAGGTTATCAATTCATATGTATTTTCATGGTTCCGTACCCAAAGGGTAAAAACAGGACCCTAATACTAAGACTTCGCTGTCTGTCCGTATATAAGTCTGTATGTCACCAAGCTGAATCTCATGAACCATGATAGGTTGTTATCACGGTCCATAAGACAGAGTGACAGACAGTTGAAATTTTCACAGATAATGTATTTCTAATCCCGCTATAACAACAAATACGAAAAACAGAATAAAAAAAAATTCCATGTAACAAACGTGATTTTTCATAGATATAATGATGCGGAACCCTTCGTGCGAATCGTGCTCGAGACAAATACGCACTTGGCCGGTCATTTTTACCTCAGAAATCCGTCATTTATAAACCGATTTGAAAAAATCCTTTTTTTCTCTTGTTTTAAAGTATAATAAAAAAATTGTCGCATAGATATTTTATTAAAAAGTTAGTATTTGTTTGGTTTTAAACAAAACTGACTGGCAAAATATTTTATCGAAGTAACCAATTGCTACGTATTTTATTTTTGTGTGACTGTCAATTAAAGTAAAGTTGGCATGGCTGATGAAGTCGGCTGCATACATCATAAAACAGTTTCTATTATCAGTTTTGGTAACACAGTAACGCTAATAGATTTGTATATGTATTTACGAGATCTATTGCTAGTTGGCTTGTCAACTAAATAATATGAAATTTTGTAGATGGTTATAATTGAAAATATTGTCTATATTTTCCATTAAAACCATTACCATTTTAAGAAGGTAATATGAATAAAAAAATTCTAAGTGTTATCAGTATTTTTTTATATAATTTAAAAACTTTACACCGGAAGTAACGACACACAGCAATCGAAGTTTAAATTTTTCCTATACCTGCACAAAAAATAAACAATGACAACGGTCATCTGTAAATAACCAACATAACAAAAGTAATTTAAACAGGTGACCTGTTTAAATTACTTTTGTTATGTTGGTTGTAGTCCTTTGACATTATACTGTTGCAGGGAGATGACAGTGACAGTGATAGTACAGTACTGAAAGCGGAAATTGCCAGTCTTCATCGTGACTTCACTTCCTCAATAAGCTTGACATTGTTTGAAAATAAAGGTCATTTGGATTTTTGCAAATATCAATAAGTAAGACCTTATTTTTTAATCTGATTAGGGAAACCTTCTCCTAGAGGCTATTTCTCGAAAAGGTTTGCGTATTATATATTTTATTCAAATTACTTGACAAGCGAATTAATAACGTATTGAAGACCACTCTTGTCGCTGGAAATTAGTGGAAAAGTCTCCATTCATCCCTTTTCTCGGTTATTTTTTCATTTCTAAGTAGAACCAGATGGAATAGAAGCAGATAATTCTGAAAAGTGGATGACTGTTTTCTATTTGTCTGTTTTTGTGTCAGTAGATGTTATGACCGAATCAAAACGTAATTCTACTAAAACACTTGAGCAAACGATCCAAATCTTTATTGACGCACATTTCGCCACAATTTAAAAACCGTAACAGTTTGAAAACACGTTTCAGAACATTTGTACAAATGTTTAAAGTTTACATTACGTCACGAATTGCTTGTTTTTGGTATCCGAACATATTGTTTCAGTAAGATGATTTACAGCCTTTGTTATAAAGTAAATTGTTGATAATAAAGTGCTAAGGTGACCGTAATCCATGTATCTTAATCACCTACTAACATATTGTGCTTTGTAATTATTGCTTTAATTGTAGTAAAAATATATCTATAATAGTAATTTTGGAACGAAGTTCCTTATCGCGCGTTGCGAAAGGGGGCTAGACGGAAAAAATAAAGACCAAAAGTTGTAACGACACTTTTTGTTCATTCAAAAATATGAAGATAATAAAAACTTATTTTTAGAACGCAGAAAAGAGATTGAATGTAATTTAGACATATTTATATTTTACTTCGTTCCATCCGAGTGTCCCTTGTCACCTCTCAAGTTTTTTTAACCTAAAACTCGACCTCATTGGATCATCCCCCAACTGTACATCCGATTTTAATAAAATTTCTATGGTACTAACTGACAAGGATACTCTCGATATCGGTCCAGGCGTTTTTGCATAGTCGGTAAACATACCTACATAAAAAATGATCACACGAATTGAGAGCCTCCCCCTTTTTTTGCAAGTTGGTTGGAAGTTATACAAAATTAAAAGTGAACTTCCTGCGACTGATATGATATATTATAGTGATATACTAAATAATTACATTTTTAACAAAAAAAGGACCTGGTACTTAATTTTCTTTCACGAGTTTCTTCCATATCTCCAAAGGTCTTTATCATATCTCACCAAATTAATTTGGTACTAAAAGCTTTAAAATAAAAAAAGGAATAAAATTCAGTTCACAAGTGGAAAAGATATCGCGTAACATACATACAAAATAATAATCAGCCAAAGGCGAGTTGAACTCGCGTGGAGGGGTTCCGCACAATGCTATAGATATTTCTTAAGTGAACGTATTATATTGGGTTTACTACTTAATTTTCAATGATAGAATTCTGATATTATTTTTCCTGTAATCTACAAGTAATGAACTATATTTTGTATTTTTTTCAAAATTTTAGGCTCAGTAGTTTCGAAGATCAGGGGGAGGAATTGTCAATTTTCGTCTACTTTTATGAATAACATCTAAACTATTTATTTTGCAATAATAACAAAAATATATTTGAGATCCTCATAACAAGCCCTTTCATTTGATATATGACATAATAAAGTCTGCAAAACTTTTTTTTTATTTATTAATTTGTCCCTCAAAAATGACCCTTATTAAAAAAAATATTTATCTACTTATTTTTCCTGTAATTTACAAGCAATGAACTATGTCATGTATTTTTTTTTCCAAATTTTAGGCTCAATAGGTTTGGGAATCATGGTCAATTTTGAATAAAATCAAAACTATTTATTTTACAATAATAATAAAAATATATTTGAGATCATCATAACAAGCCTTTTTATTTGATATATGACACAGTAAGGTCTGTCCATCGAAAATGACCCAAAAAAAGATTTATTTACTTTACACGTCTGTATTTGGGTCATAGGATTAAACCATCCTACCAAATTTCACTTGATTTGGTCCAGTAGAATCGGAGCAAATTGGCTGTGACAGACGGACGGACAGACAGACGCACGAGTGATCCTATAAGGGTTCCGTTTTTCATTTTTTTGTACAGAACCCTAAAAAGACGTACGGGTTGAATTGATAATCTCCTTTTTTGAAGTCTGTAAAAAGATAATCGCGTACGTAATAAAGATGCAAATAATAAATTTCTTTAATACTATTAATTTTAAAAGTCTAAACGTAACACTTACTTAATTATGTGATAAGTATTGTAGAAACGACGTAATTCTCGCAATTTTAGTACCTAAAAAAAAAACAAAGCATGTTATTCATATATTAATAGTAAAATACTTTCACAACATTAGATTATTCGTACAATTATTGTAGAAAATTCAGTTTTAAAATGTTTTCCGGAAAACCTCTGTTCCGCATAATTATTTACTTACCTCATAACGTACAACATTTAAATGTTAGGCGACCTTGCTATTTTTAAACATCATCTTTATAGTTAATACGTATAAATTTACAAATGAAAACATGAACTTTATATTAAGGGTAAAAAAAGATAGCGACGTAAAGTTTTTGACTTGAACTTAAATGAATATTACTTTTTTTTTATTTATTTTAATAATACCTAATCCTGTATGGTCTATCTACATAACAGCTTTGATTTTCAAAAATGTACAGCTAATTCATTCCATAATTAATACACAACAAATAGGTGTATGAAACGAAATACGAAAATAAAATCAATCAGTGGCGCTTTTGTACTGAAATACGCTTTTTTTCTTATTTTTTGCCGTATTCTAATGAATGTAATATGTATCATGGACTGAAACTTGTTGTAATAGGCTCATATGTGTGTGCCCTTGCAAAAAGAGTCCAATAACGATATGCCTCGGATATAAATCAATAAAAGTTGGGTGAAAAAATGGCATTTCACAATTTTTATTGATTTCATTAATTGTTTCTCAATTATCTAAATAATGTTTCTATGTACCAAAAAAATTTGTTTTTTACAAAAATCAAGCAATCATACTTTGAAAAAGATTTTCTCTCAAATCACGCATTAGATAAAAAAAAAACCAATTTACTTATTTTAAATCAATCCGTTATTTTCCAACAAGTCAAATTAGATACTTTTTTCAAAACGTCAAAACAAACAGTTTCTATGGGATTGGTATGAAATACTGGGTAATGACGTCACAGTTTCTTGGAGTCAAATAGCGCTCTTATTACCAGTTTTTCTGCAATAATAAATCTAAAATCGCGTCAAAATGGATATGTTCAAAGACAAGTGACATTATTTTGCGACGTTTTATTTTTTTATCAGAACAAAATAATTTAATTTCGACCTAGAAAAATACCCAATCTTGATATGAAATCTAGTTTTAACCCAATAATCTCGTACTGGACCATTTTTTCTTAGACACCCACATATGCTCATACACTCAAATGTCTCAATTTAATTATTCCTAACATTTACCACGACTTGCAAATACTTAGACCCAGTAGGTGGTCCCATACACCTGCAGACTTGAAGGTGGTCTAATATGTGCATTTTCTACACGATTAAAAGAGAAAGTTAATTAAAACATGAATTAGTCTATGAAAGCCCTGGATTAGCAAATACGTAGCAAAGATAATGTAAAATCCATAATTTTGTAGTTGGTAGGACTACTGGAAATTTCTGTCCCAGTAGTTCTTATGGTAGGCCTGTTGGAATTGATATTCCCAGTCCAACTGATAGAACCAACTTGGTAGGACTACTGAGACTAATAACGTTAGTCGCTCGTAATAACGTTAAGGAGTATTTTTCAAATATATTATATAAATTATAAGCGCATTTCAAATTTATAGAAAACTGTCACTTTAGTTATACTAGAGAATATAAGGATTTACAAAAAATTTTTTAGGGTTCCCCAATATTTTATTTCTTTTTATATTTGTTTTAGATCATTCGTATCATACTGAGGTTTTTCGCGCCATTTGGGTGCTCACAGGAGGTATGGTCTGTTAGCCTTTGTGGTAGATCATTTCTTATTTTTGGGCTTAACCTACCTCATTAGGGACAAAGATATCATCAGCAGGTTCGAATATAAGTTTTTTAAGAAGTTACGTTTTTTGTACAAGCTTTTATCGTGAGACCAAAGTACTTATATTGCAAGTTAAATAAAAGCTTGTAAAAAGGCCTCAAGCTTTTATTTAACTTGCAATGTAAGATACATTGCAAGTTAATTATGTAAGTATGTATGTTTGTTTAGTTCAAAACTTTTAACTCAATTTTCAACCAGTTCTAAACAACCAATCAAAAGACACTTGTTTATGTTGCAGCGCAAACTTTATTTCCAAAAGTTAGACAACATGAATAAACGTGTCTTTTTCTGAACAATGGACCATCAATGATTCGATATCATAACATTATTAACACGTTTGACAACTTTTATTAACGTAATATTGTTAACATTGTTTTTAAAAGACAAGTAGGATTGTCTATGGGCCAATACTCTCTTCAAAGACAATCAGACATTATCTTAGCAAGTACCGAATTGCGTAATTGTCGTACGAAACCCTTGGCTTTGTTCCGCCTTTTGTTCATACGTTTAGTACATTACATACGTCAATCGCTATTGTAAATAAATAGAAGAGTTAGAGGAGGAGGTTAGACCTTATGCAACTTTTTTCTCTATTCAACTTTTAAAGAAAACCAAAAATTACAGGTAAAGCGTACTTAGTTGCAGGCAGCAAAGATATTCAGAAATTTATCACACAAATTTCTATAAAAAAAAACATATTCTTGGGTGACTTTTTAACCACTAGCCATTTTTTAAGAGCAAGTTTACATACATTAGTTTAAACTTAACTTTTTCATACGTTAGTAATTAAGGGGCTACCTGAATTTTTCGAGGTCCAATGCTGCCCCCATTTGAAATATAGATAACCCTTCAAACTATTTTTTGAACTACTGTTTATATTTTTAAGTGAGAACGTGATTTTTTTAGCATTTTTGCGAAAAACGGCCACTTTTAGCAAAAATGCTTAAATATATGAAAAGCTTCACGTTCTCACTTTAAAATATAAACAGTAGTTCATAAAATAGTTTGAAGGGTTATCTAGGGTTATATCAAAGCCAAATTTTGATTCTCTGTTTCTTTTCAAATGATTTATTTCAAATGGGGGCAGCACTGGACCCCGAAAAATTCAGTTAGCCCCGTAAGTTTAATTACTTTTTATAAAATTAATTAATTAATGAAAATTTAAAATTAAACCGGCCAAGTGCGAGTCGGATTCGCTCACGAAGGGATCCGTAACATTATCATCTATAAAAAATCACGTTTGTTGTCCGTAACATTATCATGATTGAACATCTCTCAAATATTTATTTTATTTTATTTTAGTATTTGTTGTTTTACCGGTAACAGAAATTCATCACCTGTGAAAATTTCAACTGTCTAGCTATCACGGTTCATGAGATACAGCCTGGTGACTTTGGGTACGGAACCCTAAAAAAAACAGCATATATTTTTAAATCTACTATATTCTTTAAAACTTTAAGTACTCGTACTATGCAAAATCGAAATACATACGTTTGTGTTTGTAGATAACGCTAAGGGAGAACAGTTAATAATTACAAATACAATAAACCAAACCAGCCTTTCTTTTAATTTTAACTTTTTTTTTGTTTTTTTTTTAATACTTTTTATAGGTTTTATAGGTACCCAGAGTCACTCTCAGAGTAAATACAAATCTAACGATACGTCTCAAGATAAATCCATCGAGCCGTTCAGGCTGCAGAGCGTGCCAAACAATTATACATACATACATACTCTCGAAAAACATAACCCTTTTCTGGTGCAGTCGGGTAAAAATACAGAACCAAATGTTTCCTAATACTTATTATAACAATATTGACACACACGTGTTTCAGTTATGCAACTGATGCATGCACAAATGCATGCTACATTATGGACACGTCGCGCTGTGATAGCGTTGCATAATGATATATTATTATGTACTTGTAATTAGATTGTTTGTGTTTTATGACATTTTATACATTTGATGTACCTATTGTAAAGACATTATTGTAAGTTTTGAGGTTATTCTTTTTTAAACATAATATAAGGATGTTAAAAGTTTGTGTGTCTGCCTGTCGTCGTAGCTCACGAACGGATGGACAGATTTCGATGCGTTTTTTACGTGAAAGCAAGGTTCCTTGCGGTGGTTTTTAGCTATATTTTTTTTAAATCGGTTCAGCCATTAAAAAGTTATTGAGTATGAATGGTTCAAAGTCGAAGGTTTTTTAATTTGCCTGACAAATTTACTTGTTGTATAAGGACTTGCTTTTTTGTATCTATTTAAATATAGCTCTACTATATTTTTGTATCGTAAGTAATAAAGAGTATATAGCTGTTTTTATCTTTAATTTATTTGATAACCATTTAAAATAGAACACATTAAAGGCACTTTAGAGCAAATTGGACTTGATTTCTCAAAAATATGTGGATGCCCTAAAAGATCAACATTATGAGTAGTATTTACTTTGTTATTTAGTCAGCAGGTCAAGATCTGATGATGGAATCGTCAACAAATCTAGGGAACTCCTTAAATATTCTAGGCACACTTAATGTGTTTGTTGTTCATGTCAGTAAATCAAACGTTTGCGTTCAGAAAGTGCATTTTGATGGAATGGATTAAGGAGCTAACTCAGGTAGCCGCCCAGAAACTGAAGTCATTTATTTTTTGTTTTAAATAAGTATTATGTTCTGCAATCATTAGTGTTTGCGTAATTAAGACTACACACACATTAAATATTAAATTGCATAACCTAAAAAAATACATTACAAAAATAAAAGTTAAATTGCATAGACATAGGACTTTTTTAATTGTTTGGATCAATTCAGTCACAACACAACACAATCGCACGAGTCTACCCAAATTATCCAAAGCCACAAAAAACACTAGAACGTCCAGCTAAACAGGCTCAGCAGTTGTATAACTATCAATCTGGCTTTTATTTCACGCTCTAGTACGATATATCAGAGCATTTGTACCGTAAAGCACCTGTCACATTGTGGAAAAAGAAGACCAGTTTTCTTTTAATAAAAAGCGTGCAATAATTAGCTGAAATAGTTTTTTTTTATTACTAATGAATTTAATAAATTAATCATGAATTTCGTATTTGCCACCTTCCTAATATTCTAAGGTTTTGGTTTTTAACCGACTTCCAAAAAGGAGGGGATTATCAATTCGTCGCGATTTTTTTTTATGCATGTTAAACGATAATTCGAAAATGCCTGGACCTATTTAAGAAAGGGTATACTTGTCAGGTGGTCCCATACAAATTTTATCAAAATCGGTTGTTTAATTTGGGGGTGAAGTCGGTTTTTAGTTTTGAAAAATTATGTAAGATACTCATTTGCGAATTTGTAGGTCTGTGCATAAATTAAAATGGTTAAAGAAAAACTTGACAGAAACTTGTATAACTGTGTTTTTTCTACATTATCTTTCCTACAGTTTTTTGCATTTACCTAAATAATAGAATTGACGTCACACCTACAGAATACTCGTGTAACAATTTTTTGTTAGCACTTCCAACCAACACTTCGTTTGTTCGAGCACATGAACACCACGTGACAATGACAAGACGACATATTCGAATTTCGACTGAATAATTAAAGGTTATCTTGTGTTTTTCTATGTTTTTCTTTTTTTCTATTTTCTTTTTCAAGTTTTAAAAAATCTTAGTGTTCAAAGAAAACAACCCATGTAGAGACTGTATTACAATCTTGCTCTATACTCGTATGAGTTTTAGTTTTTGCCAGCTTCATCCTCTTACGTCACATTGCGCTAGCCATTTTCTTAATCCGTCATGTGTGGCGATCTGGCAACGGAGATAATGACGAGTCTATTTCTACCCAACTACGCGGAAGCCAAAAGGAGGGTTATGAATTGAATACTTTCGTACACGATCAAATAAAACGTCATAAAATAATGTCACTTGTCATTATCAAATCCATTTTCAATTTGTTTTTAAATTGAATACCGCAGAAAAACTAATATTATGATCGCTATTTGACTCCAAGAATCTATGACGTCACTAGTCTATGTTTCATACAAATCCCATAGAATTTTTTTATTTTGATGTTTGAAAAAGTATCTGATTTGAGGTGTTTTAAAGTAGCGCATTTTCACCGTTATGTATGTATGTACATTTGTTCCCTCGTATCTTCACGACATTCATGATAACTTAACAAATGAGATTGTAAATTAGGTATATGACTGAGTCAAAAATAAATTATTCGGTACAGTTCATGAAATAAAACGTCACAAAATAGTGTCATTTTTCATTAATCATATTCATTTTCCACAATATTCTAGATTTATCAATGCAGAAAAACTGATGTTAAGAGTGCCATTTGACTCCAAAAAAGCATGACGTCACGCTTTTGTATTTCATACAATATTCCATACAAAATGTTTGTTTTGACGTTTAGACAAAAGTGTCTGATTTGCCTTGTTGTCATCTAACGGATTAGAAGTGAGTTATGAAAGTAGGTTTAAATGATTAATTTAAAATATAAACGTCTCATACTCATGCACACACATAAAGTACATACAATATGGTAATGTATTCCATTTTTTTTAAGTAAACAAGTAACTGGTGCAGCAAAGCCAACCTACTTTAAAAAATATACATGACCACTCTGTAAACATGAAAAACAAAGCGAACAAAATTAAATTCTTGTTATCAAGTTCCTCGTGAATTAATTTGCCGTATTTCACACAAAAATGGCAAACATTAAGATCCTCTTTGTTTAATATTAAACTTTATAAAATGGCTAAGATCAGACACTGGCCTTTAATATAATTTGAGAAAAAAAAAAGAATTTTCAATTAGCAAAGTCAAATTACGATACTTCATAAATAACTGGCTATGGCTAAAGAAAAATGGAATAAATTCAAATAAAGCATACTTACCGAATTTATAAACCTGTTTACATGCCAGTACCAGTTAAATTCGCGAAGGATTTTACTGATTTGTTTTATTTTATGCTAGAAAAATGTAAAAGAACTTACGCATCAGATGTACTACGAGCTACGGGGAAGTGACGACGAGTGCAGAAGCACATAAAATTTTTTTTTACGTTGTTTAGATTCGAAAAAAACGGATTTTTTAGACATAACGTAAGACACATGAGTGATTTTAAAAGCAGTTTAATAAACAAGTCAGTAAAATTAAAGAACCTAATAACACGTAGTTATTAACGCAATAAGGAATTAAAAAGGATGTGATAAAATTGTCTGAAAATCTATTTGGCAAATTTTGATCAAAATTTTTGTTAGTTTGGCTCCTCACCACACAAAGCCTAACCTTGAATCGCTAAACATATGTATAATATGTTCTTTCCTTCAGTTCAGCATATAGATTTACACTCGTTTACATATTAGACCAGACACATTACGTGCCGATTGATTTACAATATTAGGATGATTTAAAACAGATAACTATCAAAAAGAATAATTTTCATTTAAAAAAATAATAATTAAATTCAGAAACACGAATTAACTGCAGATCAAAAAAAAAGGATATGAAGTATAGTCGATTTTTATATTCTATATTTATACAATATATTGTAACAAAAACCCTGTCCGATCGTTGTAGGAGCAATTCAGACCGTCAATATGAACATGAACAACTTTGCCTATGGGACCAATGCTTGAAACTCTAAGAAGAAATCGTCATTTTCACACACATTGCCGGGCCGGCCGAAAACTTTTGTATAAAAATGTCGATTTATTCAGTTTCAAGCATTGGAGAAGAATTACTGGAAATCATCCCAAGAAAACATTTTTGTTTAGTTTAAAACTGTAGATTGTAGTAAAACTATATACAATCTACAGATGTTTTTATAATCATCAGATGATAAAAACAAAAAACTACAATCCACAGTTTTAAACTAAACAAAAATGTTTTCTTATATTGATGTTATTTAAAAAAAATAGTACAACGATATTAAAATAACAACAAAAAAAAAATACATTTCCATAGGTACATACAGCCTGGGCGGCTGTACACTTTGTATGGAAATGCCGAAATTTTTTGCTGTGTTTTGGCTGTTATATCAATTTAATTATACTACAGTGATCTAGTATACCCGTTGTTCGATTTATTACGGGTATGTCCCCTTCACGTTGTATAATACTCATTATAAACAGTATAGGTATTGCGTAAAAATCACAAATAAAAGATCACTTTACCACAGATACATTTACAGACCACAATACAAATAGTACAATTGTTACAATACTACTGTTTGTACTCCTATCTACTCACTACGACTCAAAAAGATTTTACGACCGGAAGTGCGACCATCCGGAAATGAAATCTTTCATGGGAACCAATGACACGCCCTTGAATGCGATTACAGAATCGATTATCGAAGGTATACACAGTAGTTATAGTTACACAAAAAAACTTTTCATATACGAAGGTGGACTCATATACAATATGTAACAAAAACCCTGTCCGATCCTTGTAGGGGCAACTAAGACCGTCAATATGAACTCCTTTTCCTATGGGACCAAAGCTGGAAACTCGAAAAAAAACGACATTTTCATACAAACTGCCGGGCCGGTCGAACACATTTGTCTTTTTTTTCGAGTTTCAAGCATTGGTCCAGTAGGAAAAGTTGTTCATATTGACGGTCTGAGTTACCCCTAGAAGGATCGGACAGGATTTTTGTTATATATTGTATGTTGAACCCCCATAACTTTTGAAACACTGAACCGATTTCATCAAAAACTAGCCAAGAACCAACGCAAAAAAACTTGTTTGCACGAAAAACGAACCACATCGAAATCGGTCATTCACCCCCACCCCTCCTTTTTGTCGGCGGTTAAAAACAGTAGATAATGGAGAAGTTTGTAAAACCAGTGGAAATTATATAAATATAATTGCTTCGCAGTAATAACTGATGAAATCAACACGTTTCCTGAATTAAGCAATTTTATTAATGCAAATGAATTATTTAATTTCCTTGAGTAATTATTTGAAACGAGTAGTATTTAGTGGTGGTAGGGGTAATCTAAATAATTATATGTAAGTATGCAATATGCATACCTATAAATTACTTATACATTTTTGCGCACTGTGTAAATGGCCTAACGAAGAATCGTATTTCTTATTTGATGCTAATGTCTGTCAGTCTGTCTATCTGTCGGTCTGTCTGAGGCATCGTAGCTTTCGAATAGATGGACCAATTTTGATGCGATTTTTTAACGTGCAAGCAAGTTCCCTTATGGTAGTTCCTAGCTATGTTTAATAAAAATCGGGTGAACCTTTTAAAAGTAATTGGGGGTTAAGGCTTGGAAGTAGGGGTATTAACACATTCACAGCCAAAATTCCAGACACAATGGAAATTCTATTATTTGCGAGGCGCCAACGGACAGTATGGCGGTGAAAGTGTTATTTATTTATTTATTAAATATTAATTGACCAAAAAGGTACAACAGGTGGACTTAACGCTAATGCATTCTCTACCAGTCAGCCTCTAGGAAAAACAGAAATAAGTTTATGAGCGATAGGCGCTTACAAATAAAGGCGCTTAGAGAAATACTACATACATACATACATACATACATATTTTCACGCCTGTTTCCCATGGGGGTAGGCAGAGACTATAGATTTCCACTTGCTACGATTGCAAACCTCTGTTGCTTCGTCAACACTCATTACTCTTTTCATACATGGTCTCCGGTTATAAGTACTCCTTACTTCACCTTTTTTCAGAACATCTGCAATTTGGTCGCAGAACTTTCGTCGAGGTCGACCCGATCCAGTTTTCACATCCACATCCGCACGATAAATATTTTTAGTTAGAGATATACTAATTATGTTATATATTAATTTACCTGGCAAATAATAGATGGCGCTACAGATATCAATTCCACTTAACATTGGTTGGAATATGTCATTCTGCCACTGATCACTGGATGGTGTTATCGGTTTTTTTTTAATTTGTCTGGCAAATAAACTTTTCTAAGCTGCTAAAGCGTTAAAGAAAAAGCTATTTTAGAGTCCCCTTACCCTAGACAGAATCAGACTTTCCCATACAAACGTAGTCTAGCTTTAATTTTGAAACGGCATGTCAGATATTAGCGAAATTATGTAATTTCAAAGAAATTGCATATATTAAGGCATATATAACTAGTTTTCACAATCAAAATATAAACTGAAAAGAGAATATAGTGTATCATATCATATTTGACCTTCAGTATGGAAAACTTCAACACTCTCATATTTTCTTTCAAGTTCATATTTGATCGAAAACTAGTTATATGCCTAGATATATGCAATTTTTTTTAAATTACAAACTGCTGCCGGTGTCTCACTTGTCATTGCAAAATAAAAGCTAGACTACGTTTGTATGAAAACGTTTAAGGTTTTCGGGAAAACGTTTAAGGGATTCTTAAGCACAGGCTGTGAGTCTGTGAGGCCAGAGATCGATTCTTCCTTCGCAACTTGTTCCTCTGAATTAACACTCGTATATGGTCATTTTCAATCACCACCACTTGTTTTCGATGAAGAAAAACATCGCGAATAAACCTGCACACTATTTAACTTTTTTTTTATAATTATTTTACGGCTCTGAATCCTAGTCCTTTAGAGCCTATCTTTATTTTATCACTTCTTTATTCCTAACCCTAACCCTCACTATGCAATCAAAGGTTGGTGTACGTCTTTTGATTGCTTCAAGGGAGCTTCTGGCGACAAATCTATACGACTCCATTGGCTTTCATAGCCAATTGAGTGGCGGTCGGCGACTAAAGGCGCGCACCACAGTCCGCAAATAAATATCACTACAGCCGCACTACGAGTGTCCACTTTAAGCATTTCACATATTGTCCAAGAGCATGAGCATTTATAACACTAAACTACACCGAATAAAGTTCACTCGAAACAATTTGCAAAACAATTTAAAACAAACTACAACTGGACCCCTTGACTTCCCGCCAAAAACTCTTACACTAGTTTTCTAGTGTATAAGGGTTGGGTTGGGAGGCATCTATCAGCATTAACGACACTTTTTAATGCTGCTATCTTTTTCTCGCTCAGAACCGTCATTTGCAGCATCGGACATTCTGAAACATTCCGTCGCTCTCTCTCGCTCTAGCAAATGACGGTTCTAAGCGACAGATAAGGATAGCAGTATAGAAAAGTGTTTTTCCGTGCCCAACCCTAACACTGCCAAGATGGCAAATGAATAAAGATTATACGTATGTTACTATAAGGATGTAGAGTGGGTAAAAAATATATAATTTTGTTTGGTCAGTCAACTAGATTATCCAAAATTAATGGACCTATATTTTTACGTTTAGCAAGATAGGAAAAATTCGCAAAGATACAGCGTACAGAAAATATCGAAATTCCGGAGTAGGGGTGATTTACGTCACGTTGTGGAGAAAATCGAACCTGGAGTGCTATTTTTCATTTAAGGACTCACCGAAACACAAAACGTGTAGTTTTCCAACTCACCGCTCGCGTAAAAAACCATTCGGCCGTATTTTTGAAACCGTCGTGTCAGCTAAAAACAATATTGCTTTACGCAGAAAACATCGAAAATATGTCTATGGTTTTCTAAGAATTTCACCATGAATACAAAAGCAGCATGAACCGGAACGGATTCTCCATGAAAAATTTCTTTGACACCTACACCAAAAAAAGACAAAATTACGAGTGGTCCAGCCAGACCACTCGTTGCAAATCCTTCGCATACGATCATTTCAAAAATGCGTACGTTTGGAAACGCTAGCTTAAACCATTCGCAATGTGACAAGTGATTTCAAAAATGCTTCCTCTGATCGTGACGCTGTATCTTCGCCATTATTTGCTGATCAGAGACAAGAAAAATTACGTGCAGTTATCATACTTTTTAATAAAAATACCAAATTAATCAATTTGTTTAGTCCAAATACGTTTTGTACTGTTATTTGTTTGTATAACATTATGACGCATCTTATACCTATCCAAAACGCTTTTAACTCTTTCATTGAAGTAACTTCTTTTACGAGTAAATAATTAGACAATAGTCTTCTATTTCTTCACAAACCAATGGCAATAAAATTGCAAGTCTTATCTATCAATCGGTTGCATGCAGACGCATTGGGAACAAATCGAGTGGTTGCATCGAATAATCGATTGGCGTAGAATGTGAGAATCGCAAAACGGGTTGTGTGACTTGGATAAAATGGCTGGTAGGTAATCAAAACGTGCCATTATATTAGTGAAATAGTTTATTTGTAGAAAAATATAAATAGGCTGGTAGTCAAATAGAGAGACCTTGGTAAAGCCCAATTGCCAGAACAGAAAACCCAGAACAGATTCTCCTGGCGGCGTGAGTGAGGAGACCCAACCCCAAAAAAACGGCACCAGGGATGGACCAAGAAGAAGAAGAAGAATAAATATAGATAGAGTTTCTTTAAAATACGAACTCATTTTATAAAGATTTTAAATTAATATAAATTCATTTTGGTCTTATACATATATACTTTTGTGCTCTATTTTACCGGGTCGTGTCAAACTTATGCGCTTTTCCTTTACATCTCGTTGGCTCGAGCACAGCCGGATAAATTCAAACATCAAATTATTCATTTATTTATTTAACTTCATACACAAATACAAGTGTAATGGCACTAATGGCGGACTTAAAGCCAAGGCCCTATCTACCAGTCAAACAAACGGGTGATGTAGAGAATGACATGGATAATGCAAAACTTAAATAGGTATGTGGCGAAAAAAAAAGAATATACGTCGAAACAATAAACTACATACAAAAAAATACACACTATTAAGTATATACTATGATAAACAATACCTACATATTCTACATTAATACACTATGATCTATCTGACAGTATATATGCAAGTGGTAATAAATGTTTCATACAATATCATATTAAATATGTTTAGAAAAATAGCAGGACATGACTGGGTGTATAAAACTAGAAAGCGAACATGTTGGAAAGCTTTGGGGGAGGCCTACGCCAAAGAGGCGACTACTACCTACGAGGAATAAAAGACGCAAAAAAGGAAGATGAAAATTAAGGATTTTAATTTAAATTACTAAAAAACATCTTTTGATTAAATTGACAATTGAATAAATTATTAAATTATATACTAATATATTGACACGCATATTTATAAATTCGACGTTCCGATCAAAAAAAAAATAGGAAAAATCACTAAATGCTGCATCGCATGCTTCAACCTAAGTTGTTTTTGGAAAAATAGTTGACAGAACTTGTAACTGGTAGTAGAATAAATGGCTATTTTATTCTATATTATATTGTGATTGAGCATTTTGCCACTCAGACATTCTGCGCATTTACCAAATAATCGAATGGTTAGTTAATTAGCAAATGAATAAACATGATTGTAATGACAGTGCAGTCAGTGCAAGTGGGTTATTTTCATGACTTTTTTACTGATTGGAAGGTAATTTTAATTTTCCTACCTGTTAGGAAACAACAAATTTATACTTTAGGTATTTATTTCATTGATGAGTTTAAGGAAGTAATTTGTCTTAACATTTAATGCTCAAGTTGTAAAACAGTACAGAATGTTTTAAAATTTACAATTGACGTAGTAATGTAGGTATGTATAATTGCACATGTGCCATGCCTTTTAAGCCTTTGCCAATTCACATAAGTATACATAAGTTGTATAAGGATGTAATAAAGAGTAAAAAGCTTCTTCCTTTTCTTGTTCTACTCTAAGTGTATATGTATGTATAAGGACAAATAACACTGATTGAGCTAGCCCCAAAGTAAGTTCGAGACTCGTGTTATGGGATACTAACTCAACGTAACTTTATTTTATAACAAATACATACCTATATAGATAAACATTCAAGACGAAGGACAATTTGAAAAAAGCCATTTTCCAACTTGTCCTGACCGGGGATCGAACCCGGGATGGTGACCACTAGCATGGTGACCACTACGCCACGGAAGTCGTCACGTATGAAAACCAAATACCTATTTGGTTTAGATAGATCTTGAACTGAGAACCTTCTCAGTTCAAGATCTATGCCAAAATCATTGCATAAGTATTAAAATTCATAGCACAAAGTATTCAATAGATTTAGTGCCGCAACAGACGGGACGCAAGTTGCGTCGCGTAACAGCTAGAGATGGGCAGTGGATAGTACTCAATCTACCCATTTGAGTATTTACTCACTAGATTTAATAAATAGAGTAAATAGAGCGTGCTCATATATTGACATCGCATTTGATGTCTGTTTACTTATTTTAACATAAAATAACGTCTTTGCACACCTCCCAGAAAAAAATTATAATTAGTCAAAGAAGTCTACTTTCAGTGTATGATTAGTATGGTATTTTCATATATTTTAGCGTCGCATTTAACGTTTACCGACATTTTAAACATATTATGGCATATGCATACACTTTTAGACAAGAATTACAAGTGTGTACTAGATTTAAGTTTCAAAATTGTCATGAAAACATGAAATAATGAATATGAATATAAATATAAGTCGCAACTCATATAAATCAATCTACTCACCAAATGGATAAATTAGGATATTTATCGGGTATTTACTCAATCTCATCATCATCCGAGCGTATTCCCGGTTGCATCCTCAGCAGCAACGCTTCAGAGCCCGGGGTCCGCTACCTAACCAAGGGAATTTGACGAGGTTACTGGTTTTTACTCAATCTACTGAGTAAATATTCAAATGGGTTGATTGAGTATTTATGCAACTCCCATCGCTAGCTGTTACGCGGCGCAACTTGCGCCCCATCTGTTACGGCCCTTAAGCTAAACACCACTAAAAGATGTTTTCCTAAGATCTATGCGGCTGGCATTAAAGTTTTATTTTGAACTTTATTTTTTAGAAGCTAAGCTAATTCAGCAGTAGCCATGAATGTATTTGTGATGATGAACACAGATTATTATGTCATCAACATTGGGCGCACCTTTTGCATGTACAGTCAGGTACCAAGATACCTGACCAGGCCCTCTACTTATATCTTGAATTTTCTCTTACACTAAAAATGATATTAACATGAAAATTTATATTCAGACAGATTTTAATATTAAGTCTTTCTGAATATAAATTTTCATGTTAACGTTATTTTTAGTTTAAGAGAAAATTGAAGATATAAGTAGAGCGCCTGGTCAGGTATCTTGGTACTTGACTGTACTTATGTTTGTTGTAAGTTACTTATGTAGTCACAACACATAGTCTTGTTTTTAAAATCCAATGTTTTATGCAATGTTAACCATTTATCAATTATATATACCTGTCAATACCAATGTAAATTAGTAGGTACTGAAAAAACCTGCTCATGTTAACACATTCCGAGACACTCAGCAAAACATAATAGAAATAACAATTTAATTACGTCCACAGCCGTAACTTCCCGGAAAGTATTTAACAATTAAACATCGTCTAATAATCTTCGGAAGTACGGCTTTCTTATATTAAAATTTTTGAGTAAAACCGCGGACGGACAGACAGACATGGCGAAATTATAAGAATTCCTTTGTTTATTCCGGAACCCTAAAAAACGTAGAATGTACCGGCTGCTGATCTAACCGCACAAATCGTGGAAGATGATTGGGGGAATGGGCCAGAATCTCAATCATGTTTATAAGTAGAGATGCGGCTAGCAACCCACTACGCACTGGTTCGATTTAGGGATGCAAAATGAAAAAAAAAAAAAAATTCACAATGTTGAAAAAAAACTAAGTACACTTGATTTTTTTTTTAATTTGTTATTTTTTTTTCAGAAAAAAAAATCTATAGAATATTGAATAGGTAATTTATTTATGTATGCCTTCATTGCTTTCTTATTTCTTACATTTTACTAAAATTACATATTGAATTACTTAATTTAGACTTTACTGATGTATTTAGACTGAATTTTTGTTTAACTTATGAATGTCCCTGTCTCCCGGACCGGGAAATCCCCGTTCGGTTTATGTTAGTACCAAGTTGTACCGGGAATCCCAGTGCGCGATTTGAATGTTTCCAATATATTCATCTAAACTTGGTACTATTCCACCAAAAAAGTATGGAAGGTTAATAAATAAATTAATAACTCTAATTATAAACTGTTAAGTATTAATTAATTTAATCTTTTACGGAAACTGCCTTATCGATTTTGAATTCTGTATTCTTGAAAAAAAACATGCTCCAGAAAAAATACGTTTTTTTTGGCATTTTATTTTTATCAAGTTTCTTTTCATGTTATAAAAAAAACTGTTTTTTGCAACGCTGGTACGATTTCCTTCTATTATCATGCCCCCCTATCAAGCTGAAAATGTGATTGTGAATTTAGATCCTAACGCCTTGGGCTCTGTCTACCCGTCTCAGATATAATAGACGTGATAGTATATTATTTCATATCTTGTTTAATTTATTTTGTGTTAGCTAAGCGTAAAACACGGTAGTCATTTTGCTATTTATTCGCTAAGAATAAGGTCGAACATTGAATTAATTATCTAGAAAACTAGTTTTTAGACAACTTTGCATTATTATATTAGACGAGTATTGTCAGTTTATAAAATTGAACAGAATTTTCACGTTTCACGGCGTACGACCATCTTGAATAGGCTATACTATATTTCGGTGCCTTGTCATGTTATATGAAGATGTTAACATTACTATGCTAGATTTCTATTTATCCCGAAAGATGATTGTTAGATTATGCTATTAGTATTAAGTCCACCTTTTGTAACATTTATTATTAGTAAAGAAGTGTTTAAATAATAAAAAAATAAAATAAAACATACAGATTAATCTAACCGTATTTTCGAACCCCTCCCTGTAGCATGGCACTGTAGATAAATGCGGATAAAGTTTATTTTGCATGCCGGAATAGTGCATTCCGCTTGTTATAATGACGTAGAGTAAGATAGTGATAGATGGTAGCGCTCGATAAACGCTGTCGCCGCCGGTGCCATATAAACAAATAAAAATAAATAAATATATACGGACTAATTACAGTGATTGAGCTAGCCCTAAAGTAAGTTCGAGACTTGTGTTATGGGATACTAACTCAACGATAGTATATTTTATAACAAATAAGTACATATATAGATAAACATCCAAGACCCAAGACAATTTGAAAAAGGACATTTTCCAATTTGCCCTGACCGGGAAACGAACCTGGAACCTCTGGGTGGCGGACTAGCATGGTGACCACTACGCCACGGAGGTGGTCATACACCCACATAAAATTTATTTTGCGCGACGGACTTTTTCCATCCCGCTCGATACCTTACGTAGAGCGAGATAGGAATAGATAATAAAGCTCGATAAACGCGGTCATCGGTGCCATACTAAGGCGGCTGGTTGTGTTAGTAGCAGAATCTCCGGAATGAAGTATCTATTACTTAGATAAATACATGTACCTTATGTAGATCTGTCGGATGCCATTACCATTAAAAGCAAGCGTCGAATTTGCAATCAAACAAACTTTATTTGGATTGCCCGTTCCAAGTCGGAAATACTCCAACCAGTTTTTTAATTTGTCGTTTGCTTAAATGCAGGTCATCTTAATCAATAATCTGTAATTCTTTACACTAGGTACTTATATGAGTACCTACACTTTGAACGAATAAGTAACGGACTATACAATATGTAACAAAAACCCTGTCCGATCGTTATAGGAGCAACTCAAACCGTCAATATGAACAACTTTTCCTATGGGACCAATGCTTGAAACTCGAACAAAAAAATCTACATTTTCATACAAATTGCCGGACCGGACGAACACTTTTGTATGAAAATGACGATTTTTTTTTTAGTGTCAAGCATTGGTCCCATAGAAAAAGTTGTTTATATCAACGGTCTGAGTTGCTCCTACATCTTAGGGCCCTAGTCTTCTTTTTACGAACCTACACGTATTCCGGCAACTTCTGCACTGGACTAAAAGCTAACCATAATTACCACGGTAGTCAGGCGGATTGGTGATCGCAGTATGCTGATGGTATAATGTCTTCACACCGAGGACGCTGCTACCTATTTTTAACCGATTCCAAAAAAGGAGATTATCAATTCGAATGTATATGTACAAAGTGGAAGGGACATACCCGTAATAAATGAAACCACAGGCGTTGCTAGATCACTATAGCATAAAGAATTTACAATAACAGTAAAAAATAATGATAATTGGCACTTCCATACAAAAGTGTGCAGCCGCCCGGACAATTTGTATGGGAATGTCGTAATTCTTTTTTGTTTTTTTACTGTTATTTTATTATCATTACACTCGTACTACAGTGATGTACTTTAGTCCGTGGTTTGATTTATTACGGGTACAAAAACATTTGTATATAATGTGGAAGGGACATTATATACAAATGTTTTTGTTTGCATATTTTCCCCGGTTACTCGATAATGCCTGGACGAATATGAAAAATTCTTTCTTTGTTAGAAAGGTTATACTTGTGAGGTGCTTCCATATAAATTTTATCAAAATCGGTTAAGTATTTTGCTGTTGAAGTCGGATTTAGTTTTGAAAAATTATGTGTTACGTACCTCTCTTGGTCGCCTGTTATGACAACATGGTGGAACGGATTGGTTACAAACTGTACTCAACTCTGATGACACGGTTTGAAAAAAATTCTTAACATGTGATAATTCGCAACGGCTTACCAAACCCACGAATCTTGCCAAAACAGTTTGCATAAGTTGATGACAGATCAAGTGTTATATCATTGCTTGGAATATAACGTCTGTTTGATTGTCTCATTTCGTCGTGGAAAATACGTAACACTCGTAAATTGTTAGAGTAATTTCAAATCATGTGATAAAAAATTACTTTTGTGCTATGGAAAAGTTTTGACGGTTTATTTACTTCTAAGTTGTCTTTAATGTGCGAAGGAGCGAGATGAAAGAGAGAGAGAGAGAGAGAGAGCAAAGTTTTTTAAGTCTACTTGGTTCATGGTTGACATTCTCCAAAAATTACACCAGATATAGCACGAAGTCCACGTATTGTAGCTTTTGGCTCAATAAAGTTTTTAAATAAAATTTTAATACATGAAATGACTAAAGCACACGCCCTAACAAAATTCATAAAATACCCTTCAAGTTAAATTCGCAATTCTCCATAAATCAATGTTCAAACGGTCATCGAAACCCAATGATTCGTTATTCTTACAAATTTATGATAATTACGAACGCTATGTCAAAAAATATTGATATTTCATTGAAATATTGAAGTAATTTAATACCCGATTGCTACCGACAAGTTTGCCATACCATTGATAGGACTTCGCAAATAATTTAAAGCTGACAAGCGGTGGTGGAGGCACTGGCTTTACTTCTGTGAGATTCTGATCCTCACTAAATCCCCACTTTTCCCCATAGAATACTGTAATATAAGGGCGCGTTCAGACGACACACGCATTTTAATTGTGGTAGAGCCACGCTACCGGCAAGACTGTTTTGCTAGTAGCATGAATGGGCCACTCTCACAGAAAATCGACGTCTGAGTAGTCACCGCTTCTATGCTTCGTTCGGTGAGTGAGAGAGCCGGAGGCCTCCCTCCCCTCTTCCTTACCCCTACATCTTCCCTTCCTGAAAGGCCGGCAACGCTTCTGTTACACCCCTGGCGTTGCAGTTGTCCATGGGCAGCGGTGATCAGTTACCATCAGTTGACCCGCTTGTTCGTTTGCCGCCATATAATATTTTAAAAAAATGCCCAGCCCACACTTAGCGCACGACAAGCGCTCTTTGAAATTGTTGCATATAATTTGAGACGTATCACACATCAATACAACTCAAATTGCATTTACCGCAGTCCAGTCGGGGCGAGTGCCCCTGGCGGGCGCAAGAGGAAGCAAAGCGGATGCGATGCAAGCGCGTGGCGTGGCGCA
Organism: Acrobasis suavella; assembly: GCA_943193695.1. Classification (NCBI taxonomy): domain Eukaryota; kingdom Metazoa; phylum Arthropoda; class Insecta; order Lepidoptera; family Pyralidae; genus Acrobasis; species Acrobasis suavella. The sequence continues at coordinate 12,673,267 of OW971948.1, forward strand.
GACGAATCGTGCGCGTGTTAACTTCGGTTAATGCAGTTTGAGCTGTATTGAATGCGTAATAGGACTCAAAGTATAGGCAACAAATTTCTAAAATGTCTATATTTCAAAGCGCGCAATGCATGTGCTAGGCATACTCTTGGCGTGCGCGTGTCGTCCGAACACGCCCTAACGAAAACATGTCCCTTAAGTTTGTATGAGTATCATACACACGCATTTTAAATTTTTTATATGCAATCTTGTCGTTATCGTGAAATCTACAAGCCGTGTATTGGGCAGAAGCGACATTTGGTAATCCGGCTCTCCAAAAGACTTTATCAGTCTTATTATAAAACTAAGACTAAGTTTGTTAATAGGTTTAAACCATAATCCGACCAAATCAAGTTGATATCTAGTAATATCACACTATCTCACCTGTCAATGTCAACTTCATTTTGGGCGGATAATGTTTTAAACCTAGTAACAAAGTTAGTCCTGTTTTTATAATAAGACGGCAAAAGTCTGTTACTGAATCGAGTATTATGTATCTGTAGTTTATCATATCATAATTTAGAGATAATTTTCTATTTGAAATTTCGAAGAATAATTTGGGCATTTGAGTTATAAGGCATTTTTTCTTCAGATAGTTAATAAGAGAAATATTTAAACGATACCAAGCGCGAAATGTTGATCGATGAACTTTGATTAGGATATCTAACACTTCGCCATCTTTGCTGCAGTCTAGTTAGGTAATTTTTCCGCACAACTAGATTGAAGACCTGCAGCCGTGATCATTGACATAAAAATATTGGACCCACCTAACACTGATAACAATCATGACTTAACAATCGTTTCTAGTTTATCTCAATCATTTCTCAGTTAGCGATTCTCTGCAGTCGGGTAGAGCGGCCTTTTCTCGCCCATCTCCAGATCACGGCCGTGAAATTCGGAGCAAAAATCTAGATTTAAAACATTAAACGTGCACATGTTAAAAACCGTTACGTGTGCGGTACCGTCCACAAAGAAAATTGACGATAGATTTTTAAATGTCAGCAGAGTTTTTTTTTTTATTCATGTGGGAAATATGTTCTAAGAAGGGTTTATGAAATTCCAATAAAAGTTATGTATTAATTAGGTCTTTATAAAGATAGATTTTTTTTTAACATGCTATGATTGAGTAGAGAACATTGTATTTCATTTCATTTGTTAGAAACGTAAAGCAATTATAATGATTTAAGATTTAAGACATTGTCAGTGTGATACAATTAGTTCTAAATTGTGCCTACTCCAATTGTATATTTTTCAGTTATCGCTCTTATTGGTAGAGTCATATGATTAAATTATAGCTACTTATATTTTAAATATCCATAAGATTACTTAATTAGCTTTTACGCCACAATATATTCATAATTGCTTGATTTATAGGTGAAATATGCAATTTTACTTATTTATGCTGCGTAACATTGGTGTTATGCAACATGCAATTTGCCTACAAGTTCTTCGTTCTTTGACCCGAGCATGTGATGCTGTTGGTAAATATAAGACACACTTTACACTTATGTATGTACTTACATAATTATCTAATAGAAAATAATAAGCACACATTACAATACAAAAGATAGGCGTATACTTAAAAATGACAGGGAAAGTTAAAACATGTTTAATATACCTAACGACTCATTCGTTTGCAGAATTATTTACAGTCAGAAAGTATTGAGTTGTCCATGACAGATACAGGTGCACTATCACGTCTTAATTCCTAACGGAGCAGACAATGCCTAAGGCCATACGATCTAAAGATCACGTTTAGCGTTACTGTCCATGGTAAAACTAAAATTGCAACCCTGCAAGTCTATTTTTACAAAAAATTAGAAAAGAATAATTGTAATTATTTCGTCCTTTTTAGTTTGCCGAAAAAGTAAAAATTCACAAAGATACGAAGCATCAAAATTTTGGAGTAGGGCTTGCGAGGTCAAGTCTATGTAAAAATCGTGCGCAGCCGTGACGTCATGCAAAATTTCAATGCGCTGTATCTTTGTTATTTTTTGTTTTTCAGAGAAAAGAAGAAAATACGTGTACAATATTTTTTAATATTCTAACCAATGGGCTTAAACTATTTTTCCATTCGTCATGCCTACTATCGTATGTTATAAATAATAAAGATCGCCGTTCCTTATTATTTTTTACAATTATTACTCAGACTGTACTTACCAAAATCTACCTGTGCATTAGTAATAAGTACCTATAAACATTTTAATTCAATATAACACAAACATTTTGGTCATAAACTTATAGTAGAAGGTATTTTTTTTATATTTTTGTCGTATTTACTTATGTAACCGAAATATTGAAGATTTTAAAATATTTTAAGTTTAATTTGTAAACCGTACATTGGGTTGTTATTGTACTTGGACTTGTTAGAGTTGTTAGTGAGAATAGTGACGATGGTGTGTTGTTAAATCGACAAGAGGACAAATATATGGCAAGTGCTCTACCTATTAAGGGCCTTCGAGACCTGCGCTGTATAAGATTCCGATTCCGCATGTAAGATTCCGTAAGTGACGGCATAAAGGGTGGTGGGGGCGGACGGTCTGCCCCGGGTGCCAAACACCATGGGTCGACAAAGTGGCAACTTTTTTTTATTGTCAGATATAGGAGTCGGTGTATCCTACTCCACCGGACAAGGACTTGGTAACAACCACAGACATACAAAGAGAAGCAGACCAAATATTACATAATTAGGATGCGTGGCAATTTGTCACTCGTAGCTCATTTGAATAATAATATTTATATTTTCCTAATATATATATATATAGTATAGTACTTTACTATTTTTGTTTATTTACAATAATAATATTACGCGTCGGCAGTTCACGTACCTCGGAAGTGTCGTGTCGAAATGCGGAGGAATTGAAGAGGATATCACATCGCGAGTTGCTAAAGCTCGAGCCACCTTCGCGAAACTACGCCCCATATGGCGGTCTAGGAAACTCACTCGTAGAGTAAAGCTCAAAATCTTCCGTTCCAACGTGAAAACAGTCCTACTTTATGGGTGCGAAACGTGGAAGGTCACCAAAGACATCACGCAGCAAATCCAAGTCTTTATAAATCGCTGTCTTCAACAGATATTAGTTATCTTTTGGCCTGAGAAGATTTCTAATGAACGCGTGTGGCAGCTCTATGGTGAAACACCAATCGATCACCAAATAGCTCGTCGCAAATGGACATGGATCGGCCACACGCTTAGGAGGGATCCCACTCACATTTCAAGGCAGGCACTGGAATGTACTCCTCAGGGCAAGAGGAAGCGTTGTCGACCAAAGCAGACCTGGCGACGGTCGGTAACAGCGGAAATGAAGACAATCGGGCTATCTTGGCCTGAAGTAAAGCGCGTTGCTCAAGACAGACCGAGATGGAGAAGTACTGTAGCGGCCCTCTGCCCCACCCAGGGACACAGGACTATCTATATATATAAAAAAAAGCATTTATATAAAATATATATAAAAGGAGCAATTTTGTACAAATTCCCGACACGTAACTTGAACCAAAATGGCAGTCGTCGGCGCATTACTGGTACCTGCGCCGATAAACGCCATTTTGGTTCAACCTACGTTCTGGGAATTTGTACAAAATCGCTTTGAAGTCCGCCATTTTTATTCAACTTATTTGTGTCACATTGTACACATATTTAGTATTTGATTTGTTGTTTTATTTTGGGGGCCCTCAATAGAAAGCCGCCCCAGGAGCGAATCAATGCTAAACCGCCACTGGTACCGTATGATTCGGATCTGAATATTAAACCCTGTCGACACTGACAGCGACGGCAAATGCAAAATAAGTGCTTTTTATATATATATAGATAGGTACAGACAAATCACCAGATTGAGCTAGCTCCAAAGTTAGTTCGAGACTTTTTGTTATGGGATATTAACTGTATTAATAATAAATACGAAACTATATTTTATAATAAATACATATATAGATAAACATCCAAGACCCTGAAAAAGATCATTTTCCATCTTGACCTAACCGGGGATCGAACCCGGGACGTCTATGTGACAGCCTGGCATAATGGCCACTAGGTCCCAGAGGTCGTCAAATGTATTGATGATTTTATTTATCTATTCCATGCTGGTCTGGAAGAGTTGAATAAGAAGAAAAAAAGAAACACTTAGAATGTATCAGCTTAGAATGTATCGAGCAAACCCATCACTATTTGATTCCTTTTTGCACCTACTATCATAGTTTTGATGACCTCCGTGGCGTAGTGGTCACCATAATAGTCCGCCACCCAGACCGTCCCGGGTTCGATCCCCGGTTAGGGCAAGTTGGAAAATGGCCTTTTTCTAATTGTCCTGGTCCTTGGATGCTTATCTATACATGTATTTGTTACAAAATATAGTATCGTTGAGTGAGTATCCCATAACACACGTCTCGAACTTACTTTGGGGCTAGTTCGATCAGTGTTATTTGTCCCTATACATTTACCATGCTAAAAGTGGCCTTTGGATCTTGCTGCTTGTAGCTGTATGCTTAAGAGCCCCTAGCCTCTGAATACCCTCTTTGCCCTGTTAGGTATAGACGTGACAGTGTACATTTATTCAGTTCATACAGAAAATTACCTACCATTAATTCATCTGAAAAAAGTTCGATTGTTATGTTCGTGGGTCAGAAGTTTCAAATAGACGCAGGAAACTGTATGGGCTGTAGGTTTATTCCTGCTGTAATACATACATGTTTATTAATCCTTTCTATGTAGACTGTTCTGCGGGAGATGGAGGTTGTCAGCTGGCAAGATATCGCTCAGAACAGAAAATTGTGGTGCTCTTTCTTGTCGAAAGCCAAGATCCGCTTCGGGTCGCTAAGCCGAGGGGTAACTAAATAAGTGAATCCTTTCTAAACATAATGAAGTATTTAATACTGTTTATTGTAATAATCATTTGCTAAACATTCCACAAAACCAAAACGGCACAACCGCGATCTTATCACGGCCAAGCTAATTTACTGTGGTCACATTTAGTGCAAAGGGCACGGTCATGCTAATGAAATAAACAATTAAAATATTTGTGATAAATTTGAGGTACTTTTTGGCGAATATTATTAACGCTTATAATTTTATCAGCGAATTAGGGCGCCGCATAGCGGAAGGGAATGGGGACTCTCACTACTCTCACTTCGTCACGTTTTTGGTGCAGGGACTGGCAATGTCGCTAGTTTATTGGGCATAGCTATACGAATAGTAAAAGAATCTAGGTCTATGGTGTTAGGCGCCGAAAAGGCGGAATATAAAAGATTTTTTATAAGAAATTTGTCAGTATATAAGTCACATTTTCATTAATTAGGTATTTTATTATTGCTTATGATTTTTTTTTTAAAATGTTAGATGAATAGGAGTTAAATTAGTCGTGTCTATAATAATTACATGTCATCCCGGAATACATAAATATGAAATACAAACACGAGAGGACTCGAATCAGTCAACTTTCACTGAACCGCTGCCCACGTCCGGTGTATGTCTGTCTGTCCTGTTACTTTCATTAGCTAGGATATCATAATTTATATGTATACTTCAAGATATATTCATACAGCTTGAAGTTCAAGTTGTATTTATGTGTAAAGGGAAGTACTTTTTTTCTTTTTCTTTTTATAAAATAACTAGTTAAGTGCTCCTGCAGCACAAAGTTGCCAATGTATTATATGATATATATATGTATATGGACCCATGGATTTTATTACGTGTTCACCACTTAATTTATTTAATTTAATGTTTTAACATACGTAATGTATTTATTGCTGGGCAAAGGTCTCCCTCATTTTCCTCCATTTTTCTCTACCCAGTGCAGCTTCTGACCAATCACGCTGGACATTAAAGGTTAATTAAAAAAAAATGTATTTATTATTAATTGATCGTGTATCGCATTAAGAAAAGAAAACATTCGGTCCGTAATATCTACCGATTATTATCACAAGAAACAAATTACCTAGTGAAAAAAGTTAAGGAAACTTATTATACCTACATACTTTTTAAATCAAACATGCTGGCTGAGAATTAAAAAAAAAAACATTGTAGTAGTCTGTGGCGAAGCACGTGGCTGAGCTACAGCACGCTACACTACACTTGCGTCGAAAGTGAAATGAGAACAACTGTTTTTTTTTACTTTTTGCCTCCAAGGCAGTTGTCTGGCCCACATAACATGATTTTGTTGACGTCTCATTAGACCATATTCAAATTCAGGTCGTTTGAATTCAGAAGCTATTTCCGTATTTTAAATATCAGGTTGGTAGCCAATTGTAGGTATATTTTGAAAATGATATTAGTTTGAGTGAAAATCTTTCTTTTTATATTAAAACATATAGGTAGGTTAATACTTAGATACACTTTTCACATAAATTTCAAAAAGGCGAAAAATCGCAGCAGCTTCCTTATATTGTGGTTGTGTGTAGAATAGGTACTATTTGTCACCACACCACTCCTTTAATCTGCCAATACAAGCAACTATGAGTACAGGTAGGTAACAGGGAACGGGCATGTGGCAGTGTGGCAGGTACCTTTTTTGTGCAAAGACTATATACCTCATGCGATCACCAACATTTGTGCTAGCGTGGAGATTGTGGGCAAATCCTCCTTTTATTGAACGAGGTCATCAGTAATGAACTGTATGACAATGTATACATTTTTAAAATATGCTAATTAAGACCTTTGAACATAAGAGATGGCATTCGCGCTACAACGACGACCTGTACCAGGTGTACGACGAACCTAACGTCATTAAAACCATCAAGACTGGACGCCTACGATGGGCAGGTCATGTAGCGAGAATAGACGAGGCCAGAGTACCAAAACGCTTACTGGAGACTCGACCTGAGGGTCGTAAAAGCCGAGGCAGACCCAAGCTCAGATGGCCGGATGGCGTCGAACAGGATCTTAAAAATGTCGGCGTCAAAAGCTGGAGACAGAAAGCCCAAAATAGAACTATCTGGAAGAAAATACTTGACCAGGCCCAGGCCCATCCGCGACTGTAGAGCCTTAGTTGATGACGATGACAACTTAGCCTATGTTACCCAGACAATAATGACGACTCGATTCACATCTATGCAACATATCTCAGTGCCTCAAGACAAAACTGTTTAATCAATGTGTGTTACCAGTGATGACTTATGGCTCTGAAACGTGGTCCCTTACTATGGGTCTCATAAGAAGGCTCAAGGTCGTTCAGCGTGCTATGGAGAGGACTATGCTCGGTGTTTTCCTACGTGATCGAATTAGAAATGAAGAAATTCCTAGGAGAACACAAGTCACTAACATAGCTCAGCGGATTAGTTCGTTGAAGTGGCAGTGGGCGGGACCCATAGCGCGAAGAACCGATGGCCGATGGAGCGAAAAGTTCTCGAATGGCGACCACTGGCAAGCGAAGCGTAGGACACCCACACACAAGGTGGTCAGACGACCTGACCAAGGTCGCTGGAAAGCGCTGGATGCACGCCGCTCTTGATCGGTCGTTTTGGAAATCTTTGGGAGAGGCCTATGTCCAGCTGTGGACTTTATGCGGCTGAAATGATGATGCACATCTCATTTGTCAAAATTGGATAATAAAAATCAATACCCTTCCGTCGAGCTTTGCCGTAGTAGGGATAAAAAAGAAGACGCCATTTAATTCAATCAGCATCAGGAATGTTAACACAGTTAACCGTTAACCGACTGAAAACTAAGAGTATTCACGAATATCTTCGCATCGTTACCTGCATTACGACACCACAAATATCTCTCCGCTACTAAATCTCGTCCACGAATTGCTTCACTATTTACTTATTCGGCCTGCAAACGTTAAATCTGGGCTCGGCCACGCAATCTCTTAAACTTTAACATTTGACGCCATTGTGAGGATAATTTTAGTAATTCTCGACTGACAGAACTAGCTGGGTCTAATTCTGCGAAGGAATATGCACATGCGTCCCAACCTTTTATGTTTGTCCATGCCAGTCTGGTAGAAAAGACGAAATGTAACATGTAGATACGGTAAGCCAAAAGTGGAGTCTCAATTTCCCATACAGTTATTATGAGAAATTAGGACTCCACTTCGCAGGCGTACCGTACTGTCAGCCAAAGAGATACCTGACCAGGCCCTCTATCTATATCTTGAATTTTCCCTAAAACTGAAAATAATATTAACATGAAAATGCATATTCGGAAAGATTTTCATTAAGTCTTTTTGAATATACATTTTCATGTTAATATTACTTTGAGTTTAAGAGAAAATTCAAGATATAGAAAGAGGGCCTGGTCAGGTATCTCTTTGGCTGACTGTACCAGCTGTTTCTCTTCCCTGCAGATCGAAAAAGTGTGGAAATGGGAACAGGCGAAAATTTGGCAAACAAGCTTTTCCACCTTCGAGTACCCGCCCACCAGATGAGTGAACTCTGTCTACCTCAAAAAGAATAAAGACGTGACTAATGTATAATATGTGTGAAGATAATTTTACCAACATTTTCGATATTCAACATTGGCACAATTCTAATTCTCGAAGAGAAGAAGCGATACGTCCCTATCTTTTCTAAATAGGACATCACAGGCACATAGAAAGCTGCCAGTATTTTAGACTTCCTAAAAATAATATGTGCAATTGTGCAGGCAAAGCACTCCATCTTATTATTTTCTACATTAGGTAAGTACTTATAGGTACCTACATAGACGATTACAATTTCATGTCAGCAATAGCGGATTTATACATTTGACGTCAGTAGGCTATTCATATTTTGCTGCCCTTAAGCTGCGTTCTATGAAATATCATAATAGAAGCACCTTCTTACATTCTTTTTTGCCACGACGCACGAAAGGGCGCAATTGGCCTCAAATTTACAGCCCTGCTTAATATGCTGCTAGTAGGCTATTCATATTTTGCCGCCTCTAAGCTGCGTTCACTGAAATATCATGTATGCAGCACTTTTTTACCTTCTACCTTCTCGATGGACAGGGTGCAATTGACCTCAAATTTGCTACCCCCCCAAATGTGCCGCCATAGGCTACTCAGCCTATTGGTAAATCCGCCACTTCATATCAGTTTACAAAAAATGTGTAAGTAAATAAATAACATAATGTATCATACCGTACGTCTACGAAAAGTAATACTTGCAAGTTGGATACAACAAAATGCATTGGAAATGAGAAAGAGGAGTTATGATTTTATGATAATGAAATTCAAAGGAGAAAGTACATAGTGAAAATAAACGCGTGATACTTGAGATGCGCTCTAGACAAAGACTTTCCAAAAATCAATATTATACAGAGTAACATTTTAACCATTAGTTAAATTTTTGGAGCAAGTTTTGTTCGTGATTCTCTACTAATTTCTGTAAATTATTTACAAAAAATTTACAAAAAATATTCGGCTTCCTAAAAAAATCAGAGCTCGTCAAGACGGATTTTTATGGTATAAGTACTTATATGCATTGTGAAGACTGAAACTTATCTATATTAAAACAAAAACAACTTCTTAACCCTTTCACCGCGAGCGTCGCATATTTCCGAAAAAAAAAATGGTCGTATTGCACATAACTTACGTATCCACATCCCTTTTTGGTTATAGGTATTTATTTAGATTTACTACCCCTCGCGCTGGGGACACGACAACTGATATAAAGTCTCGCGGTGAAAGGGTTAAAGAACCAACCAATGATGGTCAAAAGACAACTAGGCTCGAAAGGATATTCATGAAGACGATTTCGCTATTTTCGCTTCATCAATAAATATAAATACCTATGTTACTCTATCTATCTAGGAAGGTAATATTCTATTATAATCTCCAAAATAATAGAACCAATAAGATAGAACCTCCATGGATAGAACCAATAAAAACCTTGATAGTTTATGAGAACTTAAGCTTTATATTTTAAAGAACGCTTGCTAACACTTGGCAATGCTTCTTGCACTGCAAAGCTGTTCACAACACGCGAGGGGTAATGTTAAAAATCATTCGAGTAAAATTATTGAAAAATGGTAACATTTAAAAACGAAGCAACGGTATAACCATTTTGGTGGAATAAGATATGACCATCTTGTTGTGTCTTATCTGCTTTGTTATTTTGTTTTAATTCTTCCTAATAAACATACTTTCTTAAGTACACTTTTTTATCAAAAATAAAAGGTTACTCATTATGAAATTAACTATAAAAAAAAATCAAAACTGAAAGCCGACTACACCTCCAAACTACACAACCGACTTCGATAAAATTTCTGCAGGACCAACTGACAAGAATAATCAGAGAACATAAAAAAGCTAAAATAGAAAGACGAATTGATAACCTCTTCTTTTGTCTGTTAAAAATTACTAGCACTAACTAGGTCCTTTATCAGTTCATTTCTGGACTAAAGGGATCTTTCCATAAATAAAAAAATGTGATGAAAAGACTACTTGTCTTTTTATCACATTATTTTAAATGAATGAGATTGAAGGAACAAAGGCATAAATGAGATGTGTACGAGTACCTTAGTCAACACAATAAATAAATACCCGAATCATTTCACACAATATATTTATTATGAAAAAGATCGCCTTAGGGCTCCATGATTCACCGCAATTTAACCGTATAATACCAGTAGGTAATTTACTTATTGTGCAACATTATTGTAGTATGGCCTGACCAACCACATTTGTTTTGTTTCACTAATGATCTCGCGAACCTTTGAACATCACGAAAATTTAATTAAGAATGAACGCTTGTATGTGCCAGAAGATGTAGATTAGGAAATATTTCTAATTATCCGTTTGCATGAGAGGACGTTAGCATCAGGCATTTATAAGGTCATATAATTTCAAATAAGAACCTACGGATTTCAAGGGGTTTCAAGTTAAGTCCGTTCAACAAGTAAATACTTTTTAATATTTTTGTCCTAGGCATTTTGAGAATATTATCATGTGTGTGATCGCAGTGTTTGCTTTCTGTGGCATTGCACTAAGGAAGGTCAACAACAAAGACTACATTCCTTGACGCAAAAAATACAAACAAGTACCTGCACCAAAATTTTATGCATCGATGTATAAACAACGCTACATATTATTATGCACCTAATTTCCACGCAGCTATTTTTATGGCCAGTATCCTTTTATTTTTAAACTTTATAGAGCCAAAAGCTACAATAGATGGACTTAATTCTAAAGCATTTTCTCCCTGTCAACCTTTAGGAAAACCTATATCCTTGTTATCACCCTAAAACTTTTCAAAGCACCGATGTATATAGGTAGGTAGGTACCCCGGCATTGAACATTGATATAATTATGATTTTATAAGGAAATGAAATGAAAAAAAAATTATTTTTAATTCTTATTAATATAATAATAATTAACAATGTTTGATACATAAAAACTTGTAATTGTGTCCTCCTGTTAAGTGGAATATGTTTTACTGCATCTATGTTATTCTTAGTCTGAAAATTTAAAGCCGGGTCCGCTGTCACCGTTTCTAACATAACTTTGTTAGAAAATATAAAATTTCATTCATTTGTATGGACATTTTGGGCGTTTTGTTTATTCAAATGAATCAAATTTCATGTTTTCTTACAATGTTATGTTAGAAAAAGGTGGCAGCTGACCCGGCTGTATACAGATTACAGACGAAAATGTTTATTCCTTTTTTTAACAATATTTTATAAACTATGTATTTGCAGGTAAATGCACCTATGCAGTATAGAAATATTTACAAGAATAAATCTCTCACTCTCTTGATAAAGGACCACGCGAGATTTTAACATTCGCAATTTGAAGTTATTTTTGCAAAGTTATTTGATAGATATAGATAATCTCATTAGGGTATCTGCTGATATAACACAAATTCACACCACAAAAAACAAAAATGATTACATATTTATAAGTTTGGTTGTATATTTGCCCATAAGTGTCATTGTGGTTTTGGGTTGACTGAAAGAGATCCCTTAAAGGGATAAGTCCGCCTTTGTATTGTCTTCTTTTGTATATTTTGTGTTGTGTCCTTTTTGTACAATAAAGAATTTACATAACATAACATAAAAATACACAAATCAGACACAAAAATAAAATAAACTTTTACCTGCGCAATTTTTAATGTATCTGCTAAAGCAATATTGCATTACAACAAGGAAATTTTATCAAGCATCATAATTTCATGCGACATGTGATCGACTATCGATAGTATCGATACTATAAACAGGCCTATCGTTCCTTTGCAATTTTCGATTAAAACTTCAAACAATCGATTGCTCGGCAACACTAGGTATTATCGAGCACTTCAATAATACCGTCGCTCTCGTGTAAAACATACAGCTAAATGAATTTTGGCAAAAGCACTGTTTACTCCATTTGTGATGCAAGGCACCTTGAACTTTAAGTTAGCTGTTAGCACAAAATAAACAATGAACCACGAAAGTTATGGCTGTGTCGATTACGATTGAAATCTAACCGTTTATTTGCCTGTCTTCAAATGGTGCAATGGTTTATCTGATTGTTACGACATCCGAACAAGCTTTTTGTGGTTTAGGTAGTTCCTTATTTAAATTTATTTTAACAAGCTTTAAATTAGTTTCACGTGACATGACCCGTTGTCTTTCTGTCCGTCTGTAATCGAATCTTGCAATTCAAACTACTTATAGGTACTAATGGAAATCAGACGACATTGCAATATTAATTATTGTGATAAGAAGCTGGTCTAATGATGAAGTCGAAAGATGGCCATAGACCTGCAATAAAACGACGCATCCCAAGTGAGAACGTGAAGCTTTTCTACGCACAATTGCGAAAAACTGTATTTTGGTGTATGTGCGTAGAAAACATTCACGTTCCTACTTTAAACTGTAAACAGCATGAAATAATTTGAAGGGTTATCTAGTGCCTGGTCAAGACAAAATTTTATATGATGTCTCTTACTTATCATATGATTTATTTCAAATAGGGGCAGCACCGGACTCCGGAAAATTATTATTTAACCTAATAATAAAAGGTTATTTAAAATTCTGGTATCTCCTTAAATGTATTGTCTAAGAAGCTTTACACCAAGAACAAGACTGCGCTGCTTGCCACACCCTTACATGCACAACCAAGCAGAAGAATAAGTAAATAACAATAGGCAAATATTATAAGTTAGAAAAAAAAATATCTACCTAAGTAATTAGTTAACACCTAATTCGTTTTCGTTTTTGCAAAACTTACAAAACACACACGGTGTGCTTTTCAGCAGTTTTAATATTTTTTTTTTAACTTTAACTGCTAAAACCACCGTCTTACCGAGAATCGACCATATAAACAAAAATCCTTCCATTAAAGATGAAGAGATAATATTACAGAAAGGAATTCAAATAATAACTAGGGTAGCCACGTTGCTCAGATTGTTAACGTCTATAAAACGTCCATAATAATCTGCTACAAAATCTTAAAAGCAAACATAATGAAATTACACTTTGTAAATACTTATTGCAAAAGGATCAAAAAATAATCAGTATGCGCAAATTAAAAGAGGATTCACACCAGTCTCGGATATGCTAAATGTCAAGGTGAGCCGCAAGATGGCGTTAAAACAAAAATGGCGACCAATATGCCTGCACACTTAATTTAAATTCATTCACACTCATAACGAGCATGCGAGTCGCCAGAGCGTTTTAATTACGCTACCTTTTAAGCATGGGTCATTACCAAAATCATAATATGATAATTGGATGACGATAAAAACGCAATGATGCGATGGTCAAGCAATTAACAGTCTCTTGTAGGTACCTACATTTTAAGGTTCCAGTGGAGAAAAGGGTACCTACTCTTCTACTTTTGTAATTTTATTGATTGATCTCCAATTTTAGAGACAATAGAACTGTGGTTAAAGAATCTTTATTTTTCAAAGAAAATATTACATTTTCACTTACAGAGAAATCTTAAAACTAGTGTATAATTATAATATAATTACATTTTAAACAATGTTGGTGAAAGCATTTAACCCACGGAACAGAGAATAACCTATTTTTCTGTTCCGTGATTTAACCAAATATAAAAATAATAAAAGCAATGTAGGTAGTTTACTAACAGTCGTGTGCGCTTTACGAAGTAGAAGACGCAAAACATCTGTAAAGATGGTCGTTCACCTACGTTAATAACAAATAGAAGTATTAGATGATAAAGTGTTCAATTAATAAAATGTTGTAAATAACATGAGTGATAAATTTAAATCCTAAAGTTAAATATCCTTCTAAATTTAACAAAATTCTTACGCATAGCCCTTGAAATCTACAATTTTTTAACACTGTCCGTTGCTATTTATATAAAATTAAACTGTGAAAGATGCTCTACAAACTGTAAAGTAGAATTATCTTTCTAGGTAACGAAAGATGATTTTAAAAAAAACCTAGCCCAACCTAGATCTAATACTTGGCTATATTATTAATACTAAGAGTTTTCTTAACTTTCGCGTTATCTTCACCATGTCTACTCTAATTTCTAATCTTACGTCAAAAGAAATATTGTTTTAAAAGAATCTACCAAAGCTGTAAAATATTATTGCTATCATAAAAAGTATTTTTATAATAAAAATACAAACAACTGTTGTAATTTATGTACAACAGTAGTTTGTATTTCGTGTGTTAACACCGGTATTTATCAGATTTTCCAAACTGTCTAAAGGCATCAAGTAGCTTTACTATATTGACCTTTGTACTGTATAGAAAGGAAACTTTAAGGCAGCGTCTCAAGTAAACGCTTCACCAAAGTATTAGCGCGATATTTTTTTTGTATTTTTAAACTATTTTAAAATAGGCATGACGAATGAAAAACCATTATAAACACATCGATTAGATTATTAAAAAATATAGTACACATATTTTTTCTTTTCTCTGAGAAACAAAAAATTACAAAGATTGAGTGGATATCTTTTGGATAGGCATGCTTCATCCTAGTCTTCATCGTCGCTTATCATCAGGTGAGATTGAGGAAATGCCTAAACCAATATATTGTAAAAAAAAAATATTCGCATGACGCCACGACTACGTACGATTTTTACATAGAGGTGACGTCGCAAGCCTACACTCCGGAACATTAATGCTTCATATCTCTGAGAATTTTTTCTTTTATGCAAACTGAAAAATATGGATCCATATTTTTGGATAATCTAAAAGACGTACTAATTAAGTACAATTATACTTTTCCAACCCTGACATCAACCCTATTACTTTTATTGTCATTTTATAAATGGTGTCCGCGAAAGACCAGCGTCGTAGCTCACGCTGCGACATATGCTCGAGCGGAGACCATTTTGGTTGAATATGATATAACCATGTCGAAGTGTCTGATATGTTTTGTTATTTTTATTTCCACCAAATAAACATACCTATTTTAATTCTTTCTTTCAAAGCGGAAAATAGATGAAAATGTAGAGAACATGAGGACAGTTTCGTAAGGACTACAGATACGAGGGCGACACTGAAAGTCTTTAGAACTGGCCACTTGTAAACAGTATAATAAAAAAATAAATTTAAATTTTAAAAATTAACCTTTTGCCAATATTATTGAGTATGTATTTTATTAATTTGTCATTTGTTTTACGATTTGGCGGCAAATTGAAAATTTTCTGTGTCACGTCAGCATGAATTTAACGCGAGAAAATTTTTGTGCAATGATTTTTTATGACTTTCGTTGTCATTTAAGTCAACAAGAAAGTTATGATAGACTTCAATTGGCCTTTCACGATGAAGCCCCATCTCGTGCCACTGTTTACTACTGGTTTGATTAGTTCAAACGTGGTCGCACTAATCTCACCGATGATCTGCGTGAGGGACGGCCTTCTACGGCGGCGTCTGAAGATAACATCAGTGTTGTGCGGCGTATGATAGAGACTGACAAAAGAGTGACCTATCAGCAGATTCGAGCAAGTTTAGGCATCGGTATGAGCTAAGTGCACAAAATCCTGCATGAACATTTAGCGGTCAGGAAGCTTTGTGCCCGGTGGATACCTCACGATTTGACCGAGGCCCAAAAAATCCGTCGTGTTGATTGGTGCCGTGAAGTGGTTTAAAGATTTAACGGAGGTGACTCAAATGCTGTGTTTGACATACTTACGGGTGACGAAAGCTGGATTTACTGTAATGATCCCGAAACCAAAAGACAGTCAGCTCAGTGGGTGTTTCCTTCCGAGGAGTTGCCAACTAAAGTGAAGAGAGGTCGAAGCGTGGGATAAAAGATGGTGGCCTCGCTCTTCAGAAGGACCGGTCATTACGCGCCAATTGTTTTAGAGGATCGAAAAACAGTTACTGCAGAGTGGTATACTAATAATTGTTTGCCACTTGTCTTGGAAAATGTTCGTGAGAAACGATCTTCCTTCACCACGACAACGCCTCGTCGCACACCGCCGGGCGAACGATCGACTATTTGGCGACATCAAACGTGGAATTACTAGGTCACCCGCCATATAGCCCCGACCTCGCACCTTGCGATTTTTATTTATTCCCGAAAATAAAAGGAAAACGTTTTATGGACGCCGAGGAAGCAGTGGCTGCGTTTCAAAACGCCGTCGAAGAGACCCCTAAAGACGAGTGGGCAAAGTGCTTTTCTCAGGATTTTGTGTCCATCGGATGCAGAGATGTATTGCCGTTAAAGGACACTATTTTGAAAAGATGAAATAAGAGGAATAACTTGCTAGTGTGCTCAGTTTTTGATTTTCTAAGAACTTTCAGTTTGACTCTCGTACTAGCTCATTCGCCAAAGAGGTCAAATGCACTTAAATCGCACTCCTATAGACGTAGTAACACAAAACCCTACCTATTCACGCACACCTAGTAACACTAAACCTTATCTGTCGGTGTGATGTCGCATTGTGTTATGAGGTAGGTATTATTAATCAAGCGCATTGAAATGCTTCGCTCTATTTAGATACAATATTAGTGCCAATCCAAAGTTAGAAGGACGAGGCTTCGCGTGGGAAGACCTCGTAGCCTCGCGGGCTAACTATTTAATAAAATCACGGTTATACCGATGGAATGCAAATTATATTTCGATGGAATCGAAACCTATGCAGTTTGAGGTTTATATAATTCGACTGGATAGTATGCATATGACTATATGTTTATTGACTGTTCTTCAATATTCCAGACATCATTATTTACGGAAACTTACGAAGTAAACCCCTTTACTCTTAAGGCGGCCCTTCCCGCCCGCTCTGTCGTCAACGCGAGCGTAGTTTGAAAAGCTTGTTGTTTACCTAATCCATGGCAATACTAGAAAAAGAGGCAAACCAAAAAGGGAGAGATAGCGCCTAAGGGCACGGTTTGCATTCCATTGAATTAAATTAGTATTATTATTAACTATCCATTGAACGAATATTAACTATTGCGGAAATTTCATAAAACTGGTTCCAGGTGATACGTGTTTATCATAAACCTTACAAGTGTGTGAAATAAATGTTTTGTATTCAAAATTTTCATTACATTTGCAAAGTTTGTATCGAAATAATTTATTTACCCTTACAATTAATGAGTACTATATGAACGGTCGAAGTTCAGCTAAAATTTGTGCAATAAAAGATTTTTGGAGGCTTATACTGACTTTCTTTCTCTAAATTTTAATTTTTTATTTCGATAGAAACCTATAAATAGCGCACAAGATACCTGTTAGTGCAAAGGTTTTTAAGAGAGATCAGTTACAACACCATAATCGCGTACGACCGTTTGTATGAAAAGTAAGACGGAAAGGCCCGCTCTTAAGGTTGTTAATTATTAGAATTTTTTTTATAGGACTTCAGCGAAAAATTCACCAAATCATTGAACTATCATAATGTCCGTAACGTACTAAGTAAAGGTACAAAGGTATATTAGAAGCGCAAAAACTTAAAAATCAAGAATTAACTTGAAGATATCTTTGAAAACGTCTAACTACTTAATTTGATTTGACTTCAGTATCACGTCGAGATACCTATCCTACTTGTTTATGCTAGCAAGCTGCCTATCCTCTTTTTACTTGTTTTGAAATATTGCTCAAATTTTCATAATTACCAGGCTACGATATCACCAAACACAATCATATTACAGAATACAATGCCCATATCACAAAACCCATAGGTATCGATTAAACTACAGGGATGACTTGCATTTGAGGAATTATGCCGTTTATGTACTTATGTTGAGTTTCACTTCACATCAGCGGGAAGGGGTTAGAGTTTGGAGTAGGTACTAAGTCTGACACTAGATTCTAAACAAAATTGTCACACACACAACTAATAGAACACGCGTCCGTGTATGAGTAAAAGGTAGAGCTGTCGTAGATAGAAACATTCACCCAACCGTCTTAAACGCTGTCTGTCATTTTTGTACAGCAATTGTCAAGCTGTCATAGTAATTAGAACTCATGTCATATCTCTCGATAAAACCAAATTTTGGGGGGCACAGAGAAACGTGATCTCGTGTACCTAAGCTTCGTTCCTACGTTACTTACCTACTTATATAAATTCTGTGGTATAGTTTTATAGTAAATCATCAAAACCAAGAAGTCAGTTTAAAAGGAGAAGGTTTGACTGTTGTTGAAAATCAGGGCTGTATCCCTTACGAGGTAAGACAGCCTCCGTAGGCCAGACCTATTTAGCATAACAGTAGGCGTGAAGGTAGAAAAAGGGAATCAAAATAAAGATGGGTTGTAGCCGCATTGCATATTAACTAGATTCCAATTTTGGCCGTTCCCTCGATACGATTTTGCGATCTGAGTTGGTAAGAGAAGAAGGTAGTAAGTATACCTACATTCTACGTTTTTTCTTTATCCCGGATAAGCTAGAAAAGCTTTATAAAAAGGTTAAAATATAATTTAAATAGTTGCCTACCAGGCACACACTTCAAACTAGTTTTTTACCCATCTCTCCATCATGCATACCATTTTAAATGATAAATAAATAAAAATCAGGTGTTTATGGATTCAGCGCATTAATTTGGAGGCAATCGTGATCCACAGCAGTGTAACGTCTAACAACTTGATTTTCGAGGCTTCGATAAATTTCCATATTTCGGAGGCCAATAGAAGGCATTGGTTTAGGGAAACACGTTTCTTCGGCTATTTGTAACGTAATCAGTTGATATTATAACGTTTATGAAGAATGACAAGTTGCTGTGATCTTTGAAGTCTTGATTCGTGCAACAGTAGGTACCTTAATGTTAAATCAGGCACGTTAACCGATTTCATTTAAATAAATATACTTAATTTAATATAAATAGTAATGAATTCTCACAGATATTTAACTATATACAAATTAGTAGGAATTCAAATTAAAAAGCACTTAGATGTAGTAGATACTTTGGAATAATTATACTTAAATACCAGCATGTTCATTTTTACAATAATGTAGTAGTACAATTTAATGTTTTTATGAACTATATAAACAATATTTAGATATTTTAGATAAATTAATTACAATTTGTCTCTAATTTAAAATTGATTTAATTACAGCACACACATATAGTACTTATCATACTCGAGTAGCGTTTAAAAGTGCGTGCAAATTATCTTCGGGAACATGTCAGATAGAATATAAATAATATTTATGTAGTATAAGTATTGGTTATCATATATTATATTTATGTATATTTTGAATGTAAGTTTATTGATATATATTGTTATTTTAATTAATATATTCTTATATCTTATATTTGTATTAGTAATATATCTTTCAAAATTACGTATTTTGCGCCTCCTTCAAAAGACTTCTTAATCTCGGCATCACCAGTAGGTTGACTGGTAGATAAAGCATATGGCTTTAAGTCCGCCTATTACATTTGTAATAAAGTTAAATAAATAAATACAGGTTCCGTTGCAAAATGCCATGTACTTTCTTGATTATCTCATCATCATCCGAGCGTATTCCCGGTTGCATCCTCAGCAGTAACGCTTCAGAGCCCGGGGTCCGCTACCTAACCAAGGAGATTGGACGAGGTCACTGGTTTTTACACAGAGCGACTGCCGTCTGACCTCCACAACCCAAAGGGGCAAACCAGGAACCATCCTTGGATAGTTTGATGATCAAACGCTAGGTGGCGTTCGGGACCCACAGTTTTACGTGCCTTCCGAAACACGGAATCATCTTTCTTTTCGGATAATCAGGTGATTCAAGCCTGCAATATCCTATCCAGACTGGAAACAACTTTTCACAAAGTATGCTTTCCAGTGGGAATCGAACCCATGACCTCCGCGTCACAAGGCGAACGCCTTGACCACTGGACTACGGAGGCAGTCTTACTTGATTATCTACGAGTATATATATCCAACCAAATCTTTAACAATATCATCCAAAGCGCAATGGGATCACAGATAGTATACACCATAATCAGGGAGTCTTTTTGGAAAAGGTTCTTTGTACTTTTTAAAGCTTAAATCGAAATAAGGGATGAAACTATATAATAAAACGATATAAGCACCTAGTGTAAAGTTATTAAATTGGATATGACAGAGATTGAACACGTCCGCATTGCGCAGCCGGTTTTGCCGGGTCAACACTTTCACGACGCATCGCTTTTTACTATTTCGATGATACCTCTACGTAATATTCTCGGTTGACAGTAGAAATTATGTATGACAACATGTATTTTGGTTTGGGTACCTACAATTAGATAGAATCTTGATTTGATAATCTTTTCAGGCCTGTGTCACTCCCCGTTTAGGTATCGAAAATATACTACATTATTAATATTACTTGACTGCCTCCGTGGTCCAGTGGTAAAGGCGTTCGCCTTGTGACCCTGAGGTCAT
This sequence comes from Acrobasis suavella, assembly GCA_943193695.1. NCBI lineage: Eukaryota > Metazoa > Arthropoda > Insecta > Lepidoptera > Pyralidae > Acrobasis > Acrobasis suavella. The sequence continues at coordinate 12,693,966 of OW971948.1, forward strand.
GGGTTCGATTCCCACTGGGAAGCATACTTTGTGAAAAGTTGTTTCCAGTCTGGATAGGATATTGCAGGCTTGAATCACTTGATTATGATTCCGTGTTTCGGAAGGCACGTAAAACTGTGGGTCCCGAACGCAACCTAGCGTTTGATCATCAAACTATCCAAGGATTGGTTCCTGGTTTGCCATTTAGGTTGTGGAGGTCAGACGGCAGTCGCTCTGTGTAAAAACCAGGAACCTCGTCAAGTCTCCTTGGTTAGGTAGCGGACCCCGGGCTCTGAAGCGTTACTGCTGAGGATGCAACCGGGAATACGCTCGGATGATGATGATGATGACTATGCGCGCGGCGACTACTTCGAATGGGGTAAATTCAGTTTCATGAATCATTTGTCCAGAGTAAAAAGAATGAAATTCGCTTGCAATGGATGTCTAGGTATCTAAACGAAGAGGTGAGAAGTTCTGACGCGAGCTAAATTAAACCATAGCGCTAACCACATTGAGTAGATATTGCTTTAAATTTATTTTCTGAGTAAAACTTCTGTACGTGAGTAATAGTACTTATTCTGTGATCTTGTGGTTTTTTTATGAGGGAACGGTCGCGAATTTTAATCATATTGATGCGGCTACCAACCCATCACTTGATTCTCTTTGTAGGGTGCGGTAGTAAACAAGGTACCCTTCCCTCAGGGACTATTAGTTCTAGAAAGCTGTAGTTTGTAGAGATGGGTCGAGGACAAAAACAAATTGAGCATAAATAGGCATAAACGGGCTTATTGGGCAAAAAAGAGTTTACGCACAAATAAATGCATGCAAAAGGGCAGAAACAAATAATTTGATTTTAGTAAAAATCAGCAGGAACTTAATCAGGATTTTGTAAAATAAAATAACTAAAATAATTTGATCATAAAATAATCTCAGTCATATTAAATTACAATAAATCTAGCTTCTCCCAATAAATTGTAGTTTTCATGCGCTCACTTTGCGTCGACTCGACTGGACAGCCGAAAGAATGATATTTTGCCTACTCTGACTAAATCATTAAACATAATATCAATATCTTGTTTTTTTTTGTCAATTTATTAGTCATTATCTAATTATGTTTTGTGCATACTCAAATGTAGCAATTTGAATAAAAAAGTAAACAAATGTTCTGTTAATGTTTTTGCCATGGCAATGGACATTTATTCGGCATAACGGACACTTATTTAGCATTTATGCAATGTGCCTAATATGCCCAGGAATAAACCCATCACTAGTAGTTTGGCATTGGTAGGTATGTATGTAATTTTAGGGTAGCTCCCATACATATAAAGTGGGAATATTTTTTTTTATCGACTAGGGAGTGAAATATATTATTGCAAGTTTTTGTTAGAATCCAGTGTCCCGCCCGCCCAGTCATTTTATTTGCAATCAATGTTCTATATTTATCTTAATTATCGACAATTGACGATAATACCACAGTCTTATCAATCGTTGTTGATGGGCCAAATATTATTCTCCAATGGCTTAATGCATTATGATAGGTCAGTAGGTACTTGATATGATTTCGAATTAATGTTTTCAGCAGAAATAAATAGGTAACAACAAAATTATTTAAATTATAATTAAAGTTTTAGTATCTATATTTTAAGTCCCAACGCATAACTAGGGGTGTTATTAGTAATAACCGGCCAAGTGCGAGTCGGACCCGCAAACGGAGGGTTCCATACCATTATCAGGGGTAGAAACTGATTCCAAGGCCAAAAATAATGATTTTACTGACTAAAACCCTCTAAAATTCTGACTATTTACTGACCAAATCTCTCGCTATCATATCAGTCCCGCCGTCAAAGTGGTAAAACAATAATCCGGCCAAGTGTGTTGGGCCACGCGCATTGTAGGGTTCCGTAATTACGAAACCCGACTTTGAGTTCACGCAACTTAAAACGTCTAAAAACTTTTGGAACAAAATTCCTTATCGCGCGTTGCTAAAGGGAGCTAGACGGAAAAAATTAAGACCAAAAGTTGTAACGACATTTTTTGTTCATTCAAATTTATGAAGATAATACAAACTTCATTTTAGAACGCAGAAAAGAGTTTGAATGTAATTGAGATCTATTTATATTTATATTTTACTTCGTTCCATCCGGGTGTCCCTTGACATCTCTCAAGTATTTTTTTTTGTCAAATTTGTATGAATTGTTCCTTTTCTGAGTACATTTTATAAGTTGGTCGCCTATAAATTTTTCATTTGCAAACCCTACTTAGCGCTTGAAAGTTTTTTTTTTTTTAATTTCGTTATAAATACTACTTCCGTGATTTTTTTCACCGAGTCCATATACTACTTTTTAGGAGATAGAGGGGGTTACACACTTGACTCGAACAAAAATGTGCATTTCAAAATCTGATATTTCCGAAACGGATCCCTAAATCGAAAAATGGTGTTCGCAAGCTTATAATATTTTTGAAAGACCTATTCAATGACACCTCCAAACGATTGGGTAGCCGAGAAAAAAAATGACTCCCGCTTTACATATACAGGATAAGATATAAGGAAAAATTTTTTTTCAAAATTTTATTCTACCACTTTTTCGGCAGGGTTAGTATCCCTGCAAAATTACAGTTTTCTAGTACTTATAGTCTCGGATTACCGCGGACAGACAGACAGACAGACATGGCGAAACTATGAGGGTTCTTTGTAGGTACTACGGAACCCTAAAAATTACGCATTTGTCTTTCTCTTTGAATACTTATCTGTTGCAATTTGCGAACGAATTACGGATTGTAATTTTTAGTTTAAAAACATGAGTTTAAGATGTCTCGTACGTAGAAGTTTTAATTGATTGATAGTTATTTCAGCTTTCAGTTGCCAGTATTCGCTTATCAGTCTACGTTAAGACATGTACTTACTAACCTTCGTTTTATGAGAAAAAGTTTAGAAGTAGGTCCCTAGCTAGAAAGAAGAGCAAGCGATGAAAATGCAATTTTTTTTTACCTTAGTAAAAAACTCTGCACAGGCGCCGTAAATAAAAAAAAATAATTGAATTTAAAATTAGAATTTTGCATTCTCCAGCCCAGATGTTAAAGGAAGTATGAATGTTAATCTTACATTAATTGTAATTGACACATTTAACTTTTGAAGAATTCTAGAATTTTAAAACTCTAATTTTATCTTTTTTTTTATTGTTTGAAATAATACCCATCTAAGCAAAGCCAAGGCGTGCCGCTAGTTTATAATATTTTATTGACATGTGTTAGAAGCAGTTTAACAGGTTGCCTTTTAAGACACGAGGTATTTTTTACGTTTTAAACACGTTTTCGATTGCAAATTTATCAACAGCGACTTTCAGATCAGTCAACGATACATAAGTACTTACAGGAAAAGTCAGTTAAGTGTACAAAAATGATAACATCTAGGTATAGGTAACTAAAGCTTACTAAGATACCTACCTACTAATAAATCTTTAAAACCAATGTTAAAATAAAAAGAACTGAAAGAAAATCTTATAGGTACACACACAGATTGTTTTCCTTATGTGATGCATGAAAAAATAATTTTATATAGGTACATCCGTAGCTAAAACTAAAATTTATATGAGCCGGCTCCAAGTTTACATCTACAATTTCACCAAACACCTAAAGAGGTTCAGCAAACCATACCTGTTACGGAAGTCCGAAGGGAGAGTTGTCCAGTTCTTCCGAACGATTTCCAGTTTTCACAACCACTTCCTTCGGCAAATATTTCGATAATATTAAAAAAATAAACACTCAAAATTAAAAAGTAAACAGTCACCAAAAAGTTTCGAGTCCTTCATTGCATTCACTTTAACAATTGTTTAAAATTCGAATGTTTTAAAATCCGGGAAAATAGCGGGCCGAATTCGGGAAATTCGAAATCCAAAAGGAAAATACGTCACTGCGTTCCGTGAGTTGAGCATAGACAACGCGCGTGTTCGCGGCAAAGCGGTCGGTTATCAACTGACGGCAAGCGAGAGGCTGGGTGTGTTCGTGTGAATGTAAAGGCTTTTCATTGCAATGCATTGCTTATGATGGCTGGTCGCCGGATTGAATAAGCCGGTGCCATCTCCGGATGCTGGCCGCAAAGGTAAACGAGGCTTTTAGGAAGTAGAAACCGGTGCACGGAAGGACTTTTGGGATCTTATCGCATTAATTTAATAAATAAAGTTTGTATAGTAAACCTCCTACTCCTATGTAGTTTTCTTTGATTTTATGTTTATATTTTTATTTGTGTATTGTTGTATATTACTTATTATAACTGACTTATGGCTCTGAAACGTGGTCCCTTACTATGGGTATCATAAGAAGGCTCAAGGTCGTTCAGCGCGTTATGGAGAGGGCTATGCTCGGTGTTTCCCTACGTGATCGAAATGAGGAGATTCGTAGGAAAACAAAAGTCACTGACATACCCCAGCTGATTAGTTCGTTGAAGTGGCAGTGGGCGGGACACATAGCGCGAAGGACCGATGGAAGATGGGGCAAAAAGGTTCTCGAATGGCGACCACGTACTGGCAAACGAAGCGTAGGACACCCACCCACAAGGTGGTCAGACGACCTGACCAAGGTCGCTGGAAAGCGCTGGATGCAGGCCGCTCTTGATCGGTCGTTTTGGAAATCTTTGGGAGAGCCCTATGTCTAGCAGTGGACGTTATGCGGCTGAAATGATGATGATGATGATGATGACTTATTATAAATTGTAGGCCCGGCGTGTATATAAGTCTGAAAATACTGGGCCGATTTTGAAGCGGTTTTCACCTACATGTAAAAAAAATTGCTGGTAAGTTTAAATTTATGATCCATTCCTGAGCGTGTAAAAACAGGGCGAGCTACTATTTCTATAATTAGATACATTTGTAATTGAGGTGATTGAACAAAAAAAAAATATAACATTCTGAGGTTTTATAAACTATGTATTTAATTTCCATAATTATAAATATTACTAAATACGTATGGTACTTAAATTAACTTACATTAACCCTTTCACCGCGAACGTCGGATTTATCCGACAAACATTGTCGTGCCCAATCCGCGAGCGTCGGATAGTTCCGACAATAAAAAATGTCCGTTTTGCACATAACTGAAGTATCCACATCCCTTTTCGGTTGTAGGAATTTATTTTATATTTACTACCCCTCGCGCTGGGGTCACGACCACTTACTTAAAGTCTCGCGGTGAAAGGGTTAAGTATAGTACTTAAATAATAATGATTTTTTGTGTTATACATTAGCCACTGACATGGTTGGTCCAGTGATGATTTTAATCAGAGCTTCCATCCTTATTTCCATTTCCATTTTCAGTTGTGTTATTTTACTTTGTTCTTACACTTAACATTGTCTCACTAGATCCATTCTGGATCTTGCTAATGATTTTTTGTGTTATACATTAGCCACTGACATGGTTGGTCCAGTGATGATTTTAATCAGAGCTTCCATCCTTATTTCCATTTTCAGTTGTGTTATTTTACTTTGTTCTTACACTTAACATTGTCTCACTAGATCCATTCTGGATCTTGCTAATGGATCTTCTGAGAATTATCATCATCATCCGAGCGTATTCCCGGTTGCATCCTCAGCAGTAACGCTTCAGAGCCCGGGGTCCGCTACCTAACCAAGGAGATTTGACGAAGTTTCTGGTTTTTACACAGAGCGACTGCCATCTGACCTCCACAACCCAAAGGGCAAACCAGGAACCGATCCTTGGATAGTTTGATGGTCAAACGCTAGGTGGCGTTCGGGACCCCCAGTTTTACGTGCCTTCCGAAACACGGAATCATCTTTCTTTTCGGATAATCAGGTGATTCAAGCCTGCAATTTCCTATCCAGACCGGAAACAACTTTTCACAAAGTATGCTTCCCAGTGGGAATCGAACCCATGACCTCCGGGTCACAAGGCGAACGCCTTGACCACTGGACCACGGAGGCAGTCATTTCGATCTTCTGAGAATTATCGTATTTAGGTAAACAAGCCTGCCTATTTAATTTACTGTCACTGATCCTGATCATCATATTATAAATTATATTTAAAGAAATCAACTGACAGAAGACATATACTTCAGTATTTATATTGTCGCGAACAAGATAGGCGCAGAATGTTCGAGAGCAAGAACCGCGTAAAAATATTTCAGTATAATGCAAGCGAAACTAGGCCTTATGTCCTTATAGCATAAAGTCTAGAGTTGTTTGGCAAGTTTCACTCACACACACATATACCGACGCCTCGATGTTTCGGTGACATCGAAATACATTCTTCAAGTATGGGGAATATTCGAGAATAATGTAGACCTCTGTACCGGCGCATATATAAAGACGACCGAGTGCGCACCACGGCAGTTCATTCCAAGCTACGAGAGCGATCACTTCGAGCGAACTGAAGCGAAGGAAGCCTACTCTAGTGCAACAAAGTAGAACTACCTGCGACAACCTCGGCGAGATACCTGGACTTGGACTTGTACATCAGGAAGGTCATCTTCACGTGTCAAATTAGGGTCCCGTAGTGAATAAAGACCCTCATACGAAGTTTGGCGTTTTTCTCCAAATCTCGAACCCCAGTTTCGTAACAATATTTTTAATTTTATGCACAGTAAGCCCTCTTTAAAATAAAAAAATCAACATCACTAAAAGAAACTGTTGTTTCCACATAGATTTGTACAGTTTCTCAACATTAAAAAAAAATTGCTTTACATCTTGTATAGTGTCCAGTATGAAACATGTAGATGATCATATTAATACATTTATTTACTAGTGGTTCTGTGAGAACAGCAGACTTTGCGAGATAACGATTACGAAATAACCAATATTTTACCGTTTCCCTGGCTTAGTGAATCCATTTATAAATTTTGAAACCAGCCTATACCCATGCTTTACCCATAAGCTCCACTGTAGTCTTACCATTTACATTTGCAAACTGTTTCCAGGCAACCATAGATCATCACATGGACTTAAAAGTTAAAACGTGGTTGTCACAAACTAACCTTCTTTCTGAGATCTGCATTACGAATTTCGAAATTCTATTTGTAAGACAGACAACTAAATATTAATACAGATGGAATATATAATATCACTATATTTAATCAAACCATATTTAAATTTATTTGTTTTCTTAAAATTTACAGTATAGCTTGATGGCTTGTGGATGACCAGCTATCTTGCTAGGATGCAGGGCATGCGACTTATGAAACTCTTTCATAGTTACCATACTAATACTATGCATTATAAGAATAGAAATAAAATTATATATTCTTAATCTGTAAAAGATTAAATAACACTTGTGGTTGTGTGGAGATCTCAACATGTTACAATAATTAATTGCGTCTCTATCATATTGGTTCACACTGTAATGAATGATAGATGTAAGCTATGATGAAATAAAATAAAAATAAAAACCTATAAATATCGGAATACTTTAAATCCCACTTCAGAAGTCCATTCACACTATCACCGCCGGTGGTGTCCACCGTGCCGCTTCAAGTCCTATAACTGTGGCTTCAGGTCTTTGTTCAGGATCAACGCTGGGTTCTGCATATCAAGCTGACATTGGGCAATGTCGCTCAGCGCACCTTGTATCTTCTCTAGTAGTATTTCTCCTTGACGGACCACCTGTAATGAATTGTTGATAATTATTTTTCGATATTTGTTGATAAATAAGGTAAATGTTTGATAATTATTTTTTGAATTTTGTTGATAATTGGGTACTTCCCTGAGTCCAAAATAACTTATTTCACAAAATCAATTTTTATTTTATTTCAACATAGCATCTATTATTTTAAATAATGTCACTTGTCATGATCATATTCATTTTCAATGTGATATTAGGTTTATATTGCAGAAAAACTGATTGATATTAAGAGCCCTATTTGACTTCAAAAAAACATCATTACCGTTAGACTATATTTAATACAAATCCCATAGAAAACTTTTGACATTTAGAAAAAAATAATCTGATTTGAGTTCAGTTGACGAAAGTAGCGTAATTATGTTTTGATTTTTGGTTCAATTAAATTCAATTCAAATATATCTTTATTATCATAGGATATTTATAATATCTCTTAATAATCGTCACTTTGTTTTGTTGTACAATAATTGTTGACATCAAAAAGTTACTTAGAGCTAAGTTTACTGCCGCCTCCAAAGCGCTAGTGCAGAAGGTTAAAAATTATGTTTTGATTTTAATGACTTTAACTTTCTGAAGCTTTTTATATACAAAATATACACTATGTAACAAAAACCCTGTTTGATCCTTGTAGGAGCAACTCAGACTGTCAATATAAACAACTTTTCCTACCAGACTAATGCTTGAAACTCTAAAAACAAAATCATCATTTTCATACAAAAGTGTTCGGCCACAACAACCTATCTACGCCACTGCCCATGGGAGAGCAAAGAGGTGGTGACAAATTGTATTCTACTCTGCCGTCACGTAAGTTAACTACTAACCTCTTCCAACTGTTCAGCAGCCTCTTTATTCTCTGCCTCCAAGCGCCTCAAGCTCTGCACCTGAAGCTCAGCCGAGCTCTCCTCACTCGGCAGCGACTCGATCAGCGTATCGATATCCTTCGCACAACGCGATATCAACGTAGCAAAAAGCATAGCATAGTCCTCCTGGTTTTGCTGCTGTTGCGGCGTTTGCGAGCCACTCCGGTCCAGCCCGTGGAACTTGCTGGGCGTTGAGAACTGCTGGAGTATACCTATGCTGTTACAGAAGTGCTCAGCTTGCTAAAACACAAGATAATTCGTATTATTTTTTGTTGCGTAAATTACAATATCTTCTTTGAAATCTTAATGTAGTAACAATCAAAATCAAGCAATATGATTGACGAGTTATATGAAACTAGTATTGGGATAATTAAACTGATTTTATAGTCTTTTTTATGACAAAAAATATGTGAAGTGAAACACGTACTTGGTTTATAGTATCCTGAAGTTGTGTGAGACGGTCTGCCATTGTAGTTTATTGGATATGCGATTTGATTCTTTTGTAAATTTATTCCTGTTTTAAATATTTAACTGTCTGTAGGTATTTCAAAATTAATAGGAAAAATTCAGTTCAATAAAAGCAATAGCCAACAAGAGTATTTTGATCTATCTATTCTACCCTGATGACTTTGACGTTGACAGCGACAGTGACATGTTGTATCAGTGATTTTAGTGTTAAGGTCGTTTCGTTGCACAAAGGACACTGATGCCTGTAAATCCGTTACACGGTTATCCTCTTTGGTGGCCTCCTAAGACAGTATTGTGTCGTGCGTGAACATGAAGATTCATGGTCGTGAGACTCGTGAGAGATAAAGGAGTGGTGACAATTTATTTTCTACCGTTACTATGCCCACAAAAAGGTTTGTGTCAAAGTTTGGAGGAGCTCAATATCACTGACAGGCTATCTTCCAAATTATTGTCCTATCGCTGATACATACCAAGGTGTCGCTATTTCGCTTTACCCGGAAACATTTAGCATTTGAAATTAATGTACCTACCTAGTGCTCCTACTTAATTAATGTTGAATTAATTCATTGAAAGTAATTGATTAGGCATTTCTTATTGTGTAGCCATGTTTATCCTAATGTATTTCAGTGACCTAAGATCATGGATATAGGCACATACTTAATTAGGTAGGTATACAAAAAAATCTGTAGGTACCTACCTAAAATAAAAGTAGTTGGACGTTGTACACACGTGTAAGCATAAGATCCCTGTAGTGACGTTAAAACAAAACACTGCCCCTTTGTACCCGACAGGCGAAACCAAACGACTACGTCGAAGACTCGAAGCCAAAAGACCGCTATGTAGGTATATGTAGGATACGGTTAAAAGATTATGTTTAAGTGTTCCCCGTATCTTCAATAATCCAGACCTTCAATGCCGGGTCTGCCTGGGTAGAGCGAGCGACGCGAGCGCTCTGGCGGCAAATGTTCAGGCAGGCCGCAGGATCGTCAGAGGTGCGCGGAAATCATACATTTATGATTGGCACCATAAATGCTCTTGAGGCTCAATTTGTTTTTACTCTGATCAGTATACCATTCAGAGTTGGCTGGGAACATACATCCAACTCCTTTGTAAGTTTGTAAGCCATGGTCCATCGAATAGTACCCCTTGAAGTAGTGGAACCGGTCAGGGGGCATATACAGATATTGCCCCCCCTCCCTTTGACTTATAGACTTACCTTATAGACTTGTTTTTGAAGGGGGAGGCCCCCCTTGAAAAACAAGTCTATAGTTACAGAGTCTTGTACCGTCGACGGTATATCATAAAGTTATCATAGAGCTAGATATACGATAGACAAACAAGAGATAGATGTACAAAGGTACATAAGATTCATAAGTCTATGAGTACCGTAGTAATGTAATCTGTGCTAGCACTGCCTGTACCCACAGATATAATATATGTGCCTGTACCAGTACCTACGTAATCTAACTAAATTAGGTGGACAATTGGACAAATTATTATCGTGACTATATAGTAGGTATACTAAGTCGCTAGTCCAAACTTCTATTGCACTGCACCTCTTTGGCCTACATTAATTATGTTAAAATCTAAGGTCAAGTACGATTTGGCCTCTTTTGAAAGCTGTATGGGTATTTTCACATTTTGTGTTCCGTACAAAATATTCAATTCATTTGGTTTCTAGTAGGGATCCCCGATTGGGATTATTAGCAACAAGATATGGGTAGTTTTAAAGGGAGAAACAATTACTAAACTAAAATGTATTTTTTTTAATGAGCTTATTGAGTCATTTTATTTGATTTTGATATAAAACAAGGTATAATTCGATTTATAGTTTTTAGTTTGTTTCTTCTTGGCCTGTATAGGGCGCCATATTGAATTGATCGTGACGTCCAACGATACCATGGATATAGAAGATACGAGGGAGGATAAACATATTCATATCGGCAAACCTTGTTTAACTTCATTGGCTTCACAGTAGTCGGGTAAAAACGGCAGAATATTTAACCCGTCTGCGCCAGAAGGAGGGTAATCTTTATTAACGACGCGTTAGTAGGAGGGTAATGTTTTTCGAGTGCTTCATAGACACGCGCCAGCGTGACCAAAAATTTTCAAAGAAAAGGGAACTGTCGACGCTGCTGTCGTGTGTATATTTCCACGTACCATTTCGAGCTAGTTAAACTCTTCACAACTCGAAAACCTTTACACCGTGTTACGGAAAGGGGGGACTCAAGAAAAAAATCTGCAGCTCCATAAATTTTGGCACAGTAGGTAGTTATTTAATTTTGTAAGGACCTGGTCATTTTTTTGGGATTTCATGGATGGTCTCGTAGTTAAAGTTGTTCACATCGATTAGTACGTTTACTCCCTTTCGCGTTGATACCCCCTTCCCATAACACGTTGTATATTGGGTTGCCAGATCACCAAACCTGGGTAAAATGGCCGGACACCCTAAATTATTGAGGATGTTGTGTGTCAGTATTAAAAGGTACGTAAAACTATTTTTTTATGAAAAATCGAGCTATTTGATTATCACCATAAATCATGTTAAATTCTAATGAAATATAAATTCATTCGTATGATAAATCTGTTTAATAGCTTTATTATTAATCAGTTAAATAAATTCATCACTCAAAATTAAATTCTTGATAAACATATATCATTTTTTTCTAAATTAAGTATCCTCAAATTCGTATGAAATGAATTTATGAAAATTTTATTTCTTAAATTCTGCGGGAGCGACCGATAGTCAACTCATCGCCTGCGCTTGGACTCAGCGCTCGCTCGTTTGCGAAATGTAAACGGCCTAACAAAATCCGAACAAGCCGGACACCGTTTATTTTGGCCGGACACGCATTTAAAAAGTCTATGTCCGGTTTTATCCGGACGCCTGGCAACGCTAAGTATATAATATGAAAAATAGCACATTTAAAGCCCCTTAGCGTGCGTCTAAAATCCAGCCAGGTCAAATATTGAGATTCTTTTTCTTTTCACTAAGTACATAAAGTTTATTTTTCACGTTGAACCCTTTGTGTGTTTATTACGTAAGCGCACGAGTTGCCTCTCCTGTGTCGGCATTGGTACCTACTTACCTACGTATAAAAAACAACACATGACCAAATTAACTTTTATTCGTGTCTAGTTTTGTCACTCTATAACCATTTTAGTGGTTTAGAATTTCGTTCAGTTGATATCGTGCCTAGTTTATTTCTGTCAATAATTAAACTATTCAGAAATAATCAGTTTTTATTTTTGCAGATAATTAACTTGATTTGATCTAGGAAAATGGAAATTTGTGTTAAGAAGAAGTTCATACCTCAAATACAAGTTGAAGACGTAGATGTAAGTACGTGCCTATATCACATGTGTATCTAAACTGTATCCAAATATGTAGGTGTTTTGATCGAATATTTTTTAACTTAATTTTTTTTTAAACTTAAGCAGACTTCAACACACTACACAATCGATTTTGATAATTTGTAAGTTGGTCAGACGTCTTCGAATAAGGGATCATAGGTGCATAAAAGAAAACGTACTACTTATCTACATTCTTGACAATCCTCATTTTGCCGCTGCTTAGCCATTTTTAGCTGAGTTTCATACAAACTTTCAACCCCTATTTAACCCCCGAAGAAAATGATTTTTTAAAAATAGTGATACAGGTAACTTTTTTTTATGAACCGTAAGATCGTAATTTTTTACATTTCTAACTTCAAAATTGACCAAGTTTCATACAAACTTTCAACCCTTATTTCAACCTCTTAGGGGATAAATTTCGTAAAATCTTTTATTAGTGCACACTTACCTAACTAAATTAGTGAAGGAACTTTATTCAAATTTTAATGCTTTTAGACCCAGCAGCGTTTCAGCTGTGCGTGGATCGATCAGTTAATATGTCAGCCAGTCAGTTTCTTTTATATCATATAGATCCGAATAAATGACACCCTCCTCTTTTTCAAAAGTCGGTTGAAAAAGCTTATAAAACTTGACATTATTCAAGTTCAAGCTCGCGATATTTCTTAGAGGTAGTAGATAGGTAATGATTTTAGTATGCACTATAAATATGTCCATTACTTAATTACTAGTATGTATAATAGGTACTCATAGTATTCATCAATAGTTTTCAAGGCAAAACTGACACATTCCTTCCTAATACACTCAAAACTACTTCTGAAAACTCCTTATCACATTCCGAAATCACACCTAACACACCCCAAAAAACTCCTGACACATTCCTAACACACCTTGAACCAACTCCTGCTGACATATCCTTATCACATTCCAAAATCACATCTAACACACCCCAAAACCACTCCTGACACAACCCAAAAGAATCTCAAGGTAGTTAGTACCATGCCTACCCCTCGCCTTATAAACATTTTTCTCTTTCTTGTCACTAAATGGCGCTAAAGCTATTTATTAAAACATTAAATCTTCTATTAATGTTATTTAACTAAAGAACAAGACTTATACGAATTGATTTAATAGTAGATTGTGCTACAAGGGGATAAAGTAATATTTTGAAGGCGAGGGCGCTAATTTGAATCCAGAGCGAAACGAAGGATTCCACAGTTGAATCACGAGCGTAGCGAGTGATTCTACGGTGGAATCCTGAGTGAAGCGAGGGATTCATGTATATCGCCCGAGATAAAAAATATTACCGTACGCGAGTAGCACACTCTACTTTTCATCTCTATCTATGAGAAAAACTAGCAAATACGAAACAAAATATAAAGAAAAGTAGAATACCCATTTTACTTAATCAGACAATTTAATACTAACCTGTGTTTGGTGTCGTTTTTGTACAAAAAATACTAAGAAAATTTTTTTTGAAGACCACCAACTTACGATAAAATGTTGAGTCATAACTTTGTTTGCGTGGTCCTTCATATCTTATTATTTTTCTACTTAAACTTGATACCTATTCACTATCGGCTTAAACTTACTACAACTTCTGTAATTACTTGAATCAAAGAGAAAAATTGCGCTTTTTTAATAATACTTATTTCTTTCTCCGAAGCGAAGAACATAAAAATGTTTACCTACATTCATCCATGTTGACGACGATATGTATTCCAAATTTTAAATAAACACCATGTCTGTGCAATTTATTTTTTATTTTAACACTAATTTTTTTTTTTTTTTTGCTGGACTGCCAACATTATTTTTGATTCTACATAGATTACACTCGTGATCTGTTTTCAAATTGATTTTAATCCCTAGAGATCTTCTTTTTCACGTTTTAGTCCCGAGAGAATAACCAGTTACTTTAGCTCCAAATGTTTTGGGATGAAAACATCGTTTTTTGAGTAGATGAGAAGAAAATATTTTTAAAGCATATTCAACACTTTTTTGCTCGTCGTATGTGCTGCCATTTCTGTGTGCCTACCGACAACTCTAGTCTTGCCTACTTTTGGGACCTCCAATCGTTTCTATGGCGTAGCATTGGGTATCTGTTACGTTAGTAATTATATTCTCTTTGGTAGTACTTAATTCTATTACGATTAATAGATAATATTGCCCTTAGGACTACCTACTGTTACTTTACAGCCAATCGGTGCTTAGATCTGTTGGGAATCCCTAGTAGTCCTACTGTTAGAACAAACATGGTAGTCCTACCATGTTTGTTCTAACAGTAGGACTACTGGAACTACTCGACTAGCTCAAATTTTTGATACGAGTACCTTGGAACAAGTATCATTATTGCAATTAGCATAGGGATCTCTAATTGTTTTAAAGATAAAATATAGACCTATTGTTGACTGACTCGATAGTAGATAAAATAGTTTTATATATTCAAAAAAAAATTTTTAAGATCGAATAAAACATTTTTTTTTCTTAATTCCAGATCAATACAACGCTTTTCATATTTGTCCAAATCGTTTCTGAGAATGTTAACACGAAGAGACTCGTGGTGAATTACTTTAAAAAAGAGGACGGGATCTGCATCTTCGACGGCATCAAGGACCTGGTGAAAACCGTCTCAATAGAATTGGAGCTAGTGCCCATGCAGCGAGAGGACTTCTACAGCTTTACTATGGTGGAGGAGCCGCCTCATATTGTATATGTTGGCGATCTTCTTGCAGACCATGGTGTAAGTTAGAATTTTGGGCACCTACCTACAAACTATACTTAATTTGTTTTTGACCCAGGATTTGTTTCTGATAATTCTGTTTTGACATATAGAAAAGAAAAGTTATTAATAAAAAAAAATTATAGCAAGTTTAGTCCATGATACTGACTAAAACTCTCATGTCAGATATTGATATAAGGACAAAGTACATATATATTTTAACTAAAATAAAACCAAACATTTGATATTTTAATGAATAGGAGGAATCTACTAAATATTAAACCGTTTCAGATAACCCAGGCTATGATAAACACCCTGCCCCCTTCCTGCTTTATGATAAATCATGGAGTAGACATACAGGAAAGATTAAATAAGGACGTTTATTACCCCCTATACGTATCCGGAAAGGGGAAAGACAAACTTGAAATTTCACGATGGAACATTCTAGAAATGTGGAGACAAATCGAATCAAGAACTAGAGTAACAGTAGCTAACGTCAGTTCTGAAAAGGATTTGGAAGCATTGAAGCTGTCTCTGAAAGCTACAACGATATACAACCAATTAATAGTTGTTACTAAGTACCCTGATGCTTTTGGTCTAAAACAGATAATACTTGATCACAGAATGTTGAAGGATGAGCGTTATACTTTCCTGGTGTTAACAAACTCTGAAGTTGATGAACAAACTGTTAAGTCTAGAGTGAAGGCTGACTTGGCGTTTAATATTTTGAATGATGTAAGTGGTACCTAAGTTATACAAGAATGTTATACCTTTATTCAAAAATGACACTGGCACGACATTCGTACCTACGTAGCTACGTGTCCGCGTTATGGTATCAACAAGTAACATTGAGCGCTACGAAACTATGTGGGTGCCTAGTTTAATTTGGTTTGACTTTGAAAAAGGAGTACGGTCGACTGTTGTCTAAAAGTCTAAAAGATTTTATCTTTATTCTCTCAGACCGATTTATAACTATTGAACAACATACATTA
Source organism: Acrobasis suavella (assembly GCA_943193695.1). Classification (NCBI taxonomy): domain Eukaryota; kingdom Metazoa; phylum Arthropoda; class Insecta; order Lepidoptera; family Pyralidae; genus Acrobasis; species Acrobasis suavella. The sequence continues at coordinate 12,709,958 of OW971948.1, forward strand.
AACTTAATTCTCAGCTTATAGACTCAAAAATATCGATCTGCTGATTTGGGAGAATCAGGATTTTACCTTTCTAATAGACCCAGCTGTTTAATTACCCTCCTGGACCTTTTTATAAGTAATTTTTAATATAAATTTGAAGGAATGAAAATTAAAAAAAAATCCATTCGAGTTAATCCAGCCAAAGATTTAAATTGAATCTTGCAAAGATTCTTTGCAAATTCTTTGAAGAAGATCTTTGCAAGCCAATTTTTATTCACTTGCTGTTAGATAATTATTAGATAAAATGATGTGTAAAGGTTACTGTGCCTTGCGTTTAAAAGAGCTACTGCTGCCTTTATCAGCATGTCAACAGTATTCCAACCATTTGAACGGAATACACCTGAGTTTAAATTTTGCAAAAACGTACCCATCAGGCGATGCAATACTTCTAGTGTTATCTACACGCTACAACATCGAAATTAATTAATAATTTTAATTACTGCCTCGAGTCAAATGTACCAAATCGATGAAAATGCTGAAATTGATGTATCTAGTAAAATAAACCGTTTCTAATTTCTATGATTTTTTTTTGTTTCAGGGTGTTTGGGGTGGAGAATATTACGTTCCTGAATGACGACGGCATTAACGCACTTTTATCGAAGGATATCTGTCAAATTAATACTCATTTGGTAATCTTTGTTTCGTACGAAGGTATTTTAAGTACAAGTATTTCTGACTATCCGGATTTTTATTCACCACTTGTCACAACGGTTGGTCTTCAGAATTTTTGGTTGTAAGTAAAGCTCTATATAGACAGACAATAGCAATGATTTTTTCTAGAATAAGTACATATTATACAGACCGTCAACTAAATAGGTAACTTTTCCTGTGGGACCAATGTGGGCACCTAAAAAAATTGTCTTTCGTATAAACGTATTTACTCAGCCAACCAGATTTTTTTAGTAGAAATCGGCTCTGATTATCTGAAAAGTTTTTTTATACTGACGGGATGGTTTGATTAGGTACCTATATGTCGGTGGGTCAGCAGGTCAGTCTAACACTTAGAACGAAAATACCGTGGGTATAACTAAGAACTTCCACTTATAAAAAAAAACGGTTATATTATTTCAACATATTTTTTTATTAATTTAAGCATTTTTTTACATAGTCATCTTAGGACTTCGACTAGAAGTAAAAATATCACAATTCATAACATCATTTGTGACTATTTACACGAAAAAATACACAACCCAAGAATCTAGACAACCAAGCATATTTTTATTTTTTTATTTTGCAAGTCCTAAAAAATGAATTGCGTAATGTACGTTCTATAGAAAATCACAACTTATTTTTTGTCGCCGCAGTCCCAGTGTGGCACAACAAAAAGCAGCCTAGTATGAAACAGAATCGAGCAGAAATTACACTATTCATTTTCTGCGACGCACAACACAAAAAATACGCTCGTTGGCCTGCGCCCTAACTACGAGAATATGGCCAAACTCCATTTACAAAAGTACGAGGTGAGCGGCAGCGGTATGCGATTGTATTTATATCTTATTATTTTAAACAAAATTAGAGCTCCTAATTTGCTGCGCAGAGAGTTGTTAGAGCTGTTGCTTCAGGGGTGGAAGTGTTAAAAGACATCATGATGTAAGTAACTTCGGAGAATGCGCAGCACACCTCTCGACACACCTGACTCCCTTGAGTCGCCTGCACCGGCGTTGCTTCTTTGTCGGCAACTATTGTCGACTTGTTTTAGGGGCTCATCTAGTGAGCGTCGAGCCACCACCTGTCTACAACGGCTCTCAAGTCTGCAAAAGTTTTCCTATCTGAGATCTGAGTAACGTTTTTTATAGTTTCTGATGTTCTAATTACGAAAAAAATTATAAAAATATTCCAACACGTCAGGATTCTTTAGTATTGAATTTTAAGATTTTAACTTTAAAATGTCCGAGCGTCTACCCTTTAAAATCTATAAAACATCACTAAGTACATATTCGTAATCAGCGCATTAAAATACTCTGGAACCAGCTATCAAATTCCAGAAAGGAAGTTATGACCGTCATTTTGCAGGCCTGCTATTATCGCATAAAACTGAAATCGAATATGTATAAGAACATATAAAATTAAAAAATCAACAGTTAAAAAAAACGAAGAACAAACCCCCTAAAATTAGATACAATGCTTATTGGTAAGTTGATCTAAATTCGAAGAAGTCAAATTTCTAAATGTCGATAAGTATTTTATCGTAAGTATTATCTCAAAATCTAAATACCTTATGCCCAGGTGCCTTAATTCAAAAATTCAATTTAAAAATTAATGCTCTTAATCAGAAAAAAAAAATATTAGTTGAGTAATGTTTAATTTGTATCTAGCACTATTTTTCTGGCTGCAATTAGATTCTGGCGCTTCCCCGGCCACTACCGCGGCACGCTCGCTTCACTCACTCAGCTCGCGCGCTGTTAGGGTCACAGTTCTACTAACCTAACCTACTTTTCTGGCAGCAATTAGATTCTGGCGCTTCCCCGGCCACTGCCGCGGCTCGCTCGCTTCACTCGCTCGGCTCGCGCGCTGTTGGGGTCACAGTTCTACTAACCTACCCTACTTGTCTGGCAGCAATTAGATTCTGGCGCTTCCCCGGCCACTGCCGCGGCACGCTTGCTTCACTCGCTCGGCTCGCGCGCTGTTGGGGTCACAGTTCTACTGACCTAACCTACTTTTCCGGCAGCAATTAGTTTCTGGCGCTTCGCCCGCTCGGCTCACACGCTGTTAGGGTCACAGTTCTAACCTTTATTGAAATTAAAGTTTAACATTTGGAATATTTGCAAAGTAAAACATTTGCGAAATCTGTACTTTGTCAAATGATATTTATAAAGTAACAGGTATGTTTGCGAAATTAGATGTTTATTATTTCAGCTGAGATGCAATTTGAGAGACATGCGAGTATTCAAGAGTAAGTATTTTAACTTTCCATGTTGTAACTACAACATTGTAAACTATTTATGACTATAAATATTTTGGACCATTTAATTAGGTAATCTGGATATTAATTAATTAAGATTACCTACTTATTTTTACGATCATTAAGGTATAAAAAGTATTTGGTATTGTAAATTTAGGGGTTTTGTTCTTTAGTTTAACTGCTGATATTTTAATTTTACATGTTCTAAAACGTACCCTGCAAATCACTATCGCTCGCCGCTCAAACTCGTAGCCACGACGCAACAAAGTCTATATTGCTTCTTAGTTTCATATGAGTATTTTTTTTTTATTAAAAGCTTGTTGTTTTTCCCTGCTTGTTTCCAATGGGTGGGAGAGATGATATACCAGCATTGCTTACATAAAATATCGTCTAGTTATGCAGCAGTGACAATGTTTTTTGATTTCTAAAGTAGTGATTTAAAATTATTGTGACAAAAATATATTAGGTGACTAGAATCTATGACTTAATTAGAATTAGACGAAAAACCTCACATGATCTGGCGGAGTCACAGAGGTGGCGCGTATTTCCCTTTTAATCAAGTTTCAAATAAAAAGTACCTTTTTAATAAATTCAATCTTTGAATACACCAATTGGTAGGGCATGGATGCCATATGGCGCTTATTTCCATAGACCTAGAATTTTTTATGCTTATTCCGTGCATTTTGTTCGAAATTTAAGTGTAATCGAAGACGGCCGCTGTCTCTGCCTCCGCTATATCCAGTAAACAATAGTTAAAATTATTTACATTTTGATGATATGTTAACGACAACGTACTTAAAAACGTTGGTTAATACGTATGTAACGCAAGTTTAAATTACTTCGTAAACAGAAAACTTAACAAGATATAGAATGGTCAATGTATCACAATGTCATCCTCAATCGCCCATCTCGTCTTTAACCTGCCTAGAAAGGTACAACAACGGTACTCAGGGCCGTAGCTAGAGTTGAATTTTAGATAGGACAGCAATAATTACAGGGAGGGCTAGGGCGCTAACAGTAGGTATACAATTATTTCTAGCGACTTACTCAAGGGATGCAAATCGGAGTCCTGAAGTTTGCCGCCTTTCATAACTACGAGTATGTGTGACAATCGATCGACCGCATTTATTTATTTAGATTTTTTTACAAAACCATTTACAAGGCCTGCCAAACTTTGCATTTGGCAAATAATAATGCTGCATTTATTCATTTATATATAATATCGTATATATAATATATCTGTATGTATGTATGTACAAGGAAATATATATACTAATATTACTTTAATCTTGCAACCCATATTTAGACTATCTGTAAAGCCCAAATGTTAACTGGTAGACAACGCTTTTAGCGTTAATTCGCCTTGTTCTGTACAATTTGTATTTGATGAACAACAAAGATGAAATATATAAATAAAAAAAATATTTCCCAAATTGGGGCAATGGTATTTTAATTTAGGGTATTGCCGCCCTTAATGCTCCCCTAGCTACGACCCTGACGGCACACATAGGTATGGTCACAGCTGAATATGGGGGCCCCTTAAAGCACAGCCCTGGGCTTCCAACGGGATAAACATGACACTCATCAGTGATTACAAATAATACATGATTGTTCAATATACTGAGCAAACATAATTGCAATAATACTTACCAATTTGAAAATAGTGCATGAGATGAGAGTCTCGTACACAACGCATGAGGTCTTAATTAACAGTCTTTTAGTGTGAAAGGGTTCTTAAGTACACTATAATAAACAGTAATTATTGTGTCTGTCTGTTATCCTATACTATGAAGCGAATAGTTTGAAACAAAGCCAGGGAACACTCATAAGTTACTATAAAAAACTTACAACTAAAATAATTAATAACCTAATAAAAAAATACACTTATTAAATAAAGCTTTTCCTTTGATCTCAATAAATGAAATGATAAAATTAATATTAATTAAAGAAGAATAGTTATAAATTGTTAGAGGTAGAACTCTAATATAAGTAAAAAAATCTTCGACAAATTTAAACAAAAATAAACTTATTAGGATTGTGAGATTTAATTTAAATACTATGTATATCAACAAATAATTCAGTTAAAGCCTGTTTAAAATGATTAGGTAGAATACCTACGTCAGAGTTTATTGTTTCAGAAGCTAGTCAAATTTAAAAATTGTCTACTTATTAGTGTTCTTTGGCTTGTATGGTTATTGACCCTTAATAAATATGGCAGAATATTACAAGAGCATAACATGGCTCCAAAGCAATCTTAACTGTCTTAAAATATGGTTTCAGAGCCATAAAATATTGCACTAGGTGGGTAAGGTACATTGTGTGATTAAGTGTTCAATTCACTAAAACTACTTACAACTTATTGAGCTAAGACTCTTAGTTTACTTCTTAACTGTGACTCAGCTGGCAAAGCCAATGCCCACTTACGTAGACCTACTAATAATACAGAACTCATTACCAGAACAGCTCCACATACTGAAAACTTGCTTGGTATTTCGTCAAAGAACATAACTTGCCAGAGAAACGCAAAAACAATATCAGCTGAACGTGCAATGGCTACAGGACCAGCCTGCTCCATCTGCAGGGACATTGTCAATAAAATCTGGCCTAAATAACTAAATAGAGCCAAACACACGACAAGAAATCTCTCTGTACCACAATTCGGCATACAAAGCACACCAAAAACATAAGAGTAAAACAAAGTCTGCAATATGGCTATAGCACCAAAATTAGTCATGATTACAGAGAAATGCAGTCCTTTGAGCACTCTTAATAAAACATAGGCATTAGCTCCGAATATTGTAGAAACAAACGCTGCTATGGCACCTCTTAAACTGTTATAGTTCTCATTGTGTTCAGCAGCATGGTTGTAACCAAAAAGAAAGGGTGGATGGGTGATCAGCACCACCCCAATCAGAGTCAGTATAATTGATATAGTATTCCAAATACCGCAGGGCTCTTTTAAAAAGACTCTAGCGAATAATGCAACAAAAACAGGAACTGAAAAAACAATAACAGATGCGTCTGCCAGGGGCATGTTCCGAAAGGCATAGAAACTTAACATTAGTCCCACAGTGCCCACTATCGAGCGTAAAACGAGTAAAATTCGCTTCCCTGACGGAAATACTGGTTGTTCTGTGTAAACAACTATAGGTATTGTTGGCAGTAGAACTCCGATGAACCTGAACATCGCGAGCTGCATTGGATCGACGTTAACCAGACTTTTAACGATTACAGAACATAAAGAAAAGAATAGTGACGAAAGAGTAGCTAATATAAGTCCCAAATAAGGACATCGTTTGATAAGTGGTCTTTTGTTTTCCAGCAGGTTAGGTATCGTCTCATCTCCGCTTCCAGCCGACAGGTCTACGAGGTGCTGCAATTCCAAATGCTCTGGCATAGCTTCTGGGACCCGTTCTGGCACTCTGAAACCGCCCAATGATTGATTTTAAGTGCCAACTTCCCACGTAACAACAAAACAATTAAATACTTATTCTTTGCTTATCACTTACCGCTGAGTATTTTTGTTAAATAATTTATGTTATATTGTGTGTAAATATGCTATTCCATTGTTAAAATATGCAAATTATTACCGAAAAAAATATTTTTCTATTGAGTCTTTGAAGTTTGGAGCTTTTAGCTTTTTGTAGGATGACATGACAAGTGACATGACATGACAAAAGCTCTTACTGTAAATGTCACTGTCACTCATATTTTAAATATACTTGCTATTGCTTGGGCCGGACCTGCGCCTATCGTCAGTCGTCACGAAGCTTCGTGCTATTACACGATACACGCAAATGTGACCGGCCGTTATTAGGTATCGTCCCGAATATTCGGACTTCGTGTTATGCTTCGGCCGCACTTGTGATTATCGTCCCGAAGCAATTCACACTAGCGGCTTTGTTATTTTTCACGAACTATCTGGCAATAATCCAAGATGGCGTCATTTACGTGTTTTAAATATGGACGACGACTTTATTTTCACATGTGTGCTAACAATTACATAACGCATTTATTGAAACCAAGAAAAAAAGCAAAAAATTTTAACACCATTTTATCCTTCCACTCCATTTTTACGCATTAACAACCGTGGCACCGTCGCACAGCACGCGTCTAAACAAGTTGAAAACAATCGTCAAAATAAACAACGCAAGTGCGCCCACGCAGAGCGAATTGTTAGCGTGCTTAAATCGCGCGGGTGGCGATACATCAAAGGATTTAAGCACGCTAACAATTCGCTCTGCGTGGTCGCACTTGTGTTGTTCATTTTTAATCAAATTTTATACCTTTCAATATTAATATAATTTTTATGTCTTTTACAAAAGGACTCGACCATAGTAATCATCTATTAATTTACATCTGTTATTATTAAATACTTAGTTTTAACTATGTTTCTGGTTACCTCATACTAATGACGACAAAGAATTTAAAATCTGTCTCGTTAATAATAATAAAATATAAAACTCGTATTTATTGCTTTGTTTGAGTGGGGATGTGACATTTATTAATCTATCCGACATACACTGCCATAGAATTGTCAACCTTATTGCTAAAAACTAATTAAGTCACAAAACAAGTTTGGTGTGGATGAATTCACACCAAATAATACTATAGCAAATATACTTAAAACATTTTAAATATCGGCTACAAGAATATTATGCTATTGCTAATTTGCGTATGAAATCCGCAAGTATGAAACGGCCGCTTTTTCGTAGCCTCCGTTATTTAGTCGGTTTGTAGGAGAATTGATGATATTTTCTTGTTTTTTTTTTTAATAACTTTTATTCCATCCGAGATTTGAAGCCGAAACTTTCAGGCATGTTTTGTAACAAAATGAACACATATATTCACTATAGTTTATCTATTTGTGTTTAGAGAAAACTGCGTATTCGATGACCAAAGTCACACCACTAGGAATTCGATGAAATTCTTTTATATCTTCATATCGCGTAATGTTTGTTCATCCAAATTTGTACACGTTAGAAGGGTATATCATACGTATATGTAAATGCTTTTGTTTTTGTTAGTAAATGTACTAGTTTACGAGTAAACCGGAATTTTCCGATTTTTTTAAATAATACATTACTTCGATATTTGTTGATGAATCGGAATATTTATATTTAAAGAAATTAAGGCCTATAAACAGTATTTTTTTTTTCAAAATTCTGCTACTAACAGTTTTCGAGATATGGAAAATTGCAAAACGTTACCCCAGCAAAATCTTGAATATCTCAAAAAGTATAAGATGAAGAAATTTTGCTATCGGTATACATTGACAACTTATTAAGAGCTATCTTTTCATATACTTGATTCTAGGCTAACGCTTTTTTTTTTGAAAAACAACGTTACTCCGGCAAAATCAGTCTGAATAACTTCGAAAATGCAACATGAACGAATTTTGCTTTATTTGAAAAATATGAGGCTCACTATGAACTAAGTATCTGTAATACTACTCTCATTTTCTAATACTTGGGCTGCATCTGCGGCTATCGTCACGAAGCTTCGTGCTATTACCAGATATACGCAAATGCGACCAGCCGTTATCAGGTATCGTCCCGAATATTCGGACTTCGTCTTCGTTATCGCGCGGGTGATACATCAATGAGTTTTAGCGCGCTAACAATTCGCTCTGCGTGGTCGGACTAGCGTTATTCATTTTGGTGTTTGTTTTCTACTTGTTCAGACGCGTGCTGTAGGACGGTGCCACACGGTTGTAAATGCGTAAAAATGGAGTGGTACGTTAAAATAGTGTAAAAATTTTTAGGTTTTTCTTTCTAGATTTCTTTTTAGGTTTCAATAAATGCATTATGTAATTGTTAGCACACATGTTAAAGAAAAGAAAGTCGTCGTCCATATTTAAAATACGTAGATGACATCTTGAATTATTGCCAGATAGTTCGTGAAAAATAACGAAGCCGCTAGTGTGACCAGCGCTTCATCGCGATAGCTTTTTAGTGTACAAAACGTACGAAGTTTCGCCGCGAATTACTTCAGGACGATAGGCACAGATGCGTTCGAAGCATAAGCCGCAACATTTTGCTGGGGTTACGCATTCGGTTTTCATACTAGCCGGCACGGTGGCAGCTTGGCGGCTCCGGTGCCGGCCCGGCGCCGAGCCGTGGCGTGGCCCCGATTTTCTACTTGCCGGCACGGCTCCGGCGCCAGTGTTGCCACTTTATAAATTTATAAAGCGCTAGGTTAATAGTGAATTGTCGCCAGACTTTCAGAAATTCGGATTAAAAGAAACCACCAAATTCCGCTAAAATTGGATTAATCACAGACTTAGGAAACCCTTATTTTAAAACGAACGAATATATGAGCAGTTCTTTAAAAATTGTACCTGACTGAAATTAGATGTCCTTCACATTCAAGATTTATTTAAGACAAATAATTAGGTGCAAGTATAAACCAAAACGTTTCTACTCATATTAGCTTATTGCGTAGTTCAATCAATAGAATCAAGGATAATATGTACCGTTAGAATGCCACAAAATAATTAAATAATTATTTTCTTGAAATTGGATGATTTCATTGTATGAGTTTTTTGATGTCCAACCCCAATTATTCAATATGAAAACTCATTTTTCAACCACTGTATATTTTTTTATTTATTATTTTACCATACAGTTGTGTTTTAATAAGAATTGGGTTGAATAATTGCCCCTTTACTAGCCATTCTTTCAATTATTTATGAAGAAACAATTTTTAAAGTTGTCCTAGAAAAATCTAAATGTTGCGTGCCAATTTTGTTACCGTGTTATTTCCCAATGATAAAAACTATATTTTGACGGCAGTGAATTTTAAAGAAGGCTATATTCTCATTCCAATGCATAGCCAAAATAATTTAAAATTGCTCGTCAAACATCAGTATAAAATCAAAGCATGCGTTGGGTTAGGATTTGGTACAAATAGATAGTATTATATTTCATGTAATGTTATTTTTTGTAATAAAACTGCTTACGCTACGATATTTACTCAATAATTTTGTGAGTTATACATGGTTATACGCTAAACAGAGAATTTTTTAAAGCCATGGGTATCGCTAATCCTCTCAATTTTGTATCTTCAATTTTGATACTTTTGGTACGGTAACATATAAGTTGATCTGATTGGTAACAAAATTGAGTTGTTAGGAAACGTTTGCATCAAATTTGTTTGTGTTAATCATATGAAATTTATAGTTATTATCGTCAACTTATTTAGGCTCTATACTAAATTATCGTAAATTATATAAGCACTAGAGGGCTAATAATGACCCTTAATATATTTTTTATCTTTCAGAGTTCTAAATGAAACCATCTAAAAACAAGAGTATATCAAGAACTAAGAAATAAAAGACATATTTTTTCTACTAGCTTCTAGCCGCGACTAGTATAGTAGTATAGTGCTGTTCTTTCGTAATAATAACTACTCTTGTATGGCAAAATAGGAGTTCTCATACAACGCTTCACTCACCTTTTTATTCCCTCAATGAATAATTTTTGAGATAAAAACTATTGTATTGTACCCCGGCCCCTGGCCTCAAACTATGTTCATATCTTTCATCGAAATCGGTTCAGTGGTTGAAGCGTGAAGAGATAACAGACAGGCGGAAGACAGAGAGAGCAACTTTCGCATTTATTATATTGTTTGGAAGTATACATTGGATTGTACAAGCAATTTCTAGATTCAGATAGATAAACAAAAATGTACAAAACTAAAGTACCAGTATAAAAGAGTCCTTAATTTTTCATTGGTTACAATCGAACTCAATTTCGTTACTGTCCTCAAATAATTAAAGGCTTTTTCTTGTCTAAAATTGTTATGTTCATAGATTATATTAATAACACATTAAATATTTTACAAAAAATTATAAGTTTTGACAATGACCATGATACTTTTAGCCTATTTAGTATATAAAATTTTAAGGTAAATCGTAAAAAAAGGCTTAATTTTTTACCTAAGTAACAATATTGATCTTCAACCTATTGAATTTTGAAATGAATACTTTTTAAATAAGTGTGTTTTGGTTTATACATAACTTTACTGTCTTTAAATTGCAATAATGTTAATATTTGACGTAAATTACTTGTGGGCTTCTTTCACTTTCTTATTTATAAAATACTTTTTGCTATCTACTCTTTTATTTTCTACTTGTAAGCGATGGTCTTTGGCAGTTGCGCGCGCAGACATTTCGCTATGTAGCCAACTGATAAAGACCTTCCTTCAAGTTTCTCTGCCTGTGAATGGAATTTTCCGAAGAAAAAATATACATACATACATACATATTATCACGCCTGTTTCCCACAGGGGTAGGCAGAGACTAAGGACCTCCACTTGCTACGATCCTGACAGACCTCTTTCGCTTCATCTACACTCATCACTCTTTTCATGCATGCCCGCCGGTTACGGGTACTTCTAACCTCTCCTTTTTTAAGAACGTCTGCAATTTGATCGCGGTACGTTCGTCGAGGACGACCCTGACCCGCTCTTCCACTCAAGTTTGCTTTGTAGACTCTTTTAGTGAATCTCCTTTCATCCATCCTTTCTACATGTCCGAACCATGTCAACATTCCTTTCTCAATTTTTGTTACTACATCTTCTTTCAGTCCACACTGCTCCCTTATGACATCATTTCTAATCCGATCTTTCAAAGTAACACCACACATACTCCTCAGCGCTCTCATTTCAACTGCATTTATTCTACTTTCGTGCCTTTTCTGCCATACCCAACTCTCACTTCCATACACCAGCGTCGGTATCAGCACTCCATTATGAACAGCCAAACGTGCTGTGTTTGACACTTTCGTGCTGTTCATAAAGGAGTGTAGTGCCCCATTCACTTGATTTCCCGCATTCACTCTTCTTTCTATATCACTCTCGTGCTTTCCATCTCTTGTAAACTTACATCCCAAATAAACAAACTCTTCCACTTGCTCCACTGTACACCCATTTACCACAATATTGCATTCTGTTATACATTCATCCCTCTCGAATACCATTACTTTCGTTTTACTCACATTCATTTTCATTCCCTTTTTCTCCAAAGCTTCATTCAAAACGGTTACCATTTTCTGTAATTCCTCCTCTGAGTCTGCAAGTAATACTTGGTCATCAGCATAAATAAAGGAGGCACTTTATAAGTAACTCATCCATTCTAATACCACATTCAACATCTTTCAGATTTGTCAAACAACTGTCCATGAATAGGTTAAACAGCCAAGGTGACGCTACACATCCCTGTCTAACACCCTTTTCAATATTAAACCAGTCTGTGTATTCGCCACCAAGTCTGACACAAGCACTGGAATCGCTATAAAGTGATTTCAGTGCTCGTACCAGCTGACCGTTCAGCCCATACTCAGACAGTGTCGACCACAACTCATTCCTCACCACTCTGTCATAGGCCTTTTCCAGATCTATGAAGACGCAATAGCCTTTTCGACCTTTAGCCAAAAGTTTTTCTAGAATGCATCTTAAGGAAAAGACCTGATCCGCGCAACCCATTCCCTTTCTGAATCCTGCTTGAACATCCCATATCTTTCCATCAGTATCTTTTATCACTCTTTCAATCAAAACCTTAGCATACAACTTACCGACAATGCTGAGAAGGCTAATGCCTCGGTAGTTCTTGCAGTCTTGCTGTGAGCCTTTGCCTTTATAGAAATATAATTTTGTTTAATTTAACATTGAATTCAGGTTTGCTGTCTGCTAAATTTTACTCCTATGTTTTCTGACTTCTATCTTCACTGTTCTTTGCTACGCTCTTGCACCTTCTGTTTTCCTTGTATTTCTTGTGTACTTACTTAAATAAAATACATAATTTAAATTTCTAAAATATTTATTTCTTCTTCTTCATCTGTACACATTTTCCTATCTGGGACGCTCTGCCCAGGAGCTCCCATACTCCATATTCTGGTGACCCCATCTTTCAATTGCACAATGAGCGGTAGCGATTCTTCTAACACTTCGACAAAAACTGTCTTGTCGGGAGATGGTGAGTCGTCAAAAACTGCAGTTAGACGACCACGACCTCGAGCGTGCAAAAAGCAAGTTTCTGTGGATGGCGCATCACGCGCCCGAAAATACACATTGAAGGTTCCTGCTTTTTCACCAGAAGATCCCGAAATTTGGTTCTGTTTGCTAGAAGGTCAGTTTGAGAATTATAATATCACTGAGGACAATGTTAAATTCAACAACGTCATCTCGAATTCGGACATAGTTCATGCCAAGGCTGTGAAGGACATTATTGTTAGCCCGCCAGCTAAAAACCGTTATGAGAAAATCAAAAGTGAGTTGATTAGACGCCTTTGTGCTTCCCACGAGAAAAAGGTAAAGCAGTTGCTCACTCATGAACAGCTTGGAGATAGGAAGCCTTCGGAATTTTTAAGACATCTTCAGGATTTAGCCGGGCAAGCCGTTCCTGTAGACTTCATCCGGACAATCTGGAGCAATCGTACCTTCTCCATCATCAGCAGCTAAGCAATCTTCTTCAGCATCGTCGAACTCTGTCATCATTGCTCCTCTCTCTCAGTCAATATTGGTCAGCAGCAGTCTCACAGCAAGCCACAACGGGTCAATCTTCAGGTCCATCGCAGCCGACTCACCGAGCTTCCTGGTCCTGATACCAAGCACCCACAACTCACTCGACGACTTCAGCGACCGGCGCATCCCCCGTAGCATCGCACCCTGGATCTGAGGCATCTACTCTCCAGCGTGGCACTCCGGCAGGACATCATTCCGGCGCCAACAAGTCGACAACGCTCTACACAGTCTCGACTCACCGCAGGCCACGAGCAAGCAATTCACTTCCGACTCACTGGAAGGCTCCCGAGTCACTGGGACAGAATCATCTGGCACGTGCAAGCTACGACAAGAAGCACAGACTGCACTTGAAAAAGCTATCAGACCTTCAGTCTTGGGAGGGAGTCCTGTGGCGACCTCTACGGCCACTACGAGTAACTACAATCAAGAGACAACCGACAATATAGTCCACAAGAAGCATATGAGATGGCGCCAGCAGAGTATCCTACATCTCGATCTCAGAGTTCGCCCGATTCGCTGCATATATACAACTTCCGACGATACACCGTCGGAGCCGCGGTTCCCCAGGCGCAACAACATGCCTGGCAGGAAGATCTTCCCTTTGTGGCGGTCGAGCATATCACCTCGCTCCCGCTACATACTATTTTTATAATTAATTTTGATAAAATAAATAGTAACTAAAGTCGAGAAAAAATTGCTTTTATACTTAAGCTGTAGATAATAAATCGGTAACATTTATAAATAACTCAAGATGAATAAGATCTACATTAAAAGCGTATCTTTACTGGCTTTTAATGGAAAATTAGTTCCATTAAAAGCTAGTAAAGATACGCTTTTGAAAAAAGACAAAAAAAAATTGTAGGGTACAATATTTTTGAGAACTGCTCATATATGCGATGCTAACAAAAGGTTGTATCCGGCGGTCGTTCCTATTTTTAATACAATTTTAAGTATTTTAAAAATGTGCATTTAAAAAATTCAATACATTTTTGCGTCCTTAACTCCTTACCTTACCTTACTGCTGCTGTAACCGTCCCCGCCGCTGCCGTGCCGGAAAGTGGAAAAACGCCCAATGTAAGTTCGTGGTAGTAAGTATGTATGTCAAATGTAACTTTCTGGCATTAAAAAGAATAATGTTAATGTTGCTCACGGTGACTGTCACAAAAGGCATAATAACTAACACTCGTTGTCTCGTTCCCTTCCCGCCTTGTATTTTGTATTGCTGTTTAATGAAGTTTATGCAATTATCTAGGTAAATTTCATACAATATGTGCAAATTAACGAGAAAATACAAATATATTATATATAATGACAAGTGTTCCATCCAAGTTACCAATAATTGCAAATAAAGTATTAGATGAAATTGAAACGCGTTTAAAAGAAGTAGAAAATAAACAGTGTTAGTACCTAATTTATGTTCAGTGTTTAAAATCATTTTTTCTGTAATACATACATACATATATATTTTCACGCCTGTTTCCCATGGGCGTAGGCAGAGACTAGATTTCCACTTGCTACGATCCTTGCAAACCTCTTTTGCTTCCTCAATACTCATTGCTCTTTTCATACATGCTCTCCGGTTATAGGTACTCCTTACTTCACTTTTCTTCAGAACATTCTCCGTTCTTCAGAACATCTGCAATTTGGTAGCAGAACGTTCGTCGAGGTCTACCCGGTCCGGTTCTCGCATCCACATCCGCACGAAAAATATTTTTAGTCTATACTATACTATACTATACTTTCAACTCTCAATATGTCCAAACTACCTTAACATTCCTTTCTCAATTTTTATCACTAAGTTTGACTACCCAAAGGTTGACTGGATGAGATTGCTATGCGATAAGTCTTCCTTTGTATCATTCTCTCTATTATTTTTTTCTGTTTTTTGTAAAATCCAAATGGTTTATGGTGCAATAAATTGTTTTTATTGTATTGTTTGAATCAGTTTCAGATGAAGACCTACTCTCCCTGCATTCAGTTTTTGGCACAGTTTTACAGCGAGCGTTTGATATACTAGAGAAATATCCAGCGTTAGTCACTTACAATACGGCTCAGAAAAAAAGGATTTTGATTGAAGTGAAGGGAGAGAAGGACCACTGCTACCGAGTATTCCCACGAATTAACTATTGTCCGTGTCGTGCGTTTAAGCATCAAGTTTTAGAGAAGAAAAGTCAAGTTTACTGTAAGCATGTTTTGGCCGCTCGTATAGCTGAGATGTTAAATAAGTTGACTTACCACGAGGTAACGCACGACCAGTATTTGATGTTGCTTAACTCTATGTTTGATTTAGAAGAAAACAATGGATGAAGGTATTTCAGAGTATTATTTTACCGCATCTATGGACTCTGGTAAAAACCTGTGTAATTTACTGAAAGCTATTCAGTTTCAAGAGGTAATTAAAAGCAGTAATTACTTTCCTTTTATTTTTAGTAGGCAAAATTATTTTATAGCAAAGATTGCAAAACAAAGACAAAATAACGGGTATGTTAGGTCAAAAAATAAACTTGTGTTTATTTCAGACTTTAAATTTGTCTATTATTTGGTAATGATTTTAATTTTAAAGCTTAGCTGTGAATATGGAAGTATAAATATGGAAGTCAGAATTAAGAGTGATCAATTCATCATCATCAGATCACTTCATTGGTTCTTTTTTTCATTTATCGAATCAATTTTCAACTGCATTTTCCATTTTAAGTTATAAGTCTATTTAAACCTTTTGTTCTATTTAATATTGTCATGAATTTCAGTCAGCAGTATTTTGTGCTTTACCTGAGGGCCTCAAACTGACGGTGGAGGAAGGGAAATGTGTGCAGGCCTCGGCATACGTACCGGCTGACAACTTCACTGAGTACCATGTGAGGGATGATGTGGATGTTATGTTCAAAGTGAGTTTATTTCTTCATCTTAGCTTAGTAGGTCACCAGTAGGGATGTGAAGAAATTATCGATTTTGTAATTAAAAAAAGACAATTATTAAGATTTTTTTTCCGGCCGCTGTTTTTAGAATGCTTTTTAAACTTTTAAAAACCCGCAGCAAAGCTGGCATAGTCACCAAGTGAAATAAAGCCTCAGTAAAACAATAACATACCTTTAAAGTAACAGGCCAAGTGCGAGTCGGACTCATGCACATAGGGCTCCATACCATATCATAAAAAAAATACATTTGTTTTATGGAAATTTTATATAAAACACTTAAATATTTATTTTATTCTGTTTTTAGTATTTGCTACAGCGGCAACAGAAAATATAATCTGTGGAAATTTCAACTGTATAGCTATCACGGTTCATGTGTTTTAGAGTCTAGGAATAATAGGGTCCCGTTTTTACCCTTTGGGTATAGTACCCTATAAATTGCGAAAGTGCTCCTCAGCGGTAACAGCCTTTCTTAATATCTAAAACTTAGTCAAAACCATGTCGTTTCAAACGCGTCTTGTAGCTGATATAACTAGCTTGGACAGCTCATTCGTCGCTTTTTAAGGTTCCATAGTAAACAAGGAACCCTTATAGTTTTGCCATGTCTGTCTGTCCATCCGCGGTTTCACTCAGAGACCATAAGTACTAGAAAGCTGTAATTTGATATAGGTATGTATAAAATATACATGTATATTATATAGGTATGTAATAAAATATACAAACAAATTCGGGTAGCTCCCATACAAGTAAAGGAGTCAATTTTTTTTTTCTCGACTAACCCATCGTTTAGTGTATTGTTGAATCATCATCTTCATCTACAGTAAGTCCACTGCTGGACATAGGCCTTTAGGCCATCGTTGAATAGGTCTTTCAAAAATATTGTGGGCTTGAGAACATTATTTTTTGATTTAGGGTTTTTGAAATATTTTTAGAAATATTTATAGACATGCACTTGGCCGTTTTATATCGCTCAGACAGGGTTCTTACCTCCTTTGTTCACGGTGGTATTGGTTTGCAATTCCTTGTGCTAAATATTTTTTCCTTCTCGCCCACCATCACTTTAAAAGTGGCCTTTGAGTCTTGCGGCCCTGGGGCCTGGCAGCCCCGTTAGGGATAAAGACGTGATAGTATGTATGTCTGTTATAAATTTTCAGATAAGCATAGCAGTGCTAGCTGAGTGCCTGAATATATTTGGATCTGGGGAGGAGTCCAGTTTGAAGATGTACTACCGTTGCGAAGGATCCCCTCTGTTGCTTGTGTAAGTACTTCTTTCTTTCTTTCTTATCAATATCATCATCCAAGCGTATACCGGTTGCATCCTCAGTGGTAACGCTTCAAAGCCCGGTTCCGCTACCTAAGTGATTTAACGAGGTTACTGGTTTTTTACACAGAGCGACTGCCATCTGACCTCCACAACCCTAAGGGTAGACCAGAACTAAACCCTTCATAGGTTTTTGCAAACACTAGGTGGCGTTCGGGACCCACAGTTTATATGTGCCTTCCGAAACACGGTATCATCTTTCTTTTTAGCATAATCAGGTGATTCAAGTCTGCAATATCCTAACCAAACTGGAAACAACTTTTCACAAAGTATGCTTCTCAGTGGGATTCGAAACCACAAGCTCAGGATCACAAGGCGAATGCTTTGACGTAGATGTCAGTAGCCATTACTAACCTATTGTGCGCCAAACTACTTTTAAACTATCGCGTTGCATCATCACTAAAGGGTATATCTCTGGGGAAGTCTCCACAGGGGACGAATGGGACATTTTGTAGTTTGTGAGTTTTGATTGTCCCCACCGCGTCGTCCCTACTGGACGAATGGGAATAACTTTTTAATCACAGTGCCACTACAGACTTCCATAACAATTCCCATTTGTCCCCAGTGGTAACATAGGCCTAATTATAATAAAAATATACTTTTTAAATATCATTATCAGCTATTTTATTTAACATAACTAGAGCCGCAATAATATCCATTCCATTTACCATCACTGGTGTCAAATGGGAGTCTATAAACGTAAATTTGTTTAATTGGAAATGGGAATAACTTTTTTTTCACGCACTGTGAAAATAAAGTTATTAATGCAGACTAGAATGCAACATACTTTTTTATTTAGTTTAGTTTGAAATGACGTTAGACCCAATAAAATTCATGTATTCCCTCAACTCACATGTACGCGTTCAGAAACTGTAAGGCGATTCGCACACTTCTGCGTAGCGCGGGGCCGGACTGTATATACACCGGCAAGTGTCTTAATTTGTATAGAAAACACGCATAGGACAACACACTAACAACGCGTCTACGCGCGTCGTTTTTTAATGGCGGCCCCGCGCTACGCAGCGAGATGCGGAGCAGTGTGCCAATCGTCTAAGAGCATAGAATATTTTTTATCAAAAATAAAATTTCCTCTGAAAATCCCAGCTTGCAGCCCCAATCAGTGAACAACGTGATGACAGACTGTGAGATCTTCACCCAAACCGCTGACTCCGTGTTGGAACTCCGCGACGAGGACACACCAGAAGTGGCTAAGCTCGTGCTCAAAGCTCCAGCGTTCCTCGGCCTCCTAGCTGACATTGAGAGGTCCTGTGATATCATTGAGCTGAATTTGTCTCCGGAGCATCCCAATGTTAGCATCATTACATATGGGATGCAGGTGAGTGAACTGATATATGAATAGCTACATAGATACATTCAGGGTCTAGCAAAATATTGTCGCGAACGAGATAGACGCAGAATGTTCGCGAGCAAAAACCGTATAGAAAAACGTCAGGATGGTGCAAGCGAAACTAGGCCTTAAGTCTAGAACTTTTTGGCTTCGTTGAACTCGCACACACATACCAGCGCCTCGACGTTTGCGTCATCGAAATATATCCGTCAGTTTTTTTTTTTTGGAACGAAGTTCCTTATCGCAAGTTACGAAAGGGGTCTAGACGGAAAAAAATAAGACCAAAAGTTGTAACGACACTTTTTGTTCATTCAAATTTATGAATATAATAAAACTTGATTTTTAGAACGCAGAAAAGAGTTTGTATTTTACTTCGTTCCATCCGGGTGTCCCTTGACACCTCTCAAGGTTTTTTTATATAATTGTTTTAGTTCTACTTTGACTTAGAGAATATGCGTCGAAAAAAGGAATAATATTATTATTGAGGAAGTATACAAATTTAAGAAAAAAGATTTATAAAATGTGATTTTCTTTGTGCGTGCACGTGGCCCCTAGTCGATGCGGGGTCCCTAGGCAGTTGCCTAATCCACCTTATGGATAATGCGGCCCTGGTATATATATTTTGTTAGACGTTATATTAGGTCCTTACAAAAGAAATTGGCGTTTTATCATACTGGCCACTTTAATCACAAATTTCTCCTCTTTGGTTAGGAATTCCAAATTCAAATTTATACAGCTATTTCCACATGTATTTTTTGCTCTATTTCAGGACAGGTCCTGCATTGACGTGCCAAAAACCTCTGACATGATGCAGAGCTTCTGTTGCGAGCAATCGATCACTTTAAAGTACCAACTACATCACATCAGACTTATAATGAGGGCCCTCGCAATATCTACCAAGGTATATTTATTTTCCAATAACTTTAAACAGTTAATTTTTTCTAAACTCCAAAAAATTACTTTCTATGGGATCTGTATGAAATACAGGATAGTGACTCATAGTTTCTTGGAGTCAAATAGTGCTCTTAAAATCAGTTTTTCTGCAATAATAAATCTGAAAGATGTTGAAAATGGATATGAACATAAAAAGTGACGTTATTTTGTGATGTTTTATTTTCTCAACTGTACCAAATAATTTATTTTTGACCTAGAAATTGGGAAAAGGCTGAAATTATATTATAACAACAATTGGGTACTCCCATATATGTGTATATATATGTATAATTATATTGTATTTAATGTATGTCGATATATATTATATTTTTAATGGTTTATTCTTCTATATGTACTTATGTAAAGATATTTATACTTTGTTTACTAGATCATGAATTTCATCGAGCCAGCCACACATATTTTCCGCTTGGTCTAATGGTTGACCGGGAGAGAATGCCATATGGCATTAGGTCAGTTTCTTGTACATTTTTTAAATTGTGCAATAAAGTTTAAATAAATAAAAAAATAAATGCTCTCAATAGGGAATATGCATGAAAAAAATATGTGTTATCTAACTAGTTTATCCATAATTATTCAAAAGAAAGGTACTAACAGAGAAACAAAATAAAAATTGGTTGAAAAACGAACAAGATATAACGATTTTACTAAAATATGTCTATCTCACTCGCAAAAACGCTATTATCTATGGCAAATGTATAGATGATATGGACTTTGACGTCACCAGTCCTTCTCTTTCTAATTGAAACTTTAAAGTATCACATCTTCGTCGCTGATTAAGATATTAAAAAAAATCTTTCATATTTGTTTACTGTGGCTAATAAAGATTTTATTAAGCAAATAAAAAAAAAAACACGTGCATATTCTCTATTGGTGTAATTTTCATAATTTCAGCCTTTTCCCAGAAGAAAAAATGTCAAAATGTACCAGCTGCTTCTCTTCTCGATCACAAATAAAAATGACCTTCTATATTAAATAAAACATTGACTTTCACTTTGATTATTCGTCTTACTTATAAATCGCGATTTTACTTAAGTGTGTGCTTAGTTTCAACTTTTAAGCGCCCAAAACAAAAAGACCACCGGTAACTGTATAAACACACTGTGATAATGTTGGTTCCGCGACTGTTTTAGTTCATTGTGAAAACGCGACGTAAGTTCGGTATAGTTTTTTGCCGAAGTTCGGTCGCGTAACTTCTGAATAGTGTGATTGGACTCTAATATGTTACTCTCTCTTTGGTCACAGTCATTTATGGATTAATAACCTTCAAACACCAGGTCATAAGGTTGCATTTCATATTAAAACTTATTAAAGATTGTGACATTTGGACTCCAATAACTCCAAATCTTTACAAATCGAACTAATATTATAAATGCGAAAGTGAGTTTGTACATTTCTTTGTTTGTTATCTCTACGCTTTAACCTAAAATTTGTGGTATGGATATAGTTTAAAACCTAGGGCCAACATATGGTAGTTTTTATCCCGACATTCCCACGAGGAGCCAAGCCCACAGGCACAGCTAATAATCAGAGGTTGGAATCAGGTAGAGTTATTTATGTACTTACACTGATTTCATACAGCGAAAGAATAAAGGTGATATGCCTCGAATCCCAGGATTAATTTAAAAGAGGAAAAAAAGTCCCGTGATTTCTTAAATAAAAAGTTATTAACTTCTACACAATTTAATCCTCTGCACGCGCGACGTTGCCAATATGTTAAAACTAATAAAAATACTAATGTAAATACTAATAAAAATTTTATGTAATTGTTAAATCTTTGTTTTATTTATCTTATCTATCTCTGAGATTTTTATGATTATTTATTTGTAATATTGTTGGCAACATGGGATTGTCCTTTAGAAATCCCGGGAAGATCCATATTAATATCAACATTTCGATGCAAGTACATAAATAACTCTACCTAATTCCGACCACTGCTAATAATACATCAAATAATGGAAAGTGGGTCTTATTTAGCTAGCAATATTTAACAACAGACACAAACAACGGGCAGGTGAAACTACATAAAACCTTGTATTTTTTTTTTCACTTCAAGCAAGCAAGGTTGCAGGTATACGCTGGATGCGGTTTTGAAAACCTTGGGGGAGGCCTATGTCTAGCTATGGACTTCCTGCGGCTGATATGATTTCTTTTAAATTTCAGGTAGTGCTGAGATGCAGCTCCAACGGATTGCTCTTACTCCAACTGAAATTAGAAGACCAGAGGGACCAGAGACAAATGTTTTCAGAGTTCTATATCGTTCCGTTACTTGATGATTAAAGGTCGACTACTACTTTTCTACAAAATGAGCTTTGCTAATTACCAAAATAACAGCCAAAACACAAAAAACTATTCGGCATTTCCATATAATTTTTTTTGGTTATTGTGTCAATTTCATTATAGTATTGTGATCTAGTATAGCCCGTGGTTCGATTTATTACGGGTATGACCCGTAACCGAAGGGCATGTATGAAGAGATTGATGAGTATAGATGAAGCGAAAGAGGTTTGTCAGGATCGTAGCAAGTGGAGGTCCATAGTCTCTGCCTACCCCTGTGGGAAATAGGCGTGATATTATGTATGTATGTATGACCCTTCCACGTTGTATGACAATAAACTAATGTATTTAAAAAATAAATTCCGTTCAAATATGTGTGGATGGCCTCTTAGTGGTTTACCTTTAAAGGTTGGAACTCATTTGGCAGCACGGAACAGCACTTTTCTTTGCTGCTATCCTTTTCTGTCGCTCAGAGCCGTCATTTGCCAGAGAGAGAGGAACTCATCAGTATTGCCGATTCCACGGCGTTCAAATGAGTCCCAAACTCCCAACCAACTCGTTATGTTACATGTAAGTAAGGGCTGTGAAATATAAACAAGATTTTTACAAAATATATGTTTTATTTCTTTCAAAAATTACATACAGCTATGTAAGGAATGTCTTGTAATAACTTAAAACGTGAATAATGTGTGTCGGAGAATAATAAAATGTTGGTTGAAAATTTGCATTTTAGGGTTCCTTATAAAAGATGTCTACTAAAACTTCTGGTGTCCTGTCTGTTTAATGAGTTGATTGTTGTAGACATTGTACAATCGACAATAAAACTTGGGATCTAAACACATGCAATGTTACCAAATTAATAAAAATGTATGGTGTTACGGAACCCTTGTGCGCGAGTACCACTCGAACTTGGCAACTTTTTATTAAAACGTGGATGAGTTACCTTTACGACGGCAATATATATTGATTGAAAGTGTTCATACATAAAAGTGACATACTTATGAAATATTCAGAAATTAATAAGTTATAATTCTGTAAAGCAAACACTGCAGTTTAAATGTATATGCAAAAAGTATATATCCGTACAAAATTATTAAGTTAAACCTTGTAAGTACATATAAATATTTGGCTAGTATGTGTGTAATGGTGTATCTTTCTGCATGAAAACCTCGAATTTACACAAAATTCAATTGATATTTCAATAACAATTATTTAATTTTCATCAAACCGAAAGAGGTCAAAAATACTTGTACAAATAATACACTTCAAAGAGCTATTCAGGCCGAAGCAGTATCCACTGCCGCCGGCCGTGGGCAGCGGTCTGAACATTTTTAGCCAAGGTTCAAATAATTTCTATCAAACATTTTCCACTCATGAAATTGATAGGTAGACATTTAAGTATATTTCTTTAAATTATTTTTTGTATAACTTTCAAACAGTCGTTACTAAGTACACGCAATTACAGTTTTCGTATAATCTCTCCTTTTACTAACTATTCTTACAAATACAATGATAAGTTTGTTTCCTTACTAAAGTTTCGAGTCTAAATTCCCCTATGTTTTGACCAAAAAAAGGTGTCGAAATTTCAGCGCCCACCTTTTTTTGAGAATTTAGACTGAATTCTAATAGGCATTACACTGAAGTGTTAGCGGCCAGCATCGCCATTTACTTACTCAAAATATGATTATCTAAAATTCTAATGTTTATTTAGTAATTAGACCTTTACAAGTCAATAAGTTTAGTTATCATTCGAATCTCAGTTTCGTATTATGAATGAATGAAATGAAGATTAATTTTGTTTTGACAGTAAAAGTGCGCTCGCAGCCTCGTAAATAACGAAGTCTTTCAAGAATATTATGCAATTCATAGATAAAGGTGAATATTGTTTGACATAAAAAGCGGTGCTGTCGCTGTCGCTTCATGAATTCAGCCTTATTGTATGACTAGACACACATTATGTAACCCTACAGGGTAACAGTAACGGGAAACTTTGTTTCTTTGTTACCTACATACATTATTTATCCAAAACTTCTATTTCTTACCTTAGCACGTTTTTGTTATAATTTTTATTGTTTAGTTTACCATAAAAAATGTTTTTTTATTTATTAAAAAAAAAACATTCCAATGAATCTTTTAAATATGTTAAATTCATTACCATTAATGTATAAGGTCCATAAAATATATTGAAACTTTAAAAAGACCATATTTAGTATCATACTTATCAATTTTCCCCATGGAATAAACATTGAAATACGAAAACAAAAAAAAGTTCAGCATATAAACAAGGATCGGTAAAATTTTGAATTAGAGAGTTTATTTTTCAGACCGTATATGTGAGTAGTGAGTACCTACTTATATTTTCATATAATTGAACCGCTTGGCAAGTTGTTTTTTACATAGCCGAACCGTCATTCGAAAAGTTGACAGAATGACCGGATTGAAAAAATCTCTGGGTCCACATGATCAGTATGCCTTTCCAAACAAAAAATAAATTAATCCCAAAAACGGTCCAGGCGTCTTTGAATAATTGGTGAACACATAAGTAAAGATTCCGACTAATTGATAACCTCTAAGCTTTCTTTTTTGGAAGCCGGTTAATAGTAGCCAGATATAAAATCTGAAAGTCCAAGCAAAATATTCTAATAAATAATTAAGTACCAAGCTTAAATTACAATTTGGCTATGCCTTAACCCATACAATACAATAAATAATCATGCATGCACAATTTATTGCACAAGAAACAAAATTTCCTAATTTTATATGTAAGTACTTTAATTATATATTATTAGCGGACTCAGAATGTTAGAGCACAGGGCCGGATCAAGGTTGCTATTGAAAACTATTTAAATTCTGTTGAACCAAAATGTCGTCAATCGTCAATGTATGGTACGAAAATATTACTAAAACCGTTTAAATAATGAGTTCAACACAATTAACCTTTTTTTAAGAGGAAAAATAACTGTAAATATTAGGTATCTAATGTTATATAATATAATAAAAAATAACTATAAAGATTAGGTTAAATGTTAAGTCACAGACATAAACATCAAAATTCTTGAGCCCGCCTACCAAATCAATTCATAATTAAAATTGATTAAAGATTAAAATATTACACATATTATGCCTATTACAATTAAGCTTGTCAATCTAACATCAAATCTACTTAATATAATGAAAATAAATAAACACGAATTATTATCTAGCTCTTACAATAAAATAAGAGGTAATATCAAGTATTAACACAACATAAAACATATTATATCTATATTATTATTTAGACACATATAAATATACATTCATGAACAGTGAACACCTTTTTTTCGATGGTAGAGTGTACAAGTCTCATATTTGGGGCCAGTATATCTCTGCAAAGTTAAAAATGTTTTTTGATACTTTAAATGATAAAAAGTACAGAAAAGAATCATAATAGCTTGAATATAATATAATGGATAATTATATGAATGTCAATGATGATAAATTTTACATAAAAATGATTATTTACTTACGTAATGAACATTCCCAGATAATATTTCTAACTAGTACAAACCACCAAAATATTCAAATTGTACTTAAACATACCGCCCACCTAAACTTACTAAGTACTTCCCTGCATATTACGTAACAAGATACTTGTGTCGAACCACATGACGCAACATGCGCGACGCAATATAGACGCGTAACGCGACGCAAAATGCGTCGCTTGACGCGCCTATATTGCGTTTCATAGAATTTCTACCCACTGTTCACACTACACGCAAGTTCTTCTTCAGGTGCCGCTTCATTCCTGAAGATTGGCGACCAGCTCTTAAAATCTTGATTAGTCCATAGCAAGAATGAACAGTTATTCTATTGTTTTGCTACGAGTTCATTGTCGGATGTTCCTTACCAAGACATTTTGCGACATCCTCACCTTGCGCTTTCCGGCAATTTTACCCATTATTATGGTCTGGAGTAGATGATATTGTAAGTTTCTCAACGCGCAAGTTACAACGTGCAAGTATAAATTCTATGAACGACGCAAGATGCGTCGCGCTTTATACGCTGGGTGTGGTTCGACCCTTACTCTAGGAATGGCCCGCCCATTTTAAATCGTTGCACTCTTGCTGGCCAGCCTTACCTCTTCGTCAGCTTATAGCAAAGTCTGCCGATGTTGAGTTGACACGCTACTTTCCCGGCGTTCCAACCTTGATCTGGCATTGAAAACGTACTGCCCACCAGATAGTACTAGTAAGTCCCCTTCTTTGTATCTATGTTAAACGAAACTGTATTGGTTATCGACTGCTCGGACGTCATGGTGGGCTCCGCTAGCCACCAATAAGGCTTCTAGTTCCGCTCGACGCATGCGCACGTCACTTCCGTGAGTTACACCGAGCTGAAAAAAAGAAGATATTTAACATAGGTAGCTTTTATAACTTAATGCTAGCAGCACTTGGGAGTTATAAGAACACCTATTTAATCTGATTAAAAAGTCATTTTGTACAAAAGGATTTACCAAGTTTTATTACTGTTTGAATATTTTTTAACAAAAATGAAAAAGTATAATTTTATGTTTATTGTTTAAATTAATATAATGCAGCAGTACTACAGTGAAAGATTAATTAGTTCTAAAACTACACAATAAATAAATTAAAGCTAAACAATAAAAAGCAAACAAATAAGTGATATGACAACTTACCAAAAATGAGTGTGCAAACAAAACAGGCACAAACGAAGAAAAAAAAAAACATACAGAGCAAATAAAAAACACAAAGCCATTCCATAGAATAAGTTTAATAAAGTACTTAATAAAATTTACAACCAAAATATTACTTTTAAAGCTCGGAAGAACATGATGTCACTAAAACAAATGTGAACAATATACAAAACACAGAACGTGACCGTTTATTTTGGGCATAATTTTGTATAACGCTGTCTGTCATACGCATAATGTACGGTTACTCCTGATAAAAAAATATATTTTAGACTTTTTAAGGCATTCATTGACGGAGATGTTCTTAAAAAGCCAGGTAGTCCGGTCGCACCGACTTGATAGACTGGTACTAAATGCAGTTTATATTAAGATATGACTTTTTTAAGACCACGATGTACAAAATAAATGTCCAAGCCGTATAAAATGTTAGTATTACATTAACAGTCCGTATCAATGATTAAATAACTAATAAATAGTTTAGTTCCTTAAAATACAAAGCGATATGACATTATCCACCTTATTGACATTATATTTAAGGCGTTGCCATGTTCCCAATAGGCTGTCTCACACTTGATACTATACATAATAATTTAGCAATATACATACCTAACTTAATATTTCCATATAATTTTATTCAGTGTTATTTTACGTTTGATCCATCCCATGATCATAATTCCAATAGAATTATTGTAAAAGGAAATAAAAACAGATGTATAGAATATAGTGTGAAAACAGTAAGAAATATACACAAAAACTAACTTGCAATATTTTAACACTACACAACAAAATCACCAAAAATGCAATGGACTGGACTGAAACTAACGATTACACAGTACAAACAAACTACATTGAAATAAGTTACTTTAATAGGTACTATACTAGGTGCCAAATAGCTAGTCAAATGAAGCACGTTGACTTGTAATATTTACCTGTCTAAAAATACAGTGCAACGGATTTAACCAGAGATAATAAGGTACATTTACGAAGAAGTAAAAGACTAAAATATTCCCATTTCGTATATAAATAAATATTACCCTTTCTGTATATATTAATAAAAATAGAGAGTGAAGCGCCACAAAAAAAAACTGCTCGAGAAGATATTGGGAAAAAGAGGTCAATGTGTGCGTTTTGACGCGCTGAGTGGCGTTTAGTATATCATGATATATTCAATAGTAAAATGGTGATCTAACCTACAGTCTGTGGTAGGATTGTGATAATTAAATGAACATCAAATTCTTACTTTCCATAAACATAATGAAATAATTTACACTTGACAATAATAAATAAAACTCAAGGCAGATTACTTTAATAATTATTTATGATATATACTTTCACTTATACATAATGTATTGGCGATATTTATTTTTTTGAATATTATAATTGTGCATATCAGCAAGGAAACATTATCATTTAGAATTGGGATAACTATTTACAATGTACCATTTATTACATGGTACATGAGCACCATTTCTCAGATAGTAAATAATTGTACCACAGGTAGTAAATTATTGTATGCGTAATAGATGATGCTCAACCTCATTTGACAGTTAAAAACTAATCAGATCTTTAAAAACAATTAAAAGAACATTGCTGTTTTAGAAACATTATATTGCATATAAAATTTGTAAGTATTTAAAATACAAATTTATTTAACTTTCCGAACATAGAAAGTTTTCAAAAATGTCCATATCAATAGAAATTATATGCCTTTTTTGGACAAGCAAAAATACTAATACAAAAATCAAAAACAAAATGCAAACCCCTTATGTATAGATAAACTGAAGACATGACAAATAAACAAGTTAGGTTTTTAAGATAATGAAACCAGTAATTAGGGTGAAACTGAAATGGTTTACCAACATCCGATTGGTCCATGAAGTGCTGGTCAACCGAATCTTTAAACAATCAACTTTTCATCCAAAGGACTTTCACCCACGAAAGTTTCGCCAACATGCATTCACTGACGTAAAGTTATGTTGGCGAAACGTTCGTGGGTGAAAAGTCCTTTTGGATGAAAAGTTAAAATTGTTTGAGATTCTGTTGTCCCAACAGTTCATGGACCAATCGAATGTTGGTGAACCGTTTCAGTTAGGTTCCCAAAGGTGAATTGTAAAGTTATTCCGCATCTACTTAAAGTATTAAATTGAATACTGTCCTCTAGATAGTACTACTGAGACTCATTTTTATTGCATACATTTTCTTTTATATTAGAAATCGATTTGGAGTGGAATGAATTTAAAGCGGATTTTTGGCAGAGTCAAGTGTGTTTGTGTGTCCTGCCTCTACCAGCTAGTTCATTCATGTACACTTAAAATCTTAAAAAATACAGCAAGAATATTTATATATATAATATTTATGACAAGAAGCAAGTTGTGATAGAACTCTCAAGAAGTTCGGCTGCATGCTTTTTTCACCAGTTATTTACTTTTCTGTTTTTATTTTATTTTATTCAAACTAGTATTTGTTCTGGTGTCATGAAATAGCGGCGAACCTTCGGTGGGTTTTATATGTGCCTCCTCGAGTTACAAGACTAGTACATATGTACGTAAAATCATATTTATTTATTTATTAAATTTTATTTTTTTAAAGAAAAAATATATAATTTATCATATGCTAAGAGCATTTTCACCGAGTCAACCATTGGGATAAATAGAGAAATGTTCGAAGCAAAAAGCAAAACATATTCCTGCTTACTTATTCAAAATCATGACAAAATTTATTTCAGTTGCACCTTCAGGTATTTTAAATGGCCATAAAAAACACAAAAGACATTCTATGCCGAAGCAGGATCATGTGTTCTACACCCATTGTATTACGTTTTCTGAAGACAATTATGTGACCTTAAGCATGACGAAATACATTACTTACACATAACTACGCTACGCTACCGAAGCGAGCTCATGTTTTCTAAACGCGTTGTTGTGGATTATCAAATCGCCATATTATAAAACCACACTATGACACATACAGGAACCTATTTTGTCGTATTATAAAAATCGGTATTTTATAAACTTTATTAAACCATTATCCGCCCTAATTAAGTTGACATTTAGTGAAGCTTTTTTAAATAATTATTTTACGGCTCTGGGTACAAGTCTTTTAAAGCATATCTTTATTTCTTTGTTTCTTTATTACAATCCTATTACCTAACAAGTCTCAATCAAAGATGTAAGTCCCTTTATTGCTTCAAAGGAGCTTCTGGCGACAAATCTATACGAGTCTACAGGTTTTTAGCCGATTGAGTAGCGGACGGCGCCTAAAGACGCCCACAGTCCGTAAAGAAATATCACTACAGCCGCACTTAGAATAACCACTTTAATCACATATTGTCCATGAGAGCATGAGCATTTATAATATCAAACCACACCAATTTCATACTATAAATTCCATTAGAATCAATTTGCAAAACAATTTAAAACCAATCCCAACTGAATCCCTCGACTTCCCGCCAAAACTCATCTAATAAAGTGATGTATTGCGACCTCAGTAGTACGTGTATATTCCTGATGCCCCCCTGATGCTATCTCATTAACGTCAACTAGACTTTTTAATGTCAAACCTAGAATAGTTTAAACCTAGTAATAAAGTTAGTCCATGTTTTATATGACAGATTTTAAGTTTTTACGACTAATAAAGAAAGACTACACTGTATGCTAATGCCACAAGGCCCATATTATATTAACCCTTTCACCGCGAGACTTTTATATCAGTTGCCGTGCCCCTAGCGCGAAGTACCCTTCGTAAATCTAAAATAAATACCTACAACCAAAAAGGGATGTGGATACTTAAGTATTCACATCCCTTTTTGGTTGTAGGACAAAAAAAACGCTCGTATTGCATGTGCAATACGAGCGTTGTTTTTTTTGTCGGAAATATCCGACGCTCGCGGAATGGGCACGACAATGTTTACCGGATAATACCGACGTTCGCGGTGAAAGGGTTAAAAACCACACTATGACACATATAGAAAAAAAATCTAGTTGACATTGACAGATGAGATAGTGTCACTTTATTTGAAGTCAACTTGAATTGGGCGGATAATAGTTTTAACCAATATTTATTCGCGTTTTATAATACGACGGATTAAGTCTCAGATTTAGAGTTTTTATTTTTATTTTATTCATGGATAAAGAAAGACTACAGTGTACTATGCTAATGCGGCAAGGCTCACTTGTGTTCTGTTGCCGTCGTGGCAGACCACGTACTCGGTGAGCGTGACGTCGGCTGCGCCGCCAGACTCCAGCGGGATGGGGTGCGCCCTGAAGTGCTCCAGCATGTCGTGCACGTTGGGGAACCACAGGTGCTGCACGCGGCACTGCCCGGACTCGC
Organism: Acrobasis suavella; assembly: GCA_943193695.1. Classification (NCBI taxonomy): domain Eukaryota; kingdom Metazoa; phylum Arthropoda; class Insecta; order Lepidoptera; family Pyralidae; genus Acrobasis; species Acrobasis suavella. The sequence continues at coordinate 12,741,251 of OW971948.1, forward strand.
TCAGCGTCATGCGGAGGTGCTTTGCGCGGCCCTGAGACAAAATAAAATAAATAAATATATAGGGACCAATCACACAGATTGAGCTAGTCTTACAGTAAGTTCGAGAGTTAAAATATTTCAATTAATTAGGTTTTTCGTTTAAACTCGTCGTCGGGTCGTTTACAATACTATAAATAATAAATAAATTTAAATAATTCGAACAAATCACACAGATTGAGCTAGCCCCAAAAGTATGTATGGATGGATATATGGATAAAATAAATACTAATAAATATATAGGGACAAAGGACCCATATTTACCCGACTGCGCCAGGAGGGTTATGTTTTTCGAGAGTATATATATGTTTGTACACATGTATAATTGTTTGGCACGCTCTGCAGCCTGAACGGTTCCATGGATTTTAGCTTGAGAGGTGTCGTTAGATTCGTATTTGCTGTGAGAGTGACACAGGGTATCTTTAAAGGCAGTCGGTTTTCTTTTTCTTTTAAAATAATGTCTACATATTTTTCGTTTTATGAAGTAGTAAGAATTGACAAAGATACACCGCTTTGAAGTTTAGGAGTGGGGGTGCTAAGAATCCCCGGATAGGATCCGGCTACCACCCCCGGCCCTGATACACACAATGTCCGCACATTGAGGACTGACAAGAAACTGGCTGAGGTGGAAGAGGAAATGAATAGGTTACGGTGGGACATTGTTTCATTGCTAACTGAGGATCAATCCGATGAAGAGGTGCATGAAATATATGAGGACATCAGTAGGGCGATACATACTTCTGAAACCTATTTTACGATTGTTATGGGGGATTTCAACGCGAAACTGGGCAGGCGAGGCGATGGAGAATTTAAGCTGGGAAATTTTGGATACGGAGTATGAAATAACAGGGGAAGTAGGCTGGCTGATAATCAGGAGCTAGAGGGACTCTTTACGATGAACTCTTTCTTCAAGAAGCCACCGCATAGAAAGTGGACCTGGATAGGTCCAGCAAAAGAACCAACCCCCTGTTAAGAACGAAATCGACTTCATCCTAACGACAAAGAGACGAATATTCAACGATGTCTCAGTGATCAATCGGATCAAAACCGGGAGCGATCACCGAATAGTAAGGGTAGACATACTTCTGAAACCTATTTTACGGTTGTTATGGGGGATTTCAATGCGAAACTGGGCAGGCGAGGCGATGGAGAATTTAGGCGGAGAAATTTCGGATACGGATTGCGAAATAACAGGGGAAGTAGGCTGGCTGATAATCAGGAGCTAGAGGGACTCTTTACGATGAACTCTTTCTTCAAGAAGCCGCCGCATAGAAAGTGGACCTAGATAGGTCCAGCAAAAGGACCAGCCCCCTGTTAAGAACGAAATCGACTTCATCCTAACGACAGAGACGAATATTCAACGATGTCTCAGTCATCAATGTGATCAAAACCGGGAGCGATCACCGAAGTACTAACTAAAGTATGTCATCGTGAATATTGATCTCAAAGTCGAAAGGTCGCGGCTGATGAAGTCGACGCTCCATCCGTCGCAAGTCCAGATCGAAAACTCCGAATGCTTCCAGCTTGAACTATCGAATCGCTTCGAAGGCCTCCAGGATTGCGGCTTCCAGATTTGTAGAAGCTGTCCAAGCGGTGGGACGAAGGTGTTTAGGTCCCGTTTCAAACGAAAACAGAAAACCTCTGCTCAGACCCTAGACTTAATGCCAGAGCGAATCAAGGCCGCTGCAGACCTCCGAACATGCTGAATCATATCGGCAGCTCAAAAGACGTATAAAAAAGTCCTTGCGACACGACATCCGCTCTTATAATATAATACAAAATGTATTAAGTACGTGTAATGTGTGTACGATCGAGGAGAACAAAGGCTCCAAAGTGTTCGCAAGAGCTACGTCGGTTGGGCAAAGCCGATTGATGAAGCTGAAGACGGAGGACGGTGGAATGGTGTTGACAAAGGGGTTCTAGCGGAGATCGAGAGATTTTATGGACAGCTATATACCTCTGTTTCACAACCTAGCGAACATATGGCTAAAGACCCAAAGGCCAAGCTGCCTCGACACCGACATATCCCGGACATCAGCCTGTATGAGATTAAAATGGCCCTCAAACAGCTCTTTAATTCCGTTCTGCTCGAGGGCGTAACGCCAGAAGCGTAGAACAGGGGCGTGGTGGTCCTGTTCTTCAAAAAGGGAGATAACACCCTATTAAAGAACTATAGGCCTATCACGCTTCTGAGTCAGGTATATAAGTTGTTTTCAAGGGTCATCACGAATCGTCTCGCAAACAGGTTTGATGCCTTCCAGCCTCCCGAACAAGCCGGTTTCCGTAAAGGCTTCAGCACAACGGACCACATTCACACGCCTCGGCAGGTTATAGAGAAGACGAAGGAGTATAACCGGCCGTTATGCTTGGGGTTCGTGGACGATAAAAAAAAACCTTCGATTCGATCGAAACATGGGCCGTGCAGTCTCTCCAGCGATGCCGTATTGACTATCGGTATATCGAAGTGTTGAAGTGCTTATACAGTAACGCCACTATGTCCGAGTACAGGAGCAGTGCATGAGGACTATTCCACTGCAACGAGGTGTAAGACAGGAAGAAGTTATATCTCCTAAACTGTTCACCTTTGCACTGGAAGATGCGTTCAAGCTTCAGGAATGGGAAGGATTTGACATCAACATTGATGGCGAGTATATCACTTACCTTCGATTTGCCGACGATATCGTTGTTATGGCAGAATCGATGGAGGTCTTAAGTACTGCTCGGAGACCTAAATCGAGTTTCCCAACAGGTGGGCCTTAAAATGAACATGGACAAAACAAACGTAATGTCGAATGTCAATGTCGCACCCCTGTTTGTGTTGGGAGCTCTACCCTCGAAGTTGTAGAACAGTATATCTACCTGGGTCAATTGATCAAGGCAGGAAGTTCCAGCTTCGAGGAAGAGGTCTTTCGACGAATCCGACTCGGCTGGGCAGCGTTCGGGAAGCTACGCAGTGTCTTCTCGTCCAAAATACCTCAGTGACTCAAGACGAAAGTGTTTAATCAATGTGTGTTACCGGTGATGACTTATGGCTCTGAGACGTGGTCCCTTACTATGGGTCTCATAAGAAGGCTCAAGGTCACTCAACGCGCTATGGAGAGGGCTATGCTCGGTGTTTCCCTACGTGATCGAATCAGTAATGAGGAAATTCGTAAAACAAAAGCCACTGACATAGCCCAGCGGATTAGTTGAAGTGGCAGTGGGCGGGACACAAAGCGCGACGAACCGATAGCTGATGGGGCAAAAAGGTTCTCGAATGGCGACCACGTACTGGCAAGCGAAGCGTAGGACACCCACCCACAAGGTGGTCTGACGACCTGACGAAGGTCGCTGGAAAGCGCTGGATGCAGGCCGCTCTAGATCGGTCATTTTGGAAATCCTTGGGAGAGGCCTATGTCCTGCAGTGGATGTTATACGGCTGAAATGATGATGAATGAGTGGGGGTGATTTAGTCACCTTTGGTTGAAAATCGTATATGATCGTGACTTTACGCGAAATTTAAATGCGCTGTGTCTTGCTACTCGCCCCTCCTGGTCTCGCTCTGCCGCACGAGGTAGCAGCCGTGAGCGGCGGGCCCGCCCGCCAGCACGCAGGCCGCGGCTTGATACCTATGACATAGCTCGGTTGATGATGTACGTTACCTGGAAGTTGAAGGTGAGCACGTACTCGCCCCTCCTGGTCTCGCTCTGCCGCACGAGGTAGCAGCCGTGCGCGGCGGGCCCGCCCGCCAGCACGCAGGCCGCGGCTTGATACCTATGACATAGCTCGGTTGATGATGTACGTTACCTGGAAGTTGAAGGTGAGCACGTACTCGCCCCTCCTGGTCTCGCTCTGCCGCACGAGGTAGCAGCCGTGCGCGGCGGGCCCGCCCGCCAGCACGCAGGCCGCGGCTTGATACCTATGACATAGCTCGGTTGATGATGTACGTTACCTGGAAGTTGAAGGTGAGCACGTACTCGCCCCTCCTGGTCTCGCTCTGCCGCACGAGGTAGCAGCCGTGCGCGGCGGGCCCGCCCGCCAGCACGCAGGCCGCGGCTTGATACCTATGACATAGCTCGGTTGATGATGTACGTTACCTGGAAGTTGAAGGTGAGCACGTACTCGCCCCTCCTGGTCTCGCTCTGCCGCACGAGGTAGCAGCCGTGCGCGGCGGGCCCGCCCGCCAGCACGCAGGCCGCGGCTTGATACCTATGACATAGCTCGGTTGATGATGTACGTTACCTGAAAGTTGAAGGTGAGCACGTACTCGCCCCTCCTGGTCTCGCTCTGCCGCACGAGGTAGCAGCCGTGCGCGGCGGGCCCGCCCGCCAGCACGCAGGCCGCGGCTTGATACCTATGACATAGCTCGGTTGATGATGTACGTTACCTGGAAGTTGAAGGTGAGCACGTACTCGCCCCTCCTGGTCTCGCTCTGCCGCACGAGGTAGCAGCCGTGCACGGCGGGCCCGCCCGCCAGCACGCAGGCCGCGGCTTGATACCTATGACATAGCTCGGTTGATGATGTACGTTACCTGGAAGTTGAAGGTGAGCACGTACTCGCCCCTCCTGGTCTCGCTCTGCCGCACGAGGTAGCAGCCGTGAGCGGCGGGCCCGCCCGCCAGCACGCAGGCCGCGGCTTGATACCTATGACATAGCTCGGTTGATGATGTACGTTACCTGGAAGTTGAAGGTGAGCACGTACTCGCCCCTCCTGGTCTCGCTTTGCCGCACGAGGTAGCAGCCGTGCGCGGCGGGCCCGCCCGCCAGCACGCAGGCCGCGGCTTGATACCTATGACATAGCTCGGTTGATGATGTACGTTACCTGGAAGTTGAAGGTGAGCTCGTACTCGCCCCTCCTGGTCTCGCTCTGCCGCACGAGGTAGCAGCCGTGCGCGGCGGGCCCGCCCGCCAGCACGCAGGCCGCGGCTTGATACCTATGACATAGCTCGGTTGATGATGTACGTTACCTGGAAGTTGAAGGTGAGCTCGTACTCGCCCCTCCTGGTCTCGCTCTGCCGCACGAGGTAGCAGCCGTGCGCGGCGGGCCCGCCCGCCAGCACGCAGGCCGCGGCTTGATACCTATGACATAGCTCGGTTGATGATGTACGTTACCTGGAAGTTGAAGGTGAGCACGTACTCGCCCCTCCTGGTCTCGCTCTGCCGCACGAGGTAGCAGCCGTGCGCGGCGGGCCCGCCCGCCAGCACGCAGGCCGCGGCTTGATACCTATGACATAGCTCGGTTGATGATGTACGTTACCTGGAAGTTGAAGGTGAGCACGTACTCGCCCCTCCTGGTCTCGCTCTGCCGCACGAGGTAGCAGCCGTGCGCGGCGGGCCCGCCCGCCAGCACGCAGGCCGCGGCTGGATACCTATGACATAGCTCGGTTGATGATGTACGTTACCTGGAAGTTGAAGGTGAGCACGTACTCGCCCCTCCTGGTCTCGCTCTGCCGCACGAGGTAGCAGCCGTGCGCGGCGGGCCCGCCCGCCAGCACGCAGGCCGCGGCTTGATACCTATGACATAGCTCGGTTGATGATGTACGTTACCTGGAAGTTGAAGGTGAGCACGTACTCGCCCCTCCTGGTCTCGCTCTGCCGCACGAGGTAGCAGCCGTGCGCGGCGGGCCCGCCCGCCAGCACGCAGGCCGCGGCTTGATACCTATGACATAGCTCGGTTGATGATGTACGTTACCTGGAAGTTGAAGGTGAGCACGTACTCGCCCCTCCTGGTCTCGCTCTGCCGCACGAGGTAGCAGCCGTGCGCGGCGGGCCCGCCCGCCAGCACGCAGGCCGCGGCTTGATACCTATGACATAGCTCGGTTGATGATGTACGTTACCTGGAAGTTGAAGGTGAGCACGTACTCGCCCCTCCTGGTCTCGCTCTGCCGCACGAGGTAGCAGCCGTGCGCGGCGGGCCCGCCCGCCAGCACGCAGGCCGCGGCTTGATACCTATGACATAGCTCGGTTGATGATGTACGTTACCTGGAAGTTGAAGGTGAGCACGTACTCGCCCCTCCTGGTCTCGCTCTGCCGCACGAGGTAGCAGCCGTGCGCGGCGGGCCCGCCCGCCAGCACGCAGGCCGCGGCTTGATACCTATGACATAGCTCGGTTGATGATGTACGTTACCTGGAAGTTGAAGGTGAGCACGTACTCGCCCCTCCTGGTCTCGCTCTGCCGCACGAGGTAGCAGCCGTGCGCGGCGGGCCCGCCCGCCAGCACGCAGGCCGCGGCTTGATACCTATGACATAGCTCGGTTGATGATGTACGTTACCTGGAAGTTGAAGGTGAGCACGTACTCGCCCCTCCTGGTCTCGCTCTGCCGCACGAGGTAGCAGCCGTGCGCGGCGGGCCCGCCCGCCAGCACGCAGGCCGCGGCTTGATACCTATGACATAGCTCGGTTGATGATGTACGTTACCTGGAAGTTGAAGGTGAGCACGTACTCGCCCCTCCTGGTCTCGCTCTGCCGCACGAGGTAGCAGCCGTGCGCGGCGGGCCCGCCCGCCAGCACGCAGGCCGCGGCTTGATACCTATGACATAGCTCGGTTGATGATGTACGTTACCTGGAAGTTGAAGGTGAGCACGTACTCGCCCCTCCTGGTCTCGCTCTGCCGCACGAGGTAGCAGCCGTGCACGGCGGGCCCGCCCGCCAGCACGCAGGCCGCGGCTTGATACCTATGACATAGCTCGGTTGATGATGTACGTTACCTGGAAGTTGAAGGTGAGCACGTACTCGCCCCTCCTGGTCTCGCTCTGCCGCACGAGGTAGCAGCCGTGCGCGGCGGGCCCGCCCGCCAGCACGCAGGCCGCGGCTTGATACCTATGACATAGCTCGGTTGATGATGTACGTTACCTGGAAGTTGAAGGTGAGCACGTACTCGCCCCTCCTGGTCTCGCTCTGCCGCACGAGGTAGCAGCCGTGCGCGGCGGGCCCGCCCGCCAGCACGCAGGCCGCGGCTTGATACCTATGACATAGCTCGGTTGATGATGTACGTTACCTGGAAGTTGAAGGTGAGCACGTACTCGCCCCTCCTGGTCTCGCTCTGCCGCACGAGGTAGCAGCCGTGCGCGGCGGGCCCGCCCGCCAGCACGCAGGCCGCGGCTTGATACCTATGACATAGCTCGGTTGATGATGTACGTTACCTGGAAGTTGAAGGTGAGCACGTACTCGCCCCTCCTGGTCTCGCTCTGCCGCACGAGGTAGCAGCCGTGCGCGGCGGGCCCGCCCGCCAGCACGCAGGCCGCGGCGGCCGCGCGCGCCAGCGTGCCGTGGAACCACGGCCACTCCGCCAGCGACACCAGCGACGACTCGCACGCCTCCTCTGCTATTGAACCTGCATCACGGAATTATATCTTCTAAGGTCTCGCGCAATATGCGTCCCTGTTCCCCGTCCTCGCACCTCTCCCCAGTTCGGGCCGTGTGGAGTGTTTAGTAATACTAATAATAATCCAAAATTACATAAAATAATTCCATAGCATTTATACAGTGGAATATATTATTATAATTTGTATAAGATAAATAAAATAAAATAAAAATTATTCAATTAGTTAAGCGGGAGGCTGCAGGCGCCTGAAGCCACCTCGACAAGGCGAGGACGGGGGAGAGGTGCGAGGACGGGAAACGAGGACGTATATTTCGCGGGATTTTTGATTCCGTTTGTTTGTAATACTAATATTAATTCTGTGCCTGCAAAACAAGTTATTTTGGAAAAAAAAACACGGCCTCCAATCACAACCGTTTTTGCAGGGCGTACTCTTTTCACATCAGGTTTCTGCAGATCCTTAACTCCCAGATTTTTTTGGTACTCACTGGAGCACCCTCTACATCATAATACATATTAGTCCCCTGTCACCTAGAACAGGGCAAACAACTATGTCAATCAGTCAGTCAGTGAGTCAGTGGTATTCGCTATTTGACTCGATTTTTTTTCTTATTCATATTAAAAAGTAACATGATACAAAACCGACAACAAAAATAAAAATTTTTCTCCACTTTAAAATAAGCAAGTTGCCTTTCAAATCCAGTGGAAGGGGAAACTGTCAAATAACAGAAAAAGGATGCACATACACCCGCGTGACGTCACAGTTATTAGGTGTCACGCTTACGAAAGAGATAGCGAGATGTCCTCACAATGCTCCCACTCTTATATTTAAAATGATAATTGCTGCCTCTTTTAATAACCAATTTACTTTATATTTTCGGAAAACGGTTTCTTGTTAGTTTTATTTGTTATTCGTATTAAATATTGTCGAAAAGAAACTGAGTCCAATAGCCTATTGTAGGTTTACATACATACTTTTACGTGTTTACCCCTAACGGGGCAGACAGAGATTTGGGTCTTGCGGCTCTAAGCAGACATAACCTAGGGCCGCAAGACTCAAAGGCCACTTTTAGGGTGATGGTGGGTAAGAATTTAAAAAAAAGAATCAAAATAGTGATGGGTTGCTAGCTGCATCGCCTATTAAAATGATTAGCATTGTCGACAAATTAAAAAACCCCTGACTTTCAAGGACGCCATCTAGTGATGAGTCGCTACTCATCTCTAGATGGCGTCCTTGAAAGTCGTTCGCGTCATCGCCATCTATTATTTACCAGGTGAATTTAAAATCTCAAACTTCCTAGCGTTAACCCTCAATAACTTTAAAAGGCTGAAACGAATTTTCACCAAACATAGCTAACAATCGCCGAAAGGGAATATGCTTCCACATAAAAAAAAACCGCATCGAAATCGGTTCATCTGTTCGAGAGCCACAGACAGACACACAAATAAACAGACATTAGCATCAAACTTATAACATTTAAACAGTTAAAAACGGTTTATTTGACAACCTCTGTGGCCTAACGTGGCCTGGGACGTCCACTGCTTGCCATGATGACCATGGCAAGCAGTGGACGTCCCAGGATCGATCCCCTGTAAGGTCAAGATGTAAAATGATCTTTTTCTTTACCTGGGCTTGAATGTTTATCTATATATTTGTTATTAAAACATATAGTATCATTAAGTTAGTATCCCGTAATCATTCACAATGGCATAATTGCAAAAATGAATAGCTTTTTGTTAGTCTCGCTAATAATTGACAACACTAATAATTGAGAATGGTTTGATCGATTTGACTAATTTTAGTTTTGTGGAAGTTCAGGAAAGGTTTATATGGTAGGAAATATTAAAAATTTTACAGGAAGGGCGGAACGATGTTTGCCGATGTATGCCGGGACAGCTACTATCTCATAATACTAAAATGTGAGCCGGAATGTACATATACTTAACTACGAGTAATTGTCAATAGACCAATCTGGAGAGACTGTCCCCATTTTAGGCAAAAAATTGAATGTCCCGCGCATGACAGTATGTCCAATGTTTCGGCAAAAACTAAATCTAACTTTAAAGCCTTATGTTTCACTCTCACTTCAATATCCATAGTCACTTAAGGATTTTCAGAGCAGTCCTCAGAGTTTCCATCCAAGAATAGGAATACCATTGTCTTACCTAATTCAGCCTCTTCGGGAGTATCAGTTGCTAAGTCAACATTACTAGAGCTGGCAGGGAGATCTCTTCTCGGAGGCAGGTCTGGAGGAGCCGGCTCAGGCATGCCTGGTAGCGCATCGGGTGGCGGCTGGGTGGTGGGAGGCGACCTCATGCAGTATTTGATCGTAGCGAGCCATGACTTCATGTCGTCGACATCTTCCGCTTCTATTACATACTCCATGTTATTGTCAGCCTGCAATGTCAAAGATTTTTACATAAGTACCTAAATATATTTTTTCAGTTGTTAATGGAAGAAAAAAAAATTATGAATGATTATCTATATGTATTTGTTATAAAATATAGTATTGTTGGGTTAGTATCACATAACAGAAGTCTCAAACTCACTTTGGGGCTAACTCAATCTGTGTGATTGCCCTATACATTTATTTTATTTATCTATAGATACATATTGTGCATGCCTACTCTCTACCAGTTTTCTTTTCTTTTCCTCTTTTGGGTCTGCTGAAAGAGATTTCTTTTAAAATATAAAGTACCTGTGTACTTACTCACTTTTTTTTACTTTGTTTCTCTTCTCGTCTTTTGTGTACATGGATTAAGTAAATAAATATAAAAAGTAGGTTATATTTATCTGTGTATTACGTTGGGCAGAAGCAACGTCATCAAACCTAAAGTCAATGGGGTGTAGAAAAATAAATCGAAAGAAGAGAATAAAGGTAGCGCTAGTCCATTGTTTATTGACCAAACAAGTGAAGCATCTCTGTTTCGAGATTGGCCAATAATGCTTTTGTCTAGCTGTCAGTTCATCTGCCCGGCTGTTCTTGCCTACAGGTCGCATTTCTCAACTTATTGTGAAATTTTGTGAGCAGATTCGTCATTATACAATATGTAACCAAAACCCTGTCTGATCCTTGTAGGACATTTTCATACAAGTGTTCGGCTGGCCCGGCAATTTGTATGAAAATGTCGATTTATTCTTCGAGTTTCAAGCATTGGTCTTATAGTTCTATTGACGTTTTGAGCTCTTGCAAGGATCAGATAGGGTTTTTGTTACATATTGTTTACAGAATTTTTTTTGTAGATTAAATAGTTAGATTTTTTTTAAATGGCAGAATTATGGGAGTTGTAAACTTGTTACCCTTTTAAAAAACTCTTATGTCTGAACAACTTTTTAATCCCATAAACTTATGTGGGTTGTGGTTGGGAGTGACTTGCGAGGTCTACAGCTCACAGAGCCACAAGTTAAGAACAGATCCCCAAGTAACTATATCCCATCTTCTCGTCTTACACGGTTTGTGTGTTTTTCTTTTGACCCAAGACCAATATGAAAGGAATATAATAACCATTGAATCAAACAATTATTTTGCGACTTTAATCTGTCAGATTTTTAGGCTAAGATGACAGTCATCAAGCTATGTCAGATGCCTTAGGGCATCTGAGATAGCTTGATGACTGTCATGCAAGACTGCCAGGACCAAGGGCTTATATGTGCCTACTGAAGCACGGAGGTGCTTGAGAAATTTTCATGCCACTTGTGGTCACCCATCCAAGTGCGGGCCACACCTGGTGTTGCTTTATTGAGAAAGCGCTAGTAATGCACACTCTCTTCGGGCCACCGAGCTACTCAGTATGTATGTAATAGTTTTTATAATAGTTACTTACAGTCATCATATACATACAAGTTTGATTTGTTATTGATTTTTTTTGTGTAAAGGTAAGTGGCCAATATTGATGACAGTTTTTCAAGTTGCCAGATACAGCTTAATGACTACCATCTAATTATGACACTGTCCTGTAGGTAAACAACACACCATGAAGTTTAACCTTGAACTTCGACCTTGACATTGGCAAAATCATTGTTTTGAAAACGATAGAGCTATAATCTAAAAGCAGAAGAAGAATACCGTAAGGAATAGTGTCTATCTACTAAAAGAGGCATGTATTTCATTGTGGATAAAGGAAACTGTTATAAATATCAAAAAGTGATTGAATTTACCTTTAATACAAAAGTATTTTCATGGTCAGGCATCTCTAGTGCTGTAGTTTCACGAGCCTCAGATATCAGAAAACAGAACACTCCGCTGCGAGGTTTCTGAGACTTTGGAGGTGAATAAAACTCCAACATGTACCCGCCGACAGTCTTAACAAGTGCTAGTCTACACTTCTCCCATTTCTGAGGGCTCCCCGGCTGTTCTAAGCTCTCAGGAGTTAAATAATTAACCAAACCCTCTTTCCTACATTCTACTACTATTTTAGCTAATTTAGTCTTGTTTTGTTTGTTCAAATTGGATGATAATTCAACTTCATCAGAATGTTGCTTTTGGAATAACCCCTTTCCTCTTCTAAGACCTTTGAAGGATAACCTCCTAAAAAAAGGCTTATGTTGAGTTTTTGGCGAATCGGTGTCCTCTGAATAGTCGCTCTCGTCATGCCCCGTGTGTGTACCGTTCGGCACTTTGTGTAGAGCCTTCAATTTGACCATTTCAAACTCGAAATGATCGGAAAAACATTCACAGAATTTCTTCATAAATTCCTTGTTGGTGGTTGGTGGGCGGGCGACGTGGTCGGTGTTGTTCTGGAGGTATTGTATGCATGCCTTGGCGAAGTCCTGAGCGGCGGCTCTGGCTTGACGCTCGCAGAAGTCCACCCAGCCATCGGGCTCGCCGTCCGATGGACCCGCCATGGCAAGCAGTTTCTTTAACAGCTCCACTTGTGATGTCTTCGTGGGCACCACATTAAAAATAATAATCCCACTCACTTAATTCACTAAATGATGCACAAATACCTAACTCTTTTCATAACAATTTTGCAATCAAAATAAAATCACGATGCGCTTCAGTTTTCTCGCGAAAACAAGTTTTGTTGCCATCATGAAAAAATTATAAACAAACAGGTTTGTATTGCAAGCTTTGCATCGTTTTTGAAAAGTTTTGAAATTAATTTTAAGTAATTATAAAAACAAATTAGTATTCTCATGCTATGAATCATTGATATTATTTAATTACTTAATTAATTCATAAGCTGTATTACAATTATAATAAAATAAACATTTTTTTGACCGTCGGTTGCTTTTAGCGCCATCTTGTGCTTCAAGCATATAATTGTACTGAAATAGTACTTTATGGTAACCAAGAGATGTCGTATCAACGTAACATAATTATTAAATAGGTATTAGGTATTACAACGTATAATAGATGTCGCTAAGCTATCAAAAAAACTTATTATTTTAAAAGTACCCTACCTAATTTCGGAAATTAAATCCTAGGTAGGTACTTAAACTAAGTAAATTAAACATTAAAATTATTTAGTTATGCTCTCTAGCAGGACCTCTTTTAGGGTCTAATAAATATAAGGTATTTAATAACGTACAATATATTTTCTTTAAATCAGTTCCATTCCCCTTGTTCCCCTGATCCTTCATGTATACTAAGAACATATAACGGCTTTATCCCTAAAAGGGGTAAATACATCCTAGGACCTTATCAACATAGGGTAGGTACGGTTAACGTATATACTTACTTTCAATTCAAAACAAACCCTCTCCTGCCAGTCAAGCAAAAATAGTACCTATCCAACTATCCCAAAATACCCAAGGACCACTTCCATGCGTCATCACATCCACTAACGTCTAGCAGCGATCGTAAACCGCGCTCTTCTGTGTCAAATTTCCAATAATCTTATTTTGGCGTGCATCAGACACCATGATGACGGAAATATGGTGGCCATCTTGTGAACGAACGACGCACGCGGCCGTTCACCTGAACCGCGACGAAAGGTTTATGACAACTATATTTGCATGGATAAAAATATAATACCTTGACCAGTTGCGAAAAATATCGTTTTGGAACGAAGTTCCTTACGGCAGGCTTGGAGGAGATAGGGATTTTGCTGCGCGACCGAACTGAAAAAAATGTGATAGTAAAACCGTAAGGATGACCTCGTTAAATAAAACCGTTAAATGAGACGTGCGCAGACGCGACAGTCGTATACACAAGCGAGTAGTGTATAATACCTTTCTCTTCCTTAGAGCACGATTTTTCTTTTGCAAATTGTGTCGATTCTACATTAGCCGAAGGAACTTCGTTCCTACCTGGTGTCCCACGACACCACATTTCTTTTTTTGTTTTTGAGTTAAGTGTTACCCTGTGTTACCTTGGACAGAATCTGACTTTCCCATACAAACGTAATTTATGTACGTTTTAAGTATTTTGAAACGACATGTCCGATATGGGCAAAATTATGTACCTACTTATCTAACTTTAAAGAAATTGCAATTATCTAGGGTTATAATTGGTTTCCGACACTAAAATTATGAACTTAAAAGAGAATATAGTGTATTGTAGGTATCATTTGCATCATATTTGACTATCAGTATAAAAAAACTTCTTTATCTTATATTTTCTATCCAGTTCATAATTTTAGTGTAGAAAACCAATTATAACCCTAGATAATTGCAATTTCTTTAAAATTACAAATTTTTACAGAAATCTGTTGTCGTTTCAAAATAAAACGTAGACTACGTTTGTATGAAAAAGTCTAGGGTAAGGGGATTCTTAAGAGATACACATAAGTATTTTCATGACTTTATTCCTTAAATGGGTAGATTAAACAGAAAACAGCGACGGATACTTAACTTACTGCAGTATCTACAAACTTTTAGAAGTTGCCCCCTTTTTCTTTTGACTGACTTATGTTGGAAAAGCAGGCATCCTTTTTATGTTTTAATTTCTTGGCTTTTATGCGATTTTAACTACAATTTTTATTGCAAAGATTCAAATGTTTATTTAGTAATTAGACCTTCACAGGCACTTTTACACGTCAATGAGTATAATTTACGTTACGTATAAAGTATATTAAAATATAATTTATTTTTAAACAAAAGCTACCGATACCACAGTGCTTCGTAACGACCACTGCTGAGAAGAAACGCCGAAAGAAACTCATTTTCACAGTATTGGTGCCTGTGCGTATACGCTATCACGATACTAGAAAGTATACCCATAATAGACTTGACGTAAGGTCCTAAGGTCCCCAGGTGGGCAGAAGTCTTCAACAATGTTTCGCCATTGCGATCGGTCTTTGGCTAAGCGCTACGGCTACCTACCGGTTTTAATATAAGTTTGATTTAACCCCAATATCTGTCTGTCTGTGTCATCATAGCTCTCGAACGAATGGACCCGTATCGATGCGGTTTTTAAGTGAAATCAAGTTTCCTTGCGGTATCTCTCAGCTATGTTTGATGAAGGTTCGATTGAAAGTTAGGTTTTTGAAATCTGTTTCGCAAATATATTTGTATCAACCAAAGAGCTATATTACTCATGTACTATTAAATATGTCGATGTTTTAATCTGTGTTTTATCTAAGCGCAGCTATAATGTTTACTTTAGTAAGATTTTTCCTTCAATATGGTGTCCTCGCCATATTAAAGGAAAAAACTTACACAGTAATATTTTATTTATTTATTAAAAACTTATTAAGGTAATAGCTACAGTGCCTTATAGGTGGACTTAATGCTAAGGCATTCGCTCTGTGAAACTTTAGAAAAAAAGAAATGTGGTGTCGTGGGACACCAGGTAGGAACGAAGTTCCTTCGGCTAATGTAGAATCGACACAATTTGCAAAAGAAAAATCGTGCTCAAAGGAAGAGAAAGGTATTATACACTACTCGCTTGTGTATACGACTGTCGCGCCTGCGCACGTCTCATTTAACGGTTTTATTTAACGAGGTCATCCTTACGGTTTTACTATCACATTTTTTTCAGTTCGGTCGCGCAGCAAAATCCCTATCTCCTCCAAGCCTGCCGTAAGGAACTTCGTTCCAAAAGAAAAACAGATAATAAAGATGGCCCCTAGTAACGTATAAAAGATATAAAGCCAGATATCATAATTACTTTAAAATTATTATATTTTCAATACATATAGTTAAGTACAATATGTAACAAAAACCCTGTCCGATCCTTGTAGGAGCAACTCAGACCGTCATTATGAAAAACTTTTCCTATGGGACCAATGCTTGAAACTCGAAAAAAAAAACGACATTGTCATACAAAAGTGTTCGGCCGGCCCAGCAATTTGTATGAACATGACGATTTTTTCTTCGAGTTTCAAGAGGAAAAGTTGTTCATATTGACGGTCTGAGTTGCTCCTACAAGGATCAGACAGGGTTTTTGTTACATATAGTATAATTTATTTTTAAATAAAATATAATATATGCCTACATATATTTACATATACTTTTTTTACTGGTTGAAGTAGTAGTCAAGTGCGTAACTGCGTACTAAATTATAAAATTAGAAGAAATTTCAAAACCACCAACGGCGAACGGTAGTTTACGAGCGCTTCTACTATACACGGCACAGCAAAGTGTTTACAAAGAAAGTTTAGGTCTACTAGGGTGTCCAGCATGAAGATGTTTTGAAGACTAAAAAAACTCAGTAGATACTTAAACTAAATTTCTAGAAAACACTACAAGAAAGACAACGTCAGCAAGAAAACATTAGAATTTCGAATAACCAAGTATGTACCTAAGAAGGTTGTACAGCCTCAGATATAATTTTTTTCATTGGCTGCATTGAAATGAATAAAAATAACCATAGCTTTAAGTTAAAAAAAATCTTAGTCATGGAAATAACATAATTTGCAAGCAATTACGGTAGAAATATCTATCTACAGTTTCAGGGCACAATAAGATTTCATTTGTTTTGCTATCCTGGGCAAAGTACCACTCCCATATACATACTCCCCTTCTCATAGTCGGAATTTCGTGCGTTGTATTTTCAGGTTTTAGATATCAGGAGACGACAAATCTTTAAACCGCCTTGTTCACAGCGTTGTAGATTAAGGTAGGTACATAAGTATGTAGGTCCAACCTATAGGTACTTATCACTAGTTATCACAGATATGAAAACATCCGAAGCAGTTAGCTTGAATCCTGAACAACCAGAAATTCCAAAGATTAATAACCCATAGAGAAATTTATAAAAAGTGGATATTGCGAAAAACACTGGCTGAAAATTTTTAACTCCGAATCATAGACAATATCCGCGCGCGCTATAACTTCTGGTGTTTCTGTTTAGTCTGTGAACGTTGGTGCATCCGGCGCAGCGCAGCCGATGACAGACAAATGCGCGGCAGGAAGATGGCGTCGTTACGGCTGTCGTCGCCAGAACCATAAACGTAAATAAAGCTCTTGATTTTTCTCTGGGAGTTTTAGTGCTGGGAATTTGTTGTAGTTTCAATGCTGAGAGGTTTGACTCATACCTTATGGTTGCGAAGATGAAATAGATCTATAAGATACTAGAGGCTGGGCACTAATCATCACCGACAAAATAATTTATTCCAAATGCAGATTTTACTGAAATTATTCAAAATTTTATGAAGTCGTTTTTTTGTTAGCTGATAGGTCATTGGGCAAAAGCAATTATGAAGAATCTAATTAAAAGTTATTTTCTTTTAACATTTTTTCTCACATGTCCGTCGGTTTAGGATACACTTTCTTATCCTACCTACCTACTAGTAATTATAAATGTGAAAGTTTATTTAATAACTTACACACAAACATAGGGTGTTGTTTTGTGTATAAGTAGGCGTTTACTTTTTAACCAGTAAAAATGAGAGGTAAAATTTGCCATTCCGGTCAATCTTGCCATTTCTAGGTCCACCTTATTAGTTATTAATTAAATACATATAAAAAAGTTGTATGTATGTTACCTGACCTTATAGTATGAAACACCGAAGTTTGTATTAGCTCAATACATATAAAAATACTTCTAGATAATGTTGTTTTGGCAAAATGTAAATATATGTAGGTATCTATTTGATTTATTTCTGATTTGCACCTTTTCCTGTACATATTTCTACAGAAATTATTTAATTTTATTTTACATCTTTCTTGAAGCTGCTTTTGTTTGTACTATACTAAATACCTACGGCATATTGTATCTATTCGTAGATACAATGTGCTGCAGATATATAACATTTATTTAAAAAAGGAAGTTAAAAAGTAGGTACTTTTCTACTGAATTATTTTTTTATTTCTTTGAAGAAATGTCTAAGTTCAATTTTTTTTTAAATCATATTATAGTTTATCCGAATGCGCCCAACACTCGAACCGTCTATCCAAAACATAAAAGCGCAACTCTACAAATAAACCGACAATTAACCGTTAATTTGTTTTCTTTTTATTTCACTGAACTTTTCCTCAAACCGATTGGGCGGTCCGTAACCACACTCCGCCTATGTCGCACCCTTCTCGCTCTAACGCGTGAAAGCTTCGAAAACGCGACAAGAATAGAAGATAGGTCAAAGTCAGCCGCCACCTATCGCCAAAAATGTTTTCCGCTTGTTTCTGGCAAATTAAAACAAATGTAGATAACGTATTTCAAAATATTATGACCACAAATTTTGAGTTTCAGGTATTATTTCGTGCGAGTGATAGATTGAACTTGTATTATTTTTTATGCTGTCCCATTATTTCTCAGAAGTCTTATTTTAATATTAGGAAGACAGATATAGTATTATGTTGTTTGTTTTTCGTGTGTGTAAGTGGCCAACATTGTTATCAGATTTTTCCTAAGCACCTGACGTAGCCTGATGACTGCCATGCAACGGTGACCGCACTGACAGCCGGGACCAACGGCTTGCTTAACGTGCTTTCCATCCGGGCCTTCCGTAGCCGACGGAGGAGCTCGAATATTTTTTATGCCACTTGGTAAGGATGTGTGAACACCCGGCCACCCATGATGCATTGCCTAGCATTGCCAATTTTTCCCAGTGCCGGTTTAAGCTTGCACGGGGCCCGTAGCAAATTTTATCGACAGGTCCCTTTCTTTGCTATAATATCTAGGATTTTAAGTTAGCTGGTAGTACAAAAAAAAACAAAATTTCACAAATTAACTTTTCTGCCTTTAATATGGGCAAATTTAGAAATAATACTGTTATAGGGTTAATTTTTTTAAGTCTGTAAAATTTACTCAAAGAAATTGACACTAACAACAGTACATAATATTCTAAGTCTAAATTTATTTTTATTTTTTTAATTATTGATGTAGATTTTATACCTATATTTATCTATTGGGCGGTTTTCTCTTTTTTGTAGTGATGAGTAGGCTTTAATTGAAAAAAAAACATCGGCGGCCCCTCTTTGCTTGGGGCCAGTAGCAATTGCTACTCTGCTACTAGGCTAATCCGGTACTGATCTGATCCGGCTATTGCTTCTGGATTGCGTGTGCGCATGGCCTTCGCCATCCTTTAGTGACCATTAAATTGAAATAAAAGCGGAAAAGCGCACCCCGTGCTCCAAATAGGCCCGGATCTAGAGGGGGGGGGGGCAAACCGGGGCACACGCCTCGGGCGCTGTTTCAAGGGGTGCCGAAATCGTCAAATATTTAGGGTGTAAGAGGTGCCCCCCCCCCCCCTCTTGGACTTCGGAATAACTGGACATAAGATCGGCACATTTAGATTTTATCTAAAAAATGTTGAAGACTCGTCTCTCGAATATTTCCAGATATTCGAGAGACGAGTCTTCAACATTCTAGGACGCTTCGGCGCCATATTCAGATTTTGCCTCTCCTGCATAAAGGTCTAGATCCAGCACTGGCGCCAAAGCAGCACAGCTGAGGAGGCGACCAGGTACGCACTAATTAAAAAAAAAGTTGCAAAATAACAAAATGTTGAGGTTGTATATACTACACTGAGAAAAAGAAATAGTTGAAACAGTTTTGCAACTTGCCAAACTTTTGTTCTGATTAGCAGAACTATGTAGTGGCATATGTCCCAAGCTACAACTATTATAATTAAAACACATTTTAACTACCAGTAGGTCTGAGTTTGGTAACGTGTAGCAAACATTTTTGCTACTAGCAATCTTCCTTTTTTCTCAATGCACGTCATAACGTGGATTTATGTTGATGATCACCAATTAATTGGCAGATAAACGACTCATAATTTGTTTAGCCATTTTCCTTCGAGTTGGTGCGATGACTGAATTATTACGAACAAGAGTTTGGAGTAGGAAGATGCCTTTTATCATTTCAGTTAATTTACAATACACAAAGACTAAAATATTCGGTGTGCCTAATACAAAAATAGGTTATTTAACGTCTAACAAAAAAGACTAAAACTATTTTAGGGTTAGATTCAGTCTATTTACAAAGATAAAAAAAAAAACAAGATATCACAAAATATTTATTTCAGCATCAAAAACTTCCCTATCTGGGATAAGTCCGCCTTTGTACTGTTCTCTAGTTCTAACCTATATTTTTGTCCTGTGTTTATGTACAATAAAGATTTTACAAACAAACCAACTCATTCTAAAGTACATGGATGGTAGCACCTTAAAAGTAGTAGATACCAGTGTTAGGTGCCCCGCTTCTCCCTCCCGGAAAAAAACTCTTTGCATTTGAAACTCTTTACAATAACAATAATTTTCTCACTATTTATCACAAGAAGATACGAGTACTGAATAATCGACGACCTCCGTGGCGTAGTGGTCACCATGCTAGTCCGCCACCTAGAGGTTCCGAATTCGATCCCCGGTCAGAACAAGTTGGAAAATGGCCTTTTCCAAATTGTCCTTTGTCTCGGATGTTTATCTATATATGTGTTTGTTATAAAATATAGTATCGTTGAGTTAGTATCCCATAACACAAGTCTCGAACTCACTTTGGGGCTAGCTCAATCAGTGTGATTTGTCCTTATACATTTATATAATACAGTGCGAAGGTGACTCTCGCACATGGCCAGTTTTTTTTGTACATAACCATGCTTAGATGCCTATGTGGAGCTATATCTAAATCTAGCCAGTACATTGTCCACTTACACGCATGAAAAAAAACTAACTGGCCAAGTGTGAGTCGTACTCACGCACGAAGGTTTCCATTATCTATAAAAAATCACGTTTGTTGTATGGGAGCTCCACTTAAATATTTATTTTACTCTGCTTTTAGTATTTTTTGTTATAGCGGCAACAGAAATATATCATCTTTGAAAATTTCTACTGTATAAGGTGACACAGACGGACGGACAGACAGACGGATCTGACAGCGGACTCTCAGTAATATACTGTTTTTACCCTTTGGAACTCTAAAAAACAGACTTCTCTACCTACTTAACTCTGTCTCTACTAATCTTGAACTCAATTGGTAGGTACCTCCTTAGTTTATTATTACAAACAACTTATGAACCAGAAGTTGTTTATATTATTCGATGATTGATGCCATTGTATGAATATCTCACTTCTGAATATTCTTATACCCATCCGATTTATAGAAAATGGATATGTACCTAATGTCTTTCAGAAAAGTGTTATGAAACGACTGAAATGAGCGAAATTCTTAGATTCTTATTGTGTGAACAATCCGTGCGTCAACTCGTGAACGGGTGCTGCCGGGAGGGACTGGTCAGCCCGGCTTCGCTTTTTTTGACTACTTAATATTTTTTATTACGCAATTTATGTATGTTTGTTCGCAAGCATTACATGTTATAATGTGTCATCATTGTATTATATAATAAGTATTTATTAATTAAAAGACAATAATAATAATATGACAAAGCCCTTCTGGCGAGTAGGCGACCAATATTGTGAAAATGAGTTACTTTCGGCGTTTCTTCTCAGCAGTGGTCGTTACGAAGCGCTGGTATCAGTAGCTTTTCTTTAAAAATAAATTAAACTTTAATATACTTTACACGTAACATAAATTCTTCATAAATTATACTTATTGACGTGTAAAAGTGCCTGTAAAGGTCTAATTACTGAATAAACATTTGAATCTTTTGAATCTTTGAATCAATCCGGCGTGTGTGTATGTGTGTGAGTGATGTTTATTCGATAACTCGAGCGTTTCTTCTCAGCAGTGGTCTTTCCGAAACGCTATAGTATCTGTTATCAATTACACACTTTTCTTTTCAAATAAGTAGGTAACGAGAAATTAGTTTATTTCAATATTTATAAAAAGCGGCCAAGTGCCAGTCGGACTCGCCCATAAGGGTTCCGTAGCAGCAAGCATAAAAGTTCTTGTAGTTCGTTGTAACTTTGATCGATGATTTAAAAAACGTAACGAGATCTAGTAAGTAGTCTTTTATAAAAAGACTACTTACTAGATCTCGTTCAAACCAATTTTTAGTGGAAGTTTGCATGGTAATATACCTTCATCATATGTTTTTTTTAGTTCTATTATACACTTATTTTAGAAATTACAGGGGGGGAGGGTACACATATTTTACCACTTTGTAAGTGTCTCTCGCGCAAACTATTCAGTTTAGAAAAAAATAATATTAGAAACCTCAATATCATTTTTGAAGACCTATCCATAGATACCATACACGTACGGGTGAGGAAAAAAATTTTTTTGAGTTTAAGTATTGCGAACCCCCATAATTTATTGTTTTTTTTTCTATTTTTGTGTGAAAATCTTAATGCGGTTTACAGAATACATCTATTTACCAAGTTTCAACAGTATAGTTCTTATAGTTTCGGAAAAAAGTAGCTGTGACATACGGACAGACGGACAGACAGACATGGCGAATACATAAGGGTTCCGCCATTTGGCTACGGAACCTTAAAAATCTCATATAATATATCCAAAGACCTAATTTTTTTATATCTACTTATGCCAAATTAACTTTTTGACGCGTAAAACGATTTATTCCGATCCAATACCTCGAAAGAATACCACTGGTATCACTTTGAATTTTTAATTATTTTCTATTCCGAATGGATACACTGTTTAAACCAATACCAAAACATATTCAAAGGTACAGTCAGTAAAAATGCTTTGAAAAAAGAAATCTGTTAGGTCAAAATAAACAAATTTAGTTAGCTCACGTCGAGTTTAATTATATAATAATAATATTTATATAACAATTTTAATTTCTGCACAAATATCAAATAAGAGCAATTTACTTACAATCTAACAATTGTAAAATATCACAAAAAAATTAAGTCATTCATCATAGACTACGTAATAACGTATGATTCGTTTAAATGACTTCTACCAATACCTTGGAAATAGGGAATTCGGAAAGTTTTAGCATTATATTTCAATGTCATAAAAATATTAGACAACAAATTGAATTCGACGACTAAGCGGACTGTACCAAATTAAGGTTTTGGTATTCGTTCACACGTAAAATTTAATAATTTGAAGAGTGGTATTTGTTCGGAAAAGAAAATTATTAAAAATTCAAAGTAATACCAGTGGTATTTGTTCGTGGTACTGGATCGGAATAAATTCGTACAACTGTCTGCAAACGCCTAATTACTGAATAAACATATTTGATTTGATTCGAGTAAGTATTTTTGATTCGAGTTTCATGAAATTGGTACGCGTGTAGATATTTTAACATCTAAAAAATAAACTGAAACTATTTAAGGGTAGATATAATTTATGATATTGAACAACTTTCCCCAAGAAAGAAACATTATGTGGAACTATGGAAAATCAATTTTTGCTTGTCATAGAAACTCATCATTAAGTAAGAACCGTGAAGTAGTAATCAAAAGTAAGGATGAACCGTGGAAGCAGGAAGTTTCTTTGCTCGAGGACAGTACAAGTACTAAACTAAAATAATTACTTATAATTTTTCAAAACTAAAAAGTCCTATTTTGACTAATTTTCTATGGGACCACCAGGGAATTATACCAATTTGAAACAATAAAAAAAATCTAAATCGATCTACGCGTATTCAAGTAATCTGTGAACATACATAAAAAAGATCCCAATGAATTGATAACCTCCACTTTTTTTGAAGTCGGCTAAAAGAAAAAATTAGGTAGGTATAAGTAGTGCAAAATAATCCGCATTATTTCAAAGCCGTCCGCATAAAGTCAAAGAAGAGTGCATAAAATCTTTGTTTACCGCTCACAATGCGCGAGAGACCGTAGTGAGAATTGATACCAGCACTCGTCAGCGCACAGCGATTGAACAAGGCGTGTATGAAACGTGTGAATGTGACTCACACATATGCGATGAAACGCCAATTGCAAAGCGAGCGTTATTGTTATTGTCTGTCTACAATTATTTTGGGATGGTATTTTTATACTAAGACTTTTTAGTTATATTTTTAGTTTTGGTTATTGTGAGTAATAATATACTACATGATTTGAATTACTTTGTGCAATTCCGCCACCAGTTAGTTCATGCAAACTATTGCCGGCCGGCGCCCACCCACTACTGTTAGTCCCAGCATACCTGCCACCAACAGCCCGTGTGCACCCGCCACCAACAGCTGATGCATGCTCCCTCCGATACTGCTGCATCCGCTGCGGCTGCAGCAATATCGGACACCGCATACGCGACACGTGTTTCGCCTCTCCACGAGGCATCTTCAGGCACCAAACAAGTTGTTGATCGTTCGGCAGTCAAGCGTCGAATGATAAAACTACACCGTATTGCCATCCTTTTATACTATTAGAGAAGAGGGTGGGGGAGCGGAGTTGCCCGAACTTTCTATAGTAAAAATATTTAATAAAGGGGAATTATTTACCTCAAGCTGTTTATTTATTAATTGAATATTAGATTTTTTAAATTTATTTATTTCTAGTTGCTCCCAAATACTCAATTTTAGCCCTTTTTCTTCGGTGTGTAATATTTTGTACGTATTATTTGATGATAAATTATGATTTTTATCAAGAAGGTGTTCTGCAAAACTTGAGGTAAATAATTCCCCTTTATTAAATATTTTTACTATAGAAAGTTCGGGCAACTCCGCTCCCCCACCCTCTTCTCTAATAGTATAAAAGGATGGCAATACGGTGTAGTTTTATCATTCGACGCTTGACTGCCGAACGATCAACAACTTGTTTGGTGCCTGAAGATGCCTCGTGGAGAGGCGAAACACGTGTCGCGTATGCGGTGTCCGATATTGCTGCAGCCGCAGCGGATGCAGCAGTATCGGAGGGAGCATGCATCAGCTGTTGGTGGCGGGTGCACACGGGCTGTTGGTGGCAGGTATGCTGGGACTAACAGTAGTGGGTGGGCGCCGGCCGGCAATAGTTTGCATGAACTAACTGGTGGCGGAATTGCACAAAGTAATTCAAATCATGTAGTATGTAACTTTGACTTCCGCAAAGTAACACCTGAATCTATTAACTATCTGAGTAATAATAATAGAAGTATTCCTACTTACTCATATTTTGAACTCCCGAAGCAAAAAGGAGTTTTATGAGTTTGACGTGTTTTTCTGTCTCTGTCCCAAATACACAATTCCATTCTCTGAACGAAGAAGCGCCTCAGTTTTGAGATTGGCCAAAAATGCTTAAAGTCCGACTGTCAGTTTGTCCGGCTGTTCTCGCATACAGGTCACACTTCTCGAAATTTTGTGAGAAAGTTCGAAAATTATATAGATGTATTCATGGGCGTACCGAGGGGGGGGGGGGGCAGAGGTGGGGCTGCTGCCCCCCTGGATTTTGTTTACGTCCCTAGTAACTATCTACTTTTATGAATAAAAATTAAGAAAAAGAACTTTTTGCCATTTGCAATACAATATACAACATTTGTCAAATTTATTTGCGAGCCAAATAAAAAAACCGCGTTCTAGCCCTCAGTAACTTTTGAACGACTGAACCGATTTTCATCAAACATAGCTAAGAACCACCGCAAGGAAACTTGCTTTCACGTAAATAAAACGTCAAACGTCATAATCTACTCGTATATTACAGTCTAATGTGATTTAACTTTTAGTTTTAAATAGCTGCTATAATTTACAAATGTTTATTTATTTAATGAGAAACTTATAAAAAAACCTGGGGAATGAAAACTTAAAAAATATCATATTTCAGCCATTTCAAATGTTTAAAAGTATCATAAATCTTTTATGTTACGCAACTTTTATTCTGAACAACTTTTTAATCCGATAATCATTAACTGGCCATGCAGGGTGACTCGCGATGTTTACAGTTCACAGAACCACTTGTGTAGTATTTTTTTAAATATGACTTATTGCCAGCCTTCTAAGAGTGATCCAATAGTTCAGTACAAATAATATGTTTGATGCACACGGGGTAGGTATTATGAGAAACCATAGTGAGAATTGATACCCGCACTCTTCATCGCACAGTGATTGAACGCGGCGTCACAGAGTGGCGTTTAAGAAATGTGTATGTGAATCACACATATTTGTGAAGCGAGCTTTATTGTTTTTGTCTGGCGAACATTATTTTGTGATGATATTTAATACACAGAACACTACTTTTCTTGGTAATGTTTGTAAAATTTCAAGTCAAGTGGTAGCACCATTTCAGGAAGTTTTTTCGAAAGTACCTACCACATATATTCATTGAACAAATACAATTAAACCTAAAATCAAACTTAGTCAATTTAGTAATATTTCTGTATAGCATCAAAAACGAGTACCAGAAACAGTTGCTTGCTTTTCGTGTGTGTAGTGTCAAATTTTTCAAGCAGCCTAAAGGCATCTGACATAGCTTGACTAATGCCATACAATGATGACAGCCGGGACCAACGGCTTATACGTGCCTTCCGAAGCACGGAGGAGCTCGAGAAATTTTCAGGCCACTTGTGGTCACCAATCCAAGTGTGGACCACGCCTGGTGTCACTTTACTTGCGAAAGCGCTAGAAATGCCCACTCACGCCACCGAGCCCTCAGAAACAGTGAAATATTGTTTTTTTACTTGTTTATTTAACTTGTAATGTATCTATCTTGTATGCATATATATTTGTTTAGGTCAAACCTTGCGACTCAATTTTCAATCAGTTTTCTTCAACCGATTTCACTGAAATTTTGCATACGTATGTCAGTGGGCAAGCCTTCGTGGTAGACGATGTCTAGGGTCTGATCTGATAGCTATGCCGCCTCCGCCGGACCCTGGCATGGTAAACCCAAGTAGCGCTGGCTTGACGTCCTCGAGGAAGATATGCGTGCTAATTGTCTTATAACCAGGAATGCTCAAGACCGTGCGAGGTGGAGAAGAAAAAGCCGGAAAGTGGACCCCAGGCTTTACAGCTGAGGATGCAACTAGGAATCCGCTGAGATGAGAGAGAAAATGTCTAGGGTCTGATCACGGAGACTGAAGGTGGTCGATGGAACTCGATAATAAAATGACACATCTCCATCGACTTTAGATAATTAGGCCTTACAATAAAAGGTTATACAAAAAAAAAACGACGGGTTGCACTCTGGGAGTGCCGGCAGAAGTGAAAACTTGAATATTAACGTTGTGCATTTTTGATATTTTGGAATGGATAAGGAATAATTTTGCACAAATTGTTTTAATTATCAGCATAAAAGTACTATCATTTATGTGGTAGAATAAAATATTTATTTATTGACAGCGTGCCACGCGCAGCGCCCTGCGCCGCCTAAACGAGACAACAGGCGCAGGCATACATTTTCGCCGCACCGTAGAAAGAGAGGGGGATAGTTCCTCTCCTACGCGGCGCCGGCTGTCTACTCTCCATCCGTCTTACGAATTTTCGATCAGGTCACGTGTCCTGACGCCTGACGGCCTGACGCGAGTTTAACATTTTTTATCCATTACAGAAAAAAAGTGTACAACGCCGCTAAAGAAGTTTTCACTTCAAAAACAGAAAAAATATTTGGTCGGACAACAAAACCTCGCCGCATTTTCCCGCCATCCGACCATCCATAAACTTAAAGTCGGTGAGACACAACAAAAATAAATACACCCCGAAACAGGCACGGGCACGGGCCCACCTCCGCTGGGCGGGAGGCGTAGGGCGTAGCTGCGGACGCGCACCGACGACAGAAGCGTTCAACTCGCGCGGGTGCGCGCGCGTCTTTCCGAGCCTGATTTATAGTGTCCCGTTGAAAAAATAATGGCGGTGAAGTGATGGAGGGACAGGAGTGGCGAGTGGAATGGCAGCAGCCGCGGCTGGACGGTCAGTGTAGTGATAAGTGATGAATGTGATGAATTGTGGCAAGGGTTGCGCGGTCATGGCTTTTGGCAGTGCCTTATTAGCTCCCGATGTACTTAGTTAAGAGTACATATTTTCCTTATAATTTGTGTTGACGAGCACCTATCTATTTTGAAGTCTATATAGTTTTATTTGATACTAACTGATGCGCGCGGCTTTGCCCGTGTGCTCCATTTGGAAATTTTGACAGTCCTACAGGAACATCACATTTTCCCGAAAAAAAAATAGTATCCTATATGTTAATCCAGGTAAATAGCTACTCACTATATAACAAAAGTGGACGGTGGTGTCAAGTAGACGTTACAAGTAGAGGCTCTCTACGTGCATCTCACTATTATAGTAGGCATAATATTATTAAAGACGTAAATTATAATACACTTATGTCGTGATTTCTGGTTTTTATACGTATGTGCAGCTTAAAACTATTTTCAAATCTCTATATAACATAGGTAGGTTTCAAACAATCTACAATTTTCCTACAAGTGAATAATACCAATACTGTGAGGTCCTCTCTCATCTGTGCGTTAGCTACCTATATATACTAAATGCCATCCTGCACTAGCATAAAATTATTCCTTATAACCCTAATTCTCATGAATGCAACTATCTCGTAGCTATCTTCTCCTCTTTCAAAACAGAATTTTCGCATCGCTTCGTGTTTCATGGGTCCATTTTTATAAAACAAACTCCAGACTAGAAACTGAATATCTTGTCTTTCTCAAATTAGTTCTGTAAACAACTTGTGTTTGATTGAATATCTCATTCCACTCAACTACATTGAAACTGAAAATTTACTCCTCATTCCTAAATAATATTTCAAATCATTGCGATCAGATATAACACCAAAATAGTGATTAATTCACTGTTTTTAGTGAATAAAATAAATAAAAGTGCCTTTTTATTCACTGTTTTCAGTGAATAAAATAAACTTTTTAGAGTGGGAATGGTATAAATAAATGAGTTGTGTGCATTGCAGGCGAACTGAAGTCCTTCAGCATTCTATCTATTTTTAAGAATGACCGTACTTACATGAGTAGAAACTCACATTTACAAGACTTGCGCATGATATGATAGGTACGCCACAAAATAAAAATAATTAGATTTTAACAAAAAAAAAAACAACCAGCTTCATTTCTTTCAGGAGTTTCTTCCATATCTCCAAAGTTCTTCATCATATCTTTACCAAATTAATATGAGACCAACTTGGTAGTAAAGGCTTTCAAATAAAAGTCATCAAAATCGGTCCACGGTTGACGAAGATATCGCGTAACATACATAAAAAAAACATACAGTCGAATTGATGACCTTCTCCTTTTTTGAAGTCGGTTAAAAACATTGTTTTGCTTCGTAGCAGTGCTCGTAGCACTCGTAGCATTTCGTAGCACTGTGTAGAGCGATCGGAATATAAAAATTGCTCTTAGATTCTCTAAAAAAATTAATATTATAGATGCCAAAATTGCTATTCCGTTTTCAAGTTGCGTATATGCATAGCATTTTATCTGTCATCTAATCCAATAATGACAACAGAAACCAATAAAGGGTGAGGAATAAATAGTTTATCTAAAAATAAGAATTATTCCTCATCCGCATTTACAGAAAAAAAAGTACACTCCAAATTTGAATCTGAACATAAGTGCATATTTATATTCGAAAATCCCCGTACGTAATAATATATATAGGGTTCATTCATATATCCATCGTCGGCTAAGCATCCGCGCGACGCATCCGTCGCGTTGAAGATGTGACGATGAGAGACGCTGTTTAAAATACCAGGGAGTGTACCGACCTCTAGGTATGATAAAGAAAAAAAGATATGAATGTACTATATTATCACGTCTCTACCATCTAGGGTAGTCAGAACCTTGGGCCATAGATCACGTGCGTCATGGTGCACATGGAAGAAATAAACTAAAAATACTGATATTATTTGTTATTTAGTAAGTTAATAATGTTTTATTGTTCGTCTTTTTTAAGCGATGTCGTGTTTTTTTGCTTATCCTCATAATAATATTAATCTGAGCGCCATAACCTAAAGATGTGACAACTTAACGAGACAAATAGAATTTTCAACTTCGAATCTTGTGGCAAGAGAGGGGCCAAAATATGGGGTTGTATAATTTTTCAAAACTAAAAACCGACTTCACCCCCAAACTACACAACCGATTTTGGCGTCTTTGAATAATCGGTGAACATACATAAAAAAAAATAAAGGATCGCGACGAATTGATAACCTCCTCCTTTTTTGGAAGTCGGTTAAAAATAGATCACGAACTGACAGTTCCGGGTGAACTTTAGTCTTATCGCAAGTCTTCTTATTACAGTGTTATACATACAGTATTTGATCTAGAAATTAGCACGTACACGAACCTTACCTTTACCTTTTATCTTTGTAACTATGCTATTAGTATTAAGAACTTCGTATGTATATACAATACAATACCCTTTATTGCACAAAATAAATAAATACAGGACATAATTGTCTTAAAAACTAG
This sequence comes from Acrobasis suavella, assembly GCA_943193695.1. Classification (NCBI taxonomy): domain Eukaryota; kingdom Metazoa; phylum Arthropoda; class Insecta; order Lepidoptera; family Pyralidae; genus Acrobasis; species Acrobasis suavella. Next base: position 12,771,137 of record OW971948.1, read on the forward strand.
GAAATGCGCAAAAGGCGGCCTTGTCGCTTAGCAATTTCTTCCAGGCAACCTCGCTATATAGAAAATATATACCCTTTTCAAATGCAAATAAAATATATTCTATTCTATTCTACAGTTATGAGTTTCCGCTACCGTAAAAGGATTCATTCATATATCCGTCGTCGGCTAAGCATTCGCGTCGCATCCGTTGCGTTAAAGATGTAACAATGAGAGACGCTGTTTAAAATACCAAAGAGTATACTGACCCTTACAGTAGGAAAAAATATTCATATTGTACTACGGAGAAGATAAAGCCCAGGGCTATAAGGCCCAAAGGCCACATTTAGCGTGATGGTGAAAGGATGATCAGCGTATAGATGGGTTGCTAGCCAGTTCGCCTATTGAACCTGTTTCTCTAGATTTTGCTCCTTTCCTTGGTCAATTTTTAAGCAAGAAGAGAAGCACCTTATTCTTGCAATATGGTGAAACACATAAAAAATATGTTTAAACATCCGAATTGAAATGCTTCTCCTTGTTTGAAGTCGATTAATAAAAAAAAAACCATTTTAATTTAAAATTACACTAAAGCTCAGAATAATTTTCAAGTGCAAGAGGCATAACACATCTACAAAAACGACAAAAAGTCTAGGTCTTCGGTCCTTTCCCTCGCTCGGATCATTTATCCATCATCGGAAAAACAGAAACGTGCACCGCGTAATCGCGATGAAAGATACGGGCGCGTCGCGCGTCGCGTCTGAAATACCGGTGTGTGTGTGCTAACCTTAATAACTGTTTCTGCAAATAATCTCTTCCATGCTGGTCTAGGAGAAAGAAAAAAACTTAGAATGTACCAGCTGCTTCTCTTCCCACGCAGGTTGTAAACACAGATCGAGGGAATGGGCGAGATTTCAATCATGTTAATAGGGGATGCGGCTAGCAACCCACCACTATTTTGATTTCTTTTTTCATCTTTTAAGGGTTCCGTAGTAAACAAGGGACCTTTATAGTTTCACCATGTCTGTCTGTCAAAGTGGAAACTGTCTGTCGAAAAAAGTGGTAGAATAAAATATTGACAAAAAAAAAATTGTGTATACAAGTCAATTGAAAAGTATTTTTTTTTCGCGACTTACCAAGCATGCGGGGTGTTGTTGAATAGATCTTTCATAAGTATTATGGGCTTGTTACCACCGTTTTTCAATTTAGGAATCCGTTTTTGAAATATTTGGTTTTAAAGTGAACATTTTTGTTAGAGTCAAGTGTCCCCCCTATCTATCTGCTAAACGGTTATATGTGGACACGTGAAAAAATTCACAGCTGTAATATATATTACGAAAACTATCAGAGCTAAGTAGGGTTTACAAATTAAAAAGTTATAGGCGATCATAAAATGCACTCGAAAACGGAAAATTGCGTACAAATTCAATAGAAAATTAGTTATTAGACGTTTTTACGTGCAGTAGCATGAACTCAAAGTTGGCATTCGTTACTACGGAACACTACACTGCGCGTGGCACGACACGCACTTGGCCAATTATTTCATCTTATCTTTTTCAAATTGTCATAAGTTTTGGGTGTTTATCTTTATATGTATTTGTCATAAAATATACTTTATCGTTGAGTAAGTATCCCTTAAGACAAGTCCTGAACTTACTTTGGGGCTAGCTCAATCAGTATAATGTGTCCCTATTTATATTTATTTATTTATATTAATATATTTAACGCCTACCATCACGCTTAACCTGGTCTTTGGTTATTACGGCTCCGGGCACTGTCTACCCCGTAAGTTCTAGGTTCTAGGCAATAGAGCTCATTGTGTTACCTCCGTTGATTTTCTCCTACGTCTTTTCCCCTATCTTTCATGGGTCAGAGAACAAAGAAAAATCTTAGAATTTACCATGTTTCTACCTTCACGCCCCCTATGTCGCTAAACGTGGCCTTTGGACCTAACGGCCACAGACTCTATAATTCTATCCATCTGTTAGCTATAAATTGAATGTATTCATTTCTCAAGCACACGCACCAATACACTGCATTATACAAATTCAAAATACTTATGTAAATTTTAAAAAACCTAACTATAGTCCATTTGTTTAAGTATTTAAAGAGAAAACAAAAAAAAATGTGTAATTTATAATTAATAAAATAAATAATTTGTAATTGAAATATACACTTTATAAAATAATACCTTTGCAGGTATTAATTTATAAAGTGTATATTTCAATAAAAAGACATGTCAAGATTGTTTACATTCTTTTAAATACCTAACCAAATAGACTATAGGTATTTAAACTACAACAATAATAAAAAGTAAAAAAACTAAAACCCAACTACGACAAAAACGACGCTGAAAAAGTATAAAACAAGATTTTCAGAATACTGAACTGAACAAAGTTGCTAATGTAGTTGCAAGTAAATGGACACAGTAGACTCTACCAAGATGCCTTCGTTGTAAATTGACAATAATGTCATACAATACTATTCTGAAGTATGCAATATTCACTATGTAGAGATAAATTTTCATGTTTGGAAAGGCGTAGTCACACGTTACATATACCTATCTACCGTAGCACTTTGACAACGTGTGACTAGTAATATATATATATTCAAAATGTACAAGTAAAGCGCTTTCAAATGATACCAAACACGGCATATTTATCTTAACTTTATTTTTTTACTCTGTATGTTTTGTCCGCTAGAGGGCGCCACATTAGATTTTGTGAAACTCCATATAGCCTATAACCAGCGGACAATTAAGACGCTTCTAATGATATGTCATTTGTCGAATTCTGATAAGTAGTTTCGAAGTTACGAGGGAACAGATGAACATACATACATACATACATACATACATAGCCTGTCAAAATCATAACCCTCCTTTTGCTTTGCCGTAGTCGGGTAAAAATATCTAAAATTTAACACTAATTTTAAAATAAAAAACTTATAGATAGAAAATTTTGCTAGCTATAAAAAGTATTAAGTAGATTTTCAAAAGTATCTATATCTATTTTCAACTCTCAATTGCAAGCACTTATTAATAGATTTGCTAGCGTTGTTGGTTTTGCTACGCTTCCTTGGCAATTGTGTATTTGTATTTTTGCTTCAAGTAGTACTTTACTTATATTCACTAGTATATAAACCATAGACCTATGACATTTGACGACCTCTGTGGCATAGTAGTCACCATGCTAGTCCGCCACCCAGAGCTCCCGGGTTCGATCCCCGGTCAGGGTAAGTTGGAAAATGGCCTTTTTCAAACTGTCCTGGGTCTTGGGTGTTTATCTATGTATGTAAAATATAATATCGTTGAGATAGTATCCCATAACACAAGTCTCGAACTTAGTTTGGGGCTAGCTCAATCAGTGTTATTGGTCCAGTATGTTTATATATATGTTTATTAATTATTATAGACCTAGATTTTTTTACTGGATCAAAAGACCACACTATAGCCGAGTGCGACAGATAAAACGATAACAGCACAAATCCTTGGTCACCCATGGTTTATTATTCTTTAGTTCACCCTCACACGAGCAAAAGAGATTTCGATTAATTTGACAATAGGATAAGTTTTCATACAAGACGTACCTACCTATACCACTTTCGGCCTGGCTCAAACATCGTCACACGAAAATTGGCATTCTTAAAGTAAATTTTGTGTTAATTTGTAAGTTATCTATGGAAAAATGGTATATTGTACTGATTAACTGATAGTTTGTGTAGTAGGAACAAATACAACCCTTTTAAGGTCATACAAAAATATACCGTTTCTGGTCACATTTTACAATTCGCAAAGCTACGAGCCTAGAATTTTTTTACTGCGCTACGTCGAGTACATCCTCATTCCTAAACACTTCAAAGCCAGAGGCTAGACTTAGAAAACTACAAACATGTCAATTCAAATTAATGGGCTATCGGGGTGGGCGTTTTTTGTGGTAATTAGTGAACGGACGAAAAAAAAAAACACTTGGCCGCTGTAACGGTATGCATGGCTGATCGGTTGTTTGTAACAATTTAAGAATCGACATAGGTACAACACATTGTTTTTCTTGAAAAGAGTAAGTACCTAATTCTAGAAATCATATTTGCCAAATCTACCTATTTATAACTTAGTAACTAAGCAAGGAGTTATTTTGCGGTTTAAGTGGAGTAAATTGTGTATAGTGTATTTTTTATTTTCTTTTAATGTGACTATGAATAAGAATGGAAAGAAAAAATATACTTAAAAAAAAAGTTAGGTACTGTTTTGGTTATATAATAAATAAATTAATAAATATACAGGGACAAATAACACTGATTGAGCTAGCCCCAAAGTTAGTTCGAGACTTGTGTTATGGGATACTAACTCAACGATACGATATTTTATAACAAATACATAAAAAGATAAAAATTCAAGACCCAGGACAATTTGAAAAAGGCCATTTTCCAACTTGCCCTGACCGGCGATAGAACCCAGGACCTCTGGGTGGCGGACTAGCATGGTGACCATTACGCCATGGAGGTCGTCATATAGTAAGTCTAAGTTACTTAACAATACTGGCTTCGCTACAATCACATCACACTAATATTATAAAGGCAAAAGTTTGTGAGTGTGTACTGGACCAATTTGATAAAATTTGGTATGCAGGTAATTGACATCCTGGATTAACACAAAGGCTACTTTTACGCGACGCAGCTTTTTATAATAAAACTAGCCGAATCTGTGGGCTCCGCCCCCCGTGACGTATAAAATATACTTGACGACCTGTTCTCAAACCTACCAAATACACATAAAAACTTTCATAAAATACGGTCGAGCGGTTTCGGAGGAGTAAGAACATAAGCACTGTGTCACCGTGATATTTATATACATAAAATATGTATATGTTATACTGCGTGGAAGGGACATACACGTAATAAATCAAACCACTATACTATAATAAAATTAAAATAACAATGAAAAAAATGGCATTTCCTTACAAAAGTGTGCAGCCGGCTGGGCAATTTGTATGGGAAGTCAATTTTTCTTTTCGCTTGATTCACTGTAATTTCTCTTTTATTATACATACTATAGTGGTCTAGTATAAGCTCGTCGTTCGATTTATTACCAGTATGTCCCTTAAACGTTGTATAGATGTATTCCGGTAGGTAAGTAAACATTATTATTTGAAAAAATTGTTCAGAATGATTGACTGAACTGCGCCTTAGAAAATGATTTTAAACCTTAATAACATTAGTATAAGTATCATTTTCGACTTCACGTTATTACGACTAATATCATATTATCACACGCGTCATCGCAAAAACTGCATTATCTATGTGAACCACGATTTCCTGGAAGCAACATGCACACGCGGCACCCACACGAGCGTTCGAGAGCACGCATGTAGTAAAAAAATAACGGCACATGAGATTTATGACCTCTAGAGTGTTTATGGTATCGAGATATGGCAACCCTTGTAAATTAGCCATATGGGCATTTGTCTTTGAACGTTTTATGATAACTGTTCACAAAAAACTTGTAATATCCGTACCTATGTATGAATACGTGCTAAAATTCCGTCCAGGCCATAGCTGTTCATGGACTTAACGTCCAAATGGTTAATTGCCTTTCAACAAATTAATATGAGAGTCAAAATACAGACATATATGTAATATCATTGTTAGAAAAAACTATTCCTAAATGCATTAAAAGTCGTATATTGAAGTCTTGCAATTTGTTGTAATTATGTTAAAACTTAGAAAGAAGTTATTTTTAAATGAAATAAAATAGATTGCCTACCAGACATGGCAAGTGATTCGTGTTCAATTTCATCTCAGTTATAAATTCCTTGTCTGTCTGTTTGGTCGTTTTTGTCGCGTTGCATTTAGCTCCGTCATTGTCGGACCACACACGGAACTGTTTCAGGCATTTGCACATGATTCGTTGAGTTTATAATAAAAAAGAAACAGATTTCGTCTCGACAAGTCCCTAATATAAAGCCCTTCTCAAAAAGCCTTTAGTATCTTTAAATATAGGTACTATTGTGGTTTATACCTACTACAAACCCTAATTTTATTTTTGTCCTTATAATCGAAATATGATTTTATTTTTCCACATATTTTAGATACCTATACTTAATATATAATAACCATCGTACTTAATAACCACACATTTTAGCATATATCCTGACTTGAATAATTTATCCAGATAAACCATTTGTTACACGAACAGAAGGTGTCTGATTACAATTCTTTGATTTGAGACTCTTTATCAAAAGGTTTATTACTTTCCGTAAAGTATTTAACATAGATCATTTAATAGGCAAAAATATATGTAATTCCTTTGCATTAAATATTCAACAAGGGTGACGTGACGAGTCGTAAACTTTGTCAAAAGCTCGCAAGAATGACAGCTTATGAATAACGTATGCAACAACTCTACACGTCACCTTATCTTATCTATTGGTGTTTTACAAACCACTCGCCTGCATCGTTGTAGTTTCCGAGAAAAAACCCTCTGAAATTAACGTTTCTTGACATGTGCACTTTTTAAATGTCTAGCAAGGAATGGTTAGCGGACTTTTTATAATCATTACAAACAGACAATTTTTAATCTATCTGCATTATTAAGAGCTATGCTCTTGTCGTTGGAGGATGAATTTTCATCCATTTGTCTCTCTCTTTCGCCAGCCGTTTTAATTCGCTGTACGACACGACGACGTTCTCCTTCTCCTTAACCGCCTGCCAAAAAAGAAGAGGTTATCAATTCGAATGTATATATATATATATATTTATATGTTGTGTCCCGATTCGTTTTTTTCTTTTTATATTTGAAAACGCATTTTAAATATTGAATTTAGGACAAGTCACTATACTGCACTGTAGGTCGAAATCGAAATTTTAATGTAACTATTAAAACTTCTAAAACCCACATGACCACCTGTAATAAAATGCTAGGTTCATAAGGCCAAATGCGGCCCAACGTTTTACGTCCCTGGGCGTTAAATGTATTGTAAAAAAAACTATGTTATAATAATATGAATCAAAAAAAAAATTATATAGGTATGTTTAAGTATATTATATTATTGCTTGTCTATCATATTGGTGAAAACTGTAACGATAGATTTAAGTTATTATTACAAATAAATAAATAAATAAATAAATAAATAAATAAATGTTTTATAATAATACGTTTACGTAGGTATATTAAAACATATAAACGATTTTTTATAAACCGTTTGGAGGGCTTGTGGGTCGACAAAAGGCTCTTTTTTATTAAAAATATTTATGAAACTATAAATTAAAGAAATATATTTTTTGGGAATAACCTAACCTACTGTTTTGCTGCATAAATAGCATATGCTTGTTGTCTTAAAATAACGTTTTCTCGTCGTAAATAAGCGATTAGAGCGATCCGTCAGTCATCGACTGACGACGGTCAGATGTTCAGAGATTGTTCTCTTGAGAAAAAACTGTCGGCGCATTATAAGAGTAAAAAAATGTTTACTTTTTAAATAACAATGCATTAAATACTGACAAAAAGTCTCAATCTATATAGTACTTAGCACAAATTTGTTAAAAAATACAATAGGGGACGCGTCGATGTCTTTTTCTTTTAGCTAATTCGCATTAAGACATTTTTGAAACTTGTTTCTCCTTACAGTTTAACAAATTCAGCAGCCAATTAGTTATAAAATATTCCACAAACCCTGCGGAAGAGTGCCCTAGAGGCTGGCAGCGTGTGCATGTTGAATGGTAATGCTTATCCTTTCTGGAAAGTAATTACCTGACCCCTGATCACCTAATAATACCTCGACCAGCCTGTCCTCCATTTTTCTCTATGCTGGAAAGCATTCAAGTCATCGCGCCAACCCTTTCTAGGCCTACCCGAACGTTTTCGGGTATCCACGGAGTTATCCTGTGAGCTCATTTTTCAGGGGACATTCTGCTTACATGACCCGCCTAATCTCATTTCAACTTGGCAGTTTTGTGACCCACATCGGCGATGCCAGTCTTGGAACGGAGTGTGACATTTGGGACTCTGTCCAGTCTTTTCACTCCTAGTACACTTAGTATCATGGCTCTTTGAGTTTGGACTTCTGATCCTCGGTAAATGACCAGACTTGAGCACCTTAAGTTAGGACGGGCAAGATGCACATGTCGATGAGTTTGCGTTTAAGTGTCATTGGAAGGTCACCCTTCATGAACGCTTCCATGGACCAGTGCTATCAAGTTACCTATTGCTTTAATGAAATGATATGCAACAGGGAAGAAAATTGCCTCGTCGAAATGAGTTCGTGTATGTAAGTGAACCACTTATATTTAGAAAATATTACTCAATTAGACCACCTACAATATATCAATAAGTCCCGTTGACATGCCTTTAGATTCTCACGGCTACAAACTATTTCAAGTGGCAAAACTGAACAAAAAGCATCGGGCGCCGCAAGCAAAATAAACGAGTGGCGACGTAATTCATAATATGGCGATGTAAGGGCGAATTCAAACAAAGTTTAATAATCGAGATAATAAGACTCAATCCGTCTTATTATAATAACAGCAAAGAGAATTCAAAACAGGACTAACTTTGTTACTAGGTTTAAACCATTGTCCGCCCAAAATGAAGTTGACATTGACAGGTGAGATATTGTGATATTACTAGATACTAGATGTCAACTTAATTTGGTCGGTTAATGGTTTAAACGTAGTAACAAAGTTAGTCTGGGTTTGATAATAAGACGGAATGGTTTTGTCATCTTCTTTGTCATCGGGAAAATACACAAAATATATAAATTTATAATATGGCGATGAAAGTGCCAATTCAAATGAAATTTAACAATCGAGATAATGAGACTCAATGTTTTTGTCATCTTCTTTGTCATAGGGAAAATACGTAAAATATATAGTCTTACAAAAAATACTGAAACTATTTTAAACATAGATTCAGTTTATTCAGTCCATAGTACTGTATAACTTTTGCAAAGTAAAATATAATGAAAGACGAAAAATATTTTTTTGCTTTCTTTTTTTTTATGTCACCTGATGGTAAGTGATCACCGCTGCCCATGGACAACTGCAACACCAGGGGTGTAACAGAAGCGTAACCGACCTTTCAGGAAGATATAGACTCGTTTTTTGAAGGTTTCAATGTCGTATCGGTCCGGGAACACTGCTGCAAGAAGTTGATTCAACAGTTCGGTCGTACGTGGTAAAAAGTTCCTTTTAGAACGCACGGTGGTTGATTGCCAACTATCCAAGTGGTGTGAATGAAATTTTAATTTCAGGCGGGTGGTGCGGTGGTGAAATTTTGCAGCAGGTATTAAGTCAAACGATTCTTCAGAGCATTCCCCATGATAAATGCGATAAAAAATGCACAAGGATGCAACATCCCTACACAGAGCTAGAGGATCGACACGGCCGACGAGAGTCACATCGTCGATTATACGAGTTGCGTGATTTTGAATACGGTCAAAAGGAAGAAACTCCTTACAAACTCGGATCAGCTGATCAGTCAACTTGTATGTTCCTTCATTTTTCGATATATTCTTTGGGTAAAATTGTTCAGTATCATAGACTGGATAGTTTCAGTATATTTTGTTAGACGTAATATGAGTAAAGTGGAGGTTAAGAAGAAAAATATCTATATTGATTACCTTTTCCCACCTTTACGCCCACCAATCACAGGTATGGCACTTCATAGAAGTGCAGTATATGTATGCCTGCTTCTACTACAAACGAAACTATACATCCGTGCACAAGTTAATGTGTGTGTGTTTGTCCCTTAACACACTCGTCAAGTAGAGAAACGGGGGATGGGTGCGGGGACGGGGAACGGGGAACAGGGATGATTGTGTCTACCTCGTTACGGATTCAGACGTAATAGTGTAAATCTGTATTTATCATATTTCTTATTCTAAATATATGATTTTTCAAAATTAAAAACCGGCTTCGTCGCCAAATTACTCAACTGATGTTAATAAATTTTCTGACAAGTACCCCTTTCAAACCTAAAATATTTTTTTAATATAGGGTATTATAATAATCGGTGAACATACATAAAAAAAGAGATTCCAACGAATTGATAACCTCTTCCTTTTTGGATGTGGGTTAAAAATAAGTAAAATTAAAAAATACTTTTTCACTTGAGTTGTGAACTTGTGACCGCGACCTTATGACGGGTGGCGCCCGGTGAGTGGTTGGATCTGGGGGATTTATTCGGGATTATGGTATCAACCCGGTTGATCCAGACGATTTATGAATTCCCATATTTTCGAAGACTGGTGAAAGTTTACCATATTTAAATTGGTTATTGCGCATGTAATCTTTGCTTTCAAAATACATAGATACACATATGAAATACATATACAGACATGGAGGAGAGGGTATTAATATAGATATGGTAAATGATAGAAAACTATGGAGGGAGTTTGACGACCTCCGTGGCGTAGTTGTCACCATGCTAGTCCGCCACCTAGAGGTCCTGGGTTCGATCCCCGGTCAGGGCAAGTGAAAAATGGCCTTTTTCAAATTGTCCTGGGTCTTGGATGTTTATCTATATATGTATTTGTTATAAATATAGTATCGTTAAGTTAGTATCCCATAACACAAGTCTCTAACTTACTTTGGGGCTAGCTCAATCAGTGTTATTTGTCCTTAAAAAAAATTTACATACCGAGCCGACCCCAAATAGGGAGAAGGCGAGGAAAATGATGATGAGATGCAATAACATAACAGCTATTACATAGCCTGAACAAGACATGGACCACTCACTAAATACGAAGGCAACCCGGCAGACTTGTTCACCCTGAACAACGACGTAATCCAGATTCAGTAAACAGTAGTTCATAAAATAGTTTGAAGGTTTAGGGTTGGGTCTGATCAAGAAAAAAAATTAAATGATTTCTCCGTTTTCTTTCAAATGATTTATTTCAAATGGGGGAAACACTGGACCCCGGAAAATTCATGTATCCCCTTAAATAGAGTCATGATCCATATGGCCACGTTTATAGCAACTTGATGGCCTTATCCTGTGAGCCTATTTTTTTGTTTTACATGAGGATTAGTTAAGTCATACATACATATTATTACGTTTGTTTCCCACAGGGGTCAGAGACTATGGACCTCCACTTGCTACGATTGTCACAATTTCTAATTTCCCTTTTGCAATTAAATATAGGCCCACCAACTGGCTAAACTATGCTCACTAATATGATTAAATACAAACATTTATAGCAGCGATTTCATATAACCAAATAAACCCGAAAAAAAGTAACAAATCCCCGCGTTACTCACAATAAAAACCAAACTGTTTGTTTTTAGTATGATCGGGTACTGGTCGTAAATTAAAATCGTAATAGAAACGAATTGCGGCTATTTTTGACACTCGTGAGTTTGTAACACGAATATAACCCCCTTAGAGAACCGGATATAACCTACATCGTTGTATTATTTGTTTTTTTAAATGTAGTTTTGCTGTAATAAAATATTGCAATTATGTATTTCATAGATTTTAAAACTATGTAATATAATAACCAGCCAAGTGCGAGTCGGACACGAAGGGTTTCGTACCATTGTCTATAAAAAATCACGTTTGTTGAATGGGAGTATTCACTTTATTCTGTTTTTAGTATTTGTTGTTATAACAGTAACAGAAATACATCATCTGAGAAAATTTGAACTGTCTAGTTATCACGGATACAGCCTGTTGAAAGAGAGATGGACGGATGGACGGATGGACGGACAGACCGACAGCGGAGTCTTAGTATTAGGGTCCCGTTTTTACCCTTTGGATACGGAACACTAGAAACGGAAATATTAAAGTACTTGGGCAATATTCAGCATTACAAGAAGTTTGAATGGCAAAATGTTAAATTTTCTTTTTTATTAATTTTGTTTAGGAGCTTTTGAAAACAATTAACCTATTTGTATGCTGTTACATAATTTGAATTCATTTTAAAAGTCACTCCTTTTTCAATTAATTAAATAGATAGGACTTCAACGATAGATATGCCATATTGATAATTTTATTTTTTGGACCATAATAGGCTGAATATAGGCAAAGTTTCTGATACAAACCACTGAGTTTAGGTACCTGTAAAACTGTAAAGTTCAGTGCTTTTACAAACTTTAGAACTAAGTATTGTAAAAAAAATTAATCTATAATTTAAGCGTCTGAATATAACACCGCTTTGCTAAAGGGCAGTCAGGACCGTCTTCGGTGCGCGGCGATAACCGCAAAACAAAATAAACTGTCCGTATGTTTATTATTGATATTTAATTTTGAACGTCGTAATAACTTCTTTGAAGTGCTATTGTTACGGAAATGGGCCGGTCTGTCTGTTGATGTTAGGATTGTTTGATATCACAGTTTTCATTTTTTCTGAACTCAGCCATCAAATTATTGACCAAATGTTTGTAATGTACACTTAAAATTGGTAAAATTTAATATATTTGGATAAAATTTAATATTTTAGTAAATAAATAGCATTAGTAAAAATTACAGTTTTAGAGGTAACTTTGCAAAGTTTTAACCACTTTTAATATAATCAAAGCACTTTTATTTATTTCGTTTTTAATCCTCGCAACTCTGTACGGCATAAGTACTTTATAGACTCGTCATTGCCCAGCTTTTGCGAAAACCCGCCTCAACTGAAATGATCAACTTACCTCATATCATATCAACATAATATCATCATCATCATCACATCATATCATATCATATCATACATATAATAAAATCGGAACCGATCGCTGTCTGTACATGAAAGATAAATGAAAAAAAAAAACACAGTTGAGGGCTTTTATCAACGCAACAGAACTGAAAATAATGGTTTTTAAAATTTTTGCCTGTTTGTCTGTGCATTTGTGCTCGCAAATTTTAGAAACGGCTCAACCGATTCGGTTGCGGTTTTCACTAATGTATTTGGATAAGCTTAACTTAATATTTAGTGTTTATTTCAATTAAATCAGTTCTTAAATAAAAAGTTATATGAATTTAAAGAATCACGTTATACATTTTTGTTCAAAAAATTAATTTAAACAATAACTGTTCGGTTGCATTGGCTAAAACTTTTGTTAATCGTTGTATAAAATAATGATTAAAAGTTTATAAAAGCTGGCCAAGTGTGAGTCGGACTCGCGCAGAAAGTGTTCCGTACCATTATCTTTCAAAATCAAGTTTGTTGTATGGGAGCCCCACTTAAATATTGATTTTATTCTGTTCTACAATTTGTCGTATTATATAGCGGCATCAGAAATACATCATCTGTGCAAATTTCAAATGTCTAGCTATCACGGTTCATGAGATACAGCCTGGTGACAGACAGACGGAAAGTGGAGTCTTTTTTATCCGGATGCTAGGACTTTCAAGTCCTCAAAACCTCCAATCCAATTTGTATAGATTTATCAAAATTAATAAGTGTAGATCAAAATAATAAAGGTAGTGTGTTCATTGTTGATTTTTTTAACCGACTTAGAAGAGGAGGTTATCAATTCGTCGGAATAATTTTTTTAAGTATGTTCACCTATTATTCGAAGACGCCTGGACCGATTTGAAAAATTCTTTCAATGGGCATACTTGTCAGGTGGTCCCATAGAAATGTGATTAAAATCGATGGAGTAGTTTGGAGGTGAAGTCGGTTTTTAGTTTAAAAGAAATAACTATTTGAAGTACCGCCGCGAACTTAAGCTAGTCAGTATCGAACCATTTGCGAGTGTTTACACGAACAATCATTTTATTGTGCTCTCAGGGTCCGCGTCAAATCTTCATACCATAAACATTCAACACCATATGCTTCTATTTTTTCTGCCTGAAAACTTTGGATTGAAATATGAAGCTGTTTCGGCTTATAATTTAGATACTTACAACTTTAACGATTATCAAAATCATCCGTGACTTGCACGTCGTTGGTTTTGATTGTTATCACTGACTAATCAAATATATTATACTTTTTTATATTATTATTAGACTGAAATTTAATTGTAAATGGCCTTTTTGCAATTGTCATGGGTCTTGGGTTTATCTATATACGTATTTACCGTAAAATATACTCGTTATGTATGTTTTTATTAAGTTAGTATCCCATATACAGAAGTTTAAGCTTACTTTGGGGCTAGCTCAATATTGCAGTTCCTCCCTAGTTATTTATTTAAAATTAGTAAAGAGTCGCGAACCTCTAGATAGTAGACTTTTGTCTGCCGATTACAATTTCATGTAATAAAAAATAAATAAATATATAACTTTAGGCCGCTTAAAAAGTCTGTTACCAGTGCTGGCCACTCACACAAAAAAAAAATAAGACAATCCCAACATTGATTTGTAACAAATGGCCCGCGTACACTCGCAGGCGTGGTGCTACTAATTGGGCTCATTTATTGTGACTCCAAAAATGCGCGGGCGCATGCTTCAGATTACGAGCAAGGGTGATTTGTAGGAACTGAGTTAAGTTTGAATTCGTATTCTAAGCAAATCGGGCGTAGACGGAGAGATAAAAAAAAAAATATTAGAAAAAAATCAAAATTCTTTTTTTTTTCTGTCCACAGTTTCAGCTTCCAATAACTGAGGATAAAATCTTTCCTTTCAACGACCTGAGGGTTAAATCTTACCTTTTCTTTCATTTTAATTTCTGGCGCCTGCGCTTAGCATTGTAATGCTCATAAACTCTATAATCTTGTATTTTTCATTGTCTGAAAGCCATCAGTGTTTCCTGAATGGCATATTTGATTTACGTCGCCGCCAGGTCGTCACTTCCCGCCCCGCGTCATAACTTTACGACGAGTGTCACTTACTGTGGAGACTACTTTTATTTTTAATACTACGCTCTTAGCCCTTGGTAGTCATCTAAAGGGTTTGTAAATGCGCAAATTTATTCAGCAATTTTAATACTTACTACTATTTCTTGATCAAATTAACAAAAATGGAAAAGTCGGTTTGTAAAAAATACTCGTCCGTTTTGGTACCTATTGCTATTATCTAACGTATTTTTTTTATTTCGACCCATCATGTGTCCCACTGCTGGACAAAGCCTCCCTCCACTTCTTCCATTCAATCCTACTTTGAGCTATTTCCTTCCATTCCATTTCAAATTTATCCAGTTCCCATCGCGTTCTTGGTCTGTCCGGTCTATTGGTAGATTTACCCAATTTTTCTCAACGACTGATAAAATTCTAGTACTATTTCTGCCACTGTTTCCACAATAAATATATATATATACGGACAAATTACACACATTGAGCTAGCCCCAAAGTACCTAAGTTCGAGACTTGTGTTATGGGATACTAACTCAACGATACTATATTTTATAACAAATACATATATAGATACAATCGTTCTCCACACTAACCTAGCCCCATAATTAAGTGCTCCACAAGATATATCTCCAGTGGAGATCGCAGGATTTATTCGTTTGACATTTAGTGGAATTCCCTTCGGATGGATAAAAATTTGGGAAATAAATAATTGGTTCACGTTTCACTGTATCGGTTCGCTAGTTTAATTGAATGTTCTTATTTTGGGATAACGTGAATGATAGTCCCCCAATCTAGGTTTGTTTAGTCAATCTTCTTATTCTTATAATTTTTTTAAAAACCGTAGCTAGCTATTTACATCATCATCCGAGCGTATTTCCGGTTGCATCCTCAGCGGTATCGCTTTCTGAAGCGATACTGCTGAGGATGCAACCGGGCCAGCCCAGGATCGGCTACCTAACCAAGGTGATTTGACGAGGTTACTGGTTTTTACACAGAGCGACTGCAGTCTGACCTCCGCAACCCAAAGTGTAGACCAGAACCAATCCTTGGATAGGTTTGATCGAACCCTAGATGGTGTTCAAGACTCACAAGGCTTTTATAATTACGGCTAATTAATCTTATATAATTTCCTCTTTAGTGTCCTTTTTTTTCTTAAACAACAGCAACTGCATTATCATGATGTAAATCTTTGAAAAAAATTCTTCGTCTATAACATTTTGTATGTGTTAACTTTGTGTGTAGACATTTTCGATGCATTCTCATCCATTCAAAATTCGCTCCTCTCACCCACGAGTTCGTCTCTCCGGTCCATCGCCTTTGCTAATGGTGATTTGTGGCGCAAGCATGGTGCAAGCCTCGTTGGCTGCTAACGGAGCAACCAGTGTTGGTTTAAATATATTTTATAGGTTTGGGAAACGTCTCATTGGTGCGGTTTACTCAAAACGGTAATACTCAGCAATAATATTGTCATTCCATGGTGTGTTGCATCTAAAATCCTTCACCTTGGCGATAATGTCACCAGTTGGGGAGCTGCTCCACCACACCATTTGACTCTTCATTGGGTAGCACAATCAGTTGGTCGGAATGGAAGTCCAGCAGCGTTCTGCTTTGTCCAACCTGGAAGTTCCTCAACAGATTAAAACGGTTTAGAATTTAGTTAGGTGGAAATATACACAGAGACTACAACGATTGTGGGGCATCTGCACAGGCAATGGCACACTTGCTGAGCTGACCAGAAAGCCCTACCTTCCCTACTACCACGCCAGTCCTAACGCAGTACGGGTAGCTCAATACTCAAAATCGATGTTTGTCTCTGAAGAGTTTTCAGCGCTTTCGGTGTCAATTAAAATTAGTGTCACGTGTTGCAATTAAGATCGACGTGGCATCATTCACGCCAGCGTGTTGTGACTGCTGATTGACTTGCCAACTTATTCTTGGATCCGCCCATCCACTGCTTGGCAAGCCACCCTATGTGTAATAGCTAGCCTAAATTGTTTTAGCATTGAGCAGACCCTTATTTCATCATGATTGTTAATTAATTATTTGAGAAATTAAATGTACCTATGAGTACTTAACTAAGTAAAGGAACACTGTTAAAAATTATGTAATTTTACTTGTAAAAATGACATAAACTTGTAAAATTCCCAAAAATCTTGGCAAGTTACGGAAAAATATGAAATTTTACACAAGATTCGGCCATTTTCAGAAAATGTAAAGAAAGCAGCATTTTGCAATGACTTTATTTCATCTTTCATCTACTGCGATTACCAACCGATCTACCCAGCGTAATTTTAATAAGCAAATACCCTCTTTTTGGGAGAGGCCTCTAATCAAGCAATCTAAAGAAGAATGTTAACCTATCAAGATCGGTTTTGGAGAGGTTACAACATGTTATATCAGAGCTTTACGCGGTTTTAACCCCGTGGACATATCCCTGTTTAATCTTGAAATGGACTTATTTACGCTGAAAAGAAGAATATTTTAAAACTTCGTTTCATCAGAGCTGCATGGAGTCAAACTTTCGTTATAGATACTGTCTACATCAACAGCTACATCAGAGGGTATAGCAATGCTATAGCATTTCCTCAGATTCCAGTCCATGCAGTGGCGTCCGTCGATCGGCTTGTTAATGAGTTTCGCGAGGAATGTTGACACCACTCCGCTGATCAAAGCGGTCGCCTTCTTTGCTAATCCTCGTCTATTTGTGAAGTTTCGAGTTGTAATGATTCATGTTTGGAGAATACTAATTTGGGATTTGTTTGAGTGCTCTTCTTTTTGTTGCTGAATTGCCAATTAGAACTTGCTGTCTTAGCTTTCATTCCTTATTTATTAACTTAACACAACTCAAAAAAATTATAAATATATTTCTGTGATTTGAGTTTCATTAAAACTTAAAATTGGGTCGATAATAAGTTTAAGGAGTTTCCAAGGCATGGAATTCAAATTTGAGTCGAACAACAAATAAAGAGTTTATTCTAATATATATAGAGTATTTGAAGAGATTGTTATGACCCTGAACAACGAATAAACTTCCCCTGGTTTAAGACTATTCTTTTAATTCCAATCCTCATTGATAAGTTGATATATTAAAGGCATGTAGGTCATGAATCAGACAGGTAAAACTAATTGAATAAAACTTGAGGAAATAGAAAACAAATTTTCATAGATGAAGTAAAGAAAGAGGTGGGTAGTGTATAGAATATCGGCGTCAAACATTGGCTGAAGACTAAAAGACATGGAAAATACCAACAAGAACGATTCAGAAGTGCACGTTGCCTTTGTTATTAAATTTCGTTGCGATGAAGCAAAAGAAAATACCAAGAAACAATGCACGCAACAAATTGAATTTGCCTTGCAAATATAAGTACATACATGCAGCAACAAAGCTTATCGAAGCGCGTATATCAATCTAGAATGGCGCAGATCGGTCCCAGAATAGCTCCCCTGGCAACATCAGTCAATCACCAGTCACAACATGCATAGACAGCGACACCAGGGGATCCTTCCGAGAACACATCTGTGTGTTGGTTTGTTAGCGTATACCAAGGTATCGGGATTGAGTAATCATAACGTAACTTGTTTACATCTAACCATTACATGGTGTTCAATACCGTTCTAAGACTAATAATTCGCTCTGACTGTGAATTCACGATCCGTCTTACAACTTTGTATCTATGAAACTACTACTAAGATTTTTTTTATTTTTTTTTATTGAATGTTATAATTAAAAACACAAAAAAAGTAAACTTAACTATATCTTAAACTTAAAAGTGCTTTTGTCCTTTGCTAGCAACATTAATATTTGACAGATAGACATGTAATTTTCAATTAAAACTTGAAACTAAATTGAAAAACAAATAACTTATAATTAAGAAAATTTCGTGAAACGCGCCACATCGAGGCAACAAAATTTGGTTTAAAATCATATTCGAATTTAAAATGCCTATTGGTAGCTGGAGAGATAGTGGACTGTAATTGTAAAACGAGAGGAAGTGGTGATAGACCTGCCTGGTTGACTTGGTGGTCCAGGTCAGGCGTAAATTTTTAAAGTGAAATCTTCTTTATTCCTTATGTTGGGCATTTTTGAGACGGGAAAAAATAATTGAACTTGCTACACTGTTACCATTATCGTAATCGACACCAAGTTTTCACTCCCGGAGTGCCTCTGGTTTTTTTGCTTGTCTGGCACTTCACTTCAATTGAATTGCATAGCGCGATGCAAATACCTAGATCTTCTTCTTTATTCGTAAAGGATAAACTCCTGTTGGTGTATCATTCCTCTACTTTATTTAGAGTTATTGCCGATTGAGTAAGAGAAACAAGTAAAATGTAAGTTGTAAATATGAGATGATGCACAAATCTCTTCTTAAATTATGGTACTTAATTAAGCATAATAATATCTTAATGTTTGCCAAAGCAACAAGAAAACGCAGTGGCACAAGTTAAAGACAGTAGAGAAGTACGTACGCCACTTAATTGTACGCTTTATCGCGCATAACATTCAACGTGGAAGGGACATAAATCCAACCACGAGCTAATACTACATCTCTATAACAATGATAATAAAATAACAGTCAAAACCAAACGAAAATGTCTACACTACCATACAAATTGTCCGAGCGGCAGCACACTTTCGTATGGAACGTGCGTAATTTTATTTTACTTTTTGGCTGCTATTTAATTCCATTACTCTATAAAGATCTAGTAAAACCCGTGGTATGATTTATTACGGGTAAGTATATCCCTTCCACGGTATACTCGTATACGTCATTGTCACGATTCAACTCACGCGACTTGTACCTCGTTTGTACTCATGTACGGTCAGTTTTAGGGCCGTAACAGACGGGGCGCAAGTTGCGCCGCGTAACAGCTAGTGATGGGAGTTGCATAAATACTCAATCAACCCATTTGAATATTTACTCAGTAGATTGAGTAAATACCCGATAAATATCCTTATTTATCTATTTGGTGACTAGATTGATTTACATGAGTTGCGACTTATATTTATATTCGTTATTTCATGTTTTTATGACAATTTTGAAACTTAAATCTAGTATACACTTGCAATTCTTGTCGGAAAGTGTGTGCATACGCCATAATATGCTTAAAATGTCGGTAAACGTTAAATGCGACGCTAAAATATATGAAAATACCATACTAATCATACACTGAAAGTAGGCTTCATTGACTAATTAAGTATCATATTTTGCTGGGAGGTGTGCAAAGACGTATTTTATGTTAAAATAAGTAAACAGACATCAGATGCGATGTCAATATATGAGCACGCTCTATTTGCTCTATTTATTAAATCTAGTGAGTAAATACTCAAATAGGTAGATTGAGTACTATCCACTGCCCATCTCTAGCTGTTACGCGACGCAACTTGCGTCCCGTCTGTTGCGGCACTTAACTACCACTACTTGAATATTCATTTTGCCGAAGCAAGTTGCGGATACTTATTTGTATTTAGGTAAGTACAACTTTGGACGAGCATGTTGCGGATACTTATTTGTGAATTGACGAAGCTTGTAGCTGATGAATGAATCTGAATCTTTATTGAAAATAAATGATTTAAATACTAGCATTGCAATGCTCGGAAAAATAACTAAAGTAATAATATATGATAAATTTTTATTTTATATATATTGCCGAATTTTGTGCATACGTAATAACTGTATTATCTATCAGACTGAAATGATTTTATTCTGTACCTTTTCTAATTGTGGCAGTGGATGGTGGTTAATTTATAACAACGTTTAATAACGCCTTTGTTTCGGCATGCGGCAATTTGTACGGTGCGCGCGCGCATGCGTCAAATGTGACATTTTGGAGAGTAAGGGCTGGCTGCTTTCTTTAGACTTTGAAGTGTTATGTTATGGTTCACAAATGATTTGCATTGATACATATTTTAACCAGCTTAAAATTATCATTTATCGGTATATTAGCTTGTAAAACACCAAACTGTAACCGGCGGGCATGCATGAAGAGAGTGATGCTGATGAGTGATGAGTGTAGATGAAGCGAAAGAGGTCTGTCGGGATCGTAACAAGTGGAGGTCCATAGTCTCTGCCTATCCCTGTGGGAAATAGGCGTGATAACATGTATGTATCTAACACCAAAGCACGATGCGTCTAATATCAGCTATCATCGGAATCCATCGGAAATATATGGCAAGCAATGATTGCCGAGTGACATGACAAGATATTAAACGCAATGTATGGTATAACATAATGATTAGTAATAATTATTCGTAGGATTGTAGTTATATTATCACGTTGTCAGTAAGTAGGTACAAACTTACTGATGTCTGTAAGTCTTTTTCTGGCATAAGGCACATCGGATAGTTACCTTAAGTTAGGGCTAGCGAAGTCTACAACAATTGTTATGACCCTGAATAAACATATTCGTGCCTTTTTTGGAGAACTTTATTGCATTTTACTTTATTGATTTTTATTTTTACGTGCACATAGTGATTGCTCATTTGGAGCAGCAAAGTCGTATCGAGATTTGGTCGCCGCTTTTTTCACAATGTCATGCTCATATTCTGACTAAGTATGGCTTTGGTAGAACAAAAAGGGTCGATGGTCATGCTTCTACAGAGAAGATAAAAAAATTTGAAAAATATTTTTTTTATCTTCTCTGTAGGAATATTTGAAGAAGAAGGAAAAATAATTTGACCAGATTTCATCTCAAAACATATAAAACATACTTACCTACCGTTTAGTCACGCTCTCGCATTGTCTCTGTTTGTGGAATGCGACAATTTGTAGCAGGGTGAGGGCACGTAAATCAAAAGGCGACACACATGTGGCGGAGTAAAACTTCACAGGGTTGCTTCGTTTTGTTGACAAATGTCCAGAATTGCCATTTCTGAAACGCGGAGTCATCTAAACGAATGGTTTTTCCATACAAAGTAACTCCGCCTAGTGACTCCGCGTTTGAAAAATAGTACCTCTGGTAAAAACTTGTAAAATATAGTAAGAATTTATGTCTTTCTTCTATCAGCGAAAGACATTATATTTGTATTTTCTCCTGTTTGGTAAGCGTAGGTTAATTGAATCAATGCCAAGTAAGTAATTATTTTTTCTAAACGAAAAACTAACTGCACCCCGAACTACACAACCGATTTTAATAAAAATGAAAATCGGTCCAGTTTTTTTCGAATAATCGGTGAACATACATAAAAAAGATTGCGTTGAATTGTCAACTCCTCGTTTTTGAAGTCGGTTAAAAACATAACAAAACTATCTTAGAACTAAACTATTCTGTAAAATAAATTTAAACCTAAGTAAGTATAATGATATTTGTGTGAATTTAAAATAGTCCTTTTTGCCATGCGGCGTGGTTTCACGGGTCTTTTCACCCTAGGGCGGGGGCCGGATTTTTGGGAGTATTGAGTGGGCATACTGATTGATACTCTCATACTTTTACCTATTGGTTTTATCATTATGTTAGTATATTTAACAGAAGACATTTTAACACTTGAGGAGTGCATATAGGGTTGAAGCAATCTTAATTATCTACCAAACATCCATTCATGTTCTGCTTTAACATCCATGTTTCTAAAATAAAATTAATGAAAATATTTAATATAACCTATCCAAGTGTGGTCGGATTACATTAGTATATAAAATATTTGTTTTATTTTTTATGCATTGCTTTCGTTCTAATTTACTTTATACCCACTCCGTCCTTATCCTTGACGGGGTAGACAGAGTTAAGGGCTGTAAGACCCAAAGAGCAAGTTTGAATATTAAAAAAGGAATATGGAAAAACGAATTAAAGTATTCCCTCGATCGGGCTTGTCTTCGTTTAGTATGGAAGAATAGTTCAAACAACATTCAAACTAACTGCATAATTTACCGTAAAAGTTCGAACAATGTGTTTTGTAAACTAAAAACCGATTTCACCCGTAATTTACACGACCGATGTTGAGAAAACTTCCATTGGGACCATTTAATAAGTATGCCATTTAAAAAAAAACTTCTAAATTATCCAGGCGGATTCAAATAATCGGAAAACATACAATAAAAAAATTTAAAAAAAAAGATTCGGACGAATTGATAAACTCATCCTTTTTTGAAATCGGTTAAAAATAAAACTTATCTCCTACGTGACAGCCCTACTGGTGCAACTGGAGCGGCGCTCACCTCAGATTTATTGCGCTCAATCAATGCGGATTTATTACCGCGACTCCTTTTGTATGAACTCCAAATATAGCTCCTCTGTTATAATTGACCCCACCTGATATACGGGCAGTTGCCGCACAGACAATTATATTTATAAGTATTGTTTGTCAAAATTAGATACATTATTAACATATGGAATCTCTTTTAGTCAACCGGTTAATAATCATTACCGCGACTCTTTTTGTGTGAACACCAAATATAGCTCCTCTGTTATAAAAATTGACTCCATCTGATATTACTTAAATTGTAAGTACGAGTATATTGTGTTGTAATTTCGTCTTTTATTTATTGCGCCGCAAAAATTTAACTGTTTTTCCTATGGTTGACTGAGGGAGAATACTTTAAAAGCTTTAATTCCGCTAATTGTAAATAATGACTCCGCTACTGAATTTCGAAGTATTAAATACCGCAGTTTGCGAGATCAAAAGTTTACGATTACGATGTACGTAAGTTTAAATGTAACAATTGTTAATTGTGGATCAATAAGGTTTTAATAAATAAATCAATTAAAATAGAATCGACGAACCCTACATAAGACGCCTAATTACTCGTAAAACTGTACAGGACATCAAATCATAAAATTTTTAACAACAACAATGCGTAATAAGTACTATGAGAGAATGATAAAAGAAAAATAAATATATTTTTCCATAAAATAGAGGAAAAAAGTAGCACCAGGGACCAATCTCCACGAGGACCAACATAAAAGAGAAAAAAAAAACACTTTAAGACCGATAAAAGATAAAAAAGACTATAGAGGAAAACGTCAGAAGAATCTGGACCTTAAATCAGGAGTACTCACACAGTACAAATCGCTATTACCATAACGACTGCATGAAGCAAGATGCAGCCAACATCGCTCTTCGAAAGATGCATCAGGAAGATCATTGGTAGCTAAAAAATAATCGCAGTCTATCCCATCCATATTATTTAT
The DNA here is from genome assembly GCA_943193695.1 of Acrobasis suavella. Lineage (NCBI taxonomy): Eukaryota > Metazoa > Arthropoda > Insecta > Lepidoptera > Pyralidae > Acrobasis > Acrobasis suavella. Next base: position 12,794,942 of record OW971948.1, read on the forward strand.
TACACAACAAGCTATAGTAATCTATTTCTATATGTTTACTTGTTGCTAGTATACGGTAGACTCGAACTTTTCCTGTCTTTTCGTCCCCCAGACTGCAACCCTCATAATACCCTATATACGTACTTACCTGGTTTCTTGAGCCTGGTACTGGTTCAATGAGGGCTGACGTGGCTGTGTTAGTAGAACAGAGCCGATAAGTACCCATATCGGCCCGTAGCTGTAAGTGCAGTCATGTTATTTCCAAAGTGGACTTCTACGCTCTTGCTGCGACATGCTGGCTGGGTGAGCGGAAAACTGAAACGAACTGAACTGGGAGGTTACTCCAAAAGCGGTACGCAAGACGGACGTTACTGCGTATCCGCGTTTCATTGTCAAGCAACATTGAGCACTAACGTGTGATGATAAAGTCTAATTTGGTTTGAAATATAGATAGGACGTCACTTTCGTACGACCAACTTATAATTTTATGGAGTAACCCCCCTTAATAAATATACGTTCAGTTGCAGCACAGACCAATTCGCTAGTTTCCAACAAGAACAATCAGATTGAAGTATCTGATTGTTCTTGTTGGTCACATTTCCTACCAAAGTATCAAATACAAAACCATGACGTCATTGATGAATCTTAAATCACGTTCAAAATAAATATGATCAATTTACAAGTGTAGGTTTGAGGTTGTGAGGTTTTAATCTGATAACGTACAAAATACCAAAGAGCAAAAAAACTTTTTCTAAATACCAACTTTAATTCATCAAATAAGCACGAGTTTTATTCATTTATAGACGCATGCTATAAATCCTTTATAAAAGTTTCTGACACAGTTATCTTATTACCAACAGTATAAAAACCAGTGGCATAGTATCCATAATATCATCAAACGAATGTTATATTATAATATTGTTCCTACTAATTTTCATTATGCAACGCGAACTCGATTCCTTTTTTACTCATTAAAAAGTCACATTTAGCGTGGCCAAGCAATGATGATGACAGGGATGAGGTATTGCACTAAAAAATACTGATTGGCTTTTGTCAAGAATTTTTACATAAGGAGTTCACGTGCGTGAAAAAAAAACTTATAGGTTATTCGAATTAACGTCGTATCCCGCCATTTTTGTTCGTAATTAGTAGGTATAATTTGCATTTCAATTATAGCGCGATCCAAAATGTTAATAATTATATTATTAGTAAGCACCAATGCGCTTTTGTTCTTGGTATAGTTTGTTTGTATTATATTTGATACCCAGCAATTAAGCTTATCATGAATTTACATAGAGTTCTTACAGCACTGTACCTATCCTATGGTTTCAGAATCTTATATAGAGGATGTATATCATGGGTGTGGACAAAGCCTTGAATGCCAACTGTCATTATTAGGCATTAAAACACTCATATGATAATATCGTGTTTAATACCCCTTATTATACAACATTGCCTAAAAAACTATTTGGACTACTTCAAAAAGGATGAGGTTATCTATCAATTATTCTTTCCATAGTTTTTTGTATGTATTTTATAAACGTGATTATATTCGCCATTTGTGGACTGATTTTGATGATTTTTAAAGCCTTTAGTATTTATTTGGTCCAATATTCGTTTGGTGAAGTTATTACAAAGAATATAGATATATAAAAGAAACTCCTTCAAGGAAATGTAATCAGTTTTTTTTTGATAAAATTTAATGATATATTTACTTGCTTGTATAAAACCCGCACTGTATATTGATTGGCAGCTCTTAATTTTGTATGTGGAGTGGAACAAACTCGCCAGAGCTCCACACTACGCAGATTTATAGGGCATCTGAATGCGATTGACGGTCTAACTCCGGTCTAACTGTGACAATTAAGATGTTTGGACGGCTATCTGCGGCCTAATGTATCTAGCATACAATTTCATTTAAAAAGAGACCAAACGTCCCCTGTGACGCCTTTTGAAATAAATTGATTTTCTCGAAAATAAAGTAAAAAATTTCATTGTAATTATTATAAACTTGTTATTTTGGCTTTGAAATCCGTTAACGCTAAAAAGAAGTTACATTGTCCATTTGTTTAAAAAAAGTTTAAGTATATTAAAAAGACAACATTTGTATTTATACAATAAAAAGGTAATACTCGTAAATTAAAAAAAAAAACCTTAAGTTTTAGAAAAATAACATCATCGTGGTAAACAATTTATCAAATGATTACGTCCCTTCATAGATCCCACATAAATTTTGAATAATTTGAAATCATAATTCTCAAAAATGTTTTTATATTTTTGTCTCACTCCGTCGACAGCCCATTCTGTCTTCCAGCAAAATGGTGGGTTATTCTCATCATTCTTGTGATTTACTCGAGTATGCGACATTTTAGCACTATAGAGAGTCACAAATAACTCATAATCTGACAATTATGCCTTACTCAACGGTGGACGAAAGAATTTATTGTTTCCGACTACATGCACCGCTCGAAAATGACGAAATCTCAAGCTGATTATTAAAATACATGTCGCAAGATGTTCATAATTAAATTAATCAAAATCATATTTAGCACGTTTGAGTAATTTTTTTTTTGAGATTCTTTCTGTTTATGCTAGGTATGGTAACTAATTGTTAATCATCTCTTTCTCTCTTTTACTCGATTCTTCTTCTTCAGCCTGTTGTTACCTAATAACAACAATAACGGTCTCAAGCAATGCACGCCTTGCGGTATATCATAATATTCATGATATGAGGTCCATCCTGGTCCACCCCCTTGCTAGTACCTACCGGTGGAAATTTATTTAACTATTGGGCTACTTCCAGAGCTACTTATACATAAATTTTCATGGTCTGTGTCTAGGACCCCCTTTCTCCGTTCAAACGATTAATTCTTAAATCCTATAATTAAATCTAAGTACCAAAATAAACGGGAATGTACCAAAATAAAGATCATTGTCGCTTCACGCAACTTTAGTTTTCATCGCCTGTCTTATTTATAATCTCATCCACAGTTTCGGATGAAAATTATGTCGGCCATTTTGAATTTTGAGTTCCCGCCATTAGAACAATTAGTTGAGTGAGATGTCCGCCGGTGTTTAGACGTAGTTTTTATGGGGCTAGTTATTTATTTTTTTGTTTACTCGACTTTTGTGTGTTGTGTTTGAAGTGCTGTGATCACTTTAGATAGAATGAAGGTTTGTCTTTCCCTTTTTTTTATTTAAATTCTACTTCTTTACTTTGATCGTTCGTCAACTCGTGTACATATACGTGCATTAATTTGTAAACTGGTCAGCTCGGCTGAGGCTTTTTTGTATAACATTGTTTATTGTGCTGTTCAATCGTTAGCAAGCTTGCTATAAGTTTTTTCATATTTGTACGATTTTGATTAATTTAGTCAAGAACATCTTGCGACATGTAGGTATATTATTAGTATTAAATTATATTCATTTTGTGACATTATGACAGAACACTTCAAGCGATTAAAAAGTTGCTTTTCTAGTGCGATTTTTTTACAACAATATCAGTACAAACGCTGCAGTGTTATAAAAACCACAGCGCTAGATTTGTTAAAAAAACCGATATAAAATGTATGTCTTAGGTATAAAATGATGATAATCCTGGGCGCGTAAGAGTTAGCAAGCGACAAAGTAAAGTTCTATGTTATGTTATGTAAAATCTTTAATGTACAAAAAGGACACAACACATACAAAAGAAAACATTATAAAGGCGGACTTATCCCTTTAAGGGATCACTTCCAGTCAACCCAAAACCAGAGGAAAGAATGACATTTAGTAGGGTGGAACATAGGGTTTTTAACAGCAAAACAGTCATCTATGGTGTCTTCTCTAGTTCATGATTACATAGTAGCTCTTTGAAGATTCTTATTCTGATATGTTATTCACAGGCCTTGTGTCTACTAGTCAGTGTCCACGTGGAGGCTTTACATTGTCGCAGTCGCTGGCGGAGCGCATCGGAAGAGACCATGAGCAAGTCCTGCCTCAGCTGCACCATCCTATTAGAGATGTAAGTTTGGATACCTAAATATTATTTTTTTTTCGGTTAAATCTAAAGTGATGCGCAGACATTATTAATATGCGATATACGGGTTACTCACGAAGAAAGTCAGCTACTGGCCGACATGTTTCGACCACATTCGGTGGTCTTTCTCAGGGTGAATCTGATTCGCATTTGGTTTGCAGTTTGATTGTAGTCGCAGGAACTGCAATCAACATCTCAACTGCAATTTTGCAGTCATAATACACTCAAAATGCGATGAATTTCTTTCGCATTTACTTTTTAGTTCTTGGGTGGTCAATAACGCTGGTGTTTTTTTTCAGAATTCAGTATGTACGCGAACAACATATTCCCCGCTACAAGCCCTTAGTGAGAGCACGTGTCGAGACCACAGTGCCCAAACGGCACCACCGCCACAACCACCTCCTAGAGTCCAGGTGAGTAGCTCCTGTTTGCCAAGTTCCGACGGGCCTGTCTATCAGAGACCCTCTTTATCAACGTAGACCCCGCTGCAAGCCCTCAGCGCAAGCACGTGTCGAGACGGCACCGCCGCGACAACCGCCTCCTAGAGTCCAAGTGAGTTGCTCCTCTTTGTCAAGTCCCGACAGACCTGTCGACACAGAGACCCTTTTAATTAGCGTATTCCCCGCTGTAAGCCATCAGTGAGAACACGTGTCGAGACTACATTGCCCCTACATCACCGCCGCTACAACCGCCTCCTAGAGTATAAGTGAGTATAGCTACTCGTTGTCAAGTCTCGACAGACCTGTCTCTCAGAGACCCTCTTAAACAACGCATTATGCTATGAGTACAGGTGAGTAGTTAGCTCTCTTTGTCAGATTAACTAGCTACTAGGTTTTCTCTTGTTCATCGTGCGTGGAAATGTTAAGATATCAATAGTCCTGTACAAATTATTTCTAAAAGTATAAGTGGTTCTTTTCCGCAGGTATCCTCTCAAAACGTGACCCTCCACCCAGCGGTGTCCCGGTGCACGGCCTCCCTGGAGCTCGCCAACCTCTGGCGCAACTTCCACGAGCTCGGCACGGAGATGATCGTCACGAAGGCCGGTAGAAGGATGTTCCCAGCACTCCAGGCGAGGTTAGCAGGTCTCCTGCCTAATGCCAACTATCTACTGCTGGTGGACTTTGTGCCGTTGGATGACAAGAGATACCGATATGCTTTTCACAGGTGAGAATGAGTAATAAGTGTAGATACGATCCCTTTTAACCCCCGGGGTGTTATAAGTGTGACGTTTATGTCTGTCTGTCTGTGTCTTTCTATGGTATCGTAGCGCTCGAATGGATGGACCGATTTCGATGCAGTTTTTTTTAATGTAAAAGCAAGTTCCCTTTCGGTGCTTCGAAGCTATGTTTGAAGAAAATCGGTTTAGCCGTTAAAAGTTATTGGGGGTTAACACTTGAAAGTCAGGGTTGCCCATATAGTTGATGGCTGATCTGTGCGTCAACTCGTGAACGGGTGCTGCCGGGAGAGACTGGTTAGCTCGGCTTCGCTTTTTTTGACTACTTAATATTTTTATCGCAATTTATGTTTGTTAACTCGTTCTCAAGCATTACATGTTAAATGTGTCAACATTGTATTATATTATAAGTATTTAATAATTAAAAGACAATATTAATAATATGACAAAGCCCTTCTGGCGAGTAGGCGACCAATACTGTGAAAATGAGTTTCTTTCGGCGTTTCTTCTCAGCAGTGGGCGTTACGACGCACTGGTATCGGTAGCTTTTCTTTAAAAATAAATTAAATTTTAATATACTTTACACGTAACATAAATTATACTTATTCACGTGTAAAAGTGCCTGTGAAGGTCTAATTACTGAATAAACATTTGAATCTTTGAATCTATACTGACAAACAGCATAGGTCTTTACTTTTACACATTTTGTATAAAGTAACTCTAGATAATGGGTGAAAAACCAGTGGCACAAAAATTTTCTTGAGCTTCTATGTGCTTTAAAAGGCACTTTAAGGCAGTCATCACTGTATAACATCAAGCTATGTGAGATGCCTTTGGCACTTTGAATAGTTTGACATCAGTGTTGGTCGTTAACACGCGAAAAAATCTAATTTGAGGTTTTTCCATCAGCTCCAGCTGGGTAGTGGCGGGTAAAGCAGACCCGGTGTCTCCGCCGCGCATCCATGTTCACCCGGACTCACCCGCACCTGGTTCCCACTGGATGCGACAACTCGTCTCCTTTGACAAACTTAAGTTAACCAACAACCAGTTGGATGATAATGGACATGTAAGTCTTAATATAACTCATTGATGGTGAAATGAAGGTCTCCTTTATGTAGGTACTAAATGTATCTTTTAAGATTCTTGATGATTAGCTGTGAAATGCTGTTGGAAACACTGTTTTAAAGTCCATTTACACACTGCAAGTATCTTGCCTGCAAAAAAATACTGGATTGACAAAAAAAAGTCAACCATATAAATCTTCATTGTTTCAAAGAAACTAGTAAAGAAAGTTCTTGCACAAATGACATAATTTGAGTACAATCGGTACATGTTCTTTATTTACAAATTAATATTAATTTCAAATTTGGCATCATTCTTAATTAATAATTATGACATAGCACTGTATTCTCAGTCCACTTAACTAACTTTAATATTAGTATAATTGTAAGGTTGACGTTTTTGGAGAAAATGCTGCAGTACAGTTTGTTACCGCTTCTTCTGTACTTGCGCTTAGGATCGGCTCGGCAGTAAACTTAACTGTAAGTAAATGATCTGACGTCAACAACTAACTATTAAGAAATCGAAAGAAAAAAGAAATGACAATTATCAAGTGATATAAATATCCAAAGATAAATAAATGATTTTTGACTTTGTTTGTTACTTTGACTAGCACTGTGTAAATGGGCCTTAATTTTCCTAGTGCCTGAATAATCGAAGCATGTGAAAGGGGCAACTTGTATGTGTCAAACTATGAGTTAATATGGTTTCTAAAGTCTACCGGACAGATGATTGTTCGCATGGTAAAAATTATAGAAGATGGTCTAAAGATAAGGGAGATATCTTTGCCCAGCAGTGGAACACTACACATAAATACTATACATAACTGGCCAAGTGCATGTCGGACCTCGCTCAGAGTATTTCCAAAACTACATGTTACAAAATGGAGTCTTTATTTTTCAACTATTAGAGTTCCTTGTAGAGACTTCGGAACTTTAAAGTGTTTTTGAACATCATCATCATCAACCATAATATATAGTATGTATTTTCTTTTTAACCAGATAATCCTCAACTCAATGCACCGCTACCAGCCCCGGCTGCATGTGGTGTACCTTCCCGGTGACGGCCAGAACACTGCTCCCGGTACTGTGCCTTACCGGACCTTCGTCTTTCCGGAGACTGGCTTCACGGCGGTTACAGCCTACCAGAATCACAGGGTGAGTGTGGTAAAGTCTATATTCTAAAATACCTCTTTGGAATTCTCCAAGGAGATTAGGTCACTGCTTCCAGGTCCTTACAGGATATTCGTCTTTCCGGAGACTTGCTTCACGGCGGTCACAGCCTACCAGAACCACACAGTGAGTGTGTTACAGTCTATATTCCAGGATACCTCTTTGGAATTCTCCAAGGAGATTAGAATACTGCTTCAAGGTCTTTACAGGACTTTCATCTTTCCGGAGACTGGCTTCACGGCGATCACAGCCTACCAGAACCACAAGGTGAGCGTGTTAAAGTCAATATTATAGGATACTTCCTTGGACTTCTCCAAGGAGATTAAAACACTGCTTCCAGGTCTTAACAGGACTTTCGTCTTTCCGGAGACTGGCTTCCCAGCGGTTACCGCCTACCAGAAGCAAAGAGAGTTTAGTACATGCAAAATTCTAGGTTGTTGACACAAACACACATCTCATTCACGCGGAGACATTTTATGTGGGCTAGATTTGCGAGGCCTTATTAACTGACCCCAAAAAAGGAGATGGTTTCAATTCGTCGGACTCTTTTATTTTTATGTTTATCCTCCGATTACACTGGTCGACAAAATTTTAGATTTTTTTCCCACTGTAGAAAGACTAGTTGTCTCTTAAAGATTTTTGTATAGTGTATATGGACATAATTTACTTTTGTTTCTAGGAAGTCAGAGTTGAGAATAATGTTATATCAAAAATCCAATTTTCCCCAATTTCTGATATTTATAATTATTTATAGTAAATAGCTTCTGTGCAGGTTATTTAATTTTGTAACAAAAAATTATGGAATCAGCCTTCTATAACAAAACAAAATTTGTTTTACTTTTGTACCTTTTTTATCTATGGATATATATAAACATTTAATTTACCGTAATATTTCCCATACATTGCGTACTGCGCGCTTTGTAGGGCGTTATACCGACCCATAAAAAATCTGTAATAAGTCATTTTTATAAATAATTTAGCAATGATGTAAAAAATATTGTAAAATGTAAGGTTTGCACAGTGCTAAGCTGCTATTAGAAAATTGAAAATCACCTTATTGAATTTATGATTTAATTTTGAAATTGCCGAAAAAATAAGACTTTGAAATTTTGACGTGTAATATTTGAAAATTTTGACGTCCTACACATTTTTTATAACCAGGTTCATGTTTTTTGTGCTGAATTCTTTTAGAAATCACTGTAAGTATCCTTGTGACAAAATCTTGTTGACCAGTGTTACTTAAAGACTTCTGGATCGATTCGAAAATTTGGTTTGAAAGGGTATACTGACTTGCTAGGTAGTCCCGTGCATGCTTGGGGTGCATGAAAGGAGCCTCCCCGAGTGACGTACTAAGTACCCCTGTACGTCCGGCGCACCCTGGGCAATCTGTGTGGACAGTCAGTCGGTAACGCAGATTGGCTGATCCTTTCGCCACAAAATGGTCCAAACTGGAACCATTTTGACTCGACAAGAAGAAGAAGAAGAAGGTAGTCCCGTAGATATTTTATGAAAATAAATACCAAAATAACTAAAAAATATGTCGTCTAAGTATATTGCATACCTACTTTGCTTTTCTGAGACTATGTCACTAGTGTTAAAGTCTGTTTTAGTTTTGAAGTATTATGTTTAAATTTGTTACGTCTTTTCGGGAGTTTTATGGGTGAAATTGCCGGAAAGCGCAAGGTAGAAGTTGCAAAATGTCATGGCTGCGAAACCTTCGACAATGGACTGGTGTCAGAACGTTAGAACAACTGTTAAGGCTGGCCATGGACAAATCAAAAGAAGCTGAATGCCAATCTTCAGGAATGTAGCGGCACCTAAAGAAGAAGAAGGGTGTAGATGAAGACAAGGGTTAGGGCCAAAAAGCCATATTTAGCCACTATGTGAGCCAATAGATTTATTAATCCCCAATGCCCATGATTTTGATACGTGGGGCGTTTGGGCCACAAGTTTGGGTCTCTACTGAGGCCGACTAAAAAGACTAGCATAAGACCTAAAGAAAATGATGTTATTATTTTATGTGCAAGCCCTTTGGACTTCGAGTCCCCAAAGTGTTAAAACGTTTATATTTTAAGAAATAATTTCGTTATTGGTTCCTTTTTTGTCTACAGATAACACAACTAAAAATAGCAAGCAATCCATTCGCGAAGGGCTTCAGAGACTGCGATCCAGATGAGTGGTGAGTTTATTTTTAAACAGCTTACGTTCATCCTTCAATTGTTTTTTGATAAACAGTAATCGGTTCAGGCGGTACTGAATCAATTTATTTCACAAAATCACCCTTTTTCATACAAACGTAGTCTAGCTTTTATTTTGAAACGGCCTGTCAGATATTGGCGGAATTATGTAATTTCAAAGAAATTGCATATATATTAAGGCATATAACTAGTTTTCACAGTCAAAATATGACTTAAAAGAAAATATAGTGTATCATATCATATTTGACCATCACTATGGAAAACTTCTACACTCTTATATTTTCTTTCAAGTTCATATTTGACTGTTGAAAACTAGTTACAAGCCTAAATATATGCAATTCCTTTAAAATTACAAAATACTGCCAAAATCACACATATCATTGCAAAATAAAAGTTAGACCACGTTTGTATGGGAAAGTGTGATTCTGTCTATGATAATAGGGACTCTTAAGGCCTCTTCTACCAGTCTACCTACAATACCACCTGTAACCTACAGGTTTTATTTCTTACGTTACATTTCGAGTAAAGAAAATAAATTGTTTATTGTTTATTATGGCATACACCACAGGTCACAATGACTTTTGATTAAATCTAATAATTTACAGACACTTTGCTCTAGACTGAGACCCAAAAAACGTGTACACACAGCATGACAGACAATGTAAACATTGTTAAGCTCAAGATACTGACTTAAATTGACAGCTTATGAAAAAGTTACATTATTATTACAATAACTGGCCGCGTTTAATTTATCTAATTACTTGAATATGTTTTGGTATTGGTTTGAACAGTGGTATCAGTTCGGAATAAAAAATAATTAAAAATTCAAAGTATAATACCAGTAGTATTCGTTCGTGGTATTGAATCGGAATAAATCATTTCAATAGCTAATATCGAAATTCGAAAAGTTTTTGTTTTGTATTTTAGACAAAACAATATTAATAATATGTTGTTTAGAAACTTTCTAACTGTTCTGATATTAATTAAACGATGGGAGCGAAGCGAACTAAGTTCTACGAATCTACTAGAACAATCCGGCATTTGTATGTATCAGAGATGGACAAAAAGTAATTAGATTAACAATTAAGAATTATAATTACTTTTGTAATTGTTCATTAAATTACTTTGTAATCGATTATCAGCTGTAATCGATTACTCCAAGTACCTACAGTAACTAGTTACAATGTAATTCAATTGAGGGTTAATTTAATAACTCATCAATTAATTAAGAATGTAATCGGGTTACAAATTACTTTTGTTAGTACACTACTACCTAATGTTCTGTTGTTTGTGGATACGCGCAACTTACGGTGTGCCTGTGACAGCAGTGACGAAAAAATATACGTACTACCGTCGAGTAGTTACATTTATTCTGTGATATGACCTTACGATATTCAGTCGCATAATGATTTTAGCTTGAGAATCTTGTAATTAGTTTCATATTTAATGTAAAGTAATTACATTAAGTCCTAACAGAATTACATTGTAATTAGATAACTTAATAATCGGAATTCTTTGTAACTAAATACATTATATTTTCGAAGTAATTATGATTACATTGTAATTAATTACTGTGCAATTAAATTAATTTTTTATCTAATTACTTTGTAATCAGATTAATAATCGGATTACATTGTAGTCAGGTTTTGCCCATCTCTGGTATATGTATGTTTGTTCGACGATAACTTGAGTACTTTTTATCGGAATATCGTAAAATTTTATAGATGTGTAGGTAAAGCCAATAGAATTTATAAGTTCGATTATGAAACAAATCGGTCAAAGGTTTACCGAGATATGGGGTTCGCGAATTCACACTTCAGGGCGAACTACTAGTTTAAGAAAAGATTTGAATGTTTGCAAGAACTTGGAATAACTACCCCCTTTTCCACTTTTTTGTGCACACAAATCACAAACAGCCGAACGCTGAAACATACGACGCTTTACGATTAAACAAACGAAACCACATTCTGTAATGTCCCATGTCACAACTCAGCTCATGAATCAACTTCAGGCCGCTTTTACATTAGGCCTTTGACAAAATGGTGAAGGGGAGATTTTTTTGTAAAATTTCTGTGTGGTGTTTCTAGAAATTGAAAAAGAAATGTGGTGTCGTGGGACACCAGGTAGGAACGAAGTTCCTTCGGCTAATGTAGAATCGACACGATTTTTCTTTTGCAAATTGTGCGCACGTCTCATTTAACGGTTTTATTTAACGAGGTCATCCTTACGGTTTTACTATCACATTTTTTTCAGTTCGGTCGCGCAGCAAAATCCCTATCTCCTCCAAGCCTGCCGTAAGGAACTTCGTTCCAAAAAATTTAATAAGTCCAACAAGACCCTAAATGAATATTTTACTCGAATTATGAAACATAAAAAGATTTCTCAAGGACTTACGTTTATAGGCAGTAAAATGTGTATTGTCGCTTTATTATAACGTTTATACACTATATGTATATATGCTTTATGTATTATACTTATTATTTGCATTTTACTATTGTCACTTTATTATAGATATCACTGTTTGTCAAAAAGTACTAAAACTAAATCAATACAATACAATACAAATCAACTTTATTGTACCATAATAAACACAAAAATTACACAACAACAAGAAACAATAAAGTCACAAAGGCGGACTTATCGCTATAAATGCAATCTCTTCCAGCCAACCTTTGGGTGGAGGAAAAATTTAGTTGAAACAAGATTAGCGCAGTACTAATTAATTTCCCTACTTACATATGAATATATACCTAAATATACATATAAGTATTATATATATGTGTGTATATGTATTTATATCAACAAATAAAAATCCAAGTTATTAGAGAAACAGCTCACAAAATTTCACGACAGTCAGTTGAGAAATACGTACTGTAGATGAGAACAGCCGGACAGATGGACAGACATAGGCATGCAAAGAATTTTAGTCCAAACTGAAACGATGACGCTCGTTCGATCCTTCGTCATTTTTTTAAGATGCGCAAATGAGTAATATATAAATAAATAAGTAAATATATACCTAGGGACAAATAACACCGATTGAGCTAGCTCCGAAGTAAGTTCGAGACTTGTGTTATGGGTTACTTACTCAACGATACTATATTTTATATGTTTAATATATTATTACTTATATCATGACCTAAAGGCAAATGATATCTTAAGTATTTTAAAGTCTTTCAATACCTTATTTAAGAGCAAAATCAAAACCCTTTAAGACACTGTAGAAGCGGCCTTAACTCATAAAACGAATGTTTTATTTACAAAGTCACATTACCATAGACTACAGAAGATCGTTTCAGCAGCCGGGGACAATTTACTTTTACGACTTGGCCGTAGACTAAAGAGTTACGCGACAGTTATGGCGGACACTCCTCGTTTCCCGCCAAAAAAGGGGTCGTCGTTAAAATGTGAGGTTTCCGCTAAATTACTCGAAATGTGTGTTTAATAAAGTGACGTTATTTAGTAATTATCCCTTTGATGGCACCTGAAAATCATTTGTGTCTATATTAAGCAAATATTTTAAAATAAGGCGCTCATACACTACTTACTCGTTTAATGAGATTCCAACACCTTAAAAACATCGTAATTTTTATATTTGATATTATAACAGCTCGATTATTCTGCGATCATTTTGAAAATCGAATAGGTCTTTTTTATTTGAAGCATAACTTTTCATCTGATTATCAAAGTGACAAGTACGTATTTTTTAAGAAGACCTCTAAAAAAATCATACATTATATTTTTAGAAATATTGTATAAAAACCTCGAAAAACAACAGAAAATAGTACTGAAATCCGGCTAAGTTAAAAAATCTCAAGCTTCCTGAAATCAATCCAATAAATTTACAAACGACTAAGAAATACCAACACCCACAGCACTCTCTGTCTTACGATTGGTTTTCGCATCGTATACATCTCCCATAAATCTCCGTACCTACTGAGACTCCGTGCGTATACAAATTGTATACAAAACAGTGCAGTTTACAGCCTGTGATTTATATAGAGCGGCCAATGCAGGGCGCGGGAATATACTCGTAGTTTGTGTAAACAGACTGCGCTCCTGTCTGAGTATTGTTTATTTTTAAACTACAGAATATGGTTGTTAATTTATTTATTAGTTTTTAACAACTTTTTTGTAGCGCTTCTTTTCCATTTTTAAGATTCTATTCCTAAAGAGTACTGACGGGACCCAATTCGCTACTTTCCAACCAGCCAAATCTGATACTTTGTTTTTAGGGCCGGAACAGACGGGGCGCAAGTTGCGCTGCGTAACAGCTAGAGATGGGCGGTGCATAAATACTCAATCGACCCATTTGAATACTTACTCAGTAGATTGAGTAAATAACCGTAATTATCCATTTGGTAAGTAGGTAGATTTATATGAGTTGTGACTCATATTTATATTCATATTCATTATTTCATGTTTTCATGACAATTTTGAAACTTAACTCTAGTTTACACTTGCAATTCTTGTCGGAAAGTATGTGCATACGTTATAATATGCTTAAAATTTAGGTAAACGTCAAATGCGACTATAAAATATATGAAAATACCACACTCATCACTCCTGAAAATAAGCTTCTTTGACTTATTATCATTTTCTTGCTGGCAGATGTGAAAAGACGTAATCATATGTTAAAATAAGTAAACAGACATCAAATGCGATTTCAATATATGAGCACGCTCTATTTACTCAATTTATTAAATTTAGTGAGTAAATACTCAAATGGGCAGATTGAGTTTTATCTACTACCCATCTCTAGCTTCTCCTCAAAAAGAAGTTCTCATTTACTTTTTCCTAGATGGGTCCACAGCATTCAAAAAAATATCTACGGGTTCATGAGAGAATTAGTTTCCAGTCAGTAATACATATACTATATGATTTGAATTACTTTGTGCAATTCCGCCACCAGTTAGTTCATGCAAACTATTGCCGGCCGGCGCCCACCCACTATTGTTAGTCCCAGCATACATGCCTGTGGCGGGTGCACACGGGCCGTTGGTGGCAAGTATGCTGGGACTAACTGTAGTGGGTGGGCGCCGGCCGGCAATAGTTTGCATGAACTAACTGGTGGCGGAATTGCACAAAATAATTCAAATCATATTACTGACTGGAAACTAATTCTCTCATGAACCCGTAGATATGTTTTTGAATGCTGTGGACCCATCTAGGAAAAAAGTGAATGATAACATCTTTTTGAGGACAATGAACTTATAAAAGTTATCAGAAGGAACTTTGCGGAAAAATGAATGCTTAGGAATTGGGTACTTCCCTGGGTCAAAAAGAAATTATTCGGTACTGTTAAAAAATAAAAAGTCACAAATTAATGTCACTTGTTATGATCATATCCATTTTCAACGTGATTTTAGATTAATTATTGCAGAAAAACTGATATTAAAAGCTATGTGACTCCAAGAAACTATGACGTTTTTAGTCTGTATTTCATACAAATCTCACAGAAAATGTTTGTTTTGACGATTAAGTGCCGGAACAGACGGGACGCAAGTTGCGTCGCGTAACAGCTAGAGATGGGTAGTAGATAGAACTCAATCTGCCCATTTGAGTATTTACTCACTAGATTTAATAAATAGAGTAAATAGAGCGTGCTCATATATTGAAATCGCATTTGATGTCTGTTTACTTATTTTAACATATGATTACGTCTTTTCACATCTCCCAGCAAGAAAATGATAATAAGTCAAAGAAGCTTATTTTCAGGAGTGATTAGTATGGTATTTTCATATATTTTATAGTCGCATTTGACGTTTACCTAAATTTTAAGCATATTATGGCGTATGCACATACTTTCCGACAAGAATTGCAAGTGTAAACTAGAGTTAAGTTTCAAAATTGTCATGAAAACATGAAATAATGAATATGAATATAAATATGAGTCACAACTCATATAAATCTACCTACTTACCAAATGGATAATTACGGTTATTTACTCAATCTACTGAGTAAGTATTCAAATGGGTCGATTGAGTATTTATGCACCACCCATCTCTAGCTGTTACGCAGCGCAACTTGCGCCCCGTCTGTTCCGGCCCTAAAAACAAAGTATCAGATTTGGCTCGATGGAAAGTAGCAGCAGTAAAAAATCATTCATTATATTTTTAGAAATATTGTATAAAAACCTCGAAAAACAACAGAAAATAGTACTGAAATCCGGCTAAGTTAAAAAATCTCAAGCTTCCTGAAATCAATCCAATAAATTTACAAACGACTAAGAAATACCAACACCCACAGCACTCTCTGTCTTACGATTGGTTTTCGCATCGTATACATCTCCCATAAATCTCCGTACCTACTGAGACTCCGTGCGTATACAAATTGTATACAAAACAGTGCAGTTTACAGCCTGTGATTTATATAGAGCGGCCAATGCAGGGCGCGGGAATATAGTTTGTGTAAACAGACTGCGCTCCTGTCTGAGTATTGTTTACATTACACTACAGAATATGGTTGTTAATTTTTTATTCGTTTTTAACAACTTTTTTGTAGCGCTTCTTATCGATTTTTAAGATTCTATTCCTAAAGAGTACTGACGGGACCCAATTCGCTACTTTCCAACCAGCCAAATCTGATACTTTGTTTTTAGGGCCGGAACAGACGGGGCGCAAGTTGCGCTGCGTAACAGCTAGAGATGGGCGGTGCATAAATACTCAATCGACCCATTTGAATACTTACTCAGTAGATTGAGTAAATAACCGTAATTATCCATTTGGTAAGTAGGTAGATTTATATGAGTTGTGACTCATATTTATATTCATATTCATTATTTCATGTTTTCATGACAATTTTGAAACTTAACTCTAGTTTACACTTGCAATTCTTGTCGGAAAGTATGTGCATACGCTATAATATGCTTAAAATTTAGGTAAACGTCAAATGCGACTATAAAATATATGAAAATACCACACTCATCACTCCTGAAAATAAGCTTCTTTGACTTATTATCATTTTCTTGCTGGCAGATGTGAAAAGACGTAATCATATGTTAAAATAAGTAAACAGACATCAAATGCGATTTCAATATATGAGCACGCTCTATTTACTCAATTTATTAAATTTAGTGAGTAAATACTCAAATGGGCAGATTGAGTTTTATCTACTACCCATCTCTAGCTGTTACGCGACGCAACTTGCGTCCCGTCTGTTCCGGCACTTAATCGTCAAAACAAACATTTTCTGTGAGATTTGTATGAAATACAGACTAAAAACGTCATAGTTTCTTGGAGTCACATAGCTTTTAAAAACTAATAAAAAAATTAACAACCATATTCTGTAGTGTAATGTAAACAATACTCAGACAGGAGCGCAGTCTGTTTACACAAACTATATTCCCGCGCCCTGCATTGGCCGCTCTATATAAATCACAGGCTGTAAACTGCACTGTTTTGTATACAATTTGTATACGCACGGAGTCTCAGTAGGTACGGAGATTTATGGGAGATGTATACTTACGATGCGAAAACCAATCGTAAGACAAAGAGCACTGTGGGTGTTGGTACTCGTATTTCTTAGTTGTTAATAAATTTATTGGATTAATTTCAGAAAGTTTGAGATTTATAAAGTTAGCCGGATTTCAGTACTATTTTCTGTTCTCTTTCTGAATTGCACAAAGTAATTCAAATCATATAGTATGTAACTTTGACTTCCGCAAAGTAATACTTGAATCTATTATCTATAGTAATATATATTGTTTATATTATAATGACGAAAATCCTAAATTAATTATTTATGCCAAAAAATATCCATGCTGATCTGGGAGAAAGTAAAAACATTTGAATGTACCAGCTGCTTCTCTTCCTTCGCAGATCGTAAAAGCCGATCGATTGAATGGGCAAGATTTAAATCATGTAGCAACCCATCACTACTTATTTGTTTTCTTATTTCCATCTTAACGCCCACCATAAGCTTAGCGTGACGTGACCTTTCCTTTGGGTCTTACGGCCCTGGGGTCTGTCTAACCCATGAGAATATGTATCTTTTTACAACACTTTTCTCGCCGCCTCTACCACTTTATATAATGTGCATTCTGTACCTACAAACTGTTAATATGCAGTTAATCTCAACCGGCTGGCCATTGGACGTAAACCAGACACAAACGAGGTGTGCGCGGATTGGAGAATCCGGGTGAATTATAACCGCTATATAACCATTTTATAACGCAGATGTAGAGCTGAATACAAACATGTAGCTCTCTGTCGGGCATAAAGACAAAAGGTACTTATTTATAAACCTTTAAAGTACATAACATAAGTACGTACACGTATGTCGTGTGGTTTCTGGCAGAGTAGAGTAGGATCACTCCAAGTCTTCCCGTGAATGTTATACAAGGCGACTTAGGAAATACAATCTTAATAAAGTTATACACATCAATGAAACCTCTCCAATCCGTCTGGCCAGCGTGGAGAGTGAAGGCCAAATCCTCTGGTTGCTCTGGCAAAGTATGGCTCTGGTAATACAGAGAGGGTCATGCTCCTATAGTGGAAACTAAAAAGAACATTATGACATACCTAGATACATATACGTACAACATGAAGGGGACATAGGTACCCGTAGTAAATCGTATCACGGGCTATACTGGTTCACTTCAGTATAATAAAAATTAAATAACATTCAAAAACCAAAAATAAACTTTCCATTTCCGCATTTCCGTACAAAAGTTTGCAGCCGCCCAGGCAATTTGTATTGGAATATCGATCTTTTTATTGTTTTTTGATGGTTATTTAATTTTATTATACTATAGTGATCTAGTATAGCCCGTGGTTCGATTTATTACGGGTATGACACTTCCACGTTGTATATTATCATGCCCATTTCCCGCAGGGGTAGGAAGAGCCACTTCACCTCCACTTGCTTAGATCCTGACATAACTCTCTCGCTTCATCTACACACATATCACTCTCTTCATAAGATGCAGCACCTCTTTTTAAGCCCTTTGTGCCCCACCAGCTGTACCATGCATGACCCATACTCTGCCTTGGAGGGAGGCGTAAAAGTAGCAACGTATTGGAAGAATACAATTTGAAATTTGAGCCAACGACACAATAGAAGAAGAATAATTGCTACGGCTATACTCCGAACACTCTTTTATTATTTTCTTTTCTCCCAGACTAGTATTAAACAACAAATAACTACATAAAGCAATGAATAACGATATAAGAAGATATATTTATACAGCCAAATCTTTCGCGGACACACTACAATATGAGAATATTAAAACCGTGTGAATCTAAACAAAATTTTAACAAAAAACTATAATTAACAATTCTAGATTGTTATTTCAAAACGCCTGATAAGTTTGCATCAAGTTACACAAATAAAGCATCACCTACTAAAATAAACAACCAAATCATTAATCAGACTATTCGCCATATGCATAAACACTGAAAAAAATTAAATGATCTGTTATTCTCTCAAGATGTCGCATTACATACGAAGTTAAAGCAAAAAAGTGCCAGACATTAAAATATGAAAAGTAACACGAGTATAGGAAGCAATTTTTTGTCCATGATTTCTTTATTGATTTCGGATGAAATACCAAAAAATTATGACACGTTTAGTATGGGAGGTAAGATATTTGATAATTTTATATATCTTTCACGCAATATTATCAATTTTTATATACAGAATTTGCATAAAAAAACTAACGCAGCGAATAAAAAAAAATTACAATCTCAAACAACCGACTTCAATTATTAGGTAATTACCGAACTTATTATGCACTCGTTTGTGGAGACTTTTTTATAACGCTGCTTGATGCGACATCTACAGATTTCTCCATTGAAGCTAGAGAGGGACTGAATATATCAAATTTTTTCCCGCTTCCTGGTAGGGCCGATTAATAATGTCTCGACGTATGAATGTCATTTGTCCGTGGCTGTCAAAACAGGAATTAACGCGAAGTAATATGACTCCGCCTACGGGGCGGGCGCTAACTTGGTATTTGTTACAAATTGATTGTAACGAAATATCAATATGACTTCTATGTCATTACTTATCTAGATTAGAGGTAGATGAACTTACTTACCCACGTATTTATAGTACTGATGTATGATTAAATTCACGGTTCACGAAAAATTCATAAATCTTGTGCGTTTATCGTAAAGTTATTGTAAAGCAAGCGTCACATTAAATCATAGAAATTACAAACAATCTAGAATGCTTAGGCCATTCTCAAAAACATATAACTAGAGCTTCCCCTATCCCTTTCTACATTATTATTTATTACACTAGCTGTTTGCGGGAAAGAGATGGAGGGACTCTAGTTATTTTTGGGAAACGTTAGTAAGCATTATGGAAATATAAACTTTAAGTATGTGGCATTAAGTTTAATTTTCAATGTTGTTTTTTTACGAAATAATTACTCGGATCCTCTAGTTTGTATGTAACTTCTTTGCCTTAAAGTATATGTTTTGTATTCTTCTTTAACTTAGCGCGTTCCCGTTTCTTCTTTTCCAATTATACATGTCGATTATCAACCAAGGGTGCCAAAAACCTTGCAAAGTGGGTTCACTACGCTAATTCGAAGTTCATTATACCTTTTTACACTTTAAATATGACGACTTATCCATTATTAACCCTTGCGAAGTGAGAAGAAGAAATGCGACAGTTTAAATTTATAATTATAAAATCTACTTATACGAGGGCTTTTTCATTTATAAGTAATTTAAGTTATATTTTAGGTTTAGTTTTTATAAAAATTAAGCCAATTCGTTTACTTATACGAGTATGCTTAGAAACTAGCAATAATTCACTGTCAAGTTCCACATTTGTAGCTTTAAAAAAAAGAGGGTTTTGAAAACATCTGATTGATTATTAAAACCTTAGACAAAACTCAGGTATAAAATGTTGTTTCCAGCCCTCCCGACCAAACGCAGCAGCGAGGCACCCCGCGGCGTCGCGAGCCCGCTCAGGCCGAGCCGTGTCCTCAGTTGACACAGCCGTACGCAGCCGAGCCCAGCACATGCGGACCATTGTACGCGGCCCATGCTCACCCAGTACGGTTAGTATAGAAATCTGTTTATGTAAATATTTATTACCATTTTCCTTGCTGTCAGTCCCAGTAGCATGGCACTAACGATAAAGGCAGATAAAGTTGCTCGTTATTATTACAAAAGAGAAATAGCAATAGATGGTAGCGCTATTTTCTTGTTCGAAAGTGCAAAGTGCAAGTGAAAATGAAAGTTATTAAATGCTTATGAGAAATAAATGCTTTAATAAAGCAAATGAAAACGGAGTCGCTGTGGCTAAACATTGGTCAGGTTTATTGTATTTGGGTAGCCTTTCAGCTCGAGAAGAAGATAGGTCTCGATAAACGCTGTCGCTTGTACCATGCTACGGGGGTAGGGTACAACTAAATATCTTACGACATATTGTAAGTACATGTAGTCGTACTAATTTGTCGTCTTTAATTTTTCCAGGTACCAACCCCATACAGCACACAACAGCGCATACACTGCGTACTACGCGCACAGATAGTTCACCCGTGGGTATGTTACCAGAAGGAAAAGATAGAGTACTGATAGTTATTAGGAAGACAATACCGGGAGAGGACAATACGCCAATGGATAAAATTTTCTGAAGATTTTAGACTTCATAGGGCTCTAACAGACGAGTGACACCTAACGGCTGGCCTGTGTCACTCCCCGTTTAGGTATCGAAAATATACGTACATTCGTGGCGACCACTTCGAAGGGAAAAATTCAGTTACATGAATCTTTTGTCTAGAGTAATAAGAATTAAATTGGCTTGCAACGGATGTCTAGGTTTCCAAACGAAGAGGTGAGGAGTTCCGACGCGAGCTAAATTAAATCATAACGCTAACCACATTAAGTAGATATTTATTTGAATTTCTTTTCTGATTAAAACTTCTGTACGTGACTAAATACTTATTCTGTGTTTTAGTTAGGCATACTGTCGTTTGGCTGTAAGAGCCCTTATACCTTAACATTCGACAATCAACTTGTTTACAAGCTACCTCTGGGTAGAGATCTTCTCTGGGCAGTTTGGATATCCTAAGGCGATTCTTACACTGCTTCGCACCCCGCTGCATAGCGCGGGGCCGGACTGTATGCAAGTATCTCATTTTATATACGTGCGTTTACGCGCGTTGTTTTTGTGTGGCGGAATGTCGGCCCCGCGCTACGCAGCGGGATGCGGAGCAGTGTGCGAATCGCCTAAGGATATCCAAACTGCCCAGAATATAGCTTGTAAGTAAGTAGATTGTATTATCTTGAAGTGTAAGGCTCTTACAGCTGAACGATAGTATGCCCGCGACATCTTTTGGCGACTTTCGCAGACTGTCTCGTACTGTCAAGAACTGTCGCGTGACGACGGTCGGCGACAGTCGCCACTGGTGTGCCAAGGCCCCGGTTTGGTACTGGCAACAGACTGTGTGACTGTAGAGTCCCCCAGATCATGGACTACCTTGTCTTGTCCCAATTGCTCGATTCCCTGCATAAAGGCAGATCTCAATGAGGCCAGCGACAAGGCAGAGTCACAATGACCAAATTTTGGTTCAAACAAGTTTATTTTTTACCATTTTTGACCCGATAAGAAGAAGTAACGTCGTTTATGAAACGGATACATATATGTATTTCCGTATTTTTTGTTGCCAGAATAGATCAGAGAAAAATGTATAAAACTGTTTATATCGACTGATTTATGTAAGTACTAAGAAATGAGTTCATGCTGGTCTAAAAGAAACGAAAAAGAAAACGTAGAATTTACTAACTGCTTCCCTTCCTACGCTGATCGTAATAACCGATTGAGGAAATAGGCAAAAATACGAATTGTCCATCAGTGTTTGTATTTCTGTTTGTTTTAAAGCATTTTGAGTCTTGTGGTTCTAAGCATACTGAGCCCATGGTCAAAGGCCAAAGGACACTTTTAGCGTGTGTAGACAAAAAGGTGGAAAAAGGAATATAGGGTTTCCAAACAAGTTGTATCTAGTAGATAATATCAAAAATTTGTTTTCTCTTCTTAGATCTGGTCATCGATGATCTGGTAAACTTTCATTCACAAATAAAATTTAAAATGTTTTGATTGTGATAAGTAAAATTCCTAGTTATAAGAGTTGTTAACAATTATGTATGAGCCGCAAATTATGCAGATTGTATATAATAATAAATAAAATAAAATACATTTATTTCAGGTAACTTTGACCCATATACAAAACAATTTAAAATAATAATGTCAGTCGCTCGAAATAACACACACACGAAAACATACAATTTAAAATGTCAATTGGCAATAAAATAAAAATATTTAAAAATTATTTTACTTACAGTTGCCTCTCAAATGGGCTGCACGGTACGTGCCTGTCATTGCACTGTCGCATGTAGGGACAGTCCTGTCTGTCAGCTATCGACACCAGGACGGTGTAGGAGCTGGCCCGCACCCTGCGCACCAGGGATGCGGCGCGCTTGCGCATCGTAGCATAAAAACAGTCAGTATGCGCTATGTATAGGCGGCTATGTATATATATGTATAGGCGGATAAGTACAATTTAAATAATGTACAATAAAATTCTGTGCCTTAAACGTTGTTATCAATTGAATTCAATCTATTATAGATGAAACCTTATTTTGTTAAGAAATAGGTAAGATTCTTTTTACCTGCTTCTGGTTTTTAATGTGAATTTCGGCAACAAAATGATATACAACTATAACCAAATCATATAGTCGTCTTAAGAGAATGAGCTGTGTTCAGTGAGAATCGAGTACCAAAGCGTAACCAAAGGAGTAGAATAATTTATGGATTAGTGAATACGTTTGTATATTTATTTAAGTCTATTAAAGTTGATTAAGTCCATTCATTGTTTTATTTATCTCACTTAGTCATCAGTTATGACAATAAAAAACAAACTAGTGTACATGCGACTATTTATTGTACAGTATTTTCTTGTGTAATATTTAAATTCAATATCAATAAGTTTCATTTTAAAACAGTGAAAAGGAATATTTAGGGCAGCAATTAAAATATTTTGATTGGGTTTGAGCATGAAATTGTGCTCTTTAATTAAAAAATACATGTTTCTATAAAACATATCCTGAATATCGTAATATTTAAAAGTAGCTTCTACATAATTACTTTATTTGCACTTAAATTAAGAAGAAATAATACTGCATCTGCTGAGGAAGCCGTTCAATCTGAGGTTGTTTAAAGTGAGACTTCTCTGACACCGTATACGTCATCACGTGATTCACTGTCGTCGCTCCAGGTTCGTCATGATCAATAAACACCTTCGATGTCACAGTCTCTTCGAATTCTTCTGCAACTAATTCAGGTTCTGGCTCAATTACTTCTTCAAATGGCAGCATTATAGTGGTAGTTGTAGTAAAAGGCTCCATAGGACTAAACTGAGGATAGAAGTCTTGGGATGGAAAGAACGTCATTGGTTCGTAGAAATTTGGCATTGGAGATGATTGGGGTGGGTAATGCTGGTGGACTGGAGGGGATAAAATCTGAGTTTCAGGGTAGAAATTGAAGTTTTCGTGATAGTGGTAGTTTGGAATCATGTCAGGGTGGTATTCATGATGCGGTTCGGAATTGAGATGAGCTACATACTCCTCTGTTGGTACGTGTAGAGAGTAAGTGTAATAGCTCTCGTTGTGTTGTTTAGTGTTGTTAGTATTGACTACTTCTGCGGGAACAAATTCAACTTCAGTCTTGTTGCTTAGCTGTAAAGCGTCATTGAGGATAGAAGTCATTTCTATAGCTTGTTCGTTAGCAGCAATAGCCAACTCAGTGAGGATCTCTGGGTCGGGATTGAATTCAATTCCATATTTCTCAGCGATTTCCTGAGCAGTCATCATCTTTTCAATGGCAATATTCTGGTATTCATTGTTGGATTTGATGTGTTTCAATAGTCTCATGACCATTTGCGTGCTATCCATGGGAGATTCGAGCGATCGTTTCTTCCTTAGCATGTTGTCTTCTTTTTCATTCACTTCGCAGTCTTTCAAAGCGTAAGAGAGAAGGTTAGCCATTTCACTCTGGATAGCAAGGGTGATTTGACTGGCAAGATCCTTGATGTCTTCTAACTGTTCTTCAATAGGTTTGTCTGATTGAGCTACTTGGGCCATCTTTGATGCTGCAGGGGAGAAAGTAGTGCCTGATAGTAGAAACATGTCCAGCCAGTCCTTGTTTATATCTTTGAGGTCTTTCAGTGGGTTTCCTTCAGGTCCTTCGTTTAAAATTTCTCGACTTGTAGGTTCATCGTGCTCATCTATATCCTTGCTGGCATATATGAATGACCCCTATAAACAATAATATTAAATTGTATTAGTTAAAATAATTACACGTACATACAATGGGGGATTAATTAATTTTATAATAAAGGTTATACATTCAGTGAACTCTTTTGCATTGCAATTGTGTTAATTGAATTGCTAATAGTAATGAATATTTACCTGTATCAATAAAGCTAAGAACCAAAACACGGGAGCCATTTTGGAAACAATATGTCTACCTTCTCGTTTATTAGTATGCTTTATATGTGTCACTATCTCGAATTAGGAAATGTTTTAGGAATTACATCGATGTTGCATGAGTTGATAGGGCATGAAATGTGTCAATTACATTGATTTTACATGCAACTGTTTTAATTCTTGCATAATTAAAACCAAAATAAACAAGTAATGGGTCTCTATGAAAATGTTTTAGTAGGGCGTTAGTTCCCTGCTATGTTTTATGATAAGTTAAAGTACGTAGTATATTGTAATTGTTTCTACGTAGCAAAAAATATCACAGCCTCATAGGCCACTAGTTACTTATGCAAAGGATCTAAAATTGTTTCTTTTATCCAAAAGTAACTAATCTAACAACGAAGTAATAGAACATTGACCTAATTTTTAGGGTTTCGTAGTAAACAAGGAACCTTTATACTTAGTTTCGCCATGTCTGTCTGTCAGTCCGTGGTTCTAGTCAGAGACTATAAGTACTAGAAAGCTGTTATTTGGCTCAGGCCCCCTCTTACTGCTACGATTTTTTATATGGTGACGCGCAAAAATTCACGGCCGTAGGTATATAATGAAGTTTAAAGGAAAACTATCAAAACTAAATAGGGACAAATTAAAAAGTAATAGCCGACCAATTTTTTAAATGAACTCTGATAATTTTTCAAAACTAAAAACCGACTTCACCCCCATAAAATTTTTATGGTACCACTTAGAAAGTATACCCTTTCAAACTAAAAAAGAAGTTTTTAAATCGGTCCAGGCGTCTTTGAATAATCGATGAACATACATAAAAAAAAGGATAGCGACGAATTGATAACCTTCTCCTTTTTTGGAAGTCGGTTCAAAAGTACAATTTTATACAAATTCCAATCCATTTATGTCCCGCAAACTCAAAGTTGGCATGATAACTACGAAACCCTATACTGTGCGTGGCCCGACACGGCTGGTTATTTTTACTAATTATAGTAACTAATACAACAATGCCAGTTTTCCGATTAGCCAAAAACTTATTTCACGACGTCTTATAATATCAGACCGGACTAAAAGTTTAAATAGGGACTAAAATACCTAGAGAGGTGGCGATATTAAATCAAACAACATAGTTCTTGGTTAAATAAAAAAAAATGTAATAGCAATAAATATTTAATAGTAACTATACAAATAAAACTATCAGGTAAATTAAAAATTTAGTAAGGTGGCACTATATCATGGACGTAAGGGATCGTTGGGTATGAAGGTAGTATGGAACTAGGGTTGGGATAATGAGATTTAGGATATGGAGGAGGGTTGTACGGGACAGGAGATGTGGGGCAAGGGGTAGGTGGTGGAGTGCTCTGCTGTCTGTGAGGGTATGAAGCTGGGGGATATTCTGAGTAGTTGCATTCACACGGTCTTGGATTTGGAGGGTTGTATTGGTATTGTTGGGGATTCGCTGGAGGGGGATAGTTTGAAGATGGAGGAGGATAGTTTGAAGATGAAGGGGGATAGTTTGATGGTGGGGAGGGATAATTTGAAGGTGACGAGGGGTAGTTTGAAGGTGGTGGCTGATAACTTTGCGAAGATGAAGAATAATGAGATGATGACGAGCTGGGAGGGGATGATGAAAGAGGTGGGGGTGGATATTGCGAGTTAGGTGATTGGTTGTATTGTGACGATGGTGGAGGAGAATTCTGCGGAGAAGGTGGTTGGTATTGTGACGAAGATGTTTGGTATTGAGTAGGTGACGGGTATTCAGATGGTGTATACTGTTGGGGCGGAGCTGAATAATGTTGGGAAGATGGTGTATATTGCTGGGAAGGGGCTGGATAAGTTTGGGAGGAAGGTGGGTAACTTTGTGAAGGTTGGTAACTTTGAGAAGACGTTGGGTAGCTAGGTGAAGGAGGTGGGTAATCTTGTGAAGATGAAGGGTAACTTTGTGAAGAAGGGGCGTAATTTTGTGAAGACGAGGCGTAACTTTGTGAAGAAGGGGCGTAACTTTGTGAAGAAGGGGGGTAACTTTGTGAAGAAGGGGGGTAACTTTGTGAAGAAGGGGGGTAACTTTGTGAAGAAGGGGAGGAACTTTGTTGTGATGTAGATGGATATTGAGAAGGCTGTGACGGATATTGATAATCATAATTATAAGATCGAGAGCTTGTTGATGGATACGAAAACTCACTCGAAGGTGAACTCTCAAACGATGGTGCAGTTGGATAATAAGACGATGACGTGGAAGTGATAGTCACTGATGGGTTGCCAGAAGTAGGGGGTGCTATAGCAACCTGTGTAGTGGGGGGAGTTTGAGCTACGTAGTAAACTTGAGAGGTAGGGGGAGAAAGGTAACCATAGGCGTATTCGTACGATGGTTGTACATTCTGGTAGTCACTGGACGATGAAGAAGATGAACTGGAGCTGGATTGCGCCTTGGAAATGAGAGCTGAAAGAAAAACAATCTGTTAAAAAAATTATTTTACTTTCTTACAATACGAGTGAATTGCGGACTTAAGGCCTGAAACCTTTTCTACCAGTCAAGTTTCAATTAACATATGATGCTAAGAAAGCAATCTTTTAGGGGTAAGTACAGCAAGCAAAAAAAATAATAATCATGTTTAAATAAGACTATATTTAATCCAGTAAGCATATTTTCTATAGAATTCAAATATTTTTATATCGAATGTTTCAAAAGATACTTATTTAAACCAAGATATCAATAAGATTCAATCAGTAGTAGCATTTTACTGATGTTGCACATTTTTGCTACTCATGCAAAAGTAATCAATTAGTTAGTAGGTATATTACCAAAGAGTACAGTAATAAATATAATCATTCATTTATTTCAGGAAATAGTATTGTACTTACAATTATGTACAATACCAGAGAACCATATTATAAATACCTTACAGACTAACATACATAAATTTCATATAAAAAAAATACCTTATAACTAGCATACATATTAAATATCCTATACATACTATATCACACGTTTATTACTACACTTGAAGTTTTATTGTTTTTGATATCATTTTTAGGCGCATGACGACTGTATACCAATTTATAGGCCTCGTTAAAGGATTTACAAAATGATCGATACATACAGCGTTTTCCAGCGACCTTGGTCAGGTCGTCCGATCACCTTGGGTTTTTATTAGGTACAGTCAGTATCAGAGATACCTGACGCCTCCTCTACCTACATCTTAAATTTTCTCCTAAACTGAAAATAATATGAATACGAAAATGTGTACCTATTCAGAAAGATTTTAATAAAGTCTTATGGAATATACATTTTCATGTTAATATTATTTTCGGTTTAAAAGAATTCAAGATGTAGGTAGAGGAGGGGGTCAGGTATCTCTGACGCTGACTGTACATACTGACAAAAAACTTCCTAGACGATGCACTGTTGTAAAGCAATTAACAACTAATAACTTGGTCAGCTAAAAGTGCGTGAATCAGGAATGTGCTGACTATGTGTTTTATTATACTAGTACATTAATATATTATTACGTAAAACTTACGTGAGGAATACGAGTATAAGGCACTGATCATTTGGTTCATTCTCTCATTGAGTGACGCCATCTGTAAAAAATAATACATCATCAGTACCTAACTTTAAGAATTATGTTGCAAAGTCTTTTGGACGTTCAGTCATGTGAACAGCTTTGTCCCGGAAGGTAATATTTTATTTATCTTTTGTTTTTTAGGGTTTTGCACCCAAAGGGTAAAAACGAGACCTTATTACTCCACTGTCCGTCTGCCTTTCTGTCAGTCTGTCTGTGTGTCTCATGAACCGTGATAGCTTGACAGTTGAAATTTTCACAGATTATGTATTCCTGTTGCCGCTATGACATCGAATACTGAAAACAGAATAAAATAAATATTGAAGTGGCGCTCTCATACAACAAACGTGATTTTTAGAGTTCCGTACCCAATGGGAAAAACGGGTCCCTATTACTATAAGACTCCGCAGTCCGTTTGTCCCACAGTCTGTCATCAGGGTGTATCTCATGAACTTTAATAGCCAGACAGTTGAAATTTTTACAGATGATGTATTATTGTTGCCGCTAAAATAACAAATACTAAAAACAGAATAAAATAAATATTTGAAGGGGACTTCCACGCAACAAACGTGATTTTTTGTAGATAATTGTACAGAACCTTTGGTTTGCGAGTCCGACTCACACTTGGCCGGTCCTTATTTACACACTTTTTTCTGTGAATCTTTTTTGAAAGAAAGTAAAATTCTTATACTGTTTTTCCGTTCTCAAAAAAATTCGACTGATTAGTAGTTTTATTTTATAATTTATATTCATTAAAACAATCTACACGATCCACACATATCATTTAGAATTCCACTGAAAAGTTCTTGTCAGTTGAGTATTTTCCATGCCTCCGTTTTTCGCCCAAATAGTTAACCTTCCTATAAGACACGACGTCGACCTTCTTTTACTCCGTGATCGACCTTCTTGGTCCCTTATTCCTCTCTTGGCTTTCACTTTTCCTTCCGTGAAGTTTTCAATAAAATCGTGTCGTGCTGTACTAATATGGTATCTAAGTAATGATCTTTTCTCATCCTATGTCTATTGTATTAGGATTAAATAAATACATAAAAACAAATCATACATATTAAGTTTGCTAAATAAGGCTCTCCAATTTTTTCTAACCCGACTAAAGTGACCAGCATCCACTACCTTTGATCGACCCTAGTCATGTCGTCTGACCAGGCTATGCTTAATTATACCTACTTTGGTTATAGAAAAAATATTCAACTTATTTTCTTTCTTCGCGTATCGCGTATTTTTCTGAAAAATTATAACATTATGTTATATTTTTTATAGGTGGCCTTTTGGTGCTACAAACGGAGAATATATTGCTCTCTCTCTATCTCTCTCTCTCATCTTTTCTCGTTCCCGGTTGCCTTCTCAGGGACACCAGAGACCGAAGTCCACTTTCTCCGGTTTTTTTTTTCTTTGCACGGTTTTCGACATGCTTTACAGATCTGTGCTTGGTTAGGACATCGTATGTTAAGTATGCATTTCGAAGCATTTAAACAAAAGGAGACTCTAACTTCTACTAAATTAAATGTAGGTATACTCACTTGAGATTGCTGCAACTGATGACATGTCGACGACGTCGCATAGCCCAACCCTAGGGTCAACGCACTCAAACGAATGAACAACTTTAACATTTTGCCTTATCTTACCACTGTCATCACTCCCTTACAAATAAGTAATGAAAAGTCAAACTTTCTCTTATAAATATCTAATATATGACAAACGTGATGTATAAAATTTGTAAAATAGATTAAATATATAGCGATAGAGGTCGTAGAAAGCGTGCGGATAAGAGATTCTTCCTATGATAATGATAATGAAATTGAGATAATTCCATTTGATGATTAGAATCCGAGAAAAGATTGGTCAATATGTTAATTAGAAATGATTTTAGCACTCATGGACCACTTAACGCAGTTGGGACATGACATAAATTATTAGGACATGACAACAACTGAATGAGGTCAACGACAAAGCGGTCACCTTAGTACAGAATTTATATAAGTACGTAAAGAACGAAAACATCCTAGGGTCCCGCAGTCGTGCAACGCATTTTTCCCACTGTGACCCGGTGAGCTTTCGCAAGATAAGCAACCCCAGGCGTGGTTCTTACTTGGATGGGTGATCACAAAATCACAAGTGGCATCTAGACACGCGGCAGCGTGTCAGAGCCAAGTTCAAAGAAAGGAACTGGCGACGCAGCCGTGTGTATATTTACACGAACCATTTCAAGCTATTTTTTGCCCCTTCACATCTTGAAACCTATGTAACCTAAATACATGAAATTTAGCAAACACATTAGAATTCTCTAGCTCATCTTAAATCCAAAAATTCAAAAATTTAGCTCAAACAGATATTTATATAATAACGTTTTAAACCTGAAAAATAGTATGACCACTTATCCACCATCAAAAAGGTAACCTACTTCCATATGATATTTGGCATCCAAGTAGACTATTACGCGTATACAAAGGATTAAATCCAAAAACAGTAAATTTCGTAGATTTGATACTCCCATATGACCTGGAAAGTTGATATTTAGCATCTAGGTAGACTATTACGCGATTACAAAAGAAAAATTAATAACAGTAAATTTCGTACATTCAATTGTTTTTCAATTAATCTATTTTATTTATCAATAATCAAAAAGGCTGATATTTGGCATCTAGGTAGACTATTACGCGTACAAAATAAAAATTAAAATATGGTTGATTTCGCAAATTTGATTATTTTTCAATTTATCGATTTTGTTAGGTATAGTGCCTAACAAAATTATACGAGCAAGCATTTCTTCTTTCTGATACTGCTGTGTAAAATGTAATTATATCCCACCAAAAACATAAATGTGAAAATGGGAGCCAAGTCGAAAATCCGACAGAAGAATTGAGATCTAAATGGCTGCTTAACTATAATATCAGAATTGCTGGCAAAAACAACAAGCCAAGTCAAATGTTAAGATTCTTATAAATAAATTTCAATATTCTCTAAAGAAGTTGGCGGCCATTTAGATCTCAATTCTTTTATTGGATTTTGAACTTGACTCCCATTTTCACATTTATGTTTTTGGTGAGATACAATATTTCACGAATCTTTCCTTGCTTCGAAAAACACGGTAAGCCGTTGGTCCCATCATTGTATGACAGTTTTCAAGCTATCTCAGATACCTTAAGGCAGCTTGAAAGTCTGACATCAGTGACGCTATTATTTACACACACGAAAAAATTACTAGTATACAATTTACTAATATCTAGACACGCGGTAGCGTGTCAGAGCCAAGTTAAAAAAAAGGAACTGACTACGCAGCAGCAGTGTATTACACGAACCATTTCAAGCTACTTTTGACCCCTTTATTTCTACATAGGTATATTTTTTTTTACAATTTCTCATTTTTCATCTTGCTTGCAAAAAGACATCAACGTTTGCACCCGAAATTGGAAATTAAGTCTCAGAAAGAAATAATCAACAAAAACTTTTAAGTTTTGGTAGACTGAACCAAGACAGATATAGATATTAGAACGTGATTTTGTCCAGTAGTGGACGTCATATGGCTGAAATAATGATGATAAGGAATAAGCCCATCGTATACTTCATTTTACCTTTTTAACCGCCTTTAAAAAAGGAGGTGGTTATCAATTCGTCGCGATCTTTGTTTTTTTTTATTTATCTTCACCGACTATACGAAGACGCCTGGACCGATTTGAAAAATTCTTTGTTGTCAGGGAGTTCCATAGAAGTTTTATTAAAAATCGATTGGGTAGTAGAGGAGTGAAGTCGGTTTTAAGTTCTGAAAAAATAATTTGCCTAAATATATAAAGTATACCACAGAACGGAATCTTCTAAGGTCCCGCGCAATATGCGTCCCCTTTCCCCGTCCCCGCACCTCTACCCCGTCTTGCCTTGTCGAGTGTGTTGAGAGGAAAACACACACAAATTGCAGTGTGCATGGATGTATAATTGTATACTTTCGTTTGTACCCATTCGGATGAATATATAGAAGTAGAAGGCATAAATGACACTGCGCATCTATGCTATGCCATATCTGTAGTAATACAGTGTAATAGAGAAAGTAATTACTAATTAGGTAAGTTAAAAATTAGGAAATGCGTAAAAGGCGGCCTTATTGCTAATTCATTTCTTATAAGCAACCTCAATTATAAATTTAGAATGAATAAAGATATCTTTCTAGACTATCACACGTATATTTTTACAAAGCAGCAAAAAATCAAGTTGCTATCTATGTATTATCGAGCCTATACCTCTACCACTACCTCTTTCCTAGAATGTCGTAGTTAAGAGATGTTAAACATAACATCTTTTGCAACAACTGAATTTCCAAGAGTTAACGTAAGCGGCTTACCGTTTGTAATTAATTTTTTTATAAATTCTCAGGAATATAATAAAGTAATATAAAAAATTAGTGCCGAGGAAAACTCAGTTTGAAAAAAAATCGTGACGGAAATGTGACGAAAAAATCTTACACTTTTTCGCCTAGCCCCCATCCGCCAAATCCTTACCGTCCGAAAAGGAACTTCGTTTCTATAATGAATTGTTTATTTTAGACAATCAAGGATCCATAAAGTGTAGTATCATTGTTCTTATTAACTATGTTAGTATGTATATACGCGATTGAAAATCGCACCAATGCTCTAAAATGGGCTCATCTACCCTGCCAGCAATGATAGTGAGGAGGCTGTTGGAACTGCAGTATACCCTGCGCTTAAGGAAGGCCACCCTCTTTCGTACCAGGCTTGAAAGGTGACTGAAGCTGACAGGTATCTATGTTCGAATATCTTCTATCTTCTAAATATATATAACTCAAAGGTGACTGACTGACTGACATAGTGATATATCAACGCACAGCCCAAACCACTGGACAGATCGGGCTGAAATTTGGCATGCAGGTAGATGTTATGACGTAGGCGTCCGCTAAGAAAGGATTATGATCAATTCTACCCCCAAGGGGATAAAGTAGGGGATGAAAATTTGTATGAAATTTTGACAATTTTAAACCGATCGGGCTGAGACTTTGCATGCATAAAGCTACTATGACTTAGACATCTCCTAAGAAAGGATTTTAATAAATTACACCCCTACGCGAGCGAAGCTAGTACAACATATACTGAAACTATTATAAGACTGAAATCAGTACATGATACTGAAAAACTTCGCCAAGATTCAAATATTCAGTAATTAAACCTTTACAGGCACTTTTACACGTCAATAGGTATAATTTATGTAATGTGTAAAGTATATTAAAATTTAATTTATTACTAAAGAAAAACTACCGATACCAGCGCTTCGTAACGACCAGTGCTGAGAAGAAACGCCGAAAGAAACTCATTTTCACAGTATTGGTCGCCTACTCGCCAGAAGGGCTTTGTCATATTATTATTATTATTGTCTTTTAATTAATAAATACTTATAATGTAATACAATGTTGACACATTATAACATGTAATGCTTGTGAATAAGTAAACAAACAAAAATAACGTAATAAAAAATACTAAGTAGTCAATAAAGTGAAGCCGAGCTGACCCTCCTGGCAGCACCCGTTCACGAGTTGAAGGAACATATAGGCATCGAAATATAAAAATATTTTTTACCTGCCATACAAGTTGACCGATCAGTTATGAGTTTGTACGGAAAGCAAATTTTTCATATTTCGATGACCGATAACCAAATAATCAAAAAAAACCCATACAAATTGCCCGAGCGGTTGCACACTTTTGTATGGAAAAGTCGATTTTTTTTTGTGTATCGGCTGTTATTTTAATTTCATTATACTAAAGTGATCGAATCTAGCCTTCGGTTCGATTTATTACGGTTATGTCCCTTCCACATTTTATATGTCGAGTATGGTTGACTGGGAACAATTTGATAAAATAAATACATAAATGTTCCGGAAAATTGTTCAGTATCATGGACTGTCGTCAGAACACCAAGCCTTGCGTGGCTTTAGTAAGTGAAAAGTTAAATTTATTACTATGATAACATGTTTACTACCATACATCCCTATTACTTACTTCGTGTACGGTAGCTGGTACGGTACAACGAGTAGGTACAGGTTAGCTGTAAGTAAATAAACTGACGTCAACAGTTGTTGACGACATATCTGATAGGCAGTTACCTATTATGAAATCGAAAGAAAAAACTGACAATTATTAAGTCATACAATCCAAAGATAAATAAATGATTTTTGACTTTGACTTTGGTAAGTACTTAGAACCTACCGCGTTATGTAGTATTTTTCAGTATGTCCAAACCTCGGTAGAGGATACCAACAATACTACATACATTGAAACTTTCAGTTTATAATCAGCATAGTACAATTCATGTGCGAGTTTGTTACACACCTATACTCTACAATATGAGGATAAATTTCCAGAAAAGAACACAACTTCATATTGATTACATTTTTATTACACATTTGTATATTTTCTTACTGAAATTAAAATGAAATAAATAAAATTTTAAATTATCTTAAATTAATCTTACAAGTAGTATGGATACGCCGGTGGTGGGGAGGCACCGCACCCACACGAAGATTTTGGTGGCGGGGGGGCACCACAACCACATGAGGGCTTGGGCGGCGGGAGTTCCAGCAACGGCTTAGGTTCTAAGCCGCAGGGGATTGGCGGCGCCACCATGTATGCTGTCATAGGTATTCCGGCAGGCGGAGGGGGGCCTGCGCAGTAAGGGTCGTATGCTGGCGGGGGTGGAGGTGGAGGGACTAGCGATATGACAATAGGTGCTGGTGGTGCTGCCGGCGCTGGGGGGAGATACACTGGCGCTGGAGGAGCCGGAAGAAGCAACGGCTGCGGGGGTGGAGGTAAATACATAGGGGCAGGCGCTGGTAACATGAGAGGTGGCGGTGGGAGGAACACGGGTGGCGGAGGGGGTAACATCAATGGGGGAGGGGGCGCTGGGAGGAATAGTGGCTGCGGAGGAGGAGCAGGGAGGCACAATGGCTGAGGAGGCGGCGCTGGTAATGCACACGGCGCAGGAGCTGGCAAAAATAAAGGTGGAGGCGGGGGAGGGGGTAAGTACATAGGCGCAGGTGGCGGCGGTAGACAGACTGGCGCAGGCGCCGGCGCTGGGAGTGCTGGCGGGGGCAGGAATACTGGTAGTGGTGGCGGTGCGCAGGGAGCTGGTGGTAGAACATACTGTGTGGGCGGCGGGGCTGGTAGGAACAACGGGGGAGGTGGCGGTGCGTACAGTAGTGGCGGGGGAGCGGCTGGTAACGCGGGGGGAGGCGCTGGCGCTCCCGCCGGCATCAGCACGATAGTAGACCCGAGGGGTGGCGGCAACGGTGGTAGAGGTGGCAGTAGCTTCCCGCATGGCAGCTCAAGCTTTTCGAGCTTCTCTTCTGGAAATAAGAAAAAAATAGAGATTTGTACAGGCTTTTTTTTTAATTATTCGGTTGAGAAATAATTAAGATTTTATTCTTTTTTTGAGGGTTCCGTACCCAAAGGGTAAAAACAGAAGCCTATTACTAAGACTCCACTGTCCGTCTGTCACTCTGTCACCGGGCTGTCTCTCATGAACCGTGATAGTTATACAGTTAAAATTTTCACAGAAGATGTATTTCTGTTGCCGCAATTACAACAAATACTAAAACAGAATAAAATAAATATTTAAGCGGGGCTCCCATACAAAGAACGCGATTTTTATAGAAAATAGTACGGAAACCTTCGTGCGCGAGTCCAACACGCCTTTGGCCGATATTTATACATTTCTGTTCTGACAGAATTAACAATTTAAATTTGTTATTTTATTTCTGACGTTTTACAGTGCCGATTTTTTGTATAGGCACCTTTATTTACGTTATTTTTCTTGTTCTAAGAATTTTATCAAAAAATATATTTTTCTTACCTTTCTTGATGAGCAGTGGCTTCAACAATCTGTAAGTTGATAAACATTGATTATAATTTTCAATAAAACTTAAATAAACAATATATAAGTTGAATGTAATTTAAGTCCTATAATTTTATACTTACGAAGAGAGAACTGACTTCTTGCATTCCTTCATCTCCTTTAAAGCCTCCAACTGTAAAAAATGCATACTCTTATGATCCTGCTATTAATCATCTGGAGTTACTTTTGATACAAAGTAATAAGTTATTTGTAATAATAAGTAATAATCACATATATTTGCCTACAGCCATGGTAAACAGGTGTGATATTTGACGACCTCCGTGGCGTTGTGGTCACTATGCTTGTCCGTCACCCAGAAATTTCCGGGTTCGATCCCCGGTCAGCGCAAGTTGGAAAATGGCCTTTTTCAAATGTCCTGGGTCTTGGGTGTGTATCTATGTATATATGTACCTATTTGTTATATAGTATCGTTGAGTTAGTATCCCATAACACAAGTCTAGAACTTATTTTGGGGCTAGCTCAATGAGTGTAATTTACCTACCCCTATATATTTATTTATTTATTATATTTAAAGCACATTTATTATGTACATATAAGACTTCCAAAATAGAGGCGGCTATCATCTCGTCGCGGTGTTTTTTTATGTTATCGTCATCATAATCTTTTTTTTTTCCGGAAAATTGTTTTTTTGTTTGAAAGGGTTACTTATCAGGTGTTCCCATAGAAATTTTATCAACATCGGTTGTGATGTTAGGAGTTTTAGTTTTGAAAATTTTATTATATTGAATATTATGTTCTCTTTTGACAAGAAAAAGAAATGATGTATACGCTAACTGTGGTCTTTGAGTTGATGTCTTGCGAACCATTGCTTTTTTTCCCCCTTCAAATATAAGTATTTATAAAAAATATTTTGCAAACTCACCAAACACAGTCCCTTCTCATCGCAAGCTATAACTAAAGTGGACGAAAGCAGCAGAAGACCCAATGAGGACCACAAAGCCTTGTGCGTCCCCATTTTCCCAACTTCAACAATGATTGTGTACGATAAAGCCTTTCTCCGGTATATAAAGAGTAGGTTTCCTTATTTTTTGATTTCTACGTGATCTGATAAAGTAAACCTATCGCTTGCATAACGATGTCGTTAAAAGTTGAGGCTCTATGATAAGATTCACATATTGATAATTTAATGTTGCAAGATTTTAATATATTTGATATTTTCCACACTAAAAACAATATTGTTCTATTGTAAAATATTAATGTCCATCTGAAATAGATTGCAATACAAAGAGAGAATTTTAAAACATACAAAATTGGGTACTTTTTCCTATCAAATATAAATTATTTGGTACTGTAAAGAAAATTAAACGTCGCTAAATACTGTCACTTGTCTTAATCATATCCTTTTTCGATCTGATTTTAGATTTATTATTGCAAAAAGAGTGCTATTAGACTCCAAGAAACTATGACGTCATAATTTTATATTTCATACAAATCCACTTGTATTTTCTAAATCTTTGTACAAATCTCATAGAAAATGTTTGTTTTGACGTTTAAAAAAAAAGTATCTGATTAGAGTTGTTGGGAAGTTGCGTATTGGATAACTTTAATACAGCAAAATTTATATTCATCATTTTATTTGCCACTTTTTAAGCGTAAGTAACATTTATCTGTAGTATCTATCTATTTTTAGTACTTTGAGTTAAGCCGCAGAAGGATAAATCAAAAATATACCTAAGAGTTCCAACAGATCTGTGTTGTACTTCGGAACTTTAAAATAGGAGACCATACGAAAAGAAAGAAATATTTTCTCAATGCGAAATATCGCATATATGGGCAGCAGATATGGGCAAATATTTTTTTATTTTGTATCTCCTTTGAGAATCACAGGTCTTAACTTAATTTACCACGTTCCTTTGAGACGCTAAAGTGGGTATACAGATCCAACACGTAGAGGTCCTTTGGAGAATTTGATGTTATGTGGCGCTCTCGCCAAAACCCAATCATGGATATATATATACTGTAAATATATATACTGAAAGATATAACTTTTAAGGGGCTACCTGAATTTTCCGGGGTCCAGTGCTGCCCCCATTTGAAATAAATCTATTGAAAGGAAACGAAGATTTCATTTAAAATTTTGTCTTGATCAGACCCTACACAACCCTTTAGACTATTTTATGAACTATTGTTTACACTTTAAAGTGAGGACGTGAAGCTTTTCTACGCACAATTGCGAAAGCTTCATGTTCTCATTTTAAAGTGTAAACAATAGTTCATAAAATAGTTTGAAGGGTTATCTAGGGTCTGATCAAGCCCAAATTTTAAATGAAATCTCCGTTTCCTATCTATAGATTTATTTCAATTGGGGGGCAGCACTGGACCTCGGAAAATTCATGTAGCCCCTTAATAGGTTTCGGCAGGAGAAAATCTATTGCAAGAAAGCGGGGAAGGGAATAGGGTTATGGAATGAGATTGGGATGAACTGATGCTGGGATATTGCAATAAAAACGTCACTTGCCATGATCATGATCTGACGACCTCCGTGGCGTAGTGGTCACCATGCTAGTCCGCCAACCAGAGATCCCGGGTTCGATCCCCGGTCAGGGCAAGTTGGAAAATGGCCTTTTTCAAATTGTCCTGGGTCTTGGATGTTTATTTATATAATATGTATTTGTTATAAAATATAGTATCGTTGAGTTAGTATCTCGTAACACAAGTCTCGAACTTACTTTGGGGCTAGCTCAATCAGTGTTATTTGTCCCTATATATTTATTTATTATATATTTTATTTATGATTACTCACTATTGTAGGCAGGCGCTGACAATAGTTGCCAGCAAAGGAGCAACTCCGGTGCAGGCGACTCAGCTATAGGTGTTGAGAGGTGTGCTGCGCTTTCTCCGAAGTTACTTGATTCAAAATTCAAAATTCAAATGTTTATTCAGGTTATTAGACCTTTACAGGCACTTTTGCACGTCAATAAGTATAATTTACTTGCGGTGTGATGCCATTTAACACTCCTGGAGCTACAGCTCTAACGACTCCTCTCTGCACGACCAATTAAGGCAATGCAGAGCTGAGAGCCCTGCGAGCTCTCTTGGGTCTCCACCCCGACAGATGAAGACACGTCGGGGACAAGGGCTCTGACCGGCTCTCTGGAGCACTTGGGTCTGTGGTGTTGTTACTCACCAACAGCTCGCCACAAGCTGCCCTGCGGTCTTATATTATTATTTTATTATTAAATAGGTATTATTTTTACATGCATGGTGATCTAGTTTAACTGACAGACATACCAATAAGCTACAGTTCATATGGAATAAGAAAAACATGTTTCATAGTATGGTACAGTACATACTGTTTTAATTCTGTTTTTGGTATGAAAAGTGACAAAGTGAAAACTATACGTGACATTAGGGTATTAAAGTACGAAATATGAATCGCATTATATCGTACAAAGGCAATTATGGGCAAATGACTCATTCAAAATTAACAAAGACTAATTGTTTTTTTTTTTAATTCATTAAACTACAGTACGATGTTTGAGACATTGTCACGTCTTATATCCATGACGAGGTAGACAAAACGAAAAGTCTTAAGACACTAAGGACTAGCGTTGCAAGCAATAGTATAAAATATCGATGTAGTCTATCGATACTATCGTGACCTCGAAAAACAGTAACAATATCGATAGGACTATCGATAGTATCGATAGTATAAATACTATCGATAGTATCGATAGTATCAATACTATCGATGGTAGGTATCGATAGTATCGATAATAAAGGTGCTATTTGTATTAAAAACCATCGACAGTATTGTAACGAATATCGATATAAAAATACTATCGATAGTAATTTAGCTGTCGATAGTTTTTCGTACAAATAGTACGAGATCGATAGTATCTAAATTCAATAGTATCGATACTATCGATAGTTTTACCTTTCTTCATTATTATTGCAAACTATTGACAAACGATACACTCGATAGTATCGATACTATCGATATGGTGACTATTTTTCGAGGTCAACTATCGATTGTTATGCAACGCTACTAAGGTCTGGCACAGTATGAGCGACAGTATGCCAGCGACAGCACAGAGTAAGTACTAGACCACCTCTGTGGCCTAGTGGTCATCATGCCAGTCTGTCACACTGGAGGCCCCGGGTTTGATCCCCGGTCTGGTCAAAATGGAAAATGATCTTTTTCACATTGACCTGGGTCTTGGATATTTCATCTAAATATGCATTTGTTATAAAATCAGGTATCGTTGAGTTAGTATCCCATAAAACAAGTCTTGAACTTACTAGGGCGGGGCTAGCTCAATCTGTGTGATTTGTTCGTATATACGAACCGTGAGACTATAAATATATATTTATAGTCTCACGGCAACAATTCCCTACATTAGTCTCCGACCAGGGTCGCAAAAGCCGTGAAAATTCGTGAAACTAAAACCATAACCACGTTTATGAAACGAGTACAATATCACTATACCTAATATCTGTCTTTATCATCCTGATATATATTTAGAATTCAGTCAAATCAGGATGATAAAGACAGATATTAGGTATAGTGATATTGTACTCGTTTCATAAACGTGGTTATGGTTTTAGTTTCACGAATTTTCGATGGTAGCTAATTCCATAGCATAACTGCTTGCCCGGAAAAGGAGTAGTTATGAATGAGAATAGAAATGATTTTGAAAAGAGTACGTTTCTTTTGTTAATAATATTAGAGGAAATGAGGACGTTATCAATTTGTCGAAATCGTTATATTTTTTTTACTATGTTCAACGATCATTCAAAGACATTTGGACCAATTTGGAAAATTCTTTTTTTTGTCAGGTGGTCAAAATCAAAATCGGTTGTGTAGTTTAGTGATGGAGTCGGTCTTTAAGTAATTTGAAAAAATATTAATTACGTGGCTTATCGCCCACGTGATAAAGGAGACATTATCAGTTAAACAATTGTTTGTTATACAATCGATTCTATATAAGGCAGTCAAAATCAACAGTTAGGTTTACAACAATCAAACAACATAACAATATGGCAGTGAGGAAGCATTGCAATTTGGTTCAATTCAAGAAGGTGCTTGTATTTTTGACAATAGCTGTAAGTACTTTTTAGCCGACTTAAAAAAAGGGGAGGTTATCAATGCGACCAGTATATTTTTATTTAATTT
The DNA here is from genome assembly GCA_943193695.1 of Acrobasis suavella. Classification (NCBI taxonomy): domain Eukaryota; kingdom Metazoa; phylum Arthropoda; class Insecta; order Lepidoptera; family Pyralidae; genus Acrobasis; species Acrobasis suavella. Next base: position 12,836,596 of record OW971948.1, read on the forward strand.
TTTGTGTGTATGTTACCTGATATCTTCGCCACTGTAAACCAATGTTCGATTCTTTTTTTTTGTTTGAGAGTTTTGTATCTAGTTGGTCCCATATTAATTTGATGAGGTTATGATGAAGAACTTTGGAGATAACTCCTGGGAAAATATAGTCGGTTGTAATTTTTTGTCACAAGTTTTATTATTTGTTACAAATTTAATTATTTGTTACAAATTTAATAATCTGTTTCAAATTTAATATTTGTGAACAATTTTAGTTGTAACCAATTTAATTATTCATTACATTATCCTACTTAGTATTATAAATGCGAAAGTTTGAATGCTTGGATGTTTGTTCCGCTTCACGCTAAACGGCTGAACGTTTTGGAATTAAATTTTGAATTTTGGCTGACCTAGATAGCTTATTACCTGGATTACTTAACTTCTCGTATGTCGTAACGTAGATCTACGCGAAAATGCATTGTTCAACAGCTATTGTGTGTGATATTCCGGCATACAAGGGATATAGGATACGTTTTATCCCGGAGAAATGTGATTGTCAAAAACTTTTTCACGCGGGCAACGCCACAGGCAGCAGCTAGTATCTATACAATACGTAAGAAAAATCCGGTCCGGACTAGGATCGGTCAGACCTACAAGGATCGGCGATCCGTAGGAGCAACTAAGACCGCCAATATGAACAACTTTTGATTTGGGACCAATGCTTGAAATTCGAAGAAAAAAAATCACATTTTCATACAAATTGCCGGGCTGGCCGAAAACTTTTGTGTGAAAATGTCGATTTTCTTTTTACTTTCAAGGACCTTTTTCTTTGATTTTTTTTTACCAAGCATTGATACCATACGAAAAGTTGTTCATATTAAGGGTCTGAGTTGCTCCTACAAGGATCGGAAATTTATATTTTGCATAAGTAGCGTACAATGTTGGTGTTGTAAGTAAATTAAATCAGGATCGTACACTTGCTGTTTCCAGCATGCAAAAATATAATATGTTTTTGCAACAGACAAAATAGTAGGTACCTAGTCAAGATAATGCAGTACAGTGACAATTATATGTATATAGAAAACTTACAGACTAAAATTTGTTACAATTAAATTCTACTTATTTGGTTCTAAATAATCCATTAATAAAAAAAAATCTATTTGGTTATATTCTATCTGGTTCTAAATATTCATTATTACTATAAAACATTTTGTTACATATTGTATACTAGCTGTGCCCGCGACTTCGTCCGCGTGAAAATCCGTTCAGCGGTTTCGGACATTCGGGTGTACAGTATTCGTACGGACACTGACATACAAACAAAAATCTTTTTAGTGTTCTGTAACTCTTTATATATCTTGCTCACGAATACATGCTTTATTATCTGTATTTGGTGCCCGCGACTTCGCCTGAGTGAAATTCAGTTTTCTTACACACCCTTGTGGATGAAATGACAAATTTAAAAATTTTGTCAGATTAGTCTGTATATTTACAGTTTGATTTTTTTATTGTGATGCGGTATACTTTTAATATTGCGAATGTGAAAGTTTATAAGGATCTATAGATGTATGGATATCAGTTACTCATTCATACAACAACTTAGGTATGAATAGATTATAATGAACCCTTACAATAATATCATAACCTTTGTGTATAAATATATAGGTACGCAGACGAAGTCAGCAGTCAAACGTAACTCCCTATCTGTAAAAGTCTCCGAGATGCGAGATAGTGTGTGACGTTCTCGATCAGCAGTCAAACGTAACTCCCTATCTGTAAAAGTCTCCGAGGCGCGAAATAGCGAATGACGTTCACGATCAGCACTTAGTCGAGACTCCCTTTGAGTGGAACTCTCCGAGGCGCAAGTAAATGACTTTCGTTCTCGATTAACACTTAGTCGTTCCTGTCTTTTGTCATTGGATTCTCGCTTGTCTAGTATTCTGAGACAGATTTGACTTTCTTCGGAGCATTTTTGAAAGCAAAGCACAAAATACAATAATATATATATTTAATTCAATAATTCTATGTAGCCTAGAATTTTTTAAAGATAATATTCGAAATATCTAACCAATCCACAAAGCAAGATCACAAAATCCGTATTGCTATAGCCAAATGTCAAACTTAGTTCAATAAATCTATAAAGCCAAGAAGCTTTTGAAGATATCCGAAATATCTAACCAATCCACAAAGCAAGATCAGAAAGTCCGTATTTTCTTAGCCAAGTGTCAAATTATAAATCAACAATATTATCCGAAATATTAAGAGTCCCCTTACACTGGTCAGAATCAGACTTTCCCATACATACGTAGTCTATGTTTTATTTTGAAACGAAATGTCGGATATGGGCAAAATTATGTAATTTTAAAGAAATTGCAATTATTTAGGGTTATAATTGGTTTCCGACACTAAAATTATGAACCGGAAAGAAAATATAAGGGTGTAGAAGTTTTCCATACTGATGGTCAAATATAATATAATACACTATACAGCGCGTTTTAAAATTTCTTGAGGCGCCATCTGTTGCTATTTTATGTAACTATTAAATCGCCCATAGAAAAATTATCTTAAAACTTAAAATGACGATAACTTTTGTATCTGACATCAGATTACGATGAAATAAAGCCTATATGTTGCTCAGGGATAAGCTTAATCTTTTAGTGAAAACCGCATAAAAATCTATTCAGTAGTTTTAAAGATTAGCGAGTTCATACAGACAGACAGACAGACGAAAAATTCAACAAAATCTTTATTGTGTTCTGGTACTCTTTTTTTATCGCCCACACCCATTTTTTGTTAATTTTATCAAATGTACAGACACGCGGTTCCTACTGTTTTATTATATGTATTGATAGATAGAAGATAGATGATTCTTTATGACAAACCAAAAGAAAACCAAAACAAATAATTTGACAATAAATGGGTGCAATGGGCGTATATCCAATATTAGAAAAAAAAAGTCTTTGCATTCGTTGGAAAGCAAAGATGAGCTCAAAAGATACCTAAAGTTTTTTTTAATTTTTTTATTAAAACCACTAATAAAACACAGAACTGTAAATAAGACTTATTATTTACTTATATTGTTTTCTGTCTCGAATTTCTAATAAGTGGCTAACCTATTGACCTTACTATACCGCCCGCCAGTCGCCCGGGCGGTGACATTCAAATGGGAGAATTTTGGATGCATTTGTAATTAATTCGTATTACATTTAATTATACAGGCGACTTTTTAATCACTAGCCAAACAGCAAGTTCAGTCCTTAAAACTGAAATAATTTCTATAAAAAAAAGTTATTAAAAATTGATGAAAATTTTTCGTCCTCCCATACAATATCCGTCTGCTCAAGCGCTGATTTGTATGATAAGGCGTTTTTTTATGGAAAGTAATTCAGTTTCATGGACTGAAATTGCCCCAATAATTTGAATGGTGGTTGTAAAGTCACCCTGTATCAGTACAGTATCAGTCATTTAAAAGAAATCATTCTAATGTTTCAATTTATATTCTTTTTCCAGATCCAATCATCTCAGTGCATCAACCTTGGCCTCTTCGCGGGCGATACGAAATTTCCATCAAAACCCCTGTCAATCAATAAATACTCCCGCCATTCCCCTATCGTCATCAATATCAATTCAAGACATAATTTACTACCTGACTTACCTCCTCTTCCCAAATTACCATCAAAACCTCCTCCTATAAAACTACCTAATCTGTTTTCATCTTCCAGTTTAAAAATACCCAGTATATCATATTTAACTCCTAAATTATCAAAATTAAGAGCCCCGCTATTGCCTATAATACCCAAAATTCCATTAATACCCCCTATTATTCCACCAATTTTGCCGATTATTCTTAAAATACCCTTTTTACCTATTTTCCCGCCCATAATTCCTCCTTTTCCAATAATACCAAGAATTCCTACTTTTCCATTGAGTAGCCCTTTCAGTCCGTTAAAAGTCCCGATTTTGGGTAAAAGTCCTCTACAAAAAGCTTTAGGATCAGAACTTAAGCCAGTGGTATTACCATCACCAAAATGTAAAAGGAAAGACGATATTATGGACAAACTAATGGATTTGAGAAGGAAAGGTTCGCTTACAACTGAAGAATTTCTTAGATTTAAGAAGCTATTATTGTAAGATACCTAAACTTTGAGAATAAAGGCCCATTTACACAGTGCAATTTTGATTGAATTTTATAGGAATGTGGACTGGTGAAAAATATATTATTTTATTTAGTCCGTCAACTAGATAATCCAAAAATAAAATAACTGTTTCTTTTCATTTAGCAAAGTAGTAAAAATTCGCAAAAATACAACGCTTCAAAGTTTCGGAGTGGAGGTGATTTACGTCACCTTTGGTTAAAAACGTAGCTGATCGTGACGTTACGCGAAATTTAAATGCGCTGCATCTTCTTCCTTGTTTGCTAATCAGAGAAAATAAGAAATACGTACATTATACGTAAATAATCTATCTAATGAGCCAAGAAATGTTTTTCAGTCCACATCCCTAATTCTTGACTTGTTCCAGGCCATGCAAGGCATCTATTGCTTAAATTTAATTGCATGTAGACAGGCATGAAAATTGCACTGTATGAATGTGCTCTGTGGCTTTTATCAAAAGCGGTTTCTGCAATTTGGAAATGGGCTTGCAAATATAATTTATTTTTGATGATGTGTTATTCAGTTAATACAGTGAATAGGTTAGGTGTATTATAAATTATATTAGGTACCCTTTACAGAGAAACTGGATTGTAAATAAAATAAAACGACTGAAGCAAACATTTTGTATATTTTTCTCCCTAATTAATTTCTAAGTTCACATGTGATGTATTTTTATGCTCCCTCTCCAGTTCGCTAAGTAAAAGCTATCCTACACTACTATACGTCTTGTGTAACCTTTTCTGTTTCCTACAGGTTGACTGGTAGAGAATGTATTAGCATATAGTTCACCTTTTGTACTATTGTGGTCAGAAAAGATTTTCATAAATAAATAAATAAAACGAGCAAGACATCGTCTGAAATGAGTGAGATTGTGCTGTGTTATATAGCAATCAAAAGGATCCCAAAGTCAACAGAAAGACACTCTATCACCAGCTCTTTCGATGTGTCAAATTCAATAACGAAAAGACTAGTTATGTGGAATGTGAACCTGAATCATTTCATACAAAAGCGATAGCGGTTTCCGTCCTGTAAACCTTCGATTTTGTCGATTTTTAGAAAAGATGTAACAATTACCGCGTAGCATACGTACACAAGTTTTAAATTAGCACATGTATCCTCACTCATCTCTAATGGAGTTTCGACATTTATGAAGATTTTACTCAAGATTTATCCAACTTAAAGTCCTTAGCACTAGCCATGACGACGTTCGCTCCTTTGACCAACATATCCTTCATCTTCACCAGGAACTTGACGAAGGGGTAAGCGAAGGGGCGATCTTCTGCGCGGCATGTGAAGCAGGTGTCTTCTGGACGCGGCCTCAGGAGGGAGCTCTTGAGGAGCAGGCTTCCCTGGGAACAAAATCATTCTCATCATCAGGTTTTTTAGACTACAGGAGCAGGAATCTCTCTGTACTAAAAAAGCTGTACTTGGCCAGATCAGCCAAGAATTTGGCCTACACTCTCCACGATGGCCAGACGGGTTGGAGAAGTCTCATTGATGTACACCTTAGCTTCTTTAGCTTGTATGTCATTTACTCTGCCGGAAACTACACGGCGAAAAGCGAAATGTCGAGTTGATATTACACTTCATCTGTCAAAGACGGTTACTGTTTGAGGAGCTTGGATCCTTTCTTCGCATGGAAGACCATCGTTTACCGAAAGCAGTCTTCTATTCTGAACTAGCAAAGGGTAAACGGAAGCATGGTGGTCAGCATCTGCGTTATAAGGACGTGTTCAAGAGACATCTCAACGCTTGTGTCATAGACCCTGAATGCTGGGAGGAGCTTGCTACAAAAAGGTCATCTTGGCAAACTACCGTCCACAAGCAAGTTCTACTTTTTGAAGAAAATCGCTTAAGTGAACTTGACGCTAAGCGCCAATTACGTAAAGAGAGACCTAAGCCCTCCTACATGTACACGTACAACTCAGCCGGCCAACTGTACTGCCAGCAGTGTAAAAGGGTATTTAAAACAAAATTTGGTCTAGCGAGTCACATTAGGGCTCACGCTAGAAACTGCTCTACCCGCCATTAATATTCTTGTCCGTGGTCGCCGTTATCGAAAACGATAAGGAGGACTATATACTAAGCGAGACTTGTATTACTGATTATTGTGTTAAATATGGTCATTTTCTACTACCACCACTTGCTTCCGGTAAAGAAAAATATTGTAAGGAAACCTGCAGACTAGTTCACCAGTGTGTGAACATGACTACTATTACTAGATGTAAGTAAATGAGCTAATGTCGGAAAGAATAGAAGAAGATAGGTGAATGTACGGATACAAACCTGAGCAACAGCAGACACACCTACAATTAAAAGGATCCACAATACGACCCTTTTTAACTTCATTTTCGAAATAAGCCCTCAAAACTAAGTACAACAACACACTTCCCGCATAGCAACCGTTGACTACCCACTGCATGGTGGAAATATAGATATACATATGATTAGAGATCACGTTACGAAATAAATAAGAAAGGTCGATAAGCGAGTTTTAAATCAATTGTTTCGGTGCGCTTTACACTTTACGATTACTACTGAATTTCTCTTTTGTAATAAAAATCAAATCACTGTAATAAAAATTCAGTACTGAGTTCATAAAAAATCGCACTCCTTTTTTCAGGAATGTATCAGAAATAAAATTTGTATATTCTAAATCTTTAGAAATAAACAATAAACAAAAATAAAACACTGTTTTCTCTGTCAATAGCATAAAAAAGACTGCACTTCTTAAATTGTTATGTACTATGTGCCGCCTAAGCGTATTCTAATCTACCGTCACAACACGGTGACGGTAGATTAGAATACGCTTTGTCAACACCCCTTTCCTCTCCTACGGGTGTCACAAGAGACGACTTCTTCTACTTCTTTTCGTGTCGTTGGCTCAAACATTAATTTTTTTCCCTCCGGAATAATGCCACTCTTACAGCGTTGTCTAAGACCTCAAAAAGGTCACGTTTTGTGCAGCTGGTGGGGCAAGAGGCGACTAATATAGGTAGGTATAGGTACCTACTTAGCAGAGAACGGGCAGCGGCAACGTCCACTGTGTAAATACTTTATTACCATCTACTGCGATCACCAAACTATGGTGATTATCTAGTCGGCTTTAGACAGCAATGGACTGGTATAAACTAAACAGAAGAAGAAAGTACTCACTGTAATATTGTCATTCAAAATGCCATAGCAATAACTTATATCCAAAAACAAATAGTTTTTAAAATGAACTACAATCACTGAGAAATGTCTAAAAAATATTTACTTATAATGCAAGTAGTACCTACAACTTTATTTTTGCTTTCAAAGCATTACATCGCCTTTAGTATTTTAAACATATTTGTGAAAGATTTGACGGGCCTATTACTAAGAGTATTTTAGGGTTTCTTTGCTCGCTCGTTCAATTAGTAAGATTAATTTAGGAATTAGATGCAATATCGTGAGGTGTAAAGGGTAACTCAGTGTGAGAAACGCTGAGGCTGCGATTTGTTTACGATACCACAATTTTCTGCATCGTCAATACGTGATTTGTGTTCGACACGGAACCATGTGTGTCTCGTGATCAGATATGTACCGGTACGTGACCATTCTGCTGCTCGTGGTTCGTATCAGTTGTCAGAATCGATTGTTGTTCGGTTGTGAAATGGATTGTGAAATGATTGTGAAGTGTTGCCAATGAGAAGTGTTTTTAGTTTGGATTTAAATTGTATGTCCCTACAGCAAAATCGTAAAATAAAGTCTGCAGGCTTGTTCGGATATGTTTATGTTTATGTTGATTTGACTTTGGAAGAAACGAAGTAAAATATGATTTTTAGTTGCCGTTGTCCACTTGGTGAAGAGCCATGCTTTTTGGCAATCATTTGACACTATCCTACTACATTTCATCGCCTCTACATTAATCAACTGGATGGCTTTTTCGGCAAAAGCAAGACCATAAAATCAACCATACATAATGCCGTGTCGCCGGCAAACGCATTCCGGGGTTTTATTTTCTACATCCACTGTTTTTGGCATCCTCAATTTTGAGTATTGTCCCGTCGGTCCCTTAACGACGGGACGTCAAGCCAGTGTTTCTTGGGTCTACTCCTTCTGTCGGGGTCCAGCGGTGGTGGAGCATCATCCGCTTATTGAAAACTTAGTATTGTGTATATTATTACTAGATGTATACCTTTACATTTTGTTGGTGTATAAGGTTTGTGTAGGGTATTACCTTCTGCTAATATAACCAGCACACTATTTAACAGTGTCTTGAAAGGACTGTAGGTTACAGAAATACTATTTTGCGCCAAAATTACGTATCATAACCAATTTATAAGTACCATGTCCATGGCATGCGAATATAACGAATTTCCTAAACGAAAGACCAGTGCCTTCTGTCAGTCCAGACCGTCAATCTAACTTTAATTTAATAGAATTATATAATAATATCTCCATGTTAAGACCTGTACCCGTACTAAAATTAGCTGAATTAAAGAACTTACGATTCCCAGGTGGTGTTTCGTCGGGCCAAGCCTGCGCCACCAATACGGGTGACCATCGACTGCGGATCTAAACAACGGGTAAGCTTTTTTCACCTAAACTTATATAAAGAAACTTTATTATCTTTACAAGATCAGCTAAGAATCGCAACTCTCGAAGACCATGCTTAGCAAGGTTGGGGACACATATATAAAAGAGTAGATTTTGTGGACCGCACGCGATTCAATTTTATACTTTTTGAAAAAAAAAAAGTGAGAATTTCGTTTGAATGTGTCAGCTGATGTGTTTGGCATTTATTATGAAACAAGGCACATTGTGATAGAATATGTATTTTTTCTTTTGCAAAAAAATACCTATTTTCCTTGAATATAGTTCGGAGGATGTATACATATACAAACAAAAATCCTATCAAATAAACAATCAGTTCATATGGAGTTCTGCATTATTTCTCATATATTTTTTTTTTTGTAAATTTTCTTAAGCTAAGCAAGCCCATAAACGAGGTAGCCTGAACTAATATCGTTTTTTTTTTTAAATTACAGGATGCTCACGCAGCTTGGAGATCAGGACTCGCAGACGATGGCTTCACCGTAGATTCCTTCTGCGGCCTCATCCACAGCGCCATTCCCAAAGCAATCCACGACGGAAAAGTCATCCTCCTCGAAGATGACCAGAATGGCTTCGGCAACACACACGTCCCCATATCCCTACCGCCACCAGAAGGATTTGTCCCAAAGTTTGAACTACCTAAATTCAGAACCTCTAAACTTAAAGTTCCAATCATGAAAGTACCAAAATTGAAGCAAAATTCTGAAGGATTGAACGCACCGAGAGTAGGCTCTGCTATGAGGTTTCCAACCTTTAGGGATGGTGAAGATTCTAGTGCAGAACGGATGGAGAAGTTTAAGAAGGGCGTGAGGAAGATGCTCCACGTGGTGAAGGTTTTGGGCCAAATAGACCAATATTTGTCAGAGAGGACTAGGATTTTAGTTGATAAACTGTCGAAGACTTTTGCTGAATAATTTTGTGTTGTGATATTTTGTAATTTTTTATTTATTTTAATAAAATGTGAAAATATTAACTGTGTGATATCGCTATAGACAAATTTAAACTAACCCCGATTGTCAAGAACACCATCTAGTGATGCGTAGAAGAAGTATCGATACGATTTAAAGTAGCGCCATCTGTTATTTTTTACTGAAAGCCCGGACTTTCAAGCACAAAAACTTTTAATCGGCTGAAACGATATCGTCAAACATAGCTAAGAACCACCGCAAGGGAAGTAGCTTTCACGTAAAAAACCTAATCGAAATCGGTCCATCAGTTGGAGCGCTACAAAGCCACAGACATAATAGGGTTATAAATAACACAACCGACGTCGTCCTATAGAGCTAGTCTCACACACACACATATAGACTGACAAACAGACAAACGTTAGAGTCAAACTTATATGTTATAAATGCTCATGCTCATTGACATGTTACGGATACTTTTTACTTCTCCTTTGACCTAAAACATATACAATACCAAGTATACACTATGACGTCTTTATCCCTAGCGCGGCAGACAGAACATTTTGGGTCTTGCGGCTCTAAGCAGACAGAGCCCAGGGTTGTTACTCCATAAAATAATACGTTAGTCGTACGATAGCGACGTACTATTTCTATGTCAAACCAAAATTGTCTATATCATCATACGTTAGAGCTCAATGTTGCTTGACACTGAAACGCGTATACGCAGTAGGTCTGATCAAGGTCAAATTTTAAATGATATCTCCGTTTCCTTTTAAATGATTTATTTCAAATGGGGGCAGCGACCCCGGAAAATTCAGGTAGTTAATGTGGTTAGCGCTATGGTTTAATTTAGCTCGCGTCAGAACTCCTCACCTCTTCGTTTACATAACTAGATATCCATTGCAAGCCAATTTCATTTTTATTACTCTGAATAAACGATTCATGTAACTGGATTTTCCTCTTCGAAGTGGTCGGCGCGCGCATACTAAAAATGTAGGTATAATTCCGTTACCTAAATGGGGAGTAACACAGGCCTGCCAAAGCCCTAGACGGGCTTTTACGATCAGCGTGGGAAGAAAAGAAGCTGGTACATTCTCAGTCTTTTTCCTCCCAGACTACTTTGGAAATAAATAACCAGCCAAGTGCGAGTCGGACTAGCGCACGAAGGGTTCCGTCACATTATCTATAAAAAATCACGTTTGTTGTATGGGAGCCCTCTTTAAATATTTATTTTATTTTAAATTAATTATTTATATTTAAAGTAAAATACAACTGAATATTCTGTGAATACTTCAAGCGTCTACCTGTTACCGTTACTAATATCAAGCAAAAAAAAAAATGGCAAAAAATCGCATTTGTTTCAGGTTAAATATTTATTATGTTCTGTTTTTAGTATTTGTTGTTATAGCGGCAACATAAATAAATCATCTGTGAAAATTTTAACTGCTATTACGGTTCATGAGATACAACCTGGTGACAGATGGACAGACAGAAAGACGAACAGCGGAGTCTTAGAAATAGGGTCCTGTTTTACCCTTTGGGTACGGAACCCTAAAAACCTAAAACGTGCTTTGCTGGCAATGCAAAAACAAAGCGCTACTTCAGACTGCAATGGCAGTGGTCGGCACATCAGCGCACTTTCACTCTCAAACCATATTCATCTTTATTTCTATCTGCGAAATGCATACTTTAACTAAAATAAAATTCTGAACCTTAAAATTAATGAAAACACTAATAAAACGAGGTTCACTTAAAATGAAAGTTGAAAGATCGATTTTCCGACCTCGGAAACCCTTACATAGTAAATTTTATCGTTTCCGAGATCCTTATAATATAAATATATAGAGATATAAGTATAAAAGTATTGCTCTTTAAAATAAATAAGACATGTATTACCAATTGATTAATGCGCTGGTTTCTTTTACTAAAAAATTAAATTACCTACGCCGTAAACCATTTTAAAACATATATTTTTATCAATCATAAGTTCATAACGATAGACTGCAATGACTCAAATCAACTGTAAATTTTAACTTTCTTTTAAAAAACAAATACAATTTCAAATTAAAGCATTCCAAAAAGATATAACAAAAAGGAGTTCGCAACAATATACATATATGAGGTTATTTATATCTACCTAAGTACCAACGTATGCACAAATGATATCACAATAAAGGTCAACCGAAATAATTTATTGCTTCTTTTGTTAATTGTTATTTTTTAATTACTCGGCAAAAAAGAGGTGTTCCGTTTGTACTGAACAACTGACACTGATACTAATACGTCTTTATCACTAACGTGGAAGACAAACCTGGTTTCGCCTGCTAATGACTCCTCGATGCTTAAGAAACCATAAATAAACCATTGATCTAGGTTGTAAAAACAATAAAGCGATAGTAAGAAACTCCCATCAGCTGGTGACCTGCCCTGGGCAGTCTGGAAGTCCTTACACAGACTCCGGACTGCTGTTGGGAGATGCCACGAGAACCGAGTCAAGTGGGGTTTCTCAAACAACGACCTTTGTTAATATGGAGCTGTTCAGAGCCTGACCCACCTCCTGTCATGCCCCAACTACCCAACCTCTTGTATATTGAAGATTTGAACTCAGCTAATGATAAGGGAGTATGTGTGGCCACACACTGGTCTACAACCTTATGAAAAAGACATTCCGACTCGATAAGAAGAAGAAGATAGTTAGAAAATATCATATGTATTATGCCTTCAGACAGCTCAAAAGCCATGATACTGAGTGACTTTCCATTAAAAAATTACGAAAATCGAAAAAAAAAAAAACACTTTCACTTAAAAATCAGCACTCAGACGGATTTTGTATGGGAGGACGTAAATGTTTTATTTCAATATTTGGTTACTTTTTTATATAAAGTGGGTCATTATCATGGACTGAAATTACTCCAAAATTGGTCTGGTGGTTAAAAAAAATATAGGGACAATTAACACTGATTAAGCTAGCCCCAAAGTAAGTTCAAGACTTGTGTTATGGGATACTAACTCAACAATACTATATTTTATAACAAATACATATTATATAGATAAACAACAAAGACCCAGGACAATTTGAAAAAGGCCATTTTCCAACTTGCCCTGACTGGGGGTCGAACCCGGGACCTCTGGGTGGCGGACTAGCATGGTGACCACTACGCCGCGGGGGTCGCCTAAAAGTTAGTATACAATGCAAAATAAAATTTACAAGGATCTCTAAATTGTAAATTCATACCTTCAACCGGAGTATATAAATCTTTAACCCCCAAAATTGTTCAGTGTTCTTCAAGTTTTCTCCAAGGCAAGTCTCATCAAACCCTGGAGCCATGACTCCAGTCCCCCAAGAACACGTGAAAGGCCAAGACGGTCTCCACGGCGACAGCATCGTCATATCAGGAGTGTCTGCCCTCATGCCGGGCTGCGACAGTTATTTGGACTTTGCTGACAAGCTGTATAAAAAGGTATGTACCCAATTATCATCATCATGCTAAGCAACCCTGGGCGCAGTCCGCACTTGGATGTGTGACCAAATTTTTCTAGTTCCTCCATACTTCAGAAGGCACATAAAGCCGTTGGTCCTGGCTGTTATCATTATATAGCAGTCGTAAAGCATGTAAGATGCCTTTGGCATTTAAAAAAATCTTATACCAGTGTTGGCCATAGACACACGAAAACATACAATCATTATCATAATCAGGCACTTCTAGTCCAATATTGAACAAAGACCTCTTCAATGTCTCTCCATCTCTATGTATCGTTTTCATTCCTTGTCCATAGCTTTCCAGACACTTGTAAAATCGACCTTAACACGAGTTTTTGATTTTTTGGGTTTAGTATGGCCTTCATGGGCGCCAGCTGGATGATAATTAAATTTTCTTTAAGTTGGATATTCTCTGGCGATAGGTATAAAACCTAAAGAAGCTACTAACATACTGCTGAAACTACCTAGAAATTTTTTATAAAGTTTGTTAGTAAGTCAGTGATGACATTGATAAAGGAACAAAATCAAAGGTTATTTAAAAAATCGTCATTGCAGGCTGCGGTGACACTGGCCATTTTTAACATTTAAATAAATCAACCTACTTATATTTCTATTCTCTTTGCAGGATTAAATCAGGTACCTACACTGGCCATTTGTAAACTCCATTTTTTGTATTTTGACTATTATGTTCTTATGTCCCTAAGTTAATTCTTTTGTTATTATACTTACTTATACTTATAAAGGCCTTTAAATTGTAGATCAAACCCAGGAACTGCGTAAAATCATTACGCCACGTACATTTGCCAACGATGATTATAAATTTTCATATTTGTAGGAGCGCCTAGTGAAAGATGACTCGTGTCACTGGGACATCAACCATCCGGAGCTGCCCCCACGCGTGGGCAAGCTCACGGAGAAGCTATCCCACTTCGACGCCCAGTTTTTCATGGTGCACAACACGCTGGCGGGCTCCTTGGACGTGTTGGCGAAGAAACTTACGGAGCACTCTTACCGGGCGGTCTTTGATTCTGGTAAGTAAGTTTATGTTTCATCCAGGTCTACAAAAAATGCAACTTCTTTACAAATACATAAGTGTAGTTCGAATCTTTATACTTTACGGGACAGATAGAGTCCAAGGATAATGACACTGAATGTGGACTTTCCCCCGGGTTGAAAGGAAGTTTTTCTTCTTAGCGAGTCGAAATCGAGTAATACATATTATTATATGAGTGTGTATGTCTCTGTCATTAGCCGAATTTGGGTCTTCAATTGCACAGGGGTTTGGTTGGGAGTTGGAAAATGACAGTAGGTGGGCCATGGTTTGAACAGCTCCAAAGTCACAACGATCGTTGTTTGGAAAACCCTACTTTGCTCGGTTGTCGTGACATCTCCCAAAGGGAATTAAAATTGTAACTATTCAGCCAAATTCTCGCCCATATCGTCGATCTTTTATGATTGACAATCTCTGTGGCCTAGTGGTCATAATGCCACGCTGTCACAAAGGAGGTCACGGGTTGGATCCCCCCCCGGTCAGGTCAAGATGGAAAATGATCTTTATCAGATTGACCTGGGTCTTAAATGTTATCTATATATGTATGTCCCATAACACAAGTCTCGAACTTACGTTGGGGCTAGCTTAATTTGTGTGATTTTTCCGTATATATTTTATTAATTTATTTATGATGTGGAAATAAAACAGCTGGGACATTAACGCTATGTCTGATTTCCCAAATCAGTATGGAAACAACTCTTAGATAACAAATGACGCAAATCCTCTTGAAAGATGAATTAAATCTATGATTTATCAGTGATGTAGTTAGTTAACTTTCAGGAATCAGTTCATCGGAGCTGTATGGCAAGTCTGTAGCGGTGTACATCGGCATTGGCTACGCTGAGAGCGACAAAACCGTGTTCTACTCCAACGTCAGACATGGACTTATGGGGTAAATTCGTTATACTTAAGACTGCAAGAAAGAGGACAGGTCCGTCTAAAATAACAACACTGCCGTCGTCGTATAGTGCGACCATATTTTTATGTCAAACCAAATTAGACTTTATCATGTGTATCTAATGCTCAATGTTACTTAACACTGAATCTCGGACACGTAGTCGTACGTCTGTTGTACCACTTTTGGAGTAAAGGTGAGGACCTGTAGTCTAAAAGTTTGTTTCCTATTACTTACGTTATACCATGACAATGTAGTCTAAATGGCTTGACAAATACATGTATTGTAGCATTTGTAGCTTAGCTAAAAGATTTGGAAATGTTATTGAAATTTAGTGGATTAGGAGGACATTTTAGTGGAGTTTTTACATTTATCTCAATATTTCGCTAGCCTACTAGTAAAACTTACAGTCATTTGGCACCGAATTCTTCTTATTCTTCATATCGATTCGAAAACCCAGTTTCGACTTTATAAACAACGGGTTTTTATTTATATGAAAAAACGGGCGATGGAAACATACAAAGTATTTTCAGATCAAAGACCAAGTTTAAGTGTGAATCAGAACCCCGCCTAGAGCGGGATTAGAAAACGAAGAAGACCACGTATTAACTATACTTTTTTTAAATTAAAATACTCGTATGTGATGAAAATTTGCCACGAGTGTGATTTGAACTCACGCCCCTCAGTCTATAACCGTGAGAGCACCTCCAATTGTACGACCATGACTTCGAATCACCCTGACGAATTTCCTCGACACATATTACTTAATCATTTAAAGCATGCGTATTTCTTCATAACTTTACTTTTTCCTATGAAACCAGGTCAAACAAAACCATGTTTGCGAATCGGGTATCCTACTTCATGAACCTTACCGGTCCTTCGGTGACTGTTGACGCGGACTCCTGCGGGTCCTTCACCGCATTGGAGCTGGCCCAGCAAGCTATTAACTCTGGTGTATGTGACTCTGCCATCGTCGGATCTGCTAAATTATTGACACACCCACAAACACTTATCGCTTATCACAGGTAATTATCTTTATATTATTTTAGCTGGAACTGTAAGCTGATAACCCTGGCGTATGTGACTCTGCCATCATGGGATCTGCTAAATAGTTGACTCATCCTCAAACACATGGCTTATCACAGGTAATGTCTTTTATATCATTGAAGCTGGCACAGTAAGCTGTTAACCCTGGCATATATGACTGCCATCATGGGATCTGCTAAATAGTTGACATATCCTCAAACACCTATCGCTTATCACAGGTGATATTATTTTAGCTGGCACTGTAAGCTGTCAACTCTGGTGTATGTAACTCTACTATCATCGGATCTGCTAAATTGTTGAAACATCCACAAACACGTATCGCATATTACAGGTACTGCCCTTATAGAATTGGAACTGGCCCAGCAAGCTATTAACTCTGGTGTATGTGACTCTGCCATCGTCTGATCTGCTAAATGTTGACACATCCAAAACCCCTATCGCATATTTATTTATTTACCAATTTATGTACACAGAAAATTCATACAGAGGATACATCGAATAAAAGTTGTACAAAGGCACTACTTATCTTAAAAGAGATCTCTTCCAGCATATCACAGGTACCTTTTATATCAAGCTATCCACAACAAGCTGCCAACTCTGGCATATGTGAATCTGCCATCATGGATTCTGCTAAATTGTTGACACGTTCATTATTGTTTTCAACTTCTTACGAACTAGACGATACAGATACAGATCCAGATACATTCTCGCTTCTTTATCCCTGTCGGGGTAGACTGATCCCAGGGCCGTAAGACCCGAATGCCACGCTTAGCGTGATGGTGGGAGTTAAGATGGAAAAAAGAATCAAAATATTGATGTTTTGCTGGCTGCATCGCTTATTAATATGATTCAAATCTCGCCCATTCCGTCGATCGGCTTTTACGGACTAAGTGGAAAGAGAGACAGCAGGTACAATCTATCTTTTTTTCTTTCTACCAGACCAGCAAGAAAAAAATACTGTAGACGATGAATTCTTTTTTACAGTAACAGAGCGTTCTGATTTGTAGTCTTAAAACTTTGTTCATTTTGTAGGTAGAAATTATTTCTAAACGCATGGGAGTTTGTTAACTCATTGAAAATTCAATTTCAGGAATGTGTCAGCAAGTCCCGATGGCAAAATGAAGTCATATGATGCTGAAGCCAACGGACAGTTTATGTCTGAAGCTGTAACTGTTCTGTATCTTCAGAAATACAAAGATGCCAAAAGGTATTTTCAATCACTTTATTTACAAAAAGATCGAAGGAATGGATCAGAGTTATATATTTTTTAAATACTGTAAATCTTAAAATGGCAAAAATCGTTTCCCGTTAAAAAAATTTAGAGGAAAAAGATTTGCATTTGGTAGACGTCAACGCAGTTAACGTCACCTAAGTTTAATTGATGGCTCTAAATTTCTTTCATAGATTTTTTTATGGGTAGGAGCAGCTGGTAATTTTTTCTATGCCTGCGTTCTAATTATTAGTTATGGTAGAGCGTCTCCAAAACAATAAATTTGATTGCTTGATTTGTGGTTAGAATTACTCGTACTTTTTTTCCCAAATATTAAAGAGAGATCCACAACTCTATTGTGGATCTCGTGGCGGTTTAATTTCTTGTCAAAACTTACTTGGATCTGTTTACATTTCAGAGTATACGCGCGACTTCACTACGTTAAGAGTGAATTCACACCTGACGACGTATTTGGCGAACAGTTCAAACTGTACCGAAAAGTTGACACTTTGACAAAGTTCTTCAATAACTTCTACGATGAAGCTAGGATACCACCTTCTCTTGTTGAATATGTGGATGGGTTCGGCGCAGGTTCGTTTACGTTTCGTGAAGTTCATTTTTTGGTCTCTATGGACAGACAGAAAGACCAGCTCACAAGCGAAACCGGGCTAAATGCTCTCGACCCCAACACTGGCTTACAGTACTGTTCTCGAAGTTATTCGCAAATCTCCCGGTTCTCTAATGCAATGAAGATCTCTAATTCAAGAATCCTAAAAACTGCCCTTTTCAGGGAATCTCCGCCAGCCGTAGACTGGTTTAAAACCTATTATTGAGTATAATAGGGGTGAAGACAGGGTCAAAAAAGTATAATTGTAATTAGTCCGTCTTTTAGATTATCCAAAAATAATGGACCCATATTTTTCAGTTTACCAAAAAGTAAAAATTCACAAAAATACGAAGCATCAAAGTTCCGGAGTGGGGCTTGCGATGTCACCTCTATGTAAAAATCGTATGTACCCGTGACGTCATGCGAAATTTCAATGTGCTGTATCTTGGATTTTTTTGTTTCTCAGAGAAAAGAAAAAATACGTATACAAATTTTTTTTTAATAATCTAACCGGTGGGCTGAAAATATTTTTCCATTCGTCATGCCTGTTCATGCAGTATAACATGCCATGCGACATGATGTTTGACCTGTATAAGTGCAATAATAGATTGTCCCAATTTATTTATTTATTTATTTAATACTTTATTTACCAATAATAAATGGTACAAAAGGCGGACTTAATGCTAATAGCATTCTCTACCAGTCAACCTTCGGGATAAATAGAAATTCCGATAAATAAATTTATTCCGTATAAATAAATACCTAGTTTATTCACAGCGGTACCAGACTTTGATAAAACGGAATTAGAAGCGATGGCCAAAGTATTTTGTGAAAAACGCATCAATCCATTAACAGTGGGTAGTGTGGCCTCCAATGTTGGGTATACCGAAGCTGTGTCTGGACTATGCAGCATTGTGAAGGTATGTGTTGGGTTTCAGTAGTTTAGATTAAAAGACAGACAAGTAATTCAATAGTACTCTCGAGGTCTTTTTAGATTCAGACACAATAAAATTGAAAGCTAACTGGCTAAGGTATTTTGTGAGAAACGCTTCCATTTTATAGGAAAGTTTATTTTTTGAAAGTTTATATTTAACGCTACTATTTTTTTACTTTTACGAATTTCTTCTGTTTTTATTTCGCGACAAAAAAAATTTTTTTCCATGGTTATCTACAAATTGTCTACATCAATTAGATTTTGGAAAAAAAACTATATTCCTTGTGAATCGAAATAGAAACTAGATCTGCTAATTCCCGAAATCCATTGGAATGCTGGATATTCGATATCAGTTACAGTGTGACTGTGTACATTTCTTCTTCTTTCTTATCTACCATATTTTAAATTATTAATAAAATGTTACAGATGTTAATCGCATACCAAAGAGGTGAAGTGGCAGCTAATTTGGACTGCGACAACCCAAGACGAGACGTGTCCGCTATTGAGGAAGGTTTGATGGAGATAGCAACAAGAAATACAGCCTTCAGAAGGTCGTTCTCAGCTGTGAGTTCTTTCTCTGTGGCTGGGTTGAATGGCCATGCTTTGCTGGAAGGACATTACAAACCTAAGGTAAAAAGTTTATTTGCTAATTTATAAATTAAATTAAAAAAACTCCCCATTGTCAAGAACACCATCTTGTGATGAGTAGCGGAACGAAGTATACTACTTCGTTCTCGGTAGTTCCGCAACTTATCTCTAGCGCCATCTATTATTTGCTAGAGAAAGCCTTGACTTTCAAGCGTTAATCTTAACTATTATTCGGCTCAACCAATTTTATCAAACATAGCTAAGAACCACCGCAAGGGAACTTGCTTTCACTTCAAATAAACCGCCTCAAAATCGATCCATTTGTTCGAGACAGACCAACAGACATTAGCGTCTTGACGCTCTAAGCAAACAGTGTCCTGGCCAGGCCACTTTTACAGTGATGATGACGGACTAGAAGGTGGAAAAAGGAATCAAATTTGTAAATAATTAACATATTCGCACATTCCTTCGATCGGCTTTTACGATCTGCGCGGATAGAGAAGCAGCTAGTACATTCTATTTCTGGTTTTTTCCTGGATCGAGGAATCAGGCAAACATACGAATGCATTACTATTTTGTTTCCTTTTTACGCTTAGACTGGCTTTTGTGTCAGCCCTTGACTCTATAACCCCGTTTATAATGAAGACGTTATAGGATGTTTGCTTGTGCGAACTTAGGTACCGTGTTTTTAAGTGTTTCTAACAAACTTGAATAATACAAAATCTTTTATTTCTAGAAATCCTGTGGGAATAAGGTAGATCTACCATACTTAGTGCTAGCGTCAGGAAGACAAGACTCAGCGGTTCAAAGAATACTGGACGATGTTGGCTCCCGGCCCATCGACCCTGAGGAATTAGGACTGCTGCATAACATATTCAAATCGCGCATGTCGCAGCACATGTCTAGGGGCTATGGAATCTATGGTAAGTTGTAAAAAATAAAGGGCTCACACCAGTCGAGCGATGATATGTTGCTCGTCGACGCGGAGGCCGTATATAAACACGGAGGCTATATGCCAGCGACATTTAGCACCTATCGGCGACGATTATCGACGGTTGGCAACAATATTGCCTATATATCGTAAGGCTAATATGGTAAAGTGGAAAGCAGCTCTGTTTGGAGCCAAACTCTTGTTTGTGTCAGTGGAAAGAGACGAACACAATGATATTTTGGCCATAATTGAGTGTTTAAAATGCCTACTCCATTTCACACATTAGACGTCACTCGTGTCCAGGTTGCCTAATTATTTACTAACGAGGTTTTCCTTTACCTATACTTACATTTTATTAATTATACTGTCTCACTGCTGGGCAAAGGTCTCCCATTTTCTCTATCCGGAGCTGCTTTTGGCCAATCGCTGGAAAGCGTCCAAGTCTTCGCGCCAACGCTCTCGACCTACCCCTGCGACGCGGACCATGTTTGGGTATCCTGTGAGCCCTTTACATAATACAAGGGCAGGTCAAGATGGAGAATAATCTTTTTCAGATTGACTGGATCTTGGATGTTTATCTATACTTATAGACATACCCGTAATAAATCAAATCACAGGCTATACTAGACCACTTTAGTATAATGAAATTAAAATAACAACCAAAGAACCAAAAAAAATCGAGCTTCCCATACAAATTTCCCGGGCGGCTAAACACTTTTGTATGGAAATGCCGATTTTTTTTTGTGTTTTGAGTTTTATATTAATTTCATTATACTATAGTGATCTAGTATGGCCTGTGGTTTGATTTATTACGGGTATAATATCGTTGAGTTAGTATCCTATGAGTGACATAAGTCTCGAACTTACTTTGGGGCTAGCTCTCGCTCTGTGTGATTTGTGTTTGTGTGAAATTATGTTTATCAATAATTTTATATTTTTTCAGCATCAGAACCATCGGAAACTAAAGTACTACGGCACAGCAAGGGCTATTATGACGAAGTGGTCAGGCCGCTGTGGTTTGTTTACAGTGGGATGGGGTCGCAGTGGGCCGGCATGGGGGTTGACCTGATGAGAATTCCAGTCTTCGCGGAGGCTATATATCGGTAATCACCGGTTCTATATTCAAATGGCATAAAAAGAGCCATATCCTAACCAAGGGGAAGACGTTAAATTGATATCCTCTCCCATCAGTCACGCAAATTTCAAATTAAAATTTATCTTTATTATCATAGAATTTCTTTAATATCTCTTAATATTTCATCGTCAATTTGTTTAGTTGCACAATTTTTGACGTCAAATGGTTACTTATAACTAAGTTTACTGCCGCTTGCGAAGCGCTAGTGCAGAAGAAGCGGTAACAAACTGCACTGCAGCAATTTCTTCAAGGACGTCCACAATTAAATTATTATTTAAAGTTAATATGTGGACAGAGATTACATTGTAAGTTATCATCATCATCACCGTTTCAGCCGCATAACGTCCACTGCTGGACTCCCAAGGATTTCCAAAATGACCGATCAAGAGCGGCCTGCATCCAGCGCTTTCCATTGTTTGTTATTATGACATAACCTGAATATAATTTTTTAAATGTCGAAATTTTTTAATATTGTCAATTTGTAGATTCGGCCTAGGTTTCTGTCAATTGTACAATTGTAAGACGAGTAGCACAGATATCATTCTTGACGACGTCAAGCCAGCACTTCTTGGGTCTACCATGCGTGCCAGGCCCCGGTGGAGGTGACATGGCTAAACATTTGTTTCCGACGTAACTTGCCGATTTCCGCAAGACGTGACCGTACCAGCGTGGCGACTCTCTTGCAGTCTGTCTGCTATGTCACGGACATGAAGACTGCCGTGAATGTCGGTGTTTCTCACACGATCTCTTCGTGATACTCCGCATATCCAGCGCAACATTTGCATACGAAGTTCCTGCTTGTGCCGCTCAAGCAAAGGCTACACTTCACTCCCGACTATTCTTTTTAAATCATTTAAAGGTGACAGGATCTACACCTCGAGTTCATGATATAATCAAATCAAATCAAATCAAATAATTTTTTTTTGTTATCGGATAACAAAATCCATTTGTTACAAAGTTACTTATACCTAATTATTTTATATTATACATATAATATTAAAATTAAAATTAAAATGTTACACAAAATTTTTTATCTATTAATGTCATTTAACATTAATAGATCATATACCTCCGAGGCAATCCGAGCGGATGAGACCGTACTTCCAGACAATAATCTTGTCTTTCCGTCATCGTCCGGACAAAGTGTCTCATCAGAGGTGCATGTACATCCTCAGCTATCATTTTCATAATGCCGCTGTCATTCTCTCGCACCCTCATTACCAAAGATGCTACTTTCTTTCAAAAAATAGGCGTGAAAACCGTCTGTTTTTGCCTGAGCAAACATTTCGGAGGCGCTGCAAAAACGAGGGAGTTTCAACATCATCCTAAAAATATTATTATATTGGATGCGTAGAGTATATAGAAAGCCTCAAAAGATGATATTAAGTATTTCATTCATTTCAGATGCCATAGGGCGCTAGAGCCAAAAGGCTTCGATCTTATCAGCATCATCACGAGCCCAGACGAAAGCATATTTAACTATATCTTGAATGCCTTCGTCGGTATAGCTGCCATTCAGATCGGTCTCACCGACGTGCTCAAACATATTGGTCTTATTCCTGATAATATTATTGGTGAGTCTGAATTTTACTTCTTTATTTCAGACATGATTTATTTATCGACTTGCCAGTCTGAGAGAAAACAAATTACATAGAAAGTTACAGCGGCTTCTCTTCCCGTGTAGATCTTAGAAGCCGATAGCATGCCATGTTAAGAGCGGCCTTCCCGTTTTACTTTTCATACAAACGCTCGTACGTGATTTTAGCGTTGTGTCTGATCTTTCTAGAAAACTTGAACTCACAGGTATCTTGTGCGCTATTTCTAGGTTTCTATCGAAATAAAAAATTTAAATTAAGAAAAACAAAGTCAGTAAAAGCCTTTAAAAATCTGCTGTTTTGCACAAATTTTACCTGAACTTCGACCGTTTATAAAGTACCCATAAATTGAAAAGGTAAAGAAAATATTTCAATACAAACCTCGCATATGTAATGAAAATTTTGAATACAAAACATTTATTTCACACACTTGTAAGGCTTACTGATAAACACGTATTACCTGGAACAAGTTTTATGAAATTTCCGCACCATATGAATAGTTAATATTCGTTCAATGGATAGTTAATGATAATACTAATTTCATTCAATAGAATGCCCGGTGCACTTAGGCGCTATCTCTCTCTTTTTGGTTTGCATCTTTTTCTAGCATTACCCTGGATGAAACAATAAGCTTTTCAAACTATGCTCGCGTTGACAACAGAGAGGACGGGAAGGGTCGCCTTAAGAGCAGCCTTCCCGTCTTACTTTTCATACAAACGCTCATTCGTAATTATGGCGTTGTAAGTGATCTGTCAGTTCAAAAGGTTTCAAGAAAGCTTGAAACCTTTTGAACTAACAGATATCTTGTGCACTATTTCTAGGTTTCTATCGTAATAAAAAATTAATATTTGGAAAAACAAGTTCAGTATACGCCTCCAAAACTCTGCTTTATGCAGAAATTTTACCTGAACTTCGACCGTTCATAAAGTACTCATAAATTTTAAAATTAAAAAATATTTCGTTAATTAATAAAATTATATTAATTATTGAAACTTCGCAAATGTAATGAAAATTTAAATAAAAAATATTTATTTCACCAACTTGTAAGGCTTACTGACAAAAATAGTTAATATTCGTTCAATGGATAGTTAATGATAATACTAATTTCATTCAATAGAATGCAAACCGTGCCCTAAGGCGCTATCTATCTCTCTTGTTGGTTTGCCCCTTTTTCTAGCATTATTGATGGCATAGTTTGAAAAGCTATGTCGTCAACGTTGACTGAACGGTCGCGAAGGGCCGCCTTAATAGGCGATGATGCTTGCAGGCCACTATTGTTATTTCCGTATTCCCCGTCTCGCCCAACATCGCTACCCTGTTAGCGATAAAGACCTGATAGTGTATATGTATTTATTTCAGAGTCACATTTTTATACCCACATCCCCTCACACCCTCAATCTATATTTTCTTTGACCTTTCTTCTTATAATAACAAAAATGTAAAGCAAATATTTAGGGTAGTACCTATAACATATCCTCAAAAACAAATTATTTTGGACAGAAAATAGAATAAAACTTCTTACTCAAACCTCATTTAAGACACTTGTTATTGATTATAAACATTTCGTACATGATTTTACATTTAATAATGCCGAGAAATTGATATTAGAGCGCTATTTGATTCCAAGAAACATGACATTATTGTTTGTTTTTTATTTTATTTCATACAAATCTAGTAGTAAATGTTTGTTCTGGCGTTAAGAAAAAGAATCTGATTTGACTTGTTGAAAACTAACTTTATAAAACATTTTTTCCCAGGTCACAGTGTAGGCGAACTCGGGTGCGCGTACGCAGACGGTTGTATCACAGCCGAGGAGATGATTTTGATGTCGTACTACCGCGGGCTTGTGTCGGTTAAGACGAAATTCATCAGAGGTGCCATGGCAGCTGTCGGAATTGGTTACAAAAAGGTAAAGTAAAATATCACCGTGGTCCTTTCTTGGGAATCGACCGCTGAAAAAGTGAAGTAGCTTAAAAGAGCTCCTCTATGCCTCAGAAGGCACGTTAAGCCGTTGGTCCCAGCTGTCATCATTGTGTGGTAGATAACAAGCTATATCAGATGCTTTTAGGCAGCTAGAGAAATCTGACACCAGTGTTGGCCACTTACGCACACGATAAATAAACTACGGTAATTTTAGATAGCCTTTCACTGGTATCTTTGCTAGTAAGTCTTGAAGATTATAAATATACCTAGTTATACGGACAAATCACTCAGATTATGTTATCCCAAACATCCAAGACCCAGGTCTATCTGAAAAAGATCATTTTCATCGTGACAGCGTGGCATGTTGAACACTAGACCACAGAGGTCATATTATTATTAACTATTAAGTTATTACATATGTAACGGTTTTGTTTTCAGATATCAGGAATGTGTCCCCCGGAGATCGATGTGGCCTGCCGTAACGGCCCGAACTCGTGCACCATATCAGGACCGGCAGACATCGTGTCCTCCTTCGTTCTCCACCTCAAGTCAAAAGGGATCTTCGCCAAGGAAGTCAAGTGCTCTAACATCGCGTATCATTCGCGGTACATCGCTGAAGCTGGTAAGCGGTATTTGAAAATGCACATGTGGGAGAAACAATTATTAGAAAAAATTTTATGGAGCTAGTGAGACTAAAGAATGTTGTACGTTTGTTCCTACTCTAATATGTAAAGCAAAGCCTCCTTCAACCCCGTTATCTTGTCACGACAATCACATACACGACAAACACACAAGAAAGTAACGACAATCGTTACTTTCTTGCAGGGATTGATACTTTTAATTTGTCGACTATTGAAATTCTATATGATTTGAAGGCTAGCTTCGGAAAGCACGTATAAGTCGTTGGTCCCGGCTGTTTTTAGGCAGCCTGAAATATCTGACACCAGTGTTGGCCACTTACACACACGAAAAACGAAAAACAAACGAATGATTTGAATTACTTTGTGCAATACCGCCACCAGTTAGTTCATGCAAACTATTGCCGGCCGGCGCCCACCCACTACTGTTAGTCCCAGCTTAACTGCCACCAACAGCCCGTGTGCACCCGCCACCAACAGCTGATGCATGCTCCCTCCGATACTGCTGCATCCGCTGCGGCTGCAACAACATCGGACTCCGCATACGCGACCCGTGTTTCGCCTCTCCATGAGGCATCCTCAGACACCAAACAAGTTGTTGATCGTTTGGCGGTTAAGCGGTTCGACGCTTGGTCGCCGAACGATCAACAACTTGTTAGTGGGCGCCGGCCGGCAATAGTTTGCATGAACTAACTGGTGGCGGAATTGCACAAAGTAATTCAAATCATAAAGTATTTAACTTTGACTTCAGCAAAGGGACACCTGAATCTATTGACTATAGAAATATCGATGGTATTTAATTGTACTTGAGTTATATTATATATTAGTAACAATGAGTCAATGATAATCACTACTAACTGATAAAAATGTGATGAAAATAATGGGATAAATAAAAACCAAAAGTAAAAAGTAATAAAAAGGCGTGCATTACTAATACTAATGACTTTATGAGTTATCTTATTTTTCCCACAATAATTACAAAAAAAACTGTACACAATTCTACATCTTCCGTGTAACTAAAGCATGTATACGGTGTATATTTTGGTGAGTATAAGTCGATAACAATAAGTCAATTAAATATTTTTTTCCAAATCGACAAGATTACGGGGTCAAATGATAAAAAGAGATTTATCAATAGAGATTCAAAGTATGCATGGGCTAAGTACTTTCTTCTATTATAATTTTCTACGTAAATAATAGCCCTGACCCTGACTAGGGATGAGTGGAAGAAAAAAGGACAGGCCTTTTCCCAGCAGTGGGACACTAATATGGACATACAATAAACAATAATAATGAATCCAGGCCTAAAGTAAATATTGCTTTTAGTACACAAAGAAGACGAAAAAATATAAAAACGATATTTTTAAGGTCCAACACTACTAAAATTGATCAAGGAAGTAGTCAAAACACCAAAGTTACGCAGCAAACGCTGGGTCTCAACGTCGGTACCTCAGAACAAGTGGAACGAACACGCGGCTATGTACTCCTCAGCTGAATATCACACCAACAATTTACTGGTAAGTACTTCTATACACTTCGGCTGTTGAAAAACGCAGAGATGATGAGATGAATTTTCATTTTCGCAAAACACACGGTGTGTTTTTGCAACCTAATCATTTTCTGCAATCTAAGAATCTTCTTAATTCAGAGCTTAATGGCTCTTGCCGAAAGACTACTTAATTTGTCTATCTTCAAACCTTATTGCCAACGTCGTTGGGTCTACAATTAGAATTACGTCCAGCCTATCAATATTAAGAATAGTATTGTTAACCTGTTTGTGGTCCTATGTTAATAAAGAAATACCCAAAAAGTTACTTTCTCTTTAGCTTTTGATACTCTGCCTTTTCTTTTGTTGCTGTTAACCTTTATCATTAATGTCCCCAGAGCCCAGTTCTCTTCGAAGACATGCTGCGTTTCGTCCCCTCGAATGCGGTGCTGGTGGAAATTGCTCCGTATGGTCTTCTGCAGGCCATCTTGAAGCGATCACTATCCCGTGACTGTCAGCACATAGTTTTGACAAGGCGTGGCGGCGACAATGCTGTCAATACGCTTGCAGGGATAGGGAAGTAAGTAAAACGGCATCGTACTTACGCAATACAGACTTTTCTTTGAAAGGAAGAAGGAATACGTCTATAATGTTAACCCCTCATGATATTTTAAAAAAACTTTTAACTTAGTTACGAGTATCTATTGGGTCTTACGCTGTCTTGTTTTTATTTTATTTTTTAAGAAAAAGCCAAATATATTTTGGTGTCTCAGTAGTGTCACTTTTAGATATGCTATGCTCCATTAGATGCTCAAAAACAGATCTGTAAGCAAACTTACGCAATTCATATACATACATTGTTTCAGGTTGTACATGACTGGGTATGACGTGGATCCCAGCAGTTTATATCCAAAGGTGGAATTTCCAGTGGCAACGGAAACTAGACCATTGTCTCATCTCGTGGAGCTGGTACATGAGGGAAACTGGTGAGAAAGTTTATTTTCTTTTCCACTTCGCATGGTCTTCGGAATCTTTAGGTGTCTTTTTTAGCTAGTCCCAGTAGTCCTACCAATTTTGTTTTACTAGTAAGACGACTAGCAAATTTTGTCTCAATAGATCTAGCGGTTGGCTGTGACGTTATAGTAGTTGTAATGATAAAATTATTGAACATTAATAGATTTACTAGAGATTCTTTTGGGATTTGTTAGGGATATGTTAAAATTGGTTTTTACACGCATATCATTATTGGATAAAGCAACGATAATATGGAGAGGAAATAATATAAATAATAATAAATATATAAATATATAGGGACAAATAACACTGATTGAGCTAGCCCCAAAGTAACTTCGAGACTTGTGTTATGGGATACCTACTAACTCAACGATACTATATTGTACAACAAATACATATATAGATAAACATCCAAGACCTAGGACAATTTGAAAAAGGCCATTTTTCAACTTGCCCTGACCGGGGATCGAACCCGGGACCTCTGGGTGGCGCACTAGCATGGGGACCACTACACCACGGAGGTCGTGAATGAATGTAACCCTTATCTCCCACAGGCCAGTGTGCGTATATAATGCTCCACAGAGGAAACACAACGCTGTGTATCGTCAAGCGATTTCTGTGTATGATGATGACTACTCTTACCTTGCTGGGCATTCTATTGAAGGTAGAAGAAACTTTGAATTATTTACTATTATGGTTTAAGCAAAAAATTTGAAGTATTATGGTTATGATGATTAGAGTATTATTATGATAGTATTATTAAGATAATTTTACATCTCAAGATGCCCCATGTCGCGCCACTACCTGTTAGTGTTGGAAGCTCCACCCGCAAAGTTGTAGACCAGTACATCTACCTGGGTCAATTGATTCAGGCAGGAAGTTCCAGCTTCGAGGAAGAGGTCTATCGACGAATCCTACTCGGCTGGGCAGTGTTTTCTCGTCCAAGATACCTCAGTGCCTCAAGACGAAAGTGCTTAATGGGTGACCAGTGATCACTTATGGCTCTGAAACGTGGTCCCTTACTAGGTGTCTCATAAGAAGGCTCAAGGTCGCTCAGCGCGCTATGGAGAGGGCAATGCTCGGTGTTTCTCTACGTGATCGAATCAGAAATGAGGAAATTCGTAAAAGAACAAAAGTCACTGACATAGCGGATGAGCTCGTTGAAGTGGCAGTGGGCGGGACACATAGCGCGAAGAAGTGATGGTCGATGGGGCAAAAAGGTTCTCGAATGGCGACCGCGTACTGGAAAGCGAAGCGTAGGACACCCATCCACAAGGTGGTCAAACGATCTGACCAAGGTCGCTGGAAAGCGCTGGATGCAGGCCGCTCTTGATCGGTCATTTTGGAAATCCTTGGGAGAGGCCTATGTCCAGCAGTGGACGTTATGCGGCTGAAATGATGATGATGAATGACATCTCAAGAGCAAACTCATAAATTATAAAAAGATAATGGACCTTCCCTTAACATTAAAAATTGCTCAGTGTTCCGAAGACTTTTTAATTTCTTAGGCGCTATTCACAAACTGCTAGTTTCAATGAGAAATTAAATTGAAGCAATGAAGTAAAAGTAACAGTGCTAAAACCGAACCACAGTTATACACATCTTCATAATCATTATTTATTTTTTCAGGCACAAAAGTTTACCCGTTCGCTGCTGCCCTCGTCTCAGTATGGGACACTCTGGCTATGACGATCAACTTGAAACGAGGCCAGGTGTCAGTGGCCTTCCAAGATGTGATGCTTTACCTCCAACCAACTCTGCAAGAAGACCAGCCGTTGCATGTCACTGTTACCTTGCAGAGAGGCTCTGGACGCTTTGAGGTACAAGTAACCAAATACAATTTTGTAGTTCCTAGTTAACACTTACCTTTGTGACATATTGTTATATTATATCTAGCAGAGGATTTCCTGTGATTCAATTGATAATGACTACATAAATTACGAGGGATATCTTTGTCATGAAGTGATTACCAAGAATGCAATGATCAATTGTTAATTTGTTAATCGACTTCTAACTTAGGAAGTTCCCAGTGCATTTTCAGTCTGTTGGATTACGTATACATTCTGATACAATTTCTTTCAAACGATCCAGTTTTTGGGAGTACACAATTTAAATTGCCTGCCTGCAAATAATTTTAGGCATACATATTACATTTGAGTACTTTCACTTCCCTTCTTCTTCTTAGCGAGTCGGAAATGACTAATACATATTATTATATGAGTGTGGACCAATGTGTAGCCACATTTATGCCTATCTCTCATTAGCCGAGTTTAAATCTTCCATTTTTCAGGGAATTGGGCAGTTGGGACATGACAATAGTTCATGGCATGACTTCCCTAATAGAAATCAAAATAAAATTGTTAGGTTCTAACTCAAATTTTAGTATTGATTATTTATTCATGAATATTGGTATGCAATCCCAAAGGTAAACTGTGATCAAGGGGTGATAGCCGATGGAATATTAACTGCAATAGCGATACCACTCACAGTGAGTGACAACATGATCGAACACCAACAAGGACCCCACGAGGTGGAATGTGAAGATGTCTACAAGATGTTCTATGAAAGAGGACATGAGTACAGGTAACTAGTATGGAAAATACTTGCGCTGCTTGAAATGAGTGTTTATCTCTTATCTTAGCAAGTTCATGTGCTTCTCAGAAATCAAATGTTCTCTTCTATCGCATTGTCTGTGTCCCTTATATGTTGCAAGACCATTTAAAGATATTACCATAATTGACGTAGCAAATCATCGTTTCTTGGATTTGTGAACACGATTATGCACAAACCACATGAACAATGCTAGCTTGCTTTGCTTTTCGTGTGTTTAAGTGACCAAAACAGACATAGTTTGACAACTGTCATACAATGATGACAGCTGGTACCAATGGCTTATACATGCCTCTTGAAGCCGGAGGAGCTCGAGAAATTTTTATGCCACTTATGTTCTATCCAAGTGCGGACATGCCCAGTGTTGGTTTACTTGGAAGATCACTAGTAATGTGCACTTCCGCCGGGCCACCGAGCTCATCACATGAACAATATCTGCCTATTTTTTCATGCTCAGATACTTTAACAAATGCAATAAATGAGTAAGCAAATATCTATATTTTATCTCAAAGGTTCTTAATTTTTTCCAGGGGTCTCTTCCAGAGCATAAGCAGCATCAACATACCTTTAACCCACAGTCAACTGAAGTGGAATGAAAACTGGGTGACCTTAATCGATGGCATGCTGCAAATGCAAGCTTTGAGGAGTTCGCACAATGCGGTGTCGCAAGTAGACTGCATAAAGCGCATGGCTATAGACTTCAAGAAGCATGTAACCCAGACTCTGTCGTGTAAAGGAGTCCTAGAAGCAACATACGACGAGATGCGAAGGACAATAAAGTTCGTTTCTTTTATTTCTTTACTGGACTAAAATACCTAATGATAACAATACCAATTTTTATTAATTTTCTATTTGTTGGGTTGGCATGACAAGTTTCAATTTTACCGTTTATTCAGAGCTAAGTTTAACCCGCGACTTCGTACGCGTTAATTTAGTACTTCCTTATAACTCTATATTTTTTTGCAAAATAGGCTTCCCCATACAAAGTTTCAATCCTCTTTTCATTCCCTTAATGGATTTTTTTGGGATTAAAACGCATGAAAACGTCACAGACAGACATACAGAGTTACTTTCGCATTAATATTTAGTAATTTCATCTAAAGTGCTTGAAGCGTGAAGACGTAACAAACAGACAGACAGAGTTACTTACTTACAGACGCCCTTTAGGCAGCCTGAAAGTCTGACACCAGTGTTGGCCACTTACACACACGTAAAACAAACAAACAGAATAGGATTAGAAGGACGAAGATGAAAACCTAGCATAAGGTACAGAAAAAAGCATGCTATAGTAAGGTTAACAATAAATTAACAAATCCTAGTAATGTAACCCTTTTTTTTTAACGGAGGAAAGATCCCTGTTACGGATACCCGTAAGCCTGCGGGGGAGGCTGTCGGGTTATGTGGGACTCCACGCCAGAGCGACGTGCCTACCCACTAAAAAACCTCCGGAGTTCCATCTCAACCGCTTTTGCCGGGGACACGGGAACGGAAATACATCCGCGAACCCCGGCGCAGCTGGCCGCCAAAGCGGCCCCTCCTCGGGGGCGTCACAGCGCCCCCCACTCACCAAGTCGGCGCGTCCGGAACTCACGGACGCGCCGTACCTCCTCGGCCCAATTGAGAGGCGGCAAACTCCCACGCAGTCCACCGCCTGTGGACTCATGGGAGCCAGATAAACCGGCTCCCAGCGGCGGAGAAGATGAAAGGCTCCGCCGCTTGCCTCTCGCCGCAAACGCGGTGCGGCACCGCCGACACTCCTCCTCCTCCGCGACCGATTTCCTACCACAGCCACGGCGGTGTGGCCCCGCCTGAAGCGCCGGGAGGGCAATGAAACATTCCCCTCCCGGCGGCCCCACCCCGGGTGGGGGGAGAACTTCCCACTCCCCCGCCGCCCCATTGGGCGCATCCCTACAGGCTCAAAACCGAAGCCGAGCCCGCGGGAGCGCCCCTCCTCGGGTGGGGGGAGAACTTCCCACTCCCCCGCCGCCCCAATGTGGGCGCTCTCTGCTGGTGGACGACAGCAGGAGCGCCCCCTTGCGGGTTCCTCTTAGCTTCCCCGTGGCTACCGACTACCACGGGTACTGAGCCCCCCCGGTACGACAAACCGGGAACCCATTGGGGGGTAGTAATGTAACCCTAAGCTGACTTAATTTTACAGATGTGGAGGAATAGCAATAGAGTCTGTGAGATTCAAGAACAAATTACCATCAGTGACGAATTCAATATCCTTGAAAACGTTGAAATTTGTGCCTTTCATTCAACATGATGATTGTGATGTAAGTTCTCTAATAAAGATAGTAACAAATTTCATTCCAAATCTTATGGGGTTGTTTTATTGAATTTCAAAATCCGTCAGTAAATTCTAACTCTTCGTATTTACTTTTTCAACTGGCCAGATTTCTTCTACGAGTACTACATCTTATTAACACTTGCTTATATTTTATAGTTAATAACTACTCTGTATGTATACGCACAAATCATCGCAGAAAATTTGAACAAGAAGAAGATAACAGTTTACTCTATTAACACAATGCATGGTGGTCTAGACAAGATAAAGGAACTGCTGCGCACACCACCACTATTCGAAATTGAAGTGATTCACTTAAATATTCAGGAATTATTTGGACCACATAAGGTTGCCAAAACGCCAGATCTTGTATATATGGATGATTTATGGAACAAAGCTGTAAGTATAGTGCAAGGAAAATCGTAGGTTTTTTATTGTTTTTACCCCAAAATAATTATTGTGGCCCAAATTGTATGCATATAAAAGTTTTTCTTACCTCTTTACAGACTTTTGAAGCTCTTTATCACACTTTACCAAGAAACACTTTTATTTTAAGCCAAGGTGTAGAAACAAAAGGATTGTATCCAACTTCCTTATACCGAATTCTTTGCTCTGCTGGAAATGGAAAACACAGGATTGAGTTAGCTCGATGGAGACCTACACAAACAGTTACTACAACCACAGTCCTTACTGTGAAATCATCATCTGATTTAAAGATTTTACACACTGTTCGTAATAATTTGACTAAGAACCAAAAACTATTGATATTGGCACCGTATCCAGCACCTACTGGACTAAAGGAATTAGTGAAAGAGTGGAAGGATGATATCAATAACATAGCGATAGCCATGATGCATGATTATTATGAAGATCATGATTTGAAACCTCTTTCAAACTTTGATTTTGTTTTCAACGTTTTGCATGATGTAGGTATTGATAGAGAATTTATCACGTTTAGATGCTTTGCTCTTTATTGCTAAGAAGAAATCAGCTTTAGATGTAATGCACATTATAATATAGTTGTTTTTCATTTTCAGGGTATGTGGGGTGGCGACTACTACGTGCCTTCAACTTCAAAGAGGATTGAAATCGATAATGTTGCACTAAAAATAACAGCGCCTGGAGATTTTGATTCTTTGACATGGGCGCAAGTCCCGGAAGATGATAATAAAGGTGTTCCAGTAACGGTAAGAATTTACCGTAAATGTTGTATGATTTCCTACAAAGTTTTGGTACAAGGCAAATATTTTGTGTATTGATAAGGCAAATATATTGTATAGGTACTCACTTATTATTTGTGTAACACTTCACTGTGATATATAGCCACGTTCAAAAGAAGATTAACAGAATTAACGATGTACTGGGCATGATTAACAATAATAACGAAAAATGCTCCCTTGTGGAACTCCCTGTGCTATTTTCGCATGTTACCTATACTGGGCTTATTTATGTTTTTATCACATACCCAACTTATCAGATGTTATATTCTGCAGGTACATTATGCCGGTCTAAGTGCTACTGACGTAAACAGATCTCAACATTCAGTTGCTAATGATGGTTTTGGAATGGACTTTAGTGGGCTTACAGAGAGGTAAGAAAGGACTAACTTTTACGTCCCTTACTAAAAACGATTTCGCTTTATGATTTACAAGGACATCAATGGTTACGTGGTTTTTAAAATCACTTCGGGTTTCCACTACCTACTGAAATCCGAAAAAAGTGAATGTATCTATCTTAAAGTGCCGAGAATTCCTAAGACTCAAAGATGTCTTCCTGTTTCAGAGGAGACCGCGTGATGGGCCTGATGAAATGTGGTGCAGCTCGCAATAAAGTTAAAGCAGATCCTCGACTGTTGTGGCCAGTACCAGAGCAGTGGAGCTTAGAAGACGCGGCCACCGTACCACTGGCGTATGCTCATGCTTTCTACTGTTTGGTACGTAGACAATAATTACTTATCATGAACCGTTTTTCTTTTGAGAGTAGGTAGTAGGCTGGCATTTTTTTACTAGAGATGATAGGTACTAAAGCCGATTTGAAAGATGGTTCATGGTCATAATAAATCTTAAATCACGTTAAAATCAAGGGCCTGACATGCTTTGATAGAGCGAGATAGTCTTATTGAGATTTCTAAAACAATAAAAAAAAAAGAGTACCATGTTTTGTCTCTATCACCGAAAGAACATTTTTTCATGGTCGGGTTATAGGCACACTTCAAATTGCATTTTAAAGTGTGCCTATAACCCGATCATGAAAAAAATAAACGTAGAATCATTAATGTCTTTCTTTTACCCCTGGACGCTCGGTGGCAAATCTACACTACTTGTATATTCTAAATCTTTGGTTAAAATGGATATGTTCAATGACAAGTGACATTATCTTGCGACGTTTTTTTTTATTAGTATACAATAATTTAATTTTGACTCAGAAAAATACCCAACTCTGTAAAAGCTTGATTTGGTCCCAACGTAAATAGTCACACTTTAGGTACCATTTGTTTGAGGACCAGTATATCATTGAAACAATAAAGGTATAATCATGTTTTGTATTTCATCAGGCAATCCGAGGAAAATTAAATCCGGGGATGAATATCCTTATTCACGGAGGAGCTGGAGCTTTGGGGCAAGCAGCAATTTCTATAGCCCTGGCATATGGATGCCAGGTCTTCACCACCGTATCTGATCTAAAGAAGAAGCATTTCTTACATAAACTGTTCCCAGAACTCAAAGGTGATTTCTACAATATTTAAGAATCGTACCTCATCCGCATATTTTTCCCAAAAAGATGTAATATAAAAGTCAAAACTATGCACAAATATCTATTTTACTACTTTGTTGTCTGTGATTTCAGAGGAAAATATTGGAAATTCTCGGGACGAAAGTTTTGGTGATATGATCATCACACGCACTAAAAATGAAGGGTGCGATATTGTGATCAGCTGTGTACGAGGGTCTCTCAAAAATGTTTGTACTGGTTTTATTCAACTTTTATGATTGGATTATCTACTACTATTATTACTTATCACATTGATCAATCCAAGCGAAATCGAATACAAAATGGAAATACAAAATCTTTGAGCATGTCCTGTCTGATACTTAGAAATATCTGACGGGTAGACTGATTAAAATCTCGTGAGCCCGATGATTTTGCAGTGATGGGTGGAAAATATGGACAGTGGAAAATAATAACTATTCCTGCCAGTAGCAAATAGAATAATGATTGATATTGAAAACTAACGGCCACACAGTAACTTCGTCATTCAGTGTTTCTTTCCATTTTCAGATAACATTGAAGTGTGTAGCCGCCGGAGGTATTGCCATAGACACAGTCCAGTTGTCTAATCCTGAAAACGTTAACTATGGCCTCTTCCACATGTTCAAGAACCGGTCCTTCATGCTAGTGGATTTCTCTTCCATCTTCAGAAACGAAAATTTTCATGATATTCTGGTAAGTACGAGTATCTACAAGATACCTACTTAATTTGTTTAATGCAATCGTTAATAGATACAAACATTCAACTTCATTGGTGTACATATAATATATATGTATGAACTTAGTACTTAGGTAATTCTTTTTTCCATTGGTTCAAGTTTAAAAAAGACAAATTTAAATTTCAAAGTAAAATTCTATTTAAAAATTAAATCTAGAGAAGATTTAATTTTTAAATAGTATTTTACTTTGATGTTTTTAAACTTTTAAAAATTCCCAGAAACTGCATCTCCTTATCAGTGAAGGAATCGCATTAGGACACGTTCGTCCTCTTTCGAGAGTGACATACGCGCCAAACGAAGCATTAAGAGCGTTGCGTCTACTGGCAGCCAGCAGACATCGAGGACGAGTGCTGCTGACGCTGCAAGATCTGCCAAGAATGGAGCCCAGGTTACCAAAAATCAACAATTTTAAACCACTTTAGATTCCTCTTTCACTTTAGATTCTCTTTAGACTTTAGTCCTTGCCTCCTAATTAGTGAAGAGAATGCATTCACGTCCTTTGAGTGGATCACCTTCCCTCGATCGGCTTTAACGATCTGTTTGGGCGACATAGCTGGTATATTTTACGTTTTCTCTCAGACCAACGTGAAAGAAGTTGTTAATATTCTATCAATAACTATGCTTAACCACTTACGCAGCATCGCAAAAGCCACAAACTGTAGAATTTATAAGCAGTTCTCATTATGTCATTAGTTTCTACCAAAACCTGAATTGTGTAAGTAAATGTTAGTTACGGGTCGATTTTGTTTCCTCTTTTAGAATAATCTGCTCCTCTGTTCTCTGCCAACTGATCATATCACCGAGTGAGGACTTCGCGGTTCAGCTCGCAGACCGCCTGGTGGCGCGCGGAGCTAAGAAGATACACCTGCATTGTACTAGACCGACTTCCTATCTGAAATACAAGAAATTGTAAGTTCTACCGGGTTGGTAGCTGAGCATTTCAGTTAGCTGTGTACGAGTAGAATTGTTATAACTGCAGCGTTGCCTTTGACTTCCACATCATCAGATGACGTAATCAAAGCCACAGGGTAGGGTATCGGCTGCCATGAAGTGCTCGTCAAGACAAATGAAACGAAGTTAGGTTGTTTTGTCACTTAGTTCTGTCAAATATCTTCCAGGTCCATCATCAGAACAGCTCATTGACTCCATAATATTGCAATATCATCTGACTTACACAAATATGCAAAATTTCAGCTCAATCAGTTGAGGATAACTGATTGAAAATTCATTTGCAAGATTTAACCTAAACAAACCTATATAAAAGCTTGTAAAAAAATACTTAAGTACAGAGGGCCACATAGAAAAATATACTACTTCTATACTTTCGGTACTACGTAATTGTTCTATTGATGGTATACTTTTCTATGTGGCCCACTGTACTCAAGTATTTTTTTACAAGCTTTTATATAGGTTTGTTTAGGTTAAATCTTGCAAATGAATTTTCAATCAGTTATCCTCAACAAGATCATAGATCGCAGTCGAGTGCTGTTTTAAGTCGCTAAGGTGAGGCCATTGGGAAGGCTAACATCCTAATCAATGGCCTCACAACCAAGTATGCCGAAGATCGTGAACAGAAGAAAAAGCTGAAAATCACTCAACAGTCCAAATCAGCATAGCTACGGATGTAGCTATGCTACATAAATAGAAAAATCTTTATTTGGAGCATATATACAACAATAAAAATACAAAACATAAAACACTTATAATTAACAAAATATGCTACCAAACTTAAGGCTTAACCTAAGATTTCCTCATATCTTAGATGTAGGAGGCAATTTGTAGAAATAGAATATTTCAACTTCTAAACAGATACTATTCAAAATATCCGATCCCACTGTAAATCAATAAACAATTCTATTCCTCAAGGAAGCGTCCTCGGTTGCCTGTTGTTCCTGTTGTATATTAATGACTTTCCAAAAATAATGAATGAACATTGCACTCTTTTTGCTGATGATATTTCTATTCTCACATCTGCCGATAATAATACTAATTTGGATCAAAAACTTACCGAAATTATAAAAAAGACCACAGATTGGCTAAATGACCATAATCTAGAGATAAACTATTCGAAAACCAAACTAATAATCTTTCACCCCTATCAAAAACCACCTTTGAAAATAAATTCGAACTTTAATGGGATAGATTTAGAGGTGGTTTAACGAATTCACCTTGTTAGGCATAAATATAGACAGCAATATAAATTGGAAATCCCATATTGAAAACCTTTGTAAAAAATTATCTAAGTTTGCGTTTGCACTCAAAGAAGTAAAAAAAAAACACTGACATAGAAACTGCCCTAGTTACCTATTATGCTTATGCCTACTCATGGCTAAGTTACGGCATAATTTTATGGGGAAATGGGACTGACTGGCAAAATGTTTTTACATTACAAAAACGATTAGTAAGAATAATATTTAATATTAAACTATCTGAAAGCTGTCAACCCTACTTCAAAAAATATAAAATTCTAACTTTACCCAGCATTTATATCTTCCAAATATGCAAATTCGTCCTCAACTATCCAAATTTCTTCCCCAAACAAAAAGATAAAATATCAAAATATCCAATCAGACATAAAAACAGGCTACAGATACCATTCTCACGTCTTCAACTCCACGCATCCAGTCCACTTGCCATGTCCGTAAAAATTTACAATAAACTCCCTGAAGACATTAAAAATATAGAAAATGACAAAAAAAACTGCAGCTCATTAAGGAAGTACTGATTAATAAATGTTATTATACTCTTACAGAATATATAGATGATAAACTTTTTACTAAATAAATTATATACATAATCAATGAATAAATCAATAATCAAATAAAATATAAACACCTATCTTGAACTTGACTATTAAAATACACCTGACAATATAATTAAAATATTATAATAAAATTAATCATATCCATTAGCATCCAAAATATAATTTATTTGCATGATTTAATATATAACAATTTTAAGATAAAATAGCCCCTCTCCTATTGCAGCGCCCGTCAGGGTCCTTAATTGGTTCTCATTTTATATTAAACACCACATGTATGTACAACATTAAGGAAGCAATAAAGGATTGAATTGAATTGAATTGAATTGAATTGATTTATATAATAAAAATCAACTATTTATTGTTTTTGTGACGCATTGCACTGTGTACTGGTAACGGTAGGTGACCGTCACCCTTCGGCCAGAAATCTTCCTTTGTGAGCCGAGCAGTTGGAACTCGCACCTATGTCTAGTCTATTTATTAAATAGTGAACTTCTTGCGACCGAAGCATGGTAATGAAAATAAGAATGTTTTCCAGATCTTGGCAAAACCAAGGCGTAAAAATTCAAACTACCAGTTTCGATTTAAACACAAGGAAGCAAGTCGAAGCCCTACTGAAGGAAAGCAATCTCTTGGGCAGCATTGAGGATATGTTCGTCTTGAATGAAGAAGCATCTGAATTGATGCAGCTTGATAGATCGGTGCTGACGAATTTGGATCTTGAATCGAGGAAGCTATGTCGTAATTTGAGGTAAACTTGGTTTGTTTGGGGTATTCACAATAATCAAATTCCGATGAACAAGTTTGTAAGTAACTATAAACCTTGATCATATTATTCTGAATTTAAGTGTTATGTAGGTATAGGTGTGTCCATATTATTTACCTTTCGATTTCTAATTCTATGGTTATTTTTCGAGGTTTCCCTTTTTTTTAAATTAATGGATCTTCAATAACCTCTATGCTGGGGACCGTTGATTCTGAAAAGATCTCATCCAAATCGACACATTCAGAACTTTATACAGGAGATTAATAAAAGTATACGAAAGTAAAAGGTATGGAAGAGAACAAAAGACGATGAGGTAGAAAAAATTCAGTAGGAAAAACAATAGAAACTGTTTTATTTATTTTAGGAATTTCACTATGATTGGAGACGACGAGAGCCCTCGAGATGTACTTGAGAACAGAAAGCGAGATGGACTACCTGCGCAGCTATTGATTCTTCAAGACTTCAAACAGGTTGGTAAGGTTTTTATGAGATCTTTAACAACAATATCTTGGTCGAAAACCATGTATAATTTTCTATCCGGTGCAACGACGTGACAATATAAAAGCTTCACTGTTATGTCAACACTTCACCATATTTAGGGTCTCCAAGCTTTTTCATTGTATTCCTATAAGAGAACTTTAGTGAGTTTAAGTCTAGATAAAGTGCGGACATAACAAGTTGAAACACTTGTAATATTATCTTGGGTAAAGATTCCGCGATGAATATCGCATATCCGTTGGCATATGTGTTGGTCTTCACAGTGAAAGAGTTGGTCATAAATAGAGATAAATAGAAACAATTTTAAATCACATCCATTATTGTCGCTTAGTTTGGAGCACTCCAAGAATCAAAACATCCTTTAGCTAAGGGGATCGGTAGATGGCGTCTGGCTCTGGATGCAGTTGAAAAGGCACTGCAGAGCGGAGATTCCATAATTTATGCGCACGCGCAGCCAAACGCCACACTATTACTGTTGGAAGAAATTAACAAAATCCCAGGTAAGAAGTTTTTCCTCCCAAACCATAGATTTAATGAATATTTGCACCCTTACGTATATCGTGTGACAATGCAATATTATGATGACATGCAGCTGATCTGATGATGGAGTTGGAAGGTGGCCATAAGAACTCTGTAATGAAACGACGCACCCCCATCGAGTTTGGGCTCGTTTAATTCGTCTTGAGGAGTACTGAAGATAAAAGCTTGCTTTAAACATATTTTTAAATTATTACTTGTTTCAATTTGGAAGAGTTATGCGTCTTCTATGAGTAGCTACCCAACTACCCACATATGGGCAAGTATTTGATTCAAAGTTAAAAGCGAATCAAGTCGTCAAAATCATGACCTTCCTTCTCACTGGAAAATACTTAGAAGCTGTCTTGCTGATCAAAATTTCAGGTGTAACAATTTCCAAGGCTACAGAAGACAGTATGACTCTTGAACAAGTGGGTGTGGACAGCGGCAGAGCTAAAGAACTTTGCCACGTGCTGAGAGAAAAGTTCGGCATTACTGTTCTGGAAAAGGATATACCAGCCACAACTATTGCTCAGTAAGTACCTAACCCATTTAAGTAATAGACTAAGTAGTAAG
The DNA here is from genome assembly GCA_943193695.1 of Acrobasis suavella. Taxonomy (NCBI): domain Eukaryota; kingdom Metazoa; phylum Arthropoda; class Insecta; order Lepidoptera; family Pyralidae; genus Acrobasis; species Acrobasis suavella. The sequence continues at coordinate 12,878,252 of OW971948.1, forward strand.
TATATTCAGCGATCTTTTTATCGAATGCCAAAAATGCAAAGGTACACGCCAGTCACTAAAGCATTTAAACTTCTACTTTATCGAAAACGGGGTAGACATGGCAATTAGTAGCTAACGGTCAACGGTCCTACCGTTGGCCACTTTTAGCGTGATGAATGGCTAGGTGTACCTAAGTTGGAGAATGTGGAATGTGTGTGTCTGTGAAGACATACGTCTCCACGTTTCCAGGATATATGTCCAAAAAAGTCTTCTAGTATTCTAGGGAGACATTACGAAGAGTTTGATTCTTATCTATATAATATTATTATCTATTTATTACAGACTAAAAAATCTTCAAACGAAAGTAGTGAATACAAACAATGATGAGGAAGGTTTTGACGCTTTCTTCAAAACCTTGGGCGATGACGAACTCACGTCCACGACGGATATAATCGCGATGCGCACTCTCATCCACCCTAATGGAACGGTAAGTGCTTAACTTACTTGACTTATTGTCCTATGTCACCTGGGTGGGGCAGAGGGCCGCTACAGTACTTCTTCATCTCGTTCTGTCTTGAGCAACGCGCTTTACTTCAGGCCAAGATAGCCCGATTGTCTTCATTTCCGCTGTTACCGACCGTTGCCAAGTCTGCTTTGTTCGACCACGCTTCCTCTTGCCCTGAAGAGTCCATTCCAGTGCCTGCCTTGTGAGTGGGGTCCCTCCTAAGCGTGTGACCGATCCATGTCCATTTGCGACGAGCTATTTAGTGATCGATTGGTGTTTCACCACAGAGCTGCCACAGGCGTTCATTAGAAATCTTCTCAGGCCAAAAGATATCTAATATCTGTCGAATACACGTTTCGCACCCATATAGTAAGTCTGTTTTCACTACTAAGTGCTTAGTTAGGTGCTACAAATAAACTTCCAGAGAAATATTTGTAGAATACAGTAGCAAGCATAAATTACTTGGACGCCAACTTCGGTATAGCCTACGAAATAGTCGATAGAAATTGACTCTTCTTAAGTATTAATTACCATCTGTAGCAGTAGCGAGGCCTCGTTAGAAGCCCATCCCTATCGAGTTCGCTTACGGGTTTCTAATATATAAAAATTATAACCTTCGTATATCGACGCACCGCACACTATAATTTCCATTTATTATTTTCATAAGCCGTAAACTAGCAGCATGACTAAATCGCACACACTCACATATTCAAAATACGAAATGTTTAGCTGGTTATTCAAATACACTCACAATAATAAATTTGTATAAACACGGTCGGAGACATATTACTCACACTAAGTCAATAAAAATATGCGAATTATGAATTATAACCCGGATATTGAACGGCTTATTAACTTTTATAGAACTTATTATGTAAGTACCTATTTAATTCGTTTTATGTCTGTACTAGCCCAATTATCACCCCACGCCTCTGATCTGTAGGTAAGAGACGCAGCAAATTCTGTGGAGCTATTATACCTTCTATCTAACGTGGCCCTTGGTCCAGCAATGGTGTGATGGCTGCTACCTCAAACCGAACAACAAACCTAATTTCAAAAAATCTTGAAATAATTTTCCAGCGGCAAGATGAACTGAACCGGGATTTGAACTACTTGATCGTGGTGCCAGGATTGGAGGCGCATTTCTCCCGGTTCGAGCTCCTCTGCGAGCGTCTCAAGCTGCCCGCTGTCGTTCTGCAAGGAGGGGTAGACCACCCAGGAGAGGACATTGGAGAACTGGCAAAGAGATTGGTTGATGTAAGTATTCTCGGCTCGGGCCACAAATATACCTAACGTCTTACGTGAACGTAGATGCATGCTCTCTAGACAAACCTTAGCAGTTATTGGATTGCATAAAACTTGTATTGAGTATAAGTTATTTTTTGAAAAATTAAAATACTTACTGAATCTATCTTAAGAGGATCAGTCCATGATACTGAACCACTTTGCCCAAGGAACAAACATGGAAAAAAAGAATTGCTTTCCACACAAACTCGTATCAGCTGATCGGTCAATTTGTATGGGAGGATAAGTATATGTTGCTTGGGAAAAGTTATTGAGTATCAAGGACTGAAATCAGTCTTAAAATAGTTTTATTGTTTTGTTAGACCTTTTATACTCGTACCTGTAAACACCGCTACTACAATAAAAGTTTTAGGTGGCGAAGTGTTAGTAAGTATATTTTTAGTCGCCAATGCCGTGGTGGCTTAACCGTTTAGGCATTGGCTGTACATTTGTAAGATACAAGTTCGAACCTCATTAAGCGTGACTAGTACCTCGTAGATTTGTACTCATGTACGGTAATTTTCAACTACCACAACTTACTTCCGGTGAAGTAAAACATCGTGAAGATACCTGGTTTCAGAAGTGTTTATGACTGTTCCGTTTTCGGAAGATGACAGTCATTAAACTGCTTACGTCAGATGCCTTATGGCACCTCAAAGGCATTGAAATCGAATCGGACCTCACGTTTAGGAGCTACTACGCTCCCCCTTTACCACCACGCATTTTACAGTGTACAGTACTGTAGCGTTTTCTTATGTGTAAACGCTTTTATTTGGTGGCATATTTTTGCTGCTGACTTTATAGATAGTAATCAAAGAATGTTTTCTGATTATTACAGACAATAAGGCAGAGATTGTCGGTGAAGGAACATTACTACCTGGTGGGCTATGAGTTTGGAGTCATCATTGTACTGGAAATGGCAGCCATTTTGGAAAAGCTCGGTACGTATGGACGATATTTTAAAATATCAATTTTTAAGCACATATTAGGTTGGGGAAAAAGTCTTTTCGCATATAGTATGTATGAACTTGTAATAAAACCACTTTGGCTATACTATTTGTACCTGGCTGGCTTTGGTATCATTTAAAAGTTTAAATTTTAAAGAAGATAATTACAAATTCAAATTAGGAAAATGCTTGATTTTCATTTGTTTTTCTTACCGTCAAGATGAGTGAATCTAATGAAGAAATTGGATACATTTTAAAATTTTACTACCAAAAAGGTAAAAACGCAACGCAAGCCGCGAAATAAATTTGCGATGTTTATGGACCTAGTGTAGTGTCTGTGAGAGTAGCACAAATTTGGTTTAAGCGTTTTCAATCTGGAAATTTTGATGTCAAAAATGCACGTCGCTCTGGTCGCCCTGTTACGGATAAATAGATGCTATTTTTGAAAAAGTGGAGAGCAGTTTTTTGATCAGAAGCCCCAAAATTTCTATAGCAATGGGATCATGTCCCTACCTATAAGATGGCAAAAAGTCATCGAACAAAATGGTACCTACATACTTTAGTTAAATGTAAATAAACTATATTAAAAAATGTTTTGAATTTTCATATAAAATGCGAAAAGACTTTTTCCCCAACCTATTACATATTGCCAGGAAGGTCTGGATCATGCGGGCCAAGGATAAGATTTTGCCCAGCAGTGGCAAAGCTAACGACGATAATGATGATAGACATTTTATTATCTTTTTGACATCATTTCACAAACTTTTTGATTTTTATTTAAATATACCAACATTATTTGCTTTCTTAACCAATGCAATCTCTCAATTATTTTCATAGGCATCACTTGCACAATTTACCTCCTCGGTGGGACTCCAAAAGACATCCAAACCTCTCTTGAATCCCGACTGACCAGCATCGACGGTGGTAACTGGGCAAACGCACTAGCAACACACATGGCCTCTCTGATAAAGGGCTCCAAATGCCACATTGAAGACTTGCATAACGCCAAGACTTGGCATGACAAAGTCGAGGCTTGCATCAAGACTTTGAGACCGATAGTCACTTACTCTACTGAGTATATCAAGAAGATGTTAGAAGTAGTTTATAACAGAATAAACATGCTTCAAAAATGGACTTTGAAAATAAAGCCGTTAAATTCAAAAGTCATCGTTCTCAGAGCAGTGTTGCCAACCGAAATAGCAGAAAATGAGCTGAAACTTCTTTCTGCTTTGAATGTGGATGTTTTCGCGTTGTCAGCGAGCTTGCCTCATGCTGCGCAGGATCTGAAGTGTTCTGCTATCATAAACAAGTACTTTAGTCCTGACATTTTGGAGGAGTTTAGATTGAGTAACCAATGTGAAACCAGCATATTGTCTGACAACTTACTTGAACTGAGGCATGAAGCGAATGTGATGTAATATTTTGTTTTTATTTGGTGTGGATTACTTGTTGGGTTTTATATTATATTTATGAAGCAAATAACTTGTTTTACTTTAACGTTTTTTGACAAAAATTACACAAGTTCCCATGTAATGTTAAACTTTATACCATAGTCAAAGATAATAATATATAATTAATTATAGTTTATTTAAATAACATTAATAAAAGATTTTAATGTTTTAATAAATAGCTATAGCGCCATCTAGTGACAAGGAGGAGAAATAATAATGTTTATTAGGCGATGGGTAGACATGCCATAGTCGTGAATGATAGAGGTAGTTTTCTGATTTAAATCGTGCACGAAAATCATAAATCCACATTTCAATTACTTCGCTGATAAATAAAACCCCGCTTTTTTCTTAGAAATATCGAGCCCGGATTATTTTCGTGCACAATTATTTTTTTAGTATCGTAAGATAATTCTAAAAATACTTTGGTGGCTGATGTGCGTGACTGTACAAAATTAATAAAAGATCCTCATATGTAACAAGCTGTTTATTAAACGGCAAAACTCAAATACAATATGGAATGACAACATCCCTTAACTTATGGAGTCATAATCTATGGTCGATACCCATTTAAGATCTGTGAATAATTGCTTTAATTATATCAATATTATTTTAAAAGAGCACGAGAAATGCATCAACAAATGCAAATTGAAATTAAAATTACATTAATGTACTTAAAATTAAAAATAATGAAAATATAAATGGTGCATCTGATTCACGTTTAGATATATGATGACATTTATGCAAGTAAATTATAAAGTGAGTAATCTATTATTAGAGCCAATGATAGAGCTCAGAATCTTTAATTTTGTTCTCTTTAATAAATAAACCCTGATTCAAACACGAGAAAAAGAAACAGTACAATGCTAGACAAATGAGTTGAACAAAAATAGCGGGCTTCAAAGCATTTTGGTACAAATTCTCGACACGTTAATTGTTCCAAAATGGCGGTTGTGGACGCATTATTTGTACCTGCGCCGATGACCGCCATTTTAGTACAACCTACGTGCCGGGAATTTGTACAAAAATGCTTTGAAGTCCGCCATTTTTTTGTCGCATTGTACTGAACGAAGGTTTTCAACAATATGGGACACTAGATGACAGCTCAGTGACGTCAGTTCCAATCGACTGCTTTCATTGGACCATCAGGTTCAGGACAGTTTCTTTTACTTAGTCAAATGTATTCAATACCCATCTGTTGTCCAATTTTTGAAAACCCTCACATTACATTTTTCAATTATTTCTGTACAATTCTTCAATAAATAAACCAAAACTCAAATATTTTAAACTTACACTGGACGCAAATAAAAATACAAGATTCAAAATCCGAACACATTTAATGCGTCATAGAGCAGCCAGCGGAAAAATGATCTTAAGTTTACAGAGACACTGGCCGCAAATAAATAAAAAAATATGAAATTCGAATATGAATTTATGGTGTACAACGCTCCAAAAAGCGCGGGTAGAGGCACACATCGCGGATGTGGTATCTGTCAAGCAGCCAGCATAGGAAACGCTCGAGGCCGAGCCCGTAGCCGCCGTGGGGCACGGAGCCGAACTTGCGCTGGTCCGTGTACCAGTAGTAGGGCGCGGGGTCGATGCCTTCGCGCTTGTAGCCTGCAAATAAAAAAAGGTTATAACAAGATCATTTATTACACTACTGACATTACTGCAGAGGATGGGAAGTATGGCATTGCCGGACGAGTAGTTTTCAACAATATTTGACGATAATTACGAGTCCAGCAATCCTATTCCCGCCGAGGCATGCGTAGTGTTTTTCTCAATAAATGTGAGGAAATAATTAAAGAAATAAACAACTATGCAAATATTTACCGAAACCAATTAATGTTTACTGCAAAGAGTTTATAATCAATCACTACGCGGTTTGAAAGAAAAGAAACTGATTTCCCTTGTTTTCTAGTGCAAAGGAAACATAGCCCATACAGCCCAGTCATATTTTACGCAAACGTCAGGAGTACTAGGCGTGCAGAACTAACAAAGTAATTTTACCTTCTAAAAGTTCATTATAGTCCCAGATCCTTATAGACCCTCCGACCATCCCCCCCCCCCACCCCCCCCCCCCCCCTCCTGGCATCAATAGATCCTCAGACTAGGTGAGCACATCTTTGCACATTAGGCATGTAGAACATTGTGTGCATCATATAAGCTAAGTAACTAAACTTTAGCTATAGTCCATTTGGTTAGGTATTTAATGACCTTGACATGTCTTTTTATTGAATTATACACTTTATAAATCAAACCATTTGCAAATTACAAATTATTTATTGTATAAATTATAAATTAATTTTTTTTTTGTAATTTGCAAAGTATTGATTGTATAGTGTATATTTGAATAAAAAGACACGTCAAGATTGTTTACGTTCTTTTAAATACCTAAACAAATGGACTATAGACGCACCAAAAATACTAGGCGTACAGAAATTATAAGGAGATCTTAACCATTCCATCGCCTCCCGTCCATCCGCCCATGGATAGTATTCTCCTAAATCTTAGCTTAACGCAACAGGAGTACTAGGCGCGCAGAATTAACAAAATCTTACCTTCTAAAAGTTCATCATAGTCCCAGATCCTCATAGACCCTCCGACCATCTCCCCCACTCCTGGCATCAATAGATCCACTGACTCGGTGAGTCTCTTGTCCTCTTGGCACCTCGGCATGTAGAAGGACTTGATTTCCGCCGGGAACTTGCACAGCAGGATCGGAACTCCGATCTTGTCTGTCATCTTGCGTTCGGGCATTTCCGGGATATCCTACAACAAACAGGCATGTATTTTTCGTTTACGGAGTACACAGGGCTCGATGTCCTATGTACTTTGGGACTGCGACAGCTCAAAGCATACAAAAAAAGATATATAACAATGTATTCGTATATTATACATATATTTTGCTCATTCGAGATAATCATATATATATACTCTTTATTGTACACCAAAAGAATATTAAAACACAAAGAAATAATTTTAAATAAAATGAGTAAAATGGGCGGTCTTATCGCTCAAAGCGATCTCTTTCAGAAAATCAGTAGATGAAGAGGAATGTCTCAAAGACAAAGATATTTCAGTTATTATAAATAAAGTACCTACCTACTTACAAAATCAACTCGACCCTTTGCGGGTATCACTTAATTTATTGTAAGTATTTGTTTCAGTAAAAATTGCATCAAAAGAATATATATTGGAAACAGGAATGTGAATTGTACTTATCGAACTAATCGCAATGTAAATGTGTAACACCGATTAAACGTATCAAAGTTGACCCCCATTTAATAAATCGACTTGCAGATTAAAAACCTACCCTCTTATTCATTAAAAAATTACAAACGTTTGCTAAACCAATTTTAGTTAAAATATGTTTTAGCCCTTTCACTCCTTCCAATATTTGACTTTGCAAGAGCGAGACAAAACATAATTTAACTAAAACAGGTTTAGCAACCGTTTGTATTTTTTTATGAATAAGGGGGCTAGAAAATAAAAGATTTCTTAGGATATTTTTAATGTAGATTACAATGTTAGGTTTCAGTTTAATTATATTTTATTATTTTGTTTACTTAGTTTATTTCTAACTTGTAATATTATTTGAAATAAAGTAAATAGTTTCTATTTGAAGTAGTTAAATTAAATAAAAAATACGTAAATAAAAATATATGAAAAGGGGAAAAAATTGTTCACTAATCTGCCAAACTGTTCAGTCACAATACTCCGGCTGTCAGCTAGAAACAAGCAACCAACCTCTCCAAACTCGTAGAAGGAGCCGTCCTCTTTAGTGATTTGGTTGGCCTTCAAGTAGTCAATGGCTTCAGCATACGTCATCCTCTTGAAAGGCTTCTTAGGAGGCTGTAAAAAAACAGAAACATTTAAAATCAAACAAACTTTTACCCTTATACATACATACACTATCACCTACATCATTTTCAAAAATTTTCACACCCGGAATAGGTTTAAGAAGGGGAAACCTTTATAGCTTTTTGTTTGAAAACATTTTGATTCAAAATCCTCTTAAGATGAGAGAAAGAGTTCCTACCACAAATTTCGGGTTGAGATCATAGACCAGGCTTTTGGCAGGCGACTTCAGCACCCTGTCAACGACATCCACAACCAAGTCCTCGATCTTGTCCAACAAGTCTTCAAAATTGATGAATGGGCATTCCGCTTCCACGTGGCTGTATCTGTGGGGTTAAAGTTGAGAAATTGTACACTTAGGCAAAGATAATATAATTACTATCGTAACAGATACCCCACGCCATATAAACTATTGGAGGGCTCGAAAGTAGGCAAAACTGGAGTTGCGAGCAGGCACTCAGAGATGGCAGCACACACGACTAGCAGAAAAGTGACAAATAAAGTATTAAATATGCTTTAAAAATGTTTATTGCAATTCGTATAAGTCATATTTAATTAATTGGCGCATTACTTTATTTAAAAAATAGTTATAAAAGATTTTAATGTTTTAATGAATACCTATAGCGCCATCTAGTGACAAGGAAGAGAAATAATTATGTTTGTAAGGCGATGGGTAGGCATGACTTAGATAATTAGTTTTCGTGTATGTAAGTCCAAGTTTCTTATCTTTTCGCTACCGTCATGCTAAAATGTCTATTGGATCTTGCAGAAGTTGCAGCCTTGGGCTTGGTGGAAAAAAAACCGGCCAAGTGTCAGTCAGATTCGCGCTCGAAGGGTTCCGTACCATTATCTATAAAACAATCACGTTTGTTGTATGGGTGCCCCATCTAAAGATTTATTTTATTCTTTGTTTAATATTTATTGTTATAGCAGCAGCAGAAATACATCATCTGTGGAAAATTCAACTGTCTAGCTATCACGGTTCGTGAGATACAGCCTGGTGACAGACAGACAGACAGACGAATAGATGGAAAGCCAGACAGACGGAGAGTCTTAGTAATAGGGTCCACTTTATATATAACCTTTGGGTTCGAAACCCTAAAAACTGACATTTATTCAAATGTCAATGTCAAAAAGTACGGCACTTACTCCGCAAGATGTCGCCTCGTGCGAGACTGCTCGGCGCGGTACGATTGCGCGATGCAGTACACGTCGCCCAGCGCGGGCAGACACGTCTCCAGGTACAGCTGGGAGCTCTGTGTCAGGTACGCGGTCTCACTGTGGACAACTTATGCAGTTAAGAAGAGAGAATCGAAAAATATTTAAATATAGGGACAAATTATACTGATTGAGCTAGCACCAAAGTAAGTTCGAGACTTGTGTTATGGGATGCTAACTCAACGATACCATATTTTATTACAAATTCATATATAGATAAACACCCAAGACCCAAGACAATTTGAAAAAGGCCATTTTCCAACTTGCCCTGACCGGGGATCGAACCCGGAACATCGAGGTGGCGGAATAGCATGGTGACCACTACGCCACGGAGGTCGAAATACGTTTAAAAACTGATCCCGACTACAGGACCCATAAATGGCTAACAATGTACTTATGTATTTTCGAAATTTACTAATCAAGACCTTTCATTTGATACCCCATTCGACAAAGAAATATAAAAAAAATTTACTCACTTATTTGTATGTAACATTCGTTATATACAATTTTTGCATACAAATTGTAATTTTTGACAATAATGACGAATCGACTGACATATCATTTGTGGTTCAGATGCTACGGTGGAACAGATATACATACCCACACCCACATACATACATAGTAGCTTTGGCGTAATCGCGTGAATAATTAAAATTGGCCTAGACAGATGCACGAAAACGCGGCGTTATGGCAATACCGGCAATATAGCATCATAACATGTCAAAACAAAACTATAACCAGGAGTGCTATTTTTCATTTAAGGACTCACCGAAACACAAAACGTGTAGTTTTTCAACTCACCGCTCGCGTAAAAAACTATTTGGCAGTATTTTTGACACCGTCGTGTCAGCTAAAAACAATATTGTTTTACACAGAAAACATCGAAATTCTATATATGGTTTTCTAAGAATTTTACCATGAATAAAAAATCAGCATGAATCGGAATGGATTTCCCCATGAAAGGTTTGTTTGAAATTCTATGACATATCTACGCCACAAATGTCACAAATTACGAGTGGTAGAGACCACTCGTTGCCATTGACAGTTTTTATGCGCCTTGTTATCAACGAAAGTCTGCCATCATCACTGCGAACTGCACTTTTGAGACGGATGCTCGGAATAGTGAACGCGTACTCTTGTTGTACTATTAGCGTCGATTTTTCAGCCACGATGTTCTCCTCCGTCCAGGCCCCCTTCTGCCTTGGATCTTACCTTGTATGATAAGTTGGATGAATTCATATATGGAGGGTGTGTACATATTATGTAATAGCACAGAATAAGTACTAGTACTCACGTACAGAAGTCTTACTCAGCAAAGAAATTCACAGAAATATCTACTCAATGTGCTTAGCGATATGGATATAATTTAGCTCGCATCTGAACTCAGAACCTATTCCTTTAGATACCTATAAATCCAATGCAAGCCAATTCTTATTACTCTGAACAAACGATTCATATAACTGAATTTCCCACTGCGAAGTGGTCGCCGCGCGCGTAGTAAATATGTAGGCATATTTTCGATACCTAAACTGGAATCGACACAGGCCTGGTAATAAGTATCTTTCAATAAAAAGTAGGTTAAACAGGACGTTAAAAATTTTATGTATTTACTGACTCACCCGAAGTAGCGGAACTTGAACAGCGTGCTGACCCCCTTGCATTGCGTCTGCAGGCGAAGTGTCCTCTACACTCACCCGAAGTAGCTGAACTTGAACAGCGTGCTACCCCCCTCGCACTGCGTCTGCAGGCGAAGTGTCCTCTACACTCACCCGAAGTAGGTGAACTTGAACAGCGTGCTGCCCCCCTCACACTGCGTCTGCAGACGAAGTGTCCTCTACACTCACCCGAAGTAGCTGAACTTGAACAGCGTGCTGCCCCCCTCGCACTGCGTCTGCAGACGAAGTGTCCTCTATACTCACCCGAAGTAGGTGAACTTAACATCGTGCTGCCCCCCTCGCACTGCGTCTGCAGGCGAAGTGTCCTCTACACTCATCCGAAGTAGCTGAACTTGAACAGCGTGCTGCCCCCCTCGCACTGCGTCTGCAGGCGAAGTGTCCTGTACACTCACCCGAAGTAGCTGAACTTGAACAGCGTGCTGCCCCCCTCGCACTGCGTCTGCAGGCGAAGTGTCCTCTACACTCACCCGAAGTAGCTGAACTTGAACAGCGTGCTACCCCCCTCGCACTGCGTCTGCAGGCGAAGTGTCCTCTACACTCACCCGAAGTAGGTGAACTTGAACAGCGTGCTGCCCCCCTCACACTGCGTCTGCAGACGAAGTGTCCTCTACACTCACCCGAAGTAGGTGAACTTGAACAGCGTGCTGCCCCCCTCACACTGCGTCTGCAGACGAAGTGTCCTCTACACTCACCCGAAGTAGGTGAACTTGAACAGCGTGCTGCCCCCCTCACACTGCGTCTGCAGACGAAGTGTCCTCTACACTCACCCGAAGTAGCTGAACTTGAACAGCGTGCTGCCCCCCTCGCACTGCGTCTGCAGACGAAGTGTCCTCTATACTCACCCGAAGTAGGTGAACTTAACATCGTGCTGCCCCCCTCGCACTGCGTCTGCAGGCGAAGTGTCCTCTACACTCATCCGAAGTAGCTGAACTTGAACAGCGTGCTGCCCCCCTCGCACTGCGTCTGCAGGCGAAGTGTCCTGTACACTCACCCGAAGTAGCTGAACTTGAACAGCGTGCTGCCCCCCTCGCACTGCGTCTGCAGGCGAAGTGTCCTCTACACTCACCCGAAGTAGCTGAACTTGAACAGCGTACTGCCCTCCTCGCACTGCGTCTGCAGGCGAAGTGTCCTCTACACTCACCCGAAGTAGGTGAACTTGAACAGCGTGCTGCCCCCCTCACACTGCGTCTGCAGACGAAGTGTCCTCTACACTCACCCGAAGTAGCTGAACTTGAACAGCGTGCTGCCCCCCTCGCACTGCGTCTGCAGACGAAGTGTCCTCTATACTCACCCGAAGTAGGTGAACTTAACATCGTGCTGCCCCCCTCGCACTGCGTCTGCAGGCGAAGTGTTCTCTACACGCACCCGAAGTAGCTGAACTTGAACAGCGTGCTACCCCCCTCGCACTGCGTCTGCAGACGAAGTGTCCTCTACACTCACCCGAAGTAGGTGAACTTGAACAGCGTGCTGCCCCCCTCGCACTGCGTCTGCAGACGAAGTGTCCTCTACACTTACCCGAAGTAGGTGAACTTGAACAGCGTGCTGCCCCCCTCGCACTGCGTCTGCAGACGAAGTGTCCTCTACACTCACCCGAAGTAGCTGAACTTGAACAGCGTGCTGCCCCCCTCGCACTGCGTCTGCAGACGAAGTGTCCTCTACACTCACCCGAAGTAGCTGAACTTGAACAGCGTGCTGCCCCCCTCGCACTGCGTCTGCAGACGCAGTGTCCTCTACACTCACCCGAAGTAGCTGAACTTGAACAGCGTGCTGCCCTCCTCGCACTGCGTCTGCAGGCGAAGTGTCCTCTACACTCACCCGAAGTAGCTGAACTTGAACAGCGTGCTGCCCCCCCCCCCCCTCGCACTGCGTCTGCAGGAGAAGTGTCCTCTACACTCACCCGAAGTAGCTGAACTTGAACAGCGTGCTGCCCCCCTCGCACTGCGTCTGCACCAGCGTGGGCGGCTGCACCTCCGTGTACTTCCTGGCCGCGAAGTGATCTCTGAACGCCGCAACAGCCGCTGCGCGAGCGCGGAGCACCTTGGAAGTGTTCTCGCCACGGATCATGATGTGTCTGCGAGACAATTTAATCTATATACATATATAATCGAAGAAATTGACTGGCTGACATAGATAGATAGTGACTGATCGATCAACGCACAGCCCAAACCCCACGGTCTAGAGACTCCAAATTTGGCACATAGGTTCCTTATGAGGTCTAGGGGTGCACTAAGAAAGGATTTTTCAAAACTCACCCCTAAGGGGGTGAAACGGGGGTCCAAAGTTTTTTATGGAAAAACAAGATAAGTTAGAACATTTTATTCGAAACTTCGCAGGAGTACTCCTAGCGGTAAATAAGTACATGTTTATCAACATCTACACGAACGGAGTCGCGGCTTAAAGCTAGTTATGTATAAATAAAGTATGGGATAAATCATGCGTTGTGCCGTGTGGTTACCCGCCCAAAACTGGCTCACACCATCTTTCACTTACATTCATACATTATCACTTATGAGACGGACCAAACATTCTCAAGACAAGACACTGAAAATAAAAGATTTTTATTATTTAAAGCATTTTTGGTCTTGTGCCTCTAAGCAGACCGAGATAGTGCTGCAAGACTCAAAGACAACTTTCACTGTGACGGTGGATAAGATGTGGGAAGTATAAACCCACCTGTTGTCAAGCTGGACATCAGGAAGTGCTTCCTCGTTGAGGATAGCGTCAGCGCCACCTGGTGGCGCTAGCCCGACCAGCTCCCAGTAGTCCGCTGTCAACTCATGGTCCCCTGGTGCCTGCAGACATTTTAATATACTTAAGTTTTATTTATTTATAAAATCCGGTGCCATCTCGAAGATTAAAGAGAAAGAGAGTTAGATAAAGATAGGGAGGGAGAGATCTTTACAGTAAGGCTCACCATCTTGCCCTCCTGCACCGCCTCCAGATTCCCCCACAGTATGACCGACGACTCAGTGGACAGCACGAGCGCATTGTACGTCTAACAGAGCTAGCCATACAGCAAGCACTGCAGGAAGCCAGTGCCGTCTCGCCGGTAAGAGCGAGACGAGAGAGAGTGAGATGTGTCTACACAGTAAACTCACCTTCTTGCCCTCCTGCACCGCCTCCAGGTTCCCCCACAGTATGACCGACGACTCAGTGGACAGCACGAGCGCGTTTTACGTCTGACAAAGCTAGCCATACAGCACGCACTGCAGGAAGCCGGTGCCATCTCACCAGTGAGAGCGAGAGAGAGAGAGTGAGATGTCTTTACACAAAAAGCTCACCTTCTTGCCCGTCGGCACCGCCTCCAGGTTCCCCCACAGTATGACCGACGACTCGGTGGACAGCACGAGCGCGTTGTACGTCTGACAGAGTTGGCCGTGAAGCACGCACTGCAAGAAGCCGGTGCCGTCCCGCAAGGTCAAGAAGGAGAGCGCGCGGCCCTGTCTCCGCAGCCTGTGCACCCAACCTCGCACGCATATACGCTTGCCTCGGTAGTGAGCAGCTGCAAATAAAAGGACATACCTAATGAACAATATACCCATATTTATACTACAGCATTTTATTTATTATAGCCTTATTTTTCAGACACGTGTTCTCGCCATTCCATATGTCGGTTTTCCTCTTTCTCTGCAGGTCTGATTGCCCTTTGGCAAAGGCCTCCTCCTGGCTCTTCCACTCCTTTCTATCTTGTGCCACTCTGTGTCACATCTTTCCTGCCACCTTGCCCATCTCGTCTGTGGTTTCCCTCTCTTTTTATTTTCTTCTCTTGGATACCAGATGAAAGAAAATTTTACACCAATTTAGGGAAAGCATTTCTCTTACTACATGACCTGCCTATCGCCTGGATGATGTCTTTGACTTTTGTTTGTTTCAAATAATAGTTGATTTTACTCTCTCTCTATTAAAATTGAGCATTGCAATTTATATTTATTTATGTATGTATTAAGTATGTAAAGGTAATATTGGTATATAATAGGTATTAGTATAAGTTTATAATAGGTATTAGGTATTTATTATTGTCAGGTTTTTGTTGCAGTACTACCCAGACACTTTCTTCCTGTTTTTTCAGATACTTGGTTGGCTGGAAGAAATTTTTCAATGGGATAAACCCGACTTTGTACATTTTGATTTTTAATCGACTTCCACAAAGGAGGAGGTTATCAATTCATTGTGATCTCGTTTTATATGTACACCGATTAGAAAAATATATTTTTTTATGGAAAGGGTATACTTTCAAGATGATCCCATTTCATCAAAATTATAAAAAGAGGTTGGCTTGGCTGATCGCCAACAGATAGAATAAAGGTGAATATGGTTTGAAAATGCTTAACTCACACCGAAACAGCAGCTACTGGTAAGCCGCTGATCGGTGTGAGTTAAGCCTAAGGTTAAAATATAGATAAAATTACTTTTCTACAGTGTACTCAGACATGAACTAATTATTATAATTTAAGAACATGCTGTCATCATCTATACGAATATATTTGCGATTTCTTAATTTTTCCCTTAATAAAAATTGTATACATGACGACAGCATGTCCTTAAATTATCGCTAGTTATGTCGATCACTATAAGCCCCTCAAAAAATATTAGACAGTACTCAAAGACACAGTATATTCTAAAACCAGTTGAAACAAGTGACAATAAAATGGACCGTTTTACCTGTACAAATTATATATTTACGTATTTCTAAAGCAAACACAGCTGTTCCTCACAATAACTTCCATCACTTACTAACTTATCTAGTTTTCTATTGTTTATAAAAGAAAGTTAAGTTTTTTTTTCTTTGTTTTTTTATCTGCGTTCAGTCCTTTCCTTGACTATAAGCGGATGAGAGGTGTGTAAATTTTGATTTTACAGAAGTTGCTCCCCAGCGGCAGCAATCCTTTCTTAGTCCTTGAATACCGTGTCGTTTTAGAAGCTTTTTGTAGCTAATGTTGACCAACTTGGACGCTAGCTCATTAGGGTGGTTAGCGAGTCGCTTCTCATATCGCTCGGACAGGAGTCTTATCTCCTCCTTTACGGTGGTAATTTTTAATACGTTATGGACTGGACTTCATTATTAGTGATAAGCCATGGTGTGTTGGCGATATTCCTAAGTAGGCCATTTTGCAATCCTTGCATGATGGTGATGTTGGAATTATATGCACTTCCCCATAGTTGAAGTCCATAGGTTCATATTGGTTTTAGGATTGTCTTATAAATTAAGAGCTTGTACTGGTTGTCTGGAAGAGATCGCTTTAAGCGATAAGACTGCCCATTGTACTCATTTAATTTAAAATTATTTCTTTGTGTTACATTTTTTCTTTTGGTGTACAATAAAGAGTTATCTATCTTGTTGTCTAAAGACAACACTAAGTTGCGTGCCATCAACCAGTACATGTCCTTGTATCTCAGGTTCAATTCTTCTATTTTGGTTTTGATGTGTTTATGCCTGGTTAAGTCTATGTGGAATCACTATGTGGAAGGTATTCTTGTCCCAATTTCACCTGAGGGCAATCCTCTTTTCTCAGAGCAAAGGTAATATGGACAGATTTAGAGGAACTTGCTTTGAAGGAAGGAAGTTAAGTAACATTTTATTTTACACCAAAAAAATAAAATAACAATAATACAAAAATACACACAGAAAAGACATTTAAATGTTAAAAGGTCTTATCGATAAAAGTAATTTCTTCCATACAACCAATGGATAGAGAGAATATAGTGAAAATACCTGGGAGACCAAGCTTCACTCGATAAAAACGCAAAGAACAGAGGTTCTTTGAAAATTAAATTAGCTAGATTGATTTTTGGGCCCAGAAAACCCCAATTGTAATGTATTCCAATTCTTCTGACAAGTTCATTGAAAATCTGCACTTCTTAAATTGGTAGACTACTCATATGACTTACTATTGATTGAAGGCAGAGTCTGATTACCATGTCACAGAATGTAAGTACTACATACAGACAATCATTCAGACGATGATAGTTTTGACAATCTCTGGGGCCTAGTAGTCATCATGCCTCGCTGTCACACTGGAGGTCCCTGGTTCTATGATTTAGTCAAGTCATCCGGAAATGATCTTTTTCAGATTACCTGGGTGTTGGATGTTTATCTATTTATGTATTTGTTATAAAATATAGTATTATTGAGTTAGTATCCAATAACACAAGTTTCGAACTTACTTTGGGGGTCGCTCAATCTGTTTGATTTGTCTGTATATATTGATTTATTTACAGAACGGAAACATTTCCACAATGTGGCCCTTCGATCTTATGGCTATAAGTTCTGTCTGCTTGGCAGGGATGAACATGGGATTATTATTAAACATACATATAAAGTATGCGCAAAATAACTCGGCGGCTCTGAACTTCGCGCGGAATGCTGCACAGTAGACGAATACAGGTGTGCGCCGGGACGGTGCGCCGGGCGTCATCTACCCCACTGTCACTTGAAGCTAACTTCCGAGCCGCCAAGTTATTTTGTGCGATCTGTACTAACATTGTATGTAATGTATTATACATTAGACCTGTGTCGATCGCGATTGATCGAATCGTTTTGATTCGATCGCAAACTGTATAGGATTGATCGAATCACGGATCTTTGAAAGATTCGATCATTTGACCCGATTCCAAAGCAAACCAAATTGTCATAAAGTTACAGTAACTAATTGCTTGCTTACTAAATGATGGAGTCTTTTACCTCAAGTGAATGAGACGTAACAAACAAAACGTGTCTATCTCTGTCGTTTACTTATAAACCGCGTTCGTTCGCTCGCACTCTATCTCGTGAGTTAAATAAACCGGTTTGTTTGGGTCGTGATCGAGACCAGCGCATGCGATCTGCCGCTTTTGAGTTTTTCAAAATAAGTAGTTGCATTGGTGACCTATGCCTGTGACTATGTATGAACATAAGTTGTTTAGCAACAATAACCTACATAGCATATCACTTGGGTTGGGTCACATTACGTCACAGTTCTCACATAACAGTTCATTTGTACTACTGACAAAATTACGTATCGGTCATACAAATGAACTGCGTCTCTGTGACCCAAATGATCGAGAAGATAGAGTCATTTTAACCTGATCACTATCGAAGTGGGTCATGATCGACCCGGGTTACGATAAATGATCGATTGGCACAGGTCTATTATACATTCTTATCTATGAATGCAGTAAAAAATGCAACTGCAATGAGATGATGCAACATGTAACTATAATAACACACAACAACTAAATCATCATATTTAGACGCGAGTTAACTAATAATAGCGCTATCTAGTGGTGTTTCAGTGAACTGTTTTCCTTCAGTGAATGTATTTATTGAGTTTACCACTTTCTTTTCAATTGATAGAATTCTGATAGGTTTTCCTGTAATCTGCAAGCGATGAACTATATTTTGTATTTTATTTAAAATCTTATGCTGTTGTTTAAGAGATCACGGTCAATTTTCATCTTCTTTCATAAATAAAAAAAAAACTTTTATTTTAACAATAATAACAAAAATATTTTAGAGATCCTTATAACAAGCTCTTTCATTTGATGTAAGACACAGAAAGATTTGCAAATTTTTTATTTTTAATTTCTTATTCTTCCCCCAAAAATGACCCTTTTTTTGAAAAAATATTTATTTACTTTGCACATCTGCGTTTGGATGATAAATTTCACCTGAATTGGTTAAGTAGATTTGGAGGAGCAAATTGGCTGAGACAGACAGACACACAGACGCACAAGTAATCCTATAAGGGTTCCGTTTTTTCATTTTTGTACAGAAACCTAAAGATAAATTAACTACTCTAAACTTTTCCACATTTACTATGTTACGTATAAAACTAGTCAAAGATCTTACCTTCAGATATTTTCACTACTTCAGCTTCAGGCAGACTAGGGTCCATCTGGATGACAATTTTTTTAGCTTCCTCTATATTCTGTGCTCTTTTCTCTTGGCTTTCCTCTTCCATTTTAGCCTTATCTACCGCCTTGTAACACTCTCTCACCCAAATCTTCTGTATTTTTTTCAGTTGAGATTTTGCGGCTACTTCATACTTTTGGCTCTTGTCTTTAGCATCCACGTATATTGTTGGAAAAGGTTCTTTTCCAACGAAGCGCATCGCTTGCAGAATAGTTTTAAACGGTGCCTCCTGTGTTCCGTCGCCAGAAGAATCATCTCCATTCTTGTCTGAGGTGTATATCTCTTCTGAAAAAATATTACATATTGCAGCATTTTTAGCATACGTGTAAGTGAGGTTAGAGTAGCAAAATTGCAAGTACTTACTCAAAGTTAGTTTTTCTATGTCCGCCATGGTGAAGTTTTGTTTTCTTGTAAAATTAAATTAAATTTGATTTTTCACGGGGCCACAACACAATTCTTACATAAATTTATTTATTGAAGAAATTTATCATTCAATCAAGGACTAGTAGTACATATGCCATACATGCGCAATGCCATAGAGTACTATAATATAACTGAAATAGAGAGCCATCTCGCGTAACTTTTGCGCCAACAATTTAAGCTCCAAACCTGCAAATTCAGTGTCATCATCTATGAATGTTATTCCAAAATAAAATAAAATTGAAATATAAAATTTATTTGCATTGAGATGTGATTTGATTCCTGAGATCTCTGTTAATTTGAGTCTATTTCATTAACCACTACACCATCCAGGCTTGGTACTGGACATGCGAAATTATGGCTTATAAAGTTAACACAAAAATAAAAGAAAAACTAATAAAAAGACTATGAATTTTTAGCCATTGTGGGAAATTGAACCTGGGGTAGCATTTTTGAAATCACTTGTCACATCGCGAATGGTTTAAGCGTGCGTTTCCAAACGGGTGCATTTTTGAAATGATAGTTTGCGAAGGATTTGTAACGAGTGGTCTCGACCACTCGTAATTTAGACATTTGTGACGCAGATATGTCAAAGAAACCTTTCATAGAGAATCCGTTCCGTTTCGTGCTGCTTTTTTATAAGTGGTGAAATTCTTAGAAAACCATAGACATATTTTCTATGTTTTCTGCGTAAGACAATATTGTTTTTCGCTGACACGACAGTTTCAAAAATACGGCCAAATGTTTTTTTACGCGAGCGGTGAGTTGGAAAACTAGACGTTTTGTGTTTCGGTGAGTCCTTAAATGAAAAATCGCACTGCTGGGGTCTTCTGATTAGTTTGGGACTCCCAAACCGTTACACCATTCAGGATTCGTACTACGATGTCGAAATTATTGATTACTATACTGTAAAACGGTAGAATGAGAAAGCATGTAGTGCGACATCTATACAAATTATAGAAAACTATTAACTAAAAGTTCTTTTGATATTTAGTCCGGAATAAGAGTAATAGGTAACGTCGTGCAAAACGAAACATTCGCAATGTATGGGACTTTCACCCCCATGTGCAATGCTCATTGATTGCAGTGCAGTAGGGTTTTTTTTGTCAATGACAATAACACGACGAAAGTGACTGACAGTTTACTATCGAATGTGCGTTTTTCCACTGCCGGCATGAGGACGGCGACGGCAGCAGTGGATGCAAAAATGTACAATGCGACACAAATAAGTTGAACAAAACTGGCGGACTTCAAAGCATTTTTTTATAAATTCCCAGCACGTAAGTTGTCAGCGCATGTACCAGTAATGCGCCGACGACTGCCATTTTGGTTCAATTTACGAGTCGGGAATTTGTACTAAAATGGTTTGAAGTCCACCATTTTTGTTCAGCTTATTTGTGTTGAAGTTTGACCAAAAGGAATATATATTGAGAAGGGAGAATATGAAGATTTTGATTGAGAGACCATCACAATATTCGTTAATATATTTTATTACTTAAACCCCTACCCTGTTGGTTTTTATAGAACTGGTATTAACTGATAATACCATCCTACGAATAATATTTTTTATTTGTGTTGGAAGTAAAATAAGTTTATGTTTGTATAATTTTTTAAATTGAGGTTAAGTTTCAATCCTCTTTTCCTAACGAAATTGAATACTTAAGTCATAACCTCAACAAAGCTAGACTATAACACTAATGACATTTTTTATATAATATAGCTAAATATATATTTATTAACGTATGAGATATCTGTGTATTTTGGATTTTAAAGTAGTTACTATCTTTAGTTGCTTATGAACTTAGTAAATTCTTATTTTGATTTGATCTCTATAGTAAAAAGCTTGCACAAAAAGATTTAGTAAACTTATTTTACTTAACACCCATCATTGTTATGATTTAAAGGGAAACATGTAATGAAATTAGGAAATGCCATTCGTGTTTTATATCTCATTTATATATAAAAGTGGTAATCTTATTTTGTGGTCTTAAAATAAATATAAGATTCGTATAATTTTTTAAAGTAGAATATAATAATGTAATAGAATAAAATAGTAACTTCATAAATCTGTTTGTGTTTAATAAATACATAGAATTATGTTTTTGACTATTATTACATGGTTTTATTTGTAGTCATATTTTTAATTGTATTATATAGGTAACAGAAAATATAACATAAAAACTACTAAGTTGTGAAATATCATTTATATAAAAATTAAAAAAAAAATGATGTCACTGGAATTAAATACGCGTCGCCATTATAACTTATCCTTAGCTTTAAGAGCGGCCTTCCCGTCTTACTTTTCATACAAACGCTCGTACGTGACAATGGCGCTGTATCTGATCTTTCTTGAAAACTTTTGAACTCACAGGTATTTTGGGCGCTATTTCTAGGTTTCTATCGAAATAAAAAATTGAAATTTAAAACAACAAAGTCAGTATAAGCCTCCAAAAATCTGCTTTTTTGCACAAATCTGAGCTGAATTTCGACCGTTTATAAAGTACGTAAGTAATAGTTAATATTCGTTCAATGGATAGTTAATAATAATACTAATTTCATTTAATAGAATGCAAACCATGCCCTTAGGCGCTACCTCTCTCTTTTTGGTTTGCCTCTTTTTCTACTATTGCCCTTAATGAAACACCTAGTTTTTCAAACTAAGCTATGAAGGGCCGCCTTAACTAATCGACCAAGCAACTTAAATTACAAGTATTGAAATTTAGCATTAGTACCATCTAAAGACAGTAAAATGAACCTTTTGGAACACGTTCATAGCTCACATTTATGATTGTCACAACCTTACTTATGTACGACAAGTATTTGTGAGCATTGAAACATTATTCACACAAGATATCTTCGAAATGTGCAAGGCAATGAAATCCTAACTGTGAGACTGCAATTGATGTGGTTGATAGTACGTATCCAAGAATTATTTTTGACTGCTTATCAAGGGCCAAAACTACTGATTTCAGAGCTGGTCCCGAAACAAAAGTTATACGTATTGACGAGTTCTTTGATCCTCTATCAAATAGTCATAACATTTTCCACATATATCATGCCGGGTACATACGAATTGACAGGTCTATGTTTACATTTATTACAAATATTTGGAGGCCTAATTATATGTTAAAATAAGCAAACCGACATTAAATGCGATGTCAATATATGAACATACATATAGGGAGAAATTATTTTTTTATTGGTCTTCCGATATACAAAACTACTGATTTCGGGGTTGGTCCCGCAACAAAAGATATTCGTTTTGATGAGTTCTTCGGTCCTTCATCAACTTGTCATAACATTTGCCATAAAATAGTATGCCGGATTTTTACCTGAATCTACTCGTTATATGAGAACATACGAATTGACAGGTATAAGCTTAAATTTTTGGCTGGAAATTGTATGTTGAACTAATAATATGTTTGATAAACAAACATCAAATGCAATACTAATATATGTACATATAAACATCCTCATCTATACTATAATAAAAGAGTAAAAAAAATATGTCTGTACATTGAAAATTTTTCAAAAAAAAATATTTGGGGCGATGGAGATATAGTAATAGAGTAAGAAAATAAAAAAATGTCTGTCTGTTTGTCTGTTTGTCTGTTTGTACACGCTAATCTCCGGAAGTACTGGACGGATTCGAATGAAACTTTTTTTGTTATATAGCTGTGAAGCCTGGGCAACATATAGGCTATAATTGATTTTGTAAAATGGAACACATGATGCAGAACTATAATGGTCCAGCTAAACTATAAGAAATATTAAAATGCCGCCTTAGCAAAAGTTGTTAAGTCTGATGCGAACTTTTTGTTGAATTATAATACAACTGGCCAAGCGCGAGTCGGACGCGCGCGAAGGGTTCCGTACCATAATCTATGAAAAATCACGTTTGTAGAATGGGAGCCCCCCATCAATATTTATTTTATTCGATTTTTAGGGTTCCATAGGGTAGGGTAGAAACGGGACCCTATTACTTAGACCATCCGACTGTTTGTCTGTCTGTCTGTCACCAGGCTGTATCTCATGAACCATTATAGCTAGACAGTTGAAATTTTTATAGATGATGTTTTTTGTTGCCGCTGAACAAAAACATACTAAATGCATACTATAATAAAAGAGTAAAAGATATGTGTTGATTTTTTCAAAAAAAAAAGTTGTTTCGTCCGAAGTTGAACTTCAGTATTTGCGGACCTTCAGAGCATAACACACCAGAAAATTCTTGGTTATGTGAACGCGCCATATTGACACCAAAAAATTAAAAATCATTAATAAAGAACTTATGACGCAAATTATTGTTAACTAGCTTGTGCCCGCGGCTTCGCTCGCGTAGGGGTGTAATTTATCAAAATCCTTTCTTAGGGGATGCCTACGTCATAGTAGCTTTATGCATGCAAAGTCTCAGCCCGATCGGTTTAAAATTGACAAAGTTTCATACAAACTTTCATCCCCTATTTTATCCCCTTGGGGGTAGAATTGATCAAAATCCTTTCTTAGCGGATGCCTACGTCATAACATCTACCTGCATGCCAAATTTCAGCCCGATCCGTCCAGTGGTTTGGGCTGTGCGTTGATAGATCACTATGTCAGTCAGTCAGTCACCTTTGAGTTATATATATTTAGATATATAGATATATATTTAGATTTCTTGGATAGTGTTGTTGACGACGCCACCAATTATCCAGTTGAGTTTCTTAATTCACTTGCAGCAAATGGACTCACGGCTCACAAAATAAGTCTTAATGTCGGAGGGCCAATAATGCTGATGCGAAATTTGACTCCGCCGAAACTGTGTAACGGAACCCAACTTAATGTCTCAGCACTGTATGCCAAAGTTCAGCGGCTGAATTTCAGCCAATGCATGCCTGCAATGTTATTTGCATTACTAGCAACACATAACGCCGAACTTCCGATGCTTTTGCCTGAATCGGACCCGTACCCGTACCCGTACCCGTACCCGTACCCGTACCCGTACCCGTACCCGCACCCGTACCCGTACCCGTACCCGTACCCGTATCCGTACCCGTACCCGTACCCGTACCCGTACCCGTACCCGTACCCGTACCCGTACCCGTACCTGTACCCGTACCCGTACCCGTTCCGCTCCCGCTCCCACTTCCGCTCCCACTCCTGCTCCCGCTCCCGCTCCCTCTCCCGCTCCCGCCGCCGCCGCCGCCGCCGCCGCCGCCGCCGCCGCCGCCGCCGCCGCCGCCGCCGCCGCCGCCGCCGCTGCCGCCGCCGCTGCCGCCGCCACCGCTTCCGCCACCGCTTCCGCCGACGTCGCCGCCGCCGCTTCCGCCGCCGCCGCCGCCGCCGCCGCCGCCGCCGCCGCACCCGTACCCGTACCCGTACCCGTACCCGTACCCGTACCCGCACCTGTACCCGTACCCGTACCCGTTCCGCTCCCGCTCCCACTTCCGCTCCCACTCCTACTCCCGCTCCCGCTCCCTCTCCCGCTCCCGCCGCCACCGCCACCGCCGCCGCCGCCGCCACCGCCGCCGATGCCGCCGCCACCGCTTCCGCCGACGCCGCCGCCGCCGCTTCCACCGCCGTCGCCGCTGCCGCCGCCGCCGCCGACGCCGCGGCCGCCGCTGCCGACGCCTCCGCCACCGCCGACGCCGCCGCCGCCGCCGCCGCCGCCGCCGCCGACGCCGCCGCCGCCGCCGCCGCCGCCGACTCCTCCGCCGCCGCTGCCGACGCCTCCGCCACCGCCGACGCCGCCGCCGCCGCCGCCGCCGCTGCTGCCGCCACCGCTGCCGCTTCCGCTCTCGCTACCACTCCCGCTTCCCCTTCCGCTTCCGCTCCCGTTCCCGTTCCCTCTTCCACTTCCGTTCCCTCTTCCGCTCCCGTTTCCGTTCGCCGCAGACGCGCCAAAGACGGAAGATTAAATTCTCATATCGGCACATCACTACTGTCCGGCGTTTCCACCGAACTTCAGCAGCTGAACTTCAGCTTATTTAGTGTGTCATCCCCACCGAACTTTAGACACTGAACTTTAGCCACTAAACTTCGGCATAGTCTGCTGAGACACTTAAAGCTCACAGTAAGTGAGTGATGCCAGTGAAACTGTATTTATTCCGCGTATGCCACTCATCCCCAACAATTTTCCTTTTGAAAATACACAGTTCCATATGTTAACTTGCTTTGCTATGAAAATAAGTCACAGTTTTAGAGGCTTAAAGCTGCTGATGTCGATCTAAGGAGACTGGTTTTTCGCATGGCCTACTTATTGTGGCTTTCTCTAGGGTTAGTAACACTTCAGCTCTTTTCATATTGGCTCCCGAAGGAAAGAATTAAAATAATATTGACTTTTAACTCCTAACACTGTTACAAGTACTTTCTCCCTCTGTCTCTCTCTCTCTCTCTCATTAGTTTTTATTTATATTTATACGCCGGAGTCATAAAGTCCACGCGAACGAAGTCGCGGGCATCAGCTATTACATAATATAGAGAGTAGTCATATTTGACTGCCCATCCAAGAGTCAAAACTACTGGTTTCGGGGCTGGTCCTGGAACAAGAGATATTCGTATTGATTAGATTTTTGATCCTACGTCAACTTGTTATAACATTCATTTCCCACAAAATAGTATACCGAATATTTACCCGAATCGAAACGAATTTACAGATCTGAATTTACATTTTTGGTTGGAAAATGTTGCAGACCTAGTTATATATTACATAAGCAAACAGACATCAAATTCAATGTCAATATATGAGCATCCTCATACATATAGATAGATTTTTCGACTGCTCATCGATCATCGTCACGATCACGAAACAAAATATTTTCATTATGACGAGTTCTTTGATCCCCCATCAATTTTTTATAACCTTTCCCCCAAAAAAGCATGCCGGATGTTTACCCCAATCTTCCCGTTGCATGGGAATATACGAATTGAAAGGTCTAAGTTTTCATTCTTTGTTGGCAAATGTCTGTAGACCTAATTATACAATAAATAACAAAAACCCTGTCAGATCCTTGTAGGAGCAACTCAGACCGTCAATGTTAACAACTTTTCCTATGAGACCGATGCTTGAAACTCGAAAAAAAATCCACATTTTCATACGAAAGTGTTAGACCGGCCCGGCAATTTGAAAATGTCGATTTTTTCTTCGAGTTTCAAGCATTGGTCCCATAGGAAAAGTTGTTCGTATTGGCGGTCTGAGTTGTTCTTATGAGGATTGGGCAGGGGTTTTGTTATGTATTGTATGTTAAAATATGCAAACTGACATCAAATGCGATATCAATATATGAGCACCCTCATACATATAGGGAGAGTAGTTTTTTTTTTGGTTGCTCATCCAAACTGTTCTTGCAAACGTTTTTAGACCTAAATAAGCAAATAGACATCAAATGCGATGTCAATATATGAGCACCCTCATACATATAGGGAGAGTAGTTTTTTTTTTTTGGTTGCTCATCCAAACTGTTCTTGCAAATGTTTTTAGACCTAATTAAGCAAATAGACATCAAATGCGATGTCAATATATGAGCACCCTCAAATATACATAGATAGTAGGCTTTTTTGACTGTCCATTAAAATCAAATTAAAGTCAAATCTACTGATTACGGGGTTGGTCCCCAAACAAAAGATCTTTGATCTCCATATCAACTTGTTATATCATTTCCCTCTGAATAGCATGCCTGGTATTTACCCTAATCTACCCGTTGTATGGGAACCATAAATGAATTGACAGGTCTAAGTTTTCATTTTTTCTGGTAAATGTTTTTTGATATGTTTTTCTGTTGAAATAGCAAATAGACATCAAATAAGATGAAATCAGTAAGTTTAATATAGATAACATTAGTGATTTTAATGTTTATTATTTTATTCTTTGAGATATTTATTGATTTGTACATTACATAACAATTCCACACATTTCTACATATAAATAAAGGACTTGAACTAGTTTTTTAATAAATATAACAATCTACCCACCCAAACGGGTAGCTATACGGGTATTTACCCGGTGCATATCGGGTAAATACCCAATAGTGGACCTCTGGGTAGATGCCCATCTCTAAGCGTGCCATACAACTTCATACATTTTTGCGTCCACTGCTGCCGTCGCCGTCCCCGTCGCCGCCGCCGCCGCCGCCGTGCCGGATAGTGGAAAAACGCCCATTTAGGTCGGTCACATCACATCAACGCGACTGTCACTGTCAATAGTGTCATGACGTGTCGATGACAGTATGGTTTGTTTTGAAGTAAAATTAATCACGATTCACGATTAAATACATTTTAGAAATTATTTTGTAATGTAATTAGGTACATAAGTATATTCAAGCGTTTATATTTTTATAGATATCAGAAAGATTTATTGTGCATGTTCACCAACGAGCAACGACCCATTATATGATGTTCATCGATCATCCATCACCGATGCTATTTTTAAATAATTTCTTCATTTTTCAGTTTTCAGACCTAATAATAGGAAATAATTACACTATGGGAAATGTGTAATTTATGTTTACATAGAAGTGCAGTAATTGTACATATTACAACCTTTATTCATCCAAGGCCAAAGGTAAATAAAGCTTACTTCCCTTCCCTGATTTAAATACTTCATGGTTTATTATTTAGGTAACCGAGTGTTAAATGTGTATTTTTATTAATGAAGCTATTGCACGTGCCTTTGATTTAAATAAACAATACTTAACAATAATCAATATTATATGAATTATTATGTTTTCTGTTTTCCTACAGTTTGACTGGTAGATAATGCATTAGCATTAAGGGGCTACCTGAAGTTTTCGGGGTCCAGTGCTGCCCCCATTTGAATGAAATCATTTAAAAGAAAATGGAGATATAATTTAAAATTTTGTCTCGACCAGGCTCTAGATAACTCTTCAAACTATTTTATGAACTATTGTTTACAGTTTAAAGTGAGAACGTGAAGCTTTTTACGCACATACGCCAAAAGAGGCTGTTTTCGCAATTGTGCGTAGAAAAGCTTCACATTCTCACATTAAACTGTTAACAGTAGTTTATAAAATAGTTTAAATTCAAATGGGGGCAGCACTGGACCCTGGAAAATTCAGGTATCTCATTAGGTTGTGTGCACCATTGTGGTAATAAAGATTTTAATAAATAAATAAATAACAAGTGTTTGTTTGGCAAAAGGAAAGTGAGAAGGCAGAGGAAAAGATGGTCAGATGATATAATATATATGTAGTTTACATATTGGTTATTATATCTTATATCTATGTATATTTTGAATTTAAGTTTATTGATATATATTGTTGTTTAAATTAATATATTCTTATATTTTTATTAGTAATATATCTTTCAAAATATTTTGCGCCTCCTTCAAAAGACATCTTAATCTCGGCATCACCAGTAGGTTGACTGGAAGATAAAGTCTATCCCTCAAATTCATAAAAAATAACAAGCGTTTGCTAAACCGATTTTAGTTAAAACATGTTTTGTCCCATTCTCTCTTTTTAATATATGATGTTGAAAGAACGAGACAAATCATATTTTAACTAAAATAGGTTTAGCAAACATTTGTAATTTTTTTGGCTTTAAGTCCGCCTATTACATTTGTAATAAAGTAAAATAAATAAAATAAAGAAGATAGCTGAAAAAAGTTGGATGCATGGCTAAAGACAGGGAAAGGTGGAAAAGAATGGAGGAGGCTTTTACCCATTGGGACTTTTACCCTAACAATGAAACAGAAATGAAAAGAAATATAATAGGTTGGGGAAAAAGTCTTTTCGCATTTTATATGAAAATGCGAAACATTTTTTAATATAGTTTATTTACATTTAACTCAAGTATGTAGGTACCATTTTGTTCGATAACTTTTTGCCATCTTATAGGTAGGGACATGATCCCATTGCTATAGAAATTTTGGGGCCTCTGATCAAAAAACTGCGTCAAGTAGTTTTGGCAGTGATTTTAACCTGACACTGCCTAAAGAAATCTGAAGAGACCGAAACAGGTGAAAATCTGAAGGTGCCAGGTCAGAACTATACGGCGGATGCATTAACACCTCCCAGCCAAACTCTCTTAATTTTTGCTGAGTGGTTAAAGATGTGTGAGGTCTAGCATTATCATGATGAAAAACCACACCCCTTCTGTTGATTAATTCCGGCCGCTTTCTCTCAACTTCTTGCTTTAATCTTATCAGTTGTTCGTAGTAGAGTTCTGAATCGATGGTCCTGCCTCGTGGTAACATCTCATAATGAATAATGCCCTTCCAATCTCACCACACACACAGCATCACCTTGTTGCGAGTTAACCCGGGTTTCGCCACAGTCTGTGAAGCCTGACCGGCCTTTGACCATGACCTTTTTCGCACGTTCTTGTCATAGGTGATCCATTTTTCATCACCAGTTATCAATTTCTTCAAAAATGGTTCGGTCTCATTACGTCGTAATAAAGAATCACAAATGAGTACACGGTTCATTACGTTTCTTTCAGAGAGCTCGTGAGGTACCCAAATATCGAGCTTTTTTGTGTGCCCATTTTTTTTCAAATGCGCCAAAACTGTTTTGTGGTCAATTCCCAGTTCTTCAGCTACGTCGTAACTACTGATATGCCGATCTTGCTCCACTTTTTCAAAAATAGCATCCATTTTATCCGTAACAGGGCGACCAGAGCGACGTGCATCTTAGACATCAAAATTTCCGGATTGAAAACGCTTAAACCAAATTTGTGCTACTTTCACAGACACTGCACTAGGTCCATAAACATCGCAAATTTTTTTCGCGGCTTGCGTTTCATTTTTACCTTTTTGGTAGTAAAATTTTAAAATGTATCTAATTTCTTCATTAGATCCACTCATCTTGACGGTAAGAAAAACAAATGAAAATCACGCATTTTCCTAATTTGAATTTGGAATTATCTTCTTTAAAATTTAAACTTTTAAATGATACCAAAACCAGCCAGGTACAAATAGTATAGCCAAAGTGGTTTTATTACAAGTTCATACATACTATATGCGAAAAGACTTTTTCCCCAACCTAATATATATAATCTCATGTACAATTTTGTAAAGTGTTAAGTGGAAAATAAAGCTGTAATCAAGTATGTTTGTTGAAAGAATAAATAGATGCATAAAGTGTTGACATGCTTTCCATTATTAACTCTTGTTGACACATAATAACCCCTAACCTACTTAAATACGTGTTCTAATCTAACACTAGCTACTGTCAACAACCCATGAAAGATAGTTTTAAAAAATGTATGCAATACTATAATTACAATATTAAATAATTAATCATTATTATCATTAGTGACAGATGTGTAACCAGGCAGTCCTAAGTATGCCAATGATTTTGTGATCATTGAAAAAGGCTGTATATTATTATGTTAGTGCTTACTAATAATAACTTCTTGTTACAGATAATTCAATTAATATAAGACGAAGGAATCAAAGTCCAGAATGTCTGCTGAAACCCTGCCAGTGGAAGTTTGGGCTATCATCATTAAAAAACTCGACACGAAATCTATTTGCAACCTGTATGACACGTGTAGATATTTAAGGAATGTTATTTGCATGCGGGGTGTAGTCAAAGAATGCCAGTTTTCTTTGAACACGCTAGCCACGGTCAAGTCCTTGAAGCTAGACTTCTTTAGAGATGTCTCAGCAAGTCTCAAGGTCTTAAACTTATCAGGTGTCTTCGATCTTAACAAGTCATCTCTCATTCCTGCTTTAAAAAAGTTGAATAACTTATCAGATTTAGATGTGAGCCATACGAAAATAGTAATGCCTGACTTTCTTGAAATTGTAAAACTAACACCTTTGTTAAAGAATTTAGCGATAAATTTTTTGTTCGGGAAGAATTATAAAGTTACCAAAAAATTGTTGGCGGATTATCAGCAGGCGTTTGGAAGGTTGAAAGACATTCATTTTGTTGGTTCAATATCTGACTTATTGTTCGGCAAGTTGGTTGTACACATTCTTAGAAAGACCGAACTGTTCAGATTATACTTTACAGTTTGTGGGGATTATTATCAAGTTCAAGATTATGATGGTGACGATTGGGACAGTGATGAGATGTCAAAACTGTCACAATTCAGAGTATTCTTCATCAAAGAAGTATTAGATCAGCAATTAATAGATTTGCCAATTTTCCAGTCATTAAATTTAAATAAATATGAATTTGTGTTATTCCAAGTGTGTATGACAGGTGTTGTTAGTATATTTGCGACGCCTGTACTTAAACAATTAATTTGTGCAAATTTTGGCATAGAAGTGGAGCCATTGTCTAACTTATTCCCGGTAGTTGTCGGTGAAGCTGCTATCTTGTTATGGGATAAAGACAGCATAGATTTAAGCACATTTTATTCAAAACTGTTGATAATCTTAAAAGAGTATTTGATATTTAATTTGGATGGTTCCAATTTGGTACCAGTGCCTGCAAAGTACAAATGGTACTGCGTAAAACAAGGTTCTCAAAGTGTGGGGCAGGATGACTCGCTCGTTGAAAATTTAGAGTTTAAGAAGGCTAGAATAGCAAAGCCTAGTTTTGTGATAAATTATGATGAAGCGTTCAAGGCAAAGAAGGACGATATTAAATTAATAATAAACTTTACAGAATCTATAACAAAGCCAGTAACATTAGGTAATTGTGACTTCTTGAAAAGACTTAGTCATTTAGTTCTAATTGGA
Organism: Acrobasis suavella; assembly: GCA_943193695.1. Taxonomy (NCBI): domain Eukaryota; kingdom Metazoa; phylum Arthropoda; class Insecta; order Lepidoptera; family Pyralidae; genus Acrobasis; species Acrobasis suavella. Next base: position 12,910,109 of record OW971948.1, read on the forward strand.
GACATACTCGTACGTTACAGCCCAGAATTTTTCCAAAATCTGTTTATGTTCTGTGAATGTTTAGACACATTACAAATTATGAAATACCTAAGTACAATGTCTAATGTGAAGTTACTTCAGTATCTTCCAAAAAGTAAAAGTTTGAAAAACATTTTCTTACATGTCAGTGGCCCACTAGTCACCTTATTTAAATATTTAAGTGAAAGTAAAACGTTAGAAAACATATATTTAGTTAATTCCAGGTCTTTGACGGAAGCTTTACCAGATCCAAGTGATTTGTTTACTAACTGTGATAATTTATATAATGTTTGTGTTAAGTCGAATGACCCAAATTTAGGTAAATCATTGCGTATGTATAAAAAAGTTAGGTCGAAACTTGGTAAAGATTATATAAATATCGATATGTTTCCTTATTCTATTCGAAATAATCGATACACTCCATATGTAAGTGTATTTAATATTTATTTGAAGCCACTTTCTGTATAGTCCGACCTAATAAACGTTTTTTTAATTGAAACACTTGTTTATTTATTTACTTAAATATCTAGGTCTCTTCCATAATCCATGCGGATCTAGAAGAAAGAAAAGATATAAAATTTATCAGTTACTTTTCTAATTTCAGAACATAATATTTACGTTAGTAATTACCTATACTTAACTATCTTTGATAATATCTATTATAAATATATAGGGACAAATCACACTGATTGAAAGTAAGTTCGAGACTTGTATATGTGCTTGTATTATGGGATATGTACGAGTCACAGTTTGAAACACGTACAGTCAAGTTAGTTTTTGAGTGTACTTTCGGTTAAATAGTTATAAATTAAAGATGTACGTGTTCACGGTTATACGTTTATTTTCATACACTAAATATTACAAGTACAAATGCGGCAGCGGCGGCGGTCGAAAGTAGTTTGCATACATTGCATTTTTATGTACGGTCTTGACTCGTACAGGATACTAACTAAACGATGCCATATTTTATAACAAATACATATATAGATAAACATCCAAGACCCAGGACAATTTGAAAAACGCCATTTCCCAACTTGGCCTGACCGGAGATCGAACCCGGGACCTCTGGGTGGCGGACTAGCATGGTGACCACTACGCCACGGAGGTCGTCCATTCTATTGATTGCATTACTCTAGGACCCCAAGAAAATGGTATATTGTTTATAAAATATAAGTACCTATATATTTTGAAAAGAATACAAAATATAGTTTATTGCTTGTATATTACAAGAAAATCTGTAAGAATTGTATCAAATTATAAACAAAGTGGTAAACTAATACGTTCACTTACGGAAAATAGTTCACTAAAACTCCATTAGATAGGTAGTGCTAGGTAGGCTTGTAGTAGTTAACTCGCGTCTTACAGTGAGGATTTCAAATGTGATATTTTGTATTAATTTTAAAACTGGTATTGTACAGAACCCTCTCCACGCGAATTCAACTCATACTTGGCCAGTTTTTGCTCTTTATCTAAACTAGGAAGTAAGTAGGTACTTACAAGTGTATAAGATACTAGCTATTGAACGCGGCTTCGCTCACGTAGGGGTGTAATTTATCAAAATCCTTTCTTAGGGAATGCCTACGTCATAGTAGCTTTATGCATGCAAAGTCTCAGCCCGATCGGTTTAAAATTGACAAAGTTTCATACAAAGTTTCATCCCCTATTTTATCCCTTTGGGGGTACAATTGATCAAAATCCTTTCTTAGCGGATGCCTACGTCATAACATCTACCTGCATGCAAAATTTCAGCCCGATCCGTCCAGTGGTTTGAGCTGTGCGTTGATAGATCACTATGTCAGTCAGTCAGTCACCTTTGAGTTATATATATTTAGATTTTTTCTAAAGTATACTCATTTATATTGAAACTTTAATTGAATTTACACAGGTGAATATAATAAATTTGAAATAAATCATATAGATACGTACGGCACGACTTCTATCTTGCTCAATCTTAAGGTGTTAGAAAGAGAAAGTGCTATTTATTTAGCTGGTTGGTTACTGCAATAATATTTAAATAAAGATATAAATTAAAACTGGCTGTAATAACGTCCGGCATATTAAAATGTATTTCAGTTTTTGTGAGGCAGCTTCGAATATGGCACGCATTAAGCTTATTTTTAAGATCAGCGTCCTCCTTTTTATAGGAATTCAAGCTGGAACTAAAGCTGGTAAGTATCTTAGAGCAGCTAACTATTTTTTTCATCTGATCACCTCATTTTAGCTTATCTTTATTTAATTTAGATATTTATACGTAATAACACTAATAACACTATACTGGCTATGTGAGCTGTATCTACATCTCGCGAGCGTAATAAATGTTTACCTACCGAGGTACCTAAACCCTCCACTATTCAGACAAAAATCCAAAATCGCCCACTGAATGAATGAATGGAATGAATAAAATGTACTTAAGTTACGAAGTAAGAAAAAATGAAAAATTTTATGTTTGAACCTGCTCACAAAATTTCACGAGAATAGATTGAGAAATGCAGCCCGTGTCTAGTGGAGAGAACAGTCTGCCGTTTCCTCGTGGTCATACTACTTTGTTATCAGAGCCGGATCTATCATATGGCTTTTTGGGCTTAAGCCCAGGGCCCCGTAAATTCCAAGGGCCCCCAGCCAAGTCAAGTCAAAGTCAAAAATAGACTATAAAGAAATGTAGCTGACCTTGATCAAGATTGGAGTACGGGTTGGCAACCCTGAACACTAAAGCATAAAATATTACAATATAAATCAAATGTTTTATTGTCTTATTTTTTCCTATACTTTGAGTAATTAGGTGGGCCCCTGAGTAGTATTAGCCCAGGGCCCCCTAAACTCACGGCCCGGCCCTGTTTGTCATACCATCATTTTTGCACCTTCTGTAAATAAAAATATTGAACGAAAAATAAGGAAGCCTATTGTATTCATAAGTAAAACCGGCCAAGTGCGAGTCGACAGCCGGACAAAGTGAAACGAAGAAGTTGTAATCGCTTTTCAAGCCCATTCGGTCAATTACCTAAGTATGCCCTTTACTGGGAACTCTAGTAATTTAAAACTATGTGATAAATAATAATTTTCGCCACGAGTGGGATTTGAACCTACATCCTTCGCGTCTATAACATGAGTACAACACAACCAACTGTTTTATTATAACTGCGAATCACCGTGACGAATTCAATAAATCCTATAAATGAGATGACAACGAAATATATATTTTACCTGCCTAAGCACAAATACAGAGGGTGACATTTTATGATTTTACCCATCAGCCCAATTGTTAGAGCTAGTTTAAAAAAATTGGCTCAGTGCGTGTCGGGCCACGCGCAGTGTAGGATTCCGTAGTTACGAATGCCAACTTTGAGTTCATGCCACTAAAAACGACTAAAAACTAATTTTCTATTGAATTTATATGAAATTTTCCTTTGCCGAGTAGGTACATTTTATAAGTTGATCGCCTATAACTTTTTAATTTGAAAACCCTACTTAGCTCTGATAGTTTTCCTTTAAATTTCATTATATTTACTATAGCTGTGAATTTTTTCACGTGTCCACATATTACCGTTTAGCAGATAGAGGGGGGGGGGGGGGGACACTTGACTATAACAAAAAATTACACTTTAAAACCAAATAATTCAGAAACTGATCCCTAAATCAAAACACGGTGTTCACAAGCTCATAATATTTTTGAAAGACCTATTCAAAGATACCCCACATATGGGAGCTACACTAAAAAAAAAATGTTTTTCAATATTTTATTTTACCACTTTTTCCACATAATTAATATACTTAGGTACCTATACTAAATTACAGCTTTCTAGCACTTATAGTCGCTGAATAAAACCGCGGACGGACAGACGGACAGACATGGCGAAACTATAAGGGTTCCTTGTTTACTAACCCTAAAAATTATATCAAAAGTCGATAAAAAATTTCGTCGTTCCTTACAAAATTCGTTGGGCCAAGCGCTGTATGATTTGTATGGGAAGCCGAAATCGTTCCTTGCTTGTTCTTCTGGAAAGTAGTTCAGTATCACGGACAGGACTTGCTCCGAAAATTTGGCTGGTGGGTCAACCTGAAAAAGTCCACCTGTATAAAGCTGTTTGAAGACTGACCAAATAAGGGCCGTAACAGACGCGGCGCAAGTTGCGCCGCGTAACAGCTAGTGATGGGCGATGCATAAATACTCAATCAACCCATTTGAGTATTTACTCAGTAGATTGAGTAAATATCTATCCTATCCTTATTTATCCATTTGGTGAGTAGATTGATTTATATGAGTTGCGACTCATATTTATATTCATATTCATTATTTCATGTTTTCATGACAATTTTGAAACTTAAATCTAGTATACACTTGCAATTCTTGTCGGAAAGTGTGTGCGTACGCCATAATATGCTTAAAATGTAGGTAAACGTTATATGCGACGCTTAATTATATGAAAATACCATACTAATCATACACTGAAAGTATACTTTTTTGACTAATTATCATTTTTTGGTGGGAAGTGTGCATAGACTTAATTTTACGTAAAAATAAGTAAACAGACATCAAATGCGATTTCAATAGATGTGCACGCTCTATTTACTCTATTTATTAAATCTAGTGAGTAAATACTCAAATGGGTAGATTGAGCACTATCCACTGCCCATCTCTAGCTGTTACGCGACGCAACTTGTGCCGCGTCTGTTGCGGCACTATTTTATTTAAACGTATGCGCGGCATCCGCATACGTTTTCTGGGTTTTCTTTATATTTGGTCAGTCTTGCTCACTAACCGATCATAATAAATCGGCCAAACAGTTATGCTAGTGCCAAAAATAAATAAATTAAAATTTTCAGATCCACAGGATCGTCAATGTGCGCCTCGGGAATTCACAGAGTCGGTTGTGTGTGTGTGCAACAGAACATACTGTGATGACGTCACCAGGATAGCTCCAGAGTCGGGAAACTATGTTGTGTACACATCATCACAGGTAACCATCATCGTCATTCATCATTTCAGCCACATAACGTCCACAGCTGGACATAGGCCTCTCACAAAGATTTCCAAAATGACCGATCAAAAGCGGCCTGCATCTAGCGCTTTCCAGCGACCTTGGTCAGGTCGTCTTACCCCTTGTGAGTGGGTGTCCTACGCTTCGCTTGCCAGTAATCAGAGGTAAAAATGGAACTAACTATACACAACGTAGAAGGGACATACCCGTAATAAATCAAACCACGGGCTATACTACATTACTATAGTATAATGAAATTAATAACAACCAAATAACCAAAAAAAATTTCGCCATTCCCATACAAACTGCCCGAGCGGCTGCTCACTTTTGTATGGAAATGTCGAATTTTTTTGTTTTGTTTCGGCTGTTATTTTAGTTTCATTATACTGTACTGATCTAGTACAGCACCTACAATTTTTTTTACTGCTTAAGGTGCAGCTAGAACCTCTACTTTCCAACAATTCGAATCAGATACTTTTTTAAACGTCAAAACAAACCTTTTCTGTAGGATTTATATGAAATACAGGCTAATGACGTCATAATTTCTCGGAATCAAATAGCGCCCTTAATATTAGTTTTTCTGCATTAATCTTTAAGCTATCTATATATATATTATATATAAATATATATAACTCAAAGGTGACTGACTGACTGACATAGTGATCTATCAACGCACAGCCCAAACCACTGGACGGATCGGGCTGAAATTTGGCATGCAGGTAGATGTTATGACGTAAGCATCCGCTAAGAAAGGATTTTGATCAATTGTACCCCCAAAGGGATAAAATAGGGGATGAAAATTTGTATGAAACTTTGTCAATTTTAAACCGATCGGGCTGAGACTTTGTATGCATAAAGCTACTATGACGTAGGCATCCCCTAAGAAAGGATTTTGATAAATTACACCCCTACGCGAGCGAAGCTGCGGGTAAAAGCTAGTAAATCTATAAACACTTTGAAAATGGATATGATCACCAAGTGACATTATTTTGTGATGTTTTATTTTCAAATAATTTATTTTTGACCCAGGAAAGTACCCAATTGTTTACATACAGACATATAATCACACCTGAGTGGTAGGCAGAGACATGGACCTCCATAACTTGTGGTTATGGGTTAGCCTATCTATAAATGTTGTAAATCTTATGCTTAATAGGCATGACGAATGGAAAAATATTTTTAGCCCATCTGTTGGATTATAAAATAATATTGTACACGTATTTGTTCTTTTCTTTGAGAAACAAACAATGACAAAGATACAGCGCATTGAAACGCATGACGTCACGCCTACGTACAATTTTTACGTAGAGGTGACGTCGCAAGCCCCCACTCCAGAACTTTGATGCTTCGTATCTTTGTGTACGTACTTCGTATTTTTACTTTTTTGGCAAACTATGGGTGCATTACTTTTGGATAATCTAAAATACAGACTAATTACAATTATACTTTTCTAGCCCGTCATCACCCCTATTAAACAATGGTTTTAGCATACATATTTACAACATTTATAGGTAGGTACTTAGATCCAAAGGTCCAAATACATATTTCGCAGTTTTAGAGTCGATGGGCTTTCCTCATTCAGGTAGGTATACGCCTTTAAAATAAAGCAAAGATACCTCCACCATCTCTTTCCAGGCTTCTCTATCTGGTGTTTATGATTGTAGAGTTCGTGACGTCACTCCAATTAAATATGTCACGTGTGGGTTAACATAAACAAGTATATATAAAATTTAAAATGAAAAAAAAGAAATTCAAATGTTACCTTTTTTTTCAGGGTGGACTCCGGTTTCAGAAACACAAGGGCTCTTTGAAAAACGCAGAAACCGGCTCTAGCGCTCGTAAGTTCCCCACGTTATGTTTTTGCCCCATAGGAATGTCAGGGTCAACTTTAGATCAAAGATCTAAGGTCCGAACCCTACAGACTTAAGGATCAGTAGTAGGTGTTATTGGAAAAAAAATTAACAGTAGTCCTACCAGCTCCTTTTTTGTCCGAAGAGACCTTATATTTACTATCTTCATCACGAATTGTATTGTTTGTTAGTTTAGGTACGTCCCGGAAAGTGTTCTTTTTAATTAACCTGTTTTGTCCTTAGATCATTAAATGACCTAAGGTTTTGTCCCATTGGTGGGAAAATGTCTATCCCATCTACTTCCACTTCTCTCTGTTCTGTGTTAGGCTCGACCATAGTTTTTTGAATGTGTTGAATAATAGGTAGTACATTACTGCAGAGGAGAGAGAATTTTCGACATTTTTAAAGCGAGAAATATGACGTGTTTGAGCGGAGTGGGAGCGGGAGCGGGAGTGGGAGAGGGAGCGGGAGTGGGAGCGGGAGCGGGAGTGGGAGCGGAAGTGAGAGCGGGAGCTCGACAAGGTTCGTCGGGTCCGCTCGCTAGGCCTTTAAATCCCTACACTTTTATAAAGATTGTTATATTGAAGAAGTATTCAAACATTTTAAATTTTTGACATAATAATTCATATGTCATAACTAAATTAATAACGTAAAAAAAAAACAAATAAAAATCATATTACAAACATTTTCTAGACTTCTACGCGGACGAAGTCACGGGTTACAGCTAGTTATAGATATTACTGAAAAAAAAAACTGCTTTCCTGCGTTTTTTACTTGGTACATTTTATGTTTTATTTATTTTCAGCGTCCTTAAGCAATATCATGAAGTTAGTCGAACCATCGATCGAGCTGGACCGCTCGACGAAGTACCAGACCATCGAGGGATTCGGAGGCGCCGTAACTGACGCCGCAGCCATCAACTGGATGAACCTGAAGATCCCAGCTTTGAAGCAGAATTTGATCAAGTAAGTCAGTATTTAAGGATTTTGTCGTGTGGCTTTCGGCCCTTTTCTGTTTTTCAAGTGGAGATTTATATTTGAACAATGTTGACCATTATTTCACAGAATAAGTACTTTTACTCACGTACAGAAGTATTACTCAGAAAAAAATACAAAGTAAAAAGTAAAGTATGGTTTAATTTTGCTCGCGTCCTCCAGAACTCCTCACGTCTTTGTTTAGATACCTAGACATTCATTGCAAGCCAATTTCATTTTCATTACTCTGGACAAACGATTCATGTAACTGAATTTTCCTCTTCGATGTGGTCGCCGCGCGCATAGTAATAATATAGGTATATTTTCGATACCTAAACGCAATGGCGGATTTACACATTTGAAGCCAGTAGGCTATTCATATTTAGCCGCTCTCAAGATGCGTTCTATGAAATATCATAATAAAAGCACTCTTCTACCTAATTGCCGCGATGCACGAAAGAGGAGCGCAGGGGTGGGGGGGGGTGCAACTGGCCTCAAATTTGCCGCCAGTAGGATATTTATATTTTAGCCGCCCCTAAGCTGCGTTCACTGAAATATCTTATATAGAATCACCTTCTCGATGGAGAGGGTGCAATTGGCCTCTTTGCCGCCCCCTCAAATGTACCACCATAGGCTTTAGCCTACTCAGCCTATTAGTAAATCCGCCACTGCCTAAACGGGGAGTGACACAGGCCTGATTATGTGTAGCAGTGGTTTAATTACTGTTGGTACTTATGGTATTTTGTCGTGTCACAGAAAGGCACGTTGATCATCTGTGACAGAACAACATACATATACTCTATCACGTCTTTATCCCAAATGGGATAGACTGAGCATTTTGGGTCTTGCGATTCAAGCAGACATAGGGCCGAAAGATCCAAAAACCACTTTTAGCGTAATGGTGGGTGAGAAGTTGGAAAAAAGAATGAGAGCAGTGATGGGTTGCTGGCTCCCATTTTCGCCCATTCCCTCCATCGGCTTTTACGATCTACCCGGGAAGAGAAGCAGCGGGTACATTCCAAGTTTTTTCTTTTCTCCTAGTCCAGCGTGGAACATAAAATACCCATAAGTTATTACACTAGTGGTTCTGCGAAAAAGTAGACCTCGCGAGCCCTTACAACCACGAAATAATGTGCCTGTAATGTTCCAATTACTGAATAAACATTTGAATTTGTATTCGTATTTTTTGAAGTTTAAGGAGCTCGGTGGCCCGGCGGGGCTGCGAATTACCAGCGCTTTCGCATGTAAAGCGACACCAGGCGTGGTCCGCACCGGGATGGGTGACGCCACGTGGCATGAAAAATTCTCGAGCACCTCCGTGCTTCGGAAGGCACGCGTCAGCCGTTGGTCCCGGCTGTCATCATTATATGGCAGTCGTCAAGTTATGTCAGATGAATTTGGGAACCCTTATTAAAAATCTTACACCTGTTTTGGCCACTTACAGACACAAAACACAAACAACAAAAAAGTACTTACATTAAGTTTAAGTGTTAATCTAGATTGTTTTCCTTACATAGATATGTATTTAAGGGGCTACCTGAATTTATCAGGGTCCAGTGCTGCCCCATTTTAAATAAATCATTAGAAAGGAAACGGAGATATCATTTAAAATTTTGTCTTGATCAGACCCTAGTTAACCCTTGAAACTATTATATGAACTACTGTTTACCGTTAAAAGTGAGAACGTGAAGCTTTTCTACGCACATTAGCGAATAACGGCCACTTTTGGCTAATGTGCGTAGAAAAGCTTCACTTTCTCACTTTTAACTGTAAACAGTAGTTCATATATTTATTTCAAATGGGTGCAGCACTGGATCCCGAAAATTTCTGGTAGCCCCTTAACATACATTATTACAAATGTATTTGATCAGAAAGAAGGTTGAAGTCGTGCAGGTGTCGGTTGTAATCATAGACCTAGAAATTAACATACATTATTCAAAAGAGCAATATATTATAGTTATTTACCTATGTGTGTGTTTTTTAGAACAAATGGCAAGTAAATTTTCGCATAAATTTAATATTCGTAATGAAAAGACGTCAGTAGTAAGTCAATACGCGATATAATACACATACACTTACTAACATAGTAAGTAAGAACAATGTAACTAACTATTTATGGATTCCTTTGTCCGAATGAAAAAAATTATTGTTATTATCTCTTTATTCATTTAAAAACATTTATTATTAACTCTTTATTATTATTATTATAAATTTCCAAAATGTTATTGTAATAATTCTGCATACTACTTATATCATGAGGAATAGAACCTAGTTAAATACAGATACTTAGATATTATCGTATCGTAAATCTATTTTTTTTTCAAATTGTCCTAGGTCTTGGAAAATTCATGTATATTCAAATAAATGCACGTACATAAGTAGTCATTATAAAATTCATGTATCTATCCTCTTAAGGGGATACCTGAATTTTCCGGGGCCAGTACTGCCCCCATTTAAAATAAATCATTGGAAAGAAAACGAAGATATCATTGAAAATTTTGTCTTGATCAGACTCTAGATAACCCTTCATAACATACGCCAAAAGCGGCCGTTTTTCGCAATTTTGCGTAGAAAAGCTTCACGTTCTCACTTTAAACTGTAAACAATAGTTCATAAAATAGTTTGAAGGTTATATAGGGTCTGATCAAGACAAAATTTTAAATGATATCTCCGTTTCCTTTCAATAGATTTATTTTAAATGGGGGCAGCACTGGACCCCGGAAAATTCAGGTAGCCCCATTAACAAATACACCTACATAGGTAGTCATTATTACACTACAGCAGGTTTCCTCATCATGTTTTTCCTTCGTCGGATGCAAGTAAAAATTACCAAAAATGAGTACAAACTTTTAGAAGTGATGATGATTTCCTGGCCGGTTTCGTGAGATCTTCTAAGGTCCCGCGCAAAATGCGTCCCCGTTCCCTGACCTCGCACCTCTCCCCCGTTCTCGCCTTGCGAAGTGTGTTGAGAGCGGCTTAGGGCGCTTGCAGCCGCCTCGACAAGGCGAGAACTAGAGAAAGGTTATGGGAACGGGGACGCATATTGCGCGGGACCAAAAGTCAAAAATCATTTATTTATCTTTGGATTCATTTATTCTTCTTTCGATTTCTTAATAGTTGTTGACGTCAGATCATTTACTTACAACTAAGTTTACTGCCGCCTCCTAAGCGCAAGTACAGAAGAAGCGGTAACAAACTGTACTGCATCATTTTCTCCAAAGACGTCATCCTTACAATTATACTAATATTAAAGTTAAATATGTGGACTGAGAATACATTGCTATGCATAATTATTAATTAAGAATTATGTCTTTGAAATTAATGTCAATTTGTAAATAAAGTAGATACGTGTACCGATTGTTAAGTAAGAGGGACCCGCGCAAAGCTCAAGCAAGACGTAAGGATAAGAGATTTCGTTCTCTATGTAATACTTATATTCATCCTGTGTCTGTAGTGACTTGTTTCGCCAAACGTGCTTAGAAGTACAAGTCGCGAGGCGTGATGTCACCTAGTGGGGATCGAACTTGCGCCTCGCTGATGCACAACCAATGCCTAAACTGCTTTGCCACTACAGCTGCATGTATGGATATACCTACGTCAACCAACTAGATACCTAGTTTCTTTCGCATAAATTGGTAGTTTTTAGGGTTCCGTAGTACCTAAAGGGTAAAAACGGAACACTATTACTAAGACTCCGCTGTCCGTCTGTCTCTCCATCTGTCTGTCTGTCACAAGGCTGTATCTCATGAACCGCGATAGCTAGACTGTTGAAATTGTCACAGATGATGTATTTCTATTGCCGGTTTTTTCAACAAATACTAAAAACAGAATAGGATAAATACTAAAGATAGATAGATAGATAAATTCTTTATTGTACATAAAAAGACACAATTAAAATACAGTAAAAAAAAAGACAAAATAGTACAAAGGAGGCGGACTTATCCCTGTCAGGGATCTCTTCCAGTCAACCCTACAACCAGACGAGATAACTACAAAAGTGGAGTGGAACATTGTACAATACTTACACGCTAAAACACTTAATACTAATCATAATTTCCTAATACATATAGATATACACATACATAATATATATACATATATACTTACAATATCAGTTATACATACACAATATATTAAAATATACATATTTGATTCAATCCAAGTCAGGAACTTAGTGTTTTACTGTCTAGCTATCACGGTTCATAAAACAAAAGTCCCATAAAACAAATGTGATTTTTTTGAGATAATGGTACGGAACCCTTGGTTCGCGAGCCCGACTCGCACTTGGCCGGTTATTATTATTTTAACTTAACAGCTTGGCAAAGGACTTGTGTTGGATTAGGTTCAGCAAAAAATATGATAAAACGGGAATAAATGAACACATTAGAACAACCTTTTATTTACTACTTTGTTACAATTTTGCTTTTCATCATTCGACGACCTATGTGGGCTAGTAGTCATCATGCCTCGCTGTCACACCGGAGGTCCTGGGTTCGATTCTCAGTCAGGTCAAGATGGAAAATTATCTTTTTTCGATTGACCTGGGGCTTGGATGGTTATCTAAATATGTATTTGTTATAAAATATAGTATTGTTGAGTTAGGGTCCCATAACACAAGTCTCGAACTTACCTTGGGGATAGCTTAATCTATGTGATTTGTCCGTATACATATACATATACATATACATATACATATACATATACATATACATATACATATACATATACATATACATATACATATACATATACATATACATATACATATACATATACATATACATATACATATACATATACATATACATATACATATACATATACATATACATATACATATACATATACATATACATATACATATACATATACATATACATATACACATACATTCACATATAAATATACATATACAAATAAAAAACAAATTGCAGCTCCTACTTCGGAAAAAATGGTCTGGAATACAACATGATCAGAACTCCAATCGGGGGCTCTGACTTCTCAACGCGCAAGTACGCCTACAACGAATATCCTCAGAACGATACACTCCTCTCCAACTTCACACTGGCTCCTGAAGACTATCAATACAAGGTGACTTCCTTTTATTTCCTTAATCGCAGCGTGTTTTTGTCCATAGCATAATTAGCTGTGCCTTCTAAATGCGCGTGTACTCCTACAATAAGTACCCTCAGAACGATACACTCCTCTCCAACTTTATACTCGCTTCAGAAGAGTACCAACATAAGGTTAGTTCCTCTTCTATCATGAATCTTATCGTGTTCTTGATACATAGCATTCTTAGTTGTGCCTTCTCATCCCGCGTGTACACCTACAACGAATACCCTCAAAACGATGCACTCCTCTCCAACTTTACACTTACTCCAGAAGACTACCAAAACAAGGTGAGTTCCTCTTCTCTCTATTATCTCATCGTGTTCTTGGTACATAGCATCCTTAGCTGTGCTTTCTCAACGAGCGAATACGCCTACATCGAATACCCTTAGAACGATGCACTCCTCTCCAACTCCACTCGCTCCAGAAGATTACCAAAACAAGGTGAGTTCTTCTTCTCTCTATAATCTCATCGTGTTCTTGGTAATAGCACCCATAGGTTTGCTTTCTCAACGAGCGAATACGCCTACAACGAATATCCTCAGAATGATGCACTCCTCTCCAACTTTACACTCACTCCAGAAGACTTCCAAAACAAGGTGAGTTTCTCTTCTCTCTATTATCTCATCGTGTTCTTGGTACATAGCATCCTTAGCTGTGCTTTCTCAACGCGCGTGTACGCCTGCAACGAATACCCTCAGAAAGATATACTCCTCTCCAACTTTACACTCGCTTCAGAAGACTACCAAAACAAGGTGAGTTCCTCTTCTCTCTATAATCTCATCGTATTCTTGGTAATAGCAGCCATAGCTGTGCTTTCTCAACGAGCGAATACGCCTAGGTCGAATACCCTTGGAACGATGCCCTCTTCTCCAACTTCACACTGGCTCCAGAAGACTACTAATACAAGGGTACTTTCTCTTCTCTCTTTAATCTCAACGCATTCTTCGTACACTAGCATCCTTAGCTATACTGTTTTGAAAACATGATCTAAATTTCAATCAGAAAGCGGCAGTCTCAGCCTTCTCTACGGACAGTCTCCGCCACATCCACTTCTCTAGAGTCGTAACAGCTTTCTCAGGCAACCGAGCATACCAGTCGTAGACGCTCCTAATGCAAAAATTGTGCGATGGATAAACAGAAATCCCTTTGTGAGTAAAACCTGCAAAGAAACTTCCATCGGGTAGAGACTTATACCCTAGTCAGTCTGGAAGTCTCTCAACAGATTCACATCGCCACCACCTCCCAACATCAGGGCTGGTGTTGGGAGGTGTTGAGAAAACTTATAAGGACCTTTGCGACTGCGGTACCGTTCAGTCGATTGACCATCTTCTGTCGTGTCCGAACTGCCCTACGTCATTTACTAAATTTAAATGCCCAGGTAGCTCAGCATTTCAATTCGCTTCTTTCCATCGTTATATGCAGCTGAAATGATGATGATGATAGACTAATGACGTCCGAGTTTCTTAGAGTCCAAAAGCGCTTTTAATATCAAGTTCTTCTGTCTTAATAAATCTAAAATCGCATTGAAAATAGATATGATCATGACAAGTGAGTTTATTTTGTGACGTTTTATTATCTTAACAGTACATCATTTCTCTTCATGTTGCCAGATCCCCATGATTAAAGCAGCTATGGCCGCAGCCACGGCCGACATCCACATCGTGTCTTCAGTCTGGTCACCGCCCGTTTGGATGAAAAACACTCACGAGTACTCCGGCTATAGTCTACTGCTACGAGAATACTTCCAGACTTATGCTGAGTACTACTTGAAGTAAGCATTTTACGTAAAAAGTCGTAATCCAAAAAAAAATAAAAAATATTGAAAATATACAATGCGAGCAGGATTCGAACCCTCCACTTCGGTCTTAACCTGAATTTTCCGGGTCCAGTGCTGCCCCTATTTGAAATAAATCATTGTCTACGCTTGTCTACGCACATACGCCAAAAGCGGCCGTTTTTCGCAATTGTGCGTAGAAAAACTTCACGTTTTCACTTTAAACTGTAAACAGTAGTTCATAAAATAGTTTGAAGAGTTATCTAGTGCCTGGTCAAGACAAAATTTTAAATGATGTCTCCGTTTCGTTTTAAATAATTTATTTCAAATGTGGGCAGCACTGGACCTCGATCCCGCTGTTTCAAGTTGTGTTGAAAGTAGTATCTAATATATTATGTTTTCACTATTTCTTATTTTCTTCTTTAATTGTCACTCTGTGAACCTCTGTAGTCCTGCATCTTAAACGTATAAAGAAAGTCTATAAATAATGACAAAGGACGATCCAAAGACTAGTGCGAGTATTTCCAATTAACAAAAAGTTGTTTACTAAAATTAAATTACTGACACTAGTGGTATGTGTTTTTAACTGTAACTTTATTTATCAATCCGAGAAGGGCTGCTTCTGTTCCGATGTGGTGGTAGAGCCATTAGTTAAGGGGATCGGGGTCTTGTGCTGCCCCCATTTGAAATAAATTATTTGAAAGGAAACGTAGATGTAATTTAAAATTTTGTCTCGTACGGCTCTAGATAACCCTTCAAACTATTTTATGAACAGTTTAAAGTGAGAACATGTCACTTTGGCAAAAGTGCTGAGAAAAGCTTAACGTTATTATTTTTAACTGTAAAAAGTAGTTCATCAAATAGTTTAACTAGAGCCGTATACAATAAAATTTTAAATTATATCTCCGTGTCCTTTTAACTAATTTATTTCACATGGAGGCAGCACTGGACTCCTATCCCCTTAACTAATGGCTCTACCACCACATCGGAACAGAAGCAGCCCTTCTGGGATTAATAATTAAAGTAACAAGTTCGGTATTCAAGTATCCCCTTAAGTATAACATTAAGATTTTGTAAATAAGTAGTAGTTACGTTTTTTACGGTCAGGGCAAGTTGAAAAACACAAGTCTCTAAACCCAATACTTTGGGGCTAGTTCTATCAGTGTTATTTATCCGTATATATTTATTTATTTATTGATTTAAACGCAAGCTGAAAAAGATATATTTGTAAGCAGCCACGGACATAAAAACATTGAATTTTAAACTGGGAAAAAATAAAAATAAAAACCTCTATGCGTTGTTAGTTAATTATCTATTTTATCCTTTTATTAGATACATTGAAGAATACGCAGCTCATGACATTCCAATTTGGGCTATCACCACGGGAAATGAACCTGTTTTTAGTGTGATGGCCGGAAAGTTCAACAGCCTTGGATGGATCATAGACCAGCTGGTAAGTGATCTACGTCACATGGTTGTATCCTCAGTTGGGCAAAGTGGGGTATGACAGCATCCTTATAGTCGGACGTGATGTGAACTAGGTATATATTTAATAAATAAGCAAATGCAAATTAAAACATGTTATGTAAAATTTCGTTACGAGTGGGATTCGAACCTGCGTCCCTCACGTTCACGGTGTGAGTGCATTACCGATTGTGCTATCGTGATTTCGAATTACCTTGGCGAATTTTCTCATCACATAGTACACACGCATTTGAATCATGCGCTATTCTTCACTACTACCCACTATTTAGAAGTGTGGTATTCACGCTCACGGCGTGAACGTGAGGGACGCAGGTTCGAATCCCACTCGTGGCGAAATTTTTCATCACATGTTTTAATTTGGATAATAATCCGAGCATTATAATGCTGTTAAAAACCAATAATTTATATAAACAAATGATATATTTTTTAATTTAGCATATCACGTACTGAGTAGGCTGAGTTGGCTTACATCAAGGTTCTGCGTTAAGTCCTTACTTGTTCGTGTTAGTAATGGATGGGCTAACTAACAGCTAGCATTCAAGACGACGCGCCTTGGTGTATGCTATTCGCGGATGACATCGTGCTGATAGAGGAAGAAGGGGAAAAGCTTCAGGAGAAACTTAACAAATGGCAGAAAGCGCTGGAAGATGCCGGTTTGAAAATCAGCCGATTGAAGACTGAATACATGTTCTACCATTTTGGGGGAACTTCCAGCGCTGCGGCCCTGAACATTTCGGACTTACCCCTGCCAGTTTGTACCTGATTTCAAGTACCTGGGATCACTTTTGCAGAGCGACGGAGACGTGGATCGGGACGTTACGAAGAGAATTAACATCGGATGGCTTAAGTGGAGACAGGTTACAGGCGTGACGTGAAAAAGAGATTCCCTTTCAAATTGAAAGGGAAAATATAAAAGACCATTGTTAGACCTGCCTTGTTATATGGAGCAGAGTGTTGGGCAACGAAAAAACAAGAAGAACATAAGAAACATGTGGCTGAGATGCGTATGTTAAGATGGATGTCTGGGGTTACTAAAATGGATAAGATCCGGAACGAGTATATTAGAGGGAGTCTAAAAGTGGCGCAAATTGTGGACAAATTAAAAAGCCATCGCCTGACCTGGTATGGCCACGTAATGAGAAGGGATGCCGAACACCTGGCAAAGAAAATGGTTGATTTGAAAGTAGAAGGGTATAGAGGAAGGACAGAAAATTATGGAGAGAGTTGAGGGAAAAGGCGAAGAAAGAAGAAGTACTAACTGGACGTGAAGATTCAATACAACACTGTACAATGTTTTAATTTAAATATTCTGCAATAATCAAATGAATTATCCATGATCCCGTCGCCACTCCTGGCCTATAGACGGTGATGGATCAAATCGGATCCAATGGATTTCATTAGTACCCTAGTGGTCGCTATATGGGGCATTTGCCCCACAATGACTCGAAGCTAATAATATAATTTTTAGGTTTATATCTTGACTTTTGACGACTTCCGTGGTGTAATGTTCAACACGCTAGTCTGTCGATTCTGGGTTCGATCCCCAGCCAGCCAAGTTGGAAAATGACCTTTTTCAAACTGTCCTGGGTCTTGGATGTTTATGAACATATGTATAAAATATAGTATCCTTGGGTTAGTATCCCATCACACAAGCTTAAGCTTACTTTGGGGCTAGCTCATTCTGTGTGATTTGTCCCTATATATATATTTCATAATATTAAATAATAAGCAAAGTTTTATGAGTTTTGAGCTGAGTTTGTTTCACTCCTTATTTTATTCCCTCTGAGTATTATTATTTTGACAATAGTAATACAATAAACTTTTGTTTTGAACCGTGAGCTCATATGTCGGTTTTTAAATTTCTCAATTTAAAATTGACTAAGTTTCATACAAACTTCCAGTCCTTATTTCAACCCAATAAGGAAACCTATAAATTTTTAAAAATCCCTTCTTATTGCACACTTGCGTCATTGTGCAAAATTTCATGCTAAGCCCACCGTTTTCACCTGTGCGTTGATCAATTAGTCAGTCAATAATATTGACTGACTGATTGATCAACGCACAGTCATATAAAAGCAAAACTACAACAGACAAAAATAAAAAAAAAAATACATTCGCATACTAATTGCCCGAGCGGCTGCACACTTTTGTATGAAAATGCCAAAATACTTTTTGACTGTTATTTTAATTTCATTATACTATAGTGTAGCCCGTGGTTCGATTTATTACGGGTATGTTCTTTCCACGTTGTATATTATAATACATGGCTGATCGTCTCTGGCTGACTGATATTTTTTATATATTTATAAGATTAAAAAATATTTCTAGGGACAATGGATTGCTCAAAATCTGGGACCCACCATTCACAAGTCTCGCTACGATGTGAAGATCCTCGCGTGTGACGACCAACGCCCTTTCATTCCCATGTTGGTTAATATGGTAAGAAATTAACTTGTTAGAGTACCCAATTAGTAGAAACGGGACCCTAAACTAAGACTCCGCTGTCCGTCTGTCCGTCGTCTGTCACCAGGCTGTATCTCATGAACCGTGATAGCTAGACAGTCGAAATTTTCACAGATGTGTTTCGTGCATTTCAATGATAAAATAAGTGAAAATTATAAAATATATAACTTAAATGCTTTTCAAATTCTCCAAAAATCTTTATAAAAATACTTTGTTATACTTACTCAATTTTTCCTCAGAACCAATTTCTCTACATTCGCGAAAAAATCAGAAATCTATCATGGCCACGTGTTGTAGCTTTAAAAAAAAATAGAAAATTCTGTCCGCCGACACGCCGACTCACCGATTATGCTCATTCACCATCTTGTTTAGGTGATCAACGCACACCCAGATGCTGACAAGTACATAGACGGCATAGCGGTCCACTGGTACGAGGACAAGAATAGCCCGACCACCATCCTGCAGGACACTTCCAAGAAATTCCCCGAAAAATTCATCCTGGCCACCGAAGCTAGTGCAGGTTTGCATCTTAATATTTAAACACTGTTTTACTTAGGAAACAAAAAAAGGTTTAAGGTGTTGTACTTAAGGAGATACCTGCGTGCGTACAATTGCGAAAAACGGCCTCTTTTGGCGTAAGTGCATAGAAAAGCTTCACGTTCTCACTTTAAACTATAATCAGTAGTTCATGAAATAGTTTAAAGGGTTATCTAGGGTCTGATCAAGGCCGAATTATAAATTATATCTCCGTTTTCTTTCAAATGATTTATTTCAAATGGGGGCAGCACTGGACCCCGAAAAATTCAGGTAGCTCCTTAATTCTCACGCCCAAGTGGACGTGGCACGCGTGTCATTATTAAGTACAACTGTACTAAATCGATGTCAGTCGTAGCTATCTTAGCGAAGAGGTCGGTCGTGTCCCGACAATATATTTTGACACAAATTTAGACCTTATTATTTACTTTCGTAGTGTAGTAGGAAAAGGCCGACTAGTTTTGATCAGTTTAGACGATCATCGTAATGAAACTATTTTAAGGGTAGATTCGACGATGATGAACAACTTTCCACGAGGATATAAGAGAAAATACTTATTGAAATATGAAAATAAAATTTTTGCTTTCCTAATAATTTAATTAAAATAAATTCAAGGAATAAATTCTTTAAGATTTACTAGGTATCTTTTTGTTTTCAGGAGCAAAGCTAACGGATGTGAAAGTGATGTTGGGAAGTTGGGACAGGGCAATGAACTACGCTACGGACATCATTGAGGTGACAATTTAGTGGCTTCCGGCCTAAAATAGAACCACTCCATGTCTTCCTGTGGATATACAAGCACTATCGTCATCATTTTAGCCGCATAATGTCCACTGCAGGATATAATCCTCTCCAAAAGATTTCCGAAATGACCGATCAAGCACTATGTTTACGAGTAGCACAAACATCTCTATTACCCCGTCCTCGCACCTCTCCGCCGTTCTTGCCTAGTGTTGAGCAGGCGCTTGCAGCCGCCTTAATAAGGCGAGAACGGGAAGAGGTGCGGGGACGGGGAACGGGGACGCATATTGTGCGGAACTTTAGAAGATTACGTTCTGTATGTAATGCTTATATTAATTTTGTGCTATAACTTCATTCCCAACGAGCGGGTTGTTGTCAGGCGGCAGCCGCTTGTTACTTTCAAACGGCTGCGGCAGCGTTCGGGAAGCTACGCAGTGTCTTCTCGTCCAAAATACCTCAGTGCCTCAATACGAAATTGTTTAATCAATGTGTGTAACCAGTGATGACTTATGGGTCTGAAACGTAGTCCCTTACTATAGGTCTCATAAGAAGGCTCAAGATCGTTCAGCGCGCTATGGAGAGGGCTATGCTCGGTTTTCCCTACGTGATCGAATCAGAAATGAGGAAATTCGTAGGAGAACAAAAGTCACTGACATAGCCCAGCGGATTAGTTCGTTGAAGTGGCAGTGGGCGGGACACATAGCGCGAAGAACCGATGGCCGATGGGGCAAAAAGGTTCTCGAATGGCGACCACTGGCAAACGAAGCGTAGGACATCGGGTGGATGTCCTACGCTTCGTTTGCAAGGTGGTCAGACGACCTGATCAAGGTCGCTGGAAAGCGCTGGATGCAGGCCGCTCTTGATCGGTCATTTTGGAAATCTTTGGGAGAGGCCTATGTCCAGCAGTGGACGTTATGCGGCTGAAATGATGAGGTTGATGATGAAATGGCTGCGGCCTCCTTCACCGTTCTCGCCTTATCGAGGCGGCTGCAGGCGCCTGCAGCCGCCCGCTCAACACCCTCCACTAGGCGAGAACGGGGAAGACGTGCGAGGACGGGGTAATAAAGATGTTTGTGCTAAACATAGTTTTTCGCACAAATGCATACGTAAAGAGGTTTGACGTCAGGCAGCCGGTCGAAAAACCACAGATTACTAATAAGTTACGTAAGACTGTAGCCAAATCGTTTAAACTGTTTCAGGTCAATTGCATAAAATAGTTTGCACTTTATCGTCTGCAATCGCTATATGATAATTGGGAGGGTGGGTGAAAGGGGGGGAGGGAGAGGCTCGGCCTTCGGCCTCGCCACGCAGCTCTACGGCCTCAGGCTGCGCCAAGTTACTTGGGGGGGCATGTGTATGGAATTTGTATGGGGGATTTTTTTTTATCGAAAATTAAAAAAACAATACCAGCTCTGGTAGTTGTTCGAGTACCCCTTTCATTTTGTCTATGGGGTCAAATCCAAACGTTTAGCCAGGCCGTACCGCTTCCACCTCAGGTTTCTGCAAATCCTCAACTTTCAGATTTTTCTGGTACTCGACCCCCACACCCCTATACATTCCACCATAAGCCATCACCCCCACTATTCGGGAACAGGTCAAACAACTATGTCAGGGAGTCAGTGAGTCAGTGGTAAGTGTAGCTTTATACTACTTGAATTTTCTGGGGTTCAGTGCTGCCCCCATTTGAAATAAATCGATTAATAAAAAACGGAAACATCTTTTAAAATTTTGTCTTGACCAGGCACTAGATATCCTTCAAACTACTGTTTACAATTTAAAATGAGAACTTGAAGCTTTTCTACGCACATAGATACGCCAAAAGGGGCCGTTTTTCGTAATTGTGCGTAGAAAAGCTTCACGTTCTTCTCATTTTAAACTGCAAACAGAAGTTCATAAAATCCCATACGTTGCGAATTTTTCGTTTTGAACTACCGTATCTATTATTCTTATTGCGGACCAAATATTAAAACTACAATTAGATATTAGTTTGCAAGAATTTGTAGAGATGTCGCATTCCATACCTAAAAATAATATATCTCGGAATAAAGAAAGAGAGAATGGTCATTAAAAATAAAGACGCTCAGGTCAGCGCCCCACCTCGCGCTGACCCCTGCGAAACCTCATCACAACAACAAAACCCTCTGGCCTACACAAAATTGAATACTGTGTCCAACAGGGCTTACCGTCCAGAAGTAAACTGTTATTGTTATAAATCGGACACCAAATCCACATTTATTACAATAATCACAATTAAATGACGAACGACTACGGCGACAGCTTTTATACTCGTTGAAACATATTTGAAAACCCAACCGTTATGCACGTAGTAAACAACTTTCTCTTTGCAAAAATAAAACAATAATACTGATACAACATTGAAAACTTTAAAAAACGAGTCTATGTCTTCCTGAAAGGCCCCACCCCTGGTGTTGCAGTTGTCCATGGGCAGCGGTGATCACTTATAAATCAGGTGACCCGCTTGTTCGTTTGCCGCCCTATAACATAAAAAAAAATATTTATCTTGAACTCTCCGGCATATATTTTTTATTAGTTTATTTTATTATGAAATAACACTAATTAACAATTTAAGCTGCCAAATTGGAGACCCTACCTCTAGTTGGCAGAAAAATTAAGCGAGATGGCTCTCTGTTTCAGTTCAGTTCCTTTTATGTGCTTTCCATGTCTCTCTTTTTTGCGCTAAGTTCTTAGTTACTTAATATATGACCTACATAGGAGGGTTAATCTATATATATAAAAGCGAAAATCACTCTCTCACTCACTCATCATGAAATCTCGAAAACTACTTAGCCAATGAAATTGAAATTTCATTCCGGAGGAGACGTCCGCTAAGAAAGGATTTTTGGAAATTCCATCCTTAGGGGATGAAATAGGGGTTGCCAGTTTGTATGAATCTTCGTAATTTTTAAAGTGAGACACATGAAATTTTTAATTTATTTTAGTAGTTAGTAGAATATAACAATGTTTTTTATTAGATTTTGAAAATGACATCCCTATAGGGGTGAAATAGGGGTTGCAAGTTTGTATGAATCTTCGTCATTTTTGAAGCGAGACACATGATATTTTTGAATTTGTGGTTAGTAAAGAACAATAATCCTGTAATTGGATTTAAAAAAAAATGCATCCCCGGGAGTGCATTAGGGGTTGCAAATTTATATTATTATGAAAGTTTTTGAGTAAGACAAACAAATTAATTGTAATAAATGGGCGGGTGCGGGAGCGGGAGCGGCGGCGGTAGCAGGAGCGGGAGAGGAAGGGGGAGCGGGAGTGGGAGCGGGAGCAGGAGCGATTCAAACATTTGAAATTTTTTACATAATAATTCATATGTTTATGACTTCTACGCGGACGAAGTCGCGGGTTAAAGCTAGTTTTATATATACTTACGAGTTTAAAATGATAGCAAATTTAATGTCTTTCGTTTTTTACAGGATCTTAAAAACAATGTAGTAGGTTGGATCGACTGGAACCTCGCCTTGGACATGATGGGAGGTCCAAACTGGTCCAAAAACTTTGTGGACTCTCCCATCATTGTCTTCGCTGAAGACGAAGAGTTTGTCAAAAATCCGATGTACTACGCTTTGGGGCATTTCTCCAAGTTCATCCCCAGAGGCTCGGTTAGGATCAACAGCACAGATCATGCTCTGGTCGGTATAAACCACGTGGCTTTCGAGACACCTGATGATACGGTTGTCATCGTTTTCTATAACGCGTAAGTTTATTTCTGAATTAAAGGCAATAAATAATTTAGGCCTCGCCATTTTGCGAGAAAAATCGGAACAAAATTTAACGTAAAAGCAACGTCCATGACACAGATTAAAATAAACCCTTGGCGTCATAATTTCAGATCCACTACGGTGTTGAACTATATTACATTTGACGACCTCTGTGGCCTAGTGTTCATCATGCCAGGCTGTCGGATCACCTAGAGGTCCCGGGTTCGATCCCCGGTCAGGTCAAGATGGAAAATGATCTTTTTCAGATTGACCTGGGTCTTGGATGTTTATCTATATATGTATTTGTTATAAAATATAGTTTCGTTGAGTTAGTATCCCATAACACAAGTCTCGAACTTACTTTGGGGCTAGCTCAATCAGTGTTATTTGTCCCTAAATATTTATTTATATTTATGTATTCATCTCCTAAATACAAGGTTATGTCAAAATGTGTATCTTCAAAGTTTAAACTCTTTGCTTAGTTTGGTTTTTAGAAAATAAACGTTTAAGCTATAGAATAAAAAAATCGACATTTCCATGGATCAGCATTATCGTCAGCGTCAGGAATTCACTACTAGGCATAAGCCTAAATCTGTTTGCGCCATTATTTATTTTGTTATTTAATCACAATGAGCCCTTTGTTCCATTCAACAATTTTTCCCTTATGTTTAATCATGATGATTAAATAAAGTTTTTATTGCGTAGTCGACGACTGATAAAAAATAAAAAAAAAACTAATTTTAGTTATTTAGTAATCCTACTGATGTATACTAATTTGCACAGAATAAAATATTTTTCTATCTTTCTTTCTTTCTGATATATGACGACCTCCGTGGCGTCGTGGTCACCATGCTAGTCCGCCACCTAGAGGTCCCGGGTTCGATCCCCGGTTAGGGCAAGTTGGAAAATGGCCTTTTTCAAATTGTCCTGGGTCTTGGATGTTTATCTATATATGTATTTGTTATAAAATATAGTATCGTTGAGTTAGTTTCCCATAACACAAGTCTATAACTTACTTTGGGGCTAGCTCAATCAGTGTTATTTGTCCCTATATATTTATATTTATTTATTTATTTAGTCCGGAAGACGAATGTTTGTTATATTGCAACTCCCAGGATAGTTGAATTATCTAGGGTTAATTTTCTTTGTAAAGAAACTTGTTTTTTTTATATTTATTTTTATTTACATGCTTTAAAAGGAGAGGTCGAAAGTACCGATAAATGGTAGGTAAGTATACAAGAAGAGAGTGAATGAATGTAGGTGAATCAAGAAAGATTTGTTAGGATCGTAGCAAGTGGAGGTCCATAGTCTCTGCCTAACGCTGTGGGAAACAGGCGTGATGGTACAGTTCATTTGCTCATAGATTTCAGGTGGGGCGCAGCAAAGACAATTTGGTCAGGTGGAAAATACTGAGCAGCTCGCAAACAGTGCGAGTGCGGTTTTCTCCCCAAACGATGTCCCACCTTTTATCATGCCCTAGGTGTCCAAACACCTGCACCTTGGATGACTTATATGCCTCCGACAATGTAATAGAGGTGGCCCAATTCTGGTCCACTAAAATATAAACATAACATCGACACGAAAAGTTGAAGAAGTTCATTTGCTGAATTGGTGTGCATGGCGTCAACGCGCCGCCGGACCACCTGTACCATTGGGTAGTATAACTGATGGTACGCTACACAAAGACTTTGAAAAAGCCAATGCCTCTTTGTTGGCACGCCGACGGCATGCCAGCCAATTAAACGAATAGACTATATAGACTATATGTATGTTTTTCTAGCGGTCTCGAGCAGTTCGTGAAGATCAAGTATGTTGGTCAAGTAGCCTCAATCAAGCTGGCAGCTGCCTCGGTCGTCACTGTGGAAATGAAGTGCTAAGGAAACACCTAATTATATACTAACTGCGTCTGAGTAAATAAACATTTCCAAATTTTAGTTATTCTTTGACTTTTAACCCCAACTAGGTCCATACAAAATAAAATACCCACCTACCGTGCCAAAATGTAAGAAGGTCCAGATTTTAAGCTATTGCATAGATTTTACGAGTATCACGGGCTTTGAGCGCGGCGACCGAATCAAGAAATTCCGTAACGAAAATAAAACCTAACACCTCCCACTCCGCCTAAACGTTTCTCGGCAACCGGTGACCGGCACGGCGGCGCGGCGTTGAAAGCCGTGCATCGTCTAACGTCGTTTCAGTTCGGTACGGTGTTTGTGTGCGTGCGACTATACGTATGCGTGTAGACTAGCTGCTAACTGCTCATAATAAAAATTCCTGAATAACCTACATGTATTGCAAGATAATAAAAATATTTTAAATGATATTCAATTCTCATTTATTCAATAAAAGAAAAAAAAATGTTTTATTATCGGTCACCATGCTCAATAAGTGTAACTTGAATTAATATCAAAGAAAAAAAATACTGCATAAATAAAAAATAAATAAATAATTATAATTGCATAAGTTGAAAAAAAATGCTATGCAATAACTTTGCCGCGGCAGTCCCCAAGAGCCACACTTTTTTTTTGCGATTTCTTGGGTGGTCCCATAGATTATTTACATTGATTACTACTTTGTTAAATTATTACATTGATACTCCCTTTTTAACCGACTTCCAAAAAGGAGGAGGTTTTCAATTCGTCGCGATCTTTTCGTTATCTGTGAACAATGTACTTTTCGCCCCTTACGCTTGTACCGTTGATGGCAGAATACACGAAGTTAAACACCTCCGGACCGTTTAATTCACCAGCCCTAATAAGTCTTCTCAACCCCTATTCCAAAATAAACATCAGTTACACGTTGTTCTTGTCAGGTGGTCCATAGACATTTTATCAAAATCGAATATGTAGTTTGGAAGTGAAGTCGGTTTATATGTTTCTAAAAATTACTGTATACACTTTGTATAGTTACAAGGCGTAACAAAATATACCTACTGAACTATTTTAAGGCTGAATTCAGTCCATGATACTGAAAGAAAGAAAATCTTTATACGGCAAACAAAAATCTTATGTACTAGACTTATATCTATTAAGTGTGCCGAAAAGGCGGCCAGCTCAGCTTTGTGCTGCGGTGTGAACCACAGCGCTGATTTTCAGCTGGTACCAAGTGATTCAGAGGTTAGATAGCTTTTAATACATCAAATGATATCGACAATACGATACTACACAGTACTCACATTACTCCCCGACTATTTAATTAACTTTTTTGCACCGACGGGCGTATATATACGCCTTCAAAGAATGACCATTCATATATGAAGAGCGTATATATACGCTATGGAAAGATAGGCGCTCAGGTACGATAAGTAATGGCGCTTCGTACACATCGATCACATTTTGTCATGAACGCTCCGTAGCGAAAAGGTTAAACTTGAAAAACATTATACTGAGCAACGTTCCCCGTAAGGAATATACCTAGTCCAGCAATAAGTTCTGTAAAAATGACAAAAGGAGCGTGTTATAAGTATAATCTAACGTCTGTCTGTCGGTGGCATTATAGCTTTCGAACGGATGAACGTATTTCGATGCGAATTGTTTTTACGTGGAAGCAAGTTTCCTCGCTGTGGTTCTTTCTTAGCTATGTTTGGTAAAAATCGAGCCAGCTGTTTGAAGAGTATCAGCTCTGTATCACCATCTTAACTATGGCTTATATCTAGGTGGCGCTATCTTAGTTTCCATTCTAATAGGTACCATATAGATGGCACCACCATCTCTACAAAAACTCCACTAAGTGGTGTGTATGATATCATAAAACTAAAATTCATACATATGAAACTATGGAAAGTCGGGGATTTTTTAATTTGCTTGGCACCTAAGTAGTGGAATCCTAATAAAACTTATATGTGCATATTTATTGATGTCTTAGCAAAAAATAATTATAAGGTGGGTGGACCATGGAAGGCCATGCTCCTTGGAAGGCCAATTATTAAAATTTCGTAGTTATTGCCATGTGATGACAAATTCCTTCTATTTACACAAACACCCATCGAACTGGAAATCACAGACGCGGCGGCGAATCTCTCGCGCTACTATTTTGGCAGTACGGTCCCTCGCTTCGTCGATATCGGGAATGGACGACGTTAAAATAAGGTGAGTGTACCATGGAAGGCCACTCTAACAAATAAACAGTTATTATTCGTTTATTTACTGACTAAATAAAATTAACAAATATTTAGGTAATACTTTGTTTTATTACGTAACATACATATAAACGAATAATAATTGTTTATTTGTTAGAGTGGCCTTTCATGGTACAACTACTTCGAAATGGCTGCCTTTGACTTTGATAAAGGCCTTTAATCTTTCTGACCATGAATCTATGGATTTACGCACTGTTTCCATGAGTGGTTCCACGGAAGACCAGTGCTGCTGTTTGCCTTAATTGGCGATCAGCAGCAGTGGATATCACTTTCAGTGATAAAATGTTTATATAGGTACCTACCTAGTGTTAGTTAAGGATTTAGAATTTTTTTCAATATTAAAGATTTACTTGTAAGTTGTTAAGTGTACATTATCACTGAATAAAGATTTTTCTATTCTATTCTACATGCCAACATTGAATCTCGAAATCTCTGGAGCAAGCAGTGGCTAAACAAATAAGTAGAAACAGTGCGTAAATCCATACATTCTTGGCCAGACAGACTAAAAGCCTATATCAAAGCCAAAGGTGGCCATTTCGAATAGAATTAAGTATACTCGTATTTTAGTTTTTGCTGAGACTTCAATAAATAATGTACGTGCAACTTTTAAGGGACATACCCGTAAAATCAAATCACGGGCTATTCTAGACTACTTGTATATTCTAAATCTTTGATTCTAGATCATATTTAATATAATGAAATTGAAATAACTATTACATCTGACATTCCCATACAAATTGCCTGGGCGGCTGCACACTTTCGTTCGGAAATGCTGAAAATTTTAATTTTGTTTTGGCTGTTATATTGATTCATTATACTATAGTGTAATAACACGTATAGTTTAATTTATACGGATAATAATAATAATAATTCATTTATTTCAGGCAATAGCATTGTACTTACAAATTTGTACAATGCCAGAGGCCCATATTATAAATACCTTATAACTAACATACATAATATATACGAGTAATTCGAATCCTATCCTAATTTACACGTAGTGTCGGCGACGTGTGACGCACGGTGTCGTCGGGCAGCCGACCTCGGAACCTCCGAAATACGACACCCTGCGGCAAGAAGTCCTCCTTCATAAAGGTTGGCAGATGATGCGTCGGCACTCTCACCACATATGAATTAAAATTCGCTTTGTGGCGAGACTGCAGCCGCTCAACCCTCAAGGTGAAGTTAGACTTCTTTCGGACGTAGTCCACGACCTCCTCTGTCCTCGTAGACCAGTGCAGACGGGACACGTACAGCTGCGTCGATGGTATGGCAGGACGCAGGGGAGAGTCCGGTCCGGGCGGCGCGGTTCCGCAGTTGTTGCGGCTCACGGGCTTCCTCCTCTTTCTTTCCACCTTGACGAAGCCCTCTTCATCGCGCTGGTTCCTCTCGGGACCCGGTGGTGGCAACGGCTTGGTAGGAGCTGGCTTACGCCGTCTCCCTATTGGCCCCTGTGCCAAAGGCCGCGATGTGGTCGCGGCGGGGGTGGCGGCGGGCGCGGGCGCAGCGGCATAATGTCTTTATTTTTCGCTTATATGCACTTATACTATAACATGGTTAGTAGGTAAATAAGTACATGAATCCTGGCAAGGTGTTGCGAACTATAAGTATGTACCTAGTTGAGTTTATATAATAATAGAGACTTCAGAAATATTACGTTTGGAATATGTCAGAAATTGTTAGTAACAAGTTAGTAATTTGAATTGAATGTCAACAGTTACATAAAACTTATGTCCCTTCTACGTTGTAAGTATAAGTTTTATTAAGATTACACTACTTCATAAAGAAACACCTAAATTGATTTGTATGCAACAGAACATATGGTCGGACTAGATATATTTATCACGTTTGTGTGTCACGACTTTTTATTTTGTTCACTGTCAACATCGTATTTAAGTAAATATATAAACATATATGCACATTTTACACTTGTTTAAATACTAGTTACCATATTGTTATAAAATTTTACGCCTGCCACATATAAAAGCATATTTATTTCACTTTTCTCGATATAACCTACATGATAGTATCTTCATATATTTTTCATGAAAGATGTTACTTGCTTTATTTTTTATGACTTTCATAAGTGCTTCTGTGGGAAACTTTAATGGTAAGTAAGCTCTTATATTTATATTCCGACGCAAAAAGAAGGGTGTTACTCGTACAAGTTAGACGCCAATATCTGTCTGTGGCATCGTAGGTCTCGAAATGATGGATCAATTTCGATGCCGTGTTTTTACGTGAAAGCAAGTTCGCTTACGGTGGTTCTTAGCTGTGTTTTTTGAAAATCGGTTCAGCAGTTCAAAAGTTATTGGGGGTGAACGCTTGAAAGTCGAAGGTTTTTTAATTTGCCTTGCCAATATGCTTGTGATGTAGGTAAGGGTTTGTTTGTGTAGTTTTTGGTGTCTATTTGAAAAACTCTTTGTAGGAAACAAGACATTAAAATAAATATATAGGGAAAAATAACACTGATTGAGCTAGCCCAAAAGAAAGTTCGAGACTTGTGTTTTGGGATACTAACTCAACGATACTATATTTTATAACAAATACATATATAGATAAACATCCAAGACCCAGGTCAATCTGAAAAAGATCATTTTCCATCTTGCCCTGACCGGGGATCGAACCCGGGACCTCTGGGTGGCGGACTAGCATGGTGACCACTACGCCACGGAGGTTGTCAAATTAAACAACATTATTTAAAAAAACCCTGTTGCCCTTTATATACCCAGTGCCACTCTCAGAATTAAGGCGAATCTAATGCCACGTCTCAAGCTTAAATCCATTGAGCCGTTCAGGCCGCAGAGCGTGTCAAACAATTATAAATACAATATACTCTCGAAAAACATAATCCTCCTTCTGGCGCAGTCGGGTAAAAAAGCACAGATTTACATATATACACTATCACGTGTATAGGGTAGACTGGGCACGGTTGTGCCAGGTTGCGCTATTAGCCAAACGAAATATAAGGAATAGCGGGGGATGGTAAGGGAGAAAGAGAAGCGCTATTCAGCACACGTGTCACAGCATTGCGTCATCCGATGCGCGACCTTATCGCTGGCTGAGGCATGTATTACTTTTTCGCAGTCGAAAGTAAGTATTTTTATACAATTTCTTGTAATAATTGGTTACATATACGTATGTACTGATATAACCATTGGTGTTTTAAACCTTTAATTGTAACCATTGATTGTTAATTAGCCGTTATTACTGTTTACCCTGATAACTTTGTTTTGGTCATCGCAAATATTGTTTTGCAAACGTATGTGTTGGGTACAGTAGTGATATTTTTTCTGGGTACGGTTGTGACACTTGTGACATAGGTAAATTTGTTTTTATTTCTATTTTAGTGACGAAAACTGATTTGTGTAAGTGAATATTCAACTCATAGGTAGGGTTGCCAACTTTCAAATTTCAAAATAAAGGACATTTAAGAAAATGTTTTTCTTAAATGTCCTTTATTTGTACTGCTCCGCGCTAAATTTATGACTTTTTATTAAACAATTGATATTTCGTAAACTATTGTTCGTAGCGAGATCGTTGAGGTCTACTTTTTTTCTTCAAACCTTTACCTACAACTTTCTCGCATAGTGTCTAGATCTCGGATGAATATTTTACGAGTTATATCGAAAAAACAATTGTTTAAAAAGTCTATTTTTTAAACAAAAAAAATCCACAACTTTTTTTTATGGCACATTTGATCTACTCAATTTTCTAAGAATTTCAAAAAAAAAAATCCAAAATCGGACTTTTTTAAAGAAAAATTCTCTATTTTACTCAGATTGACTGGACTAATTCGCGCCGAGACATGCACGGGGATTCCCCGTCGGGGAATCCCCGTGCATGAATGTGAATTTTTGACATTTTCAAGCGTTGCCAATGTTGCCATTGCCAACTGCCAACTGTAGGACATACACAATAAATAAAAAAAAATTAAATAACTAATTTTTTAGTCGTAAAAAGGATTTATTTTTAATAATTCAAAGATGTTTGGATTTTAAAGGACATTTATAGTCCTTTGACTCCTTTTCAAAGGTCAAAGGACTTAATTTTCAAATAAAGGACTGTCCTTTCAAATAAAGGACGGTTGGCAACCCTACTCATAGGCCTGGCGAGAAATAGATCGAATATCAAGATCAAGAATTTTGGTCACACTTAAATACATATATAGTAGACACCCAAGAGCCAGGAAAATTTAAAAAAGGCATTTTCCAACTTGATCTGACCGGGGATCGAACCTGGGACCTCTGGGTGGCGGACTAGCATGGTGACCACTACGCCACGGAGGTCGTCAATCTTTAATCTGCAATCTCTTATTATCGCGTTAAGTAAAAGCGATTTATGACGATTTTGGTATATTTATGTACCTGTCGCTACCGCCCCTAGCATGTGGTTGGTTGTGATATATTTCACTGAGTTTCACTGAGAAAAAAGAATGGTTGCTAGTAGCAAAAATGTTTGCTACACGTTACCGAAATCGAGTGACTGGCGAACTCAGGGCTAGTGGTTAGAATGGTTAAAATGTGTTTTTATTAATATTTGTAGTTTGGGACATGTAACTATATGGTTCTGCTAATAAAAACAAAAGTTTGGTATCTACTAACCGAATCGGAAATAGCAAAACTGGTTTGGCTATTTCTTTTTCTCAGTGTTGCTTCCACGAGTTAACCATTCCAATAATGCTTCGGCCGCACTTGTGCCTATCGTCCCGAAGCTATTCGCGGCGAATCTTTGTACGTTTTGTACACTAAAACGTTATCGCGATAAAGCGCTGGTCACACTAGCGGCTTCGTTATTTTTCACGAAATATCTGGCAATAATCCAGATGGCGTCATCTACGTGTTTTAAATATGGACGACTACTTTCTTTTCTTTAACATGTGTGCTAACAATTAAATAATGCATTTATTGAAACCTAAAAAGAAATCTAGAAAGAAAAAAGCTAAAGATTTTAACACCATTTTATCGTTCCACTCAATTTTTACTCATTAACAACAAACGTCAAAATGAATAACGCAAGTGCGACCACGCAGAGCGAATGGTTAGCGTGCTTAATACCTTTGATGTATCGCCAGCCACCCGCGCGATAACCAACACGAAGTCCAAATATTCGGGACGATACCCGATAACGGCCGGTCACATTTGCGTGTATCGTGTAATAGCACGAAGCTTCGTGACGATAGGCGCAGGTCCGGCCCAAGCATAAGAGATTTACATTAAAAAATAGACAAATGTACAATTTACTATGAAAATTTTCACAACTGTACCCGGTCTCCCCTACCCCTAACGGGGCAGACGAAGCCCAGGGACAAGTATAAAAACTAAACTCCCCTAACAGTCCCCTTTCTTCCCCTTCCCCGGTCTTAACCCAAAGGGGATTTTTAGCGAGATGGTGGGTGTGAAGGTGTAAAAAAATTGGATTCAGATTGTCGCCCATTCCGGCTTGTGCGATCTGCACGGAAAGTAAAGCAGCTGGTACATTTTACGTTTTTTCTTTTCTCTCAGACCAGCATAGGAGAAAACAGGACCGTAGGAAATGGTGCAATATATATTTTTTTTTAACTAAAAACCGAACTCACTATCAAACTACACAACTAATTTTTAATACACGTGACAAGTATTAAAAAAAGAAACCGTTCAAACAAAAAAAAATCTATATAGGCGTCTTAACATAATCAGTGAACAGTCATAAGAAAAAATCTATTCTATTCTAGGACCTTTCCTTTTCTTAGTTTATGTAAATGACTTGCCTTACATGGTTGAGAAACAGGCAGGCATAGTGCTGTTTGCTGATGACACCTCGCTAATATTCAAAATTGACCGTCATAGCACAGATGCTAGCGCGGTGAACAGCACCTTGTCTTCCATTCTGTCTTCAGATCAATAAGTGACCAACATATAATTAATATTTTCTCTTGACAAGGTCTGCGAGTTCGGG
Organism: Acrobasis suavella; assembly: GCA_943193695.1. Lineage (NCBI taxonomy): Eukaryota > Metazoa > Arthropoda > Insecta > Lepidoptera > Pyralidae > Acrobasis > Acrobasis suavella. The sequence continues at coordinate 12,943,845 of OW971948.1, forward strand.
TTTTTCATGCTCACTAAAATGTCCAATCCGGTGGTGGCGTCGCTGGTCGGGTCGTTGGATTCCCTCTAATATGGTTGAGTTTAACGATGGCTGATCCGTGCGTCAACTCGTGAACGGGTGCTGCCGGGAGGGACTGGTCAGCTCGGCTTCGCTTTTTTTGACTACTTAATATTTTTTATTACGCAATTTATGTTAGTTTACTTGTTCGCAAGCATAACATGTTATAATGTGTCAACATTGTATTGTATTATAAGTATTTATTAATTAAAAGACAATTATAATAATATGACAAAGCCCTTCTGGCGAGTAGGCGACCAATACTGTGAAAATGAGTTTCTTTCGGCGTTTCTTCTCAGCAGTGGTCGTTACGAAGCGCTGGTATCGGTAGCTTTTCTTTAAAAAATAAATTAAATTTTAATATACTTTACACGTAACATAAATTATACTTATTGACGTGTAAAAGTGCCTGTAAAGGTCTAATTACTGAATAAACATTTGAATCTTTGAATCTTTGAATCATTTCTGATTGGTTTACTGCCAATAACCTCATGTTAAATGCGAAAAAGACCCAATGCATTCGGTTTTCTCTTCCCAATGTGCAATGCAAGCTTGCGTCGACATACTGATAGATAGCGAAAAACTCGATCTTGTTGAAAGTACTACCTTCTTAGGAATTACGATCGACTCGAAACTTCAGTGGGGCGCTCATATATCAAAACTTTCAAATAAGCTTAGCTCTGCGGCTTATGCTGTTAGGAGAATAAGACAATTGACAGATGTAGCAACTGCTAGACTAGTGTACTTTAGTTACTTACATAGTTTAATGTCATACGGCATACTGCTATGGGGGAGTGCAGCCGATATTCAGACTATTTTCATTTTACAAAAAAGGGCAATTCGAGCTATCTACGGCTTAGGATCTAGAGACTCACTCAGAGAATTCTTCAAGGAAATAGGTATACTATCCTTACCATCACAGTATATATTTGAAAACATACTGTATGTAAGGAAAAATATTTCCTCATACAATAAAGTAAGCTATTTTACCGTCAGAAACTTACGCAATAAAAGTGACTTAGTTGCCCCGTATAGGCTCAAAACAGTTAGTAAAACGTTTATGGGGAACGGTATACTTTTTTATAATAAACTGCCACAATCGGTCCTTGATATGCCTGACAAAAAGTTTAAAGCTTATGTAAAGAAGGTACTCTGTGAGAAGGCTTATTATAGGACCGATGACTATCTTAAAGACAACAAAGTCTGGCTTGAGCTTGGCGCGGGTCCCTCTTAAAGGTTTGTATACTCAGAAATGGTCATAATCTGGTACATTAAGTAAATACTGAATTTACAACTTGATTTGACATTATTTCAAAATTTCGATATTAAAAAAATTAATTTAAATTATGACAACAAATAATGTATACTCTGTCCACATATCAACTATAAATATTAATTTCATTGTGAGTTGACGTTCTTGGAGAAAATGCTGCAGTGCAGTTTGTTACCGCTTCTTCTGCACTAGCGCTTTGGAGGCGGCAGTAAACTTAGCTCTAAGTAACTTTTTGAAGTCAACAATTATTGTGCAATAAAACAAAATGACGATTATTAAGAGATATTATAAATATCCTATGATAATAAAGATATATTTGAATTTTGAATTTGAAAAAGATTCCGCCGAATTGATAACCTCCCCTTTTTTGAAGTGGTAGAAAAGAAAAGCCTTTGCCGAGCTGTAGGTTGATGTGGACAGAATGATAACCATCTGACGCCTAGAGCGACTGCTCCGCTCGGTATGTCCTAAATGGGTTGGGTCTGTCTATTGCACGATAGCGTGCAATAGACAGACCCAACCCATAAATTAATAGGACGGAAAAATTACACAGATTAAGCTAGCCCCAAGGTAAATTCGAAACTTGTGTTATAGTATGGGCAAAAACATCGATATTTTCATACGAAAATGTTTGGTCGGCCCAGCAATTTGTATGAAAATGACGATTTTTCTTATTGGTCTCATAGGAAAAGTTGTTCATATTAATGGTCTGAGTTGCTGTTACAGGATCGGACAGGGATTTGTTACATATTGTTTAATAAACATCCAGGACTCAGGTCTATCTGAAAAAGATCATTTGCCATCTTGACCTGACCGGGGATCGAATTCGAGACCTCCAGTGTGACTGCGACCACTATGCCACAGAGGTAGTCACTATGTAAGAGCAACTGGCATTGACATCCTCTCTTTCCAGACAAGCCCTGCCAAGCCCGCTCAATCTACAACCGATCGGTAGTATGCGTGTGTACTGCGACGTACTGCGACGAAATCACCAGAGAAGCAGTACCCAGCGGGTACTTTGTGCAGTACACCTCTTCTGAGGTAAGACTTTAGTAGTGGAGGTTTAAATCTAAAATGCTGAATTTCCCGTACTATGCAGGGATTTTAACCCTTTCACTGCGTGACTTTATTTATTTATTTTATTTCATCATAGCTTAAACCTATCATTACAGTGTCCATCCATCCGTCCATAGCAGCCTTTATGTTATCCTTTTAGGACATAGGCCTCCTCCATATCTTTCCATCTTTGTCTCTCCCTTGCCATTTGCATCCATTTGCGGCCTGCGTGAAGCTTAATATCGTCCACCCAACGCATTGCTGGGTGTTCTCTACTTCTCTTGTTGGCCCATGGTCGCCACTCCATTACCCTTCTGGTCCACCGTCTTGAGTCCATTTTTGCTATGTGTCCTGCCCACTTCCATTTTTGTCTTTTTATTGTATAAACAACGTCATACGAAGCCGTTGTTATGAATTCGCTTAGAGAACAGGCAGACAGGTCTATTCTTTCGGTCAATCTGGTTGAGGTTGCGCAGCGCGCAGGTCATCGGGGCTTTTCTAATGAGCTCGGTGCGAGCTCTGGGTACGGATATCAACGATGGCCGGTGGCGGCGCCTTACGTACTCGTTGGAAGAAAATCTCAACAAACTTAACAATTTTGGATTTTGACGTTTTCCGCAAATTCAATTATAGCGCCATTTAATATATTGCAGCGTCGTGGAAGTCCCATCAGCGCTCTAAAAGCGTCATTATATTGGGCACGTGGGTCACTGAAAGCCCTCTTAGAATATTTGACCCACAAGCTGCAGGTGTAAAAAGATTCGCAATAAGCCCTGAATAGGGTGGTTACTTTAATACTCTTAGTACACCCGGCAAACCTGCGTATCAACATATTACTACGAACTTCCAGCGACCTACGCTCCCAATCTATGTCCTGTCATCATTGACCCAAAGTCCCAGTTATTTGAACTCTGAGACCTCCTTAAGCGGAATGCCTCTAATTGTTACTGATGGTATCAAAGGGTGCTTCGTGCTGGCTTTGAATTGTATTATCATGCTTTTGTCCGTATTATACCTGAGACTGCGGGACTCTGCGTACTTTTCACTTCTTGTGATAAGTTCTCTGAGGGCGCTGATAGACGGGCTCAGCAGAACCATGTCATCTGCAAAACTGGTATTGTTCGCACACCTTCCATCTATGGAGCACCCTACCCTGGCCCTGCTGAGCTCTTAAATCAGCTGGTTTACATACAAATTGAAGAGCGTGGGAGATGTTAGGCCTCCCTGCCTCACCCCGCACCCCAACTTGTACAACAAAGACAGTGAGCCAGCCCACTTAACCATGTTTTCCTGATTACTGTACTAATATCTGAATAACTTCATAATCTCTCTAGATACGGTTGTCTCAGAGTACAGTTTATCCCATAGTTTATTATATGCTATTATATCAAATAAACATGCATACACAAGTGTTTTTGTTAGCATTGATCCCCGCCTGCGAACTTGTAATAACATTCTTGACATCCCTACTTTCTCTTCTCGAGCTTATGCAAAGTCATTTGCTGTCATAGTTGCTCATTTATGGAATGAATTACCATCTAGTATTAAGACGAAGTGGTAGCATAAGTGGCGCCCTCACTTGAAATAAATTCTTTAAAATTAAATATGGTGGTAATTAAAAATTTGATTTGTATGAATGTCTAAGAAGACCTTTAAACTATTTTATGAATAACCTTTGAAAGTAATATTGGTAGTCCGTCTGGTTTTAAAACTGTTTTTCGCCAAAAGTGGCCACTTTTGGCGAAAAACAGTTTTAAAACTAGACAGACTATTGGTAATAATTTCAAAGGTTTTGCATAAAATAGTTTAAAGGTCTTTCTAGACATTTATACAAATCAAATTTTTAAATATCACCATATTTAATTTTAAAGAATTTATTTCAAATGAGGGCGCCACTTTAGCTACCACTTCGTCTTAAAAAGACAACTACCTTGTATTCCTTTAAAGCTAGGGTCAAAAACTTTTATGAAGATTCCTGACCAGGATTGAGTTATTTATATATATGTATATAAATATATGTAGATGTATTATGTATTTTTATATATTTATGTTTATATGTATGTTTATATAAATTAATTATAAATTTGGATGTATAGTTGCCCATAAGTGTTGTACAATGTTCCACCCTACTAAATGTCGTTCTTTCCTCTGGTTTTGGGTTGACTGGAAAAGATCCCTTAAAGGGATAAGTCCTACATAGGCTTCATTTTATTTTCTGCTTTTTACATAGGTATAACTTTTAATAATATTTTGAAACAGAAACAATATGAGGCAACTATTCTTTTTTCTTCAGGGTGGATCGCGATTCAGAAAGTCTTTCTCAATTTTGGAATATTATTTTGAGCAACCAGGTGAGTTATTGAATTATAAAAGTAAAAGAAACAAACAAGACACAATTTGGCACACGATTTGCAATAAGAATCTGGTGTCACTAGACTACAGACATTATACAACGTGGAAGGGACTTGTCCGTAATAAATCGAACCACGGGCTATATTAGATCACTATAGTATAATGAAATTAAAATAACAGCCAAAACAAAAAGAAATCGGCATTTCCATACAAAACTGTGCAGCCGCCCGGGAAATTTTTGTGGGAATATCGATTTTTTTTTGGTTTTTTGGTTGTAATTTTAATTTCATTATATGTACTATAGTTATCTAGTATAGCCCGTAGTTCGATTTATTACGGGTTATTATGTCCCTCTACGTGTTATAAAATCTGCTGTACTGCAGATTGTATGTCGCCAAGTTGTGTCGTGTGTATTCACCTTAATTTACTTTTCGATCGATCAATGCATTTAGCTGGTAACCATAGTAAAAAAATCTAGGTCTATGGTGGTGATCATGATCAGTCTAATATTAATCATATAAGGCACTAGGCTTTGTTATGAGGCAATCTTATTAATTTAGAGATCGGGATGCCATCATGACCCTATATTTTTCCTGCTTTCGTAGTATTTTGGAGTACAATTCCAAAATACAAATTAATGCTCGGAAGTGTTCAGCGGAGATTTGCTCGAGCGTTGTATAAAAGAATGTATAGGTATTATCCCTATTTGTACCCTTCATTATTTGTGTCCGGCATGGTGAATTTATATACTTTGGAAGTGAGGCGTAAATGTCCCTTATTTATCCACTATTATTTGCTGCTGAATGGCAAGATAAATAACCCACTTGCTTTATCGCGGTGTAGTTTTTATGTTCCGTGTGTGTTCAGGCAGTTGCGTGACAGGCCGCTGCTCGAACCGCCCGCGGTAAGTTCGTACACTGCAAGGTACGCGCCCACTAGCCAAGCTGTTACTTTGCTCAACGCCTTGATTGCTCGGATGTCAAATATAGACATTTTTTACGACAATTTTAAAAAACTTGTTAATATTTGTCATCTTTATTTGTCCATCTAGTGTTAAGTATTAAAGTTTTAGACTCACGTGCACGTTTTGGGTAACTGTAAGTGCACGGGGTAATTTTTATCAATAAAGAATAAATTTGTCTGCAATAACTTGTAGATGGCGACTGCTGCTTCCCGACCCTCGAGCTGGACCCGCGGACCACTTACCAGACCATCCAAGGTTTTGGGGGAGCTATCACTGATTCCGCCGGCATCAACTGGCAGAACCTTAGCGACCCACAGTTGAAACAACACCTTATCGAGTAAGTTCCTGATTTACACTTTATAATGCCATGAAAATACATACCTACCTACCTACATATTTTCACGCCTGTTTCCCATGGGGGTAGGTAGAAATTATGGATTTCCACTTGCTACGATCCGTGCAAACCTCTTTTGCTTTGTCAACACTTATTACTCTTTTCATGCATGCTCTCCGGTTATAGGTACTCTTTACTTCACCTCTCTTCAGAACATCTACAATTTGGTGTTAAAAGAGGTAGTATGTAGTGAATATTTCTGACTGGAAGGCACGGTGTTGCGCCTGGAGAACCGCGAACAAACATAGCTCACTCTACCGGTGTATGCCTCCATCGGCCAGTATTTGAGGCAAGTGTTGATGAGCCTGGGTGCACCTTTACAGGATTTTATTTAACTAGCAATGTATCTTGTACCTATGTTTGTTGTGGTCAAATCTTGAAACTCAATTTTAAATCAGTTATCTTATCCTCAACCAAATAAGCTGAAATTTTGCACACTTGTGTCAATCCGCTATTTTCCAACAAGTCAAATCAGATACTTTTTTTAAACGTCAAAACAAACTTTTCCTATGGGGATTTGCATGAAATGCAGGCAAATGACGTCATAGTTTCTTGGAGTCAAATAGCGCTCTTATTATCAGTTTTTCTGCAATAATAAATCTAAAATCACGGTAAATGGATATGTTCAAAGACAAGTGACATTATTTGTCACTTGTCTTTGAACTTTTTATGCCATTGAATAAGTAGTCGGACAATTACGACCTGACAGAAGGTACGAGGCAACTTAGTCACATAAACCTTTTGGTAGAGAAATCCACTTGACTTTCCCGCCACATCCTGGCACCAGATCGGACCCCACTTCATCTCACAAGTTGTCATGTAAATTTTTAACTTAAAAGTGATACAACAATTCCATAGTCATAAGACTTAAAGATCTAACAATATTAAGCCATTCTTTATTTTATTGGTTATTACTTCAAAAACTAAGGATAAGTTGTTATACCTACCTACGCCTTTACCGGACTAACATTATTAATAGGTTAATTTAGTAAAATTTCACTAACTAACTCATCTGTCAATGTTAACTAGATTTAGGTGGATAATGGTTTAAACCTAGTAAAAAGGTAGTCTCCGTTTGAAATTCCAGCTTCCGATGATAAAAGCAGCCTTCGCAGCAGCCACTAGTCACGTAGATATAGTGGCGAGCACCTGGGCCCCGTCACCATGGATGAAGTCCAACGATCAGTTCTCCGGAAGGAGTCAACTTCGTCAAGAGTTCTACCAGACGTATGCTCTTTATCACAAAAAGTAGGCAACTTTTTTTATTACTGCATTTTAAATCATCATCATCATTTCAGCCAAGGTCCACTGCTTGACATAGGCCTTTCCCAAGGATTTTCAGAATGACTAATCAAGAGCAGCCTGCATCCAGAGCTTTTCAACGATATTGGTCAGATCTTCTGACCCCCTTATGGGTGGGTATCCTACGCTTCGCTTGCCAGTACGCGGTCGTCATTCGAGAACCTATCGGTTCGTTGCGCAATGTGTCCTGCCTACTGCCACTTTAACGAGCTAATCGGCTGGGCTATGTCACTTTTGTTCTTCTACGAATTTCCACATTTCTGATTCGAATCACGTAGAGAAATTAACTATAACGCGTTGAGCGACCTTGAGCCTTCTTATGAGACCACCTAAGGGACCACGTTTCAGAGCCATAAGTCATCACTGGTACCTCACGTTGGTTGTAGACTTTGGAGGTATTTGGGCATTTGAATTATCTACCATAATTAATGGTACCAGCCTAGAAAAGAAACACTGAATCTCTTTCTGTCTCTCTTTCATCTCATCATATTCTCAGTTGCATCCTTAGCTGTAATGCTGGGGAGCCCTGGGTCCACTTTCCGGCTTTTTCTTCTTCACTTTGCAAGGTCTTGACCATCCTTGGTTGTTCCTTTGTAAGACCACTCAATCTCTTCCTCTGTATATCATATCAGGCAACTTAAAGTCGAAGCCGAAGTCATGTCGCGCAACAATTGCTTTTCCAAAATCCTTCCCGGACATTGAGTGGCAGCTGGACATAAGACCAAAGCCTTTTAAAGATTCCAGCTGTTTTTCCATCTCTTCGCGGTTTTTTGGCATCTTTGTGTAATCATTGACATGCATTATCATCTTTGGAGAACTTGGGTAATGTAACAATTTTTTAAATGAATTATCATGTACATTTAAATGTCTTATCTGTGTGTATTTCTTTTTTGATTATTGTTATATTTTTTTGGTTTACAATAAAGTATTACATAACATAACATGTATAATTCATGCTGCAACAATTTGCATAGTACCAGAAGAAATATAGCATGTACAGCACTTTTTACTGGGTAGATATTGTTTTGATAGAACTAGAATTTTTTACTCTTGGTGTGATATGTTGTTCTTCTCAATTCTTTTGTTTACAGGTTTATTGAGGCCTACAAAGCAGAGGGTATTCCAATTTGGGCGGTCACGACCACCAACGAACCGATCGACGGTCTGATGTCCCTCGCTCGATTCAACACCTTGGGCTGGAGTTCTGGGGACATGGTGAGAAAACCTTGGCTGCTATTACTGAAAAACGTTGTGTTTGATATCTTAACATACATACATATTTTCACGCCTGTTTCCCATGGGGGTAGGCAGAGACTATAGATTTCCACTTCCTACGATCCTTGCAAACCTTTTTTGCTTCGTCAACACTCATTACTCTTTTCATACATGCTCTCCAGTTATAAGTACTCCTTACTTCACCTTTTTTCAGAACGTCTGCAATTTGGTCGCAGAACGTTCGTCGAGGTCGACCCGGTCCAGTTTTCACATCCACATCCGCACGATAAATATTTTTTTTGTTAGTCTTCTTTCATCCATCCTCTCAACATGTCCAAACCACTTTAACATTCCTTTCTCAATATTCTCTTTCACCCCACACCTTTCACGTATTACATCATTTCTTATCCGGTCTTTCAAAGTTACACGACACATACTTCTTAAAGCTCGCATTTCAACTGCATTTATCCGACTTTCATTCCTCTTCTGCCATACCCAGCTTTCACTACCATACATAAGAGTAGGTATCAACACTCTCTGATGAACAGCAAGACGTGCTTTATCAGACACCTTCCTACTGTTCATAAAAAAATGTAATGCCCCATTCACACGATTACCAGCAACCACCCTTCTCTTTATATCGCTTTCATATCTTCCATCTCTTGTAAACATACTACCTAAATAAACGAATTCCTCTACTTGTTCTACTTTTTCTCCATCTATCATAATATCACATTTTGTTGTACCTTTATCCATTTCAAACACTATTACTTTCGTCTTGTTTACATTTACTTTCATACCCTTTCTCTCCAACGCATCATCCATAACCGTTACCATCTTTTGCAAATCCTCCTCCGACGACGCAAGTATCACTTGATCATCGGCATAGAGGAGGCATTGGATAAGCAACTCATTCATTCTAAGACCACATTCATTTTCTTTCAAATCTCTCAGACAATATAATGATATGTAATAAGATATAATGATACCTTAAACCGCCCAATAACCTATAAACATCATCGCCTTCTCATCTAGTATGTTTCCGATGGCATCTTTAGCTGTAATACTTCGAAGCTCGGGTGCCTTTAACAGCATTAGGTTCATTTGGGGACATGGTAAGAAAACCTGCTACCAGCAGCCCTTTGTGGTCCATTTCTCAAGCTGCCCATCACTGGCATCTGCTCTTTATTTAGAGTGTATTTAGGATTGCCAGATGGGAGGACAGACATCTGGACAAACTTTAAAAAGTCAGGATTAGTCGGGATTTTATTTTTGGGCAAGCGGCTAAAATTACGCGAGGTCATCTTAAAATTTGCAATACATATAAGAATCTGACGTTTTGTTTCGACGATGCAACTTATCTTTTCTTCAATAAAATGGTATACAACGCCAGCCAAGGCGTTGGACACACAAAAAAGACGTAAGACGGAGCGCAGACATATGTCTGCTCCGCGTCCGTTTCATACAAAATGTATAGAAGCGTCGCAAAGCAGAACACACAGAAAAGACGAGACACCGACAGGGCGCAGATGTGACATGTCTGTGTCCTATGGTAGAACATACAGAACGGACGGGGCATAGACGCGAGCGGGTGAAACGGGGTTGTAGACGGGTGTGGGGGTACTCGCGCGTCGCGGTGTTGCCATAGATACGGATTTGTTTGTATCTGTCACGTCCGTGCCTCGTCTTTTCTATGTGTTTTCAAAAGTCACAACGGCGCCCCGTCTGTGCCCCATCTACGTCTTACCTACGTCTTTTCTACGTGTCCAGCTCCCAAGAAACTTGCGACACCTAATGGGCCTCAAGCGCGGTTCCGGTTGCATCCTTAACTCTGCTGTCTTGCGGCCATGGTGCTCACAGTCATCAATACATTACTTTATAAATGATTACTTACTGGCTTTTGTTCTAGCAAAAATTTTTATCGAATCGTATATTATTTACGTTTCTCCTCTCTATCTCACACAAGAGAAGCGAAGCAAAAACTAATACTTAATAAGTATTTTTGTTACAGGCTACATGGGTAGGAAACAATTTAGGCCCCACATTGATAGGCTCCAACGTAAAAATACTAGCTAATGATGACCAGCGATTTTTGATTCCTGCGTTTTTCAATATGGTAAGTGATTGTTCATTTCACCCTAAGGGCGTTCGGACGACACGCGCACGCAAACCTCGCTTGTCGTGCGCTAGGCGTGGGCTTGGCGTGCGCGTATCGTCTAAACGCTCCCATATGCTTATGTTATATAATAACCTATCAAAATTTTATGACCACATTAGTTCAATATATAGACAGGCTGTCCATATATGATGAATTGATATGTTTTACGATAGAATTTTTCAATAGAACAAATGGGAACAAAGGGATGTGATCAGAAATATTACTTGCACAAATGTCCAACGTGCGTGCCAAACAATGCCCGTACACCAGGTCTTTTTCAATGTCGTTCATTGGTCTATGGATCATCTACATACTACGTCACAGTGATGGTAGAGGGTAGGAGGAAAAGACCCCAGGGACGAAAGAGAGGTTGATATTCTGCGTAGCGTAATCTGCGGACGACTCCTATACAGAAAATATCTTTAGTGATTTCTGTACGATCGAATCAGAAATGGCAGTGGGTGGGGCACATAGCGCGATGCCTCTGGGCTAAGATTAAAAAAGGTGTCTACGAGTATGTACCGAAAAGTCTATCATGGTACCCGCTAGCTGATCTACCTGAGTAATGTTGCAGAATTACGCTGGAAGCTTTAATTTGTGGTTTTGGAAACCCTTGGTGCGTTCACAAGCTTCCGTTCAACGCGGCATTCAACGAGCGCGGGCACGCACGAGCACGCGCGTGTGAACGTGCTGCTCGTGCTTGTGCCTGAGCGCGCGCTCGCGCTCATCGTTGAATGGACAGAGTGTCGATTTTTTGGCAAAGTTCAAAGATGTGCCATACATCTGAAAAACACAAACTAACAATAATGTATTGACGACCTCCGCGGTTTAATGGTCAACATGCTAGTCCACCAATACGGAGGTTCTGGGTTCGATCCCCAGCCGGGACAAGTTGGAAAATGGCCTTTTTCAAATTGTCCTGGGTCTTGGGTGTTTATCTATATATGTATTTATCATAAAATATAGTATCGTTGGGTTAGTATCCCACATCGATGAAATATTACTAGTAATACATAGGGCGCACTATAAGTTTCCGGAACTGGCCACTTACATAAACAATATTTAAAAATTTATTGCAACATTTGAAAATAGAACTCTTTGGCTGTATAATGCAGTTTGTTTCATCTGACTGTCTTTTGTTTTTACCTTGTGGCGCCATTTAAAAAATGGTGTGTCTGCATCAACATGGATTTAACTCGGGAAAATTTTCGTAGTATGATTTTCTACGATTTTAAGTGTAATTTGACAGCTCAACAGAGCATCGCTCGGCTTGAAACAGCTTTTGGCAATGAAGCACCATGCAAGACAACTGTTTATAGCTGGTTTGCAGAATTCAAGCGTGGTCGTATCAATCTCAGTGACGAATCTCGCGATGGTCGGCCGTCCACCGCTGTGACCAACAAAAACATCGATGCTGTGCGCCGTATGATTGAAACAGACAGGCATGTGACCTACCATGAAATTCGCGCATCCTTAGAAATAGGCATGAGTCAAATGCAATTAATCCTACACAAACATTTGGGTGTGAGAAAGCTGTGCTCGCGGTGGATCCCACACAACTTGACCGAGGCTCAAAAAATGGACCGCGTCACTTGGTGCAGTGCCATGCTTGCCAGATTCAACGAAGGTGCGTCAAATTTGGTGTGGGACATAGTAACAGGTGACGAAACATGGATTTATTGCTACGATCCCAAAACAAAGCAGCAATCGAGCGTATGGGTCTTTCAAGATGAGCCGAAACCAACCAAAGTGGCGCGCGTGAAAAGTGCATCTAAGCGGATGATTGCTTCTTTTTTTAATAAAACTGGACACGTTGCTACTGTTGCTTTAGAAAATCGTCGTACAGTGAATAGTGACTGGTACAGGACCATTTGTTTGCCGGAAGTTATTGACGAACTCCGTAAAAATAACCGTAAACGCCGTATCATCCTGCACCACGACAATGCTAGTTCTCACACGGCCAGACAGACAAACGACTTTTTGAAGGCGAAAAATGTAGAACTCATGAGTCATCCTGCATACAGTCCCGACCTGGCACCTTGTGACTTTTTTCTGTTCCCAAAAATTAAGAACCAATTACGCGGTCAACGATTTTCATCACCAGAAGAGGCTGTCGAGGAGTATGAAAAACACGTTTCAGAGGTCACCACAGTGGAGTGGCACAAAAGTTTTCAAAACTGGTTTCATCGAATGAAAAAGTGCATAGACGCCAAGGGAGATTATTTTGAAAAACAATAAATTAATTTTGTACCTTTAATAGTATTTTTTCATATTCATTCCGGAAACTTATAGTGCGCCCCACGTATTTCATCCCATAAAACAAGCTTAAGCTTACTTTGGGGCTAGCTCAATCTGTGTGATATGTCCGTATATATTTATTTATTTATTTAATGTTGATTAATTTGCAGTTGGCGTTAGAAAATAAAGATGCCATGAAGTACATAGATGGCGTGGCAGTGCACTATTACGCGGACGACATCACGCCTGCCTCCATAATGGTGGAAACTATGAAGGACTACCCTAATAAGTTTATTATCAGTACTGAGGCTTGCGAAGGTATGACTCCAATAATCATTATCATATTAAATCATTAAAAAAAGTTTTCACGTCATCCGGAAATAAAAAAAAGTATCAAATAGATAGCATGAACTTATAAATAAACTACATACAAATAAAATCTTTCAAACAATATTAAAAATTAAATCCTTATTTCTTATCCTTCCTTCCTTATCCTTACTTCTTTATTCTTACTTCCTTATCCTCACTTCCTTATCCTTACTTCCTTATCCTTACTTCCTTACTTTCTTACTTATATACGATTACTAGCTTTTCGTACGCGTAGAAGGTGAAAATGGTTCTAATTATCCATGAAGGGAATAAAATGGGGAGTGGAATTTTGTATGGGGAATCCTATTTTACCATACTAAAGTAGACTCTATTACAAGGTACTAAATTTACGCAGACTAAAAGCTAGTAGTTACAAATAATTACAAAACCATTTTGTCATCCATAAATATCGAATTTTTTGAATAAACGCTCGATTCTTTACTATCGACAGATTCTTTACTATAAGTACTAAAAAGCTGTTGTTTGTCATGGGTATGTATATTAAATTGAATATGTTAAGTGATCTTTAAATTAAATAAAAAAATGGTAAATTAAATTATAAAAAAAAATTTTTTTTCTTACTCCCCGGTAGGAGTATTTTTTTTTCAACTTACCCATCGTGTTCGCTATCGTTGTATAGGTATTTTAAAAATATTTTGAATTTATCGTCACCATTTTTCGATTACGGAATCCGTTTCTAAACTTTTTGGTTTTATAGTGCAATTTTTTGTTAGAGTCAAGTGTCCCTCTATCTGCTAAAAAATTCACGGATGAATTTGTATAATGAAGTTTGAAGAAAAACTATCAGAGCTGAGTTTAAAGAAAAACTATCAGAGCTGAGTTTACAAATCAAAAAGGAAAATGAACTCTGAAAAGGAAAATGTCATACAAATTTAATAGAACATTAGTTTTTTAGACGTTTTTAATAGCGTAAACTCAAAGTCCGCATTCGTTACTACGGAACCCTGCACTGTTTGTGGTTCGACACGCACTTTGCCGGTTATTATTCTAATATTTACAGTGTACTCTACTTAGCTTCTGATTCTGACTAATTCAGTTTTCAGGCATACCTGTTTAAGAATTGCAGACTAGACCAACTCTTAAATTTGTTAAACTTATTTGGTTTTTTTTTGTGTTTGTTTCTACAACTAAATACTATATACATACATACATATATATCAATAAATACATATACACGCTGACTTTTCATTGGTCTAGGAAAAAATAATGTCATGTAGTAAATAAATTCCTCTATCCATACACGTAATCCAAAGTGTGTGACATAAGATAAAAAAGTTGCGAAAATGATTTTCGATCGAGACTACGTAGTTACGCCCGTTCATAACTGACGCTGACGCGTGACCCCGATGAATTCGAAATCTAGCCGGTACTACCAGTTGATCTCACGATTTTACTTTCGAGTTTTAGTCAACATATTTTGTTCCAGAATTTTCATTTTGACTAGCTAATTAGGTCTTACCAACGATCCTTATGAAGTTGCCTTCGGCTCCAATACCAATGAAAAATCACCGTGTATATCTTGTTCAATTTATTTTTCAGGATCTTTTCCATGGGAACAACCAAAGGTGGACTTGGGTTCTTGGCTCAGAGCAGAACACTACGCCAAGGATATCCTCGATGTCAGTGTCTATTCTCATAAATCTCTTGATCATTTTGTGTATGTCAGGGTGGAGATGGCATAAGAGGAAATATTTTTATCATTTTTCATTATTTGAAATAAATTCTGCAATCATATATGTTGTGATAAATAAAAATAACAAGATAATGTAAAAAGAAAATAAATAAAGTGCGAACAATATTGATGTCAAGCAATAGTAGTACCGATCAAATGTTATGTCGGTCAAAGGTCTGCCGGGCAACGGTTTGTCGCACAACTGAGGTACTTTCAAGAAATATAACATTTTTCAAAATGTTAGGCATTAGTTAGATAATACTTTAAATTAATTATTATATAAATAACTTTGAAATGTATTTTTTTTTGTGTTATTGGTTGTTTCACTAGCTTTAAAATTTGATTTTGCTAAAAATTATAACTTGTAGCGAAAAAAGGTTTTAAACGAAATTATTAACTTACAATCAACTATTGTTTATTAAACAATTTAAACGTCATCTTAAGCCTAACACTTTGCTAAATATTGATTCTCACAGCATTTACGATTAAAGAATTTATTTCAAATAAGAGTGCCAATCATGCCCGGGCCTTTCCTTAAACTGCTTCGGCTATTTCTTCTCCACTCCGTAAGGTCTTTTGCATTCTTTGGTGATCCTTGGGTGAGTGATGATATTTGGAGAAGCAAAGGCGGGAAAGTTCACCCCGGGCTTCCAAGCAGCGCAGCTGAGGATGCAACCCGGGAACGTGCTAAAATTAAGAAAAAATGTGGTGTCGTGGGACACCAGGTAGGAACGAATTTCCTTCGGCTAATGTAGAATCGACTGTCGCGCCTGCGCACGTCTCATTTAACGGTTTTATTTAACGAGGTCATCCTTACGGTTTTACTATCACATTTTTTTCAGTTCTGTCGCGCAGCAAAATCCCTATCTCCTCCAAGCCTGCCGTAAGGAACTTCGTTCCAATAATGTGATAAATAAGGAAAAATTACACAAATTAAACTATAACCAAAGTAAGTTTTAAATTTGTGTTATGGGATACTAAGCCAACGATACAATAATTTATAATAAATAACTACACATATAGATAAACACCCGATATCTAGGACAATTTTATAATGGCCATTTTCCAACTTGCCCTGGCTGGGAATCGAACCCAGACCCTCCGGAGGTTGTCGAATAATACAATTTTTAACAAAAAAAAACGGACTTTCATATCCCCAAAGTTCTTTATCATATCTTTACCAAATTAATATGGGACCAACTTGGTGCTACGAGCTTTTAAATAAAAAAGAATCATCGAAATCGATTCACGGTTGACGAAAATATCGCGTAACATACATACAAAAAAAAAACGACGGGTTGCACTCCGGGAGTGCCGGCAGAAGTGAAAACTTGAATATTAACGTTGTGCATTTCCATGGAAGCCGCGTGGCACACTGTAACATAAACACACACGAACATTCGCGCAAGCGCCCTGCGCCGCCTAAACGAAGCAGCAGGCACGTAGAAAGAGAGGGGGATAATTCCACTCCTACGCCGCGCCGGCTGTCTACTCTCCATTCTTCTTACGAAGTGTCCTGACGTCCTGACGCGAGTTAAACATTTCTTTCCCGTTACAAAAAAAGAAGTTTTCACTTCAAAAAAAAATACTTTTGAATTGATAACCTCCTCCATTTTTAAATCGGTTAGAAAGGTGTGGTATGTATAGAAGAACCTTAAGGTTAGGACTTATCTGTCAGCCAGCACAGAAAGGAACTTTCGCATGCTAGAGCGAGAAAGGGTGATTGAACCGTCGCTCTTTCTTGCTCTAGCAAATTGCGTTTCTGAGCGACAGAACCCAAGTACGGAGGAGCTCGAGAAATTTTATGCCACTGATTCTGAGGAGACTACCCATCCAAATGTGGACCACGCCCGGTGTCGCTTTACTTACAGAAGCGCTATTAATGCGCTCTCCCCGGGCCACCGAACTTCTGAAGTTGTTCCGTGTGGTGCTCCGTGCTGAAAGATGAGTCCCAACCTTTACTATCTTGATGTGATTCCAGGATCTAAACCACAACGTAGTCGGCTGGATTGACTGGAACGTCTGCCTCGACAAGCAAGGAGGTCCAAACTGGGTGCAGAACTATGTGGACTCCCCAGTCATTGTGTTCCCTGAACACGGCGAGTTCGTCAAGCAACCCATGTTCTATATCCTGGGACATTTCTCCAAGTTCATTCCTAGAGGATCCGTGAAGATTCAGGCCAATGTACTGTGCAGTACTGACGTGTGGAATGCTGCGTTCTTGACTCCTAAGAGTACTATAGTCGTTGTGTTATATAATAAGTAAGTAGATAGCTCATAGATACATTAGATACTACTGCCGACTACTAGCAATGTTGCTATATTTTACAAGGTTTTATTTTATTTTTATTTTTTTATTTAGTTTCTCCTGTCCCGTTGTCTTTCGGTCTATCTGTAATTAAAATTTTGTAAGTTAAATTTTACACGCATACGTATATGGCCTGACAATGCAATATTATGATGACATGCAGCTGATCTGATGATGGAGCCGGAAGGTGACCATAGGAACTCTGAAATGAAATGACGCAACCCCATTGAGTTTGGGCTCGTTTGATTCGTCTTAAGGAGCACTTTAGGTACAAGCTTGTTTTAAAAATATATTTTTTAATTATTACTTGTTTAAAACGAGTTTAATTGAATTTTGCGTCCATTTTAGAAGTTCCGCATTTTTTATTGCTTTAGCATATACATATAGGAATTGCTTATCAATACAATATACATATAAAGAAATTATTTTAAATTTGGGGGCATGGGAGTGCCCCTGCCAAGACGAGCCAAGCGTAGCGTAAGTGTACGACCTACCTTTTCTCGAAACGTTTCGTCGTTTTTTTGAACTCTCATGACTTTGGTTTGGATGATGCTAAATAGTTTCAAGCATCATGTTTTGACTAAAATGTGAAGTATGTAAAGTTAGGCCTGGTAAAGTTAGGGCGCATAGATCAAGAATCTTGGCTCTACATGAGATCTGATCACTTTTTCATAGATTTTGATTAAGGTGTAGTGTAGAGCTTGTAAGTTTAGAGCGTGTAGTCTTTAGAGCTTGGCTTTATACGAGATCTGATAACTTTTTCACTGGGTAAGCTATGTAGACTCGTCTTGGCAACATTTTTACATAAAATTTTTTTTGGTGGGATACTCTTATTCGCCTAAAGTGACTCTACTTAGGTATTAAGTATTTGGTTCTATTAAATATTGTTGGGATGTTAAGTCAATTTGTTCCCAGTATAAAACATACTCAGTCGTCATTGTACGCTCCGGGACCGTACAATAATGATATGATAATTTTAGAAATGATAGAAAATTGATACTGATGGGATTTGAATACCACGATGATTGATAATGATAAAAACGACTTGATTTCGAGGCTATTTTAATCGTACTGAAGTAAATTACAATTCAACGGCGGCCCATCGGCGCGCCTGTCAGCATTTCTGCTTCTAGGTCAATATGTTATGTACAGCGTAGCTCGTACAGTCATAACTTGTTATGACAGAAGCGAATTTCAAATAGAGACGACTGAGAGTGTTAATTCTGGGAAATAATTTAAATGATCATAACATTCACTAAAAGAAACATTGATACGCGCCCTTTCTTAGCCTAGAAAAAAAATTAAGGCAGCACTGGCGTTTGTCCACTAAGAGCCAAATTCTTATGTCTAAAGACCGACCGCTTGTCTTCGCCTGCGGGGTAGAGGGGCGCGGGGGTATAGTGTCTTAGGGGCCTGAGGGAGGGGCCAGCGGAAAGCGAATAGCACGTGATAGTTGATACACGCCTAATAAAAGCGGTCGGGCTGTAGATAACTGAGTAGAGTAGATAAGTACACGGTAATAATCAAGAACCAGTAGCATTGACCTTGGTGCGGTCCCGGTGTCAGACATATATAGTACCTGTACTATCTCTACCGGTACTGTTTTTCCGTCAATATTAGACGTATACCGGTACCAACACCGTTACAAATCACGCCAAAGTGGGAAAGCAGATACCATCAGCAGGAACAAGTATAAGCAGATAGCAGCAGGTACCTAAATTAGGTACCTTTACTTTTAAGGAGTACTGGTACCGATCTAGAACATGTACTCAAGTACTGAAATGAAAAGAAACTCTAAATACCAGTACAGAACCTGGACTTTTGGTACCGTTTCCAAGCCTTGACAATAATAATGTAAAATTTCGTCAACAGGTTGAAAGAAGTCAACAGCGTGAGACTGAAGATCGGTAACGCGCAAGCAAATGTACAGATGGAGCCACAATCTATCGCCACAGTTGAACTTCCTTATAGATATTAACTACACAGATAAATAGGTCCATGCTGTATCCACAGAGATATTAGGCTCAAGTTCATCCAAGCAATAAATATGCACCTATAAGTCCATTTGGTTAGGTATTTAAAAGTATGTAAACAATCTTTGACATGTATTTTTATTGAAATATACAATTTATAAATAAATACTACACACCTTTGCAAATTACAAATTACTTATTTAATACAGAAATACGAAAAAAAAATTTTAGGTTCTCATACAAATCGAAGTAGTCACGTATATAGTTAGTATGAAAATTGCAAAAAAAAATTGCGTATTCCGATAAACATTTATTGGGAAAAGTTGTTCAAAATGATGGACTAAATCACCCCTAAAATATTTGCACTTATATATATATATATATATATATATATATATATATATATATATATACATATATATATATATATAAATATATTTGTTATTTGTAATGGTTTTGTAAAAGGTACTGATTTATAAAGTCTATATTTTATTAAAAAGACATGTCAAGATTGTTTAAATTCTTTTAAATACCTAAACAAATGGACTTCTTTTTTATTGTGTCTTTTTCACGGGTCTGTTTAATGATTTATTGGCATTGCCCCTATGGATCAGACTAAAACTGACTAGAAAAATATTTTTTTGGTCAATAAGTAGTTTTTTTTTTTGTTAATTTTGTGTGTTTATTATGGTGCAATAAAGTTAATGTTTATTGTATTGTATTGTGTTATTAAAAATATTGGTACTTGAAAGTATTCTTTCTTTTCTCTGGTACATCAATAAGGACGCAGATACGCGCATTAAAATTTCGCATGACAAAATCAAGTACAATTTTCACTACCTAATAAGTATACGGTGACGTAAATCACCCTCAGTCCGAAATTTAGAAGCGCTGTAATGTTGTGAATTTTTACTACTTTGGTAAACAAAAAATATGGGTCCATTATTTTTGGATAATCTAATTAATAGACAAAAAATATTTGTATTTTTTGGATCCAGTTTACATCCTTATAAACTTTACTGATTTCAATTTAGTTATATATTAATGTGCATTCCTCTTTATAATTAAGTATTCTTTTTAAGGTTTCGTACCCAAAGGGTAAAAACGGAACCCTTATTTATTATGAATACTCCACTGTCCGTCTGTCCGTCTGTCCGTCTGTCTGCTTATCTGTCAGCCACCAGGCTGTATCTCATGAACCGTGATAGGTAGCTAGACAGTTGAAATTTTCACATATGATGCATTTCTGTTGCCACTTTAACAAAAAATACTAAAAACAGAATACCTTTAATAAATATTTAAGTGGGGCTGCGATACAACATACGTTTTATAGATAATGGTACGGAACCCTTCGTGCGCGAGTCCGACTCGCACTTGGCTGGTTTTATTTTAACATATAACTTCCGGCCTCTCACATAGGACACCAATAGAACATAGCACAAACATGTGCTACAAGTTACACCTTCACTCCCAAGGAGGTAACGTCGGGTGGCAGCCGTTGTACAACTTTTCGCACAAATGAATTCCCAAAGAGGGTTGAAGTCAGGCAAGCGGCCGGTCGTAAAAAAAAAGCCAAATTTATTCCGCGATGTTTGTCGGTTGAAAACTGACTGAGGTCAGAGGTCGGCTGTAGGTAGCGAAGATAAAAACATTAAGAAGTTATAGTGTTGCGGAGCGGTCGTTGGTTTTGATATCGATAGTATCGATAGTCCTATTAGGCGTGTGTCACTCCCCGTTTAGGTATCGAAAATATACTTAGGTAAATTATTACTATGCGCGCGGCAACCACTTCGAAGGGGAAAATTCCGTTACATGAATCGTTTATCAAGAGTTTAAGAAATAAAATTAGCTTGCAATGGATATCTAGGTATCTAAACGAAGAGATGAGGAGTTCTGACGCGAGCTAAATTAAACCATAGCGCTAACCAGTAGTTATCATTTTATATATAAGTAGATATTTCTTTAAATTTATTTTCTAAGTAATATTTCTGTACGTGAATACTAGTACTTATTCTGTGGTCCTATTGACGTTTGATACATTAAGTAAAATATCTGAGATTGCGCCCATTCCCTAAAATTAGTACTAATATGCCAACGTATTTTTAACCCCCGACGCAAAAAGAGAGGTGTTATAAGTTTGACGCCAATATCTGTCTGTCTGTATGGCAACACTGACATCGACACCGACACCGACATAAACACGATGCGGTTATAATACCGATACCATCTTCCAACATTATCATGAGACCATGGATATTATCTAAGAGTGAAGTGCTCCTCATAACAAATTGATGAAATCCAAACTCGATGGGATTAAGTATGTTGTTTTATATCCGAGATGCCGTGGTCACCTTCCGGCTTCATCATTAAACCTCGGCTATAGAGATACCGTGGCCACCTTCCGGCTTTATCGTCAGACCCCGGATACCAACTAGAAGTGAAGTGCTCCTTAAGACGAATCAAAAGAGCACAAACTCGGTGGGGTTATGATGTTTTATTACAGAGATGCCGTGGCCACCTTTCGGCTTCATCGTCAAACCCCGAATATCATCTAGGAGTGAAGTGCTCTTCTTTAAGACGAATCAAAAGAGCACAAACTCGGTGGGGTTATGATGTTTTATTACAGAGATGCCGTGGCCACCTTTCGGCTTCATCGTCAAACCCCGAATATCATCTAGGAGTGAAGTGCTCTTCTTTAAGACGAATCAAAAGAGCCCAAACTCGTCCAAGGGGAAAAACTATTTTCATCTACCCATGAATAAGTCGTACTAGTTCAAGGCTCTGCCCACCCGTTAGGGATAAAGACCCAACAATGCTTCCTATAGTCGAAATATTCGGGTGCCAGAAGACTTGCACAGGTCTGACGCTCATGGAATATTAACGCAGACTGAGAATGAGATAGCGATCGGCGACTTTGTAGGTTTTAACAGCCAAAACCTTGACTCGTATTTTACAGTAAAATTAAACGATCAATCAATTTTCATCTTTATTATAGTAAGAATGTTTAATAATCTTATGTTTAGTTCAAAAAGTTTTTTTTTAATCGTCCTATTCGAGCGACAATATTGAAAAGTCCGATAAACAAGACCATATTTAGAAAATTATTTCTAACCAGTTTTTTTTCATCTTATTAAAAAAACTAAGAAAAGAGTAAATATCGTATTCTAAAATTTCAAATTAATATTTCAAATTCTTTGCGACAAAAATTCGACGCAACGCAACCCGACCTTATTTGCGGAGGTATCGTAGGATTACAATATCATGGATAGAAATTGCTTCAAAAACTTGGCTGGTGGGTAAAAGGTCACTATATTTTGTCAAGTCGATGTTTTCCTTATCGATATCGATAGCCTGTCTAGCGTAACATCACTACAACGTTGTGCTAACTCAGTTCTTGTTATCAAGCGACATGAGCCGGCCGGTTCAGTATGTGGATGTAGTTTAGTGCTTCTCCAATATAATATCAAGATAAAAATGTTGAGAATCTCCGTTTCTTTATTACTACTTATTTGTGCAACTAGAATTTATTCTGGTAAGTACTTACTTATTATGTAACTTAATATTACATTAGCATTTTGATTAGATGATACTGTCAATATATTCCGACCGAATAAAAAATGCTTTTATAATAATATCCGGCGTACCAACTATTTATTGTTATTATCTGAAATGTAGAGCGTAGTATTTCATATACCTAAACATGACCTTACCATGACAAACTATAAATTAAAAAAATCTTTATTTCAGACTTTCTTTGTCCATAAAGAGTTATAAATACATCGTCAGTCTTCTCCCATATTACATTCACCAAATTCAATTTTACATATAAACTATTACTCATAATTATATTGAATTTATATCTTTTTACTTTAAAAACATTATAGCGTCAACATACTTTAATATATGAAATTACATGTCTTACTTATTTTTTAAATGTGTACATGTGAGGGCCCATGGATTTTAATCTAATGCGCCCACACCGGACCTTAAGCAATAATAAAGCTTCACGGCTCTGGAATACTTTACCCGTTGACATTAAGGACATTTTAACAAAATTTTCTTTAAAAAGAAAAGTACACTATCATCTTCTAAAATAGTGTATATTTCATTTTCACCATCATCATTAATTATTTATATATTGTATGTATGTTTATGTATGTATATACATATAATAAATTAGGATTAATTTAGTAATTATTCTGCGCCGCAACTACTTAGATCTCTGTTTATCCCTATACTGACTGGGAGAGAACGTTTTTAGCGTTAAGTCCGCCACTTGTAAACAATTGTTTATTGTGGATCAATAAAGTATTTTAAATATATAAATAAATAAAATAATGCTAAAGTATAAAATTCAATAAATACTAGCTACCCTACTTATTGAATTTTTATTTTATTTTTAAAATTACCACTTTTAAAAATAAAATAAAATAAAAATAACGAATAAAAAATGAGACAATATCGCATCGCTGCGAGGCAGAATACCCAAAATGGCGGCAGCATTACCTTTCTGCACCGCAATAGAAATTCTTTGTGCAAACAAACTGTGCTGCTTCGCCCGTAACATTTTAAATCTCAGTCACAAAAGATCTTGCTTCTGGGCACTAACTTTGCTACTAGGTTGACATCTAGTAATATCACACACTCACCTGTCAATGTCAATTTAATTTTGGGCGGATAATGGTTTAAACCTAGTAACAAAGTTAGTCTGGGGTTTATAATAAGACGGTGTAAGTTTAAAGTTGGTTTGACAATAGTCCCATTGCGTTGATAGTATGTTTTTCGTTGAATCTCTAAATGATGCTTTCATAAGGCTATACAGATTATTTATTTATTTACAAAATTCATGTTCACAAAAAAAAACACACAGACACAAACAAAGTAAGAACATTTATTTAAAAGTATGATATACTCAATAAATTTCGCATGACGTCACGATCAGTTACGATTTTTAACCAAAGTTAACGTAAATGGGAAACTTCGAAGCGCTGTATCTTTGTGAATTTTTACTACACGTACTTTGCTGAATAAAAAAAATTGGATCTTTTATTTTTCACATCTCTATTGTCTCACAAGTAAGGATGCCGAAGGCCGTTCAAAGTGGAGAAGAAAAACCGAAAAGTGAATCCTCCGAAGCAACACATGCAAAGAACGATCTTAGCTAAGAGAAGAAGTGAGAGAGAGAGAGAGAGAGAGAGATAGAGAGGTCTCATATCCTCTTTTACACATTACATCTAACGTTTCTTTGGTCTCCCTCGGTTTAGATGTCTGTGATGCATTTTCAAAACCTGCCTGATTATATGCTTTCCTCTCTTCTCTTGTTAGGTCAAATCCTCCCCTCTTTTTCCATCGCCCTCCATTCCTTTTCAAAATGAGATGAATCGTCTACCCATCCCTTTCATGGTAGTTCTGATTTGGTTCTTATGATGCATGATCATTATTATCATTAATTTTTTAGACAGACCATGTGCAGCTCGTCTTATTCGCGGCCAGTCTATTGTTTGTGTCTGCAACACCACATACTGTGATGATATAGTTAGAGAAAAGCCCCAAAGTGATAGATTTGTTGTCTACACGTCATCTGAGGTAAGACTTTTGGAAGTCTGAAGGATTTTCTGGCTTTCAGAAAGATTCTTGGAAGGAGACTTGGCAATTTATCTTATGGTAGTGATGCTTGCTGCTTCTGCTCTAACGCATATCAGCAGATTTTTAAAATCAGGCGATATACGCAAGAGGAGAAGCAGCGAGGATTACTACCATTACTATTGCCAAGTCTTCTGTCTTACGCATATCAGCTGATTTGTATAAATCAGGCGATATGCGCAAGAGGAGAAGCAGCGAGGCAGTGGCGTAGCGTGCCTTGGCGGGCCCGGTATAAAAATTTGTTTAGGGGCTTAGGAAGGTACAGATTTCTCACAAAAGAAAAAAAAATTGCATAAAATTAAAAGAAATATTTATTCATCATAATTCTATCAGTCAATTTTTGCAAACAATTTAATTTTAAATATCACTCTCTTGCCTTTTGTCGGCAAACTGATTTATTAAATCATTTATAGCTGATGATGACTTTAATTTGATGGGTAGTTTCTGCCTCAATGGACAATAGAGAAAGGTCAGACAGGCCTTCAAAAAAATTTGGGTAATAGTTTTTATTAATTTTTGCTTACGCATCCTGGGGGCCCCGTATAATTGTTACGGCAGATACGGCGGTAGCTACGCCCCTGCAGCGAGGGTCGCTACCTACCATTACAATTGCTAAGTCTTCTTTCTATCGTATATCAGCTGACTAATTAGCTTCTCTAACGCATATTGGCGACTCTTTTTTTAAATCACCCGATATACACAAGAGGAGAATCAGCGAAGATCGCTACCGTTACAATTGCCAAGTCTCCTTCCAAGAATCTTTATGAAACCGAGAAAATCCTTTTGACTCTCCTAATGTCTACTAGTTGTAAACTTTTACTAAGTTGATCGAATATTATGCTACGTTTCAGGCTGGTGTTAGATTCGTCAAAATTACTGGACAGTTACAAGACTACAAACATGATTGTGGAAAAGGTTGGTGTTTTAATAAATTCTCTGCTTTGGTGTCGTTTTTTTACAGTTCCGTACCCAAAGGGTAAAAACGGGACTCTATATTATTAAGACTCCGCTGTCCGTCTGTCAGTCCGTCGTCGGTCTGTCTGTCTGTCTGTCACCAGGCTATCTCATGAACCGTCATAGCTAGACAGTTCAATTTTTTACAGATGATGTATTTCTGTTGCCGTTATAACAACAAACACTAAAAACAGAATAAAATAATTATGGAGGGGGGCTCCCATACAACAAACGTAATTTTTTTATAAATAATGGTACAGAACCCTTCGTTCGCTAGGCCGACTCGCACTTGGCCGGATTTTTCAACTATTATTTTCTTTTTTGTACGGCGATACCAATCCTAAACAGCGTGGTGATTTATAGGCATATCTTCTGTTTGTCGTATTACTAAATAGCAGGAAAAGAAATAAATTTCAATTCTATTCTAACCTTCCAGACTGTGACAAAACCGTGTTTGCATTGGATCCTGGCGTTCAGTACCAAGAGATAGTGGGCTTCGGAGGCGCCGTCACGGACGCTGCAGCTATGAACTGGATGAACCTGACCGACCCGCAGCTTAAGCAAAGCCTTATTGAGTAAGCTCATCTTATTGAGTACTTACATTGTGCGACCACCCAAGCAATGCTGGCTTGACCCTATCAAGGTGTGATAAGCGTGCCAATGGTCTAAAAACACACACTAGGATTTAATATAGACGCATGCTGGACACAAATAACTGAAATGTTGCCATTACAAGAAAACTATTCAAAGTTTTTTTTTAATGCAAATAACTTGACCTTACTAGGTAGATCAAAGAGCCGCATAGTAGCTTTATTACAGGGGTTTTGAACCCCTAAATACCCGCCTCCGTAAGCCTATGCACCAGCCCATAGGTTCCTGTATTCAGTATCTGATTTGCCAACCTCGTTATCTTTATTATATTTCTAGCTCATACTTCAGCAAAACTGGTCTTCAGTACAACATGGCTCGGGTTCCCATCGGCGGCTCAGACTTCTCCACCCATCCCTACGCGTACAATGAGTTCCCAGAGAATGATAAAGATCTAACAAACTTCACCCTCGCTGACGAAGACAAGAATTTTAAGGTTTGCTTTTAGAATGTGTATTTTACTGACTGTATAGATTTGCAAGAAAACATCAGCGCTATCAAGAACTTTTCTTTGGAATAAAATTGGGAGAACTATTATATCTGTTCTTTTCTAGAAGACTCATGTCTATTACTTGACTTCTTAAAGATTAATGGTTTACACAGATTGAAATGCAGTGAAATTCAATTTGATAGTAATATACAACGTGGAAGGGGCATACCCGTAATAAATAGAACCACGGGCTATACTGGATCACTATAGTATAATAAAACTAAAATAACAGACAAGAAACCAAAAAAATACTAGACATTCCCATACAAATTGCCCTGGCGGCTGCACACTTGAGTATGGAAATTCCATTTTTTTTTTGTTACCTATTTGACTGTTATTTTAATTTCTTTACACAATATGATTTGTAACGGGTACCTATGTTTCTTCCACGTTGTATATCGCACATTTATTGCAAGTAAGAAAATTCAATCTGTATTTCCAGATCCCGATGATAAGAGCTATAAAGCAAGTCATGCAAGACCCCCTGTACATCGTGGGCACCACGTGGTCTCCGCCGCGGTGGATGAAGACCAACAACGACTGGCACGGGTTCTCCAGACTCAAGCCAGAGTATTACGACACTTACGCCCTGTACCACTACAAGTAAATTACCTGCTTCTTTTTTATCCCTCTGCTTTATAATAACAAGCGTGTCATGCGAGATCCCCTGTACATCTTCGGCACCACGTGGTCTTCGTTGCGGTGAATGAAGACTTACAACGCCTGGCACAGGTTCACCAGGGTCAAGCCAGACTATTACGACAGCTACGCCCTTTACCACTACAAACAAATTGCCTATTAGGTACTTTTCTTTTTCCTTTGCCACTCTTTCATTTTGTATCCAGCCATTATGTGTCCCACCTAGTGTTGAGCAAAGGAGAGCAATTCCTAGCCATTGAGAAGAAGATAACCGAAAAAACCTCGTTCAATTCGCTCGTTCAATTCAGGAATATTAATCAGAATGATGTGATTTTCACGGATCTCATCTGAATCTCATGGTTTCTGTCTTTATCATACTTTTCACGCCCGCTGCCCGCATCTCCTTTAGCCCCTACCAAATCCCCTAAGGGCTTTTGACTAGCTACACGTGTCGGCGATAGTTTTTGACAAATTGACCGTTGACTACGTAACAGTCGGCAACTGTCGCACGACGTCGCAGACAGATGGCGCGGGTATAATATCGCTCGTCTGTAAGGGCTATGTCTCATATCCCCGCGCCCTCACCCCGCAGTCGAGGATTTATTAAAGCGGTCGGTCTTTATAAAAATGTGTTACAGGTTTTTGGAGAGCTATTTCGGAGCAGGCATACCGATATGGGCTATCACCACTACCAATGAGCCAGTCAACGGTGATCTTTCTCTTGTACACTTCAATTGTCTCGGATGGACTGCTGGGGATTTGGTAAGGATGCATTTTTTTTTATTTAGCCTATAATAGTGTCCCATCCTTGGGCGAAGGCTTCCTTTCTAGAATTCCATTTGTCTCTATCCGTAGCGGTGGTTTGGCAATTTTTATCAAATTTAGAGAGATTGTCAGACCATTGCGTTCTAGGTGACCTCTCTTTATGCACCAGCCTGCAGGGACACATTCCATAGTTACTTTGGCCCACCTGTACAGGTGCATCCTGCAGATTATGACTAGCCCAGATTTAAAAATTTGAGTTGGTATTATTTTTCCACATTCACATTTTTTGACACTACTCTGTTGTATGAGCACTACTCGAATCTTCTATTACCTAGTTTTACTTTGGTTTTGTACATTTTCAGGGTAAATGGATAGGCAATAATTTGGGACCTATGCTTCGGAATTCAACGTACCATGACGTAAAGATCCTAGCTGTGGATGATCAGCGAATTATGATCCCATATTTCTTCAATTTGGTGAGTGATCCTTTGTTTTACCACAGAATAAGGACTACGTTTTACTTGGTCTTCTCTCAGCATTTCTGATTTGTAAATTTGAGTATTTGGAAATGTGTCAAAATTATCATTTTGCATTCGCTGTGCTGCCTCAGATTCCGGGTCCGTTTTCCAAAAGTGGAATCATTTGCGAGATTTTTAATTCTTATTTTAGTTTCATAAATTAGTTATAAAGCTTTTGTATTTATTTTATAAATATATATGATTGGTTCACATCAAAAAAGATGCCGATATTAAAAAAAATCTTTTGTCTGTAATGCCGTAATGTTTCAGATGGTACAGGAACACAAGGAGTGTCTCCAGTATATAGACGGCGTGGCAGTACACTACTACACAGATTTCATAGTGCCTGCTTCGGTACTCGACTTTGTCTCCAAGGAATACCCTGACAAGTTCATCATTAACACTGAGGCTTGTGAAGGTATACCTGACCTTTAACACCAAGTTTGGCTCAAGAACCGAGCTATAAATAAATACATACGGACAAATCACACAGATTGAGCTAGCCTCAAATTAAGTTCGAGACTTCTGTTATGGGATAATAACTCAACGATACTATATTTCATAACAAATAAACGTATAGATAAACATCCAAGACCCAGGTCAATCTGAAAAAGATTCTTTCGTCTTGACCTGCCCGGGGATCAAACCCGGCAACTAGAATGTGACAGCCTGGCATGGTGATCACTAGGCCACAGAGGCCGTCAATGTCAACTATATATGATTTATCCCAAATTCATATCACGATTCCATCCATCAAATATTATTAAATTTGATCGATGATGTATATACAAGTACACTATCACGTCCTCTAATGGGTCAGACAGAGCAATTTCGGTCTTGCGTAATGTCAAAAGTTGGGAAAAGAATGCAGAGGGTAACACGGTCGATGCCTTTTACTTCTTGTCCAAAATCATGATAAACGTGGCTTTTCGGTCTAGTGGAATCTGCTTAGCTTAGAGCCGAAGACCGAAAATGCTCTGTTTGCCCCTTTAGGGACAAAGACGTGATAGTGATCAATATGTTTTTCTTCGCTCCTAAACCAGCATAGAAGATTGTAGCTATCTATGGGGTTTTCGGCAACTAGAACCCCAGTCAACTCGACACGGCAAATGGTACCGCTATTTGCTGGTTTCATTCACATTTCCTGACGACCTCCGTGGCGTTGTGGTCACCATGCTAGTCCGCCACCCAGAGGTTCTGGGTTCGATCCCCGGTCAGGGCAAGTTGGAAAATGGAATTTTTCAAACTATCCTGGGATGTGTATCTATATATGTATTTGTTGTATAATAGAGTTATTATCCCATAACACAAGCCTCGAACTTACTTTGGGGCTAGATCATCAGTGTGATTTGTCCCTATATTTCATTTATTTTTTTTTATCATTATTTGTTTCAGGGAGTCAACCCTGGGAAACGGAAAAAGTTATATTAGGATCCTGGGTCCGAGCTATGAGATACATTAAGGATATCATTACGGTACATTTTGGCTTTATTTAAATGATCCTTCCTTGTTATACTCACATGAACGAGAAAGGCCGAGGAGAAGATAGCGAGAACGTGATTAATGTATTTTAACGGGACTTAGCACGAACCTTTTTTGATGCGCCTAACGTTTCGAATAAAAGTTTCATCTTTCGTGATTACACTGATTACAGACAGATCAGTAGACTAGAGTCCCGTTTATATACCGTTATCATGTCAAAGCGCGATAGTTTTAAAACCAATATAACGAAAACTTATTAAAGACTCAGAATGATAACAACCAGATGCTGTAGAAGATTAATGCCCAAGAATAGGATACTAAATAGGCTTGAAAATGAATGTAAAATCAATATCAACCGCGTGGTCCTCGACGTTCTAAATATTTTTTGTCACACATTGAGAATCTTAAGAAAGCACGACATATTAGTGTTAGATTCTCCAAGATTCTTGCAAAGTATTTGTTTATACATGAGGGTTCCCTTCACCAGACGCAAGTGGTAGCTATAAAGACTTTTCAAATTATTATCACCCTTGTATTTAAACAGGTTCAACTATAATTCTGTATAAACACACCCCTTAAACCTATATACTATTTTGATTCCATCACGTCACGCCCAACAGCACGCTAAAAATGGCCTTTGGTTCTTACGCCCTGGTCTCTGTCTGCTTAGAACAGCAAAACCCAAAACTGTCCCTTAAGGGATAAGGGCGCGATAGTGTATCATCATCATCATCATTTCAGCCGCATAACGTCCACTGCTGGACATAGGCCTCTCCCAAGTATTTCCAAAACGATCGATCAAGAGCGGCCTGCATCCAGCGCTTTCGCGCGCGGTCAAGTCGTCTGACCACCTTGTGGGTGGGTGTCCTACGCTTCGCTTGCCAGTACGTGATCGACATTCGAGAATTTTTGTGCCCCATCGACCATCGGTTCTTCGCGCAATAGTCCCGCCCACTGCGACTTCAACGAACTAATCCGTTGGGCTATGTCAGTGACTTTTGTTTTAATACGAATTTCCTCATTTCTGATTCGATCACGCAGGGAAACGCGCGCGCATCCATAGCGCGCTGAACATAGAAAGGGACCACGTTTCAGAGCCATAAGTCATCACTGGTAACACACATTGATTAAACACTTTCGTCTTGAGGCACTGAGGTATTCATAGATATGTATAAGCGTATCAAATATAATCTATTACCTATTTTTCTTTCTCAGAACCTAAACCATAACCAAGTTGGCTGGATCGATTGGAACCTTTGTCTAAATAAGGAAGGTGGTCCCAATTGGGCAAAGAACTTCGTAGACTCTCCAATAATAGTGTTCCCTGAAACCAAGGAGTTTGTAAAGCAGCCGATGTTCTACGCCCTTGGCCACGTCTCCAAGTTTGTTTCGAGAGGGTCGCGGAGGATCAAAGTGTCGGATTGGAAACCTTTTCTCTCTGAATCTATTGATAATGTGGCTGTGGTCACTCCTGATGAGACGGTGGTCCTTGTTTTGCACAATAAGTAAGTAGACACCGACAACTAGTTTCTAGAACTGCTATTTTCGGTGTTATTGTAGGGAAATCAACGCACACAATGACAATTTTGGCAGGGATAATGGGATGGTTTTAAATTGCCTTCTTCATTGCTTCAGAGCTAAGCTCTTGTCTGTGGAGCAACCAATCCCTTCTATCTCTCTGTTTATCCAAATCTTTTCATTCTCCATATTACATACTGGTAAATTTAAAAGTCAATAAATAGTGCAGGTTTTCTCACAATGTTTTGTTTTACCGAAACCACTAGGTTAGTGGACCTGAAATTATTTTTGTTGTTTTTCTTGTGTGTAAGTGGCCAAACACTGGGGTCAGAATTTTCAAACTGCCTAAAAACGACCAGGTACCATTATCATCCAATGATATCAACCGATGATATCACCACCGTGCTTATTATCATCCAATCACCTCACCATTATCATCCAATGATATCAACCGACGATATCGCAACCGAAGCACTGAGAAGCTCGAGTAATTTTATTGTAACTTGTTTCCGGCGTGGTTCGCTCTTGGATGCGTCATCATCAATCCAAGGCAATGCCTGGTTGCTTAACTTGTAAAAGCGCTAATAATACATTCTTCACCGTGTCACTGAGCTCCTACCTTTCACCCGACAACGCCAAAGAAGATGTTTGTATGTGGGCTCTCTCTCTCGCTCTGGCTACTGACGGTTCTGAGCGACAAAAAAAGATAGCAGCATAGAAAAGTGCTGCACGTGCTGACAAGTGAGATCCAATCCTTATAAAATATATACATTGTTAGCCTCTTATTTCCCGTCCGGACCCATGGGGAAAATCGACACAGACGAACTTCAACCTTATTACATTGACATAAAGTTTCAGTTTTAATTTCGACCTCTGCCTAAACAGGGTAGCCATTATGGCTCCCGTGGTCGGGTATGAGAATTTTAAACGATCATTTATAAGTATGGGAGATGGCATCTCCCATACTTATAAATGAACGTGGAGGATTGAATTTAGTTTGGATTTTTTTTCATTTTGAGGTTAAAGCTTATTAACTTATCTGCCAACCTTTACCCAAGTATATTTTAATTACAGGGATAAACGTGAGAGAAAAGTGAAAATCAAACTAGAAGACAAACAAGCAGAGTTTATTGTCAGCGCGAAGTCCATCACTACAATCGAATTTCCATACAAGACAAGATCTCCTTAACAAATCTTGGATATAAAACTATATTTTATAGTTCGCTTTTTTAGTTTTATGGTATTTTACAATACTTTATTATTTCTGTGCCATTACATAGATTTATTTTAATTTCTTTTTTCATAATAAAGTTGATCGAAATTAATAATATCACTAATCATTGATCATATCCATTTTCAACGTGATTTCAGATATTTATTATTTATAGCAAAACAAGTCATTATTTAAAAAAAAACCCTCACTGCCTTTTTATTTGTTTTTTATTTTATTTTATTTTGATATACCCAGTGTCACACTCACAGTAAATACGATTCTAACGACACCTCTGAAGCTTATATCCATCGAGCTGTTCAAGCTGCAGAGCGTGCCAAACAATTATACATACATACTCTTGAAAAACATAACCCTCCTTCTGGCGCAGTCAATTAAAAACTCCTAGTAAGAGCGTTATTTGACTCCTAGAAACTATGACGTCATTAGTTTGAATTGCATACAAATCCCATAGAACATGTTTGTTTTGACGTTTAGAAAACTTATTTGAGTTTTTGGAAATAAGCGAATTATCAGTCACTCGAAAAAGTCCAAGACTAGTTTACCACCACTTGTACCACTTTTTGAGGTCCACAACCCAGACCCTGGCTGACAGATAAAGAGCGAAGCGCCTCCATATCAGCTTGGGCTAACAAGTTTTCGTCAAGCTGTTCTGCTGTCCGGTTGTCCGGCTGTCCGGCTGTCCGGATGACCGGCTGTCCGGATGTGCGGCTGTTCTCCTCTACAAGTCGCTTTTCTCAACCGATTGTCATGAAATTTTGTGAGCAGATTCGTGAATTTTATAGAATTTATATGACGATTCCGTTTTTGAAAAATCTCTAGTGAAGGTTAGAAGGTGGGCGATAAACATTTATTCAGTTTTAAGCCACTTATGCAAAGACAACAGCTAATAGAGGCACTCCAAAGTAATAACCTAAATTCTGCTCGTATTATTAATTACATAACAAAATACCTAATAGTACGTGAGTACTAGTACTTATTCTGTGCTAATAGGTGCTTACTAAAAACTTTTATGGGACGCTAACTCAACATTACTATACGGTTCTTAACATTATTATTCCAAAGAAACATCAATCGAAACATCTAAATATATATAACTCAAAGGTGACTGACTGACTGACATAGTGATCTATCAACGCACAGCCCAAACCACTGGACGGATCGGGCTGAAATTTGGCATGCAGGTAGACGTTATGACGTAGGCATCCGCTAAGAAAGGATTTTGATCAATTCTACCCCCAAGGGGATAAAATAGGGGATGAAAGTTTGTATGAAACTTTGTCAATTTTAAACCGATCGGGCTGAGACTTTGGAAGCATAAAGCTACTATGACGTAAGCATCCCCTAAGAAAGGATTTTGATAAATTACACCCCTACGCGAGCTAAGCCGCGGGCAAAAGCTAGTAAATCTATAAAGCTTTTAAAGATTTCATTTCATTTCATTTTATTTCATTTATTTATTGTTTCCATGTAACATAATATAAATAGATGTTAATAATAAACAGAAGCACTACATGGAACCCTGGTAGGGCACTACAATAATAATAATCAATATTAAATAACTAAATATCCGAAATATTAACTAACCAATCCACAAAGCAAGATCAGACGTCCGTATTTTCATAGCCAAGAGTCAAATTATAAATCAACAATATTATCCGAAATATTAACTAACCAATCCACAAAGCAAGATCAGAAAGTCCGTATTTTCATAACCAAGTGTCAAATTATAAATCAACAATATTATCTGAAATATTAACTAACCAATCCACAAAGCAAGATCAGAAAGTCCGTATTTTCATAGCCAAGTGTCAAATTATAAATCAACAATATTATCCGAAATATTAACTATCCAATCCAAAAAGCAAGATCAGAAAGTCCGTATTTTCATAGCCAAGTGTCAAATTATAAATTAAACAACCATATTATCCGAAATATTAACTAACCAACACACAAAGCATCAAAGCAAGATCAGAAGTCCGTATTTTCATAGCCAATTATATGTATAAAATCAACAAATTCAACAACAGTAACTAA
The DNA here is from genome assembly GCA_943193695.1 of Acrobasis suavella. Classification (NCBI taxonomy): domain Eukaryota; kingdom Metazoa; phylum Arthropoda; class Insecta; order Lepidoptera; family Pyralidae; genus Acrobasis; species Acrobasis suavella. The sequence continues at coordinate 12,979,122 of OW971948.1, forward strand.
CCAAATCACAAAAGAATCGAAAAGTCTTACGTACAGAGAAAAAATAATCAGCTAGTATTTATACTTTTTCACAAAAACAACTACAGCGCGTTTTAAAATTTCTTGAGGCGCCATCTGTTGCTATTTTATGCAACTATAAAATCGCCCATAGAAAATTTTCTTTAAACTTTAAATGATGATAACTTTTTTATCTGAAATCAAATTTCAATGAAACAAAGCATATATGTTGCTCAGGGATGGGCTTATCTGGAATCTTTTAGTGAAAACCGCCAAAAAATCTGTTTAGTAGTTTTAAAGATTACCGAGTACATACAGACAGACAAAAAAAAACAAAAAATTCTTTTGTGTGTTCTGTTACTCTTTTTTTATCGCCGACACCCATTTTTTGTTAATTTTATCAAATGTACAGACACGCGGTTCCTACTGTTTTATTATATGTATTGATATATTGATTAAAACGCTGGAGTCATAAAGTCCACGCGAACGAAGTCGCGGGCATCAGCTAGTTAAAAATATACCTATATACAATTATACAGGGACAAATTACATTAATTGAGTTAGCCCCAAAGTAAGTTCGAGACTTATGGGATACTAACTCAACGATACAATATTTTATAACAAATACATACATAGATAAACACCCAAACTCAAGAAAATTTGAAAGAGGCCATCATCATAGTCAACAAAGGATGCTACAATCATGTTATTACATATAGCCGTAAGAAATGACCCTATCAACTCCTATGACTCACATATATAGTGTGTTTACTACACTACATTTCATCCACTATTAGGATCCAGAATCTGAAAGAGCTCCATATATCCATCTCGCTCTCCAATGGTAAGTGTGAGAGAGATACCCAGCGTCTGTCGTCAATCTAGATCAATTTATTGGAACAAATCGTGGATTAGCAGGAAGTTGTCAATTTGTAATTTAAGGCGTTTTTCTACGAGTGTGGCAAGGCTAAGTGCCGCAACAGACGGGACGCAAATTGCGTCGCGTAACAGCTAGAGATGGGAAATAGTACTCAATCTATCCATTTGAGTATTTACTCACTAGATTTAATAAATAGAGTAAATAGAACGTGCTCATATATTGACATTGCATTCGGTGTCTTTTTACTTATTTTAACATCAAATTACGTCTTTGCACACCTGCCAGCAAAAAATGATAATTAGTCAAAGAAGCCTACTTTCAGTGTATGATTAGTATGGTATTTTCATATATTTTAGCGTCGCATTTAACGTTTACCGACATTTTAAGCATGTCGTGGCGTATGCACACACTTTTCGACAAGAAATGCAATTTATACTAGATTTAAGTTTCAAATTGTCATGAAAACATGAAATAATGAATATGAATATAAATATGTATATACCAAATGGATAAATTAAGATATTTATAGGGTATTTACTCAACCTTCTGAGTAAATATTCAAATGGGTTGATTGAGTATTTATGCAACTCCCATCACTAGCTGTCACGCGGCGCAACTGTTACGGCCCTAAGCGAAAATGTAATATTTTTAAGTTTGTGCTTAGAAATCACATGCTGACACTAGTTCATGAAGAGTGGGATAAGTAGAGAAAGAAGAATAATATGATAGGATGATTTCTTTCAAGTAAAAGCCAAAGAGGAAGCAGCAGGCAGCAGGTCCTCAAATTGTAGCTAAATCGTTTAAACTGTACCGGCTATTAGTTTTTTCTCTCGACCTAAGATTATAAATAGCATCCCACGGTATCACGTATTTGTTTTATAACGCATCACGTACATGTTTACATCCCATCCAATGAATTTTATTAAAAATATGATAAAACATTATTTTTTACCACATACTGGCAAGCGAAGCGTAGGAGACCCACCCACAAGGTGGTCTGACGACCTGACCAACGTCGCTGGAAGGCGCTTGCTGCAGGCCAATCTAGATCGGTCATTTTGGAAATCCTTAAGAGAGGCCTATGTCCAGCAGTGGACGTTATGAGACTTAGTTGATGATGATGATTATTTTACTTATTTTAGGACTAGCTCAAATTTTTTATGTTAGTCTCGCCTTGGTGGAAAAATACCCTAAGTCACCAACTCATGCGTCACTGATAAGCATTTAATTCTATGAAGGCAATGTATATGGAGTCCATACTTTATGTGCTTCTGAGTATTATGCGTGCTTCTGAGTATAACCAAGATTTTTTCTTCGCAATACCTCCTTATAATCCCGATAAGGTGTAAGGATTATATGTAATTGCATTCAATGACGTACTTGCCTAGCACTGGGTAGTCAAACAAAGTATCGTCATACACAAATACGTATAGTAGTATAAGTATAATATAGTGGAAACCTAGATACAGCAGTTTTTCTACAAAAATCACGTCGTTACGATCTAGAGAGTAAATATTTTTTATCCAATCAAAAAGTATAAATTGAGCAACCTATTATAAATTTAATTCATGTCTAATAGTGAATTTTAATTCATATGTGGTGCGAGTTCCACCTGCTCAGCAGGCGACTTTCACAAGGGAAGATTTCTGGCCGAAAGTCGTCGTGTTCCGGAGATATCGCGGACGGTTACCTGACACACACACAGTGCAATGCGTCACAAAAACAAAAATAGTTAGTTAATATTATATACATTTTAGGTTAGGGTATATTATATAATCATATTTATGCTAGTCTGCAATTCTTTGGGCCTTGTTGCCTGAAATAAAACGATTTGATTGGTTGATTGATAAACATACAACAGCTAATACCAGGGCGTTCCTTATGTACACTTGTGTGTTCGAGTGACACTCAGTGGCAAGAATTCTGTAAATCCGTGTGTACGAGAAACACTCAATGAGCTAAAAATGCTAAGAAGTAGTACTTTTCTTATACGCTTTTATAAATATCGATATGAAAACACGTAGTTACCGACTACAAGTTAAAATGAGTACAGTAACCTAACCTCACCTTCGAAATATACGAATGTTCCATTTCCTAAAACTCACAAAAGAATGATTAATATAACAACTTGTTGAGGCTGCTTCTATTATCGGTTTCTAGCGAACCGTAACCAATTACTAAAAAATATACCTCTTATTCATCGGACAATATGGTCGCCCTACAAATCAGTTGGCCGTACACTTTAGACGCAGATTAGAAGTTTTGTCACTGCACTTCAGTCATGTCAAATTATATACAAACTTAAAAAACTACAAGTAGAAATTTCGTAAAAAAGATACTTGAGAGGTGTCAAGGGACAACCGGATAGAACGAAGTAAAATATAAATATAAATAGGTCTAAATCACATTGAAACTCTTTCTGCGTTCTAAAATCAAGTTTTTATTATCTTCATAAATTTGAATAAACAAAAAGTGTCGTTACAACTTTCGGTCTTAATTTTTTCCGTCTAGCTCCCTTTCGCAACGCGCGATAAGAAACTTCGTTCCAAAAAAAACTTTGAAGATTAAACGTAATGCCTAGTTCACAAAAATATACCTTGAGTTCCCTCCATCCTTTTCCCGCAAACTGCCAGTGTAATAATGTAGAAAAGGATAGGGGGAACTCTTTAGTATATTTTGAGGGAACGGCGTAAGCATTCTAGATTGTTTGTACCTAATTGTAATTATTATTGTTGACATAGTGTAGAAACGAATGACAACAAAATCAAACGATAAATTGAAAACTATTACGCAGTAAAAACATTCTAGGTCTGTGGTAACTTTCTAGGACCTATCTTACAATCACATTTTTTAGAATGATATACATAATTTATTATAATAGTTCTTCTTATCATGTCGCTGGCTCAAACTTCAAATTTTGTTCTTCGAATACGTTGCCACTTAATTATAAATTGTTAATTAGTTTTATTTATTACTTCCCATGTGTTTAAAATAGTTAACTAATAAGAACAGATTTATTATTAATTATTTTGAAAAGGAAAACTACAGAAGCATATGAGAATCAAGATTATTAACATTTTTTACCTTCATGGTATCCAATGGACAATGAATAAATGCCTCTCCCAGTAAAGGGGACTTGTCAATAATCACCACGTCGGGCAAGCAAGTTGGTGACCATTTGGATCTACTTCACTATTGCCGTGGTTCCAGTGTCGTAAGTGTATCTATAGGACGGTGCCAGCGGTGCCCAGGAAGTAAGTAAGTAGACCAAAAACAGAATGTCTAAATATGCTGCCCCATTTTTTCTGGCGATGAAGGGTATGTTTGCATATAAATCTTATGAAAAACAAAAAAAACTTCAAGTTTCACACCAGGCCCATAAAATGGTAATAACGACAGTAAGTAGACCCATCTTTTAGTAAAGTCTACAATGTGCCTGGCACTTGCGTGGCTTCTGTCACTTCTGTGGTGACTCACAGCTTATAGTAATAGACTTACGTTGACTGGACCGGTTTCAAGGCGCTTCAAAATCACGAATGTGAATGATCTCTGTGGTAGTAGAGATCTACTCTTATCTCTCTTTATTAAGCATCCCAGTCAATGTCAGATTTACTAGTAGTTAATCTACCTTCTCGACTAGGTACTTTCCTGTGTCAAAAATAAATTATTTGGTACTGTTTAGGAAATAAAACGTCACAAAATAATGTCACTTGTCAGGATCATATCCATTTTAACGTGATTTTTGATTTAATATTGCAGAGAAATTGATAGATTTGTATGAAATATAGACTAATGACGTTATAGTTTCTTCGAGTCAAATAGCGCTCATATGATAAGTATCTCTTATTATATAAAAAAATGTGGTGTCGTGGGACACCAGGTAGGAACGAAGTTCAAAAGTTCTTGTGTATACGACTGTCGCGCGTGCGCACGTCTCATTTAACGAGGTCATCCTTACGGTTTTACTATCACATTTTTTTCAGTTCGGTCGCGCAGCAAAATCCCTATCTCCTCCAAGCCTGCCGTAAGGAACTTCGTTCCAATAAGTATCTCGTAGAAAATATTTATTTTGACGTTTAGAAAAAAGTATAGAATTTGAGGGAGAGAATTATTATTTCTGACGTGCCTACATTCCTCCTCCATCCACTGCTTGGTTGGAAGTGATCGCTATAAGCGATAAGACCGCCCATTGTACCTATGTATATATTTTCATTTATTAATTCATTGGCCTTAAACAGACCACCCCTAAAATGTAGGCTTCAGCCTTCTTAGCCTATTGGTAAATCTTGTCCCGATTGCACCCCCTGCACTAAGCTGTGTTGTTTTGGAGCCCGGAGTTCCAGGGCTTTTTTCTCCACTTCGCACATGTTATTAGACGACTGACTACGCATATCTTCTTGCCGATGACAAACCAGTTTTTTTTTTCTCTACCTAGCCACTTTGGCACGACGATGGAGGTGCGACGTAGTCAGACTTATGTTTCCTATGTAAAAACTAAAAAACTACTGCTATATATTAAAATATTGTATACATAACTGCGTAACTTAGGGTAGCGTTAACAAGGTCATCATTATCTATCGAAGTTCTTACGCACACAAAAGCGCGTGTGCATACACTAACACAACTACAACCAAGGGCTTCGAACAGTCGTGAGATATATATAGCCTTACCAACTTTTGTACCATTGTGGTCAATAAGATAAATAAACAAATGGAACTAACTAAAATCAATGAGGTAATACACTACCTTTATAAGGAACAGTTTGCAGTACATTTTAAAAACATCATGTACGATGACACCTGCAGTAGTTAAAAAAAACTGTGTCGCAAACATTAACGCCCGCCTCCGAAATAAATACAATCAGTATGTTCCTGAAAAATGTATCAAAATATAATTCCATTTAAAATACTTATTATTATAAATTACGATTTAGTATAAAAAAAATATGTAAGTTACTTGTAAATTTAAGATAACATGGTTTCGCAATGTAGGTACTATTTGTTAAATTAAAGTGACTAGGTATAACATAATAAGTTAATAAAAATATAGATTGCAAATTATTGAATTGGAAATAAAAAACAAATATAAAGTAATCTTGAATTGAGGTGTGCGTTCTTTTAGTGTGACGGTGGACGAGAAGATGGAAGAAGGTATCAATGTAGTCGCATCACCTAATAACAAGATTGGCATTTTCGCCCATTTCCTCAATCAGCTTCTACGATCTACGCGGGAAGAGAAGCAGCTGGTTTCTTCTTTTCTCCCAGACAGCATGGAAGGTAATTAAAGGTAGTTTAACATATACTATTAATAAAAAAGAAATTTTGAGTTTCTTCGTTTTTGAGTATAACTTCTACTTTTTATAAACGAGGGCAACACAAGTAAGTACGTACGCCAGTAGGTAGGTAAGCAGCCGCACTTAAGACGAAGTGGCGCCTTTACCGAGAATGCTCTCCACTTACAATAAAATGAATACAAAATATGACCTGGACATCTACCACGACTCGTTATCAAAATTTAAATCTACAATACAGTCATCCCATCTAAATGCATGTTAAATCAATTTCACTATTTTAAATCTTAACATAAAATAATTATAATTTCAATATAGTTTGATTATAAAATTTGTATTTCAATATTTACGTTTGCATATTTATATTTATATTTTATTTATATAACTTGCTGCTGAAACTTAAATTTTAAGAATGTTCTGTTCACCTGTAATTGGGTTATATGCTAGAACACAGAACTAAATGATAATTGTAAGTTTTTGTCATGTAACCTGTTGGTGTACCTAATAAATAAAATAAAAATAAAGTGGTAGCTAAAGTGGCGCCCTCATTTGAAATAAATTGTTTAAAACTAAATATGGTGATAATTAAAAATTTGATTTGTATCACTGTCTAGAAAGACCTTTAAACTATTTTATGAATAACCTTTGAAAGTAATATTGGTAGTCCGTCTAGTTATAAAACGGGTTTTTGCCAAAAGTGGCCACTTTTGGCGATAATTTCAAAGGTTATTCATAAAATATTTAAAGGTCTTTTTAGACAGTGATACAAATCAAATTTTTAATTATCACCATGTTTCGTTTTAAACAATTTATTTCAAATGACGGCGCCACTTTAGCTACTACCACTTCGTCTTAAGGCTTATGATGACCCATTATTTTATATTACTTTAGTTTACGTATAACTTACGTTCAAAGTTCATCGCTTTGTCTCGGTATGACGAATACCGGTTGTTTAATGACTCTGGTCTTATGACTCACTTGGTAAGTAATGGTACTTAGTGATAACTTCATATTGTTTGTCTGAACATCTGAACCACTTTTTGACATCGGTTTTAGGTTCTTAACGTTAATTGACTTTTAGGATGAGCCGTAGGCGGTACATATCTCTGTAATAGGCATGACGAATGGAAAAATATTTTTAGCCCCATCGGTTAGATTTTTAAAAAAGAAGAAAAAAAGATTTTTAAAAAAGATTTGTACACGTATTTTTTCTTTTTTCTGAGAAACGAAAAATTACAAAGATACAGCGCATTGTAATTTCGCATGACGTCACGGCTACGTACGGTTTTTACAAAGAGGTGAAGTCGCAAGCGGCTCCGGAACTTTGATACTTCATATCTTTGTGAATTTGTATTTCTTTTTTGGCAAACTAAAAAATATGGGTCCATTATTTTTGGATAATCTAAAAGACGGACAATTTACAATTATACTTTTCTAACCCTGACGTCACCCCTATTTTCGGGCACGCCTCTTACCATCTGGGCTATGCCTGTAACCCAAAAGCCACATTTAGCGTTATGGTGGGCGTAAAGTTGGAAAAAGGGGGATAAATTTATTTAATTAACTTTTTACAAATGAAATGTTTTGTTTTTCGTGTTTGTGTGTGTCAAGTGGCCAAAACTGGTGCGAAATTTTTCAGGCTGCTTACAGGCATCTGATATAGCTTGATGTCTGTCAATAATGATGACAGCCGGGAACGGCTTATACGCACGGAGGAGCTCGAGATTTTTTATACCACTTGTGGTATAATCCAAATGCGGACCACGCCCGGTGTCGCTTTACTTGCGATAGCGCTACTAATGCGCACTCCCAACGGGCCACCGGGCTTCTCAAATGTAATGGTGGACAGGCTTCATCTGTAATACCAGTCAACCTACTGGTGATGCCGAGATTAAGAAGTCTTTAGAAAGAGGTGCTAAAGATATTATTAATTATTATTAAGTTGGTACGCTTTTCAGCCGGACCGGGTCGATGGGGACCCGGTCCTTTGAGGCGTTCATGGGGCCAAAGCCAACATGAAGAGGCCTTTTAGTACCTTTTTATCTAAAAAGTGAGATGGCTGCATCTATGGAGGTCTATCCCTTAATGTACCATTGAGATGCACTAACGGACAGTCCCCCACAGCTGCCGAACTATTGCCAGGGAGGGATTTACTTGGTTTGGGCTTTATGAATGGGATGTTAGTGGACCGGATAATTGGGTTATGGAGTGAGATACGGACATCTACCTAAAAATCTTCCACAACAATTTTAGCCTGGTAGATGGTGACTTGCTGCTCGTTGGCTACACTTATTATTAATATTATTAATTTTGAAAGATATATTACTAATAATAATAAAAGATATAAACATATATTACTCAAAATAATAGTATATATCAATGAACTTACATTACATAAATATATATCTATAATTAAGATATACTTCATTCTAAATAGTCACATTTTTGTAGGGATTGAAACATTTAATTTATCGACTTATGGATATCGAATTCTTATTCCCACCATAACCCTTAGTTTACCCTTTAGTTACATGGCTGATATAGAATTGTATAAAGTTTTTTGTAATAATTTTGGGAAAATTATGATAATTCATATTACACATATTCTATTTTTATTATTGTTTTACCCGTGGCTTTTATCCTATAATATTTTATCACATTTCTATTAGTTAGAAGTTCTATCTTTGACTCATTGACAGCATATATTATAACTCAAGTACATTTAAAAACTATCGATATTTTTAATGGTCGATAAATTAAAAGTATCAATCCCTACAAGTAGTACTACAAACAATGTCAATGCGACAAGATAACGGGTTTATTAATAACCAATACGTATACAACATACATATTAATTTGCATTCTATCTGACAGTTCCCAAAGATAATGTGCACTCACTACACTAAATTTAGTTTTTTTTTTCTTTTTATATATATATATATATTTTTTTTAATTGCTGAATTTAAGTATTTTGTTAAAGTAAGCGAGTCCTGTTGACCCATAATTACAGGTTCTTCGGAAACCTAGCATGGGCACCAGTCCTCCAAAAAACATTTAAGTTAGTACCTTTGATATTAGTTAAATAAGTTTTTATTTCTTAGTTAATAGATTCAGGTGTTACTTTGCGGAAGTCAAAGTTACCTACTACATGATTTGAATTACTTTGTGCAATTCCGCCACCAGTTAGTTCATGCAAACTATTGCCGGCCGGCGCCCACCCACTACTGTTAGTCCCAGCATACCTGCCACCAACAGCCCGTGTGCACCCGCCACCAACAGCTGATGCATGCTCCCTCCGATACTGCTGCATCCGCTGCGGCTGCAGCAATATCGGACACCGCATACGCGACACGTGTTTCGCCTCTCCACGAGGCATCTTCAGGCACCAAACAAGTTGTTGATCGTTCGGCAGTCAAGCGTCGAATGATAAAACTACACCGTATTGCCATCCTTTTATACTATTAGAGAAGAGGGTGGGGGAGCGGAGTTGCCCGAACTTTCTATAGTAAAAATATTTATTTCTTGTGTATTTTGTATAAAATGTAATGTAATGTAATGGAGGAAAATAAAAACATTTTATTTATTATTATTATTAAACTGCACTTTTAAAGCTACACGAGTACGAGCCTTCTGGATAGCGATTAGTTAAATAAATATTGTTAGTTAGTTGAAATCTTTATTATACCAAAACATAATGTTACAGAATAATATATAACATTAGATACACAGATTTCAAAAGGCGGCCTTATCGTAGTATGTGATATAAATAAAAATATATATACGGACAGCTCACAGAGATTGAGCTAGCCCCAAAGTAAGTTCGAGACTTGTGTTATGGAATACTAACTTAACGATACTATATTTAAAACAAATACATACATAGATAAACATCTAATACCCAGGTCAATCTGAAAAAGATCATTTTCCATCTTGACCTGACCGGGGACCGAAACCTGGACCTCTAGGAGACAGCCTGGCATGATAGCCAGATGAGGTCGTCAAAAATATAGTGATGGATAGCTAGCCGCATCATCTATTGAAATGATTTACCCGACCAGGCCCATTTTCGAAAGCGAAATTGGCTTGCAATGGATGTTTAGGTATCTAAACGAAGAGGGGAGGAGTTCTGACGCAAGCCAAATTAAACCATAGCGGTAACCATAATTTCTTAGAAATTCTTTTCTGAATAAGACTTCTGTACGTGAATATTTACTCTGTGACCTGGCCAATGAATGTAATCTGCGGAGTGTACAGAGCCAACGGTCGCAAAATGGTGGTTCTAAATTGGAATACAGGAATTAGAAGGTATTGGTGGTACATTTGACCATTACTGCTGTACATGTTTATTTTCCTTAATAAAATTAATAAAAGCAATATTGAACCCGTTAACAAACATTTCTCGGAAAACGATATGGATGGACTTATGACTTATGACACATACGTTATTTTGAATGCCCAACTTGCTATATATCAATGAAAATCGTGTGCGCCGTGCAGTGTTATTCAGTTTGCTATTGACCGTGGTGAGAGACGCACGTGTTGAAGATGAGGAGTTTCACAGTGTTTGGAGTTTTGCTGGCGGTGTGCCATGGGGTCCTATCCCACACCTATCACTTAGGGGAGTGTCCTGTGGTAGAACCTATGCCTGGATTTGAAATGAACAGGGTATGTTTTTGTTTTTAGTAACTTGACTCGTCTCTTGCCAACTTCCTCTGTTCTCATGTTATGACTGCATTCAATGGCCATTATCTTGGCCTTCGACAAGGCTTCTACTTGATGTCTCTATTTCAGTTTCTTGCTTTTTCTTTTTACACAATCTTCCAGCTGATTTCTTGATTTTATTTTCATATTATTATAATTTTTTACCACCAAGAGATAGCATTTCTCATCACGAGGTTACCACAAGCTCCGTAGTATTTTTTAAACGTTTTATTAATTAAAATCTAATGGAAAGGTTATAGGTTAGATAAAATAGATTCAACCTAAGAAGTTTAAATTAAATTAGGTTTTCTTTAAAATTAAAGGTTTTTGTTTGAAAGTAGGTCGGCTTCGCTTTTTAGACTACTTAGTATTTTTTATTACATAATTTATATTTGTTGACTAATTGTTCTCAAGCGTTACATGTTATAATATGTCAACATTGTTTTTTATTATAAGTATCTATTTATTAATTAAAAGACAATAATAATAATATGATAAAGCCCTTCTGGCCAGTAGGCGACTAATACTGTGAAAATGAGTTTCTTTCGGCGTTTCTTCTCAGCAGTGGTCGTTACAAAGCGCTGGTATCGGTAGCTTTTTTTTAAAAATAAATTAAATTTTAATATACTTTATTGCCTGTAAAGGTCTAATTACTGAATAAACATTTGAATTTTGAATTTTGCTTCAAAATTAAACTTTTTTTTCAAAGTTGCTTAAAAATTAAAGTTTTTTTTTTCTTTTAAAGTTGTCTGCTTCAAAATTAAAGTTTTTTTTTTCAACGTTGACTGCTTCTAAATTAAATTTGGGGTCTTCTTCTTTTTACCTTATCCCACTTTAGGTGAGGTCAGGAAGTAGGTACCCAACTAAAATCTATAATTATGGCGGTCAATAAATATACAATACCATGAAATAGACAAATGCTTGAAACTCGAACAAAAAAATCGACATTTTCGTAAAAAAAAGTGTTCGGTCGGCCCGGCAATTTGTATGAAAATGACGATTTTTTTTCGAGTTTCAAGCATTGGTCCCATAGGAAAAGTTGTTCATATTGACGGTCAGAGTTGCTACTACAAGGATCGGACATGGTTTTTGTTACATATTGTATAATGCTGATATCGACAAGTAAAGAATTTATTACGTTAACTTAGGTCAAAGTATTGTTATTTTACTACAGTTATACTGATAAACACATAGTTATTTAAATTTAGATACACACCGGCAATAAACAAAGTATGGCGTAATATTTTAAGTATGAAAACGGAGTGTTTTTCTCAAATAATTGAAATGTAGTATTGCTGCTATAATAAATATTGTTGAAGCTTTACTTTTATAGTTAAACTAACACACAGGGGAGGCTTTTTCCGAACAATGTGCACGATTGTAACAAAATAAACACGCACAAAGGGTTCTGTACCATCGTACAAGTTCAACACAACCATCTGAAGAGAACCATTGGAATGGCTCTACATAAGAGAGATAAAATTTTATTCCTTCTATGAAAAGCAAGAAGAAACAATTTCAGTTTTTTGATATTGATTTCGGGGAAAATGTTAAATATCTACTCTTACAATAATTTAAGTAAATTTTGTTTGATTTTAAAAATATTTATTTTATTTTATTTACCAATTTATGTAGGTACGTGGAAAATTATACAAAGAATACATCAAATAAAAGTTGTACAAACTCACTAGGTACTCTCCTCTAGTCTAGAGACTCCATTTTTGAGGCTTACCGTACTTATCTCAAAAGAGATCTCTCCCAGTAGACCTGTGAGAGATGTTTATGTTTAATAATTGCATACCTACCTAATGTTATTTGTTCGATTTATTTAGGTACCTACTTAAAATTCAAACTGTCAATGGTTCCTTATTGCAATTTTTTATTGAAAACTTACATAAAATAGATAATACATTTAAGAGACGTTTAAAAGAATATACCTACCTACCTGTAGTAGGTAGTGCAAAAATTTAAAATAAAAAACGAGAAGTCTGTGGTAGCTGAAATACAAGAAACAGGTATTTTGACATTATAATAGTTTTGTACAGTATATTATTATAATATACAGTGTATTATATATAACTGTACGGTAAACTTCCAGTCATTGGACGCTAACATTCATTGGACAGTACACCATAAAAACTTATTTATTTTAGTAGCTTTCAAAACGGGAACACCGCAGCTTCAGAATATAAAAAGATATCATCTGGCAGTATAGAACACAATAAAACCTTTAAAAATTGTATTTTATTATCTGTTTTGAAATCATATTTTCTATATTCTTATAAAAGTGTTCGGGGCCATTTAAAAGACAGATAACAGGAGTAGAAAAAAGGTTTTATTGTCAAATAAGTCCAATGACTGTTAGCGTCTATTGACTGGAAGTTTACCCTATATACTTTACCTTACCAATCTTTATTACGAATGGAATATTTCAGACAACCATATAAATCATCTTAAAATAGTTGAAGATAATTTTGTCTAGTTGATTATTAAGTTAAAGGTACCTACGTAGTGTACGTAGAAGTATATTGCGATAAGGCATAATAACATGTTACTGTATTTACGAAGTTATCGTCAGTTTACATACTAAATAATTGTGGTCAACGTTATTAATACATTGCATACATATAATAAGTTTTAAAGTCAGGAAAAATATAAGGAAACAAGTAAATATATCAATATCATATATCATTTATATTTACTATAATGTTCAATAAATACTTAAAGTACTTGCTTAGTAAATATCACAAAATGTAGGGAGTAAATTTCTTAGTACCTGTCCACTTTTGGTTTAAAAAAATAGATATAGGTACTAGGGGAAAAAAGTAGGTGGAACACTTGGAGCGTGATTTCCATATATTTATTATTAATGTATATTATTACAATTTGAAATATACAATTTGTAACGAAAACCCAGTCCGAGCATAGTATGGGACCAATGCTTGAAACTAGAAAAAAAAAATCGTAATTTTTTTGTAGTTTCAAGCATTGGTCCCATAGGAAAAGTTCAAAGTCAAAGTCAACATTTTTTATTCAATGTAGGATAAATTTATCCCTTATTGAAGGTCATTTTTTTAAATATTTTTTTAAGTGCAAAAGCTAAAAACTACTAGCGTTTCGGAACGACCATTGATTTTAGTCGTATACACCCCGTCTGCTGTCACTGTATTCTCTCCATCCATCGGTTGTTTGGAAGAAATATTATTCGCTTTTAGCGATAACGCCGCCGCATTGTACATTTTAATGTCTTTTCTGCGTGTAAATTTCAAGTATTTTTTTTTGTATACCATAAAGTATTACTAACTTCTGGTAGGTGTATTAAACATTTAAGTAAATATCAATAAATGTTAGGATTATAATTCCTAGTAGTATTTACCTCTTGGTAGGTCTATTAAACAAAAACCCCTTTGAAATTAGGAATATCGACATTTTCATAGTTGCCATACAGCAGCATTTCATAGCATAGTAGTCAGTTAGTCACACACCGAAACAAGGCTCTCAGTCTATGTGGTTTGCCCCTTTAAATAATATAGGTATTACAATTTTACGACCTAGGTTGTACCTTCCTTTTAAGTTATGTAAACCTGTGTTAGGAATCCCCACTCTGAAATAACAAACAATGTGTTTAGGTACAGACGATTAAAGCTCTATAATTTAAAATTTTTAAACTATACATTTAGAAACCCGTCACAGACTAGAAATGCTATGACTCAGTCTTTTATCCGCAAAATTTGCAAATTTCCATCGAACGTGACCTAGAAAGTGTCAAATCGTAAATAAACATTCATTATCGGACGAAGATACCGGTCGCTAGGATGTTGACGCGGTGACTCAGTGTCACGAATTGGTGATGCTGCGATGTTCTAGATAAGATTTAAGAGCACCTACGACTAGTCAAATTAAACCGAAAATAGGCAATCACGGGAAATAACTTATGTAGTTTTGTAAATTTGCACAGTTATACCTTGCAGTGTACAAATGAACATACTAAAAATTCTCAGGGATAGAGGGTGTGGGGACGGGGATAGACGTACCTTCTTTCAGATTTTTGTTCACATCTCGAATAGCTTTAAAAAAAGCGTTATGATACCTTCTAACAAAAGTGTTTACATAAAATTTCCTACGAATTTGGTCACATAAGAGCGCTATTAGACTCCAAGAAACTATGACGTCATATTTCATGCAAATCCTAAAAAAAATGTTCAGAAAACAGTGTCTGATTTGAGTTGTTGGGGAGAAGCGAATTACGTTTTAGCCTTGGAACTGCAACTATACTGTCACGTCTTTATCCCTAAAGGGGTAGATACAGACTAGAGCCGCAAGACACAACTGATGCCCGTCAAAGTTCAAAACATTAGTTTGGGCGGAACTTGACTGAAGGCTCAGAAAGGCGCTTTAGCTTCACTCTTAGCTAAAGGGTTTAGTCTTTCCGTGAATCCCACGAAAGACTTTTGCTTTTTTAAGAAGCTTGAATTCCTAAGCGTCACTTTGCTTCATAATTTTTCAAAACTAAAAACCGACTTCATCCCCAAACTACACAACCGATTTTGATAAAATTTCCATGGTACCACCTGGAAAGTATACGCTTTGAAACAAAAAAAGAATTTTTTAAATCGGTCCAGGCGTCTTTGAATAATCGGTGAACATACATAAAAAATAAATAAAGGATCGCGACGAATTGATAACCTCCTCCTTTTTTGGAAGTTGTTTAAAAATCAGCTAGACGCTAATGAATGGACTTTCATTTCGAACCGTTATGCAAATACTTCCTCCATTTTTGCCATTCCATCCGATCCTACGTTACCTACGTGTTCTTGGCTTATTCGGGGAATTACTGTGAATTCGATTGACTTGTGATCAACTAACGAAACTATCGGATGTTAAACACAATAACACAGAGTTAACACCAGGGACACTGACTGCTGATAAGCCGGTGAAAAGCGTAAAATGCGGTACGATTTCAGCCACACATGTCATTACGCAAGTCATTGTTGGTTATAATCGTATGTAAACAATAGTATTGTTGGCAGCCGTCACTGCATGCGTATGCGCAACATGCTCTCCCGGTTCAAAGAGTAATGCATGCAAATGGAGTAACAATAGGTGTTACTGTTGAACGAGCGCTATTTTAAAATATGATAGGTATCTGTTTTTAAGCACTTTCTGTGTCATATAGTTTTTAGTTATTTAAGGTTATTTATACAGGGTTACTTTTAAAATACCAGTAACCTTTTTAAGGCAAGGTCAATCTACAAAATTTACGACATTTCATACATTTCATATATATTAGCGCTCAGCCAAATGGAATTTGTATAAAAGGTCAACATTTTGTTTCGTTTTTCGATAATTATTTTTATGGAAAGTAGTTCATTATCATGGACTGAACTTGCTCCAGACAGGTCGCTGGTGTGTTAAAAATAACCCTGTATATCAGAATAGTTACTGAAAGATAGTTGTGAAATGGGTGTTATGGGTTTTGACATGTGTATCTGTGTTCTTTCGTGAATAATCTGTATTATGACCTGAACTTGCAGTATAAATATGCGCAATGGAAAAAATCTATAATTGTTATTCATCCTGGTTTTATAAGTAATAAAAAAAATATTTTAATTTAATATACCTGACGGGCTGATGCTTGTGTCGTGAAAGAAGAAGATGTTTTGAGCATAGGTACCTACTGTTTGCGCCTACTACCTTCTACGCTAAATTTATATTTATCCCGAAGGACTGGTAGAGAATGCTATTAGTATTAAGTCCGCCTGTTGTACCATTTACTATTGGTAAATAAAGTCTTAAATAAATAAATAAATAAATAAATGCCTGATTTGGGACGCAACCTGCGTCAGTAAAGTAGCCGTCAGCCTTATTCTATAAGTGTAGATATTTTTTATTATTAAACTTTGTGTAAACTTTTATTTTTTCTTCCACAATAAAAACTTACTGTAACTTAAAGGGTAATAAAAATAAACATATTTGTAATTAAATAATCAATAAAAGATGTGGAGAACTGGTTCCTATAATAGATTTCCGAAGAACCTGTGTTACGGGTCACCAGGACTCGCCATCAACAAAAGAAAATTTAATGAAGTCCAACAACTACAGATAAATAAACAAAAAAAAACTGTAACACTTATAAATGGAAAATGTAAAAAAACTTGGGCGTACTGTGTGCATGGGGTCTGCGGCTGCCGAGGATGCAGCTGATAGAAAACGCCTAACGTTCACGGCTTTGGAACCAAAATATTGTTTTGTGCCCATAGCCGAAGAGACCATGGGCAGCTGGGGATTGGACGCTAAGCGCCTTATAAGGGGGATAGGTCAACAAATCGCAGAAAAGACTGAGGACTCCCGCTCTGGCTCGTTTCTGGTGCAAAGAGAGGCCATAGCTATCCAGTGCGGTAACGCAGCAAGCGTTCCGGGCACCTTGGCAACGGAAACGCTAACGGGCGGTTTGTAATTTTATTTTGTGTTTTATATTTATTCGTTTTTTGACTAATTGGACATTAAAATGTATTGTAAATTTAATTATTTTTTATTCATTTATATATTACCATTTCCAGTTGCTGGGAGTATGGTACGTGATCCAGAAGACGTCCACCGCATCCCACTGCATCACGTACAACTTCACCAAGACCGTGGAGCCTGGCAAATACGAGATCGAGCAGATCTCGCAGCACTTCATATTGGGGCTCACCCCTCTGAAGCACGACTACAAGTAAGTTTACTTCTTAGTACGAACGGCACCGATTTGAAAAATTCGTTTTTTGTTTGAAACTATTTACTTTCCAGGTGGTTATATACAAATTTTATCAAAATCGGTTGATCGGTCGGTGTAGTTTGGGGGTGAAGTCGATTTTTAGTTTTGAAAAAATATTATTTATTTATTTTATACCTACTTTCAAAAAGGAGAAGGTTATCAATTCGTCGGAATGTTTTTCATGTATGTTTACCGATTACTCAAAGTCACCTTAACCAATCTGAAAAATTCTCTTTTCGTTTTAAAGGGCATACTTGTCAAGTGGTCCCATAAAGATTTTGTCAAAATCGGTTGTGTAGTTTGAGGGTGAAGCTGGTTTTTAGTTTTGAAAAATTATTTCCAAAGAGAGATTTTGCATGGTCTTCGGATACTTGGTTGACCAAGCATGTCAATACTTGGTTGACCAAGCATGCGATTTTCCGCTTTTTCCTCTTTAAATATAATGCTTATTATATTTAAAGAGGAAAAAGCGGAAAAACGCATCTTGCAGCAGCAAAGCTGAGGATGCAACAGCGAACGGAATGCAAAATAAATGTGTTTTCAAGCCCTAATAAAAACAGGAGTGTCATAAGTTTCACGCTAATGTCTGTCGGTCTGTCTGTCTGTCTGTAGCGGTCGAACGAATTTACCGATTTTCATGCGGTTTTTTACGTGAAAGCTAGTTCCCTTGCTATCTCTAGCTATGTTTGATAAAAATCGGTTCAACAACTCAAAAGTTATTGGGGTTAACGCTTGAAAGTCCATGGCTTTTCTTAGCAAATAATAGATTGCGCTACGGATAACAAGTCGTATCGGTAATTTAGCTACTCATCAGTAGATGGCGTAGAGGCCCTTTGGAGAACTTGATGTAATGTGGCACTCCCGCCAAAACCCATTCCTGAATATACCTATGAAAGGTGTACCCTTGAATAGGTTTCGGCAGGAGAAAGATCTATTGCAAGAAAAAGGGAAAAGTCTATGGGTTATGGAATGAGATTGGGATGGACTGATGCTGGGATATTGCAACGTTTAAATATTCTTTCTATTGTTATTCTTGGAGGCAGCTCCACTTATCTTCACCGAAAGGAGGAAGCTCTTAAATTACAAGAAGTAGAAGAATACTCTTAAGACTTTTTTGTAAGACGGTAATTACAATTCTTACGAATTCCAGGTACAAGGGGGTGCTGACTGTACCTGATCCATCAGTTCCTGCTAAGATGAAAGTGAACTTTCCTCTAAGTGAGTGCAATTCTCTATTAATATATCTAATAAAGTCTTTCTTCGACCTGCTTGGGTGACCATAGACAGTATTGACATCGTATAGACAATATCGTCTTTAACCTATTATACCTATATTAGTTGTCGCTCCCAGCGCGAGAGAGAGTAAATCAAATAAATACCTACAACATAAAAAATTTATCGTATGTACATACCTTAGGTATATCCACATCCATTTTTGGACTGTCATACTGAACTCCGAATTTTAAAATATCAATGTACGGAACTTCGAAAATTTCTGTATGCAACTTCAAAATATGCTATGAAGAAATTTTCGGAGTTCCGTACATCGATATTTTAAAAGTCGGAGTCCAGTATGACAGTCCAAAAATGGATGTGGATATACTTAAGTTATGCACAATAATACAAAAATGGATGTAGATATAGTTAAGTTATGTACAATAATACAAAAATGGATGTAGATATACTTAAGTTATGCACAATAATACAAAAATGGATGTAGATATACTTAAGTTATGTACAATAAGATCATTTTTTTGTCTATAATATCCGCCGTTGGCGGATTGGGCACGACAATGTTTGTCGTATAAATCCGATGTTCGCGGTGAATGGGTTATAAAGAAGAAAAAACCATAAAGCTCGGTAGCACAGCTAGCTAAGGAAGACGCAAAGATAAGGAAGTGGCAGAGTTTAACCTTTTTTTTAGAGTTTAGCATTTTCGCAAGTAAAGTGACACCGGGCGTGTTCCGCACTTGGATGGGTGACTAAGTGGCATAAAAGTTTCTCGAGCTTTGGGGTGTGATAATTTAGGAAACGTTTTTGCAATACATCAGTAGTACATAAAATAAAAAACACTAAAGCGAATCCTGTACTGTGTAAGTAAAGTACATATTTAATAGGTAAAATATTATATATTTAATTGTTATACTGGTTTTCTCTTGGCTTGTAAGATTCTTCTCTAATGTAGTAATTCTTTGTACACACATGCTTTGGATTGCAACTAGTTTTTAATGTTTTTTTATGTTTTCTTTTTCTGTGTATTTTTGTAATAGTTGTAATCTGTTTTGTGTGAAAATAAATAAATAAAATCAAAAATCAAAAAATCCAGCTAGCTCAATCTGTGTGGTTTGTCTCTATACATTTATTTATTTAATACATATATTCTATCTTTACAAGGTGTGGCCGGGTCTGCGAGCTACATAGTGATGTCCACAGACTACACCAACTACGCGGCCATCTTTACCTGTCAGAAGCTGCCAATTGGCCACAGGCGGTCTGCCACCATCCTCTCCAGGACTAAGGACTTGGACAGGATGTATGTGGACAAGGTAAGAGAAAATAAATTGCCAAAAAGAAACACACATTTTACCCTCAAACCACTCTTTATCCTATTATATTCCTGTGAATATATATATATATCTCTTACTTGCCGAATTAAGATTCATTCTTTCTTTAAAAGAATCGCTAGTACCTACCTAAGTCTATTGGGACGTAAAATCCGATTAGCATATTACGTCATAGCTTACGTAAAGTCCCGTTTTAAGTTATAAATTTGACGTATCTGTGTGTCTGTCTGTGGCATCTTAGCTCCAAATAGGACCGATTCTGACGCGTTTTTTGTTTTGTTTGAAAGCTGATGAGATTTACATTGTTCTTAGCTACAGTTGTGTCAGGGGTTACTTAAAATTTAATGTGTTCCTTTTCGGATGGTACGGACTTGGCGGATGGGGCTAAGCGAAAAAACTGTAAGATTTTTTTTTCAACTTTTTTCCAACCGAGTGGTGTGGTGTGGTCCATGACAGTCATGCATTTTTAAATTTTAATTCATGTTTCAGATGCGTATGAAGCTGTCTTCGTTCGGCATAGACCCGTTCGACCTGTCCATCATCTCCCAGACCGACTGCCCCAACCACAAGCACGGGGAGGGAGTCAACATCAACATTGACCCTAACACCTTCTCTGCTCACAACGTTGGCGAAGTGGTCAGAAAGACTGGAGGCGTCATTGGTGAGTACGGACATTTTGGGAAAATAAATCATACTATTATATATTCTTCTTATTGCGTCATTGGCTCAAATTTAAAATTCTGTTCTTTCAATACGTATCTACTTTACGCCTCCCTCCAAGGCAGAGTTAAACAACAAACAAATTCACTCTTATATTGTTACTTAGGTATCATTTTTCCGAAATTACAGCTTATTTATAGTTCCCAATAATAAAACTCTAATGTTTATTTATAGCTGATGGTGTAGAATACGTTGTGGACGCCGGCAAAAAGGTCTACCACAAGGTGGCGGACAGCAAGGAAGACCTAACCGAACCTCCTTCTGATAGGCAGACGAGAAACCTGAACTCTGAGGCAGAATGGCTACCTTGAATCACTTACCTCTTTTTGATTTAACATAACTTAATTCTAAGCTTAGCTTCAAATCGTAGTACATAATTAATATGTATAAAATTATTTTAATTAACTTTTCACCCAAACGGATTTTATGGTTTTTGGTAAAACGTTTTTCGGTGAAACATGATTTTTGTTAAAAACATTAACGTCAACAGTCGAATATGATTAAATGTGCCTTTATGTTATTTTATGACAGTAGATTACATATTCATCGATTTCTACAATCTACTCGGAAGGAAAATCATCTGATAGGTACATTCTATGATTTTATTTTCCTCCCAAACCAGTATGGAAGACCGACACAATTTATACCTAACTAGAAAATTTATAAGATGGTTCGATTTAACTACAGATAGCAAAAAGAGGCTATGAGATACTCGTAGTTAGGATAATTCAGAAATATCTGCCATAGCTTTATTTATACTTTTAAAATTTAGGATAAAACCATTTTGCACCTCTTAATTATAAATGTCACAAGGCCATCTGTGATTCCAGTGTTGTCTTAGCAAGACTATTTTTTATAATACTCATCAATCGAAATTTTTTAAAAGTTAGTAAACGTGGATTTCTCACCGTTTTCTTTTTCTTTCTATTTTATACGTCGGTAGTAAAGTTAAATACCTACGATATTTCATACATTAATTCCATAATTTATTCAGTAGTAATGACAAGAATACTTTAGTTATATATTTTAGAATAAGAAATCCTGTGTCATAGTAATAAGTCTATGTCTTTTTTTAATAAACATGTAAGTAGGTGCCTTTATTTTATTTTATCAATTTTTACTTTAACTAGCTAATGGGAACAGAAGTACAATTAACGTAAAACAATCGTGAATGAATATTGTGATTTCAAATTATCTAATAGGTATTAGGTATTCCTACACTTGCCTGCCTCAAAACTTTTAGCTACTTACGTACCTTAATATCGCTATATTAAGGTACGTAAGTAGCTAAAGGTTTTAAAAGTAGCTAAAACTGGACATTTTCAAATCCGAAATCATCCTTATCGTGATATACCTAAGCCTATCTTAAAGTACATACCAATGTGTAAATAAAATCAAGGATGTAAATTTTTTTTTTTATTTAAATGTTAGCTCTAAACAAGACACCAATAACAAACATATGCAGTAATTAGGTATTCAATATTATTCTTCAATGTTTGGCTTCATATAAGTGCCGACGTTTGTAAGGTAACTGTCGCAAATGTTCTTTTCATTGAAAGCTTCAATCAGTTTAGTGTCTAAATGCCTGTTGATGATGTTGGAGCAAAGAAGATCAGCAGCAGCATTTGACAATGGTGCTTTTAAATCATAGACAATTACAGGCTGCTCAGAATACATTTGCAAATTACCCTCTTGTTTCAAAGCACGGACGAATACTATCTTCGAGCGAAGACGGCATATTTTCGGCTTGTAGTTCCTGACTTGGCGAATTCTTTCGTAACCTGCTTTGATCAAGGCTTCTGCGTATTGAGCTGAATGGGAAACTTGGCCAACTAATGTCCTCACACAAGCCTTGATCTTTTCGTCCCAAGTGCAGTATTCCTTTAGATGTTGAAGTTTCTGCACGTCCCCGCCCATCAAGACAAACATGTGTTGCGCTATCCCATCTTGTAAATCACTTTCCGTTTTGTAAATTTCTAGTTCTTTCTCGAGGGTAGTTTTGAAGCCGTCTGGACTGGCACCGATACAGTAGATTGTTCCAGTTAAACCTGAAGCAATTGTTAACGTCATGCAAATTAGTAAGTAGGTTATATTTGCAATATTTGTAATTTACTAAAGCTTAAGAGAGAAGTATAGCGCACTCGCTCATACAAAAATAGCACATGAAAAAACTTTTTTCCACTCCTCATTTGGAAAAAGTTTACTCTTTTTGTATGGACAAGTGCTTGCTAAACTAACCTCTTACTTTTGTTTGTTTTTTGTGTGTGTAAGTGGCCAACACTGGTATCCGATTTTGCAAGCCGTCGTAAGGCATCTGCTAACTTGACGACTACCATAAAATAATGATAGTAAGTACAACGACTTAACGTGCTCGAAAGTGTTTTGAGCCTGATATGGCACAAATTACGCTATCGCTATCTTACCTTGTTCCTCCAAAATGGCTGCCATCTCCAAAGCAACCATGACACCACTTTCATAGCCCAACAAGTAGAAATTTGATTTTATTTCCGTTTTCTGAATCAGGCTCTGAAAAAATCAAACCAACAATAAATACAAGCGATACGCATGTGTTGAATTGATATATGTAATACGATTGTAAAACAAAACCAATGATTAACGTTTCACAAGGCGAGCGAAATTCTCAGAATCTCCTAACAATCCCAAATCAGCCAATAAACATATTTATGTTTATTCAACGATAACTTGACTTGATAGCTAATAGAATTACGTTCTAACATGAGCCAAATCGTCAAAGAGGTTGTTGTGATAAAGGGTTACTCACGGAGTCACTCTACTAAAAAAGACGAGAAGCAATAGCAAGATTGGAATCCATGGAATCTATTCCTTAATAATCAATAAAGGTATCTACTTATTGAAGAAAAAATAGAACAAGTACACTTTTAAGCTAGGTATAATTAGGGCAATATTAATATATATTTAAGAAAGCAGTACTTTACAAAACCAGTTTCAAAAGCAAAAGCAAGTAAACCAATTCCATTTGCGTTTTCTAGAAATAAGTCACCTTAGCATATCTTAGAGCCATTTCAGGTATAGTCTCCTGCAAGTTGTCCAATCCTGGTTGAAATACAAATGCAGGCAGTTTCAATCGTTCACACAAATCTTTGAATCTGTCATTGTGACCTTCGAGACCTGATACTATACACAAGTAGGTCTGGCTAGGGTCAAACTCATCAGCTCTCTAAAATAAAATAAAATGGGATTGTGACAAAATATATGATCGATACCTTAGCACGAACCCTTATTGTAAGGATTAACGTTGTGAGTCGAAAAAAAAATCAACTAGAAAACACCGCTGCACTCCAAATAGTCTATCTGCGACGACGAATGATGTAACTCCTATTCGAAACGTTAGATTTAACAAAAAAAGTTTCCCTTTATATACATATTATGTGTTCAAAGCGCGATGGTTCAATAATCAAAATATAGAACACAAGAAGTTTCAACAAGTTTGTAAGAATTTATAGTATAAGTAAGTATTAATATACTTACCAAAGACGAATTACTGCCAATAGTGGGCAAGAATACCATCTCAGTTGTAGCTAACAGCTCGTCCGAGTCCACGCTAGTGAAAAAGTTGTCTAAGCCTCTCACTTTTCTGAAGTCTGATTCTATGACCCTTGACTCTAATGCTTTGATCCTAGTAAATGATAAAAATACGAGTAACATTCATCATCATTGGATCCGCATAATGTCCACTGCTGGACATAATCCTCTCTCAAGGAGCTAGGACCGTTGCTACAAAAGTGACACGACAAATGCACTTAGCTTCTGGCACGTTACGAGTAACCTGTTCTTCAACATAGAGCGCTACAGAATGATGATACTGTCTTATTTGGGTTGACATTGAAATAACACGTTACATAGGGTTAGGAATAAAGATGGGCTCTAAAGGACTAGTATCCTGAGCCGTAAAATAATTTAAAATAACACTATCAAACGACTGTCATATCATTTTATGGAGTAACGGTCCTCGTATAATATAATATAACATTAAAAATTAAAACTACATATTTTTTACTGAAATTTTCCTAAGAATGTATATAATATTATTTTTTCGAATGTTAGTTGACAAAGTAAGAAAGTATATCTAAACTGTAGAAAAAATTAAAGAAAAAATACATGTGTACTAAAACTTAAAGAACATAACCTACCGTTCAACAGTAAGAGTTTTCAATATGTCTTCGGGGTAGCAAAGACCGTAATTGTCTTTCATAAAGTTATATACCGCTTTTGTTTTTACTTCGCTTAGTCCCAAGGCTTCCAAAGTCGTATTTTCATCTACTTCAGAAGGGATTTCTATGTCTGAAAAAAAAACGTTGTTTGATCTTGTTCGAGCTTAATAGTTTCATATTTTTATCTTCCATCACTTACCGAGCATAATAAAATACCAAGAATAGATCTGCGATAAAAACGTATCGAAACGAATGTATATCAATTATAACATGGTATAAATGCACAAAAAACATATTAATTAGATAATTACATAATTTTAACATAAAGAGTTAGTTGTATTTGATCCCAAACTGTTTAATGAAATCATGTTTTACCGAATCGACATATTTTTTCGGTGAAACGAGATTTCTGCGAACTGTTGTTTTCATCGCAGATCGTTCTATCATAAACCAGAGTAATTTCAAATCGATAGTGACATAAAAATACCAATAACTTAGATTATTATTTAACTAATAAATAAAGTATTGAAGCACCGCCCCCATAAAAAATTGTAAACATACAACCTCTAACATAACAACCTCTCCAAATAAAAAAGCATTTCTTTTTGAAGAAATTAGATTGCACAAAAGAGTCACACTACCAACACCTATCAGTCTCTAGTACCGGCTATAAAAGCAATCCAGTCAAACAGTGAAGATTCCGTATCTTCCCCACAATCTGCGACCAAGAACGTATCTTTGGAACGAAGTGCTCGTTCAATCCCGTCCAAGCGAGCATTGCAGAAAACGTTTGTCTGGATACATAGCAACAATTCATTAGGAAACTTTTTTAAATTGAGACTGGCCATTTATAAAATAGATTCTCTTATTGAAGTGAATCTATTTCTGGTCTCAAAAATTTTTCTCTTACCGCACTGATTGTAAAATCAGATCAAGGGAATGGGCAAAAATGCGAATCATGTTGATAGGCGATGCGGCTAGCACTATCCAAAATACCCAAAATGTTTAGTCTGCCCCATTACGGATAAAGATGTGATGATGTACCTATGTACACTTATCGTGAGGCGACTTGAATAAGATCCCACCGTTTCTAAAGTACAGTTTTCTTATATTATTAAATTAATCCTCAATTTAGTAAAATTTAAATTGAATATAATTTAATAAATCATTATCTAATACAAAGAAAAAAGGCATAATCTAAATTTAAATCATACCTTGGCTTTGACAAGAATAAGTTTATTGGCTGGCAAACGTTCCTGTGATCGAGACATGCATATTTGCTGTCCTAAAGAACTTTCTCCGCTTACCACTATAAAGTACCTGCAATCGTCATGAAATTTCATTATTTTTAGTCAGTTTAATAATAGAATTGTGACAAATCGTTGCTGCACCAACGATCACGTACTGGCCTGTTGTAAGAAATAGATAAACAATCACATACTTGAGTCCTGGGCAAAGCTTCCTCGATACTACGTCCAAGTTATCCACGGTATTTTGATCGACCTTACTTTCCACGGATATCACATACATGCCCTCTATAGGGCCAGCTTTAATACAATTATTGAGTAGACCCAGTACTCCTTTGGTACTCTTTAGATCTCCATCAAAAGTGATTCCAAGATCTATGCCTTGGTTTTGCCAAATTCTGTAAAAACAGTGCAACGTTTTACAAGTCTTTCCTTAAAGAATTTCATACATTTCAATAAATAGGCAAAAATAACAATATGTTCAAAAATAGACATCATGTTTAACTCATTGCATCTTTTCATAGAGTCTGTCACTGGGGTCAGATCTTTCGAGTTGCCAAAAGGCATATCTAACGTATGACAATTCTGTAATTATTACACATTTGTAAACTAATGTACAGGATTTCTCACGATGTTTTCTTTCATCGGAAGTAAGTGGTGGTAATTGAAAATATCCGTAAATGAGTACAAACTCAGAGGTACAAGTCGCGCTCCATGAAGTGGGAATTTGTTAAGTCGGTGAATGATTCACTGGACAAATGAATGTCGGAAAACGGTGCTATACTCGGATCGAACTCGTGCCTAAAGCTTAGCCACTGCCTGTCCGTGAGGCAAACCGCTTATAATAGAAGTAAATTATACCTACGTTTTTAATGATGTACTAAAACGAAATTTTATGAATAATGAAATAAAAGTACTGCATATCAAACTTACGCCACTTCACTAAGAACATTTTTACTCGTCATCAGAGAATGCATTCGTATTTTCTTGGCTCCACGATCAACCAGTCGCTTCACCCACTGAAGGCCACAGTCGTAATTGTCAGTTACAACAAGGTGACAATTATCATGTGAGCACACCATCCTGAAATAAGAAGTAAAGATTAATTTATGTACTCAGTACAAAAGAAGAGGACACGTATAAGTAACGTTTCGAAATAAAGAAAAATCCTCCATGCTCGCAAACCGACTAGCTGGAGAACAGCAGGTCTTCTCGCTGATGGTGAACGCAGTTTTTTGATAATGAAAGAAAATGGAATGTTTCAGACCCACCAAAAGAGTTTCGTGCTATGTTCCGTTGACATATAGATTAAAAATGTGTTTCGGTATCAAGCGATAGTTTGAAATCAATAAAAGGAATAAGTTATACAATTTTGGGAAGATGAGAAAACAATGAGTAGGTTTTTTTTTCAACTTCCCACTATCTTCGGCTGTTGATGTACCGATAAACATGATGCAACTGGAAATGCGCCAAGACGATGAGAGTAATGCTAGATAGTGAGAATAAATATCTGAAGGCTGGTAGCGACGGTATTCATTGCAATGACGAAGAGTATAATGCAATACCTAGGTTGTGCTCGTATATTACAGTCGTGCATTTTCAGCATCACTCGACCCCTGTGTCTCCCTGCAGCCAGTAGTCTGAGAGCCCGAACAGCTTCGTTCGGAGAAAAGACAATGCGAGTCAGCGGCACCACATTACCGCGAGCTATACCATCGGCCATAAGTTTTTGAATTTCCTGCAATAATAGATTCTGCAGTTAGTTTGTAACAATTTCTGTAATATGTATGAAAAGATAGTATAGTCCAAAAATAAACTCCCCGCACTAATTATGATTATTTTAATGTGTTTTCTATGACATTTAAATAATGGTAATTTTACTATAGGTTACACTCGTCCATGCTCTAATCTAATCTAATCCTGTTACTGCCATTGTTAATTGTAAGGCGAAGTACGCTCCTTTCGTTTGACGTGATACTCGTACATCTGCTCTGTCATGTCGCGCGTTTTGGTCATTTATGCCTAGTTGGTCAACAAATCTGGCAGTTCGGCATTTTGACAGGCAAAAGAAAAAAATGCATGTATTAAGAGTAAACACCTAATTTGCAAACGTTAATCAAGAAATGGGGCGAGTAATTTTATTAGACGATCTTTGCAGCACATCTATGTATATTGTGATTACGTGCAAGACTATTTCAGTGAAAGGTCAAACAACTTACTTTCATAATATCAGTACTTGCAAATAGACTAGAAGCCTCCATGACAAGGTAAGTTCTATCTTTAGTCAAATTGAACATCCCAAAGGAGTAGTCTTCTTTATTGGGTATCTGAGAGAAGTCGAAGGTGATACCGTTGTTGCCACATGTGCGAAGTGTGATCTGAAAGAGAAGGTTTTTTAACAAGTCATAAAAATTGAAAATTGCCAATATTTTAACAGCTAGGGATACGATCAATTCTGTGCTGTGCATCATGAAAGGCACGAGCACAGAATAATTCATACCTAGTACCAATCCATTACTTCGATCCAACTTGTACCTCTATGTTGGTACACATGTACGGTCATAATCATTTCTCTATTTGCTAAAAACATGGTAATTTATTTATTTATACCATTCCCCCTCTAAAAAGTTTAATCTATTCATTCAGTGAATAAAAAGGACTTTTACCCACTATTTTGGTAGTTTATTTTATTTACCGAAAACAATGAATAAAATGCATTTTTACTCACTATTTTGGTAATTTATTTTATTTACTAAAAACAGTGAATAAAATGCACTTTTACTCACTATTTTGATGTTTGAATTAAGAACAATTTACTCTTAATATTAGTAATTTTTCCAATTTTAATGTCCATTTTAATTAATTTAACCTTCTTTTCTTCTTCATTAAATGTCTATATTCGCTAAAATTTTTCTTTTTAACCGACTTTCAAAAGATGAGGTTATCAATTCGTCGGAATCTTATGTTTTATATATGTTGATCAATTTATTCGAAGACGTTTGTACCGATTTAGAATATTCTTTTTTTTTAAAGGGAGTACCTGTCAGGTAGTCCCATAATTTTTTTATTAAAACCGGTGGTGTAGTTTGGTGCTGTAGTCGGTTTTTAGTTTTGAAAAATTATTCTTGGAGTCATGGCATAAAGGATAGTATGCAATTCTTGAATAAAGCGGATTTACATTTTTATCACTCGCATTGCTCAGGATTCTAACACTTGAATCACGAGTGTAATGAATCACTCCCTACGGTCGTGATTCAGACGTTAGAATCCTTCACCTGCCCGTGATTCATCTATGGCCTTCGAAGTAAATCCGTCCTTTATTCACTAATTGCATTATATACTATTACTTAAACTTTATTGCACAAAAAAAGTGTAGAAATAGCGGTTTTAACGCAAAATGGTGTTCTCTGCCAGTCAACCATTGGACCAAGTGGAAAATAATTAGGGTGATGCGACAGAATGTGTAAACTAAATAGAAATGCATAAACTAAATATAGATCTAACAATAAATTTTCATTTTTAGCTACCCCAACTTGGTTTCAACGAAGAAAAACATCTTGAGGAAACCTACACACTTATTTAGGTTCCTACTTCTGTGTTAAATGACTATTATTACCAGTATATATGACAGACAGTCGAATGAAACCTAGTCTTAAAATATGCATTTATCTAAGAAACTGTGTTTAACTTACGTCTTTAAGAGCACCTTCAACACAGCTGAACGTCATTACCACTCCCTTTTCTTTAGTTCGCGTGAGAACCATATCCAAAAATGTGTGATCCCTGGAGTTACCGATGTCTTCGGCTATAATATGAACGGGATATTTGTAAAATAAATAAAAAGCTTGTTTTATAAAACTCTTAAACATTAACAATATCCAGGAGTTTAGACCCTTAAAAGTTCACATTAAGTTCATTTATATTGATGAAATACTGTGTAAACCTTTTTTAGCCCTATAAAATATATTGTATATTTTGTAACAATAGAAAACGGTATCGCTGTTGGTTTATCAATAAACGAAAATAAAAAAACTCACACATTGTTTTTTTTTTTGATAAGTACTTGGAATTCCTAATGATAAAAAACAATCCCGATTTATAATTTGTGATTTCTGTTAGTTATTTCTATTCTAGGTTGTTTATAAATTGACCCATATTGACAAAAACGCTTTATATCAAAATTTGGTATCTAATACGTAACTAATAAGATGGGTGACCATAAGTGGCACAAAAACTATCTCAAAAATTTGCTCATCCGCATCCCGCATCCGTGATTTGGAAGTCATGTTGAGTCTTTGACCCCCGGCTATCTTTATTATCAAGCTATTATATAAGATGCCCTTAGGCAACTTGAAAAAATCTGACACCAGTGTTGACCACTTAAACACACACGACACACGCTATTCACTTTACACAATTAGCTTACCATTTAACTTTGGGAATCGTTTTAACAGAAAGCGCTTCTTCTCCAAATTGCTAACGCTGGTGAAAACTCTGCAGTCATTTGCTAGAGCCATCGAGATGACAGCTTGGCCCAACCCACCAGCGCCACAATGAACGAATACACTGTCAATATCGCGTAGTGCTCCTTTGATATACTGTTGAACAAACATATTTTTTTTCAAAAGTAATTTGTTTTACAGTTATGGGACCCAGTAGATATAAGCATGATTATTGCTTACGCTGTGGTTGGTGAACACACGTGGCAAAAAATATCTCCACCACATTGCCGTACGCTGACTAGTCAGTTTAAATAATTAAACACCGTCAAAAAACTTACCCGCACATAAAGAAGAATGAAAATATAACGTGATCGACGGCAATTTTGTTTAAATTAAAAATGGTTATTTGAATAACTATAGAATCATATCATACCATACAATATATAGTCTGGGAATAGGCTAAAGGAACAGTGGCCGCGTCTTCGAGACTCCAATGCGCCGGTACTGGCCATAGCATCTCTGGGATCGCAATCACTCGAGTGGTAGCAGCTCCTTTGGGTAATAGACCCATCACCCGTTCGCCTCTAAATAATAATAGAACAAAAAAACCAAATTATAAAACATAAAGTAATAAAATACACCTAACATTAAAAGTAAGTTACACCTTATTTTGTTTTTTTTTTATACCACACTTCACCAAAACACTACAGGCTATGTTTTGGTGAAACGTTATTTCGGCGGATAATCATTGAATCGTTTAAAATATTGATGAAAGTGCCAGCATGCGACGCGACGGTCCGGATTTAAAAGAAAGAATTTCAGGATATGGCTATTGAATAATTTCTTAATTTGCCTACATATATTTTACGTGAAATTATAAAGTGATATTATACAAATAACGTTACATACAGAATACAATTATAAATATATCAACAAAAGGTGGTTGGTGTACATAAATACAAATCCCACAAAAGGAAAGTTCAAACAACATGACAATGTTCTCGTAAGTATGGTCATCAAAGACCGTGCGAACTGAAAAAGAAAACGATGGGAAGCAGTCAGGAACCCTAGATTTGAAAGCACGTTCATGAAAACAACCGGTCCACGGCGCGGCGTGTTGCTCTTCTCGAAGCAGCACAAGATACAAAAAACAAGTAAGTAATCATAAAAAATATATCTTTTAAAGCAAACATTTACCTATCTTAAAACGAACTTAAAAGTATAAAGAAGTCCTCATCGAGACGAATCAAACGAGCCCAAATTCAATAGGGTTGCGGCGTTTAATTGATTTTATGTGGCCAACTTCCTGCTCCATCATCCTATCAGCTCCATGTCATCATGATATTGCATTGTCACGCGATAAACGTATGCGTGCAAAATTTCAGCTCAATCGAAAACCGAGAAGTGGGTTGAATTTAACTTGCAAGATTTGATTACTGACAGACAACGGGGCAGGTGAACTATTAAATTGGCATGTAACTTATAAGAGATATTCAGAATGCTAGTTAAAATTTAAATACCCGTCAGTGATACCACTGAACTCCATCGCCAAAGACTCTGTGCCGTTGTCTTCGGATCTAGAGAGTCCCATCGCTTGCTTCGAGTCACGATGATTGAAACTGCAGTAGTGAACCTGGTAATCAGAAATTTTAATCATCAAAGTTAAACCGAACGGTTGAGTTCAACGATGGCTGTTCGTAAACGGTTGCCGTCAGGGAGATCTGGTCAGCTCGGTTTTGTTTTTGACTAATTACTTAGATAAAGATTACTGCTATATTGATGAGTGTAGATAAAGCGAAAGAGGTTTGTCAGGATCGTAGCAAGTGGAGATCCATAGTCTCTGCCTACCCCTGTGGGAAATAGGCGTTAT
Source organism: Acrobasis suavella (assembly GCA_943193695.1). Lineage (NCBI taxonomy): Eukaryota > Metazoa > Arthropoda > Insecta > Lepidoptera > Pyralidae > Acrobasis > Acrobasis suavella. The sequence continues at coordinate 13,011,783 of OW971948.1, forward strand.
ATAATGTATGTATGTTGTTGTGTATGCATATAAGGTATGCATGTTCTATTTTATAATGTGTTGTTTATGTTTGTTAGCTTATTTGCAGGCATTAAGTACATGGTATAAAATTATATTTTTAAACTGTTAGACCTACACTACTTGTATATTCTAAATCTTTGCAGACCTATGACAAAGCCCTTCTGGCAAGAGTGTGACCACGGAACAGAGAAATAGGAGTTCGACCAATGCTGTCTTACAATAATGAGAGTTTCTTTCAGCGTTGCGTAGAAGTGGTCATTTTGAAACGGAATTCATTTATGACCGACTTGCAAAAAGGAGGAGGTTGTAAATTCGTAGAATTTTTTTTTATGTAAGTTTTCGTTCGTAAGTTAGTTCAATTATTATTCGAAGATTCCTAAACCGATTTGGAAATTTTTTTTTGTTTGGAATGGTGTACTGTCAGGTGGTGCCATAGTTTTTTCATAATCAGCTGTGTAGTGTGGGAGTGAGGTCGGTTTTCAGTTGTGAAAAATTATGTATGAAAATTACTGAGTATAAAACAGTCTTAATAAAAAATAAAAGAATCGAACGAGCGAGAAAGCCTACCGTGACAGGAATTCCAGCTCCTTCTAATGTCGGCTGCTCCACCCAACGCAAAGATTTCGGGTCTCCCAATCGTATGCTTTTTAGGGACACCACGCTGCCTTGTGAAGGTATTTCGGTGCAGGGCAAATAAAATTCACCTCCCCAAACGCCCTACAAGGCAAAATATAACGTCATTGGTGTAGATGCAAAGTTATGAAGGAAAATTTTCAAATCAGTAATTAAAAGACCATAGTTATAATCACAGTGGGGTATTTATTAGCTACTCGTATTATAAAGTACTACCAACAATCTTGCAAATGACGAGTAGATTCCAATTCTTCTGTTGCCGTCGCAGCCCCATTGATAGAGCTCCCTAAGTTATCGTCTTAATTATCGACATATTTAGTGCCATTTTTTTAAAACAATACATTCTTCATTTAAACGATTATCGTTTTTAGAAGGATTTTACTTACATTATTTAGAATGTTGAACGCCAAATCTAAGTCAGGCAATTGACTCAAACAATGACTATCCATATCCTTACTCATTGCTATCATGTATATTTGGTTGTGTTCTATATCCTTCCTCCATGCAGCTACAAGCTCTTTTAGTCCCGGGATTTGAGGATACGACGTTAAGATTACTAGGGTATGACCTAATGGAAGAGAAGCTCTGGATCTAGAAAGAAGTGACAGGTCCGAGTGACTGCGGACGGTTATCGTTGTAACTCCAGAAGTAGGGACCAAAGGGCGCCATCTTGCAAGCTCGAGTCTCGAGTTCTTGTGAGTAGAAGTCGATACGATTCGATAGAGCTTCGAAGGGCGAACTTTAGAGGTGTTGTAATCTTCTTCTATGTTTATGATGAAGACGTTTCTTGGAAGAGTTTCGTGAAGTAGTCCCGGCAGCTGAAATCCAGGATTTTTATTTAAATTTTACAGTTTTTTTAACCTCTTTTGCACACAGGATTCCGCTTGTTTTGCCGCTCGTCTTTTGTTGCGATCTAAAGGAATTCTAAATATAAAAAAATTGTGTGCATCTTAGGCCTGTATGGACTCCGACCATCCCTGGCAAAGTGAATACAAAAACTATCCCTAACATGAAGTTCCCCAAAAATTTTGGTAGCATTTTTTGGCAATATTAATTGACGAGTATGTTTAACTTTAGATTGGCATGTATTAAAAAGTTCATTAGTCACTTCTATTTTCATTATTAAAATTTTCCTTACCTTTAAGTCCGTTGACAAGTTTTTAACTAATAATACATCAACATCATTCAAGCTACCTCCCTCGATAGTTTTTATATTTGCTGCTTTGAAACTAATTTTAGCTTTACAGGCATCCTTTAATACGTGCTTTATTTTATTAGATACGTCTGGATCACTCTCATGAATAGTATCTATTATGTTCACAACATTTTTGTTAACATTTTCTAATATAATTTGAAGATATACTTGCAATGTTTCAGTTACCTAAAACAAGTATGTTATTATTGACTTGTATTGAATTTATACATTGTACAAATTCTTCTCTGTGATTCATTTACATACATCACTATCTCCTGATTGGAAACGGGGCACAAATTTAAGAGATTTCAGTGCAACATCCTTCACCAATGGCGGCAAATCGCAGAATAACACATTTTCCAACATGATTCCACCACAACTGAAAAAATTGAATAAGATATATTAAAAAAAATTAACTACATTACAGTTCTTCAATATCTAATGCAATGGAAACATTCCTTTTTTGGAAGTCAGTCAGTAAATAATAATTACCACAGCAAATTATGCTCAGGGATAAAATCAGCTTCCATTACGGAAATCTTATCAACGTGCAGTATATTCTTGTGTTGCTCCTTAACGTCGATACTAAGGCTCCTGATGATACGAGGTTCGGAGGTTCCCTCATATTGGTGGTTTAAGGTGTACAGCTGGATAAGGCTATCGATGAACGTGGTCCAGTTATTTTTCCAGAGCATGTGGCCTTTGTTGTAGGTCTCGCTTAAATCAAAGATGCTTCGAAATTCGCCGCTGGAAAGTTAGTATTAAAGGATATAGATACGGCAATTCAGAATACAATCTGATGTATTGCAGATTGTATGGTAAATTGTGTAGTCAGTAAATTGTAGCATTCGCCGTCGTGAAGCAGCTGCTTGAAACTCGTGAAGCAATAAGACTGACGTAGCTCCATGGCGTAGTGGTCACAATGCTAGTCCGCCACCCAGAGGTCCCTGGTTCGATTCCCGGTCAGGGCAAGTTGGAAAATGGCCTTTTTCAAATTGTCCTTTATCTTGGATGTTTATCTAAATATGTATTTGTTATAAAATATATTATCGTTGAGTTAGTTCCCATAAAATAAGTCTCGAACTTACTTTGGGGCTAGGTCAATCAGTGCTATTTGTCCCTATATATTTATAATTATAGCTATGCAGACTACCTCTGAGTAAAAGTGGTCGAAGACAATGAGCATGCATGAGTCAGATTGGTCATCAAACAAAAAATTACAAAATGCATCATTTAAGATCCAAACTCACAGCGTCACAGTCACAGATGCAAACCCGACGTTAAGTCCGTTAGCTCACCAACACAACCGCCAAAACTAACTGCGTCTACTTCTCTAGCTTATATACAATGTCTACTAGCTACTAGTACACTTCGTACAAGTAGATGCGTTTATAAATACCTGTATGAAAAGTCTTTATTTTTCAGCAATTGATAAACTTCATCAGACTTCAGCATTTTTCCTTCATACTCTGGTATTTGATGTACAATATTCTTCTTAACTGGCACTATTTTCCCCACTATGTATCCGGTTGCTACCAGAGAATCATCATCTAGAACCTATAAAATATGAAAAAGTTATAGTTAGGTATTATCATGAAAGTTATTTTGACTATTAAGATTATTATTTTTTCTAAATAAAACATACTATATGTGCAGCCATATAAATAATTGATCTTAGTGAGGCGGTTCATACCCCAGAACAACTTACCTCAAACATCCCGGTGCCTCTATGCAAATTCACGTGGATCCTCAAACATCTCCGATTGTGCAAGATAGGCTGGGCATGAAGCCGAATGTCACTGAACTGCACCGACAACTGCTTCCTCTTCTGCTCCGTGGACATCGCCAGAGTATCCCAAACCGCTACCAGAGCCGCCGCATATGGGTAAATTATTTTTCCTGTATAAAAAGTTACAAGTTGTAGTTTATTTATTTTTCGTGGGTGTTTTACCATGTAAATATCAGCTATTTACCGTTGTCTTTACTGGTGTATATTATATAAAGAATCCTGATAAACCTACTTTGAAACAAAGTTCATATTCCCATGCTGGTTTATTCAATCTTATGATAAGTAAGTATACTGGACAAACAGATGAAAAAATTATCAGTGGTCAAATATAGTACAGAAAGTGTCATGCTATACGTGGATAATAAAAAAAGACCTGATGATGAGAATGATGACAATGAACAATATAAAATGAAACATACACTGATGTAGGAACGAATGTCTCGTATCTTACTAGACGAACAGTATACATTTACGCGGTGTGATTGTTTTTTTTTCACTGGTAAGTAAAACATCTGTATGTGTATAGACTTAGAAATAATTCTGATGACCTTAAGTATAAGTTACCTCTAGTAGAACCTTAGAAGACATGCGCATGACTAGAAGTGGCATCTTAACAGCGCGCTGGTACTGTAAAAAGCGTAACTTACCTCGCACAACGTTTCCTTGAAGAAAACTATAGTCGTCATCGTGTATGGACACTAGAAACTTGCAGGATGCTATCTTGTTCCTGTGCGCTGACATAAACAGGGAAATACCCCTGAAACAGAAGAATTGAATATAGGTATGTATATTTTTATAGACTATGAAACATCTCCTCTCCTGCCCATCGTGCCCCACCAGCAGCACTAAGCGTAACCGATATTACAACGCTATGAAATTGGCAAGCTACTGGAGGAAAAAACAATGATTTTATTTTGAACTTTAGACACGAAAAGGAGAATCTTATAATTGTTGCCGCACGGTGACGTAGAGTAGAATACTTTGTGTACTACAATGGTGAGAAGTAACAGACAACGGGCAAAGCGTCCTTATAGCTTTTATACTATCTACTGCGATCACCAAACCCGCCTTGCCAAGCGTGGTAATTTTGGACAAATCCTCCTTTTATTGTGATAGTCCTGTAGTCCAACAGGGAACTAATAGAAGTTGATTGAGGTTGTAATTCTATGGTTTTTACTTACCAAGCCTCACTATGCATCCAATGTACCAAGTTCGATAGGAACGGAGTGCCCGTAGATACTGGGAACTCCACTTTGGGATAAAGAGCACTCACTTGAGGCACGTAGCCTGCCATATACAATCTGTAAGTTCAAGGAGGAAGTTTAATACCACCATCATAATAATATCATGGATAAAGATATGTCTGTTTACTCACTTAGTACAAATAAAAAGAAATTTCCAAATGTTAAATTTCATGAAATTCTCATAGATTCTGTCTTCTACTCAGATGGTGAAAAAATCAAATCCGCTCCTAAGGTGCAAATTGTTTACAAATAATACCAATAGAGTAACCGAAAAATAACAGCCAGAGGTTTAAACGGTGTCCCAGATATGAAAAGCCATTATAGCTTAAAACTCAAACAGCTGCCAAATCGAATTTATTTTGTAAGATCTTCTCATTTCTATAATAAGCCAAATTTTTTAACAGTTTCTTTTACTTTTTTGCTTTTGCTGAAAGAGTTATAGGAATCAAGGCATCACGTACTTGCCAATGGCTTCAAGAACCAGGAGCACATTATCAGAATGCCCACGTTTAGTCATCGCTATGTGGGTGCAGCTCTCAGGCATGGATCTCTTCAGAATGGCCTGCAGCAAGCCGTACGGGGCGATTTCTACCATAACACCATTAGACGGCAGTAAGTGAGAGGTTTCTTCAAATAATACTGGATTCTGAAGTATAAAAATTGGTTATTTACAATAGCTTCACACAATAAATTATCATTAAAAACCTTATTTCTCCGACTGCTGATAAAACAGCCTTAGAAGCTTCCAGCTTCAACTTCGCCGTGCTTAGAAATAGGCCTACCACGATCGTGTACTACACACATCTATGTTCGATCCGCAATCTTTATGATGACCTTGACACATCTTACCAACGGAAGACCAACATTGCACTACGTTAACCATAGATGTAGTTAAAGCTGTTCAGAATACGAATAGTAGGCATCAACTCACAGGTTTAACTTCTTTTTATATTATGATGTTCCTCAAAAACTGCATATTATTATTATTATTATTTATTTATTAGCACACTTAACAGATTACAAACACAAAAAGAGAAATAAATTAATCATACAAATATAAGAGCCGGTCTAGTCTGCAATCCTAAAACAAGTATGCCTAAAAGCTACATTAGTTACAAAATCAGAAGCTAGGGTACACTATAAATACAAGAATAAAAAGTGATAGATAATTGCAACAAAACAAATCAAAACAGAAATTAAAAGCATTTTAGTTACTTACTTCTAGGTGTATTAGTATTTGCCGCCGAAACTTGTACAGCGAAAATTTAAAGATATCAACGTCCCTGTTAGAGACTAGGACTTCATTGTATTGGCGACACATTCTGACCATGGGATTATAAAAAGATGTGTTATTCGAGTAAACCTGTAGGGTGAATGTATTATAGTTACGATTTCGAGACCTAAAACGCGTATTAAAGTTAAGTAAAGGAAGAAGGCTAGGAGAGTCGAGAAGACCATGGATTATTTTGTACAGTAGTATTAGTATTGGTTAGACTCCTGGAACACGCATTGAAATTCTTGTGTATATAAAAAAAATATACGCTAACGTAGCTCTGAACATCAAACTTTACCAGCAAGTTGTTGGTGTGATATTCTGCTGAAGAACATTTGGCCATAGGGTCCTCCCACCTGTCCTGCGGAACTGAGGATGATAGCCATCGCTTGCTGCGAGCTTTCGGATTCTTTATCACCTCGGATAAATATTTTCGAAGGGCGGGCCCTGTAAATACAAGAAATTTATGATATTAACAGTAGTGTTGCTGCTTCAGAGCTTGATCAGTTTGTAGGCTTGAATTATGAAAAAAAAACGCACTTCACTCTGTTTTTGGAATTCTTGATTGTGAGACTATTGGCACTTACTAAATGTAAGTGCCAATAGTCTCACAATCAAGAATATAATATAAATCATAAACATTGTATTGTGTTGAAATGTTTTTTCTTCTTTATAAGCCTATATTAAGTCCACAACTGGACAACAGGTTTCTCCCAATAAAGAGAAGACTTGCTTATAGTTGTTGAAATTGATAATATGATTGATCCGTGATTTGTGCCCTCCTCATTTTATTTTTAATTTTATTTTGCGTTAATCTTTAATTGTATGGTTGTTTTAATTTTACCTTTTTTTTATAGTCATGGGCATAAGATGGATAAATTGAAAGCATGATAGAATGTTCTTCTTACCGGCTTCAGAAATATACCGTGAATGGTACGCGATATTGGAACACGGGACTTCTTTAGCAAAGATCTTGTCTGCAGTCAGCTGGTCCACAAACCTCTTCATCGCATCCTGGGGCCCCGATATAGTGCATGAGTCGGGACCGTTGTGACAGGCCACCTCGATCTCCGGCGGGCATATATCTTTGATCTAAAACGTAAAGTACTCAATTGGATTCCAATTGCACAAAAAAAATCTAAAAAAGAACTTTGTATTACAATTTATTCTTTTCACGTAACATAACAGTACTCTACTAAGGTTTATGCCACCAAAGCCGTCGTTTCTGCCTACCCTTGGTTCAAAATTACTCATCAGTAGTTTGAAAAGACTTCACTAAAATCTTTGAGCGATAATATTTCAGGTTTGATAGAATATTCAAGATATAAGTAGTGGGTCTATTCAGGTATCTGGCTACCTGACTGGATGTTTTATTTTACCTTCTGGTAACCAATCCCTACAGCAGCCATGGAACCCTTAATAAACGGCGTCTGCACCGACACCAGTCCTCGCGAGTAAGCGGACAAGATCATCTCCTCAGCAGTGAAGCACCCATCAGCATACGCACAACCCAGTTCACCTACGCTGTGACCTGGAAAATAAAGTAATCGTGAAGATTACTTATTATTACTACTAGCAGATTATTACTAGCAGATTGTTTTTCCTCCCAAGCAGTCGACCAAACAATGGCAATGTTCAATGGCATAAGCGTCAAGGTGACGAGCAACCTCTCTCTGATGGAGTAACTTGCTAAGCGTTGCCTCTAGGTCTTTTCACCTTCATTTCTGTCTACCTCTATAAGAAATTAAGATATTGAAAGTTTAATGTAAGCTCGTACAACATATTACGGTCCAATCAGATTAAATAAATCTTAAGATAATTAAAGTTACAATATATTTAATCTTACCAATGATGAAATCAGGCACAAGTCCAACAGCTTTGAGGATGTCAGTCAAACCAATTTGCACAGCAGCGATGCCAACAAACGAGTGGAGAATATTGTCGTAGATGTTCTTCTCGGGAGACGTGATAATGTGGACGATATCGATGCCTTTTGGTTTCAGTACTCTATCGCAACTGAAAAGTTGAAACTTTTTATAAATGAACTAATTATCATAAATGATTAGGAGAATTCTGGTATCTCAGCGATTAAAACAATAATTTAATAATAAGTGTACAACTCAATGTGATATTTTTTCTCCTTCATTTTAGCGCGTTCGCCGTAACATCCAATGATGCCGAAGACATACGATATCGAGAAGACATGGCTATCTCCATCACCAGGTACAGTCTAGGTATTGTACCAGCTGGTACAATTCACGACCGGCTGCGTCCCTGACGTTCGTTTGTTTCTTATGACGTTGCCTCTTATGACATCCACAGGAAGAGATAGAAAGGTCCTATAATTCTAAGCCGGAAGCCACACAGCTAAAATTTGATTTGGCATTGTTATGCAATGATAATATTGTGTGATTGTCGTGTTTTTTCTTTTCGACTTACCGCTCTACGGCTGCCGCGAAAACGGGTATCCTCATAAGTTGCTTGCCCATACCCGCCCATTGAGATCCCATGCCGCTGTACACGAAGACTAGGGGACGCTTGACATCATCGAAATAGTCAACTTTTTCTGCGAGGCTTACGGTTTCTTTTTCTTCGTTCGTATCTATAAAGGACAGAAGTTAGTACCTAAGTATAGGTAGTTACAAAAGTAACTCTTTCCGATCTAGGAAAACTTCGACATTGCTATGGGTTATATCCAAATAAAAATTAAGGATTCCTTAAAGCTAAACTTGCTTTGATTACATTATTTAAGCAATTAATAACATGCTTATGTTATTTCAATGAGTATTACGATAGTTTATTTATAATAAAAGCTTGAACTAATAAAAAGAAGGAAAAAAAAGGTACTTTATGTACGTTGAAGAAATGTTTATATTTTGAAAAGGTAAACCAGGAGTTCAAGAAACATAGATGAAGGAAAATATTCACTTAAAAAACCATTTCGTGGGAAGATCGTAAAAGCCGATCGAGGAAGTAATTAATTTGAAATTGACCCGCAGATTAGACCTAAATAAAGCAAAAGCGAGGAATATGGCATATCGCTGTACTCACCTAGAATAATATATCCCCTGCCCAAATGCCCGGATGTAGCTTTGTTATGAATATTGTGAAGCATCGCTATCTGCTCTGGGTCCACGGGGCTGGCTTTCAAGTGTACCAGCATTTTTTCTACCGCTTCATCCATTCTCGCTGATAGAGTTACCAGGCGCGGGATATTGGATTTGTAGCGGTTAGGATCCTAATAACGATGGATTATTTTATCAAAAGAAGCATCATTAAACTTTAAAACACCGAGGAATAAAAAAAGATGTGCGTGCGTGTAGGAGATCTTCATCAGGAATGAAGTTCCTCACTTCTTTTATCTCTAAGTCTACTACCTTCTTGTATTTAAAATACTGTATAATCTCCTTATACATGTTAGCTTTAAATATCTATCGATATTTTTTTATGTTATGAAACGTTAGGTTGCGTTCACTGTTCGGATATTATTGCCAAGCACTGGTCCCTAGCGGTTTGATGATGATATCAAACGCTTTTTTCGTAATGTTACAACTTATTCCTACTAAATGATACACAAAAACTGATAATTTACCTTTGGCTTATAACTTCCGTGCAATAAAATGTGCGAATTCACCCCCGTGGTAGAAAAGCCATTGACGGCTGTGAAAGATCTCCTAAACTTATGGTGGTCGCTGAGCACTTTCAGATGACCTTCACGCAAAGCGGCCACATCTTGGCGAGGGGTTTCAAAATGCAAGTTGCCTGCCAGCTCCCCTTTATGATATCCTAGTAACACCTGGAAATTAAGAATGCAATGAATACTATATGCCTTGATGACAGTTTTCGAGACCCTCTATCTGTATAAATGGTTACTACGGTTACTACCGCCTTCGATAGTGTCTCGAAAAGGGTCAATAAAGTAATGGCCTCTGTAATTATTGGACAACGATTAAGTTTATAAGAAGCCAACTGGCGCCAACGAAAGAATAGGTATAACTTTCATTAGAACATTTCATGCAATCGTTTATGGTTTGAATTTTATACAAACTTTTGTAACAGCTGCGATCCCAGTTACAGCCTCCGTGTAACCAATGTTGGAGATCACGCTGCCCAATAGGAGAGGGTCCTTTTTGTCTCGTTTGAAAACCGTTGCCAGTGCCTCTAGCTCACTTTTATCAGCTTCGGGGTCAGCTGTAATAAATGTAGGATGTTATATTATAAATGTGGTTTTTAAGTCAACCTCCTATCACACAGACATTTACGTCCTGTCCTATTGGCATAGAGATATTGCTTTGAGAAAGAAAACAGATCAACAGACTGATGTTACATTATAACAGAAGACGACTTTTTCAATGGAATCGCCACGACCGCCGGTGACCCCAGACATGACGATTTGACTAATGATTAATTATTTTCTTGAACGCCGTCTTTCATTCCGACCACGGCGACCGTTCAATGATTTACAAGAAATGTTTTTTAAATACACAACAATCAGGCATCAGGTGAATGTATAGAAGAGATATATATGCGTCTGCAGAAGACACACAAGAAATGTTTTTTCAAATACACAACAACCAGGCATCAGGTGCCTATATAGAAGAGATATCATCATGTCACGCGTTTGACACTCTTTTATCTTTCGCAAAATTTTTTTTCTCCACACATTTTTATTTTCGACGATCTCTGTGGCGTAATGGTCATTACGCTAGTCCGCTAATCCGGAGGTTCTGGGTTCGATCCCCAGCCAGGGCAAGTAGGAAAATGGTCTTTTTCTATCTGTCCTGGGTCTTGGGTGTTTATCTATATGTATATTTATTATACAATATGGTATCGTTGAGTTAGTATCCCATAACACAAGTTTAAACTTACTTTGGGGGCAGTTCAATCAGTGTGAATTGTCCATAAATATTTATTTATATACTTTTTTAGAAGATTAAGTTAGCATAAATTGGATTTATCAAGATTTTAGTTAACTCTATCTATAAAATAATTATTACCTGATCCAAAGCCTTCAACATATTCAACGACAGAAGGCGGGACGCCGGCTTCATCATAAAACTTCTTGATAAAATTAGCCGTAAGAACGGGCTCTCGCACAAAGCCAAATTTTGGTCCGATCGGTCCCTCTATTAGACCAACAAATTCATGTTTAACGTGAACAATTTCACCATATATTCTGAAATAAAGAAATATTTCTTCAGCATAGTTAACAGGTACCAGATAAATCTTAGTAGGTATCTTTGAAAATACATATCTATGTCGCTCATTAGACAGAGTCTATTTGAATTTAAAACGATGTTTTTTTTTATGTCAGGGCGGCAAACGATCAAGCTGGTCACCTGATGGTAAGTGATCACCGCTGCCCATGGACAACTGCAACACCAGGGGTGTAACAGAAGCGTTGCTGGCCTTTCAGGAAGGGAAGATGTAGGGGGAGGGGGAAGAGTGGGAGGGCGGTCTCTTCCTCCGGCTCTCTCACTCACCGAACGAAGCAAAGAAGCGGTGACGCTAGTACTCAGACTGAGTACTAGCGTCAGCTAAGGTAGGCCCATTCCTGCTACTAGCAAAACAGAGTTTTGCCGGTAGCATGGCTCTACCACAACTATATATTCGAAACTTGCTCATATTTCTTATTGGTGTCATCATCATAATCAACCGTGCAACTTTCCGGTTTCATCCCCAGCGGTAACGCTTCAGAGCCCGGGGTACGCTTATCTAACCAAGGTGATTTGACGAATTTACTGGTTTTTACACAGAGCGACTGCCGTCTGACCTCCGCAACACAAAGGGTATACCAAAACCAGTCCTTGGATAGTTTTGATGAGCAAACGCTAGATGGCGTTCGGGACATACAGTTTATACGTGCCTTCCGAAACACGGAATCATCTTTATTTTCCAATAATGAAGTGATTCAAGCCTGCAATATCCTAACCAGACTGGAAACAATTTTTAGCAAAATATGCTTCCCAGTAGGATTCGAACCCACGACCTCCGGATCACAAGGCGAATGTCTTGACCACTGGACCACGGAGGCAGTCAGGTTCATTTATTTGTGTCAAAAATAATGTTGGCAATCCAGTAAAAAAAAAAGGAGAAGAATTTTGATGAAAATTAAAAATTAACTGGCACAGTCGTCGCGATTTTTTAAATTTGGAATACATATCTTCGTCAATGTGGATGAATGTAGATAAACATTATAATGTTCTTCGCTTCAGAAAAAGAAATAAATATAATTAAAAAAGCACAATTTCTCTCTGATTCAAGTAATTGCAGAAGTTTTTGGTTATTTGTATTGACATGTAATTATTTGTGTAAATGTGAATACTTTTTCGTAAGTTTAAGCCGATAGTAAATAAGTTTTATAAAAATAAAAAGATATGAAAAACTACGCAAACGGAGTTATGAGTGAACATTTTATCGTAAATTGGTGGTTTTTGAAAAATTATTTCTTAGTATTTATTGTACGAAAACGACACCAAACAAAGGTTAGTACATATTAAATTGTCGGTCGAAATCTGATTAGGTATTGTAGGTGTTCTACTTTTCTTTATATTCTGTTTTGTATTTGCTAGTTTTTCTTATAGATGGAGACGAAAAGTAGAGTGTGCTACTCGGGTACGGTAATATTTTTAGCTCGGGCGATATACATGAATCCCTCGCTACACTCAGAATTCCACCGTAGAATCAATCGCTTCGCTCGTGATTCAACTGTGGAATCCTTCGTTTCGCTCTGAATTCAAAGTAGCGCCCTCGCCTTCAAAATATTACCTTATCTCCTTGTAGCACAATCTACTATCAGATAGACCAAAAGCCAAACAAATAACAATTATATTTTTGAAACTAACGTGAGATGACATACCTAAAAAAAAAAACAAGTAAACCATGTTAAAATATCTAATTGAAAAAAAAAAGAGTTTAAGTACAAAAGAGATAGAAAATTCATTTCATCTAAATAAAGCATGATGTTAATTGTCCTTCCATCACCTAAAATTACAAACCTCAAGGCATCTTGGGATTTCTGTAGAAACACAACGGCAATCGCATCAGATCTTGCAAATCCTTCAGCATTTTGATCGTAGGACTTCGTTTTGCCATCCATAGATAACTTGGTAATCCTTAAAAAAAAACCAGTTGGAATATTAGATTTAGTAAGAGCAATATACCTATAATTATTGCTATATTCAATGATATCGAGGCTACTCTTTAATGCTCAGCCCACCATGCTTCAAAGATAATATAGTCAATCGCCAAGTCACGCTTTTGTAATAATTTACTTGCTCGGCGAAATTGGTCAAGATACCCCACGATTTTGGATTACTCACGTTTCCTCAACTTTTCTCTAACTTACCTTCCGCATGAATAAAAGATTTCCTTTGAAGATTCACACTTCTCCCTTATTATAGCTTGGTATGCCTGCTCAATAGCCGGTAGCCACAGCACAGGCGCTGCCGCACGCCTGGTTAATAGATTGGGACAGACCTTCTGCACTCATCAAGTATTTCTTCTAAATCTTACCTTCCGTAATTGATAGAAGATTGCAGGTGAAGATTCAAGGCAGTCCCGCCAGCGATAAATGATTCACACTCCTCCCTCTTTATAGTTTGGTACGCCTGCTCAATACAAATGAACTGCCGCACGTATGGTTGATAGAATGAGATCAGCCAGTATGTCTTCTAAATCTTACCTTCCGTAATTGATAGAAGATTGCAGGTGAAGATTCAAGGCAGTCCCGCCAGCGATAAATGATTCACACTCCTCCCTCTTTATAGTTTGGTACGCCTGCTCAATACAAATGAACTGCCGCACGTATGGTTGATAGAATGAGATCAGCCAGTATGTCTTCTAAATCTTACCTTCCGTAATTGATAGAAGATTGCAGGTGAAGATTCAAGGCAGTCCCGCCAGCGATAAATGATTCACACTCCTCCCTCTTTATAGTTTGGTACGCCTGCTCAATACAAATGAACTGCCGCACGTATGGTTGATAGAATGAGATCAGCCAGTATGTCTTCTAAATCTTACCTTCCGTAATGGATAGAAGATTGCAGGTGAAGATTCAAGGCAGTCCCGCCAGCGATAAATGATTCACACTCCTCCCTCTTTATAGTTTGGTACGCCTGCTCAATACAAATGAACTGCCGCACGTATGGTTGATAGAATGAGATCAGCCAGTATGTCTTCTAAATCTTACCTTCCGTAATTGATAGAAGATTGCAGGTGAAGATTCAAGGCAGTCCCGCCAGCGATAAATGATTCACACTCCTCCCTCTTTATAGTTTGGTACGCCTGCTCAATACAAATGAACTGCCGCACGTATGGTTGATAGAATGAGATCAGCCAGTATGTCTTCTAAATCTTACCTTCCGTAATTGATAGAAGATTGCAGGTGAAGATTCAAGGCAGTCCCGCCAGCGATAAATGATTCACACTCCTCCCTCTTTATAGTTTGGTACGCCTGCTCAATACAAATGAACTGCCGCACGTATGGTTGATAGAATGAGATCAGCCAGTATGTCTTCTAAATCTTACCTTCCGTAATGGATAGAAGATTGCGGATGAAGACACAATCCCGCCCCACCGGCTATGGCAGCTTCACACTCCCCTCTCTTTATAGCTTGGTAGGCTTGCTCAATAGCCACAGAGGAACTGCTGCACGCCTGGTCGATAGAGTGTGATGGACCTTTAGCATTCAGCCAGTACGAGATACGATTCGCAAACATTGTTTTGCTGCATCTGAAAAGTTATTGGGAATGTACATATATTACCATTCCAAGCATTACTTCCAAGCTGGTCTGGGAGCAGACAAATTACTGAAAGAATGTACTAGTTGCTTTCTGCTCCTCTGCAGATCATGGGAAATGAACTGTGGTTTTTAGAAATCAAATCTTTGATTAGCTTTGGGAATTGACGGAATTGACTCCAATTTCTGGCTAAGGTAGGCTTACAAACTCACTATTTCTGACTCTCGTTTGCACCGTACACACACGTACATAAGGATGGCCTTTAGGTATTATTCTGTCTACATCTGCTCTTTCTACACCGTAAGTTTATAACTTCTTTATGAAATTTTCTATTTTTTAGAAGTAATAGAATAATATTTGCCTAAGACATGTCCTTACCCAGCGATACCAAAACCAGTTCTTGACGAGGCGACGTAAAAGCAAGCCTTTTCGGTCTCAGAGAAGCAAGTGCCGATGTACACTCCCACGTTCTTCCCAGAGAGATGCTCTGGACTCAACCCTGCAAAGATTGATAAAATAATATGTTAAAGTATCAGGAACCATCAAAGTCGAAAGACAATCTTGATGTAATAGCAAAAAAAATCGTGATGTGCTTTTGTTCTCTTAAAACATTCTTTATTCTTAACATTACGAATGACACGACTGGTGATGATCCTGCAACCTTAATCTTGTCTATAATATCGTCGAAAATTTTGAAACTTAAGGCGGCCCTTCCCGACCGCTCTGTCGTCAACGCGAGCATAGTTTGAAAAGCTTGTTGTTTCATCCAGGGTAATGCTAGAAAAAGAGGCAAACCAAAAAGAGAGAGATAGCGCCTAAGGGCTTGGTTTGCATTCTATTAAATGAAATTAGTATTATTATTAACTATCCATTTAACGAATACTAACTATTCATAGTGTGCGGAAATTTCATAAAACTTGTTCCAGGTGATACGTGTTTATCAGTAAACCTTACAAGTGTGTGAAATAAATGTTTTGTTTTCAAAATTTTCTTTACATTTGCGACGTTTCTATCGAAATATTTTCTTTACCTGTACAATTTATGAGTAGTTTATGAACGGTCAAAGTTCAGCTAAAATTTGTGCAAAAAAGCAGATTTTTGGACGCTTATACCGACTTTGCTTTTTTTTAAGTTTATTTTTTTATTTCAATAGAAACCTAGAAATATGGCATAAGATACCTGTGAGTTCAAAAGTTTTTAAGAAAGAGCAGATACAGCGCCAAAATCACGTACGAGCGTTTGTATGAAAAGTAAAACGGGAAGGCCGCTCTTAAAACTCTTATGAAACCACGGGTTGCCACTAAATAATATATTACCTACTCTCCATAATAAACATATTTATATCTAAATATATATAACTCAAAGGTGACTGACTGACTGACATAGTGATCTATCAACGCACAGCCCAAACCACTATACGGATCGGGCTGAAATTTGGCATGCAGGTAGATGTTATGACGTAGGCATCCGCTAAGAAAGGATTTTGATCAATTCTACCCCCAAGGGGATAAAATAGGGGATGAAAGTTTGTATGAAACTTTGTAAATTTTAAACCGATCGGGCTGAGACTTTGCATGCATAAAGCTACTATGACGTAGGCATCCCCTAAGAAAGGATTTTCATAAATTACACCCCTACGCGAGCGAAGCCGCGGGCAAAAGCTAGTCATTCATAAGTCTGATAAACAACGAAAAAACAAAGGCAAAACACATATAAACATATACACTACAGACACATGCGAATATCCCGGCATCAAAGGGAATAGCTTGATGTGACTATCTATTTTGCGCCCCCTTCCCCCCTAATTATACGCCTAAACTGTAACACGAGCCCTATCTCCCCCTCTCCCCCTTCATGCGGAATCCTCCTTGCAATTGCAATGCGTGAAAGTTGTCAACGTACAATTACGAGTATGTAGGTACATACGTTGACGCTAAACTAATTTGCATGTGTATGCAAGTATCTAATTATTTATAATTAAGCTGATTGAATTGCAATTTACTTATTTTACATATAGTTTGCCTAGACCATTTGACCTGAGAATTTATTAAACTGCACCAAACATTTTTTTTATATTGGATAACAAATTACCAGCATCGTATATAGCTTTATAAGACTCCTCCAAGATCTTCCGAGCCATAGGGTCCATGTTGTCTCCAAGCCGCCGGTGGACCTTGAAGAACTGGGAGTCGAACCGGTTGAGGTCTGGCACAACTCCGATGTGCGCAGACGCCTCCGGGTGATTGTAGTCCCATCTGTTGTGGTCTGCAGAGACTGGATTTACCTGGTTATTTAAATATGGTTTTGTTTGTTTATTGATGCAATAGTTTATTGCGCCACAACCAGATAAATAAAACTAAGTAATTATACTTACCATAAAATATACCATGTAAAAAAAAACTAAATTTATAAAATGTTCTCCTGCCCATGCGGCTGGTAGCAAGAATGCTGGCTGCATTCCCATGCTGGATATCAATGGTGATCTGTTGAGTAAAAAGCCACCCAGCTCTCTTGTCACCATTTAGTTAGTTTTATTCCTTTTTACCTTTGGAATTTGTGATACATTGTTGGTCTGACATTGCATCATGGATGAGGATAACTGATTATTGGTCCCAGCTGTTTTTTTATTAGTTGGCAATGATAACCTTCTTAGCGCAAAGAACCGATGGCCGATGGGTCAAGAAGGTTCTCGAATGGCGACCACGTACTGGCAAGCGAAGCGTAGGACAACCACCCACAAGGTGGTCAGACGACCTGACCAAGGTCGCTGGAAAGCGCTGGATGCAGGCCGCTCTTGATCGGTCGTTTTGGACATCTTTGGGAGAGGCCCAAGTCCAGCAGTGGACGTTATGCGACCTACGACGCGATAACCTTTTTATCACAAATAAGAAAGTCTAGGTAGGACTTCTTCTTCTTCTTATATCGGTCAAAGATCTTTTCAGCTTAGCGCCATATTTTGAACTCCGAAAACAAACCAACCAAATCTCTTTCAAACAACTTCTAACTTTATTCATACCAGCAATCAGCCAGCATTAATAGAAGGTCCAATACATTTTCGTACTGGACATACGACCTTTATCTTATTCAAGAAACTCTTTAACTTTTTTTATATGCCAGTGGCAAATTCTTCATACTCGACATATACAACCTCAGGCCATGGATATCAAGAGATATGCAGATCTGTGCCTGAAACTAAACATAAAGTATTGAAGCTATTGAAAATAGAAGAGGAAAGATGGACATCTAATAAGACATGACAATATCTTCAGAATAACAGTAGAAGGAAGACTAGAAAGGGGAAGACCGATGAATCTCCAACAAATTAAATAAAAGTTAATAACATTAAAAGGATGGCAGAGAGAAGATACTCGTAGGAACGGAAGTATCTCCACTTAACTCCACTGACAAGAACAAGCTCTTAAATTACAAGATGTATTTTTCATAGGTTCAGGAACTTACTTTATTGTACAAAATATCGGAGAGCTCGGCCACATTATGCGAGTTGGGATAAAGTCCAGACATCCCTGAAATAACCACGCGGTCTGCCGATGGTGGCTGCTGCTGCACGGGTTCCTGTGGTACTGGAGCCATGGTTCTGATACCAACTGCCAAGAAAAATAAACTTCAGCGTTTCATTTTTCCTCATTACCAGATGCATCCTCAGCTGTGCTGGTGGGTTACTCCAAAAGGACCTTAATGCGTATCCGCGTTTCAGTGTCGAGCAACATTGAGCCTTAATAAACCAAGAAAAAGTCTAATTTGGTTGGACATAGAAATAGGAAGTCTCTATCGGACGATTTTCGTATTGTTTTATGAAGTAACCCCCTGTTTAGGAGCCCGGGATGCGCATTCCGACTTTTTCTTTTTGCATAAATACAAACATTAGGAAAGTAACCCAAGGATGCCGAATACCGTGCGAAGTGAAAAACTAGAAGGAAAGAAAAAAACAGGAAATCTTTATTCGGCAAACAAAAATATAAACATTAACAGAAATAAGTAAGTATATAATGACATTACGTACTAGACACAAGTCTAGTACCAGCTACCAAGTAGTAGTACCAGCTGGAAATCCGCACTGCTAGGTATAAACCTAGCAGTGCGGATTTCCAGCTGGTACCAAGTACACAGAGGTTGGACAACTAAATTAAAACAAATTGCCAGTACGACACTGCCATCCATGAAACTATCACTGAGGGCTACTCAACAAGGGTCCTTGAATGAGAGTGGGATCACACCCTGCCAAGGTTCATGTACTTATTTACTTACTAACCATTTTATGTATGAGTGTATATAAGCAAAAATAAAGAAATAAATAAAGATATAAAGGCTACTCAACAATAATTTGTAATTTTTAGTGTTAGTTTTGTTTAGTTTTTAATTGTACTTATTTAGTTTTAACATGGATGAAATATAATTATAATTTCTTTGGTTTTGATTAAAATGTTACCTTTCTATTTTGTTTTATTTTATTTTTGCGATAAATTAAAACCATTTGCAGATAACTTCGACATCGAAAATTGACCTTGTTTACAAACAACATTGTTTACAAACACAAGCGGCGCTCGCAACTACGTAGGGACCCCTTTAAAGGGGTCCCCTACGTAGTTGCGAGCGCCGCTGTTGCGACGTGTAAGGAAGTGGAAATGTTTTTCAAAACACTTTGATTAAAATAAAATAGTCAAAACAGCGTCGTTCGCGACCACATCCTTCGAGTCCACAAGACTTCGAAACTATGAAGCAGTGGAAAAAAATTCGCACCGCGTGCGTCGCAACAGCGGCGCTCGCAACTACGTCGGGGACCCTTTTGCAACACATACGCTATTCTGTGGATGAATTCATATCTGTCAAACTCTGACTAAACTTGAATCTTTTATGACCAGAATAAATATTTTTTGTAAAAATTGCTTTCAAATAAGAGAAAAATATTAAGTAATAATTTCTAATATATAAAATTTAATACAATTGTATCGACGGTAAAATTGACAGAATGTATAACTAACAAAAATTTGTATGCCTGACGGCGCAGCATAAAGCCCTACACTGTAAACTAACAACTTTTGTACTCATGTTTGATAAATAAATGATTATAATTACGCCAAAAGTGGCCGTTTTTCGCAATTGTGCGTAGAAAAGTGAAAACGTTTCTGCGCACATTAGCGATAAACGGACACTTTTGGCTAATGTGCGTAGAAAATCGTCACGTTCTCACTTTAAACTGTATACATAAAATAGTTTAAAGGGTAATCTAGGGATGGTCACGACAAAATTTTAAAATATATCTCTGATTCCTTTCAAATAATTTATTTCAAATGGGGCAGCACTGGGCCCCGGAAAATCCCTTTAAGTTATGTAACTCCTGTATATTAACAAAAATCAAATGTTTTTCTTTCTTTCTTCTTTCTAACATACAAATACAAGATCGACGGATTTAATATAGAAGGTAATTTACTTATATTGTTTTTTGTTATGTGTTTTGGTATAAAAAACTGAACTCACCTATTAACTTACTCGTGCAACTACTAGGACACTAAGAGCGTCCCAGGTTTAGCATTTTTATATATAGGTGACAACAAATAAGTACGTAAGGTACAGGGGGGTAACATGGCCACTTTAAGGTTTGATGCGGTGCATCTCAAAAACTATGACGAGAAGCAATGAAATATTATTTTAACATATTCGATAAGTAATGCCAGAAATATGTAGGTCAGGCAGTATCGATATTCAACCCCATGTAAATCTCCTTCCCTTAGCTCTTCATCTTAGACTGTTTTTTTTTGTGTAAGTTGTATGTATTAAAGTGTAACGTTTATTTATTATTACTGTATGTTTATAATATTGAATATATGATTACTTTTTAAACACGCAAGGTCCCTGAAAGAAATTGCTTAACGATTTGGAATTAAATTCCTTTTCAGACGGTACGGACTTGGTGGTGGCCTAGGCAAAAAAAAGTGTAAAATTTTTCAGTCACAAATTAAAGTGAAAGGTAGTCTTAAAAGTATAACTATCTCGTCGATAGCTCAGTTAGGGGAGCGTATGCCTGAGATGGCTGATATTTCCGGTTAAAACCCAGCATTCGCCAATATATGTTTTTTTTATTTTATTTTGCTGTTTCATTTAATATATTATTAATAAAAGGTGTAAGATTTTCCGTCACTATTTTCCATCACGAATTAATAATTTTCTACGAAAGTAACTTCGTTTCAACCGAGACTCCCGTTATTTTTCTATTCCTTTTACTTTTTAAGATATGAGAAAATGACCATATTAGCCTCCTGTACCCTATGAATTTAATCATTACGTAGACGCATATATTGAATAAGCTAATAATACACGTAGAACCTAAGCATACATTTTGTTGTCTTTAATGCACTTACAATTAGAAATTTAAATATATGCATACAATATAAAAAAACTAAACATACCTATGCGAATCGAATATTTTACGATACCTACCCATATTTAATTCATATATTTATTTTAAACTAGCTGATACCCGTGACTTCGTTCGCGGGACGTTATGACTCCGCCGTATCTGCAATAATCTGCATCAGATCTTCGATTTTAATACCTCAACAAAAATTGCTCATCAGTTATCACGATGAACTACTTTGTTTAAAGTGTAATTTTTATATTTCTTGAAGTTTCGCTGGACCATTATGAATCCGCATCTGGTAGTATATTCCAAAATCAATTATATTTATATAACAAAAAAAGTTTAATTTGAATCCGTCCAATATTTCCGGAGATTAGCGTGTACATAAAAAAAGACAATCAGATTTTTTTTTAATTCTTACTCTATTTCTGTCTCCATAGCAATTTGTTTTTATTGGAATTATTTAGAATTTACAGACACATTTTACTGTTCTATTATATGTATAGATTTTCGTATGATTTACACCTGTAGATTATAAAACTAATTTAACTTTAAGATCACATGCTGTGTTTAAGAACCTGGCAACAAGACCCCTAGTTGACTCAGATCATCACCTAGTTGATCAGTTCTGATTTGCAAAATTTCGTGTAAGTAAATGTTCGTTTTTTGTTTGGGTCGTGTTAGCTATAACTTCATAGTTTACTATGTAAAATAGCTGTGTATACCAGACAGACAGACAGACGGACAAATGAATGATCCTATAATTAGATATAAGGGCTCGTTTTGTCACTCAATTGTAAGTACTGCAGTTACCTCTACGTCTAATTTCTTGAGATCAGAAAAGTAAAAAGAATAACCACACGGATGACAAAAGAAGAAATAAATTAAAGTAATCGAAGAGTTTTAATCAATTTACAAGTTTTTACAAAGTAATGTACACATTCAAATGTAATTAGGGAACTCGACAGTAACTATAGATTTTGGTGGCACGTTGACTTCGGCGATCTGGTCATGTAGCTTCAGAGACACTCCGCGTCCACCATCCTCTCTGAAAGAAACAACAAAGGAATTAAAACTTTAGATTAGGACTCGTCTCCTTGAGTGGACATTTATTCAGTTTCAAGTTGCGCAGAAACAGAGCGAATTCTACGGGATCCCTTTTTTTGCATAATTTGTTTTGTCCTAATGTTCTTTGACAGCCATAATTGTTTTTTAGCATACGGGTAATATTGGCATAATTAACTTTTACGCTAATTTGTTTTGGCATAACGTTAATTCGCATTTACTCCGTAGGCGTTTTAACTATAAGACTAATAGTATTTAGGCATAATGTTTTTAGGAATAACAGAAATAAAATTAAGTTATTTTTAACAGCTTATTTTTTAAAATATCATGCAAAAAAATGGATGACCACCCGAAACAACTGTGAGGGCTGAAGGGGAGTTAGGTTCAAGTTATTTTTTTTTGGTCACCCAGAACAAGTGTGAGCAGAAGGGAAGTTAGGTTCAAGTTATTTTTATGACCACCTGGAACAACTGTAAGGGCAGAAGAGAAGTTAGGTTCAAGTTATTTTTATGACCACCTGGAACAACTGTAAGGGCAGAAGAGAAGTTAGGTTCAAGTTATTTTTTTTTTTTTGATGACCACCGGGAACAACTGTGAGGGTATTTCTACCCACCATGTTAAGTGCCTACATATTTATTAGAGCAATAATGTTTTTAAAAGTTTAGTAGTCAGATATTTATTCGGCGTATCATGCCTATAAAACCTATGCCTAAATGCGTAAGCATATTTAGGCTTTAGAACAATATACTTAACAATAATTATGCTCACAGTTGCTTTAAAAAATTGTGCCAAAAGAGTTATGCCAAATGAATATTGTGCGTTACTATTATAAGGATAAGTAAAAGTATGGCATTTTAAATTACGACATAAAATTCTATGCAAACAAATAGCTCACAGAGCTATAGTTTATAGTAAAACCATATATAGATAAACACCCAAAACCTAGGACTATTTGATTTATCAAATTTTCTTGGGTCTTGGGGGTTTATCAGGTCCGATTTGGCCAGATCAAGTGTATTGATGAAGGAAGTTGACAATAGTGAGCAATTTCCGAACACAGAAAAGATTATGATAGTTAAAACAATGCTGCCTAAAGTGTAACCCTCATATTCTATCCAAATCTGCTCACTGAATCAGTTAATAGTAAGTTAGCTCACTGAATCAGTTAATAGTGAGTTACCAATTTCAAAAAGAATAGACTTTATTATGCAATTGTCGGAAAAAAACAATACTTCTCAAATGAGTAGTGACTAGTGTTATTATACGTAACTAATTTTAGGAGTGAAGATTTTAATGAATACATAGCAGGCCGCTTCCGATTGGTCGTTTTGGAAATACTTGGGGGAGGCCTATGTCCAGCAATGGACTTCCTGTGGCTGATATGATAGCAGTAAACTCCTACTGCTGAAATGTTGACGCTCTTACCCATTATACAAAACAGCGACGATAGTATTCTCCGGCGTCACAAAAGCCACATTCTTCACGCCGCAGCACTTATTCTGATTGATGTCTATCCTCTGCGACCCTCTGGCGATGAACTTGGAGAAATGTCCCAAAGCATAGAACATCGGCTGCTTGACGAACTCCCCTCGTTCAGGGAACACGATGACGGGAGAGTCCACGAAGTTCTCGATGTTGTTAGGACCTCCTTCGCTGTTCAGGCACATGTTCCAGTCGATCCAGCCGACAACGTTGTAGTTCAGGTCCTAGAAACAAGTTTCTGTTAGACTTTATTTAAATTCAAATTTGACAATGCCCTTCAGGAACTTAGCCTTCAGGCGAATAGGCTACAGATGTTTTTCTCGGGTTAGTCGTTCCAAAATAATAATAATTTTGACCACCAGCGCTCCGGTACAAACTGCTGAGAAGGTATTCCGAAAAAGGTCAGTTCTGTAAATTATTTGTAGAATTGATTTTGATGAATAAAGAATATCAACTGAAATAAGAAATAGAAATTCACCTCAATAATATCTTCAATGTATTTGACTGCTCTTTCCCAGGATCCTAGAAGAACGTGTGGCAAATCTTCACCTACACCTGTAAAAATAAAGCGTCCGGTACCACTACTTTCTTCATGCATGTTATATTTAGAGATGCATTAGTGGTTAAAGAGTGCGTCCTAGGCTTTAACCAAAAGGCCTTAGATTCGATCCCAGCCCATCCCAAATTGTTTGTAGTATCATTTTGACTTATGTAAGTTTTATTTTCAACAATCTCTACTTGCTTCTAGTAAATTAAAACGTAAGAACTAGCGTGCTGATTTTCTAGGGTGTAAAAATAGGGCTACGCCATTCAGAAACGCTATTTATGGAATTATATTTCTCAGATGACGTTCAACCGATAGTTTAATTTGGTTAGAGAATATATCATTTATCAACTGGTATTAATATGATGAGAGAGAGACTATGAGTTATACTACTACACTCATTAAGGGGCTACCTGAATTTTCCGGGATCCAGTGCTGCCACCATTGGAAATAAATTATTTGAAAGAAAATGGAGCCATCATTTAAAATTTTCCTTGACCAGGCAGATAACCCTTCAAACTATTTTTGGACTACTGTTTACAGTTTAAAGTGAGAATGTGAAGCTTTTCTACGCACATTAACCAAAAACGGCCGTTTTTGTTCGAGTAGTTCGAGTAGTAGTATATAAATTAGTTTGAAGGATTATCACGAGCCTGGTCAAGACAAAATTTTAAATGATGTTTCCGTTTCCTTTCAATTAATTAATTTCAAATGGAGACAGCACTGGACCCCGGAAAATTCAGGTTTCCCTTTAACTGATAGTTCGCTTTGTCACTATATGACATTTATTTATACATCACATGACTGTAGGCAGATCAAAAAATCTGACACAAATAATAATTTTAAAAAGATCTTTAGAGAAGAAAAAGTTACATCCTTACTAATACTAATACTATACTAATACTAATACTAATACTAATACTAATTACTAATATTACTAATATTACTAATTACTAATATTACTAATTTACTAATTTACTAATAATATTATAAATGTGAAAGCGTGGATGTTTGTTACGCTTTCACGCAAAAACTACTTGACGAATAATCATGAAATTTTGTACACATATTCTGGGAGGTACTAGAAGTAACATAGGGTACTTTTTATTAAAAAAAAATAAAAAAAAAATTGTCAACAATTATCAACATATATTATCGACGTACGATATTACCGACGGTCAAGTCAATATCTATTTAATCTATACATCCAATTCAATTCACTATAGTTTCAGCTGTTTGGAATTTTTGAGGTTAGGTTCGATGCGAGCGAAGCCGCGGGTAAAAGCTAGTAACCGATAAAGCGATGTCTAACAAGTATCTATTTCTTCCTCATTTGTTAGACGTCTAGATAATAATTTTGTTGTTGTTCTTCTACCTCCTCTTTCGCACAACTGTAAATTGAGGCAAGAAAAAGATATTTTTCTTCGAAATGCCTAAAATAGTTCATGAACTTTTCAACTCAGAGGAAGGTACTACTTGGGCCGGATTGGATTGATGTTGGGGATGAGCATAGAATCTTTCGGTTATCGCATAATCTCTAGTTAAAAAGCAATAAAGATACGCGAAGAGTATGTCGTTATATGCAATAATTTTAAAGTTATTAGTAGTTCGGTGAATTGTACAAAACAGCAGTGCTTTGTTAGTGTAACAAAATTACTAATACATACTTCAGTACCGAAACAATTTTGCCTGGATAGCTGTCACATGAGCCTCATAACATATTTCGTTCTTCTGTCTTTCTATCCCTGGTCAAGGACTGAACTTGCATGTCTTTATGCCTTCTTAGCTCAACAACGTGCCTCAGACTGTAAATGCGTGTTATGGTCTATGGATCCCTTTCTACCTGCGCTAGGCTGAATATATTCGCATTCTATTATAGTTCCAATATACTAAAGAACATCATTAACGCTTCCGTAAGTAAAGCGACACCGGGCGCGGTCCGCACTTGGATGAATAAACACAAGCGACATAAAAAAAATTCGAGCTCCTCCGTGCTTGAGAAGGCGCGTATAAGGCGGTGGTCTCGGCTGTCATCATTATGTATGGCAGGCGTCAAGCTATGTGAGATGCCTTTAGGCAGCTTAAAATAAATACCAGTGTTGACCCCCTACACACGAAAAACAACAAAACAACAACATATATTCGTGCAATAACCCTGCAGGTGAGGTGTGCAAGGTTCGCTCTCAGCTTTAGGTTATCTTTCTTCTCTAGAAAATTTCTTTAGGGTTTATAAGAGCACATTTATTTGTCCTAATGTATTTTGTGAAATTGTTGCACTGCACCATCTTATTGGTATTACTTGGGGTAGATACATATAATCTAATATTTTCATAAAAGTACCTGTTTTTTAACTGTAAATATTCAATTGAGGTCCAAACCATATGACAAAATTTTTCGACGGGGATGTCAAAATTGGAAAGAACAAAATTGAATTCTTTGTTGTGGTTTGAGTATATAAAAGGTACATTTAAATTACTTTTTTTTTTCTTATTGACCGAGCGAGCGAGGCGTCTTGAGATTGGCCAAAAATGCTTTTGTCCGGCTGTCAACCAGACAACCGGACAGTCAGTCTGTCCATCTGTTCTCGCCTAGGTCACATTTCTCAACCGAAACTTATAAATTTTTATGAGAAGGTTCAAAAATTATATAGATTTTTTTTGTCAATTCAGTTCTTAGAAATTTTTCAAATGGCGGTTATTGGGGGTTTAAAACTTTAAAAATATTATAATTCAGCCATATCAAAAAATTTTCAAAATTTTTATAGTACTTTATTTATATTAGTGGTTAAGGATAAAGTTAAGAACTCTCATCCCTTACCAGTCGTCGGCAGTGTGGCAGGGTGAAACTACATATAGGCGTGTAAAAAAGCTGTGCACTGTCAGTGGCCATCTTTGTATTACCATTACACGCTTCAGTGGAGAGGACAAATTTATCTGGGTAGTCCTGCAGTGGCTCAGTCAGCAAGGTGGGGGGGCTGATGGTATCAAAATAGAAGTGGACTGCCACTCCGTCGATGAAGGGCAACGCTGCTGGCGACTCCTGGACCACCTTCGAAAGAGAATACAGGCTTAGTAAACCTGTAGCGACCTCTACTGAACTTCAAGAACCTATTACCACAGCAGCGAAGCTTCAACTTAAGTTTACAAGAAGCATAAAAGATGGCGCTGCGCTGACACACCCTACAACTTGATTTTAAAGTATTTTCGATTAGCTGCATAAATAAGACCTCTGATAGAACATAATTGGGCTTCAGGCAGAACTTCAGACGCAACATCATGCCTGGCGGGAAGATCCTCTCTTTGCAGCGGCTACTAATGTAACGATCCTTGCTTAGATATTTCTAATCTTACATTATTGAACCAAAGAGGTACGGTGAATCGCTGGTCATCTCCTGCTAATATCTTCACATTGAATTCGGAATTTCTAAGCGTTGGTCCAAGGTTGTTAGCAATCCAATTGCCCTGGAAATAGATAGATGTTAGTACATAGCTGTTTGGTGATAACAGAATAGAATACATGTATATAACCACTTTTTTTCTCTCCCGTGAGCAGGGTTTCCAACTATACTATTAAACACAGTATGAAGTACTGCTTTTCTTAAATTATACTTTTTACTGATGAACAATAAATACTGTTTTCAGCTTCACTGGTTTGAAGCTAAAAACTTGTGCGAGAAGCAAGAGCCATTCATTTATTAAAAACACTGAAATTATAAAATAAAAATATACGGACAAATAATACTGATTGAGCTAGCCCCAAGGTAAGTTCGAGACTTGTGTTATGGGATACTAACTCAACGATACCATATTTTATAACACATACATACATAGATAAACATCCAAGACTCAGAACAATTTGAAAAAGGCCATTTTTTAACTTGCCCTGACCGAATCGAACCTGGGACCTCTGGGTGGCGGACTAGCATGGTGACCACTACGCCACGGAGGTCGTCAAAATACTGCTTATTTTCCTTATCTGAGCTCTTATTTCATTTTTATATTTTACTATACTTTACTTCTTGTTAAAGGAGTTCTGTGAGTGCCAGAAACAGCAAGTCCCTTATGTTATGAGGATGGAATAGGTCAGAAAAGAGAACGGGCACCTACGTCCATCCACATTGCAAAGATAATAATAACTAGCTGGGTGACAGAGCTTTGTTCGGTAATTTTTTTTATAAAAAATATTTTTTATGGCCCTGTCACCCCTTTAATACCGAGTTTCACCAAAATCGTTGAAACCGTTTCGGAGATCTTCATATATAGGTACCTATACAATAATTGCTCGTTTAAAGTATTGGATAATATTTATTGCGATCGCCAACTCGCCTAACCAGCGTGGTTATTATGGGCAAATCCTTCTTTTGTTGGAAGAGGCGTTCAGTCCACAAATGAAATGATTTATATAGAGAATATTTAAGACGTACATCATGAGATTTAGTGAAGGTAACACGACCGTCTCAATTTCTTCCTTCCCCTTGTCTCTTCCTTTGAGCACTAGTCTCGAAGTCTCGACATAGAAATGTTTCAGACTTGTACCTACCTATGTGAGCACCTAAGAAACAATTTCAATTAAAAAATGGTCAAAAAATAATCATCAGCTCGGCTTTGCTCTTTTCGACTAACTACCTAGTATTTCTTATTATGTTTGTTGATGACTCGATCGCAAGCATAACATGTTATAATGTGAACATTGTATTGTATTTGTATTCATTAATTAAGACATAATAATAATATGGCAAAGCCCTTCTAGCGAGTAGGCGACCAATACTATGAAAATTAATTTCTTTCGGCGTTTCTTCTCAGCAGTGATCGTTGTTATCGCTGGTAGGTCTCGGTAGCTTTTCTTTAAAAATAAATAAAATTATTATATACACTACGCATAATATAATTTTTTCTTACTGATGTGTAAAAGTGCATGTAAAGGTCTAATTACTGAATAAACATTAGGATTTTGATCTTTAGGAAAGTATCATACCATGGCCTTTGTGGTCCAGCCGAGCCTGTTGTTGTGGCCAAGCGACATGATCCCGCTGAGAGGCTCGTTGGTGGTGGTGATTCCCCAGATGGGGATGCCACGCTCGGCGTATTTCTGGATAAACCTGAAATATTATATAGGTATTGTATTGAAAATATTACAAGTTGGCTTGCCACACTAGCACCCTATTCCAATATCTCACCATGTCGCAAAGGCAAACTGGTAGATAATGCATTAACATTAAGTAGCAAAATGATTAGCATTAAGTTTGACCCATTGTAATCAATCCGTCATAAGATTGTGTGCTATAAATTACAAAAAAAAATCTTTTCACGGGAAGATAATCTTTGGTCTGTGGAGATCATAACCATTCGAAGGCAAGCCAAATAAATACTTAGAAGGCGCCTAGGACTGGTGGCCCCACTGGTTATCCCCGCCAGTGGGGCCACGAGAACTTTCAAGTAGGTACTAATGTCTCCATTTCCAATTATGGTTGGGGGAAAAAGTCTTTTCACATATAGTATGTATGAACATGTAATAAAACCACTTTGGCTATACTATTTGTACATGGCTGGTTTTGGTATCATTTAAAAGTTTAAATTTTAAAGAAGATAATTCCATATTCAAATTAGGAAAATGCGTGATTTTCATTTGTTTTTCTTACCGTCAAGATGAGTGAATCTAATGAAGAAATTAGATACATTTTAAAATTTTACTACCAAAAAGGTAAAAATGCAACGCAAGACGCGAAAAAAAATTGCGATGTTTATGGACCTAGTGCAGTATCTGTGAGATGTGAGAGTTACACAAATTTGGTTTAAGCGTTTTCAAATTTTGATGTCAAAGATGCACGTCACTCTGGTCGCCCTGTTACGGTAAAATGGATGCTATTTTTGAAATAGTGGAGTAAGATTGGCATATCAGTAGTTACAACGTGAAGAACTGGGAATTGACCACAAAACAGTTTTGGCGCATTTGAAAAAAAATGGGTACACAAAAAAGCTCGATATTTGGGTACCTCACGAGCTCTCTGAAAGAAACCTAATGAACCGTGTACTCATTTGTGATTCTTTATTACGACGTAATGAGACCGAACTATTTTTGAAGAAATTGATAACTGGTGATAAAAAGTGGATCACGTACAACAAGAACGTGCGAAAAAGGTCATGGTCAAAGGCCGATCAGGCTTCACAGACTGTGGCGAAACCCGGGTTAACTCGCAACAAGGTGATGCTGTGTGTGTGGTGGGATTGAAAGGGCATTATACATTATGAGCTGTTACCACCAGGCAGGACCATCGATTCAGAACTCTACTGCGAACAACTGATAAGATTAAAGCAAGAAGTTAAGAGAAAGCGGCCGGAATTAATCAACAGAAGGGGTGTGGTTTTTCATCATGATAACGCTAGAACTCACACATCTTTAACCACTCAGCAAAAATTAAGAGAGTTTGGCTGGGAGGTGTTAATGCATCCGCCGTATAGTCCTGACCTGGCACTTTCAGATTTCCACCTGTTTCGGTCTCTTCAGAATTCTTTAGGCAGTGTCAGGTTAACATCACGAAAGGACTGCGCCAAAACGACTTGACGCAGTTTTTTGATCAGATGCCCCAAATTTTCTATAGCAATGGGATCATGTCTCTACCTATAAGATGGCAAAAAGATATCGAACAAAATGGCACCTACATACTTTAGTTAAATGTAAAAAAACTATATTAAAAAATGTTTTGAATTTTCATATAAAATGCGAAAAGACTTTTTCCCCAACCTATTATATTTAGTCCTTATAGCACCTTAAGACATTCACAAAAAAAAAATGGTCTCAACGCAGTCTGGAAACCACACGTAACGACTTTCTTTCCCTCCCTTCCTACTTTCTTACTCTTTTCGACTAACGTTGTAAACATAGGTTATAAAATAAGTAACTTGTATGAAAATACGTGGTCTTGAAGTTAAAAAGTTGTGAGGGTCAAAGTTGAGCCTCTCGTATGTGAGGCAAGATCCTCAAAAGGCACGACTTGGAAAATATGGCGAGGAAACCGTGCAGTGTATAAATTGGTGAAGGTTCTGTCAATCCACTTTATCTGTCTATATTCTGGCATCTTTCCTATACAGGGTTGGCCCTTCTGATAAATTTTGCAGGTGGGTGTCCTACGCTACGCTTGCCGGTAATTGGCCGCCTTTCGAAAACCTCTCTGCCCCATCGGCCATCATTTCTTCGCGCTATATGCCCAGCCCACTTCCACTTTGTTCCTTCGTTCTTCGAGACCTTCGTTCTCCTACGAATCTCTTCATTTCTGATTCTCCTCACCTCCTCAAAGTGCGGACGTTGTGAGTCACAGGGCCAGTTTGGCCGCCCTGGGGTAACGGTGGGGTTACCGTAACCGCTACTGGAGTCAGGACAGGAATAACGAGGCAACCAGGTACTGGGGGCCAGCATGATATTTGTACCTCCGTGTGAGGGTTTTTGCCATACTCGCCACGCTTGGCAGGCGGGTTGGCGAGCGCAGTGTTGTGTCACGATTTCGCTTTCGACACTGCTGCCCATCGGAAGCCTGTTTTGGTGTTCGTGACGAATGACCTTTAGTCGCCTCTTACGACATCCACAAGAAGACTTGGAGTGGTCCTATTCTACTCTGCTGGAACCACACGGCCAACATTTTCGGTTTCAATCCACTTTTATCTCTGCGAAAAATCGTGAGCGA
This sequence comes from Acrobasis suavella, assembly GCA_943193695.1. Taxonomy (NCBI): domain Eukaryota; kingdom Metazoa; phylum Arthropoda; class Insecta; order Lepidoptera; family Pyralidae; genus Acrobasis; species Acrobasis suavella. The sequence goes on from OW971948.1 coordinate 13,043,824, forward strand.
GCTTGACTCTTAAATGTAGATACATACTTCAAATGATAATCAGCGTAAGTCTGGAAGTACTCTGGTCTCAGGCGGTTGACTCCAGATATGATGCTGGGGTTTTTCATCCACAGCGGCGGGGACCAGGTGGAACCGAGCACGTGGACAGGGGCTGTGGCTGCGTTCATGCAGGCCCTTATCATCGGGATCTAAAATGAATATACATGATTGGAGAAATGATCAAGGAAGAATAGAAATAAGCAAGTTGAAAGTATGTTAAATTGCATGTTAGGCGAAATAAAGTCGAAAAGTCCAAAATCATTTATTGATCTTTGTATAGGTATTTGATTTTTTCTTCTGATTATGGAATAGGTAGTTGTTAACGCCCGATCATTTACTTACAGCTAAGTTCATTGCCGCTTTCTAAGCGCAAGTACAGAAGAAGCGGCAACCAACTGAACTGCAGCATTTTCTCCAAAAACGTCATCTCACAATTATACTATATTAAAGTTAGTTATTTGAGCCTTTGGCTTCTGGTCCCTGGGGCCTTCAGCTCATAATATATTTAAATTTATTTCAAAACGTTTGTTCGAGTTATCCCGTGACCAAATGGCTGGTAACTACCTGGCTCAAAGAATCAGCATCGCCATACAACGTGGCAATGCTGCCAGCACGGAACAGAGAAAAAAAACTGCCAGCCTTTTGGCCACGCTGCCGAGGGGTAATATTTTAGTGGGACTACATAATTTATAATATATTTTTTTATCAATATACGCCTTGATGGAAAAGGAAAAAGGTGCGTCCCAGGCTTCGACGCACCGTAGCTTAGGATACAACCGGGCAGAATAAGCAAGGTCGGAGGAAATGTTGACGCTGGCTGCTACCCATTGAGTATTTTATTTTAGTCATATAAACCCTGTGTAGAAGTATAATGATATATGTTGTAGGCAAAACTATGTGCAATGCGACACAAATAAGTTGAACAAAAATGGCGTACTTAAAAGCATTTTCGTACAAATTTCTGATACGTAAATTGAACCAAAATGGCGTTCGTCGGCGTATTATTTGTACCTGTGCCAATAACCGCCATTTTGGTTCAACCTACTTGCCGGGAATTTGTACAAAAATGGTTTGAAGTCCGCCTTTTTTGTTCAACTTATTTGTGTCGCATTGTAAGTTGTAAATATTCTGTTATACTTTGTGTCAAAAATAAAACAAAATATCACTACCTTGTACATATTCTCTCTTGTGTACCATAACTAGCTGTTGATAATAAAAAATGTTTTCCATAAATCTTTAAGGTTTCCAACCAAGAACTTCCTTAGGCTGAAATGATAATTTTGATGACAATGCATCTGATATTTACCTTGAACGTGAGATCTTCATAAGCCAAAGTGTAATTGGACAGATGTGTGTCGTTGACTGGCAGGTCGTTGTAGGCGTAGGGGCGAGTGGAAAAGTCACAGCCTCCGATGTTTACTCGTATCATGTTGTAGCCGATGCCTTTGGAGCCGAAGTAGGATCTGAAGTCACGTTGTCAAAATCAATGCAGGAAGACTGTTTAAACGACTTCGAAAAAAAAGGAGGTTGACAATATCTCGGGACCTTTTATGTTTTTACCCGACTGCACCAGAAGGAGGGTTATGTTTTTCTAGAGTATTTATGTCTGTTTGTATAATTATTTGGCACGCTCTTGCAGCCTGAACGGCTCGATGGATTTTAGCTTGAGAGGTGTCGTTTGATTCGTATTTACTTTAAAAGTGACAAGCTCAATTCCAGCCCATGATACTGATTATGTTACTAAAAATATTAAGCAATACGAAAGATAACTTCTTATACTAATTTGATCAGCTCATTTAGCGTTTGCTTATACAATATGTAAAAAAACCCTATCCGAGCCTTGTAGGAGCAACTCAAACCATATGAACATCTTTTTCTATGGGACCAATGCTTGTATCTCGAAGAAAAAATCGTCATTTTCATACAAATTACCGGGTCGGCCGGACACTTCTGTATGAAAATGTGGATATTTTTATTGATTTTCAAGCATTGGTCCCATAGGAAAAGTGGTAGCTAAAGTGGCGCCCTCATTAGAAAAAAAATGTTTAAAACTAAATATGGTGATAATTAAAAATTTGATTTGTAACACTGTCTAGAAAGACCTTTAAACTATTTTATGAATAACCTTTGAAAGTATATTGGTAGTCCGTCTAGTTTTAAAACGGGTTTTTGCCAAAAGTGGCCACTTTTGGCGAAAACCCGTTTTAAAACTAGACGGACAATTAGTAATAATTTCAAAGGTTATTCATAAAATAGTTTAAAGGTCTTCCTAGACAGTGATTAAATCAAATTTTGAATTATCACCGTATTTAGTTTTAAACAATTTATTTCAAATGAGGGCGCCACTTTAGCTACCACTTCGTCTTCAGATATCGATGGACAATCTTTGTAAGATACGAGTAGGTTTCGTTCTTTGTAAATTGTACTTTACTTGTCTTTCCACGAATACTGACAACTGGCAAGATATCACACAGAATAGAAAACTTTGGCATTGTTTCGTCAGAAGGCCAAGGTCCATTAGGGACGCTATGCAAAGGAAACAAGAATAATTACTCTACAAAATATCTCTTGAGCTGTTCATTCTGCAAAGCGGACCAGTTGATCCCGGCAGAGTCGGTGGCTGCTCCTCCGAAACCTTCGATGGTCTGGTACCGCTTGTAGGGATTGAGCTCCAATGTGTAGCAGTCTTTAGAGGCTGTCAAATATAAGGTAGGTATTTACAAAGAGTACTGACGAGGATAAAGTTAGGTGATACCTAATTTATTTTTTATTTTTTATTTTTAAATTTCAAATTAATTATATTTTACACAAATAATTACATGTCAAAATAAAAATAAAAAGTCAATCATAAAGACCGCCTCTTGTCGTTTCCCGTGCAAAGGTGCCCAAAATGCTGGCAGCATTGCCACGCTGAATCGCCATGGCCATCCTTTGCAAGAAACGAACCTGAGCGGGAGTCACCGGTCCTCTCTGAGATTCTGTGCCCTAACTCGCCAATGAGGCGCTTAGCATCAGCGCCCCAGCAACCCATTGTTTCTACAACATACCTGAATTCATTTTAATTAGTTTCGGGGCCGACGGAGCCACTTCAAGGTAGGTAAGTGTTTGGACTTACCTACTACATTGTTTGTTTGTAAAAGCTTTATCGTACACACATAAATACAAAAATACAATTTAAGACAACAAGCACAGTACAAAGGCGGACGTATCCCAGATACGGATCTCTTCCAGTCAACCTTGGATTGAAAGGAAAAGGTATTACAAAAAAGTTAAGTACGAATAGAGGGGGAATCTAAATACTGACGGGTTGCTAGACTCTTTAATAAATGTTCTGAATGTATTCAATGAGTGATGCGGACAGCAATAAATAGTAAATGATTTATATAAATAAATAAAGTCGATTTTAATTAGCTAGGTAAATCATAATTGTATTAGATAGGGTGTTTCATTTTTCCTAACGAATTTACTAAGTAAGCATAGAAATAAGTATGATATAAGTAAATAAATGTTTAACTTAGCTGTAGGGAAAATATTGTATTAGTTAGGTTGTTTTATTAAAAGCATTACCGCAACGAGAACAAAGACAGAGGTATAGTTTGCGAACAAAAAGACATTACCGTAACGAGAACATCAAGTAGTTTTTTTGTCATAACTCGAGAAATAATAAAGATATCTTGATGATTCAAACGAAAATATGTACAGAACCTTAAATTGTATATAGGAAAAATATTAAATTGTAAAGAATTGAACGACGTCATGTAAAAAACCGTAAAAAACTTACAATTTGCACTAGAAAGAGATGCACTTACGAGTAAAAAGGAGATAGCATGATTAGTCTTCAGGATTAGCAAAAATTCAAGGAATCTGATTGGTCCAAGTTTTCAATAAATATGAACACGGTTTGTATGACGGCGTTCAGTTCTCTCTCGACAGTGCAGTAGAAAACAAGAAAAAGTGTACAGCAGAAATAAAATAGCGGTCAACGGTGCTCGGTGGTTTTATTACAGTCACCAATAATGAGGTTAACTTACTTGTTGGGTCATCAAAGTATTGCTGCATCAGGCCTGTCGATTTCTGGAACCGCATTCCATCCTAGAACATGATAATAACTTTTTAGATAAAATCTCAACTGATTCTTAGCACTTCTGGTATTGCAGGTGTCATAATTGTCTATAGGCTACGGTAACCGTTATTTAAAACTTTGAGGGATTTTTATTTTAATTGTCACATTTTATATGCGTGATTAACTTTCTTGTATATAACGTAATAAATCAAACCACGGTTTATACTAAATCACTATAGTATAATGAAATTAAAATAACAGTCAAAAAAATAGAAAAAAATTCGATTTCCCATACAAATTGCCCGGGCGGCTGGACACCTTTGGAAGGAAATGCCGCTTTCTTTTTGTTTTGTAAGAACTAATTACCTGAGAGGTCGTGTAAGCGAAGAATTTTCCATACTGTGGCGTTTCCCTTATGAACTCGTCGCAGTACGTGGCATTACAAACACACACGTACGAAGAGTTCTCCTGCCTTGCTGCACATGGCTTATCTGAAGACAAGTATAATTCTCTTTATTCAATTCTTTTATTTCAAACAAGGTACCTGATGCTCGCGACTTCATTTGCGTAAACTTTATGACTCCATAAATTAAACTTGGTTCTGCTTCAGGTTTTCCAGATCTTCGATTTTTATATTTCAATAAAAAATGCTCATTTAATGTGTTTTTTACTGTTTTATTATTGTATTTAAATTGATATTGATTAATAAAAAATCAAATATTCCTTCCACAAAATCTCGCAGAGAGAGAGAATCTTCCTGACTATTCGCGCTTTGTCTAGGAGTACTGCCTTCTGAATCTGACCCTTGACCCTGCCATCTAGGGATAGAGTCTGTCAAGACTCCTCGCTTTAAAACAGTTCGCCGAACGAATGTCGGGACAGTGATCGTTGAATCCACAGTCACCTCGTGGGCCAAGTCAAGGTACAAGAACTGCTAAGCATGGTCTTGTCACCCTTCATGAGATTCTCGTCATTAGACACGGTAATGTCAAATGTTAAAATTATTAAGTTCTTGTTAATAGAGTCTTGGTAGTAGCTGATAGTCTCAGGACAGCCCAAATGCGGTGAACAGAAAGCATCATATATAACAGATTGCCTTGTGATTTTAAGGTCTATAATTGAATATTCTATCAATGTCATAAGAGGCAACCTAAAAACTCAAACATCACTGTGCAATGTATCCATCAAAAACATCAGCGGGATCTCACTAAAATAACGAAAGAGGATCTTGACAGGGTCTAGGGTACTACAAAGATTAAAAACCCCTTAACTGATGTAAAAAGAAAACTCACATCATAAAATTTTGAAACAACAGACGTAGGACGAATTCGCCTTGCAGCACTTGGCTTATCAAGACACTGTATTTCAGGTTTGTGTTGACAGGGCCTTGGCGAATTAGGTACCTATCTAATAGAAAGAGTACAAGGGCAGCTAAGAGATTAAAAATAAAAAAGAACGTGAGTGTCACGGAAAACTCGTTTGGAACGAAGTTACTTTCATAGTAGATAATTAATTCGTGTTGGAAAAAAATTACGGAAAAATCTTACATTTTTTTATTAATAATAATAATAAATTAAAGAATAAAATTTAAAAAATATATTGGCGTGTGCTGGGTTTTAATCGAGAACATCGACCATCTCAGGCATACGCTCTCCCAACTGAGCTATCGACGAGATAGTCAAACTTGTGAAATTAAAGCCACTGAAAAATCTTACACATTTTTTGCTTAGTGGGGTTACATGCATCCGCCAAGTCCATACCGTCCGCAAAGGAAATTCGTTCTAAAACCTTAGTGGTTTTCAACACATTCTGGGTCACTCAGTCAGACACAATTAAAATAACAATTGATTTATGTCTACTGTGTTAACTTTGTTAAACATTTCGTCTACTGCTGGATTAAGACCTGGATTAAAGGTAGAATTTGCCTATCATTTAGGTTTGTGTTGACAGAGCCTTGCACAATAATTACGACAAGGAGTAAGAGGGCAAGGAGAAACGAGTTCGCCGGCCTTGCAAAACTAATACATGACTTAGATATCTGAAGGTCTTGAACGAATAAGATAATGAAAAATATATTTAATATATATATGGACAAATTACACTGATTGAGCTAGCCCCAAAGTAAGTTCGAGACTTGTGTATTTTATAACAAATACATATATATTCCAACTTGCCCTGACCGGGGATCAAACCCGGGACCTCTAGGTGGCGGACTAGCATGGAGACCACTACGCCACGGAGGTCGTCAATATAAACTAGTTGACGGAGCCTCCTTTTAAGCATTTAGATGCCTGTGTCAGGAGACTCCGCTCTTTCTTATCTCCAACGTACTTATTCTTATATCTATTTTTATTGTATTACTATATAGGCTTAAAAGTCTTTTTTTATAACTAAAGGACGCTTTTTATGCAGTTTACATACAAAACTCGCCTGGTCTTACAATAGGCCATTTCACTGTGTATATTTTTGGTAATATTTTAAGTTCCTGGTTTACTACGGAACCCAAAAAAAGGTACGGAACCTTCGTGCGCGAGTCCGACTCGAACTTGGCTGGTTATTTTTATCGACTGTGTATTATTAGTAACACCGGTGTCAGATTGTTTGAGCTGCCTAGGCTAAGAGCTCAATGACTGTCATCTACAGACCCAAGTTGATTTGCTGGCAAATTAAAAACCCCCGACGAAACCATCTAGTGATAAGCGGTGGAACTACATAATCCGTAGCGCCATCTATTATTTTTCAGGTAAATTACACACCCAAGCGTAAACACCTAAAGACCGAACCGATTTTCATGAAACATGACTAAGAACCATATCCCTAACTATTTGAAGAATATAGAAAAATCTTTATTATTTGCCAAAAATCTAAAGGAAATCCTCATAAATAAATGCTATTACAAAATATCTGAATTCTTCGATGATAACTTTGCATCAAATTCACACTGATTTCTCTACTATATAAAACAGTTAATTGTAAAGTTAATTTATATGTAAAGTGGCAACAAGTTGCCGTCATGTTAGCTGTGCCCTTACAGGGCGTCACTTGTACTTATCTTTATGTAACAACCTTAAACTTGTGACTTGCAATAAATCTGAATCTGAACCACCGTAAGGGACGTTGCTTACAGGTAAAAAAACCACATTGAATGAAATCGGTCCATCCGTTCGAGCGCTACGATGCCAGAGACAGACACGCAGACAGACAGACGTTAGCGTTAAACTTGGTACACTCCTTTTTCTTTTTTTGTAGGGGATTAAAAAGCCACTCCTACACACTGGTGAACTAGTGCGCAGGTTTCCTCACGATGTTTTCCTTCACCGGAAGCAAGTGGTGGTAGTTGAAAATGGCTAGTTAGTAGTTTATAACCGGCCAAGTGCGTGTCGGACTCGCGCAGGAAGGGTCCGCACCATTATCTTTAAAAAAATCACGTTAGTTGTTGCCCCGCTATATTTATTTTATTCCGTTTTTAGTACTTGTTGTTATAGCGGCAACAGAAACACATCGCCTGTGAAAATTTCAGCGTTCTAGCTATCACGGTTCATGAAATACAGCCTGGTGACAAAGAGACGGGTGGACAGACGGACGATGGACAGACGGACAGCGGAGTCTTAGTAACAGGGTCCCGTTTTTACCCTTTACGTATGGAACCCCGTAAACTAATTAATGATTACACACTAATGATTTGTGAAATAAATATTCCTTGCATATGTGCGTTTATCTTCATCATCATCCATATTTAAGAGTTAAGCTCCTGGCAGTGGAGTAAGTATGGATTTTCTTCCGTTTATGTCTCTCGTCTGTCAGCTTTTTTAATTCATTGTATGACACGACGACGTTTACCCTTTATTTTATCTCTATCTTCGTAAGTACTTAAATAAGTAATATTACTCACCCCAAGAATAATTTGATCCCAAATGTACACATACCAACAATAAAAAAAATACTTTAAATTTCCTCATACCTACTCGCACACACAACTATTTGCGACAAAAATTATGTATAGTATGATCTCTTTAATTGTTTTAAGCATTTTATATACAAAATACTGAAACAGAGATGTGCCAGAGCTATCGATATGGTGTCGATATTTTCGCATCAAAATGATGAATAATATTTTTCGGATACAGGATATTTGTGATACCGGAGAACAACGTTATTGACGGAGCGAGCGAGCGAAGCGTCTTCGTTTCAACTTCAGCATAATTCTTTCGTGTGTCCCAATTCCAGATGTTCGGATGTTCTTGCCTACAAGTCGCATTTCTCAGCTGATTCTCGTTTAATTCGGTGCGCAGGTTCAATTATATAGAATTTACAGATGACCCTTCAAACTATTTTATGAACTACTGTTTACGCACAGTTACGATAAACGGCGACTTTTGGCGTATGTGCGTTGAAAAGCTTCACGTATTTCATAACAGTAGTTCATAAAATAGTTTTAAGGGTCATCTAGTGCCTGGTCAAGACAAAATTTGAAATGATGTGTCCGTTCCCTATCAAATGATTTATTTCAAATTGGGGCAGCACTGGACCCCGGAAAATTCAGGTATCCTCCCTTAAGGGACAAAGTTCCTGAGGGGTGCCCGTGAATGAAATCACGCCTCCTAACTACATATGCACAGAACAACAACTTGATAGTCGTTGTTATGATTGTGATATGAGCAAATTGTGTTTAATACTCATACAAGATGTCGCCAATGCATCACCAGGATCTTAATTTGAAAACAAACTTTGGTGAGACTTAACAATATCAATATAATTATTTTTTAAATATCGATAGAATGAATGGACAACCCTTTTACTAACATTTGGACTAAATATGGTATAAAGTAGCGTTTACACGTCGTTATAGAATTATAATATGTATTGTTTGCACTCGTTAGTAAGATCTTTTTACTTGGTCATAGCTCATAGCGAATGGTATGACCAATCTCGCTGTTACTAACATAGGAAATGCCAAAAATGGATTTTGGCATTGGTTACTAAACTATTATGCTTGATAAACATTCGTTACGTGTCTACAAAGAGTTAGTCGGAGAGCAAACATCAAAGTTATCCATATCATACGATAAGTTTTGAAGTGGGCCCCAGAACGCGAAGCAACACACTAATAAAAAAATGTTGTTGATAGTAGCAATTCTTTTGCTACACGTTACCATAATCGAGTGACTGCTGAACTCAGGGCTACTAGTAGTTACAATGTGTTTTAATCAAAACTACATGGTTCTTCTAAAACTGGTTCAACTATATCTTTTTTCAGTGCAGGAATCCGGGAACATGGAAACGCGAAAACGTAACATCTACTTACTTAAGCTAAATATAGGGTGCCTTTTTAACCACTATTGTGTGTTTTCTTTAAAAAATAAATTAAATTTTAATGTACTTTACACGTAACGTAAATTATACTTATTGAAGTGTAAAAGTGCCTGTAAAGGTCTAATTACTGAAAAAACAATTAAATCTTAGAAACACCAGCCATTTCAGTCCGTGGCCCACTTTCCACCACTGAACCACTTTCTATAAAAAGTTATTAAAAATTTTCGTCCTCCCATACAAAATCCGTCTGGCTGAGCACTGGTTTGTATGGAAAGACGATTTTAATTTTCTTTTGGAATAATGTTCCTTTTTGGACGGTATTGGGTTATAAGATTGTTCCGTCACGATTTTTTTACTTCGTTCCAACCGAGTGTTCGCAATCAAATTTTTATTTTTCACACATTTTTACACTCACTCTATTTTTATTTTTGATAATAGTTTTTATGGAAAGTTTTTCAGTATCATGGACCGAATGCGCCCCAAAAATTTGGTTGGTGGTTAACAAGTCACTCTGTATTTGTACAATATGTAACAAAAACCGTTTCAGATCCTTCTAGGAGCAACTCAGACCGTCAATATGAACAAGTTTTCCTATGGGACCAATGCTTGAAGCTCGAAGAAAAAATCGACATTTTCATCGAAATTGCCGAGCCAGCCGAACACTTTTGTTACATATATGAAAATTACGGAAACAGGTAGACTAGTAGTACATTCATTAAAAAAAAAAATTAAATTAAAATAAATGTATACGGGGGCTCCCATACGGAAAACGTGATTTTTTATAAATAGCTAGCTTTTGCCCGCGGCTTCGCTCACGTAGGGGTGTTATTTATCAAAATCCTTCCTTAGGGGATGCCTACGTCATAGTAGCTTTATGCATGCAAAGTCTCAGCCCGATCGGTTCAAAATTGGCAAAGTTTCATACAAACTTTCATCCCCTATTTTATCCCCTTGGGGGTAGAATTGATCAAAATCCTTTCTTAGCGGATGCCTACGTCATAACATCTACCTGCATGCCAAATTTCAGCCCGATCCGTCCAGTGGTTTGGGCTGTGCGTTGATAGATCACTATGTCAGTCAGTCAGTCACCTTTGAGTTATATATATATTTAGATTTAGATGCAACGCAACCCTTCATGCACGAGTCCGATACGCTCTAGGCCGTTTTTTTTAGAAGTTGACACAACCCAACTTGCTTATTTCGTGTCGCTTTTAAAGTTACTCTCCTGATTTTTACTTTAAATTAAACCTTTAATTTAAAATCCAACGACACAATACGAAGAAAAATAGGTTAGGAAGATATAATCAAAATCACTCTAAATAGGTATTTCAAATTTCAGAATATTTTTCAGCGCAATAGTTAACCGACGTCAATTCCAATTTTCTACAGAGATGGCTGTAATGAAAAACTATTGTTTCATTACGTTTGTTTCCGTTTCGGTTCAAGATCAAAAATTCGGTACACCTGGAAAAACATAAAATATTGGTTTTTATAGTACAGGATGGGCAAATAACAGGTAAGGTTTATTAAGAAAGAAATAAAAATATTTTATTCAGTGCAAATTCACATCAGTTGCATTACTAAATAACTAAAATTATTAAAATTTAAGCTCATGAAATATAAAAATTATTAATATTTATTTAAAAATATATTATTTTGGGCCGGCAATTTGCTATGGAAAATAATGTCAGACAATCCAACTCTAGCAGCATGTGCATGACATATCGATACCTTGCGGCTCAAAGGGCGTAACCACCATTTAGGCCAAAATGAAAATTTTTGTTCCGCTATCGAACTGTATATTTAAAGTTCTCAAATTCTGAAAACAATGGTGAATACGACCTTAATTTTTTATGCTGGTAATGGAGACTATCTTGTATTTTAGGGCGTAAAAGCAATCATTATTAGGCGTCATCGAAATATTAGGCGTAAACGACACTATGAAATATATTTGTAGGGCGTATATGCAAATGAGTCTAAAAGCCATTTATGAACATTAAACTAACTGAAGAATGTACGACTCAACATTTATTAAATTTTATGTTAACTTTGGTTTCTACGGCTTAGTCAATTAGATTAGATACAAGTAAAATGGTAGTTACTCCCATAATTCTTTGAAACTTGAAACTAAATAATGAATTAACGCACAACTTTAAAGTAATTCTGTTACTACAACACGTGAAATGGAATGGCAAGAAGGGTCTACCCTTTATAGCAGAACTTATTATGTCATAAAAAATATTTATTATGCATAACATCAGATGGCATAAACTTAATTTCGCAGAAAATCGTTTGGATTTCACGTATTTAATAACTTAATAATAGAACCATAAAGTATATCGCAGAAAGTTTACAGTATCACTTTTGGCGTACATTTCATATTGCTTAAAAATATTTGTTTTAAGAATATTCTGCCAAGTTGGAATGCCAAAAAAAAAGAATCAAGATTCTGCCAGATAGATGAAGCCAATGGGCGTCTTTTTTTAAATCAGCTAAAGTAATGTTCTTGATCATTCCATTTTATAGATCTAGGAGACATAGCTAGTCAAACATTTACGAAAACTACACCTAAAAATATCAATATAAGAATTTAAATACTCCATTCCATTCATCAAAAAAAAAATAGGTAATATTAGTATAGAATATAAGCTGATGGACCCTTAGTCCATCAGCCTCTGATGCCAAATTTATCTATTTTACTAAAAATAGTTTAAGTATTGTAATATAGATCCAAAAAATAGAATAAAATAATAACAAAATGATAAAAACTCAAATTTTAATTTTGAATGTTGGTGATTACACCCTACTTTACTAACGCAGCAGTCATTTTATGGGGCATAAAAGACATATATGTTTGATTTTGTGAGGCGAATTCACCAACTAACTTTTAAACTACAAATATTTCTTAAAACGTTATGTTTAAATATTATGCACCACAAAAATTAGCGGCTTTTGGTGTAATAATCATATTTATAGGATAAATAACAACAAAGTTATGACAAATACAATATTATAATTTTAGTTTTTTGGCTCTCCTGAAAAGTTGTGTTTTGGTGGTTACGCCCTTTGAGCCGCAAGGTATCGATATGTTATTTCACTTTTTGTACCATTGTGGTCAATAAAGTTTTTTTTTATTACATTTTTACACATTTCTTGCGCTATTTTAGTGACAGTGTCTCGGATATTTTTTTAATTGTTGAAGCTACATTCCTCTCCATCCACCGGTTGTCTCTAAGCGATAAAACCGCCCATTGTACCTATGTAAATAAAACTTCCTTTTTATGCTATATTTTTTTGTATTGGTGCAATATAGAGATTTTCATTCATTCATTCATTGAAGGTTCATTGGCCTGTTAACATAGACACGTCCCTTTGATAGCCCCACAGAAAAATTCAGTAGCAGTAAAATCCTAAAAATCTTGGGGGCCAATCAATGTCACCGTTTCTCTACATTAATCGTCCCGAAATCATTATTTTCTTTGTAACCGATTTGTATTGCAACATAAAACCTTCTTGTCGTGTCAGAAGTGTTAGTCAAAGTGTATATGAAGAACCCACATTGTCTATTACCAGGAAGTGATCTCAACAACTTTGGCCTCTCTAAGGACAATTCTGAAGAGATACCTTGATTTGTTGCCATCTTGGCCCCAAAGATCTCCGGATTTTACAGCTCCTGACTTTTTCTGTGGGGCTATCTAAAATAAAGGACGTGTCTATGCTGACAGGCCAATGAATCTTCAACAATGAAAGCAAAATATCGGAGACACAGGCACAGAAATAGCGCAGAAAATGTGTGAAAATGCAATGAAAAACGCAATGAAAAGGATTCACATCTGCCATGCTGCAGTTGGCAGTTTGTCTCACATTATATTCCATAATAAATTGCCGGCCCTAAATAGTATATTTTTAAATACTTAGATATTTGAAAAAAATATTAATATTTAAATTGAACCAAAATGGTGGTCGTCGGCGCATTATTTGTATTGTACCTGCGCCGATAAGCGCCATTTTGGTTCAACCGACGTGCTGGAAAATTGTACAAAAATGCTCTGAAGTCCGCCATTTTTGTTCAACTTAATTATGTCGCATTGTAAGTACTTTTTTTCCAGTGCGCATACTTTTATAGCGAGGCAGTCCTGGATCTTGGGGAGGCGCGGCGGGAGGGGAGGCAAGTCCATGCCCCGGGCACAGAATAAGTACTACTACTGCCCCGGGTGGCAAAGTCAAAAGGCAAATTCGAACAGTTGCATTCCTCATTCCGCAAAAGTCAAACGATGAAAAAGTCAAACACTATGAAAAGTGCGTAGGGGAAAGTAATTACTTCGTAACATGGATTAAATTTGCTCCAAAACTTTTAGAAATAGTTAATAAAAACTCACCCGGTATAATATTGTGGTACCAACTGCTGGCTGAATTCCCAGACCCAGATGAGGTAACTTATTTATTCAAGTGGGCAAGATTTTTTGTGATATTTGTACTATTATAACGCATAGAAATGTATATGCATTATGCATTATACATTTGGCAAATATACAACGTGTATTTGTTACACATTGCATAGATAGTCATGTGTAAAACCAAGGCTTGAAATACCGGTATTTATGGAAACCGGTACCATTGACCTTAGTGCGGTACCGGTTCCAAACATAGTACCTGTACAGTTTGTGCCGGTACTATTTTTCCTTCGGTATCGTTACTATACCGGTACCAGAGAGAGAAAGCAAAAACTAGCAGGTACATTATAAGCAGAATAGCAAGCAGGTACCTTAATTAGGTACCGGTACTAGTACCTGTTCCTGGAGGAGTACCGGTACCTGTCTAGCACCGGTACCTAGGTACCGAAATGAAAAGAACGTCTAAATACCGGTACAGAACCTGTACTTTTGGTACTGGTTCCAAGCCTTGAGTAAAACAAGCTTATTGTCGTCATTTCTGATAGGTAAGTAAAATGCCCATGTGGAACCCCGTGGTGGCTAGTATGCTGACGGCAACAAATTTAACGTTCCGTTGCACATTTATTTTAATAACATTTCATTTTTTTTATCTTTAGTTGCAATATTTTTAAGGTAAGGTAAGGGTAATTCCTTTATCTAACGTGATTGTTTCACACACAGAAATTAGAAACACTGTTTAAAACTGCCTGCGTGTGACGATTCACTTTACTACTATTCCATTCGTGAATTTTATCTTGTCATGAACATAGATTACACAGGGAAGATTTTGAACAGATAACCATATAACTAAGCACGGAGTTGCAGACGTCTATAAACGCCTGCAAATTCAACAAAAACAAAACTCATAAAACCCCTACGCGTACCATTGCACTAGCTTGTAGCTTATGTGGTCCGTTTGATTTTTTCTTTAACTCAAGGCCATTTTCCATCAGAGAGCCATATCAAAGTTTGCTTACTTACTTAAATATTTATTAAATATTGGTAAAATGTACCATATTGATCAAGGTTTCTGCCTTTTCTGCCAAATAGCGCGAAGAACTGACGGCCGATGTGGCAGAAAGGATCTCGAATGGCGGCCACGTACCGGCAAACGCAGCGTAGGACACCCACCTGCTAGATGGTCAAATGACCTGAGCAAGGTTGCAGGAAGGCGCTGGATGCAGGCCGCTTCCGATCGATCGTTTTGGAAATCCTTGGGGGAGGCCTTTGTTCAGTAGTGGACTTCCTGTGGCTGATATGATGATGATGAAATAAAGTTCATCAAAAGTTTACCTACGAAATAAAAAAAATGCAGTATCTTTTAACCCACTAAATAATATTATGACTATTTCTGTTTCTGTTTTTGCTATCTTACAATTCGTGAACTTGGTAAATGTGTAAGTAACGATTCCGGTTTTTTCATAGAAATCATAAAAAGACAGTTTCTACACGGGTTTCGATGTCAGTGCCTACAAAGATATGAGCTAATATGTAGTTGATTTTTTTGGTATAAATAATGTCCTTTTTTATTATATACAAATATTTTAGGGGGTGATTCTGTCCATCATTTTGAACACCCTTCCCAATAAATATTTTCCATAGTAACGATGACTTTGATTTTTTTAAGAAACGTTTTTTTTTTAATTTGTTTAAGATGATGGACTGAATCACCCCTTTAAATATTTGTACTCAATATAAAAGGACAATATAGAATATATAGGGGCAATATAATATAGGGACGAATTCTGACAAATAACACGCATCGAACTAGTCCCAAAGTAAGTTTTAAACATTTGTTATGGGATACTGACACAACAATACTATATTTGAAGCTAAATACATAAATAGATAAACACCCAAGACCCATGACAATTAGAAAAAAGCCATTTTTCAATTTGCCCTGGCTGGGTAACCCTCAACCTTGCCCTGGGCGGTTACTCCATAAATAATACGATAGTCTTCCGATAGTAACGTCCTATATTCCATGTCGATACTAATTAGACTTTATCATAAAACATTAATGCTCAATGTCGAATTTAAAAATTTGTACTGCTTTTGGAGTAACTACCCTGAACCTCCGGAGTGGAGGACTAGCGTGTTAACCATTACCTACTACTTATGCCACGGAGTTCGTGAAAATTTAAGTTAAGTTAGTACCTATTATTTCATTATTTCACCGCATGATGACCTCTTTCGCTTCATTTACAGTCATCACTCTCTTCATGCATGCCCGCCGGTGATAAAGTATCCATCAACGTATTAAATCGGTTCTGTAGATTGGTATTGAAATCGGTTTTTGGGTTTGAAAATGTGTTGTAGTAAAATACCTTTGTCTTAATGACAATATAAACTATTTCAAGTTTTATTTGTGTATTTGTTCAGTGCCAAATAAGTTTAAGTTTAGTACGTAAAATTAGGAAAGTCCATTTTAGGCGCATTTAACTTTTAACATAATTATATGATAATAGGTACCTATCAAAGTTAATAGTAGGTACGTAAAACCTGCCATATTTATAGTGTTCCATAATGAAAAGGTTTTATAAATATGAATCCTATTACGCGTTTATTTTTTTGATTAACTTTCCTATAATGTCGTAAGTGTGGACTAAGAAAGGAATCTTTGGAAATTTATCTCCTAAGGGTTCAAGGGCGGATCCAGGGGGGGGTCATGGGGGTAATGACCCCCCTGGGCTGGATCCGTCCTGACCATTCACCATCTACAGTGAAGTAGCAGCGGAGTCTGGACATACCGCAGTCGATTTCTGACCTTATTTAAAATTGCGATATTGAGATGTATCCTAAAATAAGATTTTTTAAAATGTATTATGGCATTTATAGCTACTGTACGGAACACCGTACAGAATAACAGAACCCTAAGTTCACTTTCATTGGCAGTAGCGCACAAATGCATACATTGCGATTTCGACATCGTTTTCTCAAAACAAATGTAGGGATTATGCTAAATGATAGGGGTTGTTTTGCGCGATGATATAAAAACAACCGAATTGAGTGAATTGTTGTATTGCACTGATTTGATAACTGAAAATTAGGTACAAGAAAACAATGTCGAAATCGCAATGTATGCATTTGGGCGCTACTGCCAATGAAAGTGAACTTATGGTTCTGTTATTCTGTACGGTGTTTCGTACAGCTACACTACCCGTTAGTGTAGCGACAACGGAAAGATCTTTCTCTACGTTACGAAAAATCGTGGCTAAGAACTTTAATGGTTGAAGAACCTCTAACCGGACTGGCACTTCTCACGCACTGGCTGTGTCTCATGAACCGTGATAGCTAGACAGTTGAAATTTTCACAAATTATGTATTTCTGTTGCTGCTTTAACAACAAATACTAAAAAACAGAATAAAATAAATATTTAAATGGGGCTCTGTATGGTAGCCCCATTCCAAATAAATGTTATTTTTTATGAATAATGGAACGAAACCCTTTGTGCGCAAGTCTGACTCGTAATTAGTCGGTTATTTATGTAAAGTCATTGTTAAAGGTGGTAAAATAGGGAATAAAGGTTTGTATGAATCTTCAAATCGTGTGAATGGGGCATTACATTCTTTTATGAACAGTAGGAAGGTGACTGATAAAGCACGTCTTGCTGTTCATCAGGGAGTGTTGATACCTACTCTTATGTATCTTATGATAAAGCTGGGTATGGCAGAAGAAGAATAAAAGTCGGATAAATGCAGTTGAAATGCTTGCGTAACTTTGAAAGACCGGATAAGCAATGATGTAATACGTGAAAGGTGTGGGGTGAAAGAGAATATAGTGACAATAATTGAGAAAGGAATGTTTAGGTGGTTTGGACATGTTGAGAGGATGGATGAAAGAAGACTAACTAAAAATATTTATCGTGCGGATGTGGATGTGAAAACTGGACCGGGTCGACCTCGACGAACGTTCTGCGACCAAATCGCAGACGTTTTGAAAAAAGGTGAAGTAAGGAGTACTTATAACCGGAGAGCATGTATGAAAAGAGTAATGAGTGTTGACGAAGCAAAAGAGGTTTGCAAGGATCGTAGCAAGTTGAAATCTATAGTCTCTGCCTACCCCCATGGGAAACAGGCGTGAAAATATGTATGTATGTATGAATCTTCATCATTAGATTACGCGGATAACGCTGGGGTCAGCAGCTAGTAGGTACATAATATTCTTGCAATATTGAGTAAGCTGTAGGGGTAAACAAAATAAAAAGAAATATTATTTTTACATATTTTATTAAAAATATAAAAAATATTACAATTTGTATAAAAAAACATAGCTTACCCTAATAATCTAAGTAATAAATACACCAAGCAATTACCTATTATAACAAGTTATATTTTTCAATTTTATTTACAACATGTAATTTACGGCTGAAAGTTCATATTTTTCAGGTATAATATAACTTAGTACAAAGTGTGATTTACAGCTGAAGTTCAATGTACTTGTCTACTTACAAATGTACCTAATTTAAACAAGTAAAAGCCATATATGCATTCCTTTGAAAGTGAAGGCGGTGTTCGTATTTTACTTTTCAACTTTTGAAAAAAAACTTCTTGAGGCGCTTTGGGCATTTTTTGAGATGGGAAAAAAACTATTTTACTCGCGACACTGTTACCGTTATCGTAACCGATACCAAGTTTTCACTTCTGTCGGCACTGCCGAAGTGCCAATGTATATTTTTTTCAAAATTGCGCAAATGCACTATACCATTCACCTCGCAACGCAACGTGTCCTAGCCTAGCTCTAAGCATTCAGAAAACATTATTAGATCCTATTCAATTGTTCCTGGTACAAACCATTTTACATGTATATGAAGAATTTTCCCTCATAACACCATCAGTATTTATAGATTCTACATTTTCAGATGCAGATCTTAACATATCCGGTTGCACAACAGTTTGATCGGGCTGCACAATTTTATCGTTACTTATTGGAGTTATGTTAGACAGCCTAGCTCTTACTGCTTCTCGTAGTGATGCTAGTATGTCTAAGTTTTTAGGTGCTCCCAATTTTAAAGGATCTGCGAAATTCTCACCTTCCAAAACCGGTTTATTAATCGAAGATACAGACTTACTTAATTGTCCATTTGTAAATCTATCATTAATATATGGTTTAGATTTATTCAACAATGACTTAGGCTTAGCCAACTCATAAAGTGGTTTCTTCGGAATACTAAGCGATGGTTTATTTTCTAATTGTTCAATATGCACAGGCGCTTTCAATTTGGTCGACACTATTTCACTTGGTGCTTCATCGGCATCTTTTAATTTTGAACCGAGCCGAGGAGCAGCAATTTTTTTGGTGCTTGATATTTTTGGTGGAAATATAGGCTTCTTAGGAACTGATGGTCTATTGTTAAACCTAGAAGCTAAAGTTGGCTTATGTGTAGACAACTCTGGCCTAAGTGTAGTAGTACCAAACGATATTTTAACTTTATTTTCTGGTTTATACCTTCCTAAAAGTGGTACTTTGCTGTCTCGGAAGCGACTACCGGGTTCTGGTAAAATTTCGGTAATAGATTTCTTGTTTGTCATTAATGGAGATGTTCGAAAACTAGGATGCTTCCATACAAACGGTGGTGGGGACGATGTAATAACTGTCTTAAGTTTTGGTGCTTGTACTGTTTTTGGTACTGGTACACTATGAGCTGCTGGCATTTTGATAGATTTACTCTTTCCTGGCTTAGTTCGTGATGTACCTAACTTTGAGTTACTTTGAGGTCTTGATTTGCTGGAAGATTTTAGTTTCTTTTGAGGTTTACTATGAGAAGTTGATAGTAGTGGTTTATGTTTTAATTTTTCTGATCCAAATGTTAAACTGCTGTGTCTCATCATTGGAGCATTTAACGACGGTAGCAATGACTGATCAGAAATACGATCACGAATAGATTCCAAACGATCATTAAAATCGTAATGAATTGCTTTTAACTTATCTGTGACATCTTCATGTGTTCTGGACACAGCTTGGAAAAACTCCTGAGGATCCCTCAATGAATTAGCTAATATGTTCAAATCACTTCGTTCAACGTCTTTCAAAGTTGTTTGGAGAGTTTGTTGAATATCTTTCATGGTATTTTTGGCCTGTGATCTAAGATTATCTGTTAAAGTTTGGCTCGAACGCAAAGAATCGTCTATTATATTCCTACCTGTAATATCTAAAGGAGTACCCAGAAAATTTTGCGCGCTTTCTCTCATATTAGAATGCAGTTCTTCAAGAGTAGGTAAATTGTTGAAATGCGTGGGACCTTTTAAAAACGTGGGCCATTTTTCAAAAGGTCCTTTGTCCGACCCAACTGTTAGAGTAGCACCGAATAAACCATTTTTGCCTCCTAAAGAAGATTCCAGTTTCATTGGTTTTATATTCAGTCCTTTCGGAACCGCAAATTTTGCTTTATAAGAGTTAAGGTTTAGTCGAGGCAGTGTAGGCACTTTTGATAGTAATTCATGAGGATCAGGTAATGTTAATGGCTTTAACTGAAAGATATCTAAATTTATATCCTCCAAGGTTCGAAGTGGAGGTATTACAGATTTAAAAGTAGGGGCACTAGCGTCCACTGACATAGTGTTGGAATCATCATCTATACTTTCTTCTTCCTCTGCTAAAAAGACCATGTTATCCTTAGGTTCCAAAATGCTGGCGAAATTTTGTCTTACATTATCTAACTTTGGCAATTTCAGATTTAAAATATCGCTAAGTTCCGAATTAGTCCCCATCAAATTATTCCCTATACTAAGGTCTTTAGGGTGTAAAATATTATGCAGCAGAGATGGTTTATAATCTGTTTCAGGTGATATTTTATTTATCAGAGGGTCACTGCCATCAGCAGTCATTTCATTATTCACATTTCCGTCAAAAACTGGACTTGATTTGAAGCTAAAATTTGATTCACATGTATTTTTTCCTTCAACACTTTCATCACTTTCATCAATATTTTCGGAAATATTGCTTGTTTCTGATGCATTATCATTATTTTCTGTACTATCTATATTATGTGAAGTTTCTGTTTTATTTACCTCTTCAATAGGATCAGGTCTTTCATTAGAAACTGTGTTAGTATTAGGTAAAACGTTACATTTAATGTTTTCAGAGGCAAAAGTTTCTTGATCTTTTTTATTGCTTAAATCCAAAAGTTTATCTGACATATTTTGTAAATCATCAATATTAAGAGATTTTTCAGGTTTCTTTTCCGGTTCAATATTTTTTACAGATTTAGATACAGTATTTTCATCTCCATCACACTCTTCATTTTCAGACACACTTTCTTGTATGTTGTTGTCATCATTTATCACATCTTTGTTGTTTGCTATTGCTATCCAATTTTTTGGCTTCTTATATTTTTCAAGCTTTTTTAATATTTCTTCTCTGAACGCTGATCTACTATTTTGTGTGAAAAGAGGTTTATTTCTTTTAAAGTCTTTGTTTTTACCTTCATTTTCTGTATCCAGTTCTAAGTTTTGGTCAGAACAAGCTTTATTGGAATCATCAGTGTTTGCTTTTGGATTCAAATCAGAAAGTGGTTCATCCTCTGGTTCAACTATGTTTGGTGAATTGTTTGTCGTTTCCGGCTCAGAATCTTCTTCCACAGACTCTTCCAAGCAATTGTCTTGTTCCCTTTCCTCCACATCTGACTCATCGGGAATGTTAACGTCGTCAGTATTTGTTTCATCGACGTCATTACCACTTACATCCTCACGGTCATTTTCCTGTGAATTATTAACAAACATGCTTTCGCTATTTTCGCTACTGTTTACACCCGAGTCACATTCAGCTTCATTACGTGAAATTTTATTCAAACTATCTGGAGTATTATTCAGGTCATCGTCAGTAAATTGCACCGGTTGTATATTAGAAGAATTTGGCACTGTGTCCATTATCTCTGTATGTAGCATATTATTAACGTTTTCAGGCAAATCATTGATATTGTTGTTAATTTGCTCTTCATTACTAGGTAAATGTTGGTCACGTATTTTTGATGATTTTGGTAATTTATTGAGAATTTCTGTATTTTTTGTACTCTGTGGTAAATTTAACGATGAATCTGTTCTATTTTCTTCACAATTAATATTGTGCCTTATTTCATGCTCAACGTTTTCATGTGCTTCCGAAGGACTAGTCTCCGCGTCTACAATTCCAGATTTAAAGATTCCTTTTCGTATCGGTAGTATGTTCTCTGACCCTCCTTGAATATTGTTATTCTCGAAACCAATCTTCAATCCCTTTGAGATGATATCTCCTAAGTCTGCAGTTTTAAAGTTTTTAAATAAATCGATACTTGATTCCTTTTTGATATGGTTGAAGGAAGGTTTTAATTTAGGGTCGTTAACTTTTGCACCATCACTATGAGAGGTTTTCATTGGAGGTACTAATTCGACATCTTTCAATTTTAATAAAGATTTCAATGTAAAAGGCTGTGCAGTTGTTAGTTCTAACTTCTTAGTGGGCACGAGTGGTTTAAATACAATATTCGGAGTACTTGGAGAATTAACACTATCAAGTGCATTTTTTAATTTAATAGCATGGTCAGTTTTGATTGTTTGTAAATGGTCATCTATTTTTAGTTTCAAATCTGTAAGCGAATTATCGATTTGTCTATTAAGTGCGTCTAGTGAACTTTCAGGTTTTTCAGCTCCTTTGAAACTTGTGTATAACTTTTTATTATCTTTGAAAAGGTTAAATTGTTCATCGTTACTTTTTCCAGGGAGTAGAGTAAGCAGAGATGGATTAGATTTCAATTTCAATCCTTCAAAACCTTTGTCTCTGCCATCAATTATCCGTTCATGGACATCACTCGCCCCTACACTGCTGTCCATATCCCAAATGTTCCTATTTTTATGAAGCAAATCGACTGGTTCCTTTTTTTGTAAAGTGAATATTTTATCGACTGTTGTGGGTAAATATTGTAAATTTAATCTATTAGACCTCCCTAAAGGATGAATGCACCTAGACTCATGGACATGAGAAGCTTCAGAATCAGTATCATCTCTACTTTCGCGACTATCATTTGGCTTTAATATTACATTGACAATGTTTCTGGCTGTGTCTAAAGCTGAACTTACATCCTTCATAGCGTCAACGTCCGGTGCTTGTATGGCGCTTCTAACTGCATCTCTTGCTAGAGCTTCCTCGTACTCTTCGTCCGTGGCTTGCCTCAGCGTCTCCAAGACAGACGACGCCAGGCCAACTTCGGGATGAAGTAGAGGCTTAGCATCTTCTTTCGTCTCTTTGTCACTGAAATTAAATAAAGGCAGAAATTTTATTTATAACTTACTAAAGTCTTATTATGTCAATACAATACAATACAAATACTCTTTATTGCACCATAAACAAAAGGAAAAACAATTAACAGAAACAAAAGAAGACAGAATTATGATACAAAGGCGGACTTATCGCATAGCAATCTCTTCCAGTCAACCTTTGGGTACAGGGAGAAGTGAATATTAAAAAATAGGCGGTGCAGTATGTCAGATTTACTGTAAATAGTTACTATATAGAACCTGCCACAATATATACATACATAGATAATAGAGGAATATTTTACGACTAGGCACATTTTACAAGTAGGTAATATGCCTGCCGGGTCATGTCATGACACATTAAGCTCCTCCTATGAGAAAAGGGTTCGAACTCAACTATTTATTTTTGTGTAATTACTTGCATACCGAAGTCAGATTAAAGATAGTCGAGGTATCATAGAGGCTCAGAGATTCGGAGAACTTCGCCAGTTTTATAGGGGTAATCCTCACCTCACGTCAGGCCAAAGAGCACGCACTGCTGACGGAAAGAAGACAGATGGCGACCCCACGGAGTCAGGGTCTCGAACCCGGCACGGACAGTCGTCCACAGCTCCCGCCCGTATGAATGCACCTGAAAATATACAAAAGTACTTTAGACGCATCGACAGTGTAAAGGATTTCTATTTTACGCATTGCTCTGTACACGAATTAAAAGTTAGACACTCTGATCATAAAGCATTCGAGTCCATACACACACTATCATGATTTTTCTCCTAATGGGCAGAGCATTTTGGGTTTTTGTAGCTCTAAACAAACAGATCGAGATGGTGAGCGAGAAGGTGAAAAAAAAATCAAAATAGTGATGGGTTGCTAGGCGCATAACTCGTAATTTCGCCCATTCCCGTGGTTTATTTACTCCCAGACCAGCATGAAAGAAATTTTAACACAAATTTAATTTTGTCTGTATCACTGAGCCTTGGAAATTTATCTTTAAATTTCCAGAGGTAGGTATGTTCTCTTAACCCTCCTTGGGTATTGTTATCTATTCTCGAAACCAATCCATTTTCAGTTATATTACAGTCCTTATACTTCAATCCCTATATGATGATCGAATGGTTTTTCCTGCTTTATCGTATGATCTTTATCTTTAAACTTTTTAATTTTAAATTACTAAATTTAAATATTATACAATTTGACAATAGTTATTTAGCTGAACAACCGCGTCAAAAGTTAAAAGATTATCAAATTTATGAATATTTTCTATAAATAAATATCTTTTTAATTTAAATTTAATTAATTTTCAAAAAGGTTTTTCTTCATCTCATATGTAATTGTAGTCTATATTTATTTGGAAATAGAAATCACGAACCTTCCCCTGCTGAGCCGGCCAGCTCCTGATCTCCCCCAGCCCTCGAGAGACCACGGTCCGCATTCGACCAAGCAGGGTTCGCGCGACACGGGCAGTCGTCGAAGTTGGACCGTGCGAAACTTGTTTGTGGACTTGTCGCCGCTGAGGCCATGTCTGGTGGCTTGGGGCATGGACAGCACTCTCGCCCGTCATGGTCGAATATCGGCTGTGTTGATATCTAGAAAACAGTGTAACAAAAAAATTAGAAGAAATAGTTTAAAACAAGCCATCATTTAAATTAAACAATCTTTTATGCTTTTATTAGCTCGATAGGGTTGCGTCGTTTCATTACAGAGTTCTTATGACCACCGTCCATCTCCATCATCAGATCAGCTCCATCAGTCACGCGATACACGTATGCGTGCAAAATTTCAACTTAATCAGAAACCCGGAAGTGGGTCAAATTTAACTTGCAAGATTTGATTACAGACAGACCGATAGGGGATCCCTTATTTTCGCATAATTTGTTTTGTACTAATGTTCTTCGGCATACCAGTTTCGGCATAAAATATTTTGGCATAATAGTTCTTAGGCATATTGTTTTTTGGCATAGGGATAATTTTGGCATAGGGATAATTTTGGCATAATTAACTTTTAGGCTAATTTATTTTGGCATAATATTAATACGCATAATCTCCGTAGGCATAACTATAAGACTGATACTATTTAGGCATAATATTTTTAGGAATAACAGAAAAAATATATTTATAGGTGTATATTTGCAATTATCATCAAAAAAAAATTATAACCACCCGAAACAACTGTGAGGGCAGACGGGCGGTTAGGTTTAAGTAATTTTTTTATGGCCACCCGGAGCAACTATGAGGGCAGAAAGGAAGTTAGGTTCCAGTTAATTTTTCAAATTTTATTATAGTTATATTTTGTGAAGTGCTAAACATTTTAAAATGTAAAAAATATGGTTTTGAATAATTATGCTTTAATAAATTTATGATTAATAATTTTTATGCTTAGAGAAATGTTATGATAAATTATGGTTTGATATCATTATGTTTAAATATATTCATGCTTTATAATGTTATGCTTAAACATGATTATGCTTAGGACACATTATGCTTCAAATAATTATGCGTAAATTGTTATGCGCAAGAACGTTATGCTTAAAAATCATTATGCCAAAAAACAGTATGCCATATTACATGCAGCATAAGCATGCATGGCTTGAATTATTATGCTTATGGATAGTGAACCGGTCGACAGACAAGGGGACAGGTGAAAAAAAGTTTGTAAAAAACCTACGACGGGAAAATTCCCCCTGAAAAGTACGTTTGGAAATTCTCTAATGCAATTATACATAATATAGCGTTGTTTGTGCATGTATGTCATTGTATATTATTGTTTGAAATAAAAATATGAGTTTCTTAAAAATAAATTAAATTTGAATAAACTTTACACGTTACCACAGAATTAATAAAACGTAATGTAAATCATCATTGACGTGTAAAAGTCTAATTACTGAATAAATTTGAATATTAAATTGAACAGCAGGAAGTGACAGCTAGCAATGTATGCCTTTTCATTTGATAGGCACTGAAGTAGGTCGCTAATGATTAAAGTAAAAGAAAATGCAAAAGTCGTATCGTATAGGAAGGTCAAGCATTTAGCCGAGATTAGGGGAACCTAGTTCATAAATTTATTGCTGATGATGATGAGGATTTGATACCCAACACGGTAATCATGGTATTTTTTTTATTATGTCCCACTGCTGGGCAAAAACCTCCCCTCTATGTTTCCAGACAATTCTGTTGTTCACTTTTCTTTCCCAATGCCTATCAAACAGTCTCAACTGATCCGACCACCTTGTCCTTAGTCTGCCTCTTTTCCTTCTACCGTCTGTTGGAGTCCAGACAATGGCAACGTGAGCCCACCCATCCGGTGGCATTCGATAAACGTGACCAGCCCAATCCCATTTTAGCCTACTTGTTTTTTTGCCAACATCTAAGTACTACTTTTGTTATGGAAAGTAAGGTGGTATTTCTGATACGATCTGTTCGTTTGATACCTAGCATGCTACGCTCCATAGCTCGTTGACAAACCTGCAGTTTGAACCTTTGTGTTTTGTTTAGGGACCAAGTTTGAGCACCGTTTATTTTTTATGGTCTATAGAGGGCGCCATATAAAATAGTGACGTCACATAGCCTCTAACCAGCGGACAGGCAAGATTCTTCCAACAATGCCTCATTTGTCAAGGTATCATGGATTTTATTAAAGAAAAGAGGGAACATAATAATTCATAGTTATAACAAAATGAATAACGTAAAAAACCAATTAAAAATCCTATTAGAACCATTTTCGACTTCTACACGGACGAAGTCGCGAGATAAAGCAGGTAGTAGATTAGAGGGAACAGATGAACGACAAACATACATAACGGCGAAACACATAATTACCTAACCCTCCTTTTAGGTTCGCTGTTATCGGGTAATTAATACTTAAACTCAAAGTTTGTCACGAGTCACGACGAACTGTGAAATCGAAACCTCTTTACAAACCCAACCGGCAACCCCTTGGCCAATTTAACTTATGTTCTAACTTAAGATTAGCTTCATCTATAACCCTTACTATATATTAATTTGAGTCCTTATCTCTTACAATCTGATAGAGCCAAGTGCCATTATAACATCCGCAAAGTACATGTCCAGCGAAAGCGCGTATACAATATGTAACATAAACCCTGTCCGATCCTTGTAGGAGGAACTCAGACCGTCAATATGAACAACTTTTCTTATGGGACCAATGCTTGAATTGAAACTTGAAGAAAAAATCGACATTTTCATACAAATTGCCGGGCCGGCCGAACACTCTTGTATGAAAATGTCGATTTTTTTCGAGTTTCAGGCATTGGTCCCATAGAAAAAGTTGTTCATATTGACGGTCTGAGTTGTGCCTCTAAGGATCGGACAGGGTTTTTGTTACACTGTATATGAAAAGGGAACTAAAATTGTAACGGGTTGCTAGCCGCGCCTCGAAATTTTCGCATATACCCGTGATCGGTTTTTACAATCTGGACGGGAAGAGACGCAACTAGTACATTCGTACGATTTTTTTTCTCATAGACCATCATGCAATAGAATAAAGTTAAAATAAGAAAAAAGTCACTTACAGAACTGAAAACCAGCAAATTTACGTACACCCAACGCCACATTTTCCACTTCACCACTCATGGAGACCAAATGAAGCTGGTCTTCCGATCCCATCCTAATATTACCAGATCATATCTCCAAGATGATTATTATCTGTAGACAAGGCACGTAGCACCATGCGTATAACGGGACGTGCTTGGCGCGAAAACTTGCAATCAGCTGTTTTGCGATAAGTTTTGTTTTCTAGCCGTGAGTGATAAGGAAGACCTATTTACTTAATTACGACAATAGAAAGTGGAGTTTTGTATTTTTCTCGAATACTTATTTAAAAACATAATAGTTGATAGACCAAAAAATCGTCCCTGTTGTATTTTTGGTAAGTACCTAAGTAAGTAGGTACTCGGTTCGCTGATCAACTACTTGTTTGTTGATCTGTTTACAAGGTTTTATTTAGTTTCACCACTTTAACCTGTCCCTTTGTCTGTCTGTCCGTCTGTAATCAAATTTTGCTTGTTAAATTTGACCCATTTCTTCTGTTTCCGATTGAGCTGAAATCAGATCTAGATCAGATGTAGTTTGTGGCTAAAAAGTTTCCCCGTGGCTTATCGCGAAATTCACCATAGGTGTGGACGGTGTGGTGAGTTGGGGTTACTGACCTTTCATTTAATATGCATGCATTCGGTATTTGAAGGCGATAAAGAATTCTCCGAAGCGTAACTAAGGTTTCCATTTGTTGTTTGAAACTTACAGAACTCCCTCTAGTATTAGTAGTTTGAAATTTACACAATAGCAAAGCGATTGACATGACCTCCTTTTTTTCCTACAAAGCTGGTTAAAGTTTTCATAGCTGCTGGGCTGTACAATATACGTCATGAGTCATGACGTGCGTATGCGTCACAATCATAAAGGGAAAATAGTAAAAAAATTATAAATCTATCTAACCTCTAAATTGTCGTAAACATTGCCGAAGTTTTGTTTATTTGTGAAAATTTAAGTCTTAAAACAAAATTAAACATGTCCAAAGATGGGCCAGTTAGTAAAGAAGCTACAGAAGCAGTTATCAACTTTCTCAAATCGAATGTATCCAAATCCGACATTCCTAAAGTGGAAGCAGAGTTGAAAAAAGATTTTATGCTTGCTAAAACAAAAAGTAAGGACCGAAAGAAAAAGCAGGCTAAACAAAAGAAAATACACAGTCTAACTAGAAAAGAGAAAACAGCTCTAGGATTCTACGTCATACCAAGAAACAGTGTAAAATATAATGAAATTCTACCACTAAATAATATTTGGGAAGATTACATGAGTCAAATAATAGACACAAATAGGCAAGTTCCACACGTTAACAGTAAAAGTTGGGAGAATTATACTCAAACAATCTACAAGGCAGACTTTCATGGCAGTCGCTTACAAGTAGTGCGATCAAAATGTCCCAGTTATGTTGGTAAAAGTGGTATATGTATTATGGACACGAAGAACACATTTAAAATAGTTTCTGAAGATAATGTAGTGACTACCATACCGAAGAAAGAGTGTGTATTCGAGATGACTTTGAAGAATTTCAAGATAACTATATTTGGTAAACATTTGTGTGCCAGACCAGCAGAGCGATCCACAAAGAAAATCAAAAGCATTTTACATCCAGACTTATGATTCTGTTGTACTTGTAATGATGCAATGTACTGTAATAATAATAAAATCTAATTGCACTTATTATTGTACCCTTCTTTTTATTCTACCATGATTCCAGCATTTCCAGCAATTCCAGCATGTCTTCTATTTGAAATTTTTTTTTTCTATATACTGCAAAGGTAATTTTTTCAGGTTGTAAAAATATACAGATATAAGCTATCATACTTATTTCCAATGTCAATATAGGTATTTTTATTTGACTACAATACAAATAATATGTATAATATACAAATGGCGGTACGCCATATATACTCTCTTTTCGTGACTATTGGATAATTTAATGTAAATACAAATTACATATATGTATGTCTGTGATTTTTGATTTCTTTTGCAAAATTTAAAGCTTAACTGTCAATTACAAAAATGTCAACGTCAATCTGACATTGACGAATTCTTGCGAAATCTCGTCTCGCTCGTCCGTCTAGGAATTTTTATTGCTCAAAATATTATAATTAAGCCTACTATTTAAAAACTATTTAAACTGAAGCGCTTATCGAAAATGGCTAATAACAAGGAAGAGCCAGTTATTTTGGCGAAGCAATGTTACTTAAAGAAGGATTACAAGGGGGCTCTCCAGCATTTGAACGAATTGGAGAATCTGGTCGGGCCCAACAACAAACGTCTGCAGCACAACAAAGCAGTCGTGGAGTTCATGGCCAGTGATATGAAGAACCTGGACAAATTTAAGAAGGCCATAGCGCTGCTCACAGGCCTCAACTTCCCCAACATTGAAGTCAAAGATTTGAACTCCCCGTTTCTCATTTACAACTACGCTGTCGTACTACACCACTCTAGATACTACTACCAATGCACAGTATTGCTCGAAAAACTTCTTGGTTCCAAAATCAAAGACCCAAAGCTTCATCAGCAGATTGTACTCTTATTACTTGAAGCGACTTTGTGCCGACGAACTTATGATAAAACTTTAGAAGTTGCTACAAAACATGGAGATCCACTCAAAAATAATAGTGAAGTTAGTGGCCTGTTCGAAAGACTTGTATCCCGGGCACAATTATTGTTAGGACAGAAAATCAAACTCAATCTAAAAGGAGACTCAATAGAGAATGTGTTTATACTAGCACAACAACAATATCTAAATGGAGATGTCAATGAAGCTGCTAAAACTCTGGGACAGTACAAAACGTTGAAGCATAATTACGATTTAAAATCTCAAGGCGAAGATATCTGGGCAGCTATAAATAACAATCTCGGAGTGATTTATTTATCCATCAAAAAACCATTCTTGGCATCAAAATATTTTCAACATGCAGTAAAAGAGCATTTTAAGGCTATGGAGAGTGATGATAGTGAGAGGTTGATATCTTGTAGAGACAGACCCCTGTACGTCTTCAATTTGGGTCTGGCATTGCTCGCAGCAAACAACTCTGAAGGAGCTTTTGAATGTCTTGTTGAAGCCGCCCGTCACTACCCCAATAACCCTCGAATATGGATGCACTTGGCAGAATGCTGTGTCAAAAAATGTTGCAGTGAAGAAGTCCAGCAGTACACAGTTAAAAAGCTTGGTAGTGGTCCGCATACCCGGATTCTCTTAGCAAGGGAAAACCATCAAAGATACTCAACATCTGGAGAATCGTTTGCTATACCGTCCCTTTCTTTAGAGTTTGCTGCTTTGTGCTTACGTAATGCTATCACATTATTGCCAAACCAAGATGCACCTGCCGATGTTACAGGACATCTTATTCAGGCTCCTCCAGGTCCTCCAATAAACTGGAAACAGAGATGTGAATTGAAAAACTCAACTTTGGTTCTACAGAGCTATGTATTGCTACACTTGCAAGACCCGCTCTCAGCTCTGATGAGTGCCAATGAGTTGTTAAGTCAACCAGATGCATCTAGCAGTCACAAAGCGTGGGCCCACATATATGCAGCCGAAGCTTTGATAAATTTAGACAGGATAACTGACGCAGTAGAACATCTACAACCACCTATGATCCATGATTTAGTATCGGTAATGCCGTATCAAATGAGAGATATGATTGCTGTATCAGTGTGGGCAAAGGCTGCAGTCTGCCATATCTTGAGAGGTGATTTGGTGACAGCAAGAAAGATTCTTCTCCAGATTAATTCACCAAGAGTCTTGCCACTGCAAATGTATCTTGAAATATGCACTGGAAATATTGAGAATTGCCACACCATAATTAGAAAACTTAGATTTGCTAATGCATCCCCGTGATTTATAATAAAAAATTGCTTAATCTTTTATCTTTCATTTTCTCTATATTGACTTGGTTAAGGGTGGCAGAACCCCAAAATAGAAGTGTCTGAGATAATTGGGAAAAGGGTAATCAACTAAAGTGGTTTTTTGATATTAAATTAAAAGTCAACCAAGATACAGTTTTAAAAACTAAAACTCCAAAAATAAAGATTTTTACTGAAAAGTAAGTTTATCCAGTGAATGCAAGCACAGCAAGGAAAATCAACTCGTAATCACCTAGTAATGTATTTTTGAAATGTGCTAGTTGAGCTCTTTCATTAACCGACTTCCAAAAAGTTTTTTTTTTAATATGTTCACCGATAATTTGAAGGCACGTGGATCTATTTGGAAAATTCTTTTTTTGTTTGAAAGGGTATACTTGTCGGTAGTCCCATAGAAATTTTATCAAAATCGTTGTGTAGTTTGGGGGTGAAGTCGGTTTTTAGTTTTGATAAATTTTATTTGATACCTTACACGGCATGATTGGATTTATTTTATATTTAAGTTACTTGCTTTTTGGCCTATAGAGGGCGCCATAAATTGTTACGTGAGCGTCACACCTATAACCAGCGCACATACGTTTCCAACAATTCCTCATTTGTTCAGGTGCCATGGATATCATAGTAGATACAAGGGAACAGTTGAACACATATATAGCGGCGAAATATATAACCCTCCTTTAAGCTTTGCCACAGTCGGGTAAAAATAGTTCAATCTTCTTCAAATGCGATGCTAATCTAAAACAAGTTTTAAAGATATATTAAAAAAAAAAAGATGTGGTATATCTAGTCCAGTGGTATATATACAATATCGCATAAGGAGGCTCTTTACATGGACCTAGAATTTGGCTGTATAAATAGTTACTTAAGACCGAGACCGACTGATGTTTAAAAACAAACGTGACCTTGAAATTATTTATTTTCACAGCAGTCTTATCTTCCCTCAGTGACATTCATACACAGAAGGTGGAAAAACAAACAAAATAATAAATTTATTTATATTTAATAAAAACAAACAAATATAAACAATGTAGTTTAAGAAAGTAATAAAAAAATCTAACATCTAGTCAATGTAAATAATTTTATAGTTCCATTACAACCATTTCTGTGAAAATAGCGGCAAATGATGTTGCATGCCAGTGATCGATGTTTTAAATTCTAGAATCATGAATCAAATGATTAATTGAATGAAACTACAAATAATAAATAAATGATACATCAGTCATGTCTCGTAAATCAATATTCTTGTTGGCTGTTACTGTTGTGATGTTGTATTTCTCGATAATTTTGTTTATGTTGAGTCCCCTTCACGGTGCGAAGAGTTCTTACTACGGGAATAACTATATGAATCACTTCGGGTACCGGCAGTCCCCGCAGGTACACTGGTGCAAGGAGCTGCAGTGGCGATCGCCGCCTTCGCCTCACGTGACTGCTTTGGCGTCGTACCCTGGAAGTGGTAACACTTGGCTGAGGTATCTCCTACAACAAGCCACAGGTTAGGGGACTATTTATTATAAAAAATATATTATTGTTAACTTTGCCATAACACAAGTGTAAAACTTACCTCAATCTGTGTGATTTGTCCCTGTTTTTTATTTATTTTATACTAGTTGCGCTCCGCGGTGTTACCCGCGCCTAAAGTAGCCTATGTGTTAATCCAGGGTGTCAGCTTCCTGCATACCAAATTGAATCAAAATTATTCCAGCTGTTTGTGCATGAAGAAGTAACAAAAATACACATACACACACAAACTTTCGCCTTTTTAATAGTAGTGTAATAGTGTAAAGTGTAGTAGTATAATTAGTGTAATGTAAGATTGTAAGTGTGTAATAGAATCAAATATAGGCCAAAAATAAGATCTCTCAACATTAAGACGGACACGCATCAACTTAATAAGCTGCTACTGCTAGTGTGTTCTACAATAAATGATAATACATAAAGCCAAAATTTTCTTCTTCTTTCATGAATAAAATCAAAACTTCTTATTTTATAATAATAACAAAAATATATTTTAAATCCTCACAATGAGCTCTTTCATTTGATATATGACACAGTAAGGTGTACAAATCTTTTTTTTTTAATTTCCTAATTTGTGCCACGAAAATGACGCTTATTTAAAAAAAAAATCTACTTATTTTTCTTATAATCAATGATCTATATTTTAATAATTTTTCAAAATTTTAGGCTCGGTCATTTCGAGATCACGAGGGTCAATTTTGGTCTTCTTTCATGAATAAAATCAAAACTACTTACTTCATAATAATAACAAAAATATATTTGAGATTCTCATAATGAGCCCTTTCATCTGATATATTTGGGGGAGGGAGGCCTATGTCTAGCAATGGACTTCCTGTGGCTGATATGATGATGATGATGATTAGACATATACCATATGTCACAGTAAGGTTTGCTAAATTTTTTGTTTAATTTCCTAATTTGTCCCTCGAAAATGACCCTTAATTTAAACAAATACTTATTTACTTTGCACATCTGTGTTTGGGTATGGTGTAATCTCATAGGATTTTCCTACCAAATTTCACCTGATTTGGTCCAGTCCATTCGGAGCAAATCTACTGTGACAGACGGACGGACAGACAGACGCACGAGTAATCCTTACAAGGGTTCCGTTTTTTCATTTTTTGTACGGAACCCTCAAAACCACGTCAATATCTATGATGCCACAGACAGACACTGATGTCAAACTTATAATACCCCTATTTTTCATCAGGGGTTAAAAAAGAACATTTTTATATTGACGTCAAAAACAATGATAAAAATATACTTAAAGTTAAATACATTTTCAAATTATACAAATAATTACTAAACTTGTTCTTTTTTTAGGAATTGTCACAGGCTCTATCTACATGGACTATGGTCTTAAAGTACATGGCTTCCCAGCTGAGAACACGACGGACGGATCTGTATTAGTAGTCAAGACGCACGGAGTACCCCCACTAGATAAGGATAGCCACAAATTCCACTCTGCTGTGTTGCTGATTCGGAACCCGAGAGATGCGATACTTGTAAGCTTTATGGTTTGATGTATGCATGATTAGTAAACGCATGAGTATTATTAAATGTTTTAAAAGAACCTAGTTGTATAGGTTCTTTTAAAACATTTAATACCAACTAGGATTTTATTTTAATTTTAATTGGGCAAGCGAACTTAGCAAATCTAATTAAGTCTTCTGAGATGATCCAGTGTTTGTATGTATGTTTGTAAGTAAGTACAACCATAACTCGAATATATTTAATTTTAGTTTCATGAAATTTGGTAGACGTGCAAGAGTGGATACACCATTATAGACTATTGACGTCACGTTTACTATTGTTCACCCCATGACTTTGCAGTATGTTTCGTTAATATCTCCTTTGTAGGAAAGCACAACATCGATTATACTCTCTTCTTCTCTTTCTCGCTCTTGGCCGATATTTGGCTGGCTGTGACCACAACTTTTTTGAGGGCTAAATCTGCATTGGTCTTGAGGTTGGCAAAAATAGGGTTTGCGAGTTCACAGTTAGGGGCGAACTTTTAGTTTGATAATTACTACACTATCCTAGCTCAGGGACCCAAAGTGAATCTTGGTCACGCCAGCGCTTGCGGTCCTGTGCTAGCTCTTGCCAGTTTTAGATTAATATTGTATATATGGTTGTCGCCAATTTGAAGCTCGCACTGAGGTCTGTAATCACTACATTGCTCCAGCGATACCTGAGACGGCCCACTTGGTTAATTACTTCTTTTTAATCCAAATATCCACATACTTATGAATGCTACATGGACTTTATAATAAATTAATATGTGTTTTCCCTGTTCCTTTCAGTCGTAGCTGCACTTCCTTATTTAACAATGTGTAACTAAAGAAAAGTCTGTTTATTATTTGGTAATTACATTATGTTCTATATTTACTTTTTCAATTTTGTTATATTTACTTCTTTTGTGCTTTTTAATCAGCTTTTTTTAACGACTAACTTTTCGCTGAGCCCTACCTTCTACAGGTTCAGTTAAGGGACGCCCCTTACCCTTTTTGTTCTAGTCTCATTAGTACCATCAATATAGTGTAATGGCGAACTATCGGTTGCAGTAGTACCATGGGATACATTTCAATGGTACTTTTCCACACAAACGTAATCTATCTTTTATTTGGAAGTGCCCTGTCAGATTTCAGCAACATTTTGTAATTTTAAAGAAATTGCATTTATCTACGTTCAACTGGGTTTTTACTGTGAATAGGTATATTATGTACTTAAAAGGTAATATAAATTGTCATTATTTTTAACCATCAACGTTAAATCATTATATTTTCTTATTTTTTCTGTGTCAAATCAGTTAAAATCCTGTATATGTATCCTGTATTTGCAATTTATTTTAATTTTCAAAACTTTGGCGTGACCTGGGAGTTACTTTAAAAGCGGCACGCAAGACGGCATTTACTGCGTATCCGCGTTTTAGTGTCAAGCAATATTGAGCACTAACGTATGATGATAAAGTCTAATTTGGTTTGACATAGAAACAGGCCATCGGTATCGTACGACTAACGTATTATTTCATAGAGTAACCTGACATGTCGTTTCAAAATAAAAGCTAGAATATGTTTGTATGGAAAAGTCTTGGATAATTAAGGGCTTTACACAAAAAAAAACACCCACCCAAAATTCATGTATTCCTTTAAGGTTTAAAGCCTTAAGGGAATACATAAATTTTCAGGGTCCAGTGCTGCCCCCCATATGAAATAAATTATATAAAAGTAAACGGAGATGTCATTTAAAATTTTGTTTTGATCAAGCCCTAGGTAACCCTTCAAAACTATTTTATGAACGAATTTTAACAGATTAAACAGAGAATGTGAAGCTTTTCTTCGCACATTTGCGATAAACGGCTACTTTTACCTAATGTGCGTAGAAAAGCTTCACGTTCTCACTTTAAACCTTAAACAGTAGTTCATTAAGAGGCTACCTGAATTTTCCGGGGTCCAGTGCTGCCCCCATTTGAAATAAATCTTTTGAAAGGAAACGGAGATTTCAATTAAAATTTTATCTTGATCAGACCCTAGATAACCCTTCAAACTATTTTATGAACTATTTTTTACAGTTTAAAGTGAGAACGTGAAGCTTTTCTACGCACAATTGCGTAAACGGCCACTTTTGGTGTATGTGCGTAGAAAAGCTTCACGTTCTCACTTTAAACTGTAAACAGTAGTTCATTAAATAGTTTAAAGGGTTATCTAGAGCCTGGTAAAACAAAATTTTAAATTATATTTCCGTTTCCTTTTAAATGATTTAATTCAAATGGGGGCAGCACTGGTCCCCGGAAAATTCAGGTAGCCCCTTAAATAGTTTGAAGAGTTATCTAGGGCTTGACCAATACAAAATTTTAAATAACATCTCCGTTTCCGTTCAGATAATGTATTTTAAATGAGGCAGCACTGGAAAATTTATTTTGTGCCTAAAATAATAAATCAAGGAGGGTTTTTAAAATTATGTGACAAAAGATGGCAGCACAATGAAGTACAATACCCAGGACGTAAGTTAAATAAAAATGGCGGCCGTTGTTGTACGTTGTTTGTCAGTTTAGAATCACATTTCTACAACATTTCTATCCGAATTCAGATAGAAATGATTTCGGCTTTGAAGAAAGACCAAAAAATCTCTTAACACTTTTATCTCCAATTAAACATGCGCTGACGGCCGCCATTTTTGTTCAACTTACGTGCCGGGTATTGTACTGCTGTTCTGTTGTTGATGTTGATTGTGTGCTGTGTTATTGGATACATTTTTTTTTATTACGGATTAAACATTTGACGGATCCAAAGAACCTGTCAACGGATGGTCAAATGAATACAGTCGATTGGACCTGACGTCACTGCTGCCGCCTGGTGTAATTTTATGACATATTTTTGAAAACCCTCGTTTTGCAATTTTAAAAGATTTTGCTATTCCTTCATACTCATAAAAGTGTATGGAACCATAATACATTACTAAGTAATTTTGTTGTTCTTTTTTTAAAATTAATCTTGGTGTATGGTAATATTAGCTAGTAGTGTTGTGCTGTACGGGACCATCCATCAATAACGTCACACGAATTTCATGACTTTTTGACTCCTCCTCCTTGTCATTTGGTCACAATTTTGGGACCCCACCCCCTAGTGTGACGTCAC
Organism: Acrobasis suavella; assembly: GCA_943193695.1. Taxonomy (NCBI): domain Eukaryota; kingdom Metazoa; phylum Arthropoda; class Insecta; order Lepidoptera; family Pyralidae; genus Acrobasis; species Acrobasis suavella. The sequence continues at coordinate 13,081,470 of OW971948.1, forward strand.
ACATACCGATTTTTTTTTATTAAAAAAAAGTGAGCGATACTACTAAATATTTAGCTTATAAATATATTAAAGTTTATTTATCAGTATTTTTTTTTATTGTTTAGATATAGATTTTGTATTCTGACATCAAGAACCTTATGACCCCTCCCACCTCTTGTCACACAATGTCACACTTCATTAACCCCCTCCCACCCCCATTATGTGTGACGTAATTTATGGATGGTCCCTACTTACAAACCTGTGTATCTGTTTGTATCATCGTAGCTCCAAAAAACAGTTAGTTTGGAGACTTTGGTGGGTGATCTATGCTATGCTTTAAGATATTTTTTTAATTAACAAGATAATTTAAATTTATTGTTGATGGCTAAAAATGCAGTAGGAATAATAAAGTGTTAATTGGTTGCAGGCAGATTTCAACAGGCTGTTTAAGGGCCATATAGGAACTGCCCCTAAATATGCCTTCAAAAGACGGTCGCCTAACAACAAGAGATCAGGTAAAGTACAGGTTATATTTATATGTAATACTATTTTATATATATGAATAAATTTTTCAACCAGTACTAAATTTTTACCTATACAAACAATGACAAAGTCATTGTTTACAAACCAAAATTTGTATAGATTTACATACATAGGTAGACAGAGACTGCACCTTTACTGACCATGACCACTAACATCAGTGTGTCGTGGAGCGGCTTTGTGCACTAGCGCGTCACATTCGCCCTGATGAAGACCTCCGGATGAGGTCGGAACATGTCGGCCAAAAGCTGACTCCCTACGTGAGTTACCCGTGCTTGTTAATAATGTCTATGTCTTTCTTGGGTGTGCATAAATTTTTAACAGGTTTTCTGTCCCATGGATTAAATATGATTCATGTTTGTTTATAAATGAACTATGTATTTTTTTTATAAATGAACAGTGTATGGGTTAATTTATTTTTTTCAGATTGGGCAACCCACGTGTACCAACAGCTGGGCGACTGGGAAGCGTTCCACCACAAGTGGTTTACACAGTTCGCGGGGCCCATCCATGTCGTCTTCTACGAGGTGCTGGTCGGGGACACCAGGACGGAATTAGAGAAGATATTGAAATTCCTCAACCATACAGTTACAGAGGTGAGTGATATAATTAGTGATGTACAAGACTCGAGTCCTCGAGTTCTAATTTTAAAGACTCGAGTCGGTTTTGCAGGGTTCTATGAGCTCGATGTGGAGTTCCGAGACTAGCCGAGCGCGAGTTATCTGAGCAACGACTCGACCCTTTAAAAGAGCTCGAGTCTTAAAATGAACATGAGCTATTCCTGAAACCTTACAAGGACTCGAGGCGTGATTTCAGATTAATTTTAGTTAATCAAGGTATGCAAGCAAATATTCTTTTAACTACTAGTGTAATCAATCATATTTTATTTCTCAATGACAGATCAAGGTTAAAAATAAAAAAAAATTGCTTTTAAACACACTCGAAAAATATAAACCTCCCTCTTCGCACACGGGTAAAAAAACGCGGTCGCAGAAAAAGGCTCGCGTGCAGGAAGACACTCGACCTCTAATATCACGCCCCGAAGCTCACTTAAGCTCGCAGTCGTCGAGCCTTCCGTTATAAGAATCGAGCCCTGTAAACGACTCCGAGTCTTAAGTAAGAGGATTCGGAGGACTCGAGTCTTTTACATCACTTGCTATAATATTAAAATAACCTGTAATGGCGTAGATTTGAAGTTTATATATATTACCATCTTCTTTAGCGTTCCACCACAAGTGGTTCACAGTTCGTTCCCATCCATGTCTTCTACGAGGTGTTGGAGTGCCATTTCTGAAACGCAGAGCCACCTAAATGAATAGTGTTCCCATACAAAAAACCGTTCGTTTAGTGACTCCGCGTTTGAAAAATGGGACCACTGGTCGGGGACACCAGGACGGTATTAGAGTAGATATTGAAATTTCTCAACCATACACGGCCTCCTTGGCGTAGTGGTCACTATGCTAGTCCGCCACCCAGAGGTTCGGGGTTCGATCGCCGGTCAGGGCAAATTGGAAAATGGCCATTTTGAAATTGTCCTGGGTCTTGGATGTTTATCTATATATATATTTGTTATAAAATATAGCATCGTTGAGTTAGTATCCCATAACACAACGTCTCGAACTTACTTTGGGGCTAGCTCAATCAGTGTAATTTGTCCCTATATATTATACAGTTACAGAAGTGAGTACAAGAATATTAGTAAGTTTATTTGCTAGGCAAATTAAAATGCTCCCGACTGTCAAGAACGCCATCTACCACGTAACAAATGCACCCAAATTGTCAAATATCATAATTTGCGTGCAATTGGTGTACGTAACTTAAAGAATCTCTTTTCATCCATACTTTCTCCATGCCCAAACCATCTCAACTTCCCTCTCTATTGTTACCCCACTATGGCAGAGCCAAGAGAAGGCTAATGATTTTAGCAGTCTATGTTTGTAAGTATGTATGTGTGTTCCACCGTAGCCTCCGAACCGCTTATCCAATGTAACAAATGAGATGTCAATCGATTCCTCATTTTTGTCCGGGTGACATAGGCTTCAATTTGTATGCAATAAATGTATTATAACGAATGTTATATAGGTACAAATTACCTTAAAAATCACGTTAGTTGGAGCATATATACTTTATTCTGATTTTAGAATTTGTTGTTATAGCGGCATTAGAAATACATCATCTGTGAAAATTTCAACTGTCTAGCTATCACGGTTCATGAGACACACCCTGGTGACAGACAGACGGACGGACGGACGGTCCCATTTTTACCTTTTGGGTACGGAACCCCAAAAGGGCGTGTCAAAAGATTTTTTTTTGTTTCTATATAAAGTTGGGTATCAAATGAAAGGTCTGAATTAGTACATTTCAATCAAAAATATACGTGGAAGGAAAATACCCGTAATAAATCTAACCAAGGTTTATACTCGATCATTATAGTATAATGAAAATAAAATAACAACCAAAAAACCAAAATAAATTTGACTTTTCCATACAAATTGTCCGGGCGGCTGCGCACTTGTATGAAAACGGCAAAAAAAAATTGTGGTTTGGCTGTCATATTAATTTCTTTATACTATAGTGATCTAGTATAGCCCGTGGTTCGATTTATTACGGGTAATGTCTAGAGTTGCCAGATTTTCTTTCAGCCTTTAAGGGGCAAATGCTTAAATAGGCAAAAAATAAGGGAATTTAGTTTTTTACTTAAAAAAACAAAATTATATAGTGACATTTTTTATATTTTTATATATTTTTCTGAGGAGCAAGTCAGCTTTAACATATTTTTATTGGTTTTAACATATTTATAAAAATCAATACAACTATAATAGTAGTTATACGATCATCAACTCGCTTTATATTAAATTAGGGGTACATTTATTTCTTACATCTGTCCACTTAAGTACCATCTGTGATAAAATTCGGAAAATGTTAGGGATTTCGGTACTGAATGTTAGGGATTTCGGTACTTGAAAACCCGAGTCAAAGATAATGTAAACACTACGATTAAAGGAAGTTCGAGCGAATTTATGGTTAAATTCGGTAATATGTTTATAAAATTTTGATAAAATGTTCATTACCACAATTGAAAGTAGTGTGGAAATTTTGGAAATATGTTATGAATAATGCAACCATAAATTCTCTCGAACTTCCTTTCCGAGTTGACGTGTATGCGAACGTTTCGTGCGTGAGTATTTTGGTCTAGCGTAGATAACAAGGTTCCGCAGTAAACAAGGAACCCTAAAAACGGAGAACGGTTCGAATACGGGACAGAGTCAGTCCCGCCGGGACATTTAAAACCAAGCCTAAAATACGGGACGTCCCGGGAAATACGGGACGTCTGGCAACACTAGTAATGTCCCTTCCATGTTATATAAAATGTTACCCGTAAATGGCTCCCGTAGTCGGGTATTAGTTTTAAACATATATTTTGTTGTCTGTACGTTCTCTCTCATGATCTTATGTATATGTTTTGCTGCCAGGACGACATGGACTGCACGATGTTAAACAAAGAAGGTATATACAGGAGGAGGAAGAAGATACAGGACTTCGACCCGTACACCTCGGACATGTACAAGGGACTAGACCAGGTCCGCCAGATAGTGCTCAGGTTAGTCCACGAGCACCAGAAAAGAGGTAACGTCACAGACCGGGTAAGGGGGCAGCTGTAACAGGGTATGTTTTATGTTAATAAGAAACAAAAAAACCGACTTTAACAAAACAACCGATTTTGAAAAAATCCATGGGACTATAATCCATTTGTTTAGGTGCTTAAAAGAATGTAAGCAATCTTGATATTTTTTTTTTATTGAAATATACACTTAATAAATCAATACCTTTGCAAATTACAAATTCTTTATTTTATAAATTATAAATTACATAATATAATTGTAATTTACAAAGGTATTGATTTGAAAGACATGTCAAGATTGTTTACATTTTTTTAAATACCCAGAAAAATGTACTATAGAACCCTTGAAATATCTCCTTTCCAACAAAAAAGAATCATCAAAATCGTTTCATAAATTACGAAGTTATCCGCGAACACACATAATAAAAAATATATACGGTCGAATTGAGAAACCTCGTCCTTTCTTGAAGTCGGTTGAAAACAATTTTTTTTTGTGGAATATCAGAGAGTGTTACTGATAACATTATCTAATAAACATATAGGTACCTAACGAGAAACATGTACTCATACACGCGATAGTTATGATTATTTATTGTAACGAGCCATTTTTGTCAAAATGTTGTGTTCGGGGTCTGCCGAAACTAAACCGGCTAAATGATGAAAAAACATTTTTCATCATATTTGATAATACTTTTTCCATATTTTACTATGTGTATTTTTGGGGAAGTTATCAGTTTATGGAACAGTTGCTGTAAAATAATCGCACGAAATAAAATAAAAATACAGTTTATTCGTTTGAATAGTTTGCAGACAGACGGCGCGGCACAAAGGCTGCGTTTTTGAAAAATCCGATGCCGCCTTTTGTCGGCTCGCCGACAGTCTGCAACCATTTGATTGGACGAATTGTAGATCAAACGTGGTATCAGATGACATTTGTGTCATTTTTTACTTCTCTGTTTCACGCAAAGTGACAAGACAAAAAAACTTTTAGCATTAAATAGTTTCAATGTTTCTTTCTGTTATCTAACTCTACCTACTGTTTTGCGAGTAAAAGAGAAACGTAAAACTGATATAAATGCAAGGGCTGATCCAGGGGGGGGGGGTTGGGGGTCATGAGTATATTTTACTTGTATCTATGATTATTAAAATTAAATTATAACTTCTTGTGACTTGATCACGACTCTGTGACCCCCCCTGGCACCAAAGCTGTATCCGCCCTTGTATAAATGGTGGAATTCCTTTCCATCCACCATAACGGTGGAATTGTTACGGAATTCATATCGAATCAGTATATTTTGATGATTACTAATATTTGTACTCTTACATTTTATAGGGCCTAATTTTACTAAAAATCGCAAATCATGTCTTCTCATATTGACAAATTATTGTTAAATTTAATTTATTATTAATGGTGTTTCGTTTGTTAGATAATATGATACTGGACCGAAGCTATTGCCGAGACTCGTGAGGGGCCATCCACGAATTACGTCACGACAAAAGAGTGAGGGGTCATGCGAAACTTGACAGTATCTGTTAAAGGGGTCGGAAAAAGCATAGGGGAAGCAATTTCGCGTAACGTAATATGTGGACGGCGTGACTGTATGTTTTGTGCGACCCCGAAATTATGTATGATGTTTTAGTACAATCAAGAGCAAAAGTCCATACATAGCTTCTTATCTTCCACATCATTCACAAATACATATATGTTATATGTTTAAAATTTGACAAGTAATTAATAAATCAAAACAAGCTATGATCTAAGCTATGATAACAATGACCTAAAAAGGTTTAAGTGCTCCTCAAGACGAATTGATCGACTCCAAACTTGGTTGGGTTATGTTGTTTTATCACAGAGATGCGATGACCACATTCCATGTCATCATAATATTGCATTGACACGCGATATACGTATGCGTGCAAAGTTCAATGCAGCTCAATCGGAAACCGAGAAGTAGGTCAAATTTAAATTGCAAGATTTGATTACAGACAGACAGACAACGGGACTGATGATGATGAAACTAAATAAAACGTTGTAAAAACCTTTAAGCTATGTATGGACTTTTGCTCGCGACCGTACATACGATTACCCCAATATAGCGTTGTATCAGTAATTCTCGGTTCAGTTAAAAGTTTTTTACTGACTGAACTAGTCATTTTATTCCAAATATTGTTGCGTTTATATACTTTATAACTACTTAAGTCTAACTTTAAAGGGAATATAAGAGTTTTATAGCTAGAAAATGCCAATATTGTTCGTAGACATGACCATAATACCAAAATGGAATTATTAAATGTTATACACGGTTAACGCGAAACGTACCTTCAGTCATGCTGAGACCACGGTCGGTGCGCTATAACTATTGAAAAGTGGGCACATAAATAAATAAAACCGGCCAAGTGAGAGTCGAACTCGCTTGGAGAGGGTTCCGTACAATACCAAAGTTTTTAAATTAATACGAAATATCACATTTAAAATCCTCATAGTAAGACGCAAGTTAACTACTACTAGCGCTATCTAGTGGTGTTTCAGTAAACTATTTTCCGTAAGTGAACGTATTACATTGAGTTTACCACTTTATATTTAGTTGATAGAATTCTTATAGGTTTTCCTGTAATTAACAGGCAAAGAACTATATTTCGTTGTGATGTCACAGATGTGCAAATTAAACAAAATATTTATTTACTTTGCAAATCTGTGTTTGGCTCATAGGATAACTCAAAAACTGTAGCAAAGAATGATCTCGATCACGTCAGCTTTTAAATAATAAAAAATCGCACCTAAAGAATCCCCTTACCCTAGTCTTTTCCATACAAACGTAGTCTACGTTTTATTTTGAAACGACATGTCAGATTTCGGTAAAAAACTGTAATTTTAAAGAAATTGCATTTATCTCGGGTTATAATTGGTTTCCGACATTAAAATTATGAACTGGAAAGAAATTTTAAGGGTGTAGAAGTTTTCCATACTGAGGGTTTAATATGATGTAATACACTATATTCTCTTTTAAGTTCATAATTTTAATGTAGGAAACCAATTATAACCCTAGATAATTGCAATTTCTTTAAAATTATGTAATTTTGCCCATATCCGACAGGTCGTCTTAAAATAAAGCGTAGACTATGTTTGTATGGGAAGGTCTGATTCTGTCCAGGGTAAGGGGACTCTTAATCGGCCTATTCGTTAAGGAACTACGATGTCACAGACAGACACACAGACACGTCAAACTTATAACGCCCCTCTTTTTGCGTCGAGGGTTATAAAGGTACGTTTCGTTCGGTATTATGCAACGAAATATTTTTAAAGTAGTTATAACCAAAATTAAATTCCAAATATCACGACAGCTGTTTCTTACTTAACGCACTATGCTTTTTCCAAATCTAGTCAAGTTTATACAAATGTGGTCACGAACATTGTTTAAACATTAACCCTCTTATTCATAAAAAATAATACATGTTTGCGAAACCTATTTTAGTTAAAACATGTTTTGTTCCTGTCTCTCTGTTCTATATTTGACATTGAAAGAACAAGACAAAACATATTTTAACTAAGGTTTCGCGAACTATTGAATTTTTTTATGAATAAGGGGATAAGTGTATATATGATACTTATACAACGTGGAAAACACATACCCGTGATAAATCGAACCACGGGCTAGGCTAGATCACTATAGTATAATAAACAAAAAATAAAAGTCAAAATGCAAAAAAGGCATTTGGCATTTCCATACAAAAGTGTGTAGCCGCCCGGGCAATTTGTATGGGAATGACGATTTTTTTTTGCTTTATGACTGTCATTTTAATTTCATTATACTATAGTGATCTAGAACAGCCCGTAGTTAGATTTAATACTGGTATATCCCGTCCACGTTATATAAAATAAAGCCTAAAAATATACCTACTGAAAACAGTTTAGCGCTCTATTCAGTTCCATCATATATCTAAACAAAATAAAATAAAAATAGTGAAAAGTATGTTTTGCTCTCTATAGAAAGTCGGATAGTAATATAATAAGGGTTCCTTGTTTACTACAGAACCCTAAAAACGTTGTACAGTGTTATACACTGACTTTGGCTCTTGAAATATTTCAGAATAGTTATTTTATAGAGATATGTATAATTTACTAAGTATTGTATTGATGTGTTTGAGTGTATAATTTACTAATTACCTACCTACCTCAGTTCGAATGTGTTCTAGTCGATTGAATTTAGTTAACTTTAATGTTGGACAAATGTACCCTAGCTTAAAACAAAACAAATATTTTAAATAATGTATTTCTATGTTCTTCGTCTCTGGTTGCGATATTCCTGCGATTTGGAATGTTTTTCATAATCATAATCATATCTTTATTTGCTAAAAATATGGTAATAGTATATAATTTTTTATTTGTAAGAAAGAAAAAAAAACTTTATGTGGTGCATTTTTTAAAAGTGTAGTGTGTATGATGTGTTTTTAATATTTATGCATTTTTATTAGTGTACTGAGTTAAGGAGATACATGATTTTTTCGGGTTCAAGAGCCAAAAGTGGCTAAAAAATATAAATATTTAGGGACAAACAACAATGCTAAGAAAACCTTCATTTTCTTCCTTTAAACTGTAAACAGTAGTTTATAAAATAGTTTGAAGGGATATCTAGAGCCGCACGTGACAACATTTTAAATGTTATATCCGTTTTCTTTTAAATAATTTATTTTGAAATGGGGGTAGCACTGGACCCGAAAATTAATGTACCACCTATTGATGTAATATTATATATTATTTTGCTTTGATTTAAATAAAAAAACGTTGCTTATATCTGGAGACATTAACTAAAGATTGTGAAAAACTAAACCATAGAGTTTCCTAATGCTTGGCCTAAATTTATTGGAACTAACCATCGAAAAAATGTTCAAATCAAAGCCTATATATTTATTAGTGGCTACTGTTTGACTGTGATTCCACGCATGGAAAACTATTTTCATATTACCAACCATGTCATCACAATGTATGTTATATAAATGTTTGTACATATATAACGCGAACAAATTATAATAAAATTATTTAAGGATGCATCCAGTCCTTGATACTTTTACCAAAGATCATAATAGCAAAATACTAAAAATAATGTTTCGCTTTCCATACAATAAAAAAAAATATTAAAAAATTTTGCGTTTCATGTCTATAGGACTTAAACTTTTTTTTTTATATATCGTTATATGTTCTTTGGGTAAAGTTGTTAAGTACGAGTATCATGGACTGGATGTACGCTTAAAGTTGTTACAGTATTTTTTGTTAAAATGTAATTTTTTTGTCCTCTATGCCTTCCTAAACCATTGATCTGATTGTAATGATACTTTAGAAGGGTCTATTTCTCGGTCGGATTTCTGTACATATATAGATTGATAATGATCGCGGCTATGAATTTAATACCTATAGTTCATTCGTTGAATTGGTGCGCACGCATTGGCCTTCGGCTTGCCGCAAAGGCCGCGCATTTGAAAAAACCGATACCGCACACTGTACCAAAACCTCTACGGACCTGACATTTCAAAGTAAGCTCAGAATGTGACGCGTTTCATTATTCTTAATGATAAGCAAAAACACGTGTGGCAATTTCTTATGTGTAGTTTTGGAGAAAATTTAAACCAAAGTGGTTCGCAGGAAATATTTGGAATCGAATATCTCCTATATCCCACGGAAATTAGCATCTGTTTTGTTTTTACGAAGATTAACAGCCGATTCTCTACATTTTCATTAGATTTTTGGGTGCTAATAGCTTGAATTATCATAAATATTAAAATGAAACCGTTTTAGTGAAAAATATTATTATTTCGCCTTAGGATTACATTTTCGACTAGTTTTTACACTTCGCTCAATAAATTTATATTAAAAGTTGGGCTAATAAAGTATTTGTTGTGGTGGAAAAAGAAATATTTAACTTTTTTTTTTCTAAGTAAAAATATCGAATTACTTTGGTTTAAGTTTTCTCCAAAACTATAAGGAATATCCACACGGGAGTTTTTGCTTATCATTTAGAATAACGAAACGCGTCACATTCTTAGATTAGTTCAAAATTTCAGGTCCAAAGGGTTTTTGGTACAGTATGAGCTTTGTGGTACGCCGGCCGACAGCGTACCAACCAATCAATCGAATGGACTTTGTACAGCTAGTATTAAATAGAGATAATAAAGATGACCATAGAAAATAAACTTTTGCCATACGCCGTGAATTCCCGGTCAAGTACGATTAGCGTTTTATATGTATAGCTATATTAAATTTGACACTAGTTAAAATGCAATTATATTTACGTATGTAGACGCACTTGTATCTTTCAAATAAAATCTTTTTAACACAACTGCTTTAAGACTGCAATCCTTTGGCTGATTTCATTTGAAAACAAAGTAAATAAATTTTTATGTTGGTTCGTGAATCGTGGAATCAAGAAAGGGATGCCTTGCAATAAAACAGTACATTGGCTAACTCGGCTAACTTGAGGAGATTGGTGGCCCGGCGGGAGTGCGCATAACTAGCGCTCTCGCAAGTAAAGCGACACCGGGCGTGGTCCGCACTTGGATGGGTGACCACAAGTGGCATAAAAAATTTTCGAGCTCCTCCATGCTTCGGAAAGCACGAATAAGCCATTAGTCCCGGCTGTCATCATTGTATGGCAGTCGTCAAGCTATGTCAGATGCCTTTTGTACCAAGAAAAATAGGCTAATAAAAAAAAGTGGCGGTGGAGAGGGGCTGGAAGGTGGCTGGGCTTATTCCCAGCAGCTGTGGGATAGTCTTGGCTATACTAGTAAATAATTAAATTAGTATTTAGATTAGTTATATTTTCGATGCAACTGTCATGTTCTGTGAAACGAAGCCTACACGGTAACACTCAACTATTTATTTATAAAATTGAACGCTCAGTCTATCTTTAGTGTGTGTAAGTGGCCAACACTGGTGTCGGATTCGATTGACATACAAAGATGACAGCCAAGGGCTTTACGTGCCTTCCGAAGCACGGAGGAGCTCGAGATATATTTTTCCACTTATGGTCACCCATTGGAACACTTAAGTACCTTAATATTTACAAAAGCAGATTTATTATCAAGTTCTAGGCTTTAAAGCAGTTGTGTTTGAGTTGTGTATTGTGTTTCAACCCCACAGACTTGTAGAATAATTGATAGTGTTCCTAAAGTTAACGGGTTGTAATAAATAAAATAACAATAATAATAGTTTTCAGTAAACTAGTTCATTGTTATAAGAGTATTCCACTGGTTATAGAGTCACATGTAAAAATGAGCATAATGCCCAGTATAGCCTATCACAACTTTGTTCTGACGCAATACTTATCGACAAACTCTCCATGGCCTAGTGCCTATTGGTCATCATGCCACGATGTCACACCGGAGGGTTTGACCCCCCGTTAGGTTAAGACGAAAAATAATCTTTTTCAGATTGACCTGGGTCTTGGATGTTTATTTATATTAGATATGCATTTGTTGTAAAATAAAGTATCGTTGAGTTAGTATCTTATTTTACAAGTCTCGAACTTACCTTGGGCACAGAATAAGTACTCACGTACAGAAATCTTACTCAGAAAATAAATTCAAAGAAATATCTACTTATTGTGGTTAGCGCTATGGTTTAATTTAGCTCGCGTCAGAACTCCTCACCTCTTCGTTTAGATACCTAGACATCCATTGCAAGCCAATTTCATTTTAATTAGTCTGTACAAACGATTCATGTAACTAAATTTTCCTTCTCGAAGTGGTCGCCGCGCGCATGGTAATAATGTAGGTATATTTTCGATACATAAGCGGGGAGTAACACACGCCTGCCTTGGGGCTAGCTCAATCTTCCAATCGATTTTAAGTGGATTTGATATCCATAGCGCCCATTCAGTTATTTGCCAAGATAATTAAATATGGTGGTTATCGTATTTATAGCTATTTGGTGGTACGCCAGTTGATTTTAGGTAGAAGTAAAAAGTAGAATAAGTTTACCATTATAAGTCCTTCACGTTTGGATTGAAAAGCCAATCGAGGGAATGGACAAATCATATCAACCTACACGCTTATAATAACATGAAAAGTAGGTTTTGGGCAGTGGCGGATTTACACATTAGCCGCCAGTAGTCTTGATATATTGCCGCCATATATTACTGCATTTACAAAATTGAAATATCATGATATAATATGTCAGGATCGTAGCAAGAGGAAATCTATAGTCTCTGCCTACCCTATGGGAAACAGGCGTGAAAATATGTATGTATAATTTTTCAAAACTAAGAACCGTCTTCACTCCCAAACTGCACAACCTATTTTGATAAAATTTATATAGGACAACTTGAACAAGTATATGTGTACTGGATAGTAAATTCTTGTTTTGTTTGAAAGGGTTCAAACAAAAAAAGAATTTTCAAAACAGGACCAGGCGTCTTTGAAAAAAAAAAGATCACGAGGTATTAATAACCTCGTCCTTTTCGGAAGTCGGTTAAAAAGCACCCTTCTACCTTCTTGATTGCCGTGATGCACGAAGGGGGGTGGCCAGTGCAACTGGCCTAAAATTTGCCGCCCCCAAATGTGCCGTCCTAGGCTTTAGCCTACTCAGCCCATTAGTAAATCCACTGCTTTTGGGCCTAATGACCCTACGCTATATCTACATAAAGATGTGATATTTTTTTAGCAGTTAACAACACAAATATAGGTACGTTGCGTTAGGTTGTACTGGATAGTAGTTGCCTATTTAGTTGTTAATTAATTGTAAGCACAAATAGCGTATGGTGCAGAAGTACTGAGAATAAAAATTGGGTATTCGTGAATATATTTTGTTTTCTTTGTAGATAATGTACCATAAACCATTATTGTGATCATATTTTGATCATTTTTAACCCTTTCACCGCGGGACTTTATATCAGTTGACGTGCCCCCTGCGCGAAGGGTAGTAAATCTAAAATAAATACCTACAACCAAAAAGGGATGTGGATACCTAAGTGCACAAGCATTTCTTTTTTGTCGGAAATATCCGACGCTCGCGGAATGGGCACGACAATGTTTGTCGGATAAATCCGACGTTCGCGGTGAAAGGATTAATAAGCAAGTGTAAAAAAAATATAACCTTGTACTCATATTTTGAATTTTACAAGTAACCCCCATATTCATAAAAGTTAGCAAACGTTTGCTAAAGCTCTTTTAGTTAAAATGTGTTATGTCTCGTTCTTACTTTGTCGAATATTAAAAAGAGGGAAAGGGACTAAAGATGTTTTAACTAAAACAGGTTTAGCAAACGGCTGTTATTTTTTATGAATAGGAGGGTAAATCTTTGGTTTAAATACGATAATCTTCATTTTGGAGCTGTCAATACCGGCTCTTTCTTCTGCTACCTACTGCATAGGGTCGTCTATTAATAACGTAATGCTTTTGCCTAACTTTTTAACCCTCCATCCCTTCTGGTAACGTGGTGAGGTTTTAGACTAAACTGAAAAATCACGCGTTTAACGAAAAAAAATCCTACAAGTGATATCTCGCGATATTTTGAAATTTGTTCGAACGATGCTCCCCTTTCGAGCTTACATTCTCACATGATTAATGGACGATCCCATACAGGACACAACAGGTGACGCGCTGTTTGGTTCTGAGATCTGCTATTATTGACTGCATGATCAACATAGGGGAATGTTAACAAAATAAAAAGAAACATTTCGTAAAAACTAAATATGCTTTATTTCACATCGTGTCAATATTCATTGGTCACAAACGAGTTTGCACTTCGACAATGGAACTTACACGTTACTCTGGCTTCGTTACATATAAAATATATCAAGTCAACAACAATCCCCTCTCACAAATACCAAATCATTTTACATGAAGCTGTTGACTACTGCTGTTTGACACATGGATGCTTTTTCAAAATCAATTAAATATACCAACGATGCCCAAGGGTCAGTTTAGCCGAGAGGAGCGCAGCGGAGAGGGTTTTTTGACACTCAAAAATAGTCATAGTGCATAAATATAAATAAAGGTTTGAACATAACAAAATGCTTGCGCGGTCTCGATACCATGCGAGCATACCAAAGTTCGCTCACGTCTTACACTTTTGCTAATAGTTTAAAGTTTTCCAGTGTCTGAGAAAAATTGTCTCTGCTGTTCCTCTCGATCTAAACTTACTATAAGGGTCAGTTCAGCAAAAGAGAAGCGCAGCGGAGAGGATTTTTTTAATGACACTTAAAAATTAACTATACTATTGGCATAAACTACAAAACGCGAGTATGCTCGTTTTGCAGTTTATGCTAATTGATTAAAGTTTATTTTCGAGAGTCTGTCTAAAGTGACCCTAAAGGTTCAAAATATGTTCAAAAAAGTTATAAACATTCTAGAGTGCTTACGCAATCGTAAATAGTTTCGATATTTTCACCGGACTCTACATGTCACATTTATGCCTGCCATTTAACACGCATGCAAGAAAGAGACATCAGAACCCATGTGCCTGTTACTTCAAGTGATTTAATGCGTAAACTAAAATACGTAATTTCAGATTATTTTTTAATTACTGTGTTATTGTCATCAGCATTCTAGAATATTTTTAACTTGATCAGAGTAGTGTTGTTCACAACCAATGGTCGCATATTCATGACAAAACTGATCGTTGGTTTTTTGCAAGCGATTTTCAAAATGATTGACATTATTTTATGAAAACTTAGTAACTACATGTGTTATTCATATCATCACTTAAATGAGCATTTTTCCGCAACAGTAGTCAACAAGAGCAAAAAGCAACGAATACGCACCGCGAGGGTTTTAAAATAATCACCAGTAAAATTTAACTTCTAATAACATGTTGTTAGACTCTTAACTACCATACAAAAGTATCGTCAATATCACAAATCAAATACCTATAACACGGCGCTAGCCTGGAGGCCACGACGGCAAGCGGAGCGACGAACGTTTTATAATAAATTTTACGGACAAATCACACTGAGCTAGCCCCAAAGTAAGTTCAAATTTTTGCTATGGGATACTCACTCAACGATACCATATTGTATATAATTAATACACTTATAGATAAACACCCCAAGACCCAGGACAATTTGAAAAAGGCCATTTTCCAACTTGCCCTGGCTGGGGATCGAACCCAGAACCTCCGGATTAGCGGACTAGCGTGTTGACCATTACGCCACGGAGGTCGTCATTTTATCACTTGACTAACGACATCGAGA
Source organism: Acrobasis suavella (assembly GCA_943193695.1). Lineage (NCBI taxonomy): Eukaryota > Metazoa > Arthropoda > Insecta > Lepidoptera > Pyralidae > Acrobasis > Acrobasis suavella. Next base: position 13,096,794 of record OW971948.1, read on the forward strand.
TAAATGAATGAATGAAAAACAAGGTTGGGCTATCTGTCAGCACGGAGCAGCACTTATCTATGCTACTATCCTTTTCTGTAGCTCGGAACCGTCATTCGCTAGAGCGAGAGAGACCGACGGAACTTATTGGCGATTCCGCGGCGTTCTATCGCTCTCGCTCTAGCGAATGACGGTTCTGAGTGACAGAAAAGGATAGCAACACAGAAAAGTGTTAGATGTAGCCTAACCTTAAACTGCATCGATACAAAAGTTAAAAATGATTATATAGGTACAATGGGCGATCTCATCGCTTAGATCTCTTCCTAAAAACCGGTGGATGGAAGACTAGACCGCTATTTAGTAAGCAATTTGTCAAAACGCTTGTAGTGTCCGCTTTCGCGTAACATCGTGGCCATAGGTCTAATGCCAGGGGATGACTGCCAAATAAGACAAAAGTAAAGCTCAATTCAAAATTCTGTCACATAATTTAAAATAAAAAATACATAGTTTATTATGAAAAATTTATATAATCAACATCAGTCGAGTAACAACGATATTTGTATCGCAAAACACAATGTATTTTATACATTATCCACGCTACTAGAAATACCTATGTTATGTCGAATATACAAATTAAGTCTACGTGACGTTCCCGGCAAATCGGCTGGCATATGCCGACCCTTTCCCTCCCACAGTGATCACAATATCAGCCTTTATCAGCCGACTTACCTGGGCGTCTGACAGTGTGAAACAAAACCTTACTGTACAAAATTATAGAACATATGAAACACTATAATACAAAATAAAAGAAACAAAAATAAAACAGCTTCTATACAAAAAGTTTCTTACATGTCTTCGGTTCGGGCTATCTCCTCGTGGGGCAAGGGCCCCTTGTCATATCATGAAAGAAATGGTAAATATACATGCATACCTCGTACCAGATGTCATGTCAAAAAGGATATTGGCCTTCGTGTCGTAGGGAATCGCAGTGCAAAAACAGCGGTATTACATTCTATATCCGTACATCAGAATACGTGATAGTGCTAAAGTACGGAAGAATAACTCTAAGATAGGAAATTTTCTAAATTAAACCCAGTTACAGCGTACTAGAGTCCGATTTCGTTTGCACGCCGCACAAATTATTTTCTACATATTAGCCTAGCGTGCGCCGAACGAGCCAAAATGAACCTTACGTCTGCGAAGCGACGGTCCGTAACCCTTTACCTCTACCGTTAAATTCTTCAACAATTTCAACCCTTATGTTTGTGAATAAGCCGCGTTTGTGGGGCGGCCTAGCTTCATGCCTAAACTGCGGAGTGCACGTGGCCTGCTGTTTATTTGCAAAATGAGGGCTTTCACATTTAGGCTTGAAATACATCGTGTTCGATCCTCTATCGATCGATCAAGATCCAGGATCGATCCTATAAATCGACACCTACGACCGAAGGAAGTTCAGATTGACATGCCACCTAGCATATAGCATGAAACAAACATATACATAATTAATAGAAACAAAAACGACATCTCGTAGAAAATTCAGCCTTCGCGTATCATTCACTATAACATTGTCCTAGCTATCTAACCGCCGCGCGGCCCTTCCTTGCCAAACCACACATCGCGAAAGACTAGATTCTATTATCGCATTATAACTCCATTTAAAAAAAAAATGCTGACATATATCAATAGACACGGACATTTTTATTGTTGTATTTATTTTATAAAATATACTCATATAATACAATGCTACTGGAGCAAAGTGTTGGAGTAATAGGCTTGAGCTTCTCAAATCGGTAGCGTTCTCATGACTACGCAGATGTTTTTAGATACTCTTTTTATAAATTATTCAACATAAAAGTGCCGTTATATTATTGAATATCATAATTTCATCGCTGGATTTCAGCCATACAGATGCAATCCATATGAACAATCAACACAACACAATAGTAAACTGTAATAACCATACTATGTATAAATAACACATTGAAATGATTGACATGATAATGTAGCGGTATGACTAGTAAACGAAAACTTAAAACTGTTTAGACATTATTATAATATTAGTTTCAATCAGGTATTGGACTTTCAACGTTTCTTGTCTATCGCCATCCTTGTCACACTTATATAAACTCTAACAATAGATATAAAAACTATTTTAAAGACATATTCAGTCCCTAATAACGAAATTACTAAAAACATTCCCAAAAAATACATAAGTACATCAAAATAACAAAAAAAGGGTTTCCAATAGAGTGTCCGATCTGCTGATGAAGTTTCTATTTTTATGAAATTTTGTTCATATTTCGACATAAAAATATATTTCTTGGACTATTTACCTATAAAATAATTTTAGAATAGTTTGCTAGACATTATTTTCTTACTATACATTAGTATAAGTGTGACAAGAATGGCAATATAAATTGGCATATTGTCAGTCGAATTTCAGTAATAACTATTTTATCATTTAAAACTTTAAATTCATACGGCAGCGAATGATTCGTCAGTCTAAACAGTTCCAGCATCATGATTATAATAAGTTATTGCTTGTAGTCAATTTGCCGTCGTCAGAAGCACTGCTGATATAAGTTGATTTCAAGATTTTAGTATCAACATAGTAAGGCAATGTGAATGTAACGAAATCAAATGGGACTCATGGGCCGCGACAGAGTCAATTTGTGGCCAGATTTCAGAGGCCTTGGTGTATAATTGATATACGTTCATTTGAATTCGAAAACACGGCGTATGACGCATTTGTGAATGTCAATGTCAAACTACCATTTTGTACTGCCATCTATGTCGGAAATAAACGCGCCGTGCGTTGTCGAAGTCAAATAGTAGGTGACTTTATAGTAACTTTTATACTAAAAAGTTCGATCTTGTTATATTTCGTTCACCAATAGCAGAATAAAAGTAAGTATTTCCTTACACTCACAACGCATATGCCAATATTCTGCAATGATACCATGATGACAGGAGACAAAGGTTGATCAGTGTAGAGCTCAATTCAAATTAAGTCACGTTGGTCATAACAATTTATCGCAGCGCTTAAAGAAATACCAAGGTAGCAGCAGTAGCAAGTATGTGACCGTTCAGTCACCCTACTCCATCTATAAACAGGGTCACGACCAGCTCGCAAAAGTCAGGTCAGCATAGGACACGAGCAGATCAACTGTGACCACTATTTCACCCACAAAGCACTCTGCAGTTAACACAAGCAGGAAATACCAGGGCAGCATACGTGGCGAACAGATCAACGGATCAACTATTACATCCACAAAGAACTATGCAGATATCACGAGTAGTATATGTAGCAGGAGTACCAGGGCAGCATGAGCGGCGTACAGTTCGACGGCGTCAGTGTAGCGTGTGCTTGAGCAGCGGGGCGAGGAGTGCGCGGGGCAGGGTGCGCGCGGGGTGCGGGGGGCGCGGGCGCTCGCGTCACCGCTGCGCGCGGCAGCGCCGGCACACGCGCACCGCGCCGCAGTCGCCCCACGAGCTCATCTCCGAGCACGAGCCGCAGAATATCCCGCCGCAGCGTCTGCCAACCAAAAAAGATCAAATTAACTCAAAAACCAGTCAGCTAGTTGTACGGCTTAAAATACCGGTATTTATGGGAACCGGTACCATTGACCTTGGTGCGGTACCTGAGCCAGACATTGTACCTGTACTATCTATACTGTTTTTCCGTCAGTATCGGTACTATACTTGTACAATTCACATCATAGTGAGAAAGCAGATACTAACAGGTACGAGTATAAACAGATAGCAGCGGGTATCTAAATTTTACCTAAACTTTACTTTTATACTCTAAATACCTATACAGAACAGAACCTGTACTTTTGGTACCGTTTCTAAGCCTTGTCTGGCTGAACTTTCGAGGCTTTCAAGGTGGCCTACCACAATGACTATGACTACAGTCAGATAGGCAAATCCCATAGATCCGTTCCTCCAGTTTGAACACAAAGCAACTGCCGCTACCGCTTCTTCTAGATCAGTGGTTGCTTTAGCATTCTTTGTTAGGAATTGACTGTTAAGGTGAGTGGCTACATACGATACAATTTAGCGTACAATCTGCAGTACGCCTTTAGGGAGAAGTGGTTCCTCCGAAGGACCACTTTCTGCTCCTTCATCTCCCTGACAATTGAGCTAGGTCTATTGTTACTAAGAGATCATAGTGAAAGAGTATCTGGACAAAGCTAGAAAAAGAAATCTATAAACGATACGTTTAAATCTTACACAGCCTTTAGGTAGAAGAGTTTCCTCTTCAGAAGGAGATCAGTTTGTAATTCTACATGAACCTATCTACATTTCTAAAGTTATCTATATGTTACTAGGAGATCAGGGTAGTATGGAAACAGTATTTGGACAGAGCGAGAAAAAGATTTTATATGAGAGACGTTTGAACAGACCAACACACTAGGGACTTCTAAAGTCAAAGTACCAGGATATAAGTTCTCGCAAGGAGTTTATCCAACCCACCTGCAGTGGTGTCTCCGCCGGGCGAGCCAGAAGTGGTTGCTGCAGTACTGACAGCGCGGCGCCGCGCTGTCGGGTAACCACACCACTCCTCGCGCTTCCTCGCCCACCTCCACTTCAGACGCGGACCCGCTACCGCTGCCACTGCTGCTGCCGCTGCCGCTCCCGCTACGAACGCTGACGTTTGCGCTACCGCTGCCGCTGCTTGGCTGTGGACAAGGAATTTTAAACGTAACTTTCGTATGCTTACGGGTGAAAAGTGCCTTGGACGTCCAGCTATGGGATAGTTGGGTTGACGTCACGGTATAGTCAAACTCGGATCAGAGCAACATAAGATTAGAAGTCGTCGACGAGAGACCTATACATAGCAGTGGGCGAAGCAGGGCTGAGATGATGGTATGCTTTTTTTCTGTTTTAAGTGACCACCCACATGTCTAAGCTGATTATGACATCCAATACGGCTTGTCTGCCATATAATGATGAAAGCTTATCGTGCCTTCCAAAACAAGGGGCTCAGGATATTTCATGTCACTTGTGGTTATAAATCCAAATAACGAACCAATCCCGATTGCTCACATGCGTAAACGATAACTATCACCACCGAGCTACGCTACTTCAGTTCGTTTTATTTCTAAAAAGTTTATAAATGGCCACAAAATTAGTTGTCATTACAACATCCCATGCAATCAATGTAATAAGTACTAATAACTACTTGTATGTATGTTTTCATTACATTATTGTTAGTTTAAATTATATTTAATCAATATTTTCGAAATTTGTCTATACAATATGTAACAAAAACCCTGTCCGATCCTTGTAGGAGCAACTCAGACCGTCAATATGAACCATTTTTCCTATAGGATCAAGGCTTGAAATTCGAAGAAAAAATCGTCATTTTCATACAAATTGCCGGACCGGCCGAACACTTTTGTATGACAATGTCGATTTAATTTTTTCGAGTTTCAAGCATTGGTCCTATAGGAAAAGTTGTTCATATTGACGCTCCTACAAGGATCGGACAGGCTTTTTGTTACATTTTGTATAAGGGCTCTAACGTACGACCGTCAGTATATCCGCAACCCTGGCGCCGTCAAGTGTCCCAAACTGTCACGGGCATATTGACGCTCGTTTGCTAGAGCCCTTAGCCACTAGGCTAGGCATTAACTGATATTGATATTGATGATTATTGAGTTGCTGAATGGAGTTTTCCTTTTGCACGCCAGCGCTTGTTAACGTTACTTTACCCCCGACGCCAAGCCTGATAAAAATCGTACAATTTCGACCACTTTAGCTGTCAATTGCGGCTCAGTTACGCAACCGTTTTGCAACTGAAGTGGTGGATAGCGCTTAAAAGGTAAAAAAATGGAATATCTACACCTACACCTAGTCTCAAAAAGTGGATAGACATGTTAAATCCACACAAAAACACGTACAAAATCCCAGTATTATGAACATAAACATACCACATCAGCAATGTCGACGGCATAGACTATTTCGCTATCGTATGAACCTCTCCGGGCGGTCGTCTTCATCTACATCTAAGTCTATCAACAGATCTTCTCTGAATCCAGCTGGATCTTTAAATTCATCAGCCTGCTCTTCGAATCCAGCGAAATCCCTCAATGAAGCAGATTCCCGTCTGGAACCAGCGGGCTCCTCTCTCAATCCAGCGGGATGTTCTCCAAATCCAGCGGGTTCTTCACTGAAGTCAATTAAATCAGCTCTCAACTCCGCGGGTTCATTTCTAAATCCATTAAGATCATCTTTAAATCCATTAGACTCCACTTTGATTTCAGCGGGTTCTTGTCTTAACACAGCTGGTTCTTTAAACCTATCAGGCACCATTCTCAATCCAGAAGCTTCTTCACCAAATCCAGAAGCTTCTTCTTCAAATCCAGCAGCTTCTTCTCCAAATCCAGTGCTATTTTCTTCGGATCCAGCTAGTTCTTCGTTGGCTCCATCGGGATCTGCTCTAGCTGAGGCGTGCTCGGCTCTAAATGCTCTAAATCTTCCTTGCTGGAGACTAGAGTCAGTGGTTACCTGCGTGGACTCGAGGGCGGGGTCTCTGTGCGGCGGCGACGCCAGCCGGAGCGCTTCACGCGCCGAGCGCAATTGCCCGCTCAGCTCTTCTACCACTTTCTGTAACAATACGGTAATTATATTAATGAGGAAGATGAGGGAGGATGCTTGCAAGACGTAGCGTCGCATCGTCTGAAATATATGTCAGCGCATATCCTGAACGCGGCTAATTGTCGGGGCTGTAGGGCCGCCTAAGAGCTGGGACGAGCTAGAAAAATTGTTTTAATATTTTCTAGTCCTTAAATGTTTTATAATGACTACGGGAAAACGTAGGTATAATAAGCATGACGAATGGAAAAATACTTTTAGCCCATCGGTTAGATTATTAAAAAATATAGTACATGTATTTTTTCTTTTCCCTCTAAAACAAAAAATTTTACAAAGATACAGCGCATTAAAATTGTTAAATAGAGGTGACGTCGCAAACCCCACTCCGAAATATTGATCCATCGCATCTTTGAGTTTTTTTTTTAATCGTTTCCATTCGTTTTTAATAATCTAAAAAAGGACCAATTAAAATTATACTTTTCTAACCCTGTCGTCACTCCAAATTGTTTTTATCATAGTTACATAACAACAAGTACCATAATCCGAAACCGAAAACAAAAAGTTTTTTCAATTATTATTTTTTTTTTATAATGAAGCAATAAGCTTTTAAAGTCACGGTATAAGGTCTAGCGTAAGAAAGAGATAGTGAAATGACCCCGCCACGCTCCCACTCTTATATTTGAAATGCTATAATGACTACTTCATTAAATAACCAATTTTCGTGCTTTTTTTCAAAATTTTTGTTTTTTATTGTTGTATTTTTGGTTTTTACACAGGAATACTTATCATGCGTTTATAAAAGATCTTATTACAGTAAAATTTAATTTTGAATATGATTGTTCCTAATGGAAAAGAAAAATTAAACAAAATAAAGACCATTAAGGCGGCCCTTCCCGACGGCTCTGTCGTCAACGCGAGCATAGTTCGAAAAGCTTGTTTTTTCATTCAGGGCAAAGCTAGAAAAAAAATCTAACCAAAAAGAGAGAGAGCGCCTTAGGGCACGGTTTTCACTGTATTGAATGAAGTTAGTATTATTATTAACTATCCATTAAACGAATATTAACTATTCATAGGGTGCGGAAATTTCATAAAACTTGTTCCAGGATATACGTTTTTGTCAGTGAGCCTTACAAGTCTGTGAAATAAATGTCTTTTATTTAAAATTTTCATTACATTTGCGAGGTTTCTATCGAAATCTTTTTATTTTTATTTTTATAATTTATGTGTACTTTATGAACGGTCGAAGTTCAGGTAAAATTTGTGTAAAAAAGCAGATTTTTGGAGGCGTATACTGAACTTGTTTTTACAGATATAAATTTTTTATTTCGATAGAAACCTAGAAATAGTGCACAAGATATCTTTTAGTTCAAAAGTTTTCAAGAACAATCAGTTACAACGCCATAATTACGTACGAGCGTTTGTATAAAAAGTAAGACGGGAAGGCTGCTCTTAATTCCGCCGAAACTTGACACAATCCGTTGTTAATGCAATCTCTTCCTTTCTCATAATTTCCTAGTTCTTTTGATGACCCATACCCTAATTTCGAGAAAATAATGATTATAAACTTCTGATGCAACATAATCTGGTGTAATGCCTGTAGGAGGTTTGTGGTGGGTGGCATCCCATCCAACGGGTCAGGTAAAGCGCCGTCAGCACCGCAGATACAGCTCAACCACAATCTCTTTCCTTAATCCTGACGTCCTAGTACTTTTGATGTCAAATTCCAGAAGTTTATAAAGGCGATTCATGAAAATCAATGATAATTAATCTTCTGATTCGTTAAAAACGGAACTTGTCAAAAACGTAACTCGACAGTCATGCATCTCGACTCTACAGTAAATTAATAAATATAATTTAAAAGCTTGTAGTCATTATACTTATGATGATGATGATGCATATATACATACATGCAACTAGTAGAATGAAGTAATTTACTATTTCCTATTTTATAAATTTTACCACACAAAATCAGGTAGGTTAGTATACTTGTATATAGCCTTTACTCATGTGCTTTCGTCAATCTGGGTGAACAACTTCAAATATCTCGAAATGCGTATCTGACGAGTTGCGTAACTGACAAGTGGCGTGTCTGTCTTGAGAAATGACGAGATGCCTATCTGACCAGTGAGTGGCAAACCATCCAACGAGTCAGGTTAAGCACCGGTGACGCTGCAGATATACCTTGCTCTAATGCACACCATCTGTTATTGATGCAGACTCTTTTCTAACATTTGATGTCGAATAAGAAGTTTTTAAAGAATACCAACCTTCTGATACAATATGATCTGATGTAATCTGGCCTGTAGGGGGTCCGTGGTGGGTGGCAACCCATCCAATGGGTCGGGTAAAGCACCGGCGGCGCCACACACACATTTGGCTCCGACGCCGGTGGTGCTGTCGACGGCGCCGCCACAAACTCCGCACCAGCAACCTTCGCCGCTGCCAACTGATTCCCCGGAGGTTTCGATGCCACCTTGTGAAGAAGAAAGTACTAAAAATAAATTACAATGAATGATGACAACATATTGTGAAGTCCAGAGCGTAGCCAACAATGGCATTAAGGGAGGTTTTGGTAATTTGGTATCAGTAGTAAAAAAGTAGTAGTAATTTAGAACCAAGCAAGCGATCGTATGGGCAAAAAAATTATTTGAATGTTATTGTTATAATTGTTATTTGTCATTTGATATTATTTTGCTGTTATTGTTATTATAATATTAATTATGGATATTATTGGAATTATATCTATTTAATGAAAGTATATAAATAAACTTACTATAGTTGGCTCACAACTCTAGTCATGGAATGGTTACTTCACTTAGCGGACAAACCTGTCCCGTCTTTTTCTTTTTCATCTCTCGATCTCCATGTTCATACTCCTACGTTTAATGCTTGTCTGGTAAAATAGGAATAAAAAAACTCACTAGTAGCACAAGCCGGCCGACTGCAGTGACAGCAAGCTAATCTTCTAGGTAAAGTTAGCAACAACCTGGGAACTGTTTTTCTTCTTAGCCGACATACCTGCCGCTTTGCCATCGCTCAATACTTTCATACTAATATTCTCTGCAAGCCTGGTACCATCTACGAGGAAAATTTCAATTAATGGGGGTAAATGACTTACTAGTAGCACTAGCCCGCCGACTGCAGTGACAGCAAGCTAATCTTCTAGGTGAAGTTGGGCACAAGGTTAGTTGGCTCGCAACTCTCGCCCGGGAGCTGTTTCTCCTGGGAGCGGACACGCCGGCCGCTTCGCCTTCGCTCTCAGAACTCATGCTGCTAGAAGTGGCGCCGCCTGGTGTCGAGACAGTGCGGTTATTGACAGATGTCATGTTATATTTGTCAGTATTGATGGAAGTGAGAGTTAAAATATTGTCTTATTTAGTTTGGTTATTAGAAACGTATTTCGTAAAAGAAATTTATTTCTTTATGGATGGATGAAATTTGGCATGCTTCGCGGCGCAAAAAAAAATGTCATCGATATTGAATATTTAGTTACAAATTACATGACTTTGACAAGAGAAATGCAGTTTTGCGGTAACTTATTTTAAAATAAACTAATTAATATCTAGATTACAATCGCTTTGAATGAAATAGAATCGCCATTTCACACAAGATACAAGACACCACAAAAACAATGAAAAGAACATTACATGCTACCAGAACCCCAAAACATCAACTTACCATTCAAATCGACCTCCAAAAACTTCGTCGAAACTTCATCCACACCATTCACCCCATTCGTAACCCCATTCTCCCTGTTATGGTTGGTCAATTCCGTTAACACATTGTGATTGGCTACGTCTTCGGTCGTATGGCTCTCAGGGGAGGGGCGAGTGGGTTCTCTTGGTTCCGGGATGTCGAAACCGGTGGACGATTGGTTGCTGGACTCGGAGATTGATCGCCATGTGATGCTGATGTTGCGTGTCCGTGCTGATTCTCGAGCGGCCTGGAGACAAATTAATATGAAATTTATTGCATTTAAAATTGATGCGTAAATTGACTATCGTTTGACTGAGATAATAATCTATATTTTGGTCTTAACAAAAACTGGTATCGATAGTAATTTTTAAATTAGATTCGTTAGTAAGTTATGCATACTATATTTTGATATAGTGACGCGGGCGCACGCGGCAGGTTTCAATCTATCTCTGTCTTAAACTCTAAGAGCAATAGAGATAGCAGAATCCGTTGTGGGTCACTTGCCTCTGTCACACATCGTGTTTGTGACAGAGATAAACTGAACCCGTCGCGTGCGTCCGCTTACTTAGTGGACACCCTAACTCGACTACGGCAAAGCCAAGAGGAAGGGTCATAATTTTAACAGTCTATGTATGTATGTGGGTGGGTATGTATGTCTGTTTCACCATTGCGTCCGAATCGCTTGACCAATTTTTACCAATGACATGTCAAATGATTCGTCATTATTGTCCGTGTGACTTAGCTACAACTTGTTTGCAAAAATGTATATAACGGATATTAAATGCAAAAAAGTTTTTTATTTTCATTTTTGTTTCTTTATCGAGTGGGAAATCTAATGAAAGGTTTTGATAAGCATATTTCAAAAATATATACATTGTTATGGCTTCCACAGTCGGGGATCAGTTTTTTAAACATAAATCTTATTAGAGTAAGATTTGCTTTAAACTTCCGACATCCTGGTGGTGGGAACCTTTTCTTTTCATCTTATCCACTATACAGCTACCAAATAAGAGCTCCTACATACCTCTGCCATCCCAATGACGTCCGTGTAGGTATCACACACAAAAACCGGAGGCTCCTCAGGCGTTTCCACATCCGGAGTGTTCGCCACTCTGACAACACTCTCAGTCATGTCAACTGGCCCTATGGTGCCACTGGCGGAGTGGTTCAAAGGTGTAGGGTCAGCCAGTTCACGTTCGAGTGAGGAAGAGTTGCTGGCGATGTTGCGCGGTGTCATGCCGTTCTCGAAATGATCTGGGTGGAGGCCGTCGACCTGGAATGAATTTTATTTGAGATATAACATAATTTTTTGCATACACAACAAAAGCTCTTTCAAAAGGGCTTACAGCTATCTGTGATAAAGCGGCGGAGAGCGGGATTCCCGCATATTAAGTACCAGGAAGTTAAAGAGACCGCCAAAATCGAAGCTTGTGAGAGATAAGTTTTTGAAGAATATTATTTTTTTGTACAAGCTTTTATTTTGAGGTTAAAGTACTAATTAAGAAAAATAAAATAAGCCCTAACTCGATGGATTTGCGTCATTTTATTACTGAGTTCCATCGACCACTTACCGTCTCCGTGATTAGACCCTAAACATTGTCCACCATAAAGTGCCCATCACGACAAATCAAACGGCTTCATCATCAGAACAGCTCACTGACTCCATAATATTGTATTGTCACCCGACTTACACAAGTATGGAAAATTTCAGCTCAATCGAGTAAGGATAATCATAACTGGTTGAAAATTGAGTTGCAAGATTTGACCTAAACAAACATACATACATACAAGACACGTTGCAAGTTAAATATAAGCTTGTAAAAACAAGTTAGACAAGCTTAACTTAGCCTATTAATTACCACGACATGGAATCAAGATGTTCCTATAGATTCTCGCTCCAAGTACTAGGCTATAAGAAATGATAACGTGGTTTACCTGATCGCCACTTTCGTGATTTCTCGGGCTTTCAATGATCCAAGTTGACGTGGCAACTCGGGCGGCTTGTAGATGCTCGCTCAGAAGTACTAGGCTGTAAGAAATGACAAGGTAGTGTACCTGACCGCCACTATCGTGGTTGCTCGGGCTTTCAGTGATCAAGTTTACGTGGTGCAACTCGGGCGGCTTGTAGATGCTCGCTCAGAAGTACTAGGCTATAAGAAATGACAAGGTAGTGTACCTGATCGCCACTATCGTGGTTCCTCGGGCTTTCCGTGATCAAGGTGACGTGGTGCAGCTCGGGCGGCGCGCTGTGCGCGTGCTGCGCGTGCAGCACCGGCAGCGCGTCCACGCAGCTGTCGGTCAGCGCCGCGCGACACGCCCGCCGGCCTTCGCATTCCGTCACCACCATCGACAGTTTCCTAAGACCAATATTTCGCGTTTTAGCTCTAGGCCACAGAATTAATATAACTATGTCGGAGCGTAATATGCAATATGGTCGTATAAAACTAGACTCCTTTACTTTGAATAATTCGATGACGTTTGGCAGCTATTCCGTGTCAATGTCATTTTGAACAGTTGACAGAGAAGAATAAATGACGTGGTATGAGTGTCGAGTCTTGTTGGAGCGGCCATACTGTGCACAACTCGTTTGTTTGGTTTACCGTTGCTTGGCCATGACTCATTTAATTGCGATTATTGTAATAGATGTGGATCGGTGAACCGATATATTACTATGGCAGCTGGACGGTAATCGCTGTTGGACACAGTATTCAAAATCTGTGTGGGCCAGAGGATTCACATGTGGTTGGAATTCATGGTTTAGTGCGAGGCGGGGCACTGGCTTATTGTCTCAGTTTTACAAGGCCCACGTAAGGTATCTCACTAAAGGTATCTATATAAGGCGACATCGGTAAAGTAACGTGACTGTAAGTTTTCTTCCTGACATTATAGTCTGTTCTCGTATTATAAGTAACCAAGTAGGTTGTTCACGTCACTCGCGATTAGATTTCGCCCTGCTCTGCCTCATTTTACTCAGCCGTCCGCGACAAGTAGTACAGAATGGAAACTTCTAATATCTCGCACAATAAGCGTCCCCACCCCCTGTACCTGCACCCCTCCACCGTTCGCACAGTGTGGAGAGTTATGAGCGGTCGGCTGCCGCACCCGCCTCGACAAGGCGAGAAGGGGGGGGGGGGAGATGTGTCGACAGGGAACGCGGACGCATATTGCGCGGAATATTAAGAGTTTCCGTTCTGTATGTAATACTTATATTAATTCTGTGACTAGGCTTAATTTACACTGCAGCGTAATCGAAGCGAAGCGACGAAATCCTACATAGCATAAAGAACTTTATGTCAATCGCAAAATGTTCAAACTAAATTTGAGCGCGTAAAGTGTCGTAGTCAAGCGAATCGGCGCGACTCTGTTATTCGCCGCCGGCAACGCCATAGTTTGAACATTATGCGATTGACATAAAGTTCATTATGCCGTGCAAGATTTCGTCGCTTCACTTAGATTCCGCCGCATTGCAAATTGAGCCTTAATGTCACTCTTTTTTTTAAGTCGAAACTTCTTAAGGCGCTTTTGGCATTTTTTGAGATGGGAAAAAACCATTGAACTCGCGACACTGTTACCGTTACCGTAATGGATATCAAGTTTTCAATTCTGTCGGCACTCCTGGAGTGCCACTGTTTGTTTTTTCCAATCCAATACAATAGTTATCCGAAAATGAATAGAAAGCCCCCTCTCCCCTTTTCAACCCTTTTGAGTATAACAACTAGAAATAGACACAAAAGTACAACCAGCGTCACAACCCATAAAAAGGTCCTATGCAAACATATTTATTCATTTCGAGATACTCACATAACATCAGGGGCGATACTAGGGTCACTACACCGCCTCTGTGTTGTCCTCTTTTCTTCTCCAAGCAGATTGTCACATGATCGAGTTTTCGTCATCATACCTGAAATCAAATTTAAATGTTAAGCTTTTCAAAAGTCAATCAATTGAAAACTTCACCTTTTTTATTAAGAGGGCAAACCTAAAATCTAACTAGGTAAGTCTTCTTTCGCATAAATTATCCAAACAGTTACTCTGCTACTCATCATTATCATATCACACACAAGAAGTAAAAAAAAAACACAACTTTATCACGATAAAATGGCTCCTGGAGTGCTATTTTTCAACTAGGGAGTCAGCGCAACGTAGAACATGTAGTTTTCGAACGCAACGTATCATTCTTGACAAACAATACAAGTTCTGTTGACATTTGTACGCTACAAATGTCAAAATAACGAGTGGTCACGACCACTCGTGCAAATCTTCCGCATACTATCAATTCAAAAATGCGACTGTTTGGAAACGCTTGCGCAAATCATTCATAATGTGACTGGCGATTTCAAAATGGCACTTCTGGTCATTTACTATCGATATCTCTTATTGTTTAAGAGTAATACAAGAATGGCAATAGAAAACGGTCGTTTAACATGTTTCAGGTTATGACAGCGGGGTAAATATTCCCGAATCCATTCAAACCGCTCCTAGTCGCGCTAGTTTAAAGAAACGAGTGTTTAAGCACTTCTTGGCCGATGTATAAGAGTAGATTTAAAAATTGCTGTATATATTTATATATCGTATATACTTATATTTAGTATCGTTTATGTAATACACATTATTATGTATGTATATAGGAAATATTATATTATTGTATTTTTTATGTGCTATACTTTTATTTTGCAACTTACATTGAGACTATCTGTATAACCCAAACGTTGACTGGTAGATAACGCTTTTAGCGTTAAGTTCGCCTGTTGTTCTGTACAATTTGTATTTGATGAAAAATAAAGATAAAATATAAAAAATACCATTGTGATGTTGCGGTGGTACGTGTTGCGGCGTGTCCGTCTGTTCGTCCAGCGGCTCCTCTCGATCTCCGATGTACATAGCAGTCCACAGTTGAATTGACCTCACGCTGTATTCTGGCCATATAACCTGGACAACGAAATATAATAGTAAGTAAAAAACATTTTCAGTTAGCCCATAAAGTCTCACTCTTTCCAACTAGACATTAACATATTCAAATTATCTGCCAACCCTCTACTCTTGTGGCCCGCCCATCTATTCACCAGACGTATTTTTTATGAATTTATCACGTCTCAGTTACAAAGAGATGGGTGGTAAGAAAGAAGCTCGATCTATCCCTCTCGCACACGTGATGTGACTACTATGTATATACATATACATATATGTAAGTAATGTGAACGTAATGTTCTAAAATGAAAACGGCGTGGCACACGGGGTTTGATGCGCTTAATACTAGTTCACAAGTACCAGGCTTTCAGAAGTAATGAGGAGGTACCTGTTCTTCATGGTGCGGGGAAAACAGGTGGTTGGCGGGAGTGCGTAGTAAATGTCACACTATGGTGTATAAACGAGACTCGAAGCGTTTCCTACTAGTTTACAAGTACCAGGCTGCAAGAAGTAAGAAGGAGGTTACATGCTCTCCATGGTGCGGGGCAGGGGTGCGGGGAAAACAGGTGGTTGGTGGTATAAGCGGGGGCTCGCAGTAAATTCCACACTTGAGCTGTAGATTCGGGTACTCGAGACTCGATGCGAAGTACTAGGTTGTAAGAAGTGAGGAGGAGCTTACCTGCTCTCCATGGTGCGGGGAAAACAGGTGATTCCTATAGGCGGGGGCTCGCAGTAAATGCCACACTTGTGCTGTAGATTCGGGCACTCGAGACTCGATGCGTTCGCGAGTGGTGTTGCACAGGAACGTGCCAAACATGCACGAGTGCACGTGCGTTGCTAGTTTTATCTGGAAGTAAAAATTATAAATTACTGTCAGATCGACTAAGTTCAGAAGTAGTGAACTGTCAAACAAGATTGTTTGAAAGTTCACTACAAAACCACACCACATCAGGATTGGCCGCTTAATAGACTTAATTTATAATGTCACTTGTACGCAAGAATTTCCGTTAGTGTCAGAAAAAAACAGATTCCTTATAAAAATCACGTCATTGAATTTGAAACTTCATAGGTGCATACGTCCTCACCTAAGAGATGTTTGTTTTTCGTGGCTGTGCAAACACTGGTGTCAGATTTTTAGGCTGCCTAAAGACATATGACATAGCTTGACGACTGCTATACTATGATGACAGCCGGTACCAACGGCTTATACGTGCCTTCCGAAGCACGGAGGACTATTCCGAGGCACAGAAAGAGATAGAAATAGTTTACTTACCAAGTACGCCTCATTGAATTCAAAACTGCACGGGTATTGCAGCATCAGCTGGTGAACAACGTCCAGCCATTGTAGGAATATAGGTGATCGTTCGTTTGGGTCTTCCATGCCGAAAGCGTGGCCGCAGCGGTCGGCGAACTTGTGGCCGTAGTCGAGCCATTCCCGCTCAATTAGGATGCGGAAGCCCTGCAAAATAAAGTATGTTGTAATTTTTGCACTAAAATTATATAAAGGGTTGCTGAAAGAAATTGCATTTATAAATAAGTAGCACTATGCACTATAGTTGTTGTTGTATACAACGTGGAAGGGACATACCTGTTATAAATCAAACCACGTGCTATACTAGATCACTATACTGTAATGAAATTAAAATAACAGCCAAAAAAAGAAAAAAAGAAGTGTCTTACCCATACAAATGGCCCGGGCGGCTGCACACTTTTGTATGGAAATGTCGAAAAAGTTTTTTGTGTTTGGCTGTTATCTTAATTTCATTATACTAAAGTTATCTAGTATAGCCCGTGGTTCGATTTATTACTGGTATGTCCCTTCCACGTTGTATATGCATTATTAAATATTGGAACGAAGTTCCTTATCGCGCGTTGCGAAAGGGAGCTAGACGGAAAAAATTAAGACCAAAAGTTGTAACGACACTTTTTGTTCATAATTATGAAGATACTAAAAACTTGATTTTAGAACGCAGAAAAGAGTTTGAATGTAATTTAGACCTATTTATATTTTACTTCGCTCCATCCGGGTGTCACACCTCTCAAGTTTTTTTTTCAAGTTTACATGAATAAATTAAATTGAAAAATAGTAATTTATATAGAAGTGCCTTAGCCAAGTCAAGAAAAACCAAAAAAGGAAGGTATTCAAGACACTTTTGACGTCCTTTTTTACAGAACAACCACCTCGTTCTTAGATGAAAACTTTAACACAAGTAACAGGGAGACAGAGAAGCCGTAAAGTCACAAAATGCTAGTCAGCTAGACATTCTACCAGGACATCATAAAACTAGGTATTCTCACCTCAATAGTCCTGTAGTGAGGGTCCAGTATAAGTTGCGCTGTGGCGACAATCTGCGGTGTCCGGTCCCAGCCATCGGAACAGTGAACGAGAGCTGGTCTGCCCGCGGCCACGGCTCTGGCAACCACGACACCCGCCCGGAGGATGCCGCTGATGTACTGCAGCCATAGGGTGCTTTCTAGCTTGCTGTGCCAGCTGTCAATTAAGAAAAATTGTTTTTAAGACCATGTTTACTCAAGTTAAGGTTTCAATTTAGTTTTTTATTTATTTAAAACTTAATCACCCAATTTTCATTTGTTATTAACGGAGGTGAACAACCACCTTAACAGATGTTTTGCGTCTTCTACTTCGTAAAGCGCACATGACTGTTAGTAAACTACCTACATTGCTTTTATTCTTTTTGATTTTGTTTGAATGCTCTCACCATCATTGTACAGAATGTAATTATACAAAATGTAATTAATTCAATAATACCTCATGTATAATTTCAATAATACCTTTGATTGAAACTTAATGTGTGTGAGAGGTTTGTGGTCTATATCTAGTCATGTGCTGTATCTGCGATATCTGACATCGTGAATAGCAAAAAAAACAATGGATCTTGTTATTGCATTATTTTTGGGGTGTCCAAAAACTACTAGGATATCAAAAGTCCAGAGGTGTAACCAAGATCACTTACTTTGGTTGATCGGAGGGCTCAGCTGCCAACTGCCGCATCTGGAAGAAGCTCTTCCTCACGTTATGGATGTTCGGCATCGACATGAACTGTATGTCCGCTGCGGGGTAGTACTGAGCGCATTCGCAGCCACCGCCGCGAGCGCGGTTCGTAACGGCCGAAGTGTACGAACGCGCGTCCACGATTAGCAGCTTTGTATGCTGGAAATAAGGTAGAAATTATATTGTTAGTACCAAAAAGCAATTTGACGACACTATCGTAAGTAAAATCAAAAATGCGTGAGTATCGTGGAAAATTCGGTTGAAACGAAGTTTGAAAAAAAAAATTCGTGACTAAACTCTTACACTTTTTTTTCGCATAGCCTTCATCCGCCAAGTCCGTATCGTCCGAAAAAGGAACTTAGTTCCAAAAAAACTTTCCTTTTTTATTTAAGGTGGTATAAATAAGACAACCAAAATTAAAATCATGTGTTATAAATTGATAGTACCTATAATAGATATAATTAATTTGAATAATTTACATCGAAATTCGAATTACATAAAGGTTCCTTCATGACGTCAATATGCGTTAATCAGGCAACGCACGGCTGATGCAACTGCCAAAAACTCAATCAACGAGTTACCAGGAGACCATATTTTAATTGCTCTATCATCTCCGTGTCAACTTAGAAAATCTGTCGTTTGTATGTTCAAGGACAATATAAGTATCCTTGGTCAGAACTTCAAGCTTTAAGGTTGTGAGCAAGCGATGACAGTGGAGTAGGTTCTTTACACATTCTTTCATCGTCCAGGCTATCAAACTACGGAACGATTTACCAGTTGATGTCCGGAAGGCTAAAACCCGCTTTTCATTTAAGAAACAGGTGAAGGCACACTTTCTTCAAAAACTGTTAGATAGATCATAGTGTATTTATGTTGTATATGTAGGTATTGTTTATCATAATATATACCTAATAGCGTGTATTTTTTGTATTTAGTTTATTGTTTTGACATATAGTCTTTTTTTTTTCGCCATGTACCTATTCAAGTTTTGCACTACCTCTGTTATTCTCTACATCACCCGTTTGGTTGACTGGTAGATATGGCCTCAGACTTAAAGTCCGCGATTACACTTGTATTTGTGTATGAAGTTAAATAAATAAAAAAAAATAACAGCATCCTCTCTACCCATTCATGGTTCTGATGTCGTTTGATAATGCAGTGAGAAATACCAGGAGAGCATCCCTTGTTGTTGGTCGCAGCCGTCTTCTGCCGCCTGTCGGCCATACAAGCAGACACGAACCCCGCCAACAGTCTCTCGTCTTCACTCGACCGATACCAGCCCTGCCAGCCGACCTCCGGTTGTGAGGGACGAGCAATGACACCACCCTGCCCCTAACCTAACCATCCATGGTACTGGTGGAATTGGATAATGCATTTAGAAATACTAGGAGAGCATACCTTGTTGCTGGTCGCAATACAAGCAGACACGAAACCCGCCAGCAATCTCTCGTCCTCACTCGACCGGTACCAGCCCAGCCAGCCGACCTCCGGTTGTGAGAAGCGAGCAATGACAGCACCCTTCCCCTACCCATTCATGGTACTGGTGGAATTTAATAATGCAGTAAGAAATACCAGGAGAGCATACCTTGTTGTTGGTCGCAGCCGGCTGCTGCCCCCTGTCGGCCATACAAGCAGACACGAACCCCGCCAACAGTCTCTCGTCCTCACTAGACCGGTACCAGCCCAGCCAACCGACCTCCGGTTGTGAGGAGCGAGCTATGACAGCACCGTTGCCTCGATGCCTCCATACGACGGCTGGAATCCGCCTCAGTGCACGAAACCTGGAAGAATTATAAGTTTTATGTGTCTGAATACTAGTTCCCTTTATTTTTTGGTTAGTTATTAGTGATGGAGATAAGTTGTTTAAGTGCCTGTATCAAAACCATTATAAATGTACTAAATCTTCAATAGAAGTCTTAGTGGTAGCATGGTCCCCGTAGATAAGCCGTCCATAACGTTTATATCACGCGACAAAGTAGTACCATATCGACAGCACTGAATAACGATAAATATGCAATAAAGACGCACTATCTATATAAAGTGACTATTTAAAGGTGCATACCGAGCAACTGAGTCAAGGTCTTCATCGCCGATGTTAGACGGTACGATCAGTAACGGTGGGTAAGATGGGCATAGCTTGTATTCTGCGTTGGCTTTGGTCACTCTCCATGCGTTTTTAGCTGTGAATCCAAGGCGCTCCAACTGTGAACAAAATACATATTTTATACTCAAGTTCGAAGATATATACTCGTAGGTAATTAATCTGAACTGAATTGAATTTGATGGAACGGTGGAAAACATACTATAACATGTTTCACGGAGACATAAGACACTAAACCTTCTCGATATGCCTCGCTGCCGGAGTGGAAAATAATACATTCACCAAACAAGCCGTGATGCTATGGAACGCCCTTCCTGTTCATATCTGCAAAGCCCCTAGTCGCCAAGCGTTATCTTCACAGACTGCCATTATAAATATTTGTCTATAGGGTTTATGAATTTATGCAGTATCCATTTGTGTATATTGTATGTAGTTTTATAGTTATACATATTATATTGTATATCTTTAAATTATTATCAGTAGGTATATTTCAGGTAATGTGTTATATATAGGTATATATAGTATGGTATCATCTAATATTTTAATACATCTAGTTCCTTTTGTACTTTCGTTCAAAATTTTGCTTTTATCAGCACCACCTGCAGGTTGACTGGTAGAAAAGGCCTTGGCCCTTAAGTCCGCCTTTTACATTCTTGTAATAAAGTTTAATAAATAAACCACGGGTGACCGTAACAATGCAAGTGGTCAACTTACACTCGTTTGTTTGTTATAATTGTTTGTTAGTTTGTTTGTACTATGAAGACTCACAATTACATACAATAATAACATAAAGAGTGTTATGAAAAGCCGTGTAAGACTTCCTTATTATATTAATTTGAATAGACTTGAGCAAGTAACAACACAATGGGAAATGTCTCTTGTAAAGCTTTTGCACATGTTTTAAGCCGATCCACGACTGCAAAAAACTCCTGACCTACCAGGTAACCATAACTCATGACGACTCATGAGGCAGTTATCTACGCACCTCATGACCTATGCATGCAGCGGATGAGAGATCTGTGAGTAGACAAAGGCGGTCGTTTCTTGGCCTACGCCGCATACACCGCTGCTAAACTCTGCTGAATTACCAGGCGACCATATCTTATGAAGCAGTCGACCCCTTACCTCAGGTATAAACCAGTGCTTCTGCGGCGAATGAGATGCCTTCATCGAGGCTCTATGGACAGACAGAGGCGTTGCTCATTAGCCCAAGCCACATAAGCGGCTGAAAAATCTCTTAAACTACCAGGTAACTATAACTTATGAAGCAGTTACCTACTCATCGGCTCATGGCATATATAAACCAATTTTTGTGCGGCATATGTGAGTTCTATGGACAGACAGGAGGAGGCCGTCGTTTCTTATCTTACGCCGCATAGGCTGCTGCAAAACTCTCCTGAATAACCAGGCGACCATAAGTCATGATGCAGTCGATCCCTTACCTCAGGTATGAACCAGTGCTTCTGCGGCGAATGAGATGCCTTCATCAAAGCTCTGTGGACGGACAGAGGCGGTTGCTCTTTGGCCCACGCCGCATAAGCGGCTGCGAAAGTCTCCAAGACGTTGCCGATAGGCGCGATGACCGTGTTGAGCCGCCGCCACCACTCCACGCATAGTTCGCCAGTGCTGAAGGTAGATCTGTAAAGAAAAAAACAATAAGTAAGGACACTAATCGTAAAATCCAACTAATCTATAGTATGCTGATTTGCTGTTTTAATAAGTTACATTATTTCGTTGAGTGCATTTAGTGACAATGATAAAATAATATTTTTACAATTTCCCCAAATCATAAGTGCAATGTAAATAAAATGCAGGGCTTTTATTTGTAACTGATATTTGTCAAGTCCCTTAGTAGACTACGAACCCGCTGTAAACACAATTTGATGAAATGGAAAAAATAAAAAAAAATCGATCGCTTGCGGTAACATATCTGTCAGTGTAGCCATTGTTTGTTCTCTCCACAAACCTGTCTTATGTGCACAAATACATGTACTTTGGAGGAACTAGTCGAAGCCAACGATAGTGCTCTTGAGGTTGCTGGAGCATCCATTCCAATGTATTTACTTAACTTTATTACAATACATGTAAATGGCGGACTTAAGGCCTGAGTATCACTTAAAAGTGCCCTTTACACGCTAAGCAGAATAACTCATATTTGATCAATATTTTGTCAGTTCTTCTTTTCCTTATTTAGTTTTAAATACATCTAAGTAGGAAAACCAACTGAAATGATAGTAAAATTATTTAAACTTCAGCTGCTGAAAAACACACCGTATGTGTTTTCTTTCTCAGAAAATGCAACGTATGTATTTTCGTTTTCAAAAAACACGTCGTATGTGTTTTCGTTTTCAAAAAACACATACGGTGTGTTCTTCAGCAGTCGATGTGTTTAACAGATGCGCTGTCGAATCAATGTTTTGCAAATCCCTGTCCCCAAAACACAATTTAAAAAAAAAAAATGTTTTACAATAATATATCTGAACTACTAATCAAAAATTATATATATTTTAATCCAAGCAGTAGGTCATACAAAACAAATAGCCAAATCCGCGCCACCCAGGTGGCATTATCATGTTTTGAAGGAAAATTTTAAAAGTCCGCTTTCTTTATACGGTTGCCAAGTGTGCTATCTGCTAATGACCCCGTTCTTATGACAACTGTGTTATCAATACGCGTAACATGTTGTCCAAATAACAAGGCCCCATTACATGAAGATGCTTTTTGATAAAATGTGTCAATTCGCGTAGCCATTTTGTAAAACATGTTTCGAAAACTTGATGAAGTTGGGCGTCAAAAGTTCATGTATGAGATGATTAAAAAACGTGACAGGCATACATGTGATATGATGAAAATAGCGACAAATAAAAATGTGAAGAGAGTACACTCCAGTGTAGATTTTCCGTTTTTTTTTTAGCTTTTGGCCCGCATTGTCTATTCCAAATTAAAATGTGAAGAGAGTTAGTACACTCAAGTGTAGATTTTCAGTTTTTGTTGAGCTGTTGGCCCGGATTGTCTATTCCAAATTAAATGTTAAGAGAGTTAGTACACTCGAGTGTAGATTTGCAGTTTTTATTTTTTGATCTGTTGGCCCGGATTGTCTATTCCAAATAAAAATGTGAAGAGAGTGTCGATTTTTAGTTTTGTTTTTTTTTTTCTTTTGACTATTTTCATGCCTATTTTAACGTTGGTTTTGTGGAGTTTCGTTATTTAAATATGGTCAGTTCTAGACTTTAAGTACCTTTTTGCCCACCCTGAGACGATCCAAAATATGAGGGAAATATTAGTTCTTTAGGTACAATTCGCGAGGGATAACAATACCTCTTTTTTTTCTTATCCAAAATCAAAAGTCTGGTATATATTATTAATATTTGTCACAATTATCCAGTAATACAAGGACCTTTATTTCTATAGTCATACTATGTTCTAATATATAAAATTCTCGTGTCACAGTTTTCGTTGCCATACTCCTCCGAAACGGCTTGACCGATTTTGATGAAATTTTTTGTGCTTATCCGGTATCTATGAGAATCGGCCAACATCTATTTTTCATCCCCCTAAATGTTAGGGGTAGTCCACCCCTAAATTTTTATTTTATTTTTTAGACAAAATTTTTAATTTCTATTTTTTTATGATACAACATACAAAAATACATACAATTTATTTATATGGCAAAACAACGTTTGCCGGGTCAGCTAGTACATATATAATGTTTGCCAAAAGAACTGGTTTACCTTTCAAACATTTGATCCAATAGTCGGGTGTGATTTATAAATATTGAAGTGAATAACCAATAACAAGATTTTATATCATTTAGAGTTGTCGTGTTAATTGAGTATCTACATACTTATGTTAGTACATATATATGTATATCTATTATAAAAAGAATATAGTATTATTGAATTTGTTTTCCATAACACAAGTTAATTCAACTCACTTTGGGGCTCAGTATATGGAATTTGTCCATATACATTTTCATATTTTTTTATTATGTAAGAACAATAGGACAAAACAGGTAAATGTAAAAAAAACAGAGTTCAGTTTATTATGATAGGTATTCAATGATAATTTCCTAAGGAACTTATGGCGAATTATGTGAAAATAAATACTGATTTTAAAAACGCACGATATCATATGAGTATGATGGGATTGGGACTAGGATGACGCTATTTTTTTTTTACTGGATTTGCAGGGCTTTTATTTGGAACTGATAGCTGTCAAGTCCCTTAGTACTGATAACTGTGTCATCAATCATTGACCAAAAGTACCAGGACAACATACCAACGTAAGAGTTCTTACTTGAGCTGCCGGCCGTGTTTGCACAGGACGACGAGGTGCAGCAGGTCCCGTATCTCCACCGCATCGATGAGACGAAGAGGAACCGAAGCTCCAGGGCCGTTCCGCCGACGAGGCTGTATGTGCAGTCGGTAGTTTGAGATTGCTATGGTGCCACCATCTGATGTCCTGCCGATCCACTGCGAAAGAAAACTCTCATTAGTTTATGAACTCCTAGTTAATTCAGTATGTTTGTTATCCGCAACACGCTTTGTGGAAAAATCGATAAAAGAAAAATAACTGATAACTCTGACTCAATCTTAGTTCAAGGACAAGTCGAAGTCATAAGGACCTAAAGACTCGTTTCTTAGAATTACTGTCATAATCTCTTTACGAGTAACGGTACTTAGCAGTTATATAATTGACTATAATGAAATATAATAACATTTGACGTTGGCGTATAATATTAAACCGCACAACAATACAACAGGTTAAAGAGGCGATACTGTTGGCAACGCTTTATTATTTTGATTCTCTTTTTCCCCTTGTCCTCTCTGCCATCAAGCTAAAATTGGGTCTTGTAGCACTAAGCTGTCTATCCCTTAGGGATAAAGACGTGCCAGTTTTATCTATCATCACAAAAACGCATTGCTGACTTTGCTAACCAGTGACCAGTGGCCGGCTCTATTATCAAAACACAAAGCGAGCCATGCACAAGCACATGGGTCACTATCTATGCGTCCTCACGGTTCGTTCACCCGCTGCATACGACCCGGTGGCCTTATAGGCCACTCTACCGCATGCCAGCTTATCTGTTACGTCTATTTTGCGAAATTACTTATAATTCATGCATTGGAATACACGCGAACCGATAGAAACTACATTCCTAATTCCTTTGTTTTAGGTGATGGAAAAGAGACTGTTTACAAGACGTGTCGGGATTCTACCTCCCGTGTTCGGCATTCTTGGATGACAAAGATGCCGAAGAATGTGAAGTGACCGTGACCGAGGAGGACAAGTAAAATGACCTTTGTAGAAGACAAATCGCACCCTTAGCTCTGAAGTAGCATAGCTAAAGACGCAATCGAGAATACGCTATGATGAGAAACAAGATTTGATTACAGACAGATAGAAAAACAGATAGACGGACAGATGAAACTAAATAAAACCTTGTAAAACAAGGCTAGGTTGAAGTATTTTCCGACCTGACTAAAAACGTAGCGGCCTAGATGGGCCTCACCGATTAAGATACAATGGGCCTTCTCAAGGCAACAAATGTTATCCAAACGGTAACACAACAACAAAATTTGATAGAATCGTCGACACGTACAAATTTAAGATTGTCAAAAACACTTCGGCATATTCCCAGAATGATGAATTTAAGTTCAAAAGCAAGTAATATAATCAGAACCGGGATGAAATGTATCCCATTACGTTTTATGTGCCGTAAAGTCCCTTTTAGTGTGAACATAATATTTTATAACTCGCGCTTTCTTTAAACTTAAGCTTGCCCTTGAGCATTTACGAGTATTGGTTTCATGCATGAACCAGCAACAACATAAAAGTTATTTTGTCACTGTCTTCGAAGAAAAGAACCAAAGAATAAGAATAGCAGAAGAAAATGCAACAAAATAAGAGTAAATTTCAATCACTTTTAGAATGGCAATGACGCAGTAGATAAGTAGAGCGAGAGATCTGTTAGTATGATCAAAATTACTAGTGTAATGAGTTTTTATTTAATTTTACCGACACTGACAGCGTTCTAGATAGAAAATACCTACGGAAGACGAATCTAGAAAGAGAATACTAAAGTTTCACCTTAGATGCGCCAGGTTCGTATAAACAGATCACATAAATAGCAATGGAAGATGAATCTAGAAAGAGAATACTGAAGTCTCTCCATAGATGCACCAGGTTTGCATAGACAGATCACAGTTAACATCACGTACTTTTGTGATAAACTCCCCACAAATTGAAAATACAATTGGAAGGCGAATCTACAAAGAGAATACTGAAGTTTCTTCTTAGACGAACACTATTCGCACAGATAGATCACAGTTAACATCATATACTTTAATAAACTTCCCACAAATTGACATGAAATACAAAACAAGACAGACGCGCAATATCGCATCTTCTTTCTAGATGTGCCAAGTTAGCATTTCGATCGACTCGATATAAATTGCTTTTGCCCCCATATATTGGCGTGAAGCTTATCTCCAACCAAGGCTCGTCACAATGCAGACTATAAACCCGTGGGCCCCGTGGCATGTCGGCAGCCCGCCCTATATGGCAATAACACGTGTATTTATGTACATAAGCACAGATAGATCAAAGGTTATAGAACATTACTTACTTTGACGAACTCCCCGCATATCGGCGTGAAGTTAATCTCCAGTCCAGGTTCATCACAATGCGGACGGACCCTCGGGAACATGTCTGCAGCACGGACCCGATGTGGCGGGGGCTCGGGCTGCGGCGGCGCGCGGTAGCGCCCGCGATCGCTCATCTCGCTCGAGGTAGCCGCTACCACCTGCAAAGAAGGAGATAGCATTTATTATAATGCCTCTTTAAAATGAACATCGATAAAAGATAAAAAGATAAGTCGATCGAAGTTCAATTCTGTTCACAACATCAGAAACCTACATCAAAACAAAAGCCTAATTGGAGTTTACTCAAAATAATTATTTTGCGGGTTACTCACATGAACATGACTGTTGTGTTAACGTGAGTAAATCCCAGTTAATAACAGCTATAACGCCTTCATCTTATGTTTGTTTTCTTGCCATCAAGGAAAAACCACAGACAATGGATCTAGTTTCTGGGAGAATCTCAATGTCAGAAAATTTAAACAGTTTGCTGTGCATCAAGCCAACTATTTTCTAATATTTGAATAAACAAGATTTCATAAAAATAAATTCATAAAAAACCGACACCATGACCAGCGCAAAAGAACCGGTATTGATCATCAATTTAGGTAGGTTCGGACACTACCAACATCTGTATGCAGCCTTGAAAAATCGCAAGAAAAAAAAACAAATCACCACGACGTTGTCCGCTAAACATAAAATACAAATCATACGAACAAGATATTGGATCATGTACTTAATAATTTATTTACTTTCCATCCGCACAAAACCTTGAAAAAGCACCTGATTTCTATACATGTCACTTCCGATGCATTTACAATCATCATTACTATGAAACATATCTTACACAACGTTATGTAAATACTCTTATTAATTCTGTGACAACGTCACCTCAACAGTACTAGGATAACATAAATGTAGAGGCAGTCAGAGTTCGTCTAACTAATTATTCAAATATCAACGAATGGAATAGTTCGATAAGTAGTCTCAACAAATTCCATAGTCATGAGAGAGATAGGAAGTTTTCTCCTTCTGGTATTTGCTTTCTGGACTAGTCAAATAATTCTTGATATCACTATCTTATTGCTATGCAATACTTTTCCTGTTTATTGTAGTAGTCAATTTATTAGGAATAATCCAAAGAAATTACATCAACAATGATGATTAATTATGCAATTTTTTATTATTTAATATGTACTAAAAGTGAGGTCCTTATTTATTTTATTACGTCACTGAAAAGTCCCTGCTCGTTTTTTCCCTGTTTATCAAGCACTGGACAAAACCAATAAGTAAACCACAGTTTCGATCCAAAATCTAAATAATAAACCCAATAAAAGGCAAAATTTAACAATTGATATGATATGATCAATCCTCAAAGGATCCTATTCCTATACCTGGTATGTCTAATGTAAAAATAATGTTAGATCTATCTAGGTAATTCGCTGAATACCAACGGAGAATGATTTTTTTTCACGCAACCGATACAAAATTCTTTCTAGCAAGGATTAAAAGCACAAAAAAATATCATTCTTTTTTTTCTTTTCACCAGAAATGAGTGAACTTATTCAGACATGCCTCGGGCTTTTAATACTTAAAAAAAAAACAGGGACCCAATCTAGTAGATGCTGAGCAAAGTTGCAAACACCTCCGATTCTTTTCCATTCCTAAATTTACTTTCTGCCGAGTTTATGGTCAGACTGGTGGACAAGTCGAGTCGCATTCCTGAGTTTCCAAGCTTGTGAAAGCGACCTTGTGGTAGTTAGTACTGCAGTTGCGTACAATATGAGGTATTTACTCATTCTGTGCACGGCTATGCAACGCTCACAGAACACAGAACGCTCTTGAGGAATACGAGTATCCACTTGGTGCTAAAACACTTTTAATATTTAAAACTTACGTTAAGAAAAAAAAAGCAACTAAAGAGGCAAAAGCTGAAATAAGAAAAAAAGCAAGTCCAGAGTTACTAACAATAAAAAAGTTTACTACATTTCGACGGTTACATTGACGACCTCCGTGGCGTAGTGGTCAACATGCTAGTTCGTCACCCAGAGGTCTCGGATTCGATCCCCGGTCAGGGCAAGTTGGAAAATGGCCTTTTTCAAATTGCCCTGGGTCTTGGTCGTTTATCTTATAGTATCGTTGAGTTAGTATCCCACAACACAGATCTCGAGCCTACCTTGGGGCTAGCTCAATCAGTGTTATTTGTCCCTATACACTTATACTTATACTTACTTATTTCATTTAAAAATAAAACATAAAATGATGATAATAATAAACTATAAAAAGCAATGGCTTTTCTGGAAACATTCCATAGCCGAGTAGAATATAATTTGAGATTATACAGCAACAGATTTTTTCTGTATTACATTGACTTATTGATTAGCATCAGTAGTCAATTATAATGACCCTTGCAATTTATAAATTTTCTATGCCCATGGTCTGTCACATTTTGTTGGCACCAGAAGAGGTCAATCATTTGACATTAAACGCGCTATATTTAGATACGGATGTTATGCTTGTTGTGTTGATATATTCTGAAGTGAATATTTCTCTAGAATTGTGTAGACTAACTACTTAATTGTCTTTTTGATATGAATAAAATAATTATCTATCTACATCTATTATTTCACATTATTTATTATGTTTTTACAATACTTTTTCTGACAAAATTTCAAGACAATCTTATCGCTTTTAGATTTTTATCCACTTACATCACACTGTCGTATTCATCGTTTTTCTTGGTACATAAATAATTTTCTCATTTGTGCGTGCCCATGCAAATCATTGCACAACAAATCAGTAATCTTTAAATTTTGCAACAACTGAAATGCTGGTCGGTAAACATAGTTTTTATTGTTGTTTGCACAAACAGTACTTGTCTTGCCTCGCAAAATACCAGGAAAGTATGACACGACCGCACAGTTGATGCAACGAGAGACAAAGTGGACACTACTATTTTGCAATATATGACTTGGTGGTCATAGACGAATGGACAAGTGCTCACAATGGTCGTTGAAATTTCACAGTTAATCAAGCAAATTACTCAAGTAAGCAATTAGTAAAAAGATTGTTTGAAATCTATGTATGTTTTTAATTAAACATTTTGATGATGCGGTTTATATTATTATAAGCTGAGCTTCATATTTTTTGCCTAATGGCAACACAGTCCCTTTAAATATCGTGGCTCGACCGTGAGCGGCCCATTTTGCTGCTCGACCGCCATGCGGATAACACCTTGGTGAAATCTATCTTGTATTTTCCTTGTTTTGCAAGTCAGTAATATTTCGGTTTAATTATTAGTAAATTG
Organism: Acrobasis suavella; assembly: GCA_943193695.1. Taxonomy (NCBI): domain Eukaryota; kingdom Metazoa; phylum Arthropoda; class Insecta; order Lepidoptera; family Pyralidae; genus Acrobasis; species Acrobasis suavella. The sequence goes on from OW971948.1 coordinate 13,127,039, forward strand.
TTTAAAATGGCTGTTCAGTTTATTTAATTAGTGTCAAATTACATTTATGGATTATAACCTCAAATGTTTATTAGTATTTGTGTTTTTTTAATAAAATCCCTTAGGATTGCTAAAATCAGAATTGGGATTGAAACACATTTGCCCACTTATTTTCGCGTTTTAATTTTATTACTGGCTTGCAAAATTATTTGTGTGTCTTCATATTTTTCGTGTGTGTGCTTAAAACAGTGCGTACGAGATCGCCTACCCGCAAACATAACTATAAAAGGCGTACATTGTGTAAATCACGGGATAGGAGTGTTAGTCCACTACGTGATAAGCGTGATCGGCTTTATCTTAAATCGCGGAGTGTTTCACGTACTTCGAGTGGTCACCGTTTTCGTGATCGTGCTATTCAAAGTGTTTGAAGTTTCTGGTGGTCTAGAACGCCATACCAATGACTCGCGTGGCCGTAATCGAACACGTGAACGTAATGGGGCATGCCGTAGTTCTCGTGATGGAGAAGACCGCCTTTTACGCAGTGTTTCATAAATTGGGTTGCGACGTCACCGTTGTGATCATAAGTCGAGGTCAGGTTAGACCGAGTCCTTGAAAAGTGGAAGCCCTAGAAATAATTCTCCATCAGAAAACTTTAAACAAGTCTCCCCATTGTCCTTATACTACTCATAGATAGAAATAGAAGCTACTGTTCCTGTTCTTTGGTACGTTATATACCCGTTGAACAGAGAAGCATTGCGTGAACTCGATCGCGTTGATTATTGAGGAACATTCAGACCATGACAGTTTATTGGAGCCAAAAGAGATCATTAGGGAAACCGATAGTACGTGTACAGATTTAGCTCGTTGCCAGAGGGAGTGATGAATTGCTGTGCATTGTTTGTGTTGTTGTGACCGTACTAGAGTTGGGCCGTAGGCCGCGTGGCGGTAGGCGGTCAGCTCTGGTGGAGGTCGGGTTTCTTGAGGAAACCGTAGGGTCTGGAGGACCTGGCGATCACAGGGTGGTGATGCGCGTTTTTGTATGCTCAGTGACCTGCAATTCTGATCGTTGGTGATTTTGAGCTGATTTGATTAGTTTTGTTTTTAATACGGTTTAATGATCCCTTCTGACTCAATAAGCACTGTACTTTTTAGACATCGTGAAAATGAAGTCATTTTGTTATTTTCGTTGATTAATCAAATGTAAAGTTTAAAAGTCCGTTCCAAATAACAAAAGATCCTGATGGGGTCGATAGTTTTAGGTATTCAGAAGATGCCCAAAGGCCATATACCAGTCGAAGTTAATATAGAGGTGCATCATAAGAATGACGAGTAGTGTTTTGAAGAAATCTCGAATGAGTGCCCCAACGGCCGTACTAAGGGCGATCGTACCAAAGTCCGTGGGTGCGCGGTGTGCGTGTATGAGGCAATAGTTGTTACTTTTTGGTCGGCTGTGAGAGCAGTGGTGTTGGTGGAGTTCATTCGAGATAGCTACACTATCAGTAGTAAAGAGAAAAGAAAAGAGACATGGAGTTAGAGGCTTAGGGAACTAATTTTTGTTTTGTTTTGATTATGTTAATCGACTCTGGTACCAGTCTCGATCTTTTAATATCGACGATCGTGTGTTTTTCATAAAGTTTTCTCGCATTTGACAGGGAAACTGGACTCCGGCATGCGCGGGCCATACAAAGTGGTCAAGGTGCTGCCAAGTGGATGTCATGAGCTTCACTTGCTGAGCGGTGACTACGGCAAGGCGACGCAGGCTGCGGCACAATACATGGTGCCGTGGCGAGGCGAGTGGCAGCCGCTGTGCCGGAATGCGTGTACTCTGTACGCGTGTCGGGTGCTGTCCCGGTGTGCGCGGACTCTGCGCGTGTCGGGTGCTGTCCCGGTGTGCGCAGACTCTGCGCGTGTCGGGTGCTGTCCCGGTGTGCGCAGACTCTGCGCGTGTCGGGTGATGTCCCGGTGTGCGCAAACTCTGCGCGTGTCGGGTGCTGTCCCGGTGTGCGCAAACTCTGCGCGTGTCGGGTGCTGTCCCGGTGTGCGCAAACTCTGCGCGTTTCGGGTGCTGTCCCAGCGGGTGCTGTCCCGGTGTGCGCAAACTCTGCGCGTTTCGGGTGCTGTCCCGGCGGGTGCTGTCCCGGTGTGCGCAAACTCTGCGCGTTTCGGGTGCTGTCCCGGCGGGTGCTGTCCCGGTTAACGTGTTCTATGAACGCGTTTCAGGCGCAGTCCTGGCAGCCGCTGTGCTGGTTTTCGTTTTTAACGTGGGGGGAACTTGTACAAGTTCAAGTATGAGTATGAGTGAAACATTTGATGTGGAGACGTATGCATACTTTTGAAAGCGAAGTGTTTTAGTTTTGTCACGAAAGCGTTATTTTGTATGAGGGCCTTGTATGTGCGATGTATGACAGATTAGGCAATGGTGTACATCGTCACAGTCAATTAACAAATTATTCGTTTCTTATGCAGATTCTGATGACGACTGTGACGATGCTGGCGAGCCTTCAGGTACCCCCTGCTGTTGGTGCCATCTACTCTTCGAGCGACGATGAAGAGGCTTCCGCCGACCCTGCCTGCGCTGCTGAGGGTCTCCTCAGTGCGGCCGAGGACGGCGCACGGTCAGGAGAGGCCGTATAAGCTGAGCTTCATATTTTTTGCCTAATGGCAACACAGTCCCTTTAAATATCGTGGCTCGACCGTGAGCGGCCCATTTTGCTGCTCGACCGCCATGCGGATAACACCTTGGTGAAATCTATCTTGTATTTTCCTTGTTTTGCAAGTCAGTAATATTTCGGTTTAATTATTAGTAAATTGTTTAAAATGGCTGTTCAGTTTATTTAATTAGTGTCAAATTACATTTATGGATTATAACCTCAAATGTTTATTAGTATTTGTGTTTTTTTAATAAAATCCCTTAGGATTGCTAAAATTATCATTTGTACTAGGAACTTACATTCAAGGTCTTACTAATTTTGGATGTTGTATTATTGCAAAAATATTCCTTATTACATTAAAATAATAACTTAAAGGTCGGTAACCTACGTTATTATTTCCTTTAAGCTTTACTTTACTACATATTAACAATTAACATTGTATCTAAACAATAGTGTACATATTTCCACATTATTCATTGCATTACATGTGAAAGTACCAGGGCACCATCACTGCAGTGAAAGTCGTTCAAAGAAAACCCTTCGTGCGACATGTAAATGTACTCCATATAGGCAGAAAACGTGGAAATGTCGGTATGAGAATGTTTTCCGAGAAGTAGAGGCCATTATCTCGTTTTATAATAACACATGTTTTTTTGGAACAAACGATATTGTACATGACCGACCTTAATCTAGTTTCACAGCGATTAAACCAAAGAGGATGAATATCATGGTCGAAGTTACGAACTAAACCGGTGCCTATTAAATAAATACAGATTGATTAGACTAAAGAACAATTTATGTAACAAGCTTAACTACAAAAGTAGTAAAGTTTTATAGTAGATTTTGCTACAAGGGGTAAAGGTAACATTTTTTAAGGCGAGGGCGCTACTTTGTTTCCTGAGTGAAGCGAGGGATTCATGTATGTATATAGCACGAGATAAGAATATTACCGTACACGAGTAGCAAGCACCTTTTCATTCCATCTCCAAAAAGTAGCAAATATAAAACAAAATTTAAAGAAAAGTAGACACCTACAATACCTAATCAGAGTTCAACTGACAGATTTGGTGTCGTTTCATTCAATAAATACTAAGAAATAATTTTTCGAAGAGCACCAACTTCTGATATCAGTATCACTCATAACTTTGTTTGCGTCCTTCATATCTTTTTATTTTTATAAATAAACTTGATATTCACTATCGGCTTGATCTTACGAAAAAGTATTCAAATTTGAATAGGTAATGAATTATATGTGAATACAATATAACTTAAAACTTCTGTAATTACCTTGAATTAAAGACAAACATTGCGATTTTTAGGGTTCCGTAGCCAAATGGCAAAAAACGGAACCCTTATGGATTCGTCATGTCTGTCTGTCCGTCCGTATGTCACAGCCTCTTTTTTCCGAAACTATAAGAACTATACTGTTGAAACTTGGTAAGTAGATGTATTCTGTGAACCGCATTAAAATTTTAGCACAAAAAAAGAAAAAGAAAAATTTTTGGGGGTTCCCCATACTTAGAACTGTAACTCAAAAATCTTTTTCATCAAACCCATATATGGATAGGTTGATATTGAGGTTTCTAATATATTTTTTTTATAAACTGAATAGTTTGTGCGAGAGACACTTCCAAAGTAGGTAGTTAAATGTATGTCCCTCCCCTTGTAACTTCTAAAATAAGAGAATGATAAAACTAAAAAAAAATATATATGATGTACATTACCGAAAATTGGTTTGAACGAGATCATGTAAGTACCTAGTTTTTTTTAACGTTTATTAGAACATCGATCAAAGTTACAAAGAACTACAAGAACTTTTATATTATGTTACTTGCTGCTACGGAACTCTTCATGGGCGAGGCCGACTCGCACTTGGCCGCTTCTTTAAATTATACTTGTTTTTTTCCAAAGCGAAGAACATAAAAATGTTAAGCTACATTCATCCATGAAGACAACGATAGGTTTTCAAAATTTAAGAAATTACGTCGCCTCTTTCGTAATTTATTGTTTTAAAACTAAATTTTTCTTTCTTTTTTTTGCTGGACCGACAACATTTTTTTTTTTATTTTAGATAGAAAACACTCGTGTTTAGTTTTTAATCCCTAGAGATTTTCTTTTTCACTTTTCAGACCCGAGAGCACATGCAGTAACTTTAGCTTCAAACGTTTTAGGATGAAAACATCGTTTTTCGAGGAGATGAGATGAAAAAATATAATCAACCCGGAACTAGTCAGAAGCTCTTTTACCAGGACAACATGTAACACTAAAGGTATGATAACAATAATGTCCACGCTACTTCACACGTAATGTGAAGTGTAATAAAAATTCCACCTATGTATCACCATCTTTTGTTTTCTAACGAGGCACCTGATATCCTGGTATCAACTTTCAATGGACATGGACAGGTCGTTTCACTTTCGGTCGGGATTTGTACAATTATTACTGGAACGATAATGTGGTAAACCGTAAACGTGAGATATGGGTACGTCAACCATTTTAAGTACCAAGAGGGTTCAAGGATAATGATTGGAATTGGTAATTTTTAACGAAAGTTCCTTTTACGTTCAATTATTGCCTGAGCCATATAATTAAAAGTTATTGACGTCGTAAAAAAACCTGCAGGTAAATTAGATAAACGCAAGTGACAAAGAAAATGCTTCCGATTGGAAAAGAGTTTTTGTTTTCTATCTTAAACATAGATAAGACCAATATTAATGTCACTGACAACAACATGATGAGAATAAAGGATAAGATGAAATAGTTGACAAGATAACTGACGGCGATGGAGATTAATACGTAATTTATTTACTAATCCTTGAAAATTATAAAATTATTGACGAACCAATTAATTCAATCTTTCACAAGTTGTACGTGACATCAGTGTCCTTTAATGGTATGATATACTGCATTTTTTATCGACAAATCATCCCTTATATATTTTTTTCTTTCACTGTAGTTAAATGACAACCATTATTTATATTTTTTGGAAACCAACAAATTCTCATTGGATTCAACAAAGCTCTCATACAAATTCAACCATAACTACTCATATAAAGGTCCTAAACATATCAAATAGGTCTCGTTTGATAGCTTTACATGTAGACAATAATTCGATAGCAAGCATGTATAAATTTTAATGAAATAAAAAAAAATAAAAAACCTCTAAACGATAAAGAAAATATTTGTTGGGTATTTTTAGATTATTATTTTTTGTCTGAAAAAAATTGGAGATTAAACTGCTTATTTTTTGCCTTTAAAAGATCTATTACTTTTTTCAGTAAGATAGTTTTATATTTATTACAATTATAATGATACCAATTTAAAAATTTGCGTAAACTTTTAGAGAAAAAAAAAATATAAAAAAAAAACTAGTTATAAGAGATGATGTGTACACAAAAATGCCATATATCATTCAATCAAAGGCTCCAACACCTATGATGGGATACATAGTATATACAGGATACACAGTCCACTGCTGGAATAAATGCCTCTCTCAATAAGGGGAGGAGAGTAAAGCAAGCACCCTACAAAGATGAAATCTGGAATCTCACTGCAAATGCATACAAGAAGATTCAAAATAAATTTAAACATAGTAGAGACGCGTACAGCGCTTATTTTGTAATCACACCACCGCGTAAGCAATTAAATAATAATATCGCGACATCTTTATGCAAGCCTGGTATTAAACATGTACGCGGAGGCAATAAACTCTTGTCTGCCTCAGCTATAATTGGTGGCATTCCAGAGTAATGATGTAATGCGAGCCGTAGCCCAAGAACCTTAGCACCTCCTCACATTACACAGCTAGTGGTGATCACAAGTGAGCGCTAGTGAACAATTGTGGATTATGTATGAGCAAAAATATGTCCATCAGTTCATTAATCAATCAACTGATCATCTGGTCGCAATTACTTTTTATACGTAATTTTGTCTTGGAAGAGGTCTATCCATGAAAATGTTTCTATAGTTCGCATATACATATTGGAAGTCGGCTGAAACACACCGGTATTTCTTTTACAATAACGTTTAGTGTTAGCTTTTTGTGTCACATAAATACTTGCTCAGATTTAAATTTGTATTTAATTAGTTTTTAAAATTTATAATAGGCTTAAGTATCTTCACATAGCTATAAAATAGAGACACTGGTTACGGCCACACATTTTCGGGTTGACTACTATTTTGTATAAAAAAATTATGAGCACATTGAGCACCTGATATTGCGCGATGCGACCATCAGCGATCGCTATTAATAGTGTAATGTGAGGAGGCTCTCAACGCAATGCAACCTACACTTACATGGCCGTGAATCACTCCATACGAATGCTCATTATTGGAAAGCTATCATTTTGCAATGCCTGTTTTTATTCATAGCTTACCTTTAATAGCTGTAGGGCATTTATGTAACCCTGGTATAATTTATAATTCTTGCCAAGAGAACCTGCAAGTTTTATACATTGTACTCGTATGTATATGGTATCTAATTCTCTACTAGTACTGTTAATAAAATATTTGTCTCACATCTCATATGGTCTTTGAGGTAAATTTTATCTACATCACCCATTCTGATAATGGAGCAGTCAACAACTAGACATTTACCTACTATCATACACATTATCTCTAGCATTATTTATTTATATCAGCTTCTATAAAGTTAAATTCATTAGTTTCTAAATTCCAAGCTAGTAAAAATATTTTCTTGGGAATTTAAATTTGGTGATCACAAAACTGGTTTGTCAAAGCTAAACTACGCAACGATAAAAGTTAAAATTAAAAATAAAAGTAAATGTCATTTCATGTCATTGATATTTAAATATATGGTGGATTTAAATATATGGTGGATTTAAGAAACTGGATAGATTGTATGGAGAACTCAAAGAAAGTGAATAAGAAGAAGAAAGGCAAACCCTGTCAAGTGTGGCAGAGACTTACAAAAGCCTACAGCTTAGTCATGGTAATGATAGAAATATTAAGATGATAATATCTTTCAAATGATATTATGGTTTGTTCAAATATGAAAAACGTAGTCACATTAAGGCTGTGTGGGCTTCACGCCTACGCCACAGCTCGTTTGGCACATTCACCCTTCGCAGGCCAATGAACAGCATTCGTGATCACACCAAAAAAGGACAGGGCCGCAGTATTAACTTTTTTGTAAAGCAACTTGCGTTCATACTATAATACTTGACTCTAACAAAAATGTTCACTTTAAAACCAAATATTTCAGAAACGGATCCCTCGAATAACGGTGTTTACAAGCTCATAATATTTCGAAAGACCTATTCAACGCACAGCTTTCTAGTACTTATAGTCGCAGAGTAAAACCACGGACGGACAGACAGACAGACAGACATGGCGAAACTAAGGGTTCCTTGTTTACTACGGAACCTGTTTCTCTACCACAATAATCTTCTTCACATCTTTTGGAGATTTAAAGAGGTTTTCCTTTATAGTACTGTCGCCTTGCTAACATGTTTTCCATTCAATCTTTCCAGTTTCAGTAAATCATGATTGTTCGTTGCCAAAGAGTTCTGTTTGCTATTATTATCGTCATTCAAAGCATTATGACATTACAGTTAATTCCAAAACATAGTATTTGTTTTGTTTTGAACATGTCTGTCACGTACTGATGATTCTGCCAATTTTCTATTAAGTGCTGCATGAAATGTTATGAACTGTTGCCAAATACTGACAATTCAGTAGATATTATACATTCTTGGGAGTATAACGTACATCGATAAACACATTTCAAAAGAATAGCGCCCACTGCATGTTGCATAGCATTTACATAAAAGTGAAAGTAGCACGTGTAATAATGATATAATCATCCACGATGGTGATTTAATAGAATCAACCTCGGATACAAATACAAACATCAACAAATTGTACGATGAAGAAGTTAAGCAAAAACGTACGAGTCGGGTTTCATGTATATGCATGCGTAAACGTGAGACCTGAACAGGAAAAACAAGATTTTATAACCACTATAAATGCCACAGAACACATAAACACACCAGGCTCCCAGTTCAAAACAAAGTAAGACTGTTTTAAATTTACCATCATTAAAACAGTCATCAATATCCGTACTGGAGGCGCCCACCACCCGCGTGCACCAGATAATGCGACTAAGTTAAAAATGAGCATCCACATAGTAAAATTTCATTAGTCGAACGTAGTAAATAAAACTGGTGGTTTAATAGTTTTCGAGCGTGGGTCGTTCACCTCATAGACGATGGACTGTGAGTAAACATAAAAACTGGTGAGCTTTCGAAGGGGCTCTGAGGAGGCGAGCACACTTCATACATACAGATTTACTCATCTTAGCACCAACGGAGAACACGCCGCCACAGCCTCTACTTTGTATTTGAATTTCAACTTTATCATGAATGTTTAAGACTCAAGTGAATGATAGTGAGCAAGGACATCCAAAGTAATTTTCCAACGGATCAAAGCCAAAAAGTCTTGAGTTAAGGATAATTCTGTGATTTGCTTTGTCAAGTGTCTTTCCTGCTTCTAAAAAGATTATGATTTATGTTTATGTAGAGCAAACTGAAAATGTAAAAGTTAAAAGGAAGAAAGATTCCTATTAATTTATGTTGTCAAGAAAAGAACGTGATATGTTGGAACGGGTCAGGCGTGATAATTTCATTTCCAAATGTGAATATAATAACCCAGAGCAATTAGATTTATATTTGTATGTCTTAATTAGATAAACAAGTCAAGAGTATAGCGCCTGAAACGACGAAAATATCTAAACTTTTGCACTCTACACCTATAATGGTAACCTTAAGACAGGCAGCAAGATTTCTGTACAAATAGTACATTAAAGAAGACATCAAAATCTATGTAGAACAAACATTTTATAAAGGGGTTTTTAGCATTCAAGATGCAGTATTAAAGTACTCAAAGGGCCGGCGAAAATATGGCGAAGCGAGCATTTTTCACTGTGAAACTATTATCGACATTGTCCTCTTTAAAATAATAACCAAAATCCATTAACACTATACTTAAAGCCTAGAGGCGATGCGCCATTATGCGTCAGTATTGTGTTAATTGATTTTGGATATTATTTCAAATAAAACAATGGCGATAATAGTTTGACAGTGAAAAATAATCTGCGCTGCGCTCCGCCATACGTGCCCCGGCCTTAACAAATAAAAAAAAAATTAAACAATCGCCACTCAAATATGACAGCAAATACCAATATATCGAGAACGACATTAAATACCAAGTATAACCAAGATATCGAGAACACTTCTGCAGCGAACTTCCTTGATGGATCCGACGTCCTTGCTGAATAAACCTAGATTACAAAACATCAACAGCGGATACATCGAGGGGCTTGCCTCGCTTGCATAACCGCACGCATGACTAATCCACACATGCGTAGGAGATAGATATTGAGGTCGTTTGAGGTCGCCATACGGGCTGTTGGCTAACATCCACCAATCGATCAAAGGGGTATCTTTCTGATGTGCTTGGATGCTGTGATGTGATCGAATAGACAGCAGATTCTGATGTGATACATATTATCACGGGTGTTTCCTATACTTATTGTAGATTTACTATAGATAACAAGAAATATTTAGATATAGATAACAAGAAATAGCCTAGGTAACGTGATTTGAGACTATCTTTATTACCAGCGAACGCAGAAATCCACTTTCCGGCCCGGGGGCAATTAAAAGAATTTACTGGAGCAAGAATTGTCTATGATAATATCTTTTGGATCCTTATCATCGAATATTAATTAATCAATAGATTGTTTAGGACACAGGTTTCAAACATTCGCTCTAAACCTCATTTTATCTCTTGGTGATTTGTGCCATGACATTAAACAAAATCTTCGACATTTCCTCAATTGTTTGAGGTTCCGTCAGTTGCATCAGAAGGAATATTATGTCCAAAATATTACTAAGAAGTCTCAATTGATTCCTTAATCAATTCAGTAAGTTGGAAGATCATGTACAAAATATTACTAAGAATTCATTCCTGAGAGAAAGAGGAAGTTCCTCATCAATTGGTTAGTACGTCATGTACGTAGCAAGGGAGTCGATTAAGTAAATAAATCTCCTATTCAATCAAGTGAACAATTACACAAACATGAGCAATCACAACCAGATGGCAGGATGTTCAGTGATTGTGTTTTTATTTGGAAGGATTTTATAATGATTATTAACTTAAACTATATTGAGCCACCCTATGTGCTATGAATGAGAATGTTATGAATGATCTATGACGTTCTGAGTCGTTCACCCGGCGAGAGGCCGCCTGCTGGTGCAATTGAAAGGCTCATTCAGGGCCGAGACACAGCTTGTTTTGACTCCAACTTTGAAAGAGTCGGAAGATAATATAGAGGATTCAGTAGAGCGCCGTCTCGCTCTGTGTCCATCTTCATTGCAACAATAGGAGACTTCCGGTGCATGGATGCCAGTGCGCAGTTTATCTCGTATCCAGTTAGAATCTGTTATAAGACGATACAGTTGTTAGGTGTTAACTGTTAAAGGCAATTTAACGTCACCACGATAGGAATCAGAAAGAGGGTTTACAGTTAAGAAAAGAAAAAAACACTGAGCAAACGAGTATTTTATATTATATTGATATTTTTTGCAGAACAACGAACCAAAAAGTTTAGGCGGATAGAGTATTTTTTATGCCAATCGTGTATTTCCTGGTGAGGTGCCTATTGCTCTTTACTTTTAACGATACAAATTATCATAATGGTGATGCTATAAAAAATACGAGTCGTTTAAAATTATAATAAAAGAAGTAGAAGCATGAGCTTGAGGAAACATGAAGAAAGGAAATTATGTTATTTAATACACTTACATACATACATTTACGTCTCTGATAGTCCAACCGAGTGATCAAAATAATTCAACAGTAAAACACCCATTTATAGGGTTCCGTACATTTTTTTTAAATCGGAACGCTTATAGGGTCACTCGTACGTCTGTCTGTCTGTCCTTCAGACTGTCACAGCCAAATTGCTTCAAATCTACTGAACCAAATCAGGTGAAATTTGGTAGGATAGTGTAATGTAAATCTATTACCCAAACACAGATATGCAAAATAAATAAAAATTAAAATAAATTACTGTGTCATATATCAAATGCAAGGGCTCGTTATGAGGATCTCAAATATATTTTTGTTATTCTGAGTAATAAATAGTTTTGATTTTATTCATAAAAGAAGACGAAAATTGACTATTCCTTGCTGATCTCCGAAATTACTGAGCCATAAATTTTGAAAAAAAAAATACTACATATAGTTATTTTTTTGTGGATTATAAGAATTCTATCAATTGAAAATAATGTAAAATAAACTTAATTATCAGACGTTCAAATACGAAAAATAGTTCACTAAAACACCACTAGATTGCGCTAGTAGTGGTTTACTCGCGTCTTACTGTGAGTATTACAAATGTGATATGATAAAAACATTTGACTTTGGCACTGTACGGAACCCTTTCCACGCGAGTTAAACTTGGCCGGTTTCATTAAGAAGATGTAGTTAAACTTCGTGAAGTTTTTTTTTTTACTTCAGGAAGTTTAACTACATCTTCCGATTTTCTTGATGCTTAAACATATGTATGTACGGGCCGATAACTATTAAATGACCAGCCAAGTGCGAGTCGGATTCGCGCACGAAGGGTTTCATACCAATAACAAATCGCGTTTTGTTGTATGAGAGCCCCCTTAAACATTTATTTTATTTTAATATTATTATTTATTTTTAAATTAAATATATAACTAAATTTTCTGTAAATATTTGAAGTGACTACCTGTTGCCGTTATTAAAATCGAGTAACAAAAAAAAACGGCACCTTAAATATTTATTTTATTCTGTTTTTAGTATTTGTTGTTATAGCGGCAATAGAAATTCGTCATCTGTGAAAATTTCAACTGTCTAGCTATCACCGTTTATGAGATACAGCCTGGTGACAGATAGACAGACGAACGGACGGACAGCGGAGTCTTAGCAGTAGGGTCCCGTTTTTCCCCGTTGGATACGGAACCCTAAAAAGCAAGTAGGCCAGCAACAGACTGATATAAAAACAAACACAAATAACATAATATGGTCCATTCCGCTGCATGCCAAAGCAGTGAGTCACGAGCCAGCCACAACAATGCGACGACTTTAATTGCTGTAATGTAGCCATTGGTTGGCTGATAGTCGTGGAATTGATTCCGGAAGAATGAAATATATATTTTAGGAAAATGGTAAACTGAATGACGATATCTGCCTACTTTAATCTACTAACGACATCATCATCAGTGATGGACACGGTATCATCGCAGGACACGTTACTGATAGTCGACCATACGATACAGCACAAAGCAAAATCTTACCACATCCCCATAATATGTATTCGACGTATAAATTGAGGAAGCGGAGATAGGGAAAATGAGAACTTACTAATTTCACTTATGATTAAATGAGAAATCAATAAAAATATACAAAATGCGTGAGCAAATTCGTCATGTCAAAAATACATTTATAATGTAATTAAAGCACAAAGGAGTAAAAAGCATTCTCATCTTCGAAATTCTTCTCTTTGTCGTCAAAGAGTTAGCCCACAGTTTTTTCATATCGCCGATATTCAAATTAGTTTCCAAAGTATACAAATTTATGCAAGGTGTCACCTTGAAAAAGAAGCGTAGTACTAACGTAATAAGATTATTTAATTTAGGCACGGATAAAGTTCACTAATCAACTAAAAGACAGTTTTTTGGATAAACGTTCAAGGTGTCATTTCAGTACAATTACAATTTATAATTCCCGAATAATTAGAACCAATAGCGATTGAGCGAAGGTCCAATTTGTAATCTGTGCGTAGAAGAACATAAATTGACTTTATTTACAATTGAATGAATGAATGAAAAACTCTTTATTGCACTAATACAAAAAAAAAAATATATAAAAAGGAAGTTTTATAATTTAAAATAAATAGGTACAATAATGTAAATTAAAAGCAGCGTCCTCTATGATAGCATTAATAAGTGCCAAACGAACTACCGCATTTTCTAAATTTAAGAAAGGGTAAACAAAATGTATACATGACATGTCCTATTCATACAAACGTGTGGACTTACGCCCATCGATAAATTTATACAAGGACAGCATAGTAACCGAAGAGTTATCTCATTACCCAACACATGCTCGCAGTCGTCACTCGATACTTTAGTAGGGACTCCGCCCCCTGAATGGTTTCGCGAGGGCGTACGGACTTCTACAATTACGTGTTCAAGGTGAAGGATGTTCGAACCGTTAGCTAAATTGAGTTAACCTTGCAACGTAAGGAAAGTACGCGAAGTTGACAAAGAGATTCTATTTGTTGAGGACAAAGACCGGCATTATCTCTCAGTTACGGAATATTTATCAATGGCATGGATAGTGAAGATGATATAGATAGCAAGTGACAACCACACAAAGGTTACGATTACAAAAATAGTATGAAAATTGATTAGTTTCGAATTCCGAATTTGCATTGATGACAGACTTTCGTATAGTAATAGTAGACAGATACAGGCTTTTGAAGAAATAGTGATTGTTAGAAAATTATTTGTAGGTATAGGTAATAATTTATCGGCTGGATGACCTTTGCAACTGCACAGATCATAAAGCAGGAAGATAGTTAATAAGTAGATACAAACAAGTGCATGGAAACCTCATTACACCTGCAATACATAAAACATCCGTACAGAATAGTGAACAACTACATCTGTGATGTAAGAACACATACTACTAGACTATAAACAGGTGTTCATTTCCGTTTTATACAACAAAGACAAATATTTACCTATTATTTGAAAATGCATTAACAATAAGGACAATTAAGAACAAAGATAGGATAACTGGCCTTCGGGCCCGTTTTTTTTTTTAAATAGCCTGATTAGCTACCTAACCCCAAAAGATCAGCATATGTTTAAAAATTGTAACATGTTTACTTAGATGACATATTTTTTCGCTTATTTTGGTTTAACCACCACGGAACCGATTTTGATAAAACTTCTATGGGACCAATTTGAAAGTAAGTATATCTTTGAAAACAACAAATAGTTTTATGAAACTAATATTAAACTAACATGAAACACCATGAATTCATACATACCTGAGTATATTCCGGCGAAGGTGGTCTAGGAGGATATTTCGAGGCCATCCGAGCCCCAACGCCACAATTTTGAGTCGGGGTGGGCTCATCCTCAGGGTAATGCAAATACACGAAATCTTCCGTGTCCAAGTACGTATTGATCAGCATAATCCACAGTATATAAAACTAACTAATAAATAACTTAACGCAGTCTAAAGATCAGACTTTGGGCACTAACACTAGAATAATATTAGATCACTGCTGCAGGAAGCACACCATCGAAACACTTTCGATTTGTTACGTTCCATCTTATGTCTATGGGTTTAGTAACAATAAGACCGTGTAGTTATCTGGAATTAAAAATCCGTTTTTTATTGTAAACAGTAGATGCAGTGATGTCTACAGTAAAGCGAGCGAATGCATAGCTATAATTTTAGAACTTTTATAAGACTTTGTCAATTAGATCATCCTTTTAGGAAGCTAGATATTTAATGGAGTCATTATGATGCTCTTAGTATTTCTATTATATTCTCTTGATTTTACTTTCTACTTCATATATATTATCAATAATAGCGTTTATATCATCTAAAAACACATGCGTTGGACATGCTTTTATATGTCTTACAATGTTAACACTAGCAGATATTACTCGTTTATCAAAATCGCAAGTGCTTAACCCCGAATATCAATTTGTTATCGTTCCCACGCGTCCCATCACATGCCTCCACTGCTTTGTGCTGCATTCACATTGAACGATACAATACACACTCAATCTTTCAATGGTTTTTCTGTAACTTCTGCTATGTTATTATAAAGGATTTTTTTTATTTAGGTAAATTTTACGAAAACAGTAAATGTTCATTCAGTTCATGATAAGTTTGCATTCCTCAAGAAAAATATGGCTAGATTGCGAAAAAAAAACAACTTTCTTTGTATTAGCCGTTTTAACTTCCCATGAAACCGCGCGATAAGCTGGTCATGGTAGATTGTAGGTGGGAGGTCCACTTAATTTTCAACGTATTTTGTCAAATGCTTTTAACGGAATGTAATCAATATCATGACAGAACTTACTGTAAAAAAATACCCACTGTTAAAATAGTTCTATATTGTTTCGATATTAAGTTCTTTTTTTGTGAAAACAGAAATATGTGTCATCGCATTTATAATGATTACCAAACAGGAACCACCATTGTAGATACTTTTTGACCATTGTAAGAATGTGA
Source organism: Acrobasis suavella (assembly GCA_943193695.1). NCBI lineage: Eukaryota > Metazoa > Arthropoda > Insecta > Lepidoptera > Pyralidae > Acrobasis > Acrobasis suavella. The sequence continues at coordinate 13,142,983 of OW971948.1, forward strand.
ATGAATTGTTTATTGAAGTCTAATGTAAACACAGGCTTTTTCAATTAGTCGTTGACGTCAATCATAACAATATGTTGCTGTTTGTTCAACTGTCCGGGTCTTCATTTATTGTAATGTTTGTAGTGCCTTGAATATGCATTGTTACTCTTAGCACACAATTTGATGAGTCATGTAATCTACAAGGTGAAATATAAATAAGATAACAAATACACTTTAGGGAGGGTAAATATTTTTATTTCAAAAAATTTTTGTTTAGCAACCAAAACCGTGTTTATTCAAATTCTACGGGGACCAATCTGAAAATATACTTTGGTAGGTATTCTTATAAACGAAAAAAGAATTTTCAGATCGGTCTATAACTTACGTGTCCTTAGGAAAAAACCGAATTGCTAACTATCCTTTTTTGAAGTCGTTTACTTTAATATATCTCTTTGAAATTTAACGTTATCAATAATCCAAATCGTTTAATACCGACCTAGGTATGTACCTAGGTCTAGGTATGTACCAAAATCGATAAAAAATTATAGTTAGTTTTCCGCCTCCTGTCAATAATGCTATAACTTTTTTACTCAGTTCGAGAAAACGAGAATCAATGACATTACAACGATCCACGTCACGATACTAGTACGAGACACACAGTTATGAAAGCATGCGAGTACTATTATACTCTACATCGAACTTCGTTCTCAGTTATTGTTTACGTTGCTAATCTCTTGTTTACTGCCCCACAAAGCATTCGACACAAAGTGCATTGCTGTCCAGGTCATTGCCCTCCTTATTCAATATGCATTTGGACTGGAAGATTCGGTCGGAGTCATGACATTTAACAGAATTTCAAAATTCTCATTTGCCGGAATTCAAATGTTTGATTGCAGCTCCAAAGAGTAACTGTCTTTGTATTGCTTAGAGCTTTTTAGTACGTCGTAATAGGTATATTTTAACATTTTAACCTGTCCTGTCCAATGCATGCAGTTTTGTTTTTAATTAATAGATAGGAAACGGGTTAAAATGAGATAAAGATGATTTTATACCTTCAGTGTCTCAGGGTTTAATAACATTTCGAAGTCGGTCTAACATAAATAAAGCTTGACATAAACATTTATGGTCGACTGGCATATCAAATGCGATATTTGTGTCTAGGGGCAGAATTATATTTGCTATTAAAAGTAATTGTTTTACAATAATCAATTTACCGAATGCAAGCGTAAGAGTAGCGATGATGACACCCGAAACTATAAATGAAGAGATATATTTGTCTAACAAAAAGGAAACCATAAAAAAAACAGTATTGGGGCTAATAAAAAACCAACATTGTTAAAAATAGATAAATCCCTAGCAATGATTAATTACATACATTTGCATTAGAATTCCTCATACATCATTATAGCAAAACGTCATTTCCAGAAGGATAGTATATCTTTCACATAGACATACCAAGAGAACATAAGACAATAAGCGTATCGGCAAAAACAGTGACACGTATTGATGGTGAGATAAACGATATCGCGATTGAACCGTCAGCGGCAGACACTGATACTAGTGTACGTACTACGCACTTGAATGAATCACTAGGTGTTTCCAGTGGCTTTGCATATGTTTATAGTCCAATGAAAGTCCAAGTTCAGTGAGAGTGATGAATCACTCTCTCCAAATAAGACAAATAAAAACAAACCTTTTCAAACAAAGGGAGGTTATGCGTTTCTGATATTAATTCAGAAACATTGTTTGGCTCGAGACCGTCCAAAGGTCATCGATCATTCAAAATTACAGATAACGGTGTTGTAGAATGACATTTAGAGGAATAGAAAGAACCAATATTCAAAAATTATCAGAAATAAACTACTACTACAAAATCAAATTAAAATTATACCGCACTATAGTCAAAATATCATTACCAAACTAGTACACGAGAAATATTAATATGCATTTTTTGAACAATGGAATTCATTCATGAATTTTGAGTCGTTATTTATTCGATCGTTGCACTTTACTCGGTGACTTGCATGAACAGAATACATTATATTTGAAAACAAGTAAATTATTACAAATCAATTTGTTTTTACATTCAATGTTTTTGATGATGGATATACTGAAAAATAAATCTAAAGGCAATATAATAAGTTAAATTCAAATCCACAATTAAGTTATATATTATAGAGAACTGCAAATCCTAGCAATAAATGAAGAAACTACGGCGCATCAGCCAGTAAATAAAATACTAGGCGTCACGAAGTAAGTAAGAGGTATCAGCTCAGCAAGGCAAATCTTATAGGCGTTCAACGGATGCTTGCTCCACTTTCAGAGTAGGCGGCGTAGTGCGGAATGCGGCCATCGGCGCCTACCAAGTGTTCATCTGCTAGTTTATATTATTATTGTCAAAGTCTTGGATCTAGCAAGTTCATAACAATAGACAGGTGGTTAAAAGTAAAATAATAGGTTAACTCATACAATAATAAGACAAATTTAAATGAAAAACCAAGTATTTGTACATTTGACATGTACGAGTAAGTTACGTACTTACGAGGCTAAATTTTAATATCTGAGAACTTTGAACATAACTGTTATGAAATATTACTTTGCACTTCCATAATATTATTTCTTTCATGTGAACAGAACATGTATGTTTATAGGACTATATTATACCATATTTATGGGGTAGATACCTATCTTAAATGTGACGTATAACAAGTTGAAGACAAATCAACTTCGAACCATACATGCAGTACACAGGTTATTGGTTATTATAATATAAATCTTCCTCCTATAGAAGATAATAAGGAAATAAATTATTCTATAAGCAATTCGAAGCTCCAGTAATAAAATGGCATTACGCATCTCCAATTTATCACAAGTACCAGAGCAAAGAGAGAATACGAGTATAATGAAATCGATAGAGGGAGCAAAGCGGCAATATCGGATTCCGGGACCGCAAACTACGTTCTGTTGTCGCTGGTTCGCCAACATTCTCACATTACCTATGGCCCAGTTGTTTACACGACAAAACTAAACGCATTTCCTTCAGAATTAGCTCTTAGAACATAGACACAGCGTTCTAGATTGAAAAATCATTTTTGTTCGTGCAAAATAATATCTGCTGCGGTTGGTTTATTTTACGGTTGCATGTAACACGATCTTATGAATTGACATGCGTCAAGTTTATATCCGTATAAGTAGAAAATATTAAATGTAAGTACTAGGAAGACATGACAGTTAAAAGTTTACTCATTACTGAGGAAAACGTTTCCTAACGCAGAGATAACCATTTTCAAAGCATTTAATGCATAATTCTATTATTATGCAAACGAAGAAAAAAAGCAAGGAGATACAACAAACGCCGACAGTGTATTAAAAACAGGTATTAAGGGTCCTTAATTTGTATTTTATCAATTGTCACCTTGTGGAGTGATAAATATTTATTTCAAATGCATCGTTAAAATATTTGCTTAAGTATGATTTTAAATAAACAACTATAAGCTAACAAATAAGCTAACAACTGCATAAGATTTATTTATGGGCTTCGTAAATACGACCATATTTCCTCTTTTCGTTCACAGTTGGCCTGGCTCCCTATCCCCCAGCGTCGAAACGCCAGAATCCTATGCATGCTTTATGCTATCCTCAATGACCCTAACTTCCCAGCTTATCTCAAGTCTCAATTTTCTCTTCTTAGCTCTACACATTCGCGAAATCTACGCTCTTCTTTTAACTTTATCTGTACCTGCTTATCATACTGATTTCATGAACAAATCCTTTCAAATTAAAGCCATTCTCCTCTGGAATGCTCTTCCGGAATCCATTAGGCGTGCACCTAGTCGTTTAGCCTTCAAACCGGCGGTTCATAAACGTTTTCTCCGAGAAGTCTATTCTCATGATGTCCCTGTGCAGTAACTAGTAGCCATCCATATGTTAATTATTTATGCGTATATATTATTTTAGGTATTTATGTATTATTTGATATTTATTATATGTTTAAACTATCTATAGTAATTGTATTGGTATACATATATGTGTATATATATATGTAATAATTTTATTGTATTCTTTTAGATATTTAATTTATGCTTTTCTATTTAGTTTACACATTCTGTCGCACCACCCTTATTATTTTCCACTTGGTCCAATGGTTGACTGGCAGAGAACGCCATTTGGCGTTAAGTCCGCCATTTGTACACTTTTTTTTGTGCAATAAAGTTTAAATAAAATAAAAAATAAATAAATGATGTCACATTTTATTGTTCAAATGCATTTGTTTCTTTTTTTGTTTTAGTTTTATAAAATCCTTATGAAATGAAATAGATTTTACCGGCAACAAAGACCCATTAGAAATAATTGGAGGTTGATGAAGAGACTGATAAAGTTTTGACAGAACACAAAATGTTATATTCATAAGTTTAAAGAAGCCGGATAATAGTGATGGCCTTTTATTAGACAAGCGTGTCCTTCCGCTGACATCACGAAACGTGATAAAAATCACGACTTTGACTCCAAAATGCGTGATTTACAAGAATGCGTATCGCACTTTGACCATGCACACACAAATCTTGTTAGATTAAACCTCACGCAACCTGTGATCGGTGAACTAAAACGTAATATAAATCTTTGATATATTTAAACATACGCTTGTTATATTGCTACATATTATTTCTATGTAATAAAAAATGAATTTATCAAAAAAAACAATTAATTTAGAAAATAAAAACATTCAAATTGAATCTTGAAAGAGAAACTCCAATTATATCTTAAAATTATATCTTAAAAGTCTAAAAATTAATTTTAGTATTTATAGTTTTATTTAGTATAAATAACAATTCTCTTATTAGTTTTAATGCTCAGATGTAATAAACTGAGGTAGTTTGGATACTGCTAAAAGGACTGTACAGTAGAGCTCTGCGCTATTCATGCATTCCTAGTAACCATGATTTGAATGTAGACAAAAAACTAGAGGCGGCATTCGCAGACGTGAGAACATATGTAGACGACCTTCTCAGGCATTCGGGTTGGCCAAATTGATTGGACCTATCGTAGACTCTATCGTGACGTAGCTGGTGACGCAACCCATAAATTGGATGTTTGGATTGTTGTGTACTAAATCATTGAAGTTGATAAGACTGAAATATTCATATTTAGTTAGGATGATTATAAACTAACGATGATGGAAAAGACTTGTTGTCTAAATCAGGTAGTATCGAAAAAGATGAGAAAAAAGAAGAATTAGAAGCTACGTTACTTATTTACAAGTTCCATGAAAATGTACGTTGCATGTTCCATGAATCTATTTTTGTTTTAATTGCAATTGAAAAAGGCCAATATTAAACTTTAATCTTGTAGGTGACGGTGACTAAACATATGGAATCTTATCTTTATAAAGTTCTATGTAACAAAATAACTAGTTTCATATTGCGTGATTGGTACAGCTATTTAAAAAGCAAAACATAATACTTATGTCATTCAAAACAATATAGGTTTCATTAGAAGCAAAATATAGGTTTAATAATATTACAACCTTGTATGTACCTTAATTAGCTTAAAATTATGGGAAAAAAATATAATGATTTGCTTGAAATTAAACATTTATAAATGGTGTACTAACTTTTCCTTTCTAAAAACGTAGGTATTTAAAAAGTTAAATTAAGATCACAATGATTGCTGCTATAATTCAATAAACATATTGACCTTACTAACCATGCGTATTTGGAGATTACGGGTCTTTTCATGCAGGTCTTTTGGCTTGCATGGTGATACAGATCCAACACGTAGAGGACTAGAGGCCCTTAAAAGAAGTTGATGTTATACGGCACCCCCGCCAAAACCGATTCTTGGATAACTGATATATCACACCAATAAAATATGTATATACCCTTGAACAGATTCCGCAGAAGAAGGAGCTATTGCAAGAAAAATGTTAACGGTTTATAAAATGATGTTGAAATGGATTGATGCTGGCCTATTGCAATAGGAGTTACGATAGACGAATTATTATGCATTCTGTGCTTTGTGATTGGAAACAAATCTTAGCTCTATAAAAAACTAAAATCTTCGACCATGACATTCGGTATTGAATGCAAAAGCTATGACAGAATCCGTGATATTAATGACAAAGACGGCAGACATTAAAATAAAAGGCAAAAACATATTATCCGCCGTCATAAAAAACACTGTCGTCTTAAATCAGTCACACGGTGAATAAGCTGCCAATTTAAGCAGTAAAAACGTTAATTAATTTGACAAAAAAATGTGATTTCCTAAAATCAGTAGCATTGTACTACATAACTACTAATGAATGGATTACAGTTTTTGATTTTATGAATATGGCAGTATGTTTTAAGTTTTGCCAACTGATTTACTCAATCATCTCAATCGAATATGAGACGCGACACGACCAAAATGTTTTTAGAACAAAAAGGAAAAAAAATCGAACAAATATCCTTGATACTTGTTTACATGTCTAAGCAGTGGACTGAACTTTAAGTCACTAAAGATTAATGATAATGTGTCTTTAAAACAATATGTGGTATTATGACAACGGTATCAATAACGGTTATTGAATAAAAAATGCCACATTCATCATTTTTATCTCTTATGCAAATGTTAATTGTTTGCCATCCACTTATTAAAAGAATGTTAACATCATAATACAACAACAATAAACTGTTTTAGCAAAAAAGCTATAAAAATTAGAGGAATCGAATTCATGAAAATTCCAAAAGCTTGCCTTAAAAATCTTTTTATAATTAAAAATAAATGGTGTAGGCTTGGTAGCAGAAGAAAATTTATCAAGCCTTAACTGACACGTAAGGAGACACAACAGTAAAACCATAGGCGTTAAGCACGTCATGGCTCGAGCGATTAAACACTCAATTTTATAATGTGTAATAACAAATAAATTAATGTCAAATCAAGTAAAGATGTTCTTTTATAGTAGTTGTTCTAAAGTTTCCGAAATTTACAACCACATAAATAAAATAAGCTGCCCAAATCAAAGTAGTAGGTTCATAATCATTGCCAGACGTTTCATCTAAGCAGAAATCATTATGAATAACGAAATTGCAATATGAATCAAGTCAGTTTTCACTTCACTGTCTAACTACCGGTGGATTTTATGGTTTCTATAAAGGGTCATAATTTACTTTTCCCTCGTGACCGTAACTCTTGACTAGAAATTACTAGAGATTTGCTCTACATTCCTTTCGACAGTTTGAATAAGTAAAGCAAATATAATAAAGCCCTCTTTTTGCATTTTAACGACATATTCTTTCTGGAAAAATATAATTACACACAAACTAGAAGAAAATAAAAACTGATCTATCAGGTAAGATACCTAAAATTAAAAAAAAAATATCTCAATTAAATTGATTTAAGGATGTATTCCTTAAATCAATTTAATTGAGATATTTTTTATATATAGAAGAAGATATAAAAAAAAGACTTTTTTAAAGTTATTTAAAAATAAAAACTGTACAAAAATTAGATAATCACCGCTCGGCATATTGTAACTTAGTAAGGAAATTGATAAATTCTTTGTTTAGGCATTAAGAGAGCAAGGCCGAACCTCCGCGCCGCCTAAAATAAGCGACCTTGCCGGCAAAAATCACTTGCCACCGTCCTCGACTGTACCGAGAACAATAATATTTGCATATGTATTTTCTTCATTAGAGAATATCTTGAAGTCGCGGCTGAAATCACGAAGGAGGAATATAGAAAAATTTAGAGTTTTGAAAAAATATATAGAATCCTAACATAATGCAACTCCAAATAAGAGCAAAGATGACTACAAAAACACTAACTATACTGGTCGTGAGACAAATGAAAATATTGTCAATCGAAAGAAGGACAAAAGAAATCTAAAATATTATGTAATTATAAGACAATATTAAATAGTTGATAGAGCAAACGCCAAATTAAACTTTAAAGTAAGAGCAGAAATTGAAAGTTTGCCAGATGTCGTTCGATTCAAATTACAAGGACTAAAAAATTTTACACAGACAAAACAGCTATTATTTTGAGGTTCACTATGACTATTAAAGTTACGCGTCCATTGACTCGACTTAAAATGGACATAAGAATTCTGGATAATAATATAAACAAGTAGGGTAACGTCTAACGATTGAATTTCAATTATTATTGACTGTAAGTTTGAATGAAAAGGTTAAGTGTCTGTCTGAAGCGTGCACAGTTTTAGACGTTGGTATACACGGTATAGGTAGGAGCGTTTGCTTGGTGCGAACGACCAATGACGCGGACACACGTATTGGAGTCATGTGATGGCGAGCTCGCACGGCTTGCACCCGGCGCCGAGCCGACCATGACCTTCACCCGACAGCAACGCATGCCATTATAGCAGTGAATGCAAAAGTGTACTATAAAGGTGCATAAATAACACTGGATGTAAATGCAATACTATAAAAATCTTCATACAATGCCGGGACTAATTTTTTTAACAAAAATATAGTAACAATTCAGACAGATAGTGACTTCCATACAAATACGATAGTAATATAAACAATTCATACAAATTACCATAATGATCAATGGTAACAAAATCGGAACTCTGGACGTAGAAAATTTCCGCAATAGCATTAAAGGCGCAGAGCCAATTAACATTGTGGCTGGGAAAGCAGTATTTACGTCCTGCTCAATGTCAGTAGTTGGTGTCAAGATTGAGATTTTATAATTGATATAATGTAGAACGAACATTCGCCGACGACAAGGTCGCTTGGTTACTGCCTCAGAAGGTCGCACTTACTTATCTATCGAAATGCCAATAAAAGTATAATTAACGACGCCAACCACAATTAAAAACTGCAAAGAGACAGAACATAACTGTCAAGGCAAGATAAAGAGTAATAATATTATGAAAATTATTAACTGAATCTCGAAGACCTCACCGTTACCTTTTATAGACGAGGTGGCTTTCTTATCTTATATGGGTCGCGCCTTTCTGACAATAAATCGAGAAGTACGTCAAATAAACGCGGTATGGTATCGTAAATCACATGATTTCCCATTTAGTTTGTGTACCGCTATCCCACGTCTCTGTTGCCCTTTGCTCATGATCGAAACTGATTTATATCTAGCTCCTAAAAGATTTATTGGAAATGCATTGGGAGAAAGTCTTGGCACGCTAGATGATCACAAGTGAAAAGCGTTTCTGACAATAGTCGCGTCGAAACTGAAATGAATCACGTGCAAGATGATATAAGTACTACTGCAAATAATTTGGCAACGCTAATGGTCGAAGCATAAGATAATTTAATAATTTATAAAATAATAATTTATTGTGTAATGTATGAAAACAATAACTGAATAAAACATAAGTAAAGAAGTTTCTGCTATTACAAGATCTTGTTAGAACTATGATCTAAAAACTCAATGATAAGAGCCTAAATGAAATCTAAGACCTTTGAAGACCTACCAAGATGAATTACACCGAAAGATTTTTTTATAGAAAGCTAAACTGGAATATGAAAGTAACCATTATGCAATATACAGTTTGATCGATAATATAATAATAATGATCCCAACCAATAGCAACCAAATTAAATCGATGAATAACTAGTAGCGTGCAAAGCAATAATGCAATTCACAATCCGGGTAAAATTTTAAAAATAAGAATTTGTTAATCCTTTTGAACATAGCATACATTATCAAAACTAATAATTCAAGATTATCGTAATCCTCGACCGAAGTGGGGCGCGGCGCGTGTTGATTGTAAAGATAAGATAAAATTATCAAACATTAAAATTTTAATCTAATCAAAAAATTAGAACTACCGAATGTGGAGGCGTAGTAAGAGAAATCGTAAGTGATAGTAAAGAGAAGCGAAATGGTGATATAAAAACTATTTTAATGAAATCTCATTAAAGGTGTCCACGTGATACGAAAATTGATGTGTTAGACGTTGGTAACGATTTTCTCGACACAGCTGTGACTTGTGGACATGCGCAGTCAGCCGAGACACCACGTGGCGATCATCAAACTAATCTCAATTGTATTAGAACAGTAGAAGTCTGTCATTGTCATTCCCAGAAAATAAGGTCGCCTCACTACCACTACCATTCTAGTTCTAGAATTTATATACACGCATTTAAATTTTGGGGATCTCGGTCAAATGTATTTTGACGATTTGTTTACAGTTTTAATATTTTTTTTAGCTTTTTGTTTACTTTTATCATCTTTCAGAGATAATATCTGTTTTTGTGAAATCGGTTTCTAGAAATTTAGAGCAAGTTCATAGATCTATTGTTCAGGCATGCGCACAAATCAGGATTGGGCCACGTGGCAGAATCCCGTTGCATAATAACCTTTTCGTCGTTGAGGTGAGATTTAAGGCGTATACAGGGAATGCTGTTGCTGCGGCTCCCTTTAAGTAGGGAATCATCAAACTTAAAATGAATTTAATCATCGACACGACGAAGAAGATGATTAAAGGTGTGTTAAAGATTGCATCAAATATTATTTCATTCACAAAAGATAATGCTTTTATTAATGTTTTCTTTATTGTTTTTGTTCATTGTCTTCCTACTATAACTGCTCTTTTATATGCCTGGCTCAGATTCTTCTAATAAGTATTTTATTTTATCACGACAGCTATACACACACATTTTTTGTTTGGTGTAATTGTTGACCAGTGCCGAATGCTATATGGCATAAGGTTAATTTTTTTATATGTGCAAATAATTTTTAAATTAATAAATTGGCTTGGGCTTTGATGGATGTTTTTAGTCTTCTAAATTCTACATTGTGAGGATTTAAGTTAAACACGGGGTTCTCCTAATTCCTATTATAAATTAGAGTATGTACTCGTAATATCAAAATTTTAAACAAAGATTAAGGAGCTTTAGAAAAGTCCGATAGTATCCGTTTAGTTTTACCGCATATTCTAGTTGGAATGTTTTGCGTGACCACCTAATATAAGTGAACTTATTAGCACCGTGTCGTCTACTGTCAAGGGGTAAACGAACCATAGGTGTGTCCAAATAATTTTATGTCATGTGATACGATACATTACTAACATTTAATTTGATTATCGTTTACGATCGTGTTACTTTTTTCCGTCTAATCTTTATCCTTCTTTTAAGTGGGGTCGGCATAACATGTCAGGTATGGTAGGGTTTCTATGTTTTTTGCAAGCAAAATTATGTGTTCCTCTCTAGTTACTTCTTTAAGAGCGAAGATTTGTGTTGATACAATATTTACATAAAATTAAAGTGAAAATGACATGTAATTAGTTACATAAAACAATGCGCTTGAAACCGGTAGATACCAGGAAGTCAGCGATCGAGAGAATGTCTATAGCCACGCCTCGAGGCCCTACTAGTACTATGGCATGTCGATGTCGCAGCCTCGTTGCACTATGACAACAGCCACACATGCACACAATCTTTTGCACACTTCGAAACTTGCTCCAGCAGTGCATAAAGATGCAGAATGGCGGCTGAATTTACCCGCCATTTTTAAAATAAAGTAATTGGTAAATACGGGTTTCATAAAAAGAGTCAAAAATGTATTCTTATTGGTCATAATGTAAAGGTAATACTAACTAGAATATTCAAGACAATAATTGAATAAAAGATCGTAATTTTGATCATGATTGTGGCAAACGATTCATTCACTGGTGCGAAGTGATTAGCCAATGTTTTGTTGAGCCAGTGACCTCGGATGAAATCGTACTTTGAACAAAGCCACGTCTGCTGTGAAAATCACTGGAATACCAACTAAGTTAGTAAACATTTGCGGAATTTAATGCTTTATGACAACTTTTATCGGAGCTTATGTTTACGAATGTATCTATTACATCCGCTACCTCATCAGCGTTGCCATGGAATGTCAATTGACACTTTGCAACTGCAATTATTGATGAGCGTCACGACATTCCTGCAGTGTACAAGCACATTGGAACGAAAACCCGCCATAATGCAGCGTGGCCCGTAGACGTCGACGCCACGAGTGCGCCATGCCGCGACACAAATATTTCTACAATATCAACGTAAGTACATTTTCTGACACCAAAATCATTACATTATTTACATCCTCTCTACACCTCAGACCAGTCAGTTGTGAATTCTAACGTAATTTCCACCAGCAACATATTATTATGAAGCCATGTGCCGCACACGTCGGCGCGCCATGGTTTGCCATATTAGAAACACCAATGCGGACCTTATACAACTAATTGTCTGTGGCACTTTACAATATAATCCATTTATATTTGTCGAAGACTTCGCGAAACCACAAATACGAGAACTGGATGATGATAAGAGCGCGGATGTGCTGTATATCCATATTACGGTAGAGGGACAGCGAGGTCGCATGGAGTATGCGACGGACGCGCGCGGCAGCTGCGGAGCAACTGAAGGCGTAGCGCCGGCGGGTGTGCGGGGTGTTGGGGGGATTGGGTGCCGGCGAGGGGGCCAGCCGCGTCTGAAGCGAGTCTCCACGTCGCTAGTAGGGCTGCCGTGAATTGTGCAACGTCAGCAGGCGCGTGCGTACTCGTATTTACATCATCTGGCGCCCGCCACCGATACTCCTCACCTCACTCCTCGCATTATGGACGGAGCTACAAAAAACCTCAGCCTCGCATCCGTTACGCTACAAACCATGACTTTCCACAGTCTACTACTCGCACGCAGATTTTAAACTGTAATTACATGTGGGATGTGAACCGTTTCCAATAAGCGTTTTTCCGATACCGGTCTCCACTTTTTCAGTCAAGGCTGCGTTCGTTTCTGCTGAAATAATGACTCGTTAGCATTTTGTAGCAAACAATTGAATAGCTCGCAAAAAAGATACATATTCGACATCAGCCGGATGTGCTGTGTTAAAGAATCGAAGGATGTAGGAATTAGAGATGTTTTATTGTATTAAGGCACTTGTTTCTTTTTCAACGCGGTGTTTACTGTAAATAAGGATGTCATGTCGTGTCATTGGAGCGGTTGGCAAATTGATACAGTCATTTGCTGAATGATGTTTTTGAATTGGGGTTTATTGTCAAAATCGAAAACAAAAGGCAAAATTTGATTTTTGATGATGCAATCACTAACGAATTTGTCATGTGTGATTGTGAACAGAGTTTATTTATAAATCAGGATGACACAGCATAGATGACGGCATAACTGAACTATAAATCTCAATGCATGGCGCGACTACGAAAGCTATTATTATTTATTGGTCAAACGATCAAACAGGCGAAGAGACTGAAGTGAATGAACTTGGAGACATTACTTTAAATGGTTGACAACGAAAAGAATTTTGTGTAACAATCTGAAATTGAGAGTGATTATAAATTGATTTGAATGTTTAAAAGCCATTAAAAATCGGGAGGTCTGGTGACTCATGGCAAAAGAATGTGTGTTGAAAAAGCAAGGCTACGTTATGCAATTGTATATAAGTACTTACTGTACTAAGAAACTGTAATTGATTTTGATAAGGACAACCGTGAACTTAGCCGCGGCTGCGTAACGAAGTCAATTCTTTCACTGCATGGACTTGTATAAGTATATAACAAAGAATTTGTATTTTGCATAGAATTCTAAAATATTTTCAATATTTTAGTTAGGACTTATAGCTTCATCTAACTATCAATTTATAATTTTCATCATACGATACAACAAAGACTCATAACAATAAAACCTTTTCATTGGATTATATAAAATAACACACAAAAAATTGGTTAGGAATCAAACACAAATAAATAACCGTTTCCTTCTTATGCCTTAACATTAGACAATATACAGTTATTTTATCATTTTTGTCAATTCCTCTCCCTAATGTGTTTGTGGCAAACACTTGTGTCAGATTTTTCAATCTGCCTTAACGCATCTGACAAAGCATGACGATTGTGGTCCAAACCGCGACCAATAGCTGTACATCCTTTGCAAAGCACCGACTCTATAATAAAATCAAAGAGATATATTCATATGTGATAAATTTTCGAAACCCTTAAAGAAAATCCTACTATCAGCATTGGATTTGTTACTACTGAAACGACGATCATTAATTTAAGAACTAGTTTACTTTCGGTGGAGTATTTCCAATGGCTCCCCATTTTCGGCTGAATGTGTCAGCGTATACGAAACGACTTCTGCCCTATGATAATAATGATGGGATACCTAAAATTTTCCGCAGAACGTTGCGCTAATAGAACTAGAAATTAAATATTTTTGTCTTTCAGTGATTGCGGAAGAATTTTTTTCGTTATCGGCATTATTGAAGGTTAACCAAGGTTCTCTATCGCTGCACGTGTTCAGTCGCTATGGCGACAAAGTTATGGCAAGATTGCGAAAATATTATTCCAATACAACCGATAACGTAGTTACGTGCATTTCGTGAATATGGTATACGTTATTGTGCTGGACAATGTTTGCTTCACAAATTGCAGTTGCCATCCAGCTGCCATCCACTTATATTAATCTTCCTATATATTCTTTCTTCTTTATATCAGTCCACAATAACGGTCAGGTTTGCCTATAATTATCATACTGGGCAGGCGGGATAGTGATCGCAGCAGGCTGAAATAGATGCGCAAACGCTGTTACCCATTCTCTATTACCTATAACTCCCTTAGTGGCCTCTTATGGTATAGGGCAGTAAGTAAAGGGGCAGTGACAAATTATATTCTACTCTGCCGTCATCACACAGCTGAAATGTAAATCTCTCGTTTTCATGCCGATAGATAGATAATACGTTTATTCACGAAAATGCACCAAAACTGCTGTATCTGCAAGTAATGTTTTTTTTTTTGTGAACAATATTTAAGTTATGTCCTTAATTTAATTTCACAAAGATATGCAAACGATATGTATTGTTGTGTTCAGTAATTCACCTGAATTCCTGCATCAGATTGCGGTGCAGACTAAAAACATATAAAATAATGCAAAAATATATCAGTGTTGACTGTTGCGGTTGTCAGAGCATCAGAGCAATATCAGTAATGAAGTTGATCCAGAACATAAACAATCCAAACAGTCATTGAGGACGCGTAAAAATAAAATAAAGGTCAGAGATAATGGAGCAGTGTTTTCAGATACTCACGGGAGCTACTGAGATATTCGCAAATTTATCGAAGATCTGGAATTTGTTTTAGAATGCGCGTTGGATATGAAGGATAAAGATGTAAAGGGCAAGATAAGAAGCATTGGAGATAGTTTAAGGTGAAAGACACGGTAGAAATGTAAATATAGTGGGTGTAAAGTAAGCGTGGGCTTGGTTTTACGCCCACGCGTTCGCCCACAGCTGATAGTGGCTGAAATTACGACTGTCTGCTTGTAATTGTAGAAAATTTGCGACATTATTATGATTTTCATGACAACAATATTTTAGATATCCTTGAGCAATGTAATTCATGCCTTGACATCTTTCAATAGATTTCAACGTCAACAAGATAACTTTTATCATGTTTGTTTAAAATTAAATTAAAAAGTCATATCTTTACTAATTGATTTAAACTAAAATAATAAGCAATAATTTTGTCCAAATAGCTGCATTTTTGTACAAAATGGATAAGACAATTCGTTTTGACTTGTTTTTGTGACGACGAATCAATCGTTTTGTAATTATTATACTATATGATTTTTTTATTATTTATAATTATTTTAATAATACTTCAAAGATTGCGGAGAGATGTAAGTAGACACTGCTCATTTGGCTTTCTACGTTGCAACATAAATAATAAGCAAATAATTACTCGTAAACTTTAGAAAACTTCAACATATAGACGCGCTTCGTTGCTATGTTTGGCTGTTTGAAATTCTCTTCGAGTTTGTTTAGAACTCTCTTACATATTTGACTTGTCGAACCCTTATCATAACATCATCAAGTTCAATTTTGACTATAATTTCTTAAGTTTTGTTCAAAGTTTACGTTCCTCAATCCAATTTCTATAATGGTAACATACACTAACAGCGGATGTATTAATTGGAAAATACTTGTTTCTAAGTAGGCGTAAATGGAATAAGGTGCCAGTACTCAGTGTAGGCGCCTTGCTTGCGTTTAGTTTTCACTGGTATCGATTGTGTCGGCCCAATTCCCTAGACTTTGGGCGTAGGCTGCGTACACTAGATTTACGAGCATGCCCAGAAACGGCGGAATGTCACGATTAGCGCTTTGTTTGTTGCCTAAAGTGTCTCGCGCGATACTGTAAATCTGGTTTTGAACACTGGAATTTATATTTACTTGAGGCCTGTGATATTAGAGAGGCCCTTATGTCTTAAGTCCAGCAGTGGACTAATAAAAGGGTTGTAAAGAAAAACGACATCAAACATAGACGGACAGAAGGAAGTCTCTATAATTCATGTATCATTTATATGCTTCAAAAGTAAATTACTGGCCAAGTGCGAGTCGCAGTCGCGCACGAAGGGTTCCGTACCATTATCAATTAGAGCCTAGTGACAAACAAACAGACAGACAGGTAGACAAACGGACAGCGGAGTCTTAGAGGGTCTCGTTTTTACCCTTTAGGCGCGAAACCATGAGGTTTTTTTTTTAAAAATATCAAGGTACTCGTTAGCACGTAACATTGTATTAAAAAAATATATACTTACTCTAACTCATTGTTGTCTGAAAATAAATTAGAAAAGCTATAATAGAAGTACAATTTAGACCTAAAAGTCGATGTGTGGTTCAATTTATAAAACTACCAAAATAAAAATAATCTAACGGTACCTTTAATCAAAACATGATGTGTCGGATGCTTTACCTGAAACATATAAACACCACATAAGTAAAAGTTACACTACTCAAACTGCTATGCAGCATTAAGGGTCGAAACAAACGAGACGCAAGTTGCGTCGCGTAACAGCGCAAGTTGCGCCGCGCAACTCGCGCTCCGTGTGGCCGCTTTACCCGCGCAAGATTCGCTAAGTACATAATGACGCACACAGATTATTTGGTTAATTTAGCTGGCTAAAAGACAATATTGTCTTAGTGGATTGTCCTGTCAATGGTTTCGTCTGAATGAAGGCAATCATTGTCTAATTGGATTATCCCGTCAGTGGCTTTGTTTGAATGAAGACTCATTGACATGGCAATCCACTAAGACAATGAATTGTCTTAGTGGATTGCCATGTCAATGACGTTGTCTGAATGAAGACAATCACTGTCATAGTAGATTTTCCTGTCAATGGCTTCGTATGAATGAAGATAATCATTGTCTAAGTGGATTGTCCTATCAATGGCTTTGTCTGAATTAAGACAATCATTATCTTAGTGGTTTGTCCTGTCTATGGCTTCGTTTGAATAAAGACAATAAATTGGCGTAGTGGTTTGTCATGTCAATGGCGTTGTATGAATGAAGACAATCACTGTCCAACTGGATTCCACTAAGACAATTAACTGTTTAAGAAGGCTGTCCTATCAATGGCTTTGTCAGAATGAAGACAATCATTGTCTTAGTGGCTTATCCTTTTAATGGCTTCATATGAATGTAAACAATGAAGTATCTTAGTGAATTGTTCTTCCAATGGCTTCGTCTTAAGGAAGACAATGAATTGACTCAGTATATTGTCCTGTCAACGGCGCCTGTAATATTGTCTTGTGGATTGTTCTGTCAATGGCTTTGTCTGAATGAAGGCAATCATTGTCCAAATGGATTGTCCTGTTAATGGCTTCATCAGAATAAGTACAATGAATAGGCATGACGAATGAAAAAATATATTTTGCCTATATAATAAATATATTAAAAATATTGTACATTTATTTTTTCTTTTCTCTGAGAAACATAAAGTTAAAAAGATACAGCGCATTAAAATTTCGTATGACATCATGGCGAGGTGCGATTTTTACTTAACGGTGACGTCGCAAGCCCCCAGTCCGGAAATTTGATGCTCCGTGTCTTTAAGAATTTTTACTTTTTTGGTAAACTGAAAATATGGGTCCATTATTTTTATTTAATCTAAAAAACGGATTATAATCATGGTACGTTATTTACTTTTTGTTATTTTATTTCAACAAACTTATATCTACATATCTTTTATCTATATATCTTTGCAGGTAATCATACCTTTTTCACCCTGTCGTCACCCCTATTATCTCAATATATTTTTCTGTCCATGGCGTCGTATGAATAAATACGACTATACCTAATATATTAATAAAAACTAAAATATAACATAATAGGTAGGTAAAGGTACAAAATATAAACACAAATAAGATACATAAAAATAAGTAAGTAAGTTATAAATACCTAACCTAGATGGCTGATAAGTACCTACCTAATTATTACTAAAAAGTGGTTCAGAAAAAAAAGTTGCGTCCTAATAAGGGTAACAAAAAAAGTATAATTAGTTTTTTTTATTTAATTCCGAATGGCTGAAATATGCTATTTTATTAAATTAAATATTAAGACGATTTGCCCGCTTTTTGCTATTTTGAAAAATTTCAATAATTTGAATTTTCCCGAAAGTTCTACATAATTTTTGAAACTCCTTACAAAATTTCACAAGAATCGGTTGAGAAATGCGATTTTTAGGCGAGAACAGCCGGACAAAAACATTTAAGGCCAATCTCGAAACTGAGACGCTTCGCACATTTTGCTCGCTTGGTCTATTATTTGTACCTACCTCTTCCTACTTCCTAACTGTGGGAGTTACGAGTTTGGTCATCCCGGTCCTTTAAAAAAGCTTGCGGGGGGTGATACAGATTAAGGCCCTTAGACCTTCGACCATAACCTTAGACCATACTCGAAGACTATATCCATAAACACATGATAATGAAATATGCTTATATTACTTTCATTACCTAGTGAGGTGCCTACCTACTAAGTATGTAATAATATGAACTAGGTAGGTATAAACATAACTGCCTGGACTTTATCTACCAAAAATTTATAATAAACATTCAAACATTCGAAACTCTTCAAACATTTGCCAAAAATTAAACTTTCACACTGCACGTACATATCAGAGGGACCTACCTATTTTTAATAACGTTCATTGCCGGTTGATTTCTTATCAGAAATCGGCAATAAGCGGCAAAAGGATACCTATGTACCTAATACAGCGAGATGAAAAATGAAACTGAACGAGCCGTAACGTAACCATAGTAACACATACGGCGCCGCGGCGACACCAGGCACACAGCCAGGCAAGAGCGAAATAGAAAACTGTCTATCACGTGTCGGTGTTTGCACAAAGAGTTCAAAAGTACCGCTTTCGTTCTCGACTGTCGCGGACGGCTATTAGAAAAGCCGACAAAGAAGCTATACCGCGGACAAAGAGTACACACAGTACAGATGCGACAATTGGGTATTTTCCTAGGTCGATAATAAATTATTAGGTACTGTTCAGAAAATAAAACATTACAAAATAATGTTACTTGTCATTGATCATATACACTTTCCATGTGATTTTTTTATTTATTTATTTATTATTGCAGAAAAAAATATATTAAGAGCGCTATTTGACTCTAAGAAACTATAACGTCACCTGCCTTTATTTCATACAAATCCCGTAGAAAATGTTTATTTTGACGTTTAGATATATGCGTTCAAGTGCGAGATGGACTCGAGCACAAAGAGTTCCTTTACCTTTGTTGTATGGGAGCCCACTGAAATATTTATTTTATTCTGTTTTTAGTTTGTAGTCATAGCGGCAATAGAAATACATTATCTGTGAAAATTTCAACTGTCTATCTATCACCATCACGCACGGTTAATAAGATCCTGCCTGGTGATAGATAGACAGACGGGCGGACAGACGGACAGCGAAGTCTTAGTAATAGGGACCCTATTACTAAGACTCCGCTGTCCGTCTGGTACCTTTTATTGAATTTGTATGAACTTTTCTGAGTACATTTTATAAGTTGGTCGCTTATAACTTTTTAATTTGTAAACCCTACTTAGCTCTGATATTTTATCCTTCAAACTTCGTTATTATTATATACAACTACTGTTAATTTTTCACATGTCCATATATAACCGTTTAATAAATAGAGGGCAAAATTTGCAAATTTTTCAAGGGACACTTGACTCTAATACAGATTTGCATAATAAAACCAAATATTTCAAAAACGGATACCGTAATCAAAAAATGATTCAAGCTCACAATATTTTTAAAATCCCTTTTCAACTATAACCCATACGATGGGTTAGTCGAGAAAAAAAAAAGAGTTACTTTACTTGTATGGGAGCTAACCAATTTTTTTTGTTTCCAATATTTTATTTTACCACTTTTTTGGCATGATTAATATTCATACCTATACCAAACTACAGCTTTCTAGTACTTATAGTCTCTGAGTAAAACCGCGGATGGACAGACAGACAGACATGACGAAACTATAAAGGTTCCTTGTTTACAATGGAACCCTAAAAACCGGGCAAGTGCGAGTTGAACACACGTGAAGAGGGTTCCGTACAATACCATAAATTTTTTGTAAGTGAACGTATTTTGAGTTTTCCAGTTTATTTGTTTTGTAATCTACAAGCAATGAACTATATTATGTTTTTTTTTTTTTCAAAATTTTAGGCTCAGTCATTCGGAGATCAGGGGCAAATGGTAAATTTTCATCTTCTTTCATGAATAAAATCAAAACTATTTATTTGACAATAATAACAAAAATATATTTGAGATCCTAATTACGAGACCTTTCATTTGTATATAACACAGTAAGGTTTGCAAAACTATTTTTTTTTTATTTCCTAATTTGTCCCTCGAAAATGGACCTTATTAAAAAAACACAAAACGACGGGTTGCACTCCGGGAGTGCCGGCAGAAGTGAAAACTTGAATATTAACGTTGTGCATTTTTGATATTTTGGAATGGTAAGGGAATAATTTTGCACGAATTGCTTTAATTATCAGTATATAAGTACTATCATTTATGAGGTAGAATATAATATTCATTTATTGCGGTATCGTACACAAATATGACAATTTATATTACATTAAGTAAACACTTTATATACACAAATTTTACGAATACACAGCAGTCGAGCCATCAGCTGTTACTGTCACTATCCATGGATGCGCGTGGTACGCTGACATAAACACACACGAACATCGCGCAAGCGCCCTGCGCCGCCTAAACGAAACAGCTGGCGCAGGCAAACATTTTCGCCGCGCCGTAGAAAGATATTCAAGGGATACTTCCTCTCCTACGCTGCGCCGGCTGTCTACTCTCCATCCGTCTTACGCATTTTCGATCAGGGTCCCATGTCCTGACGCCCTGACGCGAGCTTAACATTTTTTACCCATAACAAAAAAAGTGTACAACACCGCTAAAGAAGTTTTCACTTCAAAAATTTTATTTCCTTATTATTCCTGTAATTTAAAAGCAATAAACTATATACTGTATTTTTTTCAAATTTGTAGACTCAGTAGTTTCCGTGATCAGGGTCAATTTTCGTCAATTTTCGTCTTTTTTATGAATAAAAACAAAACTATTTATTTTATAATAATAACAATAATATGATCCTCATAAGAAGCCCTTTTATTTGATAAATGACACGGTACCTTTTTTTAAATTTCCAAATTCCTTCCTCGAAAATGACCCTTTAAAAAATTTACTTTACACAACTGTGCTTGGGCCATATGATTACACCATTCTACCGAGTTTCACCTTTTTTGTTCTAGAAGATTTAGAACAAATTGGATGTGACAGACGGACGGACAGACAAATGCACGGCTTGCATCTGTCTGTCCTTCCGTCTGTCCGAGTGATCCTGTAAGGGTAAACCTAAAAATATTTAAAAAAATGTCCACATGGGTAAAGCTGTGGCCTGTGGACTACGAAAAGTATTAATATATAAAGATATACTGGTAAAGTACTAAGTAGATTGAATGTGCAAAGTCATAAAGTTCTGAAATTAGTTATTTAACATTTTGTGTGTTGCAAAAACTAGACACAATAGTAAAACAATTTATTTATACCTGGATCCAGTATAGCCACACACAAAAGGTTAAGATTTATAACAATAAAACGATAAAATCTACGTTCCTCATCATTCTGCTTTCATTCTGCGCTTCCCGCTCCCCCGTCACTCTGAATAGGTAATTAACTGGGGCATCTCGCAGATTGCCTTGCACCTCAGCCGCCTCGAGTTTACGAAAACCTCACCTTAAGAAGAAGTTAATTTTAGTACTTTCAATCAAGCCATTTAAGCTGAAGGGGGGGATGCTTAAAAAATATATAATTACACTCGAAACACATAACCCTTCTTTTGGTGCACTTGGATAAAAATGTTTTGCTGTGTAAATGTACTCATTGCAATTTTCTATGTCTACTGTCGCATTTGTACTGTATGAATCTGTCTGTATCTACTCTATGCCGGCAGCGGCTTTGACCTCTTCTAGTATTCGACGGCGGCAATCGAAAAAAGAAGGCGGTGCTTCTTTGATTCTTTTGAGTTGCACAAGCCGACACGCAGCCAACGACATGAACATACTTAAGGTGTTATTACACTTTCCGATTTTAAAGAACTCTACTTAGCATCCTAACTAGGTAGGATGGTACAATGCGACACAAAAATGTGAAACAAAAATGGCGGACTTCAAAGCATTTTTGTACAAATTCTCGGCACGTTGGTTGAACCAAAATGGTGGTTATCGGCGCAGGTACAAATAATGCGCCGACGACGGCCGTTTTAGTTCAATTTACTTGTCGAGAATTTGTACAAAAATGCTTTGAAAACCGCCATTTTTGTTCAACTTATTTACGTCGCATTGTAAGTAGAGTTAGAATCGCTGGTGATTACACAATCTTTACTCGCATCCTAAATCGTACGCCATTTTTGAAAAGCGGAGTTGCCTAAACGATTTCCATACAAATAACCTATCCTTAAGCGACTCCACGTTTGAAAAATGGCACCAAAGATGCCTGATTGATTGATGATGATGATGATTTGCGTAAAAATATGCAAAAGTAACGAATATTTGATGGTTCATAACTTTTTAATGGCTTTTATAATTATTTTACTATTCTGTATCTGTACAGACAAAATGTATAATGAGATTAATGAGACAAAACGATATCATGTTAAACTTTGCATGTACTGTATGTGTCAAACAGTAAAGGAAATCCCTTCCGAAATTTTATAGAAAAAGTATCGACTAGTTCACTCTTAAAATTGGATAGTGTAAAAACCGCTTTACTTCTTTCTCGCTTTTACCTCGTGTTATGCCCCACACAGTGGTTTGGAAATCGGATTGCGTACACATAGAAATGAAATTTTGGTTTTTGTTTGGATTCTTTACTGATTCAACTGATGTATTCCACTAAGGCCACCTATCTGAATGGCACCTATACCATACCACATAGGACACCTAATATTCGCAGGTGCTTTTCATGGACTTTTTATTTTTACATTTTTGTCCAAGAAGAGCACAGCAGATGCGAAATTGCCAATTGTTTTACTCGTTATGAATAAAATGTAGGTACTAGTATATTTTTAACTTTTTCTTTAAATGACACCTAGTCACAATTCTTTTGTACTAAGTACATATGCGTAATTCGTATGGCCTTTGTTCTGACGGCCTCGGGCTCTGTTTATTCCGAATGTTATAAAGACGTGTTAATATGTCTGAATGTATGCGTAATTAATTAACGTTTTAGTGAATTATATTGCTTTTATTCATAACTAGCTGTTACCCGCGACTTCGTTCGCGTAGATGTCGAAAATGGTTCTAATAAAATCTTTAATTGGTTTTTACGTCCTGTTCCCGTTCCCATTCCCGTTCCCGTCATTTGCTAGAGCAAAAGAGAACAAATGATCTTTTTGTCTATCACTCAAAAAATGAAATTTAATAATAATATAAATTCGCAACCCCTAATGCACCCCAGGGAATGCAATTTTTTAAATGTAATTTCTGTAATGTTATTTTTAATTGACCACTAATTTAAAAATGTCATGTCTCGCTTCAAAAATGACGAAGATTCATATAAATTACAACCCCTATTTCACCCCTATAGGGATGTAATTTTCAAAATCTAATAAATGCATTATTATTTTCTACTAACTACTAAAATAAATTAAAAATTTCGTGTGTCTCACTTTAAAAATTGCGAAGTTCCATACAAACTGGT
The DNA here is from genome assembly GCA_943193695.1 of Acrobasis suavella. NCBI lineage: Eukaryota > Metazoa > Arthropoda > Insecta > Lepidoptera > Pyralidae > Acrobasis > Acrobasis suavella. Next base: position 13,166,994 of record OW971948.1, read on the forward strand.
AACCCCTATTTTACCCTCTTAAGGACTAAATTTCAAAAAATTCTTGCTTAGTGGGCGTCTCTTAGTCACACTCTACCTTCTATATCTATATCTTCATTGGCTTGGTAGTTTTCGTGATGAGTGAGTGAGTTAGATTAATTTATATATATATATATATATATATATATATATATATATATATATATATATATATATATATATAGATAAAAATTAAAATATTTAAATCCCAGCACTAGGCTGCTGATGTATAGGTTCACTTCGTGGTCAAAAATAGGTGCCCTTCGTGGAATAGACTAGGTTTCATTCGCGCAGATGCCATTCAGACGGGTGCCCTAAGTGGAATACCTCATTCAACTTTTATACAAGTTAAACTTCCATGGTGCTTATTATAAATTACGAGAAAAAAAAAATGTACGGTACCCAACATAATGATGAGTAAGCAATACTTTATTGAAGACCAAAAAATATAAATAGTTAAAATGTAGCTCGGTCAGATCGCTAAAAGCACATTTCTTCCAGACAACCGATGTATGGATGGAGAATATGGTGAAATGCCACTATTTTTTAAAGACAAGTCTCATAGACAAGGTCGGTTTCAAAAATAAGTTTTTCAAAACATTTTTGTCCCGCTTTCTAACACTACGCGACCTCTGTGCAGGCGCGTGCGAGCACGCGTAACGCAGCGCAAGTTGCGTTGAGACGCAACTTGCGCGTCGTGTGAACGATTGGTAGAAATTGTATGAAATGCTATGTAAGCGCGTAACGCGACGCAAGTTGCGCGACGCAACTTGCGTTCGTCTGGTCCGGCACTAAATAAATTGCAGGTCAAACAAATTTAATTTTCGGTGCTTATTTAAAAAATGTGTTAATTTTAACAGCAGTAATAGTTTATGAATTTATTAGTGATGAGTGTAGATGAAGCGAAAGAGGTCTGTCAGGATCGTAGCAAGTGGAGGTCCTTAGTCCCTGCCTACCCCTGTGGGAAACAGGCGTGATAATATGTATGTATGTATGTATGTATGTATGTATTAGTTTAACTCTGTGCTATTTCTCTCAAGCTCTCCACTACCTACTTACGTACCTTTTCATGTGGGAGCACTAGCTGCGCACTAGCCGGGGCAGTTGGAGCTCCTACAGTTTTAATTGTCAGCTCGGAAAAGGAAGCTGTATCTTCAATCGTATCATAAAATTCATAAACCACCTCATTTCTTAGTCAATTAAAAAGTTAAACACTCGCAATCAACACATTATTCATCGAAAACATTCCATGATTTAAAAACAAACAAGGTCTCTATAAATAGCGGGCGTCCGCGGCCGTGAGACCGGTTGCAAATCGATGCACACATGTGATGCTGAGTTTGGTTGCGTACAGTCATATCCGAATATACTTCCGTAAACAACCCGTTAAGAAACTAATGATGACTAAAGTTACTAGCGAAGTACAATGTAGATATACACGGTGATTTTTCATTGGTTTTGGAGCCGAAGGCCACTTCATAAGGATCGTAAGTAAGACCTTATTTTCTTTATTTAACCTCTACTGTCTCACTGCTGGGCAAAGGTCTCCCCTATCTCCTTCCGAATATCTCGATCGCATGCCGCTTCCAACCATTCCCTTTCAAACTGTCGCAAATCGTCACACCAACGCTTCCGGGGCCTACCTCTTTTCCTTCGGCCATCTTCGGGAATCCACATTGTTGCCAAAGTAGCCCACCTATCAGGATGCATTCGGCAAACGTGCCCCGCCAAATCCCATTTTAGTTTAGCGGCATTGTGTCCGATATCAGCAATGCCTGTTTTTGAACGAAGCGTTGTGTTTGGCACCTTATCGAGTCTGACCTTATTAGCAAGTCAAAATAAAAATTCAAAAACAAAATATGCTGACTAAAACTCGAGAGTAAAATCGTGAGATCAATTGGTAGTACCGCCAGCTGTCTAGAATTCGAGTTCATCGGGATCACGCGTCAGTACGGGTGTAACTACGTGGTCTCGATCGAAAATCATTTTCGCAACTTTTTTATCTTATATCATACACTTTGGATTACGTATATGGATAGAGGAATTTATTTACTACAAGAGATTTTTTTTCAAAACCAATGAACAATCAGCGTGTATTACATGAGTCATTCAGTATTTTATTTGTTGAAACGACTAGACACTTCAGGTGGTAGTGGTAGATTCAGAAAAGGGTTTCTCAGGCCTTGTTGCTAAACCCACTGCTTCATAAGTATTCGTGATTTTATCGAAATACATCTCACTAATATTATAAAGCGAAAGTTTGTAAGAGTGGGTGTGTGTGTATGTTTGTTACGTAACGGCCATACCAATTTTGATAAAATTTGGTATGCAGGTAGCTGACACCCTGGTTTAACACATAGGCTACTTTCCACGGGTAACACCGCGGGGTGCAGCTAGCAAGGAATGTAGACCATAAAACCATTCTTCGTTTGCTGCTAAGAGATGGCAAATTCCTTAGCTGTGAATAAGTCAACTCGATTTAGGACTTGAAATCGAAGCTCCCGATCGATCATGAATCATGATTTAATGTTAGATGAAGTAAACAAATGGTCTAGATATTTTTTTTTTACTATATGTTACAAAAACCCTGTCCGATCCTCGTAGGCGCAACTCAGACCGTCAATATAAACAACTTTTCCTATGACACTATGGCACTAATACTTGAAACTTGAAAAAAAAAACATTTTCATACAAAGGTTGTTCGGCCGGCCCGGCAATTGTATGAAAATGTCGATTTTATTTTCGAGTTTCAGGCATTGGTCCCATAGGAAAAGTTGTTCATATTGACGGTCTGAGTTGCTCCTACAAAGATCGTACAGGTTTTTTTTTTACATATTGTATAGATAAGGGGGCACACGAGCCTACGATGCAAGTGATTCAACTGATAGAAAGTTAAATTGTAGCTCAATGATATTAGCAAATCGTCTGATATTGTCAATACGCTGTCGATCACGGGCCTTTATTTTGAAGGATCTCAATCAAACATAGCTTTGGGTCAAATCAAACAAATACGTTCAAGGAGCAATACAAGCAGATTCTTTGACTGTAACCAATAAAACAAATTGACAATGAGCGAGCACAGAATTGAATAGATTTCGTATATCCGGATACTGTGAGCATAACATCATTCATGACACCATTTAGGAAGTTACGCTTTAGTGTCTAGAAAATTCTACGCGGTCATGGCGAACGGACATTTGGTAGTATAATCAGGTCAATGGTAAATTTTATTTACAATTTTGCAGATGTTGGCTGTTTTTATGTCTTTGTTTTGCTTGCATTCTCAATGCTGGCAAAATGAGAGATGGAGTGATGCGGTATCGGCAGAAGAGATGTCACCGCCTTTTTTCTCTCCCAATGCTGTCGTAAAAGGCGACGACCGAAAGGAAATACCTATAGGTAGCAGTAAACGGGCAGCAGCAACCACAGTGAACGACTTTATAATATACACTGCGATGACCAATCCACCAGCGAAGAGTGGTGGTAATGGGCATATCTTCCCTTTACTGATAGATACGTCCAGCATAGACTGTAAGAGTAAGTTGTGGACTGTATTCGTTGTTTACAAAAGCCAGAATTCCACAATATTCGGATGTTTTTATGTCTTTATTTCGCTTGCATTCTCAATGGCATAATGAGGTAAAGGATTTTATTGTTGAATGTTCAACATGATGAGAATGAATGATACAAACAAGTCAACATTTGCATATTCGCTCGTAAAAACAGAGGTCGTTATTATTTCATCCTGTTTACAGATTGCCTTGTCAAAACGTTACTTTGATGCCTCAGACAGACGTGCAGATCAAAAATAATATTTTATTAACAAAAATTGTCTATTATTATACTTCCTTGTCAAAAAATACAATTTGTAAATACCAATAAACGAACGCTAAAAGTGTTGTCTAACTTTCAATGTGCCTCGTTATAAAGGTTTTTATTTTATTTATTTTTTTATTTAACTAAAGGCCAGGTTATCATTATCATTTAAAATAATACAATAAACTTAACATTTTCTACAAAAACTTCTTATTATTAAGTAACAGATGCCAGTAGTGACTTAACCGTCTTCATTAACTTAAAGGGTCTAGCCGTACTTTCATAGCGAAACTGCCCCCGATAGGAACCTATATCGTAACCTATGTTATATTGTACAGGGTACTAATAGTAGTTGATCCAGGAGATACATAGGGCGCACTATAAGTTTCCGGAACTGGCCACTTACATAAACAATATTTAAAAATTTATTGCAACATTTGAAAATAGAACTCTTTGGCTGTAGAATGCAGTTTGTTTCATCTGACTGTCATTTGTTTTTACCTTGTGGCGCCATTTAAAAAATTGTGTGTCTGCATCAACATGGATTTAACTCGGGAAAATTTTCGTAGTATGATTTTCTACGATTTTAAGTGTAATTTGACAGCTCAACAGAGCATCGCTCGGCTTGAAACAGCTTTTGGCAATGAAGCACCATGCAAGACAACTGTTTATAGCTGGTTTGCAGAATTCAAGCGTGGTCGTATCAATCTCAGTGACGAATCTCGCGATGGTCGGCCGTCCACCGCTGTGACCAACAAAAACATCGATGCTGTGCGCCGTATGATTAAAACAGACAGGCATGTGACCTACCATGAAATTCGCGCATCCTTAGAAATAGGCATGAGTCAAATACAATTAATCCTACACAAACATTTGGGTGTGAGAAAGCTGTGCTCGCGGTGGATCCCACACAACTTGACCGAGGCTCAAAAAACGGACCGCGTCACTTGGTGCAGTGCCATGCTTACCAGATTCAACGAAGGTGCGTCAAATTTGGTGTGGGACATAGTAACAGGTGACGAAACATGGATTTATTGCTACGATCCCAAAACAAAGCAGCAATGGAGCGTATGGGTCTTTCAAGATGAGCCGAAACCAACCAAAGTGGCGCGCGTGAAAAGTGCATCTAAGCGGATGATTGCTTCTTTTTTTAATAAAACTGGACACGTGGCTACTGTTGCTTTATAGAATCGTCGTACAGTGAATAGTGACTGGTACACGACCATTTGTTTGCCGGAAGTTATTGACGAACTCCGTAAAAATAACCGTAAACGCCGTATCATCCTGCACCACGACAATGCTAGTTCTCACACGGCCAGACAGACAAACGACTTTTTGAAGGCGAAAAATGTAGAACTCATGAGTCATCCTGCATACAGTCCCGACCTGGCACCTTGTGACTTTATTCTGTTCCCAAAAATTAAGAACCAATTACGCGGTCAACGATTTTCATCACCAGAAGAGGCTGTCGAGGAGTATGAAAAACACGTTTCAGAGGTCACCACAGAGGAGTGGCACAAAAGTTTTCAAAACTGGTTTCATCGAATGAAAAAGTGCATAGACGCCAAGGGAGATTATTTTGAAAAACAATAAATTAATTTTGTACCTTTAATAGTATTTTTTCATATTCATTCCGGAAACTTATAGTGCGCCCCACGTATTAGCTCTATATCTTAGTCAATTGAGGAGCTATTTGAAAAAAAGTGTCTGGAGGCGACTTTTTTTCAAAATGGTATATTTTTGTTAATTTTAAAGCTAGAATAATGAATCCAATTCCGTTTGTAATCGTAAATTTTACAGATTATTTTAAAATAATTTGCTATGAGCCAGCCCTAAATAACGATATGAAAAAATGAAAAAAAAAAATTAAATTAATTTCTATCAGATTGAATTAAATTACCACTTAGAGAAAAATATATAACAATTGTCTATACCTTGCCTAACAGCATGCCAAGTTTCATTAAAATCCATTAGGTGCAACTTGTTAATAAAAAATAATAAATATAAGTGGACCGTCTATGACCACTTTGTTGACGCTTCCGAATTGTATTGAATCGGACTTTGCCCGCACGTACTATGTTCCTACTCGATCACAGTGCATAGTCGTGGTACGCTTTCGTTGTTATTATTTGCGCAGTTTACAAATTCCTAATTCTGGGACGTATTGTTTGTTCATGTTTAAAAAAAAATATATTTTTTTTTAAACATGAACTATATATTTATTGGTTATCCAGTAAATATAGCAGTGACCTAAAAATATATCGACTATGTCTGGGAGATGTAGTAATTGTGGTTTTATATTGCGGAAGACTGGAAAACGAAAGAAAATAAGCAAACGGAAGATGAAGTGTGTAAATACAACGTTCCTCAAATGAAGCTATTTAAAGTTGGAGATGTTCTGTGTCATAAATGTCGATTAATTCCGTATTCTAAATCACCGGCTACTAACGACACACGCCCAGGACCTTCCCATATTGATGTAGAAACAGAACGACGATATATATATATTTTTAAACATAAACAAACAATACGTCCCAGAATTAGGAATTTGTAAACTGCGCAAATAATAACAACGAAAGCGTACCACGACTATGCACTGTTATAGAGTAGGAACATGTACGTGCGGGCAAAGTCCGATTCAATACAATTCGGAAGCGTCAACAAAGTGGTCATAGACGGTCCACTTATATTTATTATTTTTTATTAACAAGTTGCACCTAATGGATTTTAATGAAACTTGGCATGCTGTTAGGCAAGGTATAGACATTTATTATATATTTTTCTCTAAGTGGTAATTCAATTCAATCTGATATGAATTAATTTAAAAATTTTTTTTTTTTCATTTTTTCATATCTTTATTTAGGGCTGGCTCATAGCAAATTATTTTAAAATAATCTGTAAAATTTACGATAACAAACGGAATTGGATTCATTATTCTAGCTTTAAAATTAACAAAAATATACCATTTTGAAAAAAAGTCGCCTCCAGGCACTTTTTTTTAAATAGCTCCTCAATTGACTAAGATATAGAGCTAATATCTCCTGGATCAACTACTATTACTTCCCTCTACAATATAACATAGGTTCCTATCGGGGGCAGTTTCGCTATGAAAGTACGGCTAGACCCTTTAATTAAAAGCAAGAATGCTGAAATGCACGAAAGCTGCTAAATAAGAAACATAAATATATTGCGAAATGTCCATAAGAGATCGATAGCAATATCAAGAGACAGAGAGAGAGAGAAAAAGATAAGCAAGAATACGCTATGACTCTTTTATCAAGCTGTAACTTTATTATTAAACTCTCTATCTCAACAAATGTGTTCTATCATTCCCATATAATTAGAACGGTCACGTACTGCGGAAACGCTCATTAAAATCACATCAGATAGCGCAGGTTGCAATAACATGCACTTATTTATAAACATCTAGTAAAACTTATAATTGAAGAGGTGCTCAAGACTTTCCAATTTGTCTAATATTAACAGAAGTTTGAACAAATTATATTATTATCAATCACATTTGTATTCAATCAGTTAACATCTCATGTGTGAGAAGACCGGAATCCGGTCGACATGCATCATTGTTTTACGAGTACTATTGTGTCTGGTGTTTTGCACATACAAGTTAAATAGACTAGTAGCTCTGTGAGCTGTAGACCTCGCGAGCTTATAGAGATTGCAGATCGAAGGAACGCTTCACACCATATGTTTTTCATTAAATATTAAAATCTTGATAATGTTTGTTCCACTAATCTTTTTTCCTCCTCTGTTCTTAACAGAAAGAGTTTAATAGACCTGATTCTTGTCCAAAGTTCTAAATCGAAGGGCTCCAAGATGACATCAGTAAGTCTTCGAGTTCGAGAAAGTGCGACGTAAGAGCAACTTACAGCCAGTTCTCTAGACCCAAGGTCAACCACTACCCTGGGCAAAGTCAATCCCTGTAACTTATGAATGGTGACTACTCATGCTAATATAAGAGGAAATTGAGTCCTAGAATTTGTGCTGTCTTTAGAATGCTAAGTTCGCGTGACAGCGGCAATAGGCACTAATCCCATTATGGTTGGGCCAGTGTAGTTGTCAAATCTGACCATAACTACCAAAGGGTGATCAATAGGTGATGCATGATTAGGAGCATACGCCAAATCAGTAACAGTTCCAACATAACCATTTACTAAGCCTTTTTTACCCACAAATTAGTTTTTAGCATGACCCTGGCGCCAACGCAGAAATACAGAGTTTTCTCTAAACCTTGGGCCTGTTGATCGGCACATGCTTGTGCAGCCTCTTTATTGTTACGATCAGCCGAAACCTTAGCCGGCTGCATGTGAAGGTCTTTTAGTTTAGCAAAATTATAAAAACATACATATCTGTTTTTGCATCGGAAAAAACCGTTGCTCTGTGTCACATAACCTACTTTTTTCACGCGTCATCAATTTTTCCACATCACTTTTGTTTGAGTTACCGATGCTCAAACGATCCAGAATGTCTCTGAAATGTACTTGATCTGCTTCTCCTTGCCGATAAAATGTTGACAAAATGACGCAGGATGTAATCTCTTTGTAAAGTAGCTGTCCCTGATCAGCCAGCATACCTACCGGAAAATCCTGTTCTATAAACTGGGCGATCAAGCACTGCTGGTAGTTGTTTTATGTCACCCAATAGAAACAAAGTTATATTTCCAAAAGGCAAATGGTAAAATAAGGGCTTAGCTTCCCTGCACCTCAAATCAATTTCTTTCAGCATTGAACAGCCAACCATGCTCATTTCGTCAATTATTATGAAATGACAATCTTTCATATTCTCTTGAAATTGATGAAGGTTTTCATCCCCCATTTTTATAAATTGTTTTTTAATTCCTAGATGCACAGCTGAGTAAATTGTGCTGCCGCCAACATTTACAGTAGCAGCCTCTGTAGGGCCATTAAGCGAAAGCTGTTAGGTCCTAGCTCTTTGTTCAATTTAGCACACATTGCTTTAATGACAATACTTTTACCACTACCAGCTTTCCCTTGAACGACCATCATGCGCGGTTTCTCTAAAATTTAATTAAATGCACGAAATTTGTTCAGATAAAAATAATAGTACCTTCATTTGCTCATTAGAAAATGTTACTTTTGAATCGTCCCAAATTGTATCCTCTGTACAATCCTTTGTCTTTTCTAATGTAAGCAATCCTGGTAAATTCATGGGGTCGTCTAATTTGTCAAATTCTTCTCTCCAAGAATAGTTTCTGTTAATTTCTCTTATTCCTATTTCTACTTCAAGTTCTGATTCACCATTAGGACCCATACCAGCGGCAACCATCTACTCATCCACAATATTACAAACCTCATCATCTTCCTTAATATCTTCATACTCTTCTTTGACTCGAGGTAGAACCAACAGCTCATCTGGTTTCTCCACCAGATTGTAATGTAAGATCTCTCATGTACCTTAATTAATCAACGCCTCCTCTGACCTCCATGGCACATGGATGAGAACTTGCTGTCGAAATTATGCATCTCCTTGATCTTTGCGATGCTTGGGAAACGCCCGAACATTCATCGTTTCACCCATTTTTCTCCTTTTTTGTAGAATTTGGATGTATGTTCGAACAGAGACATCGTCTCATGTTCTCCTGGGCGTAAATGATACGTATCGAAGGCACTTTTATGAGACGACGGCTGCCCATCGGTACTCACTAATGGCACCCACTGCTTTTGTCTACATTTATTGTTACAAAGTCTCTTGTGCAGTGATACAGAGTCCAACCCATTACAATTTGAGCCGAATGATTCCTGTAGTTACATAATTCCCAAGAAAAGAAATAAGTACGACCCGTACTTAAATTTTTTTTTTTTGATAATTAACTTCTTAATACTGGCCGAAAAATAAAAATAAATACATTGAACTAAAAAGAGAACACCTTCCGGTGAGATTCGAACTCTAGACGCTTAAGTTGATCAGATCTCTTTATAAATAAATTGCATTACTCATCTTTTGACAATGCTGGTGAAAATATACGTCTATTGTATGTCATTATAGAAAACAAAATTCCTTTGTTATTTCGTTGTCACTACAAACACAAAATGGTCGTAAGAGCCATAAAATCCAAAGGCGCTTAGGCCCATTGTGCCAACTCCATTATTTTCAAAAATTTCCAAAAAGTGGCTCGACTATCGATTTTCATACGTTTATCGAACCTGCTCCCAAAATTTCACGGGAATCGGTTGAGAAATGCGACCTCTAGAGGAGAACACGCAGACATACCAAAGCATTTTTGGCCAAGTTGAAACGGAGACCTTGCTCGCTTCGCTCGCTCGGTCAATTATTTTAAGTTATTACAAAAAGAAAATGAGAAAGAAAGTCGACTAGCCATTCTTTACTACTTCTCTTAGTCGAAGTAAATTGTTAAAGCATTCATCCATTACCACAAGTCAACTTGAGGGACGGTGAACTATGTACGTTAGCAAGAAAGGAGTGCTTCGCAATGTAAGAAAAACATCTGCCGATGGTTATCGTAGCTATGTCAGATAGCTTTGTATAGTGATGGTCATAAAACCTCAAAAAAAATGCGAAAAAAATTATTGTGAGCAACTGGGAGCAGCAGCATACAATGTAATGAACAAAGGACACACTAAACGAGCGAATAGTCATTTTAAAATATAAATGATTTGAACAAATCATTATTTTATTACTCGATCGGGTACGATTTTTGCCAGAAGGTGACATAAATCGCCCCCACGCCCACACTTCGATACGCTGTATCTTTGCGAATTTTTACTACATTGCTAAACAAAAAAAAATATGGTTCCATTATTTTTGGATAATCTAGTAGACAGAAATTAAGATCTGACGTATATAATTGTGTGTGTGGCCAAGCATTCCCAGTCCCACGGAACGTTTTGCATAAACGCATTGTTTCGAAAGCACGTGATACAATTCATATAATGTGCAGCGTAGTTGAAACCTTAATAAAAGAGAACAATATCATACAATATTGAACCTTAAACTACAGTGATAAAGTTTAAAAATAATATTTGAAATGGTGAAAAGTTATATCATTTCGAAAGTGATAATAGAGATAATATCTTTGACACAAGGAAATATGAAGATGAGATTCTTGTTGTGTTTGATATCAATGTATTATCTAATCACAGGAATGTACAAGTCAAATTTGCTATAGTTCAAAATGGATTATAATAGTTTGTCTGGAAGGTAATGCTTTTCCGGGTAATGTCACGTTATACATAAAAAAAAAGACGCTGATCTGATTATGAGCCATATGAACCCAGTAATAGAACGGATGCAAGCCCTATCCAATTTAAACCTATTTAATTTGTTTCGAGTATTTTGACTTCACAATAAAAGCTTGTAGTAAACAGAATAATTAAAAAACTTCTTATTACTTTATTAGTGCAAACAAGTTTATAGGTACCTCTACTTGGATCCTTGGTATCGTAGGATATCCGTAGGTTTTTACATTTCACCAATTGCATCCAAAACACAGATATGAAATAGCTAATGAAGTGAATGGTCGGGGACAGAAAGAAATTTTGCCTTCTCTAGTCGTCTACTCAGTGCTGAACGTCGTGATGTGCCCGATCTTCTTCACGGTCTCCCTCCATTTGTTACGATTTCTTTAGTTATAGTGCTGTTCGGTATTCAGGTGTTCTAGGTCAGACCAACGTACTAGGCTTCAACCTTATATCAAGAGTATTTGCTACGGCAGCATTTTCATAGTGTGTAGGAGAGCAATCACTTACCGCCTGCATTCTACGACCTTGCTCTAATGGCGGTGTACGTGCCTTTCTCGCTGGGAGAATTTGGGACCTCATGTCTGTGTGGTTTATTCTATTTATATGGTTTATATCTGGTTTATTTAGTCAACCTTGTGTTTCTTAAGAGCTTTCTTAAGAGGAAACACTAAGGTCGAAAGGATTGAAAAATAGGTATTTGTAAAATCTATTGCTGTAGCGCTGTGCCCAAACCACCCGTCGCAGTGTGCGATAGAGACAACTGCAGTGCGGAACGAAAATACCTTCGAAAAATACACAAAAACAACGTTTCGTAGTCCCCTGATTTATCCTCAAAAACTTTACCAATTTAATTTCTTAATTCTTCAAAAATTTAAGAAAAGCTTTGGCTATTGTTCTTAATTTTCTTTTTTTAATTATCTGGTCATATATGTTTGCTAGATGTTGGAACATAGTGAAAAATGTTATCAATTTTTCAGGCTTCTCGAGGTTCGTATCTCTTTTATAATAAAATTATGAAAAAAAAGGAAAACGGAGAGACACTTTAATATATCCTTAGACTTTTTTTTAATTGTTACTTGGCGAAGAATCAGGAGACTACGTTTGTATGGAAAAACGGCCAAATGATTTCCTCATAAGTCTAATCCGGCCCTTAATATGAGTCACTAATGTTAAAAAAATTAAATGTAGCCTACGTGGCTACATTTAATTTTTTTCATGTCAGTCATGAAACTGTAAGATTGATAAGACACTTGAAGTATTCTTCAGTGTGAGAGAGCAAACACCATCCGCCTCCAAACTGTACGACCTTGCCCTAAAGGGCCGGCGTACGTGCCGGTCGCCACGCACTTTTCTACTCGTCCACCCGTCCCTTTCTCGCTCGGAGAATTTGGGTCAGTCAGCTGACTAGAATGTTCGTTACGGTGTTATCATTGTCATGTTAAATAAGTTAGTTTTGTAACTGATAGATAACTGATTTTTTGTTTTTGGGTTTCCATTAGTATGGTTTTCAATTTATCGTCGTAGCGATACGTCCCGAAACTTATTATTGTAATTCCGTCCTTACTTTGTTTCCCCGTCCCGCTAATATTAGCGGGTAAAGTACTGTTGATTCCTTAATGAATAATTATAAAAAAATTGGCTCTGCAATATCATCACCACAATTTGTTTTTGTTTTACTTAAGAGGCATTTCACATTTGGTTAGCTGTCTCGCTCGCACAATCAAACTTTTTTTAAGATTATTAAAAAATGTGTCTGATTTTTGGAAAAGTGTTTCATAAACATTCAATATAATTATATGTTAGATATTTTAGAAATGTTTTTTTATTTTTTATGTGTGTGTATCGAGAATAAGACAGCATAAATTTAAAATTTTGATGACCTAATTCTCGATGTAGTCAATGTCTACACAATATACAAACATGTCTAAAATATCCACAATATTATTATATTGAATGTTAATGAAACACTTTTATACAAATGAGACACATTTTTTAATAATCTTTTTAAAAATTTTTGATTGTGCGAGCGAGACAGCCAACCAAATGTGAAATGCCTCTTAAGTAAACCTTCTTTTTAAAACCTTATCAAGATAATTGCATTTTATCAAATGCCAGATTTTGCACGTGATTGGCCGCAACAAGTTTATTTTCCTACCCAGGCAAATTAAAAAAAAAAAAAGACTTTCATGCGATCACTAAATATAGCTAAGAACCACCAAAAGGTAACTTGCTTTCCCGTAAAAGACCCACATCGAAATCGGTCTATCCGTACGAGAGCTAGAGCTATTAAGAGACAAAAAGACAGACATTGGCTTCAAACTTAAAACAACCTTTTTTGTTGGGGGTCAAAAAATAAGATAACGTTACTAAATAATTTTAAATTTAAAACAACGTTTTAACTGATGAATATGCATCAGAGCATAAAACAAAATAAGAAAAAGACGTTAAATCTTGCCTTGGCTAGAGTTCTTTACACCCGAGTCGCATTTGCATGAAAGCAGCAAGCAGCTATAAAGATGTCCTATACAGCACTCCGATATGTATCGAATGCATACCATTTATAGACGGGACGTAAAATAAAGACAGCGCAGGATGCGGCCATAAATGCCATTTACCGACTTTAAAAAAAGGAGGAGGTTTCTCAATTCGACTGTATATATATGTGTGTTTCGAACTTCGTTTATGAACCGACTTTTATGATTTTTTTTTTTGTTGAAAAGGAAATACCCCAACTTGGGGTATCTCCTTTCCAAAGAAATTTTAGCAAATTCGGTCGTGTAGTTTGGGGGCTTAATCGGTTTTTAGTTTAGAAAAATTATAAAGCGTCACTTAAACGAATTTTCCACATAGAAAACCTTTCATTTAGTGACTCCCAGTTTTAAAAATGGCCCCACATGCCTAAAAAAAGCAGTAATTTATACGACTACAAAAGTAAATACACATAAAACCTTTCAACAAAAATTAAAAAAATAATAATTTGTGTTTCTCAACCGTCAGATCTGAAAATTTAAATTGTTATATTCGTTCTTTCATAAATAATTTATTTCACATGAAAATAAATGACGTTAGTGTTGGAGTATACAAAAATAAATTTGTCTCTCTCTAACTTAGGAAGTTTATCCCTTTCTATCAGTTTGTTTATGTATGAAACAATAATTCTTTGTTATCGAAGTCCGAGTTACATATGGGTACGTCATCTAGGCTCTCTCAGAATTTAGTGTATTCCCGGCCCTTGCCATAACTAAGCGTCGCACGCAAATAGTTATAAAACACACCGTTCAATTATAAATGAAATAAATACTTAATGCTTTTTATATAATTTCGTCTTTCATTGGCTTCCATAATCCTACAGGTTATGGGCCCAGTGAAATAAAAATAAGATTAAAAATAAATCGTCGGTTAAAACAAAACAGACACTTAAGTGCAGTGCATTTTACCAAAACTTTATAGACAGCTCGTGGACTGTGAAAGTAATAGTGAATAAGTGACTTTATTATTTACTCCATAGACTGTGAATTATTTTTCGTAAAATAATGGAAAACTCAAAGTTAAAGAGAAATATTAAACCTTTTAATGGAGAAAAATATAGTGTATGGAAACTTCGGATCCGTAATTTGCTGAATGAACTCGAGGTGCTTAATGTAATTGACGAAGAAATTCCTGAAGTACCGGATGCTGAATGGACTAAGAAACAGAGACTCGCAAAGAATACTATAATAGAGTATTTAGCGGATACTTTGTTGGGCCTCACCAATGAAGAAAGTACTGCGAAACAGATTTTATTAAAGCTTGATTCCATCTACGAAAGAAAAAGCATAGCGACACAGCTGGCATTAAGGAAACGATTACTAAATTTGAAGTTGGTAGAAGATAATCCGCTAATAAAACATTTCCAAATATTCGATGATTTAATTTGCGAATTGGTGGCTGCAGGTGCAAAGCTGGAAGAACCAGATAAAATAACTCATTTATTCTTAACCCTTCCTAAAAGTTACGACGGTGTGACGACGGCGATCGAGACTTTAGCAGATTAAGATAATCTCACTTTAACCTTTGTGAAAACTAGATTGCTTGACCATGAGATAAAGTTGATAAATGAAAGACGAGACACCAGTATGAAGGTTCTCCAGGCAGAGACTCTACATCAGAAGTCTAAAAACGAACCACGTAAACCATATATAAATAAAAATCGTAGTTCTGGAAAGAAGGGAGTGTCTAATAAGACATATACTAAAGCTAAAAATAATGCTTTAAAATGCTATTATTGCGGAAGAAAAGGGCATATGCAGAAGGACTGCTATTATAACAAAAGAGCCAAACAACGCTCTGAAAACAATAGAACAGTTCAAACTGTTAACATGACAGATTTAGAAAATCCTAATATCTCGGGTTTCGCATTTATGGCCGGTAGTTGTGGAATCGAAAACGAAGATCAAAACACCATTACATTCATATTAGATTCTGGAGCCTCGGAACATCTCACAAATAGAAAAGATTTGGCACAAAATTTCGATGAATTAGAAAAGCCAATTAACATATCCGTTGCAAAAAATGGTACATTCATAACAGCGACGAAGAAAGGATACATTACAGTAACAAGCAACTTGGGCGAAAATGGAGTGCTACAGGATGTTCTATTTTGTTCTGAAATTCCTTATAATCTGCTATCAGTGAAGAAAATGCAACAAGCAGGAATGACAATTATTTTTGCAAAAGACGGCGACGTTCAAATATACTATGAGGGTAAGATGGTAATAAAGGGTGAGTGTTTGAACAATTTAATTGCCACAAAGTTTATACTTCAAAAACAAGTTTTCACCACAGGTTGCTCATTAAATGCGGTCGTTAATAAGAATTACGAATTATGGCATCAAAGATTAGGCCATATTGGTAAATCTAAGTTTGAGCAAATAAAAAGCAAGCAAATGTTTTCTGATATTGAGAAAATAAATCAAATAACACCAAATGATAAAATTTGTGAAGCTTGCATAAATGGAAAGCAAACATGTTTGCCATTTAATAAGTCAAAACATAAAATTATAAAACGACCTCTATTTAATGTGCATAGCGATGTGTGTGGTCCGGTCACTCCTTCAACACTTGACGGCAAAAACTATTTTGTGATTTTTGTTGACGAATACACCCACTACTGTGCCACGTACTTAATAGCTCATAAATCAGATGTTTTTGCTACATTTCAAGATTATGTTGCAAAGTGTGAAACTCATTTTAACTTGAGGATTGTCAACTTATACTGCGATAACGGTGGTGAATATTTATCAAAAGATATAAAAAGTTTCTGTGTTACAAAAGGTATAACTTACCACTTGACAGTGCCGCATACCCCTGCTTTGAATGGGATTGCTGAAAGAATGATTAGAACGATAACTGAGCGAAGTCGAGCCATGCTAAATGGTGCAAAGTTAAATAAGTCATTCTGGGGTGAGGCTGTTTTAACCGCGACGTACTTGATAAATATCAGCCCCACTAAAGCACTTAAAACGGATAACACACCGTTTGAATTGTGGCATAGTAAAAAGCCACAACTAAAGTTCTTAAGAGTTTTCGGTTCAACTGTTTATTATCTAAACAAGACTAGGAAAACCAAATTCGATGAAAAGTCATTAAAAGGAATTTTAGTTGGTTATGAACCGAATGGTTATAAGGTGTGGGACGTGGTAAATGAAAGGTTTGTTGTGGTCAGAGATGTGCAAGTTGACGAGATTAATTTCTTGTCGAACAGGCCGTTACAGTCTGAAAGTATGACTGAGAAAATCAACCATCTGGTTGATGACTCTGACGTGCACACTTTTAGGAAGTTGTGCAAATCTGATAAAGAAAAATCAGATGAGTCCAAGCAAACTAAAACTATACCGCCACAAATAAGGCTACCGACAGATGTGAACACAGACAGTAGATTGCAAAATAATTTGACTTTACCTCGGGGTGAATCAGTTTCACATAATCTTAGAAGAAGTGAAAGGATTAAAAATTTACCTACTAAATCTTGTAACGAAAATGAAGGTGATATTTCTGTGAACTACCTTTTATACGCTCATTCTTTGATCTGTGAAATACCTACTTCATATAAAGAGATTGAATCTAGCAATAATAAACTTTTATGGGAAAATGCTATCAATGAGGAAATTAAAGCACTAACTGAAAATAAAACTTGGACACTAGTTCCAAAACCTGTTGACAGAAATATCATCGACTGTAAATGGATATTTTCTATAAAAAGTGACGAGTTTGGAAACCCCCTTAAGTATAAAGCTCGTTTAGTGGCTCGTGGTTTTAGTCAAGAGTACTTACTTGACTATAATGAGACATTTGCACCTGTTGCAAGGATTGCAAGTTTTAGATTCATATTAGCCTTTGCGAATCAATATAATTTACTTGTTCATCATATGGACGTAAAAACAGCATTTTTGAATGGGAAATTAAAGGAAGAAATATATATGACAATTCCTGAAGGAATCCCAAGCGCAGATAATATGGTTTGCAAATTGAACAAATCATTGTATGGTTTAAAACAGTCTGCACGGTGTTGGTTTCAAACTTTCTAGGAAGCATTGATCGAAAGGGGATTTCGATACTCATCAGCAGATCGTTGCATTTACATCTTAGATACAGGTGATATAATGAAAAATATTTATGTGGTACTTTATGTCGATGATATAGTTATTTCAACAGCAAACTTAAACGTTATGAATAATTTCAAAACATATTTAATGAACAAATTTAAAATGGTAGACTTAAAGGAAATCAGATGTTTCTTGGGGATTAGAATTCAACGGCAAAGTGATAAAATTACGTTGGATCAAACCACATACATAAATAAAGTCTTAGAAAAATTTAATATGGCTGATTGTAATAGCGTTGCTACGCCTTTAGAAACTAAAGTTGATTATGAAGGTTTAAATTCTAGTGAACGAACTGAGGCCCCTTGTAGGAATCTTATCGGATGCTTGATTTACATTATGGTGTGTACCCGACCCGACCTGAGCTTTAGCGTAAACATTCTCAGTAGGTTCACTAACAAAAACAATAGAGCGCTTTGGTCACAATTGAAAAGAGTGTTACGTTACTTAAAAGGGTCCAAAGATTTAAAGCTGACTTACATCCGGAGAACTAATTTAAACAATGACACACTGAGCGGCTTTGTTGATTCTGATTGGGGAAGTGATCAAATTGAGAGAAAAAGTACCACGGGGTATTTATTTAGATTATTTGAGAACTGCACAATATGCTGGCAAACAAAGAGGCAGCAAACAGTGGCTACCTCATCATGTGAAGCTGAGTACATGGCTTTGTTTGAAGCAGTTCGAGAAGCTTTATGGCTAAAGTCTTTAGTGACTAGCATTAGCCTTCAAATACCTGAAGCCATACCTATTTATGAAGATAACAATGGGTGCATTGGTATTGCTAGTAATCCAACAAGTCACAAAAGATCAAAACATATCGACATAAAATATCATTTTTCAAGAGAACAGGTGGAGAAAAATGTTATTAAAATGGTGTATATATTTTCAGGTAACCAGTTGGCAGACATACTTACCAAGCCATTGCCTTCTGTGCGTTTTACTGAATTGAGAGAGAAGCTCGGTCTACACTAATAATTAAACATTTGTTTCATTTAATTATTTTATTAATGCAATATTTTATTTAAGATTTGAATACCTTAAATGGCTTGATTAGGTTTTACTGGGTTTCCCTAATCCTGCGCAACAAATGTTGAGCCATGGTAATATATGTACTCCCAGACAAAGAAAGGTGTGTTGCATTTTATTGTAATAACTTTAGGATCATGATTTTATAATTTTTGTTTAGAATTTATTTTTGAGGGGGCATGTTGGAGTATACAAAAATAAATTTGTCTCTCTCTAACTTAGGAAGTTTATCCCTTTCTATCAGTTTGTTTATGTATGAAACAATAATTCTTTGTTATCGAAGTCCGAGTTACATATGGGTACGTCATCTAGGCTCTCTCAGAATTTAGTGTATTCCCGGCCCTTGCCATAACTAAGCGTCGCACGCAAATAGTTATAAAACACACCGTTCAATTATAAATGAAATAAATACTTAATGCTTTTTATATAATTTCGTCTTTCATTGGCTTCCATAATCCTACAGTTAGTGCTGGCGTAGAGTTATTCATTAAATTAACAACACTAGTAATTCAGTGAAGGAGAAATGTTTACGGTACTTAATTAAACAATATAAATAATAAAGAAGAGCACATTGCAAAAATTTAAAGTAAATGGTTGGGAAATTATCTTCGAAACAAAATAACTGTGTAGTGCTTAATAATGTTAATTTTAATGTAAAAAAAAATTGTTAATATTTTATGATTGTTATTCTTCCATGTTTTTGAATCCCGGGTTAAATCAATA
Source organism: Acrobasis suavella (assembly GCA_943193695.1). Taxonomy (NCBI): domain Eukaryota; kingdom Metazoa; phylum Arthropoda; class Insecta; order Lepidoptera; family Pyralidae; genus Acrobasis; species Acrobasis suavella. The sequence goes on from OW971948.1 coordinate 13,186,459, forward strand.
AAGAATCTCGCGAAAAAATTTTTTGCAAACAAAAGGAAAATTTTATTTCTACGAGAATTAAATTTGTCTTTCAATTTAAAATGGATGGCGTTTTTATACTTTCAACTCACGTGATTCTACGACCAGCAGTTATTACACTTTTGTTACTGCATGTTTTCTTTGCACTCTAGATCAAATAATATAATTTATAAAACTAAAAACCGATTTTAATAAAATTTCTATGTGATCATCAAGTATACCCTTTCAAACAAAATAATAATTTTTCAAATCATTCCAGGCGTCATCGCTTCGATCGACTAATCGGAAAACATACGGAACGAAAAAAAAAATCGCGAGGTATTGATAAATAACCTCGTCCATTTTGAAAGTCGGGTAAAAAGGGGAATATGTAGTTAATGTAGTGAATTCATGGAATTAGATATTCCCGGTGGCAACCCTATTTCAGACGTCCTTCAGGAGTCGGGTGGTGTCTGACCTCATGTCTGTCTGGTCTGAATTAAGTCAACCTTGATTAACAGTGATGGTTTATGAGATAAAGTGCCGTCTAGTCAATTTAACTAAAGAGTATTTTATTACTCTTATACAGGGTGACTTTCTACCTACCAGACAATTTTTTTGAGCAAGTTCAGTCCATGATACTAAACCACTTTCTATAAAAAAAGTTATTACGCTCATACAAAATCCGTTTGGCAGAGCGCTGATTTGTATGAGAAACCGATTATTTTTATATTTTTCGTTGAATTACTAGCAAGTAGCAACAGACTTTGCCAAAATCACGTCGCGAAAATCAGCCGCGGTATTTCGGTCGCGCAACTTCGGCCGTGTTTATTTACACACGTTGAAGGAAAGATGATATTGGGATGTAGCACTTCGTTATACTAATTACTTCATCTTGTTTTTACCGAATTCTCAACATTGTTTTCCTCGGTACTTACATGGCAGCGAAAGTGCCGAGCATGGGAACAACACAATTTCCCACACACTAATTGTTAATAGACCATTTGCGATAATTCATTACCGTTTACGTATGAATTTTAACGATTAAATGATATAATGACGACCAACGTCAATGATATCGTGGTTAAGATTAACCGATTATATTCTGAAGGTTTCAATTAAGATGGCAGGGGAAACTGTTGATTAATGATCAATGTAACTCGTTATACTGCATAGTTTCTCATCGTCTCGATATTAATAGGGTCTAATCGAACTCTTTATTAATTACACAGATTGATTGAACCTTTTACAATTTATTACACTCATTGATTGATCGATTTACTAAGACAACAACTATATTTAAAAATAATGCGCTACATTGTGATTTGTGAGGTAGACAGTGTGAAAGGTGTAGGATACCTAGAGCTAAAAGAAAACCAAAAACGACGGACGAATAAAAAAAATGGACTTATATGTCCCCTCCAAGCAAGTGGGGATCTGTATCCCCACTTGCTTGACTCACAAGATCGATACAAGACGTCAACAATTTTATTTATTATATTTATTTAAGAAACCAACAGCGTTTTACAATAATCTTAGAGTAAAACTGCTTATAAGAGGTTTTCCTCTCTTAATACAAGTATAACAGAAGTTTACAAAACTCAGATAAAAGGTATAATAGTTAAAATTTAAGTTAGTATATATAAAGTGATGTATATTAACTCTAAATATTCCTAATTTTTAGTACAGTGCTACTTACATTATGATATTTCGATAAATTGAATGTTTACAACAAAAGGAAGAGTACAACAATAACACAAATAATTTTTTGTGTTATAATATTGAAAAGGGCGCAAAAAATTGGTTCAACGTATAAAAATAACAAAGCAACCCTTTTCGACAAATTGAACGTCACCAGCGTGTGATCGTAGCGCCGCGTAAAAATGGCGGCAGCTGCCTTGCGACCTTGAACGTCTGGTTCAGGTTGCGGTATCGATCCCGAGGGAAAGTCTACGCGTGGCGTAATTATGCGTCGTATATTTATTCAGTCATACAAATTGATAAAAGAAACAATATAAGCTTAGAATTTTAGTAGGTAAGTACGGTCAGGTACCTAGATACCTGACCAGGCCCTCTACTTATATCTTCAATTTTCTCTAAAAATAAAAATAATATGAACATGAAAATGTTTATTCAGAAAGACTTAATTATAATCTGTCTGAATAAAAATTTTCGTGTTTTAATCTAATGTTTAGTTTAGGAGAAAATTCAAGATATACTCGTAAGTAGAGGGCCTGGTCAGGTATCTTGGTACCGGACTGTACATTGAGATTATTTTAGTACCAGGTAAATAAGACATGAGAGTCAATGGAGTAGGTATCCTACTCTATTCACAAAAACTGATGCGAGCGGGCCCGTAAAATTTGAGTTATCTACTAAAAAACTTGTAATTGTGCATTGTATATTTATTCAGTCATACAAATTGATAAAAAAAAAGAAACAATTCAAGCTTAGAATTTTAGTAGGTAAGTACATTGCGATTATTTTAGTACCTTCCAGGTAAGTAGGACATGAAAGATAACTACTCCATTAACAAGAACTTATGCGAGCGCGCCCGGAAAATTAGAGTTACTATTTAGTAACAGCATTACAATGCTTGGATTATTATATTAGGTTATCGTATAGTTATGCTACCTATTATTGATGATTTATTATAAAGACCGTGCAAAGTATAAGAAGCCGAAAAGCAGACCCCATGATTCATAGCAAAATACGGCTAAGGACGCAAATGGGAATACGCTGAGGTGAAAGAGAGTTTTTAATTTTAATGTGTACTTAATTGATTATGCATCTGCTTGCATTAGCTTGAAATTTCACGAAAAGTTTTCTGTCATTTTGTTAAACAAAATGGTGCACTGCTTAAATAAAATGGCGTCTGCGACCTAGGTCCCGGCAGATTAGCGAATCGATCAGGTGGGAGAAAGTTCTAATTAAATTAATGTGTTGCCAGCACACTCGCTTTCATTACTGCTAAAATGTTCGAATTAATTAACTAATATACGAGGCAATGTACTGTTTATATCATGATGTTAATTAAACGTTAAACTTTAATTAAACATAGTGTAACAAAATATACTGATACTATTTGAAGGCTAAATTCAGTCAATGATTCTGTACAATTAACTTCAAGGAACATAGTGAAATAAAAAATAATCGACCTCCCATACAAGACAGATTGACCGATCAGCTGATCCGAGTTTTTATGCAAAAAGTTTTTTTCAAACATTCTCGGAAATGTGGGCATTATTGTAGTAAAAAGAAGACACGAAGTTTGTAATTCTTGGCTCGTGTGCATTACTTTACCGGCCCTGGCCAGGAATATTGTATGCAAATGCATTCCTGGTCATTTCTCAAAACAAGAACAAAAGAAGTGTATTCAAAATTTACTCATTTACTCATTTATTAATCGCTAACATGTTGCATAAGGTGACAAAATATAAGTGCAGTAATAAAGTACCCATTTTGGGTGTGGCGATACCAACATTGAATAAAATTTAACAATATCAGTATATGTACCCGTTAAGTACATTTTTAATTTTTTAATTTTAAGATTATAATATACTTTATAGAGTTTAAAAGTTTAATAAAATTGACAATGAAAAAAAAAAAGGTTAAAGTATGTCAAGGGCTATCATGCATTGTGAATTAACTTGTTTTATAAATGAAGTGTCTTTTTGTTCATTTTTATTGTGTCGGGTAGTCCGTACATTTCGTACGGACTGGTTTGAAATATCTCTAGTCTAATTCTATTTTCAGATGTCAAGAGGTCTTTTTTTCAAATTTCGATTTCAAAATGACAAAACAGTGACATTGAATTTTCAAATGACAGTTCTGTTTTTACATTTAGCGTTGAATTTCATTGCTTGAAATACAGCCAATTGCAACCAATTTTAAAAACTGCACTCTTCGAGCTTATATGTATATGAATGTGACTACAATTTAATTAAAATATTGGTATAAAATCACACGAAAATATGCTTTAAAAATTAATCAAAAGGGAGAGAGAAAAATCAATAAAATATGACTGGGCTGTATGCTGTACGGCCTATGTTTCCTGTGCATTATAAAACGCGGGAAACTCGTTTATTTTCTGGTTATTTTTTAATGATTTCCTCACATTCAATGAGAAAAGCACTACCTCTATACATGCTTCGGCGGGAATGGGATTGCTGGAGTCGTAATTATTGTCAAAGCCCGGTCGACCTTGAAAACTACTCGTCCGCAAATGCCATACTTTCGCCCTCTGCTGTAATGTACTATTATAAGAAAATTCTTATTTCATATTTCTTTATATTTTATTTGGAGTAAGTTGTTCAGTATCACGGACTGACACGTCTTACAAAACCCGATTCCCGATACCTACGTAAAGTCTAATAAATGAAACACTATTCACTGTAGGTACTTTACTTACCTACATAACCTTACGATAGCGAGTGAGGAATGCGTGAAGTATTTCAGTTGCTACTTCAACGACTGAAATGCTACTTTCGATTAAGTACTTAATTCGAAATTGTTCGATTTAACGAACTTTTTCGAATTAATACTTGTTCTACTGCTTTCTATAAAACTATTGGCTATTACTTTCAATTGCAAGATTTGACCTAAACAAACACACATGCAAGATAAAGCTTGTAAAATAACCGGCCAAGAGCGAATCGGACTAGCGCAACCGTACCATTATCTATAAAAAAATCACGTTTCTTGTATGGGAGACCTACTGAAATATTTATATTATTCTGTTTTTAGTATTTGTTGTTATAGCGGCAAGAGAAAAACATCATCTGTAAAAATTTCTACTAGCTATCACGGTTCATGAGATACAGCCTGGTAACAGACAGACAGACGGGCAAACAGACGGACAGTGGAGTCTTAATAATAGTGTCCAGTTTTTACCCTTTGGGTACGGAACCCTAAAAACGAGTTAAGGATTTTTTCAAACTCGTTCAAAGATGGTGAACTAGTTCAAAGGGACAAAACAAATATCAAAGAATGAAGTAAAAGCTAAAAGAGGGTGGAAAATCGTGACATACGACCCCTCTTATCATTGACCCATATTTGGTGATGTGGGTGCATGCGGGTAAGCAGAATATTTTAAAATAATGATATTAGTTGACATTGCGGTTATAATTTCATACATGAGGGTGACACTGATAGAGAAACTTGTATTTTTATAGAATATGAAAGGCGTTAAATATATCTAAATGTTTTCTATTAGGATTTTTAACTTAGGATTTTTAAAATAAATCTGCTAGGTCAGGTAGTCACTAATAAATAATAATAAATAAATAATGAAGAGACAAATTACACTGATTGATCTAGTCCCAAAGTAAGTTCTAGACTTGTGTTATGAGATACTAACTCAACGATACTATATTTTATAACGAATGCATATACATATATATAAACATTTCACTGATTATTCGATAACGCCTGGACCGATTTGGAAAATTCTTTTTGAGTTTGAAAGTAAAGTGCACAGTTGGCAGATGGTCCCATAGACTTTTTAACAAAATTGGTTGTGTAGCGTGGAAGAAAAGTCTGTTTTAGTATTGAAAATTATAATGTGACAGTTAAAACTCAAAAAAGCACTGCCTGCATTTATGTGAATAGCTTTGCATCTGAAATTAACTGCCCGTATTTATGTCGCCCTAGTCCATTACCGAGAGTTATAGTTGCATTCGTCATAGCAAAGTACCATAAAATTGTGCTCCCAATACAAACAGACGTTGATAGTAAAAACTATAGACTCGACACAAGATACTGAATAAGGACTCGGAGAATCCAAGATGGACGAATGCTGATGTTTGTTTTAATTTGAAATTGGGAAAAGCGACACTGAATTTCCTAAGGAGATTTAAAGATTCAAAGATTCAAATGTTTATTCAGTAATTAGACCTTTACAGGCACTTTCACACGTCGATAAGTATGTCAATGAGTTGTATTGAAGTAGCCAAACAGCCGACATAATCAAATCGTCTTAATGATTAAATTATGTCCTTGGATCACCATCCTATTATCTCAGCGTACTTCCAGTTGCATACTCAGCTGTAATGCTGCGCTGCGAGCTAGATGCGAAGCCTGGGGTCCGCTTTCCGGCTTTTACTTTGCCATTTTGTCTACATCATTGAGAATCCAAATGACGAATATAATCTTTAAAGAGAAAAAATCCGGTAAGTGCACCCAGGACTTTGAAGCAGCACATCGAAGGAACTGGGAACGCGACAAGTACAGATAATTTTTCAAAACTATCTGTCAAATAGATTTAACACCAAACTTCTTATATTTAAGCTGGGCTCTGTTTTGCTGGTGGAGTGCTTGCCAAGTCTCTCTTTTTTTACCTTAGGTTTTAAACCTCCTTATATGTTTTCAAGTTTAATTTTTCTTTTATTTGATCGAAACATTTTCCTAATCCTCTTTTTCCTTTAATTATAATAAAAAGTTCTATGAGACCAACTGACAAGTATGCCTTTTCAAACAACAAAAAATCCAAATTGGTCCAAGCGTCTTCGAGGAATCGGGGAACATACATAAAAAAATATATTTATAAATTCCAATTAATAACCTTCTTCTTTTTTGAAATTGCTTTAAAAGGACATAAAAGCCGACATGATACTGATATAAAACGGTTTCAAACAATTCGTGGCCTATCAAATATTTGGTCTGTGGACTTTTCCTTTAAAGATAATATAAAATTTATTTTAAAATTTTCACATCGTATCATAAATCGTTAATATGCGCCAAAACGGCGCCAACTGATATAAAATGATAAAAAAAACTGATAAGTCGTTATCAAATAAACTAAAGATAAAAAGTTATCAATTTGGTAATACACCGTATCTTTTGATATTTATGTTATTGTTATAAAAAGACAGACAATAGACGCTATTAAGAACGATGACAAAAGAAACGATTAATATTATTACCTATGTATTGTTGTTAAATAAATTGTAATAATTGTATTCAAAACGTTGGTAAAAGACATCAAAAAGATGTAAACAAAACTTTTCTTCGTTTATTTTTTTTTATGAACATCACAATTTCAGCTTTTGATTTATCCTACTTTGTATACAGTTCCTCCACAGTTTTTCAAAAACTTCTTGTCTCCCGCCTTTTTCATTAAGTTTGTTGTAACCACAGAATGTCTGTGGTTGTAACTGACAGAATATGACTGACGTATCGTCTGAATATGCTATTGGCCCATCTCAAGAAGTGTGGAGAACCGAAAGGTCGCTAGGAGAAAGATGTTCTCAAATGGGGACCATATACCGGCAAACATCGCGTAGGTACGACATCCATCTACTAGGTAAGATAGTCACTAAACAAAGGTTCTGGAAAATGCTAAATTAAGGCCACTTGGTCTTAACAACTTTATTTCTTTCTTTATTTCTCGCTTACATGCACTTATACTATAACATGGTTAGTAGGTAAATAAGTACATGAACCCTGGCAGGGTGTTGCGAACTTTAAGTATATAGTTGAGTTTATATAATAATAGTGATTTCAGAAATATTTCGTTTGGGATATGTCAGAAATTGTTAGTAGGTAACAAGTTAGTAATTGAATTGAATGTCAGCTGTTACATAAACTTATAAGTTAAGTATTAATTTCAGGGGAATTCTATTACATTTTAAATAAATTAAATTGGATGTGTTTTCTGATACATTAAAACATTTCAATTATCTCAATAATAGTAATGTCAAAAAATATAAATATAAATATGTAGTATAAATGTCAGTATAATAATTAATAATTGATGAACGGCTTGAGAATTCTTTAAAACTCGTTTTGTAATTTGTCTTCTAAGTATTCTTCAACCGAATAGTAACCTTTTGTCAATAACAAAGTTTTAAGATTTTTATCAAATGTTTTGTCATTATGTTCTAATTGTAATGATTTCGGTAGTTTATTATATATTTTGATTGCACTCACATATGGTCCGTTATTGTATATGTCTAGGTTTTTTCTAGATGGCAATGCCAGTCTATATTTATGTCGCGTGTTTATTTTGTGTGTGTCTTTAATTTGTGTAAATATGTGTTTATTTTTTCTCACAAATGTGCATATGTCAAGGATATAAATTGAGGGTAAAGTCAAGATTTTTTGTTTTATGAAATACGCCTTGCAACTATGTCTGTATGGTAGGTTGCATAGTATACGCAAGCACTTTTTTTGCATGAGGAGTAGGTCGTGCGCGTGTACACTGTTGCCCCAAAGCATAACACCGTATTTTAGCCAGGAGTTCAACCAATTTGAACTCTCGCTGGCAAAGTCAAGAAAAACCGAAAAGCCGACCCCAGGCTTCCCACTCTTACAGCTGAGGAGGCAACTGGGAATACCCTGAGATGAGAGTTAACTTCAGGCCGCTTACAATCACTTATTTTTGCGGCTAAAATTTTCTTAATAAATAATTCCCTAATCAAATTTAGCATAATTAAAGGAGAACAAGAACGATTGCGTGCTCAGAACTTCAACACAATAAGTCGCCGCAAGTCAATACTTTTGATTTCCATATTTATTTCAGTGTCGTTGCCCCGTCGCGTGCGATAACTCGGGAATAGAACAAGGTTACAGCACTGAAACAACCGAGACATGGTAACGTTGTTGGCAACTTAAATGAGTCATTATATTATATTTATTAATACTTTTATTACAAGGGTTTGAGAGAAGTCGCTTAGATCGAAGTAGTTGAAAACAACAAGAGGAAGCCTTTGCAAGACCTAAATAAAAAGAAGTATAAAGTAAGTTAAACACACACACTCACACACACACTAACACATGTTTATGCCAAAAAGAGCAGACAGAGCAAAGTGACAGATGAAAAACGATTGCACGCAGCGGAGATGAGAATGTTAAGATGGATGAGTGGAGTGACAAGAAAAGATAGAATTAGAAGCGAATATGTAAAAGGAAGTAAGGTGGCCCCAATAGCAGAAAACCTAAGAAGCGACTACGATGGTATAGACATGTAATGAGGAGAGAGGAGAGCCACGTTACAAAAAATGTTGCTAAATTTGAAGCTTACTAGACATAAGAATAGAGGAAGGCCAAAGAAAAGGTTGATGGATTGCGTTAAGGACGATATTGATAAAAAGAATGTGACAACTGCTTGGACAAAGGATAGAGGGAAATGGAAAAGAATCACATGATGTCCCGACCCCACGTAAATGGGATAAGGTGAGGAAGAGGAAGAAGGTGGAGCAGACAGAGCAACTTTGGTTTGCGACTCTTAGCAGACAGAGCCCAGGGCCGCTAGACGCAAAGGCCACTTTTAGTGTGATGGTGAGCGAAAAGGTGGAAAAAATGAATCGAAATAGTGATGCCTTGCTAGCCGCATCATTTCAGCCCATTCTCTCGATCGGTTTCTACAAAATCTTTTCATTGACACTCACAGAAATGAGTTAAAACGAGTTAAAGGAGAGTATTGAAGACAAATGAACTTAAAAACCTGAAACACATTACAATAAGATATTTGGCACTACGACGAAACATTAGTGAATACATATTGGCGAAGGCGTAATATTTGACAGAACAGTTACAAGGAACTCGCAGGGGACGCCTACAAACAACTTTCGTACGTGAGCAAAACAAATATCTTTAACCGAAGCCAATAATTTTTGATAAGCTTATAAATTTATAAGAAAAAGTACTTTTTATCTCATCTACTCGAAAAACGATGTTTTCATTCCAAAACATTTGGAGCTAAAGGTATTGGTTATTCTCTCGGGACTAAAATGTGAAAAGAAGATCTCTTGGGATTAAAACCAGTTTGAAAACTGAACACCAGTGTAATCTATGAAGAATCAAAAATAAAGTTGGCAGTCTAGCAAAAAAAAGAGAAATTTTGTTTTAAACTAAAAAATAATTGTAACAGACGTCGTGATTTTTTAAATTTGGAATTCATATCGGTCAACATGGATGAATGTAGGGTAACATTTTTATGTTCTTTACTTCGAAAAAAGAAATAAGTATAATTAAAAAAGCGCAATTTTTCTCTTTGATTCAAATAATTACAGAAGTTTTAGGTTATTTGTATTGAAATGTAATTATTTGTGTAAATGTGAATACTTTTTCGTGAGTTTAAGCCAATAGTAAATAGTTATCAAGTTTACTTATAAAAATAAAAGGATATGAAGGACCACGCCAAAGTTATGAGTGAACATTTTATCTTAAGTTGGTGGTCTTCGAAAAAATATTTATTAGTACTCGTATAAACAATATATCTTAGTATAAATACTAAGAAATATTTTTTATGAAATTATTATTGTATGAAATCGGCATCAAACAAAGGTTAGTATCAAATTGTCGGTTGAAGTCTGATTAGGTATTTTAGGTGTTCTACTGATCTTTGTGTTCTGTTTAGTATGTGCTAGTTTTTCTCATAGATGGAGATCAAAAGTAGAGTGTGTTACTCGGGTACGGTAATATTTTTATCTCGGGCGATGTACATAAATCCCTCGCTTAACTCAGGATTCAAAGTAGCGCCCTTGCCTTCAAAATATTACCTTATCCCCACGTAGCACAATCTACTATAAAGTTATATTAAACAATGAATCATAAAGGGACGAAAGGTACAGGAATAAGTAGGCAAAAGACAATTGATTCTAGGAAGAGCAGCAGTTCATAAAAAACTCCTATAGAATAAGACGTAACACTTGATAGTTACACAGAATTCTCTGATAAGCCTACTCTTTAAGATAATTTGAAATAATGAATCTGAGAGGCACGTGTACCAAAATAAAAAGGCAAAACATAATTGGTTCTACGAAAAGCATCAGTACATTCGATACGACAAAACACAACGACGTAACGCTTCACAAACAGTTACTTTACACAGAACTCGCAGGGGGACGCCAACAAATAGCTTTAATGCGTTAACAAATCAAATACATATTTTTCAAGAGAACTAATAATATTTGATAAGCTTTAAGTGGAAAAAAGAAAGATAAATTAAATAACGAAATAAAAAAGGCAAAAGATAATTGATTCCACGAAGAGCATGATTAGATAGAAACTTAATTAGCAACATTAGATACGAATACGAAGAAGGTAGAAGGTAGAAGGTACGATACACGAAGACGTTACACTTGACAAACAGTTAAATAGTTCGCAGCTCTTTCATAGGTGAACAAATCAACAGAAGCAAATATATTTTTTTGATTAAAACCAACGTGAGAAATAGATATTGTAGGCGCGTCACATTCGCTCTGATGAAGACCTCCGGATGAGGCCGAAACATGTAGGTCAGTAGCTGACTCTTTAAGTGACCCGTGCCGTGCTTGTTAATAATAGAAGAAAATAATATTTGAAAATGATAAGCCTACATTTAAGGGGGCTACTTGAATTTTTTGGGGTCCAGTACTGCCCCCATTTGAATTAAATCATTTAAAAGGAAACGGAGATATAATTTAAATTTTTGTCCTGACCAGGCTCTAGATATCCCTTTAAACTATTATATGAACTACTGTTTATAGTTTAAAGTGAGAATATATAGCTCTACGCACATACGCCAAAAGTGGCAATGCGTAGAAAAGCTTCACGTTCTCACTTTAAACTGTAAACAGTAGTTTATAAAATAGTTTAAAGGGTTATATCTAGAGCCTGGTCAAGACAAAATTTTAAATGATGTCTCCGTTTCCTATCAAATGATTTATTTCAAATGGAGGCAGCACTGCACCCCGGAAAATTCAGGTATCCCTCAAGTGGAAAAAGGAAAGATACATTAAATATCTAGAAGGCATAAGATAATTGGCTCCACGAAGAGCATCGGTTCATAAGATACGACAATACACGAAGACGTAACACTTGACAAACAGTTACATAGTTCGCAGGGGACGCTAACCAAGGGCGGATCTAGGGGGGAGGGGGTCATGGGGGTCAGGACCCCCCCCCCCTGGGCTGGGCCCTTGACCTAGTTGGACCACTTATTAAATATTAAACATAATGTTTCTTTTTTATCACAATATAGATTTTATGTAAGAACCTTCAGTATTTAATTAATTTAATATATATTTTGTATATTAAGTAATGGCAAACGCATCATTCGGGAACGAACGCATCGAAAATTTGAATTTTACCGCGCCACATTTAAATATATGTATTTTTAAGTACAGTAAGTACTTACATACATTAATAAAATACCTACTTTTTATCTGTATCTATGAATATTAAAATTAAATTACAACTTCTTGTGACTTGATCACGACTCTGTGACCCCCCCCTGGTACCAAAGCTGGATCCGCCCTTGACGTTAGCAAATAGCTTTCATACGTGAGCAAATCAAATATATTTCAACCGAAGCAAATAATCCTTGATAAGCTTTATCACTCCTTATCTAGAGTATGTATGTACACACAGATGACCTTCGCATCTCCCGTCAAGGGCGGCCGGCTATTTGTTTTTACTTTGATTAATTTACACTTATCGTTACATAACTCCGATAATGCCAAGTGTTGTGCCTTTTTCTCTATCGCTAACAACTGCGTCGTTGTCTTTGAATAAATCATTATCTTAAGAGTCCCTTACCCTGGACAGAAACAGACTTTCCCATACAAACGTAGTCTACGTTTTATTTTGAAACGACATGTCGAATATGGGAAAAATTATGTAATTTTAAAGAAATTGCAATTATTCTCATCATTATATTGCAAGATTCTCGAGAAATCCCGGAACTTTTAGTCATATCCATACTTTTAATAGCAATAGCAACCGTGATTTCGATCTCTATTGATTACATACAGACCGACAGACAACGGGCAGGTGAAACTTAATAAAAGCCTGTTAAAAGAACATCGAATACGGCAGTATACAATAAAAAGACAGCTTGTTAGAGCTTCATGTTTAGCTTGTCACTGGCCTCTTTGTTATCAAAATCAAAGGTTGCCGTATCCATCCTTGTCTCAAATAAAAGATTGCCGTTTGAGTGAACTACATCACAGACGAGTTTCATTCATACGCTGAAATCGCCCAAACAAACTCTCACTTTCAGCGAACAAGTCAACTCGCCAGTCATATCAAAATTGGCGTAACTCGAAACCGCAGACAGGCAGCAGACCGAAAACCGCCGGGTCATGTTACACAGCTACTTCAGACTAGACCGTCACAACATGTGAAATAGCGTGGCCAAGTTGCAACAACAATACCTAAAACAGGGAAATAACTACGGCAAGGGACAAGAGTACAAATTCATTTTTTTACCCCCGTCAGAAAAGAGGGGTGTTATAAGTTTGACGCTTTAACTTAAACTTTTATACTTTATTATTGAACTAGTCGATATATTTTCTATACAAATTTCAAAGAGGATTTCCTCCTTGACATTGCATATTCAAAGTTTAACATGATATTGTTTTGTCTCATTATAAATTTTATCAGTACGGATACAGAATCGTGAAATAAACCATCAAAGATTCGTTTTTTGTTTTTGCTCATTTTAACGCAACTTTCGGCGCAAATGTAAATAAGTAATAAAAGAAGTGTAAAATCTCCAAAACAACGTCCGTACCGACACAGCCTAATTATCGAATATTTTAATTAACTTAATTTGTAATTGATTAATGCAGTAGTTTTTGCATAAAATCCTCTTTTCCCAAAGGACTTTACGTATATTTTTACGCGCTCGGAATTATCGTGCATTTCACCTCACTGCTTCGCCCAAACACAATGTTAGGTGAGACAGTATGCTTTTAGGCCGCGCTCACTTTTGAGGTCGAGCCCGCGACTAGTTCAATCTTAACTCCGCCAGCTAAAGACTGGCTAAAAAAACTACCATTAAATGTTTAGGATTCGTGCAGAAACATACCATACGACATAATGATAACGCTAATGTCTGTCTATGGCATCGTAGTGCTCGAACGGATGGACCGATTTCGATACCGTTTTTTTACGTGAAAGCAAGTTCCCTTGCGATAAAATTGGTTCAGCCTTTTAAAAGTTATTGAGGGTTAACGCTTGAAAGTCAGGGATTTCTTTAGCAAATATATCAAGTCTTTGTTTGTTTGTTTGTCATAACTTGATTGTACTAAGAAACAAAATAAAATACAAGAAAGAGCAAATATAAAATGGCGGACTTATCCCATCGCTATAATCAGAGGTCGGAATTAGGTAGAGTTATTTATGTATTTGCATCGAAATGTTGATATTAATATGGATCTTCCCGGGATTTCTAATGGACAATCCCATGTTGCCAACAATATTACAAATAAATAATCATAATAACCTCAGAGATAGATAAGACAAATAAAACAAAGATAATTACATACAATTTTATAAGTATTTACATTAGTTTTAACATATTGGCAACGTCGCGCGTTCAGTGGTTTAAATTGTGTAGAAGTAAATAACTTTTTTTAAAAGAAATCACAGGATTTTTCTGCTCTTTATAATTAATCCCGGGATTTGAGGCATATCCACTTTATTCTTTCGCTGTGTGAAATCAGTGTAAGTACATAAACTCTACCTTATTCCGACCTCTGGGTATAATATAAAAGTCAAATCGTTAGTTCCGCTACTTATCTCTAGATGGTGTTATTGACAGTCGGAGTTTTTAAATTTACCCAGCACATAAACTTGTATACGATTCGCAAAAATGATTGCCGATCGAACTGACCGAAGCTGACAGCTTGGGATACCATTGATTTTGGTAATACTGCAGAAATAGGTGCATTTCACGTGCATTTGGTGCTCTGTTAAGAATGAGACGCCACGTATCTGGAATCCGAGAGGCTGGTACTAACGGTACGATTGCACATATTCTGGTGATATTGCGGCCTTCTCTGGTTTGGTCCAGTTTTAAGTATTGAGATCACTTCCAGATTGCTGCGTTGTTAAAGTACAGGTTATCAATTTAAGTGCGTGCTAAAACCCCAACGGGTTGTAAAATACAAATGGGATGACCTGCGAATGGGACGAATTTGCAACGGGACGAGCTGCGAATGGGACGAGCTGCGAATGGGACAAGCTGCGTAAAGGACGAGTTACGAATATGTGACGAGTTGCGAATGGGACGATTTGCGTCACACCCCTTCGTTAAAGATGTCACTGGAAGACGACGAAAAACAAAACTTTGGTGAAATAAATTGACACAACACTCGACAACAAAGTACCAACGCTATTCAAACACTCGTCGGTTATGAAACATGGAAGAACAAAAAGTCCTATTATAATTTCATGTTTAGTAGCGCAGTAAAGCTATAAAAACCATGTACATATTGTCTGTCGAACGTGACTTATAGTCATAATGATGTTTATTTATTGCCCTCTGTTTCCCTATGCGAGGCGGAGTAGGAAATTTTATGGAGGAAGCAATTTTATAATGTATTTACTTATATCAGGGATTTGCGCGATTATCAGCTTACGGTGTTCACAATCTTATGTGAAGCGTCAGCTCATAATTTACCCCGTGAAATTACAATCCAGAAATTGCAAACTGAACCATACTACTTAAAACAGCAAATTCATTTTCGTAAGTTCATATTCTGGTATTTATTCAGTTCGATTTGTAATATCGCCCAATTTATTGTTTACAAGTAGTACAGTACTGTTTTGACAAAATTATGGCAGTCCTTGATTGGTCAGTCTTGGCGGTGCGTCTAACCATGCACGGAGTATCCATAGAGTTTGGAAAGAAACATTGGAGTCGATAGACTGTCTACATTTACATGTGTTATCTTCACAGATTCATACGTCCTTACAACAAGTATGGTGTCGCGCAGAACGGCATGTACTTTAAATGCAGCCCCATTAGATTTTCCTGCGTGTCACATATGTCTTGGTTTTCAAGCAGCATCAATGCGCTTTGCTGAGCGTAATAAATAATCAACATCTACTCCAGCAAGCTCCATACTTTTCATATGTCATTACAACAAGTATGGCGTCGCGCAGACCGGATGGGTAAGAATAACTCGCGTACGGTGCATTCACGGCGGCATGCGCTTTAATACAGCTCTATTAGATCTTCCTGCGTGTCTCATATGTTTTGGTTTTTAAGCAGCATCAATGTGCTTTGCTGAGCGTTAAAAATAATCACCACCCACCTCAGCAAACTCCAACTTTTCATACGTCCTTACAACGAGTATCGCGTCGCACAGACCAGACGGGTAAAAATAACTCGCGTACGGTGCATTCATGGCGGCATGCGCTTCAATGCAGCCCCATAAGATCTTCCTGCGTGTCACATATGTCTTGGTTTTCAAGCAACATCAATGTGCTTTGCTGAGCGTAAAAAATAATCAACATCTACCCCAGCAAACTCCATACTTTTCATACGTCCTTACAACAAGTATGGCGACGCGCAGACCGGACGGGTAAAAATAACTCGCGCACGGTGCATTCATGGCGGCATGCGCTTCAATGCAGCGAACGTAGCCTGCACCTACGGCGTTTACTGGGAAGCCGAAGGTCGAATTGAACAAGTATTTATTTTTATTTTATCATATAGTACCTGAGTAACCCATCTTCGATCTTTGAAAAACATACGTTACGTCAATTATGTAGTTTCTGCGAGTGAACGAAACGAGCGAAGTTCTCGGAGGAGTCTATTTGGACAATCCGGTGTTTGTGTGTTCTCTGAGAACCCGAGTATCGGGATCGGAACTTCATGTATATTGGTAGACGAGTGGAGGAGATCAATAACAAAATAAAGCTAGAACATACGCCAAGTCGTAAGAGTTGTGTAACTATGCAAGAAACAAATTCATTTTAGTTCGTTTTTCGTGTGTGTACGTGGCCAACACTGTTGTCAGATTTTAAGGCCGTCTAAAGGCATTTGATATAGTTTGACGACTGCCATACAATGGTGACAGCCGGGACCAATGGCTTATTCGTGCCTTCCGAAGCACGGAGGACCTCGTGAAATTTTTATGCCACTTGTGGTCACCCATCCACACCCGGTATCGCTTAATTTGCGCTATTTATGCGCAATCCCTCCGGGCCACCGCGCACCTCGCAAATTCTTTTGGATTCCAGAACAAAAAATTGTCATTCCAGTTTCCAGATTCAAAGAAAGAAACCAGTTCACGTATAAAAAAATAACAACTTGGGGCCACAAAAGTTGTACTCTGTTCGATATGCGGACTATTGCGGACTGCGCCTGTGGCTGGCCTTGAGTCGCATCGCGTGGATTATATAAGAAAAATAAGAGAAAAAAGTGAGACCCATATCCATAAAGAATTGAATATTTTTATATACATATACTAAGGTATTAAATGTGTAACGATGTTGCAATAAACCCTAATCTTCATGTTCTTACATACCTCCTTACTCCATCAATTCATTCTGTCCACCCTTTTCAAATTTTATTTCTAAATTCAATTTACAAAAGTTGAGGCACATTACTTCATGATCATTCCGACTCATTCCTCCACCACGTCTCATACAACCAACTTACCTATAATTGTTGAATTATATAATTTTATAAGTTCAGAAAAATAGATGTCCCTGTATGTCTGAACCCTTGTCGTGTCTCTCACAGGCTCTACGACTGTTTTGTATCTGCATATTTCATACACCTACTAGCTGAGACAGGTGGAGTTCCCACAAAGAGCTAAGCAGTTTGTGGAACGATCAATGCCTTCCATCTCTCTCTGTCCAAAGTCAACTCCTTTTAACCCTTTCACCGTGAACGTCGGATTTATCCGACAAACATTGTCGTGCCCATTCCGCGAGCGTCGGATATTTCCGACAAAAAAAAAACGCTCGTATTGCACATAACTTATGTAGTCACATCCCTTTTTGGTTGTAGGTATTTGTTTTAGATTTCATATCCCTCGCGCTGGGGGCACGGCAACTGATATAAAGTCTCGCGGTGAAAGGTTTAACCCTTTTGGTTGCTTTCTTTGCAGGTTGTAACATTGATTGATCTTTCAGTTGTTTAATAAACCATCTCTAGGCCTTATACTCCTCTTCCCTCTATTTTTTTTACAAGCTTTTATTCAACTTGCAATGTGTATTTTGTGTACAACGAGAAAGGTACATACCCGTAATAAATTAAAGCAAGGGCTGTACTAGATCACTATAGTATAATGAAATTAAAATACCAGTCAAAAAACAAAATAAGATTTCGGCATTTCCATACAAAAGTGTGCAGCCTCCCGAGCATTTTGTATGGGAAATTCCACATGCTTTTTGATTTTTAGACTTTTTTCTGTTTCATTATATTATAGTGATCTAGAATAGCTCGAGGTTCGATTTATTACGGGTATGTTCCTTCCACATTGTATTATGTATGTTAGTTTTGGTCAAATCTTGCAACTCAATTTACAATCAGTTATCCTCAAACGATTGAGCTGAAATTTTGCATGCTTGTGTAAGTCGGATGACAATACTATGTTATAGAGTGAGCCGTTCTGATGAGGGAGCAGGGAGATATTTCGACTGCTATTAGTCATTAAACAACATATAACCTCTTTGAGTAGGACTCGTTTGATCTGTCTTGACGAGCACTTTATGGTAGTCGACCTTAGGGACTGATCACGGAGATAGAAAGTGGCCGATGGAACTGAGTAATTAAACGACGCGTCTTCATCTAGTTTGGGCTTATTTCATCTGTCTTAATAAGTATTGGCTTTACAATAAAAGCTAGTACAACAAATATTTGTTTGAAACTTATTGAAATTGTTAAATAAATAAATATAGGGACAAATAACACCGATTGAGCTAGCCCCAAAGTAAGTTCGAAACTTGTGTTATGGGATAATAACTCAATGATACTATATTTTATGATAAATTAATTATATAGATAAACACCCAAGACCCAGTACAATTTGAAAAAGGCCATTTTCCAACTTTCCCTGACCGGGGATCGAACCCAGGACTTCTGGGTGGCGGACTAGCAAGGTGACCACTACGCCACAGAGGTCGTCTCCGTGTTAACATTCTAGAATAAACATGTTTTCTCTTTGTTTAACAAGAAACCGGCAAAATGTAATAACGTATTCTCAGTAAGATTTAACACAGTAAGTACATAGTTACTTTCCATGGGTTACATAAAAATGTTGCATGGTCTCACGTGCAGTCGGACTCGCATTCCAGTCATATCAAGATCCGCCGATTCTACAAGGTAAATTCGTGATGCGAAACTCGTTTCTTGCGAACGTAATAAAAGTTCCGATGTAATGGTATAAATTAGAAATAATACAGAAATTGCATTTTGTATAGGTACTAAGCAACTTTTTTTAACCGACGAGGAGGTTATCAATTCTTCGAAATCTTATATGATTATTACAAGCATTTTAGTTTCACCTGTCCCGTTGTCTGTCGGTCTGTCTGTCTGCCTGTAATCAAATGTTGCAAGTTAAATTTGACCCACTTCCCGGTTTCCAATTGAGCTGAAATTTTGCACGTAAACTTATATCGCGTGACAATACAATATTATAACGACATGGAGGTGGTCTGATGATGGAGCCGGAAGGTGGCCACAGGAACTCTGTAATGAAACGACGCAACCCCGTCGAATTTGGGCTCGTTTGATTTGTCTTGAGGAGCACTTTAGATAAAAGCTTGTTTTAAAATATATTTTTTAATAATTACTTGTTTTATGTATGTTCACTCATTGATTACTCGATGACGCCTAGACCAATTTGGAAAATTCTTATTTATTTGAAACGGCATACTTTTCAGGTGGTCCCATAGAAATTTTATCAAAAATCGGTTGTGTAGTTTCGGGGTTCAAGTCGGTTTTTAGTTTTGAAAAATTATTTTTATCACGTGTGCTTATAGCCAATATTTCAGTTAGGTTTATCAAGTTAAGTCGAGGTCAAGTCAAGTCAAGTTTCCCAGCCAGCATTGCATGATGGCAGTCGGAATCCGTGGAAGAAAAGTTGGACTTAATTTCAATTATGCCACTTGTGGTTAACAAATCGAGAGTGAACCATTATATAAGTGACATGCGTAAGCCCACCAGGCTGTTGCGACCAGGGACAGGAATACCGATATTTTGTATCGATATATCGATACCCGATACCAGGTGATGGCGTCGCTGGTCGGGATTCCCTCTAATATGGTTGAGTTTAACTATGGCTGATCCGTGCGTCAACTCGTGAACGGGTGCTGCCGGGAGGGACTGGTCAGCTCGGCTTCGCTTTTTTTGACTACTTAATATTTTTTATTACGCAATTTATGTTTGTTTACTTGTTATATAATGTGTCAACATTGTATTATATTATAAGTATTTATTAATTAAAAGACAATTATAATAATATGACAAAGCCCTTCTGGCGAGTAGGAATACTGTGAAAATGAGTTTCTTTCGGCGTTTCTTCTCAGCAGTGGTCGTTACGAAGAGCTGGTATCGGTAGCTTTTCTTTAAAAATAAATTAAATTTTAATATACTTTACACGTAACATAAATTATACTTATTGACGTGTAAAAGTGCCTGTAAAGGTCTAATTACTGAATAAACATTTGAATCTTTGAATCTTTGAATCAGTATTTTATCGATATTTTTTCAAATATCGATATAATACCAGTGTATTTTACACAAAATATCGATATAATGCCAGAATTTTGTATCGATATGTCGACGAAATACTGGTATCGGGTATCGATATATCCATACAAAATATCGGTATTTTTTTTCCCTGGTTGAGATTTTTAAGTTGTGCGACCGAACTTTAGCGAAATAACAAAGTAACACACTATGCCGAATTTACGTTGCGTTTTTCTCGAAGAGATAAATTGGCCGCGGGACTTCGACAGCCTGTTTTGACCACTTTATACACTAATAGTACATTATACAGCGAGGGCGGTGAAACAAGAAGTCTTAGATCACAGGAATTAGCCGATATTTTTATTTATTTATTTACTTTTTCTCGACGAAAAGTAATTTATACACTTCTGTATCTTCTCTATTATGATATGGGGTGAATGAAGATGCGCCGGCCTTGGCTCGGTATCGGTTGGACGCGCACCACCGGAGAGTCAGTTCGAATCTAGTTCGAATATTAATTGAGCTTTTTATATCTTTCCAGTCTGTATCTTACAATGTTGAGAGAGTCATGTTTTGCTCAACTAATTAAAACTGCGATTAATATGGTTAATTCATGATAAAACTCGAGGTCTTTTTTCACCCGACTGCGCCTGAAGGAGGGTTATGTTTTTCGAGAGTATATATGTTTGGATGTATGTATATATGTATAACTGTTTGGCACGCTCTGCAGCCTGAACGGCTCGATGGATTTTAGCTTGATAGTGTCGTTAGATTTGTATTTACTGTGAGAGAGACACTGGGTATATCAAAATAAAAATAACACAAAAAAAGAAGGTAGTCGGGTTTTTGTTTTGTAATAATTACTTGTTTTGGAAATAAATACTGTACTTAACGATCCCCGACACAATGAGCACTTCGCTTGATCCTCTATGCATTAAATTTCTTTTCTTTCCTTCTTTCCAACTGTTGTATGCGGAAGAAAACAATAGAACAAATTAAGGACTGAATGAAGTCCTCTAAATTGTTTATTAGGTATACGTATATATCCTATATAGCCGGCAGTTTCTGTTATGTACCAATCTGGAAAAATCATAACAAAGGCCCAAAAAATTTTTCAAAGAAAAAGTAAAAGTGTTGTTTCGACTTCGCCAACTTCAAAACAAAATCCAATAGAATCCCAACAATGCCACAGAATACAAAACAAACGTGCGGTAAAGCCAGAGAGGAATATTGCGTACAATTTTTGCGTCTCTATAGCTAGAAGTTTACGCAGTAAAAAAAATCTGTTTAAAACGGTAAAGAACAGAATAATACCAAAACCACTTCAATAGACAAAAATTCCATGTGGGAATACCTTAAGAATCCCCTTACCCTAGTCTTTTCCATACAAACGTAGTCTAGCTTTTATTTTGAAATGATATGTTAGATTTCGGCAGTATTTTGTAACTTTAAAGAAATTGCATACATATTTAGGCATGTAACTAGTTTTTGACAGTCAAATTTGAACTTGAAAGAAAATATAAGAGCATAGAAGTTTTCCATACTGAAGGTCAAATATGATTTAAACCACTGTATTCTTTTATAAGTCCACACTTTGTCTGTGAATACTAGTTATATGCCTTAATTTATGCAATTTCTTTGAAATTACATAATTTCGCCAATGTCTGACAAACCGCTTCAAAATAAAGGCTAGACTACGTTTATATGGGAAAGTCTGGTTCTAGACAGAATCAGACATTCCCATACAAACGTAGCATGTAACATTATTTTTTCAAACTAAAAACCGACTTTTACACCAAACTACAAAACCTATTACGATAAAATTTCAATGGGACCGCCTGGAAAGTACACCTTTAAATAAAAAATAATTTTCAAAATCAGTTCACGCGTCTTTGAGTAATCAGTGAAAACACATTTAAAAAAAAAACAATTCGACGAATTGATAACCTTCCCCTTTTTTGAAGACGGTTAAAAACATATTTACATCTGTACACCTACAATGCCTCAGAATAAAAAAAACATCCGTAAGGTAAACCCCGAGGAATATTGCACCTTGCGGGGTTGTCGTGTTTAGGCGAAAAAAAATCCTACCTGGGTTTGTGGAGATCGAAATAATAACATCATCTATTACAAATTAATTGGGTACACTAAACCTTAGGTAAATTATTAAAAAATATAAAACGAGATTTTGATATAAGACACTTAAGTATATGTATCGTAAATAAGAGAGGATACGCGAAAAAAATTGTATGATGAGTTCATAAAAGGAATGGAACTTTGCCATTTGAAAAATTTAGGTTAAAGTAACAGGTATAAGAAGAACACTAGGAAATGAGTTCATAAAAGGAATGGAACTTTGCCATTTGAAAAATTTCGGTTAAAGTAACAAGTATAAGACGAACACTAGGAAATGAGTTCATAACAGGAATGGAACTTTGCCATTTGAAAATTTTCGGTTAAAGTAACAAGTATAAGACGAACACTAGGAAATGAGTTCATAACAGGAATGGAACTTTGCCATTTGAAAAATTAAGGTTAAAGAAATAGGTATAAGACGAACACTAGGAAATAAAGAAGTTATGTGATACAGACACACTATCTCGTCTTTATTCCTATCGGGGCAAACAGGGCCGTAAATCCCAAAGGCCCCATTTAGCGCATTGGTGAGCGTAAAGATGGAGAAAAGGGAATCTAAATAGCAATGGATTGCTAGCCGCATCGCCTATTGATCCCATTCTCTCGATCGGCTTGTACGATCTGCGCTAGGACTTCGGAAAGAAGCAGCTGATAAATCCTGTTTCTTTTCTCAGGCTAACATGGACGTATTTGGACTTGGCTTAGTTTATAAAACCCCAACAGTTATTATTCGACAACGATATCGAAAAAGTATACAATCCTTTTTCACGCCATTTCAACTGCGTACCGGCCAACACGGAATGGACTATCCGAATGAGACATAGCTAGTTCACCTGTCATCAAAAAAAGAATATCGAGGATCCGAAACAATAGCAACAAACGGCTCATAAAAAACATTCAAAAGGGTCGCAGTCTCTATAGCTAGAAAGACATACAGAAGCACGAGAAATCGGAATATGGGTCGGCTTAAAGTTCGATCACTGAAATGTGATTCTTGGGATAATCTCTTAAAAATGTGAACAAAAATATATGATTGTCTGGGTATTAAAAAGCTTTTTTTGAGATTAAAGAACTATTTAGTTGAGGTTTTATTGTGATGCTCCCTCATGCATGATCAATCATAGTCTCACATCTATGTGTGTGAGTAAGGCCTGTAGCTTCTAAAAGCATATGTATTTCGACTGTATTTCATTTAAATTTAAGAGCGACGCTCTTGTCGATGGCGTTTCTTACATTCCTGTCTATCCTCAGTCAGCCGTTTGACGCCTTGGTACGAAACCACCACTCATACTTTCTCCTTTCGACTGTATAAGTGATTGTTGGGGGTGCCTGAACTAGGGTGAGTTGTTAAACGTAAAGATAGATTAATTTGTTAATAAACACTATATATCAAAGATCGCAAATGTTACACGAAATGTTAATAAATGTTGATGTAAATGAAAATGTTATGAGCGCATCGTACGGAGGCGATTTTTGCACTAAATCGTTTTTGGGTCAAGCGCACCGATATGCGATGCGGTTGACGTGACTGTTAGGTGTTGCTACACTGAACAGTGATACAAATAATGACTTGACTACCTTGATTCTGTCCAAGAAGAGACTTGATGGGCTCAGGGCGATTTAATTTTTACAAGACAGAGAACTGTGGCATCACTCAATTCGCAGAGCGATGATCCGGACCACTTCTGACAGACAGTCAATTTCAGTCCTAGGTATAAAAATAACCGTATGCTTTGTATGATAATTTTTAAAAACTAAAATCCGAGTTTACTACCAAACTACACAACCTATTTTGATAAAATTTCTACGAGGACCACCAGGAAAGTATACCCTTTTAAATATATAAACCTACATTACCACTGACTCACTCACTCACTGATTGACATAGTTGTTTGATTTGTTCCCAGGTTCGATTTTCGAGTGTGTACCACGAGACCGTAGGTCGAGCGGAAAGGCCAAACCGCGTGGCGAGGGCAAAACCTCTCCCTCCCCTCCCCGTCCACGCAGGACCCCCACCCCAAGTATCTAGGCGAAGCCTGAGGCCGAAGGACGAAGGCTGAGCCCACCCGTGAGGCGGTAGGCCGAGCTGCGTGGCGAGGCCGTAGGCCGAGTCACTCCCACCAAGCGCAGAGCGTTCTTTTTAATTTTTGAAAATGCAAGATGGCCGCCTATTGTCAACTGCAAGCTATTTTGCTGAAATTCATTATTCTTGATTACTTAGTCTACCTCAACAGCTGTACAAAAAATAATGCCCGAAAGATAATGCCCGAAGATAGAATATCCTTTTAAACAAACAAATACTCGTAATTTTGCAAATCCGTCCAGGCATCTTCGAATAATGGTTGAACATACCCTACTACTAAAAAAAGATCGCGATGAATTGATAGCCTCCTCCTTTTTGGAAGTCGGTTAAAAAGAAGTGTCATTTCTGCCTTCATATTTAGTGTTTGAGGCTCGAATGCCGACCACGCACAAAACGCACATAAATCAGCGGTGCAACATATTTTATTAATTGCATCCTCTGCCTGTACGTTTATTGCATCTGGAAGCGACAGAGCGTCTCGTCGTAAATGTATGCTTGAAATTGCACAAATGCTGGATTTTAAAGATACTTTACATTAAAACATTCTTATTCTTTAACATTTACGAAAATAAAAAATTATTAACTGTGTAACAATTTAATCTTCACTTCTCATGCTTGTAAAGTTGTTCTTTATGTCGAGAGACTGCTGCATAAGATTAAAGCAATTAGGCCTTAAAGCCACATACACATACCGACTTCATTTAAGTGATATAATTTTATGAAATTTAGGTTATATCTTAATTTAATTACGACATATGTATCTCAATTCAAATTAACAATTAATACGGGCGTGCATTTACGTAAAAAAAATAGAACGCAAATATCTATAATAACTTGGCATTACGGCTTAGACCATAGTCGAACGTCACATAGCTGAAAATAAAATAAAAAATTAAGAAAAATTTGTGTGGCGGGAAGCAAATTATTAGTCAAACAAAACTGGAAACTGGAACTAACTGCTAAATTTGTTATTTCCTTGCAATCGAAGTGAAAAGCAGAGTGTAAAACTCGAGTACAAAAACCATTTTACCTTCGACGTGACTATCCACCCTCGCCGTACCGGCTCGGGTAGCTAAATGCACGTCTCGGCTAAAATTGCTCGTTTTATGCTCTTGTCTATGATTTTAATCTACTATTTAGATTAAAATCATAAGAAATGCACTAGAGTCCAAATAAAAAACTACAGTAAGTAGCTGTTTTTCAGAATCAACTCTCGTTGATCCTGTCTGACTTATAACAAGCCACAAGGTTCACCTACCATTGAACAATAAATTATGACTTAATATTGCATTAAACTCACGTGCATTGATTTACATATTACATGTAAATGCATTCGTGACAGAGGGGCGTGATGCCACTATATAGCATTCCATATGTATATCTTATCTAGGTATAACTGAGTGCATAGAAGGTAAAAATAGAATTGAGTATGTGATTGTGTTATTATGTTGCGATAGGTCACATGCACTGAAGATTCTGATAAATGATACCTATAGTCCATTTGTTTAGGTATTTAAAAGAATGTAAACAATCTTGACATGTCTTTTTATTGAAATATACACTTTTTTACAAATCAATACCTTTGCAAATTACAAATAAATTATGTAATTTATAATTAACAAAAAAATATTTGTAGTTTGCGAAGGTATTGATTAATAAAGTGTATATTTCAAAAAAAGACATGTCAAGATTGTTTACATTCTTTTAAATTTAGGTTTTTCATTAAAGTGCAATTTTCAGTACGTACACACACTGCTCTGTAGTTTTTTTTTTTCAGGATATTGTTACCGCTTTAAAAGTGAGGTCAGTGAACAACCTTCATTTTTGTGCCAGTAGCTTTTGAGACCACGGATGCTTGGGGGAACGAGGCTCGAACATTTATTAGGGATTTGGGCCGACGCATTTTTGAAAAGACAGGAGATAATCGCTCCGTGTCGTTTCTTGCTTAGAGGATTTCAATCGCTATACAACGTGGAAATGCTGCTAGCATTATGGGAACCTTTGAGCCAGGGACGATTAGGGGCGGTTTATTAGATTGATAATTTTGACGAAGCATGTTGCGGATATTTATTTTTAACTAGGTAAGCAGAACTTTTGACGAAGCATGTTGCGGATACTTATTTGTATTTAGGTAAGTAAGTACAACTTATGTTGCGGATACTTATGTGTATTTTTTTTTATTGTATTTCATATAAGTCTTTTATTTCAAATATATCTTTACTACTTAATTACAAAAAAAAAGGTCAGTGAATAAGTTTTTATTTTTATTTTGATGTATTATTTACCAATCCTTTTATACTGTTATCTTTTCATGTAAGAAGGTCTATAATACATTTCCATGTATTATAGACCTTCTTGAATTAACACAGCCCAACGATTTCACGATATCTTTTGAAGCGTCCTGTTTCTTACTCCATCTATGTTTTGACACCATCTATGATTTGTGTGTGTAATAACTTAATAACCATAGATTTAAAAAAATAAACCAGGTATATGGCAGTAACGAATATTTTCGTTTCATCTACTCTATCCCATGCTTTATTCCCTGCAAATTAATGTTTAGAACATATTTTTTTAAACAAAACCGACTTCAGTTTTATCTTAGTGATAATCACGGAAAAAACTAAATAAGTAAGCAACTATTGTTTACTTCAGCGACATATTGTTTTCAGTTTTTTCATTTATTTAAAAACTCCTTCTTTTTTGAAGTAAGTAGGTTGAAAATTGTTTGCAAATTAAAATATCAGAAGATAGAGCTACGGAAAATGAAAAAGACGACAACTGAAGCGTGAAATTCTAAAGCCACGATTCGAGCGAAATCTGCAGATACTGGCGCAATCAGACGACGCGGCCATCCGTGGTCCGTGTTGTCAGGGGGCAGGTACCTTTGGCGATTTATGAGATCCTGGTTATCAGGAAGCAACTAAAAGACCTATCTGACATTTGAAAGGTAGTAAAAATAATTGGCCAAGTGCGTGTCGGGCCACGCGCAGTGTAGGGTTCCGTAGTTACGAATGCCAAATTTTAGTTCATGCCACTAAAAATTGATTTCTATTGAATTTGTATTTTTCGGAGTACATTTTATAAGTTGATCGCCTATAACTTTTTACTTTGTAAACCCTACATAATTCTGATAGTTTTCCTTTAAATTTCTTTATATTTACTACATCTGTGAATTTCTTCACGTGTCCATATGTAACCGTTTAGCAGATAGAGGGGGAGGGGGACACTTGACTATTAAAAAAATTTTCACTTTAAAACCAAATATTTCTGAAACGGATCCATAAATCTAAAAACGGTGTTCACAAGCTCATTTTCAATATTTTTGAAAGCCTATTCAACGATACCCCACAGGATTGGTTAGTCGAGAAAATAAAATTGACTTTTGACTTTACTTGTATGGGAGCTACCCTAAAAAAAATTATTTTCAATATTTTATTTTTTCACTTTTTCCGCATAATTAATATACATACCTATACCAAATTACAGCTTTCTAGTACCTCTAGTCGCTACCGCTACCGCGGACGGACAGACAGACAGACATGGCGAAACTATAAGGGTTCCTTGTTTACTACGAACCCCTAACGAGTTGAGAAAAAAATTACACATCAGCGATACGATCTCCTTCAGCTTGTAATGATGGGCAAAGTCGCAGGGAAAAGGTTGGAAGGAAAAAGAAATCCTGACTTCGAAACATCGAGCTAAGAACAAAGAAGACTACACCAAGCTGATTGCAAACCTTCACTAATTGGAGAGGCACCTTAGGAAGAAGAGAAATGTTAGTGCAATCTGATGACGCGGCTATCCGTGATCCGTGTCGACAGGGGTACCTTCGGTGATTTATGGGATCCTGGTAATCAGGCTCGCGCACGAAGAGTTCCGTATCATTATCTGTTAAAAATTACGTCTGTTGTATGGGAGCCCCACATTATATTTATGTTATAGCGGCAACAGAAGTAAGTACATTAGCTGTGAAAATTTCAGCAGTCTAGCTATCACATCATGCGATACAGCCTGGTGACACACGGACGGACAGCGAAGTCTTAGTAATAGGGTCTCTCGATTGTACCCTTTGGGTACAGAACCCTAAAAACGAATTAGAGATGGTCTCTGATAAAGATACACATCTGCAGATATTGGTGCAATCTGACGATTGCACGTATCTGTGCTCCGTGTTGTCCACCTTTGGTGATTTATGAGATCCTGGTAATAAGCCAGCCACTAAACGAGTTTTGTAGCCTAAATCAAACTAAAAATGAAAATTATATACTATCCTTAAGATTTTGAATCCTACATTTAATATATTTGTTAAAATTTTACCTTCTCTGATAGAAATACGAACCTGACCACAGCCAAGTCATAAGATAGTAAACACTACATCACTCCTGTGACTCCACGACTTATCCCGTCAAGTTATATTAATAAAGTGCCAAGTGGCCTCGGCAATAAGTTCAATAAATGCGTAAGAATCTAGTTTTGCGCTGTTGGAAAATAGAACTAGGGTCAACAACCTAACACTGGTAAGTATTCAACTCAGGCAGTGAAACGCTCAACTAGGTAATTGTTTGGTTCTGGACGCCTGGTCTTAAAAATAGTAAGAATAGACGAAACAAAATCACACAACATGAAAAAAATATTCAGGATTACTGGTAATTGAAAAATTAGTAATCGGAACTGGTAATAGAAATTGAAAAAGAAATTAAATATTAGCTATCTCGAAAATGGTTAACTTTTGGATAACACATTATAGAGTCAAATCAATTCCAAATAATAGTCACTATCACCCCCTAAGAGGAAAACATCTAAATACCAGAAACCCTGTATATAGTTACGATACTCCTTTTTTTTTATTGTCCCACTACTGGTCAAAGGTGTCCCCCATATCCTTCAATTATACTACTAAATTACTTAAATAAAATAAAAGCACTACACCATACACTACGACGCTAGACCTGAAGACCAAACGAAATCGTGAAGAAATCGCTATTTTACGACCGGCCTGACGTCAACCCTCCTTGGGAATGCAGTTGTAGCTAGTGATGGGTCAAGGGCAAAAATAAATTGGGCATAAACGGGCGTAACTGGGCAAACAAGAGTTAACGTCCAAATACGCCTGATCGTGGGCAGGAACAAAATATTTATTTTTTTATAAAAAGGAGCAGGAAATTATCGGTATTTTGTAAATCATAAGTATCATAACTTTAATAAAATAATTTGTACATAAAATTATCACTGTCACGGTAAATCACAATAAATACTAGCTGCCCCAAAAAATTCTAGCTTTCATGCTCTCGCGATGCGTCGACTCGACTGGAGAGCCACTTTTGACACAGCGATTTTGCCTACTCTGATTGATATTAATAATTTATTGTTTTTCATTGTCAATTTATTCGGCATGTGTGCAATGCGCCCAATATCCCGGGCGTAAACCCATCTACTTGTAGCACGGGAAGTTTGTTCTACTTTTTAATCGCCTCTTCTGACATCCACAGGAAGATATAAAGCCATATTCTAGGCCGGAAGCCACAGCAGATGGATGAAAGTAGAAAAAAAATTAACTAGTCATCTAATACAACTGTTTATTTACAAACAGTTGTAAATTAAACTAACACGTAATAACAAACAAGAGATACTTTGAAAACATTTGATGATTAGTTTAATCATTATGTCCTTGTATCTATTAATACATTTTTAATCGGTTGGGTACTTAAAATCAGAGTGATTGGGCTTGTCAGAAGTTTGCCTACTACATTGATAATAATAATTAATAATGAAGAGCAGGGCAGCTTGTGGCGAGCTGTTGGTGATTAACGACACCACGGACCCAAGTGCTCCAGAGAGCCGGTCAGAGCCCTCGTCCCCGACGTGTCTACGTCGGTCGGGGTGGAGACCCAAGAGGGCTCGCAGGGCTCTCAGCTCTGCATTGCCTTAATTGGCCGTGCAGAGAGGAGTCGTTAAAGCTGTTGCTCCAGGGAAGGAAGTGTTAAAGGGCACAAGCCGCGAGAAACTTCGGAGAAAGCGCAGCACACCTCTCAACACCCCTGAGTCGCCTGCACCGGTGTTGCTCCTTCGCCGGCAACTATTGCCGGCGCGTTTGAGGGGCCCATCTAGTGGGCGGCAAGGCACCACCTGCCTACAATAGTCAGTAGTCGACCTTTCCCTTTTTCTTGCAATAGATATTTCTCCAGCCGAAACCTATTCATAAGTACACCTTTCATAGGTATATTCAGAAAAAAGTTTTCGCGGGAGCGCCACATAACATCAACTTCTCCAAAGGACCTCTACGTGTTGGATCTGTATCCCCACGCAAGCCTCTCAAAGGACCGGGGTGAAAAGACCCGTGAAACTAAAGCTGATACATAATTAATAATAATAATAGATAATTTACTATCTAAAGTTAGAACAAAAGTTTGAAAAATTGAGAAAGGAATGTTGAGGTGGTTCGGACATATAGAAAGGATGGATGAAAGGAGACTTTACTAAAAGAGTCTACAAAGCAAACGTGAGTGGAAGAATGGGTCAGGGTCGACCTCGACGAACGTACCGCGATCAGATTGTAGACGTTCTTAAAAAAGGAGAAGTCAGAAGTACCCGCAACCGGCGGGCATGCATGAAGAGTGTAGATGAAGCGAAAGAGGTCTGTCAGGATCGTAGCAAGTGGAGGTCCCTAGTCTCTGCCTACCCCTGTGGGAAGCAGGCGTGAAAATATGTATGTATGTAGAACAAAAGCCTAGTCAGTAAAGGGGTTAGGGTCTAACCCCTGTATTAAAATAACCAGCCAAGTGCGAGTCTAAATATTTATTTTATTCTGTTTTTTGTTATACTGTTATAGCGTCAACAGAAATACATCCTGGGTTCACGAGATACAGCCTGGTGACAGACAGACAAACAGACGGGCCGCGGAGTCTTAGTAATAGGGTCACGTTTTTACCCTTTGGGTACGGAACCCTAAAAGCCATGCACTTCTGTTGTCTTCCCGTCAATTCCATAAAAAGTCTACAGTCCTTAAATTGGTAGCATAAATATGATTGATTTAGGGTGACAGATAATTATGAATCTGACAAAAGATTCGTCGTAGATCAAGGAATCATGTCTCGCTAAGATAGCAATAACGGTCTCGCTAAGATAGCAATAACGGTCTCGCTAAGATAGCAATAATAGTCTCGCTAAGATAGCAATAACGGTCTCGCTAAGATAGCAATAACGGTCTCGCTAAGATAGCAATAATGGTCTCGCTAAGATAGCAATAACGGTCTCGCTAAGATAGCAATAACGGTCTCGCTAAGAATGGCCCTCAAGGTTGGTGATTCCATGGCTCTTACACCATAAAGCATATAATTTTTCAAAACTACAAACCGACCTCATCATCAAACTACAACCCATTTCATAAAATAATTATGAAAGTACCTGACAAGTATGCCCTTTCAAATAAATAAGAATTTTTCAAATTGGTCCAGGTGTTTCTGAGTAAACGGAGAACATACATAAAAATAAAAAATATAAAAGATTCCGACGAATTGATAACCTCCTCTTTTTTGAAGTCGGTTAAACAGCGTTTCACATTACATAATTATGCAAGCATATTCGCAGACTTGTGTAAGAACTATTTAAAGCACGCAGGCGTTAAGACCGATTTAGTCAAATTAAATTAACCTAAATAGACTTACATTACAGCCATATTTATACAATATGTAACAAAAACCCTGTCCGATCCGTATGCCAATATGACAAATGCTTGAAACTTGAAGAAAAAATCGACAATCAAATTGCCGGACCGGCCGAATACTTTTGAATGTTGCTTTTTTCCGAGTTTCAAGCATTGGTTCCATAGGAAAAGTTGTTCGTATTGACGGTCTGAGTTGCTCCTACAAGAATCTGACAGGGTTTTTGTTACATATTGTATAACGTCTAACAACATACATATACAGAAAATGTTTAAGGTGTAAATTAAGTCTACCATGATAAATAACAAACAACTTTCATAAAGGAAGGATTTTTTTCGCTTTCCTTATTAACTCGGATCAGCCGTATGGAAGGCCCGAATTTATTTTTCGGTATAACTATGTCTGACTATACTTGAGGAATGTTTTTCAATATCGTAGTATTTATTTAAACCTTGTTAGTAGATATGGACTGCCTCCGTGGTCCAGTGGTCAAGGCGTTCGCCTTGTGACCCGGAGGTCATGGGTTCGATTCCCACTGGGAAGCATACTTTGTTAAAAGTTGTTTCCAGTCTGGATAGGATATTGCAGGCTTGAATCAACTGATTATCCGAAAAGAAAGTGATTCCGTGTTTCGGAAGGCACGTAAAACTGTGGGTCCCGAACACCACCTAGCGTTTGATCATCAAACTGTGCAAGGATTGGTTCCTGGTTTGCCCTTTGGGTTGCGGAGGTCAGACGGCAGTCGCTCTGTGTAAAAATCAGTAACCTCGTCAAATCTCCTTGGTTAGGTAGCGGACCCCGGGCTCTGAAGCGTTACTGCTGAGGATGCAACCGGGAATACGCTCGGATGATGATGATGAGTAGATATGGATAATAATTTGACGTCATTTTCGCAATAAATTATGATGTATAAGGTAATTTTATGGGTTCAGTACCCAAAGGATAAAAACGGGACCCTATTACTAAGACTCCGCTGTCCGTCCGTCCGCGATCCGCCTGTCTGTCTATCTGTCACCAGGCTGTATCTCATGAACCGTTGCTCGATATAAATAAGGGCAACAGGTAGACGTTTGAAATATTCACAAAATATTTAGTTGTGTATTAACTTTAAAAAGAAATAATTATAATCAAATAAATATTTAAGGTGGGCTTCCATACAATAAACGTGATATTTTGTAGATAATGGTACGGAACCCTTCGTGCGCGAGTCCGACTTACTTAGCCAGTTATTTTTCTTGTATACGACGCCATGTCCAAGTTTGTAGGGAAACGCTGGATGCAGTCAGCGTTCGATCGGCCATTTTGAAAATTCTTGGAAAAGCGAATGATTGACGACCTCTGTGGCGTAGTGGTCACCATGCTAGAGCGCCACCTAGAGGTTCCGGGTTCGATCCCCGATCAGGGCAAGTTGGAAAATGGCCTTTTTCAAATTGTTTTGGGTCTTGGATTATTTGGTATAAAATACAGTATCGCTGAGTTAGTATCCCATAACACAAGTCTTGAACTAACTTTGGGGCTAAATCAATCAGTGTCATTTTGATATTTTTGGAAAAGCGAACGATTGACCAATGAGTGCGCAATGATCCATTGGTGCGAGATCAAGTACAATCATGGAATATGCTCGTGCTATCTATAGAACCTCTACGTAACCTTTTCTATTTATAGCCGGGTTGCATAATTAAGGTGTTTACTAACTGCGATAACCAGTCAGTTATAGTTTGCTTACGTCTTTGCACTATGACTTCGCTATTTGAACTTGACCTTGACCTGTGGTCTGACATGTATATCTTCTTCTTCTATAGTTCTCGGTTGCATCCTCAGCTGTGCTGCCACAGAAAAAGTACTCACGTACAGAAGTCTTGCTCCGAATAGAAACTCAAAGTAATATCTACTTTTCTACGCACAATTGCCAAAAACGGCCACTTTTGGCGTATGTGCGTAGAAAAGCTTCACGTTCTCACTTTAAACTGTAAACAGGAGTTCATAAAATAGTTTAAAGGGTTATCTAGGCCCTGGTCAAGACAAAATTTTAATTGATGTCTCCGTTTCCTATCAAATTATTTATTTCAAATGGGGGCAGCACTGGACCCCGGAAAATTCGGGTAGCCCCTTAAAAGTGGTCGCCGCGCGCATAGTAATAATGTAGGTACATTTTCGATACCTAACCGGGGAGTGACACAGGCCTGGTGCTGCTTCTAAGTCTGGAGTGCGCTTTACCGCTTTTTCTTCTCCAAATAAAGGTAATAAACATATCAGGGGTCACCCAAGGATGCCGAAGAAGATGCGAAATTGAGAATAAATACCCGGAACAGTTTAAACATTTAGCTATTTTTAGGGTTCCGTACGCAAAGGGTAGAAACGGGACCCTATAAGTAGGACTCCGCTGTTCGTCCGTCTCCGTCGGTCTGTCTGTCACCAGGCTGTATCTCATGACCCGTGATAGCTAAACGGTTGAAATTTTCACACTTTTACGTATTTCTGTTACTACCACTATAACAACAAATAAAATAAATGTTTAAGTGGACCTCCCATACAACATACGTGATTTATTATACATAGATAATAATACAGAACCCTTAGTGTTCCGGTTCGACTCGCACTTGACTGGTTATTTATTGGCTTCGTTGGAGATGAGGCGTAAATAACGTGCCTATTTGTAACAGCAAAAATTGTTCTTGTCATTCTTACATTAATTAGGTACATACAATAATAGGAGTATTGTATTATTATTTTTGTATTATTATTTAAAAAAAAGAGCTCTGTACTAAGATCAGTGTATTTTCTTATACCTACTTATCTAACAACAAATTCAACATAGTTATGTTATGAGTGTAAACACACTCTCATTATTTTGTTGTTCATAGCAAGTAACGCCATCTGTTGATTAATGAATGAACTACAAGAAAAAATATTACTAAGCACGTCTTTGTCCTTAACGGCGTACACAGAGCCAAAGGAGTTTTATGTTATACGCCGCTATATAGGTATGTATGTGTGCAAAAATGTTAGTACATTACAAAAATATTACTGACACCAGTGCTTTGCTCGCAATAACTGGATAAACTTTCAGTAAGACATTTTGCATAATATGGTTTCAGTTTTTAAACTTGTATATTTGTAAGGAGAATTTATTAATGCGTTTGGTTATTAAGGATGTATTTTATACGGTTTTTAGGCATTCAAGATAATTTTCTCAATATCATATTTCATTATTTAGTTTTCTATGGCGTCCAAAACTCAAAGAAGATTGTGTTTTGTATAAAAAAGGTGCAATAGCAGTACAAGAGCAAATGATAGAATTTAAACTTTAAATGACATATGTACTGAAAGAATGATGAAAATAATTAACAAATCACTAAAATAGTTTCACTTTCAAGTATATGTCCTTTCCCCCTTGGATTATGAAATAACTCATAGATACTGTCAGGTTAATAAGCCCACAAATGGTATATTTATTAGTAATTGCAACAATGTAGAATGTAACTGGATTGAAAAGAGAAGGCCATAGAAAGTGTCTACAGAATCGGGAACCAGGTAATGTCCAACAATCCGCTATTTTCCAACAAGTCAAAACAGATATTTTTCCAAATGTCAAAACAAACATTTTCTATGGGATTCGTGTGAAATACAGGCAGATGACGTCATAGTTTCTTGGATTCAAATAGCACACACACAGGAATTGAGTATATTCCTGGGTAAAAATAAATTATTTTGTACTAATATTACTAATAAAAAAATTAAAACAAAATAATGTCACTTGCCTTTAAGCCATATCTTTTTTAAGTGGCTACCTGAATTTTCCAAGGTCCAGAGCTGCCCTCATTTGTAATAAATCATTAAAAAGAAAACGCAGACATCATTAAAAATTTTGTCTTGATCAGACCCCCAATAGACTATTTTATGAACTGTTGTTTACAGTTTAAAGTGAGAATGTGAAGCTTTTCTATGCACAATTGCGAAAAACAACACTTTTGGCGTATGTGCATAGAAAAACTTCACGTTCTCACTTTAAAACTGTAAACAGTAGTTTGAAGGGTTATCTAGTTCCTATTAAATGATTTATTTCAAATGGGGGCAGCACTGGACCCCAGAAAATTCAGGTAGCCCGTTAACATAATTTTAGATTTATTATTGCAGAAAAACTGATAATAAGACCACTCTTATTATCAGTTTTTCTGCAATAATAAATGTAAAATTACGTTAAAACACAAGTGAGATTATTTTGTGACGTTTTATTTTTTTATTAGTACAAAATAATTTATTTTTGACCAGAAAAATACTCAGTTGCTGTCAATACATGACATATAAAAAAAAAACAAGTACCTTGCTATATTAAAATTTTCCTTACACTTTTAACTATTTACGGTAGTATGTACAATAGGTTTTGCAAGCGAAACAATACAGCTGTTTGATGCAACACACTGAACTTAATTATCTTGTTCCATAAACCTTTTTGTGCAACATATAAACTACTTTCCACATTTTTAGTAAAACAAAAATGATAATCACATTTCATGCCATCTTTTTGTTCAACTTTATCTTGTTACAATAGTATTTTCTATTTCAATAAATATGGGATTTAATCAGGTTTATGCAATATTTAAACAGTTGACGGGTTAACTATGTGCCATGGCATTGCCTTTTCAAAGATTGTTCTAGTTAACTAAAAGAAAGAAATTTGAGACCATCATTGACATCAAAATATTTTCAGGAATTGACAAATGCAAGATGCAACTCTATTTAACCTCTCAAATCCCAGTTGGCAATTTTTCATGCCGTCTGGGACTTGAGAGGTTACTGCAAAAAATGCAGATCTCTAGAGGTAAAATTACACAGAATATAAAAGTCTTGATCATTTGTAATCCAGTTGTCTCTTAGATTGTAACATAAAATACTAAACAACTTTACTTCTTCTGCCTAGTCTTCTTCTTCACATGCCACTGAATGGATTTTAATAAGGTTATTACTGTCACTTACATTATTTGCATATCTATGAGAACATTTTAGTATTTATGGATGATATAATCACCGTACATTAAATGTTTGTTTCTTAAATAACTGTGATGTAAAATTGTTATTTTGTGGGAGAAATAAATTATTATTATTATTATAACACCAGCTAGCTCGCTATAATAATAAGAATTGGGTTTGTAGGCAGTCAAAAAGTAAAGTTCAGAACTTGAACGCACTTTTAACTCATAAGTCATTTATTCGCAACATGCAAGCAAAAAGTTAATAATATATTGTGAAGATAAACATGTACCCAGTTTGGGTGTAGCAGAAACAAATAGGAAAACAATATTATTGTACACATTATTCAATTAATTTATTTTATACCTTCTTAATTTATAGTTCGATGGATAAGGCGTACTGTTTTAAAATCCACTTTTTAACTGCCCATGAACCCACATTTTATTATTAAAGCAAGCTAGCCAGCGCTATAAAAATTTTTAGGTGCAAATATGATAGCCAAGTTACATCAATGATCCAGACTTTATATTAACCATATGTGAGGGTATGCTTATATTTTTTTATATAATGATAAGGCTGAGGTGTACCTTAAATTTTTACCAACAGGACCTTAGGAAATAGATTGTACCTAGCCGAGGCGTGTCTATAGAATATAAAAAATATTTCAAACATACTCCTTACCACACAAAGGTATGTTTACATGTATGCGTGTGTAACCCAATGGTTTTACCGCAGCGTTAAGTAACAACGATAAAAGGTCGAAACCAACGACCGATAAACCGATATGAAAAAGAGACCATTCAAAGGCAGTTAGAAATTGTCTCAATATGTACAAGGCGATGCTTGATAAGAACATCACCTTATAAAAAACAGGTAGAACAAAGAAAACTGGTATTTTCTATAGTCTCAAGGTTGAAAATGATGATTGAAGTACCAAATTAAAGCAATCACAAATGTCACTTAGTTGGTAAAATTCAGTGCGCATTAACAACTTACCTGCTTTGGAGAACCTGAAGCTGGAGCTCGACACCGAAATCCAAATCAACAAAGAATATCTCCAATATATTGACACAGGGAAAGTCAAAGATACACGAACAAATTCATAGCACTCGAAAATGCAAGACAATCGGACGGGACAACAAGCGAAAACATACGAAATGTGTGAAAGAGAAAGAAAGATACATAGAAAAAATAATTAACCATAGACTAAAGTCAGCTGTTACAAAATAGGCCAAATGGCCTAAATAAAGATTATTAATTTATTTTCAATTAAAATAATTTCTCTTAACATTAATTAATACAATTAAATTATAAATCAATCTTATACTTTTATCTTTTTACAAATAAATAAATATCTACGTTAAAGATATATATTTATAGGGTAGTAAAATACAACCATAGACACACAATAAAAAGAAAAGCACAGAGTGCTAATGAAGTAGTAGAAGGAGCAAATAATTCTATTCGAAGCGCCATCTGAATATTGTAAACAAAATTACTATTGCATAAATTTCCTTCCGGGACATAGCTGTTCACATGACTGAACGTCCAATGGTTCGATTGTGTAAATGTACAAAGTTTTATGGTTAGAAATAGTACACAAAAAACTGGCCAAGTACGAGTTGAACTTGCGTAGAAAGGGTTCCGCACAATGCCTTATTTTTAAAATTAACAAGATATATCACACTTGAAATCGTCATTGTATAAGCGGGTCCGCTGCGCTAGTTTTATGAGAAACATTGTTCATGAACATTGTTTTTAAAAGCATTACATTTGAAAAAATTAGCTTTTTTTATTTTCATTAGAAGTTGCGTCCCAAATCTCCAATCACGTGCCGTTTACCTATTAACATTATTTACAGCAGTATGTCTCTGAATTCCACTCCACAAGGCACTCAATAATTACAACTATTCCGAGCGCAATGTCTTGCTGCTTCAAAATATAACTTAAAATGAAAGATTCCCTCCCACCATGGGCGCCGGCAGGGGGGGCCAGTGAGTGCACTTGCACCCCTTGGGAATCTCGAGGAATTATTAAAATAAAAAGCCGTCTGTTGGAAATCATTTTTTTATTGCACGTAAACAAACATGGCACAACACTATTTAGGTCAATGTATCCTTATCAATCGTCACTTGCATTATTCACTTTGATACTCTTCTTACTCGCCATGATCTCCTAGTACTCGGCATCAACACGCGCTTTTGTTGCGAAAGCCGTCGTTTTTCGGTTTCGTTTGGCGGCTTTTAACAAAGGAATCGGCATCGGCGGTAGAAGGCACGGCGGCGATCGTTTGACAAAGTCTGTAACAAACAAATTTCGATTTATTGATACTATTCTTAAGAATCATTTTATTAAATCAGTCGAAAAATTTTTTTAATGCGATAATTACAATACCAATATTTTACTTACCTACTTTTCAAAGGAAGGGTTCAAAATGTCGTCCTTGTTACTGGATACACAGGCCAGCTCGCCGGTACATGGACGCACGAACATTACGCAGCATCTCTGGCGTCACGGTATTGAAGGCGGCCTTCATCCGTTCCATCATTTCGTCCCTCGACGAGCACTTTACAGCATAAACGATGTTTTTTATGTATCCCCATAAGAAAAAGTCAAGGAGAGTGAGGTCCGGTGACCGCGCTGGCCAGGCGACACTGCCTCCTCGCCCTATCCACTGGGAGAAGCGTTCGTCGAGGTGACTTCGCACATCACGGGCGAAGTGTGCTGGAGCCCCGTCGTGTTGAAATAACATGTTGTTATTCATTACTAGGTCCACGTAACTAGCCACTGGTATCACTGTCAATTCCTCGTTTAGCTCATTTCTCAAAATTTCTAAATAATTTTCACCGTTGAGAATATGAGGCAAAAAATATGGTCCCGCGACAACATCTCCAATTATTCCAGCCCACACATTTATTCGCCACTGGTGCTGGAATGACGACTCTGTAGAAACGTGCGGATTTAAATGCGACCAATAGTCTTCATTGTGGATGTTGCTTATTCCACCTCTGGTGAAAGATGCTTCATCCGTCCATAGTACTTTCGAGGCGAACTCCGGTGAGGCTTCCACTTGGTTCCGGTACCACTCGCAGAAAGTAACACGCGGTAAATAATCTGCAGGGATTAATTCCTGCGTGCGACGAAAGTGGTATGGATGTTGGCCGTCTGCGTGCAACACTCGCCACACTTGCATATGATTCGAGGCCCCCAACTCCCAGGCGGCTCGATGCGTGCTGCTTCTTGGGTAAATTTCTGGGACTTACTATTGATGACCAACTTAAGTGGAGAGAGCAAGCAGACGACATATGCAAAAAACTAAGTTAATCAGCATTTGCCTTGCATCAACTAAACAAAACTACAAAAACAGACGCGATGCTTACTGCCTATCATGGTCTTGTCGCGTCAGTGCTTAGGTACGGCATTATATAACTGCGTTGACAGAGAAATTATATTCAAAGCACAGAAACGGTGTATTCGATCTATGTGCGGCCTGAGCACAACAGACAGTTGCGAACCTATATTTAAACAATTTAAAATATTGACATTTCCTGCAATGTACATATTTGAAATGGCTTTATTTGTAAAAATGAATTCAGAATTGTTTGCAAAGTTATTTGAAGTAAAAAAGAATCCCACAAGATCACAGGATAGGCATAATCTATGCACACAAAATGCTTGCTCTAGTCAGAAAAAACATTCTTGGTATGGCTATAAAAATTTACTATAAACTACCCAGTGACTTAAAAGATTTAAATTTTAAAATGTTTAAAAAACGACTCTTTGGACTACTTGTAGATAAATCGTACTATTCTGTTAAAGAATTTTTCAGAGACGACAAGCTTTAATTTTGCCATTATTTAATGATTTCATAGACATAATTATAGACTACCCTTTTATTATATGACATTACTATTATTATACCAATTTTCTTGACATTTAAGTAAAGTTAATACCTATTTTTATATTTTTTAGTTCCTAAATATTTGTATGCTAAAAACGGCAAAACATAGCGAACTATTTTATATTATATTGTAACATCTTATCTATTTGTACCTATATTTGACAAATAAATGATTGATTGGGTTTTGCTCAAAGTGATGTATCACGGCTTCTTCAAACTCCGGGTCTCGAGTGGTCGCGCGGCCCGTCGGCGTTGGGGCGTGGAAAGAGCCAGTCGAATACAGGCGATGCACCATCCGCCTGAAGCAAGCCAGGGAAGGCAGGCTACTGGCTTCTGGCCGGCCTTCAACGAACCGCTGACGGTACAGCTCTCGGGCGGCACTCAGACTGCCGTCTGCTGCTCCCACACAGAGCATAATTTCATAATATTCTCGATTACTTAAAGACATCACGAACACGCAAGTAGGTATCAAGAAAAGAAGTCGAAAGCACAAAACACGATCTTGTCACTAGAACGCAGAGATAACGACTGACTACTGACTGACTGAACTACTAAGCAAAATATGAAAAATTTGCATTATTTCTAGCGTCCTGGTACAAGGTAAATGTACCAATAATCGGCCATGTTTTGTAAAAAAAATATTACGATACCGATGTGGCCTAAGATGGAAGCAAATTTTATTACTGATGCATATCTGACAAACGGTAAACCGCTAAGTACCTAGAGTTTGGCTTCTTAATTATTTCGAAGAGATAGATGTAATAACTGGGCCTACAGTGGTTCCGAGACAAGAATAGGACCACTCTTTCTCTCTCCCTTTGGATGTCGTAGAAAGCGACACAAGGAGGGTTGGCGTTTGGCAGGCAGCCGTTCGTAAAATCTTTAGCTAAAAGTAGTTTATTATTCGTAGCAAACACACATGTAAAACTGGGATATCACTTTATGGACGGGAGACCCGGGAGTCTAAGTAGCTAGGAAATCTGACATAATGTTGGTTATTCACACACGTTAAGAAAACGGCCTTTTCCGTGCTGGTCCGAGAGAATAGATAAAACTTAGAATGTACCAGCTGCATCTCTTCCCGTGCAGATCGTAAAAGCCGATCGAGGGATTGGGCTAAAATCTGAAACATTTAATAGGCGCATGCGGCTAGCAACCCATCAATATTTTGATTCCTCTCTTCCATCTTTACGCCCACAATCACGCTAAAAGTGGCCTTTAGGTCTTACGGCCCTATGCTCTGTCTACCCCGTTAGGTAAAAAGGCGTGATAGTATATATGTTAAGAAAACAAATAATAAATAAACACTAAGGTGTCCAACATTGGCATGTTTACCCTATTTTGGCTAAAACGTGCGAGAGGGATAGCAAAATACCTTCCTGTTTTAATAAATTAGGGTTTTGTTTAATTCTTACATACGTGATTCAATCAACCTCTTTTTGACTCATGAACTCCTAGTGACTTTTTCACAAAGTTTAGATTTTACATTAGATAATAATCAGGAATTTTTAATACCCTGAATGAAGTTTAAGAGGTCAGCAAAAATCCTGTTCAGTCAGGGCTCCAGGATTTAGATTTCAATTGAGTGAATGTGACATACCAAATCCTCCATGCTGGTCGGGGGGGGGGGGGGGAGAACAAAATGGAATGTACCAGCTGCTTCACTTCCCGTGCAGATGGCAAAAGCCGATTGAGGAATAGGGTTAGAATCTGAATCATTTAGATAGACATTGTGGCTAGCCTTCGGGTCTGACGATCTTAGACTTTGTCTACCCCGTAAGGATAAAGACGTGGTAATGTGTCTCATAATGTAACATACCTCAAAAAAAACATATCCGGAACCATTTTTCCAAATTGAAATTATTTATATACAAGGAGCAAAGGAAGGAGTCAAAAGTCAGGATCCAAGCCTATTTCAAGGTTCAATTGAAAAATTTAATTTTAAATCTGTTGTTACGGGGCTTGCTGTGATAATATTATTTTGCCTCAGATAATAACTAGTCAGTGTGACCGAGAAACTCTAAAATCATAATTAAATATTTAATTACTCAATTTATTTTTTGATAAGTTTAATATTTTTTTATCAAGTTTTTTGACTTCAAAATTAAAATAAAATACCTTAACTTCAGAACTTATAATTTAGAATAACATACCTACTGTCAATCTACTTGGATAATTCTTTTTTGTTAGCCTATTGCGTCCCAGTGTTGGGCAGAAGCTGGTTGGTTAATACGAGAAATAAATAATGCAGAGGTTTTTACTCGCGTGCCGACGTCTTTTTAGCTCTCCACACCAACGGGTGTTAATTTGAACGCTATGTGTTATTGTGTCGAGTTTAGCTAGGACATTGCAGGCTTGAATCACCTGATTGTTTGATAAAAAGATGATTCCGTGCTTCGGAAGGCACGTATTAGCCGGTAGTCCCGGTTGCTAAATGGTGGTTCTCGTCGTGGTTTAGATCACGTCAGAGGCCCTTGAGGCGGTTTTAAAACTCTGATAATAGGGTTTGTGGGGTTGTTAGACCTTTGCACGTACACGATAAGAAAGGTCCGTAGCTTTTAAACATGAAAACCGATTTGGTTGCTGTTTTTTTTGTTTGAAAGCAGATTTTCTAACATCAGTGTTGACTAGTCTGACGAACTTACACATTTCATTGTGCTAAGTCAGT
Organism: Acrobasis suavella; assembly: GCA_943193695.1. Lineage (NCBI taxonomy): Eukaryota > Metazoa > Arthropoda > Insecta > Lepidoptera > Pyralidae > Acrobasis > Acrobasis suavella. The sequence continues at coordinate 13,230,298 of OW971948.1, forward strand.
ATGTACGTTTGTAAGAGACATGATAACAGCGTATGAAATACTGAAGATGTTATCTTTTTTTCTTATCAGAACGTGGTTACATAGGTACTTACGTGGCCGTGATGCTTCAAAGCCCGGTTACAAAAGATTTGGGCAAGGCTTTTTAACGCTGTTACGAGGCTACCTACATTTGCTCTGCACTCGAATACTTTTTGATTTGGTCGTATTTTATGACCGGCTACATATCCAATGTCACCCCTCCATTGGAACCTGCTTGCTCCCCATGCTTGCTCTCTTATTCGCTTTTTACAAAATCAAGGAGTGGTAATGAAAGAACTATGTAAGTAAACTTTTACGAAAAATAGGTATCTGGAACCCATTTTTGTAAATAATATTAATTTCAATACCAGGAGCATAGACGGTGATGTACAAGAGGTGAAAACTTATTCTGATAAGCATGGTTGTAGGTAATTGACCTCACAGCTGATTATTGTTTTAGTGTTGTGCGAATGTAAATTAGTAAAGATACTCAAAAATATTTCAATGTTTTTTTAAAATTCGATACTTGAACTTACGAGGCTAAACAATGTACAACACAGTCACTTGAGGTGGTCCGTATTGACGCACTCGGTATTGATATACCCTTTCCGTTACACGTTGTATAGATGGCGCGGCGATCTAAACAACCTTTATGTGATGTTTCCTTTTTCCTCTCAATAACTATTTGAACTTTCATCAAATGTCATTTATGTCAGTTTACTTGTGTCAAATCTGTTTCTTTGGAATATGTAAGCTTGACCTTTTGAATAGAAAATTGAGTGAAAAATAGAATTATTTTTGGAAAGTTTCCAATATACTTAGTAAATGTTCATAGATGATTGAATAAGTAAATTAATGTGTGTTAATTTGCATTGTTTAAGCACTAAAAACTGCAAAAACTCGTGTGTATCGAATGGCCACAACAATAACCTTTCGTCATTGTGGACTTTAATTTAACTAAATAATTACATTTAAATAGTTGGACAGTATATCAAACATAGTGAACAATATGGCTAAAGAAGAAGACGATGATAATTTACCGGACAAAGATGCGGCGAAAGAGTTTTACGCTAAATATGAGCCAAAAGAGATAATAGGCAGGTGAGTGCATTTGCTCTTTAAAGTTATCACTATGTGGGCTCGTGGATTCCGAATTGCGTTGTTGCCAAGTTTTTAAAAGCTTACTAATAGGTGAGTGTCCATGACTACGGTAGGTACATGCTCATTAGTTGCAGGTCTTCCCAACGACCTTGAGACTCGCTCACTTCCGCCGCCGCCGCAAAATCAAATATTATCAAATAATATCTAGTTATCAAGTGGTCATTAAATTTATCAAACGGTAAACTACTTGAATCCTTTTTAACACTCAATGTAAAAAGTAGGGTGTTATGAATATTGTGTGTATATTTGTATCTGCGATATTGTAGCTCTTCAGGAACGAAATGATTTTGTTTAGTGACTTCCTGGAGATTATTCTATAACCTCCAAAACCAAATTGCATTAGCATATGCCATCCAAGTCTTGCAAGATTACTACAAACAAGTGAGGGCCTTAAAAAATTACTTAATTCCTTGCTGGAATATCAGACACAAAAGTTAAAAAATTCATTTGTGTGCAGATCTGCGCAGCCGCAGCGATGTGGTTAATTATGTGTACTTAAACTTAATTATCAGAAGTTCAGAACCCGTAAGTTCCCAATGTGTTCAGAATATATCAAATTGTTTGTAGGTATCAAACTACAAACAATTTGATTCCAATAATACAGTTAAACTCTATTAGTATCATTTGATTTTACACACAACTTTCTTAAACATCAAATTACTTGACTTGTTTCTTTTTTATTTAATAAATTGCACCTAAAATCTTAAGATAAGTACAAAAGGTACAACATACAGTACATTGTTTACCAGTGCACCTTTGTGGGGTAGAAGAAAAGATGGTGGATGAGTGTAAATTTTTCTATACATAATTAGATAAGTATAATTATGGAAAGAATTAATTAGGATGTATTTAATTTAATTAATTACATAAAATATACATGTGTATAATGACAAAATAAACCAAAAAAAAATCCATTAGTGTACTTAAATACAATATGTACAAAAGTGTTCGACTAGCCCAGCAATTTGTATGAAAATGTCGATTTTTTTTTGAGTTTCAAGTTTTGGTCCCGTAGGAAAAGTTGTTCATATTGACGGTCTGAGTTGCTCCTACAAGGATCAGACAGGGTTTTTGTTACTTATTGAATATTTCACATTTTGTAATAAATGCAAATTATAACTTACATAAATATAAATACTTATGAAAGTTATAATTTGACATTTTTATGTAATATTATTTTTATTTTTTAGTATTGATAAGCTTTATAGTTTCTAAAATTTATACTTTATTAGTAAAAACATATTATAATAGCATTTTTTTTTCTCTAGATTACAGCAACTCTTTATACCTTTTCAAATTTTGCAGTACCTTCAGTGTCACTAAATTGAGTTAACATTGTATTAGTATTGTAAGAGATGTCATTGACCCTATTTATTTTTCAAATACCGTTTTTGCTTTCAGAGGAATAAGCTCGACAGTCAGAAGATGCATAGAGAAAGAAACAGGCAAAGAGTATGCAGCCAAGATCATAGACCTGAGTCAGGAGTCTCAAGACGGCATCGACACTCACATAATGCGGGACGCCACTCGGCAGGAGATACACATCCTGAGAATGGTGGCAGGGCATCCTTATATTAGTGAGTGAGTTGTAACTCCATTGGTGGATGTTGCAAGGTGATACTTTGAATTTGTTAGCTGCCAATTCTAGTATCAGCTTTTGTACTACAACTGCAATCATAATTATTAAGTGCAAAAAATTATTATATCAAAGCACATTCAAGTGGGTGGTACTTAAAATGAACTCATTTACACCAACACTGTTACATATGCTTCATGCCAATGCTGAACCAATCACTGGCTGTACTTTTATGTTGACATTGTACTGGTTCATGCAACAGTAATTTTATATTTTTGTTGAAAGTACAGAGTTTTCAAGTTTGAAAAAAAAAGGGACTAAACTACTATGGAATGTGTTAGTTTAATTTGTTAATGAAATATATGTAGAATTGGGCTGATGTGTGTGAGGAAAATTTTTTGTAGTGACGCATACAGGGAATATTCGCGTATGCCGTAAAAATTTCCCACATGGGAAAAGTTCGTAATATTGAAAAGTGAGGCACCTCTTCAAGTCGGTATTTACAACCTGAAGAAACATTCGAACTATATAGATTGTCTAATTTAAAAGTGCTTACCCCACTCAGTTTACACTAACAAGTATTCTCAAAACATACAATTTGATTTTCGTCATAGGTAATTCATTGACTGCTGGTCAAAATGCCGAACCGCCAGTTCTTTAAACCAAAGTTGTGCATAAATGACGCGAACGCGTGACGGAGCTACTGCATTTATAAGCTAGACATTAAAGTAAGGACGCTAAGCACAAACAATTTCGGACATTGACACGCCATTCTCTATCTCTATCTCACGCGGTTCCGCTCACTCAGTGGCGGCGGTCAATGCCACTGTGCAAGCAGGAAAGGAGATAAAATTGGCGTGTCAATGTTCGCAATTCTTTGTGCTTAGCGTTCTTACTATAGATAGACTTATCATACATAAGTTATAATTTTGAGGCTGGACTAGAACATTAGACATGCTATTCTTTCTTCTTATTTAAAAGCTTTTATTTATGAAATGCTATTCTTCCTTTAATTTAGACTTAAGTTGTTATTTTACCCTTAATAGGGCAATGGTAAAATAGTTACCACTTAAATTTGTGCCTTATGCCTTTGAAATAAAGTTCAAAACAAATGAAAAAAATATACCTACGATGCCCTATTTAGAGTTAAGTTAAGAGCCCATTAGATCCCATTGTTGGGCAAAGGCCTCGTTCTCGGCTTTCCATTTATCTCTGTTTTGTCCTTTAGCGTTTCCTATTTAGGGTTAAGATATAAATATGCAACCTAACCTTTTTGAATGTCAGTGTTTTGTTCCAGTTGAACTTCAGGACGTGTTCGAGTCGGAGACCTTCATTTTCCTGGTATTCGAGCTGTGCAAGAATGGAGAGCTGTTTGACTACCTCACGTCCGTCGTCACACTGTCTGAAAAGAAGACTAGATATATTATGAGGTAATCTTCTTAATTGACCTACTGGAATTACTGAGGTCTACTAGTAGAGATCTCTTTTGAGATTAATAGTGCCGTTGTACAATTTTTATTTAACGTGAGACACAGACATTACTAACAAGCACGGGTTACTCACGTAGTGATTAAGCTACTAGCCGACATGTTTCGACCTCACCCTTAGGTCTTCATCAGGGCGAATGTGATGCGCATACACGAAGCTGCTACGCGAAGTCAGTAGCTGACTCCCTACGTGAGTAACCCGTGCATGTTAATATGATGACATCATCATAATCATCATATCAGCCACAGAAAGTCCACTGCTGGACATAGGCCTCCCCCAAGGATTTCCAAAACGACCGATCGGAAACGGCCTGCTTCCAATACGATGTATTTTCACATAAATTTACCGTAAACATAAATTGGTAAATAAAATAAATAAAATGAACGAGCGAGCGAAGTTCTCCGAGTCAACTTGAACAAGCCGGCTTTTTTACGTATTTGTGTATGTATGTCTGTTCGACGATAACGTGAGAATCTTTGATTGGAGCTTCATAAAATTTGGTCGATGTGTAGATATAAGCAATAGAATACTAAAGTTCGAACATGAGCCAAATCGGTCAAGGGGTAGCAGAGACATGGGATGCGCGAGTTCACAGTTCGGAGCAAACTACTAGTTTATATATACTGCCCCATGGTGGCTAAAATTGATCAAAGTTCTGAAGAAGCTGCATAATTTGTCTGTGGCTAGTCTATGCCATTCATGTGTCACTGATTAGGTATCAAAAATATACCTTCATTATTACTATGCGCGCGGCAACCACTCCGAAGTGGTTAATTCAGTTATATAAATCGTTTGCCACAGTAATAAAAATTAAATTGGCTTGCAATGGATGTCTAGGTATCTAAACGAAGAGTTGCTGAGTTCTGATGCGAATTAAATTAAACCACAGCGCTAACGACATTATAGATATTTCTTTGAATTGATTTTTTTTTGAGTGAGACTTTTTATTCTATGCCCATAAGTAGACAAATACAGATACACTTTCCCATCCTTATCTCGAACGGATTGGACAAAAACCCTCGATTAGCTTGATGGGGGGCATAAAGGTGGAAAAAGGGATTCAAAATAGTGACAGATTGCTAGCCATATTGTCTGTTGACATGATTCAGATGCTCCACCATTCCTTCTATCATATTTTACAATGCGGTATTTCAATCAACTATTTTTATTATTCACAAAAAGTGACAATTCGAAACGGAAAGCATAATATTTTTTTCGATCTGCTCAAAAATACGTAAGTTATAACCTTTTAAAATCTGATGGAAAGGGAAACTGTCAAGTAATAGAAAAAGGATGCACGTACAGCGCTCTTGACGTCACTGCTATTAAGTCTCGCGCGTATGAAAAAGATAGCGAGATGGCCCCCACTTCGTTTTCACTCTTCAGAGCGATATTTCAAATGCTAATTGCTGCTTGATTTAATAATCAATTTTCTTGCAGCTTTTTTTTTAGAAAAAAAAAACAATTCTTTTTATTGTTATTTTTTGTTTTATATAAAATATTAACCAAAAACATACACAGTAAAATAGCCTATTGCGCGCCAAGAGAAGAAGCTGGTGCATTCTTAAGTTTTCAAAAAACTTAATTAAAAAAAAAAAACTAGAATTTATGTCTAGTTTTCCTAAAACTAAGTTGGTATTGGTATTTTAAATTATTCACTGACCCGCTTCTTGTAACCCGCCAAGGGCAACTTGTGTGCATTATAACACTTATCCTGTTGCATTTGATTAAATAATGTTTTAAGATAAGCGAAGTGTACATTTAGAATAAGTTTTTTTGACGGTAGATGAAGCGAAAGAGGTCTGTCAAGTGTCAACATCGTAGCAAGTGGTGGTCCTTGGTCTCTGTATTATCACGCCAGGGGGGTTACTCCAAAAGCGTACGATGATAAAGTCTAATTTCATTTGACATAGAAATAGGACGTCACTATCGTACGAGTAACGTATTATTTTATGGAGTAACCCCCCTGTTTTTATTTATTTATTTAATTTATTGCACTTAAATCTTAAGATTATAGTACAAAAAGGTACAACTTAATGCTAAGCATTGTCTACCAGTTCACCTTTGGGACGTAGCAGAAAAAATGGTAGATGGGGTGCAAATTTAATTAGATAAGTATATCGAAAGTAATGAATTAAGATGTATTTAATTACATAAACTATACACAACATATATATAAATATTTAAATATAATACTATATAAATTTAAATATTTAAAAATTAAGTAATAAATGCATATTATAAACTTACATGTATATAAATACGTATAATAAACATACTTATTATACTATTATTGCAGCATTGCTTTCTCGCGATAGTGTCGAATTACAAGCATCTTGAAGTGATCCCTTTTTTGTGCTCTCATAATGTCATCGGGCAGGGCATTCCAAAGACGTACAGCCGTGACAGCAAAAGAATTAGAAAGAAATCCAGTACGGTGAGAAGGAATAGATAGGGTTAATTTTCCAGAAGAGCGCAGAACCCTGTCGTGAGATGAGCATAAAAGCTGAAAATGGGATGTTAAATAGTCAGGGGCAAAGGGATTGTATAATATACTATGGAGCTGACATAAAATATGAAGGTTTCTGCGCTGTCGAATTGTAAGCCATTTAAGCTCAGAACGATAAGATGAGACATGGTCATATTTGCGGAGGCAAAAAATGAACCTTATACAATTGTTTAGAAGGCGGTCTAGTTTATTAAGATGTGCTTCGGTTATGTCCAGATAACACACATCAGCATAGTCGATGATGGGAAGAATGAGAGACTGGACCAGCATAAGTTTGGTTTTTAAGGGAAGAAAATTTTTAAGAAGGTTTAGATGATGCATTGAAGCATACACCTTGCGACTAACCTCAGTAATTTGTGTATCCCAGTTCAACTGACTGTCAATATAAATACCTAGGTCTTTAACGGAATTAGAGAAAGGAACATTATCGCCATCATAATTAACATGAGCCATCGAACTAAAATCCAACTTTAGAAGTTGTCGCGAGCTCCCTAAAATAATTGCCTTACATTTGGTAGGGTTGACAGCAACGCCATAGCTTGCAGACCATTCTTTTATGCGCTCAAGATTAGAATTAAGTGAAGCAATGGCATCGTTTATGTGATCAACATCAGTTTGTATATAAAGCTGCAAGTCATCGGCATAAAAATGATAGGAGCAACTGAGAAGACTGGAAAGAGTATTGATAAAAATAGAAAATAGAATAGGTGAAAGTATGCCGCCTTGTGGGACACCAGCAGTCACATCCATCCAATCAGACTCTGATCGTTCAGAACGAACACACTGTCGGCGTCCACGAAGATATGACGAGAACCAGTTAATCACTGAGGGTGATATATTCATATATGATAAGACAGCTAAAAGTATATCCGTCTCAACGGTGTTAAAGGCATTAGAGAAGTCTATCAATACGAGAACAGTGACCTTAGTATTTTCCATGCCCATTCTAATATCCTCAGTTATTTTGAGTAAGGCTGTGGTCGTACTGTGGCCTTGTCGAAAACCAGATTGATGAGAATCAAGAAGAAGATATTTGTGCATGAAGTCCGAAAGTTGTTTATGAACAGGGGCCTCTAGGATTTTTGAAAGAAAGGGAAGAATAGAAATTGGACGAATGTCATTTAGACACTTAGGTACTGAAACTTTAGGCAACGGACGCACAAAAGCATTACGCCAGGTAGAAGGAAAAACGTGCTGGGATAAGCTAGAGTTGACGATATGAGTAACAACTGGTAAAGCATAGCTCAGTATATGCATAATCATAACTCTGCTTATGTTATCAGGCCCAACTGCATTAGAATGAATAGACTTAATTACTTTTAAAACATAATCCTCAGAAACTGGTTCAAATTCGAAACAATTGTTAGCATCAGGAATAGGTAAGGCAGATATAAATGAGACTGTACGGGTTTTAATGTTGACATCCATAGAAGCAGCTGATGTGAAATGTTGATTTAATTCATTGAGACTGAAAGGAAGATCAGAGGCAACAGTCTGCGCTTTACTTATACCAATAGAGTTTAGAAATTTCCATATATTGGATGACGAAGAGTTTTCCAAGTTGTCGATAAAGTATTGGCGTTTAGCGTTCCGACACATCTGATTACACCGATTTCTTGCAGCCTTATACACATCCCAGTTGTCACTACACCGGTCTTTTTTATATTTGCGGAAGGCACGATCACGCTTTCTCATGGCCATTCGCACACCTTCAGTGATCCAAGGCGCAGGTGGACGCCTAATTTTAATTTTACGAACCGGTGCATGGGTGTCATACAGTGACAATATAATTTTATTAAAATTAAAGACTTTTTCGTCTACTGATGTAGCACCATAGACGGGCATCCAGTCTATTTTGCTTGCATCCTTTTGTAATCCTGCAACGTCCATTCGCGCAAAGCTGCGAATATCTATAACTCTGGGCTTATTTTTAGGGGACTTCAGTTTATACGAGGCAAAGATAAGATCATGGTGTGAAAAACCAGGGGCAGGATATTGACCATGGCTGGCTATAAGGTTATCCGAAGAAGTGAATATCAAGTCAATTAATGTGTCACCATATTTTGTATGATGAGTCGGCCCAGAAGGGAGAATAGAGAGATTGACAGACTTGACAATATTCAGAAGCTTAGACGAACGAGTATCGTTTTTTAACAAACAAGTATTTATATCACCCATTATAATCTGATGTGAGTAATCTGCACAAACCAACTCAAGAGCAGTTTCGAGGTCAGAGAAATAGTTTACTTCAGGGGGGCAGTACAACACACCAATAAGCACTTTAACAGTGTTGACTACAATTTCTAAAAATATATATTCAGCGGAAGCTGAGTATTGAGATGGTGATTGTGCTAGTATTTTGTATGGTATAGAGCAACGTAAATAGATAGCTACGCCTCCCGACCCCTTTCCTATACGATCATTACGAATCAGAACAAAGCCCGGAAGAGCAACACTAGTAGAGGGATGACTCGGTTTTAGCCAACTCTCCGACACCATGACAACTCTCACGAGATCACTCGAAAAAGCCTCCAGTAATTGTGCATAGTGCCCTGGAATACTTTGAGCATTTATATGACATATATTAAGGTTTTTAGCAAATCCAACAAATGTATTGCAGATAGTAGTACCAAGTGTTTCGTCAAAGGAAGAACAAGATTCAAAGCTATCTTCGTTGCTTGAAGATTCAGAAGCCGATAAGTATAATTCAATATCAGAATCATTTTGCTGCTGCATATTCATGAATAAATATAAATATATATATATTTAAATTAATAATATAATAAATTAACGAAACCAATAATTAATATATATATATAGGTACCTATTCAAATCTCCACGTCCTGCCAGCTAAATTTAATTTTAGTTTTAGTTGAGATTATATTACAACAAGACACAAGTTAATCAAAACGGAACGCAGTGGTAGTATCAAAGTATTGACAGTGACAGTGACAGCTAACCTAGTGAATAATAAGTTTCTATAAGAGTGAAGTTGATGAAAACTAAACAAATGTGGGTTATGCAAGATTGCAAACACTATACTTATGTTGGTTTGTAATTAAGTTGGTACGCAAAGTATAAAAATTATTAAACTACCGACTGGTGTAACAAAATAATATCACAAAAGTTAATGCTACATAATAGATGATTACATTGATTACACTTCCGAAACATCATGAAACTATATCTATTTTTCCTTCCCACTGGCTGCTATTATTTGGGCCTGCTTCCTCGTCATCTTTCTCTCAGCCAAAGGGACAGCCGCAGCCACGGAAGACACGACCTGCTTAGTATCACTGGATCTGTTGGCAGACTTGGCAGCGACGGGGTGCTGTCTGATCAGTGTTGAAAGCTCCGCTTTCGTCGACAATTTGACCCTCTCGCCTGTGGGAAGTTTGATGTTGATGACACCGTCCATGGTCCAGCATCGTGTCATGCCAAAATGTGAACGCGCCTCGCTAAACACAGCCTGCCGCATGCGGGTCAGAAACTCAAAAAGGGTGTTTGGCGATCCCTTCAGCATCGACTTTTTTTGCCAGACGGCATTCCTCTTCTGGTGTGAAAAGAAGCGAACCAGCACCGGTCTAGGCCGCTCACCTCGCTGTCCTAGTCGATGGCAAACTTGAATGTCCTGAACTCCTGTCTCCACATGCAGCTTGCTACTGAAAAGCTCTGCAATAGTTTCAGCAAGCCTTTCGCCATCAGTTTCTTTAATGCCGCTTACCAATAGGACCTTCCTACGGCTCTGCATATCCATAGTATCAATGGACTGGGTCAACAGTGCAATTTGGTGCTGACAGAGCTGAAGGATCTTAAATACCAGCTCTTTGAAAGAAACATAGTCCTGTTGTAATTTTTGCACTGACAATTCTGGATCTGGCGCACCAGCTGATGAAGTTAAACGAGACTCAAATTCAGCCATCCTCTTTTCAATGGAGTCTTCCAATGACCTCTGAGTGTTCAGCACGTCTTGCAATTTTGGCTGTTCCATAGTGTAGTGGATTGTTGACGAAATAAGTGTGTATAAGATGGTAATAGTGTCCTGTACTTAATGGTGAAATGCTGGCAGGTGGGTGTACTTTCCAATTTATATCATAAATTAATTGTTTTATTTATTAACTTTGCCGAACCTAGATTTGGATTAATTTAAGTGAAAAATTTGGAATATTAAATCAGTAGATTAATTTTCACAATTAAATAAATTACGAGCTGTTAAGGTTATGTGTTTACTTTACACCTACCCCCGAAAATGTCCCACAGGGGTAGGCCCTGTGGGAAATAGGCGTGATAATATTTTAATGTACAACGTCCAGTCTTATCGCTTAAAGCGATTTCTTCCAAACAACCAAAGTTTTATATTTTACAACGAGTAAGTAGTGTATATTAGTAATAAGTATATTAGTTAGCACTATCATTGGACTTTAGTCCACGAACTCGCCGAGATGAAAACAACGTGTGAATTATCTCGCTTATACGTAATTAGCGTAAACATTACTGGAATCTCCTTTGTTAAATATAATGAGCGATTTCTTACTAGCTTTTATTTTTGCAATATGCATTATTTAATTTACCTCCGACAAAAGGAGTGTTATAAGATTGACGGAAATGTTTGTCTGTCTGTGGCATCGTAGCTCTCGAACGAATGGGCCGATTTCAATGCGGTTTTCTTTACGTTTATACGTAAAGAAAACCGCATTGAAATCGGTTTTTCAAAACTAAAATCAGATTTCTCCCCCAAACTTCCCAACCGATTTTGATAAAATTTATATGGGACCAACTGACAAATATACCCTTTCAAACAAAAAAAAAACTTTTTTCCAAATCGGTCAAGGCGTTTAAATAATCGGTAAACATACATAAAAAAGAAAACATAAAAGATCGCGATGAATTGATAACCTCCTCCATTTTAGAAGGTTAAAAGCAAGTTCCCTTGCGGTGGTTTTTTTGCTATGTTTGATGAAAACGGGTTCAGCCGTTTAATAGTTATTAGGGGTTAATGCTTGAAAGTCGGGATTTACTAATTTGCACAGCAAATTATAGACGGCGCTACGGATATCAATTGGAACTTTTTTCTTCTTTAGCTTATCCCACTTTGCCTAGGGTCGGGACAGCATGTGAGTTTCCTCTTCCCTCTCATAATGAAAAACTGTTTATCCCTATGACTGAGAGAGGACGCTTTTAGCGTAAGTCCGCGTAAACTCGTAATAAATAAGTAAAAACTACCAAAAAGAAATTTTACTTAAATATCGATTTCATTGATCTCAATTTTTTCAGCTTTCGACTTGACGCCAGTGTCTGTCTGTTTGTCTGCTGTGACATCGTATGTATAGACCGATTTCGATGCGACTTCTTCACGTGAAAGCAAGTTTCCTTTATTTATTTAACTTACACACAAGTACAAGTGTAATGGCGGATTTAAAGCCTAAGGCCTTGTCTACCAGTCAACCAAATAGGTGATGTAGAGAATGACAGGGGTAGTGCAAAACTTTGTAGGTAGTGGTAGCTATGTTTGATGTAAATAGGCTCAACAGTTCAAAACTTATGAAGGGTTGAAAGACGGGGTTGTTAAACACAAGCGCCATCTATATGGCTTGCATTGCATTAAGTAGGTATTAAGTACCCTAGTATTGAATATTGTATAAATGCTTGATGCTTGTAGCATCCCTGTAAATAATTAATTCAAGTAGTCGCCACTAGATGTCATATTGTACTAGTATAGATAGTATAAAAGGAAATTTGGACAATGTCCGGTCTCTGTTTCAACGCGCCTTAGCTACTAAGCAGTTACAAATAAATAGATATATATCAATTTCCCTCTTTCTCTCGGGCACCTATTTTACAGGGGTGTTTAGGGCTCCGTACTCAAATGGTAAAAAAGACTCTATTACTAAGACTCTACTGTCCGTCTTCTGTCACCAGGCTGTATCTCATGATCCGTGTTAGCTAAACAGTTGAAATTTTCACAGATGTGTATTTCTGATGCCGCTATAACAAAAAACTAAATAAAATAAATATTTAAGCGGAGCTCCCATACACCAAACGTGATTTTTTTATAGATAACGGTACGGAACCCCTTAGTGCGCGAGACGGACTTGCAATTGGTAGGCTTTAAAAATATTTGCGTCTGTAAGTATTTTTTGTGAGTAGTTTCAACATTTTTATAACTGGAAGGAATTCCTCCCAGTAACAGGTAAGGACCTGTTACTGGGAGGAATTCCTCCCAGGTCAATAGTTTATCTATTGTTTTATTTTTAGCGACAGATAAAGGGTTAAGTACCTAATCCTCATACCACTAGCCAGCTAGTAACTATAAAGGTAACCACTAAGTATACAATATATAGCAAAAACCCGGTCCGATCCTGGTAGGAGCAACTCAGACCGTCAATGTAAACAACTTTTCCTGTGAGACCAAACCTTGAAACTCAAAAAAAATCGACATTTTCATACAAAAGTGTTCGGCCGACCCGGCAATTTGTATGAAATTTTTTTCTTTGAGTTTCAAACATTTGACCCATAGGAAAAGTTGTTCATATTGACGGTCTGAGTTGCTCCTATAAGGATCAGACAGGGTTTTGTTACATGTTGTATAATCTGTGTTAAGTGCTTTCGTGTACTATACATTTCCTCAGTTAAAAACAAGAACTCGTACGAAAATACTAGTTCATACTTAAATCCGTCCTTAAACTATAAAGCGACCAGTGTCCAGTGTAAATAACATTGTAATTATGTACTGTATACATAACTACCTACTTAGAGCGGCCAGATAACCGAGATTCGCGTAAATTCTAGTTGGACTCAGTTGTAAGGAGACTGTTGGGCTGTCATGTGCTCCTGGTGTCTCCAGTCTATTTGACCGCGATTTGTGATCGTCACTATTTAAAATTCCGAGTTTATTGTGAATTTGTGATACTTACTCTTTTTCAATCATAATCTCCTGGTACTGTCAAAGTTTTGTGTTTTGCGGTTTTTAAAAGTACAAGACTCTAAGAGCAAAGGTTCAAATAAAGTCAGATGCCTTTAGGCGGCTTGAGAAATCTGACGCCAGTGTTGGCCTCGTACACAGAGGAGAAAATAAAAGGAAATTTTTTGTGTGTTTGCCTTTTTATTGCATTTTCTGGACAAAATTTTGCCACATAAATACAAAGACTGTATAACTGCGACCAAAAAGGTTTCCAATAAAATAAGCGACTCTTTTTGTGTGTTTGACTGTTTGGTTGTGCGTTTTCTGTGACAATGGCACTAAGTATTTTCGAGGGCGGTGCGAACGAAAAGTTCTACGGTCGGAAGAAGTCTTTCTCGTGTGTTCAATTTTACAAATATTTAACGTAGTTGTAGTTTTTAATATGATATTTGAGGTAATTATTTCTAGTTTTAGATCATAGGGACGTATACATGTATGTATATTAATAATAATGTTAATTGGTAATCAGTTAATAAGATTTTTGAAATGGTTTCAGTTTTTTGCGATGTTTGGAATTGTCAAATAATTATTGTACGTACGGAGTTGGGAAGTAAATACTTAGACTAAATAATAAAAGTATGTCATTTGAGTGATTCATCAATATTCAGTAACTGGGATGTTTAGTATCCCATAACACGATTCTCGAACTTACTTTTGGGCTAGATCAATTTTTGTCATGTCCGTATGTTATTTTTTTTTTTAATAAATAAATAAATATATACGGACAATTCACACAGATTGAGCTAGCCCCAAAGTAAGTTCAAACTTGTGTTATTTGATACTAAACTAACTCAACGATAAAATATTTTATAACAAATACATATATAGATAAACATCCAAGATGCAGGTCAATCTGAAAAAGATCATTTTCCATGGTGACATGACCGGGGATCGAACCCGTGACCAAAAGTCAAAAATAATTTATTTATCTTTGGATATTTGTATCACTTAATGATTGTAATATTTTTTTTCGATTTCCTAATAGGTAGTTGTTGACGTCAGATCATTTACTTACAGCTAAGTTTAATGCCGCCTCCTAAGCGCAAGTACAGAAGAAGCGGCAACAAACTGTACTGTACTGCAGCATTTTCTCCAAAAACGTCAACTTAAATTCTACTTATGTTAAAATTAGATATGTAGACTACATTGATATGTAATAAGGATGTTTCCTGGGTCAAAAATATTTTTTTAGTAGGTACGTTTAAAAAAAATAAAACGTCGGAAAATAATGTCAGTTGTCTTTGAACATATCCATTTAAACGTGATTTTTTTTAGATTTATTATTGTAGAAAAACTGATATTAAGAGCGCTATTTGACTCCAAGAAACTATGACGTCATTCGTCTTCATTTCATACAAATCCCACAGAAAATGTTAGTTTTGACGTTTAGAAAAGAGTATCTGATTTGAGTTCTTGGAAACTTCTTATTATTAATTAAGAATGATGTCAAATTTGACAATGTTTGATAATGACAGCCTGGCATGATGACCACTAATACACAGAGGTGGAATAGACAGAAATATGCTCTCTCTAACCAATAAATTCCATTGCAGGCAAGTGCTGGAGGGCGTACGGTACGTGCACAGCAAGGCCATAGTCCACCGAGACCTGAAGCCCGAGAACATTCTTCTCGACGACCAGCTCAATGTGAAGATTACAGACTTTGGCTTTGCGAAGATACTTAAGGAAGGCGAGAAATTGTTCGGTGAGTAACCAGTAGCTTTAGTCTTAAAGATCTACTTTCTGACTTAGGTCAGGTTTCTGTGATTCAGTCAGATACACAGACAGGGAGAAAGGTAGTCCAGCGAGATTTGAAACCAGTTATATTCTTCTCGATGAGCAGCTCAATGTGAAGATCACAGACTTTGGCTTCGCGAAGATACTTAAGGAAGGCGAGAAATTGTTCGGTGAGTAGCCAGTACTCATGTCTCATCTTAGAGCTCTTAGGCAGTTTGTACGTTTCAGTTTTCGAGAACCCTATTAGTCCTCGACCTTTGCTGGGTATTTTCCGAACCTTTGGTATTTTCCTCGAGTACTTAGAGTAGTTAATTTTGATTTGTATATGGCTGCAAGACTTTCAAGTGGCCAGACAAACCGGCCTGCCTGACGTCAACCCTCTTTTGCCGTTACGAATGCCGTATGGTCATTTTTCATTTAGTCTCATCTTAACATATAATAGAGATGAAGACTGGTTAAAAAAAAATTGTTTCATTTAGTCCGTAAACCAAATTATCCAAAAACAATGGACCCATATTTTCTTTTGTTTAGCAAAGCAATAAAAAATCACAAAGATACAGCGAATTCAATTTTCCAAGTTGGGGCGATTTACGTCAACTTCTGGTCAAAATCGTTCAGTTACGTGATCGTGAAAATTTAAATGCGCTGTATCTTTGTCATTATTTGCTAATCAAGGAAAATAAAAAATATGTTTACCGTACTTTTAAATAATCTAAAAAATGAGCCAAAAAATGTTTTAGTCATCATCCGTAAACATGTTAATTTTCGCTAAATGACAGTCATTGCGCTACATCAGTAACCTTTTAGCAGCTTGACCAATCAGACATCAGCGTTAGCTGTAAACACAGTCGGTTGGTAGAAAAAAGGGAACAAGAATATAGTCTCCTAAAAAATTTTCTGTCTGAAGAAAAAAAAAAACTCAAAAATTATCTTTTTAGCTAAAGTATACAAAAAGAATCTATGTGTATACGCTTAGTACCCGCACTTAGATAGCATTTATTATAGACTAAATAGTTATATATACACATAATTAGCCAGCATTTCCTTGGCATATAATGGCGTCGACTTTGTAATCTGCAGTAAATGGGCCACTAAATTTATACATACGTAAGTGCAATCGCACTGTTTATGTTAGATAGATAACTGGTTAGCTATTTCGAGAAATATGTAAATAAGGAAACTGATTCAAATAATCATTCTAAAAAAGTATTTCGGAAGTTCGAAGTTTAGGATGAGATATCTTTGATAGATGTCTACAGGACAGTTGACACCAGAGCTATGGGTTATATGTTGTAATTCTATGGTAGACACGTTGACCGATCAGCAGATTCGAGTTTCTATTGAAAACAGAAAACAAAAGTATTTTATTTTCTGTTTTAATAGATTCTGATATATGTTTCTTGGGGAAAGTTGTTCAGTGACCAGATTGAATCTGCACTTTAAATTAATAGTCTACGTGTTCATAAAAAAATCTGCCCTCTTAAATCAGTGTTATAGTGAGTAATCTACCAATTCTCTACTCTCTATCACTCTTTATCACTAGGGGGTATAATCTCTAGTAAACCAAGGAGTGCAAACTTTTAGCGATTTTGACAAAATATCGGCGCTCCTAAAATCGGTAGCATTGTACTACAGTATATAACAGATCTAAGAAGTACAGGTTTTTTATGAATACGGTGGTTAAAAAATTGTTTTTAGGCCTTAAAAACTTATTTCATTTGGGAAGTTTATTTGGCATGAGTAATTTTGTTCAAATACATTATCACATCTTTATCACTAGGGGGCAGACAGAGTATTTGGGGTCTTGCGGCTCTAAGTAGACACACCCCAGGGCCGCAAGACTCAAAGGCCATTTTTACCGTGATGGTGGACGAGAAGTTGGAAAAGGGGAACCAAAATAGTGATGGGTTAACCGCATCGCCAACCGCATCGCCTATTAAGGGGATGCATGAATTTTTTGGGGGCCCGATGCTGCCTTCATTTGAAATAAATTAAGTATATGAAAGAAAACGGAGATATCATTAAAAAAATTCTTGACCAAGCCCTAGATAACCCTTCAAACTACTCGACCCCGAAAAATTCATGTACCCCCTTAACATGATTTGCATTTTGTTCAACTACTTGTTAATAATAATACTACGCTCTGACGAACTAGAACGTCTTTCTTGTGCATTTTCTACTTGTATTACGTAGTTGGAACACTATACTGCACGCTGCGCTGGCTAGAACAAAGACTATTGTAACAGCTGTGCAACTTGCGAGGGAAGAGTCATCCTGATTATTTTATGTATTTCGAAACAAAGCAATAGGGAATATGTATGAAAAAAATATATGCTATCAAACCAGTTTATCCATAAAAATTCAAAAGTAAATTACTAACAGTGTAAAAAGAATAAGAATTGGTTAAAAAATGAACAAGTTATTACAATTTTACGAAAATATGTCTATCTTATTTGCAATAACACTATTTTCTATGGCAAATGTATAGATGATATAGACTTTGACGTCACCAGTCAGTGGCGTAGCATAGGTCACTAGCACCCGGTGCGGATTCCAAATTTGCCGCCCTCTTATTTTTGTAATCCATTATAAAAAATTTGGGCATGGTAAAAAGAGTACTTTTATTAGTTTTATTGAATGATTTATTGAATTGAAAAGTGAAATTAACATTTTTTATTGAGAAACCTTGCGCTTGCATCACCCATGCATAGAACCTGCATAGGTACCTGGGTAATTGGTAACATAAAAAAATGACGAACAAAATTTTTTTTTAATTTTAATTTTTTTTTCTAACTGCCACCTCCGCAGCGCCGCCCCCGGCAAAGTGCCGCCCGGTGCGGACCGCACCCTCCGCCCCCCCCATGCTACGCCACTGTCACCAGTCCATATCAGACTTCTCTTTCTAATTGAAACTTAAAAGTATCACATGTTCGTCATCGATTTAGATATTTTATAAATTCTTTGATATTTGTTTACTGTGGTTAATAAGGGTTTTGTTAAGCAAATAAAAAAAAAATACGTGCATATTCCCTATTTTTACCCTCAACCCCGTATATAAAATTCGGACTTCTTTTTCATCGTCACCTGTCGATGATTTATTTTTTATACTCTATTAGTCTAATACTGAGCTACTCTGACGGCGTCGTCAGTAGCCGCACATAATTAGGAACTTTCCTGGGTCAAAAATGAATCATTTGGGACTTTAAAAAAAATTAAATGTCACAAAATAATGTCACTTGTAATGATCATATTCATTTTCGATGTGATTTTAGATTTATTACTGCAGAAAATCTGATATTAATGACAAAATCTGACTGCTAACTGCGAAATCAATAAGTAAAATTACATAGTACTTTACGTACAATGCTGTCTTTAATTTTCTTCTGATATTATTATTTTGATAATGCAATGTATTTATTGAGTAAAAAAGCAAATATATAGTGACATTTGACGTAGAAATAATTGTTGAGGTACATTTTTTTACCTAGATTATATAATTTAAAAGAACGTCGCTGGGCCGTTGATATAATTGAACTTAATATTTGGGTAAAATTAAAACTGAACAAATTACGTGTTACATATATTTTGGTAGATCAAATATAGATCTAATTATTTTATATATTCGTTAACCTGCAGGCTATGATCAGTCGCCAAGTATATATACATCTCCGGGAGTGCCGATAGAAATGAAAACTTGGTGTCGGTTACGGTAACAGTGCCGCGAGTTCAATGTTTTTTTTTTTCATTTCATAAATGCTTTCCGTGAGGGAATATGCACGTATTTTTTTTTTAATTTGGTAAATAAAACCCTTCTTAACCATAGTAAACAAATATGAAAGAATTTATAAAATTTCTTAACCAGCGACGAACATGCGATACTTTAAAGTTTCAATTAGAAAGAGATGTCCGATACGGACTGGTGACGTCAAAGTCCATACCATCTATACATTTGCCATAGAAAATATAGACATATTTTCGTAAAATCATTATATCTCGTTCGTTTTTCAACCAATTTTTCTTCTGTTTTCACTGTTAGTACTTTACTTTCGAATATTAATGGATAAACTGGTTAGATAACACATTTTTTTTCATGCATATTCTCTATTACTAATGTAATATGTTTGTGAAGCAAAAAAATTACTACTTTTTTTGTTATTTTCAGAACTATGCGGCACACCTGGCTACCTCGCCCCTGAAACTCTGAAGGCCAATATGTTTGAAGACGCGCCGGGGTACGGGATGGAGGTAGACATGTGAGTTTTGTTCTAATCTATATTAGTAGCATATATAAATGCGCAATTTTGTATGGAGGTTTGTGCTACTTTCACGCCAGAACGGCTGAACGGGTTGATATGAAAGGCATGTGGATAGCTAATCCGCTATTATCTTACAAGTCAAATCAGATTATGTTTTATAAACGTCAAAACAAACATTTCTATGGGATTTGTATGAAATACAGGCAAATGACGTCATAGTTTCTTGAAGTCAAATAACGCTCTTATTATCAGTTTTACTGCAATAATAAATCTTTAATCACGTTAAAATGTATATGTTCAATGACAGTTGAAATTATTTTGCGACGTTTTTTCAGTACAAAACAATTTATTTTTGATCCAGGTCAATATCCAATAAGGAATATGCATGTATTTTTTTTTATTTGTTTAATAAAATCCTTATTAACCACAGTAAACAAAAAAATTATGAAATATCTTAATCAATGACGACGATGTTATACTTTAAAGTTTCAATTAGAAATAGAAGTCCGATGTGGACTGGTGACGTCAAAGTCCACATCATCTATACATTTGCCATAGAAAATAGCGTTTTTGCGAGTAAGATAGACATATTTTCGTAAAATTGTAATATCTTGTTCATTTTTTAACCAATTCTTATTCTGTTTTCACTGTTAGTAATTTACTTTTGAATTTTTATGTATAAACTGGTTTGATAACATATATTTTTTTCGTGCATATTCCCTATTGTCTGGATCAACACGTAGAATACTTGTCCTGAGAAATTTTAAGTTCGAGATTGTCTAATAACCTTTGACCATGCGGGCAACAGCTACCTTGTGTATAAATATGTCAAATGTCAAGCTAATAATATTAGTTATTACCAATTTAAAATAACAATAAACGGCCAAGTGCGAGTCGGACTCGCGCACGAAGGGTTCCATACCATTGTTTATAAAAAAAATCACGTTTGTTGTATGGGAGCCCCACTTAAAAGTTTATTTTATTCTATTTTTAGGTTCTTTTTTTATAGCGGCAACAGAAATACATTGTGATAATTTCAACGGTCTGCTGTCATGGTGCATGGGATACAGCCTGGTAATAGACAGACGGACGGATGGCTAAAGTCGAAGGATCCGTTTTTACCCTTTGGGTACGGAACCCTTAAAACTGGTGTGCGGAAGCAAAAAGCTTTGTGCGGGAGATAGGAAGGCGCCTTAAAATAATTGTGTTGACCCCCGCGCCGATTTGTACCTGCTGCAACGCATATCCCTTGCAATACAGCGGGGGAATGCTGCAAGTGTCATAGGCACTTTCGCAGCAAGTACGATTCTAGGCGGACTTTTTGACTGACAGTTAGTATTCTGACTATATTTTTATACTGTTAATTAATATAAAGTGTAAATTGTACTTTGTAGATTTAATTAAAGTTTTATGAAAGAAAAATTAAACCAGTTGCCGTCCGACGTCAACTCTCCTTGGGAATGCAGTTGCTTGCTTGCTTTTCGTGTGTGTAAGTGGCCAACACTAGTGTCAGATTTTTCAAGCTGCCTAAAGGCATCTGACATAGCTTGACGATTGCCATACAATGATGACAGCCGGAACCAACGGCCTATACGTGCCTTCCGAAGCACGGAGGAGCTCGAGAAATTTTCATGCCACTTGTGGTCACCAACCCAAGTGCGCACCACGCCCGGTGTCGCTTTACTTGCGAAAGCGCTAGTAATGCGCACTCCCGCCGGGCCACCGAGCTACTCGAAGCTGGGAATGCAGTTGTAGCACAAGATGTTGGTGCTCAGTCCTTTAGTCGCCGCTTACGACATCCACAGGAAGAGATGGAGTGGTTCTATTCTAGGCCGGAAACCACACTGATACAATTTCTAAAAAACCTTCTTCATCTTCTTCCTCCGGCCTTATCCCATTTTTAGTTAAGGTCGGCTCTACTAATCTTTTTTTTCCAAGGAGATTTCTCTTGGTTCGTCACTGGTTCTGCGTTGGCGTTCTTCAGGTCCTTCTCAATTTCTAAATTATATTTATTAAATAAAATTTAAAAAAAAAAACCTTCCGAGTAATTTATTAATTAATTGGGTTCTTTCCTGGGTCAAAAGTAAATTTTTTAGTACTGTTAACCCTTTTATCGCCAACGTAGGATTTGTCCGACTAACATTGTCGTGCCCATTCCGCGAGCGTCGGAAATTTGCGACAAAAAAAAAACGCTCGTATTGCACATAACTTAAGTATCCACATCCCTTTTCGGTTCTTGGTATTTATTTTAGATTTCATACCCCTCGCGCTGGGGGCACGGCAACTGATATAAAGTCTCGCGGTGAAAGGGTTAAGGGAATAAAACTCTACAAAATTATGTCACTTGTCATTAACATATCCATTTTTAACTTGATTTTAGATTTATAATTGCAGAAAAACTGTTATTAAGAGCGCTATTTGACTCAAAGGAGCTATGACGTCATTAGTCTATACTTCATACAAATTCGATAGCAAATGTTTGTTTTGACGTTTAAATTATTTGAATTGTGGGAAGAAGGGAATTTATTTAAAAAAATGTACTATTATGTTCTATATCACTGATTTTGATAGCACGTCTGTTGCATTTTCACACGGAAATTTTTATCAATTACACGTAGAAAAACACAAAGAGATATCAATTTTACACCCTTTCTTCCGTTAAAAGTAAACATCACCTTGGCTCGACCTTCGCGATCATGACATTCCACAACTTAGATTTATGTGCCTTCAACTCACTTAATTTGAATCGAACAATAGTCAATTTGAGCGATTAAGTTTCTTATATAAGGATCACTATTATATGACCACATTAGCCACACATAATATAAAGATCATCATCATCATTTCAGCCGCATAACGTCCACTGCTGGACATAGGCCTCTCCCAAAGATTTCCAAAACGACCGATTAAGAGCGGCATGCATCCAGCGCTTTCCAGCGACCTTGGTCAGGTCGTCTGACCTCCTTGTGGGTGGGTGTCCTACGCTTCGCTTGCCAGTACGTGGTCGCTATTCGAGAACCTTTTTGCCTCATCGGCTATCGGTTCTTCGCGTTATGTGTCCCGCTCACTGCCACTTCGAAGTAATCCGCTGGTCTATGTCAGTGACTTTTATTCTCCTACGAATTTCCTCATTTCTGATTCGATCACGTAGGGAAACACCGAGCATAGCCCTCTCCATAGCGCGCTGAACAACCTTGAGCCTTCTTATGAGACCCATAGTAAGGGACCACGTGATATAAAGATGTGGTAAACAAATTAGAAAACAATACCAAATGGGGAAGTAATACTAGTACATAAAAAATTGATCCGCTAGATGACAACAACTCAAATCACACACTTTTTTCTAAACGTCGAAACGAACATTTTGTATGGGATTTGTATGAAATACAAAAGCGTGACGTCATGCTTTTTTGGAGTCAAATAGCGCTCTCAATATCAGTTTTTCAGCATTAATAAATCATCATGTTGAAAATGAATATGATTAAGGGGCTACCTGAATTTTTCGGGGTCCAGTGCTGCCCCCATTTGAAATAAATCATGTGAGAGGAAACAGAGACATCATTTAAAATTTTATCTTGATCAGACCCTAGATAACCCGTTAAACTATTGTATGAACTACTGTTTACAGTTTAAAGTGAGAACGTGAAGCTTTTCTACACACAATTGCGAAAAACGGCCACTTTAAAGCAAAGTGACACTATTTTGTGACGTTTTTATTTTATGAACTGTACCGAATAATTTATTTTTAACTCAGTCATCTACCCAATTATTTGGTACTGATAACAGATAACGTCACAAAAAATGGTCACTTCTCATTTGTCATATTAATTTCGAACGTTATTTTAGGTTTTATAATGCAGAAAAAAATATTTTCATTAAAAGCGCTAAAAGTCAAAAAGTCAAAAGTCAAAAATCATTTATTTATCTTTGGATATTTATATCACTTGATAATTGTCATTTCTATTTGACTTCATGAATTTATATTTCATACAACTTCCATGGATAATGTTACTAAGGGACCTTATTACTAAGACTCCGCTGTCCGTCCGTCCGTCCGTCTGTCACCAGGCTGTACCTCATGAACAGTGATAGTTGAAATTTTCACAGATGATATATTTCTGTTGCAGCTATAACAAAAAATACTAACAAGTAATTACTACAAAAACAAATAACCCGGCTGCCTTTTTGCGTATTATGTATTTTTTTAATTTTTATATACCCAGTGTCACTTTCACAGTAAATACGAATCTAATGACATCTCTCAAGCTAAAATCCATCGAGCCGTTCAGGCTGCAGAGTGTGCCAAACAATTATACATACATAATTACATACTTTCGAAAAACATAACCCTCCTCCTGGCGCAGTCGGGTAAAAACAGAATAGGATAAATTAACTGGGGCTTCCATACAACAAACGTGACTTTTTATAGATAATGGTACGGAACCCTTCGTGCGCGAGTCTCAATTGGATTTCAATATTTCGAGAGATTTTTATAATTTATTTCAAAAACAGTTCGTGCTCAGCTTCTGCCATTTTAAATACCAGTTGACATTAATCGATGCTAAGATCAAGTAATTACAGTCAATGGATAACCGATTGACGCAAATTTACGCCTGCACAAATTGGACGTGAACTTTGTGTATCGGGTTACTCGGGTCATCTGATCCAAGTGCATAGTTGTTATCTGACGTTTTAATTTGGCGGTTACGTGTTGAACGATACACTATCTTACGTTAGTTATGTAACTGTAATGTCTTTTTTTATATTAAAGGTACCAACTTTGGGGGACGTCTTTGTCAATACCCTTAAAGGAAATTTCACGCTTTGACAAGCTATATTTAAATTACAGCGCACAGCGTGTAGTATTTTTAAAATTTATTGGCGCTTTTGTAATATGTAACAAAAACCCTGTCCGATCCTTGTAGAAGCAACTCAGCCCGTCAATATGAACATTTTTTCCTATGGGACAAACGCTAGAAACTCGAAAAAAAAAACGACATTTGCATACAAGTGTGTTTGGCCGGCCCAGCAATTAGTATGAACATGTCGATTTTTTCTTTAAGTTTAAAGCATAGGTCCCATAGAAAAAGTTGTTCATATTGACGGTCTGAACTTCTCCTAAAAGGATAGGACAGGGTTTTTGTTACATATTGTATGCATTTGATGCAAATCTAGAGAGGGGGGGTCTTGGTATGGGAGGAATAGAACAATTGTGTCACGGAGTATGGGTACGTTACAAAAGTAGCAATGGTGCAGCTGAGTTCTCTCTATGAAAATCGCTAAGAAACGAGTTTCAGTATATGTGGCCGAGAAGTGAAATACGCAAGTTCGCAGTTCGTTGCAAACCACCACTACTAAATTTGTGTTTGTTTGTTTTTCAGATGGGCCTGCGGAGTCATTATGTTTACTCTGTAAGTTATATACGTTTGTTTTTTCCTTCTTACTATTAGGGGCCATCCACATATAACATTATAGCGATTTGGGAGGAGGTGGGGTCATGCCAACAGCCAAATGTACCAGTTATAAGGATCGGAAAAAAGCGTATTAAGGGGGAGGACGCCTTTGAGAAGTCAAAATTGTGCGTAACGTAATATGTAGACGGCCCCTCATTTGTTAAAAGTCTTATCTTGCTAAAACTCAAGTATTTTAATACACAATTTACGAGTTGAATCTTTTTTATATATGCGTAACCTTTTAACTTTAGATTAATGTAGAACGATCATTTAATGATTTATTCTTGGGATAAAAAAAAAGTCTATCAGTGTTCTATTAAAATATATGCGCTAAGTCATGTCGAAGTAGGAAGTAGCGCTAAGTCATCTTCATAACGGGATATTAAATAACGTTTTTATCACCTGTATACATTATAAAGCTTAAGGCCGTAAGACACGTATTATGAGGGACCGGATTTTGGGGGAAGGGGGGCTAAGGCCCAAGAGCATCTGGGTCCATCCATGCAAAATTTGAGGGGCCCGGAACCAGTGGCGTATTTACGCATTTGCCGCCAGTAAGTTAATCATACCGCCCCTATTCAAAACAAAACAATCGTTTCTTTAAACATCTCCAAATATCTAGGTTGCCTGGAAGAAATTGCTGTTGCGTTCAGGCCGCCTAATAGGAATGCAAAAAGGAATGTATCCAAGATTTTGCCCTCATTTTTTACCGTTCGCGGGGTAGTGGCGGAGCGCGGAAGGGTAGGATAAATACGGATGAGGATTAAAAAATATTTTTTGGAAAAGTATTTTTTCTTTTCACTAATTATCAAATAATGACAAGAATACAGCGCATTTAAATTTTGCGTGACGTCACGATTAGCTACGATTTTTACCAAAGGTGACGTAAATCACCTCCACTCCGAAAATTCGAAGCGTTGTATCTTTGTGAATTTTTACTACTTGGCTAAAGGAAAAAAATTGTCCTTTATTTTTGGATAATCTAGTTAACGGACTAAATAAAATAATATATTTATTACCCAGTTCACGTCTATATTCCACGCGCTCTATTGCTACTCGCGCCCCTAGTTTTGCGCTGAGAATGGATGAATCAAGACTTGGTTTAAATATATAAATAAATACAGACAAATCACACAGATTGAGCTAGCCCCAAGGTAAGTTCGAGACTTGTGTAATGGGATACTAACTCAACGATACTATATTTTATAACTAATACATATACACGCTGACTTTTCATTGGTTTTGGAAAAAAAATGTCGTTTGGTAAATAAATTCCTCTATACATATACGTAATCCAAATTTGTGTATGATATAAAATAAAAAAGTTGCGAAAATGATTTTCGATCGAGAGCACGTAGTTACGCCAGTATAAAGCTGCCGCGTGAGCGGGACCTCGATAAACTCGAAATCTAGCCGGCCGCTGCTAGGCGCCGCCGGTGCTACTAATTGATCTCACAATTTTTACTTTCGAGTTTCAGGCAACATTTTTTGTTTCTGAATTTCTATTTTGACTAGCTAATGAGGTCTTACTAACGATCCTTATGAAGTGGCCTTTGGCTCCAAAACCAATAAAAAATCACCGTGTATAGATAAACATCTAAGACCCAGGTCAATCTGAAAATGATCATTTTCCATTTTGACCTGAGCGGGGATCGAACCCGGGACCTCCGGTGTGATAGCGTGGCATGATGGCCACTAGGCCAAAGAGGTCGTCGAACTACTTACTTACTACTTAGTACTTATGTTAGTTCGTGTTTTACAGTAAGATGAATAATGTTTCAATTTCAACGTATGGTGTTTCAGGCTGGTGGGGTGCCCGCCGTTCTGGCACCGCAAGCAGATGGTCATGCTGCGGAACATCATGGAAGGGAAATATTCCTTCACCAGCCCGGAGTGGGCTGATATATCAGGTATCTATAATCACATCACTTTAAACTGTATGCTAATCTTCTGTACTACTGTTTGTTTTCCCTAATAAAGAAAAAACAAAACAAAAACAAAACAAATCACACTATATATCACACTAATATTATAAAGGCGAAAGTTTGTGAGTGTGTGTATGTTTTTAACTTCTTCACGCACAAACGGTTGGACCAATTTCGATAAAAATTGCCATGCAGGAAGTTGACACAATGGATTAAAACGTAGGCTACTTTTTCGCGGGTAACACCGCGGGACTCAGCTAGTAATACTATAAAGAGAAATACTGTTATTGTATGTTTGTAATGGATAAACTCAAAAACGACTTTTCCGATTTTTTATTTTTACTGAACAGCTAGTAGCTAGTAACTTTGAGTTCATTCCACTGAAAACGTCTAATCTAATTTAGGTACCTGCTTGCTATCTGCTTTATACTTGTACCTGCTGGTATCTGCTTTCTCTCTCTGGTACCGGTATAGTACCGATTCTGACGGCAAAATAGTACCGGTACAAACAGTACAGGTACTATGTCTGGAACCGGTACCGCACCAAGGTTAATTAATGGTACCGGTTCCCATAAATACCGGTATTTCAAGCCTTGCTTGTGATCACCCATCGAAGTGCGGATCACGACGGGAATCGCTTAACTTGCGGAAGCATAACTAAAGAATGGAAATTAAATACGTGCTTCGCTAAATAATAGTTTGGTCCGATGAGCAATTCGTCAATTAAGACTACCAGTTTGAACCAATAGATAGCAATTACTACTTATTTATGTTTTCCATCTAATTAACCGATTACTATTTGGCTCATCAACTTGTATTCCATCGAGGTATTATGTATGTGGGTGAGGTGCATATCGTTTTTATCGTAGTGATTCATAATTATATACCTTTTTTAGTGTTTTAAAGAATCCTACAAAATAAAATTTACGCAACGCAAGAAATCTTAGTAAAATTTGAAAATGGATGGTTCTCAAGAACTGGAGACAAGAAGGTCTGAACATGCTGACCTTTTCTAGCCAAATTGTGACCGGCAAGTCCAGTCCATAGCCCTGGCATTTCCTTAAAAATATTTATGGTAGCATTTTCAAAATCAAACAAAAAAAAATGATTTTTTTTCTGACAAATTATGACCTAGAACAAATCCTTTTACTGTGATATATCGCCATTATACTGTATTTTATTAATTGGTTTATTGGTTTTGACTTTAAACTAAAAATTTAACAAACAAACACACAATTTACAGAGGACCCCAAAGACCTCATCAGGCGGTTGCTAGTGGTGGACCCCAGTGAGAGAATCGGGATACAAGACGCGCTGAACCATGCGTTCTTTAACACTGTGGTAAGTTATATTCTACTTGTTACGAAAATTTTAGTTTCAAATCTTACGCAGCGTATGATACGCGACGTATCTTACGTCGTTCAGTGAATTTCTACCCGCGTAACGTGCGCGTGGTTTAAACGGTGGGTAGAAATTCTATTAAATGCAATATATAATTGCTGACAGATGAGTCCTAACTTTTACGGTTAGGACTCATCTGTCAGCACGAACGAAACTTTCGCATGGTGCTATCCTTTTCTGTCGATCAGAACCGTCATTTGCTAGAGCGAGAAAAGGCGACGAAACGTCATAGAACCGGCCATGCTGATGAGTTTCGTCGCTCTCTCTCGCTCTAGCAAATTACAGTTCTTAGCGTTAGAAAAAGATAGCAGCATGCGAAAGTGTCGTTCCGTGCTTACAGATGATACCCAATCCTAACGCGTCGCGAGATGCATCGCACTTCATACTCTGCGTGTAATTCGACACTTACACTCAAAGGATCTTAAACTCAAACTCTCTGGCGTTTGTATGTATGTATATGTATGTATGTTTGTTCGACGATAACACGATAGTCGTGTAAATATGGCTAATAGAATTTTTAAGTTCGAGCATGAGCCAAATCGGTCAAGGGTTTACTGAGATATGGGGTTCGCGAGTTCACAATTCGGGGCGAATTACTAGTTGACAATTTTGTTTCTTACACTAGTTATCAATAATCCTTTTTGTGGTAATGACGTCACTATTCTAGACGAAAGACATTATTTTCAAAAATCTGCGTTTACGTCTTTCATCGTGCTGATGCATTAAATAAATAATAATTCAATTTTTTTTTTATTTAATGAATCTCATATCTTTTACCATACACATAAATTTTTCAAAATAGTAGATATTTTATTTGCAACTTTTTTTTCGCTTTTTATTTCGAGCTGTAGTAACTAATGAGAATACTTAATTTCCCGCTTGGCTAATTCTATGAGCATGCACTGAAGGTGTATGCGGCACTGTAGAGCTTGCAAGCACTTTATCTTGAGCTCTATGCGATCCCAGATCAAATTATAGCCTGTTTTGATACACGGCATGTTTGTTTGCTTCTACTGGGCACAAAAAAGGCAAAATTAGGTAGCTGTGTCAGAGTTCTTTGAACGAATAACGAATATTCAGCAAGGTGGCGTTGCCGAATAGCCGATATTAAAACAAGTAAATAAAAAAGAAATCGGCCAAATAAGTATCACAATATTGGATAGTAATAGTCCAAATAGTAACGATGTAACTTTAAGATGAACTGCGCAGTTTTTTTTTGAAGCCGGTTTATACACTACATCTAATCACATGTTATATTTCCGAAATAAATCTTCTTGCGAACCACTCTAGATAATATTAACATTAAAATGTATATTTAGAAACACTTCATTAAAATCGTTCTGAATATACAGTTTCATGTTAATATTATGTTGAGTTTAGGAGAAAATTCAAGATATAGGTAGACGCCCGGCACAGGTATCTCGTTGGTCCACTGTACTTTCAAGAGTGGTTCGCAAGTAGATTTCTTTCGGATATAAAACATGTCGTTGGATATAGTGTATAAATCCAGCTTCAAAATAAACTGCGCAATTCATCTCAAAGTTACATAGTTACTATTTGGACTATTAATATCGATTACTGTGTTATTTATTTGGCCGAATTTTTTATTTAGTTGTTTTGATATTTGGCTATTTGGCAACGCCACTTTGCTGAATATTCGCTATTCGTTCTAAGTAGGTAACTTTTATAACACACATACGAAAAGAAATTATAGTATTAAGCTTATTTGAACTGGGATCGCATAACCAATCAACATGTTATATCGAGACACTACTACAATGTTCTTCGCTCCTGGTAGTTGTGGGACCAGGACATGACGCCGCTCAAGAAGTCGCTGTCGACCGCCAGCCGCAGGATGTCGAGGATCGAGCAGTTGACCATGGTAACGGCGGGGCCACACAGTCGCGCGGTGAGCGGTAGCGGTTTGCGTCGCATTGCTAGCCAAATTATGATAAGCGTTTAGCTAGGCCACGTAGAATTATAGTTCACTCGTTCAAGTGGTTTGCAGATTGCAGTACACGCGCGAGCTGTTTTGGAAACTATACACGGTCTAACAAAATATACTGAAAATATTTTTAGTAGAATTAAGTCCATGGTACTGAACAACTTTCTCCGAGGAACCCATATTGAAATATGTTTTTATTGCCTCCTATACAAGTTGAAAACGATATAGGAAAGGCCTAAAATGAGATGGAGTTACGACCTGTCTGCGTTTGACAAGGATTGGACAGAAGTAGCTAAAGATCGAAATAGCTGTCAACAACAAGGGGAGGCCTTTGCCCAACTATGGGATTTAAA
This sequence comes from Acrobasis suavella, assembly GCA_943193695.1. Classification (NCBI taxonomy): domain Eukaryota; kingdom Metazoa; phylum Arthropoda; class Insecta; order Lepidoptera; family Pyralidae; genus Acrobasis; species Acrobasis suavella. Next base: position 13,261,081 of record OW971948.1, read on the forward strand.
CGGCTAATAAAAAAAAATACTAGTTGACTGATCAGCTGACGAGTTTATATGGAAAGCAAAACAATATTTTTCATATTTAGATGTTCCTTGGGGAAAGTTATTCAAAAATATGGACTGAATTCTTCGATTAATGAAACAGCAGAAAGTTACAATACACATTAAGTATATCCTTTAAATCTCTTTGAGGACAGCCTGATTTACATATTGACAAGTGGCAAATAAACATTAACAAGTGACAAATAGGTGTTAACAAGCACTGACAAGTGGATATGCAGTACTGCTGTTAACTTGTCACTTATCAGTGCTTGAAACGCACTTGCCACTTGTCTCTCGCATTTGTCATTTGTCAATATGTAAACCGGGATACAGTTTTAGATGTTAAAATCAATATTTATAACGAATACTCGCAACAGGCGCAACGAATCAATGTACTCTGCGAGTGTACAGCGCAGACGGCGTGTTTGAACGAACCACCGCCGTTCAGGGTCGCCGACAAAGAGTGCTTGCTAACTATTTGGGCAAATGGACTACAATTACTTGATTTTGTACTTTATGTCGAAGCCACAAAGTCGTAATTTAAAGTGGCATTCTGCCTCTGCTTTTGAGAGTTAGAGTGAAACAGCAATGTTTGAAGAAAATGCACACCGCCGTCGTTCACCACGCTACCTTGTGTACATGGGGTATTGTGTGGGGTTTAGGGTTGTTATGGGACTTTTGGGTTATGAGACCATGATGATCGTAGTTTAGTAGCAGTAATCATTATAGCTTGTTTGCGTTTTTGACCTTGTAATATTGAGGGCTTCCTCCATGTAAAGAACTTTTGCAAACCTCTGTTGCTCCATATTTAAGTAACTTTTCGAACTTAAATAAACTACTTTGACGACTGCTGTCGAGTCTGCCACTGGGGGATTCTGGGTTGGTACGCGGCAAGTTTGAAACTGGCATTTTTCAAATTAAAATGGGTCTTGGGTGTTTCATAAGTCATCATGGTCCCATCATTGGGGAAAACCAACATTATTTATGTATATTATTTTGACGTTTACGATTACTCACAAATGAACAAGATATGCATTTTGACTGTTTAATACATGTTTCAAATATAACACAGCATTATTTTATACTAAGTGTTTCCGCACATTATGTCACTAGTTGCTTCTACAAGCATGGATGCTACGCGTATTAAATTTGTTTATAAATCTTGAGATGTCACAGATTGTTCCTTTTTTGGAAAATGATCTATTTACTTATAGTATGTGAGCGGGTGAATCGTGTGGAAGCCAAGTGGAAGCGATTTTGGGCGTTGAAGTCGGTTTTTAGTTTTGAGCTATGCCTGGACTATTGTTCCATTGCCTTAAGGTAAAGTGTAAGTGGTTCCCTCATTTGAAAATTTATTTTTTAATCGTAAATTTAATTCCTATTTTGAATAGTGTTTGTCACTAGATACTTTTAACTTATGGTAAATTTTTTATTGATATTAAATTAGACGCGTCTAGTTTTAAAACCTGATTTCGCCAAAAGTGGCCACTTTTAGCAGGAACTAGTTAAGAAGGACTACCAATAATACTTTTACATTTACGATTAAAAAGATATTTCAAATGAGAGCGCCACTTACGTACTCACTTCACCTTATGCTATGAATGGACATTGTGATCGATCTTCGAACAGGATACTTACATCTCCAACTCCAAGTGGTAACCTGTTTTTTGCTTGTTTGTAATTTATTCATCAAGAACTAGTGGTTGACTAAAGCTAGAGCCCTAATGTGTGGAAGTTAATTAATACTATATTCGTTGGTTTACATTTATTCAATATTTAAAGTTGTTTAGAAAAGGAATACCAAAACGAATGATGTGCGCTGCGTCAAGCGAGACCACGTGACGTGTTCAGTCTATCTCTGTTACAAACTGTACGTGCGAAGGAGATAGCAGAATACGTATCGTGTTGCCGTGTCTATTTCGCACGTAGTAACGGTGTGTAGTGTAACAGAGATAGACTAAACACGTCGCGTGGTCCCACTTGACGCTGTTTACCCATAATGATGATTTTTACTCGTTTGGAATCACTTTTCCGAATAACAATGTATAAATTAACAATTATTTTCACTGACGTTTATGTACAATTTGTCGATTGTGTTTTCTATATTTACCATGCGAAATAAGTTTTTGGGATACTTACATTAACAATGTATGACACATATACAATTTTACACTTACACTTACGCGCAAGTAATGCTTTCTGAGCTTTTTAGTAGCATGTTCTTTGCATGTCTTTTTTTGTGTTTGCCTTTTTTTTTTTTCACTGTTTTGACATTACTATTCAGTTTAGTGTAAAGGATCATTAACACAGACTGAAAGTGTCTTGCTGTTTTGCATACAATTTTACAGATTATTAAAAAGCGTGGTAATTTATTTTTTCTTTTCTCTGATTAGCAAAATATGACGAAGATACAGCGCATTTAAATTTCGCGTGACGTCACAATCAGCAATAATTTTAAACCAAAACAGCGCATTTAAATTTCGCGTGACGTCACGATCATCAATAATTTTTAACCAAAGGTGACGTTAAACACCCCCACTCCGAAACTTCGAAACGCTGTATCTTACTACTTTGCTAAACGAAAAAGTATGGGTCCTTTATTTTTGGGTAATCTCGTTGACGGACTAAATAAAATAAAATAGTATTTATCCATTTCACATGCCTATTGAAGCAATGAATGATTTGTGTGGTTGACGTTGATGTTTAGACCATGCCAGTCAACTTTTGCTTTAATTTGATTGTTTTCAACTGGTAAATGGGCCTTTAAAATTTACAACTATGATAATAGGCCTCGAATAATGGCGCACCAAACATTTTTAATCTGTGTTATGTTATGGGTGGTAAATTTAATACTAAAACTTTTTCGCGATGTCGCCAGGTCCACATTTTTTTGGTCACACTTCAGTGTTTTTTGAATTTTTTGTAAAGGGCACCCTACGGTTTGATTCTGGCTGATTAATTTTTATGATGTTGTTTTTGACCCTTTAAATCATCTTAAAAGGGGCCGTTCACATATTGGCACGCAAAATTTATGACCTGTCACGCTTTTTTCGATCAGAAAGAGGCATGCCAAGGGTGGATAATGGTTTAAACCATAATAAAACTAGTCCATGGTTTATATTAAGAGGGTATTTATTTAACAAACAACTATATCGCCATATTAACTCGCTATTTGATACAGGCCATAAAATCTGGCGGTTTCAACGCTCGCGCCAAACTGCGCCTTGGTTTGGTGACAGTTCGGGCCGCGGTTCGTCTTCAAAGACTGCCGCACACATCTACAAGGGCGCTACCTCTACACGACGCTCTGAGGGATCCGTACACGATGCGCGTGCTACGAAAGGTATGGAAGAAGGAAGATAATAAAAACTTCATCTTAATTTGGTGACAATTCGGGCTGCAGTTACAAGGGCGCTACCTCGACACGACGCTCTGAAGAATCCGTATACGATGCGCGTACTACGAAAGGAAAGAAACCTCTTCATTTCCTATTTATCAGGGCAAAGCACCACAGATTACGAGAACTACGTTGCAGACACAATGCATCGCGTAAATTGGACAGAATGTAAGAAATAGGGATAAAAGATAGTAGATAATTTACTTGGGGCAATTAAAGTATGACGTATATCTCAGATCACAAAAATTACCCGAGCCGAAGACGAGGGTGGTAAATATGTGCTCTAATACCTATATTTTACGTTTTTTTTAGTAAAATAGACAAAGACGTGTAGTTCTAGAAATGACGTAGTATAAACGAAATATAACTTTCCTTTTGCAGGTCATCGACGGCTGCGCGTTCCGAGTGTACGGCCATTGGGTGAAGAAGGGCGAAGGCCAGAACCGAGCCGCGCTCTTCGAGAACACTCCTAAGACGGAGCTAAAGAGCTTGTACGTCAGCAATTTGAGCCGATAGCTGCATAGCATAGCAGTGTCGGAGCACCTCCTTGCTGCTTCTGGAGTCCTGGTCCTTAGGTGAGACTTTTGTTGTAGTTTGGTAAGACTGGCCTTGGGTCATGGTTCTGGGTGAAGGAGGGCGAAGGTCAGAACCGAGCCGCGCTTTCCGAGAACACTCCTAAGTCGGAAAGAGTTTGTTCGACAGCAGTTCGAACCGATAGTTGCTTAGTATAGCAGTGTCGGAGCATCTCCTTGCAGCTTCTAGAGTCCTAGTCTTGAGGTGAGCTTTGTGTTGTAGTTTTGTAGGACTCGTCTAGGGGTTATGGTGAAGGAGAGCGAAAGGCCAGAACCGAGCCGTGCTCTTCGATAACATTCCTTAGACGGAGCTGAAGAGCCTCCCCGCTGCAATTTGAGCCGATAGCTGCTTAAGTATAGCAGTGACGTGAGCACCTCCTTGTTGCTTCTGGAGTCCTGGTCTTTTGATGAGATTCATTTTGTAGTTTAGTAAACTCTACTTCAGCAACCATCGGCCTTGCATAGCACTTTCACTATAAGTGAAAACCGCATTAAAACTGGACCAGAACAAATAGTCAGATATATTAACTTGTCGGAGGACTTTTTATAAAAAGTATATGTTACCGTGTGATTGTCAACACTGATAGTGCGCGCGCAATTATACTCTGTCGATAAATTGTGAACCGTTTCGTACTGCTCACAATATAACGTATTAATTTATAATGGATTACAATCTCTCCACGTTAAACCGTCGAATTGTTAGATGACATTATACTTGAATGCGGCTGGAAGCACCTGGACCGCACCTTAAACGCTGATTGGTTCAAAACGTCACGTACCCGTGACATTATTTTTGGCAAGTTTCAGTCATAAATAAGTGGCCGAGAACGATCTACCTTCAAAACCGACCAATGAGGGACGACTTAAAATTTAACGAGTGATAAATAACATCGGAGAGATTGTAAAGACTGTCCGAACGTTCACAATTTGAAAGTTTGACGTGGACAGATTATAAATTATCGTAAATTTATACGATATATTATGAGCAGTACCATACAGATCACAATTTATCGACAGTTAAATCTCTCGCGATTTTTTATAAACTATCAGTGTTCACATCATACAGTGACAAATACATATACTTAATAAAGCCATTTAAATCTCAAATTATCTCTTACAGGAGCACCCACACCTACCAGGGTAGCAGAACCACGAAGATGCGTTTCGTCATAGTTCGACGTTACGCGTCCACGAGTGATTGTAGGTTAGTCGTACGTAGATTAGGAGTCTACTAAGTAGTGAGAAATTATTTACGCGTTTGTATTCGTTATTGACGGTAGGCTACACTTTGTTAAGTAAGTCTGGTATGTTGTTTAAATATTAATAGGGAAATTGTGATTTTTGTAAAGAGATAGTGAGATGTCTCACTCTTATACTCGTATTTGAAATGTTAATTGCTGCTTCATTAATTAACCAATTTTCTTGCTGTTTTCAAAAATATTTCTTTTCAGTTGTAGTTTTTGTTTTATTTAAAATATTAACCAAAACGTACACAGTATAATACCTAAAGTGTATTGGCCCAGAATTTCGTCGCAATTCTATAACGAATGCATACGGGTAGTTCCACCCTGTAGTTTGCATCTACTACGTTAGTTCAATTTGTATTATTCGATATCAACTGCTATCGAATAGCGCTAATATTTATAACGTTACGTTTTATAACGTATTATTTTTATTTAGTTTTATAATAATTGCGCTGTTCATGTGAAGCAATAAATGAATTATATAATATCTGACAAAATATACTGAAACCATTTTTAAGAGTGAGTAATTTGATACTGAAAAACTTTCCCCTAAGAACATACATAGAAATAAGAAAAAAAAAAAATTTTTTTATTTATTTATTAAAGAACACGAATTGATGATACAGTAAACATTGGCTAACGATAAACCCGCAGAAGTTGAAAAAGAACTGTGTAGCATATGTCAACATTTTTTTTTTCCGTAAAAATTCTCATCATCTGATCAGTGACTTGTATGGGAGGCCATTTTTTTCATATTTCGATGTGACTTTCTTGGGGAAAGTTTCTTAGTATTACATTGTACTCAATAGAGCTTTAAAAAGTTTCCGTATATTTTGTAAGACCCTGTATTCTAGATCAAAGATTAGTGTAGTGAAGTTGTTTTCTCATTAAATAAGGTTCACAATTTAGGTAAATTTAGTATTATTTCAATTCGTGTTCCATATTGTTGTCCGTTCCGTATTTTGTTATGTTCGGAATTCGAAAACGTTATTTTCAATTTGTGTGTTTTTGTAGAAGTATTTTAAAAAAGACGAATATTTTTGTAAAATCACTTGGTGACTCTAGTTAGAGTGAGTGTTGCAAATGTATCTATAAATCTATGAATAAGTGTATATTTTTTCCAATATGAAATATAAAGTCACACAAAAAAAAAATTCTAAGCCAGCCATGCTGCTAACTGAATGTGAATTGTTAATTATCGTTGCCGGAATTTTTAAAAATTACTTTTACTAGTTTTTTTTTACCCTCCAATAATGCGGTATTTGACTCGATTGTTTTTCTTATTCATATCAAAAAGCAACATGATACGAAACCGAAAACATAAACATTAATTTTACTCCGCTCAAAAATGAGCAAGTTATAAGCCTTTTTTAATCCGGTGGAAGGGGAAACTGTCAAATAACAGAAAAAAGGATGCACATACACCGGCGTGATGTCACTGTCATTAGGTGTCACGCTAACAAAGAGATAGCGAGATGTCCCCACCACGCTCCCACTCTTATATTTAAAATGATAATTGCAGCCTTATTTTTCGGAAAACGGCTTCTTGTTAGTGTTGTTTGTTATTCGTAAAAATATTGTCCAAAAACAAACTAAGTCAAATAGCCTACTGGTCAATTTCTATTGGAGGGTAAATAGGTTCAGTCTGCTTCTATTAAAAAAAAAACATTAGATCCTCTGCAAATAGACCACTAATCGCGACTAAATGCGACTGGACGACCTCTGTGGCCTAGTGGTCACCATTCCAGGCTGCCATTCCGGAGGAGCAAGTTTCGATCCCCGGATCTTTTTCAGATTGGCCTGGGTCTTGGATGTTCATCTATACGAGTATATATGCATTTGTCATAAAATATAGTATCGTTGAGTTAGTATCCCATAACACAAGACTTGAACTTATTTTGGGGCTTGCTCAATCTGTGTGAATTGTCCGTGTATATTTATTTATTTATTAGTGGTCCAATGTGCGGAGGTCCTAAAGAAGCTAGGTGCCTTCTAAGTTATTGGTGCGTTATATCTATACGATTTGTTATATATAAAATCAATACAAGGTCCTTTTAATGTTTTACAGGGGCAGTTCAGTCCTCATTCTGAACAACTTTCTCTTATGATTGCATACCAAAAGAAGTAGTATGGTTTGTTATAAAAAATTTAATTTTTTCTTATTTCGATACAAGTTTATTGGGGTTGTTCAGTGTCATTGACTGAACATGCCCTTAAAATATAGGCAATTAATTTAAAAGGACCTTATATTTGAATTAAGGACATATATTTTATGGGATGATTCAGTCCATTATTCGGATACATCTTTCTCTAATGACTGTATACGAAAAAGCCAAGTTTGTTGGTAGTAGTTGTTCAGTATGATTGTCTGAACATGCCTTTTAAATATGGGCACGTAATTAATAGTAATTTATGATACAAGTGTGGTATGTGGTTCATTACAGTCGAGGCGGGTTGACACACAAGCGGGCGAAGCCCGCGCGTGTTTCCATGGAGCCGAGACTTGTGATGAACAATTCACACGTGTGCCGTACTGCGTTTACAACACATTAGTGAGGAAAATAAACTTGAATATACCTTTCTTTGGATTTTTGCGGTAGTAAGTTGCTATTCGCATTTTGTACTGCTAACAGTAATTCTGACGGAGCTGAGTCGACATGTCATCGTCATTACTCGAATACATTTTAAGTATGTACAATTTATTTAAACTTATATTAAATCTCGTTAAAGAAAATTAGAAATATGGCGCGCTTTGCTTTGATTCGCGCATGCGCCAAATGCGCCTGGGAAAAGATTCCCAGGCGCATTTGGCGCATGCGCGAATCTATAGGGATACGAGAGACACAGAAATTAATAAACAAACAGCCAAACCATAAATTAAAAAAAAAAAGTTTTTTTTTGTTAGATTTATAAATTCATATTAGTGTTGTTACAAGTATTTCACTTACTATATAAAATTTAACAATTTGAGTAAAACAAGGTTTCGGTATGAGTCTAGGCTGGCTTTATGCAGAGATTTTATGTTCCAAAAATAATATTCGATGTTTTGGATTTATAGAATCTTATTCCTAAAACATTTAAAAAAACACTTTACCGCACTCGTGCGATAAGTAATATTTACCTCACGATTTCAAAAGTGCGCGTAATGAATAGCATTACATAAGTAAAATCAGTGTGTTAAACTTTCCGAGCTAATGTGTTAATAAAAGAGGTCCTTATATAGGTATTTAATACGGGATTGAATGTAAAATGGGAGCTTCTATTACGTCTTTTAAATCCTGAGTATTTTGGCATTGTTAGAAATAATAAGTAGTTTCGTGATTGTATATAAGTATGATTTTATTAAAGCAATATTCGATAATAATTTTGTGTATATTATACAATATTATCGGTGTTAGTTCGTATTTGAAACAGGAAATAAATAAGGCTCCCAATTTATAAAAATAAACATTCAAATATAGATCTTAAGTTGTGCTTTGTAGATACGTTTTGCATTGTCTCGTATGCGGGTTTTGGAGCTGCCTGTTACTCTTACAACTTAATGTTTTTAATTGAATTCGACTTCTTTGTATACACCTTTAGACGACCTCCGTGGCGTAGTGGTCACCATGCTAGTCCGCCACCCAGAGGTCCCGGGTTCGATCCCCGGTCAGGGTAAGTTGGAAAATGGTCTTTTTCAAATTGTCCTGGGTTTTGGATGTTTATCTATATATGTATATGTTATAAAATATAGTATCGTTGAGTTAGTATCCCATAACACAAGTCTCGAACTTACTTTGGGGCTAGCTCAATCAGTGTTATTTGTCTCTATATATTTATTTATTTACCTATTTTCCGGTTGTATTCATAAAAACTCTAAACTCCTAAAATCAGATAGTATACGCTACTCATTTAAGAAGCGGGGTATTTCTGTCAAAAATTCTGCACTGCCTATATTGGTAGCATACTCAAATATATGGCTGATTTAGGCGGCAATTTTTTAATGAATATGAAGAGTATTTCTAAAGCCTATATATGAATGTTTACTTTCCATTGCCTGGGGGCATAGCGCCACGATGTAATAGTCCATTTAAAACACCTTTAAAACATTTGTTAGTCTTTTCTACGTCTCAAATATGTAAAGTAATTTAATTATAACTAACGTGCAATATGTATATTGCTAAAGGATTTGTGTAAAATAATCGGGGAGGTCAACGAGGTTTCGATCGATTCAGACGATAGATTTCGATCTTCAGGGCGAGTGTCAGGAGCGGCGGACCGACAGTTTCCCCACAGAATTAATATAAGTATTAAATATTACACATCGCTCCCCGGTTCTCGCCTTGTCGAGTGTATTGGGGGGCGAACACGCACATATTGACGTGTTCACGGATGGTTAGTTTCGTTTGTAGAAGTAGTAGGCACAAATGATACTCCGCTTCTATGAAGTTCCGTACCTGTGGTTTCAACTTTCAATTAAGACATTAATTAATAAAAACATTAAATCGATCGAACCCTGGTCAGCCATTCCGACTATATACGTGAGGAAACAGTTTAACCATATGTATGTAAATCTCTTCAAAATCTTTTGAGACAAAAGTATATACACATAATTTTTCTGTCATATATTTTCACCTAAATTTCTAAGATGTTTTCTACTCATTACAGTAGTTTTTTTGTCTAAGCTATGGAATTCACGTATGACTTATTTTTGTCTTAAATGAATTTTTAGAAAAAAAGTCTCCAATTTTGTAACCACCCTCTATTTAATTGTTACCATCGCACATATCCGAAGGAATAAAAACACCAAGACGTAGCCGCTCTATATCAATAAATAATGTTTTTCTGAATTAAATTGTGTTAAAAACTTTATACAGTCTATATTTTTTAACTTTATGTTTATCATATTAACAAGTTTCAAAAAATCAATCAAGAATGTGGGCTGGGTAAAAAAAATATAATTTTATTTAGTCCGTCAACTATAGTCCATTTGGTTAGGTATTTCAAAGAATGTAAACAATCTTGACATCTCTTTTTATTGAAATGTAAACTTTATTAATCAATACCTTTGCAAATTACAAGTTATTTATTTTATAAATTATAAATTACGTATTCTTTATGTAATTTGCAATGGTATTGATTTATAATGTGTATTTTTAATAAAAAGACATGTCAAGATTGTTTACATTCTTTTGAATACCTAAACGAATGGACTGTAGATTAGAAATTCACAAGGATACAGCGCTTTGAAGTTTCAGAGTGGAGGTGATTACGTCACCTTTGGTTAAAAAAATCGTAGCTGATCGTGACGGCACGCGAAATTTAAATGTGCTGTATCTTCGTCATTATTTGCTTATCAGAGAAAAGGAAAAATCATGTGTCATTTATGAACGGGCGTAACTACGTGATCTCGATCGAAAATGATCATATTCGCAACTTTTTTATCTTATGTCATTTGGATGACGTATATGGATAAAAGAATTTATTTACTACATGACATTTTTTTCCAAAACCAATGAAATGTCAGCGTGTATAAATTTCAGACCGAATTAGACATCATTTTGCCGCCTCGCAGTGTCAAGCAACATTGACCGCAACGTCATAGTGATAAAGTTTAATTTGGTTCTGTATTGGCATGCTGCGATACTAAAGTCGTATTATTTTTTAGAGTGAAGCTTCAGGGACGGCATAAGATTTTTCAATTTTTTCATTTAGGCTCAAGCTACAATGAATTGTCAGCAACGTAAAGAGTAAGGCGCGGCGGCCGCATGTCGCACTCGCGCCTACCAGACTACGGTCTACATTTCGCAAGAGAACACGTGTTTTGCTGTTTTAGAAAATATGGAATAGGCATAACGCTTGGAAAAATATTTTTAGCCCATCAGTTACATTGTTAAAAATATAATTATTGTAATTTTCCTTTTCGCTGAGTAACAAACAATGTCAAAGGTACAGCGCATTGAAATTCGCATGACGTCACGACTAGTTACGATTTTTACATAGCGGTGACGTTGCAAGCCCCCACTCGGGAACTTTGATGCTCCGTATCTTTGTAAATTTTTACTTTTATGGTAAAATAATGGGTTCATCATTTTTAGATAATCTAAAAGACTGACTAATAACAATTATACTTTACTGACCCGGTCGTCACCCGTATTGGTCATGATAACATTGATAACACTTTATTTCGGAAGCAGAGAAAGAGGAGCAAAGCTTTATAAAAGAGGAGGTAAAGGTAGGAGACAGTGAGCGGGCGAGCAGGCTGGCTGGACGCCGGACGCCGCGCAACTGCGCGAGCCAATGCGTGCCGACGCGAAACTCTGCCGTGTTCATTTTATCAAGCGTTTCTATATCTTAGAACATTGTACATAAAGTTTAAAATGTGTTGTTATTTAGGGTTGGGACTGTTACTCAAAACCGTCATTTGCTAGAGCGAGAAAGGGCAACGGAACGCCATGGAACCGGCTATGCTGATGCGTTCCATCGCTCTTTCTCGCTCTAGCAAACTAAAATTGCTCGTCGTGTCGCTGCCAATTCAGTGTGCCTTATAGCTCATATTCATTGGTCGATAACTCAGTCGATATACATCATGCGGGGACTAATCATAGGCGGGATAATGACTAAATAAAAACCACACGTCGATAGAGAGTCGTTTTTCCTCGCATTTTGTATACCGAATGTTACTCGATCTGTTAGTAAAAATAGCACCTCGCATGCGTTACAGAAATGCTTTATCGACCAGTGAACACAGATTACGTGAGGGCTCACAGATAAGCCATTATCTGTGAGCCCTCACGCAATCTGCGTTACAGAAATCCACCGCACCCAAAACGAGCCAGAACGACCAATAAAAAACAGAAATCTCACATCTCTAATGCGGACTTCATCGACCAATGAACATGGTTTCTCTGCGAGCCCTCACGCATGCTGCGTTACAGATATCCTCCGCACCTAGATCGAGCCAAAACGACCAATGAAAAACAGAAATCTCACAGCTCGAATGCGGGCTTTATCGACTAATGAACACGGTTTCTCTGCGAGCCCTCACGAATCTGCGTTACATATATCCTCTGCACCTAGAACAAGCCAAAACGACCAATAAAAAACAGAAATCTCGCACCTGTAATGCGGGCTCAATCGACTAGTGAACGTGCGGTTTCTAGAATGCGAGCCATAACGCTTGCTGCGTTACAAAAATCCCCTGCACCCAGAACCGAGCCAAAAAGACCAATGAAAGTGAGCCATTCTGCCATAACCATCGGCATGGATTATCGATGCGCACATACAAAATGTGTTTACTGTTTATGTATATGTATATGGATGATTCAAGTGGCAGTATGAGCGTTATGCAAGGCTATTCTAAATTCGATATTAATATTCGAATATAGTCTGACTAATCATGTTGGAAGCTAGACAGACTGGTATTTGTTTGTATATTATTTTGATCAAAAGGTCGACGTTTCCTTTCTACTATACGAAGAAGACTAGTACAGTCTTTCTTGAATATAGTAGAAGGAAAAAAGGAACTTAGAAACCTATATGCATTCCCTTTCTTTCCTTTTATTTTTCCAATTCCATAACGCAAGATGCATCTGACGACCTCCGTGGTGTAGTGGTCATCATGCTCGTCCCCCATCCAGAGGTCCCGGGCTCGATCCCCGGTCCGGGCAAATTGGAAAATGACCTTTGTCTAATTTTCCTGGGTCTTGGATGTTTATCTATATAATATGTATTTGCTATAAAATATGGTTCCGTTGAGTTAGTATCTAATAACACAAGTCTCGAACTTACTTTGGGCTGACTCAATCCGTGTTATTTGTCCATATATATTTATTTATTTATTTATACATACATATCACGCCTATTTCCCTCAAGGGTAGGCAGAGATAAGGATTTCCACTTGCTACGATCCTGAGAAACCTCTTTCACTTCATCTATACTGATATTTTTTTTTCATACATGCCCTTCCGTTAAGGGTACTTCGCAACATATCAGAAACAAAAAAAAAATACAGAGAAGATTGTAGGTTTCTCCAGTTAATTCCAGCGATAAGAGTGTTTCGATTGTTTGACAATTTAGATAGCATTATGTGTATGGATGTTTATGTATGTGTGTGATGTAGACTCTTTGCTTTTCAGGATTTAAGAATTGCAAGATGTCATCACACCGGAGGTTCTGGGTTTTATCCCCAGCCAGTGCAAGTTGAAAGATTATTCTGGGTCTTGGGTGTTTATGTATGTATTTAATTTATTTTAAAAATATATTATCGTTGAGTTTGTATCCCATAATACAAGTTGAAACTTACTTTGGGGCTAGCTCAATATATAAATATAATATATTTTATCTATTTATTTATATTATACAATTTAGAAAATTACTTGAAAGTTGGTGTACAGAAACCGACCGAGAGACAACAGTTGGACCGTGCGCCTGTTTGAAGAGGGAACTCCTCCTTTTACTGTCTGTTGGCCAAACAAGACGGTTGAAAAGATGTTTTGCTTTACATTACAGACAGGTCGTCGAAATTAAAAGTTAAGTATATTTTAGTTTACATTCCAATAACATTAAAATGTTATTTTGTCTATCGCTAAAAAATATGTCTTTATTGTAGACACTTTTTCAATAATTTGAATACGTTAGTCTTTTTTTTTTATTGAAAATGAGTATGTATCAAAAATATTTCGGCTATTTCTCCTGTTTCGCTATTCCTCGATTTCACACGATATTCGCCATCCTTGGACGACTATTAAAATGCATATTAAGATATTTGAAGAAAAAAGAGCGGGAGAGAGAAGAAGAGGGGTTTAAAAGATATTATTCTCATTCCTATAGATTGTGAGCTATAGGTATAATTCTTCAAAACTAAAAACCGACTTCACCAAAAAAACCACAACCGATTTTGATAAAAATATGGAACCACATGGCATTGAAAAAGCATTTCAAACAACATACATACATACATATTATTACGCCTGTTTCCCACAGGGGTAGGCAGAGACTACGGACCTCCACTTGCTACGATCCTGACAGACCTCTTTCGCTTCATCTACACTCATCACTCTCTTCATGCATGCCCGCCGGTTACGGGTACCTACTTCTGACCTCTCGCTTTTCCGCCTTTTTTTAATTTAAAAAAAAAATTCTAGTTTGTCCTGGCGTTTTCGAATAATCGGTGAACATTAAAAATCGCGACGAATTGATAACCTCCTCCTTTTTTGTAAGTCGGTTAAAAAATACAAATTATATAGAAATTTCTCAAAATGATATGTACTTGTACAGCTGAAATCGCATCAATCGTTTCATTTGTTTCTATTTAGTACCAGTTAACATGATTTCGGCACCACATTACTCACTTGGCTCAATCGAATTCTATTTTAGACTCACTGACCACCGCATAAAGTTCACTTTCCTATGAACAGGCTTGGCCTTGTCAAATACCCGGCTCTGAAAGTGAGCGAAAAGGTCGCTTCCATCTGATTGCGTTTTTTTAACTTCGTCCCCGGCTGACATAGACGTCGCCGTTGTTATGCTAATACTCTGGTGTACCGTGTACATTTTGTATTCTACTTGTAATGTATTTCAATTCAATTACTAGATGTCCTTATATCAGATTTGAAAGCCTTTTATCAGACATATTCCGTCTTATTATAAAACCAAGACTAACTTTGTTACAAGGTTTAAACCATTATCCACCCAAAATGAAGTTGACATTGACAGGTGAGATAGTGTGATATTAGTAAATGTCAACTTGATTTGGTCGGATAATGGTTTAAACCTAGTAACAAAGTTAGTCTGGGTTTTATAATAAGACGGATTAAGACGTCAAACGAATTAACAAAATTTATTGAAACTACTACTTATTTAAGCGTAGATTCAGTCCATTATACTGAACAACTTTCCCCTAGGAACGTATATCGAAATCATCATCATCATTGGAAAATGGCCTTTTTCAAATTGTCCAGGGTCTTGGGTGTTTATCTATATATGTATTTGTTATAAAATATAGTACCGTTGAGTTAGTATCCCATAACACAAGTCTCGAACTTGTTTTGGGGCTAGCTCGATCAGTGTAATTTGTCCCTATATATTTATTTATTGTTTATTTATTATTTATTTATTCATCAATTTATTTAAGAACTATGTTTTTGTCGGTGGAGTAACTTCCATGCCTCCCGTTCTTCAGCTAAATGCTTGACTACGACACTACTTCTGCCTTTGCCTTTACTTCATCCATGAACATTTTTCTTGGCCTTTCCTTTTCTCTCCTCGCCTCTATCTTTCCTTCCATGATGTTTCTGATGAAATTATCGTGTCGTATTAGCAGGTGTCTAAACATTTTTCCTCTTCTAACATCAATTGTCTTCATCAACATTCTTTTCTCTTTGATACATCCCAGGACTTGTGTTAGTTTTTTTCTCCTTCCAACTTATCTTTTCCATACGCCTCCAACACCATAGTTCAAAACCCTCCAGACGTTAGATCCTTGTTCATGGTCCATGCCTCACATCCGTAAAGGGCAATACTCGAAACATATGTTTTTATGAGGCGTTTCTTTAATTTGTGTGATATAGTTTGCGATTTTATCTGCGAAATTGAAATATGAAAATTTTTATTTTGCTCTCCGTAGAAACTCAGATCTGCTGATGGTTAACTGGTATCATCATCTTTTCAGCCGCACAACGTCCACTGCAGGACATAGGCCTCTCCCAAGGATTTCCAAAATACCGATCTAGAGCGGTTTGCATCCAGCGCTTTCTAGCGACTTCAGTCAGGTTGTCAGACCATCTTGAGGGTGGGTGTCCTACGCTTCGCTTTCCAGTACGTGGTCGCCATTCGAGAACCTTTATTAACTATAGTTACTTGTATGGAAAGCCAAAAATATTTGGATATGTACGTATAGGTTTCTTAGGGAATGTCAGTATCCCTGACTGAATTCACCCTTAAAATAGTTTCAGTGGGTAAGTTTATTTTGTAGATCAAAATTGTTCCACGAAGTTGATTTTATTAATTTAAAAAAGGTAGATTTATTAAAAAACTTTGAGAAATAAGTACTAGGTATATAGGTAATTACTACAGAAAAGACTAGAGACAACTCAATTATATTCCTATATCGAGTCACGTTCGTAAAAGAAAATGCCGCAATGTTGGGAAAACTGAATCCGACAACTTGCGAAGTGCGAGCGAGGAAGTGAAAGTCCGCAGCACGTGCCGGCCGCGCCGACTGCACGGCGCGACGCCGTTCCACGTAAGACGTGCAGTACGAGGTGCCCAACTCTTCAACTCCCAACTCACCGAGCTGTGCCTAAATACAACGCAAATTTCATAAAACTCAACGAGCTACACAGGAAAAGTATTAGATAAACAAAGCTAGAGTTCAACACGCTTTATTTTGCTACCAAACAACCCTTATTATACACTATATAAGATGTAAATTATCATTTTCAGCGGCAAACGCAGTTGTGTCGAGTGTGTAGAGCGTGCCGCTTGCCGCGTCACCGCGCGCGGGCGGGGGCGCGTGCATTCGATCGCTGGCCGCTGCAATGGCATCGATCGCGCACGCCCCGTGCTACGTCGCCGCAACTCGCGCAGCGATTGGCCCCTGACGCCGGTCACGTGACTGGCGCGCTGTGCCGCCATTGGCCGATAGCGGCGGCGGCCACGTGAGCGGCGCGCGACGCGCGTGGTCAGTCGCGGCGTGACAGCGGGCGCGCTCGTACCGCGCGCGGCTGTGCCGCTTCCCAACATGAGCCTCCTCGATACGCTTCTCGAGGCGGCGCGCTTCATCGAGCTCCAGGAGGAGCGGCGCCTCCAGGCCGGTAAGTCGCGTATTATGTTCGTTTACGTCCCCGAAAACCGTGGTCGCTCCCCGAACGAGTGTTTACCCGCTATCGCCGGCCCACGTCACGAGTGAAACCGGTCCCTGGGCGTGCGCCGATTCGCGAGCGTCCAGTCGCCGGCGCGCCGGTGCAGCGAGCCGACGCCCGCCGCTCTTGACCTTGAACAGCACGCAGCCGCGGCGCCCCCCTCCCGGCCTCGCCCCACGTAAACAAAGGAAGCCTGAAATTCATCGTTCGCCACGCCGCCGCACAGTTCGTACATAATCCGACATTTGCTCAATTGCCCTCTTACGACACCTTTCTACGTTTATACGACGACATTCGGCACATTACGACGATATACACGCACACACGAATAGTTTGCGTGTCCGAGTTTACACGAAAGTAGGCGAATAGGAGACTATATTAGTACGATACGAACTCCTCACGATGCGTATTACCCTGGTGCGACGGCGGCAGGTATCATGTCGCTGTAAGCGCTCGAGCGATGTGTACGTGGAGCGTGGTTAGTCAACATGAAGCATGACGCATTGTTGAGGCGAGGCAGGCAGGGGGCGCTCGGGGTTCGGTCAGCTGATCGCGCGGGGTGAGGCAGGCCGCCGGGGGTAGCGAGGGGAGGACATGTGCACACGCATCGCGAGGCACGGCCACTGCGCTTTACCCGATGCATTCTATAGTCACTTCAACTTCAAGTACACAGATTTTAGAGTATGTTTACCTCAAGAAAAACTAGCACAAGGCGTGATTGCGTAACGGTCGTGTGCGTGCCTCACTAGTGCTTATCCATTGTTTAGTTGCACCTACTCCATTCAAACTCAATGTCTGTATGAGAAAACGGTTAACATTGACTGCATAAAAACTCATTCTACCGATCGCCCATGCCACCGACGTGCAAGTTTGAGAATGATGCAAATTGCATAAATTCTTAATAATCTGAGTCATTATACAGCCGCATAATGACCGTTCATTACCGAACATGGCCGCTGATTTGAACAACTGCTGATTCAAATTGAATTCTCACACCACACCAGCTGTATGCAATTTATTCGTTATAATCCAGATATGCTACACAATCACTTTTTTATCTAGATTTAGAATAAAATAAAATAGTTGTGAACCAATAGAAAATAAGAATGACCCACATCACATTACCCAAAAATACAAATGTTTTCCAAATCTTCATTTTTACAAGTTTTATTTAACTTGCAATGTTACATAAATTGCAAGATAAATAAAAGCAAATGTGTAAATCAGATGTTTGGGTTAAATCTTGCAAAAGCATTTTGTAGCAGTTACACTCAACTGTATCGTCGAAGTCGAAATTTTGCATAAATGTGTATGTCGGATGGCAAAATGCAATCTGATGATGTCACTGAGTTGGTCTGATGATCGAGTTGAGCTACTCAGTAATGGAACAATGAAAGGCTAACGTGTTTGAGCTTATATTATTTGCCTTGACAAGTTCTTCAGTCTTATAAAAGCTATAGGAAAAGTTTTTTTTCTTCAAAAAACTTCTTATGACTGTCATTTTCCACCTCCGAACCCCTTTTTAGGAATGAAAAGCTAGCGTTATCACTAGTAAAAGTGAAAAGGATCTAAACCACGGACCTAAAAAGATTTTTAGTATTGTCGCCTGTAAGCGTGGCAGTAATCTGTATCGACCACCTTATCACCGCGAACATTAGCTATCGTTGGCACATAACGTGACATTGCCAGCGTTTCTTACTGTTGTTTTATGTAATGAACTATCTAAACAAAATACAGCTTTTAAACTGGTCTTACAAAAGGTTATAAGTAATAGCAAAAAGAATCTGAACCATCGAGCTAAACAGTTTTTTGTAGTCTGTGATCGAATGCAATAAGCGTGGCAGTAATCTTTATAGACCACCATATCACCGCGAACATTATCCTATCGTTGGCACATAACGTGACATTACCAGCTTTTCTTACTGTTGTTTTATGGAATGAACATTACACTATGTAGACAGCTTTTAACCTGGTCTTATAACAGCCTTATTAGGTACCTATAAGAAATAGCAACAAGAATCTAAACCACAGACCTAAATAGATTTTTGTCTGTGGTCGTCTGCAATAAGTGTGGCAGTAATCTTTATCGACCACCTTATCACCGCAAACATTAGTCTATTGTTAGCATACAACGTGACAGTTCCAGCTTTTCTTACTGTTGCTTTATGCAATGAACAATATTATATTATTTCGAAAAATACAAAAACCTAGTCTTATAAATAAGGTATATATATTTATTTTATTTATTAGATACACCAACAGGTTACATGACAAAAACTTACAATTAACATTTTAGTAAGTTTTAGTTCATGCAACCCTATTATAGGTGAACATAACATTCTTGGAATTTCAATAATTTTAGCAGCAAGTTACATGAATAAAATATAAATATAGATATGTAAACATAAATATTAAAATTTAAATTTTATAGTAGAAACTATATTGATTTTTTTTTGTTCAGATTAAATAAACAAAATATATAACGAATAAAAAGATTCTAAACCATATACCTAATCAGATTTTTTGTCTGTAATCGCCTGCAAGAAGCGTGGCAGTTATCTTTATCGACCACCTTATCACCGCGAACATTAGTTGTCGCCAGCATGGCACACAACGTGACATTATCAACTTTTCTTAATGTTGCTTTAGCCAATTAAGAATATTAAATTATGCCAACTAAATACATATTTTAAACTGGTCTTATAAAGGCCTTATTAGAATCTAAACCACAGACCTAAACAGTTATTTTAATCTGTGGTCGCCTGCAATAAGCGTGGCAGTAATCTTTATCGACCACCTTATCACCGCGAACATTAGCCTATCGTTAGCATACAACGTGACATTACCAGCTTTTCTTACTGTTGCTTTATGCAATGAACAATATTATATTGCGCCAATAAAGAACATCTATTTTAAACTATTTTTAATTGAAGTATAAAATGTATTTGACACTTTTCTTCCATGCTTGTCTAGCCGAGGCAGCTGGCAACTCATTACCATTTTGATTTCCATATTCTACCTCCACGCCTAGGATCAAGCTTAAAAATGGCTTTTGAATCTTGTGGCCCTGGGCTCTCTTTGCTGAGAGCTGCAAGACCCAAAATGCTCTATCTGCCCCATTTGGGATAAAGAGGTGATTTTTAATATAGTTTATTCACATTTAACTAAAGTATGTAGGTACCATTTTGTCCGATAACTTTTTGCCATCTTATAGGTAGGGACATGATCCCATTGCTATAGAAATTTTAGGGCTTTTGATAAAAAAAACTGCGTCAAGTAGTTTTGGTAGTCCTCTCGTGAAGTTAACCTGACACTGCCTAAAGAATTCTGAAGAGACTGAAACAGGTGGAAATCTGAAGGTGCCTGGACTATTTGGCGGATGCATTAACACCTCCCAGCCAAACACTCTTAATTTTTGCTAAGTGGTTAAAGATGTGTGAGGTCTAGCGTTATCATGATGAAAAACCACACCCCTTCTGTTGATTAATTCCGGCCGCTTTCTCTCAACTTCTTGCTTTAATCTTATCAGTTGTTCGCAGTAGAGTTCTGAATCGATCGTCCTGCCTGGTGGTAACAACAGCTTATAATGAATAATGCCCTTCCAATCCCACCACACACACAGCATCACCTTGTTGCGAGTTAACCCGGGTTTCGCCACAGTCTGTGAAGCCTGACCGGCCTTTGACCATGACCTTTTTCGCACGTTCTTGTCGTACGTGATCCACTTTTCATCACCAGTTATCAATTTCTTCAAAAATGGTTCGGTCTCATTACGCCTTAATAAAGAATCACAAATGAGTACACTGTTCATTAGGTTTCTTTCAGAGAGCTCGTGAGGTACCCAAATATCGAGCTTTTGTGTGTACCCATTTTTTTTAAAATGCACCAAAACTGTTTTATGGTCAATTCCCAGTTCTTCAGCTACGTCGTAACTACTGATACGCCGATCTTGCTCCAATTTTTCAAAAATAGCATCTATTTTATCCGTAACAGGGTGACCAGAGCGACGTGCATCTTTGTCACCAACATTTTCGGATTGAAAACGCTTAAACCAAATTTGTGCTACTCTCACAGACACTGCACTAGGTCCATAAACATCGCAAATTTTTTTCGCGGCTTTCTTTTCATTTTTACCTTTTTGGTAGTAAAATTTTAAAATGTATCTAATTTCTTCATTAGATTCACTCATCTTGACGGTAAGAAAAACAAATGAAAATCACGCATTTTCCTAATTTGAATTTGGAATTATCTTCTTTAAAATTTAAACTTTTAAATGATACCAAAACCAGCCAGGTACAAATAGTACAGCCAAAGTGGTTTTATTACAAGTTCATACATACTATATGCGAAAAGACTTTTTCCCCAACCATATATTTGTATTTTGTTATATACCCTTGCACGCCTCATAAGCGGAGCGTTGAGTTACTGCTCTACTCTCAACATGTCAGGGTCAAGAATTTTTCTGGTCTTACTTATATTGTCTCTATTATATTCAAATTGCACAAATACAATAATATAAGTACAGAGATATAAAAAGCAACCCTTTTATAAACACATGTTTGTAGAAAATATTTGTCAAGCAAAATTAAATGATTAAAAAAAAATTGATACGATTGTTAGGTACACAGTGACACTGAATTAGATAGTTATTGAAAATTACTATCTAATTAGATAGTTATTGAAAATGACTATCTATTTAGATAGTTATTGAAAATGACTATCTAATTCAGTGTCCTTAAAATATTCAAAAAAACTTTGCTGGCGTCCTGTAAACACTGGTCTTGCATTTTTTTATGAAGTAAAGTAAAATGTTTATTTATTTTCTCCATTAATCTATAACAAAAACAATAAGTATTTTTTCAATTAGCATTATGAGGCGTGCTCTTTTGGATTTTTTAAACTTATTTGGTAACATACGATAGGGAGCAGTTTCTAATTAAAAGGCCGATAAAGTGTAACATAACCATTGGTATGAATAGAAATTTTATATATTCGTTTCATGTAATTTTGTAATGAGTGGCCAATTCCTGTCATCTGAGATTTTTTCTCAGATCTGTATATCCTTGGTTTTTCTTCTCTCATCGCTATAGAATCACAAATATTTTGTTATTCAAATACTAATTCATGTTAAGGTCAATATTTGTCATGATTTTCAAATTTTCTAGTTCCATACGGTGACAATTAATATTGTTCTCTATTTATCTAATCTTTATGACCTATAACAAGATACTCTTCGTAACAGTAGTGATGTCATGACACGCGCGTGTTGTGAGCGCTGTCCGCCATTTTTGTTTGTTTTCTCAGGTTTCCTATGTTGTGACATAAACAGGATTTTCGCCCGAAGTTACATACGTCAATACAATTTTGTAGAATAAACCAACGATCGTTCTTTTGCTTTAATATTGCTATAAACATATGTTGACAATATACTTTTATATGTTGTTAGTCCTTTGTAACTTACTACCAAGCACACTGGAGGTGGAAGTGGGGAAAAAATTCTAGCTAAGGATGCAACCAGGGACACGCTTAAATGAGATGATGAGAGAGATTCTGAAGCATCGTCTAATAATTCATACTAAATTTATTTAAATGAATACTTAATTCGTTTTTTGTTGTGAGGCCTCCAATTCAATCCAGGTTACACATAGGTCCACCAATGAGTAACCTAAAACCGCAAAACTTACTTGTTACTTACGTCAACTAACCAACTCAACAAATGTTGAGATTCTCATAAAAAACAATTAAAGATTCTCCATTTAAATCTTAATTCTTTAGTCGGATATTGACTAGCGATGAAAATGACCTGTAAAATATATGTATCTTTCAAACGTCCCCTGTATTTTCTTTTTTATAAAATACTGAATCTTTCCTTGCTGATCTTCAGTGAATCTTTCGTAAGTTAATTTTTTTTACAGGGTATTTATTCAATTTTTTCAGTTTAGCGTTTAATTTAAAACTCGCCTTTTAAATACTTATCTGCTTATCTTAGAAAGGTTAAATTAACTTAAAACTTACACACAGACACAATACGGAAAATAATGCGTCTGCCGGAACAAGCAAACTTTACCCACGCGACTAGTGGCAAGAACTTTTGTTGCTGTAAGAATTTTGAGTAATCCACTGTCGTCAGCAGCCAGTGCAAAGAGAAATTGTTCTTTGGTTGGGCGAACACATACCAAAGATCGGAACTGCTTGACGCCATATCGATTATATAAATTAATATTTGTAAACTGGAATCTGAAAATTGACCATCCTAACGAAAACGAACCTACATTACATGAAACGGATGACATTACGACGAAGCCACTGATAGTGACATTGCATTGTAGACTGTTTAATTTTTTCCAATTATTTACACCTACAATAATACAATAATATTCAATCATTATAATGTTGATAAGCAAGATATTTTCCCTTTGACTGTTAAATATGAAAAATGCACCGTATTAAACAAGTATTATAAATGTATGATTGTATTTTTCAGACGAACCTCATTGTTATTTTCAAAAATTTCATGTATTTTATGGAAAAGATACAAAGTTTCGAAAGTAACAAAAATTATCTTTTGCAATTTTCAACGCTAATATTGACTCCCATTTTGACATATATGTTTTTGGTGTGATAGCTTATTACATGGATTAACAATAGAATACTTTTTATCCCGGAAAAATATGAGATGACCGTGGGATTGCCATCGTCGCGGGCATAAGCTAGCTTCTTATAAATATGGCAGGCAGTCTCAAGCTTCGAGGACTATCACAATCAGAGTTGGCTCGTGAATAGTCATCGTTATCATGTTTACCTCACTTACCCAGCTCGGCTATCGACAGCACCGCGTGACGTTACATCGCACTTTCTAAATGCGTTTCAAGAGTCCATTGTAGTAGTTTGTGAGTACCTATTTGTGTGGTGCTTGAGCGGTTTGTGAAATTTAGCGTTTATTTCTTTGTGATTCCCTGTGTGATACTGAGTCCCCTTGAATACTTCAACAGTGTTTGTTTTAGCTTTTCTTCGAACATTTGCGAAAAACCACTTATGGTAAATGTGTGAAGAAAAGCTTCAGATTATTACTTTGAACTGTAAACAATAGTTCATTGTATAGTTTGAAGAATTATCTATGGTTTAATGAAGATAAAATTTTTAATGATATCTCCGTTTCCTTTCAAATAATTTATTTCAAATGGGGGCAGCATTGGACCCCGAGAAATTCATGTATGTTATGTAAAATAGTATCTGATTTGACTTGTTGAAAACTAGCGGATTGTTGTGTTTGTTTAGGCTTTAGTCAAACAGAGTGAGTGCCCTCGTGAAGCCTACATGGTAACTTAATATACATTATTACTTATCTACAGTTCAATCAAGTTTTATAACAGATACTT
Organism: Acrobasis suavella; assembly: GCA_943193695.1. Lineage (NCBI taxonomy): Eukaryota > Metazoa > Arthropoda > Insecta > Lepidoptera > Pyralidae > Acrobasis > Acrobasis suavella. The sequence continues at coordinate 13,285,552 of OW971948.1, forward strand.
ACCTACTTATACCTATGTTCGCCGTGTGTTCTGTTTACGTGTCAGTATTATTTTGATATTTGATTATGTTTTTAATGGCTTAAATAAATTTTTATTTTCTTCAACACCATGTTGTCAGGATTCTATGGATCTCTTTATTTGTTATGTTACTGTTTTATTTTTTTACGAATTTATAATAACATATATGTAGCGAGACTAAGATTTATGAGGTTTACGAGTATAAATTAAGAATTATTGTTGTCAAAATGTCCGATTGTTTAATTAGACACCGAAAAATTTCCAGGTTCGGTTATGTAGTTAATATTCACACATTAACAGACTATACTGAGACGTCGAAAACAAGAACACATTGGATGCTTGACAGACCTCATATCTTTAGAAAATATCAACATTCCTTCAGGAGACATTTTTTTTTGCTTTTTGGCTGCGGCAATCTTTTCGTCCACACATTAACGTTACATGAAGAGTATGAGTGTTGACGATGCCAAAGAGATTTGCAAGAATCGTACTAAGTGGAGAGGTTGTGAAAATATGTATGTATGTATTAATGTCGTTACTGCGTCAGCTTAAAATGCTTCTACCTTAATTGTTGTTTGTCTCTAGTATTAACGAGTTTCTAATTAGTCAAAATGCCGCTGTAGGCGCGGCGAACAATCGGCTCATCAAGGCGAAGCACGGAGCACACAGGGTGCAGAAAGAAGGCCATGCATGTAACTTCTTTTGTGAGTGCACGCAGAGTGCGGCGCCTGATCTGACGCGCTATGGACCTCGGTGACTGTGCTCGAATTTTGCTGAGATTTCGGCCCATCTTCGATTCTTAGGCTGGAATGGACTCTAGTGTCTCGAAATTCAGATTTCGATACATTGCCTTTTTTATTACAATTTAATTTTGATCCCTCGTTTCAAAAAGACAATGTTTTTTAAATCATAGGCATCCTAAGGGGATACCTGAATTTTCCGGGGTCCAGTGCTGCCCCCATTTTAAATAAATCATTTGATAGGAAACGGAGACATCATTTAAAATTTTGTCTTGACCAGGCTCTAGATAACCCTTTTAACTATTTTGTTTACAGTTTAAAGTGAGAACGTGAAGCTTTTCTACGCACAATTGCGAAAAACTGCCACTTTTGGCGTATGTGCGTAGAAAAATTCACGTTCTCACTTTAAACTGTAAACAGTAGTTCATAAAATAGTTTAAAGGGTTATTTATCTAGGGTCTGATCAAGGCCAAATTTTAAACGATATCTCCGTTTCCTTTTAAATGATTTATTTCAAATGGGGTTGGCACTGGACCCCCGAAAATTCAGGTAGCCCCTTAAATTAAGATCTTAGGCCGCCACGTTCACTGCTGAAAAACAACATGTTTTTCACATGTAAAAAAATTATTGTCAATTTTATTGTTTTTTCTTTTTCAAAACACACACGTTGTGTTTTTAGCACTAAATGTGCAGACAGGTCAAATTTTGCTTCTGTGTTATGCTAAAATACTTTTATTTATTTTCATGGTTATGTCAAAAAATATATTTCTCAAATGGACATGAGCTCATGATTTATCGCTAAGAAACTTACTTCCAAATTTTGATGTAATAAAGAACGAAGTATTGTCTTTTACTCTTCTTAGCGCGTTCCAGGGGGTTTACTAAAAAGCGGTACGCAAGATGGACGTTACTGCGTATTCGCGTTTCAGTGTCAGGCAACATTGAGCATTAATATATGATGATAAAATCTTATTTGGTTTGACATAGATATAGGACGTTACTATCGGACGACTATCGAATAATTTTATGGATTAGCCCCCTAGTCGCATCGCCAGCTGTGTAGCTTCTGAGTCCGGTATGCGTAGGAATATTGTACACAAGTCAGCTTATTTTATATGCCTATGTAGATCTCTTGTGGACTTCCCACTCCCACAGTTCTCAGTTCAGTTCTGTGCTCACCCAGCCAGCATTTCGCAGCAAGAGCGTAGGAACTTAGTCCACTTTGGAGAGAACAGACTGCACTTACAGCTTCGGGCTGATATGGGTACTTATAGGCTCCGTTCTACCAGCGCAGTCACGTCAGACCTCGTTGAACCAGTACCAGGTCTTGTGGACTTCCCTCCCCACAGCATTATTTTCGTACTTACAATGTTTTACGACCAAGGCTCGTACGTAAGGTCGGCGCGACGGCACCGACGCTCAGAATGGTGAAAGGGATCTAGTGACCTCGCCATCTCGACTGGTCTGAGGACATGTTGTACCGCTTGTAGTATATTGAACCTTCAGAGGCACTGCTTTTCGCGTACTGCGAATTAGTAATGCAGTTTACACTCTGGTGTATTGTTTGGTACGTTTTTCCGTTATATTTAATCTCCATGCTTATATTTGGTATCGTTGAGTTAGTATCCCATAATACAAGTTTAAATTTACTTCGGGGCTAGCTCATGTGTGATTTGACCGTATATATTTATTTCCCATTTAATGGTATACAAAATTAATCTTATTTACTCTTCCCACCGTTATCCCATTCTATTAGTGGTAGAATATTGAGTTATTGATCTGATTTTTTTTATATTTGATTACATGTCCGTTTATTATATGTACACTAGCGAAGTCCAGGGCTCTGCCCGCATGGTCATATTTTTGACAGTCCTCATATTGTACGCTGTTCAGCACAAATGTTTGTGATAAAATATGTATATACCTTCCTTTATTATTTATCTACAATTTTTTTTTCTAATGTCCATCAAATATTAATTACGCATTACCATAGCCGTTACCGAAAAAACTGTTATTCGGATATTGAATAACAAATATATCATGTATTTGTTATTCAATATCCGAATAACAGTGATCCGATAAGATGATTCACGGATCACGTTGCGAAACGGCAAACTTTTATACATTAACAAATTTGTTTTTCTGAAATTTTCCTGACAAATACCATTAGAATTGTAAATAGACGGACTGGGACACAATATAAGGAGAAATGTATCACATTAAATACGTATTGCCTATGTATAAGACCCCAACGGTACCCAAAAATAATGTACCGTTAGCGTTACCTTTTAAAATTTCCAATGAGTTTGGATTTTTAATATTATTCGAAATGGTATAACCCGTGACTTGGTAGAATTTTAATACATTTTTAATGGCGTCTCTAAGGCGCGCTTGATGTCATCGAATTTCAACTATCTTCATGGTAATCTATTGTCAGATTGATTTATTTTTACCTCTAGCACGCTTGAATCGTGACCCTTCCTTGCTTTAACCACAAACTTCCTATTAAACTTAATGTCATCAATTTTTGTCTATCAAGTAATTTCTCTTCAAAACATTGAATCCTGTTATACATAGTTGTACTCTAAAAGAGATAATTTATTGATACGAAAGTTCCTGTTAGATTCGCTGCCGTCCCCGCTAGATTTGAAAAAATATACCAATCTCTGTAGAATTATTGCTTAAGTTGTCTATATTATTCGCATCGGAGGTTAGTGCTCTATCCAGTAGTTCATTAGCGAACCAATCTGTATTATTTAAGTCTAGTTATTTATCAATATTAACTGCATTAATCACGAGGCTCTCGACGCAAATGGCTCATATCTGTACATCCGGTGGGAGGTCCCCCCTTCACAATGTTTCCACTTCGACTCCCGTGTCGCTAAATGTTTTATTATCGATTGCTGATGGATCCCAACAGTTCGCACTTATCGAACAAAGCCATTCAAGTTTTAGCTCGCTTATATTCTTTCATCTGTTACATTAGTATCAACATGTTCTAGAACTTTCCCCAAGGTTTTCTCTGCAAACTTGATTGAATCAGAACCCTGCGTTCCAGAAATAGGATCTAGGCTCGGTGCTAGGTCGCAACAACCTGCTAAACCGGCAGGTGTGGTTACAAGGCACGGAAGGGCGGGGGAAGTGTTTGTATGGAGATCCCCGGGCGGGGGACGCGCCCGGGCTGCACGATGCAACCGCACCAAGGTCATCCGCCGCACGCATGCGTCGCCGCCGCCCGCACCTTCCCCTCCCTACCCTCCCGCAGACCACCTTATCGGAACCTGCACCCGTACTTATGTGTTCCTGTGAGCTGCACTCCAAATAATGTTCACTACCTCCCCGCCGTTCTCAACAATGTTCAGCTTTAAGTGCCTGCTCGAGTACACCTCTTTCATTTATATTTGATTCCTCTTTTACTTGTATCTGAGCAAAATTTAGCTTTTACTGCGGGAATTTTTCACATTTCTTTGTTATGTCTCAAGTGGCATCAATGTTTTTCCTTTTTAGTTAAGTATGCCAAGAAGTATCTTTGAAGAGATGACTCTAGAGGCGTTTGTTCTATAGGCATACACGGTTATATATAATAGAGATAACACGTGCCACTCGCTGCGTGGTGCGTAGGCGGCCAGAGTAGAACGTATCCACACAGAAACAGTGTACAGTACATGTAGAAATCCTATTAGGAAGATTAGAGCTATGACGTAATGTAAAATGGCTCAGTTTTATGTGTTCAATGAAAACATGTTTACCTAATACTTTAGCTTCCTCCTTTCCATAGAGCTTCTCCTATAGCTAAAGTTTCTAATTTAATTATTGTTCAGGAGTTTCTGGTGAATCTGTTTGCAGTGTCTGACCTGCCGTCTCATTAGAAAGCTATATGGCAGTACGCGTAAGAAGTGTCGGGTCCGCTACGCGGCAGTCGACACCTACAGTTTGCACCGTTGTGCCGCTCGATTCGGTTGCAATGTTCCATTCACCTTATTGGTCGGCGCCGAGGTTCAGTGACTCCGCCGGCGACCGACTAACTCCTTGAACACGTCATCTGCGTGCTAATGCAGCCGTTTCATCACCTACGGCCGATCACGCGCCTCTTTAAATTCTGTGGGTGTCCCGCGGCCGCCGAGGCGACCTCGTTTCGCCGCGGTGCGTCCATACTCCTCGTCCATGCAGCGTTATGTAAAGTGTCGAGAGCGGTGCAGCGGTGAGCGTTGCGCTCGACCGCGTGCGCGCCCCCCGCGCGTTTTCCTCCTCGCAATTTCGTCCGCCGCCGTCGGTTTCACTCGCGACGATCAGCGGCGCGGGGTTCCGGAGGTCGCGCTCCTCCCTCCTCCACCCTCCTCCGAGACAGAGCCGCTCGCGATCCTCGTCCAGTCGTCGAGCGGATTGCGTCGACGACGGTCGACTCCGGGACCGACTGTCGCTGTCTTATCTACCGGTCTGCTATCGCGACATGCCGCTGCCGAGTCGGCTCGCGTGAATCGTGTCGCAGCGCTGAAGATACTGCTGACAGCGCTTCCGATCCGGGAGTTTTCGTGGTAATTTTGCGGTTGCGTTTGCGACGGTCAAGACCGCCGAGCCGTCGACGACGGTCGAAAATAGCGTGCGTTATCATCGCGGCCTCGAGTGGCGAGACGAGATAGCGCGAGGTCGGCGGCACCTGCGCGCCGCACCCCACGTGCCGCGGTCCGGTGCAGCCAGCAATTAGCGAGCGCCGCCGCCTCAGTGCGCCCTGCAGCCTCCGCTAACCCTCGCGAGCGGCCTCGCCAGGACTCGCCACTTGGAACAGACGTAGCCCGCGTAACGCCTACTCAACTCTTTCTTTCACCACATCCCAAACGTTCTCAGAATTATTGATAACAAATCTTCATGCATCAGATTTATTATGGTAAATCTTTAGATAGTCGTCTTTCTGCTATGTAGGGATAATTTAGTGCCTCTTTGGAATAACTTTCGTCATAAAAAGATGTGCAAAAATTTTAGTAATCATCATTTATGTCTGTTTGTTCTTGAATCTAGTTATATGGTTTTGAGAGACTGTAGGTTTTTCTTATATACTTTCACATATGTATTTGTACTTAACTTAGGCATGACTGTTTGTACATAAGTCTTCATTGAAAAACGCTAATACTTCCTAAATGAACACGATCAAGGATTTGTCTTCTCATTGTTTAGGCACCTATTCCATTGTCAGTTTCTTTTGAATAAAATTGAAACGAGCCGTCGATTCTTCTTGTGTATCATCGACTTATCTATTGTTGTGAGACATAGTTAGGTAATAATGGACGCACGATATTCTACTACTGGCATCCGCAAAGCCTTGATTTATATCTTCTACTTTTTGATTCGTTGCATCTGGACATACTATAGCAAACCTTTCCACTTTCTCGGCTTTTATTATTATCACTGTAATTATTTTAACGGACGCCCATAACGACCACATTCCGTGAGGGAAACTTGTCAAGAGAATCCCTCCATATCGCATTTCGCCCAAACTTATTACGTCTACACTAATTGGTTATTGTTCGGTAACTTATTGCGAATGTTGTGTCTCAATATAATTAGCTAATCTTATTTTACCTTCATTACTTTGCTGTCGGATATCGATTGTTGCTAGGCTAGGCTTTTAGATTATAGGTAAATGTTTAGCAAAATACCCATCTAAATCCCATTTTCGTTTTTACTGCACGCATCTTTCTGTCAACATCAAAATGTATCGTTCTGACCTTTTGTTACTTGTCCTGCATTCTAACAATTTTACGAGTATGTGTTAGAATCTCCTTTGTGATATTTGTCTGTATATTTTTTTTTATGTACCAATGGCAACATTCATAGCTCATTGACTTTCCGACAGTCCTACTTATGCCTGGTTTGTCACACGCAGAATTTATGTATAATAAATTGTTAGCTAGAGTATGTATGTATTCAAATATGATATTTCTATACAATCTATCAATTTTAGTGTCTAGAAATAGATGGTTTGAAATTCGGTTTCAAAATTCTTAAATCTCTAGTAAAGTTATTCAGATTTAACAATTTGATCTCAACAATTTGTTATCTGCTGACTATTGGTTTAGCACAATTTTTATTTCCTCACTTTCGCATATCCATATTACGTAATTTATTTTCGAGCAACCTTTTGGTTATCATTCTTCTGAATATTTGACCAAAAAATTTTTTTTTTACAAAAATACAAAATTCAATTGCGCAACTTCAGCACACACCGCACCGCCGATATACAGCATACCTATTAGATTGCCAACTTCACAAGTGTGCTGACTCAGTTCCATGCTCTGTCGACGTCGCAATAAGTGATATTTATTGTGTATCGATTTATTTCAATTTATTTACCTCGTCTCTGTCTTCAATAACAGGATATAACATAACTACAATTTATGTTTCTTTTGTTTTATTAGCTATTTACTATGATATGTCATTTGACCGATAGTTATGTTCTTATCTTGTCACTGGCTTAACTAATCCGTGTTATATAATAGGTCTTATTGATTATTTTGTTATGATTGATCATTCTTATGTCTACGTTGTCAATGACTACATGTGTTGTGTAGTTTTTATCACTCCTTCCCTACATATTGTACTTCCTTTGTTCACTGATCTATCATTTGTTGCATACATTTAATATATATTTCTTTTGTATTATATCAATGACTTAAGTTAGTAGTCAGTATTATGTCTTGCTAATATTTGCGTGTTACATTAGATTTATTTAGGTACTTTAAAAGAATGGGACAGTACGTCAACGGTTGTGTACGTCAAATCCATGTTTGTATTGTTGCATTGATTGTAATCGGTACACGTACTTATCCATTGTCATTCTGTTAGACACAGTTGCATGAAAGACTACATATTTTGATTAATGCTATCTTATTATGCCCAAGGCGTGTTCAGGCTCTAACACCTTCAATCTTATACTTCCTTTAACTTGGACAGCATCACTAGTTAATCTACACATTACAGCAAACTTAAGAAATCATGAAGAATGCAACTGACGTAGGCATTTAAGGGTATCTGATCAAGATGACGGTTCTAGGAAAATCTTGTTTCCATCGCAATCCAATTACCGCATAGCACGAGCGATAGAATTGTAATCGTACATACGTAGCTAGAGCTCCGGTCGGTAGTTACATAATATAAACATGGGCACATGTCGCTGCCGCTGCTCGTTGGACTTTTATAACTAGCGCGTGTACGGTATCGTTTATCGGATAACTCCGAGACCTCACTGGTCCCAGCACTATATTCTGACTATCGACCTACTTCCTCGCTTTGGCTGCTTCCAAAACAACACCCCCTTCAATGTTAGCCCGGTCAGTTATCGGCAATCTAGAATGTTTCAGTGTACTCCGTCGTATGTTATTGTTCGATATCAGCAATGCTTTCCGAGCACGTGTAAACTCTATTACTCTGACTAAACCGATAACATTACCTACTTAACTAGCACAAACAGTGCACCACCTGCTTCGTTTTCTATACTTTTTTTACGGTCTATTAAAATTTGCTCCTTGGCTTCATTCGTTCTGATTTTGTGCGTCATTTGAACGTAACGAAACATCGACGAATTGTAAACAATAAATAAACTTAAACAGTATGGGCATATTACTGACTGTCTGACAGACAAGAAACAATGTGTTAAATGTGCTTAGACTAATGTATGAGTATGAATAAAGAGAATGAAGATTTCAAAGTAACAAAATATTCTTAGGACAAAGACTACTAACATATAAATTGATTCCGAACCGCAATTTTCTAATTTCACGTGTTTGTTCTGACTATGGTTGACTATTTGTTCTTGTGGTTCCTAATTGTGTCTTAAAAACGCCCAGTCGTTTGAAAATCAACATCTTCCTTTGTTTGTCGTCGAAATCCACTATGTCTGCCAATTCAGTCGGCCGCGGTACCAGGGTCGCATGCTATAGCAAGAGGTAGATAACTGTCGGTGTTTGCGGGTGGCGAGTGGTGGGGGAGGGCCACAGTGAGTGCACGTGCCGGCGCGCTGTGCCATGCGTTCGGCGCCCTCCCTACTTGTTGAGCAGCGTCCACTGCCGGCGGCGGCGATTCTCGCTCGTTACGAATACACCATCCATTCTCCTGACATCCGCCTTACTCACACGCGCCCTCTCTCTTTCTTGCAAATATTATTGTGCGTAGGTAGCAACTCAGACTATCTTATTGATTTCACTTATCATATCTGTTCTAATTTCATTTCATGCTTTAAGAAAGCACTTATCAATACAAAGTTAGTACTGGTTTCTTTATTCTCAGCGAATGATGTCGTATCTTTTATAAAGCAATTTGAACATTAATTTCGTTCCACTCTTGTGGAGTTTCGAGTTCGTTACGTTTATTTATTATAGGCTTTTCATGTTCCCAATTTGGGTCATGAACGTGGAGTGATGGTTCACTGACTCTGACATAAATTACACGTTTAATACAGACAGACCTCGCAAACGCATCCGCTGAATTGTTTTGATTTTAGGTATATCATTTCCCGTCGGTCTACCATCATGAAGTGATAACCAAACTCGTTAGTGATTGCAGTGTGAACTGTTATTAGTAAAATAGATTTAAAATGAACAGGACGAAAGTGAGTTATAGTTGATAATGGGAACTTTTAGTTAACGAATGTTAAGTCCCATCATAGAATGGGTATACATATGGAAATCACCCAAGGAAATCGGGGTACAGCCATTCACCGGAGACGAAGGCAGCCGGAGTTGTATAGCGCGATGGAGACTCCGGCCGAGTATTACACGGACACGCTCCACACCATCGCTATCAATACCAGGGAGACAGAATTCGGCAGCATTGTTGAACCGATCCCGATCACGCTCAAAACGTACAAGCCATTCCATGTCCACGGACACCCGATGAACGGTTACGGGTTCCCGCCGCAGCAAATGCTTACTTCTTTGGTTTCTGCGCCCCGTGTGCCCGAGGTCGAAATACCCTCCACTTCTGCGTATATTCAGAATCATAAAAAAGAAATATTCAAAGAGGAAACCAAAGAAAGAGTCGCTAGGCCGCCCAAGAAGAAGTGGATCAAAGAATATTTAGGTAAGTTAATATAAATATGTACTAAAATTTGCAACGTAAACATTGAGCAGAATGTTGTAGAAAACAAGGAAATTAAATATTTTAGGTCATAAATATTTGACGAAGTGCAAACTTGCATGGCCTTGTTAGACCCATTCTTTTTTGTACAATAGTATAATCACGATTTATGCGCCAAATGCGCCATTCATACGACTATGATGTAATATTTGAAACAATAGATTTTAGATTAATTGGCCGGAGTTTACTATTTTCTGACGTTGATGATTCATACATAAGAGATAAAGGGGATAATACGTTGAAATTACTTGTATGCCGCAGTATTATTGTCAATAACTCATCAATATGTTTTGTTGTCTGAAATTGGTTATTCTCGTATTTTACGCAACAATTTAACTATAAACATAACATGTTTTTATTTTTCCACCAATAGGTACGTTTTTAGAATAAAAATTTGCTAATTTGCATTTGCTTCTTTAGTCAAATGAAAAACATCCCACGTGATTTCTAGGGCTCCGTAAAAACAAGAAAAAATGAAACCCTTGGTTACCAATTTCAAGATTCTTGTAAAAAAGCACGGTGAATCTGAAAATAGCTTTATTTGAACGCAATAAGGCTTTATTGGAACGTAGAAATGTGTTACTTGATCGACAGTCCCATGTATGAGGATAAAAACAAAAAGGCTGAAGGATCAAATTGAAGCCTGGGGACAGATAACAGGAAAACATAAAAGGCGAATGGTCAGCGATAAAATGGCATGATTGGAAATGCTTCAAGGCGGTCCTCTCCGCAAGGTCGAGGCTTGCACACTTACGCTGAACACATGGCTACATGTGTCACTAATGTCACAATAGTAGTGTCGCTCAATTCTGAGTCGACAGTTTTATGAGTTGCATAACTGGTTTTATTTGAGATTTATATCGTCATCCTTCCGTGCTTCTTCCTCTTGATAGACTCAATTTCTAATTTAGACGAAGGGCAGTTGTTTGTATCATATGAAATTAACCTGCTGAAGTTTTAAAGTAACTGATTTTTTGTGGCAAATTTAGAAAAAATCAGCTTCTTTGAAGATAAATTACAGGGAATTGTAACAACTTTGCTAAAGTTTGGAGATTACAATAAGGCAAGAACGGAGAACACGAACTTACTGGAATAATGGAAGATCGAGATTTTCGAATAATGACGACGTGAGACTAAAACCTAATAATTCTCACGTGCATCTTTCACGCCTGTGAATTTCAATAATGTATTTACGTTATCAAAGTCAAACAATTTCGCCAACTAATAATACATACAGTTACATCATTGAGAGTTATTTTACATACAATTGCAGTTATTTATACTTGAATACCTATATTATTTGCATATTCAATTTAATTCTATTATAGTAAATGTGTATAGAATATGAAAAAAACCTACGTCTACACACTAAATTGACATTTTTTCATCAAATTACATATGAGTACATACACCTTAGGAAATATGGTGAAGCAAAAAGAGAGCTATTAAACAGATTCAGACGGGTAAAAGATAAGGAGTAAGTTATTATTAAGAATTATAGATTATACAGCCAAAGAAATTGAGGCACATGAATATGATAAATAACTACGTGACAAAATATGGCAATTAGAGACTTTTCTCTAAATCTTTTATTTTTTTAGTAAAAGTAGCTATTACTTAATTCATTATTTTCTTTTTATTGACCACCAAAATGTATATAAAAGGATAAAATGCTGCAGAAAGTATTGCAACAGTCATGATTGTCATGAAACATTAAGGATCCAATAGGATATACCGTGTTGACAATCTGGGAACTTGTTTAGCTGTTGTTAACACTAATTACACATTGTTTACGTAATTACCATGACTCACACCGACAGCTAATCCAATAAGATGGCTGGAGGGTTGTGTAATGATGACACATTTACAAGATTAACGCAAACAGACGTATCGACATGTGTGTGGCGATTAGACACAGTCGATATTCACGAAAGCATTACAAATGTATGGATTTTTAAGCGTTGCTATGGAATATAGGATATTTTTTTTCAATTTAACAGTATGGTCGGTCAGTCCAGAAGAAATAATGACAAAATGGGATAAAAGAAATCCACCTCTGATTCTAAATTTGATAAGCTAATCGCGCGTGATGGGAAGTCGGAGCTTCTTTTTGACCGACTTCAAAGAAGAAAGAGGTCGACAATTCGTGGGAATCTTTATTTATGTAGGTATGTTCACCGATTAATCGAAGACTTCTAGACCAAGTTGAAAAATTCTTTGTTTGAAAGGCATATACTTGTCAGGTGGTCCCATAGAAATTTTATTAATATCGTTAGTGTAGTTTGGGGATACTATTCGTATTTCGCCATATTTTTTTTTACCTAAAAGTTTGTATCATTGCCGTTGCTAGATTCCGTTTCTTAACTTTATAGCTTACTTGTAGACGACTGGTTTAAAAACATAAATATGTACAAAAAAGTAGCAGATTAAAGATTGAAGAAGCAGTCATACATAATATAAGTAAGCCGTAACATTGGCTATCTAAGTCTAGAAAATTTCTAGAAGAAAAGACGTTGCTAAAAATTGTTAGTAAACAAGACCAACATATTGTAAATGAGATCATCTGATCTCGTATATAGGTATAAAGGATTTAGATTCACAATAATATTTTAGTCATATAATACTGTTAGCTGGATCAAATGACTTTAATGTTCTGCAGTATTAGGTATCACTTCTGCAGCTTTTATCGTGATCGCTAGATTGTAATCGGGAAGCTATCTCAGATGCTTTTAGTTTGAAAAATCTGCCACCAGGTTTGGCCCCACACAAAAGACTTAAAGACCAAAAGGTCCGTGAAAAATCTAACTCCAGTGTTAGCCCCACACAAAAGACTTAAAGACCAAAAGTCCGTGAAAAATCTGACTCCAGCGATGGCCCCGCACAAAAGACTTAAAGATCTAAAAGTCCATTTAAAATCAGACTCCAGTGTTGGCCCCACACAAAACACTTAAAGACCAAAAAGTCCATCAAAAATCTGACTTCAGTGTTGGCCCCACACAAAAGACTTAAAGACCAAAAAGTCCGCGTGAGCTAACAAGTGAATTCATTTAAACTCTATAAAATAACAAGTTTTCAGGCAGCAACATTATATCATTATATCTGCACGTGGAAATATAAATCAAATTGCAACCCAAGTCATTGAACAGTCACAGTCACATCACCATAATAGTCCTATTGCTCATGAGAATACTCATGGTTTTAAGACTGTTCAACATGGATAAAGTTATCCTGCAACAGATAATGTAGATTTCGTTACGTCAACAAGCTTACTGATACTCCTCCTCAGATAGTAAATGAGTACCGAGGCAAACTGACGTCTGTACAATTAACCTTTCTTACCCTGAATAAATATTTTTACGTCCTTTTGAAGATTCTCATGCTGTAGTCTCTTGTGATACTTCTGATACTAGCATTTTGTTCCACAAGTTTAGCGTTCGTGGGAGTTACGTGGATTTCATTGAACCGGCTCACACGTGTCGCACACCTACCTACGCAGATCATAACTGACGTAAGAGAAAGCGTCCGAGCTATCTAAACGTTTGCACTTTAAAATACTTAGTTGCAGCAGTCTCAGTGAGTAATACTTCTAAAATAAATGGAGTTTTAAATGGAATAATTTTAAAGGTTCGCCATCACATCACCTATCATAGCATTAGCATTGTTGTCAACATTATGACTAAATGCGTAGATTTCATCGCAAAATTTTCCTTCATATGTAAAAGTGGAAAACTACATTCATTATTATCAATAAACATGACTGATCCATATCGTACCATCTTGTTATGATATGGGCCTAACTTACATATAGGGGTTTTTTGCAGACTTTTAATTACCATATCTCTGTTGTTGGTAATGTTATAATTACAAGTCAGTTAAAATAACGCTAATGCCTTTTTTTAATATACTGCTACCTTGTAATATATTATGTTCTTTGACTTGTGTTCTTATTAGGTAACGTTTTTAGCCAGTTTTCTGCATTAATAAACAGATAATAATAATGAAAACAACACTCGTCGTGATAAACCACGCGACTGTGACGACGTTATCATAGAGAGCGATATCAAATACGCTATGGAAAATATTGGAGAGAAATGCAACACAATAATTGATTATGAGGAGAATAAACCCATTCGTAGTAATTGTAGGAGCTATATGTTGTTATTAATCTATGTTATTAAGCTTGACGAATATACGGGATTCGTTTATATCTGTGTTCCAAGTCATACATTAGCTTTTTCAACTACTTAAAAAATTCTAGATGATATTGAAGTCTTGTAAAGGAGAACACAATATCAGTATTTCTATATCAAGACGTTACACGACTTAGCTCTTACTTGTTGTTGATGGCATATTTGATGTCAACCCTATTACCTAATATCTATGATGAATATCAACGTCAAGAACGGCCCTTGCGATAGTGCGACCCAATTTGTTTTTCCCATTGTCATTCCTTATTTTCTTTGCCTTATCGGCGTGGTAGCCAAAACGTACGCCTATCGTAGCACTTTGTTTTTACTCGATGTATCTTATCGCAGTTCTTTGTTCTCAAGCGATTACCTGACTGTACGCGTCACTCTTTGCTCAACATGATTGTCGACTTTATCGTCTTCATATTACAGTTCATTTTCATTCGTTCTGTCGTTTATATTATTCGAACGCTTGACGGCACATGCATTCGCATGCGTTGTAGTGGGGATTAATTTATGTATTCTTTGGGAAAATTCAGGTTTTGTGCTTGACCTGAGAGTATTTGAGGAACTTAAAACTGGACATGCGAGTATAGGGACAGTAATATTCAAGGCAACTTTACCGTAATTAATATTTTATTTTGAAAATGAAGCTAACAGCCTCTAATTTTTGCGATGGTATCAGTAAAGTAAATATGGTAAAATGATGTAGTACAGTATATTCTGAAACAAGATTTAATTCCTTCCCATTATAATTTTAGTATTAATCGTTAAGTAAGTATTACTTACATTACCTACTTTTTATGCACCATAATCTGTCGGTTGTCTGGTACATAAAGCCTAAAGCGGTTTAAGTCCACCCGCTTACAATTTGTGATAAATTTGAATAACTAAAAATAAAAATGACTTGCATATTACCTATATTTTAAAGCAAATGTAAAACGTAAAACTTGTTTGGATCGTTGACGAAAAGTGCACGCGAGCGTAGCGCATGCATATCAGAGATGCGTTGTGAGTCAGATTCTAGAAACTGCGTTCCATTAGTGCATTCATCAATCAAATACTTGTTTGATTGACTTACACTCATCTAGTGTAAGAAAATTATCGCAATTTAGAAAAGACGAGCTAACAGATTAGATACTATTTTTAAAATCACAGCCAAGTATATTTAATACGATGAGTCTCAACGCATACTATGCTAAGTAAATTCATATTATTTTGGATTATTAAGAAACGTGAAAAAATATCGACGTCTACTACGGAAATTTAATTAATACTGAATATAATACTTTTGATGATGGTTCTGATGCATATCACGAATATACCGATATTCAGCTTTAGCAGTTTAAATAAATGATTCTTTTATGATAACAGTACTTTGCACCAACTATGTAATTTTTCAACTTATTCTCGGAAAAGATAAAGGTATCCGAAGCAACACCGCTTAGGATGTAGTTGCTTTGAACGCGCTATATAGATTTTAGTGTTCGATCTAAATTTTGATGTATCTCATTTATTGTACGAAACTACGCCAAATATATTTAATTTCATTTTGTGTAGATTTAATTATCAGAAGCAGTAATCGGCGTTCTCCCTGAAAGTGAATTTCCGTGACAACGCAATATCTTCACGGATATTCACGACCTTGTACTCGCCTGCCGTTCCACTGAGCTCCTAGACGCTCTTCTAGTTACGTAACCTCAGCGATTAAATAGAATTGTAGTCTTACACGTGGATAATATTAATTACAAGACGAATATATAGAAACTTTGTCAGTAGTACTTTCTAATAATTTTGTTTTGGATCAATCTCCCACTGGGCTTGTTTCTTATTTAGGACCTATGAATTCTGGTACATTTTGGTGATACTTTGTTTTAGTTACTTGCTCTCTCTTGTTTTGTTTATTGTTTAATGACGTAAGTCTTAAATGTCTTTCAAAGTTTTCTAAGTTTTCAGTAATATTGTCTTAGCCTATGCAAAGATAATCTTTAATTCCATGGATACCAACTTCTCCGTATGTAGTTTTTTATCCTTTATACATATTTACAACCTAATATGTTTCTGTGCCATCTTATCAAACTTCTAGACGCACTTGTTGTTACGTAAGCTTAACGATTAAATATGGTTGTGGTTTATACACGTGGCGAACAGTCATAACATAAAAGTTTCAATTTCTCATCTTCGAACTATGCATAATTTAATTGTAACTTATTTTTTTTTATTGCTTCATTCATTATACATATATGATGATTGATGACCTCAAATTCGATTTCTTAAATCGCCTTCATTCGTTTCTTTATAATATTCCTCTATTTAAATTATTTATTTGTTTATTATTTTAGCATGTTCAATGTTATTTTATTATCAGTGATGATGATCAATGATATGATGACGATGATGAAATGTTTCTGAAATATAAATGTTGAGATCTTTCCGATTATGTCATGCTTCATTTCTAGATGTAGCATTTGTCTGTGTCGTATTTCCTTCAGGGTGTCTAATAATTGTCCTAACAGATTACCCACAAAAACTCTCCAATATTTTCAGTCAGTTTTCAACAAAACCCTGTCCGGAGACACAAAAAGATCGCAACGTTGGATTCGCATATGAAAAGTGAAGATTTTCGCTGCTAGAGAGCAGGGTATCGTTCCAACAAGTCAAATGAGATACTTTTTTATAAACGTCAAAATAAAAAATTTCTATGGCATTGGTATGAAATATAGACTAATGAAGTCGTAGTTTCTTGGAGCCAAATAGCACTCTTAATATCAGTTTTTCTGCAATAATAAATCTAAAATCGAATTAATAATATGATCATGGCAAGTGACATTATTTTGTGTAGCTTTATTTTCAAAACAGTGCCAAATAATTTATTTTTTATCTAGAAATTACCCAATTAAAAGTAGTTATGTACAGTCAGGCTTCGAAAATGGAGTCATAATTTCTCATACTAGCCGTATGAGAAATTATGACTCCATTTTTTAAGCGTACCGTACATAATGGAAACCATTCTACAGTGACCCCGCAAATCGGTTCAATACAAGTGTTTACGGACCAATTAAATTTAATAATATGGAGATATATAAAACAAGGTTTATGGCTATGAATATGACAATAGCTTGACAACTGCCATACAATAATGACAGATAGCATAAGATAATAAAATGTGTCGATCTGCGATAGCCGAACGTTTTATTCACTCTGAGATGCGTGTGTACGAATGTCGTTTCCATGATTGTGTGACTTGCTCAGAACCTATGAAGCTTCAAAGCCTGTTCAGGGTGGTTACTCCATAAAATAATGCCAAAGGCGTCTGATAGTGATCGATTATATAACAATAATTAACATAATCAGAAACCGAAAACCAAATGTTTTTTTTTTTAATTTTCCCAAAAATTAAAAAGTTATGAGCTTTTAAAATCAAGGAAAATGTCAAGTAACAGAAATAGGATGCAAGAACAGCCCTCTTGACGTCACTTCTATTAGGTCTCGCGCATATGACAGAGATAGTGAGATGTCTCCTCCACGCTCCCACTCTTATATTTGAAATGCTAAATGCTGCTTTATGAATTAACTAATTCATTGCTGTTTTAAAAAAAATATTTCTTTCCAGTGGTATTTTTTGTTTTATACAAATAGCTTATTAGTAAAAAATTTTGATGCACATTGAGTTATATAATAGATAGAAGAGAAGAGATAATATTTATTAATGATTCCGTTGGGATTGGAAATCACGAAGATGAGTTGTGCTATGTTATTTTAATTCATGTTTACCCGAAGTATAGTGACGCACAAGAATAAAACTGTCACAATGACAACTTCGTATATATGTTAAATATCTTTGAACGGGCGTACGAAACCGTATAACATACTCCACATTGTTATGTTTACGAGGTCATTGACTTTATGATAAAACATGCGGTTTACATAAAGTTGCAGTTGACGTCTTCTCATTACTTTTATTTATTATTATGATCATAATATATATTGATATGATTAACATGAATTCTACGTATCAGATTGCTTATATCGCATGACCTACATAGAGGTTATGTCAGAAAATTGCTCTTTCATCGACAAGTCTGCGTAGGATGTTGGTAGTATTGAAAATAATTAGGTTTCGATTGCTATGTAATACATATTCCTAATTGATTAATTTAATTGCTTTATATGATAATTTCCCTTATTATTATTGCCCTGTAAAATAGAAAGTAATATGCATTATTTAATTGTATATAGCTTGCATGTATGTATGATGTTCTTAATTTAGATTGTCCTGTTTATCGATGTTTTTATTAAATATAGTATTGTTGAGTTAGTTTTCCATAACACAAATTTAAACTATTTAGTGGCTGGCTTAATCAGGTTTTTTGTCCCTATCTATTTATCATAACTTTATTGCCCTTAGTCCTAATATCATAGGCAAATTATGCACTTAGTATAATGCAATCACATCAGTTTTCAAATTTAACTCATGCATTTCTATTGGCATTTGTACATTTCTTGGGAAATTTCTTAAGGCTTTTATCCAACCAAAATGTTCTTTAGAACGTCTAGCGTGCGATTCACTCGCACGCTAGATGTAGCATAATTTGCAGTAGCATAATTTGGATTGCAGACTTTCTCTCTTCCCCGTTGCATCGACTTCGGACCCGCCCGAGCCTCGTGAGCACGTGTCACGTGTATCCCCCCCCTCCACCCCCTATCACTTCCAGATCTTCCCCCTCCTCACACCAGTGCAATATTCAATTTGTACGTAACGCTTTTGTTGGTTGTCGTTTCTCTGTTTCAAAGCCTTATCAAACTGATTGATTTTAGCTTCTGTTTCAGCATTGTTCGTTTCAGTTGTGTAACTTGCATGCAGAATTATTTATTTTACGTTTCTATACTTTATGGGATGGACAGAGTCAATGGTCGATGGAAGAGGAAGAACAGTTGGTACCTCTTTGTATCAAGGGATGTCCAAATCGACGCCAATTTCGGGTATTCAGTGACTATAGGCTACTAAAATTTAAACGTTTGGTTATCTTATCCTATACTTTCTACGAGCAATCCTTGTAAGTATGTATATATATAGTATATACATATAGTAGTAGCCCAGCTAGTGAGTAAATTTATAATAAAAAATGTAAAAAGGTCTGCAAAGGCCTTGTTTCTAATTATAAATGCTTAGGGTTGGTCAGATTAACAACGCTGGGTAATGATGCTAGATGGGAAGCTAGCTCATTACCAGGGTATGAAAAACTTTGATATAACGTTTTCCCTTTTAGTGCCCTATTTACTGTAACATTTACATGCGCAACCAAACCAATTTAGGTCATGGATCACGTTTTAACCAAATTCAAAACATTAATTGGTTATTATTTTGGCTCGGTTACAATTCGGTTACTTACGTAATGATAGGAACAACTGCTTTATTATTATACAGTCAACCAAATGTTTTAATATGAAAAAAAACAAGCAATTGATTGGACGGAAGCAAACGTTGTATAATATAATCATAATAATGTATACGTACGTACGTTTATGCGTCATGTCTGTAAATACGATTGTGTTATCGTGAAAAATAAATAATAAGTGCAATTAGTTTTATAGAATTTACTCTATAGTGCCTTTTTTAAAATTCAGTCTTTACACTAGTTTTAAAAAGGGTTTTAGTAACGTTAATACAACTGTCAAAAAAATGTTGGGAAATTTTTTCGCCCAAACTTTGACTAGATTTTTGGCATTTTGCAAAATTTATAAACTACATCTGTCTCTTACAAAACCCAAAGTGCTCTGTCTGCCTCGTTAGGGATAAAGACGTGATAGTATGTATGCATAAAAATTGTGCTAGTGCATTGATGCATTCCGACAATTTTAACGTCTGAAACCAGTAACCTCATCGGTGTGTCGTACCAAAGAACCGGTATTACACGAATGCTGCGAGAATGATACGTTTACTTAAAAAATAAAAAAACGTCACTTTTCGCTCTTGTGTTTCTAGACTTATTAGTATTGGAAAAACTATAAGTAAGCCTATTGTAGACTTAGGTCACTTGATTTTTTTTTTCTGCCGTTTTCTGTTCGCATCCAAGTGTGGCCCAAAACTTTGCGTATCTTCTTCAGTCCTATGGTTTCCACTACCGGGCGTGTCTGTTTGTTGTTTCCCTTGGCTTTTGCCATTCATAATTTATACTGTGGTCTAATAGCCTTAATTACTTCAAAAATTACAGCAATACTTCAAAAATTATACTTCAAAAATTATAGCAGCGTTGCCCTTGTCATCATATGTAATTTTTTGCCAGTTTTTTTTTATTTTTTTATTTGTCGTCTCGAACCGCGGCACGTGTTAGGTTCGCGGGAGTCCCGCGACCGTCCGCAGGTCCGTCGGCCATCTCCGCATCCGCGCGCCCGCCATGCGCTATAGTACTAGGCAGTCAGAATTTGCGAGGAGGTTCACATTTGCCAATAGTTTTGCGTTGTTTATTTTTTTATGACTTTGAGTGTTTACTATATTTACACACGTAATGTTTGAAACACTTTCGAGACCGAAAGTCATTTACATTTGTTAAAAATATCAAAGCAGTTGGGTTGCGGTTTTATCCATTGCTCATTATTTTATCCACTGTTACTCGTATAATAAATTAATTCCTAAACGTCGATTCATATACATGACTAATAATTATCAGTAATTACCGTTATACTTATGAAATGACTTAATTATGTATTAAGCAATAGATACCTAGCAAATTGCCGCTGTGTCTGAAGTTTCGTACTCACATAAATTCTAGCTTTTTTATTTTATATTTTCCTAGCAGGCTGTTAAATCGCGTGGGTGGGACGAAGGTACCAGAACAGGTCGGTGACGCACGTTGTAGCCCCATCCTGCCTGATTGTATAACCGCCCTTAGCTTCATGACACCCTATTATATCCCATCTGTATTGGACAGCCAAAAGAGATGACTTATTTATTTTGACGTAAATTATAAACGTAAATCTATTCAACACAGGAAAACAAATATGTATTATACACAGTTTTTTTTTGTAATAGTTACATCTAAACAAACAAGTATTATTGATATTGAAGAAAATTAATTTAGCTTGCTGTGTAGCATCAGACAATAAACTGTTAGATGAAGAAAATGTGAATAAAACAAAAAAGATTTACTTACTTGAAATATGACTTGAACTCTTGAAACTGAAACACAATAAAATGGCTACTTCTTTAGTTTTCTTTTCTTACATATATGCTGTTTAGACAGCCGTTGCTGCTTTGTTTTGTATGGCTGATGTTGGCTACATGCATAATTTGCGAATACTTAATATAGGTTGCGTAATATCCTAAAATGGACCGTCACCACCTTCTAGCGTGTCCAAATGTTACCAGACTTTGATTTAAATGCTCCCGAAACTCAAATAAATTTCTACTTGGTTGATTCTTAAATCAGTATTATAAAAAAAAAAACGCGACAAGAAAAATGTGGGAATTATTACAACGGTTGTTTTTTCTAGTTTTATTCCAACTGATCAGACGTCATTTACATGATCTCTATTTAGGATGGCGATTTAAACATATCCATCGACAATATGGTAGTTCTATTCCGAGACTATTTTGTGTTTCTGAATTTCGAGTTAATTTTATGTTATTAGTCTAATTAAAATAAACGCGTCATTAGTATTGTCATATGATGTTTATATCTTTGTTGTTTTGTTGGCTGCAGTGACGTTATACAAATATGCTAGAAAATGGTTGTCAAAGTCACATTGTAACAATTTGTTTCCTCGGAATCTCTAACTTTACTCATACTATTGTGGGTCATACAAATATGCCAACTTTTAAAACTTTCAGGTTGGTGACCCTAATTCAGATGTATGTACTTGAAAATTTATCAATGGTTTCTAAGGGTGCCTTTGAAAGTCAGGAGGCCAACGGCCCACCTTTCGCGCAGTTAAACAATTCTACTAACTCACAGATTGTCTTAACGCGAAGTTTATACATCTGATTTCAATTTATACGGTTTTAATAAATAAGTAGATCGGACATGGACATTGTTATTCAAAGTCACGGGATCAACAGACCTTAAATGAAGTCGTACGGTCGCTAGATCTAATTCATATTGAACGAGAGGAATATATCTATACTCTTTTGGTTTATGCTAGCCTGGTAGTTCGCTCGTACTACACGAAGGAGTCTGCGGCATCTCGTCTCGCGTCGTAGTTTGACTTGCGGAGAAACTGTTCCATAGTAATCTGTATCGTAGTATTTTTTTTTTTTTCGTTCTTTTCTTTTTTTCAATATATGTTTGTCGAATTTATATATATTTATATGATTTCTTTAGCCGGCGGTATAATTATTTTAGCCGGCGCAAATGATTTTAATTAATTAAATTAATAAATATATACGGACCAATCACAATTGCATATGATTCATATTTTACTCGGTCTTTGGCTAAATATGTTAAATTTTTATTTTAATTTTTATGAGAAGCACTCTAGGTGAAGTGATGATTGATGAAATATGAGTGACATGTAATATGATATCATGTTGTTTTTATTCGTAGAAGTGCGTAAAGATACGACATTTTATTATTATTTAGTAATTAGTTACTTAATTTGCTTTCAAATTGAAAAAAAAAGAAATGTTATATGCGCAGAGTTTGGATTTATATGACCACGCCTCGTACTTATTTTTTAAAGTTCAAGAATTCATATTTCCTATATTCATCTGATGAAGATGATAGTCACCTGAAATCATTAGCAATCATGAATCGGTTTAATAAAATGAGCAAGTATAATTAAAATGATCAATTGTAAACAAAATATATCAAAACGCGATACTAAAATTGAGTTAGAAATACACAATGGTTACTAAGAAATTGTATTATCGATTCATACTTACACGTAATTGAGACGTGATGATAATTCTCGCTGCGAGTTTTCCGATTTTGAACCTTGTCTGAAATGATATTAGGTTGAATTCGATCGGCACTTTCATGTAGAAATTATGTAAGTATCTGATAATTTACTTTGTTGTTATATCGCGTTGGTAACTGTGGAACTGAATAGATTTTGATTGAAATATTAATATTGCTTGTTACTGGCTATCAATCTGTTTTCCTGATATTTGTAAGTAAGTATTGGCTATTATTTTACATGAAAAAACGTTTTTTCATCTTAAAAAAACATATACTTACCTTAACTAACAGAAAATTGCTATAAATAAAAGTAGTTGTTTTTCTTATCTTTGATGCCCTTGTTTTTTAAAGGCAACTTACCTATCGCCCACCATATAAGGCGGTTTTTTGTTTTCCAATATTTCCGACTAAAGGAGAATATGAAGATGTCCTTTCATAAATTACTTACAAGTACTTATGTACCCACATATTTCTATTATGAGATTTAAATTGGTAAGTCTTGGCATCTGGCAGTTTTAGTCTAAATTGGTAGATAATCCTGATTTAAGATCGTATGTTGGTACAATATGTGCAATATACCAATGGTGGATGACACAAATTAGGCAACTGATCAAAAAGCACTTGTTGTACTCATCAAATTACTGATGTCATCAATTATTATAATTATGACTTCGTCACGTAGACTTATGGCAAAATAATCCGAACGGTAACTAGTACCGGTATATTCCGTACCACTGCCGTCTAACGTTTTTTGTGACAAGCAGCTGATTTTTGGCGTGGTAGGCAACCAAACGGTTGTCAGTCAAGTTGTAGCACGCGCGCAACCACATGTACTGACGTCATTGTACTTACAGACCACGCCCATTTATCTGTCTCGCTCACTACACTTATATTTTACACTCCGTCTCGCTCGCCATTGCAGCGTGACTGATTTCTCATGAAGTCGTCAATTATCGACTTAATAGTTATGGCAATAAGGCTCATTATTGTACACAGATAGTTTAAAGCGATTGAGTGTTTGTACTGTTGATTCACTCTTATCGTTACTTTTGTCTCTTTCGCGCGCTAATATCTAACGCCTGCTATGTTCTGCTCGCCTGGTACTTTACCGCCACGGATTGCAGCCGCCGACGAGCGGTTGACACGGCTTTGACAAGTGCCGGACTATTCTTGCGGAATGGTGCGAAACAACGATGTATTTTGTCTTTACGAATAGACATATTGTACAATAATTATGGAACGTAAGACCTTCTTGTGAGATCCACATTGTTGAACGTGTGGTTTTGTTTACAGAGGAGGAGCCGAAGTCGCCGGTGTCAGTTCGGGTGGTGACCGGCTTGTCGGTGGCTCCTCGCATCAACGGCGTAGTGCGGCCGACGTCGCCGGTGCCGGTGGCGCCCCCCTGTCTCCCCGCGCCGGTGCCGCCTGCTTCTCTCGAGCCGGCTCCCACGCCGGTGCCGGCCCCCGCGCCTCTCCTCGACTTCGTACAAGAACATTCCAGGCCTCGGACAACAAGCAACAGTCATGGGTATGTTACCCTAGTACTTGCGGTGTCTAAAACAGCTGGGGATACGCAAAGTCGCGATGCTTTTTTATGCAACTTATTTATATCGGGTTTTTGTAGCTACTGAGTTGTATGTGGATGGGAACATTTTAATCTAACTATATCACTAGTGGTTTTGTGAGAACAGTAGATCTCGCAAGCCATTCTTCCCCTTTCCAATCCTCCCTTAAGTTCTTCCTCCCAAGTCCTAGTGCCCCTCTTTAAATCTAATTGCAATCCGTCGACAAATAACGTTCCTATTATTGAATAAGCCATACAGCTATGTATATACCATATAACATATACAAAATGGTTTTACTAATAAAACAGCATTTTCAAATTTCAAATTTTCTTTATTGTCGGATAACAAGATCCATTTGTTACAAAGTTACTTAAATTAAACCGATCGGGCTGAGACTTTGCATGCATAAAGCTACTATGACGTAGGCATCTCCTAAGAAAGGATTTTGATAAATTACACCCCTACGCGAGCGAAGCCGCGGGCAAAAGCTAGTTACTAATAAAATAACTCTTCGTTAATTGTATTTAAATTTTTTTAATTAATGTGTTATAACTACACTAAATTCATGACTATTTATGAAAAATAAAGGGTTTAACTCATTATTAACAAGCAAGGGTTACTCACGTAGAAAGTCAGCTACTGTCCGACATGTTTCGACCTCATACTCGACATAATCTTGCAGATGTACGTACACTTGTGTACGCACATCTGCAAGATTATGTACCTCAAGCATAAATAAATAATGTATGAAATCTATGTTTCACAATTACGCAGACCTTCTAACCGTATGCATAATAAAATAAAAATAATACAATTATATGACACCACTGTACAAACATTATTCGCAGTGAATTAATAAGACGCATCTGGAACGTTCTGTCACGGTTACAAAAATGTAAAGAGGTCATAATAGAAATTGTAATTGTCATTTATCCTTGCTTAGTACCATAGGCGTATTTACGCGATGAGCAAGAGCGCCGAGTCCCGGGGTAGCGTTTCACAGCTATGGTCCGCACGGGTTGCCCGTACAGGCTACCGGAGCGGAGACACGTGAGGCGATTGAACATCATTTCACAGCGACGCGAATTGTTTCGTACGAAACACGCTCTGGGTAGAGCCCGTAAGACAACACCCGCTCAATGGGGAAAGAATGAAAATTTTAAAAACGCCTGAAACTTTTTTTGTTGTTAGGAATATCGTAAAAAATTATCAGATTTTTTGGTTAAGTCAATTAATTACAAAAAAATTAAAAAATAAATGTTTCTAATCGCAATTTCGTTCACCAATCAGCTTAACTCCGCCATTTCTGTTGCCCGTCTAACGTGTAAAAAAGATGATGTCATATGACAGTTGACAACTGAACTGCGATTGCGGTAAAATAGGGACACTATTTTGACAACTATGACAGTTAAATGTCAGTTAGGCTGTCAACTGTCATATGACAGTGGCAATTAAGTTGTAAAAAGTCATGAAATATTTTTTTATACGTCATATGTGAAAAAGGCAAAAGAAATGGCGGCGTTAAGATGAAAAGTGTACGAAATTGTGATTAAAAATATTTTATTTTTTTATAATTAATTGACTGTATCGAAAAATCTGAAATTTATTTACGATAAATAGGAATGTTATTCCTAGCAGTAGAAAAAGATTCAGGCGTTTATAAAATTTTCACAGCACTTACGGGACGCTCGTATTACGGCCGAACCGTACGGATTTCCCGCATATGTATTAGCCATGAAAGTAGCGTAAGGGCATAGCGGATTTAGCTCTCAAAAAAGGTTGTGGTCACAACCACCGGAAAATCACCCAATGAAAGTCGAGCATGAACCTGCTCATGACCGCTGTAGTGCATTCCTACAAAGGAGATGTTTACAAAATATATGACGCCTTGACCAAGATTTTGTACAGTGTATAGTTCCACGTGCCGTGGGGCGAACAATAGTAAATGTGAAATCATAAGTCTATTTGGATTGTGGACAAGCTCATCGTGCCCACAACAGTGCATCCGAGCTTATATAAGATCAAACAAACATTATTATTTTGTGAAACATATAAAAAACATTATTTTGTGAAATTTTATTTTCTTAAGAGTACCAAATAATTTATTTTTTACCCAGGAAAGTATCCAATTCTGGATACCATAGTCATCCACAATGAGATCATATAGTTTAGATACTGCAAAGGACTCTATTTTTGGTAATTATAGGTAGTTAAAAGAAAATGTAAGTTATTAAGTAAAGGTAGTAAGTAACTAAACCTATGCATTTATTAAATCGCACATATCGTAATAACCGATCGAGGGAATGGGCGAGAATCTGAATAATAATAATAATATATAATAATAATAAATGTTTATTTTCTCATTTACAAAGGTAAGCCTTAAAATTATAAATGTGGGTTTTTAAAACTAGGAATACATTTGGTTTAAAGACTTGTTCCCTTTGTTTGGAGACTAGTCCTTGAAATTGGTTCCTATTGGAACCTGTGCCACAAGTGACTAGGCCCCTCCCTCGGATCACATAGTCTTGATGTAGAGAAAAATTTTTGGAGTAAAATGTAGGCAAGGACTTAAATTAATGTTAATAGTGCTATAATATTTTGAATCATGTGTTATTCGATGCGGTTAGCAATCCATCACCATTTTGATTACTTTTTCTATTTTCACAGCCCACCATTACGCTTAATGTGGCCTTTAGGTATTATGGCCCTATGGCCAGTGGTGGTGTGGGGCGAGAATCTGAATCATGTATTAGGCGATGCGGCTAAAAATCCTTCACTATTTTGATTAAATGTGTACCCTGTATAAAGATTGTATCTTTACAAATAAAGTAAGCCCGGGGCGACAAATCTCTAAATACGCCACGTACTCGAATGTTTTCAAACGGATTGCTGCCAAGGCTCCGATTTTACTGATGTGAATTGAATAATCGATTAGATACGTACTGCTCCCATTCGATACATAGGTCCTTGATGCGGCCAGTAGAATTTACAGTAGGTAGTACCTATGAGCATGCATGTGGCATTTGTGATGCGTGCTGCATCCATGTGATTATCATTTTAATAATTTTTTTGAAAAATTACCAACAGTCAAAGTACGTATTTTGTTATTAGCCATTTAGGTCCCATAGTTGTGCAAAAGCCTCCCCCTTTTGTTTTCTTAAAAGGGTTTTGGACCGTAACCCCCCGCGCTCTGGTCCAGTGCGAGTGGGCGGGTCGCCAATGTACTTATTAATTGAGACACATGAAATAGGTAAGCCCAAAATTTATGGAGTTTTTTTTACAATGATAACATTTTATTATAAATTATTTCAAATGGGGGCACTGGACCGTGAAAAAATCATTTACTCTTTTGGATCTTTAGAACAGAAAAAGCATCTTAGCCATTTAGCTTTCCTTTCATAAAGGTATGTAAGCACAAATATTTCTGAACTGGCACACTGCGAGCTTACGGAACATCCCTTAATATTCATACCGCCCTGGTACTGGAAAGCTCTGTAGAGCTTTGACGTAACGCCCATGTGCGTCCACGTGCGCCCGTCGACGTCACAAAATATTTGTTATACTTAGGCAGGTCCTTTTTAGGTAAAATGTCTCCTTTTTACAAGCTTGTATTTATCTGTCCCGTTGTCTGTCTGTCTGTAATCAAATCTGAGAAGTTATTGAGACACTTCCCGATTTCCGATTGAGCTAAAATTTTGCACGCATACGTATATCGCTTAACAATACAATATTTGATGACATGGAGCTGATCTGGTGATGGAACCGTAAGTCGACCATAGGCACTCTTTAATAAAACGCCGCAACCCCGTCGAATTAGGGCTTGTTTGATTTGAAGAGCACTTTGCAACTTCTAAGTTCATTGATTTAGATAAAAGTAAAATATACTTCGGATAAAATCTTGTTTTTTTTTCTTTTTTTTTAATAATTACTTGTTTTTCATATATTATGTTCATTATTGTGTACATATGGATGACCTCTGCCGGCGTATACCGAACAAAGCTTGCCGCCTGATAGTTTTATCAACTGCAGCTCAACAAAGTGTTCTCCGGTAGGAAACCTCGACATAGTAAAGTAAAATAAAATGTTTATTTATTTTCTCCATTAATCTTACACAAAAATAATAAAGAGTCATTGTAGAGTACAAGTAGGTTTAAGTCGTTAATAAAGATTAAAGGAGACTGGAGGCTGCAGAAGGCAGAGCCTGTGTCACAGTACTCCAGTGCTTCTTCACCCGTACACTTCATGTGTTTAACACTGAATATCACATCCACAGCATATGTACTAATAACTAAAGTCTAATACTGCTCAAAAAATATGTAAGTGGAATAGATTTAACCTGCGACTTTGTCTACATTTACACAACAATTTATGATTATTGACGACATTACAGTACAGAAATAGTAAATGGTTATAAATTTATATAAGTATGTTTATTTCGATGGAATAATTAGGTCTTCACATGTTTTGCTTGAAGGGCAAAGTGTATACGGGGCATTTCCAAATATTTATACCGCCCTGGTACTGGAAAGCTCTGTAGAGCTTTCACGTAACGCCCACGTGCGTCACATAGCAACAGCTTTTACGTTACACAAGAAGTTTGTAGTTCGTTCGCTGTAGTGGTATGCATACTTTCGGCGCGCCACAAAGGCCGCGTCTTTGAAGGAGCTGATTCCGCCTTTGTAGGTGCGCCGACAGTACATATACCAACCAATTGAACGAATGGACTGGGTAAGAAATCCCACATTAAGAATATGTCTCCATTTTTATTGACATAAGTAAGATGACCTCTGGCGCTTGAAGGGCATGGGAATACACAGAGCATCGGAACATCCCCTTATATTTATATCGCCTTGGTACTAGAAAGCTCTGCAGAGCTTTGGTATGAATCCAACGAACTTGGTTCTTATTTTAGGGTGAGAGCCAAGGCTCATGACGTATGCTATTCCAAAGTATCCAAGTCCAGTCATCCCCTAATATTTATACCGCCCTGGTACTGAAAAGCTCCGTGGAGCTTTGACGTAACGCCCACGCGCGCTTACCATCCGTACGTCACATAGCAGCAGTTTTTAAGGCACAAAAGAAGCTTTGATATACTCGGTATTAGGTACTTCATTGAAAAAGTTTTTTAGTGACAGGTAAATTAATGATAAAACGAACTTACCTTAAGTGAAGTTCTGTCATAATTTTATGAGTTTATTTATTCGAAGATTTTAACGCAGATAAACGAACTTAACATAAGTGAAGGTATATCATAATTTTATGAGTTTATTTATTCGAAGATTTTTACGGAATATACCTAAATGTTGAAATATAGAATGAAATGCGTGAGAGAGAAAATTAAATGAGATGTAATGATAAGTACCTGCTTACTTACAAATTATTTGTCCTTTGGCGGCGTATACCGAAAAAGATTTGAGACTCAAGCCTACAAGTTCATATCTGTAAACTACTAGCAGCAACTTAAGTAAGTGTTACTAGGTAGGAAACCATCAGAATAAATAAAATACATAGCACAAAATTGTAACAAATAAAATATTGCTTTTGTATTTTGCTTCTAATAAATTGCTAACTTTTATTATATCTTTCCATAGTAATAGTCAGGATGTAAAAATATACATTATAGCTGTCGTGTGTGGTCTCCTGACGATTTCTGTGGAAAGATGTAATGAGATGTATCGTGCTATAATTACATCTTTACACTCGTGGCGTGGATGACGACCTCCGTGGCGTAGTGGTCACCATGCTAGTCCGCCACCCTGAGGTTCCGGTTTCGAGCCCCAGTCAGGACAAGTTGGAAAATGGCCTATTTCAAATTGTCCTGGGTCTTGGATGTTTATCTAAATATGAATTTGTTATAAAATATTGTATCGTTGAGTTAGTATCTCATAACACAAGTCTCGAACTTACTTTGCGGCTAGCTCAATCAGCGTAATTTGTCCCTATTTATTTATTATTATTTACTATAGCTGCCGTGTGTAAAGCCTTTCAAACAAGGCCAGAATTTGTAAGAGTACCTACTTTCCCCGAATATACTTAGTAGACACATTTTTAAATAAGATACTTAAAATTTTATTTTCTTTGTCCCCAGGCCTCCCCAAATCCCATCCCCACCCTCTGTGAGCAGCAACGGCAGCGGCAGCGGCAGCAGCAGCAGCAGCGCACCTCGCAGCGGCACCAGAGAAGTCCACAACAAGCTGGAGAAGAACAGACGGGCGCACCTGAAGGAATGCTTCGAGCTGCTGAAACGACAGCTGCCGGCGACCCCGGACGACAAGAAGACGTCGAATTTGTCGATACTCGGGTCGGCGATTAGGTATATTCAGGTTAGTATCATTTATTTTTCTCTGTTTTAACATGGTCCATCATATTATTATCACCAATAATTGAAGTCCCCAACAAGCTGGAGAATAACAGACGAGCGCACCTGAAGAAATGCTTCGAGTTGTTGAAACCACGGCTATCGGCGACCCTGGACGACAAGAAGACGTAGAATTTGTCGAAACTCGGGTCGGCGATTAGGTATATTCAGGTTAGTGTTATTTTCTTTGTTTATACATAGTTCATCATATTATGACCACTAATGATAGAACTTCACAACTAACTGAAGAAGAATAGAGCGGTGTACCTGAAATAATGCTTCGAGCTGCTAAAATAACAGCTGCCGGCGACCCCGGATGACAAGAAGACGTCGAATTTATCGATACTCGGGTTGGCGATTAGGTATATTCAGGTTAGTGTCATTTTTTTGTTTATACACGGTTTATCGTATTATTACCACTAATGATTGAAATCCACAATTAACTGAAGAAGTATATTTAAATATTTTGATACTAGGGTCGGCAATTAGGTATTCGTATATTCAGGTTAGTATTTTTTATTTTTTTTCGGTTATAAGCATGGTTTCTGATGTAGAAGTACCTAGATGTTATATAATTATGTTAATTCATAGATCATTATTTTAATTCGTCGATTATTATTTTAATTCTTTTTGTAAGAAAGTAAATAAAAGAAATATAAAATATATTTGGTTTTACGAAAGAGTTGTCACGCAACAAAGTGAACCCCTAAAAATGAGCTTTCGAAAGCTCGGCAAAATGTCATGTGGCAATCCGAAAGCCAATTCAAAGCTCGGTGTGTGCAAATTGAGTCTGCAATCTTTCTTTGTCGAATTTTATAATTTATAAGTTTTCTTGTTTACTTGAAATGTTTAGAAACACGTCAATGCTTACAAGCCACAGAATAATTATTACTTTGAGTTATGAAAGATGTTTCTGTTTGATTGAGTCAACTCAAAGTACATCTTTCATAATTCAATTATAGTACGGCTTCTGGCCGCGCAAACTGTTGCCAACTTTTAGTTCAATCGCGAAAACCACATTTGTTTGATTTTGATAAATACACCGACCTTTTGAGCGAGTTTCTTTTGAAATTAATTGTCAAGTTTAATTGTTTCGGAGTTTGTAAATGAGCCTTTTTGAAGCAGATCAGATTTTTATTTGCTGGAACATTCTGCGCGATTCCAAAAAGCTTTCAGAATTAACTTTTCTCTTTGTTCGGCTTTGATTTGTAACTTCGTATTGTCCTATTCTGAAGTTATATAAGCTGAAATACATGTAGCAAAGTTATTCCGCAATGAAGCTCCTCGCTGTTTCTGACCGCCTAGTACTTTTGTACGCAGGTGCTGCGACGCAAGGAGCGCGAATGCGAGCACGAGATGGAGCGGCTGGCCCGCGAGAAGATCGCAGCGCAACAGCGGCTGGCCGCGTTGAAGAGAGAGGTGTCCGTCCGCGCCACCGTTCGGCCTCGCAGTATTGGTACGTTCAGCTCCTGCACTTCATGCGCTCCTAGTACTTTTGGTCGGGAATATTTAATATTTGGCATTCGCGCAAAATATGATTTGGATCGTCATAATTTCATTAGACGCACTCTGTCGTCTTATTATATCGAGGTTATTTTTTTTGTTATGAATATAGTTTGATCATGACCTTAATACAGCTATTACTTTTTTAATATTTGGATGTGGATACTGTTTATTGTTAAATATTGGTAATTCTCATATTTAATTTTCACTTTTGTAAATTACAGATTCAACGTCGGAGGATAAAGATGACAATGTCAATGGACAAGTTTTAGGAATTCCCATTAGTGTAAGTTTCCTTGTATAATTATTATATTAGGCACATATTCTAACTTTACATCTTTCAAATGATGAGTTATAATTTATAAATTACAAAATTGCTTCAAACGAAGTTTTTAGATAATTTTTGAACTTTAACTTCAGCTAAGTTCGATGGGTAAATGATTTTTTTTTTTTAATTTCAGATTACCTCTTCTCCGCCTCATTCGGTCGTAACAAGAATGGAGGCATCACCGCCCCGCACCCTCAACCTGAGCACGAAGCTGCGTACGCTGCCGATACAAATAACACCAACTACCTCGCAGGTATGCTCGCCTAGTAGCACGCCAGAAATTAGAGCTGACCTAATCTTGGATTAGGAGGGTTTAGGCGCCACGTGCTCACGTTTAGATGTTGTCGAAACGATGAGCGCCACCTGTCTGGCGTTTTTGGGAAGTTAGCAATGTTTTGAGATTTGGACAGATGGCGGTAGGGAGAACATTCGGAGGGTAAAAAGTTGAAGTTATCGCGAAACTACTGAAACTAGGCAAAGTAAATCTTATTTTTAGGAACTTATGAAGTTAAAAAGAAAATTGCGCTAGGTTTTTGGTATTGTAACTTTAGAAAAACTGGTTTGTGAGGATTCACTTTTTTGTGTACCTAGCGAAAGTTTACTGTATTAATAGGTACTTACGTAACAAAAGATCAATCAATTATTGATATAGGGCTTAACGTGCCTTCTGAAGCAAGGAGGAGCTAAAGATATTTTTGCGATATTTGTGGTCACTCATTCAAGT
The DNA here is from genome assembly GCA_943193695.1 of Acrobasis suavella. Classification (NCBI taxonomy): domain Eukaryota; kingdom Metazoa; phylum Arthropoda; class Insecta; order Lepidoptera; family Pyralidae; genus Acrobasis; species Acrobasis suavella. Next base: position 13,319,001 of record OW971948.1, read on the forward strand.
GCCGATCACAGCCACCGAGCTTCTTAAATTTCACTTTAAGGGGCTACATGAATTTTTCGGGGTCCAGTGCTGCCGCCATTTGAAATTAATTATTTGAACGGAAACGAAGATATCATTTAGAATTTTGTCTTGACCAAGCCCTAGCCCTAGCCTATTTCCTTTTGAACTATTTTATGAACTACTGTTTATAGTTTAAAGTAAGAACGTGAAGCTTTTTTGCGCACAGTGTGAAAAACGGTCACTTTTGGATAGTGTGCGTAGAATAGATTCACATTCTCTTTTTAAACTGTAAACAGAAGTTCATAAAATATTTTGAAGGGTTATCTAGGGCTTGGTCAAGACAACATTTTCAATGATATCTTCGTTTCCTTTCAAATAGTTCATTTCAAATGGGGGCAGCACTGGACCCCCAAAAAATCATGTATCCCCTTTTATTTTGTTATTACGGTGACGGAAAATGGAGAAAATTATGTTCACTTCCAAATAACATAAGGTGATAATGTACTTAAATTCTCTTTTTGGATTCCGTACTCAAAGGTTAATACCGGGACCCTATTACGAAGGCTCCACTGTTCGTTTGTCTGTATGTCTGTCACCAGGCTGTATTTCATGAACCGTGATAGCTAGACAGTTGAAATTTTCACAGATGATGTATTTCTGTTATAACAGAATATACTGGAAACTAAATCAGATATAAATATTTAAGCGGGGGGTGGCTATACAATGAACGTGATTTTTTATAGATAATGGTACGGAACTTTCCTGCGCGAGTCAACCTTGCACTTGGCCTTTTTTTCTTTGTGACAATGTTCCCTTTCTCCCTTGATAGGTCGTCAGGACGTCGTACGGCACGAGACACAACACCCTTACCTTGACCACGTTGGCCCCAGCTGATGCTACGCAGGTAGATAAGAATTTCAGTTTGCAAAATAAAAGAAACTTGCTTGTAGTGGCTGCGAAATTAGCATTTAAGCTTTATAATAGCTAGATTTGATGGTTACGACGTTATTTATTTGCTGCTTTTTAAATTAAGTAACCAAAAGAGTTGTAGGTGACTCAACCTTTTTGGAAGATTTATGTAAAAAACAATTTATGATTTGGTTGCCTTAGTCACAGAATAAGTACTAGTACCCACATACAGAAGACTTACTCAGAAACGAAATTCAAAGAAATATCTACTCTATGTGGTTAGCGCTATGGTTTAATTTAGCTCGCGTTAGAACTTCTCACCTCTTCGTTAAGATACCTATAGTGCGTTTGTTTAGGTATTTAATACCAAAACAAATGGACTATAGCCATCTATTGCAAACCAATTTCATTCTTATTACTCTAGACAGACGATTCATAACTGAATTTTCCCCTTCTAATAATGTAGGTATATTTTCGATACAGGGAGACACAGGCCTTCCTTATACGATTTTATTAAGGTATAAAAAATTGGCAGATTATTATCTGAATACGATAAAGTTCCTTCTCATACTTACTTCTTTCATTTGCAAGATACGCATTCCTAAAGAGTTTCTTATTAAGTACCATTTCTTATTGTATTATTTAGTTGGAGTACTTAAGACGAAGTGGTAGCTAAAGTGGCGCCCTCATTTGAAATAAATTGTTTAAAACTAAATATGGTGATAATTCAAAATTTGATTTGTATAAATGTCTAGAAAGATCTTTAAACTATTTTATATAACCTTTGAAATTATTACTAATAGTCCGTCTAGTTTTAAAACTGTTTTTCGCCAAAAGTGGCCACTTTTGGCGAAAAACAGTTTTAAAACAAGACGGACTACCAATATTACTTTCAAAGGTTATTCATAAAATAGTTTAAAGGTTTTTCTAGACATTTTTACAAATCAAATTTTGAATTATCACCATATTTAGTTTTAAACAATTTTATTTCAAATGAGGGCGCCACTTTAGCTACCACTTCGTCTTAAGACATTTGTTATATTGCCCGTTAAAAATCACGAGAACCTTCCAATTCGCAGTGATTGCTAACGTCAAGATAATCGCAGCCTTGTTTAACATACAATACATTAAAAAGAAAATCTAGGTCGGGGTCAATAAATATTCTTCACAGCACATTAGCATGCACGTGTTACGTAGCTCGGTGCTCGTGCCTTGTCGATTTACGTATACTTTCTGTTTGTATCACATTATTCAAACATTATAAACGTTTATAAAACGAATACCCGGCTACGAGAGCCATATAGCTATTTTATGAACTACTGTTTATGGTTTAAAGTGAGAACGTGAAGCTTTTCTATGCACAATTGCGAAAAACGGCCACTTTTGGCGGATGGGCGTAGAAAAGCTTCACGTTCTCACTTTAAACCGTAAACAGTAGTTCATAAAATATCTTTGTTTTCTATCAAACGATTTATTTAAATGGAAACAGCACTGGACCCAGGAAAATTCAGGTATCTCCTTAATAATATCCGTATGGATTCAGGAGCCTCATCAGATTTTCAGATTTTGTCGCAACTCGTTTTGTAGGTGATGAGATAATTTTGTAGTCGGAATCCTGTAATTTGTAATATAATGTATCAAAAGTTACAGTAACGTAACGGTGTCTGTCTACTCAATCCTGATGTCAGAACTGAAGAAGATGTGAGTCCTCAATTCTTACAGACGTTCATAATAAAGATAACAAAAAAGATTTATGACATTTTTAAAAATTTTACTAGATGGCTGAAATATGTCTTTTTTTTACTCCCACCATACCATACTTCCCCATTTTGCAAGAAATCAATAAACTGAATCTATAAGTATCGATCCTGCTCACGAAATTTTATGAAAATCGGTTGAGAAATGAGACTCGTAGGCGAGAACAGACACACTGACAGCATTTTTTTGGCCAATCTCGAAACTGAGACACTTCGCTCGCTTGTCTCGCTCGGTCAATTAGTTATTGGTGGAGGGGTGGTAGCAAAGAGGTTTAGGTATTTTTTTGGGCTGTGAGGCAAGAGTTTGATCCCCGCTAGACGCGACTTGTACCTCTAAGTTTGTACTACTGTACGGTCATTTTCATCTACCACTTCCGGTGAAGGAATACATCGGGAAGAAACCTGCACAGTTAACTAGTGTGTGAAAATGACTGTTGTGATTCGTCATTGAGCTACGACAGATGCCTTAAGGCAACTCACCGCACCACCAGCCTGAAATTAATCAAGCCTGAAACAAATCATCCACACCACTTGGATAAATAACAATCAACCACCGTACGTTTTAAAAGGAACGTTTTTTACAACGTACGACCGAACTGTAGAATCAACTTCCTGCAGTAGTGTTGCCGGGTCGATACCACATTAAAACCTCCAAAAAACGAGTTTATTACTTCTTGAAAGGCCGGTAACGCTTCTGTTACACCCCTGGTGTTGCAGTTGTCTATGGGCAGCGTTGATCACTTACCATCAAGTGACTCGCTTGTTCGTTTGCCGCCCTATAACATAAAAATAAAAAATAAAACTCGTAAGATGTGACACCAATGATTAAAAAAAAAATTATATACTTTATTACAAAAATGTAACAGGCGGACTTTTGGCCCAAGGCTTTTCTACCAGTTAAACTGCAGGTGGTCCAAATAAAAGCAAGATTAGTATTAGCTTTTAAAACACTCGATACGAAGAAGATTAAATAAATAAATATATATGGACAAATGACACAGATTGAGTTAGCCCCAAAGTAAATTCTAGACTTGTGTTATGTGGATACTAACTCAGCGGTACTATATTCTATAACAAATACATATAAAGATAAACATTAAGACCCAGGACAATTTCAAAAGGCCATTTTCCATCTTGCCCTGACTGGGGATCAAACTCGGGACCTCTGGGTGACGGACTAGCATGGTGACCACTACGCCACTTAGGTCGTCGGAGGTCGGTGAACAAGAAAGTTTTAAATCAGTTACTGATACGTAAATCAGTTACTGATACTAAGAATTTCTTAACCTTTTGCATGCTAGTGCTTGTTAATAGTACAAACGCAATTGACAACTAAAGTGGCCGAAATAGTACAATTTCGGCCACTTTAGTTGTCAATTGCGTCTCAGTCACGCGTTCATTTAGCAACTTAACCGTTCGATGGTACTTAAAGGGTTAAATCCCGAATAATACGTCATAATACAGTGTTTTTCTATATATCCACGTGACTATAATAAATAACCTAAATTGTATTTCTTTTCAGAACGGGCAGACGGTGGAGAATGGCGTTACAAATACCTTAGGTACAACTTTAGTGCATCCTGCTCAGATACATTTACCTATATCTCAGGTAATATTTGATTACATATAAAATTTTTACCTTAATTATCAGATGAATCCTCTTCTTCAATAGATTTCAGGATTTTTATTCTAAAATCGACACGACATATGTACGTAGCTACGTATTTCATGACACTGAACACTACATAATGATGATATACACACTGATTTTTCATTGGTTTTATAAAACGATATTTCGTGTAGTAAATAAATTTCTCTATCCATATACGTAATCCACAGTGTATGACAAGATAAAAAGTTGCGAAAATGATTTTCGATCGAGACCACGCAGTTGCGCCCGTTCAAAACTGCCGCGTGACCCCGATGAACTCGAAATCTAGCTGGCGGGCGGTACTATTAATTGATCTCACGATTTTACTTTCCAGTTTTAGTCAACAATTTTTGTTTCTGAATTTTTATTTTGACTAGCTAATTAGGTATTAATAACGACACTTATGAAGTTGCCTTCGGCTCAAAACCAATGAATAGTCATCGTGTATAGTCTTCTAGCCTTTACCCGTGACTTCGTCTGTATAAATTTAGTACTCGGGTAATAAAGTGTTTTGTATGACAAAATAGGAGTATCCATAGACAGTTCCACTTCCCTGTGCATTCACTGATGAATCATTTTTGAGATAAATCCTGTCCTTCCCCGGGTCTCAAATTATATCTATAGCTAATTTCATCTAAATCGGTTCAGTGGTTGAAGCGTGAAGAGGTTACAAACAGACAGACTTTTTTCTACTGGACTGATAAATCAATGTTTGTTGTATGTTTTCATAATTTTAACCGAATACGACAAAGGCAAGCGGAAGGGTAATGATTTTAGCAGTCTATGTATGTATGTGGGTATTTATGTCTGATCCACCGTAGCATCCGAATCGCTTGTCTAATTTCCACAAATGATTTGTCAATCGATTCGTCATTATTTTCCGAGTGACATAGGCTACAATTTTTATGTAAAAAAAAAAAATGTATGTAACGAATGTTGCATACATTTTTTGTTACTGTCTTTTATTTAAATTTATTTTGATATACCCAGTGTCACTCTCACAGTAAATACGAATCTAACTAAACCTCTCAAGCTAAAATCCATCGAGCCGTTCAGGCTGCAGAGCGTGCCAAACAATTATACATACATACATACTCTCGAAAAACATAACTCTCCTTCTGGCGCAGTCGGGTAAAAAAAGGGTCAAATTTTTTTTTCTTGTTTCTATATCGAGTGGGGTTTCAAATGAAAGGTCCTGATTAGCACATTTCAAAAATATATACGATGCGACACAAATGAGTTGAACAAAGACACTGCTACCTTTTCTTACTCCTTTTCGGTACATGCAGTCAGACTATGGAACTTATTACCACCTGCTATACGTGACTCTAAAACGATTTCTGTATTTAAAAGACGAGTAAAATATCATTATTTATTGGAATCATCTTAATTGTAACTTATAATGTTCATATTAAGTATATATTATATGTCAATCTAAATAGACATATGTATTTATTTAAGTATATGTGTAAAAATATATGTATGTATATGTATGTTTATTTGTTGTTTGTGTAGTTTTATGTCTTTTTAATTTTCTTCCTTCTTTATTTTATGTATAAACACGCCTGAATGCCCCTCTTTCATAAACATCTCCTCTCACAGGCCTACTGGAAGAGATCTCTTTTGAGATAAGTACAACATTTATTTGATGTATTCTCTGTATAAATTTTCCGTGTACATAAATTGGTAAATAAAAAAATAAAAAAATGGAGTACTTCAAAGCATTTTTGTACAAATTCCCGGCACGTAGGATAAACCAAAATGGCGGTTTTCGGCTCAGGTACAAATAATGTGGCGACGACCGCCATTTTGGTTCAATTTACGTGTCGGGAATTCGTACAAAAATGCTTTGAAGTCCGTCATTTTTGTTCAACTTAGCCGTATATCGCTCCCGTAGTCGGGTATAAGGTTTTTAAAAGTTTTTCTTGTTTATTATTTTTCAGGTGATGGGTAGTGGGGGTCTCGTTGTGGGCCCTGCGGCGTTACAGCTCCTGTCCACTAGTGGGGGTCTCCGAGTGCTACAGGCCCCCATCCATACCAACGGTCAGTTCAACTCGAACATTATGAATTAGTGAATGTTATTTCAATAGAGAAAGGCAGAAAACTTTGTAAAATATAACACTATTCTGTTAGGCTTGACTTTCCAAAATTATTTTTTGTCAAAATATTTTATTTTGTAACCCTTGGGTTCCCATTGTGGGCTTAGCCTGTTTTTGTTGTTTGTATTTCGTGTGTGCAAGAGGCCAACACTGGTGTCAGATTTTTCGGCATCCAACGTAGCATATAACGACCTCCGTGGCGTAGTGTTCACCATGCTAGTCCGCCACCCAGAGATCCCGGTATCGATCCCCTTTCAGGGCAAGTTGGAAAATGGCCTTTCTTAAATTGTCCTGGGTCTTGGATGTTTATCTAAAATATATGTATTTGTTCTAAAATATAGTATCGTTGAGTTAGTATCCCATAACACAAGTCTAAAACTTACTTTGGGGCTAGCTCAATCAGTGTTATTTGTCCCTTTTTATTTAATATTTATTTATTATGACCAGAGATCGGTATCACGGGTTCTATTAATATCAAAAGTATGGATATGACTACATAATCTATAAATAAAACAATCATAATTATGTGATTTCAGGATATATTTTCATTGAAAAAAATATACTTATCCTGATATCACATGATTATGATTGTTTTATTTACTTAGTATCCAATTAGATTCTCGAGTAATCCCGAAACTTTTAGTAATGTCCATACTTTTGATAGCAATAGCACCCGTGATTCCGATCTCTGATTATGATCACGCCCGGTGTCACTTGCTTAAGCGCTAGCCTTTTATCCAGTCGAAGCGCTAGGAATGCATAGGAATACAACCGCCGAGCGACCGAACTCCTCATTCAGAATATACCCACATTGACATGAAAGTATCAACATTGTATACAATCGTTTCCAGGTATTACCACGGATAACAACAGGATACCCAAAGAGAATGGGATCGTCTCGCCGACGCCTGTCTCCACCGGTGAGTAGTACCCTTTAACTGACAACTCGCTCCACACCCGCAACACAAAAAAATTGTGACAGTCACAGAAAAGCTAAATATGCACCAATATGGAATATGCACGTATTTTTTTGTTAATGAAAGAAAGAAATAGAAATAAAAGAATTAATAAAATATCTTAATCAGTGACGAACATGTGATATTTTAAAGTTTCAATTAGAAAGAGAAGTCCGACATGAACTGATGACGTCAAAGTCCATATCATCTATACATTTGCCGTAGAAAATAGCGTTCTTGCGAGTGAGATAGACATAATAAAATCCTTGTGTCTCATTCTTTTTAAACCAATGCTTATTCTGTTTTCGCTGTTAGTACTTTACTTTTGAATATTTATTGATAAACTGGTTAGATAACATATTTTTTTCATGCATATTCCCTATTGTATACTAAATCATTTGTTTCCACTTGTTTTAGTTTAAAAACAAAGTTGCTCAATTGAGTTTAATAAAATTTTCATAGGACTTACTGGACCGTGTACCCTTGTAAAAAAAAGGAATTATTCAGATCATACATTCAATTATTTCTTGATTATTTGAAAACAAATAAATCAGTGTAAAAATTACCTTTCCTTTTTTATAATCGGTTAAAAACGATGACTAAAGACTTGGTTTACACCGTTATTGAGGCACCCTAAGAAGTTGACGTATGGTGACATATTACACAGCCAGAGCAACTTGTAAAATGGCCTTTTTCAAATTGTCCTGGGTCTTGGGTGGTATCTATTTATGTATTTATCATAAATACAATATCTTTGGGTTAGTATCCCATAACACAAGCTTAAGCTTACTTTGGGGCTAGCTAAATCTGTGTGATTTGACCCTAGATATTTATATTTATTTATAAACATCCTTCTTGGCCTTCCCTTTCCTCTCCTAGCCTCTCTCTTTCTTTCCATGATGTTTCTGATGACATTATCTTATATTTGAAATGTTCTAAAACCTATGGTCTGTTCCAGAAGGCGGCAGCGTGGTGGTGAGCGGTCTCACTCCCCTGGTTGTCTCGCAGCCGCAATTTCTACAAACGCACACGCTCACACACAAGGTAAGTTACTTTTATTTTTTACAAGCTTTTATTTAAGGGGATTAATTTTCCGGGGCCCATTTGTCTTTTCCAACTTTGTCTTGACCAAGCCCTAGATAACCCTTTAAACTATATGATCTACTGTTTACAGTTTAAAGTGAGAACGCGAGTATTTTTCATTTTTATCTTATTTGTCTTAATAAATACTACCTCACAATAAAAGCTTGTACAATTTTATGTTTTGCTCAAAATACTTTTATTTATTTGTTTCGTTAACTGGCTGAACAACACATAAGTTACTACAATTACAATTATAGTATATAAGTAAGTTATCAGCCTACTTGAAGCGAATACAGGATGCACATTAGATATAATGCTTCTTTAGATGGTTTTAATACTCATTTTAAATAGAAAATTATATTACATAACATTGCAAAATTATTTAAGTTTTAAATAAAAAATTAAATAAAAATATTAATTATGAATAAAACATCTTTGACTTAAATTAATTGTTACTAACTACTTTCTTATCATATCCGTCCCCTTAAAAATATTTTTGAAATACCTATTAACCTTAGGTCCGGTCAAAACGATAATAGAAATTTATATTAGTTGTCCAGATGAACTACACAGTTTTGTCTATGTAGATAACGCTTCAGTTTATAGTATATTAGTTATCCTACTTCGGAGCTCAGGGTGCAGTGCACCGGCTGTTTTTTCGTTAAAGGTCAAACTGCCAAGGATGTCCAAGATCATCCGAAGTGTTCGCTGTAAATATCTGTGCTTAATCCTTTAGGGTTGGGATAAATCTGGCAGCACGGAGCAGCACTTTCCTATACTGCTATCCTTTTCTCTCGCTCAAAATCGTCATTTGCTAAAGGGATTTTGAGCGACAGAAAAGGATAGCAGTATAGGAAAGTGCTGCTCCGTGCTGCCAAATGTGTCCCAGCCCTGAGTCATCTTTTATGATATCCACGTGAACAGATGACCCTATTCTAGCCCGATAACCACACTTAAAATTTTTTGCTTAACTGTGCTAAATAGATGGTTTGATCAATCCCTGTATCTATTTCAGATGGTTGAAACACAAATGGTGAAGGGATCCGTTGCGCCCCTCACGGTGTCGGCGCAGTACCTAAGCGCGACCACCATCGTGAAACCAGTAGTAGTGGTCTCGAGCGCGCACACCGTACCCCCCGCGCCCTCCGTCACCGCCCCCGCACCCCCCGCGCCCAACACGTGAGGGTACACCATTAACCTCCTCGCGTCTCATCGACGCCTGGTACTCGAGACTTGAATACAGTGAGTGAATCTTTCGTTGGGATGTTATCCGACAGTGCCTACGTTTCTCCGCGGTTAGAAATTAAATAATACTGCCAATATTTTTCTAGCAATAATTCGGTCTGAGTGATGTTGGTGATTTGAACTGTTATCGAATACAATTTGTGATTTGATTCGTGTTCATCGATGAAATAGTTTCTGCAAGCTTTTTTTATCGATGGACATGCATTGGTTTTTGTAAAATCTTCAGTATATGTCTGTCAAGGGCATTGGATGAACGTTAAGACGACTTCTTTACCTAGCATTAGGACTTGCCTAATCTACAAATGAAATTCGTTTGTCCATTCGTCCAACGCGCTTGTCATGTATACAAGTCATAAGGTTACTTACACATCCGCCGAGTCTCTGTGCGCTTGCTACCTCACCTGGATGTGACTGCAATCATTCCGTAACACGGGTGAATAGGTGGACGTCAACCGTATTCCCCTCTCTTACGCACTCCACTCAAAAAAGTGAGATAGAAAGAGTGGAGTGGGAAAGAGAGCGTTCGTAGCGCGTCTTATGTTAAGATCGCGCGTGTAAAAATGTATTTATGCAAACACCTACTTAGTGGTCATTCATTTCAAGACAGTGCTTGCAAAGTGACAATGTGATGAATATTCATGGACAAATAATTGTCAATACGTTTATTTTTTTATTACCAAATTCAACAGTGTTCTTTTTAAATTGAAAATGATTATCGAAATATAACCTCAAAAAGAATTATACCGTTGGAACTTTCTACTTTGTGGATTTTATTTAGATTGTAAAACAAATCAACAACAGATAGGTCCTTTACTCGCAGCAAGACTGCTTTTTTATGAAATGGAATATAGAGAATGCTTTCGAAAGCAATAAAAATATATATATACATAAGGTATTATTATCAAGCCTGTTTCACATAGGCATATGGGTATGGAAATCCACTTGTTACGATCCCGACAGACCTCTTTCGCTTCATCTACATTCATCACTCTCTTTATATATGCCCTCCGGTTACAGGTAATTCTAACTACAAAATAAATTCCCCACTCCAAAAAGAAATATTTTATTCTCTGAGAACAGTGAATAAAATCACTATTTTGGTATTTGAATTTAGAATTCTTAATTTTAGTAAGTCTTCCAATTTTATTTTGCATTTTTATTAATGTAACCATACTTTTTCTTCATTAAATGTCTATTTTAGCTTAAATCTTTATTTTTCTCCTAATCATGGTATTAAGTATAGTATGCAACTCTTGTATAAACGTATTTATATCGAGGGCCATGAATCACTCTCATCGCTCAGGATTCTAACACTTGAATTTAATTTCACATTTATTTTCAATTTACAAAGGACACTGTTTTCTGCATACTAAATGCATAAAAACACTTTACCTTCTCAATTCCGCAATATAATTGCATATATAGCGAGTGAATGTTGATTATTTTATTTAATTTTTATTTATTTTAGGCGTAATAGGGTGCAAAAAATTAGTCGAAATTTCGAATTGAATTGGAGCGGATTCCCTCGTTAAAGGCGAACGCCTAACTAATATCATAATATTAAAGCTTAGAATTGTATGTACGATGCTTTAATATAATCTACCTTGCTTTACGTGCCAAAGGTTGGAATGAACTGGAAATTACAGAACGTTCATTGGCAACTTTTAATGTACTGGTCTATTCCTATAACTCTATCCATAGATAAGCCTACTCTTTAACTTGACTCTATGATGCAATGTTAGTAAGAAAAGGTCAATGTAATTACCTATTCGTCTATAATGAAACACTTATAGAACTCCACTTATCATGTCCAATTTGTACATGATTCTAAATTTAATAACGCAGAAAAACTGATATTAAGAGCGCTATTTTTGACTCCGAGAAAGGATGTCGTCACGACGTGCTATTTCGTACAAATCCAAAAGAAAATGTTTGTTTTGACTTTTAGAAAGTATCTGATTTGACTTGACTGAAGCTAGCGGATTGATGACTTGTCCTAAATAAAAAGTTGTTTATATCGATGAGGAGGTATGTACATAGCCTTTGATTTATTTCCTAAACTGTTTCTATTTTTTTACTATTTATGTCACAATATAAAGATTTAAAACAAGTACATGACGCCTGTAAACTGTACTACATAGGCTAATCTAAGGGCGTCCGCTAAGTGACGCGAGCGCACGCGGCGGGTTTCAGTCTATCTCTTTTATAAACTCTAAGTGCGGAAGAGATAATAGAATCCGTCGCGGGTTATCTGTCTCTGTCGCACGCAGAGTTTGTGACAGATAGACTGAACACGTCGCGTTCGCCCGCGTCAATTACTGGACACCCTAAAGGATTGATTATAGAAAATAGACCTAAATATGTGAATATAACTTTCCATCATCTGTGAAAACGTAGACTTAGAGCTAAAGTGTACTTGTTATGTATAGAGTAACGGGAATAAAGTTTATTTTTTTTATAATAATCTGTGATGTGCACAGTTAGGTACTGTAGGAAAAACTCTGTACAAAGACGTCTATAGGTGTTGTCAATTCTAACAATTGTGTGTTAATAAAGTCAATAATGTAAACATAATATTAAAAATTGTGGCTTATACGTGTAAAATGCAATATTATTGGAAATTCATGTGATAGCTGGCATTAAGCACTAGGAGGCCAGAAATGGTAAAGATATACTTTTGATTTATGTGTTATGTACATCGAGTCGCTTCGACACGCCATTTGATTGCGGGTTATAACTTATTTTGAGTGGATATAGCAGTGTTAAAATTTTTCATGGTTCCGTCATGTTCAAACCTATTTTTCAATAATGTAAAACTTACCTATATCTTATAAGTTTTAAAGTACAGATGTCAAGTTTTTCTTATTCTTAACTGGGTCAGATTTTAAGAGCGCCGTTTTAGTAAAATGGTGATCCTGTAAAATAATACAAAGTAGGATAATATATTAAGACTCAGTACAAAGAAAGAACTAATACGACGTCAGTCAATGTTGCTTCCATCTCGCTCGTACTTTTTTCTGTATCAATGGTAAGAAAAAGACAAAAGTATGTTGATACTTGTAATACCTCTGGCCTCCAGCGCTGGCACAGGCCAAGCGGCCGTCCTCACTGTGTGCCTATTTTTTGGAAGTTATCTTAACCGTGTAATTCACTCAGTCAAGCTAGACATAACCGTACTAGGACTTTGTGTCATGTGGTTGCTAGTAAGGGGGGCCGTCTACATATTACGTCATACAGAATTATGAATTTTCGGACCCCATCCTTGTTACGCTTCTTTTCAATTTCTTTAACACATACCGTCACATTTGGCGTAACTCAACCTACCCCCATCGGTTTAACGTAATATGTGGATGGCCCCTATATGTTATTTCATTAATACGAAAACTCACAATAGTTTTACCAACTTTAAGTCGCGTAAATAAGTTAGAGTTGGTGCCATACGAACGTACTGATGGACTGAATATGTCCTTAGTTAATCGCATGACGCCTGTCGGCTTATAGATTCAGCCACGAGAAAGGGCGATGGAACGCCACGGAACCTGATGCTGATGCGTTCCGTCGCTCCCTCCTCCAACCCTCAATGTACTCGTACAACTATGTAGTTTCTGTTGTCTTAGTACTTTGGTAGCGAGTTTAGCTTGGCTGAAATGAAAAAGGGCTCATTTGGAAATAATTTAACGTTATAATCAAAGAGCTGAATACCGTTATAATTATAACGAAATAACGTTATCATGTTTAAAAACGGCGTTTATAACGTTAAATATATTTCAACAGCCTGGAATTTTGATAGAACTTAGAAGATATTGACTGTTTAAGACTAGCTCTCTGTGTTGCGTTGTTAAGTTTTGCTGACTACGTTAATCTTGTTGACAACGATGTTAAAAAATGAACATATAGCACACTATACCTGAGGGTCACCCCCGTATTCATAAAGATTTACCAACGTTTGCTAAACCATTTTTAGTAAAAAAATGTTTTATATTGTTCTTTCAATGTCTAAGATGGAAGGAGAAAAGGATTAGGGATAACACATGTTTTAACTCAAATAGGTTAAGCTAACGTTTGTTAATCTTTATGAATATGAGGTGTTTCTATGTGTGTATTTTTGTTCAATCGTTCTCTATAGTCGTTTAAAACTATCCTTCGACAATTGAAGGCCCGACGGATGGCATACTGAAGTGGTATATCTTTTTTTTAAAGCCTGATTTCATGTGGTACTTTCACAACACTGGAAAAAAAATTTAACATTCCGTTTTTTCCGTACAAGAGCCAGTGTTTTGTAGTGATTATGTATAGATGGAAAATGCAAAATGTTTTCCATACAGCGTGTTTTATGTTTTATGCATTTAATATTGGACTTCTTGAGCGCTATGGGGGTCACCAGTGACTCCCAAACAATGATAAATCTGTTGTGATGGCGTTCAAGGATTAATTGGTCTACAAGTGAATGTAACCACATGACAAAGCTTGTTCCGACATCTTTAAATTGTTGATGTCGCCTTTTCGATATGTGCTCCTGGTACGTCTGCGTTTTAATATTAATATCGTAAAGCAAATAAATAATGATAAATACTTTTCTATAATGCGGTGTACTTCACAATTTGTTATTAGAAGAATTTTAGAAGCATTTGTCTGATGAGAAAGTCGTAGTTATGATAACAAAAACTTATCATCACATAGATATCATTACAATTATTATATATTTTTTTTTAATTTGTTTCTTAGAAATAAAAAAATAAACTTAATTTGATCAAAGTTGTACACAAAACCGTACTACATACATTCTTGATCAAACTTTTTTCTAACTCTATTTAAAAAAAATGTTTTTAACTCTATGTCGACAAAATATACAAATTGAAACAAAAGAAGTCTCTATTTAAAAATAATTATTTATCTAAGATCCAGTACTAAAACAATACATTACAAATACTATAGTTTATTTTACGTACATAATAATTTATATTGTCGTCTATTGGCTGTGACTTAATTTATATAAAGTATCCATTTCATGTTCAATCCAGATCAAGTGGAAATATAACTAATATTTCAGATTAAATATTATAAATATCATATGTGGTAAATTTGGAAAATTAATGTGGAATATGGAGAATTATGTTCAGTACAAAAAACCTCTTAAATGTACATGTACAACCTTTTAAATAAAAGGGGTTGCGTCGAAGTATTTTTTTTGCGATGTTACAATTGCCATGTAATAAAATTTTAAAATTGGGAGCTCTGTGGCTTTTGCAAAATATGTGACGCACTTGATTGGGTGACCACGAGTGGCATAGAAATTCTCGAGCATCTATGCTTCGGTAGGCAAGTGAAGCCGTTGTTCCCGGCTGTCATTATTGTGTGGCAGTCGTCAAGCTATTTCAGATACCTTTACAGGCACCTTGAAAATTCTCAGCGTTGGTCACGAAGTCAATAACAAACAAATAGTTTCTTGAAAAATAAAAGTATTTTTGTTAAACCGTTCACGAAATCCGGATTGGATTTGAAATGGCTGCTACATATTCTCCAAATTGATAAATATAGTTCAGTTTATGCCTACACACAAACATAATGTATGAAAATATGAACGAGGCCCGCTCCATGAATGAGATATTATACTAAACAGATGTAAAGCAGTATTTTTATGGATCATGCTTTTAGAAGTGAGTGTTGTCACTTTGCCTAATAGGTTGAATGAAAATATGTATAAATAATATAAAGAGAGAAATTTATTTTAAATGTAATAATATTATGAAGCGAAAATGCTCATGTACATAAAATGACGTAGTGTATTAAGTAATAATATGTTAGAAATACACAAGAATTACATATTTCTTTGTTTCATTTTTACCATTCTTATTAAAAATACGCGTCAAAGTCGAAAGGTCAAAAATCATTTATTTATCTTTGGATATTTGTATACAATTTTTATCAGTCGATAATTGTCAATTTTTTTCTTTTGATTTCTTATTAGGTTGTTGTTGAAGTCAAATCATTTACTTATAGTTTATTGTCGCTTCCTAAGCGCAAGCTAAGAACAAGCGGCGACAAATGTACTGCAGTATTGGACTGAAAATATATTGTTGTCATAATTATTAATTAAGCGTCTGCAAGAAGACAGGCGGTCCAGCATGGCCGCTGATTCGAAACTAGATGGTCGCAGAAAGGGAGATAGGCCTTAAAGGAGATGGAGTTATTACTTGGACGCGTCTGGGAAGGAGCTGTTGCCCTCCATGGGACTGATTAGAAGCAGAAAGGGGAGGGCTTTGCCCAGCCGTGGGCCAGTGAAATACTCAAAAAAATTTAACCCTTTCACTGCGAAAATGTTTGTAGGATATTTCCGACAAAAACCTCTGCTCGTATTGTATAAATGTAATATTTACCTAAGGCGATTCCCCCATTGGCAACGCACCCCGTCGCGGTGAGCGGACCGGCAGATTTCGTGCGCGGCGACGGAGGCGCAGATCTGCTTTCCCGCGCGGAGCAGCAGTCTACCACGATGGCCCCGCGCAGATTGGCAGAATCAGTGCGCGGCACGTGCTCTTGGTAACGTCCTATATGCATAAAAATACGCGCGGTACTGCGGAGCAGTGTATGGCGTCCTAAATAGGCCCTTCTGGCACCGTAGCTTCGGCCCTTCCGGCAAAACATAGGTGTTGCAGCGTCCCAAATTTGCCATAGTCCCTAGCGCACCCAAAGCCATGGTTTCCCCCTTGGGAGCCGTTTGCGCTGCTGCTAGTAGTTTATAAATATAGAAAGCCAAGCCTCTGGCTCGCTCCTCAAACCTTGAAGGTGAAGTAGGAAATGCCATCCGAGCCAACCTATGTCTGTCAATTAAAAAACAAGGAGCAGTGTCAGTGTGTTAGACTACGCGTATTTTCTATACAAATTGAGATATGCAAGTATCTCAATTTGTATATAGAACGTAAAAGTCTACATTCCTTTTTAGTTTTAGGTATTTATTTTCGATTAAACTAAGCCTCGCGCTGGGAGCACTACAACTGATATAAAGTTTCGCAGTAAAAGGATTAAAAAGAAACCTGTGATTTGGTGGTTAGCGAGCTCCTGGGTTTGAACTCCAATTCCTCTCATCTTCCTCATGTAGTGCTTTTGAGCCCGGAGTTTTTCTTACAAAGCTAATCGTACCAGTCAAAGCCTGGCGTTGCAAAACATGCTTCCATGTTTACCTATTATCATTTATTAAATTTCAATTTCTTTCCGATACTCATGATCGGCACCTCGCTCTGCCGATACTCGTCTTCTTTTTATTTCTCTACATCGCACAAATTATATGGCAAACTCCTTTATCCTACAAGTTTCACGGCTCTAGAATGCTTTACCCGTTGACATCAAGCATATATTCAAATAATTTTTCTTTAAAAAAAAAAGTACACTGTCATCTTCTGAATTAATGTATAATTCATTTTCACCATCATCATACATTATTCATATATTATATGTATGTATATGCATATCATAAATGTAGGTATATTAATTAGGATTTATTTAGTAATTATTTTGCGCCGCAACTAGATCTGTTTATCCTTATCTGATTGGGAAAAAACGCTTTTAAACAATTGTATATTGTGGATGAATAAAGTTTTCTAAATAAATAAATAAAATATTACCGTCCAGAAGTGGCGCCCTTATTTGAAATAAATTGTTTGATCTTAAATAAAAATAAAAATAAAATATCTATAGGTACTTTATAGGAGTAACAAGGCTTCATATGCGTCAAATTTGACGTCAAGCTAGCATCCTGTTACTGTATCCTTGAAATGGCTGATGCAGAGTTGCCAAGTGGTTCTTTAAAAAGGGTTAATCCATCAAGTTACACTATTACACCTGTACAACTGATTTAAGATTTTTTTATAAATAAAAGGTAAATAATTAAATCTTGTTATCTAACGCTAAGTTTGGGGGCAAGTGATGGGGCACTTTTGATAATCTGAATCGATACTAAACGAAGATGATTCACTCACTTTTTGATATATTTATAATTGTAATTTTTATAGTTAATGAAACATACATATTTTCCACATTATATAAAGTCAAACTTCGGCGCCTGCTTGTAAAAATCCATTTTAAAATGAAAATGATTTTTCGAGGAGGTTATCAATTCGACCCGTATGTTTTTTTTATATGTATGTTACGCGATATCTTCCTCAACAGTGGACCCATTTTGATGATTCTTTTTTTATTTGAAGGCTTTCCTGCCAAGTTGGTCCCATATTAATTTGGCGAAGACATTATGAAGAACTTTGGAGTTATGGAAGAAACTCCTGAAAGAAAAGAAAGTCGGTTGTTTTTTTAGGGTTTCGTTGTAAACAAGGAACCCTTATAACTATATTGCCATGTCTCTGTCTGTTGCTGCGTAAAACCGCGGACGGACAGACAGACCGTTCGCGGTTTTACGCAGCGATTATAAGTACTAGAAAGCTGCGATTTGGCATGGGTATGTATATCAATTATGCGGAAAAAGTGGTAAAATAAAATATAAAAAAGTTTTTTTTTGGGTATCTCCCATACAAGTAAAGTGAAAAGTATTTTTTTTTCTCGACTAACCACTCATGTGGCGTCTCGTTGAAAAGTACTTTCAAAAATATTATTGCTTGTGGACACTGTTTTTTGATGTAGGGATCCGTTTCTGAAATATTTGGTTTTAAAGTGAATTTTTTTAAGAGTCATGTTTCCCCCCTCTATCTACTAAACGGTTACATATGGACATGTGAAAAAATTTACAGCTATAGAATATACAACGAAATTTACAGGAAAACTATCAGAGCTCAATAAGATTACAAATTAAAAAGTTATAGGCGATCAACTTATAAAATGTACTCGGAAAAGGAAAATTTCATACAAATTCAATTGAAAATTAGTTTTTAGATGTTTTTAGTGGCATGAACTTAAAGTTGACATTCGTAACTACGGAACCCTACGCTGCGCGTGGCCCGACACATGCTTGGCCAATTATTTATGTTACAAATTGAATTATTGACCCACCAAGTCGCGTCCATACTATTTAATAAAATTTTCGCCCTCCTATCCGATCTAATAAGGTGGGTGTACCATAGAAGGCCACTGTAACAATAAAACAGTTATTATTCGTTTATTTACTGGATAAATAAAACTAACAAATATTTAAGTAATACTTTATTTTATTACGTAACATAAAAACCACTTCTTTTTATAGTAAATTTAATCAATATTGATTGAACTTAAGTTTCATTGAACTCTTACAAATGGCCTTGCTAGGAACAAGGCTCCTTAGAAGGCCATTATAATAAATCAGTCATTTAACAGTAAAAGTTACTAAATAGCGATTAAATCTGCAATTAAAAAAGTGGTTTATATGTTACGTAATAAAACAAAGTATATCTTAAATATTTTTTAGTTTCATTTATCCAGTAAATAAACGAATAATAACTGTTTATTTGTTAGAGTGGCCTTCCATGGTTCACCCACCTTATTTTAACGTCGTCGATTCCCGATATCGAAGAAGCGAGGGACCGTACTGCCAAAATAGTAGCGCGAGTGATTCGCCGCCGCGTCTGTGATTTCAAGTTCGATGGGTGTTTGTGTAAATAGAAGGAATTTGTCATCACATGGAAATAAATTCGAAATTTTAATAATTGGCCTTCGAAGGAGTATGGCCTTCCATGGTCCACCCACCTTAGATGCAATTATAAAGAGCACAAAAAAAATACATATTTATTGTGACACAAATAACTGTTTATTAGTAAATATAAATCAACCAATGATGTGAAGTAACATCACTATATTGACGTTCCCCTAAACTGAGCGTTCGATAACGGGATCTAGTTTGCTTGCTTTTCGTGTGTGTAAGTGGCCAACACTATTGTCAGAATTTTTCGAGCAGCCTAAAGGCATCTGACATAGCCTGACGACGGCCATACAATGATGACAGCCGGGACCAACGGCGTATACGTGCCTTCCGAAGCACGGGTCTTGTAATAATGTTAGATTTAGATGTGAATTCTTAAGTTTTGTTTGTATAAAGTTGCCAGGTGACTAGATACACCTACAGAGTCAGAAACCTTTAATTATTCCTGTTATATGGGTCCCCCATTGTAATATTTATTGCTCATAAAATTAACTAAGAACTAATAGCCGAAAACTTAATGATCGTAACATGCTGGTAAAACTTCGTTCGTTGACCTATAACTAAGTACCTAGTAATTTAAAAACCACCCGAAAGGCTCTGTCTGTAGTCATAAGGGATATAGACGTGTTAGTTGTATATGTATGTGAGTATCCTTTATTTACTTCCATGCACGTCAGAAAAGAAAAAAAAAACGTAGAATTACCAATTGCTTCTCTTCCTAAATCTTAAAATTGCTATTTTCCATTTTTACGCCCACCTTTGTCCATTGAACTCGGTCTTGGTCTTGTGTATTGACCTAATTTTTTTACTACGTCTTACGACCCCATGCTCTGTCTCCCTACCACATTAGTGGTATAGACGACGTGACAAAGAAGTGCCATTTTTGAAACGCGGAGTCACCTAAACGAATGGGTTTTCCATACAATAATTGGCCAAGTGCGTGTCGGGCCACGCGCAGTGTAGGGTTCCGTAATTACGAATACCAACTTTGAGTTCATGCCACTAAAAATGTCTAAAAACTAATTTTCTATTGAATTTGTATAAAATTTTCCTTTTCCGAGTACGTTTTATAAGTTGATCGCCTATAACTTTTAAATTTGTAAATCCTATGTACCTCCGATAGTTTTCCTTTAAATTTCGTTATATTTACTATAGCTGTGAATTTTTTCACATGTCCATATATAACCGTTTAGCAGATAGAGGGGGACACACTTGACTCAAACAAAAAAATTCACTTTAAAATCAAATATTTCAGAAACGGAGCCCTAAATCTAAAAACGGTGTTTACAAGCTCATAATATTTTTGAAAGACCTATTCAACGATACCCCACACGAATGGTTAGTCTAGAAAATAAAATTGACTTTTGATTTAACTTGTATGGAGCTACCAAAACAATTTTTTTACAATATTTTATTGTACCACTTTTACCGTATAATAATTATACATACCTATAACAAATTACAGCAATCTAGCACTTATAGTCGCTGAGTAAAACCGCGGACGGACAGACAGACAGACAGACAAGGCGAAACTATAAAGGTTCCTTGTTTACTACAGAACCCTAAAAACGGGTCGTTTAGCAACTTTGCGTTTGAAAACTCAAATGGCACAACTGTATCATTTATAAGGGTGGCAAAATTCTAATTCCTTGTTTAATTCTTATTCTTAAAGACTTTTTTAATCTTGCGCTTATGACCGTGTCTGAATTTTTATGATAGCCAAATGTAAAGCGATCCCAATATATTTATTTCGGATATATTTTAGCTCATTTAGCCATGACATTGTCCTACATATTTTCTAGATAACCACGTCGGAGAATGACGCTATCTCTGATTCCGTGCAGAGTAGGTTTTTACTGAGAGTAAAGTATTATTAGGGACATCGCGTCGCGATTATTTACAAAATTAAAAAAAAATACAAAAATCATATTCCATCGGAGGTTCCGGGTTCGATCCCCAGCCAGAGCAATTAAGAAAATGGCTTTTTTCAATTGCCCTGGGTCTTGGGTATTTATCTACACTCGGTGATTTTTCATTGGTTTTAGAGCCGAAGGCCACTTCATGAGGATCGTTAGTAAGACCTAATTAGCTAGTAAAAATAAAAATTCAGAAACAAAAAATGTTGACTAAAACTCGAAAGTAAAATAGTGAGATCAATTAGTAGTACCGCCGGCCGGCTAGATTTCGAGTTCATCGGGGACACGCGTCAGTTATTAACGGGCGTACAATGCGACACAAACAAGTTGAACAAAAATGGCGGACTTCAAAGCATATTTGTACAAATCCCCGGCACGTAGGTTCAAAATGGCGGTTATTGGCGCAGGTACAAATAATGCGCCGACGACCGCCATTTTGGTTCAATTAACGTGTCGGAAATTTGTACAAAACTGCTTTGTAGTCCGCCATTTTTGTTCAACTTGTTTGTGTCGCATTGTACGCCCGTTAATAACTGACGCGTGTCCCCGATGAACTCGAAATCTAGCCGGCCGGCGGTACTACTAATTGATCTCACTATTTTACTTTCGAGTTTTAGTCAACATTTTTTGTTTCTGAATTTTTATTTTTACTAGCTAATTAGGTCTTACTAACGATCCTCATGAAGTGGCCTTCGGCTCTAACCCCACACGAATGGCCGCCATTTTTGTTCAACTTATTTTTGTCGCAGTGTAACTGTGGTCTCGATCGAAAATTATTTTCACAACTTTGTTATCTTATGTCGTACACAAATTAAAATTACGTATATGGATAGATGAATTTATTTCCTACATGATATTCTTTTTCCAAAACCAATGAAAAGTTAGCGTGGATATATAAAAGAAGAATATGAATGAATGACTGACTGGCATATCAACGCACAACCTAAATTGCGGGGTATAGAGATACCAAATTTGGCACAAGAATTTCTTATGTAGTCTAGGGGTGGACTAAGAAAGGATTTTTTTAAAACTTACCCCCTAAAGAGGTGAAACGGGGGTCCAAAGTTTGTAAGGAGAAACAAGATTAGTTTGACCATTTTATTCGAAACTTCGCAAGAGTACCTCTGGCAATTAATGAGAAGGCACGTGTTTCAGGATTTTTCAAAATTCAACTCCTGGAGGGATGAAATAGGGTAACCGAATTTGAAATTTAATTTTTCCAGTATGTTACATCTTTTACGGCTCTCTCCAATGCTAAGTATAGGCCAAAGGTGGCCATTTCGAATAAAATTATTATCTTTTTTGCTGAGATTTCAATAAATATGTACATAAAAGTTTTATTAGGATTACACTACTTCATAAAAAATAAATGCATTGTCATTTGTAACAGAAATTATGACCGACGACTAGGTATATACAACGTGGAAGGGACACACCCGTAATAAATAAAACGGGGCTATGCTAGGTCATAACAGCAAAATGAAATTAAAATAACAGTCAAAATAAAATAAAAAAATCGACATTCCCATACAAATTGCCCGGGCGGCAGCACACTTTTATATGGGAACGCCGATTTTTTAAAGTTTTTTGACTGTTATTTTAATTTCATTGTACTATAGTGATTTGGTATAAGCCCGTGGGTTGATTTATTACGGGTGTGTCCCTTCCACGCTGTATAATAAACGAGATATAGCGCGAACTTCGTCTCTGGTGTTATCTCCTCCGTGATTTCAGTGCCAAGGCCGAATTGGTTGGTTGCTCATCTGCCAAAATGTATAAGCTGGACGAGGACGGTAATCCATGTGCAATGTAGGTTGAAGTGGACACTGCCTGACCTAGATTTTGTAAGATAAGCTTTGTACTTTAATCTAGATTTACTTTAATTCCAACCCCGTTTTGCTGGCAAATACCTATATCTATATAATTTAAGAGCTTTGCTCTTGTCGAAGGAGTGTGAATTTTCTTCACTGTCTCTCTCGTCCACCAGTGGTTTTACTTCGCTGTACATCACGACGTTCACCTTCTCTTTTATCTGTTTCATGTAGGAGTAAAAAAAAAATCGGACAACTTTATTACAAAATACAACATGTCAATAGAATCACGAATTCAATAATAATTAATTAATTAGATTTTGAATCTTTCAGTAAAAACGGTTTAGGTAAGTACAGTCAAGTACCAAGATACCTGACCAGGCCCTCTACTTATATCTTGAATTTTTTCTTAAACTAAAAATGATATTAACATGACAATGTATGTTCAGACAGATTTTAATTAAGTCTTTCTGAATATACATTTTTCTGCTAATATAATTTTTAGTTGAAAAGAAAATTGAAAATAGAAGTAGAGGGCCTGGTCAGGTATTTTGGTACTGGACTGTACCTATTCATAAAAATCTTAACTAATATAAACCAGCGGCCGCCAGTCCATAAGTTTTCTACAGCACTACCGGCCGCTGCCTTTCCGATCGGAATTGGGGCTTACTGGCAACACCGTCCATTGAGCAATGAAGTTTCCTGCTATCTCGAGCCGGAAGATACAACAATTGTATGACAGACAACCTCGCGCATTAAGTTTTACGTCAAAACATATTATGACATGGAAACTAAATGGAACCTTGGATGTGGAGACAAATGTTGATGTAACCGTATTAGGTGATTTCCTTAGCCATTTCGTACACTTAGTCATTTCTTTCTAGGAGAAAAGAAAAAAAAACTTAGAATGTACTAGCAGCATCTCTCGCAATTACTAGCGCTTTTACAAGTTAAGCAACACCGGGTGTGGTCCGCACTGGTATTATTGACCACAAGGAGCATGAAAAAAAAAATCTCTTGAGCCACCGTGCTTCGAAAAGTACGTTAAGCCAGACTAAAGATCCATGGCTGTCGTCAAGCTATATCAGATGCCTTAAGGCATCTTGGAAAATATTAACATCAGTGCCGGCCACTTGGCCTACGAAAAACAGCAAAATACCAGTATAAATTAATGATTTTAAAGTATTTTCCAGGGTCCAGTGCTGCCCCCATTTGAAATAAATCATTTGAAAGGAAACGGAGATATCATTTAAAATTTTGTCTTATTCAGACCCCAGATAGAACTTCAAACTATTTTATGCACTATCGTTTACAGTTTAAAGTAAAAACATGAAGCTTTTCTACGCACATTAGCGAAAAACGGCCGGTTTTGGGTAACGTGCGTAGAAAAGCTATTTCCCGTTTTAAACTGTAAACAGTAGTTCATAAAATAGTTTGAAGATCTGGGGTCTGATCAAGACATTTTAAATGTCTTGATCAGACCCCAGATTTTAAATGTCTTCGTTTCCGTTCAAATTATTTATTTCAAACGGGGGCAGCAAGATATTTTCTACTTATCTCTAAAGATATCTAACAAAGAGACAATAACGTCGAAAAATATATCCGATATTGACACGGATGTAATCTCGATAAACAAAAAAATTTTAGGAAATGTAAACGGAAAAGCATGACACGCCTTATCGATCAGTTTACATATTTTTGTATCCTTTATCGGAGTAACGAACCTTGTCGGGTGTTTACCCTATGACAGGTCTACCACCATATAAATACACGCACCAAGAGTTTTCTCTTCACATTTTCTGATAGCTTCTGTGCGCCTAGTACTTTCAATATTTTCTTTAAGAAAAAAATAACTAAAAAAAATAATTTTGAAATAAAAAATACTAACAGAATTATTTTAAACTAATTTAATTTTAATCATGAAAATGATACTGAATTCCGCGTTTTTGTTTATTTATTTATTTTCGGTGGGAAATTCTTGGCCTGTGGGAACAGGTCCTGGTGGAGATGAGGATTCAGTAGTTATACTACCAGAAATAGAAGATAATAGTATAGATAGTGTTAATAATTTTGAAGGTGATACAATAGACTTGACTCGCTTGGGGCCGGAGGCTTTTGGTTCTCCCAGCAATAGCAGCGGTAAGTCTGAATTAGTGTTTATACAACGTGAAAGGTACATACCCGTATTAAATCAAACTACGGTCTATACTTAGGTAACTATAGTATAATGAAATTAATATAACAGCCAAAAGTTAAAAAAAATCGGCCGTTTCATAAGAAATGGTGCAGCCGTCCGGGAATTTTGTCGTGGTTAGCTGGAATGTAATTTTTTTTTGTCTTTGACTGTTATTTTATTATCGTTATACTTTAGTGATCTAGTACTGCCCGTGGTTCGATTTATTACGGGTACGTGTCTCTTCCACGTTGCATGATATATTTTAACCGACTTGAAAAATGTAGGAGGTTCTCAAGTAGGTTTATTTGTTATATTTCTTTGTTATCTCAGGAGAACTCCTTTATTTACCTATAAATAATTAAATACCTAGTTTGGAACTCATTTATTAATAGGATATAATTTCAGGGTTATTCATAGTTTAGTTTTTAACACTAAAAGAATTGAAAAAATCAACATTTTGCTTTTTGTTTGGTGTTTTCGGTCAAAATTGAACTAAAAAGTATTAAACGACATAGAATTTGATAAGCTGCGAAAATTGTAGCTGTCATTACTAATTTTAAAAAATATACTAAATACACAACTTTGCCTTTCCATAAGTCGGTTAAAAAAAACCTATAACAAAGGATAGCGAACTCCAAGTGTTTTCCTTAATTGTTATCATACACTTGTGACAGTTCGTGATAGTCTTGACACATTGCGTTGATATCATCCTGACGGCTGCTTCCTTACTGTTATGACATCCTAATTGCATTAGGGCTGTATTTATTATGTTACTTTTTAGGGTTCCGTGCTTAAAGGGTGCCAAGGAGATCCTATTTATAAGGTTTAGCTGTCTCTCTGTCTGTTTGTAGCGTTGTTCATATCTCATGAATAGATCCGCCTTTTTAGTGGGTGAATTTTACAAAAATCTTTGCTATAACAAAATTGTATGAAGATAATCATGTCATTCTAAGTGATGATTTTTTTATTGAATTATAAATAATTAATGAATTTAAGTATAAATTGGAAAGATTAAGGAGTAATCCCAAAAAAATTCCGGTGATAATAAAAGAAACCCATTTTTTTGGAGTTTCTTTTGCATAATGTCACTTACCTACGAGACTTAATTTACTCGACCGGTGTTTATTTTGAGTCAGAAACTTCGCTATGCTATTTCATCTAACCATTTTCAAAAATAAAAGATTCACACATGGTTTCTGGTTTCCAGGGGAAGCTCTCTCGACATGGGACGAGAGCTCCCTCATGAACCCGGAAGAGATGGGGGAGTACGCAGAAGGTGACATCCTGATCCCCAAGCCTGCGGTCAGCTCTAGAAACGGCATCAGAACCGAGTCCATGCGTTGGGAGGGGGGAGTTATCCCTTACACCATTGAGGGGTATTTTAGTAAGTTTCGTTTTTAACCGACTTCCAAAATAGGGGTTGGTTATTAATTCTTCGCGATCTTTTTTTTTTGTATGTTCGCCAGACTATTCGGAAGCGCCTGTTCCAATATTTTTTTTTGTTTGACCTCTTAAGACCCATCTTTTTCAAATCATAATAGTACTATATAACCATTGTACAAAATGATGTACATAATAAATATTTGTTTTCAAGCCCACGCATATTTTGCCTTTAAGACTTGTAATTTGCAGAGTTTTATGTGTTTTAAACATTTTTTTCATGTAAAGACTATATGTAAAGTTTATCGTAACCCAAATTAAATTAAACCATCTTTTCTTCAAAAAAAAAGTACTTTGGGCCTGAGCTTCATCTTTTCTATTTATATTAATTTAGGGAAAATAATAGTCCAAACACAAATATATTGCAATTTTTATTAGAATAGGCATCTAAAAAGTTTTGGAACGTGTATACTTTTTAGGTGGTCCCATAGAAATTTTATTAAAATCGGTTGTGTAGTTTGGTAGTGGTTTTTAGTTTAAAAATAGTATTTTATGCAACAGTTGTATAAGAAGGTTCATAAAATGGGAGTGGCGCAAGTTACGATGCGAGCCTTGGCGAGCATCGTAAGGAGACGCCATCGAGCATTTTTTGACATACTTATACAACGTTGCATACAATACTTTTTCTACGACTACATTTACTAAAATAAATACAAAAATAAACAAAGAA
Organism: Acrobasis suavella; assembly: GCA_943193695.1. Classification (NCBI taxonomy): domain Eukaryota; kingdom Metazoa; phylum Arthropoda; class Insecta; order Lepidoptera; family Pyralidae; genus Acrobasis; species Acrobasis suavella. The sequence continues at coordinate 13,346,333 of OW971948.1, forward strand.
AAGTACGAAATACTACCATATGTTTGGTAGATACTAGGTATCTATGGAAGACTTAATTTTTTTTTATTAACGTCTTCCTAGTGACTAAAAGTGCCATTTTTGAAACATGGAGTCACTTAAACGAATGTTTTTCATACAAAAAACCGTTTGTTTAGTGACTCCACGTTTGAAAAATGGCACCATATGTTAAAATAACGATTTTATTATGTTGGCAGTATGGTAGATCTAAAGAAAAAAAGTTATTGGCCTATGGCTAGGAGTATCGTTTTGGCGAAATAACGACACATGTGCTTTATACAATGTCCTTTTTAATAAAGTACAAATATTTTAAGGGGTTATTCAGTCCATCATTTTGAACAACTTTGCCCAATAAATGCATATCGAAATACGAAAAAAAATATTTAGGTTCTCATACAGATCGAAGTAGTCACGTGATATCGTTACTATGAAAAATGCAAAAAGATTTTTCGTATTTCGATATATATTTATTGGGAAAAGTTGTTCAAAATGATGGACTGAATCACCTCTTAAAATATTTGTACTTAATTAAAAAGGACATTGTATAAGGAATAGACTATAGACTTTTCTGAAATCATATAATCTATGTTCTTATATTAGTGTTCGGGACCATTTAAAAGACAGATAACAGAACAGGAGTAGAAAAAAAATATTACTCAACTCTTCGTATGCTAGAATACCAGATACAATAATAACACATGCATTTTGGTGCAAACCTGCTCATCCTCCATACCAGAGGTTAAATAAACAACAGTACTCCGTCAAATTGAGTCTGTCTCTCTTCTTCATCTTAGCGCGTTTCCGGTTGCATCCTCAGCTATGATGCTTTCTTTCCTGATACTTTTTCCCCAAAATTAATAACATCAGTAAAGCTAAAAAGCTTGCGTATTAGAAAATAAATAAATATATACTGACCAATCATACAGATTGAGCTAGTCCCAAAGTAAGTTCGAGACTTGTGTTATGGGATACTAACTCAACGATACTATATATTAATAACCAAGCCTATCTTGACCTGACCTAGAGAAGAAATAGTCAAAATAGTTTATCTGATTTGGCTTTAGTTTGAAGACTGGCAGCTTGCCAGACGTCAACCCTCTTCGGTTTATGGAATGCATTTGTGCGAACTGTTTTTAACCGGCCGAAGCCCGACCTTAACCCTCTTTGAGAATGCAGTTGTAGGACGAGATGATTGTTCTTAGTTACGAAGTCGCCTCTTAAAAATTGCTCTCAATGTTTTTTAACCTCTATTTCTTTTTTACTTTTTGTGCAAAGTACTTCGTAAGTTCCAAAGTAAGTTCGAACTTACTTTGTGGCAAGCTCAATCAGCGTTATTTGTCCCTATATATTTATTTATTTATTTAAAGTACTTCGCGAGTTAAATTGCGACTAAGCCTCGCTTGCTCAAAAAATCAAGAAAACCTTGTTTTTTTTTTTAAATTAAGCCTAGCTATTTTCGTAGACGAATAAGAAATTGTTTATTCTTACAGACTCCGAGCAACGTGGCCTGATCATGAAGGCTATCGACGACTACCACCGCATGACCTGCTTGCAGTTCGTGCCCCGCAGCAGCCAGGCCGACTACATCGTTATACAGAACAAGAATACTGGCTGCTGGTCTTCTGTTGGACGTATTGGTAAGGAGAGACTAGAACGGGTTCGTGATTGTTTGCGGAGCTGATGTAGAGTCACTGTAAATTTCAAAAGTAGTAATACTATGTTTTTTATACTCTTCACCGCATCATATATCGCTAATAGAACCACCTAACTTTGCAGTACGACACAAAATTTGGCGGACCTAGTCTCACCGTCACCTATCCCTATCGATAGGGAAGCGCCCACCCGTTATTTGTTGTCTGTCTGCAAGGGTTTGGAACCCTAGCTTTCGAAGCTGATTCCAATTTTTAGATCTCTCTGTCTTCCACCCCCAACGGGCGTACCCCTTCTCTTGATTTCATAGAGTGAAGCAGCTTCACTCACACGAAGATCAAGGGGGACCAGTCCCGCCAGTAGAAGAGCTAAGTTCAGGAAGACTTATTCCTATATGCACCACATATTTTTTCAGCGAAACCTCTTTGGATCGTGTTTAGTTGTTTTCTAACACACTTTTTTGTTGCGGCCGATGCCCAGACACTTGCTGCGTACAGCAATATGGGTTCTATTGTTGCGGTATAGATGATCCGCGTGATGTCTGGGTTCAGCCCCCAACTGACTTTTTCAGCTCTGGACTGTTGCTTGTAAATAGCTATTGCCTTCTTGCAAATAGTTTTGAGGTGACTATTCAAGGTCAATTACGAGACAATAGTAACCCCAAGCAATTTTGTTTCGGTCGCCATTTCTATGGAAATTTCTCCCTCGTTATATTAAACCTTACGTATTTGACATAAAGTTCAAATTATTTAAAAACTTATACCAGCAATGTCCGGTTAAGGGTTAATACGTTTGGTTTTGCTGTCGAAATCTTTAATTTTAATCTGACAGAGGGATGCCGACGTTATCTCATGTCTACACCATCAAAAAGGAATTCATCTTAATAGCTGTGTGGAGGTTTGCATGATTGCCTAATTATTTTTTTTTATAAAGGAAATGAAAAGTTTTTCAGTGGTGATGAGTAACTTTAAAGTTATCTGGGGTAGTGATCTCTTCATATCTTAGCATATTCCCGGTAGTATCATTAGCTGTGTTACTTCAGGATGCGCTTTTCTGTTCTTTGTTGCACTTTCCGTCATTATATCATTAAATATTATTTGAAATACTTTCCAGGTGGTCGCCAGGAAGTGAATCTGCAGTCCCCTGGCTGCCTGACCAAGAAGGGCACAGTTCTTCACGAGCTGCTCCATGCAGTAGGGTTCTTCCACGAACAGAGCCGGCCAGAAAGAGACGACTTCGTCACCGTTCAGTACAACAACGTCAAACCAGGTTAGCAGCAGTAACGTGCGTAGAGATTTTTGTTTGGGTAGACTTAAACTGGTCAAAGTCAAATTTTTTTATTTAATGTGGGATAATTTTATCTCTTATTGAAGGTAATTTTTTTTAAATATTATTTTAGTCCCAAAGCTAAAAACTACTAGCGTTTCGGAGAGACAGTACACTAGGGCATAATCGTTTTTATAGTAAGGGCCTATACACAAAACTGCAAATCGGCGCGATGCGAATTTGCAACGCAGGAAACTGTGACGCAAATTGCTGCGATGCAATTTCGTGCGGCAAGGCGTCTCCCTTCCTCGGTTTGGGAAAGATCGTGAGAATCAATTTGCAAGTTCTTGCGATGCGTCGTGCGAGTTCGTAGAGTTTTACGAAGCGACTTCGCATCGCAGTTTTGTGAACAAGCCCTAAATAAAAATTCGTATATATATACTTGCGATCGACAGGGTAGACTAAGTCTAAATGTCTCTATGGAATGCACGGCTCTGAAGCAGTGATTTTCACTCCGAGAACAAACTGCCAACAAGCCATAATGTATGGAAGTCGGATGGCACAAGTGTTAAAATGTATAAAATGTTGGTGACAAAATGTCTATTTGTCAGAACGCACTCATGACCGAATGAGTTATTGTCAAAATGGCCAATTGATAAAGTGTCCAGATGAGAATTTTCGTGCTGGTCTGAGAGAATAAAAAATTAGAATTTACCAGCTGCTTCTTATCCCGCCCAGATCGATGGAATGGGTGAAAATGCGAATCATGTTATTAGGCGCTGCGGTTGTGTGCGCTGCAACTCATCCCTATTTTGATCCATCTTCTCGTCCCGTCCTGTCATCACGCTAAAGGACTTCCCGCACTTACGCTGCGCGGCGCGGCGCGACAAGTATAGTTTATACTAGTTTGTATGGAGTAAGACGCACTTGAGCGACGCTTAATTCAATACAATACGCGCACGCGACTCAAGTGTTTTGATACTTTGGTAATTTTTCTTACGTTTTGATACTTTTTAATTACTGCATCAATTGCAGTGTTGTCACTGTAAAAAATATCCTTTAAGTGAGTATGATAATTATGTAAATTAATGTTAATGATTTCAATTGCACTCTGTATGTTACAACTACGTCACAGTTACATACAGAACGGAAACTCCTATAGCAATATGCGCCCCCGATTCCCGTCTCCGCAACTCTTCCCCTTGCCTTCTCTTTTTCGTTCTCGCCTTGTCGAGTGCGTTGGCGCGAACACAAACACATTAACGCGTGCATATTTTAGATAATTTCTGTGTGTATTTTTCATTAGTTACTTTAAACCGACTTCAAAAAAGAAGGAGGTTATCAATTCATCGAATTTTATTTATGTATTTTCATGGATTACTATAAGACGCGTGGACCGATTTTGAAAATTCTTTTTTTGTTTGAAGTATTTACTAGCGAGGTGGTCCCATAGAAGTTCTATCAAAATCAGTTGTGTAGTTTGGTGCTGAGGTCGGTTTTTAATTTTGAAAAATTATTTGGTCTACAATAAGGTATAACTTAAAGAAACGTAGGGACTACCGGGGATGACAGCTAGTAATTAATAGGAATATGACACATTTTCAGGATCAGAGAACAACTTCAAGAAGGCCGACAAGCAGACCATAAACGACTACGGTATCACATATGACTACAACAGCGTCATGCACTACTCAGAGTACGCCTTCTCGAAGAACAGTCAGAAGACCATCGAGCCCAAGGTATCTATACTCCTCTTTCATTGACTGAGCGAGCAAAGCGTCTCGATTTCGAGATTGGCCAAAATGCTTTTGTCCAATGTCAATTTGTCTGTCTGTCCGGCTGTTCTCGCTTACATGTCACATTTCTCAACCGATTTTCGTGAAACTATGTGAACAGGTTCAAAAATTAAATAGAACATTTCTCGATTCAGTTTATTGAAATTTTCCAAAATGGCGGAAATTTGTGCTTGAAAACTTTAAGAATATTCAGTGATCTCTAAAAATTTAAAATATGTCATTAAACTTTTTTGCTACCCTTTTAAGACGGAACCTTTTTGTCTAAACAATTTTTTTACGCTTTATTTTTTTATAATTTTTATAAACTTCAACGGGTCGGGGTGTCTCGCGAGGTATACGAAGCGCTAAAAAAGGGCGCCGGAACTCCACGGAACGGGCTATGGAGCTACCGGACGTCAACGTTCCTTCGCTCTCTCTTGATCTAGCAAATGACGGTTCTTAGCGACAGAAAAGGATGGCAGCATACGAAAGTTCGTTTTCGTGCTGACAGACGTGTTCCAACTCTTATCTCTTAACCCTCATATTCATAAAATATATCCGGAGTTTGCTAAACCTGTTTTAGCTAAAACATCTTTAGTCCCTTGCCCTCTTTTCAATATTCGACATAGTAAGAACGAGACAAAACACATTTTAACTAAAAGAGCTTTAGCAAACGTTTTTTAACTTTTATGAATTTAAGGGGTAATCTTTATTCATTTATTTAACTCATAACCGCTTAAATGCTATTTTCCAGATTGGAGGTTACCAACTAGGCCAGAGAGAAGGCCTCAGCCGCGGTGACGTCAAGAAAGTTAATGCCATGTACAACTGCAAAAAGACGTAAGTATTTTATTGTCTGTAGAATTGGAAACCAGGCCAAATAAATTAACCCTTTCACCGCAAACGTTTAATTTTTCCGACATTAATTTTTGTTGATTTATATTATTTTTATTGCAACAAATCAATCTTTATTTTTGTACTACGGCTAGCAATATTTTTGGTGCTGGCAACCCCCTCTTATGTCATCTTTCTTCTCTGTTGCATTGTGATAGGAATCAGACATATTACTTCCAAGTAAAAGTTAAAACAATATAATTTCATACTTCAAACCGAACAGATATTCCAACAATTTTCTTACCGAAATTACAAGAAGAACTTAGATTCTTTGAGCCAATCCCGAAATGGGCATGAATTTTCAAGACGGATTAATCGTTGAATCTCGAGACACACTCAATGAGGTCGAATGTGGGTTAGTAGCTAACACTCTACGTTAGTCTAGTCAAGTAACCCGTTTAATTCATGCTTATAATACCTTTTTCGTGTATCAATCGCATAAATTATTGGGGGATTAAAAGACAAATTACACACTTATTAAGTAATAGTAGATTATTAACCAAGGGGATAAAACAGTGTCTTCTGTCGCGGGTGACGACTTAAATCGCGAGCGCAACGAAGGACTCGAGCTTTCCTTCCGAGCGGAGCGAGGGTGTTAATACTTAAATCACGAGCGAAGCGAGGGATTTAGGACGAGTCCTGAGTGTAGCGACGGATTTAAGTTCACCAAAGACTAAGCCAGCTGTATAACCGAGGAAAATACTCTACTTTTCGTACCATTAGCGAAAAAATAAAGACAATAATAACACGAGATAAGCATTTATTAAATATTACTTTCATAACTAAAAACGAACTTAGCCATCAATTAATTAGGGAATAAACGAAATCTCTACATCAGATGTTTACATTCTCTTTTAATTTTTACAGAACTTATTAAAGTCACAATAAAAGGTAAAATTCATATTTTTTTACTTACGTGTTAAATGTTATTTGTGGCAAATGTGACTTGTGTGAAAATAACATCGCCAATGTGCAATTTAAATAATTATAAAAAAAATCTTAACACAAGGCATATACAACGTGGCAGGGACATGCCCGTAATAAACCGAACCACAGGCTATACTAGATCACTATAGTAAAATGAAACTTAAAAATCAGTTAAAAACAAAAATAAAATTCGACATTCAATTGAAAATTGAACATTCCCTGATCTCCGAAATTACTGAGCCTAAAATTTTGAAAAAAAAAATACATTATGTGGTTTATTGCTTGTAGATTACAAGAAAAATAATATAAGAATTCTATCAATTAAAAATAAAGTAGTAAACTCAATATAATGCGTGCACTTACGGAAAATTTTTGGTATTGTACGGAACCCTCTCCACGCGAGTTCAACCGGCACTTGCCCTGTTATTTTAATATAATCTAGTCAAATTTGTTTGCTAGGTGTTAAACACAGTGGAAAATCTTACCAATTTTTCTGGAGGTTCGTATGTCTTTTAATACTAAAATTATATGAAAAAAAAAACAAAGGGACTGTAATATATTCAAAGACATTTTTTAGAAAAAAATAATTGCTCTACTGGCACTATCTTGCAAGAAATCAGGGGACAAGTTTCATTATACTACAGTGATCTAGTATAGCCCGTGGTTAGATTTATTACGGGTTGTCGTTCCAAGTTTTCAGTCCATTTCGTAACAATGTTTGCTCTTCTTAAATTGGTAGCATATTCACTATACAGGTGACTTCTTAACCACCAGCAAAATTTTTGGAGTAATTTTTGGAGTACTGAAATACTTTCTATCAAAACAAATAACGAATAATTGGCCAAGTGCGTGTCGGGCCACGCGCAGTGTAGGGTTCCGTAGTAACGAATACAAACTTTGAGTTCATGCCACTAAAAACGCTTTAAAAGCTAATTTTCTATTGAATTTGTATGAAATTTTCTTTTTCCGAGTTCATTTTATAAGTTGATCGACTATATCTTTTTAATTTGTAAACCCTAGCTTAGCTTAGCTCTGATAGTTTTCCTTTCAATTTCGTTATATTTAGTATAGCTGTGAATTTTTTCACGTGTCCATATATAACCGTTTAGCAGATAGAGGGGGGGGGGGGGGGGGACACTTGACTCTAACAAAAATTTTCACTTTAAAACCAAATAATTCAGAAACGGATCCCTAAATCGAAAAACGATGTTAACAATCTCATAATATTTTTGAAAGACCTATTCAACAATACCCCACATGATTGGTTAGTCGACCAAATAAAATTGACTTTTGACATTACTTGTATGGGAGCTAAACTAAAAAATTTTTTTTTTTCAATATTTTATTTTACCACTTTTTCCGCATAATAAATATACATACCTATACCAAATTACAGCTTTGTAGTACTTATAGTAGCTGACTAAAACCGCGGACGGACAGACAGACAAACAGACAGATATGGCGAAACTATAAAGGTTCCTTGTTTACTACGGAACCCTAAAAACGGTGGTCTTGTGCTCGTAATATTTTTGAAAGACCTATTCAATGATACCCCACGTGATTGGATAGTCTAGAAAATAAAATTGACTTTTGACTTTACTTGTTTGGGACCTACCCGAAAAAAATGGCTGGTGGTTAAAAAGTCAACTTGTGTGACTGATTTAAGAGTGCCGACTTTTTATGAACATGAAGCTTCGTAAATATGTACACATGTTTAATATTTGTGTATAAACTAATGGTAAAGATTATGGCCTTCTTTGTTCTTTTTTATCAATTTTCGGAGCAAGGCCTTTTGTTACTTATATTTGTCGTTGACTGGTACTTAAGTACGCTTACTTAAGAGCGAACTGGTTGATAGTTTTTTATATAAATTTCGGAGGCGATTCCCTCCACTGTTTGACATTGTACTACGTTCAAAGTTTAACATGATTTAGTTTTGTCTGATTATAAATGTTGTCTGTACGGATACAGAATAGTAAAATAAAAAGCCATTAAAAAGTTATGAGATATCAAAGATTTGTTTTTTCTTTTGCTTGTTATTACGCAACTTTCGGCGTAAATAAGTAATAAAAGGAGTGTTTCTCCAAAACTAAGTCCAAACCAACACGGCTTATTTATCGAAGGTTTTAATAAACTTTATTTGTAATCGATTAATGCAGTAGTTTTTGCATAAAACCCGTTTTCCCAAAGGAATTTTTACGCGGTCGGTTTACCATGAATAATCGTGCATTTCACCTCACTGCTGCACTGCACAACACAATGTTAGCTTTTAGGCCGCGCTCACCTGTGAGTTTTGGCCCGCGACTAGTTCAACCTTAAGTATAATGAAGTAAAATATACTGTAACTAATTTAAAGTTAGATTAAATTCACAGTCTCTGCCGACCTCTGTGGGAAATAGACGTGTTTATTATGTATGTTCAGTCCATGATATTTATCTTCGAAAAATAAAAATAATTTGAAAATCCAAATATATGAAAAAAAATCCTTCTAAAGAAACTTCAGAAACTGACATCTACTGTCGATCAACTTGTATGGGAAGCTATATTTCGACAGATACTAGTATTTTTCTACGGGAAAGTTGTTCAGTATGATTAACTCTTCATCTGTTGCAAATAATAAAACAATAGATAAACAATTGACCCGGGAGGAATTCCTCTCAGTGACAGGTAAGGGGTTAAATTTACAAGAACTGAATTCGGCCTTAAATTTTAGTATATTTTGTTACTCCCTGCATAAATCAGACTGAATCATAGCTAAAGGACAAAATTAACAGGTATTCGTTTGGCTGTATTTCCATACAAACGTAGTCCCCTCATTTCTTGCCAGACAGTGCCAGTAGAGCAATTATTTTTTTCTAAAAAATATCTTTGAATATATCCCTTGTTTTTTTTTATATAATTTTTTTTAAAAGACATACGAAATAAGAACCTTCAGAAGCCTGGAAGAGAAAAATTGATAAGATTTTCCGCTGTGTTTTAACATCTAGCAAACCAATTTGACTAGATAATATTAAAAAAGAGGACACAGAAACACAGCCATAGCTTTTCTTAATTTTTTATGAAAAAATAAATCGGTTGTGATTTGGAGGAGAAATCGGGGGACTACAAAACGTTGCTTTTGATCTTTTCATAAGTATTTTCGGTCCAAGCTGAAGTTGTCTCTATCGCACATCACGAAAAAACTGACTTTGTATAAAAAACTACTTGACTTTACCTTTCTAATAAACTACCATACAAATTGATCTTTATTTGTTTAATTACTTTTACCATTGATAAATACTAACAAAAAATCCGCATGCTGTTTTCTGTTTCAATACCCTATCAGGGTTCATGTTGTACCTACTAATTTAAGAAGTGACTATGTAGAAAGTGTAATATATGTACAATGTGAGAGCAATAAATAAATTGAAAATTTAAATTGAAGTGCGTTCGGACACAGCCCGACAGCAATAGATTTTAAAAATACCTGTTTTGCAATTCTCTCGACTTTAGTTTTCTCATAGATAACCAATTATTTGCAGCGGCTCCCAAATCCAAGCAGAGAACGCGCAGAACCAGTCTGGCAACCCAATCGGCAACTTCTTCGAGAACCTCCTCGGGATCAAAGGGAAAAAAGTTACAGTATAATTTATAAACTAACTTGCAATTACATTATGTTTGTAAATGGTAAACCAAAAGATCTGCTAGTCTAATTTGTGTTAGAATTATGTTTTTGTATTTTGTCCTAAGAGAATAAATATTTAAAAAGATTTTGTTTTCTTTTTATCAGCCAGGTTTATTAGCTCAAAAACGTAGTATAATTTAATTTAAAAAACCGTGTTGCTTTTATTTTAAGTAAATAATATGCATAATGTAAGAGAATTTATGTTTTTTTCATTATGTCAACTCGTATATGAAGGGTTCCGTACCTCCGTGAGGAACCCTTTATGTATTTCGGTATGGAACACTTTCAAGTGTCAAGTTAAAGGAATTATGAAGATAGAGTTTAAAACGCTGAAAAATAACACGTTTATTGTATAACGACCTCTTTTAATTTTTAGTATTTGTTGTTATAGCAGCCACAGTAATACATAATCGGTGAAAATTTCAAGTGTTAGCTGTACGGTTCAAGGAAAGAGCCTTGTGACAGATGGACGGCCAGACAGACAGACAGATAGAGGAGTAAATAAATAAATATAAATATATAGGGCGACAAATAACACTGATTGAGCTAGCCCCAATGTAAGTTCGAGACTTGTAGGAACTCAACGTTAATGATATTTTATAACAAATACTTATATGATTAAACATCCAAGACCCAGGACAATATGAAAAAGGCCATTTTCCAAATTGCACTGATCGGGAATCGACCTTTGGGTCCTCTGGGTGACGGACTAGCATGGCGACCAATACGCCACGGAGGTCGTCAATATAATAGGGTTGTAGCAGGGGCGAGATGATGTGCTCGACCGCCACAAAGGGAAGATCTTCTCGCCAGGCATGGATTTGGCGCGGGGAACCACGGCTCCGATGGTGTATCGTCAGAAGTTGTAAATATATAGTTAGTTGCAACCAAAACTTTAAGATCGAGTTGTAGGATACTGCTGGCGCCCTCTCGTACGCTTCCTGTGAACTTTGTGGTCGCTGTAGTTCCTCGTAGTGGCTTAGAGGTCGCCACAGGGTCCATTGTCACCCTTTGGGTACGGAACCCTAATATAGTTAATATATTCAGGTGTTACTTTGCAGAAGTCAAAGTAGTTAATTCCGCCACCAGTTAGTTCATGCAATCTATTGCCGGCCGGCGCCCACCAACTACTGTTAGTCCCAGCATACCTGCCACCAACAGCCCGCATATGCGACACGTGTTTCGGATATACGAGAATATAGAAACACGTGTCACGTATGCGGTGTCCGATGTTGCTGCAGCCGCAACGGATGCAGCAGTATCGGAGGACTAACAGTAGTGGGTGGGCGCCGGCCGGCAATAGATTGCATGAAGTAACTGGTGGCGGAATTGCACAAAGTAATTCAAATCACGTAGTATGGAACCCTAATAAGTAAAATATAGAACATACCACAAAATGGTCTCTTATACAAACGAAAACCAAACAAATACAAAATGTAAACATATTATATAAACCTAACCTAGATGCTTGTTGGTAACGGGGCAGGCGGCCCAAGGAAGGTAGATTGTGGCCGTAGAGAGAGAAACCTAACAATATGCGTGCCGTGACAAGGGGTACTGCCTTTTGAAACTGACTCTTGACCCAGAGCGAGAGACACATCTCAAAACTGTCGCTATTGACCGTTCGCCGATATGACTATCAGGACATTACATCGTTGAATCCATAGCAGTCAAAGTACTTGCTAAGCTTATTTTTCTCGGTCGTCACGAGGTACTCGTCATGCGGAAAGGTGAGATCACTGCCTCACATTAATCATTTAAATTTTAAAACTTTATAACAGGCATTCCATGATTTTACAGGTGTATAATATAATTAATTTCTGCAAAAGAGTTCCGCCTACAACTTTATTTGCAAGAATTAAAAGTCCACCACCACAATCTTAGTGATGGGTGACGGAACTACATATTCCAGCAGATGTTAGGTGGAATTGATATCCGTAGCGCCATCTATAATGCTAGGTAAATTAAAAAAACCCCGACTTAAACCGAGCGTTAAACTTAAATAATTGCGTCAAACTTGTAACACCGGGTTTTTATCGGGGCTTAAAAACAAGGCACATTGGACAGAGACAGTGTGAGGACAAAAAACTATAAGAAATACATTTTACAAAAATTTTCTTTGATGCCATAATAATATAGAAAGCCCAGTAACTAGTATTAATATTTCTATTTATTAGTAAGGGAAAATAAAATGATTGTATAAAAATATCAAACGCCGAAATACACTCAGTTGCAATTATTTATTGTGATAATAAAATTAAACGTGCCAAACAAAAACACCATTGGCATGATGACTGAAAATTTTGGATAAGCCCATGAGATGCCCCTTATTTACAATGTTGTAATCGTTCTTTTTCTCTCTGATAACTAAAAATAACGAAAATACAGCGCATTTTACTCGTAAGTTCGCGCTACGTTCGCCAATTTTTATTGGGAGGTGACGTAAAAACCCCAATTCCGGAACTTACTCGTAGACGCTTTGTACGTATTCTAGTAATTGTTCAATTGTAAATTAAATGTCCATTAGTTTTGAATAATTTAGCTGACGGACTAAATAGAATATATTGTTCTGACCCAGTCATCATACGTGTTCAACACAAAAGCCACAGTCTTTGATTGAAAAGCACTCCTAGTTTATTCTCTTTCATAGTTAAATGATGGTCCCTTATATTGCATCTCATAATTTTCTGCATCGTCCTTCTTGTCATTGGCGAATTCTTCTCCCTGTCCACTATATCTATCACCTTTATCATTAAATTCATTTTTCATACCATCATTATCATAATCAAAATCAGGTTGTTTAGGTTCGTTATTGTAATGTTCTTTATTGTCTTCGTAATGAGATTCCATGTTGTTGGCATTGTTATTGTAGGATTCGTTCATTTCTTTGTTGTAGGCTTGTTCTTGTTGTTCGTAGTGTTGTTTCTCGCTGTCATATTTTTCTTCAGCTTCCTCTCTGTTTTGCTCCCTGAAAATAGGGAGTTTATTATACAACGTGTAAGGGTCATGTGCGTTATAAACGAAACCACGGCCTATACTCGATCAGTATAATTAAATTAAAATAACAGTCAATAAACACACAAAAACGGCATTTACATTATACAAAAGCCGTCCGAGCAAATCGGGAATGTCGACTTTCTTTTTTCTTTTTTTTAATTTCATTATTAAAGGTATTCGATTTATTACGCACATGTCCCCTACCTACACGTTATGCATTATATTTTTAACATATTTATTTTTATTTACTAGCGTATTTACATTTTTATACAAAGAATATTGCAAAAACTGCAGTAAGACGTTAGCAATCTTCATTCCTGAAGCGGTTTTGACCGAGCGGTTTCTTAGTTTCGATTCTTACAAGGCGCGCCTTATACCTTTGAGTTTGTTTTCATATATGGCAATTTTTAACTACCATCACTTGCTTACGTGTAAGAAAATATCGTGAGGAAACTCCTAAATTACTAACAAAGAAATGCCGACCTGATATTATTCCTCCTTGGGAATGCATTACGAAAAGTTTCACAACCCGGCGCCGTCTGCCGTCAATAGGGAATATGCACGTATTTTTTTTATTTGCTTAATAAAATCGTCATTATTCACAGTAAACAAATATGTAAGAATTTATAAAATATCTTAACCAGTGACGAACATGTGATACTTTAAAGTTTCAATTAGAAAAGAGAAGTCCGATATTGACTGGTGACGTTAAAGTCCATATCATCTATACATTTGCCATAGAAAATAATGTTTTTGCGAGTGAGATAGACATATTTTCGTAAAATCGTTATATATCGTTCGTTTTTCAACCAATTTTTATTCTGTTTTCACTGTTAGTACTTTACTTTTGAATATTTATGGATAAACTGGTTAGATAACACATATTTTTTTCATGCACATTCTCTATTCTTCTTGGAATGCAGTTATTGTAGAATTCGCTTATATTAAGAACTTTTTTTTCAACCAGACATGAAATTTTCAATTTATAACATAATACCAACCTATCCTGTCCTTCCTTTTCATACCGGTCCTCCTCCTTTTCCCTATACTTCTCACCCTCCCCTTGCCAGTACTGCTCCTCATCCTCCCTTCTGCCGTCGAACTCGTCGGTCCGGTTCACTCTGTCTGCCGAGTAGTTGGGAGTCTCGATCTCCATCTTGTCTGGGGATCTTGCGATGCGGTGACTAGTTGCCAGTTGGAAAGCTGAAAATATGTTACCAAGAAGTCTAAAGGAAGGTTGTTGCCAAGTAGTCTTAATCCTTCCATGCTGGGAGAAAAGAAAAAACTTAGAATTTTCCAGTTGCTTTTCGTCCTACGTAGAGAAATGGGCGAAATATGAATCATATTTATAGGCGATGCGGCTAACAAGCAACCCATCATCAACTTAAAATTTAATATTTCTTTTAGTTTTGTAATGTTGTCATTCATAACTGAACAATTGTATGGTTCTCTCTCTCCTACACTCGCTTATTGTACTGTGCAAGCGTGTCCGTGCCCTGTGGTGAGAAATAAATCCTTTTATAGCAAGTTCGAACTTTCATTTACATCCAGCTCCAACATCAACAGTCTGCTTCTAACAATCACCATTTTGATTCCTTTTTCCACTTTTACATCCCTTCTCTACTAATGCGTTCTCCCAGCGGGCCACCAAGCTCATCGAGTAGACTAGCTGGTGGCTCTGTGATCTGTTGACCTCGCGAGTCACTTCGACCCGTTGAAGTTTATCGGATAAAAAAAGTTGTTTAGACAAAAAAGTAACGTCACATTTATGAAATTTTTGACATTTTTCGATATGGTTGTCAAATTCAAATATATCTTTATTATCATAGGATATTTATAATATCTCTTAATAATCGTCACTTTGTTTTATTGCACAATTAATTATTGTTGACGTCAAAAAGTAACTTAGAGCTAAGTTTACTGCCGCCTCCAAAGCGCTAGTGCAGAAGAAGCGGTAACAAACTGCACTGCAGCATTTTCTCCAAGAACGTCAACTCACAATGAAATTAATATTTATAGTTGATATTTGGACAGAGTATACATTGTTTGTTGTAATAATTTAAATTAATTTTTTAATGTCGAAATTTTGAAATAATGTCAAAGCAAGTTGTAAATTCAGTATGTACTTAATGTACCAGATTATGACCATTTCCGAGTATACAAACCTTTAAGAGGGACCCGCGCCAAGCTCAAGCCAGACTTTGTTGTCTTTAAGATAGTCATCGGTCCTATAATAAGCCTTCTCACAGAGTACCTTCTTTACATAAGCTTTAAACTTTTTGTCAGGCATATTCGGCAAGGACCGATTGTGGCAGTTTATTATAAAAAAGTATACCGTTCCCCATAAACGTTTTACTTACTGTTTTGAGCCTATAATGCGGGGCAACTAAGTCACTCTTATTGCGTAAGTTTCTGACGGTAAAATCGCTTACTTTATTGTATGAGGAAATATTTTTCCTTACATACAGTATGTTTTCAAATATATACTGTGATGGTAAGGTTAGTATACCTATTTCCTTGAATAATTCTCTGAGTGAGTCTCTAGATCCTAAGCCGTAGATAGCTCGAATTGCCCTTTTTTTTTTTGAAATATTGGAACGACAAAGTTCCTTATCGTGCGTTGCGAAAGGGAGCTAGACGGAAAAAATTAAGACCAAAAGTTGTAACGACACTTTTTGTTCATTCAAATTGATGAAGATAATAAAAACTTGATTTATGAACGCAGAAAAGAGTTTGAATGTAATTTAGACCTATTTATATTTATATTTTACTGCGTTTCATCCGGATGTCCCTTGACACATCTCAAGTTTTTTTTATATTTTTAAAACCAACCCAATGTAACTGCCATTCTGAAAAATTTCCAAGAACTATATCGACTAAAATGTAGGTAAGTAGTTTTCAAACCTTCTCACAAAATTTCGAGAGAACCGGTTGAGAAATGCGACCTGTAGGCGAGAATAGCTGGACAAAAAGACAGAGACAGTCAGCCGGATAATAGCATTTTTAGACAATCTCGAAATTGAGACGTTTCGCTCGCTCGGTCAAGTTATTAAACTTGGTTTTGCTTACCAATAACTGCTAGGACCAAAACAAGACTGGATCTCATGGCGAACATTTTGTCAACTTGCCTTTTAATTTTTTTGAACATATTATATAGGAATTGTACCCAGCAATTATATAAGATAGTCGTAAGGCATTTAAATATAATTAAAAATAATTATTAGATAATACAGGAAGCACGCAAGCACAGGTTCCTACTACAATTAAACATACCTACATACATATGTTCACGTTTCTCATAGGAGACTATGGATCTCCACTTGCTACGATCCTTGCAAACCTCTTTTGCTTTGTCAACACTCATTACCCTTTTCATTAATGCTTTCCGGTTATAGGTACTCCTTACATCACCTTTCTTTAGAACATTTGCTATTTGATCGTCTATTTTTATAATAATTTATTTATTTCTGTTTTAAATCTCAAAGCCACTATAAATATATCCTGGGCATAACGACCCTTGGCTTTGTCCATCCCGTAAGCCATAAATACGTGACTAATGTATGTTTACTTATCTGTATGTTTCTCTTAACATAATAGTTTCACTAGAACACTATAATTTGCATACTACATTACGCCGCAAATTATTCAAATGCCATAACTTATCTTTGACAGGACAACGCATTGTCGTCGAAAATGAAATTTAAAAGCAACCAAATTACATTGCGTTCCCATTCTCATATCATGTAAGACAACGCTAAAGAACTTGTAGGAAAATATAAAATGAGGAGTATTCACTGTGTTGTTTTGCTTTCCTTCAGTTTCATCATAGTTTCTGGAGATGGTAAGTAGCCCGACACAGATGAATCTTTAATATATTTTAATAAACCAGGTCATAAAGTAATATACTGGACTATGTGACAATCCCATGGAATCCTCACACTTTCCCGGGACAAATAGTACCTATTCTATGGGTTACTCCCGGTTAAAAGCTATGTGACTGCTAAATTTCATTCTAACCCGTTAAGCCGTTTTGGCGTGAAAGAAGAACCATCATCCACACCAATTTTCAAACATACTATCACGTTATTAACCCTGACAGACTAATTTTCACCATCACTTTGGGTCTTGCAGCTCTAAGTAGTTAGACCAATTTTCGTATTTATATTATTAAACTGTCAAGCAAGGTATCCTTACTCTGTAACATATACAATAAAAATTAACTTTATTGCACCATAATAAACACAATTACATTTTTATATTATAATGTATATTTTTGCCTCAATAAGACTCAAATATATTATATAATATATACTTATCATGGCTCCTTCTGCAATATGTTTTATGGGCAGACTCAAGGAAAATTCATTGTGTTGTGTGTCACGAGCTGTTACTTACTTTCATTATAAATTTCAGAACAAAGAGATTCACGAAGCCACCCCTACTTGAGCGAAGATTATTTGGGGATATTCAAAAATATGCCGTTACTTTATGAATATATTCTAGCTACGCTAACTAAAAATCCTGAGGTCTTGGAATATAGTCATCAATCATATTCAGAAAGCATACTTGATAATATATATAGGAGAAATAATTATGGACAAGTCACCAATGATGACATGGAAGAAGATGAAAATAACAATAAAAAAAGAAACATAAATGGTGACAAAGAAACCGAAGTTAGAGTAAAAAAAACTGCAAATAATGATGCAATGGCAGTTTCTGCAACCAATGGTTGTACACAAGATGACTATGGCAACAATGGAAATAAATGTAAAAACGATAATGCTGGATATATACCGTATTCACTTGAAAGTTACTTAGACAACATTTTGAAAAGACCAAATGACGAATCTGTGAGTAATGATAATGTGAACTTGGAGAAAGATGATTCTGAAAATAGTTACAATAATTTCGATAGCGACATTGACAAGAGAAGCAATGATGAATCAAGCAACAATAATAATGAAAACAAAGTTGAAGATATTTCTGAAAACGATCAAGAAAAAAGAAATGGTGGAGATGAAAAATTAACCGACGATAAAGCGTGTAACGATGACAATGAAAATAAATGTGATGATGAAAAAAGTTCAGTAGATCCAAGGGAAATTGAACGGAAAGCTATTTGGGCTGAAGAAATGTTAGAAGAACATAACAATAGTAGATAAGTTACTAAATTTACAATGTTAATGAAAAATTGCAAAAAATGTGTATTATTTATATTTCAAACATTCCGTTATAAAACATGGAAGGGACATACCCGTAATAAATCAAACCACGGGCTGTTCTAGATCACTATAGTATAATAAAATTAAAAACAGTCCAAAAGCAAAAAAATTTGCATTTCCATATGTGTGAAAGTGTGCAGCCGCTTGGGAAATTTGTATGGGAATGTCGAATTTCCTTTTTTCTTTTTGACTGTTATTTTAATTTTATTATACTATAGTGGTCTAGTACAGCCCGTGGTTTGATATATTACGGGTAAGTCCCTTTCACGTTGTATTCTAAAATATTGTAACTACACCTACAGATAAGAATCAAGGGTATAAATTAATTTTTCGGGGTCTAGTGCTCCATTTGAAATAAATTATTCGAAAGGTTTCGGAGATATCATTTAAAATTTTGGCCTGATAGGCTCTAGATAACTCTTCAAACTATTTTATCAACTACTGTTTACAGTTTAAAGTGAGCCTCACGTAGAAGCTCACTCTTCGGCCGACTCTTATCGGCCTCTTTTGGCAAATTTGCGAAGAAAAGCTTCTACGTGAGGCTTTTCTTCGCAAAAAAAGTGAAGTAATGTGAGAAGAAAAGCTTCAGGTCTTTTAGATTTTTCTGGTGCCTAAACTCCAAATCCCTATACATTCCACTAAAAGTCATTCCCTCCTGTCATTCGGGAACAGGTCAAACAACAAACAACTATGTCAATGAGTCAGTGAGTCAGTGAATGGTAAGGAAGGGATATACCCATAATAAATCAAACCACGGGCTATACTATAGATCACTATAATAAAATGAAATTAAAATAACAGTCAAAGAACAAAAAAATTTTTTGCTATTTCTGTACAAATTGCCCGGGCGGCGGCACACTTTAGTATGGAAATGCAATTTTTTTTTGTTTCTTCACTGTTATTTTAATTTTATTATACTATATATATATATATATATATATATAGTTTTAAAAACTATATATATATATATATATATATATATATACACACACTAGAAAACTTAGGTTACCTGATAAATTGAGAATGGAAACAGTATCGAAATCAGTTTAGTTTTAAAGAAATTGCTACACAATGTGTTTTAAAAATTTACAATCATATACCTGAGCAAATGAAGGTTTTGTTACCTTTGAATAGATAAAAAGTAGTTTAAAGACTTGGCTGCTGAGTAAAGTTTTTTATTCTGTCGATGAATTCCTACATTCTAAATAGTAAAGTATTCTATGCATTGATTAGTTGTCGAATGATAAAAACATAATAAATTATATTAAATACTTAAATAATTTAGTAAAATTAAGTTAGTAATTTAATGTAGTTTGGTTTTAGGTTCGACTCGAGAAGACCCAGGTTTATAGATATACTAAAAATAAATAAATTCTGCATACTATATGATCAGCTAAAAGGACAAACTATATTCGACCATCTTTGTAAAATACCTATTTACTGCGATTAAATTTATTGAAATAAATAGAATGGAAAGTTTAAAGCGGCCCTTCCCGACCGCTGTGTCGTCAACGCGAGTATAGTTCGAAAAGCGTGTTGTTTCATCTATTGCAATGCTAGAAAAAGAGGCAAACCAAAAAGAGAGAGATAAAATGAAAATAGTTTAAATGAAATTAGTATTATTATTAACTATCCATTGCCGCTCTTAATTAAGTAAACAAAATTTCATATTTTGAAATCTTACGGTACTTGGTAGTAGCTGCTTTGCAGCGTAACTGGTACATATAATAGTCTACTGTATGGCGTGTTTTTATTATATAGCATATATAGTATTATATAGCATTCCTTCTGGGAACTTTATGTATAAAATATCAATCAAATACCTACAGAAAAGGATTGTGAAAGGATTTCATGAAATATAAGTGGTTTCAAAAGTACTATCTGCAAAAGATCATAGAAATAAATGCACACCAATCGTAAAACTAAATTTATTTCAAACAATAAAACTACACATAAGTACCAAAGTTTTCACACAGACACGAAAGTTTAAATAAAATCTGCCACCTAAATATGTTACATGACTAAATAAAGGTATAAATGTAGCAAAAAGGATATACTTATTCCAAATTTTCTATGCTGATATTACAAACCAGGACTAGGTACCATTGCTGCATGAAAACTTCATGCAGCATGCCGTTATCCACCTCCTTTCTGATGAAGTCACTTTTTATTTAAATAAGTAAGATATAAATTTTTACATATGACACTATCACACTAATAATATAAAGGCGAAAGTTTGTAAGTGTGTGTGTGTATATGTTTGTTACTTCTTCATGCGCAAACGGCTGGACCAATTTTGACAATCATCATCTGCGTTTCTCCAGAGCCAATTTGTCTTTTCACTTTATGGGAGTCTTCATCAGAAGGAGTTTTTCTATCAGTTTTTTTCTTTAACGTATATAGCTGGCTACTCAAAATAAGACAAATAATTTTCTTTTTTGCCGTCCATGAATAAAGTTTTGAATGTCGAATATCGAAATTTTAACCAGTGACTGACCATCGTTTCTTTTTATTTCAAACGCATCCGTATGCAGGAAGCTGTCACCCTGGATTTACACATAGGCTACTTTTTCCACAGGTAACACCGCGGGGCGCAGCTAGTTTACATATAAAAAGAAAAAGTGAAAAACTTGCTACAAATTTCATCAAAAAAATTGTGCCCATATGACATAGTGCCAAGAACGCCACATTCCTTCATCATCTTATCCCGTTCGCCTTTCAAATTTTTATTCCATACCTATAATAAGGTTTATTTGTATTTTTTTATAACATGCTTTAATAATCTGAGAACACAGTTTCTTACTCCTTACAATTTATTGAATAAGCTGGAACCCCCGAATAAGATACCTTATTAACTTTAATTTTTTCATCGGCATAGAAAATGTGGTACCCCTGAACTTTATTATTCACATCACTCTTTTTCTTGCTCATCCTGTTTTTCTTGGTCAACGGGTGCTGACTGTACTTCAGCAGCGTTGCTGGTTAAACCTCCTAGTGGGTTGCTTGCTGTCATAGGTCTAATTATAGCCTGAAAAGTACCAATCATCATCTGCGATTCTCCAGAACCAATTTGTCTTTTCACTTTACGGGAGTCTTCATCAGAAGGAGGTTTTCTATCAGTTTTTAAGTTTTCTTCCACGTATATAGCTGGCTGCTCAAAATAAGACAAATAATTTTCTTTTTTGCCGTCGATGAATAAGTTTTGAATGTCGAATATCATAATTTCAACCAGTGACTGACCAGTATTATCGTTTCTTTTTATTTCGAACGCACTCGGTAAAGGACTGGCATGTTGGTGATGCAATTGTATGAAAATTAAAAAGAAAATGGAAATAGACATGTTCGATGCGTCGGTGAACGAATTGTGGGCGTTTTGAAGACCTGTTTGAATTATTAAAAACTAGTCAAATAAAAGACAAACTCGTGTAAACAGGGTTCCGGACCTGCATCTTTTCCCTCCGGTGGCTTTGGTCACAGAATAAGTAATAGTACTTACGATTTGGTTAGGAACTAATTTTCGCAACCAGTTTTGTTTGTTGTTTTTCGTGAGTGTAAGTGTCACTAGTATTAGATTTTTTTTCAGGCTACCTAAAGGCGTCTGGCATACCTTGACGACTGCCATACAATGATGACAGCCGGGTCCGACGACTTATACCTTATGCCTTATGAAAAACGGAGGAGCTCTAGAATGTTATAGGCTACTTGTGAGTAATCACAAGTAGCCTATAACATATTATATATAACAGCCTATAGCCAAGTGACCATCCAAGTGATCACCCACGCCTAGTGTCGCTTTACTTGCAAAAGTGCTAGTATAAGGAGTATGAAAAATTTTTAGTGGTTTAATTTTTTTACTTAACTCCTCACGAGACGCAAATTTTTTTTTTTGGTGTGCTTTTGTCTCAGAATTATTTGCCTAAGTATGTCATGTGAATGTTCGGAACCCTGAAAACCGATAACAAGTAATATTTTTTTTATCTTTGTAAGTAGGTGACAATGGTTTTGCAAGGTGCAATTTTTTTTTCATTTTAAAACATGTAAGTATAACGTATGTAAGGTAGGAAACGTAAAATATAACAAAGAAAGTCTTCCTCCTTACTTGTCGTTGGCTCAAACATTATTTTTTTTCCCTCCGGAATGATGCCACTCTTACAGTGTTGTCCGAGGCCTCATAAAGGTGACGTTTAGTGCAGCCTGTGGGGCACGATGGGCAGGAGAGGTGTGACGTAGACTGGTCGCTATGGCCGCACTGGCACTGTGTTGCGGATTTATCAATGTAACGCCAGCGAGTTAAGTTATGCCTGCATTTGCTTGCCTTAGTCCTACATAGAAAGTAAAAAAATAACAAAGGTAAATTTTTGGATGAATGTAAATAGTGACAAAAAACGTCTTCTATATATATATATATATATATAAATAAATATATAGGGACAAATAACACTGATTGAGTTAGCCCCAAAGTAAGTTCGAGACTTGTGTTATGGGATACTAACTCAACGATACTATATATTTATAACAAATACATATATACATAAACATCCAAGACCCAGGACAATTTAAAAAAGGCCATTTTCCAACTTGAACTGACCGGGGATCGAACCCGGGACCTCTGGGTGGCGGACTAGCATGGTGACCACTACGCCACGGAGGTCGTCGAAACCATTTTATATATATATATATATAACACAATTTATATATATATATATATATATATATATATATATATAAAATGGTTCTAATAGGGTCTTTGATTGGTTTTTTACGTTATAAATTGTGTTATAATATCCCGTTCCGGTTCCCGTCATTTGCTAGAGCAAAAGAGAACAAATGATCTATTTGTCTCTCACTCAAAAAATGACATAGTTTCATAATAATATAAATTCGCAACCCCTAATGCACCCCAGGGGATGCAATTTTTAAAATCTCATTTATGTATTATTATTTTTTATTGACCACTAATTCAAAAATGTCATGTGTCTCGCTTCAAAAATGACGAAGATTCATATAAACTTGCAACCCCTATTTCACCCCTATAGGGAATAATTTTCAAAATCTAATAAATTCACTATTATTTTCTACTAACTATTAAAATAAATTAAAAATTTCATGTGTCTCACTTTAAAAATTACGAAGTTCCATACAAACTGGCAACCCCTGTTTCACCCCCTTAGGGATGGAATTTCCAAAAATCATTTCTTAGCGAACGTCTCCTAGTCACAATCTACCTTCCTGCCAAATTTCATCTTCATTGGATAAGTCGTTTTTGGGATTTCGTGATGAGTGAGTGAGTGATTTTCGTTTTTATACGAGTATATATAGATAAAAGAAGAAACTCAATTACTGACTGACTGACATATCAACGCAC
The DNA here is from genome assembly GCA_943193695.1 of Acrobasis suavella. Taxonomy (NCBI): domain Eukaryota; kingdom Metazoa; phylum Arthropoda; class Insecta; order Lepidoptera; family Pyralidae; genus Acrobasis; species Acrobasis suavella. The sequence continues at coordinate 13,370,114 of OW971948.1, forward strand.
AACCTAAACCGCTGGGTCTAAAGGCTCCAAATTTTCCCCACGGGGGACGGAGGACGGGGCCCCACTCAATTTAGAAACAATTTTTTTGACTGTTTTTTTTGTTCCCCTTGGGTTCGCCGTAGTTGGGTAAAAACTTATACAATTTTATTTTGATAACCATTATTAGCTGTATAAAACGGCTCATTCCATAAGCGCATTCTAGAACGAAATGGTGCCTCGTACCACGCAAACGGCGAAAGCGGGAGACAAGTGACGGCCGCCATACAGTTTATGATAGTTAATCGACAGTCGCTAGTCGGAGACATCTTGGATCCAAGACAAAATCGGGAGGACGACATCGTTTAAGAGCGGCCTTCCCGTCTTACTTTTCATACAAACGCTCGTACGTGATTATGGCGTTGTATCTGGCTCTTTCTTGAAATTTTTTTAACTCACAGGTATCTTGGGCGCTATTTCTAGGTTTCTATCGAAATAAAAAATTGAAATTTAGAAAAACAAAGTCAGCGTAAGCCTCCAAAAATCTGTTTTTTTGCACAAATTTTAGGTGAAGTTCGACCGTTCATAAAGTACTTATAAATTGTAAAATTAAAGAAAATATATCGATAAAAACCTCGCAAATGTAATGAAAATTTTGAATACAAAACATTTATATCACTAACTTTTAAGGCTTACTGATAAACACGTATCTCCTGGAACAAGTTTTATAAAATTTCCGCACCCTATGAATAGTTAATATTTGTTCAATGGTAAGTAATAATAATACTAATTTTATTTAATAGAATGCAAACCATGCCCTAAGGCGCTATCTCTCTCTTTTTGGTTTGCCTCTTTTACTAGCATTGCCCTGGACAAAACACCAAGCTTTTCAAACTATGCTCGCATTGAAAATAGAGCGGCCGGGAAGGGCCGCCTTAAGTAGCAGGAAAGAACTGGATAAAAATAGCCCAAGATAGGGAGAGATGGCACTCTATGGAGGAGGCCTATACCAAAAGAGGGGTTGCGAGTAAAAAAAATACTCATACTTTTTAAAAATGTTCTGTTAAAACTAAAACATTCCTTTTTTGACCTTTGATTCTTTTAACTTAAAACATTGTTACTAAAATTCTACTAGTTTAAAGCTAAGTCAAAAATAAAAGGCGTATTTATTTTTAGTTTTATTTATTGTCTGATCAGATATATATCAATCAACTCTCGGCAAACAGACTTTACAAGTGTACTACCTCTACGCATAAATAAAAAAAAAACCGGTCAACCAATGGATAATTCGCTTGTCTTTCGCTTAGTTCTCTATCTAGTCAGGCCTGTCTGTCACTCCCGGTTTAGGTATCGAAAATATACCTACATTATTACTATGCGTGCGGCGACCAGTTTGAAGGGGACAATTTAGTTACATGAATCGTTTGTCCAGACTAACAAGAATGAAATTGGAATGCAAATGTATACATTAAGTAGATATTTCTCTGAATTTATTTTGTGAGTAAGACTTCTGTACGTGAGTACTAATACTTATTCTGTGATCAAGTACGCTATAATAGCATAGCATCACGCCGGTTCGTCTCGTCCTTATCCGTTAGTTCGCGAGCCGCCCGCCCAACCACTTCCACGTGATTTCTGTTAACCTGGTAGTTTCAATTCAAATATTTAAAATTAAATTTATCTTTTTGAGTAAAACACCAACTATCAAATCGTCATATTGTAAAATAAAAATGATAGTGAATTTGTGATTTGCGACCAGCAAGTATGGGTAAGTTTTTCTACAAACAGTTCTAAACACTTTTTGAAGAATCAAAAAACAATTAAACTATTCACTAATTACTTTAGGCCTTTGCATCACTTTTGAATAATCAATAAGTTTGGTAAACAATACGTGTACTGTTAATTAGTATTTTTATAGTTAGTATTATTATTTTATTGTTATTTTAAAGAGAAGCTACCGATACTATCGTTTTCGAACGACCACTGCTAAGTAGTATTTTAAAATATAATTAATGTGTGTAATAAAAAAACAGGCTGTGATTTGAAATAATCTACCACCAAAAACAATTTTGCGTAAAATTACGCCAAGACGAGAACAAATTGCTTGCACTGTAAAAAAGTTCCTAACTCTACACGCTCTAACCTAACACTCCCTAATTCTTATTGAAACGTGTAGCGTTTGGCGTGAATCCTAGTCTTAAGTTCCTCACAAACCCTAAACCTTAGTCGAAATGTTTATAAACATTAACGTAATTCCTATAACCTTATTGACTGTAAATGCCAAATTACTAAATAAACATAAATAAATAAATATATATGGACAAATCACACAAACAGCCCCAAAGTAAGTTCAATACTTGTGTTATGGGATACTAACTCAACGGTACTATATTTTATAACAAATACATATATGTAAAGATAAACTTCCAAGACCCAGGTCAATCAGGAAAGGATTATTTTCCCTCTTGACCTGACCGGGGATTGAACCCGGGACCCCCGGTATGCAGCGTGGCACGATGACCACATGTGATGTGGCAGATGACTAAGTCACAGAGGTCGGGGAAGGAGGAACTATATAATACAATACAATACAAATACTCTTTATTGCACCAAATACAAAAACAGAAAATAACTGGCCAAGTGCGAGTCGCACACGCGTACAAAGGGTTCCGTATTATCTATAAAAAAATGCGATTGTTGTATGGGAGACCCACTTAAATATTTATTTTATTCTATTTTTAGTATTTGCTGTTATAGCGGCAACATGAATACATCATCTGTGAAAATTTCGACTCTCCAGCTATCATGATTGCTGAGATACAGCCAAGTGACAGACAGACAGACAGTCAGGGAGGGGTCCCGTTTTTACCCTTTGGGTACGGAACCCTAAAAAAAGACAGGATTATGATACAGAAGCGAACTTAATGCATAGCAATCTCTTCCAGTCAACCTTTGGGTAGTAGTAAATATTTGATTTCTATTAATGTTTGAACATTTGATTTTTCTATAATAAGTACAAAAAGTAAAGCTTTCCGACGGAACCGGGAGCAGCAACAAGTTCCTATATCCATTAGAATATGAGAATCGCTACAAATAGATCATGTCCCACTCGGTTTCCTAAATATTTCACACGTACGATGATAATATGTTACGATTGATATTGTTTAGTTGTATATTCTGGGAACATTCTTGGATATCGTGGGTGGGACAAGAATGACTGAGTTAATGCAAGAGGAATAAGATTTATGAAATGTTAAAACTTTTTGTACAAAAAAAAATTGTGTGGCGAAAGTATTTTTTTTTCTTTTTTTTTCATGTATATAAATGGCCAACACTGGTGTCAGATTTGCCATTTTGATTCAACCTACTTGATGGGAAATGCGAGTTATATTAATAGGCGTTGTGGCTAGCAATCCATCACCGTTTTGTCTCCTTTTTTCCACCTTGCCCATCATCATGCTAAAAGTGGTCTTTGAGTCTTGCGGTTCTGAGCTCTTTATTTACATAGATATTTACCTCTCTACTGAAAAAAAATCCAAATCCACCGAAATTTGTAATCCGTAAAAAAATAGAAACTATAAAAAAAATAATTGCGTGTTTAATCAAAAGTTTTTAACTCGGAGTTAGATGACATTAAAGACATATTCAAAGTATTTCTAGCGTTGATGAAATAGAAATATAGATAGTTAAAACATTTATTCGAAGGACCAAGAAACACAATAATCACACTAACGAATTAAAATAAGTACTCGTAAAATGAAATAAAAAAAAACGTTATTTATCTCCAAAATGTTCTCCAACGCTGCAGTGCTAGGTTTTGCGTTAGCAAAGCCCCAGCGCTGGTCTTCCGTTGGAGCCCTATTTGGTGCTTTCTATTTTTCTTTCTAATATGACTTATTACAAATACTTATAATTTATAACAATATTTACATATTTTTATATATTATAATATACACACGTAAATATTGCGTGTTATTTAATTGTGTTAATAAAACTATTTTAATCACTCGTGCAATCATTGGTCTACCGTTATAATTATACACGGCATTTTTTAACAGTGATATAAAATAAATGTACACAATAATTGAGCTAAGTGTAATTTGGTGTTGAGGCTATCTGTTTTGCTTTACTGGACACAACCACGCGATAGCAGACTTCAATGATGTAAAATTATTTGTAGCTGTTGCATGTTGATTAAACTTATAGCAATATAGTATTATTTTTGATCGTACAATTTTTTAAAATTTATATGGGTAGTTCTACAAACTAAGGAAGAATTCGAGTCTGATTTCGGCCCGACATTTTTTGTACATTCTGGTGGCGGAATTCAGTCTCATAACAAGAGTACAGTGTCTTTTAGCTTATTCTAAAGGGAACAGTCTATTTTTGAAAATCGAGCCACAGGAAACTGAGAGCGTCACCAGGAAGCTGATTAAAACAACGAAAATCAATCGAGATCAATCATTTTAAATAATATTAACGTTATTAATAATTTTACGTTAATTTGTAATAATCAAAGTATCTTTTATAATAACAAAAAATGATTTTAAACTTGGCTTAGATACTAATTCTATACCTAAAACAGCCTTCAACAAGAACATTTATCATCAAATGATTATTGGACATAAGAATAATATAATCTCTTTCTCAATAATAAAATATCTCTCAAAGGTAACAATATGATGATTTTGTAACAAATTGTGATTCGTTTCAATTCTTTTAAACTGTTTTTTTAAGCATAAATACTTAAAAAAATTGTTTGCTACTAAAATTTACAAACAATTTGTAACATAATCGAAATGTTTTTATGAAAAAGTCAGTGAACTTAAATATGTTATATGAAGACATTTATTGATAGTACTTAACTAAGCAATGCTCTAAAATTTAAGGTTGTTAGATCTTCAAATAACTAGAACAAGAAGAGAAAACACTTACGACGAGTACTTGATTTCCAACAAATTCATCAGAAACCATGATGACCATGTCCATTTTTTTATGAAAATTTGTCTCTTGGATCGTAAGAGGCAAATATATGCCTCTTGTGGGGGACGTTGGACTCTAACAATATTTTACAAACGGATCCCCATTGGTGTTCACAAACTCACAATATTTTTGAAAGATCTATTCAAATAAATTCCACTCGATGGGATAGTCGAAAAAAAATTTTTTTTTAAGATTTTATTTTACCAAAAATAACTTAGGAAACGCACAAGAGCAGTTAGCGCTACAATTTAAAATACTCAGTATAAAAAAATTGTTAACATTATAAGTATAATGTAAACCAATTTTTAATGTTATTTTAACTACTTTGACGATAAAGTACCTAAAATAATTGATAACCAAGACACAAATATCAACAATATTGATTCGTCAACCGATTGACAACAATAACAACTGATAGTCAACTAAATACGCATTATTAAAACGATATTGTGTTTTAGAAACGTTAGGGACTGGTCACTTTGAAGCCGCGATTGTATTAATATGTTTTCTTTTGTATTTAAAGCTTGCATTTGAATATGAGCCTTGTTTTGTGGAACTTAAAGTCGTATTTCCCATTATGTTTAGGTAAGACGTATTGTTTGAGTTACACGGCCTCTTTATTTGCTTTGCTGTGAAGGGGTTGACGTAAAGGAGATCAATTTTTGATTTTCGTGCGTATGATTATGATCATGACTTTTCTATCAACAGAAAGCAATCTAAGTTGTATTATGATATTAAAATAAAACAAAATAACCGGCCAAGTGCGAATTGGAATCGCGCGCAAATGGTTCCGTACCATTATTTAAAAAAAAACACATTTTTATGGGACATAAATATTTAATAGGTTGGGGAAAAAGTCTTGTCGCATTTTATATGAAAATTCAAAACATTTTTTAATATAGTTTATTTACATTTAACTTAAGTATGTAGGTACCATTTTGTTCGATAACTTTTTGCTATCTTATAGGTAGGGATCCCATTGCTATAGAAATTTTGGGACTTCTGATCAAAAAACTGCGTCAAGTAGTTTTGGCAGTCCTCTCGTGATGTTAACCTGACACTGCCTAAAGAATTCTGAAGAGACTGAAACAGGTGGAAACCTGAAGGTGCCAGGTCAGGACTATACGGCGGATGCATTAACACCTCCCAGCCAAACTCTCTTAATTTTTGCTGAGTGGTTAAAGATGTGTGAGGTCTAGCGTTATCATGATGAAAAACCACACCCCTTGTGTTGATTAATTCCGGCCGCTTTCTCTCAACTTCTTGCTTTAATCTTATCAGTTGTTCGCAGTAGAATTCTGAATGGATGGTCCTGCCTGGTGGTAACAGCTCATAATGAATAATGCCCTTCCAATCCCACCACACACACAGCATCGCCTTGTTGCGAGTTAACCCGGGTTTCGCCACAGTTTGTGAAGCCTGACCGGCCTTTGACCATGACCTTTTTCGCACGTTCTTGTCGTACGTGATCCACTTTTCATCACTAGTTATCAATTTCTTCAATAATGGTTCGGTCTCATTACGTCGTAATAAAGAATCACAAATGATTACACAGTTCATTAGGTTTCTTTCAGAGAGCTCGTGAGGTACCCAAATATCGAGCTTTTTTGTGTACCCATTTTTTTTCAAATGCGCCAAAACTGTTTTGTGGTCAATTCCCAGTTCTCCAGCTACTTCGTAACTACTGATATGCCGATCTTGCTGCACTTTTTCCAAATATCATCCATTTTATCCGAAACAGGGCGACCAGAGCGACCAGAGCGACGTGCATCTTTGACATCAAAATTTTCCGGATTGAAAACGTTTAACCCAAATTTGTGCTACTTTCACAGACACTGCACTAGGTCCATAAACATCGCAAATTTTTTTCGCGGGTTGCGTTGCATTTTTACCTTTTTGGTAGTAAAATTTTAAAATTTATCTTATTTCTTCATTAGATTCACTCATCTTGACGGCAAGAAAAACAAATAAAAATCACGCATTTTCCTAATTTTAATTTGGAATTATCTTCTTTTAAATTTAAACTTTTAAAGGATACCAAAACCAGCCAGGTACAAATAGTATAGCCAAAGTGGTTTTATTACAAGTTCATACTACATGCGAATAGACTTTTCCCCCAACCAATATTTTATTCTGTTTTTAGTATTTGTTGTTACAGCAGCAATACATCATCTGTGACCATTTCAACTGTCTAGCTATCACGGTTCATGAGATACAGCTTGGTGACAGACAGACGGACGGACGGACGGACAGCGGAATCTTAGTAATAGGGTCTCATTTTTACCCTTTGGTATGGAACAAGGTGCGTATTTTTTTGTTTTAGCTATTGTTTTCTCAATTTTACTTCACAGTACCTATTAACATTTTATACTTTATAATCTTAAGATCTTAATTGCGATAAATAAAATAAATAGGTACTTAAATAAATAAAATTTCGGTACATAACCAATACTACATAGATTTTGTATTAGTAATAAATAGAGATACCATTCTTGAATCATAATGTATATTTAAAGCACTCTGTAACACTGTAAAGTGGAAACGTGAATTAATAATTCCACCAAAAACATGAATGTAATAATGGAAGCCAAGTTCAATATCTGACATAAGAATTGAGGTCTAAATAGCTGCTAAGTTCTGTAGAGAATCATCATCATCATCATCATCAGGTCTTTTTATCTCCACTGCAGGAGCACGACCCTCTCTGTACTACCAGAGCCATACCTGTAGAGAATCTTGAAACTTATAAGGTAAACCAGACAGTAATATAATACGTTCACTGACGGAAAATAGTGCACACAAATAACTCGCACTTGGTCGGTTTTTGGATTCTAAGAAGTTTGAATCAATGAGCTAAATTTCATTAATGTCAAGTTATTTTTTTTTACCAAAGTTATAACGATTTAATAAAGTGCCACCACAACCACCTGCCTGCAATAATCAGTAATCATGATTATGGCAGGTGACATTTCTATTGCAATCCCAGCATCAGTCCATCCTAACTTTACTCCATAACCCATAAACCTTTCCCTTTTTCATGAAATAGATTTTTCTTCTGCCGAAACCTATTCAATGGTACACCTTTCAAAGGTATATCCAGGAATGGGTTTTGGCGGGATCGCCACATAACAACAACTTCTCCAAAGGGAATCTACGTGTTGGATCTGTATCCCATCGCAAACCTCTTAAAGGCTGGGATAAAAAAACCCGTGATTCTCAAAGGAGATACAAATAATAATATTTACAGTTACTTTAAATATTCACTAAAAACAGTTTCTAGTAAAACTAAGTAAAATAAACTTAAATACTAAAATAAATAGGTTAAAAAGGTTTTGAGTTGTGAAAGGGCCCAAAGTAGCTCGAAATGGATCGTGTAAATACACCTACATACGGCTGCTGCGACGCGATTTCCATTTTATTTGAACTTGGGTCGACAGGCTGCCGTGTGAAACGGCACTTTATTGCTTGACGCATCGCAAGCATAATGAAATGGCATGGATATCGCGCAATAAATTCTTATGAAATTCAGGTTAATCTCGCCTTTGATTTCTGCTACCAACTGTGTTGAGAAGCTCGTTGGCCCGGTGGGAGTACGCATTGTAATGCTTTCGTAAGTTAAACAAGAAATAAATAAGAAAAATTAACATCAAAGTATACCAAAGACCATGATGATGACACTCGAGTAGAAATTGCAGGGACAGTTTAAGGGGATCCCCGAATTTTCCGGGATCCAGTACAGCACCCATTTGAAATAAATCATTTGATAGGTAACAGAGACATCATTTAAAATTGTGTCTTGACCAGGCACTAGATAACCCTTCAAACTATTTTATAAACTACTGTTTACAGTAAAAAGTTGACAAATAAATGATTGATTGATTGAAGGTAAAGCTTTTTTACACACATACGGCAAAAGTAGCCGTTTTTCGCAATTGTGCGTAGAAAAGCTTCACGTTCTCTCTTTAAACTGTAAATAGTAGTTCATATAATAGTTTGAAGGGTTATCTAGTGCCTGGTAAACACAACATTTTAAATGATGTCTCCGTTCAAACACACAATCGTCTCAAGAGGATGTGTGTGCTGATTTCTTTAGTCGCCTCAGAAAAACATGAGAGTGCCAAATCAAGGCCGGAGGCCACACGGCATATACATATAATACCAGCCTGACCTATTACTTCTTTGTAGGGTTACGTACCCAAAGAGTAAAAACGGAACCTTTTGTCCGTCTGTTCGTCTGTCTGTTCACCAGGTTGTTTCTCATGAACCATAATAGCTATAGACAGTTTAAATTTTCACAGATGATGTATTTTTCTGTTGCCGCTATAACAACAAACACTAAAAACATAATCACACTAATATTATAAAGGCGAAAGTTTGTGAGTGTGTGTGTATGTTTGTTACTTCTTCACGCGCAACGGCTGCACCAATTTCGATAAAATTTGGTATGCAGTAAGCTGACAACCTGGATTAACACACAGGCTACTTTAGACGCGGGTAACAACGCAGGGCGCAGCTAGTAAAATACATATTTAAGTGCTCCTCTCATACAAAAATGTGATTTTTTATTGATAATGGCGTACCATTATCAATAAATATCACACTTTTCAGCCACACGTCCCACTGTCAAACTTCTTACACAACGGCATCACAACAATCAATGACTAATTTCGTTTCCATTATCTGGGGCGTGTCTTTGGAAGTCATTCACAATTTTCATCGATTTTGAATTAATTATAAGCCTGTCTCCATTATTTATGGGTTGTTTTGGTTCTATAGCTCATTATGTGGGCAAACAGTGGGGTCTACCACAAATCCGGATAAAATACGTTGCCTTACACAAGCCAAATTGAGTTTTATTTCAATTTCATGGAGTGTGGAATCGTGGAAGAGGTCCGTTAAATGATGTGGAAAATATATAATGACGTAGGTACATATAGGTATCTCTGTGAACTATTACGAAGTCATTAGCACATTAATATCTACTCATTTTGTGACACACTGGTGTCAAAAATAAATTATGAGAGAATCTCTAGGTTTTGCCCTTTGGGGAACGTTAGTCGCGTTTCGTTACTTCTTGTGACTTAAGTCCTGTACTGTAAGTCCGATCACTTATTAAAAAACATACATACATACATAATTTCACGCCTGTTTCCCATGGGGGTAGGCAGAGACTATTGATTTCCACTTGCTACGATCCTTGCAAACCTCTTTTGCTTCGTCATCACTCATTCTTCACTCTCCGGTTATAGGTACTCCTTACTTCACCTCTTTCAGAACGTCTGCAATTTGGTCGCAGAACGTTCGTCGATGTCGACCCGGTCCAATTTTCGCATCCACATCCGCACGATAAAAATATTTTTAGTTAGTTACAAAACATAATTACACGATATTGCTATCTTAAGTCGAGTCCGAAAGCTTGAGTCGATAAGCGTTGAGGAGTTTGATATAATTTACTAGTGACTCAGTGAGCTGTAAACCTCGCGAGTATACTAATATTAAATTGGAAATTTACGCTAGGATTAGCCAATATGACTTTTTAAAGTTTGGACCCCAATATTTCCGCCATTGTGCATAATTTCGAAAAACTGAATCGATAGAATAATTCTACATAATTATAGAACCTGCTCACAATACCTATAAGCGAGGAATAAATAAATAATAAATAAATATATAGGGACAAATAACACTGATTGAGCTAGCCCCAAAGTAAGTTCGAGACTTGTGTTATGGGATACTAACACAACGATACTATATTTTATAACAAATACATATATAGATAAACATCCAAGGACAATTTGAAAAAGGCCATTTTCCAACTTGCCCTGATCGGGGATCGAACCCGGGACCTCTGGGTGGCGGACTAGCATGGTAACCACTACGCCACGGAGGTCGTCTTATTTATTTATTCATTAGAGGAGATCCGAACATCCGATTCGAATCAAAATTATATATTTATCTTTGGATGTTTATATGTCCATTTTACATATTAAAATCTTTTATAAAATGGCTGATAGAACTAGCTCGCTACTCATTTGACGAATTTTGTCAATGTAATGTATTTAAATCGATGACATTAATTGTTAAATATTAAATATGACATGTGTGTTTATACCTTATCTTATGTGTACTTATTTGATGTTTACTTCTAAGTTTATAATATTGATCTCTAATGAAATATAATCAATATGCAATAGGTAAACAATAAAGAAACTGATGGACAAAAGCATTTTTGGCCAATCTCGAAACTGAGACCGAACTAGTCGATACTTTTTCTGTACACATTTCGGAGGGGATTTGCTCCACTGTTTGACATTGCACATTCAAAGTTTAACGTGATATCGTTTTGTCTGATTACAAATGTTGTCTGGATACAGAATAGTAAAATCAAAAGCCATTAAAAAGTTATGAGCCATGAAAGATTTGTTTTTTATTTTGCTTATTTTTACGCAAATTTTGGCGTAAATAAGTAATAAAAGAAGCGTAAAACCTCCAAAACAACGTCAATACCGACACAGCTTAATATTGAAGATTTTATTAAACTCAATTTGTAATTGATGAATGCAGTAGTTTTTGCATGAAACCCCCGTTTCCCAAGGGACTTTACGTATATTTTTAGCATCGCATTTCACCTCATTGTTTCGCCCGAACACAATGTTAGGTGAGACAGCATGCATTTAGGCCGCGCCCACCTGAGAGTTTGGGCTCGCGACTAGTTCAACCTTATCCAATGTCTACAACCGCAGCAAACTATGATACTATGGAAGAGTAAATTCTAATTATCAACATCGCGCAAAAAATAACTCTTTTCTGTATCTATATTGTTTAAGAGCTATACTCTTGTCGGTGGAGTATGAAAATTCTTCCATTTGTCTTTCTCGTCCGCTATCCGTTTTATTTCGCTGTACGATTCGACGTTCACATTCTCCTTTATTTTCATTGATAGCTTCCTAGTCCCCTTTTCCCTTGTATCTTCCCTTCAATGATGTTTTTATGAAATTGTCGTGTCGTATCAGATGACCTAACATCTTTTCTCGTCTATTCTCTAATTAAATTCAGAATGCACACACTCTCTCTCTTACTCTTTAAGAACCTCCTCATTGGTATTTTTTTTCAGTCCAGCGTATCCTTTCCGTCCAATGAGCACCACATTTCAGAAGCCTCCAGAATTTTTCTTTCTTTTTGAGTCGAAGTCCTTTCTAATTGTTTTTTCCTCCACGTTCGCTCCACGTTTATATAAAATGACTGTCTCAGGACGCAACCTCAACTGTCGGCCAATGTCCTCTAGCAGCAGCACGCAGCGTCATAGCAACGGAATCTCCTACGGTCCCGCGCATTATGCGTCCCCGTCCCCGCACCTCTCCCCCGTTCTTGCCCTGTCGAGGCGGCTGCAGGCGCCTGCAGCCGCCCGCACAACACTCTCCACAAGGCGAGAATGGGGAAAGATCTAGTCTAGTCGAACGACTAGACTAGATCCTTAATAAAGAATGTGAATACATTATGTTACATGATCAAACAAATTTTACTTAAAAAATCCCAAAATAACCCCTTTCTGTAATATTTTCAAGATTACGATTAAACTACTGATATTTTACATTTTGTTCTTGTGCTTAATTATAGCCACTAAATATAAGTAGACAAATTCGCAGAGTTCTCTTTTATCCCCTTTTTCAAATTAAAAACCGTAAAATTCTACATTCCGAGTCATTCCGTGTTTATTCTCCGCAGACTTCTACATATCTTGCTTGACCGGGAACGGGTCCTCAGTCAGACGAGATATTTAGAATTCTGCGGGGTGCCTCGCCCATCGCCCCGCACCTCATCTGACAGGGCCATTGGAACTTTGCATTGCAACATTTTGTCGCTTGTTGTTTATTGTCACCCTCCGCCGCCCCGTCCGCGTCACCCTTAGACCGTCCGCGTCACCCTTAGACCGTCCGCGTCACCCTTAGACCATGGGAACTCACGTGACGAACTAATTTGTTTCCGTAAAATGATATGGCCGTATGTCACCCTCGTTCGTGAAGAGTTCTCAAATTAAGGCCGCCCTAATCGAAGATCTGAGTGACAACAAATGACATTGTTATGGACAATGTTTTGATTTTCTTCAGTCCACCGATTGTTGCTGCAAAAGAAAAACGGGTTCACTTATTGTCGGACATTTTGAATTTAAAAATGCGCTCTCTATCACGAAAATACAGCTTAATTGTTGGTCCTATATATGTTAGAGAAGCAGCAGGTAGGTAAGCTTGACCTTAATTTTCCATATTGTTACTTACAGAGAGTACGGTCATGTCTTGCGCAAAATGGCAAGATACGTAGGAAATAAGAATAAATATTCATATGACGGACAAATCACACACATTGAGCTAGCCTCAAGTTCGAGACTTGTGTTATGGGATACTAACTCAACGATACTATATTTTATAACAAATACAAATATAGATACACATTCAAGACCCATGTCAATCTGAAAAAGATCGTTTTTCATCTTGACCTAACGGGGATCGAACCCGGGACCTCCAGTGTGACAGCGTGGCATGATAACCACTAGGCCACAGAGATCCTCATCAAATTGGCAATATCGCTTTCACTAGTCCCCGGCAGACGTAAAATGTGAAACTAATCAAACTAAGAAATGCTGGCTTGACGTCGTCAAGGATGATATGCGTGCCAATGGTCTTATAATGCTCAAGACCGTGCGAATTGGAGAAAAATAAGCTGGAAAGCGGAACCCAGGCATCATAGCATTTCAGCTAGGGACGCAACTGGGAATACGCTGTAATAAGAGAGAGAGAGAGACAGAGAGAGAGAGAGAGAGAGAGAGAGAGAGAAATTTGTACTTAAACGATCTGAATTTAGATGTTGCCTGTTAGTAGCCATTAAGCAATATTTAAGACTTCCGAAGGATGAAGGTAATAAAGATGAATCTTGATTACCTTCATCCTTCGGCCGTCAGGTAATAATAAATCCACTGTGCCGAAGTTACAGTTCTGCGCAAATTTGTCAAAATGAGTTAAATAAGTGTTATAGTCCATTTGATTAGGTATATAAATAAATGTAATAAATCTTGAAAAGCCTTTTTATTGAAATATGCACTTTAAAAATGAATCTCTTTACACATTACAATTAAAGCATGTATATGTATGTATATAATTATGATTTATATATAAATTAAATTGTAATTTTCAAAGGTATTGATTTTCAAAGTGTATATTTTAATAAAAATACATATTAAGGCGGCCCTTCCCGGCCGCTCTGTTTTCAACGCGAGCGTACTTTGAAAGGCTTGGTATTTCATCCAGGGCAATGCTAGAAAAAGAGGCAAACCAAAAGAGACAGGTAGCGCCTAAGGGCACGGTTTGCATTCTATTAAATGAAATTAGTATTATTATTAACTATCCATTGAACGAATATTTACTATTCATAGGGTGCGGAAATTTCATAAAACTTGTTCCAGGTGATACGTGTTTATCAGTAAGCCTTACAAGTATGTGAAATAAATGTTTTGTATTCAAAATTTTTATTACATTTGCGAGGTTTCTATTGAAATAAACGATCGAAGTTCGGCTAAAATTTGTGCAAAAAAGCAAATTTTTGGAGGCTTATACTGACTTTGTTTTTCTAAATTTCAATTTTTTATTTCGATAGAAACCTAGAAATAGTACACAAGATACCTGTATGTTCAAAAATTTTCAAGAAAGATCAGATAAAACGCTATAATCACGTATGAGCGTTTGTATCAAAAGTGAGACGGGAAGGCCGCTCTTAAGATTGCCTTTTCATTTATTTACCAATTCGTGTTAATACGCGGATAATGTATACAGATAAAACATAAAATAAATAAAATATATCTTCCAACGCACCACATCGAGGCCTCGTACCCAATATGCTGGCAGCATTCCCTCGCTGAATAGCGATACTTATTCTCTGAGCAAAAAGCTACCAGCCCTCGGGTCACCAGTTGCCTCGATGAGACGTGTTGTGATGTCCTTAAAAACCAACTTAGCTTCAGGGCCCCAAGGACCCACTGTCTCCATTGCGAATGGAAGAAAAATGTAACTATCTCCCAGACCTGCGTATTTCCGCTTTTTGGCAGTCTCTGCAGCATAGGCCGCCGCTCCAACAAGGTTATGACAAACAGCGATAAAATGCCTATTTCTGTGGACGGAACAACTCTGGAATATGTAGAATCATATATATACCTTGGAAAGCAAGTATCTTTTAGAAGTTCCAAAAACATCGATGAAATTGACAGACGGATTTGCATAACATGGAATAAGTTCTGGAGCTATAAAGAAGTTGTAAAATCTAAAATCCCACTTAAACTGAAAAAAAATGTAATGGACTCTTGCTTGCTCCCTTCTTTTACTTATGGGTGCCAAACATGGATTTATAATAATCAAATAAAACAAAAAATACAAACGACACAAAGAGCAATGGAAAGAAGTATCCTCAATATAACATTAAGACATAAACAAAGAAATACCGCAATAAGAAACAAAACTAAGGTTATAGATGCTCTACAACACGCAAGAAGACTGAAATGGAAATGGGCCGGACATTTAATACGCACAAAAGATAAAAGATGGACCACACATCTTTTTCTCTTGCCTATAGGTCCTTTCCATATGGTGATATGGAAAGGACCTATAGGCAAGAGAAAAAGAGGAAAGCCTAGAGAACGATGGGTCGATGAAATTGTAAAATTAGCCGGAATGGACGGAAAACAAAGGCACAAGACAGAAAAACGTGGAACCAAATGGAGGAGGCCTCTACCCGTTAAGGGGTCCATAATTTTATTGATAACTTCATATAAATCTAATTAAATATCGAATAGACATTATTAATAATTGACTCATTTTAATTTAATTAACAATTTAATTTAATATTTTGGTCAAATTAAATGATTTTGAATCAAACATGTACAATTAAGTAATTATGGAATAAAAAGGCTTTTTTTATTTTATTATATTTTATTATTATTATCTCCCAGACCTGCGTATTTCCGCTTTTTGGCAGTCTCTGCAGCATAGGCTGCCGCTCCAACAAGGTTAGACGTTGTAGGCAAATGTGAGGGTGCCAAAGTGTCTACAAAGGCACTCTTACCTCAATAAAGTCAAAGTCAAAAAAAAAATTCAATCTAGGATAAATGTATCTCCTATTGAAGGTCATTTTTTAAATATTATTTTAGTGCAAAAGGTAAAAACTACTAGCGTTTCGGAACGACCACTGCTGGGAAGATTACGCCGAAAGGAACCCAGTTCAGTATTGGTCCCTACTCTCTACCCAGCCTGATGGGCTATGTTTTAGTTACAATACAGATTTACACTTAAGCTCAGTATACATTATATTATACATCTAAATAATACAATTAAAATTTGCAGTCAACTATTTCCAAGAATTTTGGTCAGATTAATAGTCATTTACATGATAATAAGCTTTTTTTAATAAATGATTTTTAAAGGCAGTCTTAAACTTAGATAATGGTAACGCTACTACATTATCTGGAATTTTATTATAGAGACGCAAGCTGAGACCCACAAAAGACTATTATGTTTTTTCTAACCGAAAAGCTAAGAAAGCTAATTTATTTTTATTTCTAGTGTTAATACTATGAATATCACATTTTTTTAACTAGTATATGTATGTTTATTCTGACGCGCGTATATAATGTTCGCGTAGATGAATTGCGAAGGGAGAGTCAAAATATTTATGTCTATTAATAGATATCTCTTTTAGTCATTATGGTCTTAGATCCCAGTCATTGAGTACCTCCTAGTTACTTCTAGTAGTTCGTCATAACATTTGTTGATGGAAAACACCATATGTTAATAACAACAACAGCAGATAAGGTTTTACCTCATGAAGGCATATTCGCGGGTGGCAATAAAAAACAATAAATGTTATTATGATAGTAAATCGAGTGAATACTCCAATAGGACATGCTATCTTATCTACGAGTACCTTTGATTTACCGACGTGTTGGAAAACAACAATATTTTTAGAAAAAACATTCTTTATTTCGAGAAAATATATAAGTAATTAAGTGGACGAATAAAAATTTAACTCAACTATAAAATAAAATAAACCTATACTAAATTTAACAAAAGTCCTCTTGCCCATGCGGCATGGTAGCAAGAACGCTGATTGTGTTCCCTCGCTGGATAGAAATGCTGATCCGTTGAGCGAAAAACAGCCAGCCTTCTTGTCACCAGCGGCGGCTATTAATCGCGGAGAGCGTCTTTATCTCTTATGTGTTCGAATCAGAAATTAGGTGATTTGTAGATGAGCAAAGGTCACTGAAATAACAACGGCTTTAATAGGCCCTTCTGGCAACCGTAGCTACGGCCCTTCCGGCAAAATATGGGTGTTGCAGCACCTCAAAGTTTGCTATAGTCCCTAGCGCGCCCAAAGCCGAGGTTTCCCCATTGGGAGCCGCTGCTGCTAGTAGGAATATAGGAAGCCGGGCCTCTGGTTCGCTCCTCAAACCTTATGAAGAAGGAAAAGCCGTCCAAGGCAACCTATGTCTGACAAAAGCAACTCCAGGCGAGGCAAACAATGGTATGGGTGACCATCCAATTGGTAGTCAGGTCTGGAGCTGCTTGACCTATAAAAGCGCTAGTAACTATCGACCAGCGAGCTTCTTTTCTTTGTTAATTCGATAATAAAGGAGTGCTTATAGCAATAAGCACATTAAAATAGAACCAACACATTAGTGTTGTCGAAAGTTTCCCCAAATTACATTAATGTAGGTAATCACTTGCGAGTAGGTGTAAACAAAGGTTAGTATATTGTTTTCATCCATCACAAAGTTATGATTACTTCAAGAAGACATATATCTCGGTTAGTAGATACTATAAGAATAAATTTTCGAGTAGGTAATAAAATAAATGTAATTTTATTTTTTTACAAGTTTTTATATTTAAAATAAATATTTTTTTTTTAATGGAAAACAAGTTATTACTATTTAAACAAATTGTTGGAGCCTCTTTTAAGCAAAATTATGCTTGTGCTAGGACATTCCGTTCTTTCTTATGTCTAAGTTTGTTTCTTATATTTAACTTATATGTATGTTTGTTTAGGTTAAATAATGCAACTCAATTTTCAACCAGTGACCCTCAACCGATTACACTGAAATTTTGCATACTTGTGTAAGTAGGATAACAGTACAATATTATGGACTCAATGAGCACTTTTAATAAATTGAGCCGAGAGATATTCGACGGAGCTCAGTTACAAAACAACCTTATTGAGTAGGATTCGTTGAATTTGTCTTGACGAGCACTTTATGGTAGACGATGCCTAGGGTCTGATCACGGAGACGGAAGGTGGTCGATGGAACTCAGTAATAAAACGAAGCATCTCCTTCAAGGTTGGGCTAATTTATTTGTCATAATAAGTACTTTGGCCTCACAATAAAAGCTTTTCAAAGATTCAAATGTTTATTCAGTAATTAGACCTTTACAGGCACTTTTACACGTCAATGAGTATAATTTACGTTACGTGTGAATATTAAAATTTAATTTAATTTTGAAGAAACGCTACCGATACCAGCGCTTCGTAACGACCACTGCTGAGAAGAAACGCCGAAAGAAACTCTTTTTTCACAATATTGGTCGCCTACTCGCCAGAAGGGCTTTGTCATAGAAGGCTTGTAACTTATTTTAAACTACACACTAACGCCCATAGTCGACGTGGTGGATCGTATGCTTGTTTGCTTACTTATTGGTAAAAAAAAACTACAAAATAGCATTATTACAGTGCCGAAACTTGTATTTTGCGGTATTCAGGATTACTCACGTGCCTAAATCGCTTGGATACCGCACCGTTATCATACCTGTGATCTTAGTATGGTGTTTTAACTGAGAAGTCTTTACATATCTTCCCTTGGTAAAAATGTATATGACAAAATTCATGAATGGACATGGTAAAATGAGTCGTCACTCGCAGGCAGTTTTTAAACAGTGTTTCTAATGTCTGCTAAGAAAATATAATAATTTTAAATTTAAATACTCGTTTTGTAAAATAATCACGTTAGATAATGACGACCTCCGTGGCGTAGTGGTCACCATACTGGTCCGCCACCCAGAGATCCGGGTTCGATCCCCGGTCAGGGCATGTTGAATAATTGGCCAAGTGCGTGTCGGGCCACGCGCAGTGTAGGGTTCCGTAGTTACGAATGCCAACTTTGAGTTCATGCCACTAAAAACGTCTAAAAACTAATTTTCTATTGAATTTGTATAAAATTTTCCTTTTCCGAATACATTTCATAAGTTGATCGCCTATAACTTTTTAATTTGTAAACCCTACTTAGCTCTGATAGTTTTCCTTTAAATTTCGTTATATTTGCAATAGCTGTGAATTTTTTCACGTTATTTTATTTTTTATAATTATATAAGTACGTAATAATTCACAGGAATAATATCCGTTGCACATTTATATAAATGCTATTAAAATAAATGTGCAACGGAACGAAATGCGACGAATTACAAGGATAAAAATTTGTCGCAGTCACCATGCTTGCCACGCAGGCAGGTTTAATTAAAAGTTCTCCACAACTTCATCACCCTAAGTCTTGTAGAATGATTGATCGCTCTTACGTTATAACAACGAAAGGGACCAAGTTCTGTTTACAGAAAATACTTAAGAGTCCAGTGCTGCCCCCATTTAAAATGAATTATTTGAAAGGAAACGGAGATATCATTTAAAATTTTTGTCTTGCTAGGCAGCACCTTTACACAAATCCCTTATATATCCTTCTTTATATTTTGACCGTTTTTTTTTGTAAATTGAAGATGATCGCTCTTTATTCGAGCTGCCTAAAGGCATGTGTCGTAGCACAATAATCATTATACAGACAGACAAGAGTCATTATATAGTGTGCAGGTTTCCTCACAATGTTTTCATCATAGGAAGCAAGTGGTGATAGTTAAAAATAACATTAAGCGGTTATTAATTTTCATTTATTTAGTTTTTAGTTTAGTTTAAATTTAGATTTAATTTCTTTTTTAGTTTGAATGTTACGTTAAGCGGTTATTACACTATCCAATTTTAAGAAACCGTTTTATAAAACAGGCACGTGTTGTGGTGGCTCGGTCCCGTGACATTTTGCTATGCAGCTTTCATGTCCTTGCGCGCAGCGGCGATCGGCCCACCTCAGTCCACCCGCGCCCGCCGAACAGGCTTGTAATTTTTTGTATTGTCGTTGTGTCAAATAAAGTGTGAGAAGCCCTTATGATTTTTGGTATAGTCATCCACATACAACCTTACTCAAGAGTGCAGATACACAGAACACCATAGATGCACAGTAAATATATAAATAAATATATAGGGACAAATTTCACTGATTGAGCTAGCCCCAAAGTAAGTTCACGACGTGTTATGGGATACTAACTCAACGATAGCACATTTTATAACAAATACAATTATAGATAAACATTCAAGACCCAGGACAATTTGAAAAAGGCCATTTTCCAACTTGCCCTGACCGGTAGACCCCTGACAGTGGTGACCCCGACGTGATATGAACACGCAACCTTCTGCAGTTAGCACGGTGACTGTAGATAAGAATTATCCGAAGTTAGTTTTTACTATTATTTTTATTTCCAATCGCTTTATTCCCCAAACTTCTTTTTACTAATTGAACAATTTCCTAAACTAATGGTTTACATTATCATGAAGCATATGATAGTTTTCAAATTGTAGGTATCAATCGCTCTGATGCTAAATCTTGTCCGTGTTAGGGAATCGCAGCGCTACGATGTAGAACGCCTTGGTGCGTTTTGTTCACATAAAAATATATATTTTTACAAAGTGTATTCAATTATAATTCATGGTATATAAAGTTATTCATCAATATAATTGCAACAAAAGCAATGCCGATTATACTTAACATAATAAAGAAAAACTGAAAGAGTAGAGTTCCTACAAATCGGATAGTGTATAACTTCTTTAGTGTGAACTCAGTGGTATAGTTACGCCTAGTGAGGATCGAGCTCCTGCTTCACAGATGTACAGCCAGTGCCTAAACCGCTTGCCCACATATACATATGGTAAATAAACATCTTTTATTTCAGGTGTAGACAATTCAGAAAACACAGTTGGTGGGGAGGCTTCGGCTGCAGCTGCTCGAAAACGAGACCAGGCCGGCACGCATTCTGTGGTGGGCGGGGCACATGCGTTTATACTTAGGGTAAGGCCTGTAATAGACGAGCAAAAGTATGCCCGCGACACCTGTCGGCAAATTCAGCGATCGTCGCCGACTGTTACTCCTGTCACGAGCTGTCATGCGACGATCGCCGAAAGTCGCGCGACGTCACCGACAGGTGTCGATCGATGGCTTACTGTCATTCGTCTGGAGCCTTTCGAACAGGGACTCCCAAAGTGGTCGATATCGACCCCTAGGGGTCGATATCGGTTTCCTAGGGGTCGACATAAACGAAAACTGATTTTAGGGGTCGACGAGGCCTAAAAATCGACCCCTATTAAATTAGTAGCTAGGTATTTTGTATCAATAGGAAAAAACTAAAGATAGGCCCCCTTATTCATAATAGTCTGCTAACTTAAAGCATTGCTAATTCTCACTCTGTCTTCTTCTACTGACCTAAGTCAGAATGAAAAATAACACTCTGTTGCAGCTGTTTTAAGTTAGCAGACCATTATGAATAAAGGGGTTGATCTTAAAAGTATGTAATTTGACCATGGGGGTCTGCGGTAACAGTTCATTTTGGAAAAGGGGTCACTTGTCCAAAATAGTTTGGGGATCCTTGCTTTAGAACAACCATCATAATATTAACAAGAGAATCGGCTTAGATTGTTTGTAATGCGACTTACACCTGACTTAGCACAAACTAGGTTGATTTCAGGAACGCGGCAGTACCGTTAGGTTAGGACTAAGATAGACGACAGTGCGCCAGTGGCAGTTTGCAACTCGGTGACAGGTCGGTGACAGTCAACGACGGTCAGTAACATAGAATTGTACTGGTCAGTTACCAGTCAATAGTCGCCGATTATCGTCGAAAAAAATATATGACACAAGTGTTAGTTACTAGGTTCCTCATACGAAAATACTAAACTAAGAATTCTTTCTTTTACAGATATCAAGTATTTTTGGACTGGCTCCTCTTAAGTTTGAAAACTACAGCACTGGTTTCACAGTATCCATGTCAAACGCGATGTGCGTGTACAGCTACATTCTAGTAACGGTGCTGGGTGAGTTTTGAAATAAAATTACGTTGCTTTCTGGAAGTCTAAAGTTAGGTTCATGATATTTGATCTAGGGACACAGAAGAGTCCATGACAAGACGATACAACGGAAGCGCAAGACCTAATCTCAAATCGGTTTCGGATCCTCAGGATCCTAAATATAATGAAAACTGAAAAAAAACCAACCACCTACATTCACTGGAATGCTGGAATCATAAAAAACGATTTGGATAAACTAAACATATACATTTCATGCAATAAAGAGCTATAATTGCTCGAAATGTACATATTTGTTTAGTTATTTATTCGCCTTTTAGGACATCCATAGGAAGAGACAAGATTAGTTCTATTCTAGTCTGGAAACTACTTGGAATGGATAATTAATTTACAATTGTCTATCTTAGGCCGGTTACATCATCATCATCACCATTCTAGCCACATAACGTCCACTGCTGGTCATATACCTCTTATTATAAGATTTTCCGAAAAGCACTCTGTCCATATGTTTTGTTTTAGACCTTGCACAACATCAGATACGTCCGAATCTGTTAGAATATTTCTGATGCCCCTAATCTGATAGTACTCGGGGGCATCAGAAATATTCTGACAGAAAATATAACGGTTTTTGTATGATTTTCAGTAATATCAACGATATTCGGGCACATATCAGAGATCTACGTCGGCGTTAAGTTGTCCGTGAGGATGTCGTCTTCCATGTCTCAAGTGGTGTCGACTTGCGACGTGATGGTAGTAGTGGTGACCGCGGGAGCTGGGGTATACGGCGCACCCAGACGGATGAGGAATATGCTCAAGTTTATGGACAGCGTGGCTTCGGTAAGTTACTTCTTTAACCGTAAATTTCCAGATTCCTTTTGATGATCCTTAAATTGTAATTTATCGAAAACTATGACTTTACAGGGGAGACTTTAAAGAGTTTAATTAATGAAGCTACTGTATTTGGTTGCCCCCCTTTACTGTGGTATTCGGTAGACTTAAACGCTTTTTCTATCGCATTACGCACTGTCTTTGGCAACCTTAAAACAACAACTCTTGGATCTAGCTGCTGGAGCCCTAGGTTCCTAAGTACGAGTTGGTATCTTAAAAAATATCAAATGATCACTTGATGACAGTCATTGAGCTACTTCAGATGCCTTAAATTTGACATAATATTAGTATAGTATAAGTACTTAATTAGCTATAAACGCTTGATATGGAGACCTATAATCCTAACTTTTCTATTCTCTATCACCACAGATTGTATTACGTACAAAATGTATCTTCTTTCTGAAAGGTATCTTTATTTCCAGGTAGACTCGAGTATAGGTGGAAGGTACTCGGCCGCTACGGAGCGCAAGCTGTGTGCTATTCTGCTGTCAATCCTCATCTTCTTCACCGTGCTCATCGTGGATGACCTCTGCTTCTACGCCATTCAGGCTAAGAAGGTGGATAGACAATGTAAGGAGTTTGGCATTATGCACTTTCCATTAATCTCTTGCTCTCTCTCATCTTAGCGCATTCCCAGTTGCATCATCAGCCGTAATGCTGAGAATCCCGGGGTCCGAATTTCGGCTTTTTCTTCTCCACTTCGCACGGTCCTGAGTATTCGTGATTGTAAGACGATTGGCACGCATATCTTCCTTGACGACGTCAAGCCAGCACTTCTTGGGTCAACCACGCCTGCCGGGCCCCGGTGGAGGTGGTATGACTATACATTTGTTTCAAATGTAACTTGAAGGTTTTTTTCTATTTATCATATTAGTCTCAAAATGTCAACTGATGGACATAAGCCTCCCCCAAAGATTTTCAAAAAGACCATACGGAAGCGGCCTACCACCAGCCTTTTCCTGCAACCTCGCTCATCATCACCTAGCAAGTACTGCCAAACTGGTCAATTGAATTAGTTATTATTATTAATTAATTTGTACAGCTGGACCTCGGGAAGGCCTGCTAATAGGCATTTGTTCTTTCGTGTAAATCCGCAGCAAATTTTTTTTAATTTTTTTTTCTGTTCCCTTGTATCGAACAGATATGTGCAAGTGTAAGTATATAAATTTCTTCACTATGTTTTTTTCACAGGGTACAACCAAGTTGATAATCTCGTCGTAGACAATATAGGTACTTCGTGTGCTACACAACTGGTTTATATAAGTATAGTTAAGTGTAAGATGTTTCAAGCATAAAACATTTGACTATACTGGCATTGGAAGATAAACGTTTTGTGGATGGTTAATTTTTAGGGTTCCGTACCTAAAGGGTAAAATTGGCCAAGTGCGTATCGGGCCACGCGCAGTAGGGTTCCGTAGTTAAAAAGGCCACCTTTGAGTTCATGACACTAAAAACGTCTAAAAACAAATTTTCTATTGAATTTGTATGAAATTTTCCTTTTCAGAGTACATTTTATAAGTTAATCGCCTATAACTTTTTGATTTGTATACCCTACTTAGCTCTGATAGTTTTCTTTAAATTTCGTTATATATCCTATAGCTCCGAATTTTTTCACGTGTCCTTATATAACCGTTTAGCATTTAGAGGGACAGTTGACAATTTTTTCACTTTACCAACCCAACCCAACATGATTGGTTAGTCGAGAAAAAAAAAAGATTTTTCACTTTACTTGTATTGGAGACTAAGAATTTTTTTTCAATATTTTATTTTACCGTTTTTTATATTAATATACATCTTCATACCAAATTACAGCTTTCTAGTACTTGTAGTCGCTGAGTAAAATCGCGGATGGACAGACAGACAGACATGGCGAAACTATAAGGGTTCCTTGTTTACTACGGAACCCTGAAAACGGGATCATATTACTAAGACTCCGCTGTTCGTCCGTCTATCTGTCACCAGGCTATATCTCATGAACTGTGATAGCTAGACAGAAGTTTTTACAGATGATGTATTTCTGTTGCCGCTATAACAAAAATACTAATATGAGGCTCCCATACAACTGTGATAACATAAAAATGTGATTTTTCATAAATAACAGTACGGAACCCTTGGTGCGCGAGTCTGACCCGCACTTGGCCGGTTATTTTTTAACGAAATGCAAAATACGTGATCAATGCCGTATGCCTACTAGTTCAACTAATGTTTTTTTGATTGTTATAATTTTATTGTAGGAAACATATAACATAGATACGATACTACAACAGTACATAAGAGTAATTGATAACGGCCTTTTTAAGTTTGACGACCTCCTTGGCGTAGTGGTCACAATGTTAATCCGCCACCAAGAGGGCCCGGGTTCGTCCCTGGTCAGGGTCAGTTGGAATATGGCCTTTTTCAAATTGTCTTGGGTCGTGGATGTTTATCTATATACGTATTTGTTATAAAATATAGTATCGTTGAGTTAGTATCCCATAAACCAATTCTCGAACTTACTTTGGGGCTAGCTCAGTCACTGTTATTTGTCCCTATTTATTTATTTATTATTTATCTTTAAAGTGCAAATTTCTTGCTTTTTGCCTACAATTTAATTATAGCAATTAACAATCTACCAAACGTTTCGTTTAGACCATGCAAGACATCTTTTGCTTCAATTTAATTCTATGCAAAAGGCAAGATATATGCACTGTGTAAATGAGCCTTTATCCCGAAATGGAATCTCTTCCTTAACGGTTCAGTAACTATCGGGTGTTTTATTAATGTTCTTTTTATTATTTCCAGGGTCAGTGATCATGAACTATATCACTTACTACGTGCTGTGGTATGTGGTGATGGTGCTGGAACTGCAGTTTGCATTCACAGCATTGTCCATACGAGCGAGGTTCCAAGCGGTCAACGACGCGCTTGCTTTGACTGCCAAGAACGTTTCTGTGAACTGTAAGTATAGCAGTAGCTGTGTCAACTGTAGACTCGGCGAGCCAACCCTAACCCCTTGAAATTTATATAAAAGTTCAGACAAAAAAAATTCGTTTTGATAAGGGCCCACGACTAGCGCATACCTGCGCAAGCCTAACACATGATGACTAGCGCTTTTAAAATGCTTGTTGCATATAATTTGAGTCCTATCACACATTAATACAACAGCGAGCGCTCTTACAGACCAGCGACAGTATTCCCGCGACACCTGTCGCCAACTATCGCAACGGTCGCGTGACAATTGACATATGTCACGCTACCGTTCGCTCGTCTGTAACTAGCCTAAGGGCTAGCTAAGGCTAGGCTGCTTTGTAGCCCGAAGTCTGACATTCAGTGTTTGGTTACGCATACTGCCCAGTCATTTGCTGCATTAAGGTCTCGCATTGTGCAGGAAGTCTGGCATTTTAGGCAGGACACCAAGTGGGACATTGATTGGGCAACACCGCACTCGCATTTATAGTAAGTAGTTCTTGGAGAAACGCCAACTAATTCTTTTATTTTCAATATCGCCCGCACCATTCCAGAGTCCGAAATATGGTGGTTGAAATCTTAAAAAATCATAACTATCCCAGTGATTGTGAAAAAAGTTTAAAGAAAACTTTTTGGTTACCCGTAGGGCGCATGCTAAGCCCACGTCTTGTGCACGATTAGCGCGGTTTGAATTTGTTGCATATAATTTCAGTCCTATCAAAATAATACATGCAGCTCAAACTTTCACAGTATGATGTCCTACGGGATTCTTCTATGAGGGAGTGTAGCTGATATACAGACTATTTTTATTTTACAAAAAAGGCCAATTCGTTTTATTTACGATTAGCTTTTGCCCGCGGCTTCGCTCGCGTAGAGGTGTAATTGATCAAAATCCTTTTTTAGGGGATGCCTACGTCATAGTAGCTTTATGAATGCAAAGTCTCAGCCCGATCGGTTAAAAATTGATAAAGTTTTATACAAACTTTCATCCCCTATTTTATCCCCTTGGGGGTAGAATTGATCAAAATCCTTTCTTAGCGGATGCCTACGTCATAACATCTACCTGCATGCCAAATTTCAGCCCGATCCGTCCAGTGGTTTGGGCTGTGCGTTGATAGATGACTATGTCAGTCAGTCAGTCACCTTTGATTTATATATATTTAGATTTAGGATCGAGAGACTCCCTAAGATAATTTTTCAAGAAAATTGATATACTCACTGTACCATCCCAGTACATATTAGTAAATATAATGTATGTTAGAAAAAATATTGCCTTCTAAATTTTCATTACATTTGCGAGGTTTGTATCGAAATATATTTTTTTTTACAATTTAAGAGTACTCTATGAACGGTCGAAGTCCAGCAAAAATTTGTGCAAAAAAGATTTTTGGAGGTTTATACTGAATTTGTTTTTCTATATTTTAATTTTTTATTTCGATAGAAACATAAAATTAGCGCACAATATATCTGTGAGTTTAAAAGTTTACAAGAAAAATCAGTTACAACGTCATAATCACGTACGAGCGCTTGTATGAAAAGTAAGACGGGAAGGCCGCCTTGATGAAGCAAATGACTAGGCAGTCAGCGTAACCAAACACTGGTAAAACCAGGTTTTCAAAATAATCAGACACCAGGTTGCAGCACAGTGACGTCAGGACTGTTGTCATTGGACCATCAGTTGACTGGTTCTTTAGCTCTATAAATAACAGTAGCTTATCTGCTAGTTTCCGACAAATGAAATCAGAAACTTATTTCTAAACGTTAAAACAAACATCGTCTACGGGATTTGTATGTAATAGCACGGCGTGACGTCATAGTTTCTTGGAGTCAAAAAGCGCTCATATTATCGGTTTTTCTGCAATTATAAATCTAAAATCACGTTGAAAATTGATAAATGACAAGTTATATTATTTTGTGACATTTTATTTTCTTAACAGTACAAAATAATTTATTTTTGGCCCTGGATAGGCCCTGTCATCTGGTGAACTATATTTTTAAAATCCGTCAAAAAGAATAATAATTTACAAGAAAAATCAGAAGGCAGACTTCGGTCTACAAAGCAGCCTAGCTAAGGGCTCTTACAGAAGTAGCTTTTATTTAGAAGTGCCTATTTTTTAGGAACACTTTCCATAGCACAACGAAAACCAAAATTATGCATCTTCCCTTTTGTTTTCAGTGGAGAAGTCTAAGAGTCCCACAGAGCTGAACATCTACGCGATCCGCGTGGCGCCAGCAGGCTCCCGCACGAACGTCAGCTTGCTCATGGAGAGTCTGCCAGATTGCAACACCGTCATCATTAAAAAAACTGGTTTGGATTTTTGAGTCTTTTCACCAGACTGCGCCAAAAATCACATATTTATTTCCTATGCATGCAATAAAAAATACTCAGACTTTCAAACGTTTACCCATAACTTTCGAACTGCTGAACCGATTTCCACCAAACATAGCTAAGAACCACCGCAAGTAAACTTGCTTTCACGTAAAAAAACCGCATCTAAATCGGTCTATCTGTTTGAGAGCTACGATGCCACACACAGACAACTAATGGTAGAGAAAAAATAGCAGATTTCGGCACCAAGTCAAATGCCATTTTATTTTTTAATTTTAAATCGATTGTGTAGGTTATACCACGTGGAAGGGACATACCTGTAATAAATCAACCCACGGGCTATACAAGATCGCTATAGTATAATGAAATTAAAATAACAGTCAAAAACAAAAAATAAAATGGTGTTCCCATAAAAATTGTTCGGGCGGCAGCACACTTTAGTATGAAAATGCCAATTTTTTTTTGTTTCTTGACTGTTATTTTAATTTAATTATACTATAGCGATCTTGTATAGCCCGTGGTTCGATTTATTACGGGTAGGTATGTTGCTTCCACGTTGTATAAAAGGATAACCAAAATATACAACATATACTAAAGTTTATTACGTAATTTGGAATAAGAATGCTAAAAAAAACAACATAGGTATAACCTCGCTCATCCAAACGTGTTTACGTAAACGTCAGTTTTTTTTTCTATTGGATTTGCATGAAATTGCACGTTGTCATAAATTCTTGGTGTCAGTGTCTAAGAGTGCCCGCCTACGTCAGACTTTTTGCAGGACCGATAGTCGGTGCGTATGTTTTTTTAATGAATTTCTGGCCAACTTTTTGTAGGGACGTGTGCATTGCAGTTCTATTTTTCTCCTGCATAACATCGGTCACCGATAATCGGATATGGGCGGGGAGCCTTAATATTAGTTTTTAATTGTGCATTAATAAATCTAAAATCACTTTCAAATTGGATATGATCCATTGATCTACACTTGTATTTTGTATTCATAAGTGATATTATTTTGTAACATGTCATTATATAAATAAATAAATATATAGGGACAAATAACACTGAGTGAGCTAGCCCCAAAGTAAGCTCGAGACTTGTGTTATGGGATACTAACTCAACGATACTATATTTTATAGCAAATACATATATAGATAAACATCCAAGACCCTTGAAAACATCCGGACAATTTGAAAAAGGCCATTTTCTAACTTGCCCTGACCGGGGATCGAACCCGGGACCTCTGGGTGGCGGACTAGCATGGTGACCACTACGCCACGGAGGTCGTCTATCATTGCACAAAATATCCCGGTACAACTCAAAAATAAGTTACAAATTTTTTCGTAACAAGTATGTTATTTTTTTTAATGATTGTTACTTTTCTACTAGCTAATGGCGAACCTAGATTGGTTGTGCCTCCAAGTGATGCCATCCACCGACTTTCCTCCCTTCACGGGGCTCTATGTGAAGTGGTGCATCGCATCGATGACAGCTATGGTGTGCCACTGGTTGTCGTGCTCATATCTACACTGCTGCATCTGATTGTCACCCCATATTTCCTCATCATGGAGATAAGTAAGTATACAGGATTACAGAAGGTTATCAGAAAGGCTGCGTGACTTGGTGTTGTGCCTAGGGAACCGCCTTTCCGACGGTGTATTTCTGAACTCTGAGATCGAGATGTAGGTTACTGCTGGCGCCATCTCTTATACTTCTTTCGAACTATGGTATCGCTTTTCTTTCATTGTTGCTTTGTGGTTGTAGTTCCTCGTTGTGACGTAGACGTCGTCGCCACAGATCTAAAGGTACAAGATAGACATAGCGTATTGTTAAATGAGACAAGAAACGAATTCGTGTGACCTTAAAAGGTCATGTACGTCAAACATGTACATGCTACACGCTAAAGCAGTACGATATCATCTTTTAAGGTAAGATGACTTATAATTTAACACAGTTTGCAATTTAAAAAAATTGTGACGATTTATTGGCCGCTAATGGGTTATACGTTATGTATAAAAAATTGCCTCATTGTCAAATTGAGCGCTATCTCTTTTGCTCTTGACAGTTATCGTATTATCTGTCGCACTCGGCTAGTGTGGTCTTTTTACACAGTAAACAATTCTAGGTCTATGGTAACATCCCTTACGTTCTCCTTATCCAAAAATTGCGTTTGGAGCCCGCTGTGCATGCGAAATGAGCCAGATCGAAGTTTATCATCAGAATAAGCATATATCTGGATTGTATCAAGCCCATCAGGGTGACTTGGAACCTATACTTAGTAATTCCTATCAGCGTTCATGTTGTACCTACTAATTTAAGAAGTGACTATGTAGATAGTGTAATATATGTACAATTTGAGAGCAATAAATAAATTGAAATTCTATTATTATCTTTGCCTGTACTAAATCTGTTTTTTTTCAGCGTATCTTTTCAGCAGTGCTGGTCGAAACGCTATTCGTTTGTATGTGGCTACGGTGATCCCTCTCTCATTAGCCTCATTAAGGTTTTCCATGGTACATTGACACATATTGGTCAAATATAATTTGAAATTGAAGCTACACTGAAAACATTTCAACTCAATAAGAAGTAGGTTGCTTTTGCACTAAAATACAATGAATTTAAGAAATATTCTTCGGTTAGAGATTTTATCCTACATTGAATATATATATTTTTACTGATCACTTTCTGTCCCCGTAGTTAGTTGATAACCCCATATAAATATTATTATTCCTCTCCCTTGTTACTAGATGGCGCTATAGCTATTTATTAAGACATCAAAATCTTTTATTACTGTTATTTAAATAATCTCTTAATATTTCAGTCGTATCCCTGCATCGAACACAGTTCCTGGTGCTGCAGTTCCTGTGGTGTGTGACTCACATGCTGCGACTGTTTGTGGTGGTAGAACCCTGCCATTACACCATCAGCGAGGTATATTATCTGTAGACACCGCACCATAACTAGACTTGTCGGCTTCTAACTCTATATCGGCTTATAGATATGTCGCAGCTATCTGGTAAAATCAGCTAGCTAACTGAACGCTTAGCCCGTTCTGTAAAAGCCGGCTTCTAATTAAATGGCTGAAGGACGACTAGACAAGTCATTGAACGCAACGTTAAACAAGATGGCTCTTGACGACCTCTGTGGCATGGTGACCACCACCCAGAGGTCCCGCGTTCGTTCCCCGGTCAAGGCATGTTGGAAAATGGCCTTTTTCAAATGTTCCTGGGTCTTGGATGTTTATCTATATATGTATTAGTTATAAAATATAGTATCGTTGAGTTAGTATCCCATATCACAAGTCTCGAACTTACTTTGGGGCTAGCTCAATCTAGAGTTATTTGTCCCTATATATTTTTCTATTTATGGCTAAACGTAGTATTAAAGTCATTAATTTAAATCGAATACTGAATTTAGTTTGTGATATCTGGTTAAGGCCTGGATAGGCCTCCCTTTTTTTTGCGCAGATAGGCCTTACTTACATTGAACTCAGGAATTCCGAATTTGACCGACCTGTGTACCGCTAAACTTGTAGCACAATCCGACTCATGCACCTCATTTTCAATGACTACACTACTTGCACCTGGTGAAGGAAAACATCGTGAGCAAACCTGCACACACTACTTCACTGGTGTGTAAAAATTGCTGTCATTGACCGTTGTCAAATGGCTATATTCAGCTCAAATGTAACGCATGCGAATTGCGAATTTAGTCCCGCCCCCTCAACCTGCAAGAAGGAACTTCGTTTCAACAATAAAAATAGTATTTAAGGGGATACCTGAATTTTCCAGGGTCCAGTGCTGCCATCATTTGAAATAAATCATTTGATATGAAATGGTTTATTTTTAAGTCACCACAGGACCTCGGAAAATTCAGGTATCCTGTTAAGCATTGTAGTAAGTAGATAATATGAAATCATATAGTAGCCACTCTCTATCCTGGTTCGTAAAAACCTATTCCTTTCAATCCAAGGTTGAATGGAAAAATTTTTGGTTTTTAACAGCATCACAATGCTCGGATTTATTATCCAAATTAAAACATGTGACAAAATTTCGCCACGAGTGGGATTTGAACCCGCGTCCCTCACGTTAACGCCTTGAGTGCACAATTGTGCTACCGTGACTTTGAATCACTCCGACGAATTTCCCCATCACATAGTACACACGCATTTGAAGCATGCGTTATTCTTCACTACTACCCACTATTCAGAAGTGTGGTATTCAACTTAATTTAGCTGAATTGAAGGTTGATTAAGTGCTGGAACAAACGGGGCGCAAGTTGCGTCGCGTAACAGCTAGAGATGGGCAGGGGATAGTACAAAAAGTCAATCTACCCATTGGAGTATTTACTCACTAGATTTAATAAATAGAGTAAATAGAGCGTGCTCATATATTGACATCATTTTTGACATCTGTTTACTTATTTTAACATATAATTACGTCTTTGCACAAAAAATGATAATAAGTCAAAGAAGCCTACTTTCAGTGTATGATTAGTATGGTATTTTCATATATTTTAGCGTCGCATTTGTCGTTTACCTACATTTCAAGCATATTATAGCGTATGCACACACTTTCCGACAAAAATTGCAAGTGTAAACTAGATTTAAGTTTAAAAATTGTCATGAAAACATGAAATAATGAATATAAATATGAGTCGCAGCTTATAAAATCAGTCTAGTCACCAAATGGATAAATACGGATATTTGTAGGTATTTACTCAATCTACTCAGTAAATATTCAAATAGGTTGATTTAGTAACTGTACCGCCCATCACTAGCTGTTACGCGGCGCAACTTGCGCCCCGTCTGTTCTGGCCCTAAAGAGAAGAAGGCTTTTGTTTAAATTATTGGTTTTTAACAGCATTACAATGGTAATAGTATTTTTTATCACATGTTTTAATTTGGGTTGACTGGAAGAATTCCCTTTATGGATAAATCGATCTTTGTACTGTGCTATTGTATTTTCGTGCTATTGTATTGTACAATAAAATTTTACAAACAAACAAAAAACAAAAATCTGACAAGTTAGACATTCGATAAGGACTTATGGCGCCTTCCAACACCTAGTCAAATTTTTAACGCCCCGACAAAAAATAGGAGTGTTATAAGTTTGATGCTCATGTCTGTGAGTCTGTCTGTATGTCTGTTTGTTTGCCTGTCTGTCTGTGACATCATAGCGCTCGAACGAATGCACAGATTTCAGTGAAATTTTATTTTATTTTATTTTTAATGTTTTTTTCACGTGAAAGCAACTTCCCTTGCGGTGGTTCTTAGCAATGTCTGATGAAATCGGCTCAGTCGTTCAAAAGTTATTAGGTGTTAACGCTTCAAAGTCGGGGTTTTTGATTTACCTGGCAAATAATAGATGGCGCTACGGATATCAATTCCACCTAACATCGGTTATAACATGTAGTTCCTCCACTTATTACAAGATGATGTTTACTTTTTTTTTAATTGCTTACCAAAAAAACTTTTTAATGACCTTTTAGGGTAGAAGAACAGAAAGCCTAGTCTGCCGCCTGATGATGGCAGCGCCTACAAACACCACTCTTCCTTCGAGGCTGGAGCTATTCTCTCGCCAGCTTATGTTGCAGACGACCTGTTACGCGCCCATGGGGATGTGCACCCTGGACAGACCTCTGATTGCTTCGGTAACACTTAGAAAACTGTAAATTTATTTATTTTTGTTTAAGAAATGAACAGCGTTTTACAATAACCAGCTGGGTGACTTACTTTTTATGAAAATATTTTTCGTAGAGCAAGAGAGAGACTAGGGTTAATACATTTAATTGTAAAACTGATAAAATTATATAATTCAACAATTATAAGTTGCTTGTATGAGAAATGGTGGAGGAATAAGTCAGAATGAACAGAAAGGATTGTGTATTAAATTTTAAAAAGAAATTTGAAAAAAAGTTGACAAAATGAAATGATGGAGAAAGGAGGTATGTAAGGACATGAAGGATTTATCGCAACATCGTTATCGTTCAAGTTTGAAAACGGTCAATAACAACAGCTTAGTGGACCTGACTTCACTGTTCTGCCATCTGAGTTCCGTATTTTGGAAAACCCTCTAGTTCTAATATTTTTTTACTTTTACAGATTCTCGGCGCAGTGACAACGTACCTAGTAATTTTGATACAGTTCCAGAGATATGATTCCTAAGCCTAGTATATAAATACTAGTTTAATAAATACTAGTATAGTAACGTTTAGATACTATTTTACGTTTTCATAAGTATGATTTTAGTCACATACTATTGTATGCCGTAAGCTAATTAAAATAATTTTAGTACCATGTTATTTATTTTTGAATCTAAACAAACCTGTTGTGGCGACCTTTACGGAATTACGAGGAACTACAACCACAACAACAAAGTAGTTCACAGATAAACTATGGGATGGCGCTAACAGTATCCTACATCTCGATATTCGTCGAATTCGTAGCTACACCGTCGAAGCCGTGGTTCCCCGCGCAACACCGTGCCTGGTGGGAAGATCTTTCTTTTGAGGCAGACGAGTATATCACATCTTTCTACTTAAAGTGTTGCCAAAAAATCGATAGATTCAATAAAAAAATGCCAAATTATCTATAGTATCGATCCTGAAGACGAACAAACTATCGATTTGGCCGGTTATTTAATTAGACAGAATAAGTATTTGTTTATACACAAAACCATGCTCCTTTAATGTTTACTTTTCACTCAGCCAAAAGCACATTAAAATAACATCTGTATTGTAATCTAAGAGGAAAGTTGTCTGCACGACGAAGTTTGTGCAAACAGAAAGTTTTAGCATAACATGAATAAAACGATACTCAAATACAAACTAACAGCAAATACTCAAACATTATATGTGTTATGGATAAAAGCCGAAATGCGGGTACGACTAGGTTTAGCCGGCTAGAACTAGGTGCAGCCAATCTCAGATGTTACCGGCTTATATTAGGCTAGAACTAGGTTTAGCCTTTATCATTCCGGATCAAACTAGGTGCAGCTGGTCACAAATGGTTAAACTTAGGTTTATCCTATTAATATTACTTTAGAACTAGGTTTTTAGTTAAGGGGCTACCTGAATTTTCCGGAGTCCAGTGCTGCCCCCATTTGATAGAAAACGGAGATATCATTTAAAATTTTGTCTTCACCAGGCTCTAGATAACCCTTCAAACTATTTTATGAACTACTGTTTACAGTTTAAAGTGAGAAAGTGAAGCTTTTCTACGCGCAAATGCGAAAAACGGACACTTTTGGCGTGTGTGCGTAGAAAAGCGTCACGTTTTCACTTTAAACTGTAAACAGTAGTTCATAAAATAGCTTGAAGGGTTATCTAGAGCCTTGTAAAGACAAAATTTTAAATTATATCTCCGTTTCCTTTTAAATGATAATTCAAATGGGGGCAGCACTGGACCCCGGAAAATTCAGGTAGCCCCTTAAGTTTAGCATTTTGTTTTGAGATGTCTGGTGTTGCATGTCCCATGCTGGTCAGTAAAAACTTAGAATGAAAGTACCAGCTACTTTTTTCTCGCACAGATCGTAGAAGATTCAAGGTTCTTTTTACCTTGGTCTTTTGGGAGGATGACGGGGGACGTTTTTTAACCGACTTACTAAAAGGAGGAGATTATAAATTCGTCGCGATCTTTTTTTTTCAATGTTAACCGATTATTCGACGACGCCTAGACCGATTTGGAAAATTCTTTTTTGTTTGAAAGAATACACTTTTGTTTAAAAGTGTAGTTTGGGAGTAAAGTCGGTTTTTAGTTTATTGCATACTATACAATATGTAACAAAAGCTCTGTCCGATCTTTGTAGGAGCAAGTCAGACCGCCAATACGAACAACTTTTTCTATTAGACCAATGCTTGAAACTGGAAAAAAACCCTATCATTTTCATACAAATTGCCGGGCCGGCCAAACACTTTTGTATGAAAATATCGATTTTTTTCGAGTTTCAAACATTGGTTCCATAGGAAAAGTTGTTCATATTGACGGTCTGAGTTGCTCCTACAAGGATCGGACAGGGTTTTTGTTACATATTGTATATGCCTATTGCATACTATCAAATTGAACAATCTTGTTTCTTTTTTTTCGTTTGTGTAAGTAGCCATCTGACATAGCTTAACGACTGCCATACAATGATGACAGCCGGGACCAACGGCTTATACGTGCCTTGCGAAGCACGGAGGAGCTCGAGAAATTTGTATGCCACTTATGGTCACCCATCCAAGTGCGGACCATGCCCGGAGTCGCTTCACTTGCGAAAGCGCTAGTAACACGCACTCCCGCCGAGCCACCGAGCTCAAATTCTGTTGCTTCAATTTGTTAGTATGTAATTGGCAAGAAATTTCACCGTGTAAATGAGCCTTAATATTTGAAGTTACTCTTCCATAGTTTACTGACGTCGTAATCCACTACAACTATGCACGATGCACGAGCTATTTAATATGTGACGTCACATTATTGCATGTAGCTGTCACGTCGGTGTATTCATGAACACGACCAGATTAAATGCAGCAATAGTATGCATAATATAAGTAGATGCCCAACTATAGGCTTTATTGCAATAGGGTTGACGACATGGTTGAAAAGTATAATTGTAATATGTCCGTCTTTTTAAACGACTTATGAAGGAGGAGGTTCTCAATTAAATAAATAAATATATAGGGACAAATAACACTGATCGAGCTAGCCCCAAAGTAAGTTCGAGACTTGTGTTATGGGATACTAATTCAATGATACTATATTTTATAACAAGTTCATATATAAATAAATATCCAAGACCCAGGATTTGAAAAAGCCCATTTTCCAACTTGCCCTGACCGGGGATCGAACCAGGAACTAGCATGGTGACCACTAGCCACGGAGGTCGTCGAATTCAACAATTCGACGTATGTTTTTTTTTGTATATATATTACGCGATATGTTCGACAAGCGTAGACCGATTTTGATGATTCTTTTTTATTTGAAAGCTTGTAGCACCAAATTGGTTCCATATTAATTTGGTCAGGTGAAGATATCACGAAGAACTTTGGAGATATGAAAGAAACTCTTGAAAGAAACTGAAGTTGTTTTTTTTTTTGATAGAAAGTGAATCATAGATTATCCAAAAATAATGGACCCATATTTTTCAGTTTGTCAATAAAGTAAAAATTCACAAAGATACGAAGCATCAAAGTACCGGAGTGGGTCCTTGCGACGTCACCTCAATGTAAAAATCGTAGGTAGCCGTGACGTCATGCGAAATTTCAATACGATGTATTTTATAATTTTTGTTTCTTAGAGAAAAGGTGAAATAAGTGTACAATATTTTTTTAATAATCTAATTCATTAATTCGTCATGCCTATTCCAAACTTGCATTAGACTGTTTCATCGATGGGAATGTTATTAGCTATGTATATTTCCTAGCAAGTCTCCTCTCTTCTTTTAAGATTGTTTAAAACAGGTGGTTCAAAAAAGTTCAGATAAGAATGATAGGGGGGGGGGGGGGCAGTCAAGCGTCGAATGATCGACTGCCGAACGATCAACAACTTGTTTGGTGCCTGAAGATGCCTCGTGGAGAGGCGAAACACGTGTCGCGTATGCGGTGTCCGATATTGCTGCAGCCGCAGCGGATGCAGCAGTATCGGAGGGAGCATGCATCAGCTGTTGGTGGCGGGTGCACACGGGCTGTTGGTGGCAGGTATGCTGGGACTAACAGTAGTGGGTGGGCGCCGGCCGGCAATAGTTTGCATGAACTAACTGGTGGCGGAATTGCACAAAGTAATTCAAATCATGTAGTATGTAACTTTGACTTCCGCAAAGTAACACCTGAATCTATTAACTATATTGTACTGATATTTTTATGTGTTTTAGTTATCAAAAGCGGTTGTGCGTTCGTGAATGAATGAATGTATGAAAAACTCTTTATTGACCAATACAAAAAAATAACAAAAAAAACAAGATTTAAAATACATAGATACAATGGGCGAGCGATCTATTCCAGACGGGTTGGGGGTCAGGACGGTAGTTAATTTATATTTCTATTTTATTTATTTTTTTTATGTCCATTAAATTTAATTAATTGTATATTTTGTACAACTCGTATAGCAAGTTATCACGATTTTGATTCCTTTTTCTACCCTATGAAAAAAAGTGGCCTTTGAGTCTTGCGGCCATGGTAAACCCACCCAAAATGCGTAATAAACCTCCGGCCAAGAGCGAGTCGGACTCGCGCACGAAGGGTTCCGTACCAATTTCTACAAAATAATCACGTTGCATGGAATCTCACTTAAATATTTATTTTATTCTACTCTCATTATTTGAGAACAGAAATATCATCTGTGAAAATTTCAACGGTCTAGTTATCACGGTTCATGAGATACTGCCTGGTGACAGACAGGAGGACGGACAGACCGACAGACTTCCATGGACGTACAAACGATTAGTAGAGTCTTAGTAGGGTAGGGTCCCCTTTTTACCCTTTCCACACAGTGTCGTAGGGTTCCGTACTCAATTGAGTACGGAGAGTGTGTGTGTAGTGTACTGGGTGTATTTTGCAAAGTCTCGTGTATATATTTTTATTGTGAATCGTAAATCTGTGCATATTAGTTGTGAGCCTCGACATACCTACTAAGATTGTCTTGAACAACACCCATACAGCCTCGTAAAATCCTAAAACAACGGGCTCAATAGTGATGTCCTTAGTTGCTTGATGCTCTTTTAAAAAGTATGGAACTCTTGGCGTTGTTTTATATGATACATTATCTATATTTGAAAGCTGTGTTCTTGTCGGTAAAGTATGAATTAGCTATCAACACCTCAAATCAGTTACTTTTTTCTAAACGTCAAAACAAACATATGCCGTTTTATTATAAAATCAGGACTAACTTTGTTACTAGGTTTAAACCATTATCCGCCCAAACTCAAGATGACATTGACTGGCGAGATAGTGTGAAAGTACTAGATGTCAACTTGATTTGGGTGGTTAATGGTCTAAACCTAGTGACAAACTTGGTCTGAGTTTTAGAACAAAACGGCTGCGTACGATTTTTACATAGAGGTGACGTCGTAAGTCGTAAGCACCCACTCCGGAACTTTGATGCTTCGTATATTTGTGAATTTTTACTTTTAGGCGAACCGAAAAATATGGGTACATTATTTTTGGGTAATCTCAAAGACGGATTAATTACAATTATACTTTTTCTAAACCAGTCTTCACCCCAGTTTGAGCCAACCGACACGAAAAGAAGAAGATAAAGTATCTAGGTACTCTTTCGGATTTGACGCCGTACGGACATCACTAGCAAAACAGTTTGCAGTCATATTTGCAAATGGCGGTGATGTTACGAGCACACATCTACATGCCAGACCATAAATATTTTTGTTTCTACAGAAATTTAAATTTTTAACCAACTAACGAACGAATATTGTGTGCTGTTTTTGTTTTTGTTTGTTACGTAGTTTTAGAAACTATGACATAGGACAATCCAAAATACTCCGTCTTATTATAACACCCAGGCTAACTTTGTTACTAGATTTAAACCATTATCCGACCAAATCAAGTTAACATCTCTCACTATCTCACATGTCAATATCAACTTCATTTTTGGCGGATAATGGTTTAAACCTTGTAACAAAGTTAGTCTGGGTTTTATAATAGGACGGACTTAGTTTACGATACTGAATAACTTTCAGGGAGAAATATAAAACGAAACAAAATCTTTCTTCAGGAAAAAAAACCAAATATATTTCAAATTGGGTAGATTACTGGCTCAAAAATAAACTACTTTGTACAGTTATAAAAAAGAACGACGCAAACTAGTGTCACTTGTTCTTGATCATATCCATTTTCAACCAGATTTTAGATTTATTAATGCAGAAGAACTGATATCAAGTACCGAAGAGCGCCATTACAAAAAAGCATGACCTCTCGCTTTTGTATTTCATACAAATTCCATACAAAATGTCTGTTTTGACATAAAGAAAAAAGTGTTGGATTTGACTTGTTGTTGGAACCTAGCGGATTCAGTACATTTAGTGTAAGTACATCACGGCTAGAAATCAAGCCTACTATTGTCTGTGGTCGTAAGAATGCTGCCAGCAATCGACTGTATGACGTTTCCTTTCCACCCCTCCCCCGCCTCTTTCCACTTCACTATTTTCGCCTGTGACTGTGATTTTCGTCTAAAAGTACATATCTTAATTCTACGTGCTTAGTCATAGTCACAAATATCTATTGTTCTGATTCAAAAAAGTTTTTTGTATATTCTATTTCTTAGAAAAAATATCCGAGCACATACAGGGTGACT
Organism: Acrobasis suavella; assembly: GCA_943193695.1. NCBI lineage: Eukaryota > Metazoa > Arthropoda > Insecta > Lepidoptera > Pyralidae > Acrobasis > Acrobasis suavella. The sequence goes on from OW971948.1 coordinate 13,410,718, forward strand.
TTTTACCAACCAGCCAAATTTTTTGGAGTACTTCAATATCATGGACAGCACTTGCCATGATATTGAAATACTTTCCATAAAAAATAGTAAATGAAAAACGAAAACAAAAATTCGGCTTCCCATACAAATCAGCGCTCGGCCAAACGAATTTTGTATGGGAGGACGAAAACTTTTTATCGATTTTAAATAACTTTTATTATGGAAAGTAAATCAGTATCACTGAACTTGCTCTAAAAATTTGGCTGGTGGGTAAAAAGTCACCCTGTATATCTTCATCATCATCAGTCCCTCAATGCTGCAATTCTAAGGATCGTAACCACTCATTTGTTTCCAAAATCCGTTACGTAAAGGTAAAAGTCGAAAGTTCTTATAAACTCTACAGACAAGCTTTCAAGAAATCGATTTCGCATTTAACATTCCTTTATTTCACTTCAAATCTCCATTACCCGTATTCGTTGTCTTAGCACAGAGGAGGTAAATATAGAGCGACACCTTCGACAACCTAAATAGTGGGAAGTACATCTGCTAGCTTATTTGTTTACTCGTGACAAGCCTTGACGCTCGATACGAAAAATGAAACACCAATCATCCGTCGCAAACGGATATGGATCGGCCACACGCTTAAGAGGGATTCCACTCAAGCAAGCACTGGAATGGACTCTTCAGGGCAAAAGGAAGCGTGGTCGAACAAAGCAGACCTGGTCGGGAACAGCGGAAATGAAGACAATTGGGCTATCTTGGCCTGAAGTAAATCGCGTTGCTCAAGACAGAACGCGATGGAGAAGTACTGTAGCGGCCCTCTGCCCCACCCAGTGGACATAGGACAATAAATGCAGTAAGTCATACGGAAGCTACTAATAGTTTACCCCAAACTGTCCTATATCGGCAATTCCTTTGTGAATCTAAAGATTCTATTCTTATCAACTCGCCTACGTTAATTGACAATTTCACGAAGATTTAAAAACACACGAATTATCATTAAAATTACAAACAGATAAATATGTTTTTATGTATGCCTAGTACAGTCAGCAAAAGAGATACCTGACCAGGCCCTCTATCTATATCTTGAATTTTTTCTGAAACTGAAAATACTATTTACATGAAAATGTATACTCAAAAAGACTTCATTAAAATCTTTCTGAATATACATTTTCGTGTTAATATTATTTTCAGTTCAAGAGAAAATTCAAGATATAGATAAAGGGCCTGGTCAGGTATCTCTTTTGCTGACTGTACCTACCTATTTAAAAAAAAAACTTTACTATTAGTCAAAGATATTTTCAAATACTCGGAATGTTTAGTAATCCAACCGCCAATCCAGCAACAGCTCATTTCTAATATGTAAGATTTCATTGAAAATACGAGTAAATTGAGGTTTAATTCTTTTTAAGCTTATAAATATCAATGAGACCTCTCAAACCCGTCAGGCTAGCGTGGAGAGTGTAGGCCAAATCCTCTGGCTACTCTGGCCAAGTATGGCTCTGGTAGTACAGAGAGAGTCGTGCTCCTGCAGTGGAGACAAGAAGACCTTATGATGCTGATGATTTATTTTTCCAGACGAAATTTAAAATGTCTGAAGTTTTGGCCTCAGTCTCTCTTTTTAGCTACTCTTTGCTCTCTGCGTGGTGGTTCAGTGGGTAGGTAATAGTTACTCATTTTACCACCCTAGTGTTCTTTATTAGGTTTGAGCGAGAGAAAATACATTTTTACGAGGGATTCTGTCAAGGACGTAGTAGATAAAGTTTTGTTTTCTTGTGGGTAGATCTTGAGTGTTATATACAATGTGTTAAGAAAACACTGTCCGATCCTTGTAGGAGCAACTCAGATTGTCAATATGAACAACTTTTCCTATGGGACCAATGCTGCGAACTCGAAAAAGAAAATCAACCTTTTTATACAAACTGCCGGGCCGGCCGAACACTTTCGTATGAAACCTCTTTTTTTTTTGAGTTTCCAGCATTGGTCCCATAGGAAAAGTTGTTCATATTGACGGTCTGAGTAGCTCCTACAAGGATCGGGCAGTATTTTCTTAACATTGTATATTATAACAGATGTACATATGTTATATAGATTTGTAAGCATTCATTTTTTATTTATACTTATGTAAGAATAGTGTAATTATAACAGCCCATCAGGCTGTGTAGGGACCAATAATAAACTGGGTTTCTTTCGGCGTGATCTTTCTAGCGGTGGTCGTTCCTTAAGAATCCACTGACCCTAGATTTTTTCATCCAAACATAGTCTAGCTTTTATTTTGAAATGACATGTGATATATCGGCAGTATTTTGTAAATTTAAAGAACTTGCATATATTTATACATATAACTAGTTTCTACAGTCAAATATGAACTTGAGAGAAAATATGAGACTGTAGAAGTTTTCCATACTGATGATCAAATATGATATTATACACTATATTCTCTTTTAAGTTCAAATTTAAGTGGAAACTAGTTATATGCCATAATATATGAAATTTCTTAGATATTACAAAATTTCGCCAATATCTGACATGCAGTTACAAAATAAAAGCTACACTACGTTTGTATGGGAAAGTCTGATTCTGTCTAGCTAGGGTTAGGGGATTCTTTATGAGGATACTTGATTTTTTCGGGGACCAGTGCTGCATCCATTTGAAATAGATTATTTGAAAGTAAACTGAGATACCATTACTAATTTTGTCTTGACCAAGCCCTACATAACCCTTCAAACCATTTTATGATCGGCATTGATTACCTATATCTTGCACGTTAGTTTTTTACAATTTTGTAGAACAATTTAAGATATGTCCATAAGTAAGTAGCATTTGGCCTCTGGATCTTTCTAACCCTTTGATTTATCCCATGGGATACGAATTTTATTATAATATTATCTAATTATATTATAATATTAATTAATTATGGGAAACAGGCGTGGAAATATGGATGTTCCGAATAAAACAGATTTGTTTCTAGTTTTCATCAAAAAAATATCTTACCTTCAATTTGTATAAAAGCTTTACTTTTAAAAAACGATTCAAATAATAGTTACCACATTTTTTTTGTGTTGTCTCCTTTTAAATAAGGCACATCTGTTCATTCGCGTCTGCTACATAAGATACTTAGAATTATTTTTAAAATATACAAATTACTTGCACTGTTTAGTTCTAATATTTAAACTTCTTTTACTTACGAGTATTAATCTTTACACGACTGTTTGTTGCCATGAATAAAAAAAAACTGCCTCGTTGTGCCATGAATTTTACTATCAGTGTATTATCAAGATTTTGATATTATGACCGAATTTCTTGCAGCCCCGGTCCGGACACAGAATAAGTTCTAGTACTCACGCACAGAAGTCTTACTCAGAAAAGAAATTCAAAGAAATATCTACTCAATGTGGTTAGCGCTATGGTTTAAATTAGCTCTCGTCAGAAGTCCTCACCTCTTCGTTTAGATACCTAGACATGCATTGCAAGCCAATTTCATTCTTATAACTCAGGACAAACGATTCATGTAACTGAATTTTCCCCTTTGAAGTGGTCGCCACGCGCATAGTAATATTGTAGGTATATTTTCGATACCTAAACGGGGAGTGACACAGGCCTGGTCCGGGGTAAAAGGGCCTTAGGCACAGAATAAGTATTAGTACTCACGTACAGAAGTACCTTGTAGATACCTAGACATCCAATGCAAGCAAATTTCATTCTTATTACGCTTGACAAACGATTCATGTAACTGAATTTTCCTCTCCGGAGTGGTCGCCACGCGCATTTTAAACGGGGAATGATACAGGCCTGCCTTAGGGAAAATGCCGCCGCTGGTAACTAAGTATATTATTAGTTTGGTCTAAATGTATGTTCTAGTCATAAATACAGAGTTATCTCACTTAGTTCTAGTTTCGTGCGTCGCTAACTTGCAATTAATTGCGAGATGAGCAGTATTTAGTTAAATCTTAGTTTAGTTGCGTTTTAGTCGGATCTTAGTTTCGAAGCAGCTGCTCGTGGCACAATAGTGGGGTTTGAGATTTCAAGTAATACGAGTATTTTACCTCGAGGCATGAAATTGTGTATTTAAGTACCCAAATGCGAATTATGAGCTTAATTTTTAATTTAGGATGATTTCTGAATAGGTTTATCTTAAAAATATGATAATTTGTCATATTAAAGTAGGTAAGATATATGCATATTGTTTGCTATAAAACTATGAAACGAATTAAATACCTCCTAATTAGGTCTTATAAAGGTTAATACCTAAGCCGTTCAATTTACGGCTTATAATCCGCATATTTTTATTTTTATTGACTTAGTGTGTCTCAGAGCATGTTTATACAAAATTTATCATTTTGAAAATTTTCGTATTTTGAATATTTAGATGTGTGATTAGTGCAATCCAGTCATGCTGCTAGTTTAAGGCTTATGAAAGTAGTAAATGGACATTTTATACAACGTATTATACAGCCTGGAAGGGACATACCCGTAAAAAATCTAACCACGGGCTATACTAGATCACTATAGTACCTACAATGAAATTAAAATAACACCCAATTAACCAAAAAAAAAAAATGCAACAATCCCATACAAATTGCGCGGGCGATACACATTTTTGTATGAAAATGCCGAATTTTATTCCGTGTTTTGGCTGTTATTTTAATTTCATTATACTATATTGATCTAGTATAGCCCGTGGTTTGATTTATTACGGGTATGTCCCTTCCACGCTGTATTATACTTAGGTTATAATTATTGTTAGTTAAATGCGTATATATTAGAAATCCAAGGGAATTCAATGGAAATCAGCTTCTAAGGAGGCCTTGCGATTGGCATATACGTACGAGTATCTACATATCTTATACGAAAACTTTGCGGAACAATTCTTCCAGAAGGTTCGATAGGGTTTTTGTGCGTAGAGCATTTTTTCTATTAATATCAACTTAGTGGTTTAAAAGATACAAAGAAATAATATTTTTTGGAACGAAGTTCCTTTTCGGACGGCAAGGACTAAGCGAAAAAATGTGTAAGATTTTTCTGTCACCTTTTTCGGTCACGAATTATAGTGAAAGGTAAGTTCACATCCCGTCGATATCTCAGTTGGGAGAGTGTATGCCTGAGATGGTCGATGTTCCTGTTCAAATAACACCCATATATTTATAATTCAAATATCAGCCATGTAGATAAACAGTCAATATATTATTTAAATTTAATTGTTTAGTAAAAAAAAAAACAGCCAGTGACAAGTGTCACTCTTTATTATTATTAATAAAAAACTTTAAAAAAATTCCGTCACGGATTAATAAGTAAATACAAAAGTAACTTCGTTCCAACCGAGTGTTCCACGACACTCGCGTTCATTTTTTTAACTAAATGATACTGAACTGCGAATTAAGAACTTCCTTAGGGAGTTGGTTTTAAAGCTTGAATGTCATAACTTTCTGCAGTTCAACTACACGTACTAGTTCTGAAATCTGGTATAAAATCAACTTGCGCCTCTGAGATTAAATCGAGTTTGTTCACTTGATTGCAGACCTGGAATTACTCGCGCGACTCGGTTCTGGTTTTGGTGAATTAAACGAGAACTTGCGGCGAATAGTTTAAATCTCTAGAGTTATTGCTCCCAGCATTTATGTAGAAGGTTTGGGAGAAAGTCAGAAACGTAATATGTAAGCAACTTTGATTATAATAAATTTTTAACAAAAAAAGCTCTTCCTAAAAGCAAGCATTTTGTCACGGTAGGCAAGTCTAAACACAGAATAAGTACTATTCCGGAGTAAAAGGGACTTAGGCACAGAATAAGTACTAATACTCACGTACAGAAGTCTTACTCAGAAAAGAAATTTGGTACGCTTTTCAGCCACGAGTCCAAGGGGACCCGGTCCTTTGAGGCGTTCATGGGGCCAAAGCCAACATGAAGAGGCCTTTTAGTACCTTTTTATCTAAAAAGTGAGATGGCTGCATCTATGGAGGTCTATCCCTTAATGTACCATTGAGATGCACTAACGGACAGTCCTCCACAGCTGCCGAACTATTGCCAGGGAGGGATTTACTTGGTTTGGGCTTTATGGATGGGATGTAAGTGGACCGAATAACTGGGTTATGGAGTGAGATACGGACATCTACCCAAAAATCTCTCACAACAATTTTAGCCTGGTAGATGGTGACTCGCTGCTCGTTGGTTATTATTATAGTTTTATTAATGTGGTTAGTGCTATGGTTTAATTTTAGCTCGTGTCAGAACTCCTCATCTCTTTATTTAGATTTATTTAGACACCCAGACGTCCATTGCAAGCCAATTTCATTTTTCTTACACTTGCCAAACGATTCACGTAACTAACGATTTTTTACCTTCGGAGTGGTCGCCGCGCGCATAGTAATAAATTAATGTAGGTATATTTTTGTTACTTAAACGGGGAGTGACACGGGCCTGGTCTAAGTACCTACATATTTTAATGAGTACGATGAAACTGAAAACTTACCTACTTCATGTATGCGACTGATTTATAGTAGGACAATCTAAATATATATAACTCAAAGGTGACTGACTGACTGACATAGTGATCTATCAACGCACAGCCCAAACCACTGGACGGATCGGGCTGAAATTTGGCATGCAGGTAGTTGTTATGACGTAGGCATCCGCTAAGAAAGGATTTTGATCAATTCTACCCCCAAGGGGATAAAATAGGAGATGAAAGTTTGTCAATTTTAAACCGATCGGGCTGAGACTTTGCATGCATAAAGCTACTATGACGTAGGCATCCCCTAAGAAAGGGTTTTGATAAATTTCACCCCTTCGCGAGGGAAGCCGCGGGCAAAAGCTAGTTTGATTATAAATTTGAGTGTAAGATTTCAATCCAAAGGGCTTCGGCGAAACCGAATAGCTTAGTAGATTCTTGTACTATTGTAGCACCTATCTTTTAATGTTGGGGGTTAAATATTAAACCAACCCAGTTTGTAACTCGTAATACACAAACTTGCAAGTGTGAATGCTCTCAACAACTTTATTAATCAAAGTTACTAATACTTTAATGGCGGTCGCAGTATGCCAAATTGTCGTTTGAAGCAATGTAGCTGTGCGAGAATATATTAATATATATTACTGCTTCGTGTAATTTATGGAATTCGCTTCATATTATATAGTAAGTAAATGATGTGTGAAATAGGGATGACGACTGATTAACCCATCAGACAGATTATTAATATTTTAAGGTAATAGAGAATATGCACGTATTTTGTTATTTGATTAATAAAATCCGTATTAACCACAGTAAACAAATATAAAAGAATTTACAAAATATCTTAATCAGCGACTAACATTTGATACTTAAAAGTTTCAAATAGAAAGAGAAATCTGATATGCACTGGTGACGTCAAAGTCTATATTATCTATACATCTGCCATAGAAAATAGCGTTTTTGCGAGTGTGATATACTTATTCTACGTAAAATCGGTAGATATCTCGTTAGTTTTTTAACTTATTTTTATTCTGTTTTCACTGTTAGTACCTACTTTACTTTTGAATATTTATGGATAAACTGATTAAAAAACAAATATTTTTTTCATGCATATTCCCTATTATGATATCTGGCTTTATATATTTTATCTAATATTTAGAAGCCAACTTTTTTATTTGTTTATCTTTTCAAAGGTTGACAGGGAGATAATGCTTTAGCATAAAGTCCACCTATTGAAGCTTTAGGCTCAATAAAGTTTTTAAATAAAATAAAATAAAAACAGATAGTTCAATTCAAATTCAAATATATCTTTATTATCATATGATATTTATATTATGTCTTAATAATCGTAATAAGATTAGCTTGTTGAAAAAAAATTTCAAGTGTTTTTTACTCTTTGAATAATAAAGAAGTAATAATTTAAAGAAATATATTTTAAAACAAGCTTTTAGCTATAACAATGATCAAACATGGTTTAAGCGCTCCTTGAGACAAATCAATCGCGCCCAAGTTCGGTGGGGTTGTGTTCTTTTATCACAGAGATGCCATGACCACCTTCCAGCTCCATCATCAGATCAGCTCCATGTCACCACCATCATAATATAGCATGTTCACGCAATATACGTATGCTTACAAAATTTCAGCTCAATCGGAAATTAAAACTAAAAAAGTTACAAATTATATATATTATATTGTCATACTTAGTTGGTACAATTAAGATCTTATCATCATCATCATCCGAGCGTATTTCTGGGTGCATCCTCAGCGGTAACGTTTCAGAGACCGGGGTCCGCTACCTAACCAAGGTGGTTTTTGCACAGAGCGACTGCCGTCTGACCTCCGTAACCCAAAGGGTAGACCAAAACCATACCGGATAGGATTAATGAGTAAACGCTAGATGGCGGTCAGGACCTACAGTTTATACGTCCCTTCCGAAACAATCTTTTTCGGATAATCAGGTGATTCAAGCATGCATTCATTCCTAACCAGACTGGAAACAACTTTTCGCAAAGTATGCTTCCCAGTGAGATTCGAACCCATGACTTCCGGATCGCAAGACGAACGCCTTAACCACCGGACTACAGAGGCAGTCGCAGTATTTACATACATAGATATAAACAGTCAGCTTAGCTTCTTCTTCTGGCTCCTCACCTTATCCCACTTTACGTGGGGTCGAGACAGCATGTGAGTCTTTTCCATTCCCATTCCATTTATCAAGGCAGTTGTGACATTCTTCCACCTTTTCTTTAGCTGTCCTCTGTTCGTATTTCCAGTAATTATTAAATTTAGCATCTTTTTGTAACGTGGCTCTCCTCTCTCCTCATGACATGTCCATACCATCGTAGTCTACAGTCAGCTCACCACACGCCAAAAATGTGGATCTGGACCTCAAAGTTACGTGCAGAATCAGCACTGGGACTTAAAGCCTACTCCATTACGCCAGTTCTATACGCTATCTAGAATAGCTCCACCTCCGTTTGGTGTGCTGTTGCCTGTGGAAGAGAAAAACATAAACAGACACACAGCAAACATCTGTTTTATGGTCAAGAACCACCCCCACCACGTCTTAAAAGCCGCAATAGCTTTTTGAGACAGCATAGCTTACCACCTAAAGAAGTCTCTAAGCTAAACTCACACCGTGGCAAAATAAGTTCCCGTCCTCACCATCTGATATTCCACCTGACGAGAAGCTGATCCCGGACAAGGATCTCTCCTGGGCTGTTTCGAAATCTTTAAACAGACTCCGATCTGTTACAGGAAGATGCTGAGAGAGCAGAGCCAAATGGGGTCGGAACTCTGTCAACAGTTTGTGTGACTGTGTCCCAATTGCCCGACTCCTTGTACTAAGGCAGATCTGAATGTGACTAATGACATTGCCATGGCTATGTCCTGGTCTATCAATATCTGTATATGCTTTAGCTGCATATACTGCAAATGATTTTCTTTGACTTGGTTTCTTGAATTAAACTCCAAATAGTCACTTCTTGATTTATTAAGGATTTACAAGATAAGCAAATTGTAGCCGTTGCACACGTATGTATCGAAGAAGAAGTAAGAAAAAGTAGGTAGAAACATTATAAAATATATCACTCGCGGGAACAAGACTCCTACAAGATTTGAAGAGCAAAGGATGCAAACTACGCAATGTCTTTGAGTGTAGAAGAAGCCCCAACATCTTCCGGCCTCGTTGAAAGTTGAAGGCTTTCAACACGTAGATCCGCTTCTGTAGGAAGAGGACAGAGACGCACAAGTGGACGACGAACACATCCTCTCGCCGTATTGATGTCAGCGACACGCGAAATTCCGTCTGGACCAGGGAATAAGCGAACCACTCGCCCAAGTCGCCAATTCAAGGGAGGTACATTGTCTTCATGTAGGAGAACGAGGTCACCGATGTTTAGACTAGCATGGGATGTCTTCCATTTAATTCTCTGCTGTAATTCGGATATATACTCTTTCTGCCATCTATTCCAGAAGTGTTGTCGAATCCTTTCGATTTTTTCATATCTTGTTAAATTGCTTTCTTTGCAGTCTTGTAGGTTGGGTGACGGCAGTGCAGTCAAACGTCTTCCAATGATGAAGTGCCCAGGTGTGAGACATAGGAAATCATCAGGGGAGGACGAAAGAGGATATAAAGGACGACTATTTAAAATCGCTTCAATTTGAGCAAATAACGTTAAAATTTCCTCGAATGTTAGGTGATTGTTTCCAACTACGCGTTTAAAATGAAATTTAGCAGATTTGACCCCCGCTTCAAAAATTCCCCCAAAATGTGACGCATAGGGGGGTGAGAACTTAAATTGTAAATTTTCTTGAATGGCAAACTGACTCAAAGGGTCTTTAATGTTTTTCAAAAAATCTGACAACTCCCTGGACGCAGCCACAAAATTACGACCATTGTCACAGAATATTTCTGCTGGCTTGCCTCGTCGAGCTATGAATCGTCGAAGTGTCATCAGGAAAGCATCCTTTGACAGGTCGCTAACAGCTTCAAGATGGACACATTTGTATCTTAGACATATAAACAAACATAAGTAACACTTGATCAATGAACTGCCACGACCTTTACGGTTTAAAATAAAAAACGGGCCGGCAAAATCGAGACCAACGGACAAATATGGATAGTCGGGAGTCAATCTTTGAGGTGGAAGTTCACCCATTTTAGGACGAAGAGTATTACCACTGAGTCTTCTACAAACAACACATCTATTAATTGTTTTTCTAGCTAATTGTCTACCGTTTACTGGCCACACAGTTTCTCTTATAGTTGCCAAAAGCAGTTGTGGACCAGCATGCATGTTTTGTAAGTGTACTTTTTCGAAATAAAGTCTAGTAAGATGATGTTTTGAATGAAGAAGAATTGGGTGTTTCTTTTCGTATGAATAGCCAGAGGTATCTATTCTACCACCTACCCTTATCAAATTATTTTTGTCCATAAACGGAGATAGGGATAAAATTTTAGATCTAGAACTTACTTGTTTGTTTTTTATTAATAAATTGTATTCAATAGGAAATGATTGTCTTTGTGCAATGATGCATAATGTAGTAAAAGATTTATCTAGTTCTTCAGAAGATAGGTTACATGAATATTTGTTTTTAGGATTTTTTAAATTGTATATGAATCGATGTACATATGCCGTAGTTCTTATTAGTCTATTTAGTTTAGAAAATCGTTCGAATTTTATTACAGGTTCAACTATAGCAACGGGATTGGATTTTAACTCAGGTAAGTCTACAGGTAAAACTTTGCAAGCTTTATTATTGGGTAATTTAGGCCATTTTGTCATGTTTTCAGATAAGAAGTCTGGGCCGGACCACCACAGCTTCAGAGACATCAACTTGCTCGCGTAGACGCCACGGGATATGAGGTCTGCCGGATTTGCATCGGTTGGAACGTAGCGCCACGAACTAGCTTGCGTTTTTTCTTGTATTTCCATGATACGATTTGCGACAAAAGTCTTAAGTTTAGAAACGTCACTGTGGATCCAAGCGATGACTATACTAGAATCACACCAATGGTAAATACGAGTAGGTTTATATCGCAATGAATTTAGGACTGATACGCAAAGTCTAGCAGCAAGCAAGGATGCCATCAATTCCAAACGTGGCATGGTAGTAGGCCGGATTGGAGAAACCTTCGATTTAGAACATAGTAAATGAGTAAAGACTTGATTGTTAGAATCTATAGAGCGCATATAAATGCATGCCCCATAAGCTGATTGAGAAGCATCACTGAATGTGTGTAGTTCTATTTCTTTAGGATTATCGCAAAGAACTAGCCTAGGAACTTGAAAGTCTTTAAGGTAAGAAAAGTTTTTAGAGATCTGTAGCCAATCTTCTTTAATATTGTCTGGGACAGGCTGGTCCCAATCCAGCTTCTTCTTCCATAACCGTTGCATGATAATCTTTGGTTGTATGATGCAAGGGCTAAGAAGTCCAAGCGGGTCAAAGATTTTAGATGAACTTGAAAGAATGTTTCTTTTGGTAATATTGTCATGATATGTAAAATCTTTTAGAGGAAAATTAAGACTATCTTTAGAAGGATCCCACCCAAGTCCAAGGGTGCTAGAAGATTGACTGATAGTTAGATTGTCTTGTGAATTTATTTTATCTTGTTCTAAAACTATAGAAGAATTGCTCTTGAATTTTCGTAAAGGAAAACAACCTTTGTTTAGTGCATTTATAATTGAACTTTTGATATGAATTAATTGTTGTTCATCATCACAACCCGTAATCAAATCATCGATATAAAAATCGTTTTGGATGATAGTTTTAATTATTTGGTCTTCTTCCTCTTCTCCTACCTGCCACAGGCATCGAGTGCTCAAATAGCTCGCACTTGCGGTGCCGTAAGTGACGGTATTTAATCTCAATGTTTTAATGGGCTCAGACTCATCTCTTCTCCATAATATCAGTTGCAGATCGCGATCGTCACTATGTACTTGTACTTGGCGATAAAATTTGGAAATGTCGCCGCATAAAATAAATTTGTACTGTCTGCTTCTGATTAAAATGGAAAATAGGGAATCCTGCATAGTTGGGCCCACCATTAATATATGGTTCAGTGCAAAACCAGAAGAAGAGGGAGATGACCCGTCGAATACTACTCTTAGTCGAGTTGATTCGCTGCTTTCCTTAAGCACTGCATGGTGACATAAAAAATATGAGTTATAGGGAATTGATATTTCTGATTCAGAGAGATGACCCAATTCGGCATACTCGTTTATGAATTTAGTATACTGCAATTTAAGTGAGGAATTTCGTCTAAATCTTTTTTCCAGATTTAGGAATCTTTTTTTGGCAAGATTATAAGTATCTCCTAGACAGTCAGGCGTGTCAAGCAATGGTAACCTAACACAAAATCTACCAGTGTCCAGGCGAGTAGTATTTTGTATGAAATGATTTTCGCATGATTTTTCGTCATAGCTGAGAATAGGCCTCTTAGGAAGCTCTTCGATTTCCCAGAATTTTGTAAGTACATTGTCAATATTTTCTTCTGATGAATTGATACTAGTAGTATGATTGCAATTAATTGTACCTTTATTTTTAGAGCATAAAGGCAGAGGACCGGAAATTAGCCATCCGAATTTAGAGTTTCGTAATATAGGACCGACCTTGCTATTGGATTTAGTCTCGTTGCCGAGGATCTCCCAGAAGACGTCTGCTCCGAGGAGGACATCGATGCGGGCGGGCTGGTGAAACATCGGATCGGCCAACGGTAAGTTTTTAGGTAAGGGAATGTTTCGTAAATCTATAGGAGCTTTAGGGATCTCACTTGTTAGACTTTCTAGTACATAGCATGATATTGTCATATTGTAAGAACTATTTATTGAACGTAGTTGAGCAGAGCATGTCTCGACGACTTGATTTGCACAGGTATTACCAATGCCAATGACCCTAATGGGATCTATACACTTAGAACTTAATGATAATTTTTGTTTTAAATGTTTACTTATGAAAGACGACTGGCTGCCGCAGTCTAGCAACGCGCGAACCCTTTCGACCTGTTTTGTGACAGGGTTACATACTTCTATAAGCGCGGTAGAGAGCAACACTTGATTTTGAGTTTGATTAGAAATATTTAATACGAATTCACTTTCGTTGCCGATTGTACTTATGTTAGCAGCTATTTTTTGATGAAGTAAACTGTTATGTTTTTGCTTACATTCTGGACAGGGTCCCATACGGCAATCGGCCAGTAGGTGTCCTTGTCTTAGGCAGTTTGAACATAATTTATATTTAGAAACATCAGCTATTCTGTCCTGAATGCTCTTAGATTTAAATACAGGACAGTCATATATTCTATGTGCGTCGTCACAAATTATGCAAGTATATTTAATATTATTTTGATTTGTTACAGAAAATGATTTTGTTTGTGACACACGACTATGATTAAACCTTGAACCTTGTTCTTTATTCGAATTATGAGGTGTAAAATTTTTAGAAGAAGTGGATGCAGGTTTAGGAAAATTGCTGTCACCCTTGTTGCGCGATAAAACCTCTAAGACATCAGCACGATCATTTAAGAATTTATAAAATTGATTTAGAGTAGGTACATCATCGAGAGTATTTCTGTACTCCTCCCATTTAACCAAAGTTTGATTATCTAATTTTGTAGACAACATATAAATAAGCAGTATATCCCACTTATCTGTCGGCTGGTCTAGGCTGGCTAAAGCGCGCAAATTCTTTGTGACATGATCTACTAAGAATCTCAACGACCTATCCGACTCACGTGCGAGAGGCTGAATAGTAAACAAAGATTTTAGGTGATGATTGATCAAGGACCTTTTGTTGTTATATCGATCACAAATAATTTTCCATGCCTCAGGATAATTTGCTGATGACACTTCAAGATTAGCTATGAGTCTGGCTGCATCTCCTTCGAGATATGAGTTTAGATAATGAAACTTGTGAATTGATGAAATGCGATCATTGTTGTGAATTAAACTTTCATACGTGTCTCTAAAAGACGGCCAAGAAAAATAAGAACCGTTAAATTTGGAAATGTCCAAAGATGGCAAACGAAAATTGAAATTCTTATGATCATGAAAACATTGAGACTGATCCTTATCATTGTCAGTATGAGCTTCGACTAATGACTTTGCACACGCGATATTTACCACAATGTCGTGCTCGATAGCATCACGCTCATCTATTTCAAAGTCAATGTTTTCTGAATTCAACACTTCAATCTCGCTTTGCAAATCGTCGAACTTGATAGACAACGTTTCAAATTTAGAAATTTTTAGATTTAATTCGGCGAGTTCCAACTTGGTCAGATATTCTTGTCTTTTTAATTGAGATAAATAATGTTTGAACTTCGTTATTTGACCCTTTATAGAACTACGCTTTATAGTTAACTCTTTTAATGAGGGAGGTGTGACACCTTTGTCAGTCATTTTGCAAAACAAGAATAAATGTGTAAATGTAAAATAGTAATAAAAAAAACCTTTAACCTCACTAACTACCAAGTAAGCAATTTAAATTCTCACGCTCCTTGCTAAGGCGTCAGCTGTTCAGTCAGGATAACCGGTTACGCGGCGCTCGGCTGATAACGCAGTGCAGTGATAACTGATAACAAACTGCAGCGGCGTGACCTTGCAGCGCGGCGAGCCGATACCCTGGAATAGTCGGCAAACTAATGTGAAAATATGAACAGAAACTAATTTTTGATTTAGATGGGACCTTAATGATGGAAAATATTTATTTTATTTAATGAGTTATCTACGAAAATACTTATTACTTACTTGAAAGTAAAACAAAGTGGATTTTAGACGTGAAAAAAAAATGTTTTAATGCAAGTGGGCATATAATAGTAAGGAAATATGATTTATTTCAGTTAATACTATAGTAATCTAGTGATATATAGAAAGGGAATACTGTATTTTACTTTAATAGTAAAAAAAAAACAATAGTTACTTCCGTAACCTTGACCTAGTTTTCAATGGCAGCTTGCATTGAGATTACGTAATGCAAAGAAGCGACTACTTGGAAACAATCGGCTAAAATATCATAGGAAATGTATGAAAGTACGTGTAAATTGTAATATTGTTATGAATTTAACATGAATTTAGCGATGTTTGTGTGAAATTATAGGAAGTTGGATAGATTGTATGAACGAAGGAAGGCACTTATCTTTTAGCTTGGGTTGCGATGTCCGGTTGGTGCTTTAGATGCATCTATGTCCGAATTGCACTGATTCCCAGATAATGATGACTCCACTTCGATCCCAGGGATGTTTTGGGTTGATTTTGACTTAGTACGACGAAGACCACGTTGTCCGTCCTTGACGTCGGTAATGATTTATAGTCTTGTTCCCCTCATGGGCCACCAAAATGTATATGCTTTAGCTGCATATACTGCAAATGATTTTCTTTGACTTGGTTTCTTGAATTAAACTCCAAATAGTCACTTCTTGATTTATTAAGGATTTACAAGATAAGCAAATTGTAGCCGTTGCACACGTATGTATCGAAGAAGAAGTAAGAAAAAGTAGGTAGAAACATTATAAAATATATCACTCGCGGGAACAAGACTCCTACAAGATTTGAAGAGCAAAGGATGCAAACTACGCAATGTCTTTGAGTGTAGAAGAAGCCCCAACAATATCTAATTTTAGCCATTTCGACTCGATAAGAAGAAGAACAGTAAAAATTATAATAGGAAGGTCTTTGGTTTTTAAAATATCTAGAGGTATATGTACAGGATGTTGCAAGAAATATCAAGCATCAAATACACTGTGAGTCGCAAAAAGGAGACGCGGGAGTTCTGAATATGCTAAGTGCGCACTGAGCAGGTGTTACCTACCGTTCGAGGTAGGGCTGCCTTCTTATACTGTCGACTATTATTGACTTAAGTAAAAACGTATTTATTATTCTCTATAAAACTTAAATCTATACAATTTGTAACAAAAACCCTGTATGATCGTTGTAGGAGCAACTTAGACCGTCAATATGAACAACTTTTCCTATGGGACCAAATTCTCCAAACTCGAAAAAAAAATCGACATTTTCACACATATTGCCGTGCCGGTCGAACACATTTGTATGAAAATTTAGATTTTTATTGTGTATTGTGTAAATAACATAAACTTTTGTTAAGAAATATTGTTATATGGAGACTGGTGACTGTAGAGGCTGGGCCTGCATCACAGTTCACCAGTGCTCTCACAACTGGATGTAAATCTTACGACTAGGACACGTAAAAGTGTCACAAAAGTTGCTTAAACTCTACGAAATAGTTTTGATGAACTTACAAGCCAGGGATATATTCCGTCTTATTATAAAACCCAGACTAAGTTTGTTACTAGGTTTAAACCATTATCCGACCGAATCAAGTTGACATCTAGTAATGTCACACTATCTCACCTGTCAATGTCAACTTAATTTTGGGCGGAGAATGGTTTGAACCTAGTGACAAAGTTAGTTCTGTTTTTATAATAAGACAGATTATGATTTGCTAATGAAAGTGTCAGAAAACATGTTTCATTTGAGTAGAATTGCTCTGAAAAAAAGGAAAAGAATTGGGTGATATATTTACTTACTTAATGTAGTGTAAAAAGGTGCCCGAGAGGAAAAGAGGGAATTGGTATAAATCTGTTTATTGGTAAGTACCTGTTTAGAGATAAAGTTAAACGTTAAAAGAGAGAGATAAATTCGAAAATATATAGTGTACATACATAATACGACATCTAGTGGCGGTTAATCGAACGACTTATTAACCCTTTCACCGTGAGACTTTCTATCAGGTGACGTGCCCCGAGGGCGAGGGGGTCTAAATCTAAAATAAATACCTACAACCAAAAAGGGATGTGGGTACTTAAGTTATGTGCAATACGAGTATATTTAATTTTGTCAGAAATATCTGATGTCTGACGACAATGTTTGTAGGATAAATCGCACATTCGCGGTGAAAGGGTAAAAGTTATGCTTTATCATACAATTTACATAATACAATGCAAGCCAAATAGATGGCGCTCGTGTCTAATATGTAGCATAATGTCTAGTCCAATGTCCACTCCACGCTGATTCGGACTACGGCGTAGACAACTTCGTAGGGGCTTGTAGAGGCTTGTAGCAAAGCTACGGTGAGTGCAGCGTCGAAGTATGGCGGTGATTAGTGATCAGTGATCACACTGCACCGCGCACCGTCGCGTTTCCGCAGATTTTAACATTGTATGCAAGTACCGCCAGTGGGGGAATCGCCTATAAAATGCTTTTTGTGATGTCTACAATTCTACATGCAGTTTTAATAAGAGGTACCAAGGAAAATTTGGCATAGATCGTAAAAGCCGATCGAAGGAATGTGAAAATCGATGTGGCTAGTATCCCACAGCTATTTAGTTTCGCTTTTTTTTATATCTCGCCAACCATCACTCAGCCTATGAAAAATGTTCAAAGAAAAGTGGCATTATTTTGCGACGTTTATTTTCTTATCAGTACAGAATTATTTATTTTTGACCTAGGGAAATACCCAATTATATGATTATAGAATAAGATAATTTCTGATTTCCGTTTTATAATTTTCCCCTCGTTTGAGTCAGCCCTAATGACTCTGCCGCAGACGGTGTCATTTAATATGTATGAGTGGAGCCAATTTGCGTCGCCTGACCAAGCCACCTAAGTCGGACACCTATTGTCTGTATTGTGGACGGCGAAAGAACCGAAGCATCTGGTACTGGCGGCAACTGACCAATCTAGCACTTTTCTGATTTCCGTTTGGTAATAATTTCCTCCTCGTATAAGTCAGCCCTAATGACTCCGCCGCAGACTGTGTCATTTAATATGTATGAGTGGAGCCAATTTGCATCGCCGTCGGACACCTGTCTGTATTGTGGACAGCAAAAGAACCGAAGTGTGAAATGGAATACTTTTTGGAAAAAATGGAATTCTCTTAAATATGGTACAGGCATGAACTGGCCAAGTATCTATCACAATTTCTGATTTCCGTTTAATAATTTCCTCCTCGTATGAGTCAGCCCTAATAGTGCTGCCGCAGACGGTGTCATTTAATATGTATGCGTATGAGCCAATTTGCGTGATGCTGAGTGTCACCGTCCGTCGGACACCTATTTTCTGTATCGTGGAAACGACAGCATCCTTATAGTAGTACATGATGCGAACTAGGATATATATTTAATTTTAGTTATAGTTATAGAACTTTTTATTTTATTTCAACATCTAAATCATCACATCACCTTTAACTAAAAAATACAGGAAAAATTAAAACTAAAAACGAAATTAAATCTAAATTAAAACTAAAGTACAAACTAAACTAAAAACTAAATTAAAAACTAAATAAATAAAAATAAAAAACTTACAAATAAAAAATGTCGTGCAGATCATTACCCTGCTGTAAAGTGCCCAAAAGGCTGGCAGCATAGTAATATAGTTATAGTAATCTATACTATAATAAAAGAGTAAAAAAAATGTGTCTGTACATTGAAAATTTTTCAAAAAAAAATATTTGGGGTGATGGAGATATAGTAATAAAGTAAGAAAATAAAAAAAATGTCTGTCTGTTTGTCTGTTTGTCTGTTTGTCTGTTTGTCTGTTTGTCTGTTTGTACACGCTAATCTCCGGAAATACTGGACGGATTCGAATGAAACTTTTTTTGTTATATAGCTGTGAAGCCTGGGCAACATATAGGCTATAATTGATTTTGGAAAATGGAACACATGATGCAGAACTATAATGGTCCAGCTAAACTATAAGAAATATTAAAATGCCGCCTTAGCAAAAGTTGTTAAGTCTGATGAGAACTTTTTGTTGAGTTATAATACAACTGGCCAAGCGCGAGTCCGACGCGCGCCAAGGGTTCCGTACCATAATCTATGAAAAATCACGTTTGTAGTATGGGAGCCCCCGATAAATACTTATTTTATTCGATTTTTAGGGTTCCATAGGGTAGGGTAGAAACGGGACCCAATTACATAGACCGTCCGACTGTTTGTATGTCTGTCACCAGGCTGTATCTCATGAACCATTATAGCTAGACAGTTGAAATTTTTATATATGATGTTTTTTTGTTGCCGCTGAACAAAAACATACTAAATCTATACTATAATAAAAGGGTAAAAAAAAATGTGTCTGTACATTGAAAATTTTTCCAAAAAAAAGTTGTCCGAAGAAGAACTTATAAGTTCAGTATTTGCGGACCTTCAGAGCATAACACACCAGAACAATTCTTGGTTATGTGAACGCGCCATATTGACACGAAACAATTAAAAATCAATTAATAAAGAACTTATGACGCAAATTATTGTTAATTTCTTGGATAGTGTTGTTGACGACGCCACCAATTATCCAGTTTAGTTTCTTAATTCACTTGCAGCAAATAGACTCTCGGCTCACAATATAAGTCTTAATGTTGGAGGGCCAATAATGCTGATACGAAATTTGACTCCGCCGAAACTGTGTAACGGAACCCAACTTAATGTCTCAGCACTGTATGCCGAAGTTCAGCGGCTGAATTTCAGCCAGTGCATGCCTGCAATGTTATTTGCATTACTAGCAACACATAATGCCGAACTTCCGATGTTTTTGCCGTACCCGTACCCGTACCCGTACCCGTACCCGTACCCGTAATGGTACCCGTAATGGTACAGGGGTACAGCCTGGCATTTATCAATATTTCTGTTTCCGTTTAATAATAATTTCCTCCTCGTATGAGTCAGCCCTAATGACTCCACCGCAAACGGTGTCATTTAATACGTATGAGTGGAGCCAATTTGCGTAGCGGCGTGTGTCGTCGTCCGTCGGACACCTATTCTGTCACCCATTCAGTCTGTTCTGTGGACAGCAAGCAACAAAAAAATACGAAATGGAATATTTTTTAAATATGGTACAGGCGTGAACTAGCCAGGAATCTATCACTGTTTCTGATTTCCGTTTTATAATTTCCTCCTCGGATGAGTCAGCCCTAATGTCTGTACCGCAGACGATGTCATTTAATATGTATGAGTGGAGCCAATTTGCATGGCTGTCCGTCCGACACCTATTGTCTATATTGTGGACAGCAAAAGAACCGAAGTATGAAATGGAATATTTTTTGAATATTGTACAGGCGTGAACTACCCAAACATCTATCACTATTTCCGATTTCCGTTAAAAAATTTCCTCCTCGTATGAGTCAGTCCTAATGACTTCGCCGCAGACGGTGTCATTTAATATGTATGAGTGGAGCCAATTTGTGTCGACCTATTGTCTGTATTGTGGACGTCGAAAGAACCGAACATGAAATGGAATCTTCTTAAATATGGTAAAGGCGTGAACTAGCCAGGAATCTTTCACTGTTTCTGATTTCCGTTTAGTAATTTCCTCCTCGTATGAGTCAGCCCTTCGCCGCAGACGGTGTCATTTATAATTTTTCGAAACTAAAAACCGACTTCACTCTAACTGATTTTGATATTTTTTATGGGACCACCAAGTATTACCCTTTCAAACAAAAAAAGAATTTTCCAAATCGGTACAGGCGTCTTCGAATAATCGGTGAACATAAAAAAGAAGATCGTGAGGAATTGATACCATGATTGAAGATCGTGAGGACCTCCTCCTTTTTTGGAAGTCGGTTAAAAAGTACGAAACGGGATATTCAAATATGGGTCAGAACAAGGACTCTATAGAGATAGAGATTAAAGATCACTTCATCTCTTCCTTTGAATGTCGTAAGCGGCGACTAGAGGATTAAGTACTAACATTTCGCGCTACAACCCACAATACATTTCCGAGGAGGGTTTACGTCAGGCTGGTCATAAAACTATATCAAATCATCTATTTCTTTTTCATTTCGCAAGGTCCTCGGCATCCTTAGGAGTCCGACCATTGACTCGTATGAACGAGCGGCGTCGTATGTATAAATCCGGCGTATGTATGTTTGTTAGACGATAACTCGACTAGTTTGATCGGAACTTCACGAAAAAGTCAAGGGGTTGCCGAGACATGGGGTTCGCGCGTTCACAGTTCGGGGCGAACTACTATTTATTTGGTGAAAGAATAATTTTTCAAAACTAAAAACTGATAAAATTTGTATGGGACCACAAGTATTAAACAAAAAAATAATTTTTCAAATAGGTCCATGTCGTCGAATAGTCGATGAACATACATAAAAATAAACGGCCAAGTGCTAGTCGGACTCGCCCACGAAGGGTTCCGTACCATTATATATGGTTCACGGTTTATGCATAAGATTTATGTTCATGAAATCAAATGTTTTTATTTTTATATTTGAGTTGATTGAATGAAAGGTAAATTGCGGTTTACGATTTATGACATATAATATTAAAAAAACGACTTACTAGATCTCGTTTAAACCAATTTTCGGTGGAAGTTTGCACGGTAATGTACATCATATATTTTTTTAGTTTTATCATTCTCTTATTTTAGAAGTTGGGGTGGGGAGGGGCACACGAACACACACAAATTACCACTTTGGTGTTACCGTCTCTCACGAAAATTATTCAGTTTAGAAAAAAAATATATTAGAAACCTCAATATCATTTTTGAATGAGTAGCTGCGGTATTGGTAAATCCGCCACTGCCGGGACGCAGATTGCGGGGGCCTTAGGAGATATTAAAAAATATATATTACTAGCTTTTGCCCGCGGCTTCGCTCGCGTAGGGGTGCTCGCTGTAATTTATCAAAATCCTTTCTTAGGGGATACCTACGTCATAGTAGCTTTATGCATGCAAAGTCTCAGCCCGCTCGGTTTAAAATTGGCAAAGTTTCATACAAACTTTCGTCCCCTATTTTATCCCCTTGGGGGAAGAATTGATCAATATCCTTTCTTAGCGGATGCCTTCGTCATAACATTTACCTGCATGCCAAATTTCAACCCGATCCGTCCAGTGGTTTGAGCTGTGCGTTGATAGATCACTATGTCAGTCAGTCAGTCACCTTTGAGTTATATATATTTAGATTATTAAATCTGTGGTATGGTTTGAACTTGCTGTCATTGTCCGACAAAAAGACGATTTTTTTATTTAAACCATGAGGAGCTCGGTGGCCCGGTGGGAGTGCACATTACTAGCGCTTTCGCAAGTTAAGCGACACCGAGCGTGGTCCGAACTTGGATGGGTGACTAAAAGTGGCACAAAAATTTCTCAAGCTCCTCCGTGCTTCGAAAGGCACGTATAAGCCGTTGGTTCCGGCAGTCATCATTGTATGATAGACGTCAAGCTGTGTCAGATGCCTGAAAAATCTGACACCAGAGTTGGCCACTTACATACACGAAAAAAAAATTAAACCAAAATGTTCTTATGAACAAAAACAAAGCCACTTACGTGAAAATAAATGTAGTAGGTACGAGCACTGTTTTTATAGAACGCCATTCCCGCCATAAATCTTGCGGGATCCGTTTTTCGTTAAATCCGATCCACCTGATGACCCGTCGGTTTCTTGTGCGCCGCAGAAATAATTACAGACGATTTAGAGGTTCAATACTGAGAAGGAAAAAAATAAGATATACAATATGTAACAAAAACCCTTTCTGATCCTTGTAGAAGCAAGTCAGACCGTCAATCTGAACAACTTTTCCTATGGGACCAATGCTTGAAACTCGAAGAAAAAAATGACATTTTCATGCAAATTGCCGGGCCGGCCGAACACTTTTATATGAAAACTAGCTTTTGCCCGCGGCTTCGCTCGCGAAGGGGTGGAATTTATCAAAATCCTTTCTTAGGGGATGCCTACGACATACACGTAGTAGCTTTATGCATGCAAAGTCTCAGCCCGATCGGTTTAAAATTGACAAAGTTTCATACAAACTTTCATCCCCTATTTTATCCCCTTGGGGGTAGAATTGATCAAAATACTTTCTTAGCGGATGCCTACGTAATAACATCTACCTGCATGCCAAAATTCAGCCCGATCCGTCCAGTGGTTTGGGCTGTGCGTTGATAGATCACTATGTCAGTCAGTCAGTCACCTTTGAGTTATATATATTTAGATGACGATTTTTTCGAGTTTCAAGCATTGGTCTCATAGGAAAAGTTGTTCGTATTGACGGTCTGAGTTGTTCCTAAAACGATCGGACAGGGTTTTTGTTACATATTGTATAAATTGGGTACTTTCCTGGGTCAACAATAAACTATTTGGTACTGTCAAGAAAATAAAACGGTACAAAATAATGTAACTTGAGATGATCATATCCATTTTCAATGTGATTTTAGATTTATTACAATTCGACACAAATAAGTTGAACAAGTTGAAGTTGCGAACAAAAATGGCGGACTTCAAAGCATTTTTGTACTAATTCCCGACACGTAAATTGAAACCAAAATGGCGGTCGTCGGCGCATTATTTGTACCTGCGCCGATAACCGCCATTTTGGTTCAACCTACGTGCCGGGAATGTGTCCGCCATTTTTGTTCAACTTATTTGTGTCGCATTGTACCTATTGCAGAAAAACTGATAACATGAGCGTTATTTGACTCCCAAGAAACTATGACGTCATTGGTCTATATTTCATACAAATCCCATGGTAAATATTTGTTTCGACGTTTAGAAAAAAATGGCTAATTTAATACAATTAGCCAATTTTGGTATTCATAATACCGGTATAAGATCATCAAATAAATTCACGTCGTGTCGATTCAATCCAATCAAGGACATCGCGCAAATAGCCGAAGAAGGTCAGAGCTGGGCCGAAAATTAGGCGAATAACCGCTTGATGGCCGAAAAGAGGATTGCAGCCGAGGGATGCACAAAGGGAGGCTTCATCCCTCTGAATTTCGAACCTTCAGTCTCTGCCCGACCGCGCGAGGGTACGGTCGCGCGCGTTCCTCCGTCGAAAAGTTAACACAATTTAAAAACCGTGTTTTGTTTTTCAACCCAAAGAATATCTCACGTACAGCCGGTAAGTACACTTTCAAAATTCGAATAGACGTTTTTACGAGCGAAGTTTCTTAGCTTGCTCGGTGGGTTATTAAAAAAGTTGTATTCTGATGGGCATTTAAAAAGCTATCTGGAGGCATTTTAAATATAGCGGCTGGCATGACTCCTGACTTTATCAGGGTTGATGCGCATTTGATATTCACTTAGCGGAGTGGTCGTTGTAATTGCTGTCATTTCTGAGGGGGGTCTGACAAGGCTTGGACTCCGTGCTAAGAGGTTTTTGAATATGAACAAATATAGCTCTGTTCCAAGTTTGGCAAGGAAGTGACATACTGATATTTTGTCATACCTATTTAACAAGTGTATATTTTTAAACTACATCAAAAAAGAAAGGTTATCAATTCAACCCATATTTTGTTTTTTTTTAAAACTCCCGTAAACGTGTTTTGTGTTTGTGTCGAGTTTGAGGAGCTCGCTAGCCCGGCCGAGGTGCGCATTACTAGCGCTTCCACAAGTAAAGCGATACCGGGCGCGGTCCGCACTTGGATTGGTGACCACAAGTGGAATATAAATTTCTCGAGCTCCTCCGTGCTTCGGAAGGCACGTATAGCCGTTGGTCCCGGCTGTCATCATTAAACTAGTGTTGGCCACTTACACACACGAAAAGAAAGAAGAAGAAAAAGACGTGTTTGTGTGTCTGTCTGTGGGAATGTGGGAGTGTGCAATGGGCCGATTGATGATGCGGTTTTTTCGGTTTGAAAGCTGACTTGATCGAGATAGTTCTCAGCTATGTTTGTTGGAAATCGGGTGGAATTTTCCGGGGACCAGTGCTGCTCCTATTTGAAATAAATCATTTAAAAGGAAACTGAGATATCATTTAAAATTTGGCCTTGATCAGACCCTAGATAACCCTTTAAACTATTTTATGAACTGTTTACAGTTTACGCACATACGCTAAAAGTGGCCGTTTTTCGCAATTGTGCGTAGAAAAGCTTCACGTTCTTACCTTAAACTGTAAACAGTAGTTCATAAAATAGTTTGAAGGGTTATCTAGTGCCTGGTCAAGAAAAAAAATTAAATGATGTCTCCGTTTCCTATCAAATGATTTATTTCAAATGGGGGCAGCATTGGACCCCGGAAAATTCAGATATCCCCTTAAAGTTGGAGTTTCATTTTAACTTGTCTGAAAATAAACTTGTGTATGTATGTATGTTACGCGATATCTTCGTCACTAGTAAACCGATTTTGGTTATTCTTTTTATTTAAAAGCCTTAAGTACCATAACTTGGTGAAGATATAATGAAGAACTTTGGGAATAAAATAGAAACTGCTGAAAGAAAATAAAGTCGATTGTTTCTTTTGTTAACCTTTAAATGCGTGAATTTTCCGACTTTCATGAAACTTATATCATTGGTCAATAATAGTCCAAATAACATTGGATAAATAATGAAAAAAATATTTGCTTTATTTTATGGCTAAAATTGTCCCGAAAAATTAAAACCCTTAATGAAATTTTTTTTTTCAAAATCGTTATTTTTGTTATGGATTATAAAAATATGTTTTATTTACTAATTTATGCCATTTATGTTGTGTTAGTTTGACCATTTTAACTATGGAAAAAATATTTTTTAATAAATATGGATTTTACTGGCAAGCGAAGCGTAGGAGACCCACCCGCAAGGTGGTCTGACGACCTGACCAAGGTCGCTGGAAAGCATTGGATGCAGGCCGCTCTTGATCGGTCATTTTGGAAATCCTTGGGAGAGGCCTATGTCCAGCAGTGGACGTTATGCGGCTGAAATGACGATGATGATGAAATATGGATTCTGGCTCTATGGTTCGTTTGTCGCGAAAAACTTGACTTGGCATCACAGACAGCTTGGCATAGACAAAATAAGATACAAACATGATTTTTTATCAAACAGTTATTTTTTTTTATTATATCTCAAGGGAGATTACAATTGATCATAAAACATTTAAAATATTGAAAGTAATAAAATGACGAATAAAATAATAATTTTAGTATGGTGTATACAATACAATGTATATTTTTTATACTTGATGAAACGAAATCTGCGGATATTACACGAAATATTATAGATAAAAAACCGAAAAAAAAATCGTTATTAACACTTAATTTATTTATTTTTTCTAAAGGTCGTGTTACGACTTTATTTTTTTTTCTCTTTAAGTAAACGACGTATTTTCTTCAAAGATGTCTCATTTGAAAACTACAATGTTTAAGAAGCTAAGAATGTAAAAAATAATAAACAATATCAAACAGGAAATTAGTTAAAAATTAATTGGCGAAAAAATTAAAGTGCCTGGATGTTTTAAATAACTAACATAACGAATTTTATACACATCGTATATACGTCACTATGCATTTACCTAACTAAGGGGTAAACATTCAAATATTAATAATATTATAATTCTATATAAGGATCAGCGCAAAACTAACCTCGACGTTAAACGTGACCAGATAAAGGCACGCCCACCTGCTGGCATTGTTTATAACTATGAGGACGGTGAGCTTACGTGCCCTCAATGTGCACGGAGGTTCACTGTAAAGATCGGCTACATTAGCCATCTTACCAGACACCCAGTGCCAAAACACCAATTAAGAGTCTGAAGAGGTCGCCATTTTTTTTTTTTTTATTTATTCTTTACATGATCGAAATCGGTCGGACATTAACAACAACAACATTATAATTTTGTTCTTACTTCCTCGATATTATTATTTTAGACCTCTTTACATCGTTGTAGGTAACATTTTCGTTTCGACGACCTCTGTGGCCTAGTGGTCATCATGCCACGCTGTCACATTGGAGGTCCCGGGTTCAATACCCGGTCAGGTCAAGATGGAGAAAGATCTTTTTTAGATTAACCTGGGTCTTGGATGTTTATCTATGTATGTATTTGTTGTAAAATATAGTATCGTTGAGTTAGTAGCCCATAACACAAGTCTCGAACTTACTTTGGGGCTAGCTCAATGTGTGTGATTTGTTCGTATACCTTTCCACTACCTGGATCGATAATTACGGTTTCGTACCAAAAGGGTAAAAACGGGACTCTATTACTAAGACTCTGCCGCTTGTCTGTCTGTCCGTCTGTCTGTCTGTCACCAGGCTATATCTCATGAACCGTGATAGCTAGACAGCTGAAATTTCCACAGACAATGTGTATTTCTGTTGCCGCTTTAACAACAAATACTAAAAACAGACTAAATAAATATTTAATTGGCGTTTCCATACAACAAACGTAATTTTTTATAGATAATAAATAAATATATAAATAAATATATAGGGACAAATAACACTGATTGAGCTAGCCCCAAAGTAAGTTCGAGACTTGTGTTATGTGATACTAACTCAACGATACTATATTTTATAACAAATACATACATAGATAAACATCCAAGACCCAGGTTAATCTAAAAAAGATCTTTCCAGGACAATTTGAAAAAGGCCATTTTCCAACTTGCCCTGACCGGGGATCGAACCCGGGACCTCTAGGTGGCGGACTAACATTGTGACCACTACGCCACGGAGAAGATAATGATACGGAACCCTTCGTGCGCCGGTCCAACTCGCACTAGGCTGGCTATTAAATTATTTTAGAGCTCTTTAGATCTCTGTAGCTAACGTTCCCAACTATACAGGGGTCAGTTTACTCTCCATCACAAGGGTGAAGCAATTTCGCTGATAGCCTAGCCGGTGTCACGCTCAAATGATGAGGGTACTGTAATGACTAGCATACTTTATTTTACGGCCTCACATTTTGATAAGCTTTGATTCATGGGCCGCTTTTATCTTTAAAATAAATTTAATTTAGGAGCAAAGTGTTATATTTTATTTATTTATTGAACTTTATTACAAAAATGTAACAGGCAGACTTAAGGCCCAAGGCCTTTTCTACCAGTCAACGTGCAGGTGGTGCTGATCAAAGCAAAATTTTGGACAAAAGTACTAAAAGTACTACAGATATTAAAATATTGGATGAAACCATACTATATATAAATATAATAAATTACTTAAAATATACCTACTGATAATAATTTTGAGATAAATAAGATAATACATAAATATATATAATATGTAACAAAAACCCTGTCCGATCCTTGTAGGATCAACTCACGACTGCCAATATGAACAACTTTTCCTATGGAATCAATGTTTGAAACTCGAAAAAAAATCGTCATTTTCATACAAATTGCCGGGCCGGCGGAACACTTCTGTATGAAAATGACGTTCTTTTTTGAGTTTCAATTGGTCCCATATAACAAGTTGTTCATACTGACGGTCTGAGTTGCTCCTACAAGGATCGGACAGGGTTGTGTATTGTATAACCATAAACCTAGATAAAATACGCTAGTCTTGGAGAAAAGGAAAACCTTGGAATATATCGGCTGCTTCTCTTCCCACGCAGATCGAGAGGCGCTGCGGCTATCAACCCATCATTATAATTCGATACTTTCCTACAACTCGACGACCTCCATTATGACGACCTCCGTCGCGTTGTGGTCACCATGCTAGTTCGTCACCCAGAGGTTCCGGGTTCAATCCCCGGTCAGGGCAAGTTGGGAAATGGCCTTTTCAAATTGTCCTGGGTCTTGGGTGTTTACCTTTATATGTATTCGTTATAAAATATAGTATCGTTGAGTTAGTTTCCCATAACACAAGTCTCGAACTTACTTTGGGGCTAGCTCAATCTGTGTAATTCGTCCCTATATATATTTATTTATTTAAAAAAAAACTAAAATCACATACTTTTTCCTAAACGTCAAAACAGACATTGTCTATGGGATTTGATGAAATATAGTCTTATGACGTAATAGTTTCTTTTAGTTAAACAGCGCTCTTTTTATCAGTTTTTCTGCAATAACAAATAAATCTAAAATATCATGACAAGTGACATTATTTTGTGACGTTTTTATACTACAAAATAATTTATTTTCAATCAGGAAAGTAACCAATTACGATTTTATATGCTAAAAGTGGCCTAGGTCTCACGAACGCAAAATCTCTCTATCCCTTTATAATAAATACGAGTGAACTTGTACCTAAGAGGGTACTTGAATTTTTCGTGGTCGAGTGCTACCCCCATTTTAAATAAAGTATTTGAAACTAAACAAAGATATCAATTAAAATGTTATTTTGACCAAATCCTAGATAACTCTTTACAGTTTGAAGAACGAACGTTAAGAGTCCCTGACCCTGGACAGAAACAGACTTTCCCATGCAAACGTAGTCTACGTTTTATTTTGAGACGACATGTCGGATATGTTCGAAATTTTGTCATTTTAAAGAAATTGCATATATTTAGGCATACAACTTTTCACAGTTAAAATATGAACTTAAGGGGCTACCTGTATTTTCCAGGGTCCAGTGCTGCCCCCATTTTTAATAAATAATTTGAAAGAAAACGGAGATATCATTTAAAATTTTGTCTTGATCAGACCCTAGATAACCCTCCAAACTATTTAATGAACTATTGTTTACAGTTTAAAGTGAGAACGTGAAGCTTATCTACGCAAAATCGAAAAATGGCCACTTTTGGCATATGTGCTTAGAAAAACTTCACGTTCTCACTTTAAACTGTAAACAGTAGTTCATTAATTAGTTTGAAGGGTTATTTAGGGTCTGATCAAGACAAAATTTTAAATGATGTCTCCGTTTCCTATTAAATGATTTATTTAATATAGGGGCAGCACTGGACCTCGGAAAATTCAGGTATTCCCTCAAAATAGAATATAGCGTATCATATCATATTTGACCATCAGTATGGAAAACTTCTACACCCTTTGTGGCGAACACTACGGCCACTACGAGGAACTACAATAAGAAACCAATCAAGAGACAAAATGACGATATAGTTCACAAGAAGCATATGAGATGGCGCCAACAGTATCCTACATCTCGATCTTAGAGTTCGCCCGATTCGCTGCATATATACAACTTCCCACGATACACCGTTGGAGCCGCGGTTCCACAGGCGCAGCAACATGCCTGGCGGGAAGATCTTCCCTTTGCGGCGGTCGAGCATATCACCTCGCTCCCGCTACACCCTTATATTTTCTTTCCAGTTCACAATTTTACTGTAGGAAACCCTAGATAATTTATAACTCTAGATAATTGCAATTTCTTTAAAAGTACAAATTTATACCAAAATCAGACTTGCCATTTCAAAATAAATCGTAGACTGCGTGTGTATGGAAAAGCCTAGGGTAAGGGGATTCTTAAGCTTTTCTACGCACATTTGCGAAAAACGGTCACTTTTGGCTAATGTGTACCATCAAAATTGGTAGTTTAACCTTATAACCACCAGTGTTCCGATTTTGAGACTCAGTCAACAGTCAAGATGTATCAAAAATTATATAACTGCACTTGGCAGTCCTAGTCGAACAGGGTTAACACACAATGGTCTTTGTTTCCTTTATATGTAACAATGCAACATGCAACGTTTATCATTATATTCCCAATAGACACTTCATTATGATTCATAGATCGTGGGCAAATTCAACGATAATATTAAACGTACATACAAACGTTAGGTATATTGGAGTGGTTTGCAATTACATTCTCACGCATTCTTACTCTGTAACTAGGTTCAAACAAGGGTAACAGTTTAATTTACTATCTGTCTGCTTAAATCAGTCTTTCCCAAAGTAGGCGATAACGCCCCCTTGTGGGCGCTGGAGGCTTTAAGGGGGGCGGTAACGGGCCCAGAATAAAGTTGGGGGGCGCTGATGTGATTTAAGCAATGAGTGATTTATAACTTTAGCTATTTCATATTTTAAAATTCACTGAAATTAAAATCCTCTTACTACACAACATCCATTTATTAGTTCATATTTATATCCTTTTTTATTGTACAAATATAAACTAAAAATGTGATTAATATTTATTATTTTAATGCGCTCACAACGCTATTTATATCGTTAAAGGAATCAAACACTGAAAAAATTTCGTGTTTTAAAGTTTCGCAGGTGAGGTCCCCACTTCCGATACTCTTTATTATTGTAAAATTGTATTATTATTGCTATTTTTTTATTTAAAATTAATAATGTTGATTATTGTTATTTTTTATAAAAGATACTCTAATGTACTGGTGTATGTATTATTATTGCTCTCTCTTGTAAAAAAGTCTAGTTTAGAATATAGGTTGAATTAAACTACAGGCAAGACAAATATGTGATTCAGGTTTTTATGGTGAAAAAAATGGGGGGCGCTACAAAATAACAGATTTTTTAAAGTGGGCGTTTGACAAAATAAGTTTGGGTACCTCTGGCTTAAATAAATACATACTCACCCCTTAACCTCTAGAGACCCAATTGTACATTAGTAACCCCTAACCCGACGACATCATACAATGTCGTCAGTTTTCAATTGTAATCTCCATTAGGCATGTAATAAAAAAAAACTGTTTTATTACACACATTTTTTTGGTCTATGCCAAGTCAACTTTCTCGCGACAGCGAACCATAGAGCCAAAATCCATATTTATTAAAAAAAATATATTTTATATAAGTACTTAAATGATCTAATTGACACAAAATAAATTGTATAAAATAGAAAAAATAAACATATTTTTATAATCCATTAAGAAAAATAACAAATAATAAAAACATAATTTATTTTATTAAGCTTTTTTGGAAAATTATGAATTTTGAATTTTTCCATATTATTTAGACTATTATTTACCAATGTTGTATGTTTTATGAAAATCGGAAAGTTCATGCTTTTAAAGGTTAAAGAAATAAATAAGCATAAGCACAAATCATACTGATTGAGTTAGCCTCAAAGTAAGCTTAAATTTATTATGGGATACTTACTCAACGATACTTTATTTTATAACATAAACATACTTACATGTAGCTCTGTCTACCCCGTTAGAGATAAATATGCGATAGTATACTTGTCACAAATGCTTGTACAAAAAAAAACTAAAGTACTAAAATGAAAAAAAAAAGGAATGAGTACATTATAAAGGTTAATATCTAAGGGCTTTTACAGAAGAGCGACCGTCTGCGACCGTCGCCGATAATAGGCGACTATCTGCGACAATCGCCGACGGTCGCGCGGCAATGTTTGAAAGTTTGATACGAGTATGTGTCACGTTACGCGACCGTTTGCGCCAGTCGGCGACCGTCACCGATTACCGGCGGCACCGATTACCGGCGGCACAGAAAAATATATGCATTTGCATCAAAAATATTGCGGGCATACTATAGCGATAAGAGCTAGGAAAAGAAAGTCAAGATATTATTTCAAAAACATTTTCCCTCAACCCCTTAGTACAGCGGGACTATCTCCGACATAGCTTCACCCTTATAATAATGAGTAAACTAACCCATACCGGTTACGGGGAGGCGGTTATGTTAACAATATAGCGTTAACTTAACAGTTTACAGTTTAACGACGTAGGACCGGGTGCGGTTATCTTAACAGATATATTTCGGAGATCTTAGACGTATATACATATAAAGCCACTATTACTAAGAATTAAGAATGGGGAAGAGATAAAAATTTAAAAAACGCCTGATACTTTTCCTAGTTTGAGGAATAACATTCTTTATTATCTTAAATAAATTTATATCAAATGTTTCAGTCCAGTCAATTAATTTTTAAACACAATTCCGTACCCCATTCATCTTAACACCGCTATTACTTTTGCCATTTCTCAAAAAAAAAAAAAACATGTTGACAACTTAACTGCCACTGTCATATGACAGTTGACAGCTTAACTATCATTTAACTGGCACCGTTGTCAAAAGAGTGTCCCTATTTTAACGCAATCTTTCATATGACATCATCGTTTTTTACGTCAGACGAGACGGGCAAAAGAAATGGCGGCGTTAAGCTGATTGGTGATCGAAATTGCGATTAAAAATATTTTTTAATTTTTTATAATTATTGGACTGGAACGAAAAACATGATATTTATTAACGATAAATAGAAATGTTACAAAAATTTTGTAAATTTTTCTAGTATTAGGCACTAGAAAAAGTTACAAAATTTTTGTCTCTTCCCCATTAATTTTATATCTCAGCATATAAGTTTTAATTAACAAAAAATATATGAAAGGCAATTTCAGTCAAAGCTTGCTGAAATCTTAACGGGGTTATGACGGGGTCCGAAAAGTATGAGAGTCCGTCTTTAAGATTATCCAAAAATTATAGACCCATATTTTACAGTTTACCAAAAAAGTAAAAATTTACAGAGATACGGAGCATCAAAGTTCTGGAGTGTGAACTTGCGCCGCGCCGTTACCGCTAAGTAAAAGTCGTACGTAGCTGTGACGTCATGCGAAATTTCAATGCGCTGTATCTTTGTTATTTTATGTTCCTCACAGTGGCGTAGCGTGCCTTGGCGGGGCCCCGTATAATAATTTGTTTGGGGGCCCTTAGGAAGGGTAAAGATTTCCCACAAAAGAAAAAAATGCATAAAATGAAAAGAAATATTTATTCATCATAATTATTTATATGTCACTTTTTCCAAAATTTTTAAAATTACTTTTTGAACGCACGTTTTACGCGGGAAAAAAGTAATTGCTTTTTTACTTTTTTTATTTCTAAAATTAAAAAAATATTTGAGAAATTTTTATTAATTTTTGCTTATGGACGTTGGGGGGCCTCGTGGCCCGGGGGCCCCGTATAATTGATACGGCAGATACGGCGGTAGCTACGCCCCTGGTTCCTCAGAGAAAAGAAACAACACGTGCACAACATTTTTTAATAATCTAACCGATGGGCTAAAAGTATTTTCCCATTCGTCATGCCCATTATACCTACGTCTTCCCATAGTCATGATTAAACATTTAAGGACTAGAAATATTAAAACAATTTTTCTAGCTTGTCCCAGCTCTTAGGCTGCCCGCACAGCCCCGACAAATAGCCGCGCTCAGGATATGCGCTGACATATTTCAGACGATGCGACGCTACGTCTTGCAAGTATCCTCATTTTTCATTCTTTATGGTAATAGGGGAGGAATGTGCTTGTGTATGGGCTCAATGAACTTTAAGTTTGAAGTCAAGAAGAGATAAGAAATCAATGACTTAGTGGATAATACTAAAAACCAAGTATTATACCTTGTCACTTCAGCTTTCATATATAGAAATAAATTCGGCTGAAGTAACTCATATAATATTGATTGAACTTCACTTAGTAAATTCGTTTGATCACATATAATAATGTTATTTGTCCCTATATATTTATTTATTATTCATTGTGTAATAATATTTTTTAAATAAATTCTCAGTAACTTTTTACGACAATCAACCGGTCTTTTTGGAAATCCTTGGGACGGCCTATATCCAGCAGTGGACTTCATGCTTCTGAAATTATGATAAATCATCTGACTGCATTTTGAGTATTGCGGCTCTAAGACAGAGTCCAGGGCCGCAAGACCCAAAAGCCACTTTTAGCGTGATGGTATGCGAGAAAGTGGAAAAGGAATCAAAATAGTGATGGATTCTTAGACGTATCATCAATTAACATTTTTCGTATTTTCGCCTATTTCGTCGATCGACATTTGCGATCTACGGGAAGAGACGCTGCTACTATAGTCCTTTTCCTTTGTCTCAGACCAGTTCGAAGCAAGAACTAGTCCTACAAAAATAAAAATTTCTGGGCAACCCATTATATTTATAAAAACGAGGGAAATATGGTGGCTCTAAAAACCCTATCAGATTTTTTTCCCTAATGGGGATTTATAAATAAAAAAAATGTAGTAGGTAGTATTCATTAACTTCAATAAATAGTCGCAATGTAGCTATGCTGTAGCAAACCTAATAGTAATTGAGATGGGAGATAGGTCGCGTATAGCATAGTTATTAGTTATGTTCTGTCCCATTAATTATTACTATCGCTAATGTACCAGATATTGCATGAGAGATAGTGCTTGGTATACCTGTGAAAGTACGATAGGTGGTACTATTTCATCCCAGACTATTTAGCTGGTGCCTGTGACTTCATTCGCTAGAAATACAGTTTTTATTACGCACTTTTATAAATCAATCACCCTACTGTGTACTTTTGACCTTAAAACCTCCATTGGGAAATCTCTGGCATTGTATTGATTAATGATTTATTACATAAAATATGCATGATGTTAAATGCTTGAAACTAAATTAATTAAAATACGAATATTCTGTCGGAACTAATGCTAGTCGTATATATGATCTGTCCAAACAATGAGTATCGATTTATTGTTTTTCGAAATTGGGAATATGTCGAAATAATTAACTGTCAAAATTCAGAATGACATTCACAGTGGATTTCCTGTGGCTGATATGATGATGATGATGGTGATGACCCTAGGCTCTATATACCCCGTCTAAAAATATTATAAACACAAATCAATATTTAGACAAACATTGTATAGGCAGAATTGTTACTTTTTGACCATGCGAGTTGCAGCAAAAAACGGCCAAGCGTGCAAAAAAAGGCCATTCGGTATCCAAAACCTCGTGCTTGCCACAACATCCAGTTCAGCGGGGGTCAACAGTTGCGTGTAATTGGCAAATGGGCGCGCAATGAGATGATGAGCGGCCAGACGTCATCGTCTGCATACGGTACAGTCACCCGAGAATATAAAGAATTTTGTACGTAGTCAGGACAAAAAGTGGTATTTTATACCGTGCTTTTACCCTCGATGCAAAAAATATGTTTAAGTTTGACTGGTCTCTGTTTCTGTATACGATGACACAAGGCCGCTTATTGTAAATGTGGTTTCCTTTTTTTGAATGTTATTTTCATGTGTTTTGGACTTACTCCTAAATGAATGCACCGACAATGGTGAGGCTTTTTTTGTTGTTTGACAGATGACGTGATTGAGATAGTTCTTAAGTTCAGTTGAGTATAGGATTCCGTAACAGTTTTTGTTTTATTTCTCGGTAAGAAGCCAATCTTTGGCTCGGGCAAACGATACATTGTATACTCAGCCTCAGATCTCATATTTAGCACCTTCGTTTCAGGTTAAGGTGGAGTGAGGGTCAACGGAAATAATCACTAACGTCGGTGGTCTGTGTTACCTTCTATTTTAACCGATTTCCAAAAAGGAGGAGGTTATGAATTCGTCGGAATCTTTTTTTTATGTATGTTCAACGATTATTTGAAGACCGATTTGTAAATTTGTTTTTGTTTGAAAGGATATTGTCAGGTGGTCCCATACAAATTTTATCAAACTCGGTTGTGTAGTTTGGGGGTGAAGTCGGTTTTTAGTATGTATGTGACCAACACTGGTGTCAGATTTTTCAGGCTGCTTTAAGATACCTGACATAGCTTAACGACTGCCATACAATGATAGCACGGAGGTACTCGAGATATTTTTATGCCAATTGTGGTCACCCACCCAATTGCGGACCTCACCCGGTGTCACTTTACTTGTGAAAGCGCTAGTAATGCGCACTTGAAGTGCGAGCATGGAGCACAAGTACGATTTACAAATAATTTTTCGAACTGGTCCAGGCGTCTTCGAGTTATCGAGGAACATATATAAAATAACCAGCCAAGAGCGTGTCAAGCCACGCGCAATAAAGGGTTCCGCAGTTGCAAATGCCCATTTTGAGTTCACGCCACTAAAAACATCTAAAAACTAATTTTCTTTTGAATTTGTATAAACTTTTCCTTAATTTCTGAGTATATTTTATAAGTTGGTTGCTTATAAATTTTTAATTTTTAGATTCTTTTTAGCTCTGATAGTTTTCCTTTAAACTTCGTTATATATAAGTACTACGGCTGTGAATTTTTTCATATGTCCATATATAACCGTTTAAGAGATAGGGGGGGGGGTGTGACACTTGACTCCAACAAAAATTCGCAATATAAAACCAAATATTACAGAAACGGATCCTTAAATTGAAAAATGATGTTGACAAGCTCATTTGTATTTTTCAAAGACCTATTCAACGATAGTCCACACGATGGGTTAGTCGAGAAAAAAATTTACTACTACTTTACTTGTCATCATCATCATCCGAGCGTATTCCCGGTTGCATCCTCAGCAGCAACGCTTCAGAGCCCGGGGTCCGCTACCTAACCAAGGAGATTTGACGAGGTTACTGTTTTTTACACAGAGCGACTGCCGTCTGACCTCCACAACCCAAACGGTAAACCAGGAACCAATCCTTGGGTAGTTTGATGATCAAA
This sequence comes from Acrobasis suavella, assembly GCA_943193695.1. NCBI lineage: Eukaryota > Metazoa > Arthropoda > Insecta > Lepidoptera > Pyralidae > Acrobasis > Acrobasis suavella. The sequence continues at coordinate 13,448,129 of OW971948.1, forward strand.
CGCTAGGTGGCGTTCGGGACCCACAGTTTTACGTGCCTTCCGAAACACGAAATCATCTTTCTTTTCGGATAATTAGGTGATTCAAGCCTGCAATATCCTATCCAGACTGGAAACAACTTTTCACAAAGTATGCTTCCCAGTGGGAATCGAACCCATGACCTCCGGGTCACAAGGATAACTCCTTGACCACTGGACTACGGAGGCAGTCTACTACTACTTTACTTGTATGGGAGCTAAACTAAAATATATCTTTTACCCCTTTTTTGGCATGATTTTGATATATACATGCCTATATCAAATTACAGTTTTCTAGTACTTATAGTCTCTAAGTAAAACCGCGGACGGAGAGACATTGCGAAAATATAAGGGTTCCTTGTTTACTACGGAACCCTAACAGCATATACATTCGAATTGATTAGTTTGTCCTTTTTTTAGGTCGGTTAAAACTACGTATTCTCAACGCGGTAGAAAATGACATCCCAACAAAAAAAGAACATTTCGCAGCGTTTTAATACAAAAGGCGTGACGAACTAAATTGCTAAGTGTAAAACTCCTGGCGCCTTTTCGAAAATATACCCGGGAGTAATACTCGTAGGCACATAATAATGAGTATGCTACAAAAAATGAGAAGATAGAGAGATCCATAAGGATAAAAGTTTTCTAGAATACATTGACAACGGCAGGGGTCAAGAAGTAATTTTCTAATCGACGGAAGGTCACACAATGGATAACCGAGACACGTCATCGGATGCAAGACGGGTACAGTCACACTCACAATCGCAGTGAGTGATATTTATAAAAAATAAATAAATATATATGGACAAATCACACACATTGAATTAGCCCCAAAGTAAGTTCGAGACTTGTGTTATGGGATACTAACTCAACGGTACTATATTTTATAACAAATACATAGGTATATAGATAAACATCCAAGACCCAGGTCTATCTGAAAAATATCATTTTCCATCTTGACCTGGCCGTGGATCGAATCAGGGACCTCCGGTGTGACAGCCTGGCATGATGACCACTAGGCTACATAGGAATATGTAATCTTGCTTTTTCTTCCTTTTTGGTTTCCTCTTGAGTGAGGAACGTGACCATCAGTTTTTTTAGCCTATATGACAAAGCCCTTCTATTGAGAGGCGATCAATACTTTCTTGATGACTTTCTCTCGATGTTTCTTCTCAGCAGTGGTCGTTCCGAACCGAAAGTATTATGAGCTTTTTGAAATAATTAATAGGTAGGTAATTTAAATATTTATAAACATTACAACTAATGTACTTATATAATATTTTTATTGACACGAATAGCGTGATATTTTTTTAAAGGAAATAGAACCCTTATTGTTATACGTATTACCAAAATCATACAATGTACTTTATTATTAAGTACAAATATTTTAAGGGTTGATTAAATTCATAATTTTGAACAACTTTTTTAAATAAATGTATATCGAAATACGATTTTTATTTTCCATAGTAACGATGTCACATGACTACTTCGATTTCTATGAGAATCTGTTTTTTTTCTTATATTTCGATGAACATTTATTGGGAAAATTTGTTTAAAATTATGGACTGAATCACCCCTTAAAATATTTGTTATTATAAAAAAGGACATTGTATACTTTTTTATTAGCCTAATTTAGTCCCCGTGCTGGGCAAACGCCTTCCCTTTTTCCTTCCGCTCGTCCCTACTCAGGGTACAGTCCACCAGTCAGTCATGTATGCATCTAAGTCATCGCGCCATCTCCGCCTAGGTCTGCCCCTGCTATCTGGTGCCCAAGATGTGGTCACTTTGGCCCACCTATCATTTCTCACGCGGCCGATGTGCCCCGCCCAGTCCCATAGGCTGATTTCACAGCAGTGCGGGAGCGTACGGGAAGCGTGATTGTGCTGTGAAATGGGAGTCCGGTACGAATAAGCGGGCCGCGTCGTATGGGGTCTACGCAGAGCGTATTCCGTACGGAACGATCCGCGTCGCTGTGAAACGATATTCGAGCGCCTCACGCCTCACGTACGTGTGTCTCCGCTCCGCCCGTCCAAATCTCCCGCATAGCTGTGAAACCAGATACAACACAATACAATATACCCTTTATTACACAAGACATATAAATACAAGACAATTATCTTGAAAACAAGGAAGTGCGCAAGAGACGTATCGCTAAGAATTTCTTCCAGGCAACCTCGCTATAGAGAACAGTGATGGGAAATAATAAACATACTTATATACTACAATTGTAATGAACATACATCTTACTTAAATAAATGCAACATAGATAAAAAAAATATATTTTAACAGTACAAGATGAATAAACTAAGTAAGGAAACAAGGAAAAGAAGAATTTATTAAGAGGCATTTCACATTTGGTTGGCTGTATCGCTCGCACAATCAAACATTTTTAAAGATTATTGAAAAATGTGTCTTATTTGTAGAAAGATGTTTCATTAATATTCAATATAATTATATTGTGGGTATTTTAGACATGTCTGTATATTGTGTAGACATTGACTACATCGTGGTCATCAAAACTTAAAAAATTTAGATGACTTAATTCTCAATACACACACACATAAACAATGAAAAAACATGTCTAAAATACCTGACATATAATTTAATTGAATGGTAATGAAACACTTTTCTACAAGAAGACACATTTTTTTAATTATCATCATCCTTTCAACCGCATAACGGCCACTGCAGGACATAGGCCTCTCCCAAGAATTTCCAAAATGATTGATCTAGAGCGGCCTGTATCAGGTCGTCATTCCACCTTATTACACTTTTTTTTAATAATCCTTAAAAATGTTTGATTGTGAAAGCGAGAAGGCCAACCAAATGTGAAATGCCTCTTAATAAATATCCTTTCCTTGTTTCCACTTAGTTTATTCATCTTGTACTGTTAATATCATTTTGTTTATTCTGAGTTAGTTGTATTTATATAAGTTTGTACGCGGAGCGTGTTCCGTACGGATTTTCCGCATAGCTGTGAAACCAGCCAAAACTTAAAACCTAAGTACACCGAGGTACTTAACCAAAAATTTATAATCTGTTTTCTAAACGTTTTCAAGCAATTATTTTCGATGAGACGCGAATTAATAATTTAAGTAAGCGTCAGAAGCCTTTCACGGAATAAATATTTGGTCCGTGGAAATTCCGCTAGAATTGGCTAAGCCGGAAAGTTCTCGGAACTTCCGGCACTCAGCAAATCCGAAGCCACGTGACACGATTCCAAATTAAACGATTACTTTAAAATCTTATCGGTTTGTAATGAACTTTCACTATTTAACCGACTTCAGATAGGAGGAGGTTGTTATTTGGAATGTATATATTTTATGTATGTTCCTGAATTACTCGAAGACACCTGGGGGGTTACTCCATAAAATAATACATTAGTCGTACGATATTGACGTGCTATTTCTATGTCAAATCAAATTGGACTTTATATATATGTTAGTGCTCAATTTTGCTTGACACTGAAACGTGGATATGCAGTGTAGCGGGAGCGAGGTGATATGCTCGACTGCCACAAAGGAAAGATCTTCCCGCGAGGCATGGTGCTGCTCCGAGACGGTGTATCGTCAGAAGTTGTATATATGCAGCGAATCGCGCGAACTCTGAGATCGAGATGTAGGATACTGCTGGCGCCATCTCATATGCTTCTTGTAAACTATATTGTCGGTTGTCTCTTGATTGTAGTTCCTCGTAGTGGCCGTAGAGATCGCCACAGCAGTAACGTCCGAATGTCAAATGTTTCAAATGTTTATTCAGTAATTAGACCTTTACAGGCACTTTTACACGTCAATAGGTATAATTAACGTTATGTGTAATATTCGCGCCATATCGCTTTTTTTATTATATTTCCTTCTTTCGTACATTTATCATTTCATCTATGGCCTGCTTATTGTCAAGAAAGAACGAAAAAATTCAGGGTACATATCGCTCCGCAACGCAATACATTATCATTTCTCTCTAGTACCGCTACGCATCATCTCTGCAGAAATCTATCTATTATTATTAATTATTAATTAATTAATATTAATCAATATTAATTAATATTAATATTATTATTAATATAAATATATATAACTCAAAGGTGACTGACTGACATAGTGATCTATCAACGCACAGCCCAAACCACTGGACGGATCGGGCTGAAATTTGGCATGCAGGTAGATGTTATGACGTAGGCATCTCGTGTGTGCTCAGAACGTGGAACCTATCAAGAGAAATCTGCTCAGCGCTCTTCAGGTAAGCAGGCCTTCGTTAAGTCATTTCATAATTAAACAAAATACAGCCCACAATCTTTCGCTTAACCATACAAAGTATACTAAAATTTAATTCATACCAGCGCTTCGTAACGACCACTGCTGAAAAGAAACGCCGAAAGAAACTCATTCTCACAGTCCGTCTTGCGTACCGCTTTTGGAGTAACCCCTCTGGACAAATTTGATAAATTCTTTTTGTTTGAAAGCCTGAAGGGCATACTTCTCAGGTGGTCCCATGTTTTGTCTTGAAATCGGTTTTTAACCTACTTCCGAAAAGGAGGAGATTATCAATCTGTCGCGTTCTTTTTATTTTTGTGTTTGTTCACCGATTATTCGGAGACGCCTGGATATATTTGGAACATTCTTTTTTGTTTGAAAGCGCATACCTTATATCGGTAGTGTAGTTTGGTGATGAGGTCGGTTTTTAGTTACGAAAAAATATGTTTTCGTGTAACTAATAAGAGAAGACGATGGCTGAAATAATGGGTGGGTTACACAGCCATTTATTAAGCTTAAACCGTTGAGACCCTATTAACTTGTGATTAGTCCCTTTTCATCGTTGTAGGACGGTATAGTCACAGAATATAGGTATTCGGAATCTCCTAAGGTTCCGCGCAATATGCGTCCCCGTTCCCTGTCCTCACATCTGTCCCCCGTTCTCGCCTTGTCGAGGCGGCTGCAAGCGCCTGCAGCCGCCCGCTAAACCCTCCACACGGTAACCAGCGAACGGGGGAGAGGTGTAATGACGGGGGCCTTAGGAGATGTGGTATAGTAGCGTTTTATGAAATCATCATCTATTCAGCGCACGGCTGTGTTGAACAGCAGGATGTTTTACGACACGCGTTTTCAAATGTTAGCTCCGGAAATAATAATCAAACTACGTGCTGAACGCGAGGATGATTTCCGAACGCTTGATGCGGAGTGAGACCCTTGAAATCATCCTCCTACTCAGAGAGTTGAACTGCAAGATTATTTCCTATACTTTTGCCTTTGAGCCTTTGTTACTTAAATAACTTTTGACTAGGCACTAGGTAAGATGGTTCAGTAAGAATAAAAACGAAGTTTATTAATCAAACTTTAATGAATAAATGCACACAGTTAGGTATTGTTATTATAATTATCATTAACGATTACTTAGCATTAGGCACATGGTAAGATACGTTTTTAGAAGATTATGTTCTCTTATTCTATTCATTTTAAGTGTTTTCTCCTTTGCAGCTGGACGGCGAGAATGAATTCTATTTTTTGTTTTTGATATGCCTCTGTCTTGTCTGCGGCTTAAAGCAGTTGGTTGTACTTTAATTGTATTCTTTCTTCTACGTTGTATGTCCGGACAAGCGAAATCAAAATGCCAGCTGAAACCATACTTCTTTTTGGTGCTGATGCGTAGGATGATTTCCGCAACACAGCGCAGGAAAAGCGTACCGTAAATGATCCTACTGTTCAACAAGGCCGCGCGCTGAATAGATGGATGATTTCATAAGACGCGGTATAGTATAAGAATGTCCATATTTTCTTTTGTACCTACTTCATAACAGCAAACCCAAATTCATCAAAAGTTATATTCAAGAAATTGTTTTAATTAAAATATCGCGAACGGCGTCGTGAGTTGAACAATGAACAATTCCATCAAATATTACGACTGGAACAATGTTGGTTTAATTACGGAGTTGGTCAACTATTTGGGTGTATGTACCTTCTTGTGGTTGTTGTTTAGATATACTTGAAGACCTCGGTGACTCGGTAGAAGTACAGTCCTTGAGGCGTAAGCTCAGCTTTGCAGTAGAACTCCCGAACTCCTCCGTGCTTCGGAAGGCACATCAAGCCGTTGCTCCTAGCAAATCGTGATTGCATGGTATTCGTTAAGCTATGTCAGTCTTTCAGGAAGCTTGAAATCTGTGTTGACCACTTACACACACGAAAATCAACGACCAGATATATTCATTTATCTACATCATCATCTTCACAACTTTCTCCTCTATTTTTAACAAAAACACCGACTTTCCAATTCTTAATTTACATATTTTGCCAAAAAATGGATATGTAGCTTACATTTCCAAAATTATAAAGTGCACTTGCCAGCTGCTCTTCCCCCAGTCACGTCGTAGAAATCAACGAAGAAAATGAAGAAATACAATTTTAGAATTGAATTTTTAACCGACTTTCAAAAAAGGAGGAGGTTATCAATTCGTCGCGATCTTTTATGTTTTTTTCTATTATGTATGTTCACCAATTATTCGAAGACGCCTCGACCGATTTGGAAAATTCTTTTTGAAAGGGTATACTTTTATTTCGATAGAAAGCTAGAAGTTGTGCAAAAAATATCGGTTAGTTCAAAAGTTTTCAAGAAAGATCACTTACAACGCCATAATTACGTACGAGCGCTTGTATGAAAAGTAAGACGGGAAGCCTGTTCTTAACCTAGACGTCCATTGCAAGCTAATTTCATTCTTATTACTCTGATGGAACGATTCATGTTACTGAATTTTCCCCTTCGAATCGGTCACCACGCGCATAGTTATAATGTAGGTATATTTTCGATACCTAAACGGTAAGTGACACAGGCCTGCCAGAGCTCAGGGCCAGCCACTTTCAGCGTGATGGTCGGCGAGAAGAAGGAAAAAAAGGATTCTTAATATTTATCTCTATGAGATAAAGAAAAATAAAATATTCTAGTCAAAAAACGGAAATAGAAAAGTTCATATAGTCAAAGATCTCACGCCCAAAATAATCATAACATCTACAAAAATGTTCTGTACAAATACTGCGAAAAATTCAAGCCAAAATCATTTGAAGTCTATCTTTTCGGCCCAAAAGGGACGGCGTAACAATATTTCCAAAGTAAATATGTACAAAAGGGAATTCGCACAATGCATCAATATATTTTATTAAATGAAAGCCGGTCGCCATTTTTCCATCGGCTTTGTACGAGTTTGGAGCTCCGAAGAATTCCTTTAAAGGATTCACTGATTGTTTATACTTCATTACGTTTGCATTGGAATGAGAATTTTCTTTCTGTCTGTGAAAATCTTTAAATTGTGATTATTTCTAGCAAGTTTATTTTATTTATTTAAACTTTGTGAACCACACTTTGAATTTCAATTTAGATTAATTTAGATTTTAAATTAGAACTTTATTGCACAGTTTTAAAAGAAAGGTACAAGTGGATCTAATTCCATGGCATGTCATTCTCTCCCGTTCAACTAATAGACAAAAGAAAAAAAATGTGCGGAAAAGAACAAAAATATATGAATTTAATAAAATCCATTGTCCACGTATTCAAAATATTTTTGTAAAAATTTTAGAGCAGCCTTGGTCAGATTTAATTCCAAATTCTAAATTCCCAGATCATCCCACTTCGCAGAAGCAATGGGACGAGCCGCTTTGCAGACTTGATCAGAGTAACCTACTCGAATCATCTGTCAACAACTCTGTCGAACGCGCTCGTCTTCTTGCTGCTGCCGAATGGGAGTCTGGTTTGTGGTTACGTACACTACCATCTTTTAATTTAGGGATATTTTTAGATAATAATACCACAGAGTAGAGACATATATCTGTACCGTGACAATACCTTCCGCATAGCGTCATGCCTGCGCCTTGGCGCTGTTACCAACGCCCCGCATCGCTGCCCCTGCGGCGATACCGTCAACCAGCTGGGCCACCACGGACTATCTTGCCCAAGGAGCGCGGGCCGCATGGCACTTCATGCCAGCCTTAATAATATCATCCACCGTGCTCTTGTCACCATTCAGATGCCAGCAGTTTTAGAACCAATTGGCTTGGCGCGGAATGATGGCAAGTGACCGGACGGAATGACACTTGTGCCCTGGAGGTCGGGAAGACCGCTAGTGTGGGACGCCACATATGTCGACACTCTGGCGCCTTCCCATATTCATGGTACAAGTGGGAAGGCTGGCATGGCTGCAGCTAACGCTGAATCCCTCGAACGGCGCAAATATGCATGCCTTGGAGAGGCATAGGTACATATTTGAGCCGTTCGGGGTTGAAACTATGAGCCCGTGGGGGTCTTCTGCACATAGTTTATTTAAATGTATAGGTAAAAGGCTGGTCGAGGTATCAGGTGACCAAGGCGCTGGTAATAACTTCGCTCAAAGAATAAGCATTGCCATTCAACGTGGCAATGCTGCCAGCCTTCTGGGCACTCTTGCGCAGAGGAAGGATTTAAGGGATATTTTTTATTTATAATTGTACATGTTTATAAGTAGTTTATTTTTAGTAATTAAGTTTATTTTAGTTAGTTTAATATCTTTCAGCTTATGTTATTAACCAATTAAAAAAATCTTGCTCCTTGATTATATAATCGAGTCACCTAATTAATGGTCGATATGTTTCGACCTCATCTTAAGAACAACCTAATTTTAACATAAAAACTCAAATATTCATAAAAATCTGCCATTATCAGTCAGTCATACAGTGAGAATGATACTTATTAAAGGAGTGCAGAATTTTCATGCAATTGAGAGAAAAAACAAAGCTTCTTAAATCAGTAGCGTTATAATATATAACTGATTTAAGGAACGAAGAAAATTATTTAATTAAAATCGAAATCCTTGGATTTGGAAACAAAGATTACGATAGGAAACTGTTATTGTTATTGCCAAACTTAAAATAATCATTACATAAATACCAAAAGGCAGGAAAATGCTGGAAATAAGATACCAAGGCTACAAAGACAATGAAGGAAAACAAAAGCGGGATATTATCGGATTTTCTCCTCTTACTTATGCCACTCTGGTAGATATCAAGTAAGTAAATATACATTGTATCTTTCGAAACATTCCGAAGTATGTCATGTATCTACATGAATGTTCTTCATCTATCAAAAACGAATATTAAGAATTTAAAAAATCTTTCAATTTTTATTTCTTTTAACTTAACTACTACTAAATGTATTTTTCATACCAAATTAAGGTTTATTTTCTATTTTTTTTTTGTTTTTAAAATTATACTCATTACTTGGTAATAAAGATAGATACAATACCCGCCACGTAAGTTGAACAAAAATGGCGGTCGTTGTTGTACGTTGTTTGTCCGTTTAGAATCATTTCTATCCGAACTTCAGATAGAAATGATGTCGGCTTTGAAGAAAGACCAAAACTTCTCTTTTAATAACACTTTTATCTAATTAAACATGCGCCAAAGCCGCCATTTTTATTCAACTTACGTGCCGGGTATTGTACTTGTTTTCTGTAGTATACATACTTACCTACACAATAGCGAAGAACAACGTACACAAAATATCCTGAATAAAATCTTCAAACCTAGGAATGTATTCAGCTGTCCTTATAAAGGTCTAAATAAAGGACACCAATCCTCTCCAAACCGTTTCGAAAATATTTTGCGAGTCCGCCATTACCGAGCCGTAGTTTAGGTACCAGGGTGATATAAGTAAGAGGAGAAAATCCGATAATATTGGCTGGTATTGTCTTGGGTTCGGAGTATTTCGTCGAAAATGTTTTTCTTACTCGTACAAAGCATATTAAGAGGTGGTTTTTATTACAAATATACGTGAAGTATTTACTAATTTGACATAATTACAATACAATTATAAAAATATTACGATTTAACTAAAAATTAAAATAAAATCTTTTTAAAATCTTAATTAAAGCCTTATTTAAACTAAATAAATTTTAAAAAAGATATATAATATCGTCCTGCCGATCATTGCCCTGCGGTAGAGTGCCTAAAAGGCTGGCAGCATTGCCACGCTGGATGGTAATGATTATTCGTTGGGCGAAATAATTACCAGTCCTTTATGGTCATTCGTCATCTCGATTAAACGATTAAAAAATTTAAAAAGTTCATGAGTTGATGGCCCCTACGGATCTAACGTCTCAACGCCAAACGGCTGAAATATGAGGCCGTTCCCTAGGCACTCATACTTGAAAAAAAAAATTATATGTGTAACGATAATTTATAAAAAACATTTCGAGACGTTTTCATTTTGATTTAGATCAGGCCAGAAATATTTAACGTTTATTCAAATTTTAAGTTGTTAATATGTCCACATACAGACCGAGTGACACTACAGACAATATAGGAAACCTAAACACCTTTTAACCATTTTGATACAAATTATTCTTAACCCCCGGTAAAAATAGGGTATTATAAGTTTGACGGTCTGTTGTTCTGACTGTATGTCTGTGGCATTGTAGCGCTAGACGGATGGACCGATTTCGATGGCGTTCTTGACAGGAGAGATTTTTATTTGGCTAGCAAATAAACTAATATTAAATAAATAAAATAAAATATCTTTATTTCGGACTTTCTTTGTACGTAGAAAAATTATAACAATTCAATTACATTTTTACTATCAATAACGTTATATCGTCAAACACTTAGTATATGAAACTTACTTACCCATGAGTTTCAATCCAACGCGTCCACACAGGACCTTCAATCTTATTGGCAATAATGCTCATAATGCTATTAGAACTGCATCGGATCCTGCGCATCAGAGATGCAGTTCATTAAAGATTGATGGTAGTTAGATAGAGGAACCTTTATGTAAAATTATAATAGAAATTATCAATATTGCAACAGAGCAGGTATTCTATGTGTAATATCTTTGATACCAACAAAGTTAAGTGTACCCGTAGGAACCTATTCTAGAAACTTCGTAACGATTGATCGTCCCGAATTACGGCGCTCTTTCGCCCTCTTTGAAACTAGAGACATGCATTATTTAGCTCACTCCTTCCTGACAAACTCTAACTTCAACTTGCGAGTTCTAGCGACGATGCATTTTACATCGCAGCTCTTTAGGTTATATCACTAGTTTAAATGATTCATTCGACAGATGCCTTAAATTGAAAATTAGCGATAAAATAAATATATTGAAGCGCGTGAAGGATCAAGCATAATACGCTCGATTGCTATTTTAGTTATTGACAACTGTCATGGCCGACCAAGCATATTATGCTCTTTTGTCAGCCGTGCCATCATAACAAATAATCAAATAACGCTCGTTCGTCTTTTCTGAAACTATACGTGCAATATTTAGCTCACTACTGACCGACAAACTCTAACTTGCGAGTTTTAACGACGCTGAATTTAACAAAACAGCTTTTTAGGTTTGTTATCACTAGTTTAAATGTTCCCACCAACAGACGCCATAGATTGAAAATTAGCGGTAAAATAAATATAGTGAAGCGCGCGAAGAATCAAGCATAATATGCTCGATTGCCAGCCATGCCATAATATACTTAATCATAGTATCATGGACTGACGTTAATATAAAATAACGCTGTTTCACCCCTCTTTGAAACTGTAGACATGAATTATTTACCTCACTCCTTCCTGACAAACTCTAACTTCAACTTGCGATTTCTAGCGACGTTGCATTTTACATCGCAGCTCTTCATGCTTGTTATCAATACTTACTTAGTTTAAATGATCTATGGCATGTGAAAAGTATAGTTTTTATGGCGTTGTTGTGGGAAAAAAAAGGAATGTTTCATTGTACATTCGTTGTGTAACTATTGACATGCATATCATATTTGCATACTGCGGAAAAATCAAGTCAAATTCATTTGAAGTCTAGCTTTTCTGCCTAAAAGGGGCGGCGTAAATAATAACCAGCCAAGTGGGAGTCGGACTCGTGGACGCAGGGTTCCGTACAATAACCTATAAAAATCACGTTTTTTGTATACGAATTGGTTAGTTAAGTTAAGAGCCCATTAGATCCCATTGTTGGGCAAAGGGATCCTTTTCGGCTCTCCATTTATCTCTGTTTTGTCCTTTCGCGTGCCAGTCCTTCGAGTAGGTATCTAGGTCGTCATCCTATCTGCGCCTAGGTCTTCCAGGAAGTCGATGTCCGTTAGTAAGGGTTCACATAGTGTTTTGGCCCATAGTTCGGTTGGCATACGGAAGACGTGACCAGCCCAGTCCTATTTAAATATTTTATTCTGTTTTTAGTTTTAATTGTTACAGCGGAACGGAAATCCATCATCTGTAAAAATTTCAACTGTCTAGCTATCACAGTTCATGAGATACAGCCTGGTGACATAATGACGGACGGACGGACAGCGGAGTCTTAGTAATAGGGTCCCGTTTTTACCCGTTGGGTACGGAAGACTAAAAACGGGAATTAGCACAATGCATCAATATATGTTACTAAATGTAAGCCAAAGATGAATATAAGCTTTTATTCGTGTCCAGATAACGCTATCTGATATCTGGGAACAAATATGTCAAATGCATTGATTTGTTGCTGGAAACTTGTACATTTCTGTTGGCATTGAGATTTGAACGCTGTCCCAGTTCCATGTTATTTATAGTTTTGTCGTATATTGATATCGTTTGTTTGCATTCACGTTTTTTTTATCTTACACTATGGTATGGGACAAAACAAAAACCACGAACGTTCCTTCGAGCATATGCAAATATGCTCAAAGAAACAGCTGAAAATACGTTGTCTTTTACAATTCTTAGTTTCTATTTTTACCGAAAGTGACCTCTTATAATGTTATTCGTGCTACTTGAGATGAGCTCGGTGGTCAGCGGGAGTCACAAGACTTGTTAAAGTCAAAAATTAGTACATAAGGGGCTCGTTCAAGGTAGCACCCTTAACAGAAAAGATGACAGAGAGTCGTATTAGGTGGTTAGGACATGTGATGAGACGAGACAAAGACCATTGCGATCAAAGGGCTTTAGCCATTCCCAGCAAGAAGAATGGCAAAGGGAGACCACTTTCCACGTGGTGGACAACCGTAAATAGGGATACCAAGCGGGCACAACTGGATATCCAGACAACCCGAGATCGAGAGTCCTGGCGCCACGGTACGAGGAGGGCCGACGCCAAGTAACGGGACAAGGCATGGCAAAAGTAAGAATATAAAAGAAGCTACTTGGGATGAACACAAGCCTCAAAGTACTTCCAAGGAAAAAGGAAGAATGGAGATTGGACGTAGATCGCCTCACAGTTAGGGCTTAGGGACTTTGGGAAGAGGACAAACGAAAGCTTTTCGTCAGATTTTAGATATTGTGCTGTTGAGAAAGGTGATTTAATAATGTGAGAGATGACGTCATACAATGTCTAGGCTAGTTGTTTCCATCTTCCATGTTAGTTTGAGACAAAAGAAAAACTAAGAATGTACCAACTATTCGCATATGCCACGGGCACGAGCGAAAATACGAATTATGTAGTATGGCGCAGGCGATGCTGCTAGTAACCCATCAGTATTTTGATTCCTTTTTCCAGGGCCGTCAGGCTAAGAGTGGTCAGTCTTGCAACCCTGGGCTTCTGCTCAGAGCAGCAAGGCCCAATACCTATGCTCTGACTTCCCCGTTAGGGTAAACAAGTATGATGGAGTATATGGAATAAAAAAAGTATGATTGTCGCTTCCTTTACTGCCAATACCAGAGTATACAATAGTAAAACAATGGTTGGTGCATTTAGAAATGACATGTGGTAAATTAAGGGTTAGTGATTAGAAGGTTTGTGAGAAAAATCAACTTTAAAACCTACTAGGTCATGTGAGGGGTGTCCCACAGTATTTTAGTTTGTTTCAATGTAGTGTGTACATTGAGAGAAACTCAAATAGGTTAAACTACGTATGATAATGTTAAAATAATCTCGTAAATTACTTAAAACCGTCGTGCAGACTAATAAATCAATTGGGCTGTTTACTCTAAAGTTTCACGTTAAAATATTGCTTTAATTTTAAAATTTACTGCCTTAATCCTTCATTTTAATATCTGTAATATGTATAATTTGTATTTTGTGCTCTCATTTTTGAATGATTAGCTATTGCTCGCGGCGTTGCTCGCGTTTTCAAATGGTATTTGAGAATCTTTTCTTGTTTGTTTTTTCGTATATGTAAGTGGCCAACACTGGTGTCAGTGTTTTTAGGCTGCCTTAAAACATCTGACATAGCTCGACGACTGCCATACAATGATGACAGCCGGGACCAACACGGCTTATACGTGCCTTCCGAAGCTTGGAGGAGCTCGAGATATTTTTGTGCCACTTGTGGTCACCCATCCAAGTGTGGACCACGCCTAGTGTCACTTACCTTGCGAAAGTGCTAGTAATGCGCAATCCCGCCGGGCCACCGAGCTCCGCAATTTTTTGGGTTAAAATAACAACAGATTGGGTTCCTGCAGGCTGGCGACGAAAAAGAGGCCGCCCTCAAACACGGTGGTCAGGCGATATAATGCACTATACAATATGTAATAAAAACCCTGTCCGATCCTTGTAGGAGCAACTCAGACCGTCAATATGAACAACTTTTCCTATGGGACCAACGCTTGAAACTCGAAGAAAAAGTCGATTTTGTTTGTTTGTTTGTAATAACTTTATTGTACCAAAAAACAAAATAAAGTACAAAAAATTCGAAAGAGGAAATATACAATGGCGGACTTATCCCATATATTCATTTCCCGATTTTCATACAAATTGCCGGACCGACCGAACAATTTTGTATGAAACACAAGAACAAAGTGCCTTCCCCTTAATAGAGACAGTAAGAAAAGTGCCGATGGACACATTCTTAGACAATAACGTATAAAACTAGGCCAATGTTAAATTACTTATTAGTCTGAGTTAAGGCTAGATTGTAATATTATTAGCGTACTTATTTACTTTTGTAGGTACGTTAAGAAAGGAAAAAAAAAACATTTGTATGAAAACGTCGTTTCTTTTTTCTAGTTTCAAGCATTGGTCCCATAGGAAAAGTTGTTCATATAAACGGTCTGAGTTGCTCCTACAAGGATCGGATAGGGTTTTTATTACAGATTGTATATGAGAAGAGCCGGCAAACTATCGCCACTTATAGTTTGTGGAAAATTAGAGGGGAGGCCTTTGCCCAACAGTGGGATACTGCAGGCTTACACAAAAATGTATTCAAATTAAAGAAAAGTGAAGAGTAAGGTCCTATCAGAGCAATAAAAGATTGGCAGAGAGGAATGGAGGCATTTCCACTTAGCGGTCATATAGACGACTTCCGTGGCGTAGTGGTCACCATGCTAATCCGCTACGCAGAGGTTCCAGGTTCGATCCCCGGTCAGGGCAAGTTGGAAAATGGCCTGTTTTTCAATTGTCCTGGGTCTTGGATGTCTATCTATATATGTATTTGTTAAAAAATATAGTATCGTTGAGTTAGTATCCCATAACACAAGTCTCGAACTTACTTTGGGGCTAGCTCAATCTGTGTGATTTGTCCGTATATATTTATTTATATATAGACGAGCGGCAGGTGACCCGGACGTCTCGCAAACGGTTGCGTTACACATGACAATCTGTCACGAACTGTCAAAAACAGCCGCGCGACCGTCGCCGCGTCGGCAAGTTTTGACAGTTTGACATGTGTCACGTGACCGTTTACGACAGTCAGTGACCGTCGCGCGATGTCACACGTCATAGGTCACAGGTCGGCGACGGATGCCGACGGTTGCAGACCGTCGCCGACAGGTGTCGCGTGCATACTGCCGCTCGTCTGTAAAAGCCCTTAACTCCACCAACAAGTGCAAGCTCTTAAATTAAGTACAAGAAGAAAATTATTCAACAAACGAGTATTCGTAATCCATTTAATAAGCTAACTCTAGTGTGTCTATACTCAGCGGGAGCACATGCTGTTTTAACAAATAACACAGGGCAACAAAAATGAATATATTTTATGGTGCCTGAAATTAAATCAGTATTTTCAGTATACTTTTGTATGATGATTATCAACTTAGTTTTGTTTTTTACTAATAAGCTCAAATTTGTGCAAATTTCTTTTTTTAAAACTTAAAATTCAGTTATTTTGTATATTTTGAAGGGGTGATATTTATAACAAACCAAAATTGTAAAGAGTCAGTTTTAGATTGCAAAATTAAGTTTCACGTTTGCATTCAAAACAGAATTTGATTTATGTTCCTACCTTTTATTTTGCAAAGATATGTGAAGTTGAATTGGCCATGCTATTTTCAATACAAAAATTAAAATGCAAATAGTATGGGGAAATTTGGTCTTCAGCAAAATCTTGGATATCTCCGTACTGACATTAAACTGACTAATGATTGAAACGCTGTAGCAAAAAGCAAGATTTTTACTATATCACACGCGTATTTATAAAACGGATATAATAAATATTTTTAAACGTTAAGTGAAAAAATTGCAGTTTTCTTCATCAGATATCATAATATTGAGAGCTGTAAGGCATATTTTAGTACTGGGTTCGTATTTTACAAACTGAGTTAAGTAATAAACAGATTTTAGTGTTAACGCACCAAAAAACTAGTTGCCCTGTGTATAAAAAAGAATAGAAAAATCCATTTTGTAATTATAAGGATTGTTTTCTAATGTTGCGTATGTATTAAGTTTCCCGCTGACTAGAGTTTTTTTTCGTTACGTAATATTTCAGTTTTGATGAATGATACCTATATATTTTTTATCATATACTTATATAGTTAGCATAGCCCTCTAATTATATAACTATATTTTAACTTTATCACTTTCATAGAAAAAAAGTTGCCCGCTGGCTAGAGGCTTTATAAAAAAATCGATAACTCTGAAAATAATTCGGAACAAATTTTGAGTTGTGTCACCAGTAGCCCTAATTATATAGATATATATATAACGGAAAGACCTATATCAAAAAAGCATGTGTATAGGCACACTTAACTCTATGACAAAGATTCCAATCCGCTAGCCGTTTTGGCTTGAAAACAGGACAAAAATCTGCCTACGGGAATTTTATTTTACTGAAAAGGTATTAGAGTTTGTATTCAGCTAATGCCATGCAGGCAATATACTCGCTTTCCACTACATTAGAACTTTAAACTCATTGTGTGGCGAACTCAAATGGACCGACAAATTGTTGTCTTGAATTATGAGGAGCGAGGCTTCAATGGCGGTTATATCTTTTTCAACCTCCGACTTAAAAAGAGGGGTATTATAAGTTTGACGCCTATGTTTGCCTGTGTGTCTGTCAGTGGCATTGTAGCTCTTGAATTTCAATGCGGTTTTTTTCATTTGAAGGTAAATTTCTTTACAGTGATACATAGCCAGTACCGGATCTAGGATTTTTTTGAGGCGGGGCAAATGTGTTTTGCCGTCTTACTAGTAGTACGAGTACACGGGGGGGAGGGGGGATGCTGTCATTACTTGATGCTTAAGACGATTGTTGCACATTTTTGAGTAGTAAACAACTGCTATACTTCCAAAGTAACCAGATACCGCCCCCATTCCGTATCGGTACCATGGGAGTGGTGGATATATTTGATTTTGCCGCCCCTCTGACTTCGCCGCCCGGGGCGTGGGCCCCGGCTTGCGCCCCCGCCCCCCCCCCGTAGAACCGGGGCTGTACATAGCTATGTTTGATGGACAATTGGAAAGTCAGGGGTTTTTATAAACTTGTAACTGAGTTTAGAGAAATAGTATACGTACATCTTGGCAGATTAAAAACACCTTTAGGTAATGGACGTAATTAACTAAGGAGGGAAGAAGGAACACGATTGTAAGTATTAACGGCCACCCGTATATTCTTAATTAAGTTATACAAGAAAATAAGGCATTAAAGCTAGTTTGGAGTGCTATAAAAGATGTATAAAAGCGAAGTGGTGCATTTCTGGCGTCTTTCCAATTGTTTAAGACCACTTCGTCGTCTTCATTATCATTAGTGGCTGATTCTGGAATACAACTCACTTCACTTCGCTTTTACTTCAGGGAGTGTAAAATATTGTCTTTTGCAAAAAAAAAAAGAAAACTACCAATATTTTTCATCTCATCTTAACAAAGGACTGTTTTGTCCCTAAAGACTAAAACACTTTTTAACCATGAGGGAACGTTAAGCCGTTTGTGCCGATTGTTATTTTATGTAAATTGTCGGCTGTTAATAATTGTTGTTTAGAATTACTATTTAGACGTATGTGTCGATCGTACATTTATTTATTTTATGGTCACAGTTACCACTCTCCAGTTAATATTTCAACTAATCCTAAATAAAATTCATAAAATTGACACTAAAAACGGCCATATTTGGCTAATGTGCATAGAACAGCTTTACGTCCTTTACGTTCATAAAATAGATTGAAGGGATATCTAAAGCATGATCAAGACAAAATTTTAAATGATATCTACATTTCCTTTCAAATGGGACACGATGGACCCCGAAAAACACAGCGAAGTTGTAGCGAAATGAAGTGAGGTGACTAGTATTCCATAATCAGGCTATCGCACTCGCAATGAAGGTCTAGTAGTGTCTGAAGTCTAGGCCAATAATCTAGATTTGTGAAGACAATTTTGGTCCAATTTCTTGATATTTACGACTTTTCTTTATTGCTGATGTCGTAAAAATTCTTTCGTTTTCGGAGTGTTAAATTTTTTATGACAAGAGTTTAAACCTGCTACTATCATTTGAAGCGGTGATAGCAAAGCGGTGTAGAAACTGGCTGTCCACGTGTGAGGCACGACTCACTAGTACGAATCTCACTAGCGCGACTTTTAAAAATTCTATGAGACTTTGATGAATCTACAGAATATATATATCATTCGTGTGAATAGAATAGGGTGGCCAGCAAAGGGTACTATTAAATTTCTTTGAAACTATCGTACAAAGTACTTCTCGTATGAAAGGCTACTAATAAAGTGTAGAGGTTTCGATTGTTTCAGCTGTCAGGTAGCGTAGAGTGCAAATTGCGCTCTTTCAATAGAAATATTGAAGAAAATCGACAAGCCTTTACTAGACATACATAAAATATATTTATATGAAACTACGGTATAGTATTAGGTATTGCTCGTATTAACTACTAATAAAGTGTAGACGTTTCCATTGTGTCAGCTGTCAGACAGCGTAGAGTGCAGACTGCGCTCTTCCAAAGAAAATCGAAGAGATATTGCTAGATATGCAAATAATATAATTTACGTCGCCTACAAAAATATTATTACATTTCTATGAAACTGCGGTATAAAGTATTGCTCGTCTGAATGGCTGCTAATAACGTGTAAAAGTTTCGATTGTCTCGGCTTTCACGCAGCATAGAGAGCAGACTGCGCACTTCCGACAGTTTCAACTAGGTAAAGAAATAGTGAACAAAATCGACAAGACTTCGCCAGATCTGCTGAAAATTTATGTATAAATTACGTGGCCAACAAAAATATTAATTTATCTCTATGATATATGTTACAAAGTAATTTCGTATAAAAGACTGCTAATTAAGTGTACAAGTTTCGATTGTCTCAGCTGTCAAGCAGCGTAGAGTGCAATTTATGCACTCTCAACGATCGACGAGACTTTACCAGAAAATGTATATCCCTACTTAATTGCCGTGGCGACTTTTTATTTAATTTCTTTGAAACTATTATAAAAAGTCTTTCTTGTATGAAAGGCTGCTAATAAAGTGTAAATATTTCGTTTGTCTCAGCTGTCACGCAGCGTAGAGAGTAGACTGCGCACTCTCATCTATAAAAATCATGAAGAAAATCGACGAGATCTCGCTTGATCTACATAAAATTCATATAATTGACGAGGCCAACAAAAATATTACATTTTTTATATTTCTATTAAAGTATTGGTCGTCTGAAAGGCTGCTAATAAAGTGTAAAAGTTTCGTTTGTCTCAGCTGTCACGCAGCGTAGAGAGCAGACTGCGCACTCCCAACTATAAAAATAATGAAGAAAATCGACGAGATCTCGCTGGACGCGGGCCAGCGACGTGCCACACTCTACAGCTTTATTGAACTGCCGATAGGTGTCCTTTTAAAGTTTATTTTTCACACATTCTTTTATTTATGCAGTGTGTTCGGTCATGAACTAGCAATAATTTAAGGACATGCGGTCGTCATCTATACGAACAACTTCTACTAACGGAAAAATTAGAAAATCGCAAAAAAAAAGTTACATACCTATCGTATAAAAATGTATGGAGCAACATTTTTTTTTTCGTGATTTCGTAATTTTTCCCTTAGTAAAAGTTGTTCGTATAGATGACGACAGCGTGTCCTTAAATTATCGCTAGTTCATGTCCGAACACACTGTATATGTATAAGTTATAAAATATAGTATCGTAGAGTTACTATCCCACACAATTCTCAAACTGACTTTGGGGCTAGCTCAATCTGTGTGATTGGTCCGTATATATTATTAATTTATTTATTCCAGTATATAGAGTTTTTAAATGCACCCGCAAATAATTTCTCAAATTCAAATCCAGTGCTCACACAAGTTTGAAAATTGAGTTTGGTTACCGCATAAAATAAACCGAACTATATCAACATCATCATCCGAGCGTATTCCCGGTTGCATCCTCAGCAGTAACGCTTCAGAGCCCGGGGTCCGCTACTTAGCCAAGGTGATTTGACGAGGTTACTGGTCTTTACACAGAGCGACTGCCGTCTGACCTCCACAACCCAAAGGGCAAACCAGAAACCAATCCTTGGATAGTTTGATGTTCAAACGCTAGGTGGCGTTTGGGACCCACAGTTTTACGTGCCTTCCGAAACACGGAATCATCTTTCTTCTCGGATAATCAGGTGATTCAAGCCTGCAATATCCTATCCAGACAGGAAACAACTTTTCACAAAGTATGCTTCCCAGTGGGAATCGAACCCATGACCTCCGGGTCACAAGGCGAACGCCTTGACCACTGGGACCACGGAGACAGTCAATAAACCGAACTATATATTCTTTACTAAATATTTTAACACGGTTTTACTCACGTAGTGTTGTAGTAGTAAAAGGCTGACTAGTTTCGATCGGTTTAGACGATCGTCCTCAGGGCGAGTGTTAGGAGGAGCGGCGGCCTGACGGTTACGCTTTCCTCGACGCTCTCATAATAGCCGTAGCCTAAAAAGATATAAGACTCTATTAGGCACTATTGAATAAGAACTATTAAGTAATCTGAGAGTACTCAGTCTGAAATAACGGCGAGTTCTCTCCGACCACTCCGCGTAACAAATGATACGCAATTTCGGTCAATTTTTCTTTCAGGCGGCCAATCGAGACGTCGGGAACGACGCTATTCTTAGTACTATTTCTGGCTAAATAGGATAACAATGTTACTTACTTACTTTCTAATATTACTATAATATCGGTAACTTTACTATTTTGATTCCTTTTTCCACCTTATCACCCATGGGATTGTGGGCGAGTGTGGGCAGCCTTTGAGTCTTGCGGCCCTGAGCTCTGTCTGCTTAGAGCCGCAAGACCCGAAGTGCTCTATCTACCCTGTTAGGGGTAAAGACGTGATAGTATGTATGTTTCTATATATTCACTTTTTTCTTTATTTAATAATAATATAACAATAAAATGTATTTATTTTCCTCCAGTAGATTACAGTTTTATACAAAATACACGAGAAATAAAATTTAGAAGTATAATCTATATAGTCGACAATAATTTAATTCTATAGGAACACTATTAAGTAATATGAGTGTACTCTCTTTGAAATACCTCTCCCGATAAAATATGGTACGCAATTTCGGGCTATTTCTCTTCTAGGCGGCTAATCGAGACGTCGGGGACGACGCTACTTTTGCCCTTTTTGGTCCGAATAGGATAACAATGATCGTTACTTCCTTATATTACTAGTAGTTCGCCCTAAACTGTGAATCCACGAGCTATTTTAACCGACTTCAAAAATGGAGGAGGTTATCATTAGTCGGAATCTTTTTGTTTATTTATGTTCCCTGACAAAGCCCTTCTGGCGAGTAGGCGACCAATACTGTGAAAATGAGTTTCTTTCGGCGTTTCTTCTCAGCAGTGGTCGTTACGAAGCGCTGGTATCGGTAGCTTTTCTTTAAAAATAAATTAAATTTTAATATACTTTACACGTAACGTAAATTATACTTATTGACGTGTAAAAGTGCCTGTAAAGGTCTAATTACTATTTTTTTTTTGGTTTCAAAGAAAATTTTATCAATGTTGTTTGGAGCCGCGGTCGGTTTTTAGTTTTGAACAATTGTAACTTTATATCTTTATATCTCGGCAAATCATTAACCGATTTGGTGTTTGTACTTAAAAGTATACCCCGTACGGGTGACCCTTAGGGCGCGTTCGGACGACACGCGCATGCCATGCCCACGATTCAAAGATTCAAAGATTCAAATGTTTATTCAGTAATTAGACCTTTACAGGCACCTTTACACGTCTAAGTATAATTTATGTTATGTGTAAAGTATATTAAAATTTAATTTATTTTTAAAGTAAAGCTACCGATACCAGCGCTTCGTAACGACCACTGCTGAGAAGAAACGCCGAAAGAAACTCATTTTCACAGTATTGGTCGCCTACTCGCCAGAAGGGCTTTGTCATATTGTTATTATTGTCTTTTAATTAATAAATACTTATAATATAATACAATGTTGACACATTATAACATATAATGCTTGCGAACAAGTAAACAAACATAAATTGCGTAATAAACGACAAGCGCGGTTTGAATTTGTTGCATATAATTTGAGTCCTATCACATATCAATACCACTCAAATTGCATTTACCGAAGGCCAGTCGGGGTGAGCGACGGGCGGAGGCAAGGCGAGCGGGTGGCGTAGGCAAGGCGTGCGCTTGTTGACTTCAGTTAATGCAATTTGAGCTGTATTGTTTTGATAGGAATCAAATTATATGCAAAAAATTTCAAGAATTTCCAAGCGCGCTAATCATGCGCTAGCCATGCGCTAGCATTGCGCTATCCATGCGCTAGCCTTGCGCTAGCCATGCGCTAACCATGCGCTAACCATGCGCTAACCATGCGCTAGGCATGGGCTTGGCGAGAATCTTCTGCATAGCTGTGAAACTAGCTAACTATCTCCAAGTATATGTAATGTAAAAATCTTATGCCTAGTTACTGGTACACGAACGTTATTGTACTAAATAATTCTCAAACAAACATCGTAATCTCATTGCCCTTTGATCAGATTCACTGAGAACAGAAACATCAAAGGTTTAGATTATTAGTAATCCGTTGTCGGTCGAATACAGAAGATGAGAGATTATTTTGTTTTCGAAGCTTTTTGCAGTACTTAGGCTTAATCATCCGTCTTATTGTAGAAATTTGTAGTTTTGATGATACACAAACTGTCATGTTATCCCTAAGGGCCAATTCACACTGAGAGCTGCTCTTTCATTGACATACCAGTCACTTTTATTTCTATTTACGAAATGCTCAGTATGGCTTGAGAAAAATAAAAGCCTCGCGGCTGCCAGCGGCGGGTCCAAGTCTTCTTTTCAACATATTCTATGAATTTCATTAACGACTTCCGTGGCGTAGTAGTCACCATGCTAGTCCACCACCCAGAGGTCCCGGGTTTGAGCCCCGGTCAGGGCAAGTTGGAAAATGGCCTTTTTCAAATTGTCTTGGGTTTTGCATGTTTATCTATATATGTATTTTTTATAAAACATAGTATCGTTGAGTTAGTATCCCATAACCTAGTCTCGAACTTACTTTAGGGCTAGCTCAATCAGTGTTATTTGTCCCTTTATATCTATTAATTTATTTATTAATCATTTTAATTTATTCATAAATGCATGGAATAGCTTGAAAAAGGGTTTGACGGTAAAGTAGGCTGCCGGCCGCTGCCATTTTAGTGTGAATTGGCCCTAACAGGGGAGACCGAGCATTTTAGGTCTGACTCAGACCAGACACAACACAGACAGACAGAGGCCATGGCTGTAGTGACGTGCACAAGTATTTTTTACAGGGTAGGCATTAATGTCACCTAGGGTTGTAGATATACACCTACACATTATTATTTATTGTGGATTCTAATTCATGATTAATAATAACAAATCCTCAACTTCAACTATTTTAGAGTTGGCAAAAAGAGTTAATTGTTAGGTACAGTTTTATGGTTATTTTAGTAAACATAACTTTACAAGTATGGTAAAATTACAGCATTTTTTATAAATCACATAAGCTATCGAGTCTATAAAGTCAGGTCAAGAATTAATCAATATTTTATGAGATAATGACGATACTAAGAGTCCATATGTCTTTGCCATTCGCCTTTCGAGAATAGCTCCATATCGAACCAAATACATTTCTTACTAGTAGACGACATTTTATTTAGGTGGACAGGGTAGACAAAGTCTACGTGTCTGTATGAAATGCACGCTACTGCCCAAAAGCTACCCTAAGCGTAATGGTGGCGAGAAGACCGTATAGAAAATGGAATCAAATCACGACTGCCATATAACTCTTCATCTGTTGCAAATAATAAAACAATCGATAAACAATTGACCTGGTAGGAATTCCTCCCACTGACAGGTAAGGGGATAATTCGCGACTGTCCAACAAATCGAACCAGATAATTTTTTTTCTAAACGTCAAAACAAACATTTCCTGCGGAATTTGTATGAAATACAGGCTAATGACGTCATAGTTTCTTGGAGTCAAATAAAAACGGTCTTGTTTTCAATTAGCTCTTTTTGAAATCACGTTGAAAATGGATATAATCAATGACAAGTGACATTACTTTGTTACGTTTTATTTTCTTAATGGTACCGAATATTTTGACCCAGAAGTATTCAATTATGCAGCCGGGACCAACGGCTTAAAGGGCCTTCCGAATAAATATTTGATTTTCTGATTGATTTTGTATGTTTGTTTGTTAGTAAAAGCTTTATTGTACACACATAAATACAAAAATACAATTTAAAAGAACAAAACAGTACAAAGGCGGACTTATCCCAGATAGGGATCTCTTCCAGTCAACCTTGGATTGATAGGAATAGGTTTTACAAAACAGGGTAGAAAGTGGGTACAATATGATTAATTGATTACATATAACTACATAATACATTGCCAAAATACTATTTAAAATGAATACCTACAGAATTATATACATACATTTTACCAAAAACATTAATAAACTAAGCACACAAAAACGTTATAATTTCTTTTAACACTTACATGAAAATATATAACTAATATAATATAATGTCATTTGATTGATTCTTGGACTGATGCTTTAATTAATTATTCTCTTCTCTATTGAAGAACAGCACAACAATAGAGCAATCAAAATCATTCACGAGAGCTAAGCTCTCTGCAAGCGAACATTAGTCTGCAAGACAAACGAGCCCGATTAGAGCGACGATAGATGGTGCAGCTAAAATCACAACATTAGGTTTTATAGTTCGTACATCACGGAATAAAAGAAGGAAATTACGAAACACTGGAATAGTTACCCGATCTGAAGGTGAATATATTAAATTTATATTATATATTTGAATATTACATTTTCTATCAATAAGTGATTTTTTGCATCACGTCGCGATGCGTTCTTTAAAATATTAATGGTAGGAAAAATAGAAGAAAAAAATGGAGTAGGAAAACCTTGCCTAAGCCTTTCGCATACTTACGTACTGTAGACTTGGAATACCTTTGGCACAAATTACGTTATAATACTAAAGTACAGAAGAATCACTCTTAAATTGGATAGGAACTCAGTTACGGCGCACTAAAGCCCCATTAATTTACACGCCGCGCAAATGACTTTCAACTTAAATGTAACATTTTCAGTATTTATTTCATTTCAAGTCTAATCCCTATAAACGATACGTCCGCCGTTGTATGTTTCCTTTCCTGATTTGTAACTGTGTTTTTTCTTATGTACAATAAAGCTTTATAAACAAACAAACAAACAAACAAACAAACAATAAGTTTATTTGAGTTAATTAGCTTTAGAATATTAGAATTATTTTTTCTTTATAAGTACTTTTTGAATTTAATTGTGTCAACATTGTATTATATTATAAGTATTTATTAAATAAAAGACAATAGATAATAATAATATGACACAGCCCTTCTGGCGAGTAGACGACCAATACTGTAAAAATGAGTTTCTTTCGGCGTTTCTTCTCAGCAGTGCAGTCGTTACGAAGCACTGGTATAGGTAGCTTTTCTTTAAAAAGAAATGTGGTGTCGTGGGACACCAGGTAGGAACGAAGTTCCTTCGGCTAATGTAGAATCGACACAATTTGCAAAAGAAAAATCGTGCTCAAAGGTATTATACATTACTCGCTTGTGTATACGACTGTCGCGCCTGCGCACGTCTCATTTAACGGTTTTATTTAACGAGGTCATCCTTACGGTTTTACTATCACATTTTTTTCAGTTCGGTCGCGCAGCAAAATCCCTGTCTCCTCCAAGCCTGCCGTAAGGAACTTTGTTCCAAAAATAAATTATATTTTAATATACTTAACACGTAACGTAAAGTGCCTGTAAAGGTATAATTACTAAATAAACATTTGAATCTTTGAATTGTTTTTTTTATTTTCCTGTAACAAATATTACCAACTAGCTAACCCGGCGAACTTTATTCCGCCCGTTCCCGTTTTTTCTCTCCACAAGAACCTTCCTCGGACTTCACCAAACACAACAAAAAAGCCGTTCACGAGTTTTGCTTAGCAACATTCATTTTTACAAGCTTTTATTTAGTTTTACCTGTCCCATTATCTGTCTGTCTGCCTGACTGAAATCCAATCTTGCAAGTTAAAATTGACCCACTTCCCGGATTCCGATTGAGTTAAAATTTTGCACGCATACGTATATTGCGTGACAATGCAATATTATGATGACATGGAGGTGATCTGATGATGGAGCTGGAAGTTGGCCATAAGAACTCTGTAATGAAACGATGCAACCGCATCAAGTTTGGGCTCGTTTGGTTCGTCTTGAGAAGAACTTTAGATAAAAGCTTGTTTTAAAGGATATTTTTTTTAATAATGACATGTTATTGATATGAAGTTTCTTTCGTCTTATTAGCCTAGCGTCCGAGGAAAAATCCCAGTACCTTACATCTGCGAGGTGACGGTCCGTAGCCCTTTACATCTAGCGTAAACTTTTTTACAATTTCAACCTTATGTCTATGATAAGCCGCGTTTGTGGGGCGGCCTTACCTAGCTTCATACCTAAACTGCGGAGTGCGCTGGTCTGCCCGTAGTTAGATAGTTCTACCAAAATTTGATATTTATAAACCGTGCTTAACTTGTTACTTTTTAACCGACTTTCAAAAAGGAGGAGGTTATCAATTCGTCTCGATCTTTTTTTTAATATATGTAGTAGCCTACCTTTAATTGAAACTCTTTCCATTTTATGTAAGTACTTAAGTGGTCTGGACACATTTCGTGCGTCGGCTATTTCTTGTAAACAAGTAAATTAGTCGAGATTCGAGCGTCGTAGATTTAAACCCAAAGATTTACTCCGTGGTCAGACATGACATATTAAAATAATAAGTAATTTTTTTTAAAATAAAACGTAAGGAAAATAGGGAAATAGTGAATCATTATGTTATAATTATAATTGGATGCCTAACAAGTTAATATGAAATTACTTACTATGAGTTTAATATGACGTTATGTCTGACCACGTAGTAAATCTGTGGGTTTAAATCTACGACGCACGAATCGCGACGCGACTGATTGACTTCT
Organism: Acrobasis suavella; assembly: GCA_943193695.1. Classification (NCBI taxonomy): domain Eukaryota; kingdom Metazoa; phylum Arthropoda; class Insecta; order Lepidoptera; family Pyralidae; genus Acrobasis; species Acrobasis suavella. Next base: position 13,475,775 of record OW971948.1, read on the forward strand.
GTATAAAAAATTGCCGAAGCAGGAAACGCTTCCAGACCACTACTAGCGGCTCAGTATGTTATTCTAATTTACCTACAGGAAACAGACGGCAACAAGCGACTCTATTTATACTACCTAATATGTATTGTTGATATAACAGACTGCATTTAAAGAAACCGCATTAGGAAAAGAAAACCTCAAAGCTACGAGTCCCAACCTTAACAAAAGAAAAGGGAATGAGTTAAGAAAAACAGTGGGACATAAATTAAGAATGTCAGCCACAAGGCGGTGTCCGGCGGACACTCGCCAGCCCGACTTTTCTTTGCGACGGTACAAACAATGGAGGTTAATGTTCTTGTTACTTAAGTAACATTACTTAATTTATTATTATCTTCTACAAAATTTAAGGGCATTTTCGGAAAAATATATATAAAACCTTGTAAAAATATATTAAAACATTGTCCTCGTGTGTATCGTAAGGTCGTTGTTTTAATAAAAATATATTAAAACGACGACCTTATGCTTATGAGAAGAATTTTCTTCGCTCCCAGCAGTCCCAGCGCGCCAAATTATATGGAGCTTGATGACCGGGGCGTTGTAGTTCCACAGGATGGCGTACGTGTTTGATGTGGAAGTGAAGGCACCTCGTGTTATGCTGGTTCACGTTAGAGTGCACATTGTGACGCTCCACTGCTAGTAGATGCGTAGGTAGTGTAGGTTGTAGCTTATGCGCTCTGGAAATCGGCGAGTAGTCTGAGTCTTAATGGCCAAGTTCAAATGGGATAAACATATTGAGGCCACTGCTAAGAAACTTAGTTCGGCAGCATATGCTGTGAGGAGAGTCAGACGTTGTACTAACGTTGAAACTGCTAGGCTAGTATACTTAAGTTATTTTCATAGCATAATGTCATATGGATTGCTCTTATGGGGTAAAGCGGCTAACATAAATACTATTTCTGTGCTACAAAAGAGAGCAATTCGGTCGATTTACGGACTAAAATCACGCGATTTCTTAAGAGAGTTATTTAAATCTATAAATATTCTTACTGTGACATCTCAATTTATTTACGACAATCTCCCTTTTGTGAAATCTAGACTAAATTGTTACAAGAAAAATAGCGATGTTCATAGTTACAACACTCGCGATAAAAATAAGCTTCACACGCCTAAATTTCGACTTGCAAAAACCAGAAAGTCACTCTTGGGTTAAATATTATTTAACAAACTTCCTGAAACGGTCGTAAGTCTACCCATGTCAAAATTTAAAATACATGTTAAAAAAGTTTTATTGAATAATGCATACTATACTATTAATGATTATTTAAAAGATAAAAATGCGTGGACACTTCCTGTAAATTTTCCTTTACACTCAACACATAAAACATAAGAACTGTATTCTCTGTAACAATAATTAGCTTACTGTAAAACATGTTAATGCTCTGCGATCAATAGGTGACCAACATATAACTAATATTTCCTCTTGACAAGGTCTGCGATATCGGGCTTTTCATGTTCACTAAAATGTCCAATCCGGTGGTGGCGTTGCTGGTTTAACGATGGCTGATCCGTGCGTCAACTCGTGAACGGGTGCTGCCAGGAGGGACTGGTCAGCTCGGCTGCGCTTTTTTTGACTATTTAATATTTTTATTTTCTTCTTAGCAGTGGTCGTTACGAAGCGCTGGTATCGGTAGCTTTTCATTAAAAATAAATTATATTTTAATATACTCTACACGTAACGTATATTATACTTATTGACGTGTAAAAGTGCCTGTAAAGGTCTAATTACTGAATAAACATTTGAATCTTGAATCTTCGCAGGCAGAAACCAAACAGCTCAGGGCAGGCACCATAAATTGTAGGATGGCTTGAAGAACCAAAATGCTTTTTATTCAGATCCTCTTAATTTTTTTGGAGTGCTACATTTGAAATAAATTATTTGAACGGAAACGGAGAAATATTTACAATAAAATTTTGTCTTTATCAAATGGTTAACTATGGCTTGATCAAGACAAAATTTCAACTATTTAATGAACTAACTACTATTTACAATTTCAAGTGAGTACGTGAAATTTTTCTACACACATTTGCGAAAAGCGCCTAGTTTTGGCAAATTAGGTTAACCTAATAATAAAACAATACCTAAGTAAATACCAGTATCAACCTTAAAACAAAACAAAAGGGAATGAGTTAAGAAAAACAGTGGGACATAAATTAAGAATGTCAGCCGCAAGGCGGTGTCCGGCGGACACTCGCCAGCCCGACTTTTCTTTGCGACGGTACAAACAATGGAGGTTAATGTACTCGTTATTTAAGAGTCCCTTACCCTAGATAGAATCATACTTTCGCATACAAACTTAGTCTAGCCTTTATTTTGAAACGGCATGTCAGATATTGGCTCATAATTAAGCCAATATCTGACATGTATTTTTAGGCATATAACTAGTTTTCACAATCAAAATATCAAAATATCAAACTGCCTGATCGACGTTTCTGGGGACCTAAGAGCTGGTGCGCATTTTGGCCAGAGATTAAGTCTGGCCATACAACGAGGCAATGCTGCCAGTCTCTTAGGCACCCTGCATTGCGACCGTAGCGACCTGGGGTCTACTTTTTATATAATATAATGTTTTATTTTTAATTAGATTTATTTTAATTTATAGGTAGGTTATTTTGTTTTTAGTTTAATTATTTATTTTATGTATTGTGCTGTGTTTAATTTATTCTGGAATAAATGAGTTAATATTTGTGTATCATATCATATTTGATCATCATAATGGAAAACTTTTACACGCTCATATTTTTTTTAAGTTCCTAGTTGATTGTCGAAAACTAGTTAGGTATATGCCTAGATATATGTAATTTTATACCATGCTTGCTAATTTTCTGAAGATCCGTTTGCCAATTGGCAAAGGCCTCTTCCATCCTTTTCCATTCCAATCTTGGGCCGTGTTTTTCCGCATACCTTTCCGCAACTTGTCTTATGTCATCATCCAACCTTTTCTGCGGTCTACCTGAGCGGTTAAAAAGAAAGAGCCTTTTTAACCCCTGACAAAAAAGAAGGGTGTTTGACGCTAATGTCTGTCTCTCGAACGGGTGGACTGATTTCGATACGTTTTTTTTTACGTTAAACCAAATTAGCTTGCGGTGGTTTTTAGCTAAGTATGTTTGATGAAAGTCGGTTCAACTGTATAAATGTTATTGTGGGTTAGCGCTTTAAAATTGTGGTTTTTAATTTACCTGACAAATAAAAGATAGCCCTACGGATATCAAATGGAATATGTAGTACCATCACTCAACACTACGTGGTGTCGTGGGAGTTTTTTTTTTAATTTGGCAGATGAACTTGTAACTTCACTAGGGAGTCCGATTTTTCTTTGCGACAATATACACAAACGAGAATAATGTGTAGCGGGAGCGAGGTGATATGCTCGACCGCCACAAAGGGAAGATCTTCCCGCCAGGCATGTTGTTGCGCCTGGGAAACCGCGGCTCCGACGGTGTTTCGTCGGAAGTTATATATATGCAGCGAATCGGACGAACTCTGAGATCGAGATGTAGGATACTCTGCTGGCGCCATCTCATATGCTACTTGTGAACTATATTGTCGGTTGTTTCTTGTTTGGTTGTTGTTGTAGTTCGTCGTAGTGGCTGTAGAGGTCGCTACAGGACTCCCTCCCAAGACCGGAAGGTCTGATAACTTTTTTTTCCAAGTGCTTCATATATGTGCTTGCAAGTGCCAGCTGATTGCTTGTCCCAGTGAGTCGGGAGCCTTCCAGTGAGTCGGAAGTGAATTGCTTGCTCATGGCCTGCGGTGAGTCGAGACCGTGCTGTGCGTGCTCGTAGTCTGCGGTGAGTCGAGACTGTGTAGAGCGTTGTCGACTTGTTGGCGCCGGAATGATGTCCTGCCGGAGTGCCACGCTGGAGAGTAGATGCCTCGGATCCAGGGTGGGATGCTGCGGGGGATGCGCCGGTCGCTGAAGTCGTCGAGTGAGTTGTGGGTGCTTGGTATCAGGACCAGGAAGCTCGGTGAGTCGGCTGCGATGGACATGAAGATTGACCCGTTGCGCTGGCTTGCTGTGAGACTGCTGCTGACCAATATTGAGTGAGAGGGAGGAGATATGACGACAGAGTTCGACGATGCTAAAGAAGGCTGCTGATGATGGAGAAGGTTGCTTCCAATCACGTCGGGGTCACCACTGTAGCGGGAGCGAAGTGATATGCTCGACCGCCACAAAGGGAAGATCTTCCCGCCAGGCATGTTGTTGCGCCTGGGGAACCGCGGCTCCGACAGTGTTTCGTCGGAAGTTGTATATATGCAGCGAATCGGACGAACTCTGAGATCGAGATGTAGGATACTCTGCTGGCGCCATCTCATATGCTACTTGTGAACTATATTGTCGGTTGTTTCTTGTTTGGTTGTTGTTGTAGTTCGTCGTAGTGGCCGTAGAGGTCGCTACAAATGTATCTGTTACATATCATTACCTACTTTTAGGTACTTATCAATATAAGTAAAAAGTTAGTGGGCCTCGGAATGATGTGGAAAAAATTGAAACCAAATTTAACATGGCACCATCCAGTTCACATATTATTAAATAATAAATAAATATATATGGACAAATGACACTGATTGAGCTAGCCCCAAAGTAAGTTCGAGACTTGTGTTATGGGATACTAACTCAACGATACTATATTTTATAAAAAATACATATATAGATTAACATCAAAAACTCAGGACAATTTGAAAAAGGCCAATTCCAAGTTTCCAACATGCCCTGACCAAAATAAATTGGCAAAAAAAGCAACCAACTTTATTTTCTTTCAGGAATTTCTCCCATATCTCCAAAGTTTTCCGTAATATCTTCACCAAATTGGTACATAAAGGCTTTTAAATATTATAAAAAATTTATGGGGCTACTTGACAAGTACACTCTATTAAACAAATAAAGATTTTTTCGAATAATCGATGAAAATATAATAATAAAAAAAAAAATATGGCGACGAATTGATAGATAACCTTCTTTTTTTTTGAAGCAAGTGGCGAATGTATCGCTTAATATACATACAAAAAAAAACAAACGGGTCGAATTGATACTCTTTTTTAGGGTTCCGTAGTAAAGAAGGAACCCTTATAGTTTCGCCATGTCTGTCTGTCTGTCCATCCGCGGTCTTACTCAGCGACTATAAGTACTAGAAAGCCGTAATTTGGCATGAATATATATATCAATTAGGCGGAAAAAACGGTAAAATAAAATATTGAAAAATTTTTTTTTTCTCGTCTAACCAATCATATTGGGTATCGTTGAATAGGTCTTTTAAAAATAATGTGAGTTTGAGATTCGTTTCTGAAATATTTGCTTTAAAAGTGAAAAATTTTGTTGGAGTCAAGTGTCCCCCCCCCCCCTATCTGCTAAACGGTTATAAATGGAAACGTGAAAGAATTCACAGCTGTAGAATTTATAACGAAATTTATAGGAAAACTATCTGAGCTAAGTAGGGTTTAAAAATTAAAAAGTTATAGGCGATTAACTTATGAAATGTACTCAGAAAAGGAAAATTTCATACAAATTCAATAGAAAATTAGTTTTTAGATGCCTTTAGGCAGCTTGAAAAATCTGACACTAATGTCGGCCACTTACACACACGAAAAGCATGAAGACGTTTTTAGTGGCATGAACACAAAGTTGGCGTTCGTAACTACGGAAACCAACTGCGCGTGGCCCGACACGAACTTGGCCAATTATTTGAAGTCTGAAACCGTTTTAGTGCCATCATTTCAGATCCACTTAGTTGTTAATTAGTTGTTGACCAATTATTATTCCGCGCATATCGCCCACCACAATACCGGTATACCTGTTATAAGAGGTGAGAATACAAGTTTCTCAGCGGAACCGGATATTGCGCCCTCCAGCGCTGAAACCGGTAACGGTACCGGAGTTGGGTGCCGGACGCGGCTCAGGTTTGAGTTATATACCTGCTTCCTTTGTTGCGGATGTTTGTAGTATACAATATGTAAGAAAAACCCTGTCCGATCCTTGTAAGAGCAAAGTCAGACCATCAATATAAACAACTTTTCCTATGGGACCAATGCTTGAAACTCAAAAAATAATCGACATTTTCATACCAAATTGTTCGACCGGCCCGGCAATTTGTATGAAAATATAGATTTTTTCTTCGAGTTTCAAGCATTGATCCCATAGAAAAAGTTGTTCATATTGACGGTCTGAGTTGCTCCTACAAAGATCGGACAGGGTTTTTGTTACATATTGTATATACTTAATGAATCGGGTTAGTCCGTCCAGTTATACGACCTATTCCTTGAGATTATTTATAGGCACATTCTCTCTATCCACTTTTTCTATCTGGGTGGGAATACAAACAACTACTTAGTACATTTTACGTTTTTTCTTCTTTCCTAGGTAAACGTCACCACTATTACGCTGAAAGTGACTGTTTGGGTCTCCCGGCCCTACTTAATAGGGATAATGACGTGATTATTAGCATCTCTTAAAAAGATATTAACAAACTGAATCACATTAATTTGGTTAATAACACACTTGAAAAACAAACAACCAATACGGATACATCTGTTATAAGAGGTGAAAATACAAGTTTCTCAGCGGAACCGGATATTGCGCCCTCCGGCGCTGAAACCGGTAACGGTACCGGAGTCGGCTGCCGGAGCCTGCTCAGGTTTGAGTTATACCGGTTTCCTTTGTTGCGGATGTTTGATGATAATATACTTACTTACTGTTTACTTACATATTATATTCAGCATCTAACAAAATATACCGTAACTATTTTCTGAATTCAGTCCATATATTTAGAAGGTACAAAATGGATATTGTAACATGTGACTTTACGGACACTTTTAAACGTCAATAAGTATAAATTACATTAAATATAGCGTATATTGAAATATAATTTATTTTTAAATAAACGCTACCGATACCAGCCACTGCTGAGTAGAAACGCTGAAAGAAAATCATGTTCACAGTATTATTGGTCGTCTAGTAGCCGAAAGAGTTTTGTCGTATTATTATTGTCTTTTGATTAATCAATTTTTATAATATAATACAAAGCCCATATATAAAAAAGGAATGCTTTCGAACGAATTAACAAACATAAATTCGTAATAAGAAATAATAAGTAGTCAAAAAGGGGAGCCGAGCTGACCGTCCCTCCCGGCAGCACCCGTTCACGAATTGAAAGCCATTAGTTTATAATGTGTTCATATTTAGCAACCACACAGCGCATTCGTATCCACAGCGCACTAATTAATATTTAATAATCGTGGAATGTATAAACTTCGGACTGTATAATGCTAGCTCTTTTGATTTAAATTCTTGGAAAATACGGGAGCTTATACTATGCGCGAAATTGAATACAGGTTTCCGTTGAAAACTCTTTTGTTTAGTCACATGGGACAGGTTTGAATTGTTTAAGCTTTTTAGTAAATTTTGTATTTTAAATAGAAAATGTAAAATACTCTTCGTCAGGCAAGTAATTCATTAAATCTTATTATGGGTCCCTAACAAGAATTTTGAATTATAGGCACGTGTATGTCCTTATAATTTATTACATTGTTCAATCACATAGTGTAGTCAGAAACGCCGACTAATTTTGGTCAATCCATAATCGTTCATCAAGTTAGAGGTCGCGCAGGTTCAGCTTTTTAATTTTTTATCTATGATTTGGATTTCTTTTTGAAAGTTTATGACACTTAGATATATAGACAAATACATTATTTATTTGTTATACTTAAAACTAAGCATGCACTTGTAAGACACAGTTCACAAAATGGCTAATAAGATAAGATAAATCTTCTATATTGCACCGAATGAGTATGATTACAATCAAAAGTAGATTTGAAATATAGTAGGTAAAAAGGCGAGGTTACCTCTTAAAACATGTATGGATATACATAAATTTTTAGGAGCATAATTTTTTTAGGAGTTGAAATAAATTATTTGAACAGAAACGAAGATATCATTCAAAATTTTGTCTTGATCAAGCCCTAGTAGATGACCCTTCCATCTATATAATGAACTATTATTTACAGGTTAAAGTGAGAACGTTTTCTACGCACATTTGCCAAAAGTGGCCGGTTTTTGCTAATGTGCGTAGACAAGTTTCACGTTCTCACTGTTAACTATAAACAGTAACTTAATAAAATAATTTGAAGGGTCACCTAGGGCTAGATCAAGACAAAAAAAATGACCTGTTCATCATCCGTTTTCTTGCAAATAATTTATTGCAATCGGAGGCAGCATTAGACCCCGAAAAATTCAGGTATTCGTATTAAAGCGATTCTTCTCTATAATTTATTTCACTTAACCTTTGAGTAAATGTAGGGCTATAGCTCAGCTAAACGCTACCCGCCAGGAGTAACAGCTAATTTTCAACTCTCAGATCCCACGCTTCCGTACCTAATTCTATACCGTACGTCCCCACCAAAGTATTCATGAGATTTACGTTTATCTACCCCGGGACCTGCGTCCATCCTACAAATTATAAATTATACTCCTCCTAAACCCATTATAAACTTTATTTACTGCTTCATTAAGTATATAATCGAGTGCATTTGCTACATTTAACAATCGCATTAGGATGCAAAAGGAACATGTTATGTTAAATTTGAAATGAATTACCTCGTTAGTACATTTTGATTTATTTTAAGACTTGCTACATGATTTATGCAAAGCTGTAATCTTTTTTATAGCAGTTAAATTTTCTTTTATTTATACATGGTGTTGTGGTGACGGCAGAATAGAATAAAATTTATCACCACCCCTTCCCTTTCTTCACGGAAGACCAGCTGGTGCTTTGTTTACGTAATACCAGCATACTTATATTAAGTTGGAGGCCAATTTGGAGGGTCGATAGTACATAGTTTTTTAAAGTTTTAGATCATAGATAAGTTGTTAATCTTTATAACTGTGAGTTGACCTTTTGAATAAATTTTTATCTTATCTTGTGCTCGTCTCGTCTCGTCTCTTTTCGTCTCGTCTCGTTTCGTGTAATTATAATTTATTCATTCTTCTTACTCTTCTTGAAGTGTGGGTAACGAATGGACAGCACCACCGGCCTCTGCGCAACGACTTTTACCATCTACTGCAATCACCAACCGTCTGCCAGCGTTGTGATTTTGGGCAATTCCTCATTTTATTAGGAGCGGCCTTAAGTCCAGCAGTGGACTATATAGGATAATAAAGAAGAGAAAATGGTTTAATACATATTTTAAGGAGTAATTAAGTCTATCATTTTTGACAACTTTTCCCAATAAATGTATGGGTACGATAAAATCTAACGTATTTGTAAGGGAACCTCCTTTTTTCTCGTTTTTCGATATAAATTCATTCGGAAAAGATTACTGAATTCTTAATGTTGAAGCCCCATTCGTGGAAGATTATACATAACAAAACATTTCGTTTCTTTACAATTAAATGGTACTTTGATTTCGTAACTACTTTTCTGCGTTGCCTGTTCCTCCAACAAATCAGACAAACATATTACGATTTACGATATTATTTTTTCTTTCTTTATTTATTTTCAAATACAACTTATTTAAAATCGTTATCGTCAATCTTCAAACAATGAAAAAGAAGACTGTCCGCTCCCGCAGACATTACTTTCAGACTTAATCCGTAATAAACTTAGTTAACTGCGTGCATAAAACCCGAGCGCCATGAATAGGACTGAAGATCTTATTACTGAAGTTTTTGCGGTGGAAAGTAGTTAAAAATTTCTATCAGCATTAATTACACACAAAATCATGTAATACCTAATTAAATTTTGATACTTTTTTCTGTGGCCTTTGCGTCTTGCTTAGAGCCACAAAATGCTCTGTCGGCCCTCTTAAGAATCCCCTTATCCTAGACCTTTCCATACAAACATAGATTTCGTTTTGAAATGACATGGGAGATTTTGGCAGTATTTTGTAATTGGCATATATCTAGGCGTATAAATAGTTTTCGACAGTCAAATATGAACTTGAAAGAAAATATGAGAGTGTCTGAACATAGGCCTCTTCCAAGGATTTCCATATTGACCGATCAAGAGTAAACTATTCATTTATTATAATAAATCCATTTTAATCACTTTCTAGATATCTCCGCAGATATTATTCCCGGACTGCATCGGCAATTATGTTAGTTAACTGCGTAGTACCCAAATGGGATGAATGTAAAGCTCAGTGAGACCCAGTGGACGCCGCGAGTGGGAAATTTTATGAGGTGTGACATAGTGGAAACTGCACCCAACTTCATTACTTAAGTTTTAACTGAGCATAATAACTTACGGCGCATTCAGAGAACAGGCGCATGCCAAGCCCATGCCTAGCGCACGACAAGCGCGGTTTGAATTTGTTGCATAAAATTTGAGTCCTATCACACATCAATGCAACTCAAATTACATTTACCGAAGTCTAGTCGGGGCGAGCGCCGGGCGGGCACAAGGCGAGTGCGTGGCGTAAGCGAGGCGTGCGCGTGTGGTCCAAACACACCCTTAACGTCTTGCATTCCAAAAGAGGGTTGACGTCAGGCGGCCGGTCTTAAGGGGCTACCTGAATTTTTCGGGGTCCAGTGCTGCTCCCATTTGAAATAAATCATTTGAAAAGTAACGGAGGTATTATTTAAAATTTGGCCTTGATATAACACTAGATAACCCTTCAAACTATTATATGAAGCACTATTTATATTTTAAAGTGAGAACGTGTAGCTTTTTATAGAATTTTTGCAAAAAACGGCCAGTTTTAGCAAAAATACTATAAAAAGCTTCATGTTCTCACTTTACAATTTACCTTAAACCTACAGCCAAATCGTTTGTTTGTTTGTAAAATCTTTATTGTACATAAACACAGGACAAAAATACAGGTTAGAACTAGAGAACAGTACAAAGGCGGACTTATCCCAGATAGGGATCTCTTCCACTCAACCTTGAAATATGAGGACAATTTACAACACAGGGTAGAGAGTGGGTACAATATACAGAAGAAACACAACAGAAAACAGAATTCAATTAAACATAACTATTTACTACAATAAAAACTATTTAAAATTAATACTTGTAAATAAATACTAAACTAAAATAGTAAGTTTTAACTGTTTCGACTACTTCTTCTCGATTTTGCATGGTATCATGCAACGCTGGGTGACTATTGACTTGTATGTTATATTTGGAGAAGAAAAAGCGGGAAACTGCAACCCGGGCTAAACAGAACAGTTGAGGTTGAGGCAACCGGACGGTTAGCAAAATGTAAATTACTTATCACTTATTGTCTTGAAGAGATCGTTTTAAGCGATAAGACCGCCCATTGTACTCATTTAATTTAAAATTATTTATTTGTGTTTCATTTTTTTCTTTTGGTGTACAATAAAGAGTTATCTATCTATCTTTCTATCACCTCCTTAATTATTAAGCAATTTATTTCAAATGTAGACGCTTCTTCTGCACGTTATTCGCCTTAAAGATAACCGTGCCGTATGAGAACAGCATGCACAAACACACCACAATCGGACAAAAATTCTAACAATCATTGTTTTGCGTCCTATCAAGGTAATATCGCGTCGATTAAGACTCCAAATAATGTTTTTGTCATATATCCACCACGAACAAAAAGTTTGAACATTTTTGCGAATGTTAAAACGAGGATTGGACAGTTTCGTTCATGACTTGGTCCATCACCAACTGCGGGGACAGCCGAGCACACTCTGGCAGATTAGCAGCTAATCTGGCTAAGTCACGGCTACTTGCTACACATTGCAGCTGCTATGCGAGTTTTACCGTGTACTAATACAAAGTAAAGACTTGTATGGCAGTTAGTAACACCAGTAAGTGTAGTACACAGTAAAATAACATAAAAAATGCCCGTTCTTTAATTAATTTACAACATTGTCAGAGCTTGTACAAATGTATAGTTTTGGAGTGGAGCGAGAGCCAGGCATAGTCTTGCGCGTGGGGAACCGCAGATCCAATGGTGTATTTTTTTTTAATTGGCAGACATAAGTTGCCTCGGGCAGCATTTCCTACAATTCGTCCAGGTGCCGCCGGGCGGTACCTAGTATACGAGCTAATGTTCCTTCGCCTACGTATTCGATTACGATGAATGCAGGGGGATCGGGTCGCGGGGTTTCTCTGGCTACTTGGAGCAGCTGAGGTATCGAATTGGATCCAACGGTGTATCGTCGGAAATTGTATATATGCAGTGAATCGGGCAAACTCTGAGATCGAGATGTAGGATACTGCTGGCGCCATCTCTTATGCTTCTTGTGAACTATGTAACCAGTTGTCACTTTGTCACTTGATTTATTTGTGCTGGTAGTTTTTCGCAGAGCTTTTTTGTAGATGTAAAACCTTGTAGCTTGTTGTACCGCGTAGCTTATCGCACCCGTAACTTTTTCGTAGCTCATAGCAACTTTAAGCAACGCGAAGCTTTCTCGTAGCTTAAAGCTTGTATCACCGCGTAGCTTTCTCTTACCTTGTAGCACGACGTGGCTTTGACGTACTTCTAGCACTTCGTAGCTTTGTCGTTCATGTAGCACCGCGTAGCTTTCTCGTACCTCGATCACCACGTAGCTTTGTCGAACTTAAGCACCGCATAGCTATCTCGTAACTTGTAGCACCACGTAGCTTTGACGTACTTGTAGCACTACGTAGCTTTGTCTTTCTTGTAGCACCGCGTAGCTTTCTCGTATCCTGTAGCACCTCATAGCTTTGTCGTACTTGTAGCACTGTGTAGCTTTCTCGTACCTTGTAGCATCGTGTAGCTTTCTCATACTTTGTAGCACCGCGTAGCTTTGTCGTACTTGTAGCACTTCGTAGCTTTCTCGTAGCATCAACCCAACTTCGCTTCGGTCGCAAGAACTCAGAGAGCGAGGTCTAAACTCTGCAACCATGGATAGTAAAAAAAAATTTGGCCATGTGGTAACGGCCGAGCATTAGTAGAATACGATTTGTCACCATCATTTTCCAGTCCTACAGCTAGGCTTCATAAATGGCGACTAAGTGAAGTTTAGGTAACAGAGAACGGATGCTGCCACAATAATAATGTTGCCGTACGCCAGGTTTCAAATACGCGTGATTTAGGAGTTATATTGGATAGCAAACTGGACTTTAGAGAACATCTACTATATCGCCAATAATTTTTCAAAACTAAAAACCGACTTCAACTTCAAACTACACACCGATTTTAATAAAATTTCTATGGGACCACTTGACAAGTATACCCTTTGAAATATTTTTTATTGCAAATCGGTCCAGGCGTTTTCGAATAATCGGTGAACATACATAAATAACCGGCCTAGCGCGAATCGCACTCGCGCGAAGGGTTACGTACCAAATATTTATTTTATTTTGTATTTAGTATTTGTTGTTACAGCAACAGACATACATCATTTGTGAAAATTTCAACGGTCTAGCGATCTCAGTTCTTGAGATACAGCCTGGTGACAGACAGATGGACTGACAGAGAGCGAAGTCTTAGTAATAGGGTCCCGTTTTTACACTTCGGGTAAAGAACACTAAAAAAAGATTGCGGTGAAATGATAACTCCTCCTTTTTTGGAAGTCAGTTAAAAAAGACGCGCGATTAGCTGGAGTATAGTATTGTGTACTAGTTCAGTGTAGGTATATGTACTTTACTTACATTCATTTTTTATTTATTCATTACATTGCATTACATATGATTTGTGCATAAATATTTTACATATTTTGACTCAATACATATGTAACTTGTCAGGCATTCCAATGGGACAAGAGGGAGCTAGGAATCATGCAGATATTCTGTAACGGAATAGTAGGTCTTATTTATTAGAATTTCTTTTGTTAATATTAAAAACTTTTAAAATTAATTAGTTAATCTAATAGTTTTTTATATATGCATGCTGTGTTCACATGGAGAAGACTGCACTTTCACATGTTTCTGAGTATTTAGATTGTTTAGAATGTTGGACAAATTCGAATTCATTCAATTCAAATTCAAATATATCTTTATTTATAATATCTCTTAATAATCGTCACTTTGTTTAATTGCACAATAATTGTTGACGTCAAAAAGTTACTTAGAGCTAAGTTTACTGCCACCTCCAAAGCGCTAGTGCAGAAGAAGCGGTAACAAACTGCACTGCAGCATCTTCTCCAAGAACGTCAACTCACAATGAAATCTAAATATATATAACTCAAAGGTGACTGACTGACATAGTGATCTATCAACAAACAGCCCAAACCACTGGACGGATCGGGCTGAATTTTGGCATGCAGGTAGATGTTATGACGTAGGCATCCGCTAAGAAAGTATTTTGATCAATTCTACCCCCAAGGGGATAAAATAGGGGATGAAAGTTTGTATGAAACTTTGTCAATTTTAGACCGATCGGGCTGAGACTTTGCATGCATAAAATACTACTAACGGCATCCCCTAAGAAAGGATTTTGATAAATTCCACCCCTTCGCGAGCGAAGCCGCGGGCAAAAGCTAGTTAATATATATAGTTGATATGTGGACAGAGTATACATTGTTTGTTGTCATAATTTAAATGAATTTTTTTAATGTCGAAATTTGGAAATAATGTCAAATCAAGTTGTAAATTCAGTATGTTCTTAATGTACCAGATTATGACCATTTCTGAGTATACAAACCTTTAAGAGGGACCCGCGCCAAGCTCAAGCCAGACTTTATACGACACGATGATTTCACGAGAAACATCATGGAAGGAAAGATAGAGGCAAGGAGATGAAGGGTAAGGTCAGGAAGGATGTTCATGGATGAAGTAAAGGAAAAGGCAGAAGTCGTGTCGTATGGGGAGGTCAAGCATTTAGCTGAAGATCGGGAAGCATGGAAAATACTACACCGACAAGAACATAGTTCTTAAATAAATCGATGATAATATAGAATGTTACTGTGTATTGTCAGTTTTGGGAAGCTTATCAAAAGAAAGCTGAGTCTTATGTGCAAAGACCATCTGCGATGACTTTGCTGAAGTCAAAGCCATTAAGTTAAATACCTATTGTCCTAAACAAACGATAGAATATAGACAAACCAAGGTGCAGAACAAAACACTTGACTACCGCTCGATTGTCTACCGAGACGCTTGTGGGAGACGGGGAGCGTCAGCGAAACAAGTTTGATTTCCAAACTTAACAAGTTTGGCTAACGTATACTTTCAGATATACAAAAATATTATCACGTCTGTATCTCGAACGAGGTAGACTTGGAAATAAGAATCAAAAGTGATGAAAATTTTTCAAATCCTCTCCACTTTTTCAAATATTTTTTCGCAAAGTTTTAAACACTCGCATAATATTATTTATTTACAATATTGTGCACTGAACACTAACATTGAATATTGAAAACAATTTATTTTTATCGTTAAAAACCTGCTGTTTTTGAGACGCCTGTACATCATAGAGAAAACTAGAGCTCACTTAAAAAAAATAACACTGTAAGAGTTATTCTACAATGTAGGTGAAAAAACTATATAGGCCTTCATTTTATGACCGGAGCGAGCACGAAACGTCTCCGTGTCAACTTGGACAAAATTGCTTTCTCTCTACAGTTTTCTACTTATTTTCCCGAAATTTGTAAGTAGCAGATTCGATTACACAGATTTTTTGTCGATTCAGTTTTTGGATTCTTTTCATGAATTGCGGAGCCATTGGGGTTTTGAGGTGCGCAGTAAAGATCTATTCAGTATTAAGCTATGCAAATACAGACTTGCGAAGTCAACAGTTCACAGATTCAGTAGTAATAAATTGTATAAGAACTATCGCAAAAAAATCTAAAAAAGTTTCAACCTGTGAGTTAGTTAACTGGAATCCTATTTTGCGGTCGGTACTGTTTAGTCCCATGAATACGTAAGTGCTGGCGCGCTGCCAACCATATCTCTGATTCTCTAATAGATAAATCAGGGTCTACAGTGCGCACCCCTTCTCTACCAAGTACACATTTATGGTTCTTTTAATTAAAATCTAGTTTTTTTTTTCGGTGTCTACTTTTCAGCACAGACATTTATTTATTAGCCACACTGATTACAAAATATAACATTTTTAATTCATTTAATCTTTGGCATAAGCGCATTCTGTAGACGCATAGGCCTCCCCAACAGATTCCATCTTTCTCTGTCCCCTGTTTGTCTGGTCCATAGAAGTCAGCGATTTTTCTTAATGGTCTGTCCATCTTTTCAAGGGCCTGCCCCTTTTTTCTGTTTTCTTCGCGTGGGCTCCATTGGGGTACAATTTCGGTCCACTTTCTAACCCCTCCTCGCCACATGTCCTATTCAGCTCCATTTTAGTGATTTTGTTTTCTTTGTAATAGCACAGAATAAGTACTAGTACTCACGTACAGAAGTCTTTTTAGAAAATACATTTATAAAAATACCTACATAAAATGGTAGCGATATGGTTTAATCTGGCTCGCGTCAGAACTCCGTACCTTGTCGTTTAGATACCTAGACAACCATTGCAAGCCAATATCATTCTTATTACTCTGACAAACGATTCATGTAACTGAATTTTTCCCTTCGAAGTGGTCGCCGCGCGCATAGTTATAATGTATGTAATTTTTTCAATACCTAAACGGGGAGTGACACAGGCTTGGTAATGTCAACCACTCTCGTTACCTTGCGTATGGTTACAGCACGCTGTCTGTCCTTCCGGACGAATCCGAGCATACTAATTTCAATGCTTCGTTGTCATGTTTTCAATTTGAGGCATAAAGATGCATGGTAGCATGGACATAATCATGATTTTGTAGAGGTTTTTAATATATTCAAAGTACTCAAACAATAATGAAATAACCAGCCAAGTGCATGTCGGGCCAGTGTAGAGTTCCGTAGTTGCGAATGCCCACTTTGAGTTCGCGCAACTAAAAACGTCTAAAAACTAATTTTTTATTCAATTTGTATGAACTTTTCCTTTTACGAGTACATTTTATAGGTTGGTCGCTAATAATTTTTTAATTAATAAACCCTACTTAGCTGTGATAGTTTTCCTATAAACTTGGTTACATATACTACTGCTGTAAAATTTTGCACATGTCCATATATAACCGTTAAATAGATAGTGAGCGGGGACACTTTACTCTAACAAAAGTTTGCAATATATAACAAAAATTTTCAGAAACGGATCCCTAAATCTAAAAATTATGTGCACAAGCTCACAATATTTTTGAAAGACCTAGTCAACGAAACGTCAAACGAAAAAAACATTACTCTTACTTTACTTGTATGGGAGCCACCCTAAATTTTTTTTCAATTTTTTATTTTACCCGTTTTTAGCCATGATCAATAAACATACCTACTTAAACCAAATTACAGCTTTCTAGTACTTATAGTCTCTGAGTAAAACCACGGACGGACAGACAGACATAGCGAAACTATGAGCATGGACGTATAAAAACAAGGTCGCAGGTTCGAGTCTCGCTCGTGTGGTATTTTCTCATCATTTCATATTTCATTATTCATATATCTATGATACTGATTAGCTGATTACATAGCAATCCTAAAGTAACATAAACAAAAAAGGTGTTCTGTTAATATCATATTTTTACATAATTATTATTACATAATTAACATAGACATCTTTTAAGGGGCAGTTGATTTCATCTATTTGAACAATGATCCAATTCAATGTTAACCTTAAATATTACATAAAATTTTATACAAGATCCGATTGCTTTCAAAATCTTTCTTTTTTCATATTTCTACACAAGATTATGTGGAGAGTTATTAATTAATCATAATCATTGGCTGATAAGAAACAGTCCTATAAATTAAAAGAGTGACTATGTATAAACCGTGTTTATTAAAGATAATGTCATTGCTAAAGCTGAACAATTAATAATGTAGAACGCCACACCGGTACCAGGAAATCATGAATATGCAAAAGCGTATTACTTCGAGTGACATGCCAGTGTAAAAGGATTATTGTACCACACTCGACGAGTTAGCGAATTAATATTCCTAAGGCCGTTTAGGGATATACTCAACCGCAGCTGTGTGGTTTTTAAATGACCTATACACACGTAGAAAGCGATAGATTATTATCTCTTAGATAAAAAGCAATTTACGAAATGCTATTGGGTATTTATACCAGTGGTTCTGTGAGAACAGTAGAGCTCGCGAGCCCTTAGAAGCACAAAATAATCATACCGTTATATTATATGATATTTTACCGTTTCCCTGGCTTAGCAAAGACATTTAAATAAATAAATACTTTAAAAATAAACAATTCAAAATCCTATTAGAACCATTTTGACTTCTACGCGGACGACCGACAGACCGACAGGCAGACCGACAGACAGACCGACAGACAGGCCGACAGACAGACCGACAGACAGACCGACAGACAGACCGACAGACAGACCGACAGACATTAGCGTCAACCTTATACCATCTCTCTTTTTTATCGGGGGTTAAAACATGGAGTGCCTCTTTTAAGAGCCTTTTCACGTTTGGTTGGCTGTCTCGCTCGCACAATCAAACATTTTTAAAGATTATTAAAATACGTGACTCATTTGAAGGAAAGTGTTTCATAAACTTTTTAATAGCCAAACAAAGGTGAAAAGGCTCTTAAGCTGAAAAAAAAAATGCATTAAGTATACAAAATTATTGAGAATGCTACCAGGAAATCATGAATATGCAACAGTTATTACTCCGCGGTGACATGCCAGTGTAAAAGGATTATAATGTCGACGACCCCAGCGAGTTAGCGAGTGAAATTTTGATAACCGTTTATATTCGTCAGTCTCTTTTTTTATAATTATTTTACCGCTCTGGATACTAGTCCTTTAGAGCCTATCTTTATTTATTCACTTCTTTATTCCTAACCCTAGCCCTAACCCTTACTTTTAACCCGTCCTTTGATTGCTTCAAGGGAGCTTCTGACGACAAATCTATACGAGTCCACTGGTTTTCATAGCCGAATGAGTGGCGGACGGCGCCTAAAGACGCCCACCACAGTCCGCAAATACCTCTAAATATCACTACGGCCGCACTATGAGTGTCCAACTGTCCACTTCAACCATTTCATATATTGTCCATGAGCATGAGCATTTATAACACTAAACTACACCGATTTCATATTATAAAGTCAGCTAGAATCAATTTCCAAAACAATTTAAAGCAAACTCCAACTGAACCCCTTGACTTCCCGCCAAAAGAAACTCTTTTTATTTTGGTCTTCACAAACAGGTTTATGTGTAGGCAAAGAATTAATATACTTACAGTTTTCATACAGAACGGAATCTCCTAAGGTTCCTCGTCCTTGCACCTCTACCCCGTTCTCTTCTTGTCGAGGTGTTGAGTGGGCGGCCGCGGGCGAACACACACATTGCCGTGTGCACGGATGTACAGTTTCGTTTGTAGTAGTGTAAGCATAAAGGATACTCCGCTTCTATGAAGTGCCATACCTGTGGTGTATGTGTTTGGTGCTAAGAGATTATCAGACATCAGTCATCAGGTCATCACTAAATGATTTGTCGTAAAAAGAGAGTTTATATAGAATTACACACACACGCGAGGCGACTCTCAGTGCTTTGAGGGCAGCGAAACCGAAGGGGTCATCGCTCCTAACACTCACCCGTGATTATGACAATCTAAACTGGTTGAAACCAGTCGGCCTTTTCGAATAAATAGAATAAAATATTCACAGTTCAATTAACCAATTTATGTACACGGTTTATACAGAGAATAAATACATTAAACAAATTTTCTGTTGTTTTGGAAATCTTTGGGAGAGGCCTATGTCCAGCAGTGGACGTGCGGTTGAAATGATGATGAAGATGATCGAGTTGTATATCAAATGAAGGGTAAAAATATATAAATTGTTACCTGTAAATGGGTCCTGTAGTCGGTTATTAGTTTTTTTGAACGTATATCTTGTTAAACATATATATTTGTACTGTATTTCATTAAAGTAGTCGATCCTACATAAAACAAACATAACATAAACGATATCATGCCACCTCCGACCTAAATAAACAGCAGTACACTGTCATGTTTCACGGGTGTTTTTCAACATGTTCTCGTTTTTGTCATGAAATATGCCGCCGTAACCGGCGTTTTCGATGCTGTTATAACCACGCCATCGGAAATACAAGTAGAGTATGTTTTTAACCGACTTCGAAAAAGGAGGACGTTATTAATTCGACTGTATTTTTTTGTAGGTAAGTTGGGAATATCTTCACCTATTGTATACCGATTTTATGATTTTTTTTAAATCCTTTACTATCTAGCTGCTCCCATATTTACTTGGTAAATATATGAAGAAGACCTTTCAAGATATGTAAGAAACTCTTATAGGAAAAAGAAGGGACTTGTTTTTTCAGGGTTCCGTACCCAAAAAGGGAAAAATGGGACCCTATTATTTAGACTCCGCTGTCCGTCCGCCGTCTGTCACCAGGCTATTTCTGTTGCCGCTATAACAACAAATACGAAAAACAGAGTAAAATAAATATTTAAGTGGCGCTCCCTTTCAACAAACGTGATTTTTTTTTAAAGATAACTGTACTGAACCCTTCGTACGATAGTTTGACTCGCACTTGATCGGTTATAAAATAATTATTTGTTGGTATGGTCAGCATTAATTTTATTTTGGTTCGTGAAATGTAAATATTTACCCAAAAAGTAAGATAGATAGTTCTCTGTCTACCGCGTTATTACGGCTTTCCGTCATAACAGGGTAGACAGTAGGGCCGTAATATACAAAGGCCATGTTTACTATAAATATGGAAAAATTGAATCAAAATTGTCATTGGTTTCTAGCCGCACCGCTTATTGACAATAATATTGATTCTCGCCCATTCTCTCGATCGGCTTTTACAATTTGCGTGATAACGAAGCTAAAGGTACATTCTATTGTAAATAAATTTAAAAAGTAAAAATAAATTATACATAAATAATACTTATACGAACAAATTACACTGATTGAGTGACCCCCAAAGTAAGTTCGAGACTTGTGTTATGGAATAGCTACTAATTCAATTATACTATATTTTTATCAAAAATACATATAAACGTGTAAGGGGAAGGGGGTCCACCATCCACCCGAAAGGCAGTAAATATACTAATCAATGTGAACAACTTTTACTATGGCATCGTCCCTTAAATTCGAAAAAAAAACTTCATCTCCATACAGTATTAAATATTACCGTGCCAAAATGTATAGAGGTACAGATTTTTTTTTTAAGATTTCAGGGATGGTCCCATAGTAAAAGTTGTTCACATTGATTAAAATGTTTACTCCCTTTCGGGTTGATACCCCCTTCCATTACTCGTTGTATAGATAAACATCCAAGACCCAGGTCAATCTCAGAATGGTCATTTTCCACCTTGACCTGACCGGGGATCGAACCCGGGGCTTCCGGTGTGACAGTCTAACAAGATGACCACTGGTCCATAGGATTTATTTTCTCCCAGATCCATGTGGATCTGCGGAAAGGCAGCGTTTCCACATTCATAAAAGCAATGTTAACTTTGAAAACATCCAAACATCCTTTTCAGGATCAGTTGTAATGTTTTAATATCGTTTAATAGGATTTTCGTATTTACATACTTAATCTGTGAGGGTCTGTAAGGCTGCGGCCTCGAGCATAGCGGGAAGCGGAATCAAAGGCAACGCAGATTCAAAGTACCACAAAATACATAATAGGTACAGAAGAATCACTCTTGGATAGGAAATTTGCTAAATTAAACCCAGTCACAGCGTATTTAGTTTAGTTAGCATTTAGTTAGCACGCCGCGCATATGACTTTCGACCTGCGCCGAACGAGCCAAAACGTACCTTACGTCTGCGAAGCGAGCGACGGTCGTATACCTTTATCTCTAGCGTTAAATGTTTCAACAATTTCAACATTTATAAATAAGTGGGGCGGCCAGGCGTCATACCTAAACTGCGGAGTACATTTGATCTAGTATTGCAAAGACATAGAATAATGCTTAGTAGTTTATTACACTCTTATACAGATGGTCCTATTAACACTTACAGTCTTATTATAAAACTAACGCAAGTACCAACTTGGTTTAAACCATTCTCACACATGTCGCCTTCTCTTTAATCACTGTCAACATCATTTGGGTGGTCAGTATCATTTGGGTGAATGGTTAAACTAATAAATTACATCGTGACCGCGGCATATGCTGAATGGGTCTTTTTGCCAATAAACCACACCACGCTTTGACAATGCTGCACAAATGTACGAGATGAAGGAGACATTTCATCGTTATCTTATTCTTTGACGTCCTTTTTTTTATTTAGTGTTGTGGTATTTTTTGCCAATAAAATAAATCTCTATTCTATTCTGATTTATATTAATTAATAAAAATTTGTTTAAGTTCTAAAGTAAGCCTGCGTCTTCGTAAACGCTGATCAAGGGAATTTTGATTCCTATTTCCACCTTCTCGACCATCATCACGCTAAAAGTGGCCTTTAGATCTTACGGCTGGCTTTGTCTGCTTAGAGTCGCAAAACCTCTCAATCCTCTGCCTGCCCCATTAGGTTTTAAGTCGTGATAGTTTAAGTAAGTATAGTATTCTCGCTGTCGCTTACAATCGGGTACTTTCGTGGATCAAAAATAAATTATTTGGTACTTTAAAAAAATAAAACGTCACAAAATAATGTCACTTGTCATGATGAAATGCATTTTCAATCTGATTTTAGGATTTTAGATTTATTATTGCAGAAAAACTGATATTAAGCGCTATTTGACTCAAAGAAACCATGACGTCGATAGTCTATATTTCATAGACAACCCATAGAAAATGTTTGTTTTGACATTTAGAATAAAAAAATCGGAATAGAATTTTTGAAAAATAGCGAATTCCGCTATAGTTAACACCTGAGCCTAAAGAGCTATGATTTTCATAGAACATAATTCATACATATAAGAGTATATATGTGGCTAGTTTCATAATCGGCTTAGAGGCTGCGGATCAGCTTAGCTATTACTGTGCAGTTTTAAATTAGAAATGTTTCATATATTAGCTGCCAAGATACGCCACTCAAGTTAGAATGTAAATGAATTGCATGAATGTTAGGATTTGCATAGCTAATTTATAGAGAAGTCAAGGCAATTGAATGAAGAATGTGTAGTTCTTATTCTGGTTAATGGATGGCATTGGGAGTAATAATAATCCCACCGAAAACATAAATGTGAAAATCGGTGCCAAGTTCAATGGTGTTATTGTCGACGTCACGGACAAAAGAATTGAGATCTTAATGGGTGTCAATTGCCGACGAGAATCCTGAAATTTATTTTCAAGAATCCTAAAATTTGAACTTGCTTGTTTGAGCATCCAAGTTATCTTAAAAAGAAAAGTAGCTTTGAGATATTTTTTTCTCCTGATCTTATTGTCATTTAAAATGAAGAAGGTTATCAATTTGAATTTATATTTTTTTTTTATGTATGTTCCTTGATTACACGAAGACGCCTGGACCAATGGAGAAAATTCTTTTTTTTTTAAGAAAGAGAGAGAGAGAGAGAGAGCGGGAGTGTCTCATAGAAATTTTATCAAAGTCGTTTGTGTAGTTTGGTGTTGTTGTCGGATTTAAGTTTTTAAAAATTATGTGAACTATATTTAAGATTTACAATCCTTTTTTGCGCAAACGGCCATGGAGCGATACATGCTTGGTATCAAATTGCAAGATCGAGTTCGCAATGTGGAGATCCGGCGTCGAACGAAAGTTCACGACGTGCTCTCTAGGATTGCGAACCTAAAATGGAACTGGGCAGGGCACCTGGCTAGAAGGAACGATGGAAAGTGGAGTAAGGCTATCACCGAGTGGTACCCTAGGAATGGAAAACGGAGTGTTGGGCGTCCGGCAGTTAGGTGAGTCGATGATCGACAGATTGCTCAAAAAACTGGATGGCTGAGACTAGGGATAGATTCAATGGCGCAGACAAAAGGAGGTTATGCCCAGCAGTGGGTCGTTGAGAGCTGACAATGATGACGAATCCCTATTAAACATTTAAAAAAAAGAGAAAAATAATTCTGAAATTATTATTTAAACTAATTATCATATAATAAGATTTTTTTCACGCAGTCGATATGTTTTGTAATAATTACTTATTTTCACCATTTCATTTTACGTTTCGGCGGTAACCACAAACGACCCGAATGTGGTGAACGCGCTAAAACATGTTTTGCGGTATGTGGCGCCACATTTGCTCACATATCAACATATTTTTGCGTCCATTTTGATTTAAAAAGGTTCGCAATCGTTTCAAATTATAGACAACTAGCTGTTGCTATTGTACAAACCTCACATTTTTTCAGGACAGAAGGTATCCTATGTTTGTATCTAGGTATTAGGCTATTTAGGCATACTAAGTTTCATCTCAATTTTTCCAGCCATTTGGCGTGAAAAGGAAATCAACATGCATACAATTTTTCGCTTGGATCGCAGTATTATTTATAAAATCTGTAATTTAGATATGCTTAGTTTTGATAAGAACTGGTGTGAATGGATCCTGTTTAATACGTATTACATATATGCAAAAAATGTGAGGTTCACATTGTTAAATCACAATCTACAGGACGTATCAGCTTTGTTCTTTGACCAAGTGCCCGCATGTTTAAAGAACAGAGATACGACGTAACGTACCTACTAGTTCAAAATAAGTGGTAAAAACATGTCTACCAAAGAAAATTCCGAAGTATTCATTCCTCTCATCGACCTTTGCGATGAAATTCGAAAAGTGTTACATTCGGTTGTATCTATTGTTTAAGAGTAATATAAAAGGGGTTTGTTTGCAATAACTTAAGCTACTGTTACGTAATTCCGCCAACAAATCCTCACAAGCCGTGTTGCTATCAGGCCGCGATAAAGTATGAATTATGCGGGAGCATGCTCGCGCGTACAAATACACGAGAGGTTGGCGGCAACGCGTTTCAGACGGGTTATACAAGGTGTGCGGACGGCAAATGAGAATTTGGTGAGCACGCATGTTAAGTAAATATCTCATCCAATATCTCGATACGCGGCAGCGCGTCTAGCCAAGTACAAGAAACAGGAACTGTTGGCGTTGCAGCCGGGTGTATATTGTATATTTACAGGAACCATTTTAAGCAACTTTTCACCAATTTTACAATTTGAAACCTATTTAACCTACAAGAAACCTAATAAACCTACCTCACCTTATAGGTACATAAAATTTGGTACATTTATGAAAACTCCTAAGTTTTTCTAGAATCCAAAGTTTTATAAATGTAGCTCAAATAGTGATTGATAATTAAGGTTTATAAATCGGCATTTTTTTGACTGACTTACTGACATATAGATCAAAACCTAACCCACTTCCAGATGACCTAGAAACAACTCTTATGTCGGATATTAAACTTGGCTCCCGTTTTCATATTTATGATACCGTATAGAATCTGTTGCCTTTGTGGTCAAAAGGTTCACTACTCAACACTTAAAAAATATCTGACCCAATTCATATTATTTCATAATAAGCTTAACCAATATAAAAATACTGTATGCATTTTATGTCGATATCACATCTGGTTATAGGGATAAATATTTTTTTATTTTTTTACCTACCTACAAAAGTTAAAATGCGGGTAGTCCGGAAACTTATTACTTTTGCAAATGGAACATAGTGCATTTGTTAGTATATTAACTGACTTCTAAAATGTCGCGAGTGTGTGTTAACAGTCCTGATTTATTTTGCTATATTTGTGGCGAGTTTACGCCGAAATCGAAAAAAAAAACCACTTTCTGACTTAATTAAACAGTGCTATCCAGCTTATTTTAACCGTGTCGTAAGGAATCAAGACAAGTCATGGGTTCCTAAAGTGTGCTGCTTAAGATGTTATACATATCTCAATGGTTGGTGTAAGGGAACAACTAAAAAAATGCCATTTGGTACGCCAATGGTGTGGATGGAGCCAACGAATCATGCCGTCGATTGTTATTTTTGTTTAACGCAATTAAAGGGGTTTTCTGAAAAATCAAAACGAAGTATTAAGTATGCCAACGTGCCATCGGTAATAAAACCTCAGCCACATTCTGACGAGTTACCTGTTCCTGAGTGCCCAGTGAATTTAATTCGGACAGTTGAAGTCGACTCGAGTTCGACGGATAGTGAAAATAGCGAGGACCCCCAATATGTCCCAAAATGTGCATCTGAGCCACTTTTATTGAATCAAACTAGGCTTAATGACTTAATAAGAGAATTAAATTTATCCATTGATAAGGCAGAATTATTAACATCCAGATTACAGCAATGGAATCTATGTGAATCAGATGTGAAGGTATCTTTTTATCGTAAACGACATAGCTCACTGGTTCCGTACTATTCTAAAGAAGATGGCTTAGTTTTTTGCAATGATGTAAATGGATTAATGGCACAGCTTGGGCAAAATCATGTAGCTGCTGAATGGCGTTTATTTATTGATTCCTCAAAAAGTAGCTTGAAAGCAGTATTGTTGCATAATGGAAATGAGTTACCGTCCTTGCCCCTCGCTTATAGTGCTAATTTGAAAGAAACTTATGACGTTATGAAACTTTTATTAGAAAAAATTAAATACAGAGATCATAAATGGCCAGTTTGTGCAGATCTTAAAGTGGTTGCTTTGTTAACAGGCTTGCAGTCAGGCTATACAAAATATTGTTGTTTTCTTTGCGAGTGGGATAGCCGAGCTCGAGCTCAACATTTTATTAAAAAAGATTGGCCATTACGTCACTCTCTAGTAGTGGGCCAGAAAAACGTAAAATTTGAACCATTGGTTGAGCAAGATAAAATTATTTTGCCGGCATTGCACATCAAACTGGGGCTCATAAAAAATTTTGTGAAAAATATAAGCAAAGAAGGCTTTCCAGTTTCACAAGCAAAAGTTTCCCAAGCTTAGTGACGCGAAAATTAAAGAGGGTGTTTTCGTAGGTCCAGACATAAAAAAGCTGATTCAAGATCCATCTTTTATATCTGCTCTCAATAATATTGAAAAACAAGCATGGAACGCTTTTGTCGATGTCACTAACAATTTCCTTGGTAACAAGAAATCTGAAGATTTTCGCGAAAAAATAAAAGTTTTATTGGACTGCTACTATAAAATGGGATGCAATATGTCACTTAAGTTGCATTTTCTTCACTCGCATTTGGACTTTTTCCCTGAAAATATGGGATCAGTCAGTGACGAACATGGCGAACGCTTTCACCAAGATGTTGTTGCATTTGAAAAGCGATTTCAAGGCAGATGGAAACCTGCTATGCTCGCGGATTACTGTTGGAGCCTTATTAGAGAGACCCCTGCTACTGAGTACAAGAGAAAAGCCAGCCACTCCAAAAAAACTACGCCATTTCAATTAAAATTAGAATAAAATTATGGAAAATTCGTGATTTCGGACATGGATGTTTATCTGGACATTGAGATGTGATGGTGTGTGTATATTTGCATATTTTTATTACTTTTGTGGCAAGAAATAGTAATCACATAATGCGACCTCAGATAAAATCAAAAGTTGAAAATTTGTTGAGTATTGATTTGTGAATCCCATGGAATCTTTTGCAGAAAAATGTTAAAATAAATATTGATACTTATAGCAGTTCCACTCAGAAAACTTAGATATTATTTTTCATAGACCTGTAATTTTTATTTTTTATTAACTGATGTTTATGCGGTTGCTGGACGGTTTCCAACAATGAGCGTTTCCACACTGAAACTATTACGATTTTAGGTACACTACAAAAAAGTAAAAGACAATCATTTATTTATCTTTGGATACTTGTATTAATTACTTAATAGTTGTCAATTTTTCTTTCGATTTTATAATTAGTTGTTTTATAGAATTATAACCCATCTTATCTCTGAGTTATTGAAACTGGATGTTGTCAGCCGATATAACAATAGCTAAGAACTAACAGACTTTTACTCTATACTTATACGACGCTCAACTGCATTTTTTTATGAATTGGTAGAGTTCGGAGGAAATGGAGTAACGACTTGGGCGCGTATATATGGGAAAAGTGAGGAATAGCTTAAATAAGAACGGCGCCTACTGACGTACGCCGATATCGGGCCAATATTGTGTTGTCACCGATATCGAGACGACAAACGACACAGTGTAAAAGCGTTCTATAGAAAATGTATAAAACTGCCAGTCTCACGATATCGTGAAGTTATTGTTATCGCCTAATATGAAAACGCTCAATGCTGGCCATCCGAATACTCTGTATATCACTTCAATTAATGACGTCACACACGGTGCACAATAAATATTGATACGGCAGTTCCACTCAGAAGACTTGGGTGTTATGTTTATAGCAAACTTCGCGCCAAATGGTATACAGGGTGGCTTTTAAAGCACCTGCAATAATTTTGTAGTTCATTATATAACACTGAAATACTTAGAATGATAACTGGTTATTGTATTTATTACTATATTAATTTAATGTATAAAATTCTAACTGCGCAACCTGTTATCTTATTATATATTTCGCACTCCTCTTTTTGGTTGCCTGTAAGAGATTGCATCGGCGATATTTAAGGCCGCCTCTTGTACCTCATTACATTGTGTTAAACTTATTTTGTAAGTATTTCAAATATGTAAATGATTTTTTGAGCATTAAAGTTTATTGGATTGTAATGTATTGTATACTTTCCATAAAAACAATTATCGAAAAATAAAAAAACAATCGATTTTCTATGCAAATCAGCCTCCATACAGCATACGTCTGCATGCCTCTCTTACATATACACATCTCCTCTCACAGGCCTACTAGAAGAGATCTCTTTTGAGATAAGTAGTGCTTTTGTACAAATTTCATTTATAATGTATAAATTTGGAAAATGGATTTTGTACGGGAGGACGAAATTTTGATTTTCAATCTGTTTTTTATAGAAAATATTTAAGTACTTGCTCCTAATGTTGTTAGTGTTTAAAAATGAACCCTGTAAAGTATTTCTTATCGAGTATGTATCTTAATAGCTAACAAGAGGTTTTCCGAGCTGCCTAAAGGCATCTGTCGCTTGTGGTAGAGCGACGCTACCGGCAAAACTCTGTTTTGCTAGTAGCACGAATGGGCCGGCTCGTCCGGGGAAGTACCACACTCTCACAGAAAATCGACGTCTGAGTAGTAGCGTCACCGCTTCTATGCTTCGTTCGGTGAGTGAGAGAGCCGGAGCCCATCCCTGATATAGAAGAATTTGGTTGTTCTTTAAGTGGAACAGTATTATTTATAAAGCTATTTCGGCTTTTTATTTGGCTTGTTGATGGTTGTGCTCCATAGAGAGGGTGTCTTCTATCAACCTGTTTCCCCCTCTCCAGAGAACATGTAACACTTCAGCGGACTGAAGGCGTAGCAATACCTGTCAATGGATAGAGCAAGTTTCGTTTTGTTGGTTTTAGACATCCAGTTATTATGCGACAGGTTTCATTGAGAGCGATACTTCTTCAGCACTGGGCAGGCGTATTCGCCTGTATTCGCCTGCGGAGTAACAGAGCGCTAAACCGCCTAAAGACATCTGACGTAAGCACAATCCGTCTTATTATAAAACCCAGACTAACTTTGTTACTAGGTTTAAACCATTAACCGCCTAAAATGAAGTTGACATTGACAGGTGAGATAGTGTGATATTACTAGATGACGGACTGAGTCAAAAGTCGAAAATCATTTATTTATCTTCGGATATTTGTATAACTTAAAAACATTTTTTCGATTTCGTTATTATTGTTAATGTTCGATCATTTACTTACAACTAAGTTTACTGCCGCTTCCGAAGCGTAAGTACAGAAGAAGCGGTAACAAACTTTACTGCAGCATTTTCTGAAAAAAAAAAAAACGTTTATTTACCATTACACTAGTATTCAAATTAGATATGTGAATTGAGAATACATTGTTATGTCATAATTATTACTTGAGTGTAATCTAAAAGGCTGAAAATAATTTTAACTTCAACGGAAACAAACAAAAAATTTACTTCGAACTAACAAAGCACAAGTAATTACAATAAAACTTTAATAAAACTGGGCCGGCCAAAGCGATATTTCGGAATAATTTCCCAATTGTAACCGTGTTGAATTGAAAACTGTACTCATTTCGACCATTCCGGGGCTTTTTTGGCGCTCTCTGGGGAAACATATTCAGTTTTGGGCTTTAAGCTTCGTTATTACGGATATATTTTGAACTTCTTCTTTTTAGCGAGTCGAAATGACTTTTTATTACAAGCTTTTAGCTTGCCCTGTTCGGTTTTAGGGTTCCGTACCCAAAGGGTAAAACAAGATCCTATTACTAAGACTCCGCTGTCCGTCTTTCCGTCCGTCGTATGTCTGTCACCAGGCTGTATCTCATGAATCGTGATAGCTTAGACAGTTGAACTTTTTACAGATGATGTATTTCAGGTGCCGCCATAACAAAAGATACTAAAAACATAATAATATAAATATTTAAGTGCTTCCATACAAAAAACGTGATTTTAATAGATGATGGTACGGAACCCTTTGTGTACAGAACCACTTGGCTGGTTATTTGTTTATTTATTATTTTGGGTTAAATCTTAACATATACAGTTAGTAGTAACAGATACAGTATAAAACATATACAGTTAAAGTTAAATCTAGAAACATCAGACATAGTTATTCCCAAGTTACATGCATTACATTTTATTCATCCACAAGTCCTGTGGCAAGCGCTATGAATGAAATCTTGGGTTCGGTTATGATATGGACCATACTCGTATCATAACCTCATGCACACAGGAGTTGCTTGGAGAAGCCTATTAGTTAAATATTATACTATAGGACGATGTAAGGTTTCAGTTTGTGTGTGGTTTCAGTTTGTGGTATATTAATTGTGTGGTGTAGGTGAAACACTGGCCTGAAGCATGGAAAGTTAAAGTTTTACTAACATTAATAATAAATAACCTGCCTACAATAGTCAGTAATTATGATTATGGCAGGTGATGTTCCTATTGCAATATCCCAGCATCAGTCCATCTCACTCTCATTCCATGACCCATAGACCTTTCACTTTTTCTTGCAATAGATCTTTCTCCTGCCGAAACCTATTCAAGGGTACACCTTTTATAGGTATATTCAGGAATTAGTTTTGGCGGGAGCGCCACGTAATATCAACTTCTCCAAAGGGCCTCTACGTGTTGGATCTGTATCCCCACGCAAGCCTCTCAAAGGTCCGGGGTAAAAAACCCGTGAAACTAAAGGAGATACATAATAACATAATATAATAACACAACATCGTGTTTTTTATTTATTTATCAAAAGGGATCATTTCTTTCAAATAAAACATTGACATTATTTAAATGTATTTTTTGATTGACGACCTCCGTGGCGTAGTGGTCACCATGCTAGTCCGCCACCCAGAGGTTCCGGGTTCGATCCCCGGTCAGGGCAAGTTGGAAAATGGCCTTTTTCAAATTGCTCTGGGTCTTGGGTGTTTATCTATATAAGTATTTGTTATAAAAATATAGTATCGTTGATTTACGTCTCCCATAACACAAGTGCGAACTTACATTGGGGCTAGCTCAATCAGTGTAATTTGTCGGTCTATATTTATTTATTTATTTATTTATTTACTGACTCTACTTTAATGCTCACTTACTGAAGCACAGCTTACGCCTCGCGGACTGTACCAATGATAAATACTCTGCGGACACCAATTTTTTTTATCTAAATCCTACATAACCTAATACAATCTTTCTTTTTCAGGTGATCAGTAGCAGTATTAAGTTGTCAGCTGTGAAAAACGTTCCGTAAGTAAAGCTTATTATATTTTATCAGAAACCGCGAGCGCGGGGTTCCAAAAGGCCGCGAGTTTTGTACAAAGCCGCCGCATGAATACTGCCATAAATTAAAGTGGTAGTAGATGTGACACTATACTCCATTAGGCATGACGAATGGAAAAATATTGTTAGCTCATCGGTTAGATTATAAAAAAATATTGTACATGTATTTTTATTTTTCTATGATAAACAAAAAAAAATATAAATATACAGCGCATTAAAATTTCGCATGACGTCACGGTTACGTACGATTTTTACATAGAGGTGACGTTGCAAGCCACTCCGGAACTTTGATGCTTCGTATCTTTGTGAATTATTACTTTTTTGGCAAACTGAAAAATATGGTCCTTTATTTTTGGATAATCTAAAAGGCGGACCAATTACAATTATACTTTTCTAACCCTGTCGTCATCCCTTTTATTTAGGTAAATACTTAAATAAAGGTAAATAATCATGACATAACTTTTTATTAAAATATTTTTTTTTAAATTAACCTCTACTGTCCCACTGCTGGGCAAAGGTCTCTCCCATCTCCTTCCAAATATCTTCGGCGACAGTTTGAAAGGGAATGGTTGAAAGTGGCACACGATCGAGATATTATTAAAATATACACTTTATAAATCAATACCTTTGCAAATAACGAATCAATTCATTTATAAATGATGAATTACATAGGTACTTATTTATTTATTTATTTATTTTTATTCAAACAATAATATACAATCACATACATGCACAAACAACGCTATATAATCTCATTAGAGATTTTCCAAACGTTGGAATTGCCATACAAAACAAAATATCTTCAAAAGTATATACAAACTATAACTACTTATCAATGTTTGTAATAAAGGGGTTAAGTAACATCACATTTTTGTTATAAAGTTAAATAAATGATATAAATGATGTACTTTATAATAATATACAAGCGTGACAATCAAACATCTTCAATGTTCCTACTTATTGTAAATACGCGTTGACTTGACACAATAAATTTAATTTTTAATGTGTCAAGACATCATTGTAAAGTGTATATTCCAATCAAAAGACATGTAAACATTGTTATTATTTAATTACCCAACCAAATAGACTATAAAGTTATTTGTTTTCTTACCCAACTGCGTCAGAAGAAGGATTATGTATCGAGTGTGTGTGTGTGATGCAGCTCTTCCATGCTGGTCTGGGAGAAAAGAAAAAAACTTAGAATGTACCAGCCAAATCGTGGAAGTCGATCGAGGAACTGAGCGAAAATTCTAATCATATTAATAGACCGATACTAGTGATAGTCTACTGATAGTAGGTACCGATATTATGGATAGTCTCGCTTGGTAACAGATACTTTCGATAGTATCGATCCTCACTACGAACAAGCTACCGACACTACAGCTATAGTCATCATCCGAGCGTATTCCCGGTTGCATCCTCAGCAGTAACGCTTCAGAGCCCGGGATCCGCTACCTAACCAAGGAGATTTGAAGAGGTTACTGGTTTTTACACAAAGCGACTGCCGTCTGACCTCCACAACCCAAAGGGCAAACTAGGAACCAATCCTTGGATAGTTTGATGATCAAACGCTAGGTGGCGTTTGGGACCCACAGTTTTACGTGTCTTCCGAAACACGGAATCATCGTCTTTTCGGATAATCAGGTGATTCAAGCCTGCAATATCCTATCCAGACTGAAAACAACTTTTCACAAAGTATGCTTCCCAGTGGGAATCGAACCCATGACCTCCGGGTCACAAGGCGAACGCCTTGACCACTGGACCACGGAGGCAGTCCTACCTATAGTGTTGCTTTTTATAATACGTAAACTATCCATACTATCGATAGTTTGTTCATAGTTAGGATTGATACATCGCTAGTATTGTTGGTTATTAATAGTTTTGCTCTAAAGCAGCTATCAATAGTACCGATACTATCGATAGTTTGGCATTTTTTCGATTTAAACTATCAATTGTAAAACTATAAATTCGGCAACACTAATTCCTATGCCGCGGCAACGATTTTCGCCGCAGCGTAGCGTCGCGGCCGCGGCGGCATCGTGTGAAAGGATCAGGTGTGTATGCTCTTATGGTCGCTGTAAAATAGGTGCCCGAGAGAAAGAGGGAAATTGGTATCTATCGATTTATTTCCAAGTAACTGCTTATAGGTAAAGCGCGTTCAAACAGAAAACGAAAATTCCAATAAAAAAATGTTTTAATAGTGTGCGTACCATATGACTTCTAGTAGTGGCTAATCGAACCACTTATTAAAAGGGATGCTAATAGCATCAAGTATGATAGTGCTAGGTACATAATGCACTGCAAGCCATATAGATGGCGCTTCTGTTTAGCAGTCATACTCGTATAATTCAAACGCATATTTTATCCATCTGTTACATCTCTTTTTTGTTCCTACGGCACGAATACCGTCGTTATTAATTTTGAAGTGTAATTTACGGGATATATTACACCGCACCGCCTCTTAAGAAAGAATTAAAATTTCAAGCGCCTTTACAAAGCCTTTGGATATTTCATTCAGGGACCAAACAAGTCTCTTGACAATAGGATAATATACAGGGTCAGAAATATATTAATTTGTACTGAAAAGAATAAAAAATCATTGATCCTACGTATTTATGAATGCAGTCTGAAATAAAAAAGGAATTTAGAAAATAAATATAGACAACGTAATTTTCTTCCTCGTAATTTTATTCATCATTTCAGCCGCATAACGTCCACTGCAGGACATAGGGCTTCTCCAATAATTTTGGAAATAAGGATTTCCAAAATGGCCGATCTAGAGCGGCCTGCATCCAGCGCTTTCCAGCGACCTTAGTCAGGTCGACAGGAGTAGTAGTCGGATCTCTGCCGGAGATTCTTGATTCGTATCTATATTTATTGATGAAAATATAAGTAAGGTATCTAAACTTTCAGTTTGACTGCCTCTGTAGTCCAGTGGTCAAGGCGTTCGCCTTGTGACCCGGAGGTCATGGGTTCGATTCCCACTGGGAAGCATACTTTGTGAAAAGTTGTTTCCAGACTGGATAGGATATCGCAGGCTTAAATCACCTGATTATCTGAAAAGAAAGATGATTCCGTTTTTCGGAAGGCACGTAAAACTGTGGGTCCCGAACGCCACCTAGTGTTTGATCATCAAACTATCCAAGGATTGGTTCCTGGTTTGCCCTTTGGGTTGTGGAGGTCAGACGGCAGTCGCTCTGTCTAAAAACCAGTAACCTCGTCAAATCTCCTTGGTTAGGTAGCAGACCCCGGGCTTTGAAGCGTTGCTGCTGAGGATGCAACCGGGAATACGCTCGGATGATGATGATCTAAACTTTCAGTTAAAACATATAATATTACAATTTCAGGTGTTTTAAAATACGGTCTTTTGGTCCCTGAATTTTAATATTGAGCTTTCCGCGAAGCGTGGAAGGAGCTTAAATATTTATTGATTGTTAAAAAGGCTTTTAAGCGAATCGGATTTAGGGTTTCTCTCAAATTCTTTTCGTAGAAATGATTAATGTCATAAATGAGCCTCTTAAAGCTAGGTAGGTCGATTTTTGTGTTTTTAAAACGATATCTTTCAAAACTAAAAACCAACTTCACCCCCAAACTACACAACCTATTTTGATAAAAACTTCTATGGGACCACCTGGAAGGTATACCTCCTCCCTCCTCACCTTATCCCACTTTACGTGGGGTCGGGACAGCATGTGAGTCTTTTCCATTCCCCTCTATCTTTGGTCAAGGCAGTTGTCACATTCTTTTTCCATCTTCTATTCTTATTTTATTCATCCACCTTTTCTTTGGCCGTCCTCTATTCTTATTTCCAGTAATTTTTAAATATAGCATCTTTTTTGTAACTTGGCTCTCCTCTCTCTCCTAAAGTATACCATTTGAAATAAAAAATTAATTTTCTAAATCACACCATGTGTCTTCGGTTAATCGGTGAACATACAAAAAAATATATACACCTGCTAGATGGTCAGATGACCTGAGCAAGGTTGCAGGAAAGCACTGGATGCAGGCCGCTTCCGATCGGTCGTTAGGAAATCCTTGGGAGAGGCCTATGTCCAGCTGTGGACTTCCTGTAGCTGATATGATGATGATACATAAAAATAAAGATCGCGACGAATTGATAACCTCCTGTTTTGAAAGTCGGTTAAAAATATATGGCCTTCCTTTCTTGCGACCCTGGGCTCTATCTACCCCGTTGGAGATAGAGACGTGATAATGTATTTTACAAGACTGAATTGGGATTATTGAAGTTATGAAGCTGGTTTGCAAGTTTGATTTGTTTTTGGTTATGAAGTTTGCAAGAATCGTTGCAAGTGGAAATCCATAGTCTCTGCCTACCTCCATGGAAAACACGTTCGTTTGTTGTTCACGCGGCAAAGCTTTGGAACGCCCTACCAATCAATATCCAGAAGGCTCTTACTCGAGTAGCGTTTAAAAGTGCAGTGCGTGCACATTATCTTCGGGAACTGTCAGACAGAATACCAATGCTTAAAACTCGAAAAAATAACGACATTTTAATACAAAAGTGTTCGGCCGGCCCAGCAATTTGTATGAAAATATCGATTTTCGAGTTTCAAGCCTTGGTCCTATAGAAAAAGTTGTTCATATTGACGGTCTGAGTTGCGCCTTCAAGGATCGGACACGGTTTTTGTTACATATTGTATGTAGTATACGTATTGATTATTATATCTTATATCTATGTATATTTTGAATGTAAGTTTATTGATATATATTGTTATTTAAATTAATATATTCTTATATCTTATATTATTAATTATTACACTGGTCAACAAGATTTTGTCACAAGGATACTTGCAGCGATTTCTAAAAGAATTCAGTGCAAAAACCATGAACCTAGTTATAAAAAATGTGTAGGACGTCTAAATTTTCAAATATTACACGTCAAAAATTCAAATTTATATATATATCCATCTTATATATAAATCTTTATATATATCCATAGATAAAAAAGGTACAAAAGTAAAACAAATTTTGTTTTGATATAGAAGGCTGATTACATAATTTTTTGTTACAAAATTTAATAACCTGCACAGAAGCTATTTAATATAAATAATTTAAAATATCAGAAATTGGGCAAAATTGGATTTTTGATATAACATTATTCTCAATTCTGACCTCCTAGAAACAAAAGTAAATTATGTCCTTTAACACTATATAAAAATCTGTAAGAGACAACTAGTCTTACTCCAGTGGGAAAAAAAATCTAAAATTTTGTCGGCCAGTGTTATTAGTAATATATCTTTCAAAATTACATATTGTGCGGCTCCTTCAAAAGACTTCTTAATCTCGGCATCACCAGTATGTTGACAGGTAGATAAAGCCTATGGCTTTAAGTCCGCCTATTACCTACATTTGTTATAAAGTTGAATAAATAAATAAATATATAAAACAGGCGTGAAAAATGTATGTATATGTATGAAGCTGGTACTTAACAATGTCGTCAGAAAAGGATGACATCACACAATATCGTAAGTGTCGTTTCAGTATGCGAGGGTAGGGTCCGCAATATTATGCGAAGTTTTATTAATATAGATTCCCTACGTCACTGCTTCACAGTACAGTGACGTAGGTGTTGTCTCAGCACTTCATCTTTATTACGTAGGTGTCATTTTTACCCCTTGGCAGACATGTTTCATGATCACAGATAAAACTCAAACTAATTTTTTTATTCAATAAATGTACCTCTTAATGAAAGACATTTTTTTTTAATAAAAGTTTTATTCATTCTGTGTCCAAAGGGTAAAAACGGGACCCTATTACTAAGACTCCACTGTCTGTCTGTTTGTCCCTAGGCTGTATCTCATGAACCGTGATAGTTTTTACAGATGATGTATTTTTGTTGCCGCTAAAAGCGGAATACAAATACTACAAGCGAAATAAAATAAATATTTAAGGGGGGCTCCCATACCACAAACGTGATTTTTATAAATAATGGTACGGAACCCTCCGTGCGCGAGTCAGACTTGCACTTGGCCGGTTATTTAAATATTATTTTGGTGTAAAAGCTACAAACTACTATCGCTTTGGAACGACCACTGCTGGGAAAATTACCCAGCCTACAAAATATCATTCGATCAAAGTTACTCGTGGAATCTTTTGAAACCCTTATCTCGGCAACCCCTTATACGACGTGTAAAGGAAAAGGGGTATCAAACCGAAAGGGAGTAAATATATTAATCAATGTGAACAACTTTTCATATGGAACCATCCCTGAAATCGTAAGAAAAATCATACTTTTTAGCACGTTAGGTATTTAATTTTGTATAGAGGTGAAGATTTTTTTTTGGGATAGTCCCAAAGTAAAAGTTGTTCACATTGATTAGTATGTTTACTCCCTTTCGGGTTGATACCGCCTTCCGTTACACGTTGTGTGCGGTCTTATCAACTCGCCTACTCCATTTTACGTTGAATTCATCGTCGAACATATGTATTTACTTACTTAAGGTTATTAGGTACATACCTAATAACCTTAAGTAAGATGTCTTCATGAACTTGAAAACTGAAACCAGTGTTAGCCACTTACACACACGAACAACAACAACAAACTACATACAATTGCTGATAGAATCGAAACAGCGCTCGCTACGCTCGCTCATTAAATTTATTTCAAAGATTCAAGATTCAAAGATTCAAATGTTTATTCAGTAATTAGACCTTTACAGGCACTTTTACACGTCAATAAGTATAATTTATATTACGTGTAAAGTTTATTAAAATTTAATTTATTTTTTAAGTAAAGCTGCCGATACCAGCGCTTCGTAACGACCACTGCTGAGAAGAATCGCCAAAAGAAACTCATTTTCACAGCATTGGTCGCCTACTCGCCAGAAGGGCTTTGTCATATATTTATTTAAAGTACTAAAATATGGGTAGTAAAACTAAACCTAAAAGCCAAAGTTACACGATATTTTTCCACAAAAATGCCCAGCCATTCTCTTTCGCTTCAAAATAATGACGAACTGGCAACACGGAACGATGATAAATGTTGCCAGGCTGGAAATTACCTACCCGTGGAAAATGCACTTCCAAGATGGCGTCTAGTGAAGATTTATACACGGCGACAGAATATTTACCGTTACGGCCTGCCTTTTCTCCATAATAATAAGCTATTACAAATGACAAGGAAGTATTCAGAAAATTACCACATGCTTACCTCATTTATTTTTTGTAAGCAACGAGCTATTATGTACTTACGTACTAGAGTAGACGTCACAAATCACAGTTTTGTTCCGTTAATCACATGTTATCATTGTTCACCTCTTGCTAGCATTTACGCGCCAAGCTACATGGTTAATAAAAGAAAACACAGTCAACATAATCAAAAATGTCTTGGTGTGTGTAACAGCACTAATTCAAAGAACAAAGCAAAATATAAAGGAATAAGTAAGTAAATAGATTTCATTGTCTAAAAATTGAATACGGATTGCAAAATTCCCGCCGCCATATTGAATGAAATTAATTCTTTCGTCTATGACGTCTATCAATCAATTGAATGAATAATATTACACTTTGCGAATCTAGCGCTGTGCTTATAACGTTCTATGTGCGCTAAGTCTACTATTAAGCCGTCTTTTATAAGAAGGACGACTTAACGGCCCTAACAGACGGGGCGCAAGTTGCGCCCCGTAACAGCTAGTGATGGGAGTTGCATAAATACTCAATCAACCCATTTGAATATTTACTCAGTAGATTGAGTAAATACCCGATAAATATCCTAATTTATCCATTTGGTGAGTATATTGATTTATATGAGTTGTGACTCATATTTATATTCATATTCATTATTTCATGTTTTCATGACAAATTTGAACCTAACTCTAGTATACACTTGCAATTCTTCTCGGAAAGTATGTGCATACGCTATAATATACTTAAAATGTATGTAAACGTCAAATGCGACTATAAAATATATGATAATACCATACTAATCACTCCTGAAAGTAAGCTTCTTTGACTTATTATGATTTTCTTGCTGGGAGGTGTGAAAAGACGTAATCATATGTTAAAATAAGTAAACAGACATCAAATGCGATGTCAATATATGAGCACGCTCTATTTACTCTATTTTTAAATCTAGTAAATAAATACTCAAATGGGTAGATTGAGTTCTATCTACTACCCATCTCTAGCTGTTGCGCGACGCAACTTGCGTCCCGTCTGTTCCGGCACTAAAAGTGGACTTAGCGCTGCAGCGCGATAAGTGTTGATCACCAAAAAAGACATGGCCAATACTGAATTCAGCTGCGATCTAGATATATTATGTCGATGTTTGTAAGGGTTTTTAATGTAGACCTAAAGTTACAAAATATATATATATAGTACAAACATAGATATTTTCCAGCCTGGTTCCCGTGGAGGTAGGCAGAGACTATGGATCTCCACTTGCTACGATCCTTGCAAACCTCTTTTGCTAAAAGGGTTTAGGTAAGGATCTGATCTCCTTAACTGACCTCTTTTAAAGTTATAATCTAATGAAAAATGTGACCAGTGTGTTACTTGTAATCATAATCATATCTTTATTTGCTTAAAGCATGGTAATATAGGTCTTATAATAAATATTAAAGAACAAACATGTTTTGCTAGTAGTAATAGTATGCAAATATAAGTAGTCCAAGAATTGTCTGAGGCTATAAAAGTTTTTGTCAACAAGCCATTTATACATTATTTTTTTCCTAAAAAGCCTGAAATTTATAATCTTTAGTTCTTCTGGCAATTTGTTGAATATTTGTATACACATACATAAACAACTGCTTCTGTATTTTTCAAATTTAGGAGCAACGTCTAAAACCAGTCTATTCGGATTTCTCTATTACGTGGATATAAATCTCTACCTTTTTTAAATAGACGAATAACGACGACGAAACGAATAAATATTGACGAATAAACTTTTTAGTGCAATAAATATTTTTTGAATATACGAACAATCGGTAATGTAGCACGATACTATTTTCCAAGGTAAGATAACTTTACAATTTGCAAAATCTAAATTCGGTGTGTATGTTCACCTATAATTCGAAGATACCTCTGGACCGATTTAAAACAAAATTGTTTTGTTTGAATGGGTATACTTGTCCGGTGGTCTCATAGAAATTTTATCGAAATCGGTTGAGTATTTTCAGAGTGAAGTCAGTTTTTAGTTTTGGAAAATTAACAATATGGGTAGTCTATAAACAAATATTTAATTTTCAAATGATCACAAACGAACGACCGGGATGTAACCTGGTAAAGCAGTCTCGAGAAACTTTTACGTAAAAGCATTTCATCATCATCATTCATCATTTCAGCCGCATAACGTCCACTGCAGGACATAGTAGGCCTTTTCCAATGATTTCCGAAATGACCGATCTAGAGCGGCCTGCTTCCAGTGCTTTCCAGCGACCTTGTTCAGGTCGTCAGACCTCCTTGTGGGTGGGTGTCCTACGCTTCGCTTACCGGTACGTGGTCGCCATTCGAGAAACTTTTTGTCCCATCGGCCATCGCGTCGTCGCACTATGCGATGTGTCCCGCCCACTGCCACTTCAACGAACTCATCCGCTGGGCTGTCTGGCTGTATGTAAAAGCATTTCTATATTTATAAATATAGAAGTGCTTTGACGTCAAAGTTATACTGCCTCCGCTTTTATGTGTCTGATGTGGAATGTACAATTTTATAAGCTATGACTTTTTACGATCGATGATATGTACCGGCGTATTATGGATTACTTGGCTATATTCGCTTGCTGACATGAAATACACAAAAACGGCCAAGTGTGAGTCGGACTAGCGCACGAAGGGTTCCATACCATTATCAATAAAAAATCACGTTTGTTTTATGGGAGCCCCATTTTAATATTTATTTTATTAGTTTTTAGTAGGTATTTGATGTTATAGCGGCAACAAAAATACATCATCTGTGAAATTTTCAACTGTCTAGCTATTACGGTTAATGAGATACCGTCTGGTGACAGACGGACAGAAAGACTGATAGCGGAGTAATACGGCCCCGTTTTTACCCTTTGGATACGGGACATATGTATGTACATATGTATGTATTTTGTACATTTAGGTTATTCAAGGAATTGTGAAAGTTGACACATTTAGTCATTTATTAACATTTGCCAACGTTTAACAGCCAAAGGCTATGTCTTAAAACATTCCGAGGAATTTATAGCAATCATTAAACTCGCACTGAGCTTTAGCAGGTTTTCACGAGATTTCGTGATTCACGAGATCACGAGCAAACATACAAGTTTCAAACTTAGGTTTTTGATTTAAGAAGTCACACGTCTGCTTTATGACATTATTATTATTATTATTACCTGTTTGACGACCTCCATGGCGTAGTGATCACAATGCTAGTCCGCCACCTAGAGGTCCCGGGTTCGATCCCCGGTCAGGGCAAGTTGGAAAATGACCTTTATCAAATTGTCTTGGGTCTTGGATGTTTATTTATTTATGTATTTGTTAAAAAATATAGTATCGTTGAGTTAGTATCTCATAATAACACAAGTCTCGAACTTACTTTGGGGCTAGCTCAGTCAGTGTCATTTGTCTAACTGTAATTATAGAACTTGCTCCGTCCGTCTGTCCGACTACTGTAGCCGGAGAGACGGACAGACGTATGAAAGCAGTTTGCCCAATCTGAAACGGAGATACTTCGCTCACGCTCGCTCGTTTAATAAATAAATAACACTCAACGGCCCATACTAATCTTGCATTGTGAGTCCCATGGACACAAATCTGCACAACATACAAAT
Source organism: Acrobasis suavella (assembly GCA_943193695.1). Classification (NCBI taxonomy): domain Eukaryota; kingdom Metazoa; phylum Arthropoda; class Insecta; order Lepidoptera; family Pyralidae; genus Acrobasis; species Acrobasis suavella. The sequence goes on from OW971948.1 coordinate 13,518,239, forward strand.
ATGCACAACATACCCTTTTCTAGGCTGTGCATATTTGTATTCACGGGATACAAATACATACATACAAAGAGTATTTTGGGTCTTGCGGCTTAAAACAGACAGAGCCTAGCATAGGCAGGCCTGTGTCACTCCCGGTTTAGGTATCGAAAATATACCTACATTATTACTATGCGCGCGGCGCCCATTTCGAAGGGGAAAATTCATTTACATGAATTGTTTGTCCAGAGTAATTAGAATGAAATGGGCTTGCAATGGATGTCTAGGTATCTAAACGAAGAGGTGAGTAGTTCTGACGCGAGCTAAATTAAACCATAGCGCTAACCACATTAAGTAGATATTTCTTTGTTATTTTCTGAGTAAGACTTCCGTACGTAAGTACTAGTACTTATTCTGTGGCATAGGGCTGCAAATTCAAACGCTGCTTTCAGCAAAATGATGAGCAAGGTCAAAAAAAAATCACATTTTTTTAAAGTAACTTCCAACACCTCTCGTCTCTCATCATTAACCGAGCGTATTTTCTCGGTTGCATCCTCAGCAGTAACGCTTCAGACGCATGACGCTCTCCACAAAGACCTGCACTGCAGTGCATGACGTCTCACTGTCGACCATACGACGTACCACAGTCGGCAGTGAGAGGTCGTCCCCCAAAACCGCGCACAAATCTGCACGGTCTAATACATGAAATTGTGACAACAAAATAAATTACAAAATAAATTACAGAATAAAGTATATGATTTTAAATAATATTAAAAATTGAACATAGATTACAATATTTATAACATTAATCTTATGAATATTTTATAATTACACTTATTGACTTACTTGTACAATAAATAGATAATGCTACAATTATTGACCCTTTTGAGTTCGTAAAATTCTCTCTTTGAGTTTATATTTAAAAGATTTAACAGAAATCGAATTCCTAATCGGCGGAGGGATGTTGTTCCAGCATCTAGTAGCAGCATATCTAAAGCTGCCTCGAAAAGCAGCGGTCTTGTGTCTGGGGCACATAAGGCGATCTGGTACTCTTGCACGATTAGTAAACTGCAATTTATTGTACAAATAAGACGGACTTTTGTTTTTAATTACACCGAACAGAAGTACTGCAAAGTGAAGTGTACGCCGAGAATTCATGTTCATGAGCTCGTTCCTGTTCAGATAAGGAGTGATGTGTGCTCTACGAGGAATGGGGAAACAAAATCTGGCACATGAATTTTGCACACGTTGTATAAGTTTTTGAGTGCGCACCAACAAGCAGTTTCCCATTACTACATCGGCATAATTAAGTTTAGACAAAACAAGTGCTTCACATAAGTACATTCGTGATTCCACATTTAAGTAATCTCGTATCTGGTACAACTTTCAACCTGTAATAACAATTTTTGACTACTTCACGGACATGTTTTTCATGTCCATAGTTACACCTAAATTTTTTTGCTTCCGTGACTTGGTCAATATGAGTGTCTTTTAATTTAAGACTTGGTGTGTGAGAGAAAGTATTAGATATTTGAGCCCTTGTACCCAACACGAGAAACTTTGTTTTATTTGGATTTAAGACTAGCCCATTAGCATCCGACCACTCAGCCACCCGTTCCAAATCCTCATTGATTCTCTCGACTGCAGAGCAAGTGTCGTTGGGCTTAAAACTCTGGTAAATTTGCCAATCATCCGCATATAGATGATGTTCACTATTGTTTATGAAGTGCTGCCATCTCGTCCTCAGTCTGCCTCTAATTCGACGGCCGCCCGGCAGCCAGAACGTATAGCTAGTTTCGCCCATCTTTCCGGGCCCATTTGCCAGACATGCCCAGCCCAGTTCCACTTCAGACTGGCAGTTTTCACTCCTACATTTTCAACTTGAGCGGAAAAAGAAGGGCCTTTGCCCAGCACTGTGACACAACACCAACAGGCTAGAAACTTCCGACACAACTATATCTAAGAACCATCTCGATCACGTCGACTTCTAAACAAAAAAACCGCATCATAATCCAACCAGTTCAGAAGCTACGATGGCACAGATAGACCCTCAAACGCATAGACACGTGAAATAAATAAATATAAACAAATTACACTGATTGAGCTAGCCCCAAAGTAAGTTCGAGACTTGTGTTATGGGATCAAAGGTACTATATTTTACAACTAATACATATAAATAAACACCCAAGACCCAGGATAATTGCAAAACGCCATTTTCAACCTGCCCTGACTGGGGATCGAACCCGGAACCTCTAGATGGCGGACTAGCATGGTGACCACTACGCCACAAAAGTCTTAAAATTAATAATACCCCTCTTTTTGCGTAGCGCGTTAAAACTAGTGATGGGTTGCCAGCAGCACCGCTGCACACCTGCGCCAAATGGCGCTAGTAACTCATACATGCAGGTGTATTTTTAACAATGAACCATCAGTCTAGACAGGCCGACAGCTGGACGTAATGCCTGAATTTTTCAGCATTCGCCATTCTGTTTGCCTGCGACAAATTAATAATGAAATTACGGCGATTCCCGCTTGCGCCGCTGGTGTTGATCCCTTTGTCAACGCGAATTTCCCATGGGGTTTCAGTTTGTTCCCAACAGTTCTGTGTTGTATCAGAAGCATTTATTTGTTAATTTTAGAATAATTTAATTAAAGTACTCGTATGGTGAGAAGTTTCCTTGTTTTATTGCCTATTCTATTTTGCTCAGCGTATTCACAGTTGCATCTTCAGCTGTTTTGCTGGTCTTCGCAAGGTCTTGAGCATCCTTGGTTGTGAGACTTTGGCATGCATGCATGCCTACCTTTAATAGGTTGCGTTCCAATTGTCTCGTTAGGGATAAAGATGTGATTGCACTGCTGTTGGTCATGCTCTTCCATTTCCTTCCATATATCTCTCATCAGGGTGACATACGTCTCCCAAGAATTTCCTAAATGACCGATCTAGAGAGAATGAAACCAGTGCTTTTCATCGACCTTGGTCAGGTCGTCCGACCACCTTGTGTCCTATGCTTCGCTGACCAGTGCATGGTCGCCATTCTAGAACCTTTTTGTCCCATTGACCATCTGTACTTCGCGCTGTGTCCCGCCCACTGCCACTTCAACGAGCTAATCCGCTAGGCTGTGCTATAGCCGACCAAAAAGGTTCATCATTGAACATGGAAATTACGTGGTATAGAAATTACGGTGAATCCAGCCGGCCCTGTCTGTTTGTTAAGGGGAATTTCCCATGGGAGGTTAGTTTTTATTTAGGGCAGTTGCTCTTGGATTAGGAACGAGTTATTTGAACCTGATATCAGCCAAAAGTCAAAGTCAAAAATCAATTATTTATCTTTGGATATTTGTATCAATTGATAATTGTAATTTTTTTTATTCGCTTTTGGATTAAAATGTAAGTAAGTATCACGCTATTGCACCCAAAACACATATAAATAGTTATCAAAAACTATAAACAGGTTTATACAATAGGCGGCCTTATCGCCTAGCCTCGCTCTGAATATATAAACTGGACTAAATAAATATAAATGGAAAATATCACAGATTGAGCTAACCCCAAAGTAAGTTTAAGACTTGTGTTATGGGATACTTACTCAACGATACCAATACATTTATAGATAAACATCCAAGACCCAGGACAAATATGAAAATGGCCATTTTCCAACTTGCCCTGACCGGGGATCGAACCCGGGATGTCTGGGTGGCGGACTAGCACGGTGACCATTACGCTACGGAGGTTGTCAAACTCGTCTACTTCTGCTGTTTTATCTTTTCAGTTCATATTATTATTTTCTGCGGGTTTTAATTATTATTTTATATTACTTGTTCCTTTGTTTATTTCTCAGAAACCAAGTCATTTCACTGGTCCCAAATGGAACATACTGATACATATTGAGCTGCGAAGCGACGTCCGCATATGCTAATAGGGGATTAAAATTTGACAGGCAATTGGAGCGGCCAATTTAGTTGCCTGTAGCTCGTTGAAATAGAACGGGAAAAGTTTCAGTGTATTTTTGTAGTGTTTTAAGGTTTATAGCTAAGTAGTTATATTATTGGGCAAGCTAGATCAGCATTTCTGATAAAATAGCGTCGTTTCACTCCGCTGTTTTATCAGAATATGCTGTCTAGCTTTCCCAATAATATCACTAAAACTAGTTATTCATATCGACAATAGTAAAAACTTACAATGAAATCGACGTCGTTGCCAATATGGAATATCGTGGGTTCGAAACGTAGTTCAAGTATTTACACTTGAGTCAAGACTACTAGATTTACATCAACTTGGCCTTCCACTCACATTTTATATCGATGTATGGCATTTTTGGAAACGTATCTTCCACTTCAGTCAGGGATATTTTATTTCTATCTATTCTGGTGACTTGTAATCGAATTTTAGATCGTAATTTACTCCATTTTTGTGAAGGTATTAGAATAGCATCATATTGCTCATAATTTATAATTTTAGCTATGTGAAGACCACATAGTCTCTCAGAAGTAATTATTATATCCATGTAATCTCCAATATTTAAAGACATGTCAATTGATCCGATGTTGAGTATTGTCACCATGTGAAAGCCACATATTCTTTTAGAAATAATTACTATATCTACAAAATCTCCGATATTCAAAGACATGTTAATTGATCCGGTGAACAGGAATATAATTTAATAACAGCAGATAAGAACCCCGTTTCCAAACTGCTTTACAATATCTGATAAAAATTGTAACTGAATCACTTACTTATACCATCTCAAGTAAAGCATTCACATGGTCAGTTCGTTTTGAATATTTATAAATCGTTACTTTACAAATTAATAACAAATATAACTAAAATTACCATAAATCACTCCCAATATTGTAGATATGTATTACAAACTTGCATATTTCGAATGTATATAAATCACAACTTTACAAATGAATAACATTCATTCGTAAACAGCCTTCGTAGTTAAACAATGAAATTCGTTAAACAATCTCAAACTTTACAGTTGAGCAGTGCATGTCCAAATGAAGAGGTAGTTGTTTCGCGACACGGAGACCTGCTACCTAATACTATCCGATGTATTATTTGCGGTCCTTCGAATTGCGGAAAAACGAATTTGATGATAGGTCTTCTTTTACATGATAATGGATTACGTTTTAAAAATATTTATCTTTATTCAAAAACATTATACCAACCCAAATATGTGTATTTAAAAAATATTCTTAATTTAGTGCCAGATGTATCATTTGCTAAATATCAAGACAATGAACTTATTCTAAGCCCTCATGATGCAAAACCGAACTCCATTATTATTTTTGACGATGTTGCATGTGAGAATCAATCCAATATAAGGGATTACTTCGCAATGGGAAGACATAAATTTATCGATTGTTTTTACTTAAACCAAACGTACAGTAAGATTCCGAAACAACTAATAAGAGACAACGCAAATCTTTTGATGTTATTTAAACAGGATGATGTGAATCTCCGTCATATATATGACGAACATGTAAATACTGATATGTCATGGTCTCAATTTCGAGAAATGTGTTCGAAAATATGGAGCGAACCATATAACTTTTTAGTAATAAATAAGGATTGTGTAAAGAACGAAGGCTGTTACCGAAAGAATTTTGATACTTTCGTATTATTTGATGAAAACATATAAGATAAGGTTTCATTGAAAAACGAATTCAGTCCATCTATTACCGTATCAGGCGTATAACGTGCACATACTTATTCAAAATGGAAAAAGAGTTAAAGGCTCGGATAGTTAAAGTAGCAGAAGCTGTTAAAAAGAAAATTAAAAATATGAGAACTATGGAATCTTACAACGATAATGTTTTAAACACAATTCTTAAACCTGTAGCTGATCCATTACATGAGTTGATAAAAGATAAAAACAATAAAATTCTTTCAAAAGAAAATGACATCTTGACTAAACCTTTTATAAAAAAACGAACTCTATCATCCGAATCAAATTTCAACAAAACTCTTAAGATGAACCTTTCAAACAATATTTCCCAAGAAGATTATTCTGAAAACGATCCTGACGAAGATATTGATTTTGATATTTCAGGAGACTCCAAAAATAATAATAACAGTGATACATCGTTTAAAACTATTGACTCAATGCAGAGTCCTAGTAAAAACACTTCATCTTGGTCACTTTCCTCAGAAATATTTGATGATGTTCCTTTTGGAGTTAGAAGAGAACGGGGTAAACTAATGATGGGTACATCGCGTGTAGATATAAATGATCAAAATATAAATATAGCAAATCGTGATTATAAAATAACGCCAGGAATAAAAGAGTTGTTGTTCAAAAAAGTACCTAATTTAGAACTAGTGACGGATCATGATAGTCAAGAATACAAAGCAATGTTAATTGCTACAAACGCACATCGACGAGATTTTGATCCTAGTAAACCAATAAAATCTAACAAAGGACGAAAGTATTTATACATTATTAAACCACTTTTTAAATTACGTAAGCCTTCTACGTCTTCTGTCAGTAATGCTGAAGATATCGTTGATGGAGAAGGCATGATTTTAAAAAAGAAATTTAGAAGAAATACTGATTACATTTACTGGGACGATCCTAATGAATTAGTTGAAAGACTAAAATTATTAATAGCATCTAAAGATGCAGGCAACACTGGTCTTGATAACGAAATAATTTCAATTATAGAAGAACTACGAGAAAGCGGAACTATAAATTAACAACACTACATAGAGTTCAAATCATTAGTTAGTTACTCCTCGGTGACCAAATTCGATCCAAAATGAATGTAGACAAATTCGGACACCATGTCCATAAAAGACTACGTGTGTCACAAATACTAGATTGTTCAAGTAATCACTTAATTAGAACGGAAATTGGAGATTTTGATTTACATTCTTCTCGACTGAGAGGAGTTCAAGAACCTGTGGCTCATGATGATGCAGTGAATAAAAAATATGTAGATAAAAAGATAGCCGATGAATTTCTTGCTCTCACAAATTCAATAAAAGCTGATGTTCTAAAAAGCATTCATCAGTTGGAAAAAAAGATTTACACTCGTGAGCACATTGATAAAATAATTAAGGAACTAAAAAATGAGCAAGCTAGAGGTGATAAATGAAATTCATAAATCAGCACGCAGAAATTTTAATCGTCGTTGCGTAATATTAAAAGGAATAGACGACCTATGGCAAGCGGACCTGATCGATTTTCAATCATTAAAGAAATATAATAGTGGATTCGCTTACATTTTAACAATTATTGATGGTTTTTCAAAATACGCATGGACAGTTCCTTTAAAAACTAAATCAAAAAAAGAAGTTCTTGTCGCATTTACTCAAATTGTAAAAAAAAGCGGACGAAGCCCTAAAAACCTACAAACTGATAGAGGGACAGAATTTCATAATGACATATTTAAAAGATATATGCAATTAATGAAAATTAATCACTATTCGTCGTACTCAACTAAAAAAGCTTCAATTGTAGAAAGGTTTATCAAAACTTTAAAAATGAAATTATATAAAATGTTTAGTTATCACGGTAATTATAAATGGATTGGGAAAAATTTAAATAATGTCGTATTTTCATACAATAATCATAAACATAGCGTAATTAAATTTAAACCTGTAGACGTAAATACTGAAAATGAAACCCTAGTAAAAAACAACATTAAAAAATTCCAAAAGATTCGAACAAAAATATCTAAAAATAAATTTGTAATAGGTGACCCGGTTCGAATAAGTAAATATAAAAGTTGTTTTGCGAAAGGTTACACACCTAACTGGTCTACTGAATTTTTTACTATTAAGACGGTTAATAATACAAGCCCGATTACTTATCATATACAAGATCAAAAAAAACAAGATATACTGGGTTCATTTTATCAAGAAGAGTTACAAAAAACGAAATATCCAAATATATATTTAATTGAAAAAATTATAAGAAAAAAAGGAAACAAATTGTTTGTCAAATGGTTAGGACTTCCTAACGAAGAAAACAGTTGGGTAGATAAAATTTCAATTGTATCATAATATAAGTGTTAATATTTTACATTCTGCTCATTATATAACAAGTAATGAAAGGAGGTGGACTTGTTAACAATTTAATAAACAACATCCCGTTTGAGCTTCACTTACCCGGTTACAACTATTGCGGGCCTGGCACGAGATTACAAGAAAGATTATTAAGGGGTGATCAGGGCGTTAATAAATTAGACGAAGCTTGTAAATATCACGACATTGCATACACCAATCCTAACCTGTCTGAACGTCACAAAGCAGATTTACAACTGATGAAAATGGCAAAGAAACGCTTACATTCTAAAGACGCTAGCAAAGGTGAAAAGATAGCATCATGGATAGTTGGCAAGGTCATGAAGGCAAAATTAAAATCTGGTGCAGGAATTAAACAATTTAAAACCTTCGTGTCAAAAATACGATCACAAGTAAAAAATAAAAAATCAAAAGATAATAGAACTGCTATTAAATATGCTTACAAAGCAGCAAAAAAATTGTTTCCTAAAATACGTCATGTTCGTTTACCAAGAGTAATACCGATTCCTAAGACAGGAGGAATTTTGCCTTTAATACCAATTTTTGCGGGTCTATCAGCTCTAGGCGCTTTAGCAGGAGGTGCTGCTGGTATAGCGAAAACAATAAACGATTTTAAAATTGCACAAAAGAATTTACATGAATCTGAACGTCATAACAAAACCATGGAGGCTATTGCGATTGGAAAAGGTTTTTATCTTAGACCATATAAAAAAGGAAATGGCTTATTTTTGAAATCTACAAAAAACTAATAAGCAGGCTACCCAAGCGCGCTCTTACAAACATCGATATTATTAAAAATTCAAAAACTATTCCATACTTCCGTGGTGTCTATATGAGAGATAGATTGCCGCGTAGACCGAAACCCATAGAGTGTGGCATAATTAATTTAGATAGTCATAATAATAACGGAACTCACTGGGTAGCCTTCGCAAAAATAAACGACTACTGCGAATATTTTGATAGTTTTGGTGACCTGAAACCGCCCAAAGAATTGGTAAAATATTTAAATGTAAGTGATTTACAATATAATTACTCTAGACTCCAGAACTTTGATACTGTAAATTGTGGCCATTTATGTCTAGAATTTCTGCAGGACTTTTGGTGTAAAAATGCTATATAATAATTATTATGTTTGAATAAAACATCATTCCAATAATGTCTTTCACTCTGTCAATAACTGGAAACAGCTCAGTACTATCTACAAACTATTCACCCCCGTTGGAACTCAATGGTGAATACGAGTTATCCCTGTTGCACTTCTCTACTTTTAACTCTATACCAAATATTACTAAAACTAATAATAAATTTTATTATGGCATTGACGAAGTGGTTGAGATTCCTGAAGGAGCTTATGAACTCCAAGACCTTTGCGAGTTCTTACAATCAAAAGTAAATAATTGTGTTTTCAAGTTATTCTGCAACAATAACACCCTGAGCCTCTCGATATTCTGTTCAAAGGATATTTATTTTGAAAAACCAAATTCTATTGGACCTTTGCTAGGTTACGGTAAAAAAAATCTAATAAAAGATATATGGCACAAGTCTCCACTGCCAGTTAACATTTTGTCTACAACCGTGCTGCGGGTTGAATGTGACATTACCGGAGGCTCTTATATTAATGGAAAATCAAGTCATATCATTCACGAATTTGCTTTAAATGTGCCTCCTGGTTATAGAATTATAGAAATCCCAAAAAATAATATATACTTTCCGGTGAATAGAAGCACTGTCAATAGTATAAATATTAGAATATTGGACATAAGAAACAATTTAATAAATTTTCGCGGAGAAGAAGTGCAATTGTACTTACATTTGAAAAAAATATGATTGACTACAATAAATACACAAGTTCATCATATCAAAAGTTTAGTACAAATCAGGCAATCAAGAAGATAGCACATACTCGTGTAAGTAAAAAGAAATTAACAGCTGCTAATAAATATTTTCTCAAATCGATTGGACTTCTAAAATGAATTTTTTAAACATAACTAATCCACCAGTTTATGACAACTCCATTGACGGTATAGAAACTCATTCGTACAAGCCATATATAACTACTTTTAATAGAAATGATGAAATTCGGATACCCATAATTCAACAAGATTTATATGTACTTCCGAGTGCAAGTACCTTGTATGTTGAAGCTGTAGTCAATGTAATCAAAAGTGATAAGAAAGAACCTGTTGAGGTTATACACTTTACAAACAATCCACTTCTATACCTTTTTCAAGATATACGATATGAATTGAATGGAGTTGAAATAGACAAAGTTAAAAATGCAGGAATTACGACTACTATGAAAGCATTGATATCAATGAACGAGGCTGAGTCAAAGATATCGAAAGTTTGGGGATGGGACATACACGGAATCAAAAATGAAATTGGAGGTCATTTTGCTGCTTCAGTACCACTCAGCAAAATACTAGGATTTGCAGAAGATTATAAAAAAATTATTGTCAATTGTAAACATGAACTTGTTTTGTTACGAAGTAATACTAACCTGAACGCACTAAAACTAAACACTGGTGAGGAGGTTGAAAGTATCGATATCAAAAAGATTGTATGGCGCATGCCTCATGTTAAAGTATCGGATAGAGAAAGAATAAATTTGCTCAAAATACTCGAAAAAGACAAACCTATTCAATTAGTGTTTAGAAACTGGGATCTTTATGAGTACCCTTTGCTTCCAAAGACCACAAAACATACTTGGTCAATTAAGACATCTTCACAAATTGAAAAACCTCGATACGTTATTTTAGGTTTGCAAACAAATAGAAAAAATAATGGAAATAAAGATATGTCTCAGTTTGATCACTGCAATATTCGAGATGTTAAAGTTTTTTTAAACTCTACATACTATCCATATGAAAGTTATAATATCAACTTTTCAAACCATAACTATGCATTAATATACGAGCAATACGTAAATTTTCAACAGTCCTATTATAACCGTCCATGCAACTCCTTGTTAAGCGCTCAAGAGTTTAAAAATATAGCTCCTTTGTACGTGATCGATTGTTCTAGACAGAACGATAACATAAAATCGGGACCGGTAATTAATATTCGCTTGGAGTTAGAGAGTGATAAAGAAATACCTGATCAGACATCAGCTTATTGCTTAATTTTGAACGACTGTATAGTCGAATATAGACCTCTGAGCAACATTGTTCGTAAGGTATCATGAATTCGATTATTTTTGCTGATATTCAGGGATTTAAGGATCGCCATAATAAATTTATAATCAAAGAATTCGCGTTATCTACTAAGGAGATCACTCAAGTTTTTTTAATTAAACCTCCATATGCATTTACTACATTATCTACGGAAGAAAAGAAGACTGTTCGGTACCTTGAGCGACAGAGAAAAATTTATTGGAGCCAGGGACATATTGATCCCAGAGAATTCATTAGAATTATTAAACCAATAATTGAACATAGAATTCTTGTCATTAAAGGGCGTGAGAAACAAAAATGGCTAAAGGAGCTGTGCGAAAATTGTGTTTTGATAGATGTAGAAGATAGAGGATGTCCTAATTTTAAGACTTTATATAATACTTATTGCAAAAATGAATATGACTTCAATTGTTTTAGTCATAAGAACCATTGTGCACTAAAAAATGTTATTTGTATCAAGAAATGGTACTTAGAAAATATTTAGTAAAATAAATATTATAAAATCAAATCAATATGTTTGTTTTTATTTATTCATATCTTTTGTTATATTAACCCCAACATAACATAATAAGTTTTAATATAAAGACATTTATTTTATTTACATGTTTATTTCGTACATCAAATTTCATACACATTATAATTTTTATATATATATATATATATATATATATATCTAAATTTAAAAACAATCGATATTGCTTTACTTAAATGACTAACAAAGAACAATATACACTAATTAACAATTGAACTCTTAAGATTTAACATTTAACAACTATTTTACCAATAACCAACAACAAGTTTTCTTGCAATTCTATTGATGACATGTTCCGTTAAGTCCAAGATTTCATCCGTTTGTTCTTGAACTATGTACTGTGCGGAGGTTAAGGTCACATTCTCGTCAGAGCATGTCGTTTGATCGTCTTCCAAATCATACACTTTAATTTTTATTAATCTGCGTGCCTTTCCTCTCCGTTTCGAAATCACATAAGATGATGACGAGACTTCATGTTTTCTTCTATCATCTCGTTTTTTCGGACGACTTGTTGATAAAATGTCACTGAAGTCGTACGGAGGATCTTGTGCATATTGCGAAAATACTATACGGGTATCCTGAGAGTCCGACATGATCTGTAAAAGAATAAAACTATTAGTAACATTTACCTACTAAATTAAAAATATGGAACAGAAATAAAATAATGACAGTAACTTACGTTTAATTAAGAAGAAGTGTAGCAACGTGAAAAAAGGATTCTCTAACTAGGAAGATGTTTATACTCAACGGATATCAATGCGATAATGAGAATGAAATTAAAGTGTTCAAGTGCGTCATTACGTTTATGTATAAGACAATATAGGATTCTATTCTTTATTTCACTTAGTATTTGATTTAAATTCCACTATCTAATATAGTAAATATGATACAATTACGCAAACTGCTTCATCAGTAAAAATCGTGTTATGATTTATTTTCGCACAATATAGGATTATGATCTCTATTTCACTTAGTTTAGATTTTAAATTCCATTGTCTAATAGAAATAAGAAATATAATACAATTACGTAAACTATTTCCTCAGTTCAATCGTGTTAAGTCATGTTTTTGCTTTGTGCATGAGCACAGAATTAGATAAAATTTTATAATATAGGTCTATATATATATATATATATATATATGAAGTTGTAAGTGATGAATAAAAAACCGTGTTTTTATAAGAATATTTTATTAATACTTAAGTAACTAAACTAACATTACAAATTAGTTTATAAATTTAAGGTGTACTAGATACAAATAACAAAATACAAATATTGTAAGAACGAAACATTAACACAGACATATTTGTTACCTTTTCCAATCTGTTCATACAGTTATCGAATAATGACCCAAAGATTTTGTAGTGATGTTATCCTTTAGAATAAATCGCTTGTCATCATTACGGGAGAGCGCTACTTTATTCTGCTCTTGAGTAAAAATTTCATGTTTTACGGATTTAAATAGTAGGTTAATTTTTCGTATTTTTCTCCCAGTATTCAAAACATCGGTATAGTCAGAAAATTTAATTTTTTTGGCTACTGATTTTTTTATACCTTTTGCTTTTTTAGTCTCAAACATAGAGGTTTTAATACAGTATAATTTTGATCTCAAACCAACAAATTCCGTTAAAATTTTTCCACAGAGTTCGTCCTTAAACAGACCTGGAATTTTATTATTTAACTGTTTTATATTGTAGTCGTTATGTAATGGATAATTGCTAGTGTCGAAATATTGAATGAAATGAGTATTTAAATCAGCATAAAAATCATTGGTTTTTATTGAATACAATAAACTGTCAGTGTCAGTATAACATAATGATATTTTATCATTGTAATGATTTTTCATAACTCTGTAATGAAAGTCATACATGTGACATTTGGATAATTCTAAAACTGAAAACCCTATGTAAATCGGTTTATCTAGAATAACTTTTTCCTTGTTTAATTGTATTGCTACTAAATTTTCGTTAAAAATAGTTGCACTATGAAAATTAGGTCGTGCTATGAGCTGGTTAGCACTATAATATTTTTTTGTTGTATTTCGCTTATCATTCCATAAATTAACTAATTTTACATCTAGTCGCCGCTCAGTATCCTCAAGCGTCTTTCCGAACAAACTGTTGTTTAACATTTTAAAGAAATCTTGCTCAAATACTGACTTTGCCGTTTGCCTTAATTTAGTATTTAAATCAATATAAGATTTTAGATATGGACTTTGTTTAAATTTTATTACTCTGTGAATTTTTTTTACAATGAGACCATTTTTAAGACAAGTTTTTAAGTGTATATAATGAATTACATAGTAATATTTATCGTATAAATTTGGAATTAATTTTTTGCACTTAGAACCTGAAGGAGAAAAATTCTCAGCACAAAATGGTAAATCGTTATGCAAATCATGTAATTTCTCAGGATATTCAAGGTCTACTTCTAAAATATAACCATATTTTCCAGTATCTGGAATATTCAATATGTTTAGTTGCATTATTTCATCATTTTTTAACCAACGAAAATCAGAATGGGGTAAATAACTGCACATTGCAAATCCGTACAAATTGTTACAATCTATATATACTAAAAAATTACTGTCCTGAGATGGATTAAAGTCAGTTTGATATTTATTGTTGGATTTAGCATATCTTAAGGAACATAAGCAAATACCACCACGAATACCTTTTTGTATCATGCGAATCATTTCTAAGTCGGTTAAAAGTTCTAATTTCACTTTTGTAGATAAAAGCATAGCGTCAAAGCTAAGACTTGGAGCAGTTAAGTAAAATGCAGGGTCTAAGTTATAATTAAGCATACAAGTTTTTCGAAAGTTCTCAAAAATATCAGCCAGCAATAGTACATCAGATTTCATGTACAAGTCTGTGTATTCACCCATATTGCTAATTTTAAAATAATTCCAAACTTCTACAGCATGATCATAATCAGATTGTGTTATTGATTCCTTTGTAAGCTTATTATAAAAACTATTCTGTGAAGGTAAATTATATTCTTTGTATGAAGACCAACTAATCATATGATCATATGGATACACTCCCTTCCTACGTAACAGAGTAAACTGCTTTTCATTTTCACAATTGTTTTTTAAGTGAATAAAATCTTCTACATTTAGGTTTTTTACTAAGTGATCTAAACTAGTACTTAAAAATTTGAAAGAATCTACAAAACGTACAACCGCAAATTTGTTTTGTTCTATTGGTATAAATTTTGTAAAAGAAATATAATTTTCTTTAGTTTTTGGAATTACTTTAATCATACCGGGAGATGAACTCAGTTCGCGTATAAATAAATGACAGTCGTAACCAGAAAGGTTATGAAAGAATACCGGTACAAACTTAGGCACTTGAAAATTAATATTACATGAAGAATGTGCAGCACCTCTATATTTACCTGTAAAATGACAATGGTCGCGTACTTTGTCATCAATCAATAAGTTTGCACACAGATAACAATATTCTGCATTATCAAAATTTAATTTATCGCTGTCATAGAATTTTATAGGGACAGGATTAGATAACTTATGTTCAATTAAATAATGGATTTTCTTAACGTCACTTTGAAGCATTTTAACGAATTTCTTTGAACAATCTTGTCCCCTGTATGTTACTAACTTATTTAGTGAACTATCATAATTACAAACTATGTAGTATGCGAAAGCTGATGGAATATGTTGTTGAATGTTCAAAGTGTTACTACTTTGTTTTTCAGAACGCGGACTTAAAAGGGTTTCAAAATCTGCATAAATAATAAAGGGCAAACTTTGCATGCGTTGATAATTTTTAAAATGAAGTATACTACCTTCCTCCGGTAAAATAGTAGCTACACCGCCACAAACATGGTTTTCCTTCTTAAAAAATAGCAAACAATTATCACAAAAATTTAGTTTGCTATGATGTTTTGTTATTTGACTTCGAACTAATTTAGGTAAATCTTTAATTAAACAAAAGTGAGAATGGGAACTGTTTTGCAATAATAATAAGTTAACGTGATTCTTTTTTCTGTAAAGTGTTTTGTACAGCGGACCGTTAATTGTATTTCGTTCTATACCGTATACATTTACGCTAATAGTCTCATTATTTTTTTCAAATTTTTTTATGTCAGATAAAGTCACCGGAAAGTTCATATTTTCTAAATTTAACATTGTACTGAAATGAGGATAAGATGAAGTACGATTTGCATTTTTTTGTACAGGATTTAAAGCTGCTACTATAGACCATGCAAAACAATATTCATCATTGTTTTTGATATTCAAACATGCCTTTTTAAATTGTATTTTACTTGGTAATTTTATGTAACTAGAGGCTCTTAATGGACAATACTTATTTATGTTAATTTCTAAGTAAATAATATCTAATAAAGACCATCCACTACCTCTTTCCTGAAATTCCTCCATTTTATTAGAAAATATTTCAGTAAGGTTTTGCAGCAGATCGTGAAAACTGTACGACTGATGTAGTACCATGTTCTGAGTAGCAAAAGACTTTATTTCAACAGTATCGTCCTTAGGTAACATTACTTTAGTAAATAATTCAAAGTTCACTTTTAAATTTATATGCTTATGCAGAGCAAACTCTATTAGTTTTTGCAGATGTGGTGCTGCCCTAGTCAAATACTTCGAACTTGAAGTGATGCAAGCGTTGTTACTGTCTTCATTTCGATTACATTTAATACGATACGAAATAATGCGTTTTCCAAAGGCACTATTTATTTCTTCAATATTATTATCTAAATGTATAGAAGTATTATTTTTGTGTAAAATAGTACGTAAGTGCCCTGAAAATGATCTACTAGGAACTGATTTATTGCAAACAGAACAATAAATAGTATTTTTCTCCATATTAAAATTAATCAAGGCTGTCAAATATATATATTATGTCTTTATCTTTATCTTAGGAAATTTTATTTCATAGAGTATTGCAAAATAATACGTTAACAAATATGTCTGAGTTATATGATTAAAAAAAAAACAAATACTTTATGTATGTCTTAAGAGCACACATAGATATCTTCAAGAAAAACATATATTAGTATTAAAAAAGGTATGTCTTTTAAGTTGTAAGATTCGAAAAAACAAATAATGTATGTCTTGAGAGCACACATATATCTAAGGAAAAGTTATTTAATTATGTATTGAAAAATGATACAATCGATATTAAAAAAGTATAATATAATTAAGTGCCAACACTAACTTCATAGCAGTATTAAAAAAGGTATGTCTTTTGAGTTGTAAGATTCGAAAAAACAAATAATGTATGTCTTGAGAGCACACATATATCTAAGGAAAAGTTATTTAATTATGTATTGAAAAATGATACAATCGATATTAAAAAAGTATAATATAATTAAGTGCCAACGCTAACTTCATAGTTAACAGCAAAAAAACAAAATTCAAAATGAAAGGAAAAAAGAAGCTCGTAAAAGAGGTATTACTTACCTACTTCTTTTCTTTCGCATAAAATACACCCTCTTTTTCAAATTTCTTTTTTCCTTCCTTGAATAATTTTTTTACTAGAGCCCATTGAGGGTCAGATGCAGAAAGTTGGAGGCGCAGCACAGCTTGCACCTCCTCAAAACGTTTGTTATAAGGTAGCTCCTTAATAACTGACGCATCAAAGACCCTCAACTCTATAAAGAACTCCCCCTCTAGGACCTGAGACGTGCGCACAGTCCCTGTTGGGTGATAACGCGAGAGACTTGAATATAAAGGTTGCTGCTGTGGACGTGCTTCCTCCCACTCTTCTCCAAAAAGCTCGTTCACTGCTGAATTTAGCTTCAAAGCTCCCGAGCTGGAATAGAAAAATAACTTTTTATAAAAAAGGAATAGTCTGTAAGCTCATCATTATCCTCTACAATATTCAGGCAGATATACATCACGTCTAGAAATGACTGCTAATCCAATCCCTTGATAGACCTTAAAGTATCACTCTTCGAAACAAGACCAATCTAACGATATTTCTCGTGCTTAAATTCAGCAAACCGTTTAAGCTGTAGAGCGTCCTATATAAATTTATATACATACACATACTCGTAAAACATAACCTTTCTTCTAACACAGTCGGGAAACAAGTTTATTTGCTATGCATATAAAAAACCTTCGACTTTCCTAACTAAGCGTTCACCCCAATAACTTTGAACGACTGATCTGATTTTCATCAAACATAACTAAGGTAAAAAAAACCGCATCGAAATCAGTTCATCCGTTCGAGAGCTACAATGCCACAGACAATGTCAAACTTATAACATCCCTCTTTTTGGGTCAGGGTTTAAAATTAGCAGCATTGTAACAAAACACAGTAACACAAAGTTACCTAGTTAGTAAGTAATAGTTATAGATTTTTGTAACGTTTTATTATGTACCTAATGTATATTTAACTATGTATATTCTCTCATAAATAACCAATCTTAATTCACTTACTAAATTTAAACAAAATAAGTATGATGAAA
Source organism: Acrobasis suavella (assembly GCA_943193695.1). Lineage (NCBI taxonomy): Eukaryota > Metazoa > Arthropoda > Insecta > Lepidoptera > Pyralidae > Acrobasis > Acrobasis suavella. The sequence goes on from OW971948.1 coordinate 13,536,403, forward strand.
TAGATCTAGTCAGTTAAAATAAAAAATAAAGTAGAATATGCTCACCTTGAAGCACCCTGCAGTTTCTTGTTTTTTTTTGTTACTCGTAGGTTTACGACTAAACGTCCCCGCTGCAGATTTCGACACTGCAGATTTCTTAGGTGCACTGTGGAATAACAATAATATCAATTAGTAATAATTTAAAAAGGGAACACATATTCTCACGTCTATATACCTTACGGGTTAGAGACAGAGCCTCAGGTTAATTACAAACGTGTTATTACCTAGCGATTTCCTCTTCGCTATCAGATAGTGCCTCGACAGTCGTCCTTTTATGTTTTTTTAGCCCCTGCGACACCTGCTCGTTATAATAGTCGGATTCAGACCTGAAAAACAAAAAACTCTATTAGCATCACATATGATAAATAATGTATAATTTAAAAATTTTTTATAAACAATTTCTTGTACACAATATGAAGTGTGAATAGTAAAATTATTTGTAAACTATATGAAAGTACAAAAAACAACTTAGGTTATTTCGTTACAAGAAAAATAAAATACTTACGTACATTATAGCTATACACTTAAATCTTCTCGTGATTTAAAAGCAATTGAAGAGTGACGTAAGCACTATTGTAGGTTAGCACGTGTATAAGAAATAATGAATTTACTCGCTTTAATTTTGATTTATATACTTACTTAAATCACACACACACACACACACATAGCTTTACAATACACAAAAACACACACCTTTAAATTGTATAGTCAGCATTGTCAGCAATTAACATGAACAGAAATGTTCTGTCGGTAAAACTATTTGACGGTAAAATCGTTTGATGATCATATTTCAATTTCATATAAATGAAACAACAAATAACGATGTTCTAAATGTGACACTTTGTAACTAAATAATAGCTTGGTGATCAGGATCACGGTAGTGAGTACATAATTTGTTAGACATCACTATTCGCTACTTCTGTAATGTCTTTATTTTTATTTCACTAAGTTCATAAAAAAGAGGTTATAATATTCGTTTCGTATGTATACAGGATTATTTGTAAAACACCAATAACCTTTTTGGTGCAAGTTCAGTTTATGATATTGAACCACTTTCCATAAAAACAATTATCGAAAACCGAAAAAAAAAGACTCCCCATACAAAATCCATTTGGCCGACTGAACGCCGTATGTATGGGACGCTGAGTTTTTTTTTTTTGTTTTCGATAGTTGTTTTTATGGAAAGTTTTTATGGAAAGTATCATGGAATAAACTTGTACCAAAAAGGTTGGCGATGTTTTTCAAATAACCCTATATATAAAGTAGACTGTATGAATGTCTGTTCAGATCTAACCAAAAAAGTCATGTTGGTGATATTCTAACTAAAGTTTAATTATTAAGAGCGTTAATCCTAAATTATTTTATTAAGTAAATAAATACCAATACATACTTACAAAGGAATCGAGAGATTATCCATGAATTCTTTCATATGAAGATCTATGAAATTAATAATATCCTGTACAGGAATCGAACCCATGATTTTTTTAGCATAGCATATGTACTAACTAACCATTCACCTGACTCGACTTTTGATATAGTGATCTAAATTAACGATAACATTTAAATAGTACCTACCTACTTAGGTTCGCTTATATAAAATTTGTACAGTACATATAAAAATATTGTATATGTGGAAAAATAAATCCCTTTTCTATATAGGTAGTTAACTAACTACATAAAAATAAAGTGAACAAAGTCGTATGATTTAGTTATATCATAACTAGTATGCAGTAGCGGCGTTAGGGTAGGGCGCAGTTGGACGACCGCCCAGGGCGTCGTATATAAAGAGGGTACCCAATGACTCGGCGCCCTGTGACGCCTCTTTATTAAAGTGTGGTGATTTCCAATTGAAATTAACTATAGCCTATGAATCATATACGTATGTGGTATGATGAACTCGTAAGTCTGATACCTTTTTTGCCTGATCTGACTGTAGCACAACCTGACACGTACTTTACCGGTTATTCATTTTCATTTGGGTTTGAATTGTCGTTAGGGAGCGCAGTGGAAATATTGCCCACGGCGCTGCTATTGCTAAAACCGGTACTGCTCGTATGTTAATCAAAGCAATTCATTTGCAAGCAGACATTTGATATTCCTCATGACGTCGAAGTCTAAGCGTCGAAGCAAACGTGGGAATACATTTTTGCTGATGCAGATAACTGCAATACAGTAGTGTAGCGCATGTCATAACGTGAACGATCGAGTACTAACTCGTTAAAAACTCGATTGCTCGATTTATCTAACCATAGAAAGTTATTATATCAATATTTTATAAAATTATATTTGTTGACATTATACCAACTTACATGTATACAAATCAAAATACTTGTATTCATCATCTCTATCATTATAATTACTTTTTAACCAATTAGTTTTAACTTAGGAACCTATTTACCCTTTTATTAAGTACTGATCATTAAAGATAATCTTTTATTTAAAAATTTATTTTTACTAATAATATTTTTTCAGCAGGATCTCCAGATCCTTCAAATTATTCATATTTTTAAATGTTTATCTATTCATTTCTATCGAGTTACTATAGAGTTATGCAGTCGATTATATAATTGATTAATCTTTTCACTGCCCTAGTATCAACTACTAGTTCCATCCATCTTTAAAGTGTGGTTCTCTTTTTGATGTGCATTTGTGAGTTTTTTTTATATGAAAGTAAAAGGAAATCAATAAAAAATAATATCTAAATATATTTTTAGATAGGTAATAAAATGTTTGCTTAGCTAACAAAGAATCTTTATCAGAAATTATCTCTTTATAGAGTTCGGTAACTGTTTTAACGATGTAGGAGCTTTCCGTGATGATTCTATGGTGATGATATTGTTCGACTGGGTCGAGACTCAGGAAGATGCCTTGGTGATTATGTGATAGTGTGGAATTGTTCGCGAAAGTAGGTACCTATGGCTTACATTTATATTTTATGCTCAAAATTATCTTTACCTAGCTGGTCTAGGACACGTCTATTTCTGTATTGTTAAACAACTAACGAAGCAAAAGCTTTCCATGGTGGTTTATCACAGCGTCCGGCTGGTTCCGGAACTTGGGAAGATGTCGTGGTGATCATTATTCTGCGTAATCAATGTTTGCGAAAGTACATGTAGCTTACATATTTTATACACAAAAGCATCTTTACCTAGCTGGTCTAGGACACTTCTATTTCTGTATCGTTAAACAAAGAACGAAGCAGAAGCTTTCCATGGTGGTTTATCACAGCGTCCGGCTGGTCCCGGAACTTGGGAAGATGTCGTGGTGATCATTGTACTGCATAATTTATGTTTGTGAAAGTACTTGTAGCTAACATATTTTATGCCCAGAATTATCTTTACCTAGCTGGTCTAGGACACGTCTATTTCTATATCGTTAAATAAATAGCGGAATAGAAGCTTTCCATGGTGATTTGTCACAGCGTCCGGCTGGTACCGGAACTTGGGAAGACGTCGTGGTGATCATTATAAAGCATATTTAATGTTTGCAAAAGTACCTGTAGCTTATATATTTTACGCTCGTGCAATCTTTGTCTAGCTGGTCTAGAACATGGCTATTCCTGCATCGTTACATACTATCACGCTGAGCACTAGCTAGCTGGTCTAGCCCATAGGTCATCGATTTTGGGTGAGGTCTGTATGTTCATAATTAAACCATAAGTCAAACAATGCAGAGCACAAAGTAGTTTTTGAATATTCCTTTTTCTTTCATATATATGTTAAAATAATGTGTTGAAATTAAGTGCAATGAAGATGGTAACGACATGGATTTCATTGTAAGTTTTTACTATTGTCGATATGAATAACTAGTTTTTATGATATTATTGGGAAAGCTAGACAGCATATTCTGATAAAACAGCGGAGTGAAACGACGCTATTTTATCAGAAATGCTGATCTAGCTTGCCCAATAATATAACTACTTAGCTATATTGGATACGCCCGCCTTTGTGTATAGGTACTGACGTTCAAAACAATTTACCAAACCAACAACCAAAGATTTAATAGTAGATGTGCTACAAAGGGTTTGAATCCAGAGTGAAACGAAGGATTACACACTTGAATTACGACAGTAGCGAGTGATTCTACGATTCTAATTTTTCTTGTAAACTTAACTTAAAGTGAAGAACATAAATATAAACTAGTCCTTAGTGTTCTGATTCAAATGTTTACCATTCATCCATATTCCATGTTGACGATGATATGTGATACCTATTCCAAATTTCAGTGGCGATGCTAATGATTTCATTCTAGAACTCTCGCATCGCCATGATCTCCTGGTACATCTAATAAATTGTTGTGCAAGTTCCAGCCCAAATAAAAGCAAATTTTTTGTGTGTGAAGAAAATACTTCTATAAATAAACAAAAACTTGAGAGGTGTAGAAGTAAAATATAAATAGGTCTAAATTACATTCAAACTCTTTTCTGCGTTCTAAAATCAAGTTTTTATTATCTTCATAAATTTGAATTAACAAAAAGTGTCGTTACAACTTTTGATCTTAATTTTTCTGTCTAGCTCCCTTTCGCAACGCGCGATAAGGAACTTCGTTTTAAAAATCAATGAATCATTTATAATTATCTACATCTGCATACATATATACCTACTAACAATAAGTACATTTGCAAGTGCCAGCTCAAATAGGTTAACTTTTTAAAAACAACGTAACCTTTTTAAAAAAAAACACTAGTGAAACGATGATTCTTGATGAAGTTTTTCTTTAAAACATGTTTCAAAGCATAGTTAGCTTAGAAATAAATGCGATGTTTTGAGGAATTTGACATATTCAAATGTACTCCAAGGCAATGCTAAATGAGTTCATTCTAGAGCTCTCCAGCCGCTATGATCTCCTGGTACATCCAGTTAATTGTTCTGCAAGATCCTTTTTTTAACGGAGAAAAGTTAAATTACCTTTTGGAAAATGTTTTGCAAGCCAAAGGAGTTGAGGCAAAATTTTCATTAGTTTTGTTGGTTTAAATAGATATGCTTATTGCTTACATATAATTAGATTATCCGATTAACCCAATAGTTTTTAATTTTTGCATCGTGCATAATATGTACTTCGTATGTTTGTTCAGGTTTAATCTTGCAACTCAATTTCAACCAGTAATCTTCAATCGATTGAGCTGAAAATTTGCATACTTGTGTAACTCAAATGATAATACCATTTTATGGTCAATGCTATGTTCTGATGATGGAGTCGGGAGAATTTTGACATTTCAGTGATGAAACAACGTAACCTCATTGGGTAGGATTCATTCGATTTGACTTAACAAACACTTTATGGTAGAAGATGTCTAGGGTCTGATCATGGAGACGGAAGGTGGTCGATGGAATTCAGTAACAAAACGCCGCAACTCCATCGAGTTTAGACTTATTTTATTTGCCTTAATAAGTACTTTCGCCTCACAATAAGAGCTTGTACAAAGAATGAAATTTTAGTAATATAGCAAATTTAAATTTTATTTACTACTTTTTTATGTTATGGAGCGGGAAACGAACAAGCGGGTCACCTGATTGTAAGTGATCACCACTGCCCGTGGACAACTGCAACACCAGGTGTGTAATAGAAACGCTGCCGACCTTTCAGGAAGATATAGGCCCATTTTTTGAAGGTTTCAATGTCGTATCGATCCGGGAACACTGCTGCAGGAAGTTGATTCCACATTTCGGTCGTACATGGTAAAAAATTCCTTTTAAAACATAAGGTGGTTGATTGCCAACTATTCAAGTACAAGAAAAAATATTAAAATTTACTCAAAACGATACAAATCCCAAGATTAAAATCTACTACGATTGCAAATAGATTAATAAACAAAGCGCCGAGTGATAGGCGTGAAGGGGCAAAAGGGGCAAAGCGGCGCATCTGGCGCTGACGGGTGAGATGGGGAAATTGCGACTGGTCGAAGGAAATAAACAAACAATCACTATTGTCTATTGATCTTGATAATAAATAAATATATAGGGACAAATAACAATGATTGAGCTAGCCTAGCCCCAAAGTAAGTGCGAGACTTGTGTTATGGGATACTAACTCAACGATAGTGCATTTTATAACAAATACATATATAGATAAACATCCAAAACCCAGTACAATTTGAAAAAGACCTTTTTCCAACTTGCCCTGACCGGGGATCGAACCCGGGACCTCTGGGTGACGGACTAGCATGGTGACCACTACGCCACGGAGGTCGTTGGTAATGATATTGCCAGCTGTTTGCCGTGAGGTTTTCGCCCTGATATAGGGCCACTCTTCCTGCGGATGTCGTAAGATGCGACTTAAAGATTTAGCACATTCGTGTTACAACTGCATTCCCAAGGAGAGTTGACGTTTGATTGAAACACTTTTCGCATTCCCAAAGACGGTTGACCTTAGGCACTCGGCCGGTACTATAGCCGGATCGTTTAAACTGCGCCGGCAATTCTTCTCGATTTCGCATGGTCTTTTTAGGTTATTGATAAACCAGATTATATATATCAAACAGATTTTTAAAATAAAACGACGGAGTTACATATAACTAAGTAATAAATATGAAAAGGTACGTTACTCTTTGTTAATAAAAAGATTCTATTCTATTCTGACGACCTCCGTGGCGTACCACTACGCTACGGAGGTCGTCAAAATAGAATGCTATCACCATGCTAGACCGCCACCCAGAGGTTCCAGGTTCGATCCCCGGTCAGGACCAGTCGGAAAGTAGTCTTTTTCAAATTGTCGTGGGTCTTGGATGTTAATCTATATATAAGTATGAGTTTAATATAGAATATAGTATCGTTGAGTTAGTATCCCATAAGACATTGCAAGTCTCGAACTTACTTTGGGGCTAGCTCAATCAGTGTAATTTGTCCCTATATATTAGTTTATTATTTATTCTAAATAAACTAGAGACAAAGCTAATCTTTTGTTGGAGCATTTTGAAGAAATAGCCATACATACATCCCGTTTAATCAACATAACCTTCCTTCAGCAGTAGCGTAACGTAATAACCAAGAACATCGCCTCTTTCATGAGTTGAAAACCATCCGTCATTTGTTTTCTCTCAAGCAATCAATCACCCCGTCAAACCCTCGATCGAAAATAAATTAATCCGCCATTTTTTCAATTCCCGCGGATTTTAATGAAACTGTTTACCGCCGGTTTGTTTACAAGCTGTCTGTGACACGCCATTTTGTTTTTGCAGTGAAGCGGGAACGCGAAACGGCGGAATGTTTTTCTTTGCATCTCCCTAGCTCCCTTTGTGTGTATATCGTTGTCGAATACCTGCCATGTTGGTCTGCGCATGGAATAAGTACTAGTATTCACATACAGAAGTCTCACTTAGCAAAGAAATTCAGAGAAATATCTACTGAATATGGTTATCGATATGGTTTAATTTAGCTTAAAACTCAGAACCTTTTCGTTTAGATACCTAGAAATATGGCAAGCCAATTTCATTCTTAGTACTCTGGACAAACGATCCACATAACTGAATTACCCACTCCGGTGGTCGCCGAGCGCATAGTAATAATGTAGGTATATTCTTTAAACGGGGGGAAACCAGGCCTGGTTTAGCAGAAGGAAGAAACGTAGAATTACATTCCACGCACTTCCCACACAAATCGCACTATTATAAGAGCCTATGGAGGGCATTGGTAAAAATGTCTAGAAATTATCTAACAAACACACCTTACAGTTTAAACCCTGAAAGTGGCCTTAAAGCCCATGGTCTTTAATTAATCTTATTGGTATTTGCGCAAGAGTGTCCTACTAGAGGTTGGGAAGTCTAGAGAAATTGTAAGTCTCGAAACCCGAGACAACTAAATTTAAAAGTCTTTGACGCATGAGGTGTCTTGAGGCCCCCTTCTCAAAACCTATATCCATCAAAGATTCTTGTTTCATTTAACATACCTACCAGGATGCCATGAAACGTTAGAGATCAATGAAGCATATCCTTGGCATTAATTGATAACAAGAAGCACACGCACCAGCGGCCGGTTGCCAGTTATTGCCAATCAATCGTCGAGTCCGATCGCATTGGATTTGCATTTATGATTCCCTAGTAGCTTGATTGCATATTGTTACTGGAATACATGAATGGTTATCCAGTTTTGCCTTGTTAAACGAATAACATGAATTTCATTCTGGTGCCGTGTCGTTTTACTAAAATGGTGAATCAATTCAGGGCAAAAAGTTGATGCGCGTTTTGAAAACAAACTTTGAATCAAAAATTACTTCTTTATTCCTTACAAACAGACAGAGCACAGGGCCGAGAAACATAAAAAAGGAATCAGAATAGTGATGGGTTGCTAGCCTAGCCTCTTCGCTCATAGATACAATTCAGATTCTCGCCCATTTCTTCGATCAGCTTTTATGATCTACGTTGGTGTTTGGTGAGTTAGTGGAAATATTTAAGAATTTTGAATGTTTAATTGAATTCATTTATTTTCATTTTCTTTTGCTAAAACGAGCTAACTTCTAAATAACAAAAAGTGTTCAACAGTTTCCGCGGTAAAATGTAACAAATAGAACATAGTTTCGGGAAATTCTACCAGGAAAGCATGAACTTTGTAGAGCGAACAATGAAAATGGTGCGGGTGGGCGGAATCCGTCCAGATTTCAAACGCTGGCTTATTTTTGCAGATTTCTCGGCATTGTTGAGACTAGCTTTGTGACGTAAAGTCTGTCTGGAATGGCCGACGTCTTTCAATGTGGTTTTAAATATAAGCTAGCTTCGCTGGGTTTAAAACCTAGACTGTCTTTGACGACTTTTGCATTTAAGTTTGCAGCGATTTGCGTGGAGTGAAGCTTGGTAAAATTTACAGTTAAGTAGATTAAAATGGGTGCCGGGGGAGTGCATTAAATTTTATTTTTTCGGTCATCTTTATTTAGTATTAGTCCATTGGTTTATTTATTTTCAATTCAGTTGGGTAACGTCATATTATCTGACTATGACACTATATATAAAAGTAATGACATATCAATGAATCAAATGACACTTTACTCTTCAAAATCGGTCAAACCGCTCAAACTACAGTAGGAAACAATAGAACGTACAAACATAAATACATGCGAAACATTACCCTCCTTTTGTGTCTATCGGGTAAAAAATACTACTCGCCATTCGTCAAATACCCTTCGATCTAGACTATACAATAGTGTACAATAACAATCAATAATATAAAATAGACAAAATGTCCGATTGTTTCCAGACGCACCTAAAACATCGTGTAAGTACATATCATTAGCCTGATTAATATATAAATAAAACACAAAAATATATTCATACACAGACATACGCGTCATGATGTCAAACTTACAATACCCTCTTTTTTGCATTAGGTTTTAAAACACTGCCCGCCGTAAATTATTGTAGGCTAATCAGAGGAAATTTGACCGACCTCTGACACAAAATGGCCGACTGTTTGCACACGTGCCTAAAACATCGTGTACATATCATTAGCCTGATTAGTTCGGGCTTCACCGTGGTAGTTGGGAAATTAAAAAAATATTTTTGGAATTCTATACATTAATTTCACTCCTGTTTATACTGTTTTAGGTGCAAATGTTCGGTCGTCACATAATTGCACGGGTGTTTTACGACTTTTATTAAAGATCAATATCTCCTCTTTATCGCTAACAGGACAGACAGAGCACGGGGCTATAAAAAGTAAGGGCCAAGTTTAGCACAATGGTGGGGAGAAGGTAATAAAAGGAATCAAAATAGTAATGAATTGCTAACGAATTGCATCCTTTAGCCTAATCCCTCTATCATATATTACGCGGGAAGAGAAGCAGCTGATAAATTGTAAGATTTCTTACCTCCCAGACTAGATGGAAGATTTGATCTGCGTCTAAAACCAATTTAGGGAAAATTTTAATCACTCTTCTGTGGGCGTTAAAGAAACTAGAAATTTTCATTTCATGAGTCTCCATTACCCTTGAACAAAGGGCTCCGGACCTTGGACGAAGAGGGAGGGGGAGGGGAGGGGGTTAAATAAACGTAAAACATTCAGTCTCAAAGAAATTTGCCTTTAGTCTACCTTTAACTAAGTATACTAGATACCAGAAACATATACATTCACGTCACAACAAATTACGTTGATTGTTATGTTACTGAATCGATAAAGTTTTTTTGAAGTGAAAACTTCTGTAGCGGCGTTGTACACTTTTTTTGTAACGGGTAAAAAATGTTAAACTCGCGTCAGGACACGTGACCTGATCGAAAATTCGTAAGACGGATGGAGAGTAGACAGCCGGCGCGGCGTAGAAGAGGAAGTATCCCCCTCTCTTTCTACGGCGTGGCGAAAATGTATGCCTGCGTCTGCTGTTTAGTTTAGGCGGCGCAGGGCGCTTGTGCGTGGCACGCTGTAAATAAATAAATATTGTATTTTACCACATAAATGAAAGTACTTTATACTAATAATTAAAGCAATTCGTGCAAAATTATTCGTAGCAAATATATGCCTGCGCCTGCTGTTAATATTCAAGTTTTCACTTCTTCCGGCACTCCCGAAGTGAAACCAGTCGTTATTTTTTTTCAGAAATGAAAATTTAATGGATACATTCGATTGGAAATCCATTATTTTAAATATATGTATATAATGACGATCTCGGATAACAATATAAGGGTTGGGACACCCCGGACATGATAAAAGATGGGACACCATTTGTGAGGAACTGTATTTTCCACCTGACCAGATTGCCTTTCCTGAGACCCAACTGGGGTCCCGGTTTATCAAAGGCACACTAAAGAGTGCCTAATTTGAATCAAACAAGACGAAAATAGACATAATGGAACAAGAGCCGTAGAGGTGCCAGAAGTGCCATTTTTGAAACGCGCAGTCGCCTAAGCGAACGGTTTTTCCATACAAAAAACCGTTCGTTTTGTAACTCGGGTTTGAAAAATGGCACCACAGACCTAACTTACTTTTTCTTATTTAACATTTGTGTGCGATTAAGTAGAGTGTGTACTTTTAGTTTACGCATACTCGCTGTTTGAAAACACGTCCGATTTACTGGTACAGGGGTCTAATTCACTTCTCTTAAAGTCTCAGCGCTGACTTTAATTTTACTCTGGCAACTATTTCAATACTTTCTGTGAGCAGCCAGACCGATCGACTTACCAAACATCCTGCTAAAAACGTGTTCACATGTTTCACTGGGTATCAATGTGCGTCTGGCAGGATTTTTGGTACTGAATGATTTCTGAAATCATGCTCGAAAAAAACGACAATATAAAAAACCCTAATTGCAACGAAACTGAAATATTTTCAACCAGACATTGTCAGACGGTGCTGTTTGAGTGCGTAAAAGTGGGGGGTAAGGGGTGGAGGGGGCGCAGTCTCGTGCCCTATCTCTCTATCAGGCAGATGTGGCTTTTTCATTATTTGATAAAAAATAGTTGCTACGGCACTTTTCCTCTCCGTGTACTGTTATGTTATTTTTTCCTTTCTTTTTCCCTTGTTGCTTTTTATCTTTGCGGTAAATATTTTGCCTCTATTTTATCATTAATATTAATATAAAGATTAAATAGAATTATCATTAGTAAATAGTAAGTAAAAGAGAAACAATACTATTTATACACCGTGAAAGGGACATCCCCGTAATAAAACCACGGGCTAAACTACATCACTATAGTATAATGAAATTAAAATAACAACCAAATAACCAACAAATAATTCGACATTCCCATACAAATTGCCCGGCGGCTGCACACTTTTGTATGCGAAGGCCGAAAATTTGTTTTGTGTTTTTGCTGTTATTTTAATTTCATTATACTATAGTGATCTAGTATAGTCTGTGGTTCGATTTATTACGGGTAAGTCCCTTCCAAGTATACCAAAATATCAAATAAAATGTGATTATATTTCATCGCTCACTTCTTTATTCCTAATGGCACAGACAGCATTCCGAATATTGTGGCTCTAAGCAGACAAACTTGGCATTTGGGCCACAAGGCCCTAAGGCCAAGGCGTGATGATGGGCGAGAAATCGGAAAAATAAATCAAAATAGTGATAGACTGCCAGGCGCATCGCCTATTAAGGGGCTACCTGAATTTTCCGGGGTCCAGTGCTGCCCCCATTTAAAATAAATCATTTGAAAGAAAACGGAGATATCATTTTAAATTTTTTCTTGATCAGGCCCTAGTTAACCCTTCAAACTATTTTATGAAATACTGTTTACAGTTTAAAGTGAGAACGTGAAGCTTTCCTACGCACAATTGCGAAAAACGGCCACTTTTGGCATATGTGCGTAGAAAAGTTTCATGTTCTCACTTAAAACTGTAAACAGTAGTTCATAAAATAGTTTGAAGGTTTATCTAGGGTCTGATCAAGACAAAATTTTAAATGATATCTCCGTTTCCTTTCAAATGATTTATTTTAAATGGGGGCAGCACTGGACCCCAAAAAATTCAGGTAGCCCCTTAAGATGATTTGTATTTTCGCCATTCCTTCGATCCCCTTTATATATACAAATTTTGTCACATAAATCCATTTATTTACACGGGGCATAACTAAAACGTAAAACAACAACTTCGCGTTATGACTAATCAAATCGCGAGTTAGGCATAAAGAGTAAGATAAACTACGATATAGATGATTAGAGAGAAAGATTAACCGCTACCTAGACCTACTGAATTTTGTTATATTTTATTTTAATACAAAATTTATACATATAATAATATAAAAGCTATATACGTGGGGCGCACTATAAGTTTCCGGAATGAATATGAAAAAATACTATTAAAGGTACAAAATTAATTTATTGTTTTTCAAAATAATCTCCCTTGGCGTCTATGCCCTTTTTCATTCGATAAAACCAGTTTTGAAAACTTTTGTGCCACTCCTCTGTGGTGACCTCTGAAACGTGTTTTTCATACTCCTCGACAGCCTCTTCTGGTGATGAAAATCGTTGACCGCGTAATTGGTTCTTAATTTTTGGGAACAGAAAAAAGTTACAAGGTGCCAGGTCGGGACTGTATGCAGGATGACTCATGAGTTCTACATTTTTCGCCTTCAAAAAGTCGTTTGTCTGTCTGGCCGTGTGAGAACTAGCATTGTCGTGGTGCAGGATGATACGGCGTTTACGGTTATTTTTACGGAGTTCGTCAATAACTTCCGGCAAACAAATGGTCGTGTACCAGTCACTATTCACTGTACGACGATTCTCTAAAGCAACAGTAGCCACGTGTCCAGTTTTATTAAAAAAAGAAGCAATCATCCGCTTAGATGCACTTTTCACGCGCGCCACTTTTGTTGGTTTCGGCTCATCTTGAAAGACCCATACGCTCGATTGCTGCTTTGTTTTGGGATCGTAGCAATAAATCCATGTTTCGTCACCTGTTACTATGTCCCACACCAAATTTGACGCACCTTCGTTGAATCTGGTAAGCATGGCACTGCACCAAGTGACGCGGTCCGTTTTTTGAGCCTCGGTCAAGTTGTGTGGGATCCACCGCGAGCACAGCTTTCTCACACCCAAATGTTTGTGTAGGATTAATTGTATTTGACTCATGCCTATTTCTAAGGATGCGCGAATTTCATGGTAGGTCACATGCCTGTCTGTTTCAATCATACGGCGCACAGCATCGATGTTTTTGTTGGTCACAGCGGTGGACGGCCGACCATCGCGAGATTCGTCACTGAGATTGATACGACCACGCTTGAATTCTGCAAACCAGCTATAAACAGTTGTCTTGCATGGTGCTTCATTGCCAAAAGCTGTTCCAAGCCGAGCGATGCTCTGTTGAGCTGTCAAATTACACTTAAAATCGTAGAAAATCATACTACGAAAATTTTCCCGAGTTAAATCCATGTTGATGCAGACACACAATTTTTTAAATGGCGCCACAAGGTAAAAACAAAAGACAGTCAGATGAAACAAACTGCATTCTACAGCCAAAGAGTTCTATTTTCAAATGTTGCAATAAATTTTTAAATATTGTTTATGTAAGTGGCCAGTTCCGGAAACTTATAGTGCGCCCTATGTATCTGTAAACATGGAAATAATAACTGTAATAGATTCACATGTACGATTGCTGAATTGTGGGGCAATAAAGTAAGATTTTATTGCCTGGCTAATTAAAATGTCTCATAATTTATTATTAACGACTCTTTTGTCCCATAGAGCAACAATATCTGCATAAAAAGACAATAAAAAATTTGGTGATAATTTGCAAGATAATTTATAATAATAAGATTTAAAAACTGGTTTTGAAATGTAGTAGATGTTGCTACGAGGAGTAATGTTTGCAATATTAAATAACAGCATTATTCTGAGCTCCTAGTTTTATTTGACTTCCTTTAACACAGGAATCAACAGTAGAATCAGAAACTTAAAAATTCTACCGATGAATCCTAAGAAAAGCGCTCATTTAATTTTCATCCAGACAGTTCAGCCACTTACCAAATACGATACGAAAACCTTATACTCAACTCGCTTTTTATACTTTTCGCAGTCGAGCAAAAATGGGTCAGATGCCTATTACACGAAAATTCAAAGGCATTTCTTACAAGTTTGCCCTATACGGCGACAATTTAATTACTTTGAAGACACGTCCGCTATTGAAAGGACTATTTTTGGGCAACCCTTGTTTACATAACCCTTTCAGGGCCCTACAATGCAGGTGCGGTCGGTATATCGACGGGTAACTAACTATAAACACCTGGCGCTTATGTAATCCTGGTACATATCGTTTGATTTATTAAATAGAGTCGTTGTTTTGTTTCTTTTTTGGGCTTATGTTTTTTTTTTAATTGGCTCTTGTGACTCTTTTAGTTGGCTCTTGTGACTCTCTTCTGAACCTCGAAGCTGTATTTTGTTGGTCGATTATAAAATTATTTAGAATATATATACAACGTGGAAGGGACCTACCCGTAAAAAGGAACCACAGGCTTTACTAAATCACTATAGAATTATAAAATGAATATAACAGCCAAAAACACACATTTCCATACAAAAGTGTTCAGCCGCCCGGGCAATTTCTATGGGAAGGTAGAATTTTTATTTTTGGTCTTTTGGTTGTTATTTTAATTTCATTATACTATAGTGATCTAGTATAGCCTGTGGTTTGATTTATTACGGGCATGTCTCTTCCACATTGTATAGAACTAACAAAACCGTGCATACACTGAGACGGGTCGAATGATTATAGGTGATCTGCGACTAGTACAAAACATTAGCCTCAATCCTGTACATACACATACACTATATCATGTCTTTATACCTCAGGGGGCAGACAAAGCACATTACCTTATGGGTCTTATTCCATCGGACGACAGATACAGGCGCCACACATAAGATGTTTACAAAACCCTTTTCAGGGCTGAACCTCGCACAATGCAGTTAACAAGCAACTATGAACACCTGGCGCTTCTATAATCCTAGTGTTCTTGATTTATTAGATAGAGTCATTGTTAAGTCAAGACGCGTGTGTTTTATTAATTATGCTGCTCGTACCTACGAATTTCAATTTCCAAATCTTTATCAAAATATCAATAGGATAAAACTAAAGGCACTTTAAGAAAGTAAAATAAAAAAAAACAGTAAAGAATAGAAAAAGGATCAATTTAAGAAAGCAAATGCGGGCATAAAACTTACAAAAGAAAAGAAAAAAAAGACAAGGAAAAAATTATATTCTTTGTAGATGAGGTTTAAAAACGAGGCACATAACCATCGTGCCCGCCCAGGTGTCTCGTCGCCCCCACGCTCCGGCAGATAACCGTGTTTGATCAGCACTCATGCGTTAGAACCACCCTGTGTGCTATTTTTATACGCCGTGAAACATGCAAAATGGTGAGCGTGGTTATACCTTCTAGTGGCTTATGATTGCCTGGTAAATGTTTCGCACTTTAGATGATGGGGTAAATTGAGATATATTCATGCTGGTCTGGGAGAAAAGACAAAACTTAGAATGTACAGCAGATGGTAGAAGCTGATCGAGGGTGAAAATACTAATCATATTAATAGATGATGCGGCTAGCAACCCATCACTATTTTGATTCCTTTTTCCACCTACTTGTCCACCATCACGCTAAAATTCAAAAATTCAAAATTCTAATGTTTGAGAAAGGAGGTATGTAAGGACATGAAGAATGGGTTTATTGCAACATCGTTACACAGGAGCACGACCCTCACTGTACTATCAGAGCATGTACATTATTGTACATACATGGCCAGAGGCCCAGAGAGCCCTTAAAAGAAGGTTTAATTACTCCCACTTTGTACTCGGTAGATACGCTTTATAATGTATCGTTTTGGCATAAGAAGGTAAGTAGTATTAAACAATAAAAGGATTATATTAAGAGGGTTATGTAAGTCCAAAAGGGATTAAAGTAATAAATTCATTGTAACGAAGCTAAAACGTGAGATAAGGCTTTATTGAGTTCGTTAATTCAATTCAGCTTGTACTTACTTACCACGTTATCAGAGTAACCCTCGTAACCTCTACATTACACGAGCTGCGGGAAGAAACTTAGTTATAGTTTTCAAAATTTTAAAAACTGCATCCGAACTAAGAACTTACCTCCCTATTTTATGTCGGTTAAAAATTTATATCATTTCAATCCGTTAGATAAACCGAACATTGACGTTATTGTTTCTTAGAGTCAAATTATAGCGCTCTTAATATCAGTTAAGATGATGACGTTAAATGGATATGATAATTTTAATAATTTATTTTATTTTCAATACACTTGCTCGTAAAGTGGATCTAATTTCACCGGTTTTAGATATACAACGTGGTATCTTAATTTCATCATCATCATTTTTAAAAGTAAACCGACGGCAAAGCATCGGTTTGCATCACAGTTTTATAGATGAGTTTATTTAAAATCAAAACATTCAGTTTAATTAGTATTTTTCCTCGCAAGTGTTTAAAAACATTGTACAATATATATTGGTTAAACACAATCGGCTTTATTACGCCCTCGCTTTCAGCTCGGGCTGAAATTCCGCCTCGTGTGTTATAACACCACCACCACCAAAACATGTGTTTTAACCATAAATTAAAGCTATAGGCTTTATCTACCGGTCAACACTGGTAATGTCGAGAATAAAAAGTCTTAACCCATCAGCTTCCAGACGGTCAGATCCGACCGAGAGAACAATTGATAACAATGGGTTTGCAAAATTGCGGTTGTTGAAGATATTAAGAAGGGGGTGCTAATATACTTATATAATTTTGTAAGATATATTCCTAAAAATAATACAAGATATAAACATATATTAATTTATAATACCTATTATATTAATAAATGAATTTAAACATTAACTACTGTTTACAGTTTTAAGTGAGAACGTGAAGGTTTTGTACGCACATTTAGCCAAAAGTAGAAAAGCCTGTCTAGGCTTTCCAAAAGATGAAAGAAATCATTTTCGTGGCATATTTTGTAAATTGTAATTGTTTTGTTTTCTGTATTTTTTATTGTTGTATATATGCTCCAAATAAAGGTTTTTCTATTTTTTTTCTAATCTATTTCCATATATAAATAAACTAGTGGTTCTGTGAGAACAGTAGACCTCGCGAGCCCTCAGTGCCCTCACAACTATTAAAATTTAACTTTTGTACTAAATATAGTCTGTGGGTTTGAACATATGAAGTTTATTACTGTGTAATCTACTCATAAAGCCCTTTCATATGACACCGTTCATTACATAAAAAAAAACATTTTCTTTACGTAAATAAATTATATTATTATATTTATCTGTGTTTATCAACGGGGTCTAGCTACAAGGGTAACCTAGCTAAGCTGCCATACAGAAAAAAACAATGTTTGTTTTCATGATTTTTTTTTCTATATTCATATTTTTCAGTTTATCTCCTAAATGCAAAAAGCAAGCGTCAAAACACAGTATCTCCATTTTTATTTACTGAAGTAGTAGCTGAAAGCCTCCGACCTAGATTTTTAGCTTATAATTCAGAGCACCACTGAATTCAATTCAACGAAAGGAGATAAATAAAACATGTACGTCGAAAAAGATATTTTTATTTTGTGAATACTCAACTTTATATTACTAAACTTAGAGGTTATAAAGTTCTGAAAAGGCGTGTTTTTAGACAACGGAATGACACAAATTCACTCGGACTACGTGAATATGCTTTTATTCTACAGATGTTACAACTTATTAAGCTTTAAAGTTATTTATGTTATTGATGAAGTATTTTTATGGTTCCAATCTTAACTTTAGAAAGTTCTTTCTAAAGTTAAGGTTATAACCTTCTACACTGTATAATAAAAGACAACGGTAGGCAAAAGGACAAAGGTAAATACGTCGCAACCTGTTCAAGGATTATTGCGAAAATAGGCGCGTTATCCAAAATCGATACAGTAAGCAAAAACGGGTTTATCGCAACTTATCGCGTTGGTATCCAGTGGGCTGGAAAGCGCTTTTTGCGGTCTCAAAGTAGGTAATGCCATTGCGGAATTATTTGAAATTGGAAACCACATTACCTTAGTGATGTACAAGACTTGCCAAGTCAAATATTAAGATTCTTATAAATAAAGTTCGATATTCTCTAAAGAACTTGGCTGCCATTTAGATCTCAATTCTTTTGTTGGATTTTGAACTTGGCTCCCATTTTCACATTTATGTTTTTGGTTGGATATCATTACTTTTTGCACATCAGTATCAGAAAGAAGAAATACTTGCTCATATAATTTTGTAGAGCAGTTTACGTAATAAAATTGAATAATTTAAAAAATCAAATTTACGAAATTCACTGTTTTTTGAACTTTTCCTTTGTATACACGTAATATGCCTACGCCTACCTAGATGCCAAATATCAACTTTCCAGGTCATATAGAAGTAGGTTACCTTTTTGAGGATGGATAAGTGGTCAATCACATTTTTCGGGTTTTTTACACGTTATTAAATCAATAACTGTTTGAGCTACATCACTGAAATTTTGGATTCAAGATAAGCTAGACAAATTTCATGTATTTAGGTTAAATAGGTTTCGAGTTGTGAAGGGGTCAAAAGTAGCTCGAAATGGTTCGTGTAAATATACACACGGCTGATGCGTCGACAGTTCCTTTTTTTTAACTTGGCTAAAAATATCTAGACACGCGGCAGCGTGTCTAGATATTTTGAATATATACCACCACGTAGATTTAAATTTAAATTTCGATAGTCAAAATTTATGTCACACGATATTTGCCTCACACCAGTAATATTTACTTTCAAATACTGTGCAAAACCTGCTTAAATACTATCCGTCTTATTATAAAACCCAGACTAACTTTATTACTAGGTTTAAACCATTATCCGACCAAATCCAGTTGACATCTAGTAATATCACACTATGTGACCTGTCAATGTCAACTTCATTTTGGGCGGATAATGGTTTAAACCTAGTAACAAAGTTAGTCCTGTTTTTATAATAAGACGGTATATGAATACAATTTCCTAAAAATGACAAATAAAATTTCCAAAATCTGATATGTAATTTCAAAATACCAGCTATTTTAAGTTCGTATATAAAAGCACGTACTTACATGTCCCAGATGCCCACACACCTGCACCTGGGAAGATCTGATGGCCGCAACGCAAATGACAAAGCTATCGATGTGGCCCGATAACATATAGTAGTACAGTCAGCCAGCGAAATACCTGACCCCGCCCTCTACCTATATGTTGAATTTTCTTTTTAACTCAAAATAATAATAACATGAAAATATGTATTCAGAAAGATTTTAATGATGTCTTTCTGAATATAAATTTTCATGTTAATATTATTTTCAGTTTAAGAGAAAATTCATAACACGTAGAGGTATTCAAAATAGGTCAGACATCTCGTTGACAGACTGTACCAACAACACGAAAAGAAGAAGACGGGTAAGAACGTCCTTAACAGATGAATTTTCAAGAATAAATTATTTTAAAATTATTTTTTACGAATTTTTTTTAAATATGTATAAATTTAGGTATGTGCGGCAAAGTTAACAAAATGCTTTGTCAAGAAAACTCATAAATACACAAAATGTTTTAATGCGATTCTTTTCTACCCCACATATGTACAAGGCCGGATCCAGAGTCAGGAGTGACGGGGATGGGGGGTGTCTTTTTAGGCCTATGTTTATCAGTTCTCCTATTATACAAGGTATTGAATTTCCCAACTACTATAACCTGCACCCGCACATCATGGTTCATAAAAAAAAAAACATATTACATTCGAACTGAGAACCTTTTCCTTTTTTGATGCCGGTTAAAAAGCAAAAAAATATTTTTAGTTAAACGCACCCAAATTCCCAATAAAAAAGTTTCGCCCCTGCCTTGAATACGCCCTTGCCCACATACCGTTTATACGGTTAACGTATTCACGTTATACTTATGTTCATGCTGAAGGAGAAAATATGCTCTTTTAATAAAACCGTACATTCCAGTTTCTTTGTTGAAACACCTTTACCTTTTATCTGAAAAGAAGCCGGGTTTTTATACGTATGAATATTTAAAATGTGGGAAGGAAGGTGGACCTGATACACGTTGGGTTGCTAACGAGGATAATATGCGAGCCAAAAGTTACTAAGTGAGGATGCCAGGAAGACAAGGTATAAGTTTAAAAAACTAAAACCCGACTACAGGAAAATTCGTGAAGAAAATTACGTTTATTCAGTTTTTTTTTTATTTATGTTATAGGGCGGCAAACGAACAAGCGGGTCACCTGATGGTAAGTGATGCCCATGGACAACTGCAACACCAGGGGTGTAGAGGCCAGACGCCTCAGTTTTTAATTTTTCTCCTTCTTCCTCAACTTGGTGATAAGACGGCTTGGTATCGCTGCTTATTCGGCGAGTATGATCAAAGAGGGATGGAGACGTGGACCTCAACGGCGGTGGTCAGCATCCTGACGAACAGTCTTGTTTCATACGTCATTGTGACAGTGCGCATGCGAATTTGCGCCTCCGTGGCCACCCGCGCGCCAAATTTGATTCTCACCGGAACTTTATCACTGCTCTGCTACAGAGAAGAGAAGGACTGGTGCACCAGAGAAGTCTGCAGCTCGTCAACGAGGTAAGCGATTACTTAGTTCGTTAAATCACCGAGTTGTAGCATTTCTTCCTACCCATAGGCCGTTTGATCTAAGTCTTATCCGAGACATTAGATGTAACCTTAGGTCCTCGAACCACTTCATCCCCAGGAGACGACCTATTTACACGGTCGCCTCTTCAAGGGGTGTAACAGAAGCGTTGCCGACCTTTCAGGAAGATATAGACTCGTTTTTTATTCTTCAGTTATTGCGAGCAAAACAGGGAGTAATCGGTAATAATGAACGTATATATTCTTAACATGTGCTAAGCTCTTTCATTTGATACCCTACACGATGTGATTTGATTTATTATACTTCTTCATTAATATGTCCTATATTAATTTTACCGTGACATTATAATAATTGTAACCTATAAGGCTGCCTGACACTCAACAACTTATTTTAACGAACATAAATGCAAATATAAAAAAATGGTCTTCCATACATATAAACTGATCAGCCAATCCGCATTTCTATGGAAAGCAAAAAATCATATGTAACGAACATTCGGATTAGCTGATCGGTCAATTTGTATGGAAGGGCAATTTTTTACGAAACTTGGGGAACGTTCCATAGTTTCTTATAGTCGGATTTCATAGTTTCAGTAATTTTTAAAACCTGTAATGTTGGAATTTAAACTATCGCGCTTTGAACACAATTAGCGTATGTATAAACGGGGCTTAGCACGAACCTTTTTGTTACGTCTAAAGTTTCGAATAGGAGTTCCATCCTTCAGTGATTGCAAAAGTGGAAACGCCTAAGTCAGATTGTCGAACAAAACACATACAGTTAGTGTAGTGTAGACAATAATAATAATATGACTAAGCCCTTCTGGCGAGTAGGCTACCAATACTGTGAAAATGAGTTTTTTTCGGCGTTTCTTCTCAGCACTGGTCGTTACGAAGCGCTGGTATATAGCTTTTCTTTAAAAATAAATTATATTTTAATATACTTTACACGTAACGTAAATTATACTTATTGATGTGTAAAGGTCTAATTAATGAATAAACTTTTGAATCTTTAAATCTTTAGTATGCACCGGGTTTAATACGTAAATACCCTTATTGATAAAAAATTACAAAACTTTGCTAAACCTATTTTAGTTAAAATATGTTTTGTCTCGTTCTTTCAATGTCAAATATTCAAAAGAAGGAAAGGGACAAAATAAGTAGTTTAGCAAACGGTTGTTATTTTTTAAGAATTTGAAGGAAAGACTATGAAGGTAGTGACAATATGAAATGCGGGTAGTGTCATTGTCAAATATCAAAAGTCTGCACTTACCATCAACAAGAAAACAACAACTCTCCAGCCAGTCTGTCTGCGACCACCAAGGATGTAACTCCTATATTTATATAATGGTAAATATGGAGATTTACAATGAAAAGGCATTTTTAACTTTAAGTGCCTTTTTGTTCTAAAATCATTAGAGATCTTAAAAAATATGTTTAAAACATAGTAAAGGCAACACTGGTCAGTTGTGACTTCTTTTAAAATGTTGAATAATTGAAGTGACTGAAAATTAAATCAAAAGAGGCAATTTTTTGTCCTTTATGCCTATTTCTTCTAAGATGACCCAAATGTGCATTTTTAAATTTAATGTGAGGAAGAGGATCTTAAGCATTTTTTTATCTAATTTGAAAATTTGGCGAGCTAAGCGATAAAAATTCTAAAAAAATTAGGCAGATTGACCTTTTTTTCCTTTTTCCGAATAAGTATTTAACTAAAATTTGAAAAAAATGTTAGTTGTCCCCTTTTATGTTACGACGGCAGTATTCGAAACGTAAGCCGTAACAAAAAAGTATCATGCTAAGCCCCGTTTATATGTATATACATTAATAACCTGTATATGTGTATATGAATAGCTCGTTTAAAGTAATAGGAGAAATTGAAAACGTCAATATTCTAAAAATATGCCGCTGCTACCGTCGATATCTCCAGATCTGCAATAAATGTGCCAGTGTACTTCCTACGGGAAATGGAACGGCATTGTCAGCTCCCGGCATAGTCGATACGCCTATTTATTACCCGACTGCGCCAGAAGGAGGGTTATGTTTTTCGAGAGTATGTAGGTATGTTTAATTGTTTGGCACGCTCTGCAGCCTGAACGGCCCGATGGATTTTAGGTTGAGAGGTGTCGTTAAATTCGTATTTACTGTAAGAGTGACACTGGATATTTCAAAATAAATAATACTTATGTAATAATAGTAATAAGAAAAACAAAATAAAACGGCAGTCGGGTTTTTTGTTTTTGTAATAATTACTTGATTTACACTAGTTCATGTAATAATTACTTGTTTCACATTGGCTTCGTACGGGTACTTGTTTCTACTCCAAAATGGTATCTGATCTCAATGATGTTATTGACAAAAGGTTACTATTCGGAAGAATACTTAGAAGACAAATTAATTACAAAACGAGTTTTAAAGAATTCTCAAGCCGTTCATCAATTATTATACTGACATTCATACTACATATTTATATTATTATTATTTGACATTACTATTATTGAGATAATTAAAATGTTTTAATGTATCAAAAAACACATTAAATTTAATTTAATTAAAATGTAATGGAATTTCCCTAATATTAATACTTAACTTATAAGTTTGTGTAACAGCTGACATTCAATTCAGTTACTAACTTGTTACTAACAATTTCTGACATTCCCAAACGTAATATTTCTGAAATCAATATTAATATATAAACTCAACTACATACTTATAGTTCGCAACACCTTGCCAGGGTTCATGTACTTATTTACCTACTAACCATGTAATAGTATAAGTGCATGTAAGCGAGAAATAAAGAAATAACAAATATGATTTTTAGGATGTTATTCACACAATAAAAGAATTTTCTTCCATCAACATTTACTAAAACAAAAAAAAATATACTTATTTGCGAATTTTAAAAAAGGAAAACTAATAAACCTAATTTTTAATGCGTCAAAACATACTAAAATAGTAGATTGTGCTACAAGGGGATAAGGTAATATTTTGAAGACGAGGGCGCTACTTTGAATCCAGAGCGAAACGAAGGATTCCACAGTTATCACGAGCGTAGCGAGTGATTCTACGGTGGAATCCTGAGTGAAGCGAGGGATTCATGTATATCGCCCGAGATAAAAATATTACCGTACCCGAGTAGCACACTCTACTTTTCATCTGTATCTATGAGAAAAACTAACACATACAAAACAGAATATAAAGAAAAGTAGAATACCTACAAAACTTAATCAGACTTCATCCGACAATTTAATACTAACCTGTGTTTGGTGTAGTTTTCGTACAATAAATACTAAGAAATAATTTTTCGAAGACCACCAACTTACGATAAAATGTTCAGTCATAACTTTGTTTGCATGTTCCTTGATATCTTTTTTATTTTTATAAGTTCACTTGATACCTATTCACTATCGGCTTAAACTTAATTACGTATCAATACAAATAACTTAAACTGTAATTACTTGAATCAAAGAAAAAATTTGCGCTTTTTTATTATACTGCTTTTTTTCCGAAGCGAGGAACATAAAAATGTTTACCTACATTCATCCATGATGACGACGATATGTATTCCAAATTTAAATAATTTGCCAAGTGCGTGTCGGGCCACTCGCAGTAGGGTTCCGTAGTTACGAACGCCAACTTTGAGTTCATGCCACTAAAAACGTCTAAAAACTAATTTTCTATTGAATTTGTATGAAATTTTCCTTTTCCGAGTACATTTTAAAAGTTAATCGCCCATAACTTTTTAATTTGTAAACCCTACTTAGCT
Organism: Acrobasis suavella; assembly: GCA_943193695.1. Lineage (NCBI taxonomy): Eukaryota > Metazoa > Arthropoda > Insecta > Lepidoptera > Pyralidae > Acrobasis > Acrobasis suavella. The sequence goes on from OW971948.1 coordinate 13,561,221, forward strand.
TTGATAGTTTTCCTAAAAATTGTGTTATATATCCTATAGCTGTGAATTTTTTCACTTGTCCATATATAACCGTTTAGCAGATAGAGGGGGAAGACACTTGACTCTAACAATTTTTTTTACTTTAAAAGCAAATATTTCAGAAACGGATACTAAAATCGAAAAACGGTGTTTTGTACTCACAATAGTTTTAAAAGACCTATTCAACGATACCCAACATGACTGGTTAGTCAAGAAAAAATAAATTACTTGTCACTTTACTTGTACGGGAGCTACCCTAAAAAAAAATATTTTTCAATATTTTATCTTACTGATTTTTCCGCCTAATTGATATACGTATTCATGCCAAATTAAAGCTTTCTAGTACTTAAAGTCGCTGAGTAAAACCGCGGATGGACAGACAGACAGACAGACATGGCGAAACTATAAGGGTTCCTTGTTTACTACGGAACTCTAAAAATCGCGACGTCTGTGCCATTTATTTTTTATTTTAATACAAAATTCTTATTTTGCTGGAGTGCCAACATTATTTTTGATTCTACATAGATTACACTCGTATTCAGTTTTCAAATTGGTTTTAATCCCAAGAGATTTTCTTTTTCACGTTTTAGTCCCGAGAGAATAATCAGTAATTTTAGCTCCAAATGTTTTGGGATAAAAACATCGTTTTTTGAGTAGATGAGATGAAAAATCATTGAGATCAGATTAAGGAGTGGCAAAACGTTTCCTTCATCTGTTTTTTTCTTAATTTTTTTTTGTTTAGATGGTTCGCGTTATATTTTTCTCTCTATCATTCCTATTGTGCCTATTTTACAGGGTCTTTCTAGGGCAAGCTACGCTGGCGAAAGTCCAGAATTTTGCAGAGATCCCAGCATTAGTCCAATAGGAATAACTACAGTTACCCTGATGAATAAATTAATCGATCTCAATTACTTTTAAACGGAGGCCTTCTTCAAAATGGCGTATTTAACACAGTAGTATCACCGTTTGTACCAGGCAAACATGAGCGCAGAAGCGGTTCGTTTATTAGCATCGTTAGAGGCCGGCACGAACCCTCGTAAAGTCCTCCCGCGCGCCCGCCGTAATAGAATAATATACTAGTTGTTGTTGATGCCCTAGTACTTTTTTCTCTAATGAACTCGAGTACCCGGAACAACTGAGTACTTAAAGAAAACGAAAAATTGGGTTCTTGAGTTACCTTACTACTACGTAATTAACCATAGACCTAGAATTTTATGATTACGTTACAACAGAGTACGTCACATTAGAGATAAATGTAAAAATTTGTCCGCCATTTTTAACCGACTTCCAAAAAGGAAGATGTTAACCGATTATTCGAAAACGCCGACCAATTATATATTTTTTGCTTTGGTGGTTTTTTTTTTTTTCAAACTATTTTAGAAATATATCAAAATCGGTTGTTTATATTGGGGGTCAAGTTGATTTTTAATTTTTTAAAAATTATTTTACACGTCCATCTTTGGTTCACCGACGTAATTAGAAGAGTGTACCAAATTTTTACTTAATCAGTGCAGTAGTTTCAGAGAAAATTGGCTGTGGCAGTCGATACACGAATGATCCTATAAGGGTTCCGTTTTTCCTTTTGAGGTACGGAACCTTAAAATCGCTGTGTTCAAACTGTCGAAATTTATCATAATGTGTACATACATTGATACGTTAATCTATGGCCTGTCGAGGGTTTATACATAATGTATACAGCTATGTATCAAAGTGATTAATGACGTTCATAATCATGTAGGCTTACTGAAGTATAAATAACAATATATGTACATGAATAAAACATCCATTTAGGCCATGAACTCAAAGAAGAAATATTTACATTATACTTGATTTAATTGCTTATTATTATAAAACAGAATTATTGAAAAAAGGAGTAACATTAGTTATCTATGCTAATGAAGTCTTGTCAAAATTCGGTATTTGACTCAATTGTGTGGTATTTATATCAAAAAGTAACATGATACGAAACCGAAAACATAGTAGTCATTTTACTGCGCGACGAAGTGGTAGCTAAAGTGGCGCCCTCATTTGAAATAAATTGTTTAAAACTAAATACGGTGAAAATTTAAAATTTGATTTGTATAAATGTCTAGAAAGACCTTTAAACTATTTTATGAATGACCTTTGAAATTATTACTAATAGTCCGTCTAGTTTTAAAACTGTTTTTCGCCAAAAGTGGCCACTTTTGGCCAAAAACAGTTTTAAAACACGATGGACTACCAATATTACCTACTTTCAAAAGTTATTCATAAAACGTTTAAAGGTCTTTCTAGACATTTATACAAATCAAATTTTTAATTATCACCATATTTCGTTTTAAACAATTTATTTCAAATGAGGGCGCCACTTAAGCTACCACTTCGTCTTAAGCAAGTTATAAGCCGTTCAAATCCGGTGGAAACAGAAAAAGGTTGCACATACACCCGCGTGACGTCACTGTCATTAGGTGTCATGCTTACGAAAGAGATAGCCAGATGTCCCCACCTAGGGCCTGACATTGATAGAGCGAAATAGTGTTATTGAGATTTCTAAAAGAAGAAAAAGAAAAGAGTGCCGTGTTTTGTCTCTATCACCGACCGAACATTATTCATGGTCGGGTTATAGGCACACTTCAAATTGCATATACTTAAAGTGTGCCAAGAACCCGACCATGAAAAAAATATACGTAGTATCATTAATATGTCTTTCTCTTACCTCTGGACGCTCGGTGGCAAATCTACACTACTTGTATATTCTAACCCTCAAATTCATTTGCTAAACGGTTTGCTAAACCTATTTTGCCTCTTTCCCTTTTTTGAATATTTGGCGTTGAAAGAACGAGACAAAACATACTTTAACTAGACAAAACATATTATGAATAAGGGGGTAAATCTTTTGTCCCCACCACGCCCCCACTCTTATATTTAAAATTATAATTGCTGCCTCATTTAATAACCAATTTACTTTCTATTTTCGGAAAACGGCTTCTTGTTAGTATTATTTGTTATTCTTATAAAATATTAAACAAACTTAGTCAAATAGCCAATTGATCCAGTTTTTTTGGAGATTAGCCGGAACAAACAGACAGACAGATGAGACACAAATTTTCTATAAATTGTGTTTCTTTTATCAATACAGACAGACTTCTATTTGCATTTTTTTTTTTTGATATTACAAACAGACTCTAAAAAGTTCTGAATTCTAATAATATTTAAGTTTTTCGATTTCAGTTACATTGCACCACTATTAAATACTACTCTAGATATTGGTTAATTGTTATGTGCTCTACTCTATAATATGTGGCCTTATAGTATAATAGTTTGGAAGTCGATTCAAAAAGGACTTCTTTACAAAAAAGTACTGAAACGTTTTAAAAAAATACAGCCCTTCATCCAATACAGTAAGTTAGTCTCAATGGTAGTTTTCTCCCGGCACAGGTGCGTTAAGATCGCTATTACGTATTCATGGCGCGAGATGGTGTTTATAAATCGCGGAGAGATTTACCGGGCGCGGAATTAAGCCTACCTTGTTAGACGTGTCCTGGGGTCTCTTAACAATATTCTTGTTATTTCTATCCGATTTTGTAATGCTATGTTTTGAACATTCGTTTTTTTAATTAGTAAACTTCTTAAGGTGCGTTTGGCATGCACGAAAAGCATTTTTTGCGATGTAAAAAAACCATTGGACTGTTATTAATTACCGTAACTGACACCAAGTTTTCACTGGTTCACAGTTTTTTTTTTTAATTTACCATATTTTCCTGGGATAAATATCATTATCTAAACGTTTAAATTAGCGCACTGCTTGAAATCTTACTAAGAAAATATGCTACGCGCCACAAAAATAAATTAAATCTACCGAAATCAAATATGCAAATGTTTCAAGGTAGTCCATACGTTATGTGAATTAAGATACATAATACAATTCCTGAAAGTATGAAAGTAGAACAAAAAGACACAATATTCAGATCACGCTTAAAATTATTACTGATCTCTAAGACCTATTATTCCGTAAATGAATTCTTAAACGACAAGTTTAGTAAATAAATTAGCTTATAGCGTGTGTTACATCAATCTCACGTCCACGGAAAAAATAAATTAAATAGGTATAAAATAAATTAATTGAATAACGTGTATATATCCAAATAATAATATTGTTTCCTATTTGTTATTTTCCTACACCCACAACTGGGTACATGTTGATCTGCACAATATGTTGTTAACTTTTTGCTTACATGTTGCGAATAATGACTTATGACTTAAGTAAAATACCTATATATTTTTTGTTTTTTAATTGCTATTTTAAAGTTTGCATTGCTATGCAAACTTTGCAAAATAGTAAGAGCTACACACTACGTTGCAGTTGAAACGGGTGCACTTTAACGAGGAGCCCTACCATTGTTTCTCGATGATACCATACACAGAGGGTCCATACCCTTTTCAGGATTACCATTGTTTTTCGATCTCAACTTTTTTCCATACCTACTAGTGCAAATAAAATTAGTCACAACAATCCAATCTACCGAATGTGTCGAATTTGTATTGCCTGTGTTCATCAACTTGGTTTCCTGATATCTTTTACACTTTACACGCGGCAATAAAAAAAAGCCTTATTTTCTTTACAGATACATAAATCATTTTTTTCAAATTTCTTTTTTTTCACTTGTTTGTTGTTTAATTTGTTTAATTACTTGATTGATTCTATAATAGACATTTGGTTAGTTAGGCCATCTAGTTGTATTTAAAATTCTGAAATAATTTGTCATTTCTAGAACCTAGCTCACTGTACTTACATGAACTAAAAAATAAAATAAAAGATGATACCATTAGTTTCGAAAAACAATAGTACATACTTAAACAAAGTTAATAAAACATTTTGTATTCTCGAGTATTGTTTTAGGTCCAGCGTCCGTCTGGTCCTAAACAAACTTAAATAACGATGGACATCAAGAGGCTTGTCTGACATCTTGTTAACCAATTGTTAACAAATGAATTATTTAATGTTTCGTTAGTTTAGGGAGAAGAAAACTATAATTACTAACTATAAAGTACTACTTTGTTTCAGATTATTAGATAAGTACTCGTAAGTACGAGAAATCACACGGAATATTTTATTAATACCCTTGATTTCTATTTTCATCTTTCAAACAGCTTATCCGATGTCAATCGAAATCAAATCAAACATAGCTTCAGGGGCACTCCATTTAGTCACTTTTAAATCTAAAAAGTAGTTCGCACCGAAGTTTCATATAAAATTGCCACCATGTAGTTGCAATGTTCAAAAATAACTAGAGATATTTAAAAAAGAAAAATACTATATAGACTCTCACGATGATTCTTCAAATGAAATCCATTCGACAACCAGTAGTAGGTCATTTGAATCTATGTCGAGTGGAGGGCCCTCTCGGGTTGCGTTCCGCGATACTATTGCGATGTCGAAAGCCTTTGTTAGGCATTCCACCGGATTTTTAAAAACGGCTTTGGCGATGTAAATTATACGAGTATCGCCGGATTATAGGAACGTTCAGACGTTCCGTTTGAGTGGGGATGATGATCTGCAGGATTATAATGTTCAATCTTTTACTTATTTTTTTTAATCTTCTTAAAACTTTTCTTAAACGAACGAGCAACGTTATTGGAATATATTTGGATATTTGAGTTTGGTGGTGTATATGCCCGATCATAAATCTAGTTAGTATCTTTGGTTGGAAGATGAAATTTTTGAAGGCGAATAAAGTCACCTGGTTGTAGATATATGAGGTTATAAATTTCCGAGTCCACAATTTGCGCCAAACAATATTTCTACTTTAGTAGTTTTAGTATGTAAAAATGACTACTTTTTCCTAATTTGGGCGAAGTAATAAATAATAATTAGATTTTTTTTATTTATCACATTGCCTAGACATTATGATTATTGTCATGAGGCTTACGGGCAATCTGATTATACACAGAACAAACGCGTGACATATGCGCGGCTGACCAAAAAAATAGACTCAAAGGACTTGTATCCAGAACCCTAAAAACTCTAATAAAAAGACGAACGTCAATATTTTTTTCGATTTCGATTAATGCAATAGTTAGTTTTAATCGTTAAATGCCAAACTATCGGTAGGCCTATCGAAATTATCGATAGTTCTTTTAGTGCAATCCTATTGATAACCAACAATACTATCGATAGTATCGATCGATGACGTTGAATAATCTATCGAACAGCTTTGAACGATCGAATGTTACCTTTATTTCAATAGTATCGTCATAGATGTCGTGTACTGTGATACTGTCGCTGAGAGGCAGCGACAGTCGATGTCATGCACGTTCTGTCGCAGCGACAGTCAGTGACTGTCCCCGAATAAAATGTTTCGTCAATGTCTAATGAACGTCCTCCATATGTCGGCAGATTAACGACACGACGAAGCATTGACGACGTTGACAACATACTGACGAATCATTGATGATTCACAGACGAAACCTTGACGACGTTAACGGCATATCGACGACGTTGACGACACTGCTTTATTGGTAGTCCACGATGCGTGCTGTCGCTGCGACAGAATATCGACTGTCGCTACCTCTCGGCGACAGTATATCGATAGTGGACTATCGATAAGTAGACTTTGGTTTGGATTTTTCATTGAAATTGAAAGCGAATTCATATGGACGGACGTAAAAGGTGATTCTGTGCTAATTTATTCTGCTTCATAAGTGAGAAGCATAATAATAATGCCCGGACAATTTGATAATTTTAAAAGTTTTTATTACATTGCCCCCTAATTTTGGGCAATTTTCACATTGCGCGGACATTTATCAAACTGTCTAATTAATCACTTCATCCATAACACATATAAGTAATAATGTAACGCGATTTATAGGTATGACTACTCGTAGTTTTCTTTTTTTTTTTGTACATTCACTGATTTTAATCAGAAATGATGTCAAACTTTCTGCAACTTTATTGAGAAAAAGAAATAAATATTGGAAAAAAAATTAACTCACCTAAAAAAACTGAAACTAAACTATAATATAAGCATACACTAAATTTAAGAAAAAATGTCGTCTGTTCATGCAGCATGGTAGCAAGAACGCTGGCTGCGTTCAACGCTGGTTAGAAATGCAGATCCTTTGAGCTACTGCAATTAATTCTACTCCAAGTAACGTGCCATTAACTTTGTACGGACGTACATTAGCAACAAAGCCGTCAATTTTAAAAGTACCTACCACCGGTCGTTGACCCCGGCAGCGGACGGTGCAACCCTGCAAACGGACGGCCAGCAGGAAATTGCACTTTCTGCACACTGCGAGATAGCGTTAATAACTAGAGGTATAGTAACCTTTTTTGTTTGAAATGGTCTCGAATTTGCCAGACTTTTTAAGTCTATTGTTGGGCGGTGTTTTTAATTATTCCATGGCTGAAAATTTTATAGAAATGTTTAGAACACCCAAGACACAATGCAAATTGAAAAAGGCAAATTTTTCTACTTGCGCAACAGTGCGGGATCGAACTTAGAACCTCCAAGCGGACTAGCATAGTTATATACCAATACGCCGTAGGGTCATGAGACCTAACTAGATTATTACTTTAGAAAATAATTAATTCCAACTAGGTATTAAATTTTATGATTTTGTATTCAGCCTTGGAGTCTTCTGAGATGACCGAAGTGTTATAGCAGCCCCTAGCATGCTCAGGGGACCAGAGCTAGTCAGGGACTGTCCTAGTGATGCCTTGTCCCATGAAAGATTCGAAAATGTATAAATAATGCTAAGTGTACAACCACACTCAGGCGTATGTTCCGCGACGCATCGTGCGTCGTGTTAGTGTTGCCGCTCGATGGTCCACCATCGGTAGCCTATCAGAAGACTATCGATAGTACCAATACTATCGGTAGTATCGATCACCAACCGTGATTATCGATACAATGCATCCTGACGACGAACAAACTATCAATATTATCGATAGTATCGGTTTTATTTAAAATATCAATAGTCTGTCGACTAGACGAACAAAGTATTGATACTATTATAAATCTATAGTATAAATAGTTTTCGCGTTGTCATCGACCAATACTATCGATAGTATTGCTCTAAAACAGTTATCGATACTATGGATACTATCGATAGTTTGGCATTTTTCGATTGAAACTATCGGCAACACTACGTCGTGTATGTTCCTATGAGTACTTAGATTGCGTTTCCTAGAATTTCTACCCATCGTTCACACCAAGCGCAAGTTGCGCGGATAGAAATTCTATAAAAGATTTAAGATGCGTCGCGCATAATACGCTGTGTGAGATTCAACCTTATAGGTACCTTGTATAATTAATAATATAAATAAATATATACGGACAAATCACACTGATTGAGCTAGCCCCAAAATAAGCTTAAGCATGGGATACTAACCCAACAATACTATACTTTATGATAAATAATAATAATTCTTGGTGTCAGATAGTTGTCTAAGAGTGCCCGCCTACGTCAGACTTTTTGTAGAACCGATAGTCGGGCCGATATTTTTTTTAATGAATTTCTTGCCAACTTTTTGTAGGGACGTGTGCATTGCAGTTTTCTTCGTTCTATTTTTCTCCTGCATAACATCGGTCACCGATAATTGGATATGGGCGGGGAGCCTTAATATTAGTTTTTAATTGTGCATTAATAAATCTAAAATCACTTTCAAGCTAGATATGATCCATTGATCTACACTTGTATTTTGTATTCACAAGTGATATTATTTTGTGACATACGCTTTATCATTATATTAATAAATAATAAATAAATATATAGGGACAAATTACACTGATTGAGCTAGCCCCAAAGTAAGTTCGAGACTTGTGTTATGGGATACTAACTCAACGATACTATATTTTATAACAGATACATATATAGATAAACATCCAAGACCCAGGACAATTTGAAAAAGGCCATTTTCCAACTTGCCCTGACCGGGGATCGAACCCGGGACCTCTGGGTGGCGGACTAGCATGGTGACCACTCCGCCACGGAGGTCGTCAATATATCGTCGTCAATATATGTAAATACATACATAGAACACCCAAGACAATTTGAAAAAGGCCATTTTCTAACTTGCCCTGGCTGGGGATTGAACCCAGAACCTCTAGATTGGCGGTCTAGCGTGGTGACCATGCCACGGAGGTCGTCGAAATTTACGTCGAATAATTATAATAGTTTCTGCAAATATTCTAGTGCATTGGGCTCATAATTCGAATTACGAGGTTCACCAAACGTGTTATACGTTTGGCGAACCTCGTAATTCGAATTATGATCAAACTGTAAATAAATAAATATATAAATAAATAATAAATATATAAGGACAACTTACACAGATTGAGCTAGCCCCAAAGTAAGTTCGAGACTTATGTTATGGGATACTAACTCAACGATACTATATTTTATAACAAATACAAATATAGGTAAACATCCTAGACCCAGGTCAATCTAAAAAAGATCATTTTGGAACGAAGTTCCTTACGGCAGGCTTGGAGGAGATAGGGATTTTGCTGCGCGACCGAACTGAAAAAAATGTGATAGTAAAACCGTAAGGATGACCTCGTTAAATAAAACCGTTAAATGAGACGTGCGCAGGCGCGACAGTCGTATACACAAGGACTTTTGAACTTCGTTCCTACCTGGTGTCCCACGACACCACATTTCTTTTTCATCTTGACATTTTTCATTTGGCAGCCTGGCATAGTGACCACTAGGCCACAGAGGTCGTCGAAAATACATATATACACTAGTTTACTTTATCACTCACGGGGCAGTCAGGTCCTTTGGGATCAGGCGGCTCTAAGCAGACAGACCCCAGAGCCGCCAGACTCAAGTACCACTTTTAGCGTTAGGAAGGTCGAGAAGGTACAATAATTGGCCAAGTGCGTGTCGGGCCACGCGCAGTGTAGGGTTCCGTAGTAACGAATGCCAACTTTGAGTTCATGCTACTAAAATCGTCTGAAAACTAATTTTCTATTGAATTTGTACGATATTTTCTTTTTCGATAGGCGATCATCAAAATGTACTCGACATTTTGATGATCGCCTATAACTTTTTAATTTGTAAATTCTACTTAGCTCTGATAGTTTTCCTTTAAGACGAAGTGGTAGCTAAAGTGGCGCCCTCATTTGAAATAAATTTTTTAAAACTAAATAAGGTGATAATTAAAAAATTGATTTGACCTTTAAACTTTTTTATGACTAACCTTTGAAAGTAATATTGATAGTACGTCTAGTTTTAAAACTGTTTTTCGCCAAAAGTGGCCACTTTTGGCGAAAAACAGATTTAAAACTAGACGGACTATTCGTAGTAATTTCAAAGGTTACTCATAAAATAGTTTAAAGGTCTTTCTAGACATTAATACAAATCAAATTTTTAATTATCACCCTATTTAGTTTTAAACAATTTATTTCAAATGAGGGTGCCACTTGAGCTACCACTTCGTCTTAAAGTTTGTTATATATACTATAGCTGATAATTTTTTCACGTGTCCATATATAGCCGTTTAGCAGATAGAGGGGGGGGGGGAAACTTGACTCTAACAAAAATGTTGACTTTAAAACCATTTCAACCTATTTCAAAAACGGATCCCTAAATTGAAAGGCGTATTTTTTACAAGCTCATATTTTTGAAAGACCTATTCAACGATACCCCACATGCTTGGTTATTCGAGAAAAAAAATGGCTTTTAACTTTCCTTGTATGAGAGCTACCATTTAAAAAAATCAGTATTTTTTTATATTACCATTTTTTCCGCATAATTATTATACATATCCATGCCAAATCACAGCTTTCTAGTACTTATAGTCGCTGAGTAAAACCGCGGATGGTATGGAAGTAAAACAGACAGACAGACAGACAGACATGGCGAAACTATAAGGGTTTTTAAAAGGAATCAAAATAGTGATAGGTTGCTAGCCGCTTCACCTTTTAACAAGATTTGCATTTTCGCTCATTTCCTCTGTCGTCTTTTACTATATGTCGCGGTTAGAGAAGTACCTGGTGCATTCTAAGTGAAGTGTTATAATATTGTCATAACATAATAATTAGTATGTAAGTTCCCTAATTGTGAAATTGTGCTGACTAGCGTTAACTACGTCCGATCCTATGTATAACGTGTATTGGGCAGACAATAAACGCAATTAGTAGTGAAAAGTTATCTCTGTTTAATTTACCAAACCCCAACATTATCTACATATTTGTAAGTCTTTTCTTCACTCCCAAACCAGCATGGAAAAGACTATCCCTCAAATTCATAAAAAATAAAAGGCGTTTGCTAAACCTATTTTAGTTAAAACATGTTTTGTCCCTTTCCCTCTTTTGAATATTTGACGGTGAAAGAACGAGACAAAACATAGTTTAACTATAGGTTTAGCAAACTTTTGTAATTTTTTATGAATAAGGGGGCTTATTTATAGGATTCCGTACACAAAGTGTAAAAACGGGACCTTATTACTAGGACTCCGCTGTCCGTAAATCCGTCTGTCTGTTTGTCACCAGGCTGTATCACATGAACCGTGATAGCAAGACATTTGAAATTTTCACAGATGATGTATTTTTGTTGCGGCTATAACAAATTCTAAAAACAGGGGGACTCCCATACAACAAACATGATATTTTTGCCGTTTTTCGCCCGATATTAATAACGGAAAAAGTTAGACGCTTGAAATATTCACAAAATATTTAGTTGTATTAAACTTAATTTCTTTTTAATCTCACTGTCCCACTGCTGGACAAAGGTCTCCCCATCTCCTTCCAAATATCTCGATCGTGTGCCACTTCCAATCCTTCCCTTTCAAACTGTCGCAAATCGTCACACCAACACTTCCGGGGCCATCTTCGGGGGTCCACTTTGTTGCCAAAGTAGCCCACCTCATCATCATCATCCGAGCGTATTCCCGATTGCATCCTCAGCAGTAACGCTTCAGAGCCCGGGGTCCGCTACCTAACCAAGGAAATTTGACGAGGTTACTGGTTTTTACACAGAGCGACTGCCGTCTGACCTCCACAACCCAAAGGGCAAACCAGGAACCAATCCTTGGATAGTTTGATGATCACACGCTAGGTGGCGTTCGGGACCCACAGTTTTACGTGCCTTCCGAAACACGGAATCATCTTTCTTTTCGAATAATCAGGTGATTCAAGCCTGCAATAGCCAAAGTAGCCCACCTATCAGGATGCATTCGGCCAACGTGCCCCGCGAAATCCCACTTTAGTTTAGCGGCTTTGTGTCCGATATCAGCTATGCCGGTTTTTGAACGAAGTGTTGTGTATGCACTGTATAAAACTTAATTATTTAATTAAAATAAAATAAATATTTAAGGAGCCATAATGGCGCTCCCATACAATAAACGTGATTTTTTATAATGGTACGGAACACTTCGTGCGCGAGTCGACTCGCACTTGGCCGGTTACTTTATTCATCTGTTACAAAAATGTAACAGGCGGGCTTAAGGCCTAAGGCTTTTTCTACCAGTCAACCTGGTGGTGCTGATAAAAGCAAACTTTGGACGAAAGACTGACTGTAGGTAAAAAATCCCCTCCACAATGCACTCCGAATAGTAAATTTAACCGCGAATACATTAAATTCAACAGAACTACGGAGCGACTACCAAAAAGTTTATGAATAATAAATCCTTATTTGAAATGAGGTTCATGAATTGTAGATTAAATTATATGAATTTAGAACATATTTTGAACTTTGTTACACGGTTATTATGTTTGTGTGTAAAACGTTTCTATTCATATTAAATGTATTTTACGATCGAGGGAAGATAGCGGGACGAACCGATGGCCGATGGGCAAAAAGGTTCTCGAATGGCGACGATATTGGCGCGAAGCATAGGACACCCATCCACAAGGTGGTCAGACAACCTAACTAAGGTCGCTGGAAAGCGCTGAATGAGGCCGCTCTTGATCCGTCATTTTGGAAATCCTTGGGAGAGGCCTATGTCCAGCAGTGGACGTTATGCGGCTATGATGCTAATGCCGATGAAGATCGGAGGAATGGGCGAAATCTGAATCGTTACATTAGACGAAAACCAATATTTTTCATTGACTTACATACTAAGACTTATAGGACGTAAATATCTAGACTAGACTATATCTCTGTTTATCCTTATGGTTGACTGGGAGAGAACGCTTTAGCGTTAAGGGGCTACATGAATTTCCCGGGGTCCAGTAATGCCCCCATTTGAAATAAATCAATTGATAGGAAACGGAGACATCATTTAAAATTTTTGTCTTGACCAGGCACTAGATAACTCTTCGAACTATTTTATGAACTAATTGTTACAGTTTAAAGTGAGAACGTAAAGCTTTTCTACGCACATACGCCAAAAGTGGCCGTTTTTCGCAATTGTGCGTAGAAAAGCTTCATGTTATCACTTAAGACTGTAAACAGTAGTTCATAAAATTGTTTGAAGGGTTATCTAGAGCCTGGTCACCAAATTTTAAACGATGTCTCCGTTTCTTTTCAAATTATTTATGTTAAATGCTCTGGACCCCAGAAAATTCATGTAGGTTAAGTCCGCCAATTGTAAACAATTGTATATTGTGGATTAATAAAGTTTTATAAATAAATAAAATTAAAGTATAAGGACATATATACTTGAAGGGGTTACACATTCTGCCATACACGCTGCAGATGATACATAGACGTACATTCTACCTTCATATTTCCTTTTTATTTTTAATGTTTTCGTACAAAATCCCGGCACGTAGGTTAAACCAAATGGCAATTATCGGCGCAGGTACTAATAATGCGCTGATGACTGCCATTTCGGTATCGGGAATTGGTACAAAAATGCTTTGAAGTCAACTTATTTGTGTCGCCTTGCAGGTATTTACTTATTACTTTTCTCACTACGCACTTCCATAGAAATAACATTCATGCAATAATGATCAACATTGGTACCGTTATCAGCTTTACTGCACATTGTAAACCAACCCTACATTACACTCATTCGTTATTCAGTGAATGCATGTTCGTACTGGTAAAATTAACTGTAATGCTACATCGAGTACTGTCGAGAACAATCTCAAAATTTATTATTTGATCTGTGGGACATCGCAATAATTAGGTATTTTCCTAGGTAAATATATTATTTTGTACTTATAATAAAATAAAACGTCCCAAAATAATGTCACTTGTCTCTATACATATCCATTTCAACGTGATTTTATATTTATTATTGCAGAAAAATTGATTAAAAGAGCACTATTTGACTCAAAGAAACCATGACGTCATCTGCCTGTAGTTCATACTAATCTCATATAATGTGTTTGTTTTGACGTGTAGAAAAAGTATCTGATTTGACTTGTTGGAAAATAGTGGATTATCAAAAAAGTGTGAACACGCCCTTATTCACCCAAATGATTTTGACAGTGACTAAAGAGAACGTGACGGATTATAGGAGGTCTTCTTTTTTGAATGGATAAACTGGTTTAAACTATATACTATATAAGTAAGTCCGCGTGTTATAATAAGATGGAATAAGATCACTTGCTTTAAAATAATAAGAAAAAATTACAAAAAAAAAACAGACTTCGTTTTCCTTTTAGCAGTTCTCTTCCATTTATCCAAAATTCTTCATTAGGTATATCTACACCAAATTAGTATAGGTTCCGACTAGAAAGAAGCCTTTCAATTATAAGAAAAATCATTAAAATCTGATCAATCGCCGTAGGTATTGTATAACACACATACAAGAAAAAACATAGAGTCGATTTAACCATCTCCTTTTTTGAAATTATTTCAAAAAGGTACTTCATTAGTATTTAACTTGTTACATGTTTACTTCATTAAAAAAGGCGCACAGACAAGACCCTTTTACGTAACAAACATACAGATAAATATTTGCAGCGTCGGAAATGGACCTGGTGGAACCGCAAAGGTAATTACGAAATAAAAATTATGAAAAACAGAGAACACAGAATACAAAGAGAGGGCGTTGGTAAAAGGTGAATTTAAGCGTTTATATATCTACCCGTTCAGTTTTAGTCTATTGTTTATTACATATTGATAACTTTTTGTTACAAGTCAATATTATAAAACTTAGAATCACACTAGCTGTAACCCGCGACTTCGTCCGCGTAGAAGTAGAAAATGTTTCTAATAGGATCTTTAATTGGTTTTTTTACGTTATAAAATGTGTTATAATATCCCGCTTCCACTCCCGCTCCCGCTCCCACTCCCGCTCCCACTCCCGCTCCCGCTCCCTTTTCCGTTTCCGTTCCCATTCCCATTCCCGTCATTTGCTAGAACAAAAGAGAACAAATGATCTATTTGTCTCAATTTTTTTGCCTCTCACTCAAAAAATGACGAAGTTTCATAGTAATATAAATTTGTATCCTTATCCTTACCCCAGAGGATGCAATTTTTTAAAATCTAATTTCTGTATTATTATTTTTTATTGACAACTAATTCAAAAATGTCATGTGTGTCGCTTCAAAACTGACGAAGATTCATATAAACTTGCAACCACTATTTCACCCCTGTAGGGAATAATTTTCAAAACCTAATAAATTCACTATTATTTTCTACTAACTATTAAAATAAATTAAAAATTTCATGTGCCTCACTTTAAAAATTACCAAAAATCCTTTATTAGCGGACGTCTCCTAGTCACAATCTACCTTCCTGCCAAATTTCATCTTCATTGGCTCAGTAGTTTTCAAGATTTCAGGATTTTTGTATGACACTCAAAAATAAACTTTAAAATACTAGCATGTAAACTGCAAAACGCGAGTATGCTTACGCGGTTGCGCGACCCGTTAGCATTTTGACATGTTTAAACCGTTATATACTATGGTATGGCTATGGTAATACGATCTTATTTTCAATTGAGTTAGTAAATTGCTCGGGCATTTTTCCTCTCTGTCTAAACTGACCCTAAGTAAAGTAACTCTAGGACTCCGCGACATTTTCTATCCCCTCAGACCCGCGACCCCTTGGAAGTTTAAGATGAAGATGTTCGAAAAAAAAAGTTGCATAATGAACAAAAAATTACTGTGACGTGTTTCAATATTTTCTCGAAATAGCTGAAGTATGTTTCAAATTTTCAGCCCCCATATACACGCCGTTGAAAAATTTTGAAAAATTGAATCGATAACAAAATCTATAGGTATAATTTTCGACTGCTTTCAGGATATCACGAGAAACTATTGAGAAATGCGACCTGTTGGCAAGAACAGTCAGACAGACTGACAGACGGACAAAAGCATTTTTGGCAAAATGGTATAGATAAATACAGATAAGTATTGTAAATGTGGCAAAAAGTAAATTCGCCACAAAAAAAGGATTGTGTACATTTGCGACAATTCTATTTTTATGAAGTAAATTTGTCATTTTTTAATTTGTGTTATAGTAAATTATTCATATATAATATTTACATCTTTAATACTGCATTCACGATAAATAATCATGTAATATATGTAAGTGTTTATCTAACATCGTGTAATCCATGTAATTTATGTCTGTTCTTCTATGCTGTTCTATTTTTCATATATATACGGACAAATAACACAGATTGAGCTAGCCCCAAAAGTAAGTTCGAGACTTGTGTTACGGGAACCTAACTCAACGATACTATATTTCATAACAGATACATTTACAGTGTGTTCGGACATGTTCTAGCGATAATTTTACTAAGGGAAAAATACTCAATACTCAATATTTTATTGCAAACCACAAAGAACACGAGATGTTATCAATACAATATAAGATCATTAATGGACCCTGTCGGACACAGCAATTTGGTTATACAAGGGGTCATGTCATATTTTTTAATAGTTAAGTACATATCATATTGTATTTTATTAACATTTATATGTTATCATTTAAAAACTCATTAACTGTATAATAGCATTTGTCACTTAATAATTCCATCAGGTGTCTCTTAAATAAATTCAATTACGAAATCGCGAAAACAAAAAAATTGTTGCTCCATACATTACTACGCTATAGGTATGTAATTACTATGGAGCAGCGAATTTTTTTTTGCGATTTTCTAATTTTTACCTTAGTAAAAGTTGTTCGTATAGATGACGACAGCATGTTCTTAAATTATCACTAGTTCATGTCCGAACACACTGTATAGATAAACATCCAAGACCAGGACCATTTGAAAAAAGCCATTTCCAACTTGCCCTGACCGGGGAACCCGGCAGAATCTCTGGGTGGCGAACTAGCATGGTGGCCAATACGCCACGGAGGTCGTCAAAAGAGAAGGTCTGGGAGATAGGAAACACTTTGAATGCACTATCTGTAGAAGCCGATCGAGGGACCGGGTGAAAATACAAATCAATTAATAGGCGATGCGGCTCGCAACCCATCACTATTTGATTCCTTTTTCCATCTTTTCGGCTACTGTCACGCTATAAGTGGCTTATGAATCTTGCCGACCTGGGCACCGTCTGCTTAATGCCACGAGACCCCAAACGCGCTGTCTATCCCATTAGGGATTAAAACGTGATAGTATGTAATAAATAAAGTTATAAACAGCCCCGGATCTAGGGGGAGGCAAGCCGGGGCCCATGCCCCAGCCAGAGGGGCAGCAAAATCGAATATATTCACTACTCCCATGTTACCGATACGGAATGGGGGCGACGTCTAGTTACTTTAGAAGAAGTATAAAAGTTGTTAGGTACTCAAAAATGTACAATAGCATCTCGGACTGAATCTCAACTGACCATTACAGTCTGAACTCTCCATTACTGTTCTTAACAGACCATTACTGTTCAGGTACTAGTAATTAAGTAGGCGGCAACACCAAGCAGGGGGCGGCATATTCTCATATTTTGCCCCGTCTCAAAAAAATTTTAGATCCGGTACTGGTTATAAATAGAGCAAATAAACGCCCTTCATTACTGAAACTCGATATAGTGTGTAATAAACTCGATAACTATAGATTATACCCCGAGCTAGTCATTATCTTCGCCGCCAAACGACAGCACCAACGCTATACATACACACGTTTGTTTTCATATTCTGAGAACTACACGCGAGAGTAAAGACACTGCAATAAAAGATTGACTTATTTCGTAGACTTAGTGATTGGATAATCCGGCGTTTATTAGCATAAAAACTTATGCGTTACATGACACACCGTTGATACAACCACCAACCTGCTATTATGGTTTTATAGCTAGACTCTAAATACTATCTAGTTCTTAATGGGATTATTGTTAGTACCTAGTGCTTAAAAAAAGTTTCCTTTTTAGAACTCATTGCGACTAAATAATAATATTTTAATTAAATACTGCTTACGTACTTTCAACGGGGCTACTTCCAAACGAGTTTATAACCATAACAATAAAGTCGCATTAAGAGAGATTGATATTTATTTTTATCAGGTCGGTGGTTGTATCGACGCTGTGTTATGAACCGTGTGAAGTGTAAACAAATTAGCGCCCGATTATACGACGAATATCCATTGGAAGAAAATAGTTTAATAGTTTCGTCAGACATATAAAAAAATAATCAGCATAAGCTCAAGCATAAAAATGTATTTGAGGTGCATACTTATAAACTTATGCTAGAGAAGGATGGAAAAAGTTTACTAGAAAAACAGGATTACAAATGAAGAAGTACTAAACAGAGCAGGCGAGAGGAGGCAATTAATAACAATTATCGGATATAGGCGAGAAAATATGTCGGGACACTTGGTACGGCACGACGAATTTATGAAGACGATAATAGAAGGCAAAATAGAAGAAAGAAGGAGAAGAGGAAAATCTAGACACAGCTTTATAAAACAAGTAAAAGAGAAAGTAGGAGTGGTGTCGTACCAAGACGTCAAAAGGGCCGACAAGAGCGTCGCTTTTAAATTAGCTAAAAACTTATATACTATTAGCGCATTGTTATAGTCAACCAGACTTGACAATAAACCCATTTAGACACCTACCCCCTTATTCATAAAAAAATAAAAACGTTTGCCAAACCTAGTTTAGTTAAAATATGTTTTGTCTCGTTCTTTCAACGTCAAATATTCAAAAGAGGGAAAGGGACAAAACATGTTTTAACTAAAATAGGTTTAGCAAACGCTTGTTATTCTTTATGAATTTGAGGGTTAGTTTTTTGCCTGTTAATGACATGCACGGTCTAAAAAACGTCACCTTAAAAATAATTTAATGTAATTGGGGCCAATTTGTACATGAATTTTTCGGGGCCCAGTGCTGCCCCCGTATGAATTAAATCATTTGAGTCCTAGATAATAACCCTTCAAACTATTTTATGAACTACTGTTTATAGTTTGAAGTGAAAACGTGAAGCGCTTCTACGCACATTAGCCAAAAGTGGCCTTTTTCGCAAATGAGAGAATGATATCTCCGTTTCCTTTCGAAAAATTATTTCAAATGAGGGCAGCACTAGACCCCAAAAAATTCAAATATCCCCTTAACTACGTACCGCGTAGCTATGTGCTACAACGTAGGTAGAAAATGCATAGCGTAGCAGTGCTACGCGGCGTAGCATACTCGTATTATTACTGCTACGATTCGCTTTTGCGGGCAGCGCACTTTCATTCCCATACCATATTAACCTTTATTTGTATCGGAGCAATGCACATTATAGCCTAAACAAAACAAATGCTTCGCGAGTGCCAGCGGCGCCAAGCGGCAGAATTTTTTTTAAACCATTTTTTTTATTTTTATTTTATATCACTTATCATCTTAAGATTTATAGTGCAAAAGTTTCAACTTTATGCTAAGCATTGCTTGCCTATTCTATGCATTACACGGGTAGAAATAAAGGTGACTATGGTTTGACAATAAAGTATGCTAAAAGCTTGATATAGGTACACTTCGTTCATCCAAATGGTGTGTACTCTGTAGGCGCGGCACAAAGGCCGCGTCTTTGAAAGAGCCGATGACGCCTTTGCCGGCGTGCCTACATTCTGCACATCATTTGGACGAATGAAGTAGGTATAATAAAATAGATAGTTGATTACATAGTTTATTATACTTATCAAGATACCTACTTTTTTTAAAATTAATAATTATTTAACTTAAAAGTTTAGTGTATCTAATTATACAAGGAACAAAGCCAACCATCAAAAAAATATCGGCGGATTGATCAATGATTTAATTTAACCATTGATCAATCTAAACTTTAGATTTCGTTGTGAAACGTATAAACTAAAACAATCCTCTGCAAGCAACACTTACTCATGTAGGGGACGTTAGAGTCAACTTTCCTCCGTGCTAATTCCGTTGATTAGTTTTGGCTGATTAGATTCCGCAATTCATACGGACTCGGAACAAGTTGTGAGAAGCGGATGCAAATAGCATTCACTGCTGCTTAATCAGTGACGTAATGGCGGGCAAATGTTTAAAATTAGCATTCTGTATCCAAGAGGTAAAAACGAGACCCTATTATCACAGAATAAGTACTAGTACTCACGTACAGAAGTCTTACTCAGAAAAGAAATTCAAAGAAATATCTACTTAATGTGGTTAGCGGTATGCTTTAATTTAGCTCGCGTCAGAATTCCTCACATCTTCGTTTAGATACCTAGACATCCATTGCAAGTCAATTTCATTCTTATTACTCTGGTTTGACAAACGATTCATGTAACTGAATTTTCCCCTGCTGTGTCCCGCCCACTACCACTTGAACGAGCTAATCCGCTGGGCTATGTTAGTGACTTTTGTTCTCCTACGAATTTCCTCATTTCTGATTTGATTGCGTAGACAAACACTGAGCATAGCCCTCTCGATAGCGCTTTGAGTGACCTTGAGCCTTCTTATGAGACCCATTAGCAAGGGACCACGTTTCAGAGCCATAAATATCTACTAGATATACTTAGATATTTACTCGGTATCGAAACAAAATCATGCAAGGCAATAACTCTTACGATTCGTGACAGAATCGATTTCGAATGTGCCATTGATTCGATCGTAACTCGGTTAGGCCAAGGCTGTAGGAGATGTTCTTTGTATAATCTAAATATATATAACTTAAAGGTGACTGACTGACTGACATAGTGATCTATCAACGCACAGCCCAAACCAGTGGACGGATCGGGCTGAAATTTGACATTCAGGTAGATGTTATGACGTAGGCATCCGCTAAGAAAGGATTTTGATCAATTCTACCACCAAGGGGATAAAATAGGGGATGAAAGTTTGTCAATTTTAAACCGATCGGGCTGAGACTTTGCATGCATAAAGCTACTATGACGTAGGCATCTCCTAAGAAAGGATTTTGGTCAATTACACCCCTACGCAAACGAAGCCGCGGGCAAAAGCTAGTTGTATTCATATAATATAAACGCAACGGAAAGGGAAGCAACGGGGACCCCAGAGATGTGAAGCGTTGGATTTTATAGAATGTGGAAGGGATATATATATATATATATATCAAACCACGGGCTTATACTAGATCACTGTAGTATACTGTTAATAAAATAACAGTAAAAAAAAAACAAAAGAAAATCGACATAATTTCTTTGATATAAGTAGATAAATTGCCGGTTTAGCAAAGATTCTTTTTTCTGCCATAATCCAATCAAAATATTCCTGAAATCACTTTTAATATATAAACTCAACTACATACTTAAAGTTCGCAACACCCTGCCATGGTTCATGTACTCATTTATCTAATAACAATGTTATGTATGAGTGCATTTAAACGAAAAAATAATAATAAAATTCCGTCAAAAGATCATTATAAAATCAGCAATGAATATAATTCAGTGTCTAAATACCAGAGGAGGATTAAGGGGCTCGGTGGCCCGGCGGGAGTGCGCATTACTAGCGCTTTCGCAAGTAAAGCGACATCGGTTGTTGTCCGCCTTTGGATGGGTGACCACAAGTGGCATAAAAAAGTCTCGAGCTCCTCCGTGCTTCGGAAAACACATTATGCCGTTGGTCCCGGCTGTCATCATTGTATGACTATCCTCAAGCTATGTCAGATACCAAGGGGCGGACGGGCAAAAAACACGGGGCACGTTCCACCGTGCCCCCCCCCCCCTAAATCCGCCACTGTCAGATGCCTTTAGGCATCCTCCAAAAATTGCGTGTCAACAGCGTTGGAAACTTATACACACGAAAAAAATCTGAATACCAGCAATGATCTATATAAAAAGCATCGGGATTTCGGCAAATGGATTCCTCTAATATCTCTCTACATTCCCAGCTGACTCACTGCTCCTAAAACACTAGACATTAATTATTCTTATTCCTTTGACATTTAGACGCCTTTAACTCGACCTACCGAGTTTATTTTATTACTAGCAAAACGAAAAATTTCTTACATTGAATAATAAAAGCGGTCAAGTGCGAGTGGAGCTAAAACAAGGAAGGTTCTGTATCATTTAACTTAGGTACATACACGATAAAATCCCCGAGTTTCAAGCGTTCACCCCCCATGACTTTTAAACTGCTAAACCGATTTCCATCAAATATAACTATTAAGAACCATCTCGATCAAGTCGACTTTCTAAAAAACTTGCATCAAAATGGTCCATTTGTTTAGGCGCTACCACAGACAGACACACATTGAAACCTTCAAAAAACGAATCTATATCTTCCTGAAAGGCCGGCAACGCTTCTGTTACACCCCTGGTGTTGCATTTGTCCATGGGCAGCGGTGATCACTTACCATCAGGTGAACCGCTTGTTCGTTTGCCGCCCTAGAACATAAAAAAAACACAGATACGTTAAATTTACAACAGCTCCCTTTTCTCTTTTTCGACGGGTGTTAAAAAGCTGGAAAGAGGATCCCAAGCTTCACAGCCTTATAGCTGAGGATCCAATTAGGAATACGCTGAGATGAGAGAAAAGTCCTTATCATTTTAATCTTATTTGTTTTAAACCGTATTTATTGATGTACAGTCAAGTAACAAGATACCTGACCAGGCCCTCTACTTATATCTTCAATTTTCTCTTAAACTAAAAATAATATTAACATGAAAATTTATATTCAGAAAGACTTAGTTAAAATCTGTCTGAATAAAAAAAAATCATGTTAAAATCATTTTTAGATTATGAGAAAATTTAAGAAAGTAGAGGGCATGGTCAGGTGTCTTGGTACTTGACTGTACATCAATAAATATATTTTTTACAAGCTTTCATTTAACTTGCAATGTTTCTTGTATGTATGTATGTACGATTATTTAGGTCAAATCTTGCAACTAAATTGTAACTAGTTATCCTCAACCGACTGAGCTGAAATTGCATACTTGTGTAAGTCGTGTGATAATACATTATTATGAGTCAATGAGCTGTTCTGATGATGGAGCCGGGAGATATTCGACGGAACTCAGTAATAAAACAACATAACCTCATTGAGTAGGGACTCGTTTGATTTGTTTTGACGAGCACTTTATGGTTGACGACGCCTAGGGTCTGATCACAGAAACGATAGGTGTTCAATAGAACTCAGTAATAAAAAGACGCAACTTTGAGTTTGGGCTTATCTCATTAGTCTTAATATATACTTCGGCCTCACAGAAAAAGCTGGTACAAAAAATGAAATTTTTTCAAAAAACCTTATTCGATTTTTTTAAGCTATTGCATAGCTTTTATCGCGGGCGTTGAGCGCGGCGACCGAATCAAGAAATTCCGTAACGAAAATAAAATCTAACACGCCCACTTGGCTTACCATGTAGGCTTACAAGCAAATTCATCACAAATCACAGCGGCGCGGCGTTGAAAGCCGTGCATCGTCTAACTTCGTTTCAGTTTGGCAGACTTCGGCACGGTGTTTGTGTGGGTGCGACGTATGCGTGTAGACTAGCTGCTAACTGCTCATAATTGATCTATCTATCACTTTTAGACACGATGCTAGGTGAGACAGAGTGCTTTTTGGCCGCGTCCACGAGTGACTTCGAACCCGCGACTTGTTTTCTTATCGGTCACCACGCTCAAAAAGTGTAACTCGAACTAATATCAAAGAAAAAACTTTAATTAATATCAAAGATAAAATTATGCATAAATAAAAAAAAAAAAAAAATTATAATTGCATAGGTTGATAAAAAAATGCTATGCAATAGGTTTACCGCGGCAGTCCCTGAGTGCCACACGTTTTTTTTTTGTTTCTATCTATAGATGAATGTGGCCGGCACACGGCCTGAGAGTATTTGAGAGGCGTGTGTTGCCCATTGTTTTTGACTATGAGATAAAATGAAGCTTCTATATTGCACCAAATATAAGAACAGCAGACGCGCTCATCACTAAAGCGATTTGTACGAAGGTTTTAGTTATTTCTTTAATGGCAATCGAAAGACACTACAAATTCTGTAAAATCCTATTAACAGATACATGGACAGTGGCTGCAAAGTAATAAAATACAGTAGGCTAAATTTAACCTTTTTTTATTAGTATGGAACCCTAAAAATGTAGTCAACGGATATTGAGGAAAAAAAATCATTTCGAATTCAGAACATCCCAACTTTTAAATTGTAATTTTTCCTTATACTTTTTGCGATGTTTTTGGGATTTATTGTGGTAAAAATACAGTAATATTGAATTTTATTTGTAAAATGTTCCTATTCTTTTTTATATTCCGATGGGATGCATAAAAGGAACTGTAAAATAAAGCGTTATTATATAATGATTTCTTGGATAATAAAGAAGAGATAATGCGTTTGAAGTTTCTTTTAGAAAAAGACTGATCGATACAGATTTTATTTATGATAAGTTTCCAATAAATTAATAATAATTGTATTGTACGAGAGCCATTTAAAATCTATTTTCTTGCTTACTTACTCCGATAAAGCAGATAGAATTCTAGCTTAGGGAGTTACCACTACATTCTTTATCCTTGGAGGGTTCTTAGGGAGTCAGGGTGACTCGAAAATTTGCGAATTCTCTAGTGAAACCCCTTCAAGATAACTACTTAATTTTTTGTAGGTTTGTACGTTGATTACAGTTAAAAGTGATTCTTATGCAATGAGTATTTTAGACTCCTAAGGACTCTAACAAACGAGTAACAAACAGTATACAGTATACACCTGTTACTGTCGCTTGTCTGTAAAAACCCTAAAACCTTCAGAAGCTGGAAACTTTCTACTTTCGTAGCTTGTTATTATGAAAATTGAGCATGTACTAGGCTTACATACGCATCAGTAAGTGTTTTGGTACTAGATAGGCTGTGTTTACGTAGGTAGCTCAGCTTGTACGTGACAAGACTGGATTTGGGTTTCTAGTTGATTATGCATAGCTCGGCTTTCATGATAGCCTAGTACCTTTGTTGTGGTTTATCTATGCGGTACTATGTAAAGTTCGTTAGTCCAAATGGTTAACAGACGACCAAAGGCGGCATCGGTACCTTCAATGACGCAAATTATTTTTTTTGTTATTAGTGCAAGCCGATCGAGGGAATGGATGAAAATGCGAAATATATATGCCAATAGATAATAAATAACCATCGCTACTTTTACTGAGAAAAAAAAATGGTTGCTAGTAGCAAAAATTTTTGCTACACGTTACCAAAATCGAGTGACTGCCGAACTCAGGGCTACTAGTACTTACGTGTGTAAAGCAAATGAGTTTTCATTAATAGTGGTGGTTTGGGATGTGCAACTACATGGAGCTGCTAATTAGAACGAAAGTTTGGTATCTACTAACCAAATCGCAAGAAGCAGAACTGTTCAGTGATTTCTTTTTTTCAGTGTTGATTTCTTTTTTCACCTTCGCGCCCACTAACACCCTAAAAGTGGCCTTTGAGTCTTACGGCCCTAGTCTCTGTCTGCTCAGAGCCGCAAGACCCACAGTGCTCTGTCTGGACCATAACATTCCGCGTTAAAGTCTCAAAAGTATAACCTATTTTAAACGTAGTGGCGTATTTTTTGTATGAAATACGCCAATGTCATTAGAAAGACAATGTCATTTAAATTTTGTTATATTAAGCAGCAAATAAGTTATTTTTTATTTTTGACGTTTAGCGAAGTCTCATTCCTACAACAGTAAATTCCCATTAAAGGGAATGAGACACAAGATGGGTTTTATGTCAGATTATCTCTTAAAGAACCTAAAAATTTTTGCTTTTTGGTTTGCGCCATTAGAAATAAAGACGTGATGTATGTAAAAGTGCACATTCTATTTTCCCAATTTCCTTAATTTGGGACTGTCTAGACGTAATGCCACGCAAAAGGAAACCGAGATAAAAAGTAAATCCAGCGTCTTTTTATCAACAAGTTTGCTTTCCTATGTGTTTTGCAAAACAACGCCAACACCAATCAAAGTAATGATAGTACAGAAGAATAAGTAATGCTTAATTTATTTATTTTAAAAATAATTTATTTTGTCCATGGCTTATACAACATGTAACGGAAAGGTGTATCAAGCCGAAAGGGAGTGAACATACTAATCAATGTGAACAACTTTTACAATGGGACCATCCCTGAAATCGTAAAAAAAATCTTCACCTTCATACAAAATTAAAAATCCACCATGTGAAAATGTATGGAGCTGCCGAATTTTTTTTTACGATTTCCGTGATGGTCCCTTAGTAAAAGTTGTTCACATTGATTATTATGTTACTCCCTTTTGGGTTGATCATACAAAATTAAATATCTACCATGTGAAAATGTATGGAGCTGCCGAATTTTTTTTTACGATTTCCGTGATGGTCCCTTAGTAAAAGTTGTTCACACTGATTAGTATGTTACTCCCTTTTGGGTTGATCATACAAAATTAAATATCTACCATGTGAAAATGTATGGAGCTGCCGAATTCTTTTTACGATTTCCGTGATGGTCCCTTAGTAAAAGTTGTTCACATTGATTAGTATGTTACTCCCTTTTGGGTTGATCATACAAAATTAAATATCTACCATGTGAAAATGTATGGAGCTGCCGAATTTTTTTTTACGATTTCCGTGATGGTCCCTTAGTAAAAGTTGTTCACATTGATTAGTATGTTACTCCCTTTTGGGTTGATACCTCCTTTCCGTTACACATTGTATGGTACATTTAAAATAAACCTTTCCTGAGGCATAGTCTATATACATAAAATAGGCCCACAAGCGTTAGAGTTTATTGAGTACCTACAGACAGGCAAATATACGGGCCGGGTTATTTTATTTATTACCGAATTAACCAATATGACAATAAAGGAACGATGAACTACTTAAAACTAACACATTTTAATATAATGTCGAATTCTATCAGTGAATGCTCGTCCAGAAATGATTAGGCAATTGTATGACATAATCTCATCTTTTACGTATCAATTTTGTTTTGGAGTTTTTGGCGGGAAGTCAAGAGGTTCAGTTGGAGTTTGCTTTAAATTATTTTGCAAATTGATTCTAGTGGACTTTATAATATAAAATCGGTATAGTTTAGTGTTATAAATGCTCATGCTCACGGACAATATGTAAAATGGTTAAAGTGGACACTCATAGTGCGGCTGTAGTGATATTTATTTGCGGACTGTGGTGGGCGTCTTTAGACGCCGTCCGCCTCTCATTCGGCTATGAAAACCAGTGGACTCGTATAGATTTGTTGCCAGAAGCTCCCTTGAAGCAATCAAAGGACCTACACCAACCTTTGATTGTATAGTTAGGTTAGGGTTAGGAATAAACCCCCCCAATGGGTTCCCGGTTTGTCGTACCGGGGGGGCTCAGTACCCGTGGTAGTCGGTGGCCACGGGGAAGCTAAGAGGAACCCGCGAGGGGGCGCTCCTGCTGTCGTCCACCAGCAGAGAGCGCCCACATTGGGGCGGCGGGGGAGTGGAAAGTTCTCCCCCCACCCGAGGAGGGGCGCTCCCGCGGGCTCGGCTTCGGCCTTGAGCCTGTAGGGATGCGCCCAATGGGGCGGCGGGGGAGTGGGAAGTTCTCCCCCCACCCGGGTTGGGGCCGCCGGGAGGAGCATGTTTCATTGCCCTCCCGGCGCTTCAGGCGGGGCCACACCGCCGTGGCTGTGGTAGGAGATCGGTCGCGGAGGAGGAGGAGTGTCGGTGTTACGTTGCCACTCTCCCTATCCTCCGCGACCGAGCGGTGCCGCACCGCGTTTGCGGCGAGAGGCAAGCGGCGGAGCCTTTCATCTTCTCCGCCGCTGGGAGCCGGTTTATCTGGCTCCCATGGGTCCACAGGCGGTGGACTGCGTGGGAGTTTGCCGCCTCTCAATTGTAGAAACGGAGGAGGTACGGCGCGTCCGTGAGTTCCGGACGCGCCGACTTGGTGAGTGGGGGGGGCGCTGTGACGCCCCCGAGGAGGGGCCGCTTTGGCGGCCAGCCGCGCCGGGGTTCGCGGATGTATTTCCGTTCCCGTGTCCCCGGCAAAAGCGGTTGAGATGGAACTCCGGAGGTTTTTTAGTGGGTAGGCACGTCGCTCTGGCGTGGAGTCCCACATAACCCGACAGCCTCCCCCGCAGGCTGACGGGTATCCATAACAGGGATCTTTCCTCCGTAAAAAAAAAAGGGTTAGAAATAAAGAAATTGGCGCCCGCGCCATTGGTTAACTAGACACTGGCAAAATAAACTTCAACGAAGTTTAATCGCAGAAAAGAAAAAAAAAATTTGTTTTGTTGTACCTATACATTTATACTTAGTGACTTCATCAAACTTCCTTGACTCGTCGATGAACTGAAAGTTATTATGTGAAGTTGAATTGTACGTTTCTCGCCCAATCTTGTTGCACCAGCATAAGGTCATCCAGTGTGCAAGGTTCATGGCAGGATGGACACTCTGAGGTATCAATGAAGCAACATGTGCACTATCCATCTCTTGCATAAACCCCTTTTTTTTCTTTTGCAACATTAAAGTTGTGTCTTTATAAGACTAAAGAAGGTGTCCTTTAGAATCGGTCAATGGTTTTTTTTTTTTGGCAACTCGTGTGTAAAACTCTACATTTCATCATTTTCATATGAAAATTTACGTATTATGCTGCGCTAACGCTACTCAATATTTTAAAAGCTTTTATTTAGTTTCACTTGTCTCGTTGTCTGTCGGTCTGTCTGTCTGTAAGCAAATCTTGCGAGTTACATTTTACCCACTTTCCGGTTTCCAATTGAACTAAAATTTTGCACCCATACGTATATCGCGTGACAATGCAATATTATGATGACATGCAGCTGATATGATGATGGAGTTGGAAGGTGGCTATAAGAACTCTGTAATGACACACGTTTGTGTGAGGGGACACACATCGTATAAAGTGTCACGTTTATCCGTAGCTGTTTTGTAACGGCAGTGAGATGGATATTGTTTACTTTGCGAAATGGAGTTTGTTCGCTGTACCTAGTTTATTATTGGAATCTCATTAAATCCGTTTGAGAACCGCAGCGATGCTTTTGAAACAAGCCTGTATACAATTTATAGCAACTCCATTAGGTATTCAAAGTTCGAAATGTTCGCTTCATTCACATTGGAACCAAAACTTTACCAGCGAAAACAAGTATATCTCTAGTACGTCAAGGTCATGTAAATGGTTCAGTACAATGGTTTCCCGAAAAACGACCGGTAGGTCAAAATCGAAATAATGGCTTGTCGAAATTGTGGTACATCGATGATATAAAATATCGGCAATTCGGACGCTTGAGCTAATGACTTCGGGGAATTCGGCCATCGGGCACGAACCAGGTTTACTATACCAGGCTTGTTTCACGCCCCGTTTAGGTATTGAAAATATACCTACATTATTACTATGCGCGCGGTGACCACTTTGAAAGGGAAAATTCAGTTACATGAATCGTTTGTCCAGAGTGATAAGAATGAAATTAGCTTGCAATGGATGTCTAGGTATCTAAACGAAGAGGTGCAGAGGAGTTCTGACGGAAGCTAAATTAAACCATAGGGCTAACCACATTGAGTAGATATTTCTTTGAATTTATTTTCTAAGAATGACTTCTGTAAGTAGTCTGTGTATCGTTGAAAGCATCTTCAAGACGCTTTCAACGACATCTCATATGTTAAGGTACCATGGATATCATGGAAGATACATGGGAACAATAACTGTTCCCTCATTCAGATGAACAAACATACACAGATACATAGATGCGAAACACATAAACCTCCTTTTAGCTTTGCTGTAGTCGGGTACATAATCTGCCGTGTCAGGCGTCTTGTCAATGTCAATTTAGTTTCGTCAGAGGCCGGGCCTCGTTAAAACTTAGGCCAACTTCATTTTGTCGGCTATTCGGGACACATTTTGTTGTCTTATTCAAGTAAAGAATGGTGTTCTGGACCTTTTTTATTATATTTATATATTTTTTATGTTTATGAGGTTTATGATTTTATTAATTCGTCGCGATCTATTTTTATTTATGTTTGTGGTGACCTCTACGGCCACTATGAGGAACTACAATCAAGAGACAACCGACAATATAGTTCACAAGAAGCATATGAGATGGCGCCAGTAGTATCCTACATCTCGATCTCAGAGTTCGCCCGATTCGCTGCATATATACAACTTCCGACGATACACCGTCGGAGCCGCGGTTCCCCAGGCGCATCAGCATGCCTGGCGGGAAGATCTTCCCTTTGTGGCGGTCGAGCATATCACCTCGCTCCCGCTACAGTGGTGACCCCGACGTGATTGAAAACAACCTTCTCCATCATCAGCAGCTAAGCAACCTTCTTCAGCATCATCGAACTCTGTCATCATTGCTCCTCTCTCTCACTCAATATTGGTCAGCAGCAGTCTCACAGCAAGCCAGCGCAACTGGTCAATCTTCAGGTCCATCGCAGCCGACTCACCGAGCTTCCTGGTCCTGATACCAAGCACCCACAACTCACTCGACGACTTCAGCGACCGGCACATCCCCGCAGCATCGCACCCTGGATCTGAGGCATCTACTCTCCAGCGTGGCACTCCGGCAGGACATCATTCCGACGCCAACAAGTCGACAACGCTCTACACAGTCTCGACTCACCGCAGACTACAAGAACGCTCAGCACGGTCTCGACTCACCGCAGGCCACGAGCAAGCAATTCACTTCCGACTCACTGGAAGGCTCCCGACTCACTGGGACAAGAATCATCTGGCACTTGCAAGCTACGACATGAAGCACAGACTGCACTTGAAAAAGCTATCAGACCTTCAGTCTTGGGAGGGAGTCCTGTGGCGACCTCTACGGCCACTATGAGGAACTACAATCAAGAGACAACCGACAATATAGTTCACAAGAAGCATATGAGATGGCGCCAGTAGTATCCTACATCTCGATCTCAGAGTTCGCCCGATTCGCTGCATATATACAACTTCCGACGACACACCGTCGGAGCCGCGGTTCCCCAGGCGCATCAACATGCCTGGCGGGAAGATCTTCCCTTTGTGGCGGTCGAGCATATCACCTCGCTCCCGCTACATGTTCACCGATTATTTGAAAACGACTTAATCGATTTTTTTTTTTTGTTTGAAAGGGTATACTAGTCAGGTGGTTCCACAGGAATTTTATTAAAATCGGTTGTGTAATTTGAGGGCAATGTCGATATTTAGTTTTGAAAAATTGTTAGTTTTATATCCTGGCGACTTTTAAATTTTTCTTTCTTTTGACTTTTCATTCAACTCTTTATTAAGGTGTCCTAATTTTAAAATTGTGCATATTTTTTTTACAATAGATTCAGTCCATGATACGAGGTATATCGGCTTGGGAAATGTGATTACGGCGCCATATTGAATTTATGTTTTGTCACACACGCCTTTAACCAGCAGACAGCCAAACCGCTTTTAACAATACATATTTGTCAAAGTATCATTTATATTACACAGGTGAACATACATACACAGCTAATAGATGCGAAACACATAAACCTCCTTTTGGCTTTGCCGTAGTTGGGTGAAAAGTCTAAGCTAAGAGAAACTAATTCTGCCGTGTCAGGCGTCTCGTCAATGTCAATTAAGTTTCGTCAGAGGCCCGGGCCTCGTTAAAACTTAGGCCAGCTTTATTTTGTCGGCTATTCGGGACACATTTTATCGTTGAAGTAAAGAATGCTGATGGGACAATACTTGCAAGTGTGT
Organism: Acrobasis suavella; assembly: GCA_943193695.1. NCBI lineage: Eukaryota > Metazoa > Arthropoda > Insecta > Lepidoptera > Pyralidae > Acrobasis > Acrobasis suavella. Next base: position 13,593,126 of record OW971948.1, read on the forward strand.
TCTGGACCTTTTTACATGCTTTTATATAACTTGCAATATGTCTTATCTGATGTTTGTTTAGGTCAAATCTTGCAACTGAATTTTCAACCAGTTATCCTCAACCGACTGAGCTGAAATTCTGTATACTTGTGTAAGTCAGATGATAATACAATGTTATGAAGTGAATGAGCTGTTCTGATGATGGAGCCGGGAGATATTCGACAGAACGTTGTTATAAAATAACATAACCTCATTAAGTGGGACTTGTTTGATTAAAAATAAATAAAAATCGTTTATTTCAGATGACATGAATCCATAATCCGCTATTTTCCAACAAGTCAAATCAGATACTTTTTTCTTAACGTCAAAACAAACATTCTCTATGGGGATTTTTATAAAATACTCGCAAATGACGTCATAGTTTCCTGGAATCATATAGCGCTCTTATTATCAGTTGTTCTGCAATAATAAATCTAAAATCACTTTAAAATAGATATGTTCAATAACAAGTGAAATTATTTTGCGAAGTTTTATTTTTTGACAGTACAAAATAATTTATTTTTACCCCGGAAAATACCCAATTTTGTTAGTTTTACTTAATCTATGTAAATAGTAGGTAATACATAGATGGTTGCGCTCATATACATTCCTATAGTTCGGAGTGGGTTTTAATTATCACCCTCCTTACAAAAGACGCCCATAAGGGAGAAGTATAGCGATCTGCTAAAGTCTTCAAGATGCTATTGAGGCTAGTCCGCACTCTGTTTTTAAGCGATTTTTTTTTGCGAAGAATTTCTGCAAAACCGTCAGTCTGGTACTCCGCAATCATCGCCGATGCGCTACAAAAGCGAGGTAACCCAAGCATCATCCTGATTTTTCTTGACGAGCACTTTATGGTAGACGATGCCTAGGGTTCGATCAGGAGGCGGAAGGTGGTCGATGGAACTCAGTAATAAAAGGACGCAATTTCGTCGAGTTTCGGCTTATGGCTTTGGGCTGAATAAGTACAAACTCCTCAGCCTCACAATAACGTACAATAAATGATATTTTTTCAAATAATTGATAAGTAGATAGATATATCTTTACTTCTTATGGTTTTTATACCCTGCCAATTTTTTTCATGTTTTTACTTAGGCGTGATTAAAATGTTTGTTTAGTGTGCATATTTTTAAACTAAGTCCAGTACTCGATACTATTCGTTTCTTGGGAAATGCTAAAAGAATCATGGACTGAACGTTTCGAAAAATAACCGGCCAAGTGCGTGTCGGGCCACGCGCAGTATAGGGTCCGGTAGTTACGAATGATCAAGCGGCTAAAAACGTCTAGAAAAACTAATTTTCTAATGAGTTTGTATGAAATTTTTCGTTTTTCGAGTACATTTTATAAGTTGGTCGCGTATAACTTTTTAATTTGTGAATCCTACTTAGCTCTGTTAGATTTCCTTTAAACTTCTTTATATAATATACTGTTGCCGTGAATGTTTTCCCATGTCCATATATAAATATACAAACTTTTAGCAGATAGAAGGGGTCCGGCCACTTAAATTTCACTATAAAACAAAATATTTCAGAAACGGATTCCTGAATCGAAAAATAGTGTTTACACGCTCAATATTTTTGAAAGACCTATTTAACGATACTCCACACGATGGGTTAGTCGAGAATAAAAATTGATTCGAAAATAACATGTGTCATTTTGCGTCTGAGGAAATCTGAGATGTAGACTATGAGCGATGATGACAATATACAATTTAGTCGTTTTGCATATGTAGATATTTTGCGATTAAGGCACTGTGAAGTTAGGGCTATCAACGGTATAGACATTATGCGATGTCGTCGTTTATCACGAGTGGATATTTTGCGTTATAGTAGATATCCTACTAACCCCGAGAACTAATTAAATAAAAAATTGTACCACTTTTATGGGATAATTCATATACATACCCGTGCCAAATTACAGCTTTCTAGTACTTATAGTCTCTGAGTAGCACCGCGGGAGGACAGACAGATAGACTTGGTGAAACTATAAGGGTTCCTTGTTTATTTTTTAGATTTCAATTTAACGTTTCTGACTGAATAAGATGAATATTTAAATTGAATGAGCCCAAGCTCCTTTGCTTAATTGAAAAAAACTGAATTTTTCATTCGTCTGTTTAAAGAGCATGACGAATGATCCGCTCACATAAAAGCTGTCGAATCACGTCAATGGCATCTAAGAAAATTCTTAATTCCATGCCGAGGTCTTTAGATTCTGTGAATCCTCGTATCTTACATTTTCACCAAACTTATTTGTATCAACAGTAATCTTTGTAAGATGAGTTAAGGCGAAGATTACATTGTTCGAGTACAAGAAGGATAAAAGATTTTTTATTAATTACAAGCTGATACCCGCAACTTCGTTCGCGTGGACTTTATGACTGCGGCGTATCTGCATCAGGTGTTTCAGATCGTCAATTTTTATACCTCAGCATAAAAAGCTCACCAGGCTGAACAACTTTTGCTAAGGCGTAATTTTTATATTCCATTAAGTTTAGCTGGACCATTACGGTTCTGCATCAGATGTTCCATTTTCCAAAATCAAATCAAATATACCCTGTATGTTGCCCAGGCTTAACAGCTTCATAACAAAAAAAGATTCATTCGAATCCGTCCAGAATTTACGAAGATTAGCGTGTACAAACAGACAAACAAAAAGAACGACTTTTTTAAATTCTTACATACTGATGTCTCCATCGCCCCAATTTTTTGTTTTTGGAAATATATTCAATGTACAGACACATTTTTTTTACTGTTTTATTATATGAACATAAATTTTCATCCCTGGATACGAGTTCTTTAGAAATTTCGAGTCTATACTCAATGCCGGCCAGTCAAAAGTTGGTGAAGGTTTGGTGAAGCTCCTTTGATAGCTTCAAGGGTGCTTCTGGTGACAAATCTATTTAGTCTATTGATTTTCACAGCCGATTGACTGCCTCCGTAGTCCAGTGGTCAAGGCGTTCGCCTTGTGACCCGGAGGTCATGGGTTCGATTCCCACTGGGAAGCATACTTTGTGAAAAGTTGTTTTCAGTCTGGATAGGATATTGCAGGCTTGAATCACCTGATTATCCGAAAAGAAAGATGATTCCGTGTTTCGGAAGGCACGTAAAACTGTGGGTCCCGAACGCCACCTAGCGTTTGATCATCAAACTATCCAAGGATTGGTTCCTGGTTTGCCCTTTGGGTTGTGGAGGTCAGACGGCAGTCGCTCTGTGTAAAAACCAGTAACCTCGTCAAATCTCCTTGGTTAGGTAGCGGACCCCGGGCTCTGAAGCGTTACTGCTGAGGATGCAACCGGGAATACGTGAGGATGATGATGATGATTTTCATAGCCGATTGAGTAGACGGCGCGTAAAGACACCTTAAATAGTCTTTTTTTTACCCGACTACGGCAAAGCCAAGAGGAAGGGTAATGATTTTAGCAGTCTATGTATGTATGTATATGGAAATAGGGGCAGAAGAAGACCAAAGAAGAAGTGGATGGAGTGCATAAGGCAAGATATGGGGGTAGTAGGAGTAGATGTTAGTATCACGGGAACTAGAGGACTGTGAAGGGAGAAGACATAGCTTATTGCGCCAACCCCAGATAATGGGATAAGGTGAGGCAGATGATGATGATGTATGTATGTGGGTTTGTATGTCTGTTCCACTGTAGCATCCGAATCGCTTCGATTCGTCATTATTGTCCGCGTGACATAGGCTACAATTTGTATGCAAAAAATATATATAACGAATGTTACATAATTACAAAGAAGAGAGCAAAAAAAAATTTTTTCTAATTCGAGTGGGCTATCAAATGAAAGGCCTTGATTAGTAAATTTTAAAAATATATAGCTTGTTATCCGTGTACGGCTACCGTTGTTGGAAAATAGTTTTTAATCTTGTTTCTTTTTTTCTAATTTTCATTACCAATCCACTTGGCCTTCGGAATCAAAAGCCCTTGACTCTGTCTTCCCTATTACGGATAAAGTCATGAACATGCACAGTAGTTCAGTTCAGTTCTGTGCTCACCCAGCCAGCGTTTCCCAACAAGAGCGTTGGAGGTAGGTCCACTTTGGAATGAACATGATAGCACTTACAACTACGGGCCGATATGGGTACTTACTACCTCCATTTTACTAGTGCAGCCACGTCAGACCTCTTTGAACCAGTACCAGGCTCGAGAGACCAGGAGAGCACGTATATAGGATAAAGACATGAACATGCACTGTAGAAAAAAAGTCTACCTGAATATTACACTCGCCACTTGACTCGCCAAACGTAAAAGCCGTCCAGAAGAATTTCGATGACCGATTGCGATCTATTCGGAATCGTCGTGGCATCAATCACTGTCTGCCGCCGCTGGCGAGGCGATTCACAAAACAAACTTTATTTGTACCGCCGCCATTTTCACGAACATCTTTTAACGTTATTGTGATTGGAAAATGAGATATTGAAAAGTTGTGTTGATGTAAAAATTTTAACAGTTGTATTTTTTGTAATTATAAGATATTTTCTAACGAAATATAAAAAAAAAAACTCAAAATCATTTATTCATTTAGTTTTAGTTTTAATTGAAGTAGTTAGTATTTTAGTTTGTTTAGTTTTAATTAAGTTATTTTTTTTTCTTATATTGAATATATTTTTGTGTGTTTAATAAAATTATTCTATTTATTCATTATCACAATATCTACATGCTGAATTGCGATTGAGGAATTTCTTTTAAGTAAAGTAGCCTCTTGTACCTCATTATATTATGTTACCATTATTTTGTAAGTATTCCGAATATGTAAATGTTCTTTGGTGCAATATTTTTCTTTTGTATTGCATCGTACTTGTGTTAGAAATCCCCGTACTCCTAACAAATTGTTAATACGTAAGTATATTAACTATAGTGAAGAAAATTATTCGACATTTAGATTACAGATTAAAATATTAATTACAAATTAAAATTAAAAAAAAAGATTTTATGGGAGAATATAAAAAATATATAAAAAAAAGAAAAAATCAAATTATGTTATACATATGTATAATGTAAGGTTCAGTTTCATTATTTATTCTACTTATAGTTTTCTACGTTATGTACTTATTATCCCTTTTCTACGTTATGTACTTATTATCCTAAATAAATAAAGATGACGTATATAAAAGGCAATTTGCTGATATGTTTTGTTATAAACCCCGCACATTTTCATTTATCACACATAGTTACAATACTTGGATATTTATCAACTACATTATATTCTCTCTACTACCAGGCCTGTGTTACTCCCCGTTTAGGCGACCACTTCGAAGGGGAAAATTCAGTTACATGAATCGTTTGTCAAGAGTAATATGAATGAAATTGGCTTGCAATGGATGTCTAGGTATCTTAACGAAGAGGCGAGGAGTTCTGGCGCGAGCTAAATTAAACCATAGCGCTACCCACATTAAGTAGATATCTATTTGTTTTTTTTTCTGAGTAAGACTTCTGTACGTGAGTACTAGTACTTATTCTGTGCTTTGGTGCTAGCTCAATCACTCTTTGTCTCATCTCAGTTTTTACTCATGTTCTCAGAATAATAAGTAGTAAGAATTCTTACGTTATGTTTAGTAATGTTTACTGAAAAGAAAAACAATTTACGTTTTGTAAAAAAATTCCATTCTTCATTAAAGCCATTTGAAGAGATTTTCTTATTGGACTGAAAGTAAGTGGCTCAACAATGATTTGATTTAAAAAAATATTTTTTCAAACAAGTAATTATCCATATGACCAAAAAAAGTTTAAGTGCTCCTCAAGAGGAACCAATCGAGCCCATATTCGGTGGGGTTATGTTGTTTAATCACAGAGAGAGATGCCATGACCACCTTCCAGCTCTATCATCAGATCAGCTCCATGTCATCATAATATTGCATTGTCACGCGTGCAAAATTTCAGGTCAGTCGGAAACCGGGAAGTGGGTCAAATTTAACTTGATTACAGACAGACAGACAAAAAACGGGATGGGTGAAACTAAATAATTGCTTGTAAAAATCAGCTTATAATAATCTTAACTTTAATCTACCGACACCTCTCAAGCTAAAATCAATAAACACACTCGAAATACCTAACCTTCCCTCTGGCGCAATCGGGTTAATCGTATAAAAACATTTCTACCAGAAAAGCACATGGCATTTTTCCGCGTCGCGAAAATCTTCAAATCAGCTTTTTTGCAAAACGGCCGAGAATATTCGCAACCACAAGTGTTCGTATTATAAGGGGTGTACTCTTATACAACGGTTATCTCGGAGGAAAATAAAGATAACTGGCTTCCACAATACTGGCTCTGCCGGTTATTGCTTATTATTTGGAGAAAAAGGAAAGAATTTTTCAGGATATTCCTAGTAAAAGTAAGGCTAAGAATTACTTTTATATTTTCAAAGAACAGTCAAGTACCAAGAGACCTAACCAGGCCCTCTACTTGTATCTTCAATTTTCTCTTAAACTAAAAATAATATTAACATGAAAATTTATATTCAGAAAGACTTTATTATAATCTGTCTGAATATAAAACTTCATGTTAATATCATTTTTAGTTTAAGAGAAAATTGAAGATATAAGTAGAGGGCCTGGTCAGGTATGTTGGTACTTTACATTTTTAAACACCGTTATTTCTGACGTGCCTACATTCCTCTTCATTCACCGAGTGTCTGAAAGAGATCGCTCTAAGCGATAAGACCGATCATTGTGCCTATGTATTTTAAATTGTAAAACTTACTTTTTATGTTTTTTGTTTTGAAATGCAATAATGAGTTTTTCATTCATTCATTCATTCATTTTCTAATTTAAATATATTTTTGGTATTTTTTTTTTATAATTATTTTACGGCTCTAGATACTAGTCCTTTAGAGCCTATCTTTTATTTATTCACTTCTTTATTCCTAACCCTAACTATACAATCAAAGGTTGGTGTAAGTCCTTTGATTGCTTCAAGGGAGCTTCTGGCGACAAATCTTTACTATTTTTGGTATACTTTATAGGAAAAGTTACAAATTAAGAGGACCTACTGCTTATATATAGGGCGCTTTTATTAAAATACGAAAAGAAATATCATTTCAAATGTCATTTGACAATCGCACAGTAACATAGGGGTGACAACAGTGTTAGTTTAATTAGTCCGTCTTTTAAAATATCCAAAAATAATGGAACCTTATTTTTCAGTTTAGCAATAAACTTAAAAATTCACAAAGATACGAAGCATCAAAGTTCCGGAAAGGGAGCTCGCGACGTCACCTCCATGTAAAAATCGTACGTAGCTGTGACGTCATGCGAAATTTATATGCACTGTATCTTTGTCATTTTTTGTTTTTCAGAGAAAAGAAAAAATACATGTACAATATTTTTTGATAAATCTAACCGATGTGCTCAATTCGTTTTTCCATTCGTCATGCCTATTTTAAAAACTGTTTTTCCTGAGTTCCTAGATACAATTTTAATAAAAATTGTAACATATTGGAAACTGCTGCAGCCGTCAGCCGCCAAAGCCTGTAAAATGTGAGGCAGCTCCCGGCGGACGAACTAGAGCCTTAATTCCAACAGTTATTGGATATCGCGAACATTTTATGGCCTGATACCCTGTGGGAGTGACGTGTGAACTCGAATGTCTGGCTATACATTTTAACATTATTTTGTCTTTTCTTTATTTTTATGTAAGTAAACATACCTACACTCGTCTACATCCTCTGTAATATTAGTTTGGTGACTTACTTGACTGTGTGTCCCCTGGGTGGGACAGAGGGCCGCTACATTGCTTCTCCATCTCGTTCTGTCTTGAGCAACGCGCTTTACTTCAGGCCAAGATATTGTCTTCATTTCCGCTGTTACCGACCGTCGCCAGGTCTGCTTTGGTCGACCACGCTTCCCTGAGGAGTCCATTCCAGTGCCTGCTTTGGAATGTGAGTGGAATCCCTCCTAAGCGTGTGGCCGATCCATGTCCATTTGCGACGAGCTATTTGGTGGTCGATTGGTGTTTCACTACAGAGCTGCCACAGGCGTTCGTTAGAAATCTTATCAGACCAAAAGATAAGTAATATCTGTCGAAGGCAGCGATTTATAAAAACTTGGAGCTGCTGCGTGATGGTCTTTGGTGACTTTCCCCGTTTCGCACCCCTATAGCAGAACTGTTTTCACGTTGAAACGGAAAATTTTGTGGATTGGTTTTGTGGTGAGAAATAAATTATCTTTATTATTATTATTATGTGTCCTTTAGATTCACGGGCCTTTTCACCCTGGTTATTTGGGAGGCTTTCGTGGGGATACAGATCCAATACATAGAGGCCCTTTGGAGAGTTGATATGTTTTTCAGCTCGTTCGCAAGCATCACATGATATAATGTTAACATTGTATTATAATAATAAGTATTTTTTTAAGTGAGATCTCTTGCTAAAACATACAAACTTATGAAAAAGCCCTTCTGGTGAGTGGGCGACTGATAAGTACTGTGTAAATTAGTTTCTTTCGGCGTTTCTTCTCAGCAGTGATCTTAGTGAAGCGCTGGTGTCGGTAGCTTTTCTTTAAAATAATTTAAATTTAAATAAACATTAAACGTAACGAATATTGATTTTTTAAGGCATACTTGTATAATAAAGGTTTTGATCAGAGGAAAGGGTTTTTACCATGCGGTGTGCTCACCACACACACAGAAAGTACCATAGTTGTGCGACAAACCGTTTTGCCCGGCAGACCTATGACCGACATAACATTTGATCAGCACTACTATTGCTCGACATCAATATTGTTCGACCAATGTTAGACTGACATAACATTTGATCGGCACTACTATTGCTCAACATCAATTTGGCCCGACCAATGTTTGACTAACATAGCTTTTTATCGGCACTACTATTGCTCGACATCAATATTGTTCGACCAATGTTAGACTAACATAGCTTTTGATCGGCACTACTATTGCTCGACATCAATTTGGCCCGACTAATGTTTGACTGACATAGCTTTTGATCGGCACTACTATTGCTCGACATCAATTTTCTTCGACTAATGTTTGACTGACATAGCTTTTTATCGGCACTCGACATTATATCATCAATATACTACTATATTATTAAAGTTTACGCTCAAAATATACTTAAACTTACTTTGTGACGGTGCAACGTAAGTAGATGGGAAAGTTAAGAAATAATGTGCTTCCTCGGAAGGAGAACTTTCAGCTGAGCCAACTGTAATACTCAACTAACAAAAATTTATAGCGGTATTAGACAATGCTTTCAGTAACATTTTAAAAGTGTTTTGAAAACGGAAGATTTAATAATCTGACTAATCAGAATTTAAGATGTTGATTTATTATGAATCACATCATTACAAAACCGGCAATATATATTTTTTTACTCAAATTAAATAAAGAACAATACATAAAATTAATTAAACTAAAAACTAAATAGCCTACCTACATTAAACGAAAACTATAAACTAAAAATATATTATTTAAAAAATAGACCCCAAATCACTACCGTAATATAATTGTTGACTATAGTATAATTTAGTTAAAAAGCCTTCTATGCTATCTCTGTTTCAAGTCATCATAGGTAATACATTGATTGTAGACTTTGTTTTGAGACACTAAGTAGTTTTGGACCAGAAGACACTACGTAGCTTACCTATATAGTTTGCGTAGTAGAAGCCCTGATCGAGGTAGGGGAAAAGAGCTGGTTACAGGCCGCTCTAGATCGAACATTTTGGAAATCCTTAGAGAGGCCTATGTCCTACTATGGTATGGATTTATTTCAAATGGGGGCAGCACTGGACCCCAGAAAATTCAGGTATCCCCTTAATAATGCATATTATCGAAGTTTACACAGTTTAAAAAGCTTCAGACAGGTTCCCAAGACATCTTTGATCAAAGCCCGGTATTGCAGAAAGCTCGTGTCGATGCTAAAGCTCACTTTGCATATGATAACATGTTGCGATAACACAATTTGCATGTGTTATGCGCTTCGCTTGGAATTTTCTTTGAGGTAACGAGTTATTTGAATAGGTGTAAACTGTAATCCCACCTTTGTATTAAAAGAGTTGTGTGTTCAGGTATCTACGAGATTGAAACCTTTTTATCCGACTGCTGAAAATAGGTAATGATTTAAGGCTTTTCAGATTTCTGTAAATACGATATTTAATACAACGTGCAAGGGACATACATTTTATACATACATAGACTGCTAAAATCATTACCCATCCGTTTGGCTTTGACATAGTCGGGTAAAAAGGGATGCACCAAGCGGACGTCCCCACTTTTATGCTTATGAATAATTTGAAATGCTAAATACTGCTTCATTAAATAACCAATTTTCTTACTGTTTTCAAAAAACGATTTTTTCGTGTTATAAATGTTTCGTAAAAAATATTGTACAAAATCAAACACAGTCAAGTATGCTCCCCATACACAACGTGTAAGAGACATACCCGAAATAAATCGAACCACGGACTATACTAGATCACTTCACTATAGTATGATGGAATTTAAAAAACAGTCAAGAATCAAAAATAAATAAATTTGGATTCCCATAAAATGATTCCGGGCGGCATTACACTATAGTATGGAAATACCAAATTCTTTTAGTTTCTCGACTGTTATTTTAATTTCATTATACTAAAGTTATCTAGTATAGCCCGTGGTTCGATTTATTATGGGTATGTCCCTTCCACGTTATGTATGGGGAGCATACTTAACTGTGTTTGATTCTGTACAATATTTTTTACGAAACATTTATAACACGAAAAAATCGCATTTTGAAAACAGTAAGAAAATTGGTTATTTAATGAAGCAGTAATTAGCATTTCAAATTATTCATAAGCATAAAAGTGGGGACGTCCGCTTTGTGCATCCCTTTTTACCCGACTATGTCAAAGCCAAACGGATGGGTAATGATTTTAGCAGTCTATGTATGTATAAATAGCCATCATTTATGTCTGTTCGCCATAGCACCCGAACCGCTTATCCGATTTTCACTGTAAATCAAATTCTTTTTGTTTCTATATCGAGTGGGGTATCAATTGAAAGAACTTAATTGGATACTGATACTTATCAGTAACAATTTTCCCGTAGTCGGGTATTTTAGTTTTTAAATGTACCTAAGTTCAAAGTCGAGCTTACCTTAGATCAGCGTCAAGAAATTTTCAATTTTGCTCATAAAATTTCACTCGTTATGTACTCAAGCCGCCATCACGAATTCACTAAGGCGCGGGGGCATAGGGAGCCATGTTTTACTAAAACAGCTAAATGGCGTGAGTAGTTACGTAAAAAATACAAAGGATCATCTTACCTCCACGGATCATCTCGGACTACTTTCCCTTATCGTCAGTTTTCCCTTCCACCAGGTCTGAAAGGCATATAACTTGTTTTTGAATTGATTAAACTAATTATTTTTCTTTTCGGTTTCAGATTATGTTCCTTTTTGATATGAATAATTCCGTATTCACAATTTATAAAGAGTCAGAACCATATTCAAACCGCGAGCCAACCAAAAATAATGTTTTAAACATTTTTGCGAAAATATCGCATGACATCTCCGACAGTATGTCCGCAGATCAGTTTCCGCCCGAGGGAAATGTATGCTGACCGCTGACCTGGATTAAACTGATACTGGACAGAATTGAACGTTTGAATTACATAAAAAGACTAAAAGCCCATTTAGACGGTGCAAGTTTCTTGCCTGTTGCATACCACTATCTAACCGCCTATGTGCGAAAAATATGTCTGGTCAGCCATGGAAGAAAAATGAATAAAACCGGCTAAGTGCGAGTTGGACTCGCGCAAAAAGGTTTCCGTACCATTATCTATAAAAAAAATGACGGGTTGCACTCCGGGAGTACCGGCAGAAGTGAAAACTTGAATATTAACGTTGTGCATTTCCATGGATGCGCATGGCACGCTGTAACATAAACACAAACGAACAATCGCGCAAGCGCCCTGCGCCATCTGAACGAAACAGCAGGCGCAGGCATACATTTTTGCCGCGCCGTAGAAAGAGAGGGGGATACATCTTCTCCTAAGCCGCGCCGCGCCGGCTGTCTTACGAATTTTCGATCAGGTTACGTGTCCTGACGCGAGTTTAAAATTTTTTACCCATTACAAAGAGTGTACAACGCCGCTAAAGAAGTTTTCACTCCAAAAAACACGTTTATTGTGTGGGACTTAAATATTTACTAATTAAATAATATTTTTATTCTCTTAAAATATTTATTTTATTCTGTTTTTAGTATTTGTTGATACAGCGGCAACAGAAATACGTCATAATAATATGTCAAAAATTTAACTGTCTAGCTATCACGGTTTATGTCATATATCTCTCATCATCTCTGATGAGATGTCTCGTGACAGACAGACAGACAGATGGACGGACGGACGGGGACGGACGGACGGACAGCAGAGTCTTGGTGATAGGGTCCCGTTTTTAACCTTTGGGTACATAACTCAAAAACTAATCGTGCAGATTTTCCGTCACGTTTTTCCATCGCGATTTTTTTTTTCAAACTTCGTTCCGACCTACTATTTCACGAAACTTACGCATTTTTAAGTTTTGAAACATTATGCTTTGAGCATCTCCGCAGTCCAGTACAATAGTACCATTGACGTCATTGATGCCGACCCATTCGCGATAACCGCTGCTCTTCGCCGCCTTTTTATGTTTGTTTAAATTTATTTCAGTTATGATTGGGTTGCTACCAGTTTAAAGGTTGCAATGTTTTGCACCCATTGCAAGTCAATTTCATTCTTATACTCTTGAAAAACGATTAATGTAACTGAATTTTATAATGCAGGTATATTTTTAATACCTAAACGGGGAGTGACACAGGCCTGCCAATAGTCAAGTAGAGACAGTGTATCTGATCTAAATGATATTTCCCGGCATCGATATCGAACGTAGTACCTACGCCACTCGTTCAGTCCATCCCTGGCGAACTCCCAAGGGAAATTCCCGAGTAGTCAACTTACAACAGATTCGTTGTAGCCTATCAATAAATAAGTAAGGTAAGTAAAATAGATAGACGTTAATGGTCAAGCGAATTGGCTCCTGATCGTGCATTTGTGAGGCACGAATTCGAATCTTAATAAATGCTAATCATTTTATATTAGCTATAGCAACCCATCACAATTTTGATTGCTTTTTCCACCTTCTCGCGCATCTTCCTTCCTCCTCACCTTATCCCACTTTACGTGGGGTCGGGACAGCATGTGAGTCTTTTCCATTCCCCTCTATCCTTTGGCAAGGCAGTTGTCACATTCTTTTTATCCATATCGTCCACCCACCTTTTCTTTGGCCGTCCTCTGTTCCTAAGCTGCACTGCAAGTACTCGCACTAGCAACTTTATAAACATAATTGAAGAAATAATCAATATACTAAACAGGGTGGTAAACCTCATAATAACACAAAATTACAACATAAGAAAGTCCGATATTCATCTAATGGGATCTAATGCTCAAATTAACCATACCTTAAACATTGACATACATAGCTCGTTCTAAAAAGCACGCTACCTACTTGTCGTTTAATTATAACATCTAAACTGCTATAGTAATGCTACACACTTTTTTTTTTTTAAATGTCCACAGAGTTTTGGAGTGAACTCGTTTTTGAAGCCGTAAAAATCGCCAACCTCAGCCGAAAAGAACATCGCTTAATCCCGCTGTAAATGTACATTACATGTGTAAAAGATTAATCGGCTCCTCTCTCCATCCATCATTCTCACAAAGATAAATCACTTTCATACGCTTATGTAACCTACTTGATGATGCTTGAATATCACAAAGGGATTTACATAAGACGGGGCAGACAGAGTCTAGAACCATTAGACCCACCGTGGAAGCGTGATGGTAGACCAGTTTATTTCTGCTAAATAAACTAGTCTACTTTTCAAATTAAAGAGAACTCAACTTTCTAGAACGCCATCTTGTGATGAGTAGCGGAACTACATATTACTTGCTAGGCAATCCTGACTTTTCAGAGTTAAACCCAACTTTTAAACGCCCTTATCGATTCAAATATAGCTAAGAACCACCGCTAACTTGATTTCACGTAGACGTGAGAGGAGAGAGGAGCCGATTAACCGGACGTGAGCGTTGCAGTTTTGCAACCAGTAAGTTTTATTTTTCTCCTACAAAACATCGGTCACCGATTATCGGATGTGGGCGGGCAGCCATAATCTGAATCGGCTTTTACGGCCTGCGCAGGAGAAAGAAACAATAAATAAATATATAGAGAAAAATTACACTGATTGAGCTAGCCCCAAAGTAAGTTCGAGACTTGTGTAATGGGATACTAACTCAACGATACTATATTTTATAACAAATACATATATAGATAAACATCCAAGACCCAGGATAATTTGAAAAAGGTCATTTTCCAACTTGCCCTGACCGGGGATCGAGCCCGGGACCTCTGGGTGGCGGACTAGCATGGTGACCACGGAGGTCGTCAATCAATGTTTTTGCTTGTATCTGATGTAAAGTATATTCGCCACTAATCTTTGGAGAACAAAAAGTTTGAATGCGAGCCCAAGCTTCCAATTACCACCTTTTCCTTTTATGTTCTTACGTACCAGAGTAGACGCTACATATCACTGTTTTGTCCTGTTTAACTGTAGCTATCTCCATTCACCTCACATTATTCGCTTTACAGCTTTTATGCTCCTATAGTCCATTTGTTTAGGTATTAAAAAGAATGTAAGCAATCTTGATATGTCTTTTCATTGAAATATAAACTTTATAAATCAATACTTTTGCAAATTACAAAAGAAAATATGCAATTTATAATTTATTAAAATAATAATTTGTAATTTGAAATGGTATAATATAAATAAATAAATAAATTATTTTAAATACCTAACCAAATGGATTATAGTACACTCTACAATTGATAAGCAATATTTTTTTCAAATTTCAATTTTAAATGCCATAGTGTGTGTTAAAATACTGTAAAAATAATTCAAGGAACGCGGTAAAGTGTAAAAAAATACCTTTCTATCGATAAATAAAGTTATAATTGTTTGTAAATTAAATACGTACAATTGGACACAAATAAGTTGAACAAAAATGGCGGACTTCATATATTTTTGTACAAATTCACGACACGTAAATTGAACCAATATGTCGTCGGCGCATTATTCGTACCTGCGCCGATAACAGCCATTTTAGTTCAACCTACGTGCTGATTTGAAGTCCGTCATTGTTCAACTTATTTGTGTCGCATTTACTCGTATGATAAAATTCACGCCACCAACCAGCTGCCACTGTTTGAGATCTGGTCTATATAATTTAAGTCAATGGAACAAAAAATTATTTATATAGGTACGTACATTAATTAGGCCATAACCACACTTCATGATATTTACTTTGATGCTATTAAACCTCTCGTTTAATCCCCGTCGCCGAGTGGTAATTTTCCGTCTGGTGAGCTGATGAGAGGCGTCGACGCGCCCGCCCGTAAACTCACCGCTTACTGCACCCTAGCTTATCTACCTACCTACCTACCTACAACCTACCTACCTGTCTACCTATCTACCTGTGTTACCTGTGCCTGTAACGCAATATGTAAAACCAAAGCGTAACCTAAGTAAGTCATTTACGTGAAAAAGAATTCTCACAAGCGAAAGTAATTTGCTGATATAAGACTGGCAATTAGTAGGGAAATGGTGAGGAAAAATATATCGAAAGATGTTTTATGTACCTATTCGTTTTTAAGTATTTTGTATTAAAAGTTTCAATGATAGTGTGATAAATAAATCAAAATTATTTATTGCACCACTGTGTTTTAAAGATGATCCAGAGCTTGTTACCGGTACCAAATTCCCATTATAAGTACCGGTAAGTAACCTTAATTCCATTCTGTTAAAAAAATTACGGTAATTACACTGGTAAACAAGATTTTGTAACAATGATACTTGCAGCGATTTCTAAAAGAATTCAGTACTAAAAATATGAACCTAGTTATAAAAAATGTGTAGGACGTCTAAATTTTCAAAAATTACACGTTAAAAATTCAAATTTCCTATTTTTTCTGTAATTTCAAAATTAAACCTTAAATTCAATTAGGTAATATAATATGAGTAAAAAGTCAAAAATCATTTATTTATCTTTGGATATTTATATCACTTGATAATTGTCATTTCTTTTTTCTTTCGATTTCTTAATAGTTAGTTGTTGACGTCAGATCACTTACTTATAACTAAGTTTACTGCCGCCTTCAAAGCGCAAGTACAGAAGAAGCGGTAACAAACTGTACTGCAGCATTTTCTCCAAAAACGTCAACCTTACAATTATACTGTTATTAAAATTAGATGTGTGGACTGAGAATACATTGCTATGTCATAATTATTAATTAAGAATGTCAAATTTAAAAATGTCAAATATAATATTTGAATAGTAATATGGGTAACTGTTACCTAGTGACATTATTAAATATTTTAAAAATTTTACATTAATCTTACCGGTACCTACCTATGCGTGGTTGCTGTCCCGCACGAAACTCGACTGCGAATGATACATAATGTGGTATGTTTCAGCAGTTTGCCCTTTCGGGCATGCAACAGCTTAAGGGGCTACCTGAATTTTCCGGGGTCCAGTGCTGCCCCCATTTGAATTAAATCATTTAGAAGGAAACGGAGATATAATTTAAAATTTTGTCTTGACCAGGCTCTCGATAACACTTTAAACTATTTTATGAACTACTATTTACAGTTTTAAGTGAGAATATGAAGCTTTTCTATGCACATACGCCAAAAGTGGCCGTTTTTCGCAATTGTGCGTAGAAAAGCTTCACGATCTCACTTTAAACTGTAAGCAATAGTTCATAGAATAGTTTGGAGGGCTATCTAGGGTCTGATCAGTACCAAATTTTAAATGATATCTCCGTTTTCTTTCAAATGATTTATTACAAATGGGGGCAGCACTGGACCCTGGAAAATTCAGATAGCCCCTTAACGAAATCATTTACAAGCAAAATAACACATACTACATACATATGTATATTTTGAGCAAGTAATAAAACAAAAATTACAGGTTACAAGTTGATATACAGACAAATCAAAAACCCCCGATGACACCAACTAGTGGTACGCGGCGGAACTACATAATATTCTAATTCGTAGCGCCATCTATTATTTTCCAGGTAAATTACAAACTAAAGCCTTCAAGCGTTAACACCTATCTTTTAAACGACTAAACCGACTTTCATCAAACATAGCTAAGAACCAACGCAAATGAAGTTGCTTACACGTAAAAAAAAACGCATTGAAATCGGTCTATTCGTCCGAGTGCTACGATGACACAGACAGACACACAGTCACACAGACGTTAACGTCAAACTTGTAACACCCCTCTTATTGTCGGGGGTTAAAAGAAAGATCTTGTGAAGTGATAAGATAACATATTCTTTCGCTTGTTGCTTCCTTTACATAGCAATTTACGCTATAAGATGTAAGTAGTAACTAGTAGCCGGATAACCGTATCCGTGGATATCCGAGGCAGAACAAAGATTCAAGATCTAAAGATTCAAAGATTCAAATGTTTATTCAGTAATTAGACCTTTACAGGCACTTTTACACGTCAATAAGTATAATTTATGTTACGTGTAAAGTATATAAAAATTTAATTTATTTTTAAAGAAAAGCTACCGATACCAGCGCTTCGTAACGACCACTGCTGAGAAGAAACGCCGAAAGAAACTCATTTTCACAGTACAAAGATCCGTATCCGTGTCCTTATCCGTTACTTTTTGGCGGATCTATTTATCTTATTCGTTTTAAATTTATAGATAAAATTATTAAAGGCAAAGGGCAAAATAATTCCAAATTACACTCCTAAACTTCTTTTTAGACTTTTTTTAAACTCATATACTACGAGTACCAAACACAAACGCTATCTATGCAGCTCAGTGTCACATTAAACTAAAACAATACAAAAGAAAGACCCGCCGCGCAATGCAAGTCGAAACATATCTCAACTTCAGATCAGTATCCGCGGATCTACATTTTTGACAATCCAGCACATCACTAGTAGTAACACGATACTATCTCCATGTTCTACATATAGTTCTGTGCCTATAGCCCCATATCAATCTTCAGAAATACAGGTCACGTACCCCGCACATCAGTACGATAAATAGAATGAGATATGCCTCCGAAATGTTTGGTTACTCCAGAAATAGGCTCGATAAAAGGTATAGAGGTGGGAAGCTCTCAGGTTTACGTAAACAAAAACTGCTTTCAAAGATATATTACACCTCCCACATTGCTGTTAAATGTTTACAAACATTTTCAAAATTCAAATAACTTTTAGCCCCCACAAAAAAGAGGGGTTTTATAAGTTTGACGTTAATGTCGGTCTGTCTGCTATCTGTCTGTTTGTCTGTGGAATCGTAGCGCTCGTACGGACGGACCGATTTCGATGCGGTTTTTTTACGTGAAAGTAAGTTAGCGGTGGTTCTTAGCTATGTGTGATGAAAATCGGTTTTGCCGTTTAAAAGTCATTGGGGTTAACTCTTGAAAGTCGAGGTTTTTTAAATTTGCATAGCAAGTAATATGTACGGTGTTTGATTTATTAGCTACTTCATATATAACAGTATTATTTTTTTATGAAATTTTTCATAGTTCATATTTTTACCCAACTACGGCAAAACCAAGAGGATAGAAGGGTAATGATTTTAGCAGTCTATGTATATGTGTGTATTTGGGTAAGTATGTCTGTTCCACCGTAGCATCCGAATCGCTTGTCCAATTTTCACAAATGAAATGTCACGGTTGAAATATCACAAATGAAATGTCACATAGGTTACAATTTGTATGCAAAAAATGTTTAGGTATAACGAATGTCACGTACAAAAACGCGAAGGTCAAAAAAAAAATTGTTTCTATATCGAGTGGTGTATCAAATAAAAAAGTGAGTGTCCGATTTTTTATTTTATTTTGATATCAAGTGATATATAAAACGAAAGGTCTTACATAATAAATAATAATAATAACAATTGTCAGCCGTATATCGCTCCCAAAGTGTATTCGTGGGGTCCGTACCCAAAGGGTAAAAACGGGACCCTATTACACTCCGCTGTTCGTCCGTCCGTCCGTCTGTCTGTCTGTCACCAAGTTGTATCTCATGAATCGTGATAGCTAGGCAGATGAAATTTTCACTAATAATGTATTTTTGTTGCCGCTTTAACAAAAAATACATATAAAGTAAATATTTAATTGGGACTCCCATACTACAAACATAATTTTTTATAGATACAGAACCCTTCGTGCGCAATTCCGACTCGCACTTGCCGGTTATTTAAACGTATATCTTGTATGACAAAGCCGTCTCGTAAACAAGGGGCATTTATCTGGGTTTTATAATTTAACGGTACAAGTTTAAACATAAAGTTTCTAAAATGTTAAAAGTCGGCCAGCACCCCTGGTGGTAGCGGAATCACGTACAACCGTTTATATTTTGAACAAATCGTTTAAAGATTTCCAAGAAACGTGAACATTGCTTCTAGTTTTGTTCCTGACCATTTTTCCAATGAAACACGTACATTTTGCTACATAATTTCTACAAACAAGATCACTAAAGTACCTGAAAACTCTTCTCAGATTATCTTAAAGTGACCCTTGGGTCTTGCGGCTCTGGGGGGTTACTCTAAAAGTGGTGTAACAATATTACAATAAACCTCATCCTTCATATTCCCGTTTACCTCCTTTCTCCATTTCATACTGTCAACCTTTCTAAAAATAATTTCATTTTCAAATTCTGTTTTTAAATTTTAGATTCCTTCCTCATCACTGATTCATTCCACTACCATCTCTCGAGCTGATTACATCTATACCAGGATTGCAAATATAAATATATCAGTATTGTAAAATTATATAATAAATAAAATAACTCTGTGCTTTTTCTCTCAAGCTCTCCACTACTTACCTTATCTACCTCTTTATGTAGGAGCTCCAACTGCCCCAGCTAGTGCGCGGCTACCTACCTACTAGGAGCTCCTACAGTGGTACGCAAGACAGACGTTACTGCGTATCCGCGTTTCAGTGACAAGCAACATTGAGCACTAACGTATGATGATAAAGTCATAATTGGTTTGGCAACGAAATAGGACGTCACTATCGTACGACTAACGTATTATTTTATGGAGTTACCCCCCTGGGCTCTGTCTGCATATTATTATTTATGACATTGTTATATAAGTTTTTTAGACTATTATACAAGCATAATCGTAAGAGATAAATATACACGCTGACTTTTCATTGGTTTTCGAAAAAGGAATGTCATGTAGTAAATAAATTCTCTATTCCATATACGTAATCCAAATTTGTGCATGACATTAGATAAAAAGTTGCGAAAATGATTTTCGATCGAGACCACGTAGTTACGCCCGTTCATAACTGACGCGTGACCCCAATGAAATCGAAATCTAGCCGGCCGGCGGTACTACTAGTTGATCTCACGATTTTACTTTCGAGTTTCAGTCAAAATTTTTTTGTTTCTGAATGTTTATTTTGACTAGCTAACCTTATTAAGTGGCCTTCGGCTCCAAAACCAATGAACAATCACCGTGTAGATTTTAATCTTTGCCGGTGTCTAATTCAAGTGAGTTCATATTTAACTTTAGAAATACTGAATCCGTATTTATGTAACCCCCCCACGAAAAAGGATGTTTCAAATTTGACTCTTATGTCTGTCTGTCTATGTGCGGCATCGTAGCGCTCAAAAGGATGGACCGATTTCGATGCGTTTTTTTTGTGAAAGCAAGTTTCCTTGCAATTATTCTTTCCTGTTTGATTAAAATCGGTGTAGCTGCTTAAAAGTTATTGTGAATTAACGGCTGAAAGTCAAGGCTTTCCCTAACAAATTATAGATGGCGCTACTAATATCCAATCGCATCAACAGTTCCGGCACTAGATGGCGTTCTAGACATTTTCGGTCGGGTTTTTTTATATGCCTGGCAAATAAACTTTTTTAGATAATATACAAGTTGTGTGCTGTTTGTGTAGAGCCCCAAGACTTATTCTTAAAGAGAAAGTTCAAAAATTGCCTGATAAACTGAAACTTTATGTCAGTGTAATAAGGTTGAAGTTCGTCTGTGTCGATTTTCCCCATGGGTCCGGTAGGGGAATGAGAGATTAAGGGGATACCTGAATTTTCCGGGGTCAAGTGCTACCCGTATTTGAAATAAATTATTTGAAGGGAAACGGAGACATCATTTAACGACCTCCGTGGCGTAGTGGTCACCATGCTAGTCCGCCACCCAGAGGTCCCGGGTTCGATCCCCGGTCAGGGCAAGTTGGAAAAAGGCCTTTTTCAAATTGTCCTGGGTCTTGGATGTTTATCTATATATGTATTTGTTATAAAATATAGTATCGTTAAGTTAGTATCCCATAACACAAGTCTCGAACTTACTTTGAGGCTAGGTCAATCAGTGTTATTTGTCCCTATATATTTATTTTATTTATTTATTTATTAAAATATTGTCATGACCAGGCCCTAGATAACCCTTCAAACTATTTTATGAACTTCTGTTTACAGTTCAAAGTGAGAACGTGAAGAAAGCACATACGCCAAAAGAGGCCGTTTGCGAAAAACGGCCACTTTTGGCGTATGTGCGTAGAAACGCTTCACGTTCTCATTTTAAACTGTAAACAGTAGCTATTCATAACAGTGTAACATTTGTGTAATCAAGTTAGCAGTTTGTGGAATAGGTATTGAAAGTACTCTTGAATACTCGATGTGGGTATATAAATTTCAGGTCAATCAGACATTGGATATTGCTTGCAAGATTCTATCTTTCTCTACATTCATACAAATGTGAAGTTAAATAACTGCTAAGCATAAATCTTTAAACAACTTGATGTAAAATAACTTTATCTAAATAAATACACATATGCAACGTAAATGTATTGAAAAAATAAATAAAACTCATCAAATATTACATACCTTGTTCTATTACGGTACATTTCACACATCAATTCGCGCCTTCTTCTCGGACGTTTCCTCAAATTTTGTTGCACACGTAATAAATGATTACATGCACATAAATAATATAAGCACACTGCGTCCATGAAATCGTCGTCCATCTTGTTTGTTGTCTACCAGCGTACTGTGGAGAAAAGTCTTTGCGAAGCATGTCTAGCAAGTTCCGTCATTAAGTGTTCAAATGTGTTTTCAAAGCTTTGCAAAGTATTCAAAGATGCGTGCAAATCTTTGAAGCTATGTCTGGCGCCGGCTTAACAATGAGTCAAATAAATTTCATTTCATTTCAAGTAGATAGGTACTTGTAGGTAAATAAGGCTATATATTTATATCCACGTGTACGTGTAGGTAAGCACTGCTGAATATTTATGAACACGATCGTCTCCGGCTACGAAAAGAAGGGCTTAAACCGTTGTATGTCGAGACACGGCATGTGCTTACAATTTTCATATACATATATTTTTGCAATTATAATCCGAGGACCTCTTTAAAGATCTCTTTGGTGTAAAATTTTATATCTTATCTTATTTCTTACAATTCTCTATCTTATCTTACTTCTTACTGGTTGTTACTCTTTCATGCAAAAACGGCTGTACGGATTGAAATAAAATTTGGCATGTAGATAACTTAATAATTACTTGATTGACACATAGAATACTTTTTGTCCCGGGAAAATGGGAGGTTCTCGTGGGGTTGTCAAAAATATTCCACGTGGGCAACGCCACGGGCATGCTAGTTGTTAATATTATAGTTCCCAGCCTACCATCACGCTAAAAGTGGCCTTTGGGTCTTAAGGCCCTGTACTCTGTCTGCTGCGAGCCGCAAGACCCAAAATGCACTGTTTGCCCTCTAGGGCTATAGACATGATAGTGTTTGAATATACGAGCATGCATTTCTAATTTTTTAAGAACTGGAGGCGTAAGCTTAACTTTGCATCAGTGTGAGTGAGCGATAAAAGTAAAATCAGTTTAAAAAATACATTTTCTAATATAAAGGGTGGAATCCGTTGGCATCCTTTCAAGTAACTATTATACCCATGATACAAAGTAATTTAAGACTAATAAAACATCAATCAAAAGTATTCATTTTCATATTTAAGAAAACCTCTAAACATGCATTAGACTCTTTAATAGATACCATTACTGCAATTATAAATAAAAAAAACTAATCATCATAAAAGTCACGAAAAATAAATTTATTATATTAGTATCAGTTTCGTCGCGTCGTAGTTGCCTAACATTCGTTCCTACTTCAAACGTAACCTTGAATAACCTACTATCCTCAAGCGTTCGTGTGATACCACCCGTCCCCACTCGATTTTAAATCTTATTCACGAAATTTAAAGTCTACTTTTGTATGGCGGTCGCCCGCGCCCGCTCAGTGGCTCAGCTGTGTGCGGCAAGGTCTGTGAGTTCTGTGACCTGGCGGCTCGTGGGTATATACGTGGGGCGCACTATAAGTTTCCGGAATGAATATGAAAAAATACTATTAAAAGTACAAAATTAATTTATTGTTTTTCAAAATAATCTCCCTTGGCGTCTATGCACTTTTTCATTCGATGAAACCAGTTTTGAAAACTTTTGTGCCACTCTTCTGTGGTGACCTCTGAAACGTGTTTTTCATACTCCTCGACAGCCTCTTCTGGTGATGAAAATCGTTGACCGCGTAATTGGTTCTTAATTTTTGGGAACAGAAAAAAGTCACAAGGTGCCAGGTCGGAACTGTATGCAGGATGACTCATGAGTTCTACATTTTTCGCCTTCAAAAAGTCGTTTGTCTGTCTGGCCGTGTGAGAACTAGCATTGTCGTGGTGCAGGATGATACGGCGTTTACGGTTATTTTTACGGAGTTCGTCAATAACTTCCGGCAAACAAATGGTCGTGTACCAGTCACTATTCACTGTACGACGATTCTCTAAAGCAACAGTAGCCACGTGTCCAGTTTTATTAAAAAAAGAAGCAATCATCCGCTTAGATGCACTTTTCACGCGCGCCACTTTGGTTGGTTTCGGCTCATCTTGAAAGACCCATACGCTCGATTGCTGCTTTGTTTTGGGATCGTAGCAATAAATCCATGTTTCGTCACCTGTTACTATGTCCCACACCAAATTTGACGCACCTTCGTTGAATCTGGTAAGCATGGCACTGCACCAAGTGACGCGGTCCGTTTTTTGAGCCTCGGTCAAGTTGTGTGGGATCCACCGCGAGCACAGCTTTCTCACACCCAAATGTTTGTGTAGGATTAATTGTATTTGACTCATGCCTATTTCTAAGGATGCGCGAATTTCATGGTAGGTCACATGCCTGTCTGTTTCAATCATACGGCGCACAGCATCGATGTTTTTGTTGGTCACAGCGGTGGACGGCCGACCATCGCGAGATTCGTCACTGAGATTGATACGACCACGCTTGAATTCTGCAAACCAGCTATAAACAGATGTCTTGCATGGTGCTTCATTGCCAAAAGCTGTTTCAAGCCGAGCGATGCTCTGTTGAGCTGTCAAATTACACTTAAAATCGTAGAAAATCATACTACGAAAATTTTCCCGAGTTAAATCCATGTTGATACAGACACACAATTTTTTAAATGGCGTCACTAGGTAGAAACAAAAGACAGTCAGATGAAACAAACTGCATTCTACAGCCAAAGAGTTCTATTTTTAAATGTTGCAATAAATTTTTAAATATTGTTTATGTAAGTGGCCAGTTCCGGAAACTTATAGTGCGCCCTATGTACACAATACGTGCGCGCGACTTAAGTGTTTTGATACTTTGGTAATTTTTCTTACTTTTTGATACTATTTAATTACTGCATTAATTGCAGTGTTGTTACCGTACAAAATATGCTTTATGTAAGTAAGTTAATGAGTTGAATTAATGCTAATGATTTCAATTGCACCCTGTATACTACTGCTTGTCAAGATTCAAAGATTCAGATACAAATTTCTATTCAGTAGTTTGACCTTTACAGGCACTTTTACACGTCAATAAGTATAATTTTCGTTACGTGTAAAGTATATTAAAATATAATTTATTTTTAAAGAAAAGCTACCTATACCAGCGCTTCGTAACGACCACTTCTGAGAAGAAACGCCGAAAGAAACTCATTTTCACAATATTGGTCGCCTACTCGCCAGAAGGGCTTTGTCATATTATTATTATTGTCTTTTAATTAAGAAACATACTTATTAATGTGAACAACTTTTACTATGGGACCATCCCTAAAATCGGCAATAGTAGCCGAAAAAAGCGACTCTTTTTTGTATTTGACGTAACTTGTTCGTTCCGCATTACGCAATTTTCTTTATTGTTGACTATGAATGTCTCTGCAATCCATTATATTGCCAAAGGAAAACATAATAATAAGTTATTACTTAGCATTGGGCTGGAATGTGCATCGTCATTGTGAGGGAAAGGCGTAATCAATAATATTGGGCGATCGCCATTAAGTACAGTCAGAAACAAAGTCTTATCTAATTTTCTTGAGTCTATCTTGAAATTTCCGACTTTTCACGCACATTCACATCTTAAATAGGGTATTCCACCAAATATATTGCAACGGTTTAAAGACATATTTTCTGAAATCTACTGATAAAAATATTCAATGTTTTTGTTTCTTATTCATACGTATAGATACTTACTTGAGATCGAGTAAGTATGTATACGGATGAATATGAAACAAAAACATTGAATATTTTTATCAGTACGTTTCAGAAAATATGTCTTTAAACCGTCACCACATGATCGATTGTTTGCTAAATGGACCAAAATAACGCTACTCATAAGTTAAAGTGTGCAGTTTGTCAGCCACTAGGTTCTATAAAGCATAATTCTAGAATGAAAAGATATATCTAGCCATAGATTTCTTTCTAAGAACTTAAAATATTATAAAGGAAATTTGTTTTTAAATTTGGTAGAAACAACATAAAACTTATAAACAATTGAGAACGGACATAATTTATAAATCGTGTGCGAGGGTATATCCCATTTACCACCACTGGGGGCGACCACCACTGGTGGCAGACGGGCCAATTTTTATGTACACGTGTGCCAGATGCCACTACTCACGACGCCCTCACTGGTGGCGAATGGTATATGTCTGGGTATATTAAATGAAAAAGCTGGTAAATATAAACTAATAAACATTATTGTTACCCTAGAACTTAACAGACCATCTAAAGAAAAAAATGTCTGATACATAAAATTCATGACTATTCTCGACAATTTTTTTTATATATTAAATTAAACTAACATATTATTTAGTTTCAACCTTTTCGTATATTTCGCAGATCATTTACAGCACTGGAGGTGAATGGGAATCGAAACCAGAGTTGGTTCTATTCGCCACCACTGGGGGCAAATGAGACTGAATGATTGGCGATTGCCGTGGGGGCTTCGCGAGTGGTGGCATCTGGCACACGTGTACATAAAAATTGTCCCGTCTGCCACCAGTGGTGGTCGCCCCCAGTGGTGGCAAATGGAATATACCCGTGTGCGATGTGAGTCGCGTCGCTGGACTTCCGCGGACGCCATTTTAATAAAAACATAAATAAAATAACAAAAACAAAAATCAGTTACTAAATAATAAGCATTTGGCTAAAGATCAGGAATTACTATAAGACCTGTTAGGTAGTTTGTATGGATCAGAATGTTAGGCAACAAAAAACAACATATCACAAAATTTCACACAACAAAAATACGCATGCTACGCTGGTCAGCTGGTGTCACCTTGATGGTAAGACCCGCTGACCAGCAATCGTAAGACGAAATCCAAAACAAGTACGTAAGAGAGAGTTTTAAAGTAGCCCCAATATCAGACAAACGCCTGAGATGGTATGGACACGTGCAGAGACGTCCAAAAGATCATATAGTTAAGCTTGCCTTAAATTTACCAACGACGAAGATGGGGACCTGGAGGATCACCCACCTGGATGACGACGGTCGTGAATTTAATGACCTAAAACAAGCACGTTGCCTCAAGACCGTGTAAAGTGGAAAAGAAGGACAAGGAAAGCCGTCCCCAAGTATTTTTCTTTTTTACTATTCAATTAGTCTTAACCCATTGCAAACCCATTGTTATCTATAGTTCTCTCGGTCGGATCCGACCGCCTGGAAGCTGACGGGTTAAGGCCTATTTTCATGTGTACTCTAATATAGTCTTATATTGAACCTAGAGCGGAAGGAACCTGGTGACTTGTAACACAGGTGGGCATCTATCTACCTAGCAGCAGCTCAGGTACCAGTTCTATTTTTTTAAGATCATAAACATTGTTTTTTTTTACAATATATAATATTAACCATAAATTTTTACCAATTTTGGAGAGAAAAAAAAACGTTTTTTATTATTTATTTATTTATTATTATAACATAAACTGGCTGGTGCCCGCAATTTCTATAGCGTGAAATTAAAAAATGTCGACAATTTTTTCCTCGTATCAGATTTCAGTGAAACAAAGACTATATGTTGCTCTGAGCTGAGCTAGATCTTCTATTGAAAACAGCGTAAAAATCCGTCCAGTTAGTTTCCAAAATTAACGTGAACATACATACATATAGACAGACATTTTTTCCCCTTTTTAATTTTTTAATTCCTTTTTTATCGCCCGCGATCATTTTTTCATAATAGTATTATATGCAACAGTTGTATAAGGAGGGTTAAAAAATGCGAGTGGCGCAGGTTACGATGCGAGCCTTGGCGAGCATCGTCAATTGACGCCATCGAGCATTTTTTGACTACATTGCATATATTACAATAATTTTTCTACGACTACATTTACTAAAATAAATACAAAATTAAACAAAGAAAAGTACGAAATACTTTCATATGTTTGGTAGATACTAGGTATATAGGTAGGTGACTAAAAGTGCCATTTTTGAAACATGGCGTCACTTAAACGAATGTTTTTTATACAAAAACCGTTTGTTCAGTGTCTCCACGATTGAAAAATGGCACCATATGTTAAAATAACGATTTTATTATGTTGGCAGTATGGTAGATCTAAAGAAAAAAGTTATAGGTCAATGGCTAGGAGTATCGTTTTGGCGAAATAACGACACATGCGCTATTATATTATGAATATATATATATGAATAGACTATAGACTTTTCTGAAATCATATAATTTATGTTCTTATATTAGTGTTCGGGACCATTTAAAAGACAGATAGCAGTACAGGAGTAGAAAAATATATTAAATGTACTTACACTCACGCGATTTTTACTATTTTATAATACAATATGTAACAAAAACCCTATCTGATCCTTTTGGGAGCAACTCAGATCGTCACTATGAAAAACAACTATTCTTATGGGACCAATGCTTGAAACTCGAAGAAAAAATCGACATTTTTTATAAGGTCTAAAGAGAGAAGATTTGACTGAAGGTACTCCACCGATCAGAACATAGTTCTTAAATACATTGATGATGATGTAGATATCTATACTACACAAAAAGCAATAAGTTACATCAAAATTTACACGATTTTTGTGTCGACTGTACTCTATCGAACAAAATTCGCGTTGTATTATTTATAGCTACATGTGATTGCGGAAGTGTTTTACAATATAAAGTGCTAAATAATTCACCCCAGCTATCCCACAGGAATACTGATTAAGTAAAGATGTGTGTAAGCCTATTGATTTCGCGGTATTTCTGTGGTGCGAATTTTCAAACGCGGAGGCACTAAACGAACGGTATTTTGTATGGAAAAACCATTTGTTTAGGTAACTCTGTGTTTCAAAAATGGCACTTCTGGTCGTTGAAATAGGGAGACATTGTTCCAACAACAATTTTTTTTTTGCTGACTGTATTCAGATGGTTGTAAAGTTTTTGATAATAGTCTTAATTGATTTGCAAAACAAACCCTGCAAGATTTGCACTTTAGAAATACCTACAACGTCACACCCCTACCAGACCTACCAGAAAATAGTTTAAAAATAAAGCAAATGAATAACTAAAACAAATAAAAGATAGAAAAACATATTAAAGTAGGGAAAATAATTGAACATTACAAAAACGAATGAATGTTCTTTCAAACGGTCATTTGACGCAGATTTATTTGATTGAATTTAAAATACTGATTGACATGCATAATACCTGTTTAGCAGTGATCGGTAATTGCATCATTGATTAGACAACCAGCGATGTATATATGTATATGCTAATTTTAAAAAGATATATACGATGTATATATCTTTTTAAAATTAGCATCTCAATTTCAGCAAGTGGAGGTTCCCAGTCTCTGTGTACATTCTAGTAAAAATAGTCGCCTCTTTCGGATAAAAAAACGGCTTTAGATCTCGTCTGCTAAACTAATTTAACTCGCCTCCTGTCTTCGCTGTAAGCCACGGATTGGCTCGAGCCCTATCTGCGCTTTGCATTTTAAATTTCCTAAAACTTTCGTAGGCAATGTAATCCGACGAGGTTTATTGGCTGCTAACTGAATTGACTTTTTGTGCAATCGAATAGAAAACTATTTTTCTGCATTTATACTAACTACGATTGAGATGCACTACGCATTGTGGATATTGTCACTCAATCTGTGTAATTTTTCCCTATATAGGTATTTATATATTTATTTATTTATTGATAAAAATTACCCCGTGCACTTACAGTTACTTAAAACGTGCACGTGAGTCAAAAACTTATATACTTAACATTAAATGGACAAACAACAATTACTTCTTTTTTTAAATTGTCCTAAAAAGTCAAGATAGGGAATACGCATGAAAAAAAATGTGTTATTAAATATAAGAGTGGGAGCGTGGTGGGGACATCTAGCTATCTCTTTCGTAAGCGTGAGACCTAATGACAGTGACGTCACGCGGGTGTATGTGCATCCTTTTTCTGTTATTTGTCAGTTTCCCCTTCCACCGGATTTGAAAGGCTTATAATTTGCTTATTTTTGTGCAAAGTAAAATTATTATTTATATTTTCGGTTTCGTATCATGTTAGTTTTTGATATCAATTAGGAAAAAAAATCGAGTCAAATACCGAATTCAGTCTAGCGTCTTTGAATAATCGGTGAACATAAATAAAATAAAAAGAAGATTCCGACGAATTGATAACCTCCTCCGTTTTGGAAGTTGGTTAAAAATGTAAAGTGTGTTATAATTACTTAAACATAAAAATACTTACTAGTTCTTGGAAATTAATTTTGTATTTTTTCTTTGTTTCAGATCAAAATGGGCCACCTACACATATCGTTTTGTGTTCTCCTGATCGCATCTATAGTTTATGCTCAAACTGGTTAGTATTTGAATTAGTCCCGCAGATTTTTGACTTTTTGAATCCCCCCTCCCCCATTCCCACACCCCTCCACTGTCCCACTTTTCAGGGTTTCGTACCCAAAGGGTAAAAACGGGACCCTTCTACTAAGACTCCGCTATCCGTCTGTCTATCTGTCACCAGGCTGTATCTCATGAATCGTGATAGCTAGACAGTTGTCATTTTCACAGATGATGTATTTCTGTTTCCACTATAACAACAAATACTAAAAACAGAATAAAATAAATATTTCAGGGGGCTCCCACAGCACAAACGTGATTTTTATAGATAATGTTTTAGTGCGTGAGTCCAACTCTTACTTCGCCGGTTATTAAGATACCTTAAGAACATGCTGTCACATTTAGCATGACTGGGCCTCCTTTACTATCACTGGGACCAGGCCATCCAGGTACACTCCGCAGTTTAGGTATGAAGCTAAGCGGCCCCTCAAACGCGGTGATTCATTCGGTTGAGATTGTTGAAAAACGATGAGTACGCTGTTAGGTACTGCGTTTACTTAAGACGAAGTGGTAGCTAAAGTGGCGCCCACATGTGAAATAAATTGTTTAAAACTAAATATGGTGATAATTAAAAAATTGATTTGTATGAATGTCTAGAAAGACCTTTAAACTATTTGATGAATAACCTTTGAAATTATTACTAATAGTCCGTCTAGTTTTTAAACTGTTTTTCGCCAAAAGTGGCCACTTTTGGCGAAAAACTGTTTTAAAACTAGACGGACTACCAATATTACTTTCAAAGGTTATTCATAAAATAGTTTAAAGGTCTGTCTAAACATTTATACAAATCAATTTTTTTATTATCACCATATTTAGTTTTAAACAAATTATTTCATATGAGGGCGCCACTTTAGCTACCACTTCGTCTTAAGAAAAATTCCTATCTTAGAGTGGTTCTTTTGTACTTTAGTACTATTACGTGTTCTGTGCTGTGACGTAAGGTTGATAAGCCATAAAATGAAAAGAAAATTAATACAGAAAGCATTTTCTTGATGTTGTTCTTTCTACATTACAGAAACAGAGCCGCCTACTACGGCAACGACCAAAGCGCCATCTACCACTACTGCAGTGACGTCAACCTCCACCATAGCCTGGGAAGAGACCCTGAACGAGGGACAGGCGATACAGAAAGCGTTGCAGTATCTGCTGCAGCAACGGCAACCTGACTGGGGCTGGGGGAACGATACGCATCACGTTATGCTCACTTTGCAGGTTTGTTAATTCTCTCCGCTCTCCCGTAATCTTCCTTTCTTTCTTCCTATTCCGAACAACACGAGTACTACCCACATTTATCATTTTCTATTATGTCGTAGATATATGTTTATTTATTGTGTATCTGTATGTCCTGCAGTTTATTCTTGTTTTTTATTTAATCTTTGACACGTAACTTAACATTCTTCACAACTGATCGCACTTGCACCTACCTAAGGTTTTAGCTGAAAATCAGCGCATTACTTTTTGAGCAATATTTTCGCTGAGTCTACGACCTTTTTGTGCTGCTGCAGCATACACACATTACATCCCTAAAAACCTGTATTGAATATACACAAAAGTCATTCGTGTATTTCCTTGCGTGTGAGTGTGTGTGTGCAGTTTTCACAAATAAACGATTTATCTATCTATCTTACTTCTTCTTCAACTTAACGGGTTCCCGTTTCTATCCTCAGCCGTGGTGCTTTGAAGCAAAGAGGTTCGCTTTCCCACTTTTTCTTCTCCAAATATCATGATAATGATATGATGAGACATGCAGAGAAAATAAAAATAAAAGTATTATTAATGAATAACGTTAAACAAATGAATGCAGGTTTGATTACCTGCATTCATTTGTTGAACGTTTAGAATGAATCTTTTAGTTGTTAAACAAATTGCTTACTTTCGCAACTTTATTTGCTTTTCAATGCGGTTTTTTTCAGAATTTCTTTACAGATTATAAAACAGTTGAAGGCACATTTTCATAGCGTGTATTATTTGTATGTAGTTCAATGTTATGATATACCTATTCAAGGTTTGCACTACCATTGTCATTCTCCACATCACCCGTTTGGCTGACTGGTAGATAAGGCCGTCCGCCATCACATTTGTATTTGTGTAAAAAGTAAAATAAATAAAAAATATCTTTACAGTTGGCAAACAACACCGGGAAAGAGATTGAGCAACAGGGGCTAGAGATGCAGCTGTCCGCCAAGCAGATGGAGATAGAAATCTTGCTCATGATATCTAAGTAAGGCCTACTTTTACTGTCAGTATAGTTATTTATGCAACTGTAGTATAATAAGGGGTATTAAAACACGAATGTGGGTATATTATGTGGGTGATAATAGTATCATATGAGTGTTTTAATATCTAATTATTACAGTTGCATACAAAACTTTATCTACACCTATGATATAAATCCTCTATAAAAGGTTCTAAATCCATAGGGTGTTGTACAGTGTTGTAAGAACTCTATGTAAATTCCCAGTAAGTTTATTGCTGAGTATTTAATACAAACTAACGATGTATGTACAGGTAATTATGAAATTATTTATTATAATAATAATTTAAATTTTGGATCGTACAATTATTGGAATGCAAATTATTTTTGTTCGATATAAGTAAATATCGAACGAAAATGACGGGATACGACGTGAATTCGAATAACCAATAAGTTCCTTTTTTTAAATTACGGAGCTGTGGTAGTGAACGGCGCGTACATGACAATGTTCTTATTTTAATTCATAATATGTGGCTGTTTGATGATTAAGAAAGGAAGACTTTGCGTTGCATAATGAAATTTAGTACAACATCATAATACTCGTTTGGGTGTTTTAATGGTTACTATGACACTGGGTGTTTTAATGTTGGCAATAAGCTAACTGCTTCAGAAACTTTTATAGAGGATTTATAGCATGGGTGTAGATAAAATATAAAATGTAATCTAAATCAATTTCGCAACGAACCCACATCCTTCAAGCCTGTGCCATAAGTGCACACTCAACCATGCTTTCGTCACTTCGAATCACATTCGATGGAAGCAGCGTCAATAATCTTTAAATTAGTGTTGACTACAAACAAAACATTACTCAAGACGCGCCTAGGATAGCATAGATAAGCTTAGGCTTAGCTTTAGATGACAGGAAGACCCTTTTAGTAAAGACTGGGCCTCAAGATCCCTTGACCAAAAGAGTAGAAAGGCCAGCTTTGCCCTGCAGTGGGACAATATAGGCTAAAAGTAGAAATAGAAGATGCCAAATTCCTTGCGAAAAACATTGATATATTTTTATAGGGTTTTTAGGCATTCAACATGCAGTACTAAAGTACGTAAACTAAATAATGAAATAAGCAATGATGAAAAAATACTACGTGAGCGGGGATTGAACCAGAGACCTTGGTCTTGATACGACCATGCTCTTCCCATCTGAGCTATCACGAGTTAAACTCCGCACGCCGAATCTCTCCACCATCTCCTATTCCTTTAACAAGCATAAGGCTTACGTCACCTAACACTACTACCTACTATTACAAGTAAGGCATGCCAGTGGCGGATTTACCAATAGGCTGAGTAGGCTTAAGCCTAAGGCGGCAAATTTGGGGGGGCGGCAAATTTGAAGCCAATTGCACCCTTTCCGATCGAGAAGGTAAAAAGGTGCTTCCATATTTCAGTGAACGCAGCGTAGGGGCGGCAAAATATGAATAGCCTACTGGCGGCACCTTTCGCAGGGCAGCAAATTTGAGGCCAATCGCACACCCATTCCCCCCCCCCCCCCCTCCCCATTCGTACATCGCGGCAATCGAGAAGGTAGTAGATTGCTTTTATTATGATATTTCATAGAACGCAACTTAAGAGCGGCAAGTATGAATAGCCTACTGGCGTAAAATGTGTAAATCCGCCAGTGAGGCATGCGGAGTTGAACAAATGATAGCTCAGTTGGTAAGAGCATGCTCGTATTAAGACCACGGTTGCTGGTATTTTTTCACCATTGCTTATTTCATTATTTAACATTGATATACTCTTAAAACGCAACAAAAATATCAAAGTGCTACTTCCATTACTCTTCAGGCACCACGAATCCCCGCCACCATTGGGCCGCCTCGCAGCCTACACCCTGGCCCTCGGCGCTCTCTGCAAAGACCCCCGCTGCTTCCACGGACGAGACCTCGTCACCGCTTTACTACACCGAGAGCCGCCTCACGATTTGGAGTTTGCCTACGCCACACTAGCAGCTTGCTCTTCAGCGGCCCATGTTCGGAGGCGACATATCAGGAGGCTGTTGGATATCGCTAATGCTGCAGCTGATCATAGTCTTGGTAAGAGTTTGTATCGATGTTTCAATAAACCTCCTTTCTCCATCATTTCATTTTGTCTACTTACTTCAAATTTCATTTCTAAAATCAATACATGAATTTTATACACATTTCTTCCTCATCTGATCATTCAGACTCATTCCCCCACCATCTCTCATGCAAGTTTCGTTCGTTTTAACAACATATAATAATTGTTGAATTACATAATTTTATCAGTGCTGACAAATAAATGTTTAAACCCTTGTCGTGTCTCTCCCTTGCTCTACAACTGTTTTGAATCTACATAATTCATATGGGCGCACACCTACCTGGGTCAGGTGGAGTTCCCACAAGTTTTTACCATCTTGTTGTATATAATCTTTACAATCACTGAGCAGCCTACAGTCTGCTTTGTATGTCTGGAAAACTTCAACTTCTACCTACATCAGCACCACCTGCTGGTAGAAAAAGCTATTCGCATGAGGTAAATAAATAAATAAATATTTACAAACAAGTCCCACAAATTAAGCTTGCCCCAAAGTTCGAGACTTGTGATTTAGGATACTAATTCAACGATACTATATGTTCATAACAGTACCTAGATAAACACCAAGCCAGGTCAATCTCAAAAAGATCTTTTTTCATCTTGACCTGACCGGTGATCGAACCCGGGACGTCCTGGCACGATGACCACCTAGGCCACAGAGGTCGTCAGAAATGATAGAAACCTTTACTTGAACTTTTGATATCATAAATAGCCGTGGTAACACAGAAACTTTTCCTTCTGGAACAATATTACGGAGCTGCGTGGTATGATAGTGTCTGCAAAAAAGAAGTACTTACCTATTTAATGTAGGTTAACTTTGTGAACTGTGTCGTAATAGGTACATTATGACCTGTAGCAATTTCATCAAAATAGGCCTTTTTAAAAATCTGATGTATGTTTCAGAATAAAGCTTTTCTTTCTTTGATAAATTACCTTATCTTTTTACAGACACAATTTCCATGGTGATCCTAGCCCTTCGCTGCGTAGTGCAAGACCATCGTCATCGCAGCCTCATCCACTTTGTGCGCCGGCCAATGGCTGGTCTGGCTCGACAGCAACACCCCGACGGCAGCTTCGGGAGTCTCACCACTACGGCCTTAGCCATACAGGTTAGTTTTCTTAAATTAGTTATAAGGTCTAAAATGTCCTAACAACTTACTCTCCTCAGGCCTCAAACCTCTAGTACCCGATATTCTATACCTATGCGTTTGACAACTGTTCAGGTAAGATTTGAAAACCTGACTCTTTGACTCTCCTGATCTGAAATTTAGAGTCACCTAAAGAAGAAGATGCGTTTGAGAGTGATGATTCCTTATGTACTAGTTACTAATTATTTTCTTAATTAAAAACAAGTGTCATAGTCACTAAGGCGTGCTTGAAGATGACCACGTCCCGAGTAGCATAGAACGACGTCAGATAGATTACAAAAATTATAGATGTAGGTAGTTTCCAATCGCTTCTTTTGTCCTTGATAGATGCTTTGTCCAGGATTTCTACATTCTAAGATGTAAACCTTAGAATATGATGCAGATGATGACGAGATGCTATTGGATACGCTAGCCAAATTACTGAGTTCTAATACACATTACTGATAAAAGCTGTTTTTGTTAATAGATTCAGGTGTTACTTTGCGGAAGTCAAAGTTACATACTACATGATTTGAATTACTTAGTGCAATTTCGCCACCAGTTAGTTCATGCAAACTATTGCCGGCCGGCGCCCACTCACTACTGTTAGTCCCAGCATACCTGCCACCAACAGCTCGTGTGCACACGGGCTGTTGGTGTAAAGTAATTCAAATCATAATAACTAAATAAATATATAGGGATAAATTCTCATGTATTCATTCATCATAAAGTATGTAAAGCTATTTTGTATCCCGATTCCAGGCACTAGAAGACTCTGAGAGTGGTCCTGGTGCACATCAACATTGGAGCCTCCCCGCTGCAAGGAAGTGGCTCTTGGAGCGGCAGAACCCCGACGGAGGTTGGGGCGACGTCGCCAAGACTGCTGCTGCCGTCGCCGCGCTTACTCCAGCCTCATTGGCAGCTGTTCGACCGCCTCATTGCAGCGATAAGCTTCTTGACAGCAAACATGAACCTTTAGGTAAACCTCTTTACCAGAGCGATTAATTGTTGTGTCAGATCAAGTCTGTCCTAGCTAATAATAAATAAATAAATAAATAAATAAATATATACGGCCAAAATCACACAGATTGAGCTCGCACCCAAAGTAAATTCGAAACTTGTGTACAAGGATACTAACTCAACGATACTATATTTTATAACATATACATATTTATATAAACATTCAAGACCAAGGTAAATTTGAAAAGATCATTTTCCATCTTGACCTGACCGGGGATCGAACCCGGGACCTCCAGTGTGACAGCCTGGCATTATGACCCATAGGCCACAGAGGTCGTCGATGTACGTATGACGTACGACGTAGCTGGGTAGGTACGTTTACACATTTACTTCTAGCAAGTCCACGGGGTGTGTTGCGTCAACGTTAGGTAGCACTGTCGCTGCGTCGTTTTATAAGTATGCAAACAATAGTGCTGCGTCGGCGCACAGGACTGACTATAATCTTCACAATGATGCGGAAGGGGCGTATTTTATTGCGGCTACTAAGAGACGACTAAGAAGAATATTTCAGGGTTTCTCTACGTAAAATCGATTCAGAAATAAAGAATTTTTAGGAGAATGATAATCTCTGGCATAGCTTTGCAGATTAACGCATTAGAGTCTCATTAGACGGGCGAAGAATCCATGACCGATGCGGTAAAAAGATTCCGTAATGGCAAATTTTATTTTGATGGTTACAAATTTTATTCTACTCTGTCGTCACTAGACCTAGAAATTTTTAAATATAACCGTCACCATAGTCCATACAATGATGACATGGATAAGCTCGAGAAAATGTATGCTACTTTTGGTAACCCATCCAAATGCGGACCACACCTTGTATCGCTTTACTTTCAAGAGCGCTAGTAATGCGCACTCCCGCCGGGCCACTGAGCTAACCGAAAGAAGTTTTTTTTTTAATTACACTGAATGAGCTATCCCCAAAGTAAGTTCGAGACTTGTGTTACGGGATACTAACTCAACGATACTATATTTTATAACAAATACATATATAGATAAACACCCAAGACCCAGGACAATTTGAAAAAGGCCATTTTCCAACTTGCCCTGACCGGGGATCGAACCCGGGACCTCTGGGTGGCGGACTAGCATGGTGACCACTACGCCACGGAGGTCGTCGAGAAGTAAAGACATTGTATTATTTCCGCAGACAGTAACGGCGGAGATGGCAGCCTGAAGCTAGCCTACCACCAGTCGCACGCCAGCAACGACTCTGACGCTCGCAACGTGTCCTTCACCTACACCCTATGGCTTGGCACCAACGTCACTGAAAACTACACTCTGCATATGGTTGCACCACGGTTAGTTACCAAAAACCAAAACCAAACTAAGAAGGCTAGGTCGGCTAGCAACCCATTACTATTCTGATTTCTTTTTCCAATCTAATCACTCACCATCACGCTATGGCCTTTAGATCTTGCAGCCCCAGACTGTCGGCTTAGAGCCACAAGACCCAAGATGGTCTGTTTGTCCCTTAAGGTAGACGTGGCCTGTTTGAAGAGCTACCCTCGTCTTTATAAAAAAAAACCTGCATTCTAGTGTTGCCAAAAAATCATAGTTTTTCAATCGATAGCTTTAGGTAATCGAATAATACCAAACTATCGATAGGCCTATCATGTAAGTAATCTTAATGTATGTAATAACTTATTGCAGAAATAGTTGTTTAAATAGTCTAATATATATTTGGTACTCAGTTGTAGTAGTTAATTTAATAACAAATAGGATAACACTATTTCTAGCTTCCGTCACAAAAGAGTATGTACTGATATTGGCTATAAATGTAACATGAGCAATAGTCTAAGGCCTCTCCTCATTTGGTCGTTGAAGAATACAGATACATATCTGAAGTGAATTGTTGTTTCTAATTTTATTACCCCCACAATTAATAGTAGAAACGCAATACTATCGTTAGTATCGATAGCTGTTTTAGAGCAAAACTATTGATAACCAACAATTCAATCGATAGTATCGACGGTGTCGAACCTGATAATGAAGAAATTATCGATAGTTTGTTTCAATACTATACATTATACATATAGTATTGATAGTTGATGAATTATGAAAAGCAATAGTATCGGTAATTTGTTCGTCATCAGGATCGATAATATCGATAGACTATCGATAGTATCGGTTTTATTTAAAATACCAATAGTCTATCGATAGTGGACTGTCGAGCAACACTACTGCATTCTTTAAATCGATGTTTAATTATATTTTTCTTCGATTGACAGACTTATGCAATTGCCTAAAAATTCTGCACTTAGGTTAGCAGACTTTATGCATATAGGGGAAACAGTAGAGGTTTTTTTAGTTTAAAAAAATAAACTAATTCTTCCAGCAACGTCTCCTTCTACCACGTGATGCAAATGGCTGCGGAACAAAACCCGAAGTTTAAGTTCGAAGCAAGCGAATGGCCCAACGGTCACTATGTCCATACCCTGGCCGGGCACAAGGAGGAACCCATGGGCTACCACTACTGGCTGCTGTACCGCTTACCCGAGATACCTGACCCACTGAGCCCCCCTGGCAATCAGCTGGTCGCCCCTGTCGGTGAGTCTATAGATTCTTCTTCTTTTCTTTCTCTTTATAAGTGTTGGTTCAAGTTGGCTAGTATAACGCCGAAAAGCAGTACGTGTATTGTTTACATTGGCTAGACATGAGGAACCCATGGGGTACTTACCATTACTGGTTGCTGTACCGCTTGCCCGAGATACCTGACCCAGTGAGCCCTTCTGGAAATCAGCTGGTCGCCCCTGTCGGTGAGTCTTTGGATTCCCTAGTTCTAAGTCTTCGAGCATCGAACTTTAACCAGCACTTTATGAAGAAAAAGAGAAGTTCCCACTAATAAAGAAAAAAAAGAAAGGTAGGAGGCTATGGTAACGCCGAAAAGCAGTGCGTGTACTGTATAAATTGGCTGGACATGAGGAACCCATGGGCTACCACTACTGGTTGCTGTACCGCCTGCCCGAGTTACCTGATGCAGTGAGCCAGTGGCAATCAGCTGGTCGCCCCTGTCGGTGAGTCCTAGGATTCTCTAGTTCTAAGTCTTTAAGCCTTGAACTTTAACCAGCACTTTATAAAGAGAAAGAAAAGTTACTACAAATAAAAAGAAAAAAGAGAAAAGTTGTAGGCTAGGGTCACACCGAAAAGCAGTACGGGTACTGTATACATTTGCCGGACATAAGGAAGTACCCATGGGCTACCACTACGAGATACCTGATTCAGTTAGCCTCCCTGGCAATCAGCTGGTCGCCCCTGTTGGTGAGTCTTTGGATTCCCTAGTTCTCTTTAGTCTTCTAGCCTCGAACATGAACCACCATTATATGAAATGTAAAAAAAGAAAAGTTGGACGCTAGGGTACCGCGGAAACGCCACTAGGTACATATGTACATTGGCCGGGCCCAAGGAGGAACGAACCCATGGGCTATCACTGAGTTCTGATTGTTGTACCGCCTGCCCGGGATACCTGATTCAGTGAACCCCCTGGCAATCAGCTGGTCCCCTCTCGGTAAGTCTTTGGATTCCCTCGTTCTTTTTAGTCTTCTAGCCTCGAACTTGAATCAGCACTTATGAAGAGACAGAAAAGTTCCCTTAAGTCTGGTTCTTTTCTTTCTTTTGGAAGGTGTTGGTAGTTTGAGGCTAAGGTAATTAAGGTTTGAGGATAAGGAATAGGCCTTGTTCTTTTATTTCTTTAAAACAGGCGTAAACATATAAAGACAAAAAAGTCAAAGAGAAATAATTTATTTATTTATTGGATATTTGCATCACTTTACAATTGTCATTTTTTTCTTTCGATTTCTTAATAGGTAGTTTTTGACGTCAGATCATTTACTTACGACTAAGTTTACTGCTATATAATAAAAGATTTAAAATAAGTAATTATAGTTGAGGTGCTCGGTGGCCCGGCGGGAGTGCGCATTACTAACGCTTTCGCAAGTAAAACGACACCGGGCGTGGTCCGCACTTGGATTGGTGACCACAAGTGGCATGAAAATTTCGGAAGGCACGTATAAGCAGTTGGTTCCGGCTGGCATCATTGTATGGCAATCGTCAAGCTATGTCAGATGCCTTTAGGCAGCCTAAAAAATCTGACGCCAGTGTTGAACACTTACACACACGAAAAACAAAACAAAAAACAACTTGATAATTGTAATTTTTCTCTTTCGATTTTTAATAGGAGTTGTTGACGTCAGATCATTCACTTACAACTCAGTTTACTGCTATATAATAAAAGTTTAAAAACAAGTACTTAAACATAACTTTTTATTTCAGGTGTGGACGATCTGCTAGTAGAAGACGGAGAACACTACCTCTTCTGGTACAAGAAGCTGTAATTTGCTACAAGAGCCTTCGATCACCATTCTTTATTTCCTCACATCTGATCGCATATCGTTAAGATCTCCAGTTTTCAAACAGTAGCAAACTTGTGATATGTTAGAGCACTGTTCAAAAAATTTTTTTGCCGGGCAAAAAAACATCCCCCGACTTTCAAGCGTTCACCCCAAATAACTTTTAAACTGTTGAACCGATTTCCATCACCGTAGCTAAGAACCATCACGACAGACAAAGGTTTTGATTAAAAAAAACCGCATTGAAATCGGTGCACTTGTTTAGAAGCTAAGACACAGACAGACTCACAGAACCTCTTTTTGCGTCAAGCATTAAAAAAAGACCTTGATTCTAGTTTTGAAGATAAAAGTGGTGAGAACTGCCAAAACCTTTTTGTAATCATATCAATTATTGGTATTTTTATGTAATTTCGACCCATACAGAGACTTTACTCCGATTAACACGATTCTCGTCCACGTAATGTCGAATTAAAACGCCAACCCAAATTATGCTTTATCTACATTTCATAGCGTGCAATTTTGCTTGAACGCAGACATGTAGTCAATGTCGTGTTACTTTTGGAGTAAAGCCCCTGTTTTCATTATATCTATATATATTCAAGGAAACTGCTAACAAATTAGATACATTTGCTTTTTCCCAATGTAGCCAGTACGTGGTCGTAGGTATAATAAATTATTAGATGTTGAACGTACCAAAGAAGCTTGTGATTCTTGTTTTCCACCGTTTCCAAATGAAACTTTCTTGTAAATAATTATGATCAGATTTTGTAACATGACATGACGGAGATTATACCAGTAAGTAAAAATTAGAAAGGAAGAAATGAAAGTTTGAAAAATAAATTAATACATACATGCAAAATAAATTAAACTAAAGAACTCACATTACAGAGCAGAACATCAAAGAAAAATGAATCTTTACTTCTGATAATAAAGCGGTCAGTGGTCAAAGCGTTCGCCTTATGATCCGGTGGTCGTGGGTTCGAAAACCACTGGGAAGCAAACTTCGTGAAAAGTTGTTTCCTGTCTGGTTAGGATATTGCAGGCTTGAATCACCTGATTATCCGAAAAGAAAGATCATTCCATGTTTCGGAAGGCACGTATAACTGTAAGTACTAGTACTTATTCTGTGCTATGGGTCCCGAACGTAATCGAGCGTGTGCTCAACCTGTCCAAGGTTCGTATACCCTTTGGATTGCGAATAGCAGTCGTTCTGTGTAAAAACCAGTTACCTCGTCGAATGACCTAGATAAGTAACGTACCCCGGGTTTTGAAGCATTACCATCACTTGCTTGCGGTCAATAAGGATTGTTTGAACAAAAACATCGCAAAGAAACCTGTACTACAGCATGCCTACCCATTCGCCTCATAAACATAATTATTTCTCTTCCTAGTCACTAGATGGCGCTATAGGTATTGACATTAAAATCTTTCTTTTACTTCAATAATTCTTTGTCACTTTTCCTAGTAGAGTTCTGTGTGGTGCCATCTATGTGTGCCTACCCGCAACTTCCAGTTTTGCCTTCTTACGGGCCCTCCAATCGTCTATGGCGTTGGGTTACGTAAGTCTTTGACTAAAGTGTGCAATATTGACTAGATGACAGTCATTGTCGGTGGCCCGGCGGGAATGCATATTACTAGCGCTTTCGCAAGTTAAGCGACACCGGGCGTGGTCCACACTTGGATGGGTGACCATAAGTGATACAAAAATTTCTCGAGCTCCTCCGTGCTTCGGAAGGCACGTATAAGCTGTTGGTCCTGGCTGTCATCACTGTATGGCAGTCGTCAAGCTATGTCAGATGCCTTTAGGCAGCCTGAAAAACTGACACCAGTGTTGGCCACTTACACACACGAAAAACAAAACAAACAAACAAGTCATTGTCATTGAGCTACGTCAGATGCCTTAAGGCAGCTGGGATAATCTAGCATCAGTGTTAGCTTTAACCTCGACTCCTGCCTGATAAATGAAAGAGAGAAAGAAAATCTTTATTAATTGAACATTACAGCAAAAAAAGATCATCCGAATATGCAGCCATTCTATTAATGTCATGTTACAATTCTGGTTTATCATATAACGGGATTAGTTGTGTATTTACTTAATAATATCTTGACAAGTCCAGTAATGCTGTATACATGTTGGTATTTTTATCGGAAGGCATGTGGACTGGGTCAGAAAAGTATTATTCTATTAGTCAATTAAGTAATCTAGAAATAATAGACCCATATTTTTCGGTTT
Organism: Acrobasis suavella; assembly: GCA_943193695.1. Lineage (NCBI taxonomy): Eukaryota > Metazoa > Arthropoda > Insecta > Lepidoptera > Pyralidae > Acrobasis > Acrobasis suavella. Next base: position 13,636,417 of record OW971948.1, read on the forward strand.
ATCAAGTTAGTCTAAAATCACAATGATACCACGCATCGAAGTTCCGGAGTGATTGTTACTTTACCGCTGTAGAAATCCTACGAAACTGTGACGTCACGCGAAACCTAAATGGATTGTCTTCGTCATTTGTTATACAAATAAGTACGTGTATAATGATTATTTTTAACCCATCAGCTTCCAGACGGTCGGATCCGACCGAGAGAACAATTGATAACAATGGGTTTACAAAATTGCGGTTGTCGAAGAGCTAAATCCACCTGACGGCCAAAAAAAATTTTTATAATTTATCAAGAAAATTTATTTATTTTCACCATTTGTCGCCAATCGATAAAAATATCAACATTAAATCAATATCTTCGCATGCGTTAGTTTGCATGTAAAATAGCGTTTAGATCGACGTTTAAGATTCGTGTTAAACTAAGATTCTCAATTTTAAAATCCTTTCAATATTAACGTCGGATCAATGAAACGAGAAAGCATACGAACACCATATTATGATAATATACAATCTTGCAGAAGAAGCGATAACCATTTAATTACCTAAGTAATATTTAAAAACTATAAGTTTTATATACCTATCAACTAAATACCGTATTCATAAAGAAATTGCCTTCTTAAATCAGTTACATATAAATCTACCAATTTTAGGATTGAATGTTATCCTAGACTTTTCCATATAAACGAAGTCTAGCTTTTATTATGAAATGGCATGTGAAATTTCGGCAGTATCTTGTAATTTTAAAGAAATAGCATATATCTAGGCATACAATAGTTTTCGACGGTCAAATATGAGCTTAAAAGAAAATATGAAAGTGTAGAAGTTTTCCATACTGAAGGTCAAATATGATATGATACATTATTATTTTATTTTATCATCATTATGTTCTCTTTTCGTCCTATTATAAAACCCAGACTAACTTTGTTACTAGGTTTAAACCATTATGCGACCAAATCAAGTTGACATGTAGTAATATGACACTATCTAACCTGTCAGTGTCAACTTCATTTTAGGCGGACAATGGTTTAAACCTAGTAACAAAGTTAGTCCTGTTTTTATAATAAGACGGATATTTAGACTGTAAAAACTAGTTATATGCAATTTCTTTGAAATTACATAATTTCGTCAATATCCGACATGCCTTTTTAAAAATAAAAGCTAGACTACGTTTGTATGGGAAAGTTTAATTCTGTATATGGTAATGGGACTCTTAAATAATCAGCGCTCTTAAAATCAATGGCCTTCTAGTATGCAGATTTTTTAAATAAATATGGTGGTGGATGTGGGTGTGAGATTTCAAATAAATTAGTGGATTCTAGTTTCATTGGTTTGACGTTTATTAATAGATTATATAATCTGACTTTAGCGTTTAACTGGCTGTGCTCACATTCGTGCCAATTCATCTTGCTTTTTCAAATGCTTAGGTTTCGTTTTATTTGATTTTAAAAGCAATATTGGAGGGAACAATGAAAGAAGAGGCAAAGGAAGACCAAAAGATAGTTGTGTAAAACAACTGAAAGATCAAATCAATGTTTCAACCTACAAGGATGTTAATGAGTTGAATTTGGACAGAAAGAGTTGGAAGGCATTGGTTGCTACACAGACAAGACCTTAGCTTTTTATTATGGTTTAATTTCACCTTTAAAATATGTCGCAATGATGGGTAGATGTATATTAATAAACTCAGTGGTGCGATTTTTCAAACGCGGAGTCACTAAACGAATGGTTTTTGTATGGAAAAATCGTTCGTTTCGTTTGGGTGACTCCGCGTTTGAAAAATGGCACTTCTGGTCTGTGCCTCTCGCGCTGTTCTCCGAGAAACTACCCTACACAGAAAACTCTAACCCACACAGTTGAGAATGTCATTACACAGATATTTTAATCAAGTCATAATTGGGTTCTTTCCTGGGTCAAACATAAATTATTTGGTACTGTATTATTAGAAAATAAAGGAACACCTACACACCAAGATCTCGAAGGCACTAGCGCAGGCAAAAGATCGTAACAAGAGGGAGAACGTAAAAAGTTAGGTCGGGCACAACACGACGTTCAGCAGTGAGCAGACGACTGCAAGAGGATTAGAAAATAAAACAATACAAAATAATGCCATTTTCAAAATGATTTTAGATTGATTATTAAATAAAAAACTGATATCTATAAAGAGCATTATTTACCTCCAAGAAATTATGTCGTCATTACTCTGTATTTCATACAAATCCCATAAAGTTTGTTTAGACGTTTAGAAAAAAGTACCTACCTGATTTCACATAGCGCGAAGAACCGATGGCCGATGGGGCAGAAAGGTTCTCGAATAGCAGCCACGTACCGGCAAGCGTAACGTAGGACACCCACCTGATAGATGGTCGGATGACCTGAGCAAGGTTGCAGGAAAGCGCTGGATGCAGGCCGCTTCCGATCGGTCGTTTAGGAAATCCTTGGGGGAGGTCTATGTCCAGTAGTAGACTTCCTGTAGCTGATATGATAAAGATGATGACCTGATTTCAGTTGTTGGAAAATAGTGAATTGGATGGACACTAGTATGTTGTAATGACTGTTGTCGCTAGATGAGTCACGGCTACGTCAGTGGCGGCAGCTCAAAAAATCTGACAACAGTTTTAGATTAAAACATGATATTAACTCTCGATGATTAAAGAACATAAGATATTGATTGTCACAAATGCTTAAGAAATTTCTTTACTTACTTAAGTAGTCACTTGAAATCGCAAGAGAATGGCACGTGTCCAGCCCACTAATCATTTTAGATGAGACTGAACGACTCAGGCATTTAAGTATGAAGTGCATTAGAGTAACATTTTTATTGTACCTACTGAATGGTTCTTAATAAACATTAAATTCAATATATTTTTTATTTATTTAATATCCCCAGTAATAGTAAGACACATAACGTGATAACGGGCGTAGACTGAGTCAAGTGGAACCATGCGACGCATTCAGTCTATTCTCTTTCAAACTCTACGATTCTTTATTCTGCTATCTCTTTTGCACGTAGAGTTTGTGACAGAGATAGACTTAATATGTCGCGTGTTCCTGCATCCCGCTAAGGGTCGGGATTTATTGATCAGCACGGAACATTACTTTTCTGTATTGCTATCTTTTTCTGTCGCTCAAAACCGTCATTGGCTAGAGCGAGAGATTGCGACGGAGCTGTAAGTTATTTTACTTGGAAAGATGGTATCGTACTGGTTTACCGATAGTTTGTGAGTAGGTACAAATGACACCGGCCATGCTGAAGCGTTACGTCGCTCTCTCTCACTCTAGCTAATGACGATTCTAAGGGACAGAAAAGGATAGCAGCATAATGCTGTTCCGTGCTGCCAAACGAGTCCCAACCTTAAGACGACAGTGTACCAGCGACAGCTACCCCAGTCGGCGACGGTCGTAGACTGTCAACGACCGTTGCGTGACAGTTTAACAGTAGTCATCGACAGTTGGCGGCCGCCGCGATATGTCGACCGATGGTTCGCGACACTGGTCACCGACTGTCAGTGACTAATATCGTAAACTATCCCTTAACGGTTAGAATCTAATAAATAAATATAAACGAACAAATCACACAGATAGAGTTAGCTCCAAAATAAGTTCGAGACTTGTGTTATGGGATACTAACTTAACGCTACTATATTTTATAACAAATACATATATACACCACTGCCTTCGTGGTCCAGTGGTCAAGGCGTTCGCCTTGTGACCCGGAGGTCATGGGTTCGATTCCCACTGGGAAGCATACATTGTGAAAAGTTGTTTCCAGTCTGGATAGGATATTGCAGGCTTGAATCACCTGATTATCCGAAAAGATGATTCCGTGTTTAGGAAGGCACGTAAAACTGTAGGTCCCGAACGCCACCTAGCGTTTGATCATCAAACTATCCAAGGATTGGTTCCTGGGTTGTAGAGATCAGACGGCAGTTGCTCTGTGTAAAAACCAGTAACCTCGTCAAATCTCCTTAGTTAGGTAGCGGACCCCGGGCTCTGAAGCGTTACTGCTGAGGATGCAACCGGGAATACGCTCGGATGATGATGATGATGATATATATACACACCAACATTCAAGTCCCAGGTCAATTCACATGCATCTTTTTCAGACACTCATTTGCTACGAGAGAGAATATATTAGCATGGCCGGTTCCGTGGCATTCCGTCGCCATTTCTCGCTTTAGCCAAATGACGTTTCTGACCCTTAACCCTTTCACCGCGAACGTCGGATTTATCCGACAAACGTCGTGCCGATTCCGCGAGCGTCGGATATTTTCGACAAAATGCCCGTTTTGCACATAACTGAAGTATCCACATCCCTTTTCGGTTGTAGGTAATTTTAGATTCACTACCCCTCGCGCTGAGGGCACGACCACTGATACAATCTGATTCACTTGAATAGCCTCACCCTTAATTTTTGTAATTTCTTTATAAATATGCACGATTGTTATTTTTATAATGGTCTTAATTTGACTTCACGCGCAGTGCATTACGATACAAAACAAAACATGTACGAACCTTCACGGAAACACCGCGCCCCGCGTCGGTGCGACATTTCGTCCGCGTCACATGATTAGCCTCAGTGCTATTCACAGAGTACTTTTGTATATACTGAAAGTGCTATTCGAACATTAATTGCATGCGTTTGTTTTGGTTTTTTGGTAGCAATTCTTCATTTAAGCGTCGAATATTACGTATACATTATTTTTGAAGTCTTATTTTATTGTTTAGCTATCATGGGTCGTGGTCGAATATTAACTGAAATCGAAAGAGAAAAAGTGAATTTTTATTTGGATCAGAAACTATCTCACCGTAAAATTGCAATAAAAATTGGCCGCAGTCCTAAAGTAGTTAATAATTATGTGAAAAATAAAGAAAACTATGGAAAAAATTATAAAGGTCGTACAAAATTGGCTACTTCGTCACGTGAACGTCGGCTTATTTTACGTGCAGCATCTTCTTCAGCAGATTCTTCCAAGACAGCCCGACAAATCGCGAATGAAGTAAACACCAGTGCATCACTGTCTACCGTGCGACGCATTATAAAGTCATCACCATACCTTAAACGGAAGAAAATCAAGAGGAAACCTCATTTGCGCGATCAGTATAAAAAAGCTCGATTGTTATTTGCCAAAATGCATATGTCTTGGACAAATCAGTGGCATAATGTTGTTTTCAGTGACGAAAAAAAAATTCAATTTAGATGGTCCAGATGGTTATTCATATTATTTTCACGATCTAAGAAAAGAAGAGCGGGTGTTGTCACGTCGTCATTCAGGAGGTGGCTCAGTAATGGTATGGGGGGCGGTTTCTTATAAGGGCCCTATTCCAATTTCAATTCTCAGAGGCAAACAAAGTTCAGCATTATATACTAATCTATTAGAAGAGAAGAAAAAAATATTTGTAAAATTTTTAAACAACGGTACTGGATTTTTCAACACGATAATGCCTCTATACATGCGTCACAGGAAACAAAAGCTTGGTTTCAAAAAAATAAAATTAAAGTTTTAGATTGGCCATCGAACTCTCCGGACCTGAATATTATGGAAAATATTTGGGGCTATCTATCTCGGCAGATATTTGCCGGTGGACGCCAGTTTAATAGCAGCGCAGATCTTGAAAAGAAATTCATAATTACTGGAATAATTTGAACCAAAATTACATTCATTCATTATATGACTCTATTCCCGAACGTATTTTTGAAGTGATCAAAAGTAATGGAAAGTATACAAAGTATTAAAAACAAGTTTATTTGTGTTTTATTTCACTTATGTTATACACACTTATGTTATATTTAAGTGACGCACCTTTTTCACTACTTTAGTGTGCAATGATTACTATTTATTTAACTTAATTTTAAAGATTTAAAGATAAAGCTATAGTACTACACTAATGAAGTTTATTTATAAAATCAAACAGGCAATATTGAATATATAACAGCATTTATATTCGTTTTGGGGGTGGGGCTATTCAAGTGACTCGGACTGTATAAAGTCTCGCGGTGAAAGGTTAAAATTCATACTATGGTCTCAAATCGACGTACTTGTTTACCAATATTGACTTAGGGTAGAGCAGAAACAATAAAACAACATTTTAAAATCCAACATTTATTAAATTTGTACAATTTACACATTAACACCAATGTCACATGCTAGGTACATATATACCTAAGTGCAGAAAGCTATAGAAAACTTTATATATTGCGTCAAAAATGGGAAAGACATCGATCATAAAAATATCGGATAGCTTTATTATACTAGTGCTACAGTACGTCCAATCTAAGAAATTACAAATACCAGGTACATTGCAAATATTACATTGTATTGTTTGTTGTTAAAAAAAACACAACACGATACAGCTCTCGAGACATAAGGTCAGCTTTGCATTTGTTACGTGCATACAGATAGTATAGCTGAGGCACGGTACGGCTCGCACCAGTTTATACTGGTTTTTGAACCTCGGCCTGAGTCGCGGCACGACCCTCGCGCGTTATTTACCGCTAGGAGCTTGACGTTCCCGTGTTGTTGTGTTTGAATTATTAGTGATATAAAGCAACGTTAATAATAATATTTATTATTATATAAACATTGATTTTATTTTTATTTCATATTTTTACTTACTACTTTTGACTCACTCACATTAATGCAAAGCTGAGCTTATGCCTCGAGGGTTTTAACCTCTCATTCCCCGACCGGACCCATGGGGAAAATCGACACAGACGAACTTCAACCTTATTACATTTGACGTAAATTTTCAGTTAAACAGACAATTTTTGACCTATCTCTATAGAATGGAACATAGAAAAATACATCAATGAGTAAGTGAGAGTCAGATGGCAGCACAGTGAAGTCTGGTCCAATAACCTGCTGTTATTGGATACGTTTGACGGAGCAAAAGAACCTGTCAACTGATGGTCCAATGACAACAGTCGATTGGATTTGAAATCTGATGTCCCATATTTTTATAAACCGTCATTTACTGTGCCTTACCACTTTTTGTATCACTGTTAAGAGGCATTTCTCATTTGGTTGGCTGTCTCGCTCGCACAATCAAACATTTTTAGAGATTATTAAAAAATGTGTCTCATTTGTAAAAAAGTGTTTCATTAACATTCAATACAATTATATTGTGGATATTTTAGACATGTTTGTATATTGTGTAGACAATGACTACATCGAAAATTAGATCATCAAAATTTTGAATTTTTTATGACCTAGTTCTCGATACACACACACATAAACAATAAAAAAATACATGTCTACAATATCTCCCATATAATTATATTGAAAATTAATAAAACACCTTTCTAAAAATGAGTAATCTTTGAAAATGTTTGATTGTGCGAGCGAGACAGCCAACCAAATGTGAAATGCCTCATAACCTACTCAAATAAAGATGCGTCTTTAAATTTCTTAGATTTTGCTTACTGTATTTCATAAGAAGGTAAGTACATTATACGAATTTCATTCATACAACCTTTATTAAAAATATTGTAAAAGTACAAAAGGAATTTTTACGTATACCAGTATTAGGGTTGCGCTACATCTGGAAGCTCGGAACAGCGCTTTTCCATGCTACTGTCTTTTTCTATCGCTCCGAACCGTCGTTCGCTAGAGCGAGAGGGAGCGGCGAAACACATTATCACCGGCGATTCCGCGGCGTTCTCTCTCTCTCTCGCTCTATCGAATAACGGTTCTGAGCGACAGAAAAGAATAGCAGCTTAGAAAAGTGCTGTTCTTTCCTAATAGATGTAGCCCAACCCTTAACTGTATTATCCAATGTTATCTTTCGCGGTACAAAATTGCTTCACAAATTTAGATCCAAGACAATTGCAAATGTTGACAAATTAGTGAGCCACGCCATGTTGCGGAAAAAGACGAAACTAAATTTAACATGGGATATCCCATAACTCATTAAATAAAAAACTAGTGGCGCCATTTTTTTAGCCCTACAAAATTAATTTGACCTTTATAAAAGTAACGTACTTCGCGCACTTGACGGCCGCAACTAGCGGCCAAGTCAGGAATGTGTCACTCCCCGTTTAGGTATCGAAAACATACCTACATTATTACTATGCGCGCAGCGACCACTCCGCAGTGGGAAATTCTGTTATATGAATGGTTTGTCCAGAGTAATAAGAATGAAATTGGCTTGCAATGGATTTCTAGGTATCTAAACGAAAAAGTGCTGAGTTTTGATGTGAGCTAAATTAAACCATATCGCTAACCACATTGAGTTTCTTTGAATTTCTTCTTCCCTGAGTGAGACTTCTGTACGTGAGTACTAGTACTTATTCCGTGGCCAAGTGCGCGAAGTTCATATGGTTAAAGTTATTCTGGTCTAGTGCTCGAGGTGCCTTATTTGTAGCTAAGTTTACAATAAAGTAGGGCAATTAGATCAGCGATGGGCCATATTACGCTGTAAAGAAAGTGTCCCCACTGTATACGTTCACCCTACACTTGCAAAGCTATTCTGACGTTTATTATATTAAGGAAGATTGCGTCTTACGGAAGCAAAATTGGAAATGGCGCTGCCTTAAATGCAAAGACAAATAAGTATCAAATACACCGCGGTGACACCTCTAAAAAAACATGAAAAGGTAAGGCAGCGAATGCGTCAACCTTTAGCACGCCAGCGCTTATCACGTTACTTTACCCCCGACGCCAAGCCTAGTGAAAATAGTAAAATTTTAGATAACTTTAGTCGTCAGCAAAGTTTGAAATACCGGTATTTATGGTAACCGGTACCATTGACCTTGGTGCGGTACTGGTGCAAGACAAAGTACCTGTACTATCTGTACCGGTACTATTCTGCCGTCAGTATCGGTACTATACCCATTTCAGTACCGGTACAAATCACGTCAGAGTGAGAAAGCTGATACCAGCAGGTACAAGGATAAGCAGATAGCAGCAGGTACCTAAATAAGGTACCCGTACTTTTAAGTGGTACCGGTACCCATCTAGAACAGGTACCCAGGTACCGAAATAAAAAACCTCTAAATAACGGAACAGAACCTGTACTTTTGGTACCGGTTCCAAGCCTTGGTCGTCAGATGTTTCAGTCGCGCGATTGTTCTGCTAATAAAGTGGTCTATGGCGCTCAAAAGGTCAACTTCATAGCCACATATAACATTAACTCATAAAAGGACAGTGGTAAAATAATTACCACATTAAATTTAAACCTTATGCCTTCGACATAAAGTTCAAAACCAATGAAAAAATTATACCTACGATGCCCTATTAAGGGTAACAACAAAAACAGCATGAATCGCAAGTTATGACGTAGCGTAAATTTATGCTACATTCGGTTTTACACTAACTTATACCCAGCCCCAATATTCCCAAGCAATAAACTTACACTGTGGAATAGTACCAGTCAATGGTACAACTGATCTGAAGACATGTAAATCATAGATCTAGACATTTTTTTGCGACACGACTTCAAGTCTTGCGGCATTATGAGATGGAAGCATGTAATAAATGCAAAACGAAATTGTATAAGTCCCATGTTATAAAACAATGTGCAGTACGAAACCTGCCCGTAAGAAATTAAACCACGGGCTGTACTAGATCACTATAGTATAATGAAATTAAAATAACAGTCAAAAAGCTCAAAAAAATCGACATTTTCATACAAATTGCCCGAACGGTTGCACACTTTTGTATTGAAATGCCATATTTTTTTTTTTGCTTTTTTGCTTTCTCTTTGCAATTTTTGAAAAGTTTATATTTAGCGAGGAGAGGAATGAATTCATCTCCACTTAACTCTGCGGACGAGTGCAAGCTCTTCAATGGGGCAGGGATGAAAATTGTAACCCTTCATTTACCGCATGGCATTAAATTACCTGAATTTTTCGGGGTCCAGTGCTGCCCCCATTTGAAATAAATCATTTGAAAAGAAACGAAGATATTATTTAAAATTTGGCCTTGATATAAATAACCATAGATAACCCTAAAAACTATTTTATGAACTACTGTTTACATTTTAAAGTGAGAACGTGAAGCTTTTTATAGCATTTTTGCTAAAAGTGGCAGTTATTCGCAAAAATGCTAAAAAAGACTACACGTTCTCACTTTAAAATATGAACAGAAGTTCATTAACTAGTAAGAAGGGTTATCTAGAGTTATATCAAGGCCAATTTTTAAATAATACTTCCGTTTCTTTTCATAATGATTTATTTCAAATGAACAGCTCTGAACCCCGAAAAATTCAGGTAGCCTCTTAATAAATGCACCGTCCATTGTTTTAGTATTGGCGGTAAAGGAGGCGAATCGCCTTAAACTTTTTTTTTGACATTTTCATACAAATTGCCCGAAATGCACACTTTTGAAATGCCATATTTTTTTTTTTTTCTTTTTGGCTGTTATTTTAATTTCATGATACTAAAGTGATCTAATATAGCCCGTGGTTTGATTTATTACGGGTACGTCCCTTCCAGGTTGTATAATAATTCACATTGAATTATTTCAAATGAACAGCTCTGAACCCCGAAAAATTCAGGTAGCCTCTTAATAAATGCACCGTCCATTGTTTTAGTATTGGCGGTAAAGGAGGCGAATCGCCTTAAACTTTTTTTTTGACATTTTCATACAAATTGCCCGAAATGCACACTTTTGAAATGCCATATTTTTTTTTTTTTCTTTTTGGCTGTTATTTTAATTTCATGATACTAAAGTGATCTAATATAGCCCGTGGTTTGATTTATTACGGGTACGTCCCTTCCAGGTTGTATAATAATTCACATTGAAGAATAAAACAAATACATAGCATACATTAATGAATAAAACAAAAATAAAGTGAGAAATAAAATACAAACAACCATCAATACTTAAGTGGAATTATTTCTAACTTTCACTGGCCGTGTAAATAAAACAAATTCACATGAATTCTTGCATTTCATACAAAAATCACAACATACTTTGAAAATTCTACAAAAAAAAAACGCACCACATGTCTTTTCACATTGCTTTGGCACTCCAAAGTTATAGGGTATTCTACCCTATATCGGGCAATTTCTCCCTCATTTGGGCTTTATATCCCATTTCATTTTACCTCATATAGGGCAATTTCTCCCACATTTGGGCTTTATATCCCATTTGATTTCACCCCATATCGGGCAATTTCTCCCACATTTGGGCTTCATATCCCATATGAGCAAACTTAATCTTATCTTTCATCTAGCAAATACATTGACTTACTAAACGACGTTAATTTTTAAAATATTGTGCATTATATAAAAAACAAAAGTGCACTATTCATATTAATTAAATTATATTCATTACTAGTAATTCAATAATATTATTAGCGAAATGGGGAAATAAACTTACGAAAAAATAGTTAAGATGTTTAAAACAAAAAACATATGCAAATGCATACAAGCCCATAGCTGCTTCAATTATTTCCCGTAAAATCGAGAGGAAAGAGTTTTAAATTTACAATATAAATTGTATGATGGATAGACAGTCATTTTTTGACCGCTGGTATTGGTAGCTTTTCTTTAAAAATTTAATTTTAATATACTTTACACGCAACGTAAATTATACCAATTGACGCGTAAAAGTGCCTGTAAAGGTCTAATTACTGAATAAATACTTGAATCTTTGGATCTACTTCAAAAAACAAGGAGTTTATAAATCTACCTAATGGGCTAAGAAAACATTTTTAGTATACACCCTTATTGACTGGACCGAAAAATCTTTTTTTTTACGATAAGTAGTAATGTTATTTCTTACACCAGAAATTGTTTAAGGCGTTTTTAATTTTAACATTTTCATCCCTTTTCCATTACAAGATAATATTTATCGGCGAACACGTTTTAGCTTAGACCTCTTTGTAATTCGCCATCTACAGTTTTCGACAGAGTTAAAAATCATATCTTGTTTAAATTGAAATAGCATACAATACACATTGAAAATTCAAATTCTCTACCGCTCTTACGTTAGTCCTTATGCACTGTGTAAATGTCAAAACATACAAAGCCGAAATTGCGGGACCGAACTTTGGCGAAATTACGCCTGCAATGCTGTTTGAATTACTAGCAACACGCTATACTCCATTTGTTTAGGTACTTAAATAAAGGTAAACAATAATGACATGTCTTTTTATTACAACATACACCTTATAAATCAATAACCCTTGTAAATTACAAATCAATTAATTTATAAATTACATACTTAATTTGTACTGTTTAAAGAAATTAATTTGTAAAGTGTATTGTTTCTATAAAAAGACATGTCAAGATTGTTTTCATTTATTTAAATACCTAACCTAATGGAGTACAGGAAAAACTTACGTCGCGCAAAACTTACGTCGTGTTTTTCACGAGAAATAAATTAACAACAGAACTTCAGCCGCGCAACTTCGGCGCAATGTATTAAGACACCTGTACACTCAAAACTGTTACTAATACAAATCTTATCAATTTGCGAATAAAACAAAACTAAAATTCTTTACTCATACAAATCTTTTCAATTGGCTTATAAAACAAAAGTTAAAATTCTTAACACTTGTATATCACAAAGAACCGTAGAGGTAATAGTTAGATTTAGACATTAACTTCTAAAATTAATGGACCAGTCACAATATATTGTAAAATTGAGAACTTTGACTGTTTTATTATATAATTGCCGCCGGTGTCCAGTAAATGACGCGGACGCATGCGACGGGTTCATTCTATCTCTGTCACAAACTCTACGTGCGACTGAGACAGATGACCCGCGACGGATTCTGCTACCTCTTTCACACTTAAAGTCTGTGACAGGGATAGACTGAAACCAGCCGCGTGCGCCCGCCCGCGTCACTTAGCGGAGGCCCTAAGCTGCATTTACTCATTTATCATATGTTAAAAGCGGCCTAGTTTCGATGTCAAGTAACACTGAGAAATAATGTACCAACAGCTTAACGTGCCTTCCGAAGCATAGAGAAGCTCAAGAAACGTTTGCCTCTTATTGTAACACACCTAAGCGCGTGTTGCTTAAAGTTGAACTAGTCGATACTTTTTCTGTACAAATTTCGGGGTGGGATTTCCTCCACCGACACGGCTTAATATCGAAGATTTTAAGAAACTTTATTTATAATTGATTAAATCGGTAGTTTTTGCATAAAACTCCTTTTTCCAAAGGACTTTACGTACTTTTTACGCGCTCGGTTTACTATGTATTATCGTGCATTTCACCTCACTGCTTCGCCCGAACACAATGTTAGGTGAGACAGCGTGCTTTTAGGCCGCGCCCACCTGTGAGTTCGAGCCCGAGGCTAGTTCAACCTTTATTTGCGAAAGCGGGCCACCGAGCTCTTCGCTTCAACAATTCTTCATATAATGCGAGCGGTTTTTTGCTTTCCAGGCAGCTTGAATGCTTCACAAATAAATAAGAGAAGGTAATAGGAAATTGGGCAAAAAAAAAACAAACAAAAAAGTTTTCAAATATATCACGACTAGACCACCATTTTAGAAGACACCGGTAAGTGTATGCTAAAATATACCTTATGTTATATGCGATACAGTCGACTGTTACGCGGCAGCGGGTGCAGCTGCTGCGAGGCGGTTCATGACTGTCGTGTAGGCGAGGCCGAGCGCCCACGACACTTCGTGACCTTCCACCTTCTTGAAAAGCTGGAAGAGAAAAAAAAATGTTAAATATTTGGTCAGCAAGAAAATTTAGCTAAATCTTTTATCAGCAGTTTTTGTCAGCTGTAAAATAAGTTAATATTTAAAAAATATATATAACAAGCTTTTATCTCAATCAATAAACATAAAAGTTTATAGAGCTCCTCAAGACGAATCAAACGAGCCCAGACTCGATAAGGTTGCGTCGATTCATTACAGAGTTCCTATGAACTCTGTAATGAATCGACTGAAACGGGCTGAAATGGAGCTAATCTGATGGTGGCCATAGGGCCACCATCAGATTAGCTCCATTTCATCATAATATTCATTGCCACTTGATATACGTATGCGTCCTAAATGTCAGCTCAATCGGGAACCGGAAAGTGGTGACCCACTTCAATTTAACTTGCAAGATTTAATTATAGACAGACACTGGATTGATGAAACAAAATAAAAGCTTGTAAAAATACCATCAAAAACACCTAATCTACAAATAAATAAATGATTATCAAAAAAATTATAGAGATGTCGGCAACTTTATATCGCCTGACAAAATACATGTGGAAGCTGACCAAAGCCTCTTCATTTAGCTGACCGTTATAATGATCTACCGTTAATATAATCACATCTAATTTTCATAATCAAAATATGAATCGCAGGAAGTCTATTATTGAACATTGTTACTGCATTACAATCTTATTTTTGTATATATGAAGGTAGACAACAGAACTAAGTGCTTTTATCTCGACATATTACTGAAATTTCACGTATATTCACTATGTTATCAATAAAACGTCATACAGACAAGCCCGTTTCAACAAGTGTGGTGAGCTTCAATAATAATATTAAGTTTTTGCCACTTTTTATGACATATATGTTTGTTTTATAGCGGTGATGCTTTTATATAGATCAACAAACAATAAAACTATTGATCTTGGTTCTTATCGCTCAAGACTCTTGCCGCATGTAGCGCGTTACATCAACTGCCACGCCAGTTATAATTGCCTGGTACTTTTTTTCGATCATTTTTTTCCTTATATATCTAAAAACCCGCTCAAGTGCGAGTCGGGCTCGCCCACCAAGGGTTCCGTACTCTATTTAAGCTTGTTCCAATGAAGAATTCATACGATAAAGACATGATTCAAAATTTGGACGCCCGTTTTCAGCATAAAGACCCTGTTTTTTGTACTTAATTAAAAACTAGCTTTTCGGACATAGCGCGGGCTGCAACAGCCCGCCGGTTATTCGTGCAACTGTTAAGAAGAAGTTGAAGTTGACTAAGGATGGTTCAAGTTGAGAAAATGGGTAAAAACTGCAGTCAATAAAGGAGTCATAAATAAATGTGTGGGCGGCCGTCTTGAATCCAAAATCTGATTGCAGTTTTGACTTGCGCGGGGTACTTTACCTACTCACAAAATTTAAGACACCTCGGAGGTCATAGTGAGATTTCAAACGAATTTAGTTAAAATTTTAAAGCCCAGACTCCATCTTGGATTACGAAAGAAAAAAGTAAAGTAAAGGGTGATTTACATAACAGTGGGTTAAAAATCGTATCTAATTGTGACGTCACGCGAAATTTAAATGCGCTGTATCTTGAATCTTCGTCATTATTTACTAAATAGAGAAAATAAAAAATAGATAGATAGATAGATAATTATTTTATTGATATCAAAAAGACACACATAATTACACTCACATAAAATAAGTGCAGAATAAAAAATAATAACAAATAAAACACAATTTGTAAGGTACTAAGTATGTGTGCCGCAGCGATAGCAAAGGGTTGTGGCTCAGCGATACGTTACGTATGCCATACGTTTTTTAATGATCTAACGATGAGCCAAAAAAATATTTTATACACATCCGTCAGTATTGTCCGCCTCACAACATTTTTTTGCGATCTGGTTTGCCACTATTAATAGTACATTGTGCTACAAGGGGATAAGTTAATAATTTGAAGGCGAGAGCGCTACTTTGAATCCAGAGCGAAACGAGGGATTCCACAGTTGAATCACGAGCGTAGCGAGTGATTCTACGGTGGAATCCTGAGTGAAGCGAGGGATTCATGTATATCGCCCGAGATAAAAATATTACCGTACCCGAGTAGCACACTCTACTTTTCATCACCATCTGTGAGAAAAACTAGCAAATACAAAACAGAATATAAAGAGCAGTAGAACACCTACTTAATCAGACTTCAACCGACAATTTACTAACCTTTGGTGTCGTTTTCATACATTAAATATTAATACTAAGAAATATACGTATACTATTACTATTAAATACTAAGAAATAATTTTTCGAAGACCGCCAACTTACGATAAAATGTTCACTCATAACTTTGTTTGCGTGGTATCTTTTTATAAGTAAACTTGATACCAATTCACTATCGGCTTAAACTTACAAAAAAGTATTCACATTGACACAATAATTACATGTCAATACAAATAACCTAAAACTTCTGTACTTTTTACTTAGCTTTTTCCGAAACGAAGAACATAAAAATGTTTACCTACATTCATCCATGTTGACGACGATATGCATTCCAAATTTCAAAAATAACGACGTCAGTACCAATTATTTTTTATTTTAAAACGAAATTCTTCTTTTTTTTTGCCTGGACTGCCAACATTATTTTTGATTCTACATAGATTACACTAGTGTTCAGTTTTCAAACTGGTTTTAATCCCTAGAGATTTTCTTTTTCACTTTTTAGTCCCGATAGAATAACCAGTAACTTTAGCTCTAAATGTTTGGGATGAAAACATCGTTTTTTTAGTTGAGGAGATGAAAAGTAATTATAAGTGACCTTCAGAATAGTGTGGGTGCTCGCGCGTACGTTGTGCTTAATATATATACGTATATATACTTACGTATATATTTTTTTGTTCTCGTACAAAAAGTTCTGACACTCGTACATATTTCTTCTTCCCTTGATATATCTATACATGGAAGATATATAAGAAAAATATTATTGGGCTTTTATCAACGCAATGGAATCAAAAACAATCTTTTTCTGTGCATTTGTGCACACTTATCTCAGAAATGGTTTCTGATTTGGATGCCGTTTTACACTATTGTATTATGGTACCTTTTCGGGCATAGTGCAACATAGGGCTGCAACAGCCCGCCGGTTTTTTGTGCAACTTTTACACTATTGTATTATGGTAGGAAATTACAAAATGAACCAGCCAAGTGCGAGTCTACCAGGTTTTGGCCTACCCTTTGGGTTGCGGAGGTCAGACGGCAGTCGCTGTGTAGAAACCAGTAACCTCGTCAAATCACCTAGGTTATGTAGCGGACCCCGGGCTCTGAAGCGTTACCACTGAGGATGCAACCGGGAATACGTGATGATGATGATAAAACAAATTAAAAAACTTACCGATATTGGCTCATGGCTTTTTATCTTATATAAGTCTTGCAGCAGCGTGAACACGTAGACCAGGTCGACGCAGGCCCAGGGCTGATCCACGTTCGAGTCGGAGCAGGCTTGTATAGCAGCATTACGGTATTGCTCCACTGTCACTGTACCGCCTTTCATTACATCTGTGAAAAGCACAGTATCAGGCCAGATGCACTCCGCAGTGAAGCCTGGTTTACACTTTGACAAGTGGCAAGTGAGAAGTGACAAGTAAACATTGACAAGTGACAAGTAGGTGTTCACGCGTCAGTGGCATGTGGATATGCAGTAGGCTCATTACACGCCCATATGATAAGAGAAAGAGGTCGTCAGGATAGTAGCAAGTGGAGGTCTATAGTCTCTGCCTGCCCCTGTGGGAAACAGGCGTGATAATAGGCGGTTATCGGCGCAGGTACAAACCGCCATTTTGGTTCAACCTACGCGCCGGGAATTTGTACAAAAATGCTTTCAAGTCCGCCATTTTTGTTCAACTTATTTGTGCCGCATTGTATGTATGTATGTTATTCAAGGGTATCAGCTACCTGCGTACCAAATTTAATCAAAATTGGTCCAGCCATTTGCGCGTGAAGAAGTAAGAAATACACACACACACACACAGATTCACAAGCTTTCGCCTTTATAATATTAGTGTGATATTTATTTATTCTTTAGTGCTCACCAATCAATCCTGCATCGGCTGCTACGTCAAAGAAGTACGACATACAAGCGACGGCGCCCTTGGGTGCCACTTGGGGCTCCCAATCCATCGTCCGCATCACGTATTTTTTCACTACTTCGTGACATAGTTCCATGGCTTCCTTCCGCTTGTTCCTACCGTGCCCTTCTAAGCGGGGCGCTCCACTGTAAAAAAATTGGCTGTATCACACGGGAGTAAAATAACATTTACTTTACACGGCAACCCTAAATCGTGACATTGAGTTTTTTTTATTTTTTGTGTAAGTAAAGAGCGTAACTAAAACATTTTCATCAATCAACTTGCTTTCGGTGAATGGAAACATCGTAAGTGAAACTAAAATTAATGAAAGTACACAATTAGTGTTGTTACTATAGTCCATTTGTTTAGGTACTTAAATAAAGGTAAACAATCTATATAAATAATCTAATATATGTCTTTTTATTAAAATATACACTATATAAATCAATACCTTTGCAAATTACAAATCAATGAATGTATAAATTGTGAATTACACTCCTAATATGTATGTAATGTGTAAAGATGTCAATTTGTAAAGTGTATATTTCAATAAAAAGACACCCTACCTGTGCTACCCTAATAGTGTGACACACACAGGTCAAGATGGTAAGAATTTATTTAAATACCTAACCAAATGGACTATAGATGACAATCATCGAGCTACGTACGTTAGGTGCTTTGAGGCAACTTAAAAATCTGACACCAATGTTAATCTATTAAGGGGATACACGCCTTTTTCGGGGACCATCTGGAATAAATTATTTGAAAGGAAACGGAGATATCACTTAAAATGTTAACTGCAGTCGTTCATAAAAACTCATTCGTTCATACGTTCATAAAAATTTTAAATGATACCTCCATTTCCTTTCAAATAATTTATTTCAAATGGGGGCAGTACTGGACCCTGAAAAATTCATATATCCCCTGAACAAACTCGATAACGAATGAATAGCAGGGATGCCGCGGTTTTGGTTTATTTTTCTAGACTTTCATATATTATAGGCATCCATAATATAATCTACGATAGCCACTTGCAATGAGGTGGGATGTAGTGATGTGCATTATTATTTTGATGTTTTATTTATTGATCATCGCCTATACCTTATAAAATATGGAGCCGTTCTTGTAAATTAGGTTTGATTACCTTAATTACAAGAACAGCTCCATATCGAAGAAAATAGGTGCATTTCTCACTTTGCCGTCACTATTAGGGTAGCACAGGTAGGGTTGCCAACATTTTTGATCCAATGTAGAACATTTCAGAAAAAGGGATGAAATATATAGTATTCTTCATGAAAATATAGCATTTTTGGTAAAACTAAGTATTTATTTAAAATTTCGTCAAAAGATAATATAAAAAAAGTTAATGTATTTTTTTGTATAAGTAAAAAAAAAACAGAAAAAATTAATTTGGCTGAAATATAGTATATTTACGTACTATATATTTTTTCAACAGTATATAGTACGGAGACTAGAAATATAGTACAATACTATGTATTATAGTACGGTTGGCTACCCTAGGCACAGACTAGACAAATTTGCATTTGTCTGTATGAAATGCACGCCACTGGTGGAATGTATATGGAATGTAAATGGAATGTATATCTATTGACATGCTTAGTATAATAAATATTTTTTCGTCTTTTGATATATATATATATTTTTAATAAATGCATTTACTTGCCAATAAAAATTATACTCTCTAGTATGAGACTCTTACCTAACAAAATACTTTTTGTTGGCATAGGTCCAAGGCTCGTTGGTCAGGATCGGCTCCAAGCAGACGGACACGAACTCCGTCGTGTTCTTGTTGTCGCCCGCCTCCATTTGGAAAATGCCGAATCGTGCCGCCAGCAGCCCAAGTTTTAGATAGCTGTGGATAAAACAACTAATTATTAAAAAAAAAGCTTTTTTTTCAACACATTAGCTCGTGAAGTAGATCTGATTTCACCGGTTTTAGTATATGGAGCACCTTATAAAACACCCGTGTGTTATAAACGCAAATAGTGAAGTTATATTCTTTAACCGCACTATTTGCTATTTATATGCTTTAAATTGTTTTTTTATTTTTTATTTTCAAATTTCGAACTGGCCCGCTGCGAGGCGCCAATAGGCAGCGCGCAGCGATTTCAAACAGTAAAACGGCAGGAAGCAATAGTTTGCATCACAGTTTAATGGTTGAGTTTATTTAAAATAAAAAAATCAGTTTATTAGGTATTTTTATTTGCAAGTGTGTTGATTACACACTCGGCCTTATAACTCCCTCGCCTTCGGCTCGGGCCAAAATTCCGCCACGTGTATTTTAACCACCATAAGGCGCTTATATCGTAATGTTTTGCAACACAATGAGCTTTAACGTATTAAGTGCTCCTCAAGACGAATCAAACGAGCTTAAACTCGATGGTGTTGCGTCGTTTCCTTACAGAGTACCTATGGCCACCTTCCGGCTCTATCATCAGAACAGCTTCATATTGTCATCATAATATTGAATTGTCATACGATAAACGTATGCGTTCAAAATTTCAGCTCAATCGAAGAATGTGATTACAGACAGACAGAAAAATAGACAATGGGACAGGCGAAACTAAATAAAAGCTTGAAATAAAAAATTTAAATAGATTTTGTTACTACTATTTAGCTGGTGGCTCTGTGAGCTGTAGATCTGATGGTGAGTGACGACACCACGTACCCTACCTCCAGGGGGACTATACACACATGCGCTTACACACATACACACAGTTACACACCCCCCGCCTCTGTCTTGCCTTAACTGGCCGGCCAGAGTGGAGTCGCAAGAGCAGAACATACGCTCCAGGGTGGAAGTGTATTGCACGTAATGGCGTAATAACGGGGAAACCCGCTCTCGGGGGTAAGCCCCGTGATGGTGGAACCGGAGCCGCACCTCTCGACACCCTCAGCTGCTCACATTGTGTTGCGCCCTGGCCGCATTTTCGTGGCTAGTTAGGGTGCCCACAGGCAGTGTAACTAAGGAGCAGCGAGTCACCATCTACCAGGCTAAAATTGTTGTGAGAGATTTTTAGGTAGATGTCCGTATCTCACTCCATAACCCAATTATCCGGTCTACTAAAATCCCATCCATAAAGCCCAAACCAAGTAAATCCCTCCCTGAAAATAGTTTGACAGCTGTGGGGGACTGTAAGGGATAGACCTCCATAGATGCAGCCATCTCACTTTTTAGATAAAAAAAGGTACTAAAAGGCCCCTTCATGTTGGCTTTAGCCCCATGAACGTCTCAAAGGACCTGGTCCCCATGGACCCGTGGCTGAAAATCGTACCAACATAATAATAATCTTTATTTCGGATTTCTCCATAATGACATTAATGACACAAGTACAATAATTATTGAATAAAGTAAATAATAATAAATAATTAGATTCGACCCCCTATGGCCACCCGAATGCAATTTTTCAGCATGGAGCAGTCGGGACGCGAGGATATCATCCTTAGGATGCTGTTGTGGCTGTACACGCTGCAATAAAGAGGCGACCTTTTTCCGCACTATCGCTTGAAACCCGTCTGTACGTGCTTCCGCAAACATGCCTGAGGCACTGCATCTACTTGGCAACCCCAAAAGCATCCTAAAGATATTGTTATATTGGACGCGCAGGTCTCCAATGGTTCGGCGCTTATATTGTATCCATAGACTGCTAGTGTATAAGCTTTGGCAGAAGGCTTTGAAAATTGTTATTTTAACCGGAGTGGTATATAATTCCCCCTAACCGCTAGAGCCCTGCGCTCCCTCTCAATGTCAGCGTCATCAGATAGAGTAGATACACGCCTTTTTCGGGGACCATCTGGAATAAATTATTTGAAAGGAAACGGAGATATCACTTAAAATGTTAACTGCAGTCGTTCATAAAAACTCATTCGTTCATACGTTCATAAAAATTTTAAATGATACCTCCATTTCCTTTCAAATAATTTATTTCAAATGGGGGCAGTACTGGACCCTGAAAAATTCATATATCCCCTGAACAAACTCGATAACGAATGAATAGCAGGGATGCCGCGGTTTTGGTTTATTTTTCTAGACTTTCATATATTATAGGCATCCATAATATAATCTACGATAGCCACTTGCAATGAGGTGGGATGTAGTGATGTGCATTATTATTTTGATGTTTTATTTATTGATCATCGCCTATACCTTATAAAATATGGAGCCGTTCTTGTAAATTAGGTTTGATTACCTTAATTACAAGAACAGCTCCATATCGAAGAAAATAGGTGCATTTCTCACTTTGCCGTCACTATTAGGGTAGCACAGGTAGGGTTGCCAACATTTTTGATCCAATGTAGAACATTTCAGAAAAAGGGATGAAATATATAGTATTCTTCATGAAAATATAGCATTTTTGGTAAAACTAAGTATTTATTTAAAATTTCGTCAAAAGATAATATAAAAAAAGTTAATGTATTTTTTTGTATAAGTAAAAAAAAAACAGAAAAAATTAATTTGGCTGAAATATAGTATATTTACGTACTATATATTTTTTCAACAGTATATAGTACGGAGACTAGAAATATAGTACAATACTATGTATTATAGTACGGTTGGCTACCCTAGGCACAGACTAGACAAATTTGCATTTGTCTGTATGAAATGCACGCCACTGGTGGAATGTATATGGAATGTAAATGGAATGTATATCTATTGACATGCTTAGTATAATAAATATTTTTTCGTCTTTTGATATATATATATTTTTTTAATAAATGCATTTACTTGCCAATAAAAATTATACTCTCTAGTATGAGACTCTTACCTAACAAAATACTTTTTGTTGGCATAATGACATTAATGACACAAGTACAATAATTATTGAATAAAGTAAATAATAATAAATAATTAGATTCGACCCCCTATGGCCACCCGAATGCAATTTTTCAGCATGGAGCAGTCGGGACGCGAGGATATCATCCTTAGGATGCTGTTGTGGCTGTACACGCTGCAATAAAGAGGCGACCTTTTTCCGCACTATCGCTTGAAACCCGTCTGTACGTGCTTCCGCAAACATGCCTGAGGCACTGCATCTACTTGGCAACCCCAAAAGCATCCTAAAGATATTGTTATATTGGACGCGCAGGTCTCCAATGGTTCGGCGCTTATATTGTATCCATAGACTGCTAGTGTATAAGCTTTGGCAGAAGGCTTTGAAAATTGTTATTTTAACTGGAGTGGTATATAATTCCCCCTAACCGCTAGAGCCCTGCGCTCCCTCTCAATGTCAGCGTCATCAGATAGAGCCAGTGGCGTAGCGTGCATTGGCGGGGCCCCGTATAAAAAAAATTGGGGGCCCTTAGGAAGGGTAAAGATTTCTCACAAAAGAGAAAAAAATGTTTGCAGCCCGCGATAACCGATTTAGAGTTTTGGCAACTTTTGAATGCACGTTTCACGCAAGAAAAAAAAATTTTTTTTTTACTTTTGTCATTTCTGTAATAATAAAATATTAGGAAGTTTTTATAAATTTTTGCTTACGCACGTTGGGGGCCCCCGTGGCCCGGGGGCCCCGTATAATTGATACGGCATATACGGCGGTAGCTACGCCCCTGGATAGAGCTGAATTTACAATATGTCCTAAGAATTTGAAACTAGTGACCCGTTTCAATTCATTTTCATACAAAGTAACAGTTTAAATCTTTACCTGTGTGTATACAAGTGATGTTTAAATCTTTACCTGTGAGTTTACAAGGTGTTGTTTAATACTTTACCTATATGTATAGAAGGCGATGTTTAAATCTTTACCTGTGTGTTTACAAGGTGTTGTTTAAATATTTACCTGTTTGTATACAAGTGATGTTTAAATCTTTACCTGTGAGTTTACAAGGTGTTGTTTAATACTTTACCTGTATGTATAGAAGGCGATGTTTAAATCTTTACCTGTGTGTTTACAAGGTGTTGTTCAAATCTTTACCTGTATGTATACAAGGTGATGTTAAAATCTTTACTTATGTGTACAAGGAGTTGTTTAAATCTTTACCTGTGTGTATACAAGGCGATGTTTAAATCTTTACCTGTGTGTTTACAAGGTGTTGTTCAAATCTTTACCTGTATGTATACAAGATGATGTTAAAATCTTTACTTATGTGTTTACAAGGTGTTGTTTAAATCTTTACCTGTGTGTATACAAGGTGATGTTTAAATCTTTACCTGTGTGTTTACAAGGTGTTGTTCAAATCTTTACCTGTATGTATACAAGGTGATGTTAAAATCTTTACTTATGTGTATACAAGGTGATGTTTAAATCTTTACCTGTGTGTTTACAAGGTGTTGTTCAAATCTTTACCTGTATGTATACAAGGTGATGTTAAAATCTTTACTTATGTGTTTACAAGGTGTTGTTTAAACCTTTCCCTGTGTGGATACAAGCTGATGTTTAAATCTTTACCTGTGTGTATACAAGGTGATGTTATCCCCGGCAGGCACCACATACTGGTCTTCTGTGGGGTACAAGCTCTTAAGGCGGTCGTTGAGCTGGTACGTTATTTGCGTGGATCCACCGCCTAGATCTAAAGCTGCCATGGTTTGGCCGCCTATCAGATCTGTCACAATATTATATCGATTTAAAGTAACGTTATTATTAATAGAATTACATAGAATTACAGATATTAAATAAGATAGATTGGTCATTTTGGACATCCTTAGGAGAGTTATGCAGCTGAGATGTGATGATGACGACAGATATTAAAGTACATTTAGTGTTATAATGTTGCGTTATTGTTATAATAATAGGGGTGACGACAGAGTTAGAAAAATTGTAATTTGACCATCTTTTAGATTATCCAATAATAATGGGCCCATATATTTCAGTTTGCTAAAAAAGTAAACATTCACAAAGATACGAAGCATGAAAGTTGTGAGTGGGGCTTGCATAAGTGGCACCTCTATATAAAAGTCGTGCATAGCCGTGACGTCTGTATCTTTGTCATATTCTGTTTCTCAAAAAAAAGAAAAAAGAACGTGTACAATATTTTTAAAAATCTAACCGATGAGCTGAAAGAATTTTTCCATTCGTCATGCCTATTATTAAAATTAAGTGCCCTTCTGTGTGTGTTCCCCTTTGCTGCCAGGGCGCTTTACGCATCATCATCACTATCATCCTCAGCGTTAACGCTTCAGGACCCGAGGTCCGCTTCCTAACCTAGGCAATTTGACGAGGTTAATGGCCACGAGGTTAATACCACAGAGCGACTGCCGTCTGACCTCCGCAACCCAAAGGCTAGACCAGAACCATTCCTTGGATAAGTTTGAGCAAACGCTATTTGGCTTTCGGGACCCACAGTTCCGAAACACGGAATCTTCTTTTCGGACAATCAGGTGATTCAAGCCTGCAATATCCTAACCAGACTGGAAACAACTTTCCGCAAAGTATGTTTTCTAGTGGGATTCGCACCCACGACCACTAGATCACATGGCGAACGCCGTGACCACTGGACTACGGAGGAAGTCCGGCAGACCCGGGTTTTA
Organism: Acrobasis suavella; assembly: GCA_943193695.1. NCBI lineage: Eukaryota > Metazoa > Arthropoda > Insecta > Lepidoptera > Pyralidae > Acrobasis > Acrobasis suavella. The sequence goes on from OW971948.1 coordinate 13,661,619, forward strand.
GTATTACCCGGGGAAGGAGAGGGCGATAGTCTCGGGGGGAATGGGGGGGTTAGACATATTATCAGAGAGATTAAAAAATTGCTATAAAAAATCACATTATTAATAGAAAACCTTTATTCATTGAATAAAATGGTCAGATTTTAACCTGCGGAGGTCAGTTTTAACTAACTCGAGGAGAGGGGGGTTAGTCTCGGGGTTAGCTAGACATAACCAAGGGGATTCAAAAGAAATGCTTCTAATCATCACGTGATTAATGGACAACCCTAATTCGTTAAATATAATGTACTTACTGTGCAATAAGTTGAGCGTATACCAAATGAAGATGCCTTCGTCGGAGCCGTCCATGATCTTCACACCGTCGCTGGCCACGTCGAAGCCGAGTCTGGAGAAAAAAAAAAAGCATTATTAATTACCAGCTGATGCGTGCGACTTCGTTCGCGTGGACTTTAGTTCTTCATCAGGTGTGTCAGATCTTCGATTTTTTTTTACCCCAACAAAAAATGCACATCACGCTGAACAACTTTTGCTAAGGCGTCATTTTGATTTTCTTACAGTTTCGCTGGACCATTGTGGTTCTGCATCAGGTGTACTATTTTCCAAAATCAATTATACCCTATTTGTTGCCCAAGCTTAATGATATAGAACATAAAAAGTTTCATTAGAATCCGTCCAATATTTCCGGAAATTAGCTTGTAAAAACAGTTTTTTTTTTTGTTGTAAATTCTTACTCTATTACTATGTCTCCACAGCATCAGATTTTTTTTGGGATATATTCAATGTACAGACACTGTTTTATTATACATATGTATTGATTATTTATCCTTAATACCCTAGCAGCCAAAATTTATGGGCCTTTTGGAAGGCACTGGGCAGATTTATTCGTGCAGAGGTGTACACCTTGTAAATTAAATATTTTCTCTCAAACATGCTTGGAAAAGAAGACACGAAGTTTGTAATTCTTGGCTCATGCATTTCTTTACTGGCTTGGCCAAGAAAGTAGTATCAAAATTCATTCCTGCCTCGGCGGGAATGGCATTGCCGGACTCGTAATTATTGTAGGCAATATGGCATTGCCGGATGAGTTGTTAAAACTACTCATCCGGCAATGCCATACTTACCGCTCTCTGCAGAAATGTACTATTCTGTCTCGCAAATAACTAATATTAGGATAAGTACTTGATTACAAATACTGTATGGATCATGGTCTAAAAAAAGAATTTATTTATTTAAGCAAGTTCATTTGCCAGGCAAATAAAATTGTCATTTTTCGTCTTCTTTCATGAATAAAATCAAAACTATTTATTTTCTAATATTAACACAAATATATTTGAGATTGTCATCAAAATATTGTTTTTAATTTCCTGATTAGTCCACTAAAAATGACCCCTTTAAATAAAAATATTAATTTACTTTGCACATCTGTGTTTGGGTCATTGGATTACACCATAGATTCGGACAAAAATTTGCTGTGACAGACGCACGAACAGACATACGCATGAGTGATCCTATAAGGGTCCCTTTTTTTTGTACGAAAACCTAAAAAGACTTGATAGTGTGTGTGTGGTCTGTGTGTCTGCAATCAATTACTTGCAAGATAATGGTTGTTATCTCTACAATGTCAAAGAGCATGGCATCTTTATATCTAAGGTACAGGTCAGCTAAGATCAATAAAATAATTTCAGGCTAATGAATAATTTACCATCATTAGACTGGTAAGCGATAATTTACAAAACGAGATACTAGATACACAAGAAGATAGGCAAATTTGAACCATATATCTTCGAAACAAGGATTATTTATGAAGAAATAGCTGTGCACCGTTCTGTTCTTAACACATACTAGTTACAATTCCCGGCACATAAGTTAACCTATGCGCAGAACGACGTTTTCAGTTATCAACGGGGGTGCGAAATCTGGTGGCGACGTGAACCATTGCAACGTAGTGACGCTATCCTTCCCTCCAACTATACCTGCGCCGACGACCGCCGTTTTGGTTCAACTTATGTGCCGGGAATTAGACATGCAAATTTGAACCATATTCTTTTGCAATAACGTGTACTCACGTGGAGCTGTGTAGACATGATCTAAATGACCCACCTTCTTCTATGGCAGAAATCGTAGACTGGCAGTCGCCTGCACCATCAGTGACGTAACCATTCTCTTTTTAATAGATACATTGACATTCAAAATAGAACCCTTTTGCTTTTGAAATAAGGTGTACTCACGTAGAACTGTATGGACAATGGACATTGTCCAGAGGAATCGCTGCCTTCTTCCAAGGAAGAAATCGTAAACTGGCCGTCGCTTGCACCATCAGTGTCGTTACTATTTTCTATTTACCTCAAATTTGAACATTATCCCCATTATACGACACAAATAAGACACGACAAAATGGCGGTCGTCCGCGCATTATTTGTACCTGCGCCGATAACCGCCATTTTGGTTCAACATACGTGTCGAGAATTTGTACAAAAATGCTTTTAATTCCGCCATTTTTGTTCAACTTATTTGTGTCGCATTATACTCACGTTGAACTGTGTAGACATGATCCAGAAGACCCCCCCCCCCCCTTATAAAGCATATCGTAGACCGGCAGTCACCCACACCATTAGTGGAGTCACTTTGTGATTCTCTTGCGGCGTGAGACAAAAACATTCAAAATTAAGCCCTATTGCCTTGCAACAAGGCATACTCACGTAGAAATAGCCGCTAGTAGACAATTGGGCATAGTCCAAGAGGCCTTGCGCCTTCTTCTGTGGCAGCAATCGTAGATCGGCAGTCGCCCGCATACTTAGTGTAGTCACCTTGCGATTCTCTTGCGGCGTGAGACCAACACAATTAAATTTGAACTCTAATCCATTGTAACACGGTATAATTACTTAGAAATAGCTGTGTAGACATGGTCCATGAAGCCCTGCGCCTTCTCCTGTGGCAGCAGTCGTACACAGGTAGTCGCCCGCACAATTAGTGTAGTCACCTTGCGATTCTCTTGCGGCGTGAGACCAACACAATTAAATTTGAACCCTATCCCATTGTAACAAGGTATTCTTACTTAGAAATAGCTCTGGTACATGGTCCAAGAGGCCTTGCGCCTTCTTCTGTGGCAGCAATCGTAGATCGACAGTCGCCCGCATGGTACTTAGTGTAGTCACCTTGCGATTCTCTTGCGGCGTGAGACCAACACAACTTAATTTGAACACTAATCCATTGCAACAAGGTATACTTACTCAGAAATAGCTGTATAGACATGGTCCAGAAGACCCCCACCTTATTATGCACATCGTAGAACGGCAGTCGCCCACACAGTTAGTGGAGTCACTTTGCTATCCTCTTGCGGCGCGAGACAAAAACCATTCAAATTTGAGACCTATTGCCTTGCAACAAGGCACACTCAGGTAGAAATAACTGTATAGACAATAGGACATGGCCCAAGAGGTCCTGCGCTTTCTTATGTGGCAGTGATTGTAGAACGGCAATTGCCCACACAATTAGTGTAGTCACCTTGCGATATTCTTGCGGCGTGAGACCAACACAATTAAATTTGAACCCTGTTCCATGGCAACAAGGTATACTTACTTAGAAATAGCTGTGTAGACATGGTCCAAGAGGCCCTGCGCCTTCTCCTGAGGCAGCAATCGAAGACCAGCAGTCGCCCGCACAATCAGTGGAGTCACTTTGCGTTTCTCTTGCGGGACGAGAAACTCAGCCTTTTTTATTAGTTGTACTATAGTTTGGGAACCCTGGTTACAGAAAAATGATAGATTAGTAAGATAACTCTTTATTTTGCAACAATAATTTTTCAGAAGTGAAAAACTACTTGCCCTCCTAAATACACAACCGATTTTGATAAAATTTCTATGACAAGTATACCCTTTGAAATAAAAAACATTTTTAAAAATCGGTCCAGACGTCTTCGAATAATCGGTAAACATACAAAAAAAAATTCGCAACGAATTGATAACCTTCTCCTTACATCAGAAGTCGATTAAAAAGAAAAATGCAACACAAAGAAATAATTTTACATTAAATGAGTACAATGGGCGGTCTTATCGCTTTAAGCGATCGCTTCCAGACAATAAATAAGAATAAATAAACAAAAGAATAGATTTATTACTAGTTACATAGAAACTGGGGTGGGTAAGAAGTTAAGAACCGTTTAGTCTGCTGTACACGGGTAGATTAATTTGTGCGAGTAGCGTTACATTGTGTTGCGGAGCTATGCGCGCTAAGAAAAGTCACAATGTAACACTACTCGCCAAAAATTAGTGCAACCATTCGATAGTCCACTATCGAAAAACTTATCGATAGTCTCGGTAGTGTACTATCGATAGTATATCGATAGTACCGTACAGAACAATCCTGACGACGAACCGACTATCATTAGTATTGGTTTTCATAATACATAAACTATCAATAATATCGAAAGTATTCGAAACGCAATACTATCGATAGTTTTCTCGTCGCCATCGATACTCACTATCGACAGAATTATTGGTTATCAATAGTATTGCTCGAAAACCGCTATCTATAGTTTGGCATTTTCTGTTTGAAACTCTCGATATTTCGACAACACTACCCAAAACTGTAACCTGAAAATTACCCATGTTCAGCAGGCTTTACTCCATAAAATAACAAGATAGTCGTCCGATCGACTGTGTCAAACCAAATTATACTTTATCTTAATTTCGTAACGCTCAATGATGCTTGACACTGAAATTCGGTCGCATACCTCGGAATTCAAAATTCGCGTTCATGATAATGGCAATTGGAAACAAACCTCAAGAGTTAGATTAAAATAATATTGACAACAGAACCGGGCAACCGAATCAAAACAATAGAGAACAGAACATTTCATAGTTTATAAACAAACCCGTTTGAGGCCAGGTGTTGTGATGTGATGTTAATGAAAATTTCGAGAAATTTACGAAATGGTCTGGAAAATTTCTGAGAAAATCTCAAGAAATCTCTTCAGAATATTTTTCTACGAAAATTCTCGAGAATTGTTAAAAACTTCCGGAAATTTTCAAGGAAAGAAATTTCCGAGAACATGTCGTTTCTCGGCGGCACGACTCTAGCCAGGTGCAATTTAGGTATGAAGCTAAGCGGCCTATCTAACATAGCTAATTCGTGGACATAAGGTTGAAATTGTTGAAATTTTTAGGCTAGAGATACGGGGATATGGACCGTCGCTTCTCAGACGTAAGGTACATTTTGGCTCGTTCGGCGCACGCTAGGCTAAAAAGTCGAAAGTCATATGCGCGGCGTGTAAACTAAATGGGACTTTAGTACGCTGTAACCGGGTTTGATTTTGCATTTTTCCTATTCAAGAGTGATTCTTCTGTACTTTTGCTATTACGTAGTCTGTGCCCGTTGCGAAAGCTTTAATATGTCCATAATACTTTTCAACAATCTGAAGGATTGTTGAAACTGGCGTGATCATATTATTGTATGTATATGTTTTTATATATATGTATAAAATCTTACCTGGTCCGGATTGTCTGCATAGGAAGACAGACCGGGCTTGGAATCCTCGAAATATTCTGCTACTAGGTCCAAATTACCTTGGCCAAATACTGGAAACAAAACAATAACAGTATCGTAAACGTTAAGTTAAAATTCCGATCTTAAATCAAATCAGATACTTTTTTAAACGTCAAAACAAAAATGTTCAATGGATTTGCATGAAATATTGACTAATGACGTCCTAGTTTCTTGGAGTCAAATAGCGCTCTTAACATCAGTTTTTATGCAATAAGAAATAAATCTATGAAAAGTGACATTGTTTTGTGACGTTTTATTCTTTTATCAGTACTAAATAATTTATTTTTGACTCACGAATGTACCCAACTAAGAGTAACTTTATGATTTTTAACAACATCTATTGATGTTCCATCATTATCCACATATTTCCAACAAGTTAAATCAGTTCCTTTTTTCCTGACGTCAAAACAAACATTTGACATCTTTTTCGTACGCGCGAAACCTAATGGCAGTCATGTCATGCGGGTGTATATGCAATGTGCATACTTTTTCTGTTACTTTACACAGTTTCCCCTTCTACCGGATTTGAAAGGTTTATAACTTGCTTATTTTGGGGATTAAAATATATTTTTTCGGTTTCGTATTATGTTACTTTTTGTATGAAATACCAAACCGTGACGTCATAGTTTCGCAAATTCAAATAGAAAACATCATGAGGAAACCTACACACTTAAGTTCTCTAGTAACTCACAAACTTTCGCCTTTATAATATAATTGTGATTGATTAATGCAGTAGTTTTTACATAGAACCGCTTTTTCAAAGGACTACGTATTTTTTTACGCGATCAGTTTATTAAAAATTACCGTTCTTTTCACCTCACTGCTTCGCCCGAACACAATGTTAGGTGAGACAGCGTGCTTTTTGGCCGCGCCCACCTGTGAGTTCGAGCCTGCGGCTAGTTCAACTTTAAGTGCAATATATTAATAAATATATAAATAATTAAGATCTTACCTGTAAACGGTACTCTAAACTTATACGCCAGAACCCTGGTCCCTGAGGAGCCTGCGTCGATGATGACGGCATAGTGGTTCTCGCTCTCATAACCCAAGGTCTTCGCGATGCCGTCGAGCCATTGCGACTGGCCGGCGAACATCCCTGTGAATATAGCGGGCAACTTTATAAAGTGAATGCGGAACATTGTTTATTGCCCGCGACGAGGGAGGAAAGGTAACAAATGAGAATCTAGTCTTTTAGAATTAGAAACAAACTTATTACGTATCTACATACTTAAATTACGTTGGTCGTAATTATTACCGACTTTAAAAAAGGAGGTTAAGTTTATGTTTTATGTATTATCCCCGATTACTCCAAGACGCCTGGACCAATTTGGAAAATACGTTCTTGTCAGGTGGTCCCATAGACTTTTTATCAAAATCGGTTGTGTAATTTGGCGTGGAAGTCAGATTTTGGTTTTGAAATTTTTTTTAAATCGAACACTTCTATGCTAGGCGATGGAAAACAAAAAAATATATATCCGAATGCGAGACGCATTAGATGAATTGCGGGACAAATTTATTTAACACTAGCTGACCCAACAAACCTTGACCAATCTTATAAATTTTCTGCGCAACTATTTTTTCCGTAAGAACCTCCTACAAAGTATTAGAATTTGTAAGTAAAAATAAGATGTAATCGATAAGATGTATCGTTCTCAAGTTATGGCGCGACCACAGGATATTGGAATTCATTTCTTTATACATATATAGATTGCAATGCGGGACTTCAACCGTGATTGCGGGACTATCCCGCAGAATATCCCGTAGTTAATCTATTATTTTACATTTTGTAGATATAGAGCGTATTCCCGGTTGCATCCTCAGCAGTAACGCTTCAGAGCCCGGGGTCCGCTACCTAACCAAGGAGATTTGACGAGGTTACTGGTTTTAACACAGAGCGACTGCCGTCTGACCTCCGCAACCCAAAGGGCAAACCAGGAACCAATCCTTGGATAGTTTGATGATCAAACGCTAGGTGGCGTTCGGGACCCACAGTTTTACGTGCCTTCCGAACGTATTCCTTTACGTCCATCTTTCTTTTCGGATAATCAGGTGATTTAAGCCTGCAATATCCTATCCAGACTGGAAACAAGTTTTCACAAAGTATGCTTCCCAGTGGGAATCGAACCCATGACCTCCGGGTCACAAGGCGAACGCCTTGACCACTGGACTACGTAGGCAGTCGGATTTTGTAGATATAAGTATGTAGGTAAAATAATAAAATATAATGATAATTTTATCTATTGTAATTTGATTTAAATGTATAATTATAATGTTTACGTTAGGTTTATCTAAAATCTTGCCGTGATTTTGTAGACATAAGTATGTAGGTAAAATAATAAAATATAATGATAATTTTATCTATTGTAATTTGATTTAAATGTATAATTATAATGTTTACGTTAGGTTTATCTAAAATCTTGCCGTGATTTTGTAGACATAAGTATGTAGGTAAAATAATAAAATATAATGATAATTTTATCTATTGTAATTTGATTTAAATGTATAATTATAATGTTTACGTTAGGTTTATCTAAAATCTTGCCGTGATTTTGTAGATATAAGTATGTAGGTAAAATAATAAAATATAATGATAATTTTATCTATTGTAATTTGATTTAAATGTATAATTATAATGTTTACGTTAGGTTTATCTAAAATCTTGCAGTGTGCCTATGTTTTAGGCTACAGTCTTGTTTTTCAATATTGTATGTATTTATAAATGTGTAAATGATTGTAACCAGTTGAACGTACCTAAATAAATACGATATGTAACAAAAACCTTGTCCGATCCTTGTAGGAGCAACTCAGACCGTCAAGATGTACAACTTTTGCTTTGGGACCAATGATTGAAACTCGAAAAAAATCGTCATTTTCATACAAATTGCCGGGCCGGACGAACACTTTTGTATGTTAATGTCAAGTTTTATTTTTTTTAAGTTTCAAGAATTTTTCCCATAGGAAAAGTTGTTCATATTGACGGTCTGAGTTGCTCCTAGGATCAGACAGGGTTTTTATTACATATTGTATAATTTAATTTTATCTATTGATGTAAATTCTTTTTTTTTCAGAAATTCGATATCTTTATTTGCAAGAATACATTTTAAAATAGGTGTTCAGTACAATTATAGTCACTGTATTCAGCTTGCAAACAGACATGCACAATATATTTGTACATAGTAAGACAATCATACTAATTCATATAATTTAACAAATGGCCGTCTACTTATAAGCTAAATACTCTTATGCTATAAAAACATTTATCTAGAAGCCATTTCGTAAATTTATTTTTGAATGAAGTCCCATTTAATTCTTTAATTTTGTCTACGTTTACGTTAGGTTTATCTGTCAATCATACTAATTCATATAATTTAACAAATGACAATCTACTTATAAGCTAAATATTCTCTTATGCTATAAAAACATTTATCTAGAAGCCATTTCGTAAATTTATTTTTGAATGAAGTCCCATTTAATTCTTTAATTTTGTCTACGTTTACGTTAGGTTTATCTGTCAATCATACTAATTCATATAATTTAACAAATGACAATCTACTTATAAGCTAAATATTCTCTTATGCTATAAAAACATTTATCTAGAAGCCATTTCGTAAATTTATTTTTGAATGAAGTCCCATTTAATTCTTTAATTTTGTCTACGTTTACGTTAGGTTTATCTGTCAATCATACTAATTCATATAATTTAACAAATGACAATCTACTTATAAGCTAAATATTCTCTTATGCTATAAAAACATTTATCTAGAAGCCATTTCGTAAATTTATTTTTGAATGAAGTCCCATTTAATTCTTTAATTTTGTCTACGTTTACGTTAGGTTTATCTGATACCTTTCTGTGTGCGTATGTTTGGGCTACAGTTTTGTCTTTCAATATTTTATGTATTTAAATTAGTAAATGATTGTAACCAGTTGAACGTAATAATAATATAATACGTCCAAATAAATGAAATAAAAATAAGATAAATGCGGGACGGTTATGCCTTACCTTTTTTAAATTTTATTTTATGATATTTTCACACAAAACAGATCACAACTATTACAAAAATACATAGAAAAAAACATCAAAAACTGATTGCAATCAAAAGCATGTGTGTACAAAGGATAACTATATTAGAGGAGAATCTTACAAGCCAAGAGAAAACCAGTATAACAATTAAATATATAATATTTTGCCTATTAAATATGTACTTTATTTTTCTGTAACACAGTACAGGATTTTCGCTTTAGCGTTTTAATGTGAGGCAAGCTTAGGATCAAAAACATCAAATTCTAGGTTGCTTAAAGCAATCTCGTTACACTGACGGGCCATCCGCACAATGGGGTTATAAAATGAGGTATTATTTTTATTTGTTTGTAAAGCGAAAATTACCTGTGAACAATGAGTAAAATATTTTCAACGATTGTTGTATAATACTTTTCTTCATGTTTGCGCAAAGAATTCTCGTCAAGTAATAAATGGTTAGGGATAACAGTTTCTGAATTACATACTAATTAAATTTTATTAACGATTATGGTCGTTAGTAAAATTTCGATTTCGTTCATGAATTGATAAAATTCGTTAATGAAATTATTAACAACTAGCTGCGCCCCGCGGTGTTACCCGCGTTTAAAGTAGCCTATGTGTTAATTCAGGGTGTCAGGGTGTCAATTTCGATAAAATTTGATATGTAGGAAACAAATCAAATTTTATCGAAATTGGTCCAGCCGTTTGCGCGTGAAAAAGTAACAAATATACATACACTCACAAACTTTCGCCTTTATAATATTAGTGTGATCGTTAATGAAAGTTTCAATTCAAATTATTAACACAATAATTTCCGTGATTTAAATTAATTGAACACGTGCCGAATAAAATCTATAGGTAGTTAACGTACCTACCCATACAAGTATAGCTACTCATTAACCCGTATAAAAAAAAAACCTTGGGAAGGAACGCTCTAGGCGGTAGTGAAAACCACAAAATATTAGTGGTTTAGAAATAAAAGATTTTTTCCAGAAATTTCTAAAGAATTGGCGAAATACGTAAAAGAAGTTGACGTTTCATACAAATCGCGGTCAGGTTCTACGGTGTAATGGTATATATGGTATAAAGTCCAAAGTATTTTTTTTTAATTTTCCATTTTTCCTTGTGGTCTGTAAGTCTTTGGGTCTTGCGGGCCTGGGCTTTGTCTGCTTAGGCCCGTAAGACCCAAAATGCCCTGTCAGCCCCATTAGGGATAAAAACATGATAAGAGGTACATAGGTTATAAAGGAGAGCAAGATTAGTTTTTGGCCTATATTGTGTGTTAAATTATAATTCATAGAGTCCCCTTACCCTGGACAGAATTAGACTTTCCCATACAAACGTAGTATAGCTTGTATTTTGAAACGGCATGTCAGATATTGGCGAAATTATGTAATTTTAAAGAAATTGCATATATGAAGGCATATAACTAGTTTTCACCGTCAAAATATAAACTTTAAAGGGAATACAGTGTATCATATCCATCGACATAATATATCTAGACCAGCTGACTTCTATAACGGTCATGCCTTTTTTGGTAATTGACACTTATCGCGCTGCAGCGCTAAGATCGCTTTTAAGGCGTCCTTCAAAAGCACAGCGCTAGATTCGCTAATTGTCATTATCACTCATTTAATCGATTGACAGATGTCATAGACTAAAGCATTCATTTCATTCATTATGGCGGCGGGGATTTTGCAATCCGTATTTAATTTTCAGATAATGAAATCTAGTCACTTGCTGAGGGAAAATTAATCCTTAATATTTTGCCTTGTTCTTTGAGTTATTAAAACAGTATCTTAACACACACCAAGGCATTTTTGATTATGTTGACAGTGTTTTCTTTTAATGAATGCTAGCAAGGGACTAATGTGAGGTCAAAAGCAAAAAAAAATTTTACCTCCTATATCTTTGTGTGAGGTGAACAGTAATAGCATATGATGAACGTAACAAAACTGCGATATGTGGCGTCTACTCTAGTACGTAAGTACATAATAGCTCGTTGATCATATCATATTTGACCATCAGTATGGAAAACTTCTATAGTCTCATATTTTCTTTCAAGTTCATATTTGACTGTCGAAAATTAGTTATATGCCTAGATATATGCAATTTCTTTAAAATTACAAAATAATGCCAAAATCTCACATGTCATTTCAAAATAAAAGCTAGACTACGTTTGTATGGAAAAGACTAGGGTAAGGGGATTCCCACCCACATGTTACATCACAACATAATAAAATTCTTTTTGTACATTTTTTTATTTATCAAGAGACGTCATATATTTATACAAGTTTATGAGTGCAAATGTTGTTAGTATTATCATTATGACAAATTGTAATTAATAATAATCATTATACTATTATTTGCGATAATAAATAAACAACATCGTTATTAAACGTCTGGTATCTACTCGTAATGTTTAAACAGACTTAGTTTACAACGTAAATTGATGTAAATACAGATAAGATCTTATGTCTTAACAGAAAACTATGGAAAAGTAACTAATTTTAAACTACCGCGTTGCTTAATTATTACTAAATTAATGCATACGGAAATTAACACCAAACATACCTTTTATCGAAACGTCAGCAAAATCAAATAAAAAAGGGGCATATCCCAGTCGTCCCCACTGGGGACAAATGGGTCAATTTGTGGTTTTGTGTGTTTCGATTGTCACCAACGCGTTGTATGATCACAGTTTCATTCACTAAGGACGAATGTATAGGACAGGATTTCATTACAATTCTGTCATTTTTCCCCAGTTGTGACGAATGAGAATTTTTATGATTCCCATTTGACTGCAGTGACGGAAAATGGTCGCTTTCGCGTCAATTCCCGTATGAGTAAGTATGGAAAAGTAGATATTAAGGTACACGATACATAGTGTCTAACAAAATATACTGAAACTGTTGGAAGCGTCATTACAGTTCATGATACTGAACAACTTTCTCAAAGGAACATATATCGAAACTAGCTTTTGCCCGCGGCTTCGCTCGCGTAGGGATGTAATTTATCAAAATCCTTTCTTAGGGAATTCCTACGTCATAGTAGCTTTATGCATGCAAAGTTTCAGTCCAATCGGTTTAAAATTGGCAAAGTTTCATACAAACTTTCATCCCCTTGGGAGTAGAATTGATCAAAATCCTTTCTTAGCGGATGCCTACGTCATAACATCTACCTGCATGCCAAATTTCAGCCCGATCCGTCCAGTGGTTTGGGCTGTGCGTTGATAGATCACTATATCACTATGTGTAAAAAAAAATTGTCTGAAAGGGTTTTCAGTCAATTTTTTTTTCAAATCAGTCCAGGGCCGTCCAGACGTTGTCGAATAATCGGTAAACATACATAAAAATAACAGGGCAAGTGCGAGTTGAACTCGCGTGGAGAGGGTTCCGTACAATACCAAAGATTTTCCGTAAGTGAACATATTATATTGAGTTTACTACTTTATTTTCAATTAATATAATTGTTATATTATTTTTCCTGTAATCTACAAGTAATAAATTATATATTGTATTTTATTCAAAATTTTAGGCTCAGTAGTTTCGGAGATCAGGGGGGGGAATTGTCAATTTTCGTCTTTTTTTGTGAATAAAATCAAAACTATTTATTTTAAAATAATAACAAAAATATATTTGAGATCCTCATTACAAGTCCTTTCATTTAATATATGACACAGTAAGTTTTGCAATTTTTTTTTTTAATTTTCCTAATTTGACCCTCGAAAATGACCCTTATTTTAAAAATATATTTGTTTACTTATTTTTCCTATAATCTACAAGCAATGAACTATATTTTGCATTTTTTTCGAAATTTTTGGCTCAATAGTTTCGGAGATCAGGGGGAGGGAATTGTTTATAGCAATAATTTAAATTCAGAATCACTAAACACCCATTTTTACTTCGTTACGAATCACTACATGAATCATTTCAAACATCGTCATTTCAGTTGCAAGAAATCCACTGCATGTGTGCAAAGGATTTCTAAAATGATCTATTTGAATATATTATTACATCTGTATCGCTAAGAAGGTAGTTCCGTGGGTCTATGACACTACACCCGAAGGCCAAAATGGAAATAAATAATCAAAAAGTGACAGGATGCTAGCGTTAGTCGCATCGCCTTTTTACATGATTCAGAGTCTCGCCTATTCCATCAATCGGCTTCTACGCTCTTCACTGGAAGAAAAGAAAAAAAAGAAGTATATGTAAAATAAAGCAGCGCTTCATCATCATCATTTTCAGCCTATTCTTTGGCGCCATTTTCTACAACATGTTTATGTTCATGGATAATTAGTTTTCTTTTTGTAAAAAAAATTACAATAGTATCCTGGTGCAGCAAAGAGAAAATGATGCGTGCTTTGAACTTTTACACTAAAAACCTTAGACCAAAATATGTTTTCACCGCGTGAAAACTATGATTTAAAAAAAATGTCCTTTCATGGTCAGAAAGACAGAATTTTTTTGTAAAAAAAAAGTAAAACATTTAAATAGCATGCTGGCACGGCAAAGCGATGTGTGTTTTGAACTTTTTGAAATAATGAAAACCATATGATTAAAAAAAATCTGTATGTGAGCGGTATTACACAGACAAAACAATGGCAAAGACAGTAAAAAAAACTCTAGGTCTATGGGCAAAGATTACGTCTGCCAACCAAATCATGACTACCTAGTCCGTTTCTTCAAAAAAATCTCAACGCAAGACTTTCAATGTATGTTTTGTATGCTTTGGAAAGCTGCATTGTCTGAAATACCGGTAGCAAAATTCTTATCAAGAAAACACCTGTTTAAACAAAGAACACTATCTTGAATTGTGTAAAACTGGTATGTAAACCCTACCAGGAATATTAAATCACACAATCAACACATTCAAAATTGAGTATTCCACATTTCCAGCAAAAAAAGTTGTTAACAAAGAACAAAACTAGCATAACAAACCTGTCAACATCATTGAGCCAATCACATGCATCGCCGTCGAATTCATCTTCGAAACTTGGTGATCACAGGTAACAATACAACTTTTAAAATCACAAGCCTAACTATACCCAAAACGGTAAAACAAGCTAGCTATATACAGGCAGCACGCGCCATTGACCGGCGCTCTCGAATGACTGACCGGACTACCAGGCGAGTTGCAGACTTGCAGGCGTCATCTTGATAGAAAGCGATAAGGCGGACATCACAACACGCTAAACATTTTCTCCGACCGAATAGTTTAACACTTTTGAAAAATTTACATTTTGGAAAGAGGACGCTATACATTTTCTTCTTCAGAAAAGTTAAATAATGTTGAAAAAAATAACGTTTTAGAAATAGAACATTCTAAGAATACGACAGTTTGAGAAAGGACATTTTATACCTGGACGGTTTCTCCTACAAAAATAAATAGACATTAAAAATTCACTAAACAAATCTGTCACCACTATTGAGCCAATCATTGCATCACCGTTGAATTCTTCTTCAGAAGTTCAGAACTTTGTGATCGCAGGAAACACAAGCTAAGCTATACCTAAAACGGTAATACTATAAACTGTGCTACCATTTTTCAAACGTGGAGTCACTAAACGTACGATTTCTTGTATGGAAAAACCATTCGCTTATGTGTCCCCGCGTTTCTTTGATGGCACTTCTACGAGTACCATGCTCTACTGACTGGCGCTCTTAAATGACTGAACGGACTAATAGGCAAGTTGCAGACTTGTAGGCGTCATCTTGATAGAAAGCGATAAGGCGCCCTCGTTGTGGTAGTGTGTAATTGCCCTTGTACAGATGATGCGGGGCGGGTTTACAAACAGTAACATTGTCATAAAAAAGAAATAATACTTACTACACGTTTTTGACGATCTCCGTGGCGTAATGGTCAACACGCTAGACCGCCAATCCGGAGGTTCTGGGTTCGATCCCCAGCCAGGGCAAGTTGGAAAATGGCCTTTTCAAATTGTTTCGGGTCTTGGGTGTTTATCTATATATGTATATATCATAAAATATAGTATCTTTGGGTTAGTTAGTACACAAGCTTAAGCTTACTTTGGGGCTAACTCAATCTGTGTGATTTGTCCCTATATATTTATTCATTTACACGTAGCAATATTTGAGTAAATATAATGAGAGTACAGTCGCTAGCCAGGTAACGTGACAAGTATTACCGACACTATTGTCTTCTTAGACATTATCCCATTTAGTTACGTGGGTTTGGCTACATGATTATTAGAACTTATTCTGTGGTTAGGCACAGCACATAATGTTATAAGTACCTTGCTTCCCTTTCTTTATCTTATCACTAACCACCTTTACTTCTTTTTCCTTCCGTATCGTAAGTTTTGATCAAGCGGACCATAACTCGCTGTCAATCAGGCCTACGCCCTACATTATGTGCAGTTTTAGTTCGCGGACATGAGATTCTAGGGTTAACGACTTATGACCGGGAACCCTACCTATTTATGTAGGTGAATTATAACTATGTGTTTCAGCATGGTCGTATAATACAAGTTTTTACTTAATTGAGCAAAGTGGACCCAAAAAATACAATACTATAAAGTAATAACGGGCAAATTGCTCGGGTCGCGCGCAGTGGAGGGTTTCGTAGTTAAGAATGTCAACTTTGAGTTCACACGACTTTAAACGTCTAAAGAACTAATTTTCTATTGAATTTGTAAAATAAAATCCTTTAATGAGTCATTTTATAAGTTGTTCGAATACAATTTAATACCCCTTATTGCACAAAATCAATAAATACAAAACATGATTATCTTAAAAACTAGGAAATGCGCAAACGGCGGCCTTACCGCTACTTCTTCCAGGCAACCTCGCTATATAGCAAATAGTAATGGGAAATTAGGAGTTCAGGGTGGTCAATATAAACATACTACATATACAATAATTATAATAAACATACATATACATCTTACATAAATACATACAACTTACACAGAAAAAATAATAATAACAGTGCGAGACTTATAACTTTTTAAATTGTAAACCGTACTTAGCTCGTGATAGTTTTCCTTCAAACTTCGTTATATTTAAGTTGTACTGTCGTGAATTTTTTCACGTGTCCATATACAACAGTTTTGCAAATAGAGGGGGGGGGGGGACTTGATTCTAACAAAATTTTACACTATAAAGCCAAATATTTCAGAAATGGATCCCTCATCGTTCCCTGATTGTTTACCCTAAAAAGTGGACACTTTGACCGCTAGAAGACTAGAAGATCTAATTATAAATGTTATTAATATAATCAGAAATTAGTTTTACTTACTAAAACACGTAAAGACACACAATTAGTTTTACTTACTAAAACACAGAAATCCAACGATGAGAACATAAGAATCATATAATATTAATTACAAAATAAAATATTATTTTACTAAGCGATGACGCACAGTCACCAACGTACGTTTATTGCTTATATAATGTAAGTCAATAGTTAAACGATAAAATGTTAAATACACGTGAGATAATTATTCGTAATGGCTATACCTGAATTCAAATTTCACACCGAATTTAATATTATACGTCGTGATTATTTTAACAAATGTAAGAATTTACCTGATTATAACAAGATATACCCCAAGGAACAAGTAGCAAAATATGAAAAACCACAGGCAACAGAGTTTGTATGGAAAGCCAGAAATTATCTTTCATATTTCAACATATGTTCCTTGGGACGTTTTGAAAAACGAATACCCGACTAAGGGAGCCATTCACGGGTAAAAATTTTTTTGGAACGAAGTTCCTTACGGCAGGCTTGGAGGAGATAGGGATTTCGCTGCGCGACCGAACTGAAAAAAATGTGATAGTAAAACCGTAAGGATGACCTCGTTAAATAAGACGTGCGCAGGCTCGACAGTCGTATACACAAGCGAGTAGTGTATAATACCCAGTGCCGTAAGTAGCCTTTTCTGCGCCCTGTGCGAGCTTCTATACCTGCGCCCTTGTATTTTTTAGATATTATAGGTACCCTGGAGCAATGCTATGTATAGGCCTAGTTTATTTCATTCAGGGTGAAAATAGAATACACAAGGAACTTGGTGTTGGTGAACTGATTATCTTATATTTTGGAAGAATTTTTTTTTAAGAACTTTGCCAAAAAAGGAGCGCAGGTGTTGGTGACCCAATTATCTAATATTTTGTAAGAAAAATCTTATTTTTTAAAGAACTGTGCCAAAAAAATGAACGCGTTGTTTTGTCTAATTTAATAGACGTTTTTGATGATACTGGCATGTAGGTTCGTATGTGTTGGAATCGAGCATTTGCAAACCGTAAAAAGAATAGTCATGCCTGGTGTGGCCACTCTTGCGCCCCCCAGAGTGTACGCCCTGTGCCCGGGCACCGGTGGCACCGCCCTATTTACGGCACTGATAATACCTTTCTCTTCCTTTGAGCACGATTTTTCTTTTGCAAATTGTGTCGATTCTACATTAGCCGAAGGAACTTCGTTCCTACCTGGTGTCCCACGACACCATAAATTTTTTTTATTTTACAATTATGACTTTTCATTTGATACCCGATCCGATATCGAAACGATTTTTTTGCTACGCTCTTTAGTATATGCAACATTACTTACAATACATTTATTGCATACAAATTGTAGCCTATGCCACCCGGACAATAATGACCAATCGAGTGACATCTCATTTGTCAAAATTGGATAAGCGGTTGGGATATGGGTTATAATTCTATGGTTGGGATGCTACTGTGGAACACACCTAGACATCCACAAAAAAAACACATACTATTATTATTATAGTTATTTTAAGCATTTTCTTTGCGCAGTCGTACATAGAAATTAGTTTTTTTATTCTATCAATACAACGGTTACGCAACCAATACATGGTCATATTCATCGTAGTAATTCATTCGTCTGAAAGTAAAACGCGACCCTGACATTGCTTCACGCAAAGTTTCGCATGTCGCATACCTATCTACACCAAGCAATTTTTTTTTTCTTTACAACATACCCTTAAATGGTTTATTAAAGATCCTTTTATATAAGTGCATATATTTTTTCGGTCAAGCTCAATCAATATAGATGATGACTGGGTCAGAAAAATATTCTTGTATTTCAGATTTAAACAAAATCACTCAGATTTAAACAAAATTTACGATGTAAGTTTGGGAGTAGGGGCGTGTGACGTCACATATTAGTAAAAATTGTACCAAGGTGTAGCGCGAACTTTTGTATATTTGTAATTTTTGATAGCCAAAGAAAAGAAAAATATTTGTACTTAAATATTTTTTAAATGTCATCTAATGGGCCAATTAGCAATTTTCAGAGCATTTTATACTGAATAACCTTTCCAAATAAACTTTTATGGAAATACAATTTATGATAATGTTAATATTTTATACACATTCATTATGGTTGTTAGTTTGCACATTTGCGCACATTTCGTCAATTGTTTAATCTATCGTGTATTCTAAATAGACCGACCGCATTAATGAGTTTTCGCCTGTGGGGTACAGGGGAGCGGGGATATGGCGACGCAGGGGGCTGAGGCAGGAGCGGACGGCGTTAGCGAATAGCGTAATACACCCGCCCGCACCTTCCTCGCAAGCGAAAATTTGTTGTAAGTAGTCTAAGATTTCTGTATAATGATTAATGATCCTTTAGATCATCATCATCATGTATCAATACTTATGTCGATTATAATTACTTTTCAAAAGTAACAACCGACTCCAACCCAAACTTCTCTACCGATTTCGATAAAATTTCTATGGGACCACCTGACAAGTATTCCCTATTCGATCAAAAGAATTTTCCATATTGGTCCAGGAGTCTTTGAGTCACCTCAAAGTGATTGGTCTCAAAACTGTCAATCGGTGAACGTAAATAAAAACAAAAAAAAAACTGTGGCACTCCGGGAGTGCCGACAGTATTGAAAACTTGGTGTCGTTACGATAAGGGTAACAGTGTCGCGAGTTCAATAGTTTTTTCCCATACAAAAAAATGCCCAACGCGCCCAAAGAGGTTTTCACTTGAAAAATAATTTCGACGAATTGATAATCTCCGCCTTTTTTGAAGTCTTTGAAAAAGGATTTACTTATAACGAACTTCAAAAAAGGATTTAAAGAAACGATGTAGAGGTAAAAAAAAACTTGAGAGGTGTCAAGGGACACCCGGATGGAACGAAGTAAAATATAAATAGGTCTAAATTACATTCAAACTCTTTTCTGCATTCTAAAATCAAGTTTTTATTATCTTTATTTTGAATGAACAAAAAGTGTCGTTACAAATTTTGGTCTTAATTTTTTCCGTCTAGCTCCCTTTCGCAACGCGCGATAAGGAACTTCGTTCCAAAAACGAGTTATTCCGATGTCACCACACGACAACGTACTCGCAGTCTTTTGTGAAGTTCATGTGTTTTCCATGTTACAGTAACGTAAGAACAAAACAAAACACATACCGAGAAATGGCCGGCGACTGTGCAATGTTACGGTTATGACATTATTGGAAAAGCATGTCATTCTATTCTTGCCTGTAAGCCTGCAACTTCGGCTTATGTGAATGATTTAACCTTGCATTATTTGACTGTACATATGACCAATGTCATTAGATTAGGCTTGGTACGAGCTAGATAGATACAGATATTTTTTTACGTCTTTATTGCTGACGGGGCCGTTGCTCAGGACGCATAATACTAAGTAGTATGTGACACATAACACTAAAACTGTATTACCCAAGAAATATGTGAAGCATAACACTAAAACTGTACTTACTCAAGAAGTATATAATGCATAACACTAAAACTGTACTTAGCCAAGTAGAATGTGACGCATAATACTAAGTATCTGACACATAACACTAAAACTGTACTAACTCAAGAAGTATGTGATGCATAACAATAAAACTGTACTTAGCCCAGAAGAATGTGACGCATAATATTAGGTAGAATGTAAAACATAACACTAAAACTGTATTACCCAAGAAGTATGTGAAGCATAACACTAAAACTGTACTTACTCAAGAAGTATATGATGCATAACACTAAAACTGTACATAGCCAAGTAGAATGTGACACATAATACTAAGTAGTATATGTGACACATAACACTAAAACTGTATTACCCAAGAAGTATGTGAAGCAAAACACTGACCCTGTACTTACCCAAGAAGTATGTGACGCATAACACTAAAACTATGAGGAGAATGAATACTTTCTTGAGGCGGCGCGGCTGCTTCAGTATCCTTGACCTAACGTTGATATGTGGAGCTGAGGTATCATCTTTTAACTGGAATAAAGGGAAAACACTATTTTAATTTTCCTTTTTCCACCTTTTTTTATTACACTTTGCTTGCTTGCTTTTCGTGTGTGTAAGTGGCCAACACTAGTGTCAGATTTTTCAAGCTGCCTAAAGGCATCTGACATAGCTTGACGACTGCCATACAATGATGACAGCCAGGACCAACGGCTTATACGTGCCATCCGAAGCACGGAGGAGCTCGATAAATTTTCATGCCATTTGTGGTCACCAATCCACGTGCGGACCACGCCCGATATCGCTTTACTTGCGCAAGCGCTAGAAATGCGCACTCCCGCCGGGCTACCAAGCTCCTCAACACTAAAAGTGAGAAGATGCAAAGACCTATGATTTTGTTTGAGGACGGCGTGAGCTATGGAACCTTTTTCAGGCACCTCAAGATCAAAAACTTAAGTTACACACCTCACATTACCTCGAAATAATATACAAAAATTTCAATCAATTGGGAATTGCGTCTGACTTCTATTGTATGGAAAAGAACCTTTAATTTTTGCATTCAAAACGTGGATAAAAGTAAAATGAATACTTTGATGCAAATATTCGCGCTAAAGGTGCTGAAACTATCCAACACTTATAGATAATCCCAAACAGTTTCATATGATATAGATAATTTAGGGGTATGGATCCAAATCAGAAATTTCATATCCTTTACATTACTGGAGCCTCCAGGAATGTAAAGGATATGAAATTTATATATAGTATAGTATGTAGGATTCCTCCAGGCTGGAGGAATCCTACATACTAGTGACTAGTGTGTTAAATTTAGAGGGCAATGGTATACCTACTATGTGAGTTGACACATTTTTTTTCACTTTTTTTATCTCAGTCCCCCCTTTGATGACCATGCATAGTATCAGGGACGTGCATTGCTTTTTTTATAGGGAAGGCCATGTGTTCAGTGTCTATGGAGCTGTTCTTGAAAATTAGGTGTGATTACGTCACATTGATAGTAGGACAAAGTGAGAAATATACCTATTTTCTTCGATATAAAGCCATTTTTTCCTTTGGATAAAGAACCCTAAAAATGAAGAAAGTAATAACCTACTTTATCTGTACTTATTGTGACATTCTAGAATAAGATTTATGTAGGTGTTTTAATCCACTGCTGGACTAAGGGCTTCTCCCAATTGGGATAATTTGCTAATCACCACTCTGGGCAGACGGGTTGGTGATCATAGTTATATATGTTCATGAGTGAATTCGATTTTTTATGTGAACAGAGAAAACTCACTAATAAAAGAAGGAGTAGAAATATTACTTAAAATAATAATAGAGTAAGTAACTACCTAAAAGAAATAAAATTTGCTATATTTCCTCAAGATAAAGGTGTTGTCATGTTTTATTCGTAGAGTGTTTTATAATGTGGTATGAAAAAATACTGCCATTTGCTCCAATTACTTACATAAATTTTCTTCAATGGTGAAAAAAAAACAAAAAATACTTCATAATATATTTCTGTAAACATGTGTATTTCAATCAAAAAATCATACATGGAATTTCTTTTATACCTCTTCTACCCCACATAAAGGCTGCATCGTAGCCTTGGTGGTTTTATGACTATAAATCGTGCCTGAATAAAAATATATTCCGCAAGAAATGCACTTACCTCTAAATACCTGTAAGTACTGAATTTTCCCATATCGAGATAAAATAAACATCACAACCAGAAAAAAATGATTAAATTGTACATAGGCTTTTTAAAAAACTATGGGGCATCATAATGTTTTCATGAAAAATTCAATGATAATTTATTTCGAACATTCATCTATGCTCCACAACGAAAACAAGTTAACTGGTTGTCAAATAATTAAAATTAACAAAAGTCAAAGTCAAACCCATGTCAAACCATAGACATTTTTAACCCAAGAGGCAAAGAAGGCGTACTAAATTAGCACACGATTAAATATAATCATCTTTTTTTTTCTTATGGCATATGTAATGCGTTAGAGCGAGATCTCAATACATATTTTATTTCTTTTTTCTTTAGGGTGTCACAAACCTTTTTGCATACTAGTGTTGTCCATTATCGATATTTTCTCGTATAGATAATTTCAATACACATAATTTGCTGATTTACGCATAGATACGCATTTTTTGTGATCGAAAGGTTCCGGGTTCCAATCCCAATAACTAACTTCTAAACCATAACACCGATCAGTTCTTAAGTCTGAAATAAGAGAACGAGAAGAAAAAACATTACATGATTTTATTTATACCTATGTATAAATTTACTTAATACTTAAAAAAGAAAATTGAATACACCTTTTATATTAGTCTTCACTCGAATTTTTTCATCACACAAATGTCATATTTCGATAAGCATCACATTTTCCGGGTCTTTTATTTACATACGTAAACTTATTCAAAGTCACACAGTTATCCATGCACAATATTGCGCGTTATTATGTTTTTTCCGTAGCAAAGAACACAAAAATCCTGACCTACACCATTTTAAAATATGTTGATGATGATTGTTTAATTAAATAAGTAAATAATTAAGTATGGAGTATCGTATTGTCGATGTATGATATATGCACGTTTCATGCAATAGGAAAGACATCCAAATGGCATCTGTCATTTTAACCCAACCAAGTTGAATTGGAACACAATGATACCAAGAAAAGGAACTATGACCAGATATTTAATTTCACAGGATAAAAAGACATCAGTTGACACTCATTAAGTGACACCAGGATAAAATCAAGAAAAGAATACGATTACTTGTTTCAGTCACTCATATAGCAAAAATCATTTTCGCCGTGTGAGTAAGATTGCTAATGTCAGTTATTACTTAAAATGACTAAATAATCAGGTATCTTTTTAACCGACTTCCAATAAAGGAGGAGGTTATCAATTCGTCGCGATCCTTTATTTTTTTTTATGTATGTTCACCGGTTATTCAAAGTCGCCTGGACCGATTAAAAAATATCTTTTTTTGTTTGAAAGGGTATACTTTCCAAGTGGCACCATGGAAATTTTATCAAAATCGGTTGTGTAGTTTGGGGATGAAGTCGGTTTTTAGTTTTGAAAAATTATTTTGTCAAACCATAAGAATTTCCATAGACAACTCAAGCCACAAATAAAATGCATGCATGTACAGGTCATGTGCTTGGGCCGCACCTGCGCCTATCGTCACGAAGCTTCGTGCTATTACACGATACACGCAAATATGTGGCCGGCCGTTATCGGACATCGTCCTGAATGTTGGGGCTGCGTCTTCGTTACCGCGCGGGTGGCGGTACATGGGTGGGTTTTAGCGCGCTAACAATTCGCTCTGCGTGGTCGGACTAGCGTTGTTCATTTTGGCGTTTGTTTTCAACTTGTTCAGACGCGTGCTGAGCGACGGTGCCACGGTTGTTAATAAATGCGTAAAAATGGAGTGAAACAATAAAATTTTTATGTTTTTCTTTTTATGTTTTAATAAATGCACTATGTAATTGTTAGCACATAGTCCGACCACGCGGGGCGAATTGTTAGCGCGCTAAAACCCACCTATGTTACGCCACCCGCGCGATAACGAAGACGCAGCCCGAACATTCGGGACGATGCCCGATTACGGCCGGCCTCATTTGCGTGTATCGTGTCACGAAGCTTCGTGACGATAGGCGCAGATGCGGCCCAAGCATTACAAGAGTACGTATCGCAATAAAATCAAAAACTTACACCGCAAATTAAAACAGATGTTTAATTTTATTTAACCATGCCATGACCACGATGAAGCACCATGCATGAATGAATTAGTGTTGGTCAAAATCGATAGTTTTAATCGAAAATGCCATAAGTACCATCGATTCTTAACGAATGAATAAACTATCGACAGTATTGCTTTTCATAATATATTCATAAACTGACACTATTAAATGAAATAAAGTTATCTGTCGATAGTTCAAAACTTTTTTATTTACATATTTAAATTAAAAAAAGTGTTCTAATGGCGGACTCAACGCCATATTGCGTTCTCTGCCAGTCAAGTTTAGTCAACCATTGGACCAAGTAGAGAAATAATATGGGTGGTGCGACAGAATGTGTAAACTAAATATAAAAGTACTGTCCGTAGTGTCGATAGTTTATGTATTCTGAAAAAGTAAAACTACCCATACTATCAATAGTTTATCCGTCGTCATTCAAGGATCGATACTATCGACACTATCGTCGTTAATTATCGATTATCGATACTATTGTTTTTACTTACACTATTGATAGGGTATCGATATTGTACTATCGAGCGGCAATGGCAACACTAGAATGAACGAATGATTCTAAATTCTAACCTCAAATTGCTGTGCTGAAGAGTTGGTAGAGCAAAAATAAACATAAACAAAAGAAAGTTTCCAAAAGAAAGCTTTTACTTACGGCTAATTTTCTCATGAAAATTTAGAAAAAGGTAATGAAAATTTATTTTCTTTCTAATGTTTACTAATTATTACACGTTCTATTGTTATTATTGGTTTATTCTACGCCGTATAATACCTAATGAGCTTAATTTATTTTAGGCTGATTAGGTACTTACCGAATCATTTATCAATTAGGTTATTACTTACTTTTCTCTGTCTTACAGTCATTTTATCTATTCGCTTTACTGCACACAAACTGCACTAATATCCACTTAATTTCACAGTCTATTTTATTTATTCATTCACTCACAATTTAGTAAATATTACAGTTACACAACTTTATACAATGAGCATGAACCTCAAAATGAACATCACTCATCATCATCCACCAATCAGAATGACACTGCGTTTGTAGGTACCTAGTTGATTGTAGGTGACTGTAGACTGTAGTATATTTACTAGCATAGATTATATAAGTATAGAACCAAAGGTCACGTGCGTAACGGAGTTTGGTTCCGTATTTTTTTATTTCATTTTTTCCTTAAGCTTCTAATAAATAAACATAATATATGTGCTACGCCTT
The DNA here is from genome assembly GCA_943193695.1 of Acrobasis suavella. Taxonomy (NCBI): domain Eukaryota; kingdom Metazoa; phylum Arthropoda; class Insecta; order Lepidoptera; family Pyralidae; genus Acrobasis; species Acrobasis suavella. Next base: position 13,687,362 of record OW971948.1, read on the forward strand.
GTTATTATTTGTAACGAGAATAGATGTATGTTCCTATTAAAAGTATAATATTCTTACTTCAGTGTATAATTTTTTCTAAACTAAATAAGTAGCTACCGACTTCAACACCAAACTACACAACCAATTTTGGCAAAATTAATATTGGACCAACAAATGAGATGACATGTATTTCAAGCAAATGAGATGAAAATAATTTTCCAAATGAGTCTAGGCGTCTTCGAGTAATCGGGAAACGTACCTAAATTAAAAAAAAAAAAAAAAACATAATTAGGTTAGATACATATAATGATATTCGACTTCTATAACTTCCTTTTTTGAAGTCGGCTAAAAAGTTGTAAAACCAACTTCTTTGGCGAGCTTCGTGACGTAGTGGTCACCATGCTAGTCCGCCACCCAGAGGTTCCGGGTTCGATCCCCGGTTAGGGTAAGTAGGAAAATGGCCTTTTTCAAATTGTCCTGAGTCTTGGATGTCGATCTGTATATGTATTTGTTATAAAATATTGTATCGTTGAGTTAGTATCCCATATCACAAGTCTCGAACTTACTTTGGGGCTAGCTCAATCAGTGTTATTTGTCCCTATATATTTATTTATTATTTATTTACTACTCCTTTAAGTCACCCTCTCCCACGGGTGTTATAACAAAAGACTAATAAAATTGAGATATAGTAAGCTCATATCTATTACAAGATCTAAAAAGGTTAAAGTGCTCCTCAAGACAAATCACCGAATCCAAACTCGATGGGGACGATGGGGTTACGTCGTTTCATTACAGAGTTCCTGCGGCCACCTTCCAGCTCCATGATCAGATCAGCTCCATGTCATTATAATATTGTATTGTCACGCGATATACTTATGCGTGCAAAATTTCAGCTCAATTGAAAACCGGGAAGTGGGTCAAAAACTTGCAAGATTTAATTACAAACAGACTTGTTTCAAATACCTGTGCCTGGTCGATCTAATACAGGCTGGAAAATAAGTCGCAGAACTCTAAATAACTAAATGGATATATAAACATCAATTCACGGTTGTTATCTCGAAGTCAAAGTAGGTATTTATATCTTTGAGCTATATTATACTTATGCTATTGCTGTGAAGGTCTTATCAATAATTCCTATTTAATTAAGTACCTACAAATATTTTAAGGGTTCAGGCTATAAAGATTAATCATTTTTCAAAAATCAAAACCGATTTCATTACTAAACTACACAAACAATTTGGATATAATTTCTGTGGGACCGCATTCAAATCCATTGCGAAGTTAAGGGCAAAATAGTCGATACTTTTTCTATACTAATTTCAGAGAGGATTTCCTCCACTGTTTGAAATTTTACATTCAAAGTTTAACATGATATCGTTTTGTCTGATTAAATTTTTTTGTATGTATGGAATCAGAATATAGAAATAAAAAGCCATTAAAAAGTTACGAGCCACCAAAGATTCGTTTTTTGCTTATTTTTACGCAACTTTCGGCGTCAATAAGTAATAAAACGAACCGGCGTCTACACCGACACGGCCACTTTATTTGTTTGAAACTTTATTTGTAATCGATTAATGCAGTCTTTTTTGTATAAAACATATTTTTTTCCAAAGGACTTAATATTTATCGTGCATTTCACCTCATTGCTTAGCCCGAACACAATGTTAGGTGAGACAGCTTGCTTTAGGCCGCGCCCACCTGTGAGTTCTGTTCCGCGACTAGTTCAACCTTGAAATAATATACTTAACCTTATTACCGTCTAGTTACAGAGGAACAGTCGACGTTTGAAAGTCAGCGAAAAGTGACTATTTTATCCAAAAATAATGTGATATATACTCAACTAGTTTCAACCCGAGACTTCGTCCGCATAGAAGTCGAAAATGGGTGTTACAGGATTTTTGATTGGCTTTTTACGTTATATTAAATACTTTATAACATTCTTTATTCTAACGTAGGGATTTAAAGGCCTAGCAGACCCGGCGAACCTCCCTGTCTCTGTCCCTCTCCCTCTGAAGAAATGCTTCAAAATGGTCAAGCTTATCTGGTTTCTCCATACAAACTTCGGACCTCTTTTACCCCCTTACGGGGTGAGTTTTGAAAAATCCTTAGTGCACCCCTCGATAGCATAAGGAACCAACGTGCCAAATTTGGAGTCCCTACACACAGCGGTTTGAGCTTTTCGTTGATCGATCAGTCTCTATCCGTCTATGTCAGCCAGTCAGTTTCTTTTATATAATATAGATAGATGTAGCGGGAGCGAGGTGATATGCTCGACCGCCACAAAGGGAAGATCTTCCCGCCAGGCATGTTGTTGCGCCTGGGGAACCGCGGCTCCAACGGTGTATCGTCGGAAGTTGTATATATGCAGCGAATCGGGCGAACTCTGAGATCTAGATGTAGGATACTCTGCTGGCGCCATCTCATATGCTTCTTGTGGACTATATTGTCGGTTGTCTCTTTATTGTAGTTACTCGTAGTGGCCGTAGAGGTCGCCACAATAGATAGATATGTTTTATCAAGTGATCTCCAGGAACAGAAAAAAAAGTAAGTTAGTAACTAATCGCTTAGTAACCTACTTATGATATCACATCAATATTTACACAATCATGCTGACGATGGTGTCATCTGCACAGTGTGATAACGAATGTTTGTAATATCCACAATTTTCGTAGCAACCCCGTTCCATTGTAAAATGGATTTGCAACGAAAAGTTATATACACCTTATCCTCTCGTCAGAGAGTAGTATTTTCTTTATCTCGCATTTTGCTATAGGGTTTTGTTTTAAAATGCGAGATGAACATTTACTTAAGTTTTAAAGACAGACTTTGAAGGTTTACTAGCACACACACCGAGCCATAATAATGATGGCTCCGTGAGCTGTAGACCAATTTATTAGTTTTGCTATCATGAAGTTGGTATATTTGTGTACCTACCTACATAGTAGGTACTTACTTAACTACTTATTAACTTCGACAAAACCGTATAAAGTAAGTATCAAAGTAGTCTGTGAACGTATTTTGTTGCTAAGTTATTATCCGTTGATTAGTTGGGTGAAATCGAATGTGAAAACAACACATTAAACACTATAATGATAAATTAATAATTAATACGATACATAATAGGTACGATATATATTGCAGCACATACTTAATATGTCTCTATTTGTGCCTAAGTTTAGCGCTGAGCGACATGTAGAGGGGATACTGCGCACGGGTACGGTACTCAATCATTTTGACTTCTGCGCAAGCAAGTTCAACGCTCTCTTATATGTAGTTTCGTGCCGCTACCTCTACCTATAATCCCGCCGTGTAGCCTGTCCTTCGGTATGTATGTATGTATGTAGGTATTTTATAATTTTTCAAAACTAAACCCGACTTCAATTCTACACACCGATTTTGATAAAATTTCTTTGGGTTCACCTGACACGTATGCACAATCAAACAAAAAAGAAAATTTCAAATTGGTTCAGCCACATTCGTCTTTGAGTAATCGAGGAACGTAGCTACAAAAATAGTAAAAGATCCCGTTTTTTAACCGACAGCGTCAGAAGGAGAGTTTATGTTTTTCGAGAGTACGTATAGATACACGTACACACTACATAAAAATAGTGTAATTGTAAACAAAATGTTTCGGTTCAGTTCATTGACTTGTGGAGCTCGGTGGCGGTGGTTCTTAACCAAGTTTTATTAAAATGGGTTCAGTAGTTTAACAGTTATTAGGTGTTAATAATTCAAAGCTTAAGATTGTAATTACCAGGAAAATAATAGATGGCGCTACGGATTATAGGATATAGAATAATATGCAATTCCGATTATAGGATATAGATGGTGTCAGGGGTTTTTTAATTTGCCTGCAAATCAACTTGTTTAGGCAGCATTTGACACCAGTGTTAGTCACTTTGTTATAATACAATATGTAACAAAATCTCTGTCCGATCCTTGTAGGAACAACTCAGACCGTCAATATGAACAACTTTTCCTATGGGACCAATGCTTGAAACGCGAAAAAAACATCGAAATTTTCATACAAATTGCCGGGCCGGCCGATCACTTTTTGTATGAAAAAGTTGTTTTTTTTTTCGAGTTTTTAGCATTGGTCTCATAGGAAAAGTTGTTTAGATTGACGGTCTGAGTTGATCCTCCAAGGATCGGACAGGGTTTTCGTTACATATTGTATAAGTATGTATTTATTAAGTAGGAACTCACCTGGAAATTTCTTTACGATTCATCTGGCTCCTTATGCTGGGCTGGGTACACAAGGGCCAACGAATGTACCTTTGTCTCTTTTCTTTCACATCAAAACAAAAGAGATGCAGCACATTTATTAGCCTGGTGTTTACGCGACCAGCGTTACACTATTGCTTCCGATCTTTTAGCACTATCAAAATGAGAAATGGTAGAAAAACATAATCAACCTCGTTCATCTGATGTTCCCGGTTGTATTCTGGGCTTACTGCTGTTTTATTTTTATTTTTTGTGGTATTTTAGTCATTTTTATAATAGGCATAACGAAACGAAAATATTCTTAGCCCATCGGTTAGATTATTAAAAAATATTGTCCACGATTTTTTTCTTTTCTCTGAGAAACATAAAATGACAAAGATACAGCGCATTGAAATTCCGCATGACGTCACGTCTACTTACGATTTTTACGTGAAGGTGACGTTGCAAGCCCCCACTCCGGAACTTTAATGCTTCGTATCTTAGTGAATTTTTACTTTTTTGGCTAACTGAAAAATATGAGTCCATTATTTTTGGATAATCTAAAAGACTGACTAATTACAATTATACTTTTCTAACCCTGTCGTCACCTCTATTACCTACTTGTTTACTAATATAGTTACCATACCTACCTTCTTCCAGGAGTATGGATTTGGGCGCCTTCCTTCTAGAGCAGCTTACGAAATATGGCGTTGGACGTCGGAAGCTAGACGACAAGCTTTTCAGGGACGACCCCCCGCCCCCCAGATTGGGGGTGTATGATGCGGAGGACGAGGACTTGTGTCATGAGGTGTAAGTATACGACAGCTGGAGAGACAAACTAATTTCAATTTATTTATTTATAGCATGGCTAGAAAAAATAATTGGTCAAGTGCGTGTCGGGCCACGCGCAGTGTAGGGTTCCGTAGTTACTAATGCCCACTTTGAGTTCATGCCACTAAAAACGTCTAAAAACTAATTTTCTATTGATTTGTGTGAAATTTTTATATTGCGAGTACATTGTATAAGTTGATCGTCTATAACTTTTTAAATTGTAAACCCTACTTAACTCTAATAGTTTTCCTTTAAATTTCGTTATATTTATATTTATATTCATTATTTTATGTTTTCATGACAATTTTGAAACTGAAATCTAGTATACACTTGCAATTCTTGTCGAAAAGTGTGAATACGCCATAATATGCTTAAAATGTCGGTAAACGTTAAATGCGACGCTAAAATATATGAAAATACCATACTTATCATACACATCAAATGCGATGTCAATATATGAGCACGCTGTATTTACTCTATTTATTAAATCTAGTGAGTAAATACTCAAATGGGTAGATTGAGTACTATCCACTGCCCATCTCTAGCTGTTGTTACGCGACGCGACACAACTTGCGTCCCGTCTGTTGCGGCACTTAGGGGAGGGCAGCCGGGGCTAATACCCCGGGGCCTCCACAAAAGAGGGGCCCCCACAATAGAGACTTCGAAAAATTAAAGCTCGGAAGGTTCCGTTCGTTAACGCAAAAATTTAATTTCAGATAATTCCTTTTTCCGATTTAATTTAAACAACGTGGAAGGGACATACCCGTAAAAATCAAATCCCGGCCGTACTAGATCACAATATTATAATGAAATTAAAATAACAGTCAAAAGCAAACAAAACATCAACATTCCCATACAAATTGCCCGAGCGGATGTACACTTTTGTATGGAAATGCCATTTTTTTTTTGCTTTTTGACTGATATTTTAACTTCATTATACTATAATAGTGGTCTAGTATAGCCTGTGGTTCGATTTATTAAATCTAAATTCGGCCTCCAGACCTCTAAATTCGGCCCTGTTGAAAACTACTCGTCCGGCAATGCCATACTTCCCATCCTCTGCAGTAATGTACTATCCGTACTATTTCTCGTTTCAAAGACGAATGAACTCTGGTTCCAGGATAACATCAACGTGTAGCGTGCCTGGCTGCACCTTCACGTCAGAATCTCTCCTGACCTTCGAGAATCACTACAACTCCTCTCACCGGTACTCCTGCAGTCAGTGTAAGAAGGTGATGCCGTCACCGCACCTCCTAGACCTGCATATACAGGAGAGCCACGACTCGTTTTTCGCTGTTTTGGCGGAAAGGAAGGCTTCGGTAAGATTTCTTTATCAAATTGTGCCTTACTGTTGAAAACGTCTGAAACTTTATGTTTAGTGTGTGTAGTAGTTTTTGTCAAAGAAGTCAGTTTTTAACCAACTACCAAAAAGGAGGAAGTTATCAATTCACCGAAAGGCGCTTGGACCGATTTGGAAAATTTTTGTTTCGTTTGAATCCGGACATACTGCCAGAAATGTTATCAAATTCGGTTGTGCAGTTTGCGGTGAAGCCGATTTTTATTTTTGAAAAATTATTTTATTACAGTATTGCTGTTACATAGAAGATTGCAAAGAAAAGTTCATGAATGCCGAAGAGAGATTAACCCACTGCGTCGAAGTCCACAAGTTACCAAAAGACTTCAGATTCGAGCAAAGGCCTAAGCCTAAAAAACATAAAAAGCAAAAGAAAAAAGAAGATACGCCCATGGAAGAGGATAGTGATAGAACTAAAGACAAGAAATTTTGTTTCACAAATAGTAAGCAAAAATTTGCTTATACTGGGAGGAAATTTACCAAAAATGAGGGTGAAAAGTCCGAAAGCCATGTCAATGTCGATGAAATAATGGAGGAGTTGAAGGAAAGTTTACCTGAATAGTGCAAAAAATTGGGTATATCCCATTCGACGTACACACGGGGGACGAGTGGGAATTATAATAGAAGTCTGTCCCATTCGTCCACAGTGGGGACGACGCGGTGGTGACAATCGAAACCCACGAAACTGAACATTGTCCTATTTGTCCCCGCTTGGGACGAATGGGATATACCCAAAAAATTGGGTATTTCACCCTTGTGAGGCCTTATATATGTATATTTGAAATAAAATACTTTACATTATATATTTTTTCTTTTTTAAACCCCAAAGAAAAAGCGTGTTGTAAAGACGTGTCTATGTATCTGTGGCATCGTAGCGCCTAAACAAATGGGCCGATTTTTATGCGGTTTTGTTATTTGAAAGCAGACTTGACCGAGATTGTTGTTAGCTGTTTGATGGAAATGGTTCAGCGATATAAAAGTCGGGGTGAGCACCTTTATATGATATCAAATGAAAGGGTGAAATTTTTAGATTTAGAAATCGATATTTTAATTAAAATCGATTCAGCCGTTTGAAAGATATTGGGGGGTGAACGCTTAAAAGCCGGGGGTTGTTGTTTTATAAAAAAAATAGTTCGAGAACATGCGAGTAGTAAATACAAAATATCTTTCACAAATAACTTTATTATCATTCCACAAGCACAGTACTAGAATAAATATATATGGTAACATCTGTTGGCATAGACCCAGCTATGAAATTAATGTATTTCTTTTTAGAAATCAGCTTATTTTTATATTCCACGAACATTCTTAAACACTTGACTATTTACATTCATGTTTTTAACGAATTTTATGAGAGATGTCATGTTACTTATATAATCATAATATACTTACTTTATAAAAAAATCGACGCCCATTCAACAGCAGATTGTTAATGTTTAAATTGTATTTAATTTAAAGAATAGCATGTTCGAATTAATTCCGACACAATGTTCATTCTTTTATAAATAAATGAAATGAAAAAGAGGGCGAAATTATAATTTATAACATTATTATGAGATTTTTTAAATTATTCTCTGATACAATAATCTCAGCGGCACAATTTCTTTCAATAAATAACAATTATTCTTATTAATCTATGACTATGTATTACTTAGCTTTGCCCTGGGCAGCGACGGCTGCCATCGCCTTCTTCACGGTTTCCTCGTCTCCGAGGAAGACCATAGAGTCGACGGGCTTCATGTTCTCGTCCAGTTCATAGACAAATGGAATTCCAGTAGGCAGATTCAGCTCCATGATGGCTGCATCGCTGAGCCCTGAAATTTTTTAATATTCGGAATAATATATAAAATGTCAGATTTGTCACATAGAAAACTTCTTAATTTCTCAAAGTATTACACCTGGTTTACATGTTGACAAGTGACAACTAAACACTGGCAATTACAAGTGACAACTAGATGTTCACAAGTCAATGGCGAGAAGTCAAGGGGTTCAGTTGGAGTTTGCTTTAAATTGTTTTGCAAATAATATGAAATTGGTGTAGTTTAGTGTTATAGCAACGCCTCATCCAGCGAGTCCAGAATGCGTGCTGTCGCTTTTGTTTCAATGTCCCTCTACGTAGCCATATTACTCCGTATTTAAATAACGCCGCTATGCTTAATATGAAGTCTCGTAGAAATCCCCACTTAGCGACCTTAATGTTTGGTGTAATTAAAAAAAGGAAACCGGAGTACCTTTTTTCTAAACTCAATTTTTATGATGGTCGTAACCCCTGGGGCATGTCGACCACCTTTATTAGTATATCATCATAAAACGGCTGCTTTTAGAGGCAGCTTCCGATACCAGGCGACTAAATGTTGGAATAATATACCACCACCTATCAGATTATGTGTATCCATTCAAACGTTTAAAAAGCACGAATGTTGCTGCTTGAAACACAAAAACTAATTTTTTAAACTGTATAAAGTAATTAAACTGTCTATCGATTATCTTTTTGATTGTAACTTTAGCTTTACTGTATCTTCTATATATAATACGTATAATAGGTTTAGTTTATCCCTCTTGTTTACTTAATATTTATGTTATCAGTATTTTCTTTAACACAATTTTTATAGAAGCGGAGTATCATTTATGCCTACAACTACTACAAACGAAACTATACATCCATGCACATGTCAATGTGTGTGTTTTCGCCTCTCAGGTGCGAAAACAGGGAATGGAGACACATATTATGCAGGACCCTGGTGCATTCCGTACTGTATGTAATACTTAAATTCATTCTGTGACATTGACACTGCTAAAAAACAAAACAAGACTTACTTTGTTACTAGGTTTATACCATTATCCGCCCAAAATGAAATAGATATTGACAGGTGAAATAGTGTGATATTACTAGATGTCAACTTGATTTGGGCGGATAATGGTTTAAACCTAGAAAACAAAGTTAGCCTGGGTTTTATAATAAGATGGACAGTGTCATGGTGTGTTTTAAACTTTTTAAAGCATTCCAGACAACTTATAGAGCTTTGTATAAACATAGAAATAGACATAAAAAAGAAAGAAAATCAATTACCGTCTAAATGCTTAACAATGCCCCTGAGGCTGTTGCCGTGAGCAGCGATGATAATATTCTTGCCTTCTTTAATCTGAAATTGATAGAAATTCAATGGTTAACATTGTTAATTTAGAACTGTGAACTCTTATGTAAATATTAAGTTGTTTGTTGTACTTTTAAAGGCTTACCCAATATAAGTTACAATATTGTTACCCATTCATTTGTCTAATAGGTCAAAAGTTCTGTACCTAGTGATGATTTTACTCAAAAAATGTGTGGTAATGTTTTTTAAACTGGTTACTTTAATATTATTATAAAACTTTCATTTTCAGATTTACTCATACAATGATTGTCATAGAAATATGATAGTACACATATAGTTGGATTGCTTAACATTAGAAACTCTACAAACTGAACAAATAATAATAACTTTATTTAGCCCATTCTATAAATTTTGTTTACAATCTATTCTTAAATATAATTACTATCTTGTGGCCCTAGACTCGATATGATTAACCAAAAACCTAAAATGCTTTATCTGCCCCATAAGATGCAAAGACATGATTAGTACAATATTAACCAGTATGTGATTCCTCTTAAAAAATCTTCAGAGCGCAGGGTTTACTTTCTGTTTCATCTCACCCTTTTTAACTCTAGTCTTTTCTTGATCTCCCACCAAATTTCATGAAATTCCTATATGATTTCAAATAGGAATGTCATAAAATTCGGTGAGATCAAGACAAGACCATAAACTCTCCAATAATTCTTAAGACATCAAATCAAATAGAATTTATTCTTTCATGCTGGTCCAGGAGAAAACAATAAAATTTGATTCCTTTTCTATTTTCTCATTTAAAACTGGCCCTTGAAAAAAAGATTATTTCTGCCTTGCTGTGTAGTGTTTCGACACACATCTCTCATACGTCACGGGTATTTCATTAGTTACCCTCACCATGTCACATCATAGCGGCCCTGGGGGGCTACTCCAACAGTGGTATGCAAGAGGAACGTTACTGCATGTCTGCGCTTCAGTGTCAAGCAACATTAAGCATTTACTTATGATGATAAAGTTAAATAAATAAATATATAGCGACAATTAACACTGATTGAACTAGCCCCAAAGTTAGTTCGAGACTTGTGTTATGGGATACTAACTCAACGATACTATATTTTATAACAAATACATATATAGATAAACATCCAAGGCCCCGGACAGTTTGAAAAAGACATTTTCCAACCTGCCCTGACCGGGGATCGAACCCGGGACCTCTGGGTGGCGGACTAGCATGGTGACCTTTACACCACGGAGGTTGACAATTTTTATTTGGTTTGAATTAGAATTAGGACATCACTTTTGAAGACTAACATATTATTTCACTGGGTAACCCCCCTGGGCTTTGTCTGTCAGACCTACAATGTAAAAATCATTCAATACCCATTTCTTATTTCTGACGTGCCTACATTTCTCACGATAAGACCGCCCATTGTACCTATGTATTTTAGTATATTAAGATAGTTTTTCATTTATTCATTCATTCTATACCTGTGGCACAATAACGTCGTTCCAATATGGCAGCGTCCTCTCAATGGTCAGCTTCAAACTCTCAAACATGGGGAACTCTTCAGGTTTTGGGTCCCCAGCATAACGGGGGTCATTAACAATGGTGTCGTAGTATGGGTGCTCCTTCTCCATTGGTGGGGGAGGGATGTCGAAGCTTCGGCGCCAGATCTGGACCTGTAAGTAATATTTTTCTTGAGTGCATAATAATATTAACCTAGTACAAAACTTAATCCACTTTTAATAATAGGACTGCTGAAAAGAAAATTATAAAATTGCGAAGAACTACAATAAATATAGTTTTTTTAGTGAGCAAAGACTGATACCTGCTGTTCTCCATATTTGGCAGCAGTCTCGGCCTTGTTTAGACCAGTGAGACCACCGTAGTGTCTTTCGTTAAGGCGCCAAGTTTTGTTGACTGGTAGATCGGGTTGGCCGATCTCCTGAAGGATGGTATTCAGGGTAATCTGAGCTCTCTTCAGTACGGACGTGTGGGCGACGTCAAATTGATAACCTTCAGCTTTCAGCGCCTTGCCGGCAGCCACAGCCTCCTCACGACCTATTAGATAACTCAACTTTAGCACACAATCATCTAGAACATTAAAATTACAGGAAGTTTAACCACCTTTATCGCTGAGATCTGCGTCGAACCAGCCGCAGAACAGATTCTTCTGGTTCCACTCGCTTTCGCCGTGGCGAATCATAACAATTTTGTATTTAGCTGGCATTTTCGATTTAGAAATACAGTATTATAGAATACACCGGCTTACGAAATGACCTTCTCGATCTTCAATTTTTGACAGCAACAACCTCTTTGACCTTTGTAGTGATGCTAGAAATTAAAATTCGAAAGTTACACCAATGTGTAAAAAATGCACGGAAGAAATGGTAATAAAGGTACAAAGCATGCTTAACTTCCTTCATCATCGTCCATCAACTTGACGGCATTCACGGCATCACTTATCAACTCATCACTATATGCAAAAGAACTAGGCAAAAACGCAAGAATATGCGGTGTTTATTAAAAAAAAACTATTGTCTATGATTTGATTTTTTTAAAGTATAACTTTGTTTTTAACCTGTGGTTTAACCTTCAGTTCAAGAAATTAGAAAATAACTAATTTCAGTTTTTCAAAGTGTTTGTTCAAGAAATTATCTATATTAACGCGACGATTCAAAAGTGATCTTGAATCAATAATCGCGATATTGAAAATGGCGAATGATTAAGTATTGAATTTTTGATTTTGTTGGTTATATAAAATTGCTAGTTTGCGGTCGAAAAATGGCACCTAAGAAAACTGGTGCTAAAACTGAAACAGCGCCTAAAGCGAGGCCTTCAAAGCCAAAATTGACTAAAGAGAAGCCCAGACTAAAGACTCCAACCATTGTCAAGATCAAGTTACCCATAAAAAGTAAGTTGACAATATGCTTATTTTGCAAAAGTGTTTCCAGGGAAAAATAGAATGTTTTGTTTTGTCAGTATTCATACTTTCTAAGTTTTTTTATGTTTTAGACAAATTAAATGCATTTGATAAGAAGTAAAAAATGCTATTTGCCTGCTAGGCTAGTTTATAATATCTACAGATAGGTATTCAATGAATAATTGTTGGTAATTGGTAATTGCAGATCTCGTCAAAACAACGGCGTTGAGTGGCGTATCGCTAAACAGTTCCATCCTTGCGAAAAGGCCAAAAGACCTAACATCAAATGATAAGTTTGAGTTAGCGAACAAAGGTAAACATAATATTGATGCTCTCTTGGAAGTTTGACCGGTTATTTTTACCCGACTGCGTAGAAAGGAGATTTATGTTTTTCGAGAGTATGTATATGTTTGGCACGCTCTGCGTCCTGAACGGCTCGATGGATTTAAACTTGAGAGGTGTCATTAGATTTGTCTTAATTCTGAGAGTGACACTGGGTATTTAAAATTTATATGATATTGGGTTTTCTGTTTTTGTTTTTCATAATTATTTGTTTTATACTCACAACAAAATTCCGTCTTTATCTCTAGCGGGTTAGGCATCTTGCAGTGGGCAGTTGAGCATGTAATTGGGTACTTTCTGGTTAAAAAAGAAATTTGTAAGTGAGTCAATGGAATGTCACAAAATAATGTCACTTGTGATCATATACATTTTTAATATGATTTTATTATTATGGTTGCATAAAAACTAATATTAAGAAACTCCAAGAAACTATGACATCATTAGTAACAGGTTATTCAACAAGAACTATTTTTCTAAAACAAAATAAAACATATAATTTAGATGAAGATGATTCAAATTTTTATTGTAATATGAAGAGAAAAATGTTTATGAATGAATTGAGCAAATCTATGGCGATGAATCGACATCTGTCAGCGCTTGTGGTGGACATTTGCCAGATATTATTTTTCATTCATAATTGCCAAACCTTTCTCTTCATATTACAATAAAATTTTTAATCATCTTCATCTAAATTCTTTGTTTTATTTTGTTTTAGAAAAAAAGATCTTGTTGAAAAAACCGCCGTTTCATACAAATCCCATAGTAAATTTTTGTTTTGACGTTTAGAAATAACAGGCCAAGTGCTAGTCGGGCTCGCCCACGAAGGGATTATCTATAAAAAATCATCATTGTATAGGAGACCCACTGAATTATTTATATTATTCTGTTTTTATTATTTTTCATGTTAGTGGTTACAGAAATACATCATCTGAAAGTTTTTACAGTCCAATTTAGTATGGATATAGTATAAGTAAGATAGTTTTTATTCTAAAAATGATCTATTAAGGGAATGAAAGTGGAAGATGAACTTTGTAAGGGGACATCTATTTAGCCATGTAGACTTTATTACAAAGTACTACATTCATGCAGATGAAGTCATGGGTAACAGCTAGTATCCTAATCCTAACTAATATTAAAAATGCGAAAGTGAGTTTGTAATATTTGTTTTTTTGTTACCTCTTCATGCGTTAACCACTGAATCTATTTTGTTGAAATTTAGTATGGATATAGTATGAGATCCAGGGAAGGACATAGGATAGTTTTTATCCCAAAATTCCCATGGGGACCTAAGGCCACGCGTCAACCACTGAATTTATTTTGTTAAAATTTAGTATGGATATAGTATGAGATCCAGGGAAGGACATAGAATAGTTTTTATCCCAAAATTCCCATGGGGAGCGAAGCCCACGCGTCAACCACTGAATCTATTTTGTTGAAATTTTGTATGGATATAGTATGAGATCCAGGGAAAGACATAGGATAGTTTTTATCCCAAAATTCCCGTGGGGAGCGAAGCCCACGCGTCAACCACTGAATCTATTTTGTTGAAATTTTGTATGGATATAGTATGAGATCCAGGGAAGGACATAGGATAGTTTTTATCCCAAAATTCCCATGGGGAGCGAAGCCCACGCGTCAACCACTGAATCTATTTTGTTGAAATTTTGTATGGATATAGTATGAGATCCAGGGAAGGACATAGGATAGTTTTTATCCCAAAATTCCCGTGGGGAGCGAAGCCCACGCGTCAACCACTGAATCTATTTTGTTGAAATTTTGTATGGATATAGTATGAGATCCAGGGAAAGACATAGGATAGTTTTTATCCCAAAATTCCCATGGGGAGCGAAGCCCACGCGTCAACCACTGAATCTATTTTGTTGAAATTTTGTATGGATATAGTATGAGATCCAGGGAAGGACAGGATAGTTTTTATCCCAAAATTCCCGTGGGGAGCAAAGCCCACACGTCAACCACTGAATCTATTTTGTTGAAATTTAGTATTGATGGATATAGTATGAGATCCAAGGAAGTACATGGGATAGTTTTTATCCCAAAATTCCCACAGGGAGCGAAGCCCTCAATTACAGCTGGTAATACTATACATGCAGAAGTGAGTTTGTACATTTGTTTGCTTTTTACTTCTTTATGTTTCAACTACAGCACCTATTTAGATGAAATTTGGTATGGATATAGTGAAATTTCCACAGGAAGCAGAGCCGGTCACAGCTGATATAACTAGACTAAGTAGCATACAGAGATCTAGCTCATCTGTCAGTAAATGGTTGCGGTAACCTATGGCCTATGCACATCAGTATAGAATAAGTTCTAGTACTCGCGTACAGAAGTCTTATTCAGAAAAGAAATTCAAAGAAATATCTCCTTAATGTGGTTAGGGATATGGCTTAATTTAGCTCGCGTCAGAACTCATCACCTGTTTAATACCTAGACATCCATTGCAAGCCAATTTCATACTTATTACTCTGCACAAACGTTTCATGTAACTGAATTTTCCCCTTCGAAGTGGTCGCCGCGCGCATTGTAATAATCTAATCTAAATATATATAACTCAAAGGTGACTGACTGACTGACTGACATAGTGATCTATCAACCCACAGCCCAAACCACTGAACGGATCGGGCTGAAATTTGGCATGCAGGTAGATGTTATGACGTAGGCATCCGCTAAGACAGGATTTTGATCATTTCTACCCCCCAAGGGGATAAAATAGGGGATGAAACTTTGTCAATTTTTAAGCCGATCGGGCTGAGACTTTGCATGCATAAAGCTACTATGACGTAGGCATCCCCTAAGAAAGGGTTTTGATAAATTACACCCCTACGCGAGCGAAGCCGCCGGCTAAAGCTAGTGTAGGTATATTTTTGATACCTAAACAGGGAGTGAAACAGGCCTGGCTATATGCATGTTGTTGACTCGTGTTTGATCTTGACGACCTCTGTGACCTAGTGGTCATCTTGCCACGCTGTCACACAGGATGTCCCAGGTTTAATCTCCAGTCAGGTCAAGATGGAACATAATATTTTTTAGATTGACCTGGGTCTTGGATGTTTTATATGTATATATTTGTTATAAAATATATTATTGTTGAGTTAGTATCCCATAACACAAGTTTCTAACTTTCTTTGGGGCTAGCGCAATTTGTGATTTGTCTGTATATATTATTTATTTATTTATTTATGGAGTACATTAAAATTTTTAATTTCAGTAACATTATTTTTTTTTTATACAGTTGCAAGTGCCCAACTGAACAAGACGGATCCTGTGATCTTTGCATCAGACCCAGGACCACCACCACCGAAACAGAACAATGTGGTGAAGAAAAAGGCTGGCAGGAAAAAGAAAGTGGTGGAAGAAAACAACGATGATGATTCAGCAGCTAATGTTAACACAGACTCTGAAGGTGAGTGATAACTTGTTTTTTTTTTATAATTATTTGACGGCTCTGTATACAAGTCCTTTTGAGCCTATCTTTATTTATTCACTTCTCATTCCTAACCCTAACTATACAATCAAAGGTTGGTGTAGGTCCTTTGATTGCTTCTGGCGACAAATCTATACGAGCTCGCTGGTTTTCATAGCTAATTGAGTGGCGGACGGCGCCTAAAGACGCCCACCACAGTCCGCAAATAAATATCACTACAACCGCACTATGAGTGTCCACTTTAAACATTTTACATACTGTTAATGAGCATGGGCATTTATAACACTAAACGATTTCATATTATAAAGTCCACTATAATCAATTTGCAAAACAATTTAAAGCAAACTCCAACTCCCTTGACTTCCCGTCAAAAACTCTGATAACTTGATAAGTTAATCAACAAGCCATTATTAAAAAAAAAAAAACTATTTGCCTTTTTATCAGTGTCACTCTCAGAATTAAGAAGAGTCTAATGACTACTATTGTCCATCGAGCCGTTCAGGCCATAGACCGTGCCAACAACAGTTAAACATATATATTCTCGAAAAACATAACCCTCCTTCTGTCACAGTCGGGTAAAAATAATACACTACACTTAGTATTTGTTTTGTATTGATAAGAGTAGCAAAAAATTACATATTTATCAATCATTTACACCATAACTTATTATGCACACGGCAACCTTTGTAAATTCACACAGAGTACTCTGGAAGATGTATAATTTTTTTCGTTGTGCTATGGAAAAAGTTCCTAAAAATAGGCACGTCCAAGAAAAAACTACCTTGCTAACCCAAAATCTCATTAAGATATAAAGGTTACAAAGTCACATCCGCCTTTGGATGGCGTCTCGGAGCGCCTTAGAACGTCCACACAGGAGTGACGTCACCATGACTACGAGAATAATTTTTCAAAACATAAAACCGACTTCACCACCAAACTACTCAACCGGTTTTAATAAAAAAATCATGGGATCACCTGACAGGTACGGTACAAACGCCTTCGAATAAATCGATCATAAAGTTAAAAAAAAAATTTAAGCGAAAATAAACATTTAATGAAGAAAAAAAAAAGGTTAAATTAATTAAAATTACTAAAATTAAGAGTAAATTGAAACATCAAAATAGTGAGTAAAAGTGCATTTTATTCACTATTTTGTGAATAAAATAAATTATATAAGATGAAGTAAAAAGGTGGCCCCAATAAAGGAAAAGTTAAGAAGCACTAGACTAGGATGGTATGGACATAATGAGGAGAGAGGAAATGCTAAATTTAAAGATAACTAGACAGAGGAACAGAGGACGGCAAAAGAAAAGGTTGATGGAGTGCGTTGAGGACGATATGAATTAAAAAAAATGTGAAAACTGCCTTGATTTGATAGAGGGTAATAAAGACACACATGCTATCCCGACCCTGCATAGTGTGGGATGAGGTGAGGATCAAGAAGTACTGGTCAGATTTTTCATGCCTAAAGGCATCTGACGTAGCTTAACGACTGCTATATAATGATGACAGCCGGAACTAACGGCTTGCACGTGCCTTCCGAAGCACGGAGGAGCTCAAGAAATTAAAAATTCAAATGTTTATTCAAGTAAGATTTTTTATTATGCCACTTGTGGTCACCCATCTACCCGGTGCCACTTGTGGACACCGGGCTTGGTCCACACTTGGGACCAAGCCCGGTGTCCGCTTTACTTGCGAAAGCGCTAGTAATGTGCACTCCCGCCAGGCCACCGAGCTCCTCAAATGTATCAATAATGTGAACATTTTCGCCCAACTAAATAAAGAAATAATACAGACACTGTCGAGTAGCGATTGATAAAGGACCCGTCACACCCAACTCTACAATATGTAACATAACAACAATAAAGTTTCAACGTGATGTGGTCTTGTGTCTCCTCACCATCATCAAGCAAGCAACATCATAATCTCTTTATGTATCTTGTGGGCCTAGGTGAAAACCAAAGCCTTTGCCGTACACATATAAGGAAAGAAAGTAAAAAACGCGACGGACGAGTTGCGGTTGCGGCGCGACGGGAGTTTTTGGCGGGAAGTCAAGGGCTTCAGTTGGAGTTTGCTTTAAATTGTTTTGCAAATTGATTCTAGTGAGCTTTATGATATGAAATTGGCGTAGTTTAGTGTTATAAATGCTCATGGTCATGGACAATATGTGAAATGGTTAAAGTGGACACTCATAGTGCGGCTGTAGTGATATTTATTTGCGGACTGTGGTGGGCGTCTTGAGGCGCCGTCCGCCACTCAATCGGCTATGAAAACCAGTGGACTCGTATAGATTTGTCGCCAGAAGCTCCCTTAAAGCTATCAAAAGACCTACACCAACCTTTGATTGCATAGTTAGGGTTAGGGATAGGAATAAAGAAGTGATAAAATAAAGATAGGCTCTAAAAGACTAGTATCCAGAGCCGTAAAATAATTGGTTTTTAAACAAACGCCATTTGAACACATGATTTAAGTATAACTGACTGGCCAGTCGTGGTCAGTCATTATAAGCCGACGTGTCGATGATTTGTTGCAAAGTAATTACTCAAAAAAGTTTTAAACTACAAAGTAAAATCAACTCTGTGACCTAAACATTAGAACCGCTTAACTTTCTTGGTAAGAAACCATAATGATGGCACTCATAACAAGCGATTGCGATTGTAGTATAAGCAAATTTTTCAGAATAAATTCTTCTAAATTTTAATTTTAAACAATATGTTGAGATCTCATTTGCTGATAAATATTCATCACAACCTAATTTTCTTCCTGCGGCCTTCTTGACCTTGACGTGCTTCTTCCACTTCGCTCTGTCTCTATACTGTGCATTGCTTCAATAGAAATAAAGGTGAATATTGTTTGACAATGCAAGTGCGCTGCTAGCCGTTGCCGTTCCAAAGTGAGTTAAGGCTAAAAAGTTTATTTATTTAACTATTAACAGACTTAGCACGAACCTCTTTTGTTGGGTCTAACCGTCTAACGTTTCAAATAAAAGTTACATGCAACCTTTGTGGTTGCAGACAGACTCAACTTCTATTCCAAACGTTGGTAAATAAATGGTAAATAATTTACGAAATGCTAGCGAAAATCGAAACATCATTTTTAACAAGCCTTTATTTAGTTTCACCTGTCCCGTTATCTGTCGTTCTGTCTGTTTGTAACCAAATCTTGCAAGTTAAATTTGACCCACTTCCCAGTTTCCAATTGACCTGAAATATTTGCACGCATACGTATATCGCGTGACAATACAATGTTATAATGACATGGAGGTGATCTGATGATGAAGCCGGAAGGTGGCCATAGGAACTCTGTAATGAAACGACGCAACCCCGTCGAGTTTGGGCTCGTTTGATTCGTCTTGTGGAGCACTTTAGATAAAAGCTTGTTTTAAAATATATTTATAAAATAATTACTTGTTTTTGGATTAGATATACGTGATTTAATTGTCACCTTTTTATTTCAGCGTTTTTATTGTGCTAATTATAATAAACACTCTCTATAAATTTTACAAGCTTTAATTTAGTTTCACCTGATTTGTTTGTCTGTAATCAAATCTTGCAAGTTAAATTTGACCCACTTCCCGGTTTCCGAATGAGCTGAAATTTTGCACGCGTACGTCTCTCGCGTGGCAATGCAATATTATGATGACATGGAACTGATCTGATGATGGAGCCGGAAGGTGAAACTCTGTAATGAAACGACAACCCAATCGAGTTTGGTCTCGTTTGAACTGTCTTGAGGAGCACTACTAAAGTACTACTGTAAACATTAAGCTCCACGGTTTTAGATGAAATCTTATTTAAAAGAAAAAAGAAATTACGCTATAATTTCTTTAGGCGCGTTGGGCATGCACGGAAAGCATTTTTTGAGATGGGGAAAAAACCCATCGATCTGGCGACACTATTACTTTTTTTTAATACTTAATTACTTATTTCTTGATGTCATTGATAATCCAATGAGCGATACCACATATTTTTATGAGTAGTTTCTCAATTTTTTACCATTTTAAACTTGTTGACTAAGCTATAAACCAATGTTTCTCCATAGCATGTTTTTTTTTAAATAATGATTATGTGTCAAGCTTCGTTCTTGAAATTTTTAGTGTTTAGACTGAATTTGCCATTAAATTTACCTTTCAGAAGTATGTATGCAACCAACCAACCCGCCGAAACCAGCTAAGCGCAAGTATGTGAGAAAAACGATAGTTAATGCGGTTAAGAAAGTTCCACCGAACCGCATGAAGAAATTGGTATCTAAACCTTTAAAAAGGAAACTAGTCTCCCCAACTGATGGTAAATATTTTAATTTAACTATTTATTTCATACATACATATTATCACGCCTGTGTCCCACAGCGGTAGGCAGAGACTAGGGACCTCCACTTGCTACGATCCTGACAGACCTCTTTCGCTTCATCTACACTCATCACTCTCTTCATGCATGCCCGCTGGTAACGGGTACATCTGACCTCTCCTTTTTTAAGAACGTCTGCAATCTGATCGCGGTACGTTCGTCGAGGACGACCCTGACCCACTCATCCACTCACGTTCGCTTTGTCGACCCTTTTAGTAAATCTCCTTTCATCCATCCTACATGTACGAACCATCTCAACATTCCTTTTTAAATTTTAATATATTTCACTAGCTGAAATATATTACCTTTTAGTTCTTTCCGATATCAAAAATAGAGTTAAAGACCAGACATATTTTATCCATTTTTTTATTAAACTTTACTGTTCCCCTGCTGCTGGGCAAAGGTCTCTTCCATTTTACTCCATTTTACTCTATAGAGATTATAAAGTATAAATAGGAATCATATTTTGGTAATTGTTATCATTGCGAGGGTTAACATTTAACAAAAAAAAAATATATACACGCTGACGTTTCATTGGTTTTGGAAAAAAGAATGTCATGTTGTAAATAAATACCTCTATCGATATACTTAATCCAAATTTGTGTAGGATATAAGGTAAAAAAATCGCGAAAATGATTTTCAATCGACACCACGTAGTTACGCCCGTTCAAAACTGACGCGTGACCCCAATGAACTCGAAATATAGCCGGCCGGCGGTACTACTAGTTGATCTCACGATTTTACTTTCGAGTTTTAGCCAACATATTTTGTTCCTGAACTTTTATTTTGACTAGCTAATTAGGTCTTACTAACGATCCTTATGAAGTGGCCTTCGGCTCCAAAACCGATGAAAAATCACCGTGTATATACAGGAACTATTTTAAGGGTGAATTCAGTCCGTGATACTAAACAACTTTTTTTCGGGAGAAATTACATAGCTAGCCCCAAAGTAAGCTTAAGAGCGGCCTTCCCGTCTTACTCTTCATACAAACGCTCGTACGTGATTATGGCGTTGTATCTGATCTTCCTTAAAAACTTTTGAACTCACAGGTATCTTGGGCGCTATTTCTAAGTTTCTATTGAAATAAAAAATTAAAATTTGGAAATACAATATCAGTATAAGCCTCCAAAAATCTGCTTTTTTGCACAAATTTTAGCTGAACTTCGACCGTTCATAAAGTACTCATAAATTGTAAAAGTAAAGAAAATATTTCGATACAAACCTCGCAAATGTAATGCAAATTTTGAATACAAAACATTTATTTCATATACTTGTAAGCTTGCTGATAAGCACGTATCTCCTGGAACAAGTTTTGTGAAATTTCCGCACCCTATGAATAGTTAATATTCGTTCAATGGATAGTTAATAATAATACTAATTTCATTTATAAGAATGCAAACCGTGCCCTTAGGCGCTATCTCTACCTTTTTGGTTTGCCTCTTTTTCTAGCATTGCCCTGGATGAAACACCAAGCTTTTTAAACTATGCTCGCGTTAAAAACAGAGCGGCCGGGAAGGGCCGCCTTAAGCTCGTATTTTGGGATACTAACTCAAGAGTACTATATGATACTTGCATATATATACGGCGTGGAAGGGACATAAATCAAACCACGGGCTATACTAGATCACTATAGTATAATGAAAGTAAACTAACAGTCAAAAAACTAAAAAAAAACGACATTCTCATACAAATTGCTCGGGCGACTGGACTTTTGTATGGAAATGCCGATTTTTTTTAGTTTTTGACAGTTATTTAAATTTTATTATACTAAAGTGATCTAGCATAGCCCGTGGTTTAATTTGTTACGGGTATTTTCCTTCCACATTGTAAAATAAATAAATACACGGACAAATCACACGGATCAAGCTAGCCCCAAAGTAAGCTTCAGCTTGTGTTATAAGATACTAACCCAACTAAACTATATTTCATGATCAATACATATACAATGTGTATTTTTTATACTTGAGCGAACGAAATCTGCGGATATTAGACGAAATATTGTCGATAAAAAACCGAAAAAAAAAATCGTTATTAACACTTTAATGTTATTTTTTTTCTTTTAAGTAAACAGCGTATTTTCTTCTTAGTTGTCTCATTTGAAAACTACAAAGTTTAAGAAACTAAGAAAGTAAAAAATAATTAACAATACCAAACAGGAAATTAGATAAAAAATAATTGACGAAAAAATTAAAGTGCCTGGATTTTTTAAATAATTAACATAACGATTTTTTTTCTCGTTTTTTGTGGATAATATTTCGTCTATTATCCGCACTTTTCGTTTGATCAAGTATAAAAAATACACATTGTATAGAAAAACACCCAAGACCCAGGACAATTTGAAAAAAGACCATTTTCCAACTTTGGCTTCACATACCTGTTGACCGATCAGCTGATCCGAGTTTCTATGGCAAGCAAAAAACTATTTTCATATTTCGACGACTTCCTTGGAGAAAGTTAGTTAATATCGTGGACTGAATGTACCAATAAAATAGTTTCAGTATATTTTGTTACACGTTGTATATTTAAACTTTATTGCCTGCAATCAATGGTGTACTTTTCTTACTTTAGAAATATCGTCAAGCAAAAGATCTAAAAGAAAATGGACGCAGTCTAGAATCACCGATATGAAGATAATAGTGAGACGGGACTCCAAATCCAGTTTGAATGGCGAGAAGGTGCGAACTGTAGCTATCGCGAAACCAACTGCCGCGAAGAAAAGAGGTCCACGAGGTAAGAAAATTGTCGATAAAGACAATTCAATGCTAGGGTCACCATCTAACCTAACTCAACCAATCCCACAAACATGTCAAGAAGCAGTAGACATAAAACAAGAAGTAGATGAGGCAAGTAAAACTGCTAGTCCGGTTGAATCTAGAAAGACTTCAGTGCACTCAGAACTGTCCTGGACCAAAGATATATCCGATTCTAGCCACACTACTGGTGTTACCGCCGTCACCTCAAGTGACATTGTACTGATAGACAATAAGCTACCTAAACTGTCACTCCACAAAGTGGAATCTCTCCCAATAAATTCTAGACCTGCTAGTGTTGAGAAAGAGTTTACGCCTAGAACACCTAGTGACTCTTCTTCATCATCATCATCATCATCATCCGATAGTGATAGTTCGGACTCTGAAAGTTCGGGCACGAAATGTAACTCATATAGAGAAAGTGAAGTAGTAGAAGAACATTACCTGAATTTAAGCACTTCCTCAGAATCCCATAGATCCGCGATCCTTCAGAAAAACATAAGAATTAATTCTTTGAATAGTACCGTGAGTAAAATTGACAGGGCGTTAGAAAAACTCGCTATGAGTATGAAGAAAATAGACATGGAAATGATAAATTGGGTCGGCTATCAGAACGAGGACATCAATATCAATACTAAAAAGTTAAGAGATAAAATACATCAGAATCTCAAAGAGGAAAGTAACATTATACTTCAGTGTCAACACATTCATAAGCTTTTGTCTGATAATACAGAAGAAGCAATTAAAGAAACTAGTGCAGCAATAAATACAGAAGTTAAAAATAATGAAGCTAATTTCGTTAAACCAACTAATGTTTGTCCAAAAAGTCTCTACAAAAATTGTGAAAATTCTAATTTGGAGAAAGCTAGTCATAGCAGAGATGAAACTGTTTACTGTGATAATAAATTGGATGTCAACAGTTTTACAACAGACAATATCCCATTTGTGTCATTTGATCAAAGTATGGACGATGATGCTTTATCCCTGTACGCAGAAAGTATAGGCTTCGAATCTCATCGAAACAGCATTTCATCACCGCCACACAATCCCCCTGATTTTGAAGAGTATATCCCACAACCAGTCAAAAATGTACCTAATACAGTTGTGTATAACCCTACTAAAATTTCTAGCAATAACCAAACACCTTTACCTCAAATATCGACAGAAACCGTTCAAAATGCTAAGCCTAGTGCAACAGTATGTGAAAAACAAAATGCCGATTCTACCTCAGTTGTTAGAGATAAAGATATGACCCGCATAGAAGGCGTTGCAAATTTACCAGTTCCTTTAAACAATTCTAGTCCATTAAATGTTCAAAAGCAGAAAGGTCCATGTTTATTGGCGTCAGTGTTCAAACCGATTAATGGGAGCAAGAGCACCGTGTTCAAAGGAATGTGTTTCTTCAATTTGATAGCGGGTTGCAAGAATGGGTCCAAATGTCGTTTTCCACATATTGAACCAGCGCGGTTAGATATATGCCAGAAACTAGCCCAGCTCAGCGAAAACTTGTTCATACAAGAATACATGCTAACGAAAAGCTGGCCGGGCTTAAGGCGGAAATATGGAGTATGCTTTATCAACGAATGTAAAAGGCGGGACTTGACTCGTCTGCTGGTTGAAATGGCAATAGATTTCGTTTCGAAAGCGAACCCAAGCTCGCAAGAAGACGCCGCTCTCAAAGTCTATGTTTTGGAAGAGGCTTTACTGTATTTAAATAATATTGATCTTGAATCATATGGAGATCTCCTCGAATTCGGAATACATGGTAAACATTTATGTAATATTTTCATGGAAGCCATAGCGAACACACAGAATTTTTCACGGTTCAAGCCTGTGTTTTTGAAGTTGACTCAGTTTGTGATCGATAAAAAGAAAGGGTTTAGTTTGGATGTCGCTACACATATACTGGAGCGGGTTGCTATACTGCCTTTCGAGGAATCCTTGGCTTGGGGGTTGATACGTATTATAAAGAATACAGATGCAGCTATATTTGAGAATTCAATGATGGCTCAGTTCGAGAAGCAATTGTTGGGGAAGACTCTGCACGGTGTGTTCTTGACGGCGAAGAAGAAGGCCATATTGACTCAGACGGTGCTGAGTCCGGCTTTCAACCCGGCTGTACCGCCGCCGGTCATCAGGCAGGAGGTGGAGAAGCTATCGAGCCCGCTGTACCCGGACAGAGGGCAGAGGTACACGTCGCCGGATACTACGCACTTGGATAGTATGGTGAGTTTTTGCAAGCTTTTAAGGAAGGCGACCCCGGGCTCCGCGGCTACACAGCTGGGCACGATACGTAGCAAGCGCCCCGGGCGCTGCGTTTCGGGCGCTCAGTTAAATACGGTATTTAAGTCCATATGAGAAAAAAATATATTCTTGAGGTAGCGTAGGCTAAAAGCAGTCGGAAAATGTTAAGTTTTAGTTCATAAATGATAGTTTTCAGTCTTTATAATCTGTTTTTCACAAATAGTAACCGCCATGTTATTACGTCATAAGCCTGTGTAAATTCAAGTCAAAAGTGTCAACTATCAAAATGCATACTTGGCGCTTTTGTTTACATACATATCTGACGTCATGACCATAGAGCAATTTGGCGTCCACTGCTCCAACGTGTAATCCCTCCTATGTACACCGCGATATCTTGTGGCACAGACGTCACGTTTTTGTAAGGATTGAAACATTAAATTTACCGTCTAAGTGATATCTTTTTGTTCTCACCTAAACCACAGAATAAGTACTAGTATTCACTCACCTAAACCACAGAATAAGTACTAGTATTCACGTACAGAAGTCAGAAAAAAAATCAAAGAAATATCTACTCAATGTGGTAAGCGCTATGGGTTAATTTAACTCGCGTCAGATATCTTTGTTTAGATACCTAGACATCCATTGCAAGCCCATTTCATTCTTACTCCGGACAAACGATTCATGTAACTGAATGTTCCCCTTCGAAGTGGTCGCCGCGCGCATAGTAATAATGTAGGTATATTTTCGATACCTAAACGGGGAGTGACCAACGAGGAATGCTAACCAAATTAAGTAAATATTTCTATGATTTTTTTTTCTGAGTAAGACTTCTGTACGTGAGTACTAGTACGTACTTATTCTGTGACCATACTACAATATAATTTAAGGCTCAATTTTCACTGCGGCGGAATCGAAGCGAAGCGACGAAATCGTACATAGCATAATGAACTTTATGCCAAGCGTATAATGTTCAAACTATGGCGTTGCCGGCGGTGACGCGTCGATTCGCTTAACTTCGGCGCGACTCCGCGCGTCGCCGCCAGCAACGCCAGAGTTTGAGCATTATACTATTGACATAAAGTTCATTATGCTATGTACGATTTCGTCGATTCGCTTCGATTCCGCCGCAGTGTGAATTGAGCCTAACGGAGCGCCCGGGACGCTTGCTAGTTTGGTGCTCTAATATCCGGGTCGCGCTGCGATGTGTGTGAGAGAGAGAGAGCGCGACTCCATAAATAGATGCGTTTTTAGGGTTCCGTACTCCGCCGCCCGTCCGCCTATCCGTCTGTCATCAGGCAGCGTGATAGCTAGACAGATGATTTTTTTACAGATGATATATTGCTGTTGCTATTATAACAACAAACACTAAAAACACCGACTCGCACTTGGCTGATTATTAAGAGAGGTAGTAAGAGGGGTGTAATGTAGCTCCAAAATGACTGTTCTGATTTTAGTTATTTTAACCCTTTCACCGCGAGACTTTATATCAGTTGCCGTGCCCCCAGCGCGAGGGGTATTGAATCTAAAATAAATACCTTCAACCAAAAAGGGATGTGGATACAATACGAGCGTTTTTTTTTCTGTCGGAAATATCGACGACGCTCGCGGAATGGGCACGACAATGTTTGTCGGATAAATCCGACGTTCGCGGTAAAAGGCTTTAGGTAGATTGAGATTGTGCTTACCTATATTTTAAGAATATTATTTGGTTTACTTATTTATCTATTATAGTCGATTCTACAAAGTAGTTTTACCTTATATATATTTTTAATAGGGTAAAAAATAATAATGAATGTAATCCACAGAACAAACCGCCCGAAGAGCCAATCATAACGCGGACGATATACTTCAACAACTTCCCCAATAGCTCGTCGTCCAGTGAAGGAACCGAGGAGTACCACCCCCGCACCCCCAAACCAAACTCCCTCTTCAAGACGTGGCGGGATAAGAGTATTTTCGATAAGTTAACACCACAACGGTTTCCTAAAAGGAGAATGGATCGACAAGTGACGTATGAGGGCAGCCCTTCCGTATGTATACCTAAGTGTTGCCATAAATATTGTTACAGGGAAAAATCTTTTTTTTTTCTATTGCATAAATCATTTATTACTGTAATGTCTGTAGTTTATGTTGTATATACTGTCTTATCTGTGGTGTAGAATATTCATAAATCATAATTTATTTTTTCTTTTATAATATACATATTTTATTTGAAATACATATTTGCCTAAACATTTTCGATAGACACATCTTAAATTTTTTCTTTAACGTTTTTAATACTCCAGGACTTCATAATTTAACAGTTTAATACATTAATATCATTCAAAATTATCTCCGTTGGCTTTAATACAGTCCTTTTAACGGTGAGGCTAGTTATCAATAGAAAGATGCACTCCTCATGGGAAAATTCTTCACTGCCAATCTTGTGATCTCTAGATTGTCATGGCGTTTAGAAACACCTTCTTTAGACTCGTATCTTGATACACTTGTGCTGACGTTTTGACACCTTTTCACAAAAATATGGCTCAGTCACTCTTTGATAGCTAACACTAGGAAATGCAATCTCGACTCGAGATCTCGCGAAATTAGAAATCACAATCTCGCAAGATCTCGATATTTTCGAGATCTCGGATAAATTGTTAGCTTTCGAAAAAATATCGTTAAATTCGGATGACTAAAAGTGATGTCAATGCGTTGGTTGTGATTATGAGGTTCATTAAGATAAAATATGAATTTAAAGAATAATCCCCCTTCCCCCCCCATCCCGTAATCTCGAGCGAGGTATCGTCGTCATATTATGCTCCGTGATTGCTTTCGAAAAATGACGAGATCTCGCGAGATCGAGATCCTGCGAGATCGGGATTGCATTCCTCAGCTAACACCCCACCAAAGCGTGGAAACGAATGTTACGGACTTCATCAGAGCTGAAGACTGGATGTCATCTAGTCCCGAGTTAAACTGCTGTATTATGATTTATTGCCAGTTTAAGAGAGTGTCAAGCTCTAAACGCCATGATAATTTGGAGTCCCTCAAACAATAAGAATTGGAAAATTAAGGAGGACCAAGGATAGAAAATCGTGGTAGGAAACAGGGGAGGCCTTTGCTCACCTGTAGGACATGGATGAAAAAAAATAACCAGCCAAGTGCGTGTCGGACTCGCGCGCAAAGGGTTCCGTAACCATTATGTATAAAAAATATGTTTGTTGTATGGGAGCCCCACTTAAATATTAACTTTATTTTGTTTTTAGTATTTGTTGTTATAGCGGCAACAGAAATACATATCTGAAAATTTTAACTGCCTGCCTGGTGACAGACAGACAGATGGACGAACGAACGGATGGACAGCAGTCTTAGTAATAGAGTCCCGTTTGTACAATTTGGATACGGAACCCTAAAAACAATACATAAGATTGGCAATTTTCCCATGAAGAGTGCACGTTTCTATTGATAATTGGCCTCAACTTTTAAAGGACGGTATTAAAGCCAATGGAGATCCTTTTGAATGATCTTCATATATTTTTAATGTTATTATTTTAATGTATAAACTGAGCCACAATACAGTGCTTGCTTGCGTTTCGTTTGTGTAAGTGGCCAACACTAGTGTCAGATTTTTCAAGCTGCCTAAAGGCATCTGACATAGCTTAACGACTGCCATACAATGATGACAGCCGGGACCAACGGCTTATACGTGCCTTCTGAAGCACGGAGGAGCTCGAGAAATTTTCATGCCACTTGTGATCACCAATCCAAGTGCGGACAACGCCTGGTGTCGCTTTACTTGCGAAAGCGCTAGTAATGCGCACTCCTGCCGGGCCACCGAGCTCCATAATACAGTAATAAATAATTTAAAAAAAAAACATATTTTTCCTTGTGACAATAGTCAAGTCAAGACTAGGTATAGATATATGTTACAATAAATTATTACGTATTTCAGTATTAATTATGATTTATCTAAGTACATGTGTATTTTACTTTATCATAGTGTTCTTTGTTTGCAAAAAAAATTGTATCGGTTTTTACTCTATGTTTATCGAGTGTATGTATGTAAAAAAAATATGTATATTTGTTTGGCACTCTCTATAGCCTAAACGGCTCGATGGATTCGCTTGAGAGGTGTCGATTGATTCGTTTTATTGTCAGAGTGACACTGGGTACATCAAAACAAAATGGCGGATTTTTGGCGCCAAATCATAAATTTAGTTTTTCATCAAATCAACAGTAGAAAATAAAAGATTTTAAGTTAAGTACATAGTTATTTCACGCAGTTGGGTCTTTGTTTTCTTTTTTATTATAATTAATTGTTATTGTACGACACAGGATAGTGAACTCATATGCGCGCACTACGGATCGTAGCTGCTCTTGAGTGCTATTTTCCATTCAGGGTCTCATCGAAACACAAAACGTGTAGCTTTCCAACTCACCGTTCGCGTAAAATACTTTTTGGCCGAATTTTTTAAACCGTCGTGTCAATGAAAAAGTTTTATCTAGAAAACTTTGAAAATGTATCTATGGTTTTTTCAAAATTCACCGTGAATAAAAAGCAACTTGAATCGGAACGGATTCTCCATGAAAGTTTTTATTGATGTTCAAAGATTTAGAATATACAAGTAGTGTAGATTTGCCACCGAGCGTCCAGGGGTAAGAGAAAGACATATTAATGATACTACGTATATATTTTTCATGGTCAGAATATAGGCACACTTTAAGTATATGCAATTTGAAGTGTTCCTATAACCCGACCATGAATAATGTTCGGTCGGTGATAGAGACAAAACAGGGCACTCTTTTCTTTTTCTTCTTTTAGAAATCTCAATAAGACTATCTCGCTCTATCAAAACGTGTCAGGCCCTTCTTGATATATATGTATACGATACAAATGTCAAAATTACGAGTGGTCAAGACCACTTGTTGCAAACGGATTCAAAAATGCGCCTTTTCTGATTTTTGCTAACGATTTTATTTTCTGATTTTTGCTATTTATTTTATTAATCATTATTTATTTAACTAATGTTGCTCCAAAAACTTGGCAGATGCT
This sequence comes from Acrobasis suavella, assembly GCA_943193695.1. Classification (NCBI taxonomy): domain Eukaryota; kingdom Metazoa; phylum Arthropoda; class Insecta; order Lepidoptera; family Pyralidae; genus Acrobasis; species Acrobasis suavella. Next base: position 13,717,920 of record OW971948.1, read on the forward strand.
AAAAGTCCATGTAAGTGGACATGTATTTGTAATACACTAAATAATTTTCTAATACCAATTTTTTGTTCCAGAAATTCCCGCGTCACACAAAACCGGACTACTTTTAGTATTCATATACTTAGATTTAAGTAACTTTGTGTTAGAATCCTTAGAATTCGTAAAATTCGTTTTAAGTTTTATATCGCAGTCCTTCGTAACTAGTGATGGCGTTTTTGACCTCTTAAATGGCGCTCGCTATATAATAGTACCTCGAAATAGTGATGATATTATTTTTACACACACGGGACAGTTAATGAAAGTTTGGCTTGAGACATGACACATGCGTGCAGTACGTGTAATTTATGGCTTATTGTTTTGAACACAGTACCGATTTCCGCGACAAATTGACTTAGTAAAAAAAAACGCGACGTAAAGTCGGCATACTATGTTGCTAGCAATTTAAATAGCAGGCGTAAATTCGTCGAAATTCGGTGTGACTTTGGTGTAGACTCTTTAAGGTACTATAGTGAGTGCCATTTAGCAACTAAAAAAGCACTTTGACCTTGATAAATTACGTTGACTAGGGAATTTACTCCATTTTTGTGCTTCCGACTGTATTTGTAAAAGAATAAGTACATTTTTACCTTACTTCGTTAAACGGCATTTCCGTATTCACTGTCTATTTTTTTTACTAGCGACGCTGTTTCTTGGGCCATTTTGTCATATCTTATTACTTGACAACGATTTCGCTTAAAGTGAATACCGTGCATTAATGGCGCCCCCATTTGAAATAAATTGTTTAATCCATTTGAAATAAATTGTTTAATAGTTATAACTTGACAATACCATTTCTCTTAAAGTGAATACCGGGCCTTAAGTATGCTGTCACTGGACTGTCACTTTAATTTAGCAAGTTTCCTATCCGAAAGTTATTCTTCTGTACCTTGGTAGTATTACATATTCTGAGGCATTAGATAGACATTTGAATGATTATATCGAAAAACCATTTCTGCACGGTGTTCACTTTAACATAGCTTCTTATAAATCATTATAAATATAAGCTTTTGCGAATAAGTGACAGTAGGTTCTTAAAAAGTGACAATTTGCTCAGAATATGATACTGAACAGATTTTTCATAGGAAAGTAAAAGAATGAGCTTTTTGCGTCCTAAGGGTTATTTGCTAAAAGTAAAAAAAAAAATTAGGAAAACTATTTTGTCTTGGAACATGGAGCTTGAATATTTTTAAATCTTTTGTCTTCATTTAAACCAGAGATATCTGAAAATTCAGGGGTTACTACATAAAATAATACTATAGTCGTCCGATAGTGACGTCCTATTTCCATGTCAAACCAAATAAGACTTTGTCATCAAACATTTAATGCTTAATATCGCTGATATGCAGTAACTTCCGTTTTGCCTACCGCTTTTGAGGTAACCCCCCAGATACAAGAGAAGAATTTTAATTGTATATTTAGGACGTTAAGCACAAGAATTTCGTACATTGACACGACATTATATTGCTAATTATATTGCTGTCCCGCTCGCACAAAGGCATTGACTGTCACTGTGCGAGCGAGACAGCAATATAATTATGCGCACGCCTGCAATAAAGATTGTCAATATACGAAATTCTTTGTGCTTAGAGTCTTTAGATGTCAACTTGTTTAAGGTGGATAAGATTTAAACCTAGTAATAAAAATACTCCATGTTTTATAATAAGACGAATCTTTTAATATGCAACTTTAACAGCTACACTAGGTAGCTTAAATGCAATCATTTATGTCCTTAACTTTGTCCCACTTTAAGTGTGACAGAGATAGAGGTAGGTAGTGTTGCAAACTTGCTATGACTGAAACTTAAAAATAAAACATTTAGTTGTCACTTATTAAATAAGAGACCTATAGCTAAGTTTAAGCTAAGTATGTGCTACTCCTCGTCTTAAGTGGCTTGACTTGCAGTGCGATAAGAGTTACTGTTTTATGAAAATCATTTTTTTAGCCTCGTCACTCCCAAAATACCGAGTTTCATCAAAATCGTTAGAGCCATTTTCCGTAGTAAATCTAACCACGGGCGATACTAGATCACTATTGTATAATGAAATTAAAATAACATCAAAAAACAAAAAAACAACGGCATTTCCATACGAAAGTATCCAGCCGTCCGGGAAATTTGTATGGGAATTTTGATTTTTTTTAATTACTGTTATTTTAATTTTATTATTTCTTTATAGTCCATTTGTTTAGGTACTTAATTAATGGCAAAACAATCTTGACATGTCTTTTTATTAAAATATACACTATATAAATCAATACCTTTGCAAATTACAAATCAATGAATGTATAAATTGTAAATTACACTCTTAATATGTAACTAGCTTTTGCCCGCGGCTTCGCTCGCGTAGGGGTGTAATTTATCAAAATCCTTTCTTAGGGGATGCCTACGTCATAGTAGCTTTATGCATGCAAAGTCTCAGCCCGATCGGTTTAAAATTGGCAAAGCTTCATACAAACTTTTATCCCCTATTTTATCCCCTTGGGGGTAGAATTGATCAAAATCCTTTCTTAGCGGATGCCTACGTCATAACATCTACCTGCATTCCAAATTTCAACCCGATCCGTCCAGTGGTTTGGGCTGCGCGTTGATAGATCACTATGTCAGTCAGTCAGTCACCTTTGAGTTATTATATATTTAGATGTGTAAAGATGTCAATTTGTAAAGTGTAAGTATATTTCAATAAAAAGACATGTCAAGATTGTTTACATTTATTTAAGTACCTACCTAACCAAATGGACTATAGTCACAGAATAAGTACTAGTACTCAGGACCGTCTTAATCTAGGCTGGGGCCCTTGGGCACATAAGAATTTGGGGCCCTTTTGGAAGTAAAAAAGCGAATTATAATAACATTTTTTTACTAAGAATGAGCATTAATCGTAATCAAATACAGTATGATATAATATGTCATAAATGATATTAGAATGCTGCTGGTTGTTTGGTTACGATTACGATAATGGTTTCTTTAGGGAAAAAAGTGTAATGTGCCCGACAAAAATGTTTTGAGAATAAATGTGTGAGAGAAATTGTCGGTCCTTCGGGGCCCCCTGAGAATGGGGGCCCTGGGCACGGGCCCCGTGTGTACTTATGTTGAAGACGGTACTGCTAGTACTCCCGTACAGAAGTCTTACTCAGAAAAGAAATTCCATGAAATAACTACTTAATGTGGATAGCGCTATGATTTAATTAACCTCGCGTCAGAACTTCTTACGTCTTTGTGTAGATACCTAGACCCATTGCAAGCCAATTTCATTATTATTACTCTAGACAAACGATTCATGTAACTGAATTTTCCTCTTCAAAGTGGTCGCCGCGTGCATAGTAATAATGTAGATATATTTTCGATACCAAAACGGGGAGTGACATTGGCCCGCTAGCATATAAAAGTGCTATTCCGTGCTGCAAAATGAATCCTTAGCCCAACCCTGAAGCGCTGGTCACATAGAAAAGACTTAAGACGCAGACGAGGCACGGCAGGACAAAGCTGGGCGCGCTCGCGACTTTTGAAAACATAGAAAAAACGAGGCACGGGACGTGGCAGATACAGACAAATCCGTATCTATGGCAACACTGGCGACACCCGAATCTTCTCAACCAACCCCGATTCGCCCGCTCGCGCCCGTGCTCCGTCCGTTCTGTGGTGCCATTTTTCAAACGCGGAGTCACCTAACCGAGTGGTTTTTCCATACAAAATACTGTTCGTTTAAGAGTCACTAAACGAACGGATTTTTGTATGGAAAAACCACTCGTTTAGGTGACTCCGCGTTTGAAAAATGGCACATGGCAAAATGATAAAGACGCGTAAGGGTCATGTCTGCGCCTTGTCAGTGCCCCGTCCTTCCTTTGTGTTTTGCTTCGCGAAGCTTCTATACATTTTGTATGAAAAAGACACGGAGGAGACATGTCTGCGCCCCGTCCATGTCTTAGTTACCACCTCAGTGCGTCCGACGCTTTAGATTACTTCAAACCCCCTCCCACCTCCCGGCAGGCATTAAAGTTATCTTAGATTGCTTTACTTCTACATAATCGTATATATCCTCATGCCTGAGATTTGTTTACTACCAAGTCAATAATAAAATTCTATTTTTATATGTATAAATGTAAATACACATGCGTATTTTAGTTTTGTGTGACGAAATGTCATAATTATATTTTTTTGGGTAAAGTGAATAAAATAGGAAATTGTACCTAGTACTTTGTTTGAGTGTTTGTTACTCGATATCGCATAAAAGAATCGGCTTAACGGATTAGATCGAAACTTGGCATGTAAAGCTATTAACTCGTTCAACTATACCATAGGATAAGTACTTTTTGTCCTAGAAAATGTGATGTTACCGTGTGGTTGTCAAATAACTTCTTGTACCACGGGTAAAGGCTAGTATGATTGATAACTATATTGATATTAGTTATAGCTTTGGTTTCACTCGCTTTCTTAGCGGATTTGCCGCAATATGCCGTTCTCCGTCCTTACACTTCTCCCCCCTTTTCGCCTTGTCGAGGCGGCTGCAGAAGTGCCATTTTTCAAACGCGGAGTCACCTAAACGAATGGTTTTTTCATACAAAAAACCGTACGGTTAGAGACTCCGCATTTGAAAAATCGCACCACAGGCGCTTGCAGCCAACCGCTCATAACCCTCCACACTGCGCGAAAGGGGGACAGGTGCGGGTACGGGGGGCGGGGATAATATAGCGCGGGATCTTAGAAGATTCCACTCTGTACGTAATATGTACTTTATATTCTGTGGTACGGGCTGAATGGATGGTTGCGTCAAGTAGGGGCAACTTTAACGCGTCGGAAGGCATATTAGGCCGTTGAACATGATCGTTATCAGTATATTTTTGAGTATGCAATGCCAGCTTGATCTGTCTGCCTGTCACCAGGTTGTATCTCATGAACCGTGATAGCTAGTTGAAATTTTTACAGTTTACGTATTTCTGTTGCCGCTATAACAAAAAATACTAAAAACAGAATAAAATATATATTTCATTGGTGCTCCCATACAACGTGATTTTTTATAGATAAATGGTGCGGAACCCTTCGTGCGTTAGTCCGACTCGCACTTGGCTGGTTATTTTTATTGCATTGGCTTTGAAGCTTCTAGCTTTAAAATATATATTTTAGTTGGCCAATCGTAAAAAATAGTTTTTGTGTTTAAAAACCTTAAAATAGGTACCATTTTCTGTTTATATTCACTGTACTCAATTAAAAGTTTGGGACAATATCCCTTGTAAATCTAAGCAATGTTTACATGAAAAAATATTTGTTTAATAAGATTTTAGATAGGTATAAAAATAATATCAGATGTGATAGAAATAATCTCGATATAATTTGTGCGACCAGAAGTGCCATTTTTGAAACGCGGAGTCACTTCGAATGGTTTTTTTCATACAAAAAACCGCTCGTTTAGTGACTGCGTTTGAAAAATTGCACCACGGCAGTTTTTGGGATTTGATTCGTTATTTAATAGGTTAGAAGAGACTTACATTATTAACAAATGACAATTACTTATTCTATAGTAGCTACCAGTTAGCTTGCCAAAATCGGGTTTTGCTGTTTCTTTTAAAAACCCATTGTTCAAAAATTACCATGCTGCATTTTTTTTATCTGTATGGGAAAAAGATTTAGTAAGTGCCAGTATTACTTATACCTTAAGCAAAAGAGAATTATTAATACTTGTCAAAAGTAAATTTTTCAATATTTTATTGGTAGACACCGTAATTTATATTTCAAATAATTCCCATGAGGGACTGAAAACCTTAGGTAGGGTGGGTCAATATCTTTTTTTCGCATGTAACTGGCAACTACTGTAATTTGATATTACGGAAAAGCAAACATGGACATTACTTGTATTTTTATACTAAACCAAAATAGATTGCATTGTAAAGCATATTTCGAAATCACCGTGTAATTTTGTAGTCACAAAACACATAAAAAATCTGCGCTTCTTTATCAGTTATACAATATGTAACAAAAACCCTGTCCGATCCTTGTAGGAGCAACTTAGACCGTCAATATGAACAACTTTTCCTATGGGACCAATGCTTGAAACTCGAAGAAAAATATACATTTTCATACAAATTGCGGGGCCGGTCGAACACTTTTGTATGAAATGTCGATTTTTTTCGAGTTGCAAGCAATGGTCCCATAGAAAAAGTTGTTCATACTGAAGATCTGTGTTGCTCCTACAAGGATCGGACAGGGTTTTTGTTACATATTGTATACTTAACACTACTGATTTAGGAAGCAGTTTTTTCTGTTGACTAAACTGAACTGCTTTCCATAAAAATAAACGAAATACTGAAATAATCGCCTTCACATTCAAATCAGAGCTCAGTCAAATGAATTTAATTTGGGTTAACGATTTTTTTTATCAATTTGCATTTTTTTATAGAAGTAGTACTGAACTGTCTGGACTGAACTTGCTCTGAAAATTTGACTGGTGGCTAAAAAGTAGGGCAGATTTTTTAGCAATATGTTTATGTAAGTTTATTAAGACGAAGTGGTAGCTAAAGTGGCGCCCTCATTTGAAATAAATTGTTTAAATCTAAATATGGTGATAATAAAAAATTTGATTTGGATCAATGTCTAGAAAGACCTTTAAACTATTTTATGAATAACCTTTGAAATTATTACTAATAGTCCGTCTAGTTTAAAACTGTTTTTCGCCAAAAGTGGCCACTTTTGGCGAAAAACGGTTTTAAAACTAGACGGACTACCAATATTACTTTCAAAGGTTATTCATAAAATAGTTTAAAGGTATTTCTAGACATTGATCCAAATCAAATTTTTTATTATCACTATATTTAGTTTTAAACAATTTATTTAAAATGAAGGCACCACTTTAGCTACCACTTCGTCTTAAATGAAAAAGCGCATTTACTTAATACTTCGGTATTTCCTAAACTCAACAATAAAATGGTAATAATATTATTTAAGAAATAAGAATAGTTATAAGAATATTAAAACGCCTATAATTTTTCGTTTTAAGCCATATCTTGTGACTTCGTTGGATTAAAATTACGACTTGTTTGTTTTGTTTAAGTTTAGATGTTTTTGTTACTTAGGTATCTAAAAAGCAAGAATATTATCTGCGCAAAAGTGAATTATAGTTTGTAATAAAAAATATCATACCTACATCTGTTTTTTTATTCATCACAGCACGTTATAGCAGGCCGCTCATGGTCATTTCGAAAATCCTTAGGGCCTATGTCCAGCAGTGGACGCTATGCGGTGGATATGTTGAACCAATTTTTTGGACAAAATCTTTTAAATGGCTGAACCGATTTCAATATATAATTTCAAGAACGTCATAGACAAGGCACTGTTGAAACAAAAATAGTTTGTGCTGTCAACTTTTTTGTTATAGGTTATTGACATCATTAAAACAAGTTTCCGTAGAAAAAATGTATTCAATGTCTTATTACATTATACATAGAAATATACATATATTCGTAAAAATAATCGTACAACAGTCGCTAAAGTAAAACTAATCTTGAGCCTCAAATACAAGTACTTATGTAAAAAAAAGAATTTATTTGATACACACAATTTAAACAATTAAAAAAAAAAATACCTTACGCTTACCCTACGGACAAGGTCGAAAAAAGAAGTAGCATTTTAGTTGCTTTTAGCCCGGTGGAGATTTTTTATTTATTTCAATATAACGTGGTATATTTAATTTGAATATTCTTAAACGGTTAATAATGCGACACTTATAAGTTGAACAATAAAAATGGCGGACTTCAAAGCATTTTTGTACAAGTTAACACACTTAACTTGAAGCAATTTTGGTTCATCCTACGTGCCGGAAATTTGTACAAAAATGCTTTGAAGTCCGCTATTTTTGTTCAACTTGTGTTGCATTGTTCTCACGTAATATATCCTTCAAGCACCATAAATCGCAGACACAATTGAATTCAATTGTTCTTTTGACCCGATCGGGCCAATCGGTGCTTGAAGAGGTAACTGAAAGGCCGACTAGATTTCCATCGATACATTGTGTAAATCGATCGAAACCTGAGGTGCCATGTTTGACACGCGAAGTCACTTAAACGAATGGTTTTTCTATACAAAACATCCTTTGTTTAGTGATTTCGCGTTTGAAAAATGGCACCCCTGGTCGGTCGAAATTATAATACGTGGTTAAACCGTACAATAGCTTTCAAAACAAATTGTTATGTTTTTAAATTGAGCATATCAACTACTATTTCAAATAAATGATTTTTCCCTTAAAAAATCCGTTTTTTTTAATCCTAACCATAAAAACTTGAGATTCACAACATAAAAAAAATGATTCCACACTACCAATGCAGTAAAATATTACATTTAATGTGTATATTGATTACTGAAAATCAGTCTTACACAATTTGTTGGGTACCTACTAAATTAAATACAAGCTACACAAGTAGCATCACGAGATACCTGCGCGAAAACTACATATATTTTATTTTTATCAACGGTTATTTACAATGCGATACAAGTAAGTTAAACAAAAATGTCAGACTTCAAAGCATTTCTGTACAAATTCCCGACACGTAAATTGAACCAAAATGGCCGTCGTCGGCGCATTATTTGTACCTGCGCCGATACATAATTTTTGTTCAACCTACACCGTGCCGGGAATTTGTACAAAAATGCTTTGAATTCCACCATTTTTGTTCAACTTATTTGTGTCGCATTGTAGATGCCAACTTTCTTATCCGTTTTTCTTTTCATTATACTTACTTACACCGTGACGGCAGGGACGGGCAGCGCATTTGTATTGTCAAACCATAGCCACCTTTATTTCTTTTATGCGTAACGCTCAGTATAGTTTGGAACAACACAAACAACGCGACTGCCAGTGGCGCCGAGCAGCCGAGTGTTTTTAAGCTATTTTATGCATTTCATATATAGAATTAAAGGTAACTATGGTTTCACATGACCGCCGCTGCCGTCCCGTTGTGCGTTGAGTCTAAAAGTTGTCATGGAGAGTATGCTTTAGCATTAAGTACACCTATTGTAGTTTCTAGCTTAATAAAGTTTTTAAATAAATAAAAATATTATTCAAGAGCTGGATTGTAAATTAAAAGAGTCAATATAGATGGTCGTTCAATCAAAACCATAGATTTAGAAGAGTAAAAAATTCTATATCTGTGATGAGAACTGTTTAGAATGCGTTAAGATTTAGTTGACCAATGATGATGAAAAGTTGCTTCGCTTTTGTGGCAAAGGTCGGAATTAAGTAGAGTTATTTATGTACTTACACTGATTTCATACAGTGAGAGAATAAAGTGGATATGCCTCAAATCCCGAGATTAATTTTAAAGAGCAGAAAATCCCCTAATTTATTAAATAAAATAGTTATTTACTTTTACACAATTTAAACGAATAAAAATACTAATAAACATCGTATGTGAATCATCTTTGTTTTATTTATCTTATCTTACTTTGAGGTTTACATTATTATTTATTTTGAGTATTGTTGGCAACTAGGGATTGTCCATTAGAAATCCCGGGAAAATCCATATTATTATCAACATTTCGATGCAAGTGCATAAATAACTCTACCTAATTCCGACCTTTGGTGATTGGTCAATTTATACGTCGACGTCGCTAAACTCGCGTCAAACTGCGCTTCAATTGGAATGCGTTAATTTCGTTCCTACACCGTAAAGCAATAAAATCCTATTTTAAATATACATATCTTGAATAAATAAAATCACAATCGTATCGTATAACTTCTATGCTGGTAAATCTTGTGTCAGAGTCTAGTGTTGCAAGCAATAGTATAAAATATCAATAGTCTATCAATACTATCGTGGCCTTGAGTCACGATATGGATGGAACTATCGATAGTATCGATACTATTGAATTTAGATACTATCGATAGTATTTCGATACTATCGATAGTATCTAAATTGAAAAGTTTCGATAGTTTTACTTTATATAAATAGTATTGAAAACTATTGACAATCGATACTATCGATAGTATCGGTTATTCGAAACTATCGATAATTATGCAACGCTATATCAGACGAGTGACACTTAAGCTTTATAGAACGCCATCTATTGGCACAACACTGTAAAAATCCTCCATCAATACAGATTTTCCAATACAATCATTTTAAAAAAATCCTTTATCGAATAAAACTAAAACTAATTCGGTAAGTAGGTATCTCGTTAAACCTAAGATTCACGTAAAATAAACTCAAAAAAAAAAAATACATTAACTTACTTTTAAAAATAATAGGCATCCTATACCTACGCGTTAGCGGCCTACGATATTGTCATAGCAAAGCGTAATGAGTACAAAATTACTTTCCCCTCGTTTTTCCAATACAATTTGGCTTTTTTAATACTGCATATGATCATAAATTCATAATACTTGTATCAAATATATTAAAAAAAAAATCTTGGGCATTTCTTGCCAAAAGGTAATTTAAAAATTAACTTTGGTCATAAAGTTTAGTAAAGAATTTACATGCAACTAGCGGCCAACCCAGGCTTCACTCGAGTAAATATTGTACACATGTTCCCAAATAAAAAACCGCATCAAAATCGCTCAAGTAGTTTTTTTTAATCCTAGTCAAACAGATATTCTACGAGCAATTTACTGTACTGTACAATTTATGAATAAATGGGAGTTCCCTCTTTTTAGGGGTCGTCCATTAATCACGTACTTTAAACAACCTGTCTTTGATATTTTGTGATTTTTTCGAACCCCCCCCTATTTCGAGCTTCACATCATTAATGGACAATCCCTCATCAGCGGACAAAGGAGTCCTTTTCACAGCAGCATATCGACACGCCATTAAAAATAGATGGCAACGGCTTACGTCACCAAAAAACATAAAAAAGTGTTGCCATTATAGTTCTGGTGTTAATAGTTGCGCCTTAAGTTTTCCTAAACTTTATAACCTTGAAAATGTTAGTTTGAATACCTGAGAAAGTACTAAGAAAATATAAGTTTGTGCTAAACGTAAATTGATTTGTTTGTATAAATAAATAATTATTCGAGATCGACAACTTAGATTAGTAAATCTGAAATAATAGCACATCTGAATATTTTTTTATGTGCGGTCCCATCGTATCTTAGGGAAGTACTTAACCAGTATTGAACAGATTTACTAACTTTGTTGTTGACGTTACGGCCTCAAGTAGTTGTGAGATTTCCTTCATACATTGTTATAATATTAAAAATACCTATCTACTTCCACTGATAATGACTACGCATTTTTCCATCCATGTTTACCTGGCAACATGTACCAAAACATCTAAAAAGAAACGGTTTGGGTAACGGTGAGGTGTATGTGTAAGTGGCCAACATTGACAACTGACTACATTTTAACAACGCTCTACATGATATTCAAATGGATATTGGGAGAGACCTATGTCCTTCAGTGGACGTTTTTCGGCTGAGATGATGATATTCAAAACTCCATCAAAATCCATCCAATACTTTAGTAGTCAAAAAATAAACAGATTAAGGCAAAAACGAATAATATGAATTAAGATTTCAACACACAGTAAAAATACAGATAAACTTTCACGTCTCCATCCCAATCGGGCTTCACAGAGCCTCGGCCCGCAAGGCCCGAAGGCCACTCTTAGCGCAAAAGTGGAAAAGGTGAATCAAATTAGTGATGGGTTGCTACCCGCATCTCCTATCGACATGATCCAAATTTTCACTTACTCTCTCGATTTTACGATTTGCGCGGAGAGAGCAACCTAGGTTTTATCAGCATGAATTAAACGGGTTACATAGAGCCCACTGGCCGATTGCTCGCCTAGGCGCAACGCACCGCTAACATCAGTGTGTCTCGAGGCGACAACGTGTACGCACGTCTTCTAGTCACATTCGCCCTAATGAAGACCTCCGGATGAGATCGAAAAATGTTGGCCATTAGCTCTCCACGTGAGTTACTCATTTAATTCATGCTAATAATGTCTGTCTAACGTAAATTTTTATTTAAAAAAAAAAAACTATTTTTTTTTCCTTTCTCCGACCAGCATGGAAGATAGAATAATGCATAGTCTATTATCAAATCCTACATCAGCCTTACATACAGTCCAGCTGCCAAATAGCAGAATCGAAGCGAATATCAGAATCTTACATTTAGCACCAGTTGCATACGCCACGGCTTGGGTGAAGGAGCTAACAGTTCATTTGTTGAAATGGTGTGTATTACGCGTTGCAAGCAATAGTATAAAATATCAATAGTCTATCCTCTCGAGACCTCGAAAAACAGTAACAATATCGATAGGACTATCAATAGTATCGATAGTTTTTAATTTATACAATCGATAGTATCGATAGTAAAGGTACTATTTTATATATAAAAACTATCGATAGTATTGTAACGAATATATAATACTATCGATAGTAATTTAGCTATCGATAGTTTTTCGTACAAAAAGTAGTTCTAGTATCGATACTATCGATAGTATCAATTAAAAACTATCGATACTATCGATAGTATCTAAATTCAAAAGTATCGATACTATCTAAAGTTTCACCTTTTTTCAATAGTATTACAAACTATTGACAATCGATACTATCGATAGTATCGATATTGTGACTGTTTTTCAAGGTCAACTGTCGATAGTCAAATTATCGATTGTTATGCAACGCTAGTATAGTGACGGCGCGCCTCAAAGGCCACGTGTTTATAAGGGCCGTCATACATATGGCGAAGTGCGGCGCAGAGCGTTTTCTAACTGCCAAAGCATTATTGTCTTTGAGTGCGTTGAAATAAGATCGAAAATTAATTAACAATCACAAATTAAATCTTCAACCAAGCCGTACAATCAATTCATCCGAAGCGTCTCACATAAGCGGTGGGTTACATAAAAAACATTCCAGTTTTCTGAAAGTATCTTTAAAATCTTCCAGAGATATAGGAACTATACCCTTAGAACAAGTATTTGCATCAAAGTATACGTAACACCTTCGTTTACTACCACAATAACGAAAGTTCCTTTCACGTAGGCTAGAGGCGCTGTTCATTTTTGAATACAAAGCGTAGGCGAAGGCATGCTTACCCGTCGCCTTATAAACATAATTCTTTCTCTTCCTTGTCACTAGATGGCGCTATATATTTATTAAAACATTAAAATCTTTTATTACTATTATTTAAATAAAGTAGTAAGTACTCTAATTAATCAAATATGACTTAAATGAAAGGGAATGAATATTTTTAAAGCATATTTAACACTTTGTCACTTTTTGCTAGTCGCGTGTGCTGCCATCTCTGTGTGCCTCCCACAACTGCAGTTTTGCCTACTTACGGGCCCTCCAATCTTTTCTATGGCGTTGGGTATCTGTTATTTTAGTAATTATATAATCTTTGGTACGGTAGAGGTACTGTTCATTTCTGCGTACAAAATGTAGGCAAAGGCGATACGAATACTTTGACGCAAATGTTCGTGTTAAGGGCTCAGACAAACGAGCGACAGCGTGTGAGCGACACTCGCGGGCCTGGGGCGCCATTTTTGAAACGCCGAGTCACAAACCGAACGGTTCTTGTTTTGCTTTACCGTCCAACACTGGTGTGAGGTGTAAAATTTTTCAAGTTGCTTAATGGCGTCTGATATAGCTTAACGACTACCATACAATAATGACAGCCGGGACCAACGACTTATACGTGCCTCCCAAAGCACGGGGGGGCTCGAGATTTTTTTTACTACTAGTGGTCTCCCACCCAAGTGCGACCCACGCCCGCTATAGCTTTACTTGCGAAAGCACTAATAATGCGTACTCCCGCCGGGCCACCGAGGTCCCTTTTTTTTTGTATGTAACAAACAATTCGCTAAGTGACTCATTTAAAAAATTGCACTCCTGGTAGCGGGCACATTATCGCTAGTCTGTAAGAGCCCTAAGGGTGTCCACTAAGTGACGCGGGCGCATGCGACGCGTTCAGTCTATCTCTGTCACAAACTACGTGCGACAGATTCTGCTATCTCTTTCGCACTTAAGAGTTTGTGACAGAGATAGACTGAAACCCGCCGCGTGCGATCGCGTCACTTAGCCCTAAGAGCTCGCGAGCAGACGGAGTCAATGGAAGAGCGCCCTTGGCCGCTTCTTGGCGAGCAGGTGCCACGACTGGGCGACGCCTTTGCGGCGCTTCGGTGACAATCTGGAAAAGTATTCACAGCATCCTTTAGATAGATAGATAGATAAATTCTTTATTGTACATAAAAAGCCACATTTAAAATACAAAAAAAAAAACACAATAGTACAAAGGCGGACTTATCCCTGTCAGGGATCTCTTACAGTCAATCCTACAACCAGAGATAACGACAAAAGTGGGGTGGAACATTGTACAACACTAACACGCTAAAACACTTAATTTCATAATACATTTAGATATAAAATTCTTAATTTTAATACATTTATAAGTTTTGAATTTAAAAAATTAAGACAATTTGCTACTAAAAATGCGCGATTTTTTATTTTTATATATTCAGTATCATTGACGAGTACGATGAATCTAACGACATTTGTCCAGCTCAAAACCATCAAGCTGTTTATGCAGAACGAGCCAAAAAATTTACCTACATACATATACCCGAAAACATAACCCTCTTACTGGCGCAGTCGGGTAAATACGTGTATGTAGTGATATCTCACTACACCCCCGCTCACCTTTGCGATATTTTGTGGTTTATACAAAACCCCTTCCCCCCTTTCAAGTCTTAATGATTAAGGGGCTACCTGAATTTTCCAGGGTCCAGTGCTGCCCCCATTTGTAATAACTCATTTGAAAGAAAACAGAGATATCATTTAAAATTTTGTCTTGATAAGACCCTAGATAACCCTCCAAACTTATAAAGTATTGTTTACAGTTTTAAGTAAAGTGAACGTGAAGCTTTTCTACGCACTATTGCGAAAAACGGCCACTTTTGGCGTATGTGCGTAGAAAAACTTCACGTTCTCATTTTAAACTGTAAACAGTAGTTCATAAAATAGTTTGAAGGGTTTTCTAGGGTCTGAAGACAAAATTTTAAATGATGTCTCCATTTCCTATTAATTGATTTATTTAAAATGGGGGCAGCACTGGACCCTGGAAAATTCAGGTAGCCCCTTAATGGGCGATCCCTACCCTACACTTACAAATTTGAATCCTTCGTATAATCCTCCCTTTATTGGAAGAGGCCTAAGTCCAGCAGTGGTATGCCATAGGCTGGTACAAAAAATAAAGTCCAAATAAATATTCCTCACCCATGGTCCGGAGTGTCGGGCATGTAGGGAGACATCCGAAAGTCGCGATTGTGCGGCGTCTCTATGCCAAACGGGCTATACAGCTTGGCGGGGCTCCTGCCAAGGACCTGGATAAAATAGATAGATACACTTTACATCAAACCATAGACGGAAAAAAAAATTAATTAAAATTTAGAAAACAAAAAAAAAGTGTAAAAACATATAATAATGCTCTTGCCAGTGCCGCTGTTCTCGAACCTAATGGTATCGCGCGGGACAATGGCAAGAGGCCCGACGGCATGACGCTCCTCCCTTGGAAGAACGGGCGGTCGCTTGTGTGGGATGCTACATGCGTAGACACTGTCAGTCTTATTATAAAACCCAGACTAACTTTGTTACTAGGTTTAAACCATTATCCGACCAAATCACGTTGACATCTACTAATATCGCACTATCTCACCTGCCAATGTCATTTTTATCTTGGGCGGTTAATGGTTTAAACCTATTAACAAAGTTAGTCTGGGTTTTATAATAAGACGGTGTAGCTCTATCCCATGTACGAGCCATTGCTTGAAAAGCGGGCGCGGCAGCGACGGCAGCGGAAACCATCAGGGGCGCAAATATTCGGCTTTGGGAGAGCTGTATATATTTGTGCCTTTTGCAGTGGAGACCATAGGGCCTCTAACACGAAGCTCGTCAAATTTTTAAGGAAATGATCGACGTTTTATGACTTCACAAATGAAGGAATTTTGAACCGCATTGTTTTCTGCGATGTAAAATGGATTCTGTTTGATAACCGCAAGCGCTCAGCAAGTTGGTTGGATCCTGGTTCAGCACCTAAACAATGCCCTAAACGAAAACTTAACCCTAGAAAAGTGATGGTCACTGTTTGGTGGTCTAACGCCGGTGTGATTCATCACAACTTCTTACCAAACTGGGTGAGCATTACTGCGGATGTGTACTGTGAAGAACTGAACACAATGATGGAGAAGCTGGCACATCTCCAACCAGCATTGGTCAATCGCTCCTCTCGGCTGCTCCTGCACGACAACGCGCGACCTCATACTGCACAGCAGACGGTCTCCAAGTTTGCAAGAACTGGGGTTGGAAGCTCTTCGTCATCCGTCCTACTCACCAGACCTTGCGCCTACAGACTACTACTTTTTCCAGAATTTGGATAACTTCTTGGCGGGAAAAAAATTTAATACCCGTGAGGCAGTACAAAATGCCTTTGAAGAATTTGTTGCCTCCCGTCCAGCTGATTTCTTTAAGATATTATTGAAACTGCCACCGTGTTGGCAAAGATGCGTTGATTGCATGGGTGAATACCACCGAGTAATACAAATAAAAAATACATTAAAAAAAATTGTTTAAATTTTTTCATATGAAACGGCAATTTCATAGGTAAAGATCATGCCTGCATACGGTTTAGTCATGTAAATAATGAAAATAAATGATTCCATTCTATTACACTCACACACACGAAAAACAAACACAAATACAGATTACATTATCATGTCTTTATCCCAAATGGAAGACAAATCCAAGAAGGTTGTTCATGGTTGAAGTAAAAGAAAAGGCAAAAGTCATGTCACATAGGGAGGTCAAGCATTTAGCCAAAATAAATAAATATACAGGGACAAATTACACTGATTAAGCTAGCCCCAAAGTAAGTTCAAGACTTGGGTTATGGGATACTTACTCAATGATACTATATTTTAAACATATTACATACACCCAAGACCCAGGACAATTTGAAAAATGCCATTTTCCAACTTGCTCAGACCGCAGATCAAACAAAATGATGTTGACAAACCTTTTTCTTGATAACAGGAGTGGAAGGTGTCCGGCACGGTGAGCCTGTCTCTGCTAACCGATGCCTGCGCCGGCCACCCAATCTGAAATGCTGTAAGGAATTTAAGTTTTAAACATTTCTCATGAAGAAGTAAATCCAAAAATCCCCTCTTGGGCTCCCTAACTATAGACAAGGCTTGGAATCGGTACCAAAAATACAGGTTCTGTACTGGTACCAAAAGTACAGGTTCTGTACCAATATTTGGAGGTTCTTTTCATTTTGATACTGACAGAAAAATAGTACCAGTACAGATAGTACAGTTACTATGGTACCGGTTCCCATAAATAATGGTATTTCAACAAGCCTTGCTTATCCTTAATTTTTATTAGATCTATGAGTTCACTAGTGTATTAGTAATGTATGCTGTTCCTAGATGACAGTCATGAGCTACATCAGATGCCTTAAGGCAGCTTGAAAACTCTGACACTAGCATTAACACCCTCAAAATAAATGAATCATGGAAGGTTTTTATACAATGCCATAAGCATAAGCGAGTTAATGTACAGTATAAAAAGAAGAATTGATAGAAGGAAAGTTTAAAATAAGTGTATTGGTCCTTAAAGAGATCTCCCCAAGACTGATCTCCGCCAAAAGATATGGCTGCTTTTTCGCCCAACGCATCAGTATTGCAATCCAACAGGGAAATGCGGCCGGAGTTCTTGGCACTATACCGCGTGGGCACAATTTTTTAGGTTTAATTTATAGTAGGTACTTCACTTTTTCTTTTTATTTATAAATATGTAAATATCCTATCCTAGTTATTTAGATAAAAAAGTATTTTCAGTGTATTGGTCTAAATATCTTGGCAAAAAATCGAAATTAGTGAAATTCTTAATTAATTTAACTCAAATAGGTCTGTCTTACATTAGAAAGTATAGTATGAGATTTTTTAAACAGATAGCAAAAAAATTATTAATTACAGATAACTATTGTAAGGATATGACCATCAAGACCACAATTTTTTAATCTTTGTAATGTTTGTTATACCAAAAATGCCATTCCACTGATATAAGGGAGTAATAATTTAAACAATGTTAAAATTGAATTTAAGTCGGTTTTCACATATCTCTCAATGTCAAGGCGGTAAAAATTTCCATTATGGACCGTCGAATTAAGGGCGGGGAGGGGGGGAGGGGGGAGGGGGGGAGGGGGGAAGCCCCCCTGTGCCGCCCCCACCCCGCGGAGCCCCATGGTTACGGAGATATTAATGGTTAAAGTTTTGAGGTTAGAATTTAAATTTCCATTATAAATCATCAATTTAAAGGGGGAGGGGAGGGGTAAGGCAGAAGGGGTAAAGGGAAATACCCCCTGCACCACCCCCACCCTGTAAAGCCCAATGGTAACAGTGATATTCATGGTTAAAGTTTTGTCTCGGACTACCTAACTTTCTGTCCATAACTTATACTACATGATATAAAACACAACAAAGTAAAAAAGATAAGGCCCTTTAATCAATTTTATATACATATTTAATTGCCTTAATTAATTCCTCATATGGATCCAAGTGATTTATCATATTTCTTCGCCTCCATGAATACTCGCACAACCAATCAAAGAAATCATGCTTATTTTGATTTTGTCAAAATTGTTTTTTTAATCCTCTCCACTGGCTCTCAATACGCTGAGTGTGTGTCCCATCTGGTGCCACAAATTTTTTGTATGGGAATGAGACCTCTTTCTTCTGCAAACTCAATACACTGTTGATGTGTTCCCAATTTGGCAAATATTCTTCTCCAATTCCACATGGATCTGATAAGAAACAACAAAACTGTGATTTAAAATTACAACTTTGCAAAGGGACTTGAGGAATTTGGGGGAGGATTGCCAAAGATGCCAAACTTTCTTTACAGATATTTCTAAACGTTACATCTCCGGCGCTGCGGGAAGTGCAGCCCCTCCGCCCTTGCGTAAGAAAACACAGGCACTCATGCTCGCCTTCGCAGCTTCGGCTTGCTGGTCGCCTTCGGCGACCAGCCTCAGCCGCTACGGCTCGCATGGTGCCTGCGTTTTCTTACAGCGGGCGGGGGCTGCCCTCCCTCCGCGCCTCCGGCTATAAAAAACACTACGAGTATAGGGCAAACAAGACTACGTGAAGTCGGGGTTGGCCAATTCGGATTTGCCCATAAATTTCATGTGAATAAAATTGATTCTATATTCTGGGACAATTTTCACAATTTCTATAGCCAGCCCAAATGTTTAATTGTTATAAATTGGAAAAATTACCTTGATTTGTATTACTTTTCCAACATTATACAAAATTAATCAAACAAAACTTACCTTAATTCATCCGAGTAAGGATTAATTCTTCTGCCAGATGACCCAGTATATCGGGGCATCGCAAACTCCCCATCCTCGCCTTCCGATGAACTGCCAGCCTGTACTCCGATGGGACTAGCTATCCTGCTAGGGACAGAAATCCCACTGGGACCTGCGACTGGTTCATCGAGCACCGATGGTAATATAGTAGGCACAAGCGGCTCTATTGAGTCCATCACTCGCGCACTACTAACAGACGGCGTTGAAGAGGAGGCCGTGACAAGCGGCTCATCTGAGTCCAACACTTTCACACTCGACTCTTCACACACAGAAGCATGGGGCTTTGGAGACGTAATGGTAGCCACACGTTGTTGAACACAAACAGGAGTACGTTAAAATCACGATCTCGACTGCAAGAGCAACAAAGTATGACTGACGCTAATAACTGACAGATGAAAGGACGATAACGACGTCGTTCCGTTCCAAACAATGTAAACAATCAAATTCTTTGTTTTTGCGTAAATACTTAATATTTATTAATAATACAGCAACAATTATTGCTCGTTTAACCTAAAAATGCAAATATAATATAAATCATAATAAATATGTAAAAATAAATAACGTATTTAAAAAAAAATATAAACAATTCAAATTGATAACAAAAACCTAACCCAGAACGGAACGTTTACTGACAACTTCACGGAACGTGACCTGTCAACTTTGACGTCTGACAACCTATAAATTTGCAAATGGCGTGCTTTTTACCAAATTTGAATGGAAACTTTAGAAATTTATATCTCGTGAACTGTGAATTTCCGCAATTAGAAAATTTGTAAGAAGCTTTCTATTTATGAGTACTATCTATAAAAAAAAACTGGACTTCCAATTCGACGGTCCATAATGGAAATTTTAGCCGTCAAGGCTATTACAAGATTATTGATCGAGAATTGTGGTCTATCATACTGAAAACATCGATCTAAATTATCACCTGCGATAGGTTTCCAAATGTGTTCCTGACACTCCTAAACGTCCTCGAGATCTTCTCAGCACCGGACTGCAAGGCACGACGCGAATTTGCAAACGATTTAGCCTTAAAAAGACTATTATTGTAACACCCATCAACGTTTTTCAGACTATGAGATGGTGAATCAATACCAGCGTCTGACGCAAAAGGATCCTTCATTTTTGTCAATTATAGCGACGAGTCACGATAAAAAAGCACTTTTTTAAGCTCTAAACAAAACTTTCTAACGGTGTGTTAAAGCAAAAATCACGCTTTTATACACATTTTGTATAAAATCGAATAAATCAATC
Organism: Acrobasis suavella; assembly: GCA_943193695.1. Taxonomy (NCBI): domain Eukaryota; kingdom Metazoa; phylum Arthropoda; class Insecta; order Lepidoptera; family Pyralidae; genus Acrobasis; species Acrobasis suavella. The sequence goes on from OW971948.1 coordinate 13,738,560, forward strand.
GTCTCAGTCTTTGTCCGTTGCTTATTCGCTTCAGTAACCTTTTTTGAACTGATTGACCAGCCAGACTGACACTGACATTTGATGCGGTATTGCCAGAATAAAAAAATATATGCGCCCACTGTGTTCTTCGAGCATAGCAATTTATTTCGATACAATACTTGATAACCGACTTTTAAAAGGCATGAGTGGGACTGATGAAACGAAGCTAAATACGCGCAACACCGATACAGATTTATCTATTCAGGTCAACGAACATGGGAACATGTAAATCTAATTTGTGCATGTAATGTGGTGCAAAACGATAATCACGACAAACATCCCTCTTTCTTTGAGACAGGGCAGGGCTCTTTCTTTGACTAGGGACCAGGCTGGGGTTAAATAGGATCAAGTTTTCTCTTCAATAAAACGAAATATTGTTACTAACACTAAATATATATAAACAACGAATACAGTATTTTATCCTCGTTGTTGCATATAATAATCGATAACTGTTGAAAAAGCTGCAAATCCCGCTGCTCCAAAAATTCCTGCCTTCAAACCACCTGCAAAAAAAAAAAATTTTCAAAATCTATTTAATTTTGACGTTTTATTTTTGTGTGCAAGTAGCCAACACTGATTTCTAAATGATGATGCTGGCTAAAGGAATCTGACATAGCTAGATAACTCATTAAAAGGCATTACCATTAATCATTAATTGTGATCATCACTATGCAATAAACTATCATAAAAACCTTATCAGGTCTCATACCTCTCATTCCAATCAATCCACCTGTGACCCCACCAGCATAAGTGCCGTTTTTCCAATCTGATTTCCCTCTAGCAGTTTCTATACAGCACTCAACGCCTGAAAATACTGCTCCCAGGATAGCAAAGTTTTTAGCGTAACTCAACATGGAGCCTTTCATTTCTCGAAGGATCTCTCTGGCACTTTGTGTCTGTGGAGCCGTTGTGTCTGTTACGTTAGGCATTAATGATGATGTAAAGAGACCTACAGCTGCACCAAGACCGTAACCTGAAAGCAAAAGTGTAGAGGATACTTGTCTTTAACCCTTTCACCGCAAACGTCGGATTTATCCGACAAACATTGTCGTACCTATTCTGTGAGCTTTGGATATTTCCGACAAAAAAGAAATGCTTGTATTGCATTGCACATAACTTAAGTAACCACATCCCTTTTTTGTTGTAGGTATTTATTCTAGATGTACTACCCATCGCGCTGGGGGCATGTCAACTGATATAAAGTCCAACGGTGAAAGGGTTAATATCTTAGGATTGGGCAACATCTGGCAGAACAGAACAGCATTTTTCTATGCTGCTATTCTTTTTTCTCACTCAGAACCATCATTCGCTAGGGCAAGAGAGAGTGACGAAACACTTCAACACCGGCCCTGCTATAGTGTTCCGTCCTGTTCTCTCTCTTTTATGTCTCAAATTCCCCAAATCTCATAGATATCTGGGTCTCGCACTAGTACCATCAATTAATCAATGGTACTACTGCAACTGTAAAGGTTGCAGTAGTACTATGGGATACATTTCAATGGTTATAGTGAGAATAAACGCTTTAGAGGCTACTACAAATAAAAGCAGGTCTCAAAAGTTTAATGTGTGTATCTATTAGCCTTTACAATAAATCTATATATTCTCATGTCTCTGTGAAAGAAAGAAGAAAGAAAAGAAAATGTTTATTTGGCACAAACAGGTTAATACAATACAAATGCACATAACACAATAATTTCATCTTCTCTTTAACGGCTCGACCGATTTTTATGAAAGTTTTAATGTGTATTCAGTAGGTTTGAGAATAGGCTGTAAAGTATAATTCATACGTCACGGGGAGCGGAACGGCAAGACAGTGAGCCCAAGGTGGGAAAAAGAAATAAGTAATATCCACAGCTTGCTAGCCCATCAAATAATATTTAAAATCCCATTCCTTTGTTCGGATTCTACTAATCTTAAGGCTCTTTAATCTCAAACTAAAAGTCCTCGAAAGATAAAACTTAGATCTCGCGCAGCCTGTACTTACCAATTATGCAGCTGGTCAATGACTTGAACGGACAACTTTCAACCGTGGCCTCAATCATCTTTTCTTCATTCGTCTTTATAACAATAGGTCCTAAGATTCTCGGTATTATAATATTCTCGCGAAATCTACTGTGGTTGCCTACTAGATACTTAGCAAGAGAGTCGTAGTCATTCTTCTCTATGAAGTTATTTAAATCCGGATCTACTGGAGGCCTTTTATATTCTGCCATTTCTATACAATTAAAACAACTGTTTTTAATAGATATTAGTCTACTAAAATGTAATATTCCATCGCTTAAACTCAGAAATTTACTGCATAACCTTAAAATCAATAAAATAACCTGAAATACCTGTCAATGTCACTGTCATCAATCAGCTGTTTACGTTTACGAAATTAACGAATCTCGTTACTATTGTTTGGATTTATTTGGTTTTATTTCATTATTAATAAATCATCCGAAAATAATAAATATGTTCGATATAAAGTCGAAAATTCCTATATATGATGAACCTGAAAAAATAACCAAAAACAACAATTGTACTTTTACTACAACCACAATAAAAGAGAAGAAAAAAAAATTACTACAGTACTAACAAAATTCGTAAACAGGATTGTCATTGTCAATGTCAAACGAACAAAAAAATTGTATCAATCAAAACAAACAGCAAACACGTGCGGTGATCCGGTGATTAGATTTGATTAGAAACTCCGTGGATATTTTTGCCTTTTGCATATAAATTGTTAACAATGTCAGACTCATCTGAAGATGAAGACCTATCTCGATTCCGTGAAGCAGTTGACCCTTCATTTACAAAGTTAATCAATGACTCGCGAAATACTACTTTTGAAACATCCAAAAGAAACGGTAACAGTATCATAGACCTAGAATTTTTTACTGCGTGGTATATAATTAACTTGTTGTAACTTTTCGCTCTCAAATACATTTTTACGTTCCGAGACAATATGTCGTAAAGCCATAGCTCACAATATTTAATTGGTTCTCGCTTTTACTTCTTTATTAAGGTCGGTCTTCTGCATCCTTGGGTGACCTACATTTATTATCTTTGGAAAGGATAAAGGCTGAAGTAGCACAGATTATGTGAGAAGATCATCTAGGTACATCTCTATTTTTTCTATATCATACCAACTTATATTTTCAGAAACAGAGAGACTGAAATCAGAGAGGTATTTAGAGGTGGCCAGCCATTACAATGATGTGAAGGTTCCTGAGGAGATGCAGAAGCGAATTGGAGCTAAGGTGTCAGCGATGATCAGCAAGAACATCAAGTTTGTTGATGTTGAAACTAATGGAGTAAAGTAAGTAACCATTAAAGTAAGTAACCATAAAAAATGAGGAGATTAAAAAATCACTGTCATAGTTAAGCGGTCACTGACAATATAAGCTTATAGAAGTGGCAGTGGGCGGGGCACAAAGCGCGAAAAACCAATGGTAGAAAGGTTCTCGAATGAAGACCACGTACTGGCTAGCACAGTGGTAGGACACCCGTCCGCTAGATAGTCAGTTGACCTGAGCAAGGTTGCAGGAAAGCACAGGATGCTGGCCGCTTCCGATCGGTCTTTTTGGAATTCCTTGGGGAAGGCCTATGTCCAGCTGATATGATGATGATGATGAAGTAACCATTTCCTATTTTTTTTGATATTGCGCCCTAGGCCTAATGGGCCTCAACGTTTTGCAAATTTTTACCCCCGACGCCAACCCTAGTAAAAATAGTAGGTACAATTTAGACAACTTTAATCATCAATGTCGTCTCGTGACTGTTTTGCAACTCAAGTTTTATTTTTTATTTATTTATTTTCACCAAATAACATAAAGTACATTTTTATGCTATGTGAGGGCACATAATTGCCCTATGCTGAGTGGTGCCATTTTGATGTAAAACTAATTTCAGTTATTTGTAATGTAAAAAGCGCTACGCAAGACGGACGTTACTGCGTAACCGTGTTTCAGTGTCAAGCCACATTGATCCCTAACGTATGATGATAAAGTCTAATTTGGTTTGAAACGAAACACTTACTATTTTATGGAGTTACCCCCCTGATGTAAATTGGCACTGAATAAAATATTTTTCTTTCAAAGCAAAGTACTTAGCTTAGTTGCTCAGTTGGTATAACAAGAGACTGTGAACTCGAAAATTCAAGGTTCGTATCGTATCGGTATTTTTTCTTTTACATTTTTTGTATTTTCAATCAAGCAAAGCTCTTTCTTCTACTTTGTACCTTACCTTATTTTTTCTATGCATAATTGTTTTTTCTTCACAGAAAGCGCAAGATAAAAGGTGGAGTGAAACTGTTCAAGGATTCAGAAGGGTTCTTATCAGCTGAAGAACCTAAGGACACATACACAGAGGTCCACAATGCTGAGTCCAAAAAGAGAAAGAAAAAGAAAAAGAGACAAATAGAGGAAGAAGATTTAGATGAAAATGGTAAAATACTTACTTAAGTACTAGTAATTATTTTTCTAATTAAGTTTATAGGCCTTTACAAATGTCAAAGTGATCTTTTATTACCAGTTTTGATAACTTGCCTTGTTAGTATGTATGTATATTGTGTTGGTACATTCGAATATCATTATTTTTTTTTTTTTACAATATATTGGTTTAGGCATTTGTCCTCAATCTCACCTGATGGTAAGCGACGATGAAGACTAGGATGAAGCATGCCTATCCAAAAGATACCCATTCAATCTACTTTTGAATGTCCCGGGACTGTATTTCTCTGGGAATATAGACGCAGGCAATTTATTCCACACCTTAGATACTCGAACCAAAAAGGAATTGTCGAAGCGTTTAGTTCAAGACTTATTTTTATAAAAATATATTCAAAAACAAAAAATAAATTGTTAAAATACAGCGGCATATAAATAAAATATTTCTTCCAACGCACTACTTACTTATTCTCTGAGCAAAAAAGCTACCAGGCCTCAGGTCAAATTTTGAAACTTTAATTTTATCCATATAACGATACTTATTCTCTGGGCAAAAAAGCTACCAGTACTCAGGTCAAATTTTGAAACTTAAATTTTATCCATTTCCTGGTTACCATTTGAGATGTGTACATGCAATATTATTATGATAGAAAGCTCATTGGGTTATAAGGCTGCAAGGTGGCCACAAGAACCATGTAATAAAACGACGAAACGCAGTCGAGTTTTGGCTTATTTAATTTCTCTTGATAATTTCTTTTTCCTCACAAAAAAGCTTTGTAGGGGACTAGGGGTACACTCATACATTTTTATAACGAAATTCAGCAAATTCCTGTAGCGCGGGCGCACGGCAGTTACCGCCTGCCTCTGCTCCCACACGCGGACTTCTGTTCTATTTTTGTGTTCTAATTGACGTAGTGATTTGTACTTGTATTACGAAAAGTTTTAAGAACAATATACCCGGATACTTTTATCTTTTAAAGTGGACTCTTTTGAAAAATGACACCATACTATCGTTCATGTAGGCTATGTGATTTTTTTTGAAGCAGGGTTAAAATGGGCAACCCTTTTGTTGAAAATTTGTAACCATTTCTTTTTCAGATAAAATAAAGGCAGCGACTGTCACCGGCGAGTACGTGTTATCGAAAGAAGAAACAAAGAGTTGGAAATCGAGACGGAAAGAGAAAGTGTTCAAGTATAAAAAGCAAGGGAATGTTCTAACTGCAGTAGAATAAATAAGTTTGTACAGAACTTATGGTTCTTTTCACTAGATTAAACCCTATACACAGAATGAATACAAGTATTACATACAGAATAGAATCTCCTAAGGTTCCGCGCAAAATGCGTGTCCGTTCCCTGTCCTCATAATTCTCGTATTGCCGTGGTGTTTAGCAGGCGGTTGTGGGCGAACACACACACATTGCCGTGTGCACGGATGTATAGTTTCGTTTGTAGTAGTGTACGCATAAATGATACTCCGCTTCTGTGAAGTGGCTCTTGTGAAGGTGACAGTTATCGCATTATTTGTTGCACTCTGACATTGTGGTCTTGGCGCAGTAAATATAAATTCTAGGTCTGGAACAAACATCATTACTACCAAAATTCATTGCGACTACGCCTTCTTATTACTCATGACTACTATATAAATGCACTTTTCAACCACACAACCACAAGTACTTAGATAAAGGCTAATTTTCCAATTTCCTTTCTTATAACAAGCTTTTATTTATAGCTGCCCATGAAAAATCGTGAAAAATAAAATTAAAAAATTATTTAATTTTATTTTTCACGATTAATTCTGTTTTTATAGATTTTTTACTGATTTTGTTTTACTAAGTATTAATTTTTAAAATTATAAAATTCCATTTGTTACGTTATTTCACATCTTTCATATAGTAGAATTTAATTAAATAAAAAAACGTGTGTTTTCGCGATCGCGATTGGCGAAAGAAATATTTTTCGGTGGTACCTACTGGTACGAAATGTTCCATATGTTTTTTATTAAGTAGGTACTGGCAATACTGGCATCGATTTACTGGTTGAAAATAAAATACAAAGATATAAACGTTAAACATTTTATTTACATACACTAACAACTAAATTAACAAATTAATATGTACAAATCAACAGTATCACATCAATAACTGCAATGTTACATACAACTAAATATTATTTTCATGAACAGCTTTATACAATATGTAACAAAAACCCTGTCCGATCCTTGTAGGAGCAACGTAGACCGTCAACATGATACTCGAAAAAAATATTACATTTTCATATACACTGCCGAGCCGGCCGACTTTTGTATTTTAATTTGTTTTTCTTCCATCGACACCAAATAAACATACATCAATCAGATTAGTATTAAGTCAAAATCTAAAATTAATAATACTAATCTAAAATGCCACTCCGAATTGTATCCGGCTCAAAGTAAATATATTAAAGTTTTGTATGAAAATGTCGATTTCTTTTTCGAGTTTCAAGCAAAGGTCCCATAGAAAAATTTCTATTGACGGTCTGAGTTGCTCCTACAAGGATCGGACAGGGTTTTGTTACATATTGTATAGTCCATTTGCCCAAATGTTTAGCACGCTTTGTCGGCGGCCTGACACGACGGCGGCGGCTCGTTCAAAAGCCGCCTGCACTGTACTGTACACCCGCAGAAAACATTGGTGCGTTGCTCCGAAAGTTCGTATTCGTTATAAATATTGATTTTCACATCTAAACTTTTATTAGTTACCTAACAATTAAAGTGATTTGGAGTACTTAATATGTATTTTGGTTTCCGTTGTTACATTACTCGAAATAAACACATGATTAAAAATTATACTTAATTCTTTTATAGGTATTTTTTAAAACAGCTTGTGCTGTACACCATTTAAACAAATGAACTATACGAGATCCTAGCCTAGGTGAGATTCAAGATGGCGTCTTTCTTAATATCCCTGGAATGTGTTTTAAAGAAACATAAAATTATTTCGATACAAAATGAACACATTAGCCTGTCATGTTTAAAAGTCGATTCCAGGGATTCTTAGAGTTGGATCTCACTTGTCAGCGCAGAACAGCACTTTTCTTCTTCTTCATTGACTTTGGGAGAAAGTGACGGAACGCTATAGCACCGGTCGTGCTATAGCGTTCCGTCGCTCTATCTCGCTCTAGCAAATGACAGTTATGAGCGACAGAAAAGGATAGCAACATAGAAATGCTGTCCGTGGACAAGTGAGAGCCAACCCTTTCAAGGGTATCTTGCATTAAAGATGTTCACATTCACACAAACACACTTGAGATTACATTATAAGAATAACTTAAAATAACTTATTTAGTGAAAATATTATTAAGTTTTACGTGTTATCGAACGAGAATACCTTCCTAATACATCAGAGTAATCAGCTTTAAGTATGAAAAAAAATGTACTTGTATTTATTAACACAAAAGTTTAAGTACTTAATGAAGTAAGTAGGTAAATGCTTACCTAAACCCTACTGTTTCTTGGGATTTAAGTTATTTTTTCAAATTATTTCCTGTAAGTATTCTCACAAAAAAAAAATAAAGGAATTTGTCATGTTCTAGTGATGACTAAATATAGACCTTGTGGCTTGGTAATAAAGTTCTCAAAAATGTATATCTATTTGTATCAAATGTACATTTTTGAGAACGTTTTTATCTTTAATGGGGTATGTAGAGCCCTTAAAATTGTGGCGCTGGGTACGGAATAAGTACTAATACTCATACTACATGATTTGAATTACTTTGTGCAATTCCGCCACCAGTTAGTTCATGCAAACTATTGCCGGCCGGCGCCCACCCACTACTGTTAGTCCCAGCATACCTGCCACCAACAGCCCGTGTGCACCCGCCACCAACAGCTGATGCATGCTCCCTCCGATACTGCTGCATCCGCTGCGGCTGCAGCAATATCGGACACCGCATACGCGACACGTGTTTCGCCTCTCCACGAGGCATCTTCAGGCACCAAACAAGTTGTTGATCGTTCGGCAGTCAAGCGTCGAATGACGCTTGACTGCCGAACGATCAACATCAACAAGCGGATGCAGCAGTATCGGAGGGAGCATGCATCAGCTGTTGGTGGCGGGTGCACACGGGCTGTTGGTGGCAGGTATGCTGGGACTAACAGTAGTGGGTGGGCGCCGGCCGGCAATAGTTTGCATGAACTAACTGGTGGCGGAATTGCACAAAGTAATTCAAATCATGTAGTATGTAACTTTGACTTCCGCAAAGTAACACCTGAATCTATTAACTACTAATACTCACTTACAGAAGTGAATCAGCAAATAAATTTAAAGAAATATCAACTCAATAAAGTTAGCGATATGGTTTAATTTAGCTCGCTCCAGAACTCAGCACCTTTTCGTTTAGATACCGAGACATCCATTGCAAGCCTAATTCATTCTTATTACTCTGGACAAACGATTCATATTATCGAATTTCATAGTAATAATGTAGGTACATTTTCGATACCTCAACGGGGAGTGACTCAGGCCTGTCCTGGGAAGATCCAGGCCCGCATGACTCAAAAGCCACTTTTAGCGTGATTAAGGGCAAAATGGTATGCGAAAAGGTGGAAAAATGGATACATTTTATTTATTCTACAATTAGAATGAGGTGGTTATTTTAATTTGAGTCGCTTATTTAATAGGAACTCAAGAGTACCTAATCTTAAGTTTAATTCCTTTGAAATATCGTAAAAAAAGTCCTTACTTTTCTTATAAAATGTAATTAGTAAAAATATTGCAAAAATCCGAGGGAGTTGGAAAAATTAACTATAAAAAACTTTCATGTTAAATAACCTAACTCTATTCCCGGTCACAAACTAGTATTGTTGGCTACTAGTTTACAGAGTAATTAGATAAGTAGCTGCGGTACATCTGATCTACTAACTTGAATCTAGCAGCTCACTAACTTCTCACTAACAAAGACCTGCCCCAAAGAGGCAGGATACATCTACAGAGCTACACACATACATACTATCACGTCTCTAAACCTCACCGGGTAGACAGAGCCCAGGTTTGCAGTTGCAAGACCCGCTTAGGCTCAATTTACACTGCGGCAGAATTAGTTCCAAAAAGTAGCTTCGTTTCAAAAGCTACTTTTTGGAACTAAATCGTATATAGCATAATGAACTTTATGTAAATCCTATTATGTTCAAAGTAAATTTAAGCTCAAAAAGTAGTCGCGTGTCAAGCGAATAGGGGTGACGACAGAGTGTCTTTTAGACTATTCAAAAATAACGGACCTATCTTTTTCAGTTTGCAAAACAAGTAAAATTTCACAAAGATACGAAGCATCAAAAATCTGGAATAGTGGCTTGCAACGTCACCTCTATGTAAATATCGGACGTAGCCGTGACGTGATGCGAAATGCCCTGCATCTTTGTCATTTTTTGTTTCTCAGAGAAAAGAAAAATTCGTGTATTTTTTAATAATCTAACCGATGGGCTTAAGTTATTTTTCCATTCGTCATGCCCATTCTCGCGAAGTTTCCGATGCCGCCCGGGGGAAGTGCCGAAGTCGAGCGAACTTGCGGCGCCATACAATCACACAGTCACGAGACGAATTCGCGCGACTTCGCACGTCTTCTCGCGATAGCGGCAAATTTGACGCTTCGCTTCCGCCGCGGTGTAAATTGAGCCCGAGAGTCAAAAATAGTTGTTGCCAGCATCGCTAGCTACTAATAAATAAATCACAATACAGCCTAGTAGCTTGGAGAATTTCTTCCATCACGTCTACCGTTGTAGACAGAGTACCCCTACATCCGACTGCTATCCTGGGGAACTACTGGTAGACTTCTGCCTCCATTTCTGGTCGGTAGTTCGTCGTGAGTGAAGGCGGTGTTGTCGAGGCCGGCGGGCTTGGAGCTGGTCTCCTGGGGCTTGGGTTCCACCGGCCCGTCCATGAGGAACATGGTGAGGAAGAACAGGATGCTGCCTGCAAGAGAAATGCTGGTTATATTTAATGTCACAAATTCTTCTTCTTAAATTTAAAGAGGTATCGACATTCAGGGAGTGGGTGGAAGGCACGTGTGTCGATTGTTGGCTTTCGTGCGGCAGTGATTGCGTTGTATGATTATGGAGTAACCCCCCTGAGCTCTTGTCGGTGGAGTGGTTTCCATGTCTTTCTTTCTTCTGCTAATTTCTTAACTTCCATATGTTTTCACGTTAATAATTCTTGTATTTGATCAAAAAAAAAATCTTAAAGGTTTTCCTATCTTTCTTTCCTTCGAACTCAAGGTCAAAGCCAAAATTATTTATCTTTGAATATCCGTTTCACTCGATAATTGTCAATTGTTTTCTTTCGATTTCAGATCATTTACTTACAACTTAGTTTACTGGCACCTCCTAAGCGCAAGTACAGAGCGGTAACAAACTATACTGCCGCATTTTCTCCAAAAATGTCAACTTACAATTTTACTGATATTAAAATCAGATATGTGGACTGAGAATACATTATACTTCTATTTTCCTTCCATTATTGTTTTAAAGAACGCATCGTGACGTAGTAGGTGACCGAACCGAAAAGATGTGAATTTGTGATAGAGGAAAATCCTCTATCACAAATTCACATACGTGGTAAGTACTATGACTTTGTCCGTCAAGGTACATGTTAGAGATATCTATTTACACGTCTAGTAAGATTGTAGAGCATATTATAATGAAGTATAGTTTTTATCTCACGTATGCTCAAAACCCTTGGTTAGAGTTGTAACGCGTATGCGCATCATTTTTTGTGCAAGTTAAGAATGATGTTCTTTATCGCACGTTACGAGGAGGAACCGATTATGCATTTCGCGTTACGGCGTTACACTTCTATGTTGAACTATATTATATTACTGATGGCTCCAATACTTAAATATTCTAAATCTTTAGATGGCTCCCATATCGACCCAAAGACATTTTCAAGTGAATCTAAACTCACAATCATGGCTCACAAGTGACATGTAATTACTATAACGGTAAGCAGTCGACTATAGACTACGACCTCCGTGGCGTAGTGGTCACCATGGTAGTCCTCCACCCAGGGGTCCCGGGCTCGATCCCCTCAGGGCAAGTTGGATAATGGCCTCTTTAAAATTTTCCTGGGTCTTGGATGTTTATCTAAATATGTATTTTTTATAAAATATAGTATCGTTGAGTTAGTATCCCATAACACAAGTCTCGAACTTACTTTGGGGCTAGCTCAGTGTTATTTGTCCCTATATATATATATTTATATTTATATATATTTATTTATGGGTGCAATATGGTTATTTCCTAGTGACAATCATAAGAAACTAGAGTGGAGTCGACTTTTTAAAGTAGGACAAGTTGTTGGATAAAAAGCATGTGTGTGGCTTTAGGCGGATGATATGGTACTAACTGATGCCGTAGAAGCCAGCGTAGAAGATCATGATAGCCTCTCTGTAGCCGATGGCCTTGGCGACGGGGTCCACCAGGATGGGAAGGTTGCCTCCGACGTTGTTCATGACGAACAGGAAGACTCCGACGGTGGTGGAGCGGACCGAGAGCGGGACGATCTCCACGAGGATGGCGAACACGATGCCGAACCACATTTCAGCTGCAAGAAAAAGAAAGGGCGTTTAGTATTCAATTAAATTCAATTTGACAGAGGCTTTAGTTCACTTGGTGTGACTAAGTATGCCATAATGGGGGACTTCGATTTAGTTTTATCTAACGTCTGTACACCATCACAGCTCGCAAGATAATGTAGATGACTTCTGCCATGTGCGACAGTGGATTGCTTAACATTATGTTAAGCCCACCATTGTACATCGGTAGTCCCGCTAAAACCGGTCACGTAGGGCGGTATACTGGTCTCATTTCAGCAAGTCCTCCAACTTACCACAGTAATTACATAAGTCTGAGCAGGTTACTCTCATTAATAAGAGGAACTTGTTCAATGGAACATGACCCCTCACCCTAAATGCACACAATATATATTCCCCTGCGAGTCTACCGCAGTCAGAAACAAGGCACAAGGAAGGAAGACTTAGTAAGTACTTTGGAAATTAAAAAGTTCGATCTAACACTCCTCAATTCAATTAAGCGTCTGAAGGTCAAAATATACTCAGTTGAATTGAAGTCTTTCTCGAAACGTCATTGGCTTCAGACGAGCGACAGCTTGCCAGAGGCGTTTATCGACAGTCGGCGACGGCGATAAATCATTTTTAGGTAAAAACAATGAGGTCGATAATGATGTTTGAACAGCCCTCTTGAACAGCCTTGGAGAAGAATTGGACAGGTGCGGAGCCGCACAGCTAAGAATGCAACCGGGAACAAGCTATGATGTTAGAGAGCTCTTTCTCTTTAGGTACTTAAGCTATAGGTGATGTCGTTGGACCAGTAGGACTAAATCCATTTTTTTATGTGACTGGGAAACATACCTCACGTAACAAAGTTACCACTCTTCTACAAGAAGGATCGTCAAAAATATTATGTAATAGTAGTTTATGATACAAGTGTGGTAAGTTGTTCATTACAGTCGAGGCGGGTTGACTCACAAGCGGGCGAAGCCCGCGCGTGTGTCTATGTAGCCGAGACTTGTGATGAACAATACACATGTGTGCCATACTACGTTCTTCAACACATTAGTGAGGAAAAAAATCTTCAATAATAAAACACTTCACTTAAACTTACAATAAATCTTCTTAAAGAAAATTAAAAATATGGCGTGCTTAGATTTTCTTTTTCAGTAGGTATGTAGTGATACGAGAGACACAGAAATCAATCCACCAATAGATAAAGGATAATTAAAAAAAAATTAAACCGTACAGGTTTATTGGTTCATTTTACTGTTGTTACAAGTATTTTAATTAATAAATAAAATTGAATAATTTGAGTAAAACAAGGTTTTGGTTTGAGTCTAGGTTGGCTGCATGCAGAGATTATATGTTTTAAAAATAATATTCGATATTTTGGATTTATAGAATCTTATTCCTAGAACATTTAAAAAACACTTTACCGCACTTGTGTGATAAGTACTATTTACCGTACGATTTCGAATGTGTGCGTAATGAATGGCATTACATAAGTAAAATCAGTGTGGTAAATAGCACTTTAGGTCTAATGTGTTGAAAAAAAAATGAACTTACCGAAGAAGTAGGAGATGGCAAGTGTGATCATAGCCCACAGTGGGCCAAACACGACGGAGCCGAAGGCGGGCAGCGTGGCCACCAGCTGCGACAAAGCCAGCACCAACACGCGGGAACGAATTCCCATCTTCGCTACAAATCTGAAAATAAAAACATTATCAGAAATTCCTACAGTGATAGCGAAGAAAGTTTTCACGATACAGAGTTGAAGGTCTGCTCACAAATTTAACAGAAATTGAAAAGTCTCTGACAAATTGCGGCCCGCTAATTATTTTAAAACATATACATTTTTTTTACAATTTTAAGCAATTATTCACTGTATAAAACATTAAATAACACACAAACACTCAAACGAATTATTCGAAGCGCATTCCAGAACGGAATGGCAATATATGGCCATGGCGTCCGCTCCTATTCGGGCGGTTAACAACAACTGCGTTCCTCATTCATACCACGTGAACGGCGAAAGCGGGAGACAAGTGACAACCGCCATACAGTCGCTAGACACAGATGAACAATATTTATCAACTCTCGGCGAGCAGACTAAAGATAGATTCATGAAATTTGAAAAGGTTAGATTGGTAGCTTACTTGTCAGAGACGACTCCTCCAACCACCACGCCGATAGACCCGATGCCCACGGTTACAGCGAACAGCCACCAGCCTAGGTCCACGTCGGGAAAGTAGTCACGGTAGTACAAGTCAGCGTTGTAGGCGAAAGTCATACCGCCTGAGGGGAGAAGAACATTATCAATACATGTTGATTTGCAGGCAAATTAAGAAACTCCCGACGACACCATCTAGTGATAAGTGGCGGAACTACATAATATTCTAATCCGTAGCGTTTTTTTCTCAGTGTAGTCCCACAATAAACCTACCTTATAATGTGGCCAATTATTAGCTAATTTATTACAGTAATTACTTTACATTAATACTGTATTCAATTTGCTCGAAATGGAAAACTTTCATTTCTAGCCGAGTGACAAGAGAGGAAAAAAATCGAAATTTCCTGATGTGAATGTTCAACACTATTGAAGTAGGTACGTAGATAATGAACCCGGAATTTCTTCCGTAGGCACGCTGTCAATTTGTATTGTACTTGTACGTAGTATCATAACACGATTTTACTGACGGAACTTAGAGATTGTCGTAAGAACAAAGCCCCGATTTCCGGTTCCACCGCCGCGCCAACCAACCTTGAAACTGTCGCCAATGGGTGGAATGGAATACGGTAGATCCGTTAGATCTATTCCTTACGCAATACATATAATTTTTCTAAACTAAAAACCGACTTTACCCCCAAACTACTCAATCGATTTCGATAAAAATTCTATCGGACCATTTGAAAAGTTAAGGCCTTTGAAACAAAAAAATAATTATCCAAATCGGTCTCAGCGTCTTCGATATGATATAATTTTTCCAAACTATAAACCGACTTCACCCCTAAACTACACAACCGATTTTGATGAAATGTATATCAGACCACCTGTAAAGTTATGCTCTTTCAAACAAAAAAAGAATTTTTCAATCAGTCCAGGCGATCTCGAGACGTTCTCTATGTTCTAAACATTTTTAGGGTTCCGTAGTAAACAAGGAACCCTTATAGTTTCGCCATGTCTGTCTGTCTGTCCGTCCGCGGTTTTGCTCAGCGACTATAAGTACTAGAAAGCTGTAATTTGGCATGGGTATTTATATTAATTATGCGAAAAAAGCGGTAAAATAAAAAACTAAAAAAAACCTAAAAAAGTGAACATTTTTTTGTTAGAGTCAAGTGTCTCCCCCATCTATCTGCTAAACGGTTATATATGGACAAGTGAAAAATTCACAGCTATAGTATATATAATGAACTTTAAAAGAAAACTATCAGAGCTAAGTAGGGTTGACAAATTAAAAAGTTATAGGCGATCAACTTATAAAATTTACTCGGAAAAGGAAACTTTCGTACAAGTTCAATAGAAAATTAGTTTTTAGACGTTTTGAAACGCAGCCACTGCTTCCTCGGCGTCCATAAAACGTTTTCCTCGAAGTTTTTCTTTTATTTATGGGAATAAATAAAAATCACAAGGTCAGGGCTATATGATGGGTGACCTAGTAATTCTACCTTTGATGTCGCCAAATAGTCGACCGTTCACCCGGCGGTGTGCGACGAGGCGTTGTCTCCCGAACTTTTTCCAAGACAAGTGCAGGCAAACATTGTTAGTATACCACTCTGCAGTAACTGTTTTTCGATCCTCGAACAACATCGATCGAAGAACGAGGCCACCATCTTTTTTCCCACGCTTTGACCTCTCTTCACTTTAGTTGGCAACTCCTCGGAAGGAAACACATACTGAGCAGACTGTCTTTTGGTTTCGGGATTATAATCCCGAAACCAAAAGACAGCCTGCTTTCGTCACCCGTAAGTATGTCAAACACAGCATTTGAGTCACCTCCGTTAAATCTTTGAACCATTTCACGGCACCAATCAACACGACGGATTTTTTGGGCCTCGGACAAATCTTGAGGTATCCACCGGGCACAAAGCTTCCTGACCGCTAAATGTTCATGCAGGATTTTGTGCACTTGGCTCATACCGATGCCTAAACTTGCTCGAATCTGCTGATAGGTCACTCTTTTGTCAGTCTCTATCATACGCCGCACAACACTGATGTTATCTTCAGTCGTCGCCGTAGAAGGCCGTCCCTCACGCAGATCATCGGTGAGATTAGTGCGACCACGTTTGAACTCATTAAACCAGTTGTAAACAGTGGCACGAGATGGGGCTTCATCATGAAAGGCCAATTAAAGTCTATCATAACTTTCTTGTTGACTTATCATCAGTCATAAAAAATCATTGCACGAAAATTTTCTCGCGTTAATTTCATGCTGACGTGACACAGACAATTTTCAATTTGCCGCCAAATCGTAAAACAAATGACAAATTAATAAAATACATACTCAATTATATTGGCAAGGAGTTACATTTTCAAAATTTAAACGTAATTTTTTATTATATCTTCTGTTTACAAGTGGCCAGTTCTAAAGACTTTCAGTGTCGCCCTCGTAAGCAAAAACTTGAAGGACATTCAAGAACACATGATATGAACCAGAAGTTTTGCATTTAATTAAGTTATTAATTAAGTACCTATAATATATTTTATGATGTAATTATATTACGCATGGTTTATAAAACTATTTCTTTATTGCTGTTTAGTATAGTTTAATACAAGACTCCTACTTATTTGTATAAGAAATTCAAATTTTCTTGTAGAAATAGTAGACTTCCCTCATTACTAATCTGCCCAAATCTTACGCATCCCGTGGCAGTTTTAAATATTCCGCCACGAAATGTTGGAATAATTTGCCACCACCTCTTAGAAATGCCAAATCTGTTTCAGGTTTCAGGCGACTTTCTAAGAATCATTTTCTAGACATCCAACTTTAAATACCTGTGGGACAGATGCCACTTTTCTTAGACTTATTAAGTACTTATCTATACTTACTATTAATCTGCACACTTGTATGACACTATACTATATATCTACTATATTTTTTCCTATAAATATGTTTTTCTAATTTACACCATTCTTATAATTTTATTTCATATTTTCAAATATATTTCTGGACATTTACACTAGGTACGCATAGTCAGTCGACCTTGTTTGTGAAATTCAATGAACGATTGTTTCTATAATTGTGGTTCCACGGAAGACCAGTGCTGCTGTTTGCCTTAATTGGCGATCAGCAGCTTATGCTGAGTGGAAATCACTTTCAGTGATAAAATATTTTTATACCTATGATTTAGTATCTTTGCAATATTAAAGATTTACTTGTATGTTGTTAAGTGTACATTGAATAAAGATTTTTCTATTCTATTCTATTCTGTTCTAATAATATTACGTGCGAAAACCGGTTTAGTTTAAGAAGATTTTGCATAAAACTAATGGTTGTTGCAGACATTGTCAAACAATTCTTTTGAAATCACTACTTGAGCTCGGTGTCCCGTCGGGAGTACTCATTGCTTGCGCAAGTTAAGCGACACTGGGCGTAGTCCGCACTTAGATGGGTGACAAGTGTCATACAAATTTCTAGCTCCTCCGTGCTTCGGAAGACATGTAAAGCCGTTGGTCCCGGCTGTCATTATAGTATGGTGTCTACCATACTTGGCGTCTGTCAAGCTATGTTAGATGCCTTAAGGCAGCTAAAAATCTGTAACCAGTGTTCGCCGCTTACAATACCCGGCACGTAAGTTGAGCAAAAATGGCGGTCGTTATTGTTCGTTATTTGTCCGTTTAGAATCACATTTTTATCACATTTCTATCCGAACTTCAGATAGAAATGATTTCGGCTTTGAAGAAAGACTAAAAAATTTCTTTTAACACTTTTATCTCTAATTAAACATGCGCCGACGGCCACCATTTTTGATCAATTTACGTGCCGGGTATTGTACAAACACGCAAAACGAAAAACAAACTTCTTGACCGTATCTAATCCCCACTTTAATATTACAAACATTAATAAAGATTCTCTTAAGGGTTGTTTCGGAAGTTCAGTAAGTATCTAATTACTTAATCAACAGATTTGAACTGCCATTAAAACTTTGTAAGGGAATACTTTAAAGTTCGACGAGGTTTGAAGAATTTTATTAACCCGTCGGTACATTTTTGCTAAAAGTTTAAAAATTGGCTTATCTTTTATGTTAATTAAAAAAAAGGAAGTACATGAATGAATAATGACTTAGGGATTTCCAAAGTTGTAAATATATAAAGTTATTTCCCCTAAGGGTACCCTTAAGAATCCCCTTACTGAGAGACTTTTCCATAAAAACGTAGTCTACGTTTTATTTTGAAACGACATGTCAGATTTCGTTAAAAAATTGTAATTTTAAATAAATTGCAATCATCTAGGGTTATAATTAGTTTCTGACGGTAAAATTATGAACTGGAAAGAAAATATGAGAGTGAAGAAGTTTTCCATACTGATGGTCAAATATGATATAAATAATACACTATATTCTCTTAAGTTCATAATTTTACTGTAGAAAACCAAGAATTACCAATAATGGTTTTCTACCAATAATAACCCTAGAATCTAGGGTTATTATTGGTTTTCTACAGTAAAAGAGAGAATTTTTTAAAGAAATTGCAATCATCTAGGGCCTAGATGATTGTAATTTCTTTAAAATTACATAATTCTTCCCATTCCGACATGTCGTTTCAAAATAAAACGTAGACTACGTTTGTATGGAAAAGTCTGTTTCTGTCCAGGGTAAGGGTTAGTAAGGGGGGAACTCTTAAGGGAAATAACTTTTTTATTTGGCGCTCTTAACCCCAGATTCAAAAAGAAGGATGTTTAAAGTTTGACGTGTCTGTGCGTCTGTGTGTCTGTATGTGGCACTATAGCTCCAAACGAATGGACCGACTATGATGCGGTTTTTTTGTTCGAATTCTAGTGATCGATGGTTCTCAGCTACAGTTGTGTAGTTACTTTTTTTTTCTTGTTTATCGGATTGATCACAGACGATAAAATCTATGATTTTGTTCATTTTTTGTACATAGGTATTTTAAACATAAGACTGAAGTTCATATAAAGACTTATGGCACCGCCAGAAACCGTGGCTTGGCTGTCAAAAAACTATGACACTAGACATCTAGCATATCGGTTTTTCGGGTAAAATAAAGCTAGACCTGTGATTCTGGGCTAGCACTGAACCGGCTCAATGACTGTGCTAGTGACAACAGTTCATTTTACTTACTAGTTAACTAGATTCCTCGCGATATTTTCCTTCACCGGAAGCGTGAAGTGATCAGTGATGAGTTTCAGATTAAACTACAAACTCAGAAGTACGGTAAGCCTCAAAAATGGAGTCTCAATTTTTCGTATAATTAGTATGAGAAATTGGGACTCCATTTCTGAGGCGTACCGTACATACATACAAAGTCGCGTTGGGCGGGGATTATTAAACCTGGGAACTTTCGGTTTTAGATTGCGATTTGGCTTTGACCTTTAGACGTTTCGGTCGTTGACGTAATCTTTTGTATAGTAAGTGGTAGATATACTTTAGCCACACGCTCTTAAACCACTACTTAGACCGCTTACCGCTTCCACTCCAGTCTGTGTTTAATTATAAGGAAAAGAGGGGAGAATGTTGACTGACTCACCGCAATGTCTGATGGACGCAGCAAAGCAGAGCAGCAGGACCCTGGGCTGGGCGATGACGTGCCAGATCGTGATCTGGGGCATCTTCTTGCCGGACTCCAGCGCTGCGTCGCGGGCCTTGCTAGTTGTACCAGCACCTGTAAAAGATGACAGATATAGACATTTTGACTGATATATAGGACGATGATTCCACTAAATTCTCCTTGATACATGAATTTCAGGGTCCAGTGCTGCCCCCATTGAAACGAATATATCATTTAAAATTGTGTTTCCTTTCAAATGATTTATTTTAAACGGGGGCCCACTTTTTAAACTCCTTTTGTTAATTCATCATCTCATCATTCAGTTATTTGTTAATGATTCTTTGTTTAGATGCACCTTCGAGAGTGACATATTCTGTTAAGATAAAGATTTAAAAAATAATAATTGAATTCTCAAATTTAAAATATATTTAGGTACCTGTTTGCATTTTGCGCCGCATATTTTTTTCTGTTTATCCATATGGTTGACTACAAGAAAATGGAACGCCATGTGTTGAAAATATAGGCATATTTTTATAATAAATAATACGATCCTTAAGTACTTACTTATCTGATGCATCTACATAATGTAACCACGTTGCTTATTCTCGTGAATCATAAATCATAGAACTCTAAACCGCATATGCGGAATAATCTGAATGGTCAATAATAGTGTTGTGAAAAATACATGGTAAGATTGTAGATAAGTCGTTAAGTATTAACTAGCATTGTCACATGTCAATTTTATCACCAGACTAATGTTTTTTTCTTAGGCAACACCCTAAAATTTCCAACTACTTAGAAATTGAGGCAAATGTAAAAATATCTAGGTTAAGTTAAGACTACATAAGTAAGTAAGATAAACGCTCAGGATCTGGAGTGCCATTTTTGGAACGCTGACTTACTAAATGAATGTTTTTTCCATTAAAAAATCAGTTCGTTTAGTGATTTCGCGTTTTAAAAATGGATCCACTGGCTCAAAGGATATGTTTCTGTTGACGGCAATCTGTATAACTGTAAATAAATTTTATTCTGATTTACATAGTTAAGTTATAGAAAGGCGCTAAGTTTCTTTTTACTAAGTGTTGCAAATTAGCAATAAATATTTTTTAATATATTACTCAAAAGTAAGTTTTATATAATTATTCAGATCAATCCGGGACGGCATCTTTGAGTAAGAGTTTTGTTTTTTATTTGTGATTAATTGTTTAATGTACCTTATTAGTAAGTTGTGTACGCAGTTGTATGTCAATGTGCGCATTTGACGATTACATACTCCATAGGTACTAAATTCCCGACAGGGCCGGATTTAGGGGAGGGCAACCGGGTCTACAGCCCAGGAGCCTCCACAATAGAGACAAAAATCATTCAAATTCTGACTAGTAAACACAAGGTTTAAAAACTTTTTCTTAGATTTTTTTTCGTTGTTTTATCTTTTCCTGCATTACTTTGTACAAACATGATTATTTTGTTCTCAAATATTAACAGAAATAATTGATCTATATTTGCTCACTCCAAGTAATCAGTAAAATATTAAATTTAGAGTCAGGGGGTCACCACTGCTTTGTTGCCCCGAGGCCTCCAGATCTCTAAATCCGGCTCCTTCCCAGAACCATGAAATCACAGACATGAAACAATCCCCCGATCAAAAATCAAAAGTGTGCGTTGACTCCAACAACTTTATATTGACAGTACAATCGTTGACAATATAACAGACGTTTTATAGGAAACGATTTTGTTTATTCTCATGATCGACTTCGAAGTTGATCTGCGAGGGAGGAGAAATCCCAATTTCAGTGACAACTTCTTAGCGCGATGGGCATTTTTTTTAAGATGGGAAATAACCACTGAACTCGCGACACTTACCATAACCGATACCAAGTTTTCCCTTCTGTCGGCTCACCCGCAGCGCTAGTGTTTTTTTGTTTTCTTCATTAATAAAAAATAAAAACCAATGATATTAATATGTCTACCTTCTTCTCCAATAGTGGTCCTGGGCGGCTCGCGCAGAGTGAGGAAGGTGAAGAAAGCGATGACCAGGCCCACGATACCGGCTCCATAGTAGCAAACGCGCCAACTCTGTAAATAGTTAAGCTCATTGATGGAAAGATATTCTAAACTGGAGGGCTGCCTTCGTGGTCCACTGGTCTAGGCGTTCGCCTTGTCA
The DNA here is from genome assembly GCA_943193695.1 of Acrobasis suavella. Classification (NCBI taxonomy): domain Eukaryota; kingdom Metazoa; phylum Arthropoda; class Insecta; order Lepidoptera; family Pyralidae; genus Acrobasis; species Acrobasis suavella. Next base: position 13,760,458 of record OW971948.1, read on the forward strand.
TCCGGAGGTCGTGGGTTTGAATCCCACTGGGAAAATACTTTGTGAAAAGTTGTTTTCAGTCTGGTTATTATATGCAGGCTTGAATCACCTGATTATTCGAAATGAAAGATGATTCCGTGTTTCTATAGGCACGTATAAACTGTGGGTCCCGAACGCCATCTAGCAATTGATCATCAAACTATCCAAGGATTGGTTCTGGTTTACAAACCAGTCACCTTTACAAATCTCCTCGGTTAGGTAGCGGACCCCGGGCTCTGAAGCGTTACTGCTGAGGATGCAGCCGGGAATACGCTCGGATGATGGATGGGGAAAAATATTTCAGAAACGAGCGGGTACACCGGTGCGTTGCGTCGTTGCAACGCATAAATTTTAACGCATTGCCGGCCATGCAGGCGTTGCGTCATCATAGCGTTGCTTTTCGCGGTAGTCACAATGTACAACCCTACTGCTTCGTCTCGGGGACTCCAGTCTGTCGTATGTGAAATTGACGAACGAAACCCACCGTGTGGAGTCGCTCTCAGAACTAACAAAAACGTGTTACAATTTATTTTTAATTTGTCTAGAAAAAAAATACTTGTAAACAAACAAAGATATAGGAGGTATAACATTTTTTTCCCCTTTTTTAAAAAAAAACCTGTAGTTTTTAGTGTAAGGACAAATAAGTACCGATACAATTTTCGCTACAACCCATTTTGGCATTCGTGGCAAATTGATTTGACTTATTACGTCCGTATGTACTTCTTCTTATATCAGGGGCGTAGCTACCGCCGTATCTGCCGTATCAATTATACGGGGCCCCCGAGACACGTGGGCCTCCAATGTGCGTAAGCAAAAATTAATAAATACATCCCAGTTTTTTTTTATTTCAGAAATGACAAAAGTCAAAAAATGCATTTTTTTCCTGCGTAAAGCGTGCTTTTAAAAGTTGGCCACACTCTACATCGGTTATCGCAGGCTGCGGGATTTCCCCGTTTAAGTCATTTACTTTAACGGGGAATTTGGGAATTTTCAAAATTTTGTAAAAAGAATTAAAATTTTGTAAAAAGAGAAATCTTTATTCTTCCTAAGGGTCCCCAAACAATTTTTTATACGGGGCCCCGCTAAAGCACGCTACGCCACTGCTTATTATTGAGAGCTAAGTAAACTCTGGTTTGTCTGTGAAGCAACTAATGCTTATGCATTAAATAAATATGAGTTATCTAATCAGTTTAGCCATAAATATTCAAAAGTAAAGTACTAACAGTGAAAACAGAATAAAAATTGTTAAAAAAATGAACAAGATATAACGATTTAACGAAAATATGTCTATCTCACTCGCAAAAACGCTATTTTCTATGGCAAATGTATAGATGATATGGACTTTGAAGTCACCAGTCCATATCGGACTTCTCTTTCTAATTGAAAATTTAAAGAATCACATGTTCGTCGCTAATTAAGATATTTTATAAATTCTTTCATATTTGTTTACTGTGGTTAATAATGATTTTAATAAGCAAATAAAAAAATATGTGCATATTCTCTCTCAAAGTGATATAGCATATTGTCTAAGAATATTCAATACACACGTGTTTTTATGACAAAGGTCCTACTAAACCTCGATAAGATCGCAAAAGGAAACAGCAATTAAGATAATTGAAATGCCTCATCGACAGGAGAATGTTAATCATTGATCATAACCTGAACATTCGTATATACAATGTATTGATAGGAAACGTAGATAATATGATTTATGCGACATAAGTCTACAGCATATAGGTAAGATGAGATAGTCTGAGATTTTATTGAGTTATTTAATCCACAGGTTTAACCCATTCGCTGGTTATAAACACAGATCGGAATCACGGATGCTATTGCTATCAAAAGTATGGATATGACTAAAAGTTCCGGGATTTCTCGAGAATCTAATTGGGTAATAAGTAAATAAAACAATCATAGTTATGTGATTCGGGATAAGTAATTTTATTTCGATTAAAGTATATCCTGAAATCACATAAGATTGTTTTATTTATACATAACAATAGCACCCGTGATTCCGATATCTGGTTATAAATAAACAATAGTCAAGCAATGGACATAAATCATATATGATCCATGCAAAAAAAATAGCAAGCGTCCTACGTAATGTAACAAGATTAGCGTATAAATCTGCTAATTTATTTATTTACTTTAAGACTAATCCTATCCATGCTACCTATTTTAGTTAAAACATGTTTTGTACCTTTCCATCTTTTAGGGTTCCGTAGTAAACAAGGAACCCTTACAGTTTCGCCATATCTGTCCGTCTGTCTGTCCGCGGTTTTACTCAGAGACATCACTTCTAAAAAGCTGTAATTTGGTAAAGGTATGTAATTAAAAACATCTGAAAATAGAATTAGACTAGAGATATTTCAAACCAGTCCGTTCGAAATGTCCATCAAAATTTACAATAAATTACCTGACACAATAAAAAATGAACAAAATGACACTCCATTTATAAAACAAGTTAAATCACTACTACTTTCAAAAGCATATTACACAGTAGACGAATACCTAAATGATAAACTTTTGCACATTCACTAACCATCTCATTTATACTTGACATTTACAGTGACTTGTTCTCAATCTCTCGTTCTATATTTGACTTACATTAACCTAAAATGTGACTAAATAGATAAGTAGCTACCTATTGTTTGACTACCTAGGACGTTTTTAGAACCTAAGAAGTTTGACTAAGCATGCTTACGTACTTCTTTTTACCTTCATGATAGCCCTTGACATACTTTACCTTTTTTTTTTCGTTGTCAATTTATTAAACTTTTAAATCTTATATTATAATCTTAAAATTTAAAAATGTATTTAACGGGTACATATACTAATATTGTTAAATTTTATTCAATGTTTGCATCGCCACACCCAAAATGGGTACATGTATTACTGCACTTATATTTTGCCACATTAAGCAACATGTTAGCGAATAATAAATGAGTAATGAGTTAATCGAGACAAAATTGGTAAAATAAAATATTGAAAAAAAAATTGGCATACCATACAAGTAAAGTAGGACTCTTTTTTTTTCTCGACTAACCAATCGTGTGGGGTATCGTTGAATAGGTCTTTTAAAAATATTGGGAGCTTGTAAACATTATTTTTCGATTTAGGGATCCCTTTCTGAAATATTTGTTTTTATATGGCAAATTTTTGTCAGAGGTGTCCCCCCCCTCTATCTATTAAGCGGTTATATATGGACATGCGAAAAATTTCACAGAGAAAATTTAAACTTCGTTATAATATACTAAATATTATAACGAAGTTTAAAGAAAAATTATAAGAGCTAATTAGGGTATACAAATTTAAAAGATATAGGCAACCAACTTATAAAATGTACTCGGAAAAGAAAAAGTTCATAAAATTCAATAGAAAATTAGTTTTCAGACGTTTTTAGTGGCGTGAACGCAAAGTTGGCATTCACAACTATGGAACCCTACACTGCGCGTGGCCCGACACGCACTTGGCTGGTTATTAATATTTGATATTAAATTTGAAAGAACGAGACAAAACTTTCAAGTAATTAATAGGTTCACCGTGATAATTTATGAATACGAGGGTTAGACTTTAAGTTCATATAGAAATTTTATACTTCGGTTACATGTTCGGAAAAAACTGGAAAGTGGACCGTAAGCTGGAAAACAATTAATTAATATGGACAAAATCACACAAATTGAGCTAGCCCCAAAGTACAGTCAAGTACAAAGATACCTGACCAGGCTCTCTACTTATATATTAAAATTTCTCTTAAACTAAAAATAATATTAACATGAAAATTTATATTCATAAAAAGACGAAGTGGTAGCTAAAGTGGCGCCCTCATTTGAAATAAATTGCTTAAAACTAAATATGGTGATAATTAAAAATTTGATTTGTATAAATGTCTCGAAAGACCTTTTAACTATTTTATGAATAACCTTTGAAAGTAATATTGGTATTCCGTCTAGCTTTAAAACTGTTATTCGCCAAAAGTGGTCACTTTTGGCGAAAAACAGTTTTAAAACTAGACGGACTATTAGTAAAAATTTCAAAGGTTATTCATAAAATAGTTTAAAGTTCTTTCGAGACATTTATACAAATCAAATTTTTAATTATCACCATATTTAGTTTTAAACAATTTATTTCAAATGAGGGCGCCACTTTAGCTACCACTTCGTCTTCTGTCTGAATAAAAATTTTCATGTTAATATCATTTTTACTTTAAGAGAAAATTTAAGATATAAGTAGAGGGCCTGGTCACGTAAATGCGAGACTTGTGTTAAAGGATGCTAACTCAACGATCGAATCATTCAAGACCCAGGTCAATCTGGAAATGATCATATTCCATCTTGACCTGACCGGGGATCGAACCCGGGACTCCCAGTGTGACAGCGTGGCATGATGACCACGAGGCCTCAGAGTTCAATACAGCTGGGGATGCAACTGGCAACGCGCTGAGATGTGGACTTCTTATTATAAAAACAGGACTAACTTTGTTATTAGGTTTAAACCATTATCCACCCAAATCAAGTTGACATTGACGGGTGAGATAGTTTGTGATACTAGACGTCAACTTGATTTGGCCGGATAATGGTTTAAACCTAGTAAAAAAGTTAATCTGGGTTTTTAACCGACTTCCAAAAAAGGACGAGGTTATTAATTCGTCGCGATCCTTTATTTTTTTTAATGTATGTTCACTGATTATTCAAAGACGCCTGGACCGATTAAAAAAATTCTTTTTTTGTTTGGAATGATATACTTTCCAGGTGGTATCATGGAAATTTTATTAAAATCGGTTGTGTAGTTTGGGGGTGAAGTCGGTTTTTATTTTTGAAAAATTAAATAATAAGACGGTAAGAGTTGGGACTCATTTGTCAGCACGGAATAGCACTTTTCTATGCTGCTACCCTTTTCTGTCGCTCTCTCTCGCTCTGAGGTATGTCAGATGAACATTTGGTATTTGGACGATGCCTGTTTATCTTCGGGAGACTATAAAACTGTTCTAAATGATTTCAAAATTCTAACTGAAAAGCTGCATAACATTGGCTTAGATCTAAACTTAAAAAAATGTGAACTTTTTATTTCTGCACTCAAAAACAAAATATTATATCTGATTTTTGTACCAATGCTCCCGATATCAAAATTATAGACAAAAGTTTTCTCCACCTCCTTTCTCAATCTCAGGTAATGACGGTTCCGAGCGACAGAAAAGGATAGCAGTATGGAAAAGTGCTGTTCCGTGCTTACAGAATCCCAACCCGGTTTGATGAGCAAACGCTAGATGACGTTCGGGATTTACAGCAGGCCTTGTCATTCCCCATTTAGGTATTGAAAATATACCTACTTGCAATGGATGTATAATAGGTACCTAAACGAAGAGGTGAGGAGTTCTGATGCGAGCTAAATTAAACCATAGCGCTTACCACATTAAGTAGATATTTCATTGTATTTATTTTCTGAGTAAGACTTCTGTACGTGTGAGTACTAGTATTCTGTGCCCACGGTTTACCGAAACACAGACCGTCTTATTATAAAACCAAGACTAACTGTGTTACAAGGTTTAAACCATTATCCACCCAAAATGAAAGTGACATTGACAGGTGAGATAGTGTGATATTAGTAAATGTCAACTTGATTTCGTTGAATAATGGTTTAAACCTAGTAACAAAGTTAGTCTGGGTTTTATAACAAGACGGTGTATCATCTTTTTTTTTCGGATAATGGTAACAACTTTTCACAAATTATGCTTCCGAGTAGGATTCGAACCCACGATCTCCGGGTCACAAGGCGAACGCTTTGACCACTGGACCACGGAGGCAGTCAGCAGCATGCATGACTAACATAGAGTTTCAAAATACTCACCAATCCCCACGCGTTGACTTCAGGAATGTACCTTCCAACCGGGAACGCAATGCCGTACCCCCCATAGATCCCCCAGTTGAAGATGGATAGCACCAGTGCCCTCTGGTGTTCAGGGAACAGATCCGTTAAGATTCCTGTCGCTAAAGGGTTGCATCCGGACTCTCCGGCAGCCATGATCATCCTAAGAATATAAAAATTACATAAGCTTTGAAACTTTGTATCTAACATAATTTCGCTCCACCACAAAAGTATTGGAAAGAAGCCAGCAAAACTGAATTGGGATTGTGCAGATCACGTCTGTCCTATGCCATACAACCAGAAAGATGGGTAGCTATGTAGATAGATAGATAGATCAATTGTTTATTTGTCACAACCGACACACACACACAAATAAAACAATACATACATTAGTAACACTTAGCTTAACATAAAATACTAACACAACAAAACAGTAATTACATGTGTGTGTGCTACAGCTATACAAATAGGTCAAAGCTCTATGTCCTGACTAAACTGGGTCCCATCTGATGGATGTAAAAGAGGATTGTCAAGGATATGATTAGATGTTTTGGCGTTGAAAGCGTTTTGAAAGACGTGAAGAATAAAACCATCGAGAAGTTGATTCATTTAAAAAAAGGAAAGACGATAATCTTTGGAACAAAAACAGCTAATAAAGAAAAAAACATCGTAAAACCTGCTGACCATCCATACATTAGATTCAGAGCAACCCATGAAAGTACAATAAGTGTGTAAATTACCTCAAAACAACGAGATGCCAGTACTCGGTGACGGTGCCCATGAGAAGAATAGCGATGGCGAAGACCAGGGTGCAGAAGCCTAGGATCCGCGCCCTGTTGTATCTGTTGGCGAAACATATACATATCTGTTTATAGGTTAGGTACAGTGTAATTAAGTCCGCAATTTATTTAAAGTATGTTTGTACTTTGGAAAACAAAGCTTGAAAAAAAAATGTGGTAAGTAAGCCTCTCTCAATGTAGTGGCCAGGGTCGGATTTTTCAAAAAAGAAAGGTTATGTTTTTCACGTGTGCTTTGGTACCTATGTAGTAGGTATTTCTTTGGCATGGTCTGTAGCCTAAACGGTTTGATAGATTTAATGTTGAGAGGCGTCGTTAGATACGTCTTAATTGTGAGAGTGACTCCTTGACGTCGACTTCCGTGGCGTAGTGGTCACCATGCTAGTCACCCAAAGGTTCTGGGTTCGATTCCCGATCGGGGCAAGTTGGCAAATGGCCTTTTTCAAATTGTCCTGGGTCTTGGGTGTTTATCTATATATGTATTTGTTATAAATTATAGTATCGTTGAGTTATATCCCACAACACAAGTCTCGAATTTACTTTGGGACTAGCTCAATCAGTGTTATTTGTCCCTGTATATTTATTTATTATTTATTTATTTATTATATATATATATATTTATAGGTTTTGGCGCCAATTGTGCACAAATGTGTCGCATTGTATTTTGTTAACTCTACCTAAGTGTTTTACCTATGTTCTTTATTTTCTGATGTTCTAAATATGCTCCAATGCGTGAATTTCGTGGAACACACGGTTTGAACGAAGTTTGAAAAAAAAATCATGGCGGAGAAATCTTACACTTTTTTTTCGCCTAGCCCCCATCCGCCAACTCGTTACCGTCCGAAAAAGAACTTCGTTCCATATAGTTTATTTAACTAAAAACCTACTTGTCAGCAACCACGCCCAAGACCACGCCGACCACAGTGAAGACTGCCATGAAAGCCGGCCCGGCCAGGATCTGGTAATCTAAGCCCAGGCCGTTGTAGCCCCACTCGCAGTACCTCGTGCCGTTCAGTGTAAGGGTCTCGCATCTGAAAAAAGCACAATGATTTAGGACAAGGAGAAAATTCATAAGTACGTTATAACTAATACATACATTTAATCTCATAATTTTGACGAAATATTACTTTAGACCACCTTATTTCTGAACGAGATTAATCATGAGACCACTTTATAACTATTATACTTTTTACTAATATTACGACGACATGCGATTTAGACATTGACCGTCTTAATATAAAACCCAGACGAACTTTGTTACTAGGTTTAAACCATTATCCGAACAAATCAAGTTGACGTCTAGTAATATCGCACTATCTCACCTGTCAATGTCAACTTCATTTTAGGCGGATAATGTTTTAAACCTAGTAACAAAGTTAGTCTGGGTTTTATAATAAGACGGTGAGCGTTTTAGATGAGTTGCTACATAGACTATTTCCATCTTATTATAAAACACGATGAACTGTAGTTTTTGGTTTAAACCCACTATCCGCCCAAAACAAGATGACCTCCCACAATATGTCACCTTCTCTTACGTCACCGTCAACTTCACATATATGAATAATGGTTTAAACCAAGTCATAAAGTTAGACCTAATTTTTAATAAGACGGTTTGCGTTTAAGACCATTCTATACTAACTCTAATAAAACTAAAACTAAACTCTAATAACTCTATTTAAGGGGCTACCTGAATTTTCCGGGGTCCAGTGCTGCCTACATATTAAATAAATCATTTAAGAGGAAACGGCGACATCATTAAAAATTCTGTGTTGATCAGGCACTTTATAACCCTTCAAACTAGTTTATGAACTACTGTTTACAGTTTAAAGTGAGAACGTGAAGCTTTTCCAAGCACATTTGCCAAAGGTGGCCGTTCTTCGCAATTGTGCGTAGAAAAGCTTCACGATTTCAAGTTAAACTGTAAACAGTAGTTCATAAAACAGCTTAAAGGGTTATCAAGTGCCTGGTCAAGACAAAATTTTAAATGATATCTCCGTTTCCTATCAAATGATTTATTTCAAATGGTGGCAGCACTGAACCCCGGAAAATTCAGGTATCCGCTAAAGAAGGCCGGCCTATATATGGGTCAGAAAATAAGCATGCCATACAACGTGGTAATGCTGCCAGCCTTCTAGGCACGTTGCCTCAGGGTAAAGAATAACGGGTTTTTTTTTATTTGTAAATATAAGTGTAGTTTTTTTTATTTTAGTTTTTGAGAAAATTGAGTAGGTAATGTATATTGTAAATGTTTTTTTGTTTCAATAGCAATTTGTATAGCAATACTCTAATAAAGTACCTAAAAGAAAAGAATGAGGAGCTCGGTAGCCAGGTGGAAGCATGCGCTGCTAAATCACTTTCGCGAGCTAAGCACCCCAGAGCGTGTTCCACAATTGAATGGGGTTATCGTAAACTTGCCACATAGTTAATTCGTCACGTTTTTAAAACTCCATACATTCAAAGTTAATTCGTCACATGCATAAAAAGTATTAGTTAACTCGTCACAGGTAGGTATGCGTTATAGTTAATTTGCCACAATTAGCAAAGTACCGACAGCAAGCAAAGTGATTTATTTATTTAGTGGTTTAAATCTACGCTAATATGGAAAAATGCCGAAGAGTTTGTTTATTTGGTTTTATGACATGACGACAGGTTAGATTTACAAAAAAAAACCACTCTTGTAAAGATGAAGGTATGTACCATGGGCGGAACTGAAGCGGACAACAAGTTAAATACATTTATTTACTACAAATGTCTAAAGTATTCAACTACATACAGGGGTTTATTTATTTGAATTTAATGATGGCCAAATTATATAATTTAATTTTCTATATTACTCAATTTTATTTTTCTATTGTCATGTGATCTATGTATTGGAATGCAATGTATGAATTATTATTGAATAAATTAATGATCAGTTGATCAATTCAAATAGGACATCATTTTTTTTTAGCTGCAAAATGTTGATAGTTATCTTGAGTTCATTCATACCCTAGGAGGTTGTTGGTGCTTTTTAAATAATCCTTTATATGAGGATGAGAAAATTTACAATCAGACAGCTAGGTAGCACTCCTGCACATGCTTTTATCTCTCTCGCTCGCTGCAACTATCTCTTTCTAAATGTAACAACTAACCCTTTCGGTCAATGCATTCTTGTTATCAGTCCAGTGACTCACATGACCTTGCGAGAGGGTGGTGACGTGTTTTGCAAAATTACTGTGCAATTTTAAATGTTGTAATTTGTGCATCTTTGAAAAAATGGATAATCAGCCGGGAACAAGTACGGGAGGACATGGTGTAAGTATTTTTAAATTTAATTCTATACAAAAAAAAATATGTGCTATTTGTTTATTATTTTATCTCTCAAATGCTCTTATATAAAAGGAGTTCGATTTTAATAACAGTTATTAAACAATGATTTTATTTAATTTAACTTTAGATAGCCTATGGTTTTAAAACAAAATTAATACTTAACTGACCCCTCATTATTTTCACAGCAATGTCAATTTAATCAAGTGTTTATTTAATTGATTCTAGTAATTATAATCTGCAAGTTAAACTGCACTAGAAAATATCTAATACGAACTATTAATTATAATTGAATAAATATTTGAATAAAAGAGTCACATTTCTTATTTTATTTATTAGCAAAGGTACAGTTTAAAACTTTAGATATAATTTTAAATCATACCGTTTTATGCTGCTTGTCTTAACTAGACATGACGCATGACAAACTTTAAACAAAATGGCCGACGGCTCAGACGCCAGCGGTGGTGTGGTTAATCATACATTGTGAAATTTGACATGTATTATGCTTATTGTTTTCTGTAGACAAACACAGTTACAAATTTCTATACTATACCCGTTTAGTTTTAAAGCATGTAGTAATTTTTATGGTGATTTTATAAAATGCTGACTATTTCCCGTGACTTCAATTGCGTAATTTATTTCCGTTGTTGTTAAGAGTAAAGAGTATTCTTATATTGAAAGAGTTATCAAATTCCGTCCAGTAGCTTTTTTTTCCTCTTTATAGTATTAAGTATAGATAAATTTATGATACTATTTCAACACCTTTTCAGGTCACATTTACGAAAACTGAAAGGGGACGGAGAATGCTTGTGAGAGGTGGTTATATGTACACCTTTCATCGGGAAACTAAGCTTGGAACTGTTTGGAGATGTACGAATCGTGCATGCAGTGCAAGTATAAAAATTTCGGAGAATCATAGCGTTCGAGTATTGCATGAAGCGGCTCATAAGTGTAAACCAAATGTAGTGAAAACAGAGATTATCAAGACAAAGAATCTTTGTAAAGAAGCAGCAGCAAACACCAGCACACCTATGCCTCAACTATTTGAAGAAGTTTTTCAACCAAAAAAAGACGCGGGTTACGATTTATTAAGTGCCTTACCGAAATTTAAACACTTTTCAAGATCACTTTATATCGTAAGGAATCGTGAATTAAACGTACCCAAAACACATTTTGCTAAATGTGAAGATGTAATAATCCCGTTCAAATATACAGATTGTTTTTTATTATTTGACGACGACAGTGATCCTGAGAACAGAATAATAGCTTTCTGTACTGAGACAGCTCGTGAAGCTGTAAGAAATATTCGAACATATTTTTCGGATGGAACTTTTTCAAGCTGCTGTAAACCATTTTATCAGCTTTACTGCATAAAAGGTGATGTGAGAAGTGACGAAAACTTTACAAACGTAGTTCCTCTCATATACGTTCTAATGCCTAATAAGCAAGAACGGTCTTATGAGCGACTTTTTATTGCTCTCAAGAAAAATTTGCCATATTGGAACCCGGTGACAATGATTGTCGATTTTGAAATTGCAGTCATCAACGTCATAAAAAAAATGTTTCCACATATTAAACTACAAGGATGTAACTTCCACTTCAAACAAGCATTGGCTAAAAAAGCTCACGCCTTAAATATGAACAGCATCAACGAAAAGAGACACTTGGCTTTGTGTGCTGCATTGGCGCATGTAAAGCTAGAAGACATTGAAGACGGTTGGTTGTGGATTATGGAAGATGCGCCACAGAGTGAAACAGTAACAACATTTAATGATTATTTCGTATCCCAGTGGTTAGAAAATAAAAATATACAATTTATTTGGAATATACATGGTTCTCGTCATAGGACAATAAATCTCGCAGAAGCATGGCATAAGCGTTTGAACAATATGATGCCTCAAAAAAAACCTAGAATGCTTCAGTTTCTGGAAACACTCAAAAAGGAAGCTGATTATGTAGATACTAAAATAAAAAAATTGAATCTAGCCATACCATCAAACTTAAGAACGCGCAGGTCAATTGCATATGACAGGGAGTTAAAAACTCTTTTAGAAAATTATAATAACATGCCCCTGTCTGAATTTATATTGAAAATTTCTTATATGCAGCATTTTAAAGAAATGTAACATGGATGTAGTTAATTCTACATTTAAGATTTAAATTAATAATTTTAATGTATGATTTCAAAGGAAAACTAATGTTTAAACAAAAAGCAATATCTTTACTTTATATAATAAAAGTTCTTTTTACTACTGTTTTATTGTAGGTTGTTCTAATTTGTTACATAGATGTAGTTAATCCTATACTTAAGTTTTAAATTACGACTTTAATCTTTGATTTTAGGGGAAGGCAAGTGATGAATTATGACAAAAAATACTGTGATTTTATCTGTGATTCATTAAGTAGATATATTTTGTTTTTTTTTTTATGTTATACACGTAAGGTATATCAATTAGGTAGGTAGGTAGTAGGTAGGTTGTGCATGTTACCTAGGCAAATCAGCCGCTTTCTATTTATAAAGAGAACTGTGATTTTTACAAATTGTTACATAATATTTTAAATAAAACAGCTGTAAATTTTGAGGACCTTCCTAGAAATTAACAGCAAATTTATTTTTGTTTGCTTCTTCTTTGGTTATATTTGTACGTAATATTTAAGTAAATCATTCAGATAGAACTATGATTTTTGTAATAGATGTAGGTAAGGTTAATATCCCAAAACTGTGATGAAAGAAATAAATGTTGTTATTTAAATTTTTGTTTAATTTTCTTGCTGTCTCTCTCTCTCATCTGAGCGCTTTCCCGGTTGCATCCTCAGCTGCTGTGCCTCGGAGCCCGGGGTCCGCTTTTTCTTGCTGTCTGTACAAAAATAATCAGTGTGACGAATTTACTATACTAAATATTAGACTGTGACGAATTAACTATAAAAAAATAAAAGTGTGGCAAGTTTACGCATACTTTTTTTCGTGACGAATTAACTTTGTGGCAAGTTTACGATAACCCATTGAATGGGTGACCACATGTGGCAAAAATAATTTCATGATCTGCTTCGGAAGGCAGCTAAGCCGTTGTTCCCGGCTACCATCGTTGTATGGCAGTCTTCAAGCTGTCGGATGCGTTTGGCAGTTTGAAAATTCTGACAAAAGAATTGGCCAATTACAGACGAAAAACAAACTTCAAAGAATGAATGAGTTCTATAAAAAAAGTTGAATACAAAAAACATTTTTATATTTTTTTTTGAGAATATGTTATCAGTCTAAGCTGATGGTCAGTTCTTCGTGTATGTAAGTGACAAACACAGATTCAGTTTTTAAGATCTGACATAGCCTTGACAATTTTTTTGACATACAGTCATACACTCGTAAAACATATCCATTTTGGCGCAGTCGGGTAAAAAGCGTTTGGTATAACTATAGGTACTGAATACGAGGATAAAATTTGACCTTCATTTTTTAGCCAACCAGTTTCAATCTATCTAGACTAGACTTAGATAACACGTAAAGTAATATAGCGTAGCTATAGCAGGCCTGTGTCACTCCCTGTGTAGGTATCGAAAATATACCTACAATATTTACTATGCGCGCGGCGACAACTTCGAAGGGGAAAATTCAGTTACATGAATCGTTTGTCCAGAGTAATAAGAATGAAATCGGCTTGCAATGGATGTCTATAGTCCATTTGGTTAGGTATTTAACTTTACAAATTGATATCTTTACACATTACATATTAAGAGTGTAATTCATAATTTATAAATTCATTGATTTGTAATTTGCAAAGGTACTGATTTATATAGTGTATATTTTAATAAAAAGACATGTCAAGATTGTTTCTCTTCTCTTCTCTTCTCTTCTTCAGCCCATTAGGTATCACCCAATGCTGAGTGTAGGCCTCTAGCAATGCACGCTATTCCTTTCGATCTTTTCCAGACGACCTCCGTGGCGTAGTGGTCACCATGCTAGTCCGCCACCCAGAGGTCCCGGGTTCGATCCCCGGTCAGGGCAAGTTGGAAAATGGCCTTTTCAAATTGTTCTGGGTCTTGGATGTTTATCTATATATGTATTTGTTATAAAATATAGTATCGTTGAGTTAGTATCTCATAACACAAGTCTCGAACTTACTTTGGGGCTAGCTCAATCAGTGTAATTTGTCCCCATATATTTATATATTATATTTATATCTTTAGCTTTCCTCATCCATGCCCTTCCGGTAACCTTGACCAGATCGTCGGTCCATCTAGTGACTGGTCTACCCACGCCCCTGCGGCCAGTTCTGGTCTTCACTCCAGCACTTGCCTTCTCCAACGTTTGTCTCTGGTTCGGCATATATGGCCCGCCCATCGCCACTTCCTATGCGCCACCACCTGAGCTATGTCCACGAGTCTCGTCCTTCTACGGATCTCTGTGTTTCTTATTCTATCTCGGAGAGATTCACCCAACATTGCTCGTTCCATAGCTCTTTGTTCGACTTGCAGCTTATGGATGTACTGCTTCGTAAGAGTCCAGGTTTCTGCGCCGTATACTATCACGGGGAGTATACACTGCTCGTAAACTTTGCGCTTTAGGTTTATCGTTATGCTCCTGTCTTTGAGCACGTCAGACTGTTTCCCAAACGCTCTCCATTCTAATCGAATGCGGCGTTTCACTTCTTTCTGTCCGGTTTTTTCTAGGCTCAATTACACATACTCGCTAACTCTTTCCAAAGCTTGCCCGTGTACAGCTAGATTGTTTGTTTACCTTTATTTAACTACCTAAACAAATGGATATAATCCATTTGTTTGGTATCTAAACGAATAGGTGAGATGTTCTGAGTAGATATTCCTTTGAATTTATTTTCTGAGTAAGACTTCTGTACGTGAGTACTGTATTGCCTGAAGCTTTTTTGAACGTCATAGGAAAACCAATTCATGTACTAGTTACTTACATCTCAGTACCTACTTCCTACTTATCAAAATGTCTTTGTACAACGGTTTATATTAAACCTTGTCTATAAATTAGTCAGTTCGTTTGTACCAACGTGTATCATGATATTATTCGTCACGGCTGCTGCGTTCCAAGGAAAATTGATGAAAAGAAAATTATTTCCTTGCAAATGTTTAATGGAGCTGAAATTCGTTGATCGATTTTCCTTGTAAAGCTGCCTTGCCTGCGTCCTGGTAAATGCTGAATGGAATGAATCAGGAACCAAATATTTATTCAGTAACGAGCTGTGTCTCAGTAAATTGTTTATTTTAGGGTTCCGTACCTCGAAAAAAAAATTGGAACCCTTATCACTTTGTTGTTCGTCCGTTCGTCCGTCTGTCTGTCTGTCTGTCTGTCAAGACCCTTTTTCTCAGAAACGCGTGGAGGTATCAAGCTGGAAATTATATCAAATACCTACTCAGGTCTCTTGGAGCTGTAAAAAAATCAAATTCCTAAGCTAACTCAATCAAAACATACAGGGTCTTCCCGTGAACTCAGAATCTTGAAATTGGTAGGTACGAAGCAACGTCTTATAGCACAGATAAAGGAAAAATTGCGAATAACGTAAATTTTTAGTTACATCATATAATAAAAATATTTTTAATAATTTTAAACTTACTATACCTACATGTTTGTATGGAACCCTCGGTGCGCGAATCCGTTGGATTCAGATTTTTAAAGCTGCCTAAAGACATAATTGTAAGTTGACGTTTTTGGAAAAAAAAAGCTGCAGTACAGTTTGTTACCGCTTCTTCTGTACTTGTGCCTAGGAAGCGACAGTAAACTTAGTTGTAAGTAAATATTCTAACGTCAACAACTATCTATTATAAAATCCAAAGGAAAAATAGCCAATTATCAAGTGATACAAATATCCAAAGATAAATAAATGATTTTTGACTTTTCATTTCAATTCAATTCAAATATATCTTTATTATCATAGGATATTTATAATATCTCTTAATATTCGTCACTTTGTTTTATTGCACAATAATTGTTGACGTCAAAAAGTTACTTAGAGCTAAGTTTACTGCCGCCTCCAAAGCGCTAGTGCAGAAGAAGCGGTAACAAACTGCACTGCAGCATTTTCTCCAAGAACGTCAACTCACAATGAAATTAATATTTATAGTTGATATGTGGACAGAGTATACATTGTTTGTTGTCATAATTTAAATTAATTTTTTTAATGTCGAAATTTTGAAATAATGTCAAATCAAGTTGTAAATTCAGTATGCACTTAATGTACCAGATTATGACCATTTCTGAGTAAACAAACCTTTAAGAGGGACCCGCGCCAAGCTCAAGCCAGACTTTGTTGTCTTTAGATAGTCATTTTGACATCTGACATAACGGCGGCTAAGGCTATACAATGATGACCGCGCCTTTTTCAACACTCGGGGAGATGACATGTGGGGTGATCCGCGAGGCGCCCCGCATGCTACTACATATTGCGAAGAACGGGGAAGCGCGAGGCGCGGAATAAACGCCAAATGACGCGAAACGTAAATTTGATCAGGTTTTTTTTGTATACATATTAAATTAACAGCTACATTATATACCCGCATGAAGTTTAGGTAGATAAGCGCTCTACTATCCGACCACACTTAGATACCTATTGTTCCAATTCTCAAGCGGTTCCTTCATTATTTGTCTTTATGAGTCAATTTACCTAGCTCAAACAAAAATTTTCATATTATTAATAAAACAGATTTTTGAAAATTCAAGTATTCATTTATTCCTATTAAGTATTGGAAGGTTTTATGCAAATAGCTATGCTGTATAGTTGCTCAACCAGTGCATTGAAAAACATTATGTGCAATTTATACAGTCAATGCAAACTATAAATTCTTATAATAGGTACCTATTATAAGCTATAAGGACACCTAGCCTAGCTTTTTGTCAATAAATCGAACTTTTTCTTCAATGGTACTCAAAAAGTCAGACTGCTTACATCCGCGTGTCTGACTTCTTTTTGTCACAGGACTTGGATAAAAAGCGATAAGATTATACAGGGTCTAACAAAATATAGTTAAACTATTTGAAGGGTAAATTCAGTACATTATACTGAACAACTTTAACTAAGGATCATATATCGAAATATGGAAAAAAATTGTTGGCCTCTCATACAAGTTGATCGATCAGCTGATCTGAGTTTGTATGGAAAGCAAAAAAATATTTTTCATATAACGATACATGTTCCTTGGGGAAAATTGATAAGTATCAAGTACTGAATTTACCCAAATAGTTTCAGTATATTTTGTAAGACAATAAAAGTTGAAAGACGGTAAAAGAAATGATAAGAAAAAAGTAATTTTTAAAAAATATTTTAATTGTCTATATACAATATGTAACAAAAACCCTGTCCGATCCTTGTAGGAGCAACTCAGACCGTCAGTATAAACAATTTTTCCTACGGGACCAATGCTTGAAACTCGAAAAAATTCGACATTTTTTTTCGAATTTCAATTCCCATAGGGAAAGTTGTTCATATTGACAGTCTGAATTAGAAAGAAAGAAAGAAAGAAAAATTGTTTATTTGGTAACACACTTATAAAACTTATCAATTTTTTGGCTGCATGAATACAAGTATGTACCAAAACGGCCACGCTCAGCATGTGTCGTGGACCGTGGTACGAGCCACGACGCTGGTCTTCCGCGGAAGCCGAAAAAAAAAATATAGATATCAATAAATTAGAATTAAAATACATGAAATTGCTACAACAAAATAAATTACAGAATAAAGTATATGAATTTAGATAATATTAAAAATTGAACATAGATTACAATTTCGGACAGGAATTGCTCCTACAAGGTTTTTTGTTACATATTGTATAACAGATTAAAGTGCTACTCTAGAAGAATTAATCGAGCCCAAATTCGGTGAGGTTATATTGTTTTATCACAGCAGATGCCAAGACCACCTTCCAGCTCTATCATCAGATCAGCTCCATGTCATCATAATATTGCATTATACAGCGATTATACAGTATGCGTGCAAAATTTCAGCTCAATCGAATACCAGGAAGTGGGTCAAATTTAACTTGTGAGATTTGATTAAGTACAGACAGACAGACAACGGGACCGGTGAAACTAAATAATAATAAAATAAAAGCTCTTAAAATACCTTATTTTCGGTGATTTTGACTGTGCAGTAAGAATGTGGAACCCTAAAAATTTATCAAAATAGTAATGGCCGCATCGCCTATTACGGGGATATATACATATTTCGGAGTCCAGTGCTGCCCCCATTTGAAATAAATTATTGAAAACATCATCTTATCGCCTTTGGAATAATGTGGCCAAAAAATCGATACTTTCTTAATCGTTATTTTTAATCAAAAAATGTCATAATATCGATTAGTATCGATAGCTGTTTTAGAGCAACCTACGAAAGAGATAACCCTTCAAACTATGAATTACTGTTTGGAAAACAACTTTTGGCAAATGTGCGAAGAAAAGCTGTAGGGTTATCTAGGGCTTGATCAAGGCAACATTTTAAATGATATCTCCGTTCCCTTTCAAATAATTTATTTCAAATGGGGGCAGCACTGGACCCTGAAAAATTAATGTATCCTTAACTTATTTTGCATTTTCGCCCATTCCCTCGAAGAGAAGTTTTTTTTAAAGCCAGACCAACATGGAAGTGAGTATTAAAAGAAATCGCCTGGTACCATTTAAACAACAGCAGAAATTAGGTTTCACCAAAAACTAACACTAATTTATTATAAGACAAGTAAATATAGATATTTATATCTTTTTTACGAACATTAGCCAAAAGTGGCTTTTTTTCGCTAATTTGCTTAGCAAAGCTTCACGTTCTCACTTTTAACTGTAAATCTATGTAATGTGTAACTGTAATCTATGTATGGGTCTGATCAAGACCAGATTTTGAATGATATCTCCGTTTCCATTCAAATGATTTATTTCAAATGGGGGCAGCACTGGACCCCGGAAAATTAATTAGCCCCTTAAGTTACGGATTAGAATGAAAATTGGCTTTTAATCTGGGTAAACTTTTGGGGGCCTTTTGCGCATTTCCTAGTTTTTTAAGATACTCATGTCTTGTATTTTTTTTTTTTGTGCAATAAAGGGTAATGTACTGTATTGTCTTGTAAACACATAGCATACTCTTTATCCCGGATAAATTTCTGATATGGGATTATCATATAACGAACTAGGTGAATAATATGCAAGCTTTATTTATTCATTCATCACGCAGACCACGTCGCGAGCTACAGCAACTATATACAAATATCTTGAATATCCACCCGAGAAATAAATAGGATAGATGATAGAGGATAGATGAATAGGAGAAATCTGAGGAAAGAATAGTTATTTTATTAGCTTTGCACTCTATTATTAGTATTACGGGACTTACCGCGATTAATATCATTTAGCAATGTACCTTTTTGTATGTTTGACGACCTCCGTGGCGTAGTGGTCACCATGCTAGTCCGCCACCCAGAGGTCCCGGGTTCGATCCCCGATCAGGGCAAGTTGGAAAATGGCCTTTTTTAAATTGTCCTGGGTCTTGGATGTTTATCTATATATGTATTTGTTATAAAATATAGTATCGTTGAGTTAGTATCCCATAACACAAGTCTCGAACTTACTTTGGGGCTAGCTCAATCAGTGTTATTTGTCCATATATATTTATTTATTTAAAAAAAAAAAAACCTTCTCGTTAAGGCGACTCGTTAAGAGTACGTTCTTTTAATTAGAACATTTATATTTTTTACTGTCATCACACCTACTTAATTAAAAATTAACAATGACTACTATATTAGTCACTTACCACGCTTATGCAATTGTCCTTTACGGCGCTACTTCCTCATGATAATAAAATGGAATATATCCACAAACAAGTTTATGTGCGTGCACTGTACGATTTCGAAATCCTTGAACTTATCTACTACCTAATATTGATGTGTCATTTTGGATTTTCAATGTCCGATCCATGAGGAAATGTATGTTAATGGGTTATTTACATAATTAGTATGAAGGTACTCCCACGATTAATTACAGCGGTTCCGCTGCTGCTCTAGTCCATGCCATCGATAGACTATCGGTATTTTGGACAAAATCGATATTATCGAGAGTCTTTCGATAGTACCGATACTATAGTATCGATCCTGACGACAAACAAATTATAGTGTTGCTAGTATTGGTTTTTATAACACATAAATCGATACTATCGATAGTTTAAATAAATATATAGGGACAAATAACACTCATTCAGCGAGTCCTAAAGTAAGTTCGAGACTTGTGTTATGGGATACTAACTCAACGTTACTATATTTTATAACAAATACATATACATATAGATATACATCCAAGACCCAGGACAATTTGAAAAAGGCCATTGACTATAAATAATTAAAAATTTCAGAAATTGGGGAAAATCGGATTTTTGATATAACATTATTCTCAATTCCGACCTCCTAGAAACAAAAGCATATTATGTCTATATACATTATACAAAAATCTGTAAGAGACAACTAGTCTTACTCCAGTGAAAAATTTTGTCGACCAGTGTAATTTATTCGTCATTAGGATCGATACTATCGATAGTTAAGTTGGTTATCAATAGCATTGCTCTAAAACAGCTATCGATATTATGACATTTTTTGATTGAAAATACCGATTAAGAAATTATCGATGTTTTGCCCACATTATTCCAAAGGCGATACGATGGTGTTGAATGCAAGCCATGTTTTTACGATCTACAATAACCCTCTTATTCATAAAAAAATAAAGATTTGCTAAACCTATTTTACATAAAATATGTTTTGTCTCGTTCTTACTATGTCAAATATTGAAAGGAGAAATAAGGACAAAACATATTTTAACTAAAATAGGTTTCGCGAACGTTTGATATTTTTTATGAATAAGGTGGTAAGGCTTTATCTCTTCATGTGAACATCGATAATTTTTCAAAATTAAAAACTGACTTAAACGCTAAACTAAACAACCCATTTTGATTAAATTTATATGGGACCACCTTGCAAGTAAACTTGCAATTATGTATATCTAAATTAAAAAATATATATAAAAAAAAGAAGTTTTCAAATTGGTCCAAGCGTCTTCGAGTAAACGGGGAGCATACATACTATATGTATATACAATATGTAACAAAAACCCTGTCCGATCCTTGTAGGAGCAACTCAGACCGTCAATATGAACAACTTTTCCTATGGGACCAATGCTTGAAACTCGAAAAAAATCGTCATTTTCATATAAAAGTGTTCGGCCCCGGCCTGGCAATTTGTATGAAAATGTCGATTTTTTCGAGTTTCAAGTATTGATCCCATAGGAAAAGTTGTTCATATTGACGGTCTGAGTTGCTCCTACAAGGATCGGACAGGGTTTTTGTCACATATTGTATATACGTATCGAAAGATATAACATTCGAATTGACAACCTTCTCCTTTTGAAAGGATTGAGAATTCAGCCAAAGTAGGCCTCTATAGTTAAAAGCGTCTTTCCATCAAATTTTTTATCACCACGTCCATGTTTATCGATAGAAACATTACTTGCAAAATTCCTATTGACACTAAATCAGCGTTAAATTGGTTGGCTAATGACGGACAGAAAAGCAACTACATGACCTTGGGATGCAGGGTGAAGGTCGCAGGATCCAAGGTTAGCCCTTTACTTTCAACACTGCGGTTTGGCTGTTTTGTTTTTACAGGTTTATAAATAGGCCGTGTATTAGTCATATTGACGTAGATATATTAATAAATTGCTTAAATAAATACGGCATTTTATGCAAAGTGCAATGGAAGGGACATACCGTAAAAAATCGAACCCCAGGCTATACTAGACCACTATGGTATAATGAAATTAAAAACAGTCCAAAAGCAAAAAAGAAAATTTGACATTTCTGTGGCACAAAGTGTGCAGCCGCCCGGGCAATTTTTATGGGAATGTTGAATTTTTTTTGCTTTTGGCTGTTTATTTAAATTATTTATACTATAGTGATCTAGTACAGCCCGTGGTTTGATTTATTATGAGTGTGAACCTTCCAAGTTGTATATGAAGTCTTATCTACTTGTTTGAAAGGGCATACTTGCGAGGTGGTCCCATAAATAAATAAATAATAAATAAATATAAGGACATATAACACTGATTGTGCTAGCCACAAAGTAAGTTCGAGACTTGTGTTATGGGATACTAACTCAACGATACTATATTTTATAACAAATACATATATAGATAAACATCCAAGACCCAGGACAATTTGAAAAAGGTCATTTTCCAACTTGCCCTGACCGGGGATCGAACCCGGGACCTCCGGGTGGCGGACTAGCATGGTGACCACTACGCCACGGAGGTCGTCCCATATAAATTTAATTAAAATCGGGTGTTGAAATTAGTTTTTTAATTTTGAAAAATTAAATACAACGTGGAAGTCCCATACCCGTAATAAATCGAATCACGGGCTAAACTAGATCACTATAGTTTAATGAAATGAAAATTACAGCCAAGAAATTCGACTTTCCCATACAGATTGCCCGAGCGGCTGCACTCTTTTGTATGGAAAGGCCGATTTTTTTTGTGTTTTGGTTGTTATTTTTATTTCATTATACTATAGTGGTCTAGTATAGCCCGTGGTTCGATTTTTTACTGGTATGTCCCTTCCACCTTTTATAAGTACCATATATCGACAGGATGACTTTTTAGGCTTTTTTTTTCTTGTTGTTGGCGATTAAACTTCGTTGAAGCTTATTTTGCCAGTGTCCAGTTGACCAATGGCGCGGGCGCCAATCTTCTCATCCAATTAAAAGGTTCTAACAATACAATCAAAGATTGGTGTAGGTCCATTGATTGCTTCAAGGGAGCTTCTGGCAACAAATCTATACGAGTCCACTGGTTTTCATAGCCGAATGAGTGGCGGACGGCGCCTAAAGACGCCCACCACAGTCCGCAAATAAGTATCACTACATCGGCACTATGAGTATTGTCCATAAGCATGAGCATTTATAACTAGACATGTGTCGTTCCGGACCGTAATAGTTCTCGGAACTATGTCCGGAGCTGGAACGACATCGGTCCAATCCAAGCTGATATGGCTAGTCGGTCCACAGTTCCTAACATGTCCGAACTGAATCTGAGGGCGCCGCGGCGCCGCCGTGCCGCGCTTTCTGTTGCCGCTGAGTACTCGCGACACTATACGAACGAATACCGAGCGAATTAATGATTATGATTTTTGTTTTGTAGATTGTACAATATTGAAGTAAGATCATTTACTTTTTGGCTGTCAGTCCTAAGCCTGCCAAGTATGAAGGTCAATTGATAATAAAATGAAGTACGATGCGACACAAATAAGTTGAACAAAAATGGCGGACTTCAAAGCATTTTTGTACAAATTACCGGCACGTAAATTGAACCAAAATGGCGGTCGTCGGCGCTTTATTTGTACCTGCACCGATAACAGCCATTTCGGTTCAACCTACGTGCCGGGAATTTGTACAAAAATGCTTTGAAGTTCGCCTATGTGTTCAACTTATAATGTCGTGTCTACCTACTAGTTAACTATTCAAAACGAATACAGGTAACTAATCGCGTCCTGGATTGAAAATCATAGAAGAACTAGATAGTTCCGCGGACATGATAACGAAACTAGTTCCACATTTCCAATGAACCGTTCCAGGTTCAATCCGATCCCGAACATGATTGGCACATGTCTATTTATAACACTAAACTATACCGATTTCATATTATAAAGTTCACTAGAATCAATTTGTAAAACAATTTAAAGCAATCTCCAACTGAAACCCTTGACTTCCCGCCTATTGTCAAATTCATAGTTATCTCCTAACGTCAATGTCAAACTAAGGAAATGAAATTCTTTAGTTAACATAATCAACTCACCTATTAATTCAATGTCATAGGCATAAACATACGGGGTCGGATTACCAATTAAAAATTTTCAAAATTCAAATCGTTTCCTATTTCGATAACGTCATTTGATACACAAACAAAATTCAAATGCGCGTATGGCATAAAGTTGTGCAATACTGCCGTCATAAAAAAAGGCGCATCTAACATTTAGTTAAAATCTTAGATGTGCCTTTTTTTGTAACGACGGCAGAATAGGAGTGTGCAGGTTTACTCCAGGCGCGGTCCCTGGGAAATGTTCAAGGAAAGAAATTTCCGAGACAAAGAATTTCTCCGGAAGCAAGTAGTAGCAGTAGAAAATGACCGTACATGAGTACAAACCCAGAGGTACAAGTTGTGTTTAGTGAGGATCGACCCCGTGTATCACAGGGGCTACATGAATTCTGCGGGGTCCAGTGCTGCCCCCATTTCAAATAAATAATTTGAAAAGACATGGAGACATCATTTAAAATTTTGTCTTGACCAGGCTTTAGATAACCCTTCAAACTATTTTATTACTGTTTATAGTTTAAAGTGAGAACGTGAAGCTTTTCTACGCACATGCGCCAAAAGTGGCCGTTTTTCGCAATTGTGCGTAGAAAAGATTCACGTTATCACTTTCAACTATACAATGTCCTTTTTAATTAAGTACAAATATTTTAAGGGGCGATTCAGTCCATCATTTTGAACAACTTCTCCGAATAAATGTTTATCGAAATACGCATTTTTTTGCATTTTTCATTCCAACTATATCACGTGACTACTTCGATTTGTATGAAAACCTTAATTTTTTTTTTCGTATTTCTGTATACATTTATTAAAAGGACATTGTATATATTTATATTTGTATTTATATTTAACTGTAAACAGTAGTTTGTAAAATAGTTTGAAGGGTTATCGAGGGCCTGGTCAAGACAAAATTGTATATTATATCTCCGTTTCCTTTCAAATATTTTTTATCAAATGGGGGCAGCACTGCACCCCTGAATTCATGTAGCCCCTTAGATTCTCGAGCCAGTGGCTATAATCGCTCGGCTATATGTACCCAGAGCATCAAGAATTTGGAAAAAAAAAACATTTTTACCCGACTACACCAGAAAGAGGGTTATGTTTCTCGAGAGTATGTATGTACGTATAATTCTTTGGCACGCTCTACAGCCTGAACAGCTCGATGGATTTAAGCTTGAGAGGTTTCAATATATTCGTCTTAATTATGAGAGTGACACTGGGTATACTAAAAGGCAGTCGCTTTTTTTAAATACTGTCTTGTTTTTACAAGAACCACGTAATGAAATAAGCTCAAACTCGATGTTGTTGCGTAGTGACTGATGTTTATCTATATATATATAGATAAACATCAGTCACTACGTATATGTATTTGTTATAAAATATAGTATCGTTGAGTTAGTATCCCATAACACAAGTCTTGAACTTACTTTGGGGCTAGCTCAATCAGTGTTATTTGTCCCTGTATATTAATTTATTTATTTATTAGTTTTATTACTGAGTTTCATCGACCTTCCGGCTCCGTGATAAGATCATCAGACCCTAGACATCGTCTACCATGAAGTGCTTCTGGAGACAAATCAAACAAGTCTTACTCAATGAGGTTATGTTGTTTTAATACTGAGTTTTAGCGAATATTTTTTTATTATTGACGACCTTCGTGGCGTATTGGTCACCATGCTAGTCCGCCACCCAGAGGTCCCGGGTTTGATCCCTGGTCAGGGCAAGTTGGAAAATGGCCTTTTTCAAATTATCGGCCGGGTCTCGGATGTTTATCTATATAATAATATAGAATCGTTAGGTTAGTATCTCATAAACAAATTTGCATATGCCATTTCTGAACTGAATAGAGTAGCGAATAAAAATACAGCTTTAACAGCGTATTTTGGATATGTAGAGTCTATAATAAGATATGGTATAATTATGTGGGGAAATGGTACTAATATACAAAGACTGTTTCGCGCACAGAAGAGACGCATCAGGGCAATTTGCAACATACCATCATACATATATTTCAAGTAAACCTTGTTTCAAATCACTAAATATACTAACCCTGCCATGCTTTTATATTTTAGAAATAAGCATCTTTGTGAAACAAAATGCGCATTTATTTGTTCAAGCTAGACATTTCTTCTTACGAACAACACGAAATTGTAATAGACTCGTATTAAATCTAGTGCCAAAAAGTGAAAAATATAAAAATAATTGTTATGCTATGTGTAAAGAGATTTATAATAAATTGCCATCTGCACTAAAAGAACTCCCGTTAAATAAATTTAAATCATGTCTGCGCAAATGGCTGCTTAAAAGAAAGTTTTATTCAATTAAGGACTTTTTAGAATGTAAAGTTAAAGATTGTGAATTCGATGCATAAATAAATTAATGTGTATACGTTAGAAAACTTTAATTTGCATGCTATTTAATATGGCTAAATAGACTTAAGCTACTTTTTCAAATTGTATTTTTTTAAACACCTGTACTGTTCACCCTATTTATTGCAAATAAAATATTATCTTATCTTATCTAACACAAGCTTAAGAATCCCCTTACCCTAGACTTTTCCATACAAACGTAGTCTACGTTTTATTTTAAAATGACATGTCAGATTTGGGTAAAAATTTGTAATTTTAAAGAAATTGCAATTATCTAGGGTTATAATTGGTTTTCGACACTAAAATTGTGAACTGGAAAGAAAATATAAGGGTGTAGAAGTATTCCATACTGATGATCAAATATGATATAACACACTATATTCTCTTTTAAGTTCATAATTTTAATTGTAGGAAACCAATTAAAACCCTAGATACTTGCAATTTCTTTAAAATTACGTAATTTCGGCCATATCCAACACGTTTGTATGGGAAAGACTGATTCTGTCCAGGGTAAGGGGACTCTTAAGCTTACTTTGGGGCTAGCTCAATCTGTGTGATTTGTCCGTATATATTTATTTATTTTTATATTCATTTATTGGGGCTAGCTTAATCTGTGTGATTGGTCCGTAAATATAAGTACGCAAAATTTCAGCTCAATCAGTTCAAGTTTGTTTAGGTCTGAACTTGAAAATTGCGTAAAAAGATTTGACTTAAACAAACATACAAGATACATTGCAAGTCAAAAATAAAAAAAATCCGGCCAAGTGCGAGTTGGAGTCGTTCGAAGAGTTCCGTACCATTATCTATGAAAAATCACGTTTTTTATGTAGTACGGGAGCCCCCCTTAAATATTTATTTTATTCTTTTTTTGTTTTTGTTGTTATAGCGGTAACAGAAATACATCATCTGTGAAAATTTTAACTGTCTAGCTATCACGGTTCATGAGATACAGCCTGGTGACAGACAGACAGATGGACGGAGTACAGCGGAGATTTACAAATAGGATCCAGTTTTTATCCTTTGCGCACCGAACCCTAAAAAAGTTGTAATTAAACTTGTGCCACAAAGAAGCCGATCTATTAGACGAAGTGATTATATTCTCTTTGTCTATATTAGTATCAATTTGTTTGCCTGCGATATGATACATGCCGCCATGAGTCAGCTAATAAAGAAATCGTTACAGATACGGATCTGATATGCGCTTGCTCCTTGGTCTGTGGATAGGATTGTCTCCAAAAATAAAAGCCGGACTCTGCGTTGAATAAGGCCGGAGTTTTAGCCCTAGAAGCAAACGCAAAGACGGGTCGAACACATTGATATTGGATTGTTAATGCAAAAAAAAAAAATAAGATTGTCCGCTTTGCCAAAAAGCGTAACAAAAGCCGGACACATTACAATTTGGCCGGACACGACCCGGAAAAGACAAATGTGTCCGGCTAAAACCGGACAGATGGCAACCCTATCTGTAGATATCAATGATATACGTCGTGCTAATGCTTCGTAGGCAAGCTGTAAAAAAATGCTACTTGTGCTACTCATAGATTTTACAGATATGTTGTTCATGTCAAAACATTTTTTTTGTAAACTGACGTTCGGAAATGGTTCGGAAATACTAACCAGGTTTCGATCTTTTTAGGGTCAGATCTCATTTGTCAGCACGGAGCACTTTTCTATGTTGATCCTTTTATGTCGTTTAGAACCGTCATTTGCCAGAGCGAGAGAGAGCGACGGAACGCTATCGCACCGGCCGCACGATAGCATGCTATAGCATTCTGCGCTCTCTCTTGCTCTGGCAAATGACGGTTCTGAGCGACAGAAAAAGATAGCAGCATAGAAAAGTGCTGCTCCGTGCTGACAAATGAGATCCAACTCTTAAACGATCAACAGGATGAGTTTTAGTTTTTTATCGTATCGTTTTCTATCTGCTTAAAATCTGACGATCTACGTATAATAAGCACCAATTTGCCAGTTACTTGTAGGTCCTGGGATGTGGGGTCCAGGATACAACCCTATTCAGAGCATGCTAGTAGCGTTCATTTCATACAGACACATAGAATAAGTCCACCCTGCGCCTCCTAAATATAATGTCGGATACCAGCGAGAAAGATATTTTGTTCCATACGGAGCTGTTCTCGAAATTTAGGTAAGATTAGTGCCTACCCTATGAAAGTAGTTGTGCACGTCACTGGCTTGCCTCCTTAGCATGATTGGCCATCGACAAAATTTACATCGCGAGACGTTGTCGCCCGTGTTATGCAGCTGCAGGGACTATATTACAAGTATTTTAATCCAACAAGTTTACTATACCACAAAATGATTTTATGACACCCGTCAAAATGCAAAGTAATTCTTATAAAAACTTTAATAGGATTATTTTTATTTTATTACCTTATTGAATGTCAGGTAACTATGTGGAGGTTTAGTGGTTACGAACAAAAAACAAGACAATTGTTAAATTGTTATACAATTATGTGTGACGAGAGTTGGAATTAAAGTTGAGTAATTATAATACGGAACTTCATCGGTGCTATCTTAGGGTCTAAATGTAAAACTAGAATCAGTGTGACAATTGTAAGTAAGACTTCCTTCAGGTGACTTTTAATTTTTTTTTATCAAATATGTCCAACTGCTGCTGGTGAGCGTCATACACGACTGCGAAAGCCAAAAATCAAAGTCAAAACCATTGATTTACCTTTGGATATTTATATCACTTGATAATTGTCAATTGACACAACTTCGACGAACGTGAATGCGACTTCTCGTGACAGCTGTATAACGCCACTATCAGGAGGGATGGCATTAGTTCGTCGTGCGAAATAAGAACTCAGTGGCCCGGCGGGAGTGCGCGTTACTTGCTCTTTAGCAAGTAAAGCGACACCGTGCGTGCTCCGCACATGGATGGGTGACCACAAGTGGCATAAAAAATTATCTAGCTCCTCCGTGCTTCGTAAGGTACGTATAAACCGTTGGTCCCGGCTGTCAACATTGTATGGCAGATGCCTTTAGGCAGCCTGAAACCAGTGTAAATACACGAAAAAAAAACAACTTTATTTGGATTTATCTACGAGGGCAGAAGTGGGAGTAAAGGCTGCAGATGATGATTATGGTGACAAACTTACATGTCCGAAGAGTTGACATCCTCGCAGATGACGGGCAGCTGGCTCAGCGACAGGTGAGTCGCGTTCAGTATGCATGCCTTGTCCCCGTAGTGGAGGTCGTCGGCTGTCACCTTCGAGGTGGTCCCTGCAAACAAACATATCGTGAGTTAAGCCGGCTATGCTAAACTAGCGATGAGCTGGTCATGTCGCCAAGAAACAAGGTTTAAGGAGCAAACCTTGGAGCGACCTTGGTGGAGTGGAGACCGTGTGGAGAATACGCCCACAAGGAAGACCACAGATGCGTTGGTATGCTGACAAAAGTAAAGCAGGATTGAAGTGAAGTCTAGCGATAATTTTATTGTCTGGTGGAGGCCTACCATACACCCTTGCGGTCGAGAAAGAAAGAAAAAAAGAAGCCGGATACGCCATTATCCTGCTAGCATGACACCATTTATAAACCCAGATAAAGTTTATATCACGCGATAAACTTGGTCCATCCCGCTTTTTAATAAAACGAGTAGCGAGGTAGTCATAATGCCATCTTCTCATTAAGTAATTCATCATCATCCGAGCGTATTCCCGGTTGCATCCTCAGCAGTAACGCTTCAGAGCCCGGGGTCTGCTACCTAACCAAGGAGATTTGACGAGGTTACTGGTTTTTCTCTTCTCATTAAGTAATTGACCGGGACTATGTCTAATGCATATCAATTCATCCAAGTCATAAAAAAACCTTCATTAACGATACATAGGCACAGGTTCACCGTGTTCCAATTCAAAATGTCATTGCCAGTCTCAACAAATCAATAACGTATTTTTAGCGCAAGTGGAACATCGATGACCTGGATGGGGGACGATGTGTGTCATATTTTCCTTACCTGCTTACTCGCTTCGTACTGCCATTACATTCACGTCTTTATAAAGTTAGGTACTCTTAATTTTAGTCACCTTTCTCACCTGGTACCTGGATATTTGTCACAGACTCAACCAGACCTGTGTCACTCCCCGTTTAGGAATCGAGACATACCTACCTTCCACTTCGGAGTGGTCGCCGCGCGCATAGTAATAATGCGCGCGGCGAACATTCCGAAGTGGAAAATTCAGTTATATGAATCGTTTGTTCAGAGTAATAAAAATTAAATGGCTTGCAATGAATTTTTTGGTATCTTAATGAAAAGTTACGACGTGAGATAAATTAAACCATAGTACCTACCTAGATATTTCTTTGAATTATTTGCTGAGTGAGACTTCTGTGCGTGAGAACTAGTACTTATTCTGTATCTTAACTCTGTATGTGCGTTAAGTACATTGCACACTGCTTAGAAAGTATAGTTTCATCTATTAAAAATTAGGTTGTGTCTACCAGCTTTGGGATCTTGGAATAATACGTACTATCAGGTCTTGTATGCCTAATTTGGCAGACAGACCATTTTGGGTCTTGCAGCTCTAAGCAGACAGAGTCCAGGGCCTCAAGACCTAAAGTCTTACTTTTAGCGTAATGATGAGCGGAAAGGTACAAAAAAAGGAACCAAAATAGTGGTATGTTGCTAGCTGCATTGCGTTTTTGCTTTATGAAACCAAAAATTTTAATTCTTATTTGTAACCATTACAGGGCTCACCCAAATTTTAACACTACTTACAGCCGATAAGATTATATATTTTTGACAAAAAGAACCAGACTTAATTTTCTTTAAGAGGGTTCTATTAATATCTCCAAGGTTCTTCATTATATCTTCATTAAATTAATATGGGACTAATTTATACATAAAGGCTTTATAGATAAAGATACAAAGTAAGATATAGCGTAACATATGTACATACAAAAAAAATACTTAAATAATATCATACGGGTTAATTGGATAACTTTCTCCTTTTTGAAGTCAGTTAAAAAGGCCCCTAAAGCGTCTTTGCTTCGGCGGTTTGAATGAAACCATAAATCCCCCCCTCAGTACGTCTGTCTTTCTCCTGCCCCACTTTAAGACCAAGTTCTTAAGTCAGTAAGTACAAAAAAAAAATATAAATATGTTACAAGCATGCTGAAATAAAAAAAAAAAAAAAAAAATGTGTCATGGAACCATCGTTTGGAACGAAGTTTGAAAAAAATCGTGACGAAAAAAGCGACGAAAAATCTTACACTTTATTCGACTTGCTCCCAAGCTTCCATCCGGCATCCGCCAAGTCCGTGTCGGCCGAAAAGGAACTTCGTTCCAAAAATGTCGTCATATTCCTCATATTAATTCCAGTAGTGATAACCGATCGTGCAAAACCAATCAAGTGTACATAGTTTTTGCTATCGCGGCCATGACATTGCTTGCTTGCGAAAATTACATAATTACTCTAGTAGAGCTCACAAAAACGGCATACGAAACAGGTTTTTAGAACCTCGGTAATGTTCACCATAAGTGTACAGTCAGCAGCAAAACTATGTCGGTAAATAAAATCGTGTATTAACCTTTTGCAATCCCAGCTCTTATTTACGTTAGTACTTTACTCCTGACGTTAAGCATAGTAAAACTAGTACAATTTACACAACTATAGTCGTCAATGGCGTCACACAATAAGGAATTTTAAATATACTATAAATCCTTTTTAACTACAGTAAAGAAATGTAAAAGAATTTATAAAATATCTTAATCAGCGACGGAGATGTGATACTTTAAAGTTTCGATTAGAAAGAGAAGTCCGATATGGACTGGTGACGTCAAAGTCCATATCATCTATACATTTGCCATAGAAAATAGCGTTATTCCTAGTGAGATAGACATATTTTCGTTAAATCGCTGTATCTCGTTTGTTTTTAAACCAATTTTTATTCCGTTTTCACTGTTAGCACTTTACTTTTAAATATTTATGGATAAACTGGTTAGATGACACATATTTTTTTTATGCATATTCCCTAACTATATGTAAAAACGCGTTTATTTAGTGACATATTTTTGTTACTGACTGTACACTACAGATAAGGTTTTACAAAAGCTACAGGTTAGCAACATTTCCATGATTTCCGTTTCCCTCATGAAGGACATCATGTTAAGGGGATACATGAAATTTTCGGGGTCCACTGCTGCCCCCATTTGAAATAAATTATTTGAAAAGAAACGGAGATATCATTTAAAATTGTGTCTCATGCGGCTCTACATAGCCCTTCAAACTATTTTATGAACTACTGTTTCAGTTTAAAGAGAACCGAAAAACAACCACTTAAGTTAAAAATCAAAAACAACTATTTATTACTAATTAGATCAAAACCAAATCAATACTCTCGTATAATGGTATGCCTATGCTTCATGTAAGTATTTTATTACATAAAAAATTAAGCAGTGTACAGAAATGTTTCAAACGAGGCTCACTGCAAAAATCCTCTCCTCTTATTCTAAACCAACCGATATTCATACAAATCCCTTAAAAAAAGTTTGTTTTGACGTTAAGAAATATTTTTTTTTAAACTAAAAGCGACTTACTCCCAAACTCTACACAACTGATTTTGATAAAACTATGGGACCACCTGACAAGGTATGCCCTTTCAAACAAAAAAAGAATATTCCAAATCAGTTCAGGCGTTTTCGAATAATCGGTGAACATACATAAAAAATTGGCCGAGTGCGTGTCGGGCCACGCGCAGTGTAGGGTTCCGTAGTTACTAATGCCCACTTTGAGTTCATGCCACTAAAAACGTCTAAAAACTAATTTTCTAGTAAATTTGTGCGAAATTTTCATTTTGCGAGTACATATTTTTAAGTTGTTCGCCTGTAACTTTTTGAATTGTAAAACCTATTTAGCTCTGTTAGTTAAAGGAAATTTCATTATATATGCTATAGCTGTGAATTTTTCACGTGTTAACATATAACCGTTTAACAGATAGAGGGGGGGACATACTTGACTCAAACAAACATTTTCACTTTAAAACCAAATATTTCAGAAACGAATCTCTGAATCGAAAAACCTTGCTAACTGCTATTATTTTTGGAAGACCTATTCAACGATACCCAATATGATTGGGTATCGGTAATTGACTTTTCACTTTACTTGTATGGGAGCAAACCTAAAAAAAATTTTTTCAATATTTTTTTTTACCCCTTTTTTCGCATAATTATACATATTCATGCCAAATCACAGTTTTCTAGTACAAATAGTCGCTGAGTAAAACCGCAGACGGACAGACAGACATCGCGAAATTATAAGGGTTCCTTGTTTACTACGGAACCCTAAAAAATATCCGACGAATTGATGACCTTCTCTTTTTTGGTAGTTGTTCAAAAGTAAGATCTAATTTCACTTGTTGGAAACTAGCAGGTTGTGTAAGTTCTTTGTTTTGTGTTCGCATACCCTTCATGCAACAATCAGCATCCACACACATGGTTCTTCAAGGCTGATCAAACTAGATTAATAGGTCCACTAAGAATGAACTAAGTAGGTTCGTGTTTCGTTCGTATGTGGCTTCAAAAATGGAGTCATAATTTTTAGATAGATAGATAAATTCTTTATTGTACATAAAAAGACAATTAAAATACAGTAAAAAAAAAAACACAATTGTACAAAGGCGGATTTATTCCTGTCAGGGATCTCTTCCAGTCAACCCTACAACCAGAGGAGATAATTACAAAAGTAGGGTGGATAATAATAGTCAAATTAAATAGTCATAATTTTTCATACAACTAGTATGAAAAATTATGACTCCATTTTTGAACCGTACCGTACATACCTAGTATTGTGTATTGGACGATTTGGGCTTATGCCTTTTTAACTGACTTCCAAAAAGGAAGAGGTTTTCAATTAGTCGCGATCTTTTTTTTTTGTAAGTATGTTCACCGATATTCGAAGATCCTTTTTTTTTACAATATATTGGTTTAGGCATTTGTCCTCAATCTCACCTGATGGTAAGCGACAACGAAGACTAGGATGAAGCATGCCTATCCAAAAGATACCCATTCAATCTACTTTTGAATGTCCCGGGGCTGTACTTCTCTGGGAATATAGACGCAGGCAGTTCATTCTACATCTTAGCTACTCGAACCAAAAAGTCCTAGACCTGGTTTTTAGTTATGCAACATTATTGTCTAAAATAATAAATATACGGACAAATCGCACAGATTGAGCTAGCCCCATAGTAAGTTCGAGACTTGTGTTGTGGGATAAAAACTCAATGATATTATATTTTATAACAAATATATATACAACGTGTAACGGAAAAGGGGTATCAACCCGAAAGGGAGTAAACATACTAATCAATGTGAACAACTTTTACTAAGGGACCATCCCTGACATGGTAAACAAAACCTCCATACAAAATTAAATACCTATTGTGCCAAAGTGTATGGGAGCTGCTAATTATTATTTACGATTTCGGAAATTGTCCCATACTAAAAGTTGTTCACAAATTATGAGTATGTTTACTTTCGGGTTGATACCCTATTTTCCTTACACGTTGTATAGATAAGCATCCAAGACCTAGGGTCAATCTAGACCGTGTGGTTTCCGGCAGAGTAGAATAGGGCCACTCCAAGTCCTCCCGTGGATGTTGTGAAAGTATAGCAAGCCGCCTTACACTTACTCCGCGCACCCTGGATTCTCCTTCGAGCCCTGTTTAGCGTCAGGATAAAAAAATTTCCAGGATTGGGAAAAATCCGTGTATTCCTTGACATATGCTTTTTACACTTTAGGGTCGAAACAAATGAGACGCAAGTTGCGTCGCGTAACAGCGCAAGTTGCGCCGCGCAACTCGCGCTCCGTGTGGCCGCTCTACCCGCGCAAGATGCGTTAGATACATAGTGTCGCACACAGATCATTTGGTCAGTTTATATGGCCAAAAGACAATATTGTCTTAGTAGATGTCATGTCAATGACTTCGTCTGAAGGACGACAATCACTATCTTAGCGGATTTTCCTGTCCAATGGCTTCGTTTGAATGAAGACAATGAATTGTCTTAGTGGATTGTCATGACAATGGAGATGTCTGAATAAAAACAATCACTGTCTTAGTGGATTCCACTAAGACACTAATTGACTTAGAGAATGATTGAATTCATTCAGACGAAATCATTAACAGGATAATCCACCAAGACAGTTCACTGTCTTTTTCTTAATGAAGGGAATCATTGTCATTTGTTAATGGCTTTGTCTGAATGAAGACAATCATTGTCTTAGTAGATTGTCCTGTCAATGGCTTCGCCTGAATGAAGATAATGAATTGCCTAAGTGGATTGTCATGTGAATGGATTCGACGGAATGAAGGCAATCACCTTCCAAGAAGCCATTGACAAGACAATCTTAATAGATTGTCTTCATTCAGACGCCCGCTTAAAGATGGTGTGTTAGAGAGCGGGACAAAAATGTTTTGAAAAACTTATTTTTAAATACAAAACAGACGTTGTCCTATAGAAATGCTAGCAGAATGGTGCCGTTTTTCCGTATTCTCTCCATCCATCGTTTGTGTGGAAAAAATCGTTTTAAACGATAAGTCTGCCCATTTTACTTTTTGGAACGAAGTTCCTTATCGCGCGTTGCGAAAAGGAGCTAGACGGAAAAAATTAAGACCAAAAGGTAACGACACTTTTTGTTCATTCAAATTTTTCATGATAATAAAAACTTGATTTTAGAACGCAGAAATAATTTGAATGTAATTTTGACCTATTTATATTTTACTTCGTTCCATCCGGGTGTCCCTTGACATCTCTCAAGTTTTTTTTTTGTATGTACATTTTAACTTTTATTATTTTTTGGTATACAATTAAGTATTACTTACGATGATTATGATGGGTTCCATATATTTTTTTTTAAATGAAAGTCGTTGACCCACAGTGAAAACGATTACATAATCGACATGAGAAATGATAATTGTTTATGACAGAGGAATTGAGAAAATCTCAGAATTTCAATATAAATGTACTTACCTATACCAATAAACTGCTAACTTAATTATTATAATTTTTTATAATGATTATCTAAATGAAGACAATCCACTGTCATCATTATCTTGAGGACAATTTACTGCAATGGATTGTGAAAGTGTGGTTTTTGTTTTGAATCTTTGATGATTATATTCATACATTAAAAGCAACAACTTTTATTTAAGTTTGACTACCATAGTGCTTATTATAAGTTACGAGAAAAAAGAACTATTTTTTTTGTGTGGAACCTACCACAGTAAGTAACACTTTATTGTATACCAAAAAATTATAATAGTTAAAATGTACATAGAAGAAAGCATTAAAATGTATCTTTTCTAATATCTTTTGATAGAAGTCATAGACAAGGTCTGCTTTGTATATAAAACTAATTCTAAACATTTTTGTTCAGATCTCTAACACTTTACCACCACTGTGCGGCCCGTGCGAGCACGCGTAACGCAGCGCAAGTTGCGTTGAGACGCAACTTGCGCGTCGTGTGAACGATTGGTAGAAATTGTATGAAATGCTATGTAAGCGCGTAACGCAACGCAAGTTGCGCGACGCAACTTGCGCCCCGTCTGTTCCGGCACTTAAATCTTTAAAAAAAAATGACACTTTCAAAAAATAAAATAGTACATAGAAAGGAAGCCGCAACATCCTCCGCCCCTGCGCAAACGCAGTATCAACGTACCTAAATTACAAATTAAATCTTACTGGTACCGTTACTTGGCGGCCAGAGTGAGTGATTTGTGGTAGATAGGGCAAAGAGCAAAGACCAAAACTTGAGCTTGCCTCATCGTTATTTGACACTGATGATTCGGGGTCGCTCAAGGCTTGTGCGATCTCCAAAGGATACAGACGTTGTAAAGGTCTGGTTTTTAATCCTCGACCCGTTTTAACTCGTGCTACTCGACCTTCATTATCCACTCCAGGTATAATTTCACGAACTAATCCTTAAGGCCAATGAATGCGTTTTATATCATCTGATCCTAACAAAACAATGTCACCTACGTTAATTCCCTTTAATGTCTTTCCACACCGTTGAGTTAACATCGACAAATATTCGCTACGAAACCTTTGCCTTAGCTCCTCGCTAAGCTTTTGAATGTAACGATACCGCGCGGTTAAATTAGAAGATTCCATACTATCTTAATCCGCGATACTAGGTGGTCCTACCTGTAGGAACATAGCCGGAGTCAATCGTAGTAGGCTACTTAGGGAATACAAGCTAAACAAAGCTTATAAACATTAATGAGACCTCTCCAACCCGTCTGGCCAGCGAGGAGAGTGTAGGCCATGTCCTCTGGCTGCTCTGGCTAAGTATGGCTCTGGCTGTACAGAGAGGGTCGTGCTCCTGCAGTGGAGACAAAAAGACCTGATGATGACCTAGGTCAATCTGAAAAAGCTACTTTATGCTTAGATAGTTTCCGCTATAAAAATATAATAGAAAATGGGAAGCGATCTATTTAACCAAACTACATCAAAAAGATTTCTTCTTAGTTTCCCGTTTTCTACATATTACTTAAGAAAACTTACCTATAAGATAGTGCCCCAGCTCTCCAAGGATGTAACCGATGGAGACCAACCCTAGCACGTACCACTTGTACACGCCCTGCATTTTTGCCCAGATGCCTCCTTGAAACATTATGACTTTATCCTGAAACAATAGAAGGCAATAGTTATATATTTAAAGATTTTATAACTCAATTCACTATTAATTTTTTCTTGTAAATATACAACGTGGACATACCCGTAATAAATGGAACCACGGGCTATATTATACTAGATCACTATAAAAAATAACAGACAAATAACCAAAATAAAAAAAAATCGACATTCCCATACAAATTGCCCGGGCGGTTGGACACTTTTGTATGGAATGCCATTTTTTGTTTTTTTTACTATAATTTTAATTTCATGATACTATAATGATTTAGTATAGCTCGTGGTTCGATTTATTATGGTTATGTCCCTTCCACGTTTTATAACGTCTAACATAATATAATATATTAATAAAAAAAACTTTCCCCACGAAAAATATATCAATACTTAAAGGAAAAATATTTTTTTGCTTTCCATACTAACTTGGATCAGCTGATCAACCTTAATGTAGGGTTGCCAGGTCACCAAACCTAATAACCGGACAGACCAGCCAATTTGGTCGGACATTTGGGTAAAATGGCCGGACACCCTACATTATTAAGGATTTTGTGTGTCAGTATTAATAGGTACGTAGGACAAAAAAATTGTATGAAAAATCAAGCTATTTGATTATTACCATAAATCATGTTAAATTCTACTGAAATATAAATGAATTCGCTTTATTATTAATCAGTCAAATAAATCCATCAGTCGAAATTAAATTCTTGATAAACATTTATGAACATATTTAAATTATTCTCAAATTTTAATGAAATTAATTTATCAAAATTTTATTAATTCTTCTTAAATTCGAGTTCTTATAGTCGACTCATCGCCTGCGCTTGGACTCAGCGCTCGCTCGTTGGCGAAATCGGACACCGTAGTATAATATTTTGGCCGGACACCGCTTTTATCAAAAAGCCTACTATGTCCGGCTTTATCCGAACGCCTGGCAACGCTACGTGAATGGAAGGCTAAAATTATTTTTCATATTTCGATATATGTTTGTTGGGGAAAGTTATTCAGTATCATGTTCAAAATTTAGCCTTAAAATAGTCTCAGTATATTTTGTTAGACCTATTTTGAAAGACCCAGGTGGATCGTGAATTCTAAAAAATGTTCAGCTAAAAAGTTTGTAGAAGAAAGACGATTTTTTTTTCAGGATTATTTAGGTATTGATTCCACAGACAAAGAACTGACTGTGTTACTGTTCAGTTTTTATATGAAGTACTTCAAGTTCAGTTCGTTCAGACTGTCGAGCCAACAAAGGCGGCATCAGCTCTTTCAAAGACGCGTCTGCAAACCATTTATGCGAACAAACTGTTGTCGAGTAAGGTCGTAAAAAGGAAACATTGGAATATCTATTTAAATTGATAGTAAAACACGTCAACCCTGACTTGCAGCCGCCTATGCTAAGCTGTATCGGGCTGCATCGATTGATAAGATAGAATAATTTAGTAGTAACAGTACTCAATACTCAATATTTTATTGCAAACCATAAAGTACATTAGATGTTACCAATACAATTATAGATCATT
This sequence comes from Acrobasis suavella, assembly GCA_943193695.1. Classification (NCBI taxonomy): domain Eukaryota; kingdom Metazoa; phylum Arthropoda; class Insecta; order Lepidoptera; family Pyralidae; genus Acrobasis; species Acrobasis suavella. The sequence continues at coordinate 13,799,817 of OW971948.1, forward strand.
TATGGACCCAGTTGTCGACAGAAGTGGATTATTCAATACTGTCAGAATGATTGAGTTAGTTCACATGTTGACTTTCAATTTACTCGTAAAATACGAGCTACTCCCGATAGATAGACTTTCAAAGCTAGTCCTTTCAGTAGAGTGGCTTTCCATAAAACTTCGCCGAAATGTTCACCTTACTTTTTTTACAAGCTTTTATTTAGTTCCACCTGTCCCGTTGTCTGTCGGTCTGTCTGTGTCTGTAATCAAATCTTGCAAGTTAAATTTGACCCATATCCTGGTTTCCGATTGAACTGAAATTTTGTACGCATACGTATATAGCGTGACAATGCTATATTACGATGACATGGAGCTGATATGATGATGGAGCTGGAAGGTGGCCGCCATAGGAACTCTGTAATGAAAGGACGCCACCCCATTGTGTTTGGGCTCGTTTGATTCGTCTTGAGGAGCGCTTATTAAGAAGCTAAGCTAATTAGATGAAAGCTTACTTTAAAATTATTTTTTTTTACATATTTACTTGTTTACATTTAAATCTTTATCTTTCTTCTATAAAGATAAAGATTCAAACACCCGTCACTTAAGATCGTCGGTCGACAAAAACCCGAAAATGTTCCTTAAATATTGTGGAGAATTTGGGTTGAAAAGAATATTGTACCTAGAGAAGGTTAAGATCGTCGGTCCTCCTATTGCGCTAACTCATGGAATACCTTGCCTGAGTCCATTAGTGTCGTAACAGATAGGTCGTCCATTAGTGTCGTAAGTTGCGACGCGTAACAGCTAGAGATGGGCAGTGGATAGTACTCAATCTTCCATTTGAGTATTTACTCACTAGATGTGATAAATAGAGTAAATAGAGCGTGCTCATATATTGACATCGCATTTGATGTTTGTTTACTTATTTTAACATAAAATTACGTGTTTGCACACTTCCTAGCAAAAAAAAATATAATTAGTCGAAGAAGCCTACTTTCAGTGTACGATTAGTATGGTATTTTCATATATTTTAGCGTCGCATCTAACGTTTACCTACATTTTAAGCATATTATGGTGTATGCACACACTTTTCGTCAAGAATTGCCAGTGTATATTAGTTTTGAATTTCCAAATTGTCATGAAAACATGAAATAATGAATGTGAATATAAATATGAGTCGCAACTCATATAAATCAATCTACTCACCTAATGGATAAATAAGGATATTTATCGCGTACCTATTTACTCAATCTACTGAGTAAATATTCAAATGGGTTGATTGAGTATTTATGCACCGCCCATCACTAGCTGTTACGCGGCGCAACTTGCGCCGCGTCTGTTACGACCCTTAAACGTGAGTGCGCAATATTTTTTTATTTTTCAAAAGAAATTATTTCACTTTTATTTGGAACTTTTTTCGTTAACACACATCAATTTATAAAATATGTATTTACCTGTAAATATTCACCTGTATATGTTTATACAGGTGAATATTTATTTATTAGTTTTTTTTATGTTTATATATGTACTTGGTATTATTTAAGTATTGTATTTTGGTCATGTAGGGTAGACTGGGTACAGTTGTGACAATTTTTACTCGATCGCCTATAATTCTGTTAGTATTTTAGTAACACATATAAGAGGTGTTTTTCATGGTAAATTGAACATTTGTCTACATCCCTTAGTGGAATGGTTAACTCGTTAGAAAAAATTAGAAAAAATCGGGAAACAACCTACCACACGCTAGGGGTGGTAGTGACAGGTACAAAAATATATCAAAATCTTATAAATCACTTTTATTTAACGCGATACTTAAAAGATTGCAGCATAAGTTACCATGGAAAAGTTCAAAAGCGGAGAGCTAGGTAGTTATACTCTATATGCAATGGCGACTTCTCACTGTGCACTATAAGTGTGACCAAAGTTCACATTTTCCTTGATATTCGATCCATTTCACGCCAGGACTACAAGTTGAATGTGCACTTACGCAAATCAGTTATCGATAATTTAAAATTATAATAAAAACAAATTTTACCTATGTCACAACCGTACCCAGAAAAAATGTCACTACTGTACCTAACACATACCTTAATAATATTTGCCATGACAAAACAAAGTGATCAAGATTCAAAGTAATGACTGCTAGTTAAACATCGATGTGTTAATATAACGATTACACTATTTGTACATATATGCAACCAATTAATACAAGAAATTGTACAAAAATAGTTACTTTGGACTGCGAAAAAGTAATACATGCCTCTGCTAGCGTTAATGAAGCACGACGGATGACACAATACTGTGACACGAATGCTTACTAGAATGGCGCGTCTCTTTCTCCTTTATCTCCCGCTATTCCTAATAGTTTGGCTAATATTGCGACCGTCACAACCGCAACCTGGCACAACCGTACCCAGGCTACCCGACACCCCGTCTGCTAACGTTTCACTAAATTCTCTCCATCCATCGGTTGTCTGGAAGATTTCGCTTTCAGCGATAAGACCACCCGTTATACATTTAAATGTCTTTTCTGTGTGTATTCTTTGATTATTGTTATTTTTTAGTGTGCAATAAAGTATTACATAACATAACATAGAACGACCTTTTGTATCAAAAAGTTTTAGCTGGAATTTGCTTCAGAAGACCTGCCAAGTGCAAATAGTCAATAATCAGTTCTACGATTCAGACGGGAAAATTATTCCCAATAAGCCTTATAATTTATAAGGAATGATGTCATAAGGGAGCGATGTGGAGTGAAAGAGAAAAAAAGCTGCTTCAAAGCAGCTCTGCTGAATATGCAACCAACCTTAATTGAAGAAGACACTATTGGGTACTTTACTGGACCAATCAAAAAAATATCACTTGTCATGACGATATTAATTTTTAATGTGATTTTAGGTTTATTATTGAAAAAAAAAAACTGTTATTAAGAGCGTTATTGACTCCAAGAAACTATGACGTCATTAGTCTATATTTCATACAAATAGAAAATGTTTGTTTAGAAAAAGTATCTGATTTGAGCTGATGACAGTTGCGAATTATGACGCCAGAGTAAACTGAATTAATTAGGTACACGCTTTTCTTAGAGCCACAGCCTCCAAATTAAAGTTCATATCTGTCCCTAATGCAGCAATTTTGTTGTCACAGTCTATTTTTGGCGGAACAAAACACAGCAATGACCCAATTTGTGGTAGCGCAGAGCTACCTCGCGTGTCAGTTTGTTACACGGGTCAGGTGATGGGACAATGCACAATGACTTACAATTATACATGGTAGGAACATGATAGGAAAATATAATAAACTAGCTGTCACTTGCGGCGTCGCTCGCGTAATTAAAGGCAGGGTCGGACTGCGAAAGCAACCCGTTTGTTCCCGATAAGTAACACCCTCTTAAGTACCACTGTTACTCAAGGGGAAAAAACTACCCGATGAGTTCCAGTGCTATTCATTGCAACTTGCATTGTTCCCAATGAGTACCACTGTGTCTTATCAGCTCTCCAACGGCGCGCCATGTTCCCGTCAAGTACCACTTAAGACAGTGTTACTTGATGGGAAATTTATATTCCCGTTGAGTAACAGTGGCGTAATGAAGTACTTAAAGGTAAAATAAAGAATAAATTAAAAAGTTTGTAATATGTTTGTTTGTAAAATGTTCAAAAATGTAATTAAACTTTTTTGTGACCTTTATAAAGATTATTAAGACGCAACTTTTTTGTCTTTCAACGGACTAGGTGTGACTCGCGAGGTATACAGCTCACAGAGTCAGTCTTTAATAAGTAACGACATTGACTATAAATAATGTGAATAAGCTATTGAATGCTAATATCTGGTGGTCACCCTTGTCGACACGCGAAATCTGATGGAAATTGCAATGGAAATGTTGCACCGAGCTGCCCTGCCCTGACACAATTAGAGAGAAAGTTGATCAATCTGATACAGATGAACTATCACGTCTGTATCCCGAACGGGGTAGACAGAGCCTGGGGCCGTTTGTTTGTTTATAAACAGAGATCGGAATCACGGGTGCTATGCTATCAAAGTATGGATATGACTATATAATCTAAAAATAAAACAATCATAATTATGTGATTTCAGGCTATATTTTAATCGAAAAAAAAATAGACTTATCCTGAAATCACATAATTATGATTGTTTTATTTACTTAGTACCCAATTAGATTCTCGAGAAATCCCGGGACTTATATTATATAGTCATATATATACTTTTAATAGCAATAGCACCCGTGATTCCGATTTCTGTTTATAAAGCTTTATCACAGATACAAATGAGAAAGGGCACTCGTGTGGGACGCGCCATGCGTCGACACGGTTGCCCCCTCTCGCCTCGGGGCAAAGGTGTCAAGGGCTGGAGCCGCGGCTGAAGCCGCAGAAGACACCAAGCCGCGACTATATTTTTTATTTTTTTGGTCCCTGGGTCCCAAGTACAAAAAAATATATTACAAAAATAACCCCTCGGCTTGTCGACGCCCCTGGTGACAAGAGAGCTGGCTCACACTTCGCGTAGAGGATTGCAGTAGCTATTCAGCGCGGGAATGCAGCCTGTGTTCTTGGCACCATGCCACATAAACCAAACTTAGATTTTTAATATAGTTTAATTTAGATTGAAATTTAGATATTAGTTTACTGTAAAAATTTAGTTTTTTAGTTTCATTGTAATTCATTATTGTTTTCTAAATCAGAAAAGTAAACATACAACGGCGGACTTATCCCGTATGGCCGTATGATCTTAAGGCCACATTTAGCGTTACGGTGGGCGAGAAGGTGGAAAATGGTATCAAAATAGTGATGGGTTGCTGGACTTGCTGGCCGCATCGCCTTTAACATGATTCGCATTTTCGTCTATTCCCAGATCGAATGTTGCATCACTACATCTACTGTGGCATCTAGTACAGTGCATTTATGACTAGCTACTTATAAATAGCCGAATGATTTGCAGTGTCGATAATTTCATAACAAGGAAGGGTCAAGAGGTCAGCCTGAGGTCAACGCTCGTGGCTCTTTTATAAGAAGGTTTTTGCATAACAGAAAACATTAGTTCGTTCACATTGAAGAAAAAACGTTTGAAGAACTGCAGACAACCTTATTGTTTTTAGCCGCCTTATTGAACTGAATGAACGAATCAGTGGTAGTTTAAAAACAAAGAGCAATACGTACTTTTTATATTTCACGAGCCGTGGGTATGTCGTTTTCGTAAATGTCTAAATATTATATATTTTTTTTAATTTATAGGAACAAAAAAAAACAAACCCTAAAAATGAAATAATTTACGCCTTTGAGCAAAATAAAATCTACTGACTATATTTTATTGACATTAAATTAAAAAAGTCGCGCGAGGAAAAATTTGAACAGACTGAAAAAAAAATTATGGAAACTACTCACAAAATTTCACGAGTATGTATCGGTTCAGTGGTGCGATTTTTCAATCGCGGAGTCACTAAACGAATGGTTTTTGTATGGAAAAACCATTCGTTTAGGTGACTCCGCGATTGAAAAATGGCACTTCTGAAATGCGAAAAAACTAGTATTCGGACAAACGAAAGAACTTTTGGCCGAAGCTCAAACGGAGACACTTAGCTCACTCTATCAATAGGACAAGGTAAAACGTTTATTATTTTATATAAAAATTACAAATATCCAAAGATAAATAAACTTTTAGTACAATCTAGTAGTAGTGTTTTAATACAATTTTTTGGATAATCTAGTTGACGTACAGTCAAGTACAAAGATACCTGCCCGGCCCCTTTACTTATATCTTCAATTTTCTCTTAAACTAAAAAATAATATTAACATGAAAATTTATATTCAGAAAGACTTAATCAAAATCTGTCTGAATAAATTTTTTTATGTTAATATCATTTTTAGTTTAAGAGAAAATTCAAGATAGAAGTAGAGGGCCTGGTCATGTATCTTGGTACTTGACTGTACGTCAACTATAGATTATCCAAAAATAAAGGACCCATTTTTTTTCGTTTAGCGAAGTAGTAATAATTTATAAAGATACAGCGCTTTGAAGTTTCAGGGTGGTGGTGATTTACCGTCACCTTTGGTTAAAAAATCGTAGCTGATCCTGACGTCACGCTTAATTTAAATGCACTGTATCATCATAATCATATCATAATCATAATCATTTATTTGTCAGACATGAGTACAAAAGTTGTTTATTTACAGTATAGGGCTTCATGCTGCGCCGTTAGGCATACAAATTTTGTTTTTTAAAAGTTGGTTATAAATTAAGTCAATTTTAATGTCGTTACAATTGTATGAAATCTTTATCATTATTTGCTAATCATAGAATATAAATAAATAAATATATACGGACAAATTACACAGATTAAGCTAGCCGCAAAGTAAGATCGAGACTTGTGTTATGGGATACTAACTTAACGATACTAAATTTTATAACAAATACATATATAGATAAATACCCTAGAGCCCGGACAGTTTGAAAAAAGGCCCTGACCAGAGATCGAACCCGGGGCCTCTGGGTGGCGGACTATCATGGTGACCACTACGCCACGGAGGTCGTCATAGAAAAATATGTATACCACACTTTTTAATAATCTTTGTAAGAGAGCAAAAAAATTTTTATTCCATATTCACGAGGTCTATAGCTCACAGAATACTAGTATCATTATGATCAGCTCACCCCAAGGTCTAGGCCTTGTATAAGACCTGATCATACAATCGTATCCACATCCCGGGACCTTTCTGCTCCAGTAACCATATTGTAAGAGACAGGAGATGATATAACCTTCTATTTTAATCCAACTGATTGACTTCATGGTTTTTTTCTTCACCTCGCTTCACTACCTGGCCATTAATCGTGACGAAAATAGATTACCTATTGTAATTTTTTTAAATCTATTCGTAAGAAAATATTGCTTCATTGATCATGTTATTATTTAAGTTTAAAGGGTGGAAATGTGCAATTGACACAAAAGCAGGTTGACTCGGTAATATAAAAAAGGTTTCCTGTAAGATTAAAAATCGTCATCATCAGATCAGCCGCAGGAAGTCCACTGCTGGTCATAGGCCTCCCCCAAGGTTCTCGAATGGCGACCATGTTTCGGCAAGCGCAGCGTAGGTTACCCATTGCACCTGCCTGCTAGGTCGGACGACCTGGTTAAGGTTGCAGGAGAACCCTGGATGCAGGTCATTTCCATCGGTTGATTTAGAGTCCTTGAGGGAAGCCTATAAGATCAATTTGCAACATAGATCTAAAGGTACAAAGATAGCCATAGCGTATTGTAAAATGAGAATTTGGGTCGTCTAAAAATGGTTGTATTTTTGCCTGCTACACGATAAAGCAGTACGATACTGTAAAGCAGTACGATACCATCTTTCCAAGGTAAGATAATTTACAAATTAACAGTTTACAATTTGAAAAATCCAATTTTCGTGGAGAGTTCGAGCCAGGCCGATAATAGGTTTTACGTTTTGTATGTAAACTTGTTTCATTGTCAAATTGATTGTTATCTCTTTTGCACTTGTGAGAGTGACAGTTATTGTTTCATCTGTCGGCTGGTGTGGTCTATTTATACGCAGTAAAAAAATTCTAGGTCTATGATTTGTGATATCTCAAAAAAACCCGGCTAAGTGAGAGTCGGCTTCGGAGGCTAAGGTAAACTTCCGTAATATTCTCTATAAAGTTACGTTTTTTGGATGGAAGACCCACTTAAATATTTATTTTGTTTTGTTCAAAAAAACCAGCCAAGTGCGAGTCGGCTTGGCGCACTAAGGGTTCCGTAAACTTCCGTAGCGTTATCTATAAAGTCACGTGTTTTTTATATGGGACTTAAATATTTATTTTATTTTGTTTTTAGTATTTGTTGTTATAGCGGCAACAGAAATACATCATCTGTAAAAATGTCAACTGTCTAGCTATCACTGGTGACAGATAGACAGGTGGACGGGCAAACGAACAGCGGAGTCTTGGTAATAATAAGGTCTCCTTTTTACCCTTTGAGTACGGAACCCTAAAAAAGACAACTAACTAAAAGCACTAGCAATGCTCTATTATTCTAGAGGAGCTAAAGTGCTTCGCTTTTAAGCATTATCATCAAAGAAGTATGTTTCCTGTCTGTGGAGTATTTTTCATGCCTCCCAATCTTCAGCTAAATGCTTGACCTCCCCACACGACACGACTTCTGCCTATACCTTTACTTCATCCATGAACATCCTTCGTGGCCTTCCTTTTTCTCTCCTTGCCTCTATCTTTCCTTACATGTAATTTTTGATGAAATTATCGTGTCGTATATGATGTCCAAACTTTTCCTCTTCTTACATCGATAGTCTTCATTGACCTTCCTTTCTCTTTGATACATCACAGAGCTCCTGTGTTGCTTTTTTTAAATTGCAACTTATCTTTTCCATACGCCTCCAGCACCACATTTCAAAAGCCTACACACGTCTTCGATCCTTCTTGCATTTAAGCATTAGTCAACAAATCCGATCAACCTAGATTGAGTACAGCAAGTAAGAAATCATTTAATAACTGCATTTATTTGAATATTAAGTGAGTAATTATAAAATGTTTTGCCTCATGTTTGTTCAAATTTTCTGTATATATTATTTTACTTGATAGTTCAACTGTATGTATTTTGACAACTGTTGAATTAACACCCAATAAAGAATGATGACAAAGTTAATGCAATTAGACTATGGCAGCACGTGAAAATTGTTAAGTTTTACTACTTTCTGCTTTAATAAACCGAAAAATATTGGTTCATAATCCGCTAGATGACAAGTCAAATACTTTTTCTAAACGGCAAAAGAGTGAAGTCATGCAAAATACAGGTTTTCAGCAAAAATAAATCTAAAATCATGTTGAACATGGATATGATCAATGAAAAGTGACACTATTTTGTGACTTAAGATTTTATGAACTGTTCTTACCGATAATTTATTGTTGACCCAGCCATCTTTCCCAAATTCGTCTCAAAAACCCAAGGGTACTTTGTAAGTGTTTTGAAAAAAATTAATGACGGGGTTTAGGCGCACAATTATAATGGCATATTTTTTTAACTAAACGTATCAAGTGTGGTATCAAAAGGAAGGAAACTAAACGTATCAAGTATGGTATCAAAAGGAAGGAAACAGGGATGTCAACAAAAAAAAAATATATATTTTGTCTCATTATTATTAAAAACTGAGTGTACGTATTTTTTCTATACTCTGATTAGCAAATAATGTCAAAGATACAGCGCATTAAAATTTCGCGTGATGTCACGATTAGCTACGATTTTTAACAAAAGATGACGTAAGTCAGCCCCACTCCAACATTTCGAAGCGCTGTATCTTTGTGAATTTTTACTTCTTTACTAAACGTAAAAATATTGGTCCTTTATTTTTGTATACTCTAGTTGACGGACTTAATAATAGTATATTATGCAATTAGTGAATAAAGGACGGATTTACTTCGAGGGCCAAAGATGAATCACGAGCAGGTGAAGGATTCTAACGACTGAATCGCGACCGTAGGCAGTGATTGCGTAGAGAGTGAAATCACGAGCGTAGCGAGTGATTCAATCATCATGAATCCTGAGCAATGCGAGTGATTCATTGCCCTCGATGTACATCCGCTTTATTCAAGAATTGCATACTATACTTTATACCATGACTACGAGAATAATTTTTCAAAACTAAAAACCGACTTCACCACGAAATTATACAACCGGTTTTAATAAAAAAAATATGGGACCACCTGACAGGTATTTCCTTAAAAAAAAAAGAATATTCTAAATCGGTACAAACGTCTTCGAATAAATCGATCAACATATATAAAACATAAGATTCTGACGAATTGATAACAACCTCTTTTGGAAGTCAGTTAAAAAGAAAAATTTAAGCGAAAATAGACATTTAGTGAAGAAAAAAGAAGATTAAATTAATTAAAATGGACATTAAAATTGGAACAATGACTAAAATTAAGAGTAAATTGTTCTAAATTCAAACATCAAAATAGTGAGTAAAAGTGCATTTTATTCACTGTTTTCAGTGAATAACTTTTCAGAGGAGGAATGGTATAAAATAATATATATCCACATCCCTATTAAAAGGAGATTTCAAAAATAAATGCATGTTATGTATAAAATTAGTTTAAATATATATTATGAATAGAAAATGCCATTTATCAAGTTTTGTTTTTCTTACTGTCGGGATGTTTTTTAATAAATATGCTGAGCTAACTCATGGACTAAATAAAACAATATTTTTCGGTCTCATTCCACATCCCTATGATGTTATGACCTCAATAATATTGTGTCTAGCAATATCAAATCTCTACCTTCATACTTCCTATTGCGAATCAGGCGTGGCGACATGTCACGAGGACGAGACTCACGAGAAACAATGAGAACCGAGAACTTTTAGTTCCGTCTGACTTATACTATTTTTTTTACTATAGCGAGGTATTAATTTAGTAATGATGCATTACTAAATTAATGCTTATGAGAATTAACGCGAAATATACTTAATTCTTTGTGTTTGCTGACGTTTCGTCAGAGTCACACCGAACGTGGAGTCGAACGATTCGAACAAGTCAGGCTGGGACCACGTTCGGTGCAATGCAACCCGGATCAAACGTCAGCAAAAACAAATAAAAAGGTATATTTCGCGAGAATTCCCGTATATATTAATTTAGTAATTTTTAAAGGGGTTCAAGAGCTGGTGCGCATTTTGGCTAAAGATTAAGTCTGGCCATCCTACGAGGCTATGCCGCCAGTCTCTTAGGCACCTTATAACAGGGTAGGATAGGATCCATCAAGTAATTTCGAAGATTAGCGTGAACATACATACAGACAGACACTTTTTAGGGTTCCGTAGTAAACAAGGAACCCTTATAGTTTCGCCATGTCTGTCTGTCTGTATGTCTGTCTGTCCGTCCGCGGTTTTACTCAGCGACTATAAGTAGTAAAAAGATGTAATTTGGTATAGGTATGTTTATTAATCATGCGGAAAAAGTGGTAAAGTAATACATTGAAATAATTTTTTTTAGGGTAGCTCCCATACAAGTAAAGTCAAAAGTCAATTTTATTTTGTCGACTAACCTTCGTTGGATAGGTCCATTGTGGGGTATCGTTGAATAGGTATTTCAAAAATATTATGGGCTTGCGAACATCGTTTTTCTATTTAGGGATCCGTTTCTGAAATATTTGGTTTTAAAGTGAAAATTTTTGTTAGAGTCAAGTGTCCCCCCCTCGATCTGCTAAACGGTTATATATGGCCACGTGAAAAAATTTACAGCTATAGAAAATATAACGAAATTTAAAGGAAAACTATCAGAGTTAAGTAGAGTTTACAAATTAAAAAGTTATAGGCGATCAACTTATAAAATGTATTCGGAAAAGGAAAATTTTATACAAATTCAATGGAAAATTAGTTTTTAGACGTTTTTAGAGTGGCATGAACTCAAAGTTGGCATCCGTAACTACGGAACCCTACACTGCACGTGGCCCGACACGCACTTGGCCAATTATTTTTCTCTTTTTTGTGTTCTGTTACTTTTCTTATCGCCTACACATTTTTTTTCATAAATTTATTAAATGTTCAGACACGCGATTTTTACTGTTTCATTATTTACGTATGTATTGTTTTAATCATAATGTGCCTGAGACCTGAGACATTAGTCATGCTGAGATCACGTACGTTAAAAGAAACATCATCGCAAAAAAATAAAAAACTGCACAAACAAAATATTCTGTATAATAATAAAGCTTTCTTTCTACATACGTTTTGCATGATAATGTGAATTATTAATATTTTTCAATTTTCCACACCGTTAAACTTAAACACCAATTCTTTACACATGATTCGGTCCACATTTCATTGTGAATATTGTAATATTGTTCGCAATACCTCAATAATATCGACGTCAATGTTAATTAACGAAAACATAATATACCTAATATGACGTATAACAATAGGCACAATGCATATATTGAGTTCATTTTTAAGCATAACGGCGACAGACAAGAAAGTATGGGCGCAGAATAAGTACTAGTACTCACGTACAGAAGTCTTACTCAGAAAACAAATTCAAAGAAATATCTACTTAATGTGGTTAGTGCTAAGGTTTAATTTAGTTCGCGTCAGAACTCCTTGCCTCTTCGTTTACCTAGACATCCATTGCAAGCCAATTTCAGTCTTATTACTCTGGACAAACGATTCATGTAACTGAATTTTCCCCTTCGAAGTGGTTGCCCCGCGCATAGAAATAATGTAGATATATTTTCGATACCTATACGGGGACTGACACAGGCCTGGTATGGGAGAGATTCTGAATTATATCAGCAGGCGATGCTATTAGGGAGCGTCCATTAATCACGTGAGGCTCAAAAGGAGGGGAGGGGAGGGACATGGAAAATACTCCACCGACAAGAAACTAGTTTTTAAATTAATTGATGATGAAAAGGCAGGTAAAAATGCAGCCCATGCGTTAATAATTATGATTAAATAGGTATTAGGTAATTAATCATAACAGTGGGTAAACCCCCACTTAGGTGTCACAGTATGCATTTCCTACATTACTTTTTTTTTATTTAACCGCATTATGAGTTTATGACGCATTCCCAGTGGAAAGATTTGTTTCTTATACTTGGCACTTAATCGCCACCAGCTATTAATTTATTTCAATGAAACTCGATCGTAAAATATGCAGATTGTGGGAAAATCCAGGTAAGCTTTCGGTTCTGTTTTTTCCTGTTAAATGGCTGTCATAGTAAATAAATTAATATAGGAAACAAACTACACTAATTGAGCCAGCCCCAAAGTAATCTTAAACTTGTGTTTTTTTTTTATTTGCTTCTTCGTGTGTAAAAGTGGCCAACACTGGTGTCGGAGGTTTCAAGTTGCCTAAAGGGGTCTGACATAGCTTGATGACCGCTATAGATACAATAATGACAGCTGGGACCAACGACTTATACGTGCCTTCCGAAACACGGAAGAGCTCAAGAATTTTTATGCCACTAGTAGTCATCCATCCGTAATACCTCCGGTAGCGCTTTAGTAGCGCTGCAAAATCGCTAGTGTTGCGCACTTCCGCCGGGCCACCGAGCACCTCAAAAAATAGGGATGCCATGTTTAAAAACGAAAAGACGGGTTGACCAGCCAGACGTATAACACGATTCATTGCACCACCGTTTTTGTCTTTCTTACAATCCTGTCCATCCACTCATTGTCTGGCTGGAAGAGATCGCTTTAAGGTTGAACTAGTCGATACTTTTTCTATACAAATTTCGGAGGGGATTTCCTCCACTGTTTGACATTGACTACATTTAAAGTTTAACATGATATCGTTTTGTCTCATTATATATTTTGTCTATACTGATGCAGAAAAGTAAAATAAAAATCCATTAAAAAGTTATAAGCCATCAAAGATTCGTTTTTTTTTTTGCTTCTTTTTACGCCACTTTCGGCGTAAATAACTAATAAAAAAAGTATAAAATCTCCAGAACAAAGTCCGTATCGACACAGCTTAATCATCGAAGATTTTAATAAACCTAATTTTAGTTTTTGCATAAAGCCCCCTTTCCCAAAGGACTTTACGTATGTTTCAACGCGCTGGGTTTACCATGAATTATCGTGCATTTCACCTCACAGCTTCGCCCGAACACAATATTAGGTGAGACAGCATGTTTTTAGGCTGCGCCCTTTAAAAAAAAATATATAAAAGATCTCGACAAATTGATAACATTGTCCTGTCAAGTCTTATCTTATGTATAGTTTGGAATTTTTCGATAGAATCAATCGTTTGTAAAGCTATTACTTTTTGGCGACACAATCTGTATCTATTATGTACTAGTGGTTCTGTGAGAACAGTAGCCCTCGCGAGCCCTTACAACCACGAAATAACCTATAATTTACCGTTTCCCTAGATTAGGAAAGTCATTTAAGAGTTTAAAAACCAACCTACCAAAGCTGGAAAGAAAGTAGAAAGAGGTGAAGTGGGAGAGGGAGTGAAATTAAACACCTTTTCCCAAGGGACATATATCGAAATATTAATTTATTTTTAATTCAGGATTCTAAGTTAATTCAGTGTTTTGAAACATAAAAATGATACGCAGTATCATGCTTTATTATAAAAGCATAATATATCTTATATCTAATATATAAAATTCTCGTGTCACAGTTTTCGTTGCCATGCTCCTCCGAAACGAGACAAGATTTAGACAAAATTTTTAATTTCTATTTTTTTATGACACAACATACAAAAATACATACAATCTATTTATATGGCAAAACAACGTTTGCCGGGTCAGCTAGTCTAAATATATATAACTCAAAGGTGACTGACTGACTGACATAGTGATCTATCAACGCACAGCCCAACCCACTGGACGGATCGGGCTGAAATTTGACATGCAGGTAGATGTTATGACGTAGGCATCCGTTAAGTAAGGATTTTGATCAATTCTACCCCTAAGGGGATAAAATAGGGGATGAAAGTTTGTATGAAACTTTGTCAATTTTAAACTGATCGGGCTGAGACTTTGCATGCATAAAGCTACTATGACGTAGGCATCCCCTAAGAAAGGATTTTGATAAATTACACCCCTACGCGAGCGAAGCCGCGGGCAAAAGCTAGTTTTTAATATTTCGATATATGGTCCTTGGGGAAAGTTGTTCAATTTCACTACCTCTCCCATTTCACGTACTTCAAATTCTTTTATTTCAATTTATATTTAACTTTTTTAATTTATAGTCTGTGGGTTTGACCAATATGGGAGTGAAGTTTATTACTGTGTAATCTTCTCATAAAGCCCTTTAATTTGATACAGCACATGGCATGTTTATATAATAAAAAAAATCTCTGTATCGTATTGGTCATCCCATAGATTTTTCAAAAGTTGTCTAGAAATCGATTTCTAGACTACTTTTGGGCGAATTGCCGTCTATAAAACACGTTCTTATTATAAAACAAGTTTATCGTATAAAAAAAGTTGTTCAAACACAAAAGTTGCGTCTTAATAAGAATAACAATTTTTTTTTAAATACCTGAGTTATGAGATTTTTTTAAGTTTCGAAGACATTCCCGGCATTTTTAACAATTAAAAAAAACTGGTTCTACAGCAAAATTCTATATAATTATCGAACCTGCTCACAAAATTTAATGAGAATCTGTTAAGAAATGCGACCTGTAGGCGAGAACAGACAGACAGACGGAAAAAAGAATTTTTAGCCAGTCAAAACTGAGAGTCTTCGCTCGCTCGGTCAGGGCAAGGCAGTAGAATGACTGTAAAATGGTGTAATCATAAAATTCATAACAATACAATGAAGACGTATCATTAGCGGCTACGGTCAGTGTCAGAGTCCTTGGCACAGATACGAGATATCAGCACGCGGTTTCAGTATTATTAGTTACTATGGCTAGGAATTTCTAGGCTGAGATCTTATGATAAGTATTAATAATAAAAAAAGAAAGACTGTAAAAATAACTAACAATATACAATGTGGAAGGGACATACCCGTAATAAATCGAACCACGTGCTATACTAGATCAATAGTAGTATAATGAAATTAAAATAACAACCAATAAACCAAAAATAACGACGGCTTGCACTCCGGGAGTGCCGGCAAGTGAAAACTTGAATATTAACGCCGCCTAAACGAAACAGCAGGCGCAGGCGTACATTTTCGCCGCGCCGTAGAAAGAGAGGGGGAAACTTCCTCTTCTAAGCCGCGCCGTGCCGGCTGTCTTACGAATTTTCGATCATGTCACGTGTCCTGACGCACTTACGCCCTGACGCGAGTTAAACATTTTTTACCCATTACAAAAAAGTGTACAACGCCGCTAAAGAAGTTTTCACTTCAAAAATTAGACATAACTATACATTGCCCGGGCAGCTGCACACTTTTTTATGGAAATGCTGTTTTTTTTTGTTTTGGCTGTTATTTTTTATACTAAGATGTTATTTTTTATTCTAATAATTTCATTATACTAAAGTGATCTAGTATAGCCTGTGGTTCGATTTATTACGGGTATGTCCCTTCCACGTTGTATATTGACGAAGCATGCTACTGATAAATATTTGTTTAAATAATAATTATTATTAATATTACATTATTTTTGAAATTTGATGAGTTTTTAGCAGTAATTTGTTTTAATTTGTAACTGGTGTGAAATTTCCCGAATTAATAATTTACGTTTGAAAAAAATGGGGAAAAAACGGCCAATTGCGCGTCGGACTGTCGCACGAAGGGATCCGTGCCAATCTATAAACGTCATGTTTGTTGTATGGGAGCTTCGCTTAAATACTGTTTTTATGTTTCATACTGTTTTTAGAATTTGTTGTTATAGCGGCAACAGAAATACAGCATCTGTGAAAGTTTCAACTGTCTAGATATCACGGTTCATGGGATACAGCCTGGTGACAGACAGACGGACGAGGGACAAACAAACTAGCGTGCACTCTGTTAGTGTGCAATTTCGAATTTAAGCAATTCTGGTTATAATCCGCAGTGGGATGGGTGATCACTGATCACAAAACAATTTCTCGCCCGAGTCCTCTACGTTTCGGGCACGTTATGCCGTTTTGGTCTTGGATGGAAACCATTGTATAGCAGTCACCGTGTTGCCAAGCTATATGAGATACCTACCTTCAGGCAGCTTGAAGACTCTGACCACAGTGTTGGCCACTTACACACAAAAAGCACAAGCAAGCAGTGCATCCCGGGCTCTGAAGCAGCACCGCTAAACAACCTCAGATGCATTTGGTTTTCAGTTACACAACGTAGAAGGGACATACCCGTAATAAATCGAACCACGGGCTGTGTACTAGATCACTATAGTGTAATGAAATTAAAATGACAACTGAATACCCTAAAAAAAATCGACATTCCCGACAAATTGGCCAGGCGGCTGCGCACTTTTGTATCGAATTGGCGAATTTTTTTATTATTACATTTTATCATTATTAATTATGGGTGTCTGATTTGTATTGTAAGGCCCAAGTATTTATTAAGGCAAAGCCAAAAATAAGTTCTCAGTAAATAAAAGTTTTATTACTGACATCCATCGACCACCTGCCGTCTCCGTGGTCAGATCCTTGGTATCGTCTGCCATAAAGTACTATGATTTTATGATGATTTATGACTGAGTTTCGTCGAATATCTATCGACCCCATCTTTAGAATAGCTCATTGACTCCATAACATTGTATTGTCATCTGACTTATATTTGCAAAATTTCGGTTCAATCGGTTTAGGATCACTGCTATTTTCCATCGAGTCAAATCAGATGCTTTTTTCGAAACGTCAAAACAAACATTTTGTATGGAATTTGTATGAAATACAAGCAGATGACGTCATAATTTCTTGGTGTCGAACAGCGCTCTAATTAACAGTTTTTCTGCAATAATAAATCTAAATTCACTTTAAAATCCATGTGTTTATAGACAAGTGACAAAATTTTGCTACGTTTTAATTTCTTATCAGTACAAAATAATTTATTTTTGACCCAGGAAAATACCTAAATTATTTAAAATCTAGTACGCAGTGTACTACGTTTTTAAAGATTAGATCGAGTCCCAAACATTATGCTTCGTTCCTTGACAGGAATCGCCGATGTTGGACAGAAAACAGCACAGCTTAAATGGGATTGGGCGGGTCATGTCAGCAGAATGCCTCCCGGCAAATGGGCGAATAAAGTAACTTCTTGGATACCAAAGGAGGGCCGACGTCGCAGGGGAAGGCCGAGAAAGAGATGGCGCGACGACCTAGACGCTTTTCAGCGTGGATGGTCAGTAATGACAACAGATAGAGACAGATGGAGGGAAATGGGAGAGACCTTTGCCCAGCAGTGGGAAGAAACAGGTTAATTAAAAAAAATGATGTAGTATAGCCTGTGGTTAGATTTATTACGGGGGTGTCCTTTCCACGTTGTATAATATGATGACATTATGATGAAGACATCATAATTAATGACAAAGTTTAATGTTAAGATAATATTGCAATAAATAATATAATAAATCTTACAAACCATAATTAGATAGATAAGTATATTAATATAATAAGGTAAGCAAATTGTTAATTGCATACCATACAAGCAAATGGTTCTTTCGTGACTATCTTACGGTTTAGATTAGCACAATATAGTCTTTGTTTGATGTCTATAGGATTATTGAATATAGGTATTATAGACTAATAGACTGGCATAAATAGTTCTATATTTATTTATTACAATTAATGTTCTATGTCTATAGAAATATTGAACATAGAAAATTGAAATTGAAAATCTTTGGTATTGTACGGAACCCTCTCCACGCGAGTTCAACTCGCACTTGCCCTGTTATTTCAAACTTCTTTCCAACTCATTGGTCCACGACATTCATGCATTTTTTTCTACTCTGCTGTCACCACAAGGCTTACTTACACGTTACGCACGTGGGTAAAGTTTGCATAATGAATAATAATTAAACGATAAAGAACAAAAAGAACAAAGCGACATCTTAAATCACCAAAGCTTTAGAATATAAATCACCATACAACAAACGTCATTATGGTTAGTGGTGAGCCGTTCTTGAAAATTTCGGGAAATTTCCGAAACATTTTGGAAAATTTCCGAGAAATTTCTCGTAAGAAATTTTTCTAGGAATTTGTTCAACTGAAATTCTCGAAAAATGTTTCATATTTCCGAAATTTCCGGAAATTTTCAAGAAAAGAAATTTC
Organism: Acrobasis suavella; assembly: GCA_943193695.1. Lineage (NCBI taxonomy): Eukaryota > Metazoa > Arthropoda > Insecta > Lepidoptera > Pyralidae > Acrobasis > Acrobasis suavella. The sequence continues at coordinate 13,818,478 of OW971948.1, forward strand.
CAAGAAACGATTTCCTAATTTGCGTTTTAGACGAGTTTCTACATAGACTATTTGCGTTTAAGACCATTTCCGTCTTATTATAAAACCCAGACTAACTTTGTTACTAGGTTTAAACCATTATCCGACCAAATCGAGTTAGCATCTGGTAATATCCCACTATCTCACCTGTCAATGTCAACTTCATTTTGGGCGGATAATGGTTTAAACCTAGTAACATAGTTAGTCCTGTTTTTATAATAAGACAGTTTGAGTCTAACTCATCGTATATACAGTCATGGCTTCAAAACTGGAGTCATAATTTCTCATACAACTAGTATGAGAAGATATGACTCCATTTTTGAAGCGTACCGTACTTACGTTACAGAGTAAGTAATAGTTCTCACGTATACTTACAGTACAGATCTTACACAGAAAATAAATTTATAGAAATATGTACTTAATGTGGTTAGCGCTATGGTTTAATTTAGGGGGCGTCAAAATTTAATTCAATTAAAATATATCTTTATTATCATTGGATATTTATAATATCTCCTAATAATCGTCACTTTGTTTTGTTCCACATATTTGACATCGAAAACTTACTTAGAGCTAAGTTTACTGCCGTCTCCAAAGCGAGTGCAGAAGAAGAGGTAACAAACTGCACTGCAGCATTTTCTCTCCTCACCTCTTCGTTTAGATACCTAGACATCCATTGCAAGCCAATTTCATTCTTACATAGGGCGCACTATAAGTTTCCGGAACCGGCCACTTACATAAACAATATTTAAAAATTTATTGCAACATTTGAAAATAGAACTCTTTGGCTGTAGAATGCAGTTTGTTTCATCTGACTGTCTTTTGTTTTTACCTTGTGGCGCCATTTAAAAAATTGTGTGTCTGCATCAACATGGATTTAACTCGGGAAAATTTTCGTAGTATGATTTTCTACGATTTTAAGTGTAATTTGACAGCTCAACAGAGCATCGCTCGGCTTGAAACAGCTTTTGGCAATGAAGGACCATGCAAGACAACTGTTTATAGCTGGTTTGCAGAATTCAAGCGTGGTCGTATCAATCTCAGTGACAAATCTCGCGATGGTCGGCCGTCCACCGCTGTGACCAACAAAAACATCGATGCTGTGCGCCGTATGATTGAAACAGACAGGCATGTGACCTACCATGAAATTCGCGCATCCTTAGAAATAGGCATGAGTCAAATACAATTAATCCTACACAAACATTTGGGTGTGAGAAAGCTGTGCTCGCGGTGGATCCCACACAACTTGACCGAGGCTCAAAAAACGGACTGCGTCACTTGGTGCAGTGCCATGCTTACCAGATTCAACGAAGGTGCGTCAAATTTGGTGTAGGACATAGTAACAGGTGACGAAACATGTATTTATTGCTACGATCCCAAAACAAAACAGCAATCGAGCGTATGGGTCTTTCAAGATGAGCCGAAACCAACCAAAGTGGCGCGCGTGAAAAGTGCATCTAAGCGGATGATTGCTTCTCTTTTTAATAAAACTGGACACGTGGCTACTGTTGCTTTAGAGAATCGTCGTACAGTGAATAGTGACTGGTACACGACCATTTGTTTGCAGGAAGTTATTGACGAACTCCGTAAAAATAACCGTAAACGCCGTATCATCCTGCACCACGACAATGCTAGTTCTCACACGGCCAGACAGACAAACGACTTTTTGAAGGCGAAAAATGTAGAACTCATGAGTCATCCTGCATACAGTCCCGACCTGGCACCTTGTGACTTTTTTCAGTTCCCAAAAATTAAGAACCAATTACGCGGTCAACGATTTTCATCACCAGAAGAGGCTGTCGAGGAGTATGAAAAACACGTTTCAGAGGTCACCACAGAGGAGTGGCACAAAAGTTTTCAAAACTGGTTTCATCGAATGAAAAAGTGCATAGACGCCAAGGGAGATTATTTTGAAAAACAATAAATTAATTTTGTACCTTTAATAGTATTTTTTCATATTCATTCCGGAAACTTACAGTGCGCCCCACGTATTACTCTGGACAAACGATTCATGTAATTGAATTTCCCACTCCGGAATGGTCGCCGCGCGCATAGTAATAATGTAGGTAGGTATATTTTCGATACCTAAACGCGGAGTGACAAAGGCCAGCTTACGTTACTTATGTTTATATTATTAATCGTGACTAAGTTCTTAGATATACCTGACTAGACAACAAGTGGGCGGCTAGATTTAATCTCAAGCGACAAGTCATGTTTTTAGTACTTATTTATTGGTTCATACATACTCGTACATTAGTAGATTATTAACCAAGGGGATAAAGCAGTGTCTTCTGTCGCGGGTGACGACTTAAACCGCGAGCGCAACGAAAGACTCGAGGTTTACTGCCGAGCGGAGCGAGGGTGTTAAATAATTAAATCACGAGCAAAGCGAGGGATTTAGGACGAGTCCTGAGTTTAGCGACCGATTTAAGTTCACCCAAGACTAGGACAGCTTTATCAAAGATGAAAATACTCTACTTTTCGTACCATTTGCGAACAAATAAAGACAATAATAACAAGAAATAAGCATTTATTATAAAATACTTTAATTAATTTTTGTCCACATTCTCCCTGAGGCTGAATGAAATTCAGTACAATTTTCTTTCCGTGTTTTTAACAGATTAAAAATGATTATTGTTATGTTCGCTTTTTGTGCCATTGAATGTGTCTTTTTTGAGCAAGTGGTATGAAAACATACATACTATCACGTCTTTATCCCTAAAGGGGCAGATAGAGGGTTTTGGGTCTTGCGGCTCTAAACAAATAGAGCCTAAGGCCGCAGGACTCAAAGGCCACTTGCAGCATGACGTTAGGCGAGAAGGTCTTAGAAGAAATCAAAAAGTTATTGATGGGTTGTAGCTGATCACATACTTACTGATAAAAAAGTATGTATGTTTTAGGTTTTAGTACATGTATATAATTAAAAAAAATACTTAATAGCAATAATCATGTGATGACACTAAAGATTCAAAGATTCAAATGTTTATTCAGTAATTAGACCTTTATAGGCACTTTTACACGTCAATAAGTATAATTTACGTTACGTGTAAAGTACGAGTATATTAAAACTTAATTTATTTTTAAAGAAAAGCTACCGATACCAGCGCTTCGTAACGACCACTACTGAGAAGAAACGCCGAAAGAAACTCACAGTATTGGTCGCCTACTCGCCAGAAGGGCTTTGTCATATTATTATTTTTGTCTTTTAATTAATTAATACTTATAATACAATGTTGACACATTATAACATGTAATGTTTGTTCTTGTTCGCGAACAAGTAAACAAACATAAATTGAGTAATAAAAAATATTAAGTAGTCAAAAAGTGAAGCCGTTCTGGTGGGCAAAAAGGTGAAAAAAGGGATCAAAATGGTGATGGATTGCCAGCCGCATCGCCTATTATCATGAGTCGCATTTACTCCCATTCGATTCATAAAAAAAAATCAAAAAATTTTAATTACCGGTTATTGGTACTGATTTGGTCTAGTAGATTTGGAGCAAATGGCTCATTAAACGAGTGATGCTATAAGGCTTCCGTTTTTAATTTTTTTTTTGCACGGAACCCTAAGAACTACGGGAGCCCTTAACCGCTAACAATGTATATATTTTTGAAATTTTCTAATTTAGGCCTTTCATTTGATACTCCACTCGATATAGAAACAATTTTTTTTACTCAGTTTTTTTTTTATATACTTATTTTAACAATCTTCTTATCGTGTCGCTGGCTCAAAATTCAAATTTTGTTCTTCCAGACATACATACAATATGTAACAAAAACCCTGTCCGATCCCTGTAGGAGCACCTCAGACCGTCAATATGAACAACTTTTCCTATGGGACCAATGCTTAAAACTCGAAAAAAAAAATAATCGACATTTTTATACAAAAGTGTTCGGCCGGCCGCGCAATTTGTATGAAAATGTCAATTTTTTTCGAGTTTCAAGCATTGGTCCTATAGGGAAAGTTGTTCATATTGACGGTCTGAGTTGCTCCTACAAGGACCGGATAGAGATTTTGTTACATATTGTATACACATACATATAAAATTAGACTGTTAAAATCATTACCTTTCCTCTCGGCTTTGCCGTAGTAGGGTAAAAATAAATCAAGAAAATCAACAATACTAATTGCAGACAGACAACGTCATCCAAACTACGCAAGTAATTTGCATGTAAAGTAATTCATTTCGTGTGGCAACCGATTACCACTGATTCTTGGGGATTTTGTCATGGTGACGCTTTCTTTATACCTAACAATACACCCGAATTGGCAGTTTTACAAGACAAAGATGTTTAAATGATTTCTAGTCACTTTTCGCCTTTACTTTAGTTACGTATGCAATGTTAGTTTGGTAATTAGTTGTTTGTTTTTTTTAGGGTTTCGAACCCAAAGGGTAAAAATTACACTTTATTACTATGACGTCACTGTTCGTCTGTCTGACTCCATTCCCATATTTAGTATACAATGTAGTGTAATAAATGAAACCACGGGCTATACTAACCACTAAGGTATAATGAAATTAAAATAACAGTCAAAAAACAAAGAAATTAGGCTTTTCCATACAAAAGTGTCTAGCCGCAGGGGCAATTTGTATGGGAATGTCGATTTGTTGGCTGTTATTTTTTTTTATACTAAAGTGATCTAGTATAGTTCGTGGTTTGATTTATTACGGGTAATTTCCTTCCATGTTGTATACTAAATATTACTCTAGCAATTATTTCAATGGAGGAATACAAGATAGTTTTTAAGGAATATGTAGATAAAGCGTTTTGCTTTCGAGGGCTGTCAGCCGAAATGTTAATATGGCGCCCTGTCATTAGATCTTAATCAGTTGATACGTCATGTTATGTTAAATTCACCACGAAAAAACACAGATGTCATCTGTACTTGTAAACATGACTATCCCAAATTTTCTGCACTATTTCAAATATGCTAAACTTACTTTTTGTAAGCAGCCAAACGAATCAGACGGCCATACATTTGCAAAACGCACATCCTGTAAAGTTTGCTGGTAAGCAAAACACTTGTACTCACACGTGCCTTGCTTTTACACCTCTATAAGGCTCTTTTGTTCATCAGTTGTTTAGTTTTAGTAAATGATTTTTTAAACTAAAAGCCAACTTTTAAAAATGACATGACAAAATATCTATGGGACCACCAGACTAGCATGCTATTTCAAACAAAAAAAAAAAGCAAAATAGGGAAGATGTATAATAATTTTTTCGTTGTGCTATGAAGAGTTCGTAATAATAGGCATATCCAAGAAAAAACTACGTTGCTAACCCAAAATCTCTTTAAAATATAAAGTTTTAAAATCACGTCCGCCTTTGGACAGCGTCTCGAGACGCCTTTGAAAGACCGGACAGGCGTGACGTCACTTATGTCGCATTTGTAGGCGTGATGTAAGCACATTTGTTCGGGTGCTATGTCAAATATTGCGTTTACAGAATTGACTTCATAACAAAAGTAGCTAGAATTTTTTAAGAAAATTCTATGATTATATATTTTTTTAACTTTTTATTGCTTCTAAAACGAACTTTGAAATAAACTAAAAACCAACGTTAATGAATCGATAAAAAATATAATTGTGTTTAAAGGCCTTTTTTTCGTAAATTCTTATAAAATCAGAGACATTTATCAAAATCTACTCATTATGCATCATCTCTATTGGTCCATGCGTGTAATCGGGGAACATACAAAAAAAACATATACAAGGTCTAACAAAATATACTAAAACTATTTTAAGAGTGAATTCAGTCCATGATACTGAACAACTTCCCCGAAAGAACACATATCGAAATATGAAATAAATTTTTAGCCTCCCATACAAATTGACCAATCAGCTAACCGAGGTTGTATGGAAAACCAAAAATTATTTTTCATATTTCGATATATGTTCCTTGGGGAAAGTTGTTCAATATCATGGACTGAATTCACACTTGAAATAGTTTCAGAATATTTTGATCGACCTTATATACATTCAAATTGATAACCTCTTGTTTTTTGAAGTCGGTTAAAAAACTTCAACAACATTTTAACCATCCATTAACTAAGCGGTACTGGTACCTTTTCAAATTCATCTAACCACATATCAAAACTTTAATCTGTGAAAATTGCTGCCGGACATGTTTGATACGCGAAGGAAGTCGCGGACAAGCTTGTAGGTACTTTAATAAATCAGCATGCAAATAAACAGGATCTTAGAGACATGATTCATGACTTATGTTATGTACTTCAATATATCAATACATATAAAAAAACAGTAAAAATCGCGTGTACATTTAATATATTTATGAAAAAACAGAACACAAGAAAGACAAAAGAATTTTTTTGTCTGTCTGTATGTATGTTCACGGTAATCTTCTAAACTACTGGACGGTGTACGCGATTTTCAGTAATCGAATCGAGCTCAGTTCGGAGCAACATATAGGTTTTTAATTAAAATCTGATTTCAAATAAAAAGTTGTCGTCATTTTTAAATTTAACGCGAACGAAGTCGCGGGCACCAGCTAGTGATATAATATGCAAGACATTACCACAGTTAACCTTGACATTGGTTGCTAACGCTAACTGGTTCGTTTTTGTTACATACAGCGTTTTTAAGATCTGACGAGTAGTTCCTAGACGGAACTCTTACCGTCTTATTATAAAACCCAGACTAACTTTATTACTGTGTTTAAACCATTATCCGACCAAATCCAGTTGACATCTAGTAATATCACACTATGTGACCTGTCAATGTCAACTTCATTTTGGGCGGATAATGGTTTAAACCTAGTAACAAAGTTAGTCCTGTTTTTATAATAAGACGGTTAGAGTTGGATCTCACTTGTCAGTATGGAGCAGCACTTGTCTATGCGGCTATCCTTTTCTGTCGCGCAGAACCAAAGATATAGGAGGTTTATAGATTCCACGATGAAGGCTCCATAACATACACTGTTTTGAATTGTAGCGGAAGGCATTTAGCCTTCCGCTACGTTTCTAGACACTGCTAAATAAAAAAGTCGCGAGATCATAAGTCAATGTCATTAGATAATTCATTGAAATTTTGTCGTATTAAACAGCTCATGTAAACATATCGGCTAGAGTGCATTTGAAATTGAATTTCGACAATTCAATAGGAAATATAAAATTAAAAAAATCATTTCTACATTATAATTTTTAAGTAAGATGCCATCGCATCACATAGTAAAGAGATGCAAATCCCACTGGAATAATAAAGAAAATTGTGACAAAACTATTAGCTTTCACAGGTGAGCACATATTTTTCACTTGAAATCACAGATTTTTATAGGTACACATAATACATGTTTGTCTGGAAATTGAGTGCAATCCTTTCCATTTTATTATAAATAGAAAACATAGTAATTTATGGTTATATTTCTTATTATTTAAGTATTTCGAAAGCTGTTCGTAATTATTGAAATTTTTGACAATAGTGTTAGAAAAAGCTAGACGATAAAAAATATCGATACCACATAATTTATTTTTATTTTTGAAATTAATCATGAGAGAGAAAAAACTTGAATGAAAGAATTGATGATCAACCGAACTTGTGAAGTTCGATCGAAATTATGGGAGCAGCATCATTTGAAATAGGCTGTGACAGATGGACAGACAGACAGACGCACAAGTGATTCTATAAAGGTTCCGACAGAAAAGGATAGCAGCATTGAAAAGTGCTGCTCCGTGCTAACAAGTGAGATTTAACTCTTATTTAGGTATGTCCGACTGTCCATCTGCGGCAGAGCCGGATTTAGAGGTGTGGAGGCCTCGGAGCAACAAGAGTGGAGTCCCCCTGGCTCCAAATTTAATGTTTTACTGATTTCCTGATTTAAGTGAAAAAATATAGATCAATGATTTCTGTTGATATTTAAGAATAACATAATCATATTTGTACAGGTAGTAAAACAGCGAAAAAAAAAATTAAAGGAAAAGTTGTTTACTAGTCGAAATTTGAAAAAAAAAAAATTTTCCATATCTCTATTGCGGGTGTCCTTTTTTTGTGGAGGCACTGAGGTTGTAGCTCCGGATGCCTAAACCTAAATCCTAAATCGGGCCATGATCTGCGGTTTAGATCAGAGACTAAGATTATTTGACAGTTGTAATTTTGCATGTGTATTACGTATGCTGACAGAGTCTCAAAATAAAATGTGGAAAATTATTTTTCTTTTGTGTAGCTTGCCTACATTATACGTAAAGTGGGGACGATTTTTTCCTATGTACCCCTCATCTTTGACTAGTATGTGGCTACCTTAAAATTCCTAAACTAAAATGTGCGTTATATAGGAAGGCTATGGCGGACGTAAAATCGACAATAAGGCGTTTAGTTACAGCATGGAGGTCGACAGACGAACTTGACCACAGTTAGAGCGTAATAATTAATAACGCAAGGTTGCACAGACAAACATACACAGTGACATAATCTAGCATTGTGGTGAGAATATTTTCAAATTGTCCTGGGTCTTGGATGGTTATCTATACATATATATATATATATATATATATATATATATATATATATATATATATTTATATATGTTTTTGTTATTAAATATAGTAATATTTAATAACAAAAACATATATCATTGAGTAAGTATCCTAATTTACTTTGGGGACACAAGTTTCAAACTTACTTTGGGACTAGCTCAATCAGTATAATTCGTCCCTAAATGTTTATTTATTTATTTATTCAATGCAGTATTTTTGTTTTGTTTCATTTTGTTCAGGGTCCATAGGATCTTGATGATGAAACTAAACAAAATGCTATGGTAACCATTTACCTACCATCACGTGGGTCTTTTTTTGCCTGATTATCTCGTTAGTTGTGGAAACTTCTATTTTATTATTTATAAGAAATAGTATTTTATGCAACAGTTGTATAAGAAGGTTCATAAAATGCGAGTGGCGCAGGTTACGATGCGAGCCTTGGCGAGCATCGTAAGGAGACGCCATCGAGCATTTTTTGACATACTTATACAACGTTGCATACAATGCTTTTTCTACGACTACATTTACTAAAATAAATCCAAAAATAAACAAAGAAAAGTATGAAATACTACCATATGTTTGCTAGATACTAGGTATCTATGGAAGACTTAATTTTTTTTATTGACGTCTAGGAATTGAAGCCACTAGGAAGTGGCCAAAAGTGTCATTTGTGAAACATGGAGTCACTTAAACGAATATTTTTTCATACAAAAAACCGTTTGTTCAGTGACTCCACGTTTGAAAAATGGCACCATATGTTGAAATAACGATTTTATTATGTTGGCAGTATGATAGATCTAAAGAAAAAAGTTATAGGTCTATGGCTAGGAGTATCGTTTTGGTGAAATAACGACACATGTGCTATTATATTTGGAATAGATAGACTTTTCTGAAATCATATAATCTATGTTCTTATATTAGTGTCCGGGACCATTTAAAAGACAGATCTGCAAATCTGCGAGAAAACCAGCGTTTTTTTAAAACTTAAGCATATATAAGGAGTTAAGGACACTGGGTTTTTAAAACAAATCTAAAGATACTTGATCGTCGAAATCCATCCAGCAGTTTGGTAGCCATTGGTCCAGGCTGTCATCATTTTATGGCAGTCGTTAAGCTATGTCAGATGCCTTTAGGCAGCCTGACAAATCTGACACCAGTTTTGGCCACTTAGTCACACGAAAAACAACATTTCTTAAAAAAACAAAAACAAAACAGTATTTTATTGAGGGGCCGTAGCGATCGCTACTCTTGCTAGTGGTTAATCCGGCCCTGTCTTGCACATAAATGCACCAAGTACCTAGCCAGACAAGAAACTAGTACTTACTTGAAAACGGTAATCATTTCGCGATCGTATCTCGAAGGGTCAATAACCGTAACAAAGCGCATGCAGCTGTGGACGGCTTTATGCAATACGTGATACTCTTATGCTACGTCATATATAGGCAGTTATCAAAACACTTTTTAATAGACTTCAAAAACGGTGGAGGTCATCCATTTGACTGTATATATGTTTTTTAAATAAATAATAAATATTTACGGACAAATCACATAGATCGAGCTAGCCTTAAAGTATTCGTAAGTTCGATACTTGTGTTATGTTAGTTTTAAAAAATCTAATGAAATCCCAACTTTTCATGCTTTCTTTGTCTATAGAAAAAAAACAAATGAGTATAATTCTCGAAATGGACTTTGAGCGAGTAAATTCTTGTGGCAATCCTTGACTAGGGATTAAGTTAAACATTAAAAAGTTAAATTATTGGTTTCGGACATGAATAGAGACAGACCGTCGTTTCGCAGACGCAAGGTACATTTTGGCTCGTTCGGCGCAATCTAGACTAATAAGTCTAAAGTTATTTGCGCGGCGTGCAAACTAAAATTGACTTTAGTACGCTGTAATTGGGTTTAATTTAGCAAACTTCCTACCCAAGAGTGTTTTATCTGTATCTTGATATTAATAATTGGTATAAATAAGCCTCCTCCAAGAATTTTCACAACGATCGACCGAAAGCGGCCTGCATCCAGCGTCTTCCTATGTCCAGCAGTGGATTTCCTGTGGCTAATATGATGATGATGATGAATGGTATTAATAATTCGCTACTTTCCGACTTCTCAAATCGGATACTTTTTCTAAATGTCAAAATACACCTTTTCTATGGGATTTGTATGAAATATAGACTAATGACGTCATAGTTTCTTGGAGTCAAATATCGCTCTTAATAACAGATTTTCTGCCAGAATAAATCTAAAATCACTTTGAAAATGGATACGATCATGACAAGGGACATTATTTTGTGACTTGTGACGTATTATTTTCTTTACATACCAAATAATTTATTTTAAGTACCCAAATATTCTGTGGCTCGCTACTGCATAACGCTCGCCCCCTTCACTTCAGCCTGATGAAGTTCAGGGCCACACAACCTTTTTATATTATTTAATTGTAAAGGCAGTCTTGAACTTGTACTTGATTATTTCTTGTTAATTAGGCGCTTGAACTTGTTTTAGTGACGGTGAAAAAGTGTTGAAAGAGGTAGGAGTTCAGGGCCGAGTTTGTTTAGTCTATCGGGCATTACGTTACTGTACAATCTTTAATTTACTGGATAGTTTAATTTTTTTACAAGTAGGTAGGCAATTAATCATGCATGTGGACTTCAATCTTTAATTCACAGTTTTTTTTTACCAGTAGGTCCGCACTGATGATCCTTAGTGACGTCGTAGACCAGAGGGTTTAAAGAAATATGTACATTTTGTATATAAACTGTTAAGGGATTTTTTCAACGCGTTGATGTCTTCTAGATAACTGTTTTGCATTCTGTACTTTTATGAAAAATGGACCATCTAAATATATATAACGTAGGCATTCCCTAAGAAAGGATTTTAAAATATATATATCTCAAAGGTGACTGACTGACTGACCTAGTGATCTATCAACGCACAGCCCAAACCACTGGACGGATCGGACTAAAATTTGGGATGCAGGTAGATGTTATGACGTAGGCATCCGCTAAGAAAGGATTCTGATCAATTCTACCCCCAAAGGGATAAAATAAGGGATGAAACTTTGTATGAAACTTTGTCAATTTTAAACCGATCGGGCTTAGACTTTGCATGCATAAAGCTACTATGACGTAGGCATTCCCTAAAAAAGGATTTTGATAAATTACACCCCTACGCGAGCGAAGCCGCGGGCAAAAGCTAGTTCTGTCTATAAAACTGAAAAAACCTTATATAAAGAGTTGATTTTTTTAGGGATCCGTATCCTTAGGGTAAAAATTTGATCCTATTACTAAGACCTCGCTGTCTGTCTGACACCAAGCTGATCTCATTATGAACCGTGAGAGCTAGACAGTAAAATTTTCACAATTGATGTAGTGTTTCTAGTTCCGCTTTAATAACAAATACTGAAAACAGAACAAAATTAATATTTAAGTGGGGTCCCATACAACAAACGTGATTTTGTATAAATAATGGTACGGAAACTTTCGTGCGGGAGTCCGACTCGCACTTGACCGCTTAAACCGGTTTGTAAATTTTGTTTGGAATGTATTCTCATATTCTGTCATGACTCATAATCATGACAAATATGCTCATGGATTGCTAACTAAAACGCTGCAACTTAGCAAAAGATAGTAATATATAGGTAATAATAATGGAATGGGTTTTGGCGGGAGCGCCACATTACATCAACTTCTCCTAAGGGCCTCTACGTGTTGGATCTGTATCCCTACGCAAGCCGCTCAAAGGACCAGGGCGAAAAACCCGTGAATCTAAAGGAGATACATTAATAATATATTAGGGACAAATAACGTTGAGCTAGCCCCAAAGTAAGTTCGAGACAAGTGTTGTGAGAAATATATAATAGATACAGCGATTATTAAATACAGCAATATAATTTATTGCAAATCGTGCAATAGAGTTAATTGGTATTTGCATGAAATACCTAAGTATACCGGTTTATGGGTACTTCCGCACCCACGATTGTTGCAAGTTGTGCAATAATAAATCAAGTTATAACAAAGATGTACCTCAACATCAAGGCTTGGAACCGGTACCAAAACTACCAAAAGTACAGGTTCTGTACCGGTATTTTGAGGTTCTTTTCATTTGAGTACCTGGTTACCGGTACTAGATGGGTACCGGTACTCTTAAAAGTGCAGCTACCTATTTTAGGTACCTGCGGCTATCAGCTTATACCTGCTGGTATCTGCTTTCTCACTCTGACGTAATTTTTTACTGGCACTGGTATCGGTATATATAGTACCGATACTGACGGAAAAATAGTATCGGTACTGATAGTACAGGTTCTATGTTTGGCACCGGTACCGCATTAAGGGTAATAGTACCGGTTACCATAAATACCGGTATTTCAAGCCTTGCTTATCATACAAATTAGAATAGGTGACGATGGGGTCAGAAAAGTATTGCCTATTCTAATAATATTACTGTCACGTCTTGGCGGGTGCTCCATCACAATTATAACAAAAACTCTCAATAGGTCTTTAAATGTTGGACTTTTGTCCTCAGCCAGTCTCAAGGTCCGAGATTCGCCTCGAGAAGGATTAATTTTGAGAAAACATAATTACAATATTTATCTCCAAATATTTCTATTTTTTTTTTAATAATAAAAAACATATAATTACCTTTAATACTTTTTATAACTTTACAAAATTAAACATCTCATCTCTCATCTTTTTCTTTAAAAACAAGCTTTTGTCTAAAGTGGTCATCAAGACGAATCAAACGAGCCCAAATTCGATGGGGTTGTTTGATTCGTCACAGTCTTCGTTTCATTACAGAGTTCCTATGGCCACCTTCCAGCTCCATCATCAGATCAGCTCCATGTCATCGTAGTACTGCATTGTCACGCGATATAGGTATGTGTGCAAAATTTCAGCTCAGTCGGTAACCAGAATTGTGTCAAATTTAACTTTGTGTCAAATTTGATTACAGACACAGACAGACAGACGGACAGACAACGGGACAGGTGAAACACTTTGAAAACTAAATAAAAGCTTGATAAAATGCATACTCGTAAAGTAGTTTCTTTTTGTGGGAGCAGAATAATGATAATTTATGTTATTTCTCCTTCTGGTTCTAAACAAACAAAAAAAGAATATTCCAAAATGGTCCAGGAGCTGTCGAGTAATCGGTGAATATACATAAGATAAAACATAAAAGATTCTGACGAATTGATAACTTCCTCCTTTTTTGAAGTCGGTTAAAAACAGTAAACAAACCAGGCGAACGTAATAAAAGCCACGCGACGCGGCCTTTCTTCCACAACGGAATATTTCAAAATAGATAATGATAAATGATAGATGCAACTATTATTGTAAGGTGGTACGGAACCCTTAACACGAATCGACCTGCCCTTGACCGATTTTACACTATTCATTGATTTTTTGTAAACAAAACATATGACTGTTGGGTTATGTGAGTATCACTCAATAAGAAGAACTGTTTATTCTTCTCTTATCAAGTGTGCTACTGTAAGCTACACTATGGTATCAGATTTTTTGAGCTGCTTAGTCATGAGACCAGTGGCGAATTCACACATTTGACGCCAGTAGGCTATTCATATTTTGCCGCTTTTAAGCTGCGTTCTATGAAATATGATTCACTCTTCTACCTTTTTGACTGCCGCGATACACGAAGGGGGGGGGGGGAAGGGGTTGTGCTATTGGCCTCAAATTTGCTGATAGATACGGATATTTTCCGGGTATTTACTCAATCTACTGAGTAAATACTCAAATGGGTAGATTGAGTATTTATCCACCGTCCATCACTAGCTGTTACGCGGCGCAACTTGCGCTCAGTCTGTTCCGGCCCTAAATCGTTCAAACTATTCCGGCTATTTTTTTGAATTTTTCATGGTTTTCCTTCGGCATTCTTGGATGACCATTCACATGCATATTATATTTGGAGAAGAAAAAGCGGGGAAGCTCACCCCCGGTGCGGTGCTTAAAAAACAATAAGCAGTACACGATAAGTGCTATTAATGGTATTATCAATGTACATATATTATTTTAAAATGGAATTAAATATACGAGTAATAAAATCAGTTTACAAAGCAAGCACTTTGTTAAGGTTTGTAATCGACTAATATTTTCTCAGTATAATTTTTCGATTATTGTAAAAAAAGTTACCAAGATAGATTTGAGATTTTAAAAAATGCAAAAATAACAAATAAGAAAGAAATTTGAAGATTAAAATTTTCCAACTTTTTGAAAAGTAGTAAAGTACCTATCTACTGAGTATAAGATAAATTTAATAAATAGGAATACATGAAAATTAAAAAAAAAACGACTTACCTACGGACTGCTGGACACGAAAAATCACAAATTTTCAAAAGCAAATCGATCACTTCAAAACTCCCGCCAAGGAAAGCGCGCGGAATTTAAAATTCACGTTCTCAAATTCGAATTAGAGTAATCACAATTTGAATTTCGAATGTAAATTATTAATTTTATTTTCAGCGTTCTGTATACAGCCTCTATTTTTTTTTAATTTATAGGCTGTAGCAGTAACGCTGGCGCGTGCGCTGTGGTACAATGCGCGGCAACAACTAAGTTAGGTTAGGTTCCTAGCCAACCTTGATGGCTTCTGAACTGAAAGCCCCGCCCGCCTATCGCATTCTTCGGATGTAATTAGATCAACTTAAGACTGCCTAAGGTCCTTGGTTTTTGCTTTGTTATCTGCGGCCAGAGACAAAGTTAATGATTCCATGGAAAGAGTAATAATGATCTAGCCTATGATTTATGGTAGACATTTAAGAAATCAAAGATCTCCGTTGATACTCTAAATAAACTGGGTTCAAATAAATATTAGTCTGATTTTAGAGTACTGGATGCAGGTATACGAATTAAAACAAAGTACAGACATGCATGCATTTTACCAACCTGTTCTAAGAGAAAAGAAAACTCCTAATGTACCATCTTTTTCTCCCTGGGTACATCGTAAAAGCCGATCGAGGGTAAGGGCGAAATGCGAATTCTGTTAATAGGCAATGCGGCTGTAACCCATCACTATTTAGATTCCTTTTTTGCTTTCTCGCCTAGGTACGGTAAGCCTCAAAATTGGAATCTCAATTTCTCATACAATTAGTATGAGAAATGGAGACTCCACTTCAGAGGCGTACCGTACCATCACGTTTAAAGTGGCCACTGGGCCAGGCGGCCCTTAAGTGCGATTTCCGAAACGCGGAGTCACATAAACGAATGGTTTTCCCATACAACAACCATACGTTTAGGTGACTCCGCGTTTCAGAAATCGCACTTCTGGGCTGCGTCTGCTTATAGTTGAAAGACCCAAAATAAGTACTCTTATCTGCTCCATTAGGGTATTTACAATAGATTGTATTTATGAAATGCAAATCATGGGCCATCACAATATGTGTCTAGCCATTGGGTAGGGGGATAGGTCAAAATGATCCTTCTTGTCAATCAGTTTGACCTATCTAGACAATAAAAGTCAAATCATACCTCGAAACAAGGTTATTAGGGGTGGAATAGACTCTGATTTGATTTTACAATTGTACATATTCATTTCAACGTGATTTAAATTTTTTTTTTTTTTTTTTTCTTGTTGGCGATTAAACTTCGTTGAAGCTTATTTTGCCAGTGTCTAGTTAACCAATGGCGCGGGCGCCAATTTCTTTATTCCTAACCCTAACCTAACTATACAATCAAAGGTTGGTGTCGGTCCTTTGATTGCTTCAAGGGAGCTTCTGGCAACAAATCTATACGAGTCCACTGGTTTTCATAGCCGAATGAGTGGCGGACGGCGTCTAAAGACGCCCACCACAGTCCGCAAATAAATATCACTACAGCCGCACTATGAGTGTCCACTTTAACCATTTTACATATTGTCCATGAGCATGAGCATTTATAACACTAAACTACACCGATTTTATATTATAAAGTCCACTAGAATCAATTTGCAAAATAATTTAAAGCAAACTACAACTGAACCCCTTGACGTCCCGCCAAAAACTCCTGATTTAAAATTGATTGATGCAGAAAATTTGATGATAGAAGCGCTATTTAGTTATAATCCCATAGACAATGTTTGTTTTGACGTTAAAAAAGTATCTGATTTGACCAAATATTAATCTTCTTATTCTTAAAAATTAACTACCGTTTGCTAAACCTCTTTTAGTTAAAACATGTTTTGTCCCTTTCCATTTGACATAGAAAGAAAAAAGAGACAACACATATTTTAACTAAAATAGGTTTAGCAAACGTTTGTATTTTTTATGAATAAGGAGGTAATATATTCATCTGGTTAGAAACAAGAGCATTATGAAAAAATGTGCAATAAATAATGTATAAATAATGTGGAGAAAAACTGTTAAGAAAAGCAAAAGTCTATACAATTTACGTCACGTACAACTACAAGTAAATTAAATACCAGGCAATCACAGATAATAAAGGAAAAAAATAGGTCTATGCAGGCAATATAATATTGTCACTGGCAGGAAAGACGTTTTTCGTAGCTAACCTATTACCGGGAACATGTTTTTGCGCACATTCTTGTCAGACTATTTCCTAGAATTATTATGGCGGGGACGTTCGTGTCATGTCGCGTGACGTGAGTAATAAATTTGGCCTGAGAGCTGTATTTTGTTGTAGTTGTATTTTCTTTGTGTTATTACGAGCTTTTTTGGTTACAGAATAGTTTCTGTATATGACAAAGTCATCTTTAGGTCTGAAAAAGTCTGTTTGTAAAAATTAGTTGAAAGAAGACAATAAAGGCCGACTTTGCACAAAAGGATTTGCACTATTGGATGTCCTAATTTCGGAGAGGCCTTTAGTTCAACTGTGGACTGATATACAGGGGCTTTTGACCACCAGTTCACTTCTTTTGATTTATTTCCTCTATAACTTTTGAGATATGTTTGACGACCTCCGTGGCGTAGTGGTCACCATGCTAGTCCGCCACCCAGAGGTCCCGGGTTCGATCCCCGGTCAGAGCAAGTTGTAAAATGGACTTTTTCAAATTGTCCTGGGTCTTGGATGTTTATCCATATACCTATATGTATTAATTATAATATATGGTATCGTTGAGTTAGTATCCCATAACACAAGTCTAAAAACAGAATAAAATAATATTTAAGTGGGGCCCCATACAACAAATGTGATTTTTTATAGATAATGGTACGGAACCCTTCGTGCGCGAGTCCGCCTCACACTTGGCCGGTTTTTTGCTTTCCATGGAATTTCAAATCTCAAGTTTATGTAATTAAATACGTCCTAATTCATTCCTTTCGATATAAGTACTTATCTAATAAAATTTGCACCCCATCTACTGCAATATATTTAATTAAAAGAAAAAAAAACTCGGATTGGCTGTTCGGTCAACTTATTGTATGAAAGGCCAAATATTATTTTACACATTTCAACGTCTGTTCCTTGGCGAATGTTATTCAGTATTATAGACTGAACAAAATATTAGAACCTTACTTTATGAAAGGAAATGTATGTTGCTGACTAATTAATTTTACTTACGAAGTCATTAAACCAATCTTTGCTGAGGCTCATTCATTACGTATCGTGTCTAATTTCTTTCATCGAACAGTAATCGCTTTTAAATTAATAGGGGAATACCACCGGTGGATTCCTAACGATTATCTAATTGGGAATCTTTTGTTTTAGGAATTCTGTGTTTTTGTAGTATACCTAGCTAAGTATCTAATGACGGAATAAATTCTGTCGAAAGTATACTGGACGAAGCAAGATTGGACTAATGTTGGTGGACCAGAAAGGTAATGGAGTGGCGACCATGGGCCAACAAGCGAGGACACCCAGCAATGCGTTGGGTGGACGATATTGAACGTCACACAGGCCGCTACTGGATGAAGGTAGGTCTGTGTCACTCCCCGTTTAGGTATTGAAAATATGTTTACCTACATTATTATGAAGCGCGCGGCGACCACTGCGTAAAAGGAAATTCAGTTATATGAACAGTTGTCTAAAGCTTCGATTATGATCGAAGGTCTAAAGTAATAAAAATAAAATCCACTAGTTTCCAACAAGTCAAGTCATTTTTTTTTTCTATACAATAAACTGCTCGCCAATTTAAATATTCTCCACTTATCAAACATCTACTGTAAATTTTTATTATTTAAATATCTTCATTCCCTTGATTTTAATGACACAGAAATTTTTATACACCCTCTTATATAACGGCTAATTTTCGTTTAAATTTAAATACCCACCAAAAACATACCTGTTAAAAAGGGGGCCAAGATTCTATCGGCTAATTGTTTGCCTAAAAAAGGGTTGAAATCCAATCCAATGCCAAGTTTAGATGCATTTTAAAAAATATCTAAAATTATAATACTTCTAAATTTGAACTTGGCAGGTTTTCGTACTGTACGTAACACTTGATTAATTGTATAATTAAATTTATTATTTATATAATTAAATTAACTATTTATATAATTGAATTAACCTGTCAAGTTCAAATTTAGAAGTATTATAGTTTTAGATATTTTTTAAAATGCATCTAAACTTGGTATTGGATTGGATTTCAACCCTTTTTTAGGCGAACAATTAGCCGATAGGAACTTGGCCCCCTTTTTAACAGATATGTTTTTGGTGGGATTTCAATACTTTTTTCAAGAAATCGTACCTATTTTATCTTTATATAAGATATCAAAACGTCGTAAGAAGTTTATTAACGCCCATCGATTTCTTATCAACTTTTCATA
This sequence comes from Acrobasis suavella, assembly GCA_943193695.1. Classification (NCBI taxonomy): domain Eukaryota; kingdom Metazoa; phylum Arthropoda; class Insecta; order Lepidoptera; family Pyralidae; genus Acrobasis; species Acrobasis suavella. The sequence goes on from OW971948.1 coordinate 13,837,692, forward strand.
TATACTGCAGACGAAAAACACAATATCGCGTTTCAATTATACCGCTAGCGCCATCTATCGAAAGTAATTTATAACAATAGAAGCCTGATTTTTTAGGTAAGCAGTATTTAATAATTAAGCTTTACATTGTGCATTATGAATACATGACAATTTTTATACCCCCTCCTCCCTCTTCATCATATTCTCATTGTATCACTGGTTCATAAATATTTTTATTAAAAATGTGATATTTGATTGAGCCAACTCACGCTTGACCGATTTCTTAATTTTTTGTTAATCTACATATAAAACACGACATGCGTGCACGAAATTTCATAACGCTAGGACGATTGGAAGTGGCCTAGAGGTTTTGATTACCGGTTAGTGAGTCAGTCAGTCAGTGCCAAAAGTAGCTATTTTCACAGGGTCATATTTCAGGATCTACTGAAGCTATATCTATGAAATTTGACATACTGCTTTAGTACTAGTATATGATTACGTAGTTTCAATTTTATCTCTGTACTTGCAATAGGCACTGAGTTACAGGGGGTCAAAAGTGGGTCGAAACGGTTCGTTCGTGTAAATAGTGCACGGCATGCGCGCGGCCTGTTGCTGGAACTTGGCCTGCGCACTACCGTGTTCTTAGATATAGTAACCCCCGAGAATCAATAACAAAACGGATGATCTAACCTTTTTAGTTTATTTAATATTAAGTACAAATAGATATACGAGTAGTAAATTAATTTAATATTTTTAAGTATGCATTTTCGCAAACAGGAACATATCTAAATGAAATGAAACTGTCCAGAGGCGGGGAGCACTGGAGTACTGAGATACAGGCCCTGCCTTCATCAGGCTCCAGTCTCCTCCAATCCGCACTTCAAAACCACTTGTATTGATTGCTCCTCAAGTTAAATATATATATTACATGTTTGTGTAGATTGTTAGAGATAATAAACTACTTTTTTACTATTTACTTTACTTTTCTAAACGTCAAAGCAGATATTGTCTATGAGATTTGTAAGTTTTTTTTTTAGTTAAGCTCCCATACAATTTACGTTGGCGTCAATTTTTTTTCTTGACTAACCCATCGTGTGGTGTATCGTTGAATAGGTCTTTTAAAAATATTGTGAGCTTGAGAACATAATTTTTAGATTTAGGGATCTGTTTCTGAAATATTTGTTTTTATATTGCAAATTTTTGTTAGAGTCATGTGTCCCCCAAACAAAAATTCACAACAGTAGTATATATAACGAAGTTTAAAGGAAAACTATCAGAGCTTATAGGGTTTCCAAATTAAAAATTTATTAGTCTATAGAAAAATAGTTTTTAGACGTTTTTAGTAGCGTAAACTCAAAGTGGGCATTCACAACTACAGACCCCAACACGCACTAGACCGATTATTGTTACTCTTTGTATGTAGGTAAGGTACTGTGGCGACCTCTACGGCCACTACGAGGAACTACAACAACTAACCAATCAACAGACAACCGACAATATAGTTCACAAGAAGCATATGAGATGGCGCCAGCAGTATACTACATCTCGATCTTAGAGTTCGCCCGATTTGCTGCATATGTACAACTTCCGACGATACACCGTCGGAGCCGCGGTTCCCCAGGCGCAACAACATGCCTGGCGGGAAGATCTTCCCTTTGTGGTGGTCGAGCATATCACCTCGCTCCCGCCACAGTACTACTAGGCATTTATTGGCTACCTAACTAAAGGAAATTTCTTTATTTCTTAATCAATCGCTAACATGCACTCGAAGATGGTTAGTAGGTAAGTACATGAACCCTGGCAGGGCGTTGCGAATTTAAACGTCTTATTTATGTTTATATAATTAAAATTGTATTTATATTCAAGCAAAAAAAAAAGAATTAATATAAATGAAACAGTAGGTAAATTAAATTGATGTCAATAGTTAGAAATAATAGATTAGATTAAAAACTTTAACGTCAAAGATTTAAAAACAAATGTGATAAGTTTAATTTTAACAAATTGTAATAGGTATGAGAAACTAAAAATATAATTACTGCAAGTGCGTTATTCAGATGCAATTTAAAACTGGAACAAGTACCTACCTAGATATTTTGGTGAGTGTATTGAGTGTTTCTCTAAAACGCTATTTATGTTATAAGTCATCTAAATATCCCTTGGACAATAGTAACTCTTTTAGCTTTTTTAAGAATTTTTTTATCATTTTCTTCCAATGTTTTGCTAATTTATTGTACATCTTGATTGCGCTAAGGTACGGACCATTCCTATAAATTTCTGAGTCTTTTCCGTTTCATGTAAGGTTTAGCAATTATATTCAATTAAAATAAGATTAAAAAGGCGAGAGGACAATAAAATACTGGACTCAACATGGCTAATACGGAATGATTGTTATCTGAGATATGTATTAGATAAAATTGCAGTATAATCGCTTCCGTATGCAGCGGAAGTAGGTACCTACTTATTGTGATTGATAACAGAAACGGGAAGAGCGAGTTGCAGAGCGGGGCGAGCGGTTCGATTCTAAAGGTGAACGCACACTTATCCAAGCCGAACGTGTCGAATCGATCGAAGTTTTTAAGGCCTCGCATGTCTATTTGCACCGAAAGAAACGACCGCGCCCAAAGAATCGAGCGCGCCGAAAGCATTGTTTCCATTTCCTATACATATGTCGCACAGTAATTACATGTGAATTGTGATGAATCTTGACAAAATTTTTATTATCAGTGCTTTATTAATCGAATATATTAGAATCACTCATTTTTGTAACATTTAAAACAAATCGAAGTAGATACTTGATCATATAACTCTCGTTGCTCTTACGCACACACTTGTCATCCTCGCAATGCAGGCGATTCGATCGATTCGATCGCATCACCCGCGCTGAATTTGATGACGTCATCCGAATTAGTCTAGGAATTTTGTGTTTCTTCCAGATTCGGATGATTCGATGCGATCAGGTGTGCGAGGTTTCATAGGAATTCATATAAAGAATTCAAAAATTCGTTTCGTTCGGCTCGTTCGACGCGTTCGGCTCGGATAAGTGTGCGTTCACCTTAAGTGTAGAGCTGTCTACACACCACACAATTCAACTTAATCAATTTCAACTTGCATTAAACTGTTTCGCTCTTATATGTAAGATAAACAGAAAACTAACAATCCAATAAGTCGCCGGTAGCTGTTGCTGCCACTGACACTGACGCTGACACTGACGCTGACACTGATACACACACTGACACTAACTCTTAGGGCACTATTTTTACTTACCTATCCTTGTCTAGTTAGTCTGGGTTTTATAATACGACGGATATTTATTTAACATTTAAATTATAACTCTTTTACCTTCTAGTCGTAAGATTCCGTAGATGCGCACTCGCACCTGACAGGCCGTAGCTGAAAATCAGTGAGCTACTCTCTGAGCAGCACCAAGCACTGAGCTATGACCTTTTTGGATTTCTGTAGCACACAGATACAAGGACATTGATAAATTTTCTCAGTGCGATGTTTTATCATGTTTTGTTTTATAATTTTGTACATATTTCCTCTGTATGTATAAATGATTATAGCTAAAAATAAATGTCTTATCTATCTAATTATGTAGACGCTTGAAAATTTTAATGTGTGTCCAGTCTTCGAGGGATAAGCTCAAGTTTGCATTAGAGTGCGTGAGCGCCAAAAATAGAGTCAGTCAAAAATTATATAAAAATTAAATAAATACTTTACTAAAAAGAAATGAACCATTTCGGTTATTAAAAAAACACGATTTATTTATTTATTTACCAATTTATGTACACAGAAAATTTATACAGAGATTACATCAAATAAAAGTTGTACAAAGGCACTATTTATCTCAAAGGAGATCTCTTCCAGTAAGCCTGTAAGAAATGTTTATGTAAGAGAGGCATATAGGCGTGTTTATACATAAGATAAAGTAAGAAAGGAAAAAAGACATAAAACTACACTAACTACAAATAAACATACCTACACATATTACACATATATCTACTTAAATATACCTATGTCTATTAAGCAGGAAATATAAAATGTACTTAATATTAACAATATAAATTATAATTAAGATGATTCCAATAAAAATGATCTTTTACTCGTCTTTTAAATACGATATTATGTCAAATTATATAATTTATTATTATCTTCGTTTATTTTACTAATAATTCAAACATAACAACACTGAAACGTCAAGCTGCTAGCGGACGAAAGGTAAAGGTGAAGGCGGAAAGGTAAAGGGGAGTCCTTTCATTTGATATCCTTCACGGTATGATTCGATTAATTTTTTTTATTACTTACTTTTTGGCCTATAGAGGACGCCATATTGAATTTATTGTGACGTCACATAGCTTATATAACCAGCAGCACAAACGTATCCAAAGATATTTCATTTGTAAAGGTACCTTATACGGTATGGATATCATAGAAGATCTATGGGAACAGATAAACATACATAGCTGCGAAAGCGCCGGTATCGACTCTTTATAAATAAAAGAAATGTGGTGTCGTGGGACACCAGGTAGGAACGAAGTTCCTTCGGCTAATGTAGAATCGACACAATTTGCAAAAGAAAAATCGTGCTCAATTCGCGCCTGCGCACGTCTCATTTAACGGTTTTATTTAACGAGGTCATCCTTACGGTTTTACTATCACATTTTTCAGTTCGGTCGCGCAGCAAAATCCCTATCTCCTCCAAGCCTGCCGTAAGGAACTTCGTTCCAATAAATAAACTTTTAATAAACACTACACGTAATGTAAATCATACTTCCTGACGTTTAAAAGTTCCTGTAAAGATCTAATTAGTGAATAAAAATTTGAATTTGAATGTGAAACACATAAACCTCCTTAAGCTTCGCCGTAGTCAAGTAAAGAGGCCATGCAACAACCATGCGGTCACCTTTGCGGTCACATAGTAGCAGGGTGAGACTAGACTTCCGTTAGCCGGTCACGAAATGACAACGAGTCAAACGACCAAGGCAAGGTGTCGCATTCATCAATTGATACATGACAATTGACGTTTCTCCTGCATTGTAAGTATTTATTATTATAAGCTACATCGTATAAAAAAGGTCAATCAATTAAATTGAATATTGACGACCTCCGTGGTGTAATGGTCAACACGCTAGTCCGCCAATCCGGAAGTTCTGGGTTCGATCCCCAGACAGGACAAGTTGGAAAATGGCCTTTTTCAAATTGCTAGGTTCTGGGTGTTTATTTAAAATATATTATCGCTGGGTTAGTATCCCATAAGACAAGCTTAGCTTACTTTGGGGCTAGCTCAATCTGCGTGATTTATCCCTATCAAAATAAAAATATCAGTATTCATTTTTAACCGACTTCACAGAAGGAAGAGGTTATTAATTCGTCGTCTATTTCGTGGTCGGAATGTTTTATGTTTTTTTTTAATGTATGTTCACCGATTACTCGAAGACGCCTGGATCATTAAAAAAAATGAATAGAAAAGATGCATAATGAGTAGATTTTGATAAATGTTTCTGATTTTGTAACCATTTACGTAAAAAAAGCCTTTAAGCACAATTATAATTCTCTATCGATTCATTAACTTGGTTTTTAAACTGAACTAAGAAATAAAAAGTTGAAATATAATATTACATATTTTATTACAAAAATATAGCTACTTTTGTTATGAGACCGATCCTGTAAACGCAATATTTGGCATAGCACCCGAACCAATGTTGTTAGATCACGCCTACAAATGCGACATAAGTGACGTCACTCGACCTGTCCGGTTTTTCTAAGACGCTCCGAGACGCCGTCCAATGGCCGACCTAACTTTGTAACCTTGACATCTTAAAGAGATTAAGGGTTAGCAAGGTAGTTTTTTCTTGAACGTGCCTATTTTTTGGAACTCTTTACATAGCACAACGATAAAAAAAATGCATCTTCCCTATTATGAAGTACTTGGATGGGTGACCACAAATGGCAAAGAATTGTCTCGAGCTCCTTTCTGCTTCGGAAGGTACGTTAAGGGGCTACCTAAATTTTCCGGGGTCCAGTGCTGCCCCCATTTGAAATAAATCATTTGATAAGAAACAGAGACATCAATTACGCACACACCCCAAAAGTGGCCGTTTTCGCAATTGTGCGTAGAAAAGCTTCACATTCTTACATTAAACTGTAAACAATAGTTTATAAAATAGTTTAAAGGGTTATCTAGTGCCTGGTCAAGACAACATTTTAAATGATGTCTCCTTGCTTTTTCTATCAAATGATTTATTTCTAATGGGGGCAGCACTGGATCCCGAAAAATTTAGGTAGCCCCTTAAGCTTTTGTTGTTGGTTGGTATTCCAGTATGGTGGTCAAGGTATGTTAGATGCATTTAGGCAGCTTGAAAAATTTGACACCAGTGTTTACAAATTCAACACCATCGTAATTTTAGCCCACATCAACCCACTGCTGGGCGTAAGCCTCCCTTTTTTCGCGCTATTTCCCACGGTCCTGTGCCATTCTCATCCACTCCTACCTTCCTTACAATATCCTTTGACCAACGGACCCTTTCCTATTATTCTATTCCCCTGTCACGGCCACCACTCGGTTACTGCTTTGGTCCATCGGATGTCTTCTCTTCTAGCCAAGTGTCCCACCCATTCCCACTTTAACTGCGTGATTCGAGACAAAAGCACGGTGAATGCCGAGCTGCCTGGTACTCCTTGACTACGAGACAGATTAGGTTAGGTTAGGTTCCCACCCTGACGGACTGTAGTGGACGGTAGTGGGGGACAGACGACCTTCCGCTGTTGACTGTGGTTCGTCACATGAACGTCGTGGAGAGCAGTGCAGGCCTTTGCGAAGAGCGTCATGCTCCGCAAAGAGGTAGCGGTGAGAGACCGAGAGGCACCAACCGACCTGGCCATCCATCCCACAGCGCGCAGGAGGCGGGCGGGCGGGCTAAAAAGGTAAGGTTAGGTTCCACCCAACTTCCCGTGGGTGGACGAAACGATAGGTCTTTTCCACATGAAAAAAAGTTACGTAAGGTTTGGTTAGGTTAGGGGCTTTTGGAGCACCCATGCCAACATCATTTAGGACTGTTATGTAGCCTCTTTCAATGAGCATCTGTTTTCCACGGTGATACGCGTAATACACCGACGACACACCAGTTGCCAGCCAGGCTCAGTGGGCACTCTTCGCCAACGACACGGCGTTTTTTGCAGTTAGTTTGAACTCAAAGTGCGTCTCCAGACAGTCCTAGGCTTTCGAATTGAGGTTTTTAGTGAACGTCAACAAGAAGCAGACATTGCTTTTTGAAAATACCCGCTTCCTGCCACCCTTAAAGCTCTTTGGGGAAGATGTGTCGAGGTACTCGCACGTCAAATCTCTGGGAGTACCTGAAGTTCAGCAGATGCCTCAGCTTGAAAGCCCACATCGATAGGGTGGTGGTGATAGCAAAAATGAACCGGTGGAAGCTCTACCCAGTACTTTTCTCTCGCTTCCCGCTATGAGCGCGGCCCGGGATAAAGTCGTACTTAAGAAAACCTATGTTTTAGGGGCCGATGGGGCTCCGCGTTACTTGAGGAACGCCGTCATCCATTGGGAATTAAAGTAGGAACGCTTATTTCTCGACTTTTATCTCCCGCCTAGCGAAGGACATGTATGACAAGACTTACCGTTGCACCGTCACATAAGAAGGGCGGGGGAGATGATACCAAAGTAGTACCTATAGGCGGTGGCAGCACTCCGCTAAAGACAGCTAAAACAGAGCTGTGGGGGCTCCTGCCGAATGACGGAGTGTAAATGAATTACTAACAAAGTCACTGCCTATTGTATAAGAATTCAGTTTTTGAGCAGCACCTGATCTAGATTTTTTGGAGGGGTGAGGCAAAATATGTGAATATGTCGCCCCCGTTGGTTTTGCTACCTACTTGATTACCAGTACCTTGCTTTCTGAACAGAACTTCACTGCGTCACACTAGGCCGGTTTTATTAAAAATACTAAAATGACGTTGCTTATATATAAACTAAAGTCCACGCTGACGAAGTCGCGGGCAACAGCTAGTGTAGGTATAATTTCGATACCTAAAAAGAGGTTGATATAGGCTCCCTAGACCTTAGCTCTGCCACTCACCAGGTTTGTGTCACTCCACGTTTAGGTATTGATAATATACGCCTACATTATTACTATGCACGCGGCGATCACTTCGAAGGGGTAAATTCAGTCGGTCAAGAGAGTAATAAGAATAAAATTGGCTTGCAATGGATGTCTAGTTATCTAAGCGGAGAGGTGACGAGTTCTAACGCGAGCTAAATTAAACCACAGCGTTACCCACATTAAGTAGATACATACTTCTTTGAATTTCGTTTCTGAGTAAGACTTCTGTACGTGAGTACTAGTACTTATTCTGTCCACTTACACACACCAAAAACAACAAATCACACCAAGTCATTATCATTTGCCTCACCTTATACCATTATCTGGGATCAGCGCAGTATGTCTTCTCCATTACTCCAAGTGATTACATTAATCCACGGATCAGCATTAATCGCTACTTAACACTGATCATTGGCATCATTTTTATGTCAACTATTCGGCACAAGGCCAAGAAAATGATCGCCAACTTTACTAAGAAACGATATCTCCTCTCCAATTTATTGTGTGATAAGGAACTCTGTAGATGTAGCTTCGGTACTCAAAAAACTGCACTTATTAAACGACTTGAAAAAGGAGTTTATCAATTTGAAAGGTATAATGTTTTTTTTAATATATGTTCCCCGATTACTTGAAGACGCCTGGACTAATTTGGAAAATTATTTTTTTTTGTATGTAATGAAAAATTTTTGTATGTTTGAGAAGGGAAGTCGATTTTTAAGTTTTGTAAAATTATTTAACGATATAATACTGCATTTTGACTTCGATCTAAGGAGATCAATGTCAAGTAAACCACTAAAACCAAAGCCACAAATAAATTTTGTGAGGAATATATAGAATACGAAAGGTATTTTTTTCTCCACTTCGCAAGGTCTTTAGAATGCTTTGATGTCAACATCTTTTAGTAAAAATTTGATTGTTTTTCATGTGTCTAAGTGGCCAAGCCCGGTGTCAGATTTTTCAAGCTACCTTAACCCCTTGTATGCGGCGAATACCAGACATATTCATTAAACAATGCATTCCCACGTAGATCTACGAAACCGCATACGAAGGTTAAGCCGTCTGACATAGCTTGACGACTGCCGAAGAATGATGACAAAGGACCAACGGCGTACCCTCTGAAGTAAATTGCTTCAGACAAAATTGTATGCAACTCAAGGCATGGTCTGCATCGATGACCACAAGGTCATCGATGCAGACCATGCCTTGAGTTGTTTTACGTGCAAAAGTGCTATAAACGCATCGCATCGGAATACCGAGTCTCTCCTTGGTGAAGTCAGAAATCGCTATAGGATTAAACAGCAACCGGGATCATCATCCTGGATATAGGCCTCTTCTAAGGATTTACAGTATGACCGATCTAGAGCGTTCTGCATCCAGCGCCTTCCAGCGACCTTGGTTTGGTCGTTAGACCACCTTGTACGTGGGTATCCTACGATTCACTTGCCAGTACGTGGTCGCCATTCGAAAACCTTTTTTCCCCATCGGCCATTGGTTCGTCGCATTATGTGTCCCGCCCACTGCCACTTCAACGAGCTAATCCACTGCAAATGCGTAAAGATGAGAAAATTTGCTGAGAATTTGTATTTGGTGCGACATCTTGGTATATTACAACATTAATGTCCGATAACACCATTTCTGCACGCGATGGTGATGATAATCCTGCAGCACCTCAGCGCAGCACACGCTAGGCGAGGCTTTGAAATTGGTGCACCACTCAGGGCTTAGGTAATCTAGGTACATACTTAGAAAGGGTTCAGCATCATCAGGCCTTTTTTAGGTTCCTTAGTGGTGCAGGAGCACCATCTTCTCTGTACTACCAGAGTCCTTATTTTCCAAAGCAGCCAGGGGATTTGGCTGACGCCCTCCACGCTGGCCAGACAGGTTGGAGAGGTCTCATTGATGATATAAGGTTTTGCTGTATTTCCTAAGTCGCTTTCTTCGGAATCCACGGGAAAGGTCTCATTGATGTCTATAAGCTTTGATTAGCTTGTACCTATTTCTGTTGATTTATTTTATTTTATTTGCAAAAATCAATCTTTATTTTTGTAATACGGCTGGCAATACTTTTGGTGCTTGCAACCCCCAGTTATGTCATTCTCTTCTGTATGCTGTGTGCTAGGTGTCAGACGTATATACTTCCAAATAAAAGTAAAAATAATATAATTTCATACTTCACCAGTTAAATAGTATTTTAATTTAGCCCATACCAGGCCTGTCTCACTCTGCGTGTAGGTATCGAAAATATACCTACGAATTGCGACCGCTTGAAAGGGGGAAATTCGACAAGGACGACTCGCTTAAGCAGTGAGCAGTGACGCACGCGCGGTTCGTTTACCTGTATTTACTAACTTCGTCGTCATGGAAGTCCAGAATGACATCCAGAAGATGACTTAGGTGGTCTTATTCTACTCAGCCGGAAACCACACGACTAATAGACGGGGTTTGCCCGGGTAACGGACAGACCAGCTTGTTTAATCGGACCATTTTGGACAAAATATGTCTCTCTTTTATTTTTTTTTCTAGTCAAAGATAGTTTTTCTAGCCTACGTGGAATTCTATAGGCTATTGGACTTTGTTTTTGAACAATATTTTATATGAAAAACAAATAACACTAACAAGAAGCCGTTTTCCGAAAATAGAAAGTAAATTGGTTATTAAATAATTTATCAAAACTAAAAACCGACTTCTCCCCCAAACTACACAACCGATTTTAATAAAATTTCCATGGTACCACCTGGAAAGTATACCCTTTCAAAACAAAAGATTTTTTTAAATCAGTCCAGGTGTCTTTGAATAATTGGTGAACATATATAAAAAAAAAATAAAGGATCGCGACGAATTGATAACCTCCTCCTTTTTTGTAAGTCGGTTAATGAGGCAGCAATTATCATTTTAAATATAAGAGTGGGAGCGTGGTGGGAACATCTCGCTATCTCTTTCGTAATCGTGACACCTAATGACAGTGACGCTACGCGGGTGTATGTGCATCCTTTTTCTGTTATTTGACAGTTTCCCCTTCCACCGGATTTGAAAGGCTTATAACTTGCTTATTTTTGAGCGGAGTAAAATTATTATTTATGTTTTCGGTTTCGTATCATGTTAGTTTTTGATATTGATAAGAAAAAAAACGAGTCAAATACCGAATTGTGAGACAAAAGCCTTCTAGTTTCCACGCCTGCCACTTCCACACTATAATGATAGATAGATACATAAGTACATTAAATCTTTATTTACTTAGGCTTCCTAAAAGTCGCATTATTATGATATGGTCAAATTATATAAGAAAGCATATTATTAATGGCAACTTTTTGTAACCATTTGCCTCTTTTTAATAAAACCGGCCAAATGCGAGTTAAACACGCGTAGAGAGGGTTCCGTACAATGGCGAAGATTTTTCGTAAGTGAACGTATTATATTGGAGCTTACCACGTTATTTTCAATTATATTATTTTTCCTGTAATCTACAGTGTATTTTTTTTTTCAAAATACTCTTTAGTTTCTGAGATCAGGGGGGGGGGGGATGATCAATTTTCGTTTTCTTTCATGAATAAAATCAAAACTATTTAAAAAATCAAAACTGATTATAAAATATATTTGAGCCCTTTCATTTGATACATAACAAGGTCTTCATACTTTTTTTTCATTCTTCATACTTTATTTCCTGATTCCCTCAAAAAAGACCATTAGTTGTCTTTTTTGAGGGACAAATATATATATGTATATACTTTGCTCATCTGTGTTTGGGTCATAAGATTACACCAACCTAACAAATTTCCCCTGATTTGGTCCAGTAGATTCGATTATTAAAGACGGACAGACAGACACACCAGTGATCCCATAAGGGTTCCATTTCTTAATTTTTTGTACGGAACCCTAAAAAGTATGTCTTCAAAATATGACGATTTCATGGCAGGCTCCTTTACCTTGGCGTCTGCAAATCAGTAATTATCAAATGATTGTTTAACGTTAAACACAAGGCCGCGCACTTTCACTATTGTCAATCGCTTCCTTGTCAGAGCCGTTCGAACGAGACGAGAATTAGTGACGTGACGGAAAAAATCTGCGTGAACTGAAATATCATCAGGGCCTTGGATTTGGCACGGGATTAAGACTTTTACTGGCAAATTTTAATGATGTTTACTAACAAACAGCTAGAAAAAAAGAGTCTGATGTTTTTAAACAGTAATTAGGCCGTAAACAGTAATTGCAGATACTTACACGTCAATAAGTTTGGTGTGCATGTTAATAAATACTTATTTAAATCATTGATTCATCGTTACACATATTTTAAAGATAGCCGGCTAAGTGCGAGTCAGACTTACGTATGCGAGCCCCACTTAAATATTTACTTTATTCTGCTTTTATTATACATCATCTGTAAAAAAAAATGTCCAGCTGCCTTAGTAAGATGTTTTATCTGAGAGGTCTTTAAGTATCTTCCCTCTGTAACGACAAGATACAATTCATGAATGGACACGTAGTAAAATGAGTCGTCACACGCAGGCAGGTTTTAAACAGTGTTTCTAGTCTCCTAAGAAAATGTAATAATTTTAAATTAAAACACGCGTTTTGTAAAACAATCACCATAGATAAAAGAATGATGTAATAATTCCTAGAAAAAATATTGCAACCAAAGAGTATTTAAAATTATTAAAATGAAATGTTTTAAAAATAAATGTGCAACGGTACGTTTCAACTCATGTCGTACAACCAACATAAAGGAAAATACCACCGCCGAGTACGTATGCATTCACCGCCGCCGGAGTGGTTGTAGGATTCATCAAAAGATGGCGCTATAGTTTCGTAATTAAATATATTTTTAAGTTTGTAAACTTCAATTATACATTGTTTAAAGATGTCTGCCTATATTTAAATATTTAAATATACATTTAATATTAGTTCAGTGGAATAACTGTTTAAAATACGATTAAAAATGGTTTAATTGAATCTTATGTGGGTCTAGCAAATCGGCGACAAATTTACATGATTTCACGTTGCCAACCGTCGATATGTCTACTTTGACCTGTCAAAATCATGCTCGCACGGGAGTTAGGCATGAGATAAAATACGTTTTATGAATGAAAGTTATTTTGTCGCTCAACTTTGTCTATGTTTGTTGCGGTAAATTACGCGAAATGCGACAAATTTGAAGAATAAAATTTGTCGCCCTAATCATACTTGCCTCGCAGATATCACGGTTTATGAGATACAGCTTGGCGACAGACAGATAGACGGACAGACGGACGGACGGACAGCGGAGTTTTAGTAATAGGGTTCCGTTTTTACTCTTTGGTTATGGAACCCTAAAAATCGATAGGTACTAGCGTTTTGGAACGACCGTTGCTGAAAAAATACCGGTGTAAATTTCTTATAAACGTAATTTATTTAAGTTTACATATAAATAAAAAATGCATGTGTAATGGCGGACTTAAAACCTAATAAAGCCTTATCTACAAGTCAACCAAACGGGTGGGTACCTAATGTTAGTTATTTCCTACCTAAAGATATTTTTGTTTTATGGAAAATACCCATTTTCCATAAAACAAAAATATCATAATTATGTGCTTTCAGGATAAATTTTAATCGAAAAAAAATTACTTATCCTGGAATCAAATAAAACAATCATAAGTTTCATTTACTTAGTACCCATTTAGATTCTTGAGAAATCCCGGGATTTTTAGTCATATCCATACTTTTGATAGCAATAGCACCCGTGATTCCGATCTCTGGTTATTTCCCAGTATTTACCAAAAAGCAAAAAATGGGTATTTTCCATAAAACAAAAATATCTTTAGGTAGGTTACCAAGAGGCTGGCGGCATTCCCCCGGCAAACTTATTGTACAGTAGGTACACATCATTATATCAAGCAAGTTACTAAGCAAGTATACTAATAATAATTACGCCTACTCATGCCCTGATTTACAACCTACACCACCTTGACTGACCACCAAGGCAGTTATATGACGTCATAATTACCATAAATATCCGATTTATAGGTATTTATGTATATTTTTCAAATATTCCGGATCCAAACTCCGGAAGCTATTCCGACTTTTGCCAACAGGTTTTACGAGTACTCGAAACTTGTTTTTATTAATTACTTCACCGTTGACTTATTTTAATAATTTGGATAAAATCAAACATTTATTCAGTCACATTCAGTCACTGGGCCTATTGCAGGCAAATTGACACGTCAATATTATTATTTTTTTATGTTATATGGTGGCAAATGAACAAGTGGGTCACCTGATGGTAAGTGATCACCGCTGCCCATGGACAACTGCAACACCAGGGGTGTAATAGAAGCGTTGCCGGCCTTTCACGAAGATATAGACTCGTTTTTCGTGAAGGTTTCAAAGTCGTATCGGTCCGGGAACACTGCTGCAGGAAGTTGATTCCACAGTCCGGTCGTACGTGGTAAAAAGTTACTTTTAAAACGTACGGTGGTTGATTGCCAACTATCCAAGTGGTGTGGATGAAATTTTGGTATCGGCACAGAAAAAGCACAAGTAATAACGTACAGAAGTCTCACTCAGTAAAGACATATCAACTCAACGTGATTAGCGATATGGTATAATTTAGCTGGCGTCAGAACTCAGCACCTATTGTGATGTAATAAATTATATAAAAAATCACAAATATATAACATTATATAATGTAGGTTGTAAAACCGTGTTTAGACGATTACAATTACTTTATTTCATTTTTACTTTATTATTTGTGTTTTAATTATATTATAACAAAAATTAGTGTTTGTGCATGCGACCTTATTTTTTTGCTGATGATGTTACTATTTAATAGAAATAAACATTTATTTTTATTTTTTCATTTTTCATAAACTCAACGGTGTTTATCGATATCAAGACAAAGTCATCCATCACTATGGAGTTACCAGTGACATGTACCTGCTATCGTCAATCTAGGCGTGACCTTGAGCGAGCCAATAAAAACTATCGGACCTTACCCCGCACCCCGCCAACTTTTGGCGATTTCGTTTTAGTAGTAAAGTCCTTGAAAGCGTGGTCTTTAGGTTATGTGGTCTGTGACGTGACCTTTATGAGGCTTCAGACAACGCTATAATAGTGGCATCATTCTGAAGAAATGTGATAATAAAGGCAGGAAGTATTATTTGAAAAAAAAGTTAGAAAATATAAATACCATTTGAAAAATACTAACAAAAGTAAAATGAATTACTTCCACACCTACAACAAACTATATATATTTCAATAAAAAGACATGTCAAGATTGTTTGAATTCTTTTAAATACCTAAACAAACGCACTATAAAACTCCATTGAAAGCCATTTCTTTCTCAAAAGTAAAATGAATTACTTCCACACCTACAACAAACTATATATATTTCAATAAAAAGACATGTCAAGATTGTTTGAATTCTTTTAAATACCTAAACAAACCCACTATAAAACTCCATTGAAAGCCATTTCTTTCTTATTAATCGGGACAAACTATTCATATAACTGAATTTCCCACTCCGGAGTGGTCGCCGCGCGCATAGTATGTATTTCGATACCTAAACGGGGAGTGAGATCGGTACGTTATTTACTTTTACAGACATACATACACTAACATCTATCTCGTCTTTATCCTAGGCTCTTACAGAGGGACAGCATGCGCGACACCTGTCGGCGACCGACCTCGAAGTAAAAAAGTTTTATTGAATAATGCTTCTTCGTCGTGTCGATGACTGAACGTCTTCAAATTACATTTGACCAGTAGGAGGCCACAGCAACAGCATTGTCTGTTCACTGCATCAAATCGGCCATTGAACATGAAGCAGGGCATGAGGGACAGCGGAGAAGATGTGGCATTGTCTGTCTCGGCTGGCCGCACTGACACTTTGGGTTGTAGTTTGCCCTGTTGGTAAAACCCCATTTTTGTATATTTTTGATTATTCAAAAATATACAAAAAAGGGGGTATTTGCTTACTATACTATTAATGATTATTTTAAAAATACAAACGCGTGGGTACTTCCTATAAATTTACTATTACACTCCACATGTGTGTTAGCTCACCACTAGTCCACAGACAGTATCATGTTTTGTTTACTTTGAGTTACTGATTTATTATGAAGCAAATGTATAAATCTAAGTATTAAAATGTCAAATAATAATTAATAAGTCGATTCGTAAATATAGTTAATATAAACAATAATTAATACGTATTATTTTCATTGTTTAAGTGATTGAATATTTATAAGCTGTGATAATGTTTTGCCCGTAGAAAATCAGAGGAGAGCTGTCATTCTTGTTTTTGTCATTGGACTGTTAACACGCATATAAAATAAATCATTGATTATCGAGGTGATCGTCGTTTATTTTCGAAGAATCTGAACTGAGCCATCATGTGAAACAGAAGAAAGCTGTATTTTGTTTTACCATCTTACTCATCATTTATCTGACATGTAAATGCTCTGCGAATTCTGCGATCAATAGGTGACCAACGCATGGGTAACCAATATTTCCAAATTGTAACGTAATAGATATTTGTTAACTTGTGCGCAAGCATGTTATGATGTGCCAACATTGTATTATATTATAGGTATTTATTAATTAAGAAATATAATATAATAATAATAATATGACAAAGCCCATCTGGAATTCTGAATTTTGAATTATGACTTACGACTATCACCAGTTTTCGAAAGGTGTCGCGCGCATATTATCCCTCGTTTGTAAGACCATTTTTTAACCCCCAACGAAAAAGAGAGGTGTCACAATTTTGACGTAACATGGCTGTGTGTCTGTCTGTGGCATCGCATTTTGATGCGGATTTTCTTTTCTTTGTTTAGGTGCATTTTAGCTTTAAAAGATTTCTGTACAATGTTGTAGAGACGTTTTTCACGTGTCGGAGAAAGGAGGGGACATTTAACTAATTATACATTGTATAGTGGGAGTCAATTATTTTTTCTCGACTGACCCATCCTGTGGGGTATCGTTTCCCTATGCCTCTAACTGCTAAACGGTTATATGGACACGTGAAAAAAATCACGACAGTTTAAATAACAAAGATCTAAAGGAAGAAATAAAGGAAAACTATCACAGCAAAGTAGGGTTTACAAATTAAAAAGTTATAAACGACTAACTTTTACAGTTGTACACGGAAAAAGAAAATTTCATACAAATTCATTAGAAAATATGTTTTTAGACGTTTTAGTCGCATGAACTCAAAGTCTTGGCCGGTTACTTTAAATGGTACATATTTCCGTGATTATCTGTCCTAGAAACAAAATGTAAATTAAACGACATTCAATTCTCCACAACATTGTGTAGAACTCTTTTGTAGCTAAAATGCACCTAAACGAAGATATAAGCGAAAATTTGAAAAAAGTGCCAATTTTTTGGGTGTTTTAAATGGTGGCGCGCATGGACGGGGCGGAATTGTGCATTTTTAATTTTCAATACTCACTAACCATCCTAGACAACATTTCAAAAATTATCGGATTGTTAGGTTAAAGAGGGGTCTTTTAGTCTCTATTCAGTGAACTTAACTGGCTAATAACTAGTGATAAGATAATCGGGCGCGTATTTGCCTAAATTTCACGCGGTACATAACACAGCGTCAATTCAACCACCAACCTGATAAAAATAAATATAAATCTCTCCTAATGCAACTTTGCTTCTATGTTTTATATATAGACGCTATATACTATCTAGTTGTACATGGAACTACTATTAGTAATACTTAATTTTTTTTTAAAAGTCGTTGCGACTATATAATAATATTTTAATTGAATACTGCTTACGTACTTTTGTGGCGACCTCTACGGCCACTACGAGGAACTACAACAACAAACCAATCAAGAGACAACCGACAATATAGTTCACAAGAAGCATATGAGATGGCGCCAGCAGTATCTTACACCTCGATCTCAGAGTTCGCCCGATTCGCTGCATACATACAACTTCCGACGATACACCGTTGGAGCCGCGGTTCCACAGGCGCAACAACATGCCTGGCGGGAAGATCTTCCCTTTGTGGCGGTCGAGCATATCACCTCGCTCCCGCTACTCTTTCAATGGGGCTACTTCCAAACGAGTTTAAAACCATAAAAGCAAAGTTGCGTTAAGAGACATTGATATTCATTTTTATCAGGTTGGTGTTTGTACACGTACCGCGTGAAGTTTAGGCAAATAAGCTCCCGATTATCCAACCACCCAAGTTGCAATGCTAATAACACTAGTGTTGTCCATAAGTAGATACCTATAGTAAATTACATAAATTTGCAATCGATACTCGTTGACGGAAGTAGACAATAACATAGACATTATGAATGTTAAATATGGAGAGTACAGAAATTTTGTCTTTAACACTTGCTCTAAACATTGGCATGCATAACGTAATTATTTTTGTCAATACTTCACATATTTGAGCCAACATTGTATGCATTTTGTATACAAAATAAGTGTCATATTTACTACTTTCAAAAAATACTAAATAATGTACTCTTTATAAATTGTATCTTCTCTTCAAAGATATCTGAAATGTTGTTATGTTTGATTGTTCGATATAGTTTTCAAGAGTTTGATGGAAACAATACCGCCTCTTCAGTCTCCACAGTAAAAAACAAAATGTTTATACAAATAGTTTTTGAAAAGAGATACTTAAAATGACACACTTTCCTCATCTGTGCACAGCTATGGCAGTGAGTGTCTTTTTTGGGATTTGTCTAAATGGTTTCACTATTTTAGTTTTAGATTTTTTCTTATTGCAACCATTTCTGATATGCCCACTTCGTTTTTCCGCGTACGCCTCTTCAATTAAATTAAATAATCCTCTGGTACTTATTTAATTTTCTCTAAAATAGCTATTTTGTGTCGATATTATAAAACATAGATATTTTATAACATACATATTACAGAGAGCCAATGATCGACTTACGTCGCCACTTCCTGGATTAGTTCCAATTAATCATAAATTAATTGAAATCAGCTTATTTCCAACAAGTCAAATCAGATAAATTGGTACCTACTTACTTTTCTTAACGTTAAAACAAGCATTTTCTATGGAGGAAAGACTGGACTGTGACGTCATATACACAGTTTCTTAAAGTCAAATGGGGCAACCTGAATTTTTCGGGGTCCAGTGCTGCCCCCATTTGAAATAAATCATTTAAAAGAAAACGGAGATATCATTTAAAATTTTGTCTTGATCAGACCCTAGATAACCATTCAAACTATTTTTTGAACTATTGTTTACAGTTTAAAGTGAGAACGTTAAGCTTTTCTACGCACAATTGCGAAAAACTGCCACTTTTGGCGTATGTGCGTAGAAAAGCTTCAATTTCTCACTTTAAACTGTAAACAGTAGTTCATAAAATAGTTTGAAGGGTTATCTAGGGTCTGATCAAGACAAAATTTTAAATGATATCTCCGTTTTCTTTTAAATGATTTATTTCAAATGGGGGCAGCACTGTGGACCCCGAAAAATTCAGGTCTCCTTAATCAGATTTTCTGCATTTACCTAAAATTAAGTTCAAAATTGATGTGCTTAATGACTAGACTAGTGATTTTTAACTTTTGCTCTAAAATCATATTTACAAAAATGACCTTCAGTGAGATAAATTTATCCTACATTGAATATTTTTTTGACTTTGGCTTTGACTTCGACCGGTGCCCCTTGGTTCTGTGTACCCCGTTAGAGACAATGACGTGATAGTGGATCTGTTTTATAGTAGAACATCCATCTGACACCGTTTGCACAATGTACTCACGCGCACGAATTGCTTGCCGACCCGTGCGACCCTCTTGGTTACTCACATAATTTACTCGTTTTAATTCTTTTTTACTCATATTAAGTAATAGTTTAGTTCAGTTTGTTAAAAATAATTAGTTAGGTTATCTTAATAATCTTGTTAATAAATTAACAGAGATCGGAATCACGGGTGCTATTGCTATAAAAAGAATGGATATGACTAAAAGTTCCGAGATTTCTCGAGAATCTAATTGGGTACTAAGTAAATAAAACAATCATAATTATGTGATTTCAAGATACGTATATTTTTTTAGATTAAAATATATCCTGAAATCACATAATTATGGTTGTTTTTTATTTATAGATTAAATAGTCATATCCATACTTTTGATAGCAATAGCACCCGTGATTCGGATCTCTGATAATTAATTATCTTTAAAAATCACATAAGTAATGAGATTCTGATGTTATGTATTACATATTATTACCTATTACACCTCTATTTCGATTTCTTTATTTTTCATTCTGAACGAATATAAAAATATTTTCATTTAAGACGAAGTGGTAGCTAAAGTGGCGCCCTCATATGAAATAAATTGTTTAAAACTAAATATGGTGATAATTAAAAATTTGATTTGTATCAATGTCTAGAAATACCTTGCAACTATTTTATGAATAACCTTTGAAATTATTATTAATAGTCCGTCTAGATTTAAAACTGTTTTAAAACTAGACGGACTACCAATATTACTTTCAAAGGTTATTCATAAAATAGTTGCAAGGTATTTCTAGACATTGATACAAATCAAATTTTTAATTATCACCATATTTAGTTTTAAACAATTTATTTCAAATGAGGGCGCCACTTTAGCTACCACTTCGTCTTAATTGATATCAGTTGACTGGCACTGTAATATTATAACAATGAGCTAAGTATGTACATGAACCGTAAAATGATGTACCTAATCGACTAATAGATTGTAGCTTTTAAGGTTTCTTATCGCGTAGGTACCTAAGTGATTTTTGTAACTCATGAATTTGACTAAAAAAGAAAAAAGTTAAAATATATCTTATTTTGTGACTAGATCCTTATGAATTTTGTGTGGTATTTAGACATTAAGGCTCTTGCAGGCAGAAAAACTTCATTCAAGAGGTAGAGCCCTCTTTTGCCCGCGTTCCTCTTTCTAGACTTTTCAGTCAAACACTGATTGGCTTGCATTATCATAAGTAAACAAATTATCTATTAATGATAAAACAGAAATGTGGAAACTGTTTAAACCAGAGTGGCATTGTTATCTAAATTATTTTAATTATAATAACATACTTACGTTTTTTAAATTAATGATGATGAATGTTATCTATAATAGTTACACCATAAAAACCGTTAAGTTTTATTTCAAGAGATGTATTTACATCTGGAAATTCCACAACTCTCGCCTGATGAATTTGAACAAGCAAAATACTAAGTTAAAACTTTTATTGTTAAAAGCTTTTATTTAGTTTCACCTATCCCGTTGTCTATCTATCTGTCTGTCTGTCTGTAATCAAATCTTGCAAGTTAAATTTGACCCACTTCCCGGATTCCGATTGATGTGAAATTTTGCACACATACGTATATCGCGTGATGATGCAAACTTAAATGTGTACTTAAATATAATGCAAAGTTAAAACTTACATTTTTAAACTGAATCAGGCGCTTCACAGCCTTTTAATAATGCAGTAAGATCGTAGTCGTTATCGCGGTATAAATTAACAAGTAGATGCCTGTAGTGAACTTGCGACCTTTTAACAACCTAATATCTCAACAACTAGGTACAGTGGACTATATATAAAAGTATACCACCAATAGAACAATGTAGTAGTACCGAAAGTATAGAGGTAGTATACTTTTCTATGTGGCTGTACTTGATGGAATTTAAAAATTCCATTAACATCAATTCTTTTTTTAAATAATTTGTTCAATGACTGACATAATGTTACTTTTTTTTGTATCGACTATCGAATAAGGCGTTTGAACTAGTTTGAACGTAGTTTTTAGGTTTCCGTACCCAAAAGGGTAAAAACGGGACCCTATTACTAAGACTCCGCTGTCTCTCATGAACCGTGATAGCTATACAGTTTAAATTTGCCCAGATGATGTATTTCTGTTGCTGCTATAATAAGAAATACTAAAAACAAAATAAAATAAATATTTAAGTGGGGCTCCCATACAACAAACTTGATTTTTGACAGATAATGGTACGGAACCCTTCGTGCGCGAGACCGACTCGCACTTGCCCTGTCATTTTTAAAATGCCCTTGAATTTACTCGCGTGTTCACATAATTGCCAATTAAAAATCAGCCGTTGCCCTTATTTCATAAGACTTTTGGAATAAGGTTCAGAACAGCCACCGATAAAACAGCTGGTGGTGGTATAGATCAGAGGTTCCCAAACTTATTTTGTCAAACGCCCACTTTAAAAAATCTGTTATTTTGTAGCGCCCCCCATTTTTTTCACCATAAAAACCTGAATCACATATTTGTCTTGCCTGTAGTTTAATTCAACCTTTATTCTAAACTAGACTTTTTTACAAGAGAGAGCAATAATAATACATACACCAGCACATTAGAGTATCTTTTATAAAAAATAACAGTAATCAACATTGTTAATTTTAAATAAAAAAATAGCAATAATAATACAATTTTACAATAATAAAGAGTATCGGAAGTCACCTGCGAAACTTTAAAACACGAAATTTTTTCAGTGTTTGATTGCTTTAACGATATAAATAGCGTTGTAAACGCATTAAAATAATAAATATTAATTACATTTTTAGTTTATATTTGTACAATAAAAAAGGATATAAATATGAACTAATAAATGGATGTTGTGTAGTAAGAGGATTTTAATTTCAGTGAATTTTTAAATATGAAATAGCTTAGGTTATAAATCACTCATTGCTTAAATCACATCAGCGCCCCCCAACTTTATTCTGGGCCCCCCTTAAAGCCTCCAGCGCCCACAAGGGGGCGTTATCGCCCACTTTGGGAAAGACTGGTATAGATGTTCAACCAGCTGAAATTTCAAAATGGATTTTCTCGTAAATTACTCGTATTGGGTGGATTTCAATGACTGTTTACATACATACATACATATATTATCACGCCTGTTTCCCACAGGGGTAGGAAGAGACTAAGGACCTCCACTTGCTACGATCCTGACAGACCTCCTTCGCTTCATCTACACACATGTCACAACGTGTCTAGCAAATTATCATCTTTGTAAGGTAAGAAAAGTTATGATTAAACACAGTTTACAATTAGAAAAATCCAATTTTCGTGTGACACAATATAAGTCTGGTTTCCAGGAGTAGACTTATTCAAAAGTTGGTCACACGTCAATCTAATCGCTATCTCTATTGCTCTTGTGAGGGCGATCATTAACGTATTGTTTGTTGCACTTTGCTAGTTTTGTCTATTTACGTAGTAAACAAATTTTTAAGTCTATGGGACAAACAGTCGCCGGTGACGGACAGCCGCGAACAAAATCATTTTTGGCCAATCTCGATACTGGAGACGCTTCGCTCGATTCGCTCGCTCGTCATCATCATCATCATAATCATTTATTTGTCAGACATGAGTTGCTAGTTTACAGTGTAAGGCGTCATGCTGCGCCGTCAGTGTATACAATATGTAACAAAAACCCTGTCCGATCCTTGTAGGAGAAATTCAGACGGTTAATATGAAAAACTTTTCCTATAGGATCAATGCTTGAAACTGGAAGAAAAAATCGACAATTTCATACAAATTTCCGGGGAAAATGTCGATTTTTTTTTCGAGTTTCAAGCATCGGTCCCTTATGAAATGTTGTTCAAATTTACGGTCTGAGTTGCTCCTACAAGGATCGGTCAGGGTTTTTGTTACATATTGTATATGAGGGATTTTTCGTTCTATTGTTTGTTATCTACTATCTATTTAATACATTCGTTCATAATCATTTCACGATCTTTTTCTATTCAACAGACGCGAATATGCCGTGACACGCCTGTCACGTCACATCCGCGTCCCGGCACGGACAGGCAATGCTCAGCAAAAAGGAAAATGGCGTAGTCTCATCATAGAAAGCTACCTCGCCTCAAAGGTGGTAAGACTGCTTGTTTGTTGTACCTATATCTTTCCAAATCTTTGATGTAAATAAACTTTTCTTTTTATTTAATCATTCAGAAAAAAGAAATAAATACAGTTGAAATTAAAATTAAACTAATACCCACTCAAGTGCGAGTCGAATTTGCGCACGAAGGGTTTCGTACCATTTTACATAAAATACGGGAATGGGGGAATATATATATATATGGGGGCGCCGCGGTTTATGGCAAAAATGAAAAAAATCTAATACTATTTTGACGCTTTGTGTACTGAGAAGTCAAATTGTGATAAGTATTTAATAATCATGTGGCTAGGCTTGTTAGCTACCTAGATTAAAAAACCCCTCCACATTAAGGGCGACCATTCCACTATCCGACTTTCTCTTCTTTAAGGAAGATGTGCGTGTAAACAACAAAACAACTGCTCTTAAATTTACACCCTCGAAAGGAAAAGATAAAATCTAAGGAATAAACCATAAATTGCTTCAAAAAATGATAGAGCTACTAGGATTAAAAGCATAAAAATAATCACATTTTGTTTGAACACAGAATCAAAAGATAAGTGGACTGGATAGCTAATGGAGTGAGATACGGACATCTACCTAAAAATCTCTCACAACAATATTAGCCTCTCGCGCAACTCGTATAACCGACGATGTAACTTTCGTCGGCTGTCTCGATCCTCTGGGTCTACGGGGCTGCTCTGAAGAATTGCTCGACTTAATACCTGCTGCAAAATTTCACCACCCGCCTGAAATTAAAATTTCATCCATACCACTTGGTTGGCAATCAACCACCGTACGTTTTAAAAGTAACTTTTTACCACGTACGACCGAACTGTGGAATCAACTTCCTGCAGCAGTATTCCCGGACCGATACGACATTGAAACCTTCAAAAACGAGTCTATATCTTCCTGAAAGGCCGGCAACGCTTCTGTTACACCCCTGGTGTTGCAGCTGTCCATGGGCAGCAGTGATCACTTACCATCAGGTGAACCGCTTATTCGTTTGCTGCCCTATAACAAAAAAAAGGCTGGTAGATAGATGGTGACTCGCTGCTTGTTGGCTACATTGCCTGTAGGCACCCTAACTAGCCACGAAGGTGCGGCCAGGGCGCAACATAATGTGAGCTTCTGAGGGCGTCGAGAGGTCAGCTCCGGTTTCATCATCACGGGGCTTACCCCCGAGAGCGGGTTTGACCGTTATTACGCCATCACGTGCAATACACTTCCACCCTGGAGCGTATATTCTGCTCTTGCGAATCCACTCTGGCCGGCCAGTTAAGGCAGAACAGAGGCGGGGGGTGTGTGAATGTATGTATGTGTGTGTGTGTAAGCGCATGTGTCCCTCTGGAGGTAGGGTACATGGTGTCGCCAATCACCATCAGCTCGCTACAAGCTGCCCTGCGTTGACTGACTGCACTGGGAATCCAGTGGGCGATGGGGTCGTCACGTCCCGACGCCATTTTTACTATTATTATTATGAATTTACAACACATGCATTATTACATCTCTTGAGACTAAAAGTCGAGGTAAAACCTCCAATACGACATAGATGAGGGAGCGATGCGACTGGAACTACACTAAATACAATAACTCGTTCAAACATGTGTTATCTAATCAATTTAATCATAACTGAAATTTATAATAAAGGTAATAAAACTTTTATCCAATTTTAGTGCCAACATAAAATAAAAATGATTAAGTACAACGTGATTCGGTTTAAAAAAATTATTAGATTCAAAGATTCAAAGATTCAAATGTTTATTCAGTAATTAGACCTTTACAGGCACTTTTACACGTCAATAAGTATAATTTATGTTACGTGTAAAGTATATTAAAATTTAATTTATTTTTTAAAGAAAAGCTACCGATACCAGCGCTTCGTAACGACCACTGCTGAGAAGAAACGCCGAAAGAAACTCATTTTACAGTATTGGTCGCCTACTCGCCAGAAGGGCTTTGTCATATTATTATAATTGTCTTTTAATTAATAAATACTTATAATATAATACAATGTTGACACATTATAACATGTTATGCTTGCGAACAAGTAAACTAACATAAATTGCGTAATAAAAAATATTAAGTAGTCAAAAAAAAGCGAAGCCGAGCTGACCAGTCCCTCCCGGCAGCACCCGTTCACGAGTTGACGCACGGATCAGCCATCGTTAAACTCAACCATATTAGAGGGAATCCAACGACCCGACCAGCGACGCCACCACCGGATTGGACATTTTAGTGAGCATGAAAAACCCGAACTCGCAGACCTTGTCAAGAGAAAATATTAATTATATGTTGGTCACTTATTGATCGCAGAGCATTTACATGTTTTTACAGTAAGCTTATTATGGTAACAGAAAATGCAGCTATTTATGTTTCATGTGTGGAGTGTAATGGAAAATGTTTAGGAAGTATCCACGCGTTTTTATCTCTTAAATAATCATTGATAGTATAGTATGCATTGTTCAATAAAACTTTTTTAACATGTGTTTTAAATTTTGCCATTGGTAGGTTAACGATCGCTTCGGGAAGTTTATTAAATAATGTTATACCTAGACCTAAGAGTGACTTTCTAGTTTTAGCAAGTCGAAATTTAGGCGTATGAAGCTGATTTTTGTTGCGAGTATTATAACTGTGAACATCACTATTTTTCTTGAAATTATTTAACCTAGATTTAACAAATAGAAGATTTTCGTAAATAAATTGAGATGTCACAGTAAGAATATTTATAGATTTAAATAACTCTCTTAAGGAATCGCGTGATTTTAGTCCGTAGATCGACCGAATTGCTCTCTTTTGTAGCACAGAGATAGCATGTATGTTAGCCGCTTTACCCCATAAGAGCAAGCCATATGACATTATGCTGTGAAAATAACTAAAGTATACTAGCCTAGCAGTTTCAACGTTAGTACACCGTCTGACCCTCCTCACAGCATATGCTGCCGAACTAAGTTTCTTGGCAGTGGCCTCAATATGTTTATCCCATTTTAAGTTCCAGTCTACAGTTATGCCTAAAAATTTGGTGTTGGGTACCCATTCTAGAACTTGACCATTAAGACTCAAAGGTATGTGAGTATTAGGTTTATTCAATAGTGAAAAATTAACGCACTTAGTCTTTTGTGTGTTTAAGGCCAGATTATTAGTCGTAAACCAACTAAGTACTTGAGACATAGTATTGCTTACATCGTCATAGTTTGTGCATTTTCTGTCAACCTTAAAAAGTAAAGATGTATCATCAGCAAACAATACTACTTCACACAACTTTTCTGCAAGACAGGGGAGGTCATTAATATAAATCAAAAACAAAAATGGACCAATTATTGAACCCTGAGGCACACCCATGCTCACAGGTGCACTATCTGAGGATACTCTGTTGATTTCAACTCTTTGAGTTCTATTATCAAGATAAGATGAAATAACAGAGAGTGCAGTATCAGTAACGCCATAAAATTTTAGTTTATTTTTTAATATTATGTGATCGACACAATCGAATGCCTTCGACAGATCGCAAAAGATACCTATAACGTCTTGTCGATTCTCCCAGGCTTCGTAAATAATTTTAACTAAGGTCGCTGCTGCATCAGTGGTAGAGCGCCCTTTTGTAAATCCATATTGGCGACAGTGAAGTAATTTATTAATATTAAAATACGATACTAGCTGGTCTAATATAATTTTTTCAAATATTTTACTTAAAGCCGGTAATATTGAAATTGGTCTATAATTGTTCGGATCATCTTTGGATCCCTGTTTAAACAGTGGTATAACTTTACTTGCTTTCATTAAGTCAGGGAAAACACCTTCTGAAATACATTTATTAAATATTAAAGTTAAGTGAGGAGCAATCAGGTCGATGATACTGCTCAAAACGGAAACCGAAATACCCCATAGGTCCTCAGTTTTTTTAGTATTAAGAGACTTGTAAGCCGAGATAATGTCATATGGAGTTGTGCTAGTAAAGGTAAAAGTTGTTTTGGGCGTAGATGAATTACTTTTCAATAGTTCATCGGCGGCGTTCGGACATGAAAGCAATGACTGGGTGATATCTTTGGAAATGTTAGCAAAAAAAGTATTGAATTCATTAGCTACTTCGATATCCGAGTCAGCGGTTTTATCTCCAATTTTTAATGTGAATGTTGAGTCCCTAGTATTGGTTTTTCCTGTCTCATTATTAATAATTGACCATGTTGTCTTAACTTTATCTTTAGAATTTTTAATTTTGTTCGTTAGATGTAATGCTTTCGCAGCCAAACACACCTTTTTGAACAATTTAGAATATTTTTTAACATATGCCAAAAAATCCGCATTAAAATTATATCTTTTTTCACCATATAGTTCATATAATTTCCTCCTACTAGTGTAAATACCTTTAGTAGCCCAATCACAAAATTTTGGTTTATTATCAGCTTTAAGAGTTTTTAGTGGGAAGCTTTTGCTAAACTCTCCTTCCACCGTGTTAAAAATATTTTTGTAATGGTCGTTAGGGTTTGCAATAAAATCTAATCTAGGTAAATTATTTTGTATACATTCTCGAAAATGCACTCTACGATTGGTAGTAATAGGCCTGCAAGTGATAGGTCGTGGGGTGTGATCTTTTGGAGATACAAGTGATACTTGTTGGCCGAGGTGGTCAGAGCCAAGACAATCAAAGATTTTTTTATCAATGACTGGGCAATCACAAAAAATATTATCAATGCACTTGGCAGATGTTTCAGTTATTCGAGTGGGCTCAAAGAATGTATACCTCAAATTAAATGAATTAAATAAGTTAATGAACCTAATACTTTCTGTGTCCGAAACTAAAATATCTACATTAAAGTCGCCACATACAATAATATGTTTATTTTGAGAGCTAACTCAGGTTAGGACGTCTTCCATAACGTTTTCAAAAGTGTTATAACAAGCTGAAGGAGGTCTGTAAGCACAAATAATAATGTATTTATCTAACTCCACACATGATAGTTCAATGGTACATTCAAGAGACAACCCTACTATGTCTTTTCTTTCTTTGAATTTAATATTATTATTTAAAAGAATTAAGGAACCTCCATGTTCTATATTTTCTCTTATATATGCACTACCTACTGCAAATTTGTTCGGAAACACTAATTGATTATCATTTTGGAAAAAGTGTTCCGTGACACAAAAAATATCAACATTGTTACTTTCTAGGAACAGGCAAGTTTCTAGATATTTGCTGGTGAGGCCCTGTATGTTCTGATGTACAAAATTAATGTTAGAGGACTTCACCATTGTCTTATTATCTAGTTTTTTAAGTTTTTAGTACTTGTACTAATGTTGGTCGAGTCTTTAAGATACTGCGTTATATTACTTATAACGGGTTTAAAAATATGATATGCTAACAATTTAGCAAACGTCGTCTTAAGCCTAGTTCGCAGGTACACTGTACCATTGTATATATAGAAGTTATTAAAAAATCTATTTATATCAATGACATTAATTTTTTTGTGATGCCACACCAAGTTACACAGATATATATTCAACATATGAGTATGCTTGTTCATATAACTATTATTAAGATAGGGGAAAAGACAAATCACTATCTTGCCTACACCCAACTCCTCTATACCTGAGAGAACTTTAATACAAGAAAGTATATTGTCGCGAGTTACATTTAAACTATTTCCTACAGCTAAAATTAAGGTTGTGTTACAGTCATATTTTTCAGATTTTAATTTTGACACTAACTGGCTAATGTGTGCCCCTGGCATGCATATATTGGTAACATTTTGATTAGTGTAGTTTGACAAAATAGGACCCATATTTACTCCAAGATTGTCCGAGAAGATAATAGTTCTAGGGGTCTTGCAGTCAGTGGAGCCTGACCTAACCAAAGAACTGTTTTCAACAACTGACTGTGTTGTGACTGGAGGAGCCTGTAAAGGGGGCGGAGTCTCCAGTGGCAACACACTCAAAGAGCTGGTGGAGGCATCCAGAGCCGGTGCCTCCCCATCGGGGACAGGTATAAGGGAATCGCTTTTCTTACACCCATTGCCCGAGCAATCCTCGACTAACTTTTTTAATGCGACTGAATATTCAGCAATGACTTTACTCGATAAGTTATATTTGTTAGTCATTGACTGTAATTCAGACTGTAGGGAAACAATTTTATTTTGTAACTGTTCTAACTCATCATTATTACGCTCTATAGTATCTTGACATGATGATAATTGTGTCCTTAAGTCTAAATTTTGCTGCTTAGTTGGTAAAGTTTTTCCTAATTTTTGCCTTGCGTTTTCAGATTTCTTTATAAATTTATTAATTCTAGTGTATTTTTTAATTTTATTTGAGCCAATAATTGATTTCCTCTTATTATTTTTAGGAGTGGGTGTGTTAGTAAGATCTACTGTAATTAAATTGTTCTCTAAAGTGACATTTTCATCGCCCGCATGGCAAGATCCACTCATAAGCTCGTTGTATAAAGTCGAGGTGGTGTTGAACTCTGCAAGTTGTTTTTCGGTCTGGAGGGATATTATTTCTTCTTTATTAAAGTAGTCATGCAAAACTAATGAATTTATTAGTTAAAAAGGCGGATAGAATTTTCATTATAATAAAGATTATTCTATTAATTTACTAAAGGCCGTAACAGACGCGGCGCAAGTTGCGCCGCGTAACAGCTAGTGATGGGCGATGCATAAATACTCAATCAACCCATTCGAGTATTTACTCAGTAGATTGAATAAATACCCGATAAATATCCTTATTTATCCATTTGGTGAGTAGATTGATTTATATGAGTTGCGACTCATATTTATATTCATATTCATTATTTCATGTTTTCATCACAATTTTGAAACTTAAATCTAGTATACACTTGCAATTCTTGTCGGAAAGTGTGTACGCCATAATATGCTTAAAATGTAGGTAAACTTTATATGCGACGCTAAATTATATGAAAATACCATACTAATCATACACCGAAAGTAGACTTCTTTGACTAATTATCATTTTTTGGTGGGAGGTGTGCATAGAGGTAATTTTACGTAAAAATAAGTAAACAGTAAGATGTCAATACATGAGAACGCTCTATTGACTCTATTTATTAAATCTAGTGAGTAAATACTCAAATGTGTAGATTGAGTACTATCCACTGCCCATCTCTAGCTGTTACGCGACGCAACTTGCGGCACTGAAAGCTTTAAAAATCTCTTGAATTGCTTTTCCAGCAAATTTCTATAGAGATGTATGCATGTGCCGCTTCTAATACCTGGCCTTCCAAAACCCGATGCAGATGTTCTCCGGCCTTACGGGGGTTTAGCCCCCGTTTCAATAAACTTCAGCTTCAGCATAAATATATAAATAATAAGAATAGTTAAAAATGACACTTTTCTTTGACTAATCCTAAAGTTTGTTGTTTTGTTCTGGCTGAGATTTAACTTTAATTGATTGTTTGTTTTTCCTGTGCGTAAGTGGCCAGAACTGGTGTCAGATTTTTCAGGCTGCCTAAAGGCATCTGACATTGCTTGACGACTGCCATACAATCATGACAGCCGGGATCAACGGCTTATACGTGCCTTTCGAAGCACGAAGGAAGTCGAGATATTTTTATGCCACTTGTTTCATTTGCATATAAAGTTACATTTTAGTACATTACGATATATTTAAGTGCGTTATGGTGATTACGAGTTAAACGAGGCGGAATTTCAGCCCAAGCCATAGGCGGGGGCGTAATAGAGCCGAGTGTTTACCCGTGCGTGGTCTCCAGTTGGATGGGGACTATTTATAAGACAGAAGCACACAATTATCTCGAGATACTCCGTGCTTCGGGAGGCACGTTAAGCCGCTGGCCTCGGTTGACATCATTGTATAACAGTCGTCAAGCTATGTTTGGCAGCTTGAAAAATCTGACACCAGTGTTGGCCACTTACAACGCACGAGAAAAAAAGAATAACTCAAAATTCCCTTTCTCAGTCTTTCATTCGCCGCTTTTGATAACGGCATTATTGTATATAATAATATGTAATAACTTATAAAACATTGTAAAAAAATAATAAGTATCTACATATGTTATCTCTAAATGAAAAGATAATAGGTATTATCCACAGGTTATCGTTTTGTTTTATTGACAGTTAGTGTCCACAATTTATGTATAATAAAGGGATTTATTAGTTAGTCAGTCCAATTACTACTTACATTGGTTGAAAAATAAGTAATTTAAATAAAAACCTTTTCCGGGCAGTGGGATAGTAAGTAAAGATCTAATAGAAAAAATCCTACTTTAATTATACGGCGGTATCTTGTGAACCGCTCAACCTATTTTAATAATAAAAACGTTGTTTGAAGCAAAAAAACTTAAGCTTTTCTACGCACATTTGCGAAAAATGGTCTCTTTTGGCTTATGTGCGTAGAAAAGCGTTCACGTTCTCATTTTAAACTGTTAAAAGCAGTTCATAAAATAGTTTAAAGTGTTATCAAGTGCTTGGTCAAGACTAAATTTTGAATGATGTCTCCGTTTCCTTTCAAATAATTTATTTCAAATGGGGGCAGCACTGGACCCCGGAAAATTCAGGTACCCTCTAAATAACATGTCCATATGGGAGTTACGATGACACAGACAGACCTGAAACTTATAACACCTTCTTTTATAGGGGATTAAACATAGGGATGCCATTGTTAATGACTCAAATGATAATGTTTCTTTGTTTTTTAGTGTGTGTAAGTGGCCAACACTGCTGTCAGATTTTTAAGGCTGCCTAAAGGCATCTTATATAGATTAAAGACTGCCATCAAATGATGACAGTCGGGACCAACGGCTTATACGTGCCTTCTGAACCACGGAGGAGCTCGAGATTTTTTTATGTCTTTTGCGGTTACCCGTATTCAGTTCGGCGGATTGGTCTGGTTATTAAGGAAGGTATTTATAGAAAAAAAAAAACATTTTCATACAAATTGCCGGGCCAGTCGAACACTTTTGTATGAAAATGTCGATTTTTTTCGAGTTACAAGAGTTGGTCCCATAGAAAAAGTTGTTCATATTGACGGTCTAAGTTGCTCCTACAAGGATCGGACGGAGTTTTTGTTACATATTGTATAATTGATGCCTCTGCTCCTTATTTTTGTCATCATATATGCTTCGAAACGGAAATTTGACTTCTAGAAGCAACGAAAAATACCGTACCAAGATAAACTCGAAACACCAATTCGAATAATTATTTTGTTACTTTGTTTTTGTTTGAACAGATGTATTGCAACCAAATCACCAATAAGGGTAACCACTTACTCCAACTTGCAGTATTAGGTATTATTCCTCTGTATTCAAAAATAAGCACCTATACTTTGGTGGGCGTTTTCTAGAACTCCAATAGTCTGATGATGATACGCTGTGGATGTTAATTTCTTTACTTTTAACAAATCATATAATCATAAACCGCTTGGAAATCAGCGGGAATAAATTCAGTGCCTCTCTCTATCTGTTGTTATGACTTATGTGATACCTTAGCGGAGTATAAGTTACTTACCAGTTTTTATGCAATGTCTTTTAAACCTTAGTTACTAATGGATATACTTAGTTAAATCACATTGAAGGGTAAGGTTATGTAAGAATAGTTGTCCATATCTTCATTCAAGGGATTAACAACGTCAAATAATATTTTCTGGAAGCTGTACCTACTTGTTACAGTCTTTGATATCAGCCCCACCCGACTCCGCAACCTGCGAGAAGGACCTTCATTCCAAAAATAACAGTGGAATTCAGACGATAGTCTAAATTCCACTTTTATTTTTTCACTATATTGGGGCAGTTCAGCAAATCACACTAATATTATAAAGGTGAAAGTTTGTGAGTGTGTACGTTTGTTAACTTCTTCATGCGCAAACGGCTGGACCAATTTTGATAAAATTTGGTATGCTGATACCCTGGATTAACATAAAGGCTATTTTTATATATGCCGTGGGTAACACAGCGGGGCGCAGCTAGTAAAAGATAAAAATTAAAAGACAGAACGTGTGGTCACCCGTCAGCATAATACAAGTTGCTATAATAATATAAGTATATAATATCCGAATTCAGTTAAACCAGTTTTACAAACATGATAGTTACTGTGCTGACACTCTTGGTCTTTGTTTTTATCGCCATATATCATGTTTCGAAACGAAAATTCGATTATTGGAAACACCGAAAAATACCGTACCAAGAACCTGTCCCTCTCTTTGGGAACTACGCCCCTTTCATCCTTCAGAGAAAGGGCATAGCCAAAGTAGCACAAGACATATGTCGGCAGTTCCCAAATGCACCGTACATTGGAGCCTTTTTTGGCACAGAGCCGACCCTCATGGTGCAGGACCCGGAGATCATCAAAACCATTACAACGAAGGACTTCTACTACTTCAGCAGTCGAGATATCTCCAACTACTCTCATAAGGAAGTGTTTACTCAGAACTTATTCTTCACCTACGGAGACAGATGGAAGGTGATTCGGCAAAACTTGACTCCTTTTTTCTCATCCTCGAAAATGCGGAACATGTTTTATTTGATCGATAAATGCGCTCGTTCTTTTGAAAGCATGTTGGACTATGAGATAAAAACGGATAACGTACAAGCAGTGAGGCCGTTGCTGGCAAGGTTTACTATGGATTGCATAGGATCATGTGCTTTTGGAATCGAAACAGGGACAATGGAGAAAGATGCTGAGAATAACCCCTTCACGATCATTGGAGATCTCATATTTGAAGAAACTTATTTAAGAGGCTTAAAAGTAGCTACAAGGACTATATGGCCAGCAATATTTTATGGATTAGGAATGAAAAGGTTTCCCACCAAAACTGATGCATTCTTCACTAAAATAATTAAAAATGTGTTTGAAAGTCGTGAATATAAACCTACAAATAGAAATGATTTCGTCGATATGATATTAAATTTCAAGAGGGGCGAATACTTATCAGGTGACAGTTTAACGAATACGAAAGGGGATAGCCAGAAAGTGAGTCTGAAGGTTGATGAGGAGCTGTTGGTAGCCCAGAGCGTATTGTTCTTTGCTGCTGGGTTCGAGACGTCGTCGACCACACTACAGTACGCTTTGTATGAGCTGGCGAAGCATCCAGAGGCTCAGCAACGAGTTATAGAAGAGATAGACAAGTATCTTCTACGTCATGATAACAAACTTGGTTATGACTGCGTCACAGAACTGCCTTTCACTGAAGCGTGTTTTGATGAAGCTCTTCGTCTGTATCCAGTTCTTGGAGTCGTAACTCGAGAAGTAGTTGAAGACTACACCTTACCTTGTGGGGCAGTTTTAGGGAAAGGTGTTCGTGTTCATATACCAGTGTACCACATGCATCACCATCCAGATTTCTTCCCGGACCCGGAGGAGTTCCGGCCTGAAAGATTTTATGGTGAAGAAAGGCAGAATATCCCAAATTATACTTACATGCCGTTTGGTGAAGGACCTAGGATTTGTATAGGTAAGTTCCTATCTTATAACAACTTTGTTTTTCACACTAGGCTTTTTCTAGGTTTGGAAAAAGATGAAAAAAGCAGGATGTATCAGCAGCTCTTTCCTCACGCAACTCGTTAAAGCCGATCGAGGGAATGGGTAACCAATCACTATTTTGATTCCGTTTTTTCATCTTCACGCCCAGGTATGGGCTGAATGTGGCTTTTGGGTTTTACGCTCTCGGGCTCCGTTTTCCCCATAGAACTGCCTTGTTGGAATTCTGTGTGTCCTTTTAATCCTTCAAGCATATAAATCGCAGACACAATTGAATTCAATTGTGCTTTTGACCCGATCGGGCCAATCGGTGCTTGAAGAGTTAAGGATAAATATGTTATAGTGTTTCTGTATTCATAAAAGCACGGAAGATATAAAAGGTATGATAGGTAGATACACAATATGCCGAAGTTCAGCGGCTTTCTGGCTGTATCTTCTCCACTTCGCACGTTCTACATGCCTATTACAGATTACTTATATTTGGAGAATAAAGCGGGTAAGCGCACTCTGGGCTCCGAAGAAGCCCAACTAACGATGCAACCGGGAGCTCGATGAGATGAAAAAGAAGATTGTTAAATGACGATCTCCGTGGCGTAGTGGTCACCATGCTAGTCCGCCACCCAGAGGTCCCGGGTTCGATCCCCGGTCAGGGCAAGTTGGAAAATGGCCTTTTTCAAATTGTCCTGGGTCTTGGATGTTTATCTATATATGTACCTATTTGTTATAAAATATAGTATCGTTGAGTTAGTATCCCATAACACAAGTCTATAACTTACTTTGGGGCTAGCTCAATCAGTGTTATTTGTCCCTATATATTAAAAAAAATATATATATGACACAAATTCGATACAGCGCCATCTACTGCTGTAATCACGAACTAGCTATAACTAGCTTTGACACAAGTATGCTTTTAGTTTGCTTTGTAATTGATTCGTGTTTGACACCTACTTTAATCAGTAGATGGCGCGAACTGTAAACACTGGTTTGACACTTCATGTATGTGAAATATAAATCTGAGATTCGGGAGCACGGCTCACAGAATTAAAATAAGTATTCCATACAGAACGGAATCTCCTAAGGTCCCGCGCAACCTGCGTCCCCGATCCCCGTCCTCACACCTCTCCCGCGTTCGAGCCGTGTGGAGAGTGTTGAGCGGGCGGCTGCAGGCGCCTGCACTGCAGCCGCGTCTACAAGGCGTGAACGGGGGAGAGGTGTGAGAACGGGGAACGGGGACGCAGGTTGTGCGAGACATTTAACACTTCTCTAGACCCTCAAGATTGGATACAGGAACAAAGATTGTTGTAGGGTTTTCAACCAGCTTTTAGCTGCTGTGTATTTGTCGGTGCATTATAAATAATAATGATAAACTTTGAGACTTGGTTTTATATCAGACATGTACATACCATAATACAACGGTTAGGACCGGAGAGCAATATTACATTATATAAGACTGACAACATATTGGATTAGTGATGTGACATGACACTAGTGCCGTGACATAACTAATAACATGCTGATAGTTTTTACCTCCTTACTCTTTTACATTTCAGGCGCACGCTTCGCGAAAATACAGATATTTGCCGGCATCGTGGCCATTCTCAAGAGGTACCGATTGGAACTAGCTGAAGGAACTCCTCGGGAGCTGGAGTTCACATCTACCACGGTTATGACGCAGCCCAAAGAGCTAATCAAACTGAAGTTTATAGAACGGGAGGGCTGGCAGTACAGACAGTTAAAAAGTGAATGAAAAAGTGGGTCATTGTGCTAGTCTAAAGTTTGTTGCAAATGTGTTCTGGGATTCACTTCATTACTTTATCATTAGCAGGTCTTTTATTTGTCTCCACTGCAGGACAATGACTTCCAGAGCCATAATTAGCCAGAGCAGTCAGAGGATTTGGTCTATACTCTCCACGCTCGCGATAGTCATACGGGTTAATTTTGAACTAGACGATACTTTTTCTATACAAATTTCGGATTGGATTTCAGCCACTGTTTGTCATCGAACATGCAAAGTTTAACATGATATCGTTTTTTCTCACTGTAAATCCTGTCTGTACGGATACAGAATAGTAAAATAAAAAGCCATTAAAAAGTTATGAGCCATCCAAGATTCGTTTCTTTTGCTTATTTTTACGCAACTTTCGGCGTAAATCTACATTATTACTATGAGCGCGGGGACCACTTCGAAGGGGAAAATTCAGTTACATTAATCTTTTGTCTAGAGTAATAACAATAAAATTATAGTAGTATAGACCGTAAGTGCTCCTGTAAATGAACCACTAAGGAAATGTTCAACTTTAGAATTTAATTACAATTAAGTTTTAAATATTCTAATGACCTAAAATTTACCATAGTCACCGTAGATTATTCAAGATTTAATAAAACTATTCTATTTTACTGTAGTTTGAATAGTTTTGGATATGTTGAACATATTTTAAAAAAAAAGCTCTAAAACACCAGTTAATGAACATCATTTTCCATTAAATAAACACAATAAAATCCAGTTAATGAACACTAAAGTCAGTTTTATTAAAATTTTAAATTAAAGGCTTTTTAACAGTTTTTAATAAAAAAATTAACCTGTACTCATTAAAGAATAAGTAACATGGCTTCAATAATTTCTGCTTAAAAAGTGAGGGTTAGGTACCTACTCGTAAAAAAAATCGACATTTTCAGACAAAAGTCGATCGTATAGGTTTCTTATGGGGCTAAGGGTGCACTAAGAAAGGTTTTTTCAAAACTTACCCTTCAAGGGGGTGAAACGGGGGTTCAAAGTTTGAATGGAAAAACAAGATGAGAACAAAACGGGAACGGTAACGGGAGCGGGAGCGGGAGCGGGAGCGGGAGCGGGAGCGGGAACGGAAACGACGGGAAAAACGTGCGTGGTCTCCAGTTGGTAGGGGACTACAAATAAATAGCATAAAATTAAGCCGTTGGTCCCGGTTGTCATCATTGTATAGCAGTCGTCAAGCTATGTCAAACCAGTGGCGTAGCATGGGGGGGGCGGAGGGTGCGGTCCGCACCGGGCGGCACTTTGCCGGGGGAGGCGCTGCGGAGGTGGCAGTTAGAAAAAAAAAATTAAATTTAGAAAAAAAAATTTAAATTTAAAAAAAAGTTAATTTCTTTCAGTGTTTTTTTGTCATTTTTTTTATGTTACCAAATACCCAGGTACCTATGCAGGTTCTATGCATGGGTGATGCAAGCGCAAGGTTTCTCAATAAAAAATGTTAATTTCACTTTTCAATTCAATAAATCATTCAATAAAACTAATAAAAGTACTCTTTTTACCATGCCCAAATTTTTTATAATGGATTACAAAAATAAGAGGGCGGCAAATTTGGAATCCGCACCGGGTGCTAGTGACCTATGCTACGCCACTGTGTCAAACCTTAAGGCACCTTGAAAAAACTGACACCAATGTTAGCCACTTACACCGCACGAAAAACATAAAAACAACAACTCAACATCCCCTTTTTAGGATTCCGCAGCTAAATGGCAAAAAACGGAACCCTTATGAATTCGTCATGTCTGTATGTCTGTCTGTCCGTCCGTATGTCACAACCACTTTTTTCTGAAACTATAAGAACTATACTGTTGACACTTGGTAAGTAGATGTATTCTGTGAACCGCATTATTAGATTTTCACACAAAAATAGAAAAAAAAAACAATTTTGGGGGTTCCCCATACTTAGAATTAAAACTCAAATTTTTTTTTCATCAAACCCTTACTTGATTGATAGGTCTTCAAAAATGATATTCAGATTTTTAATATCATTTTCAAAGTGGTAAAATGTGTGTCCCTGTAACTTCTAAATAAAACTAAAAAAATTATATGATGTATATTACCATGCAAACTTCCACCGAAAATTGGTTTGAACGAGGTCTAGTAAGTAGTTTTTTTTTTAATACGTTTATTCAAACATCGATCAAAGTTACAACGAACTACAAGAACTTTTATTTATGTTACTTGCTGCTACGGAACCCTTCATGGGCGAGTCCGACCCGCACTTGGCCGCTTTTTTTGTCTTTCATTCACCGCTTTTGATGAGGGTATTGTATATTATTATATTAATATGATATAAAACATTGTAACGAGTTCATAAGTACATAGTTATCACTAAATGAAAGGAAACCTATAATCCAAAGGTTATCGTTTAGTTTTATTACCAGTTAGTGTCCACGATTTATGTATAATGAAGGGACTTCAGCCTTGCATAGTAAGTTGACAAATAAGTAATTCCTGAAATGAAAAAAAAAATCCTTTTTCTACTCCTGTACTGTTATTTGTCTTTTAAATAGTCACGAACATTAATATTTATGATTTCAGGAAAGTCTATTGTCTATTCCCCCCCCTAGTCATAGACATAGAACTTTTTTTCTTTAGACCTACCATACTGCCAATATAATGAAAACGCGAAGTATAATTTTTTTTTTGCTTTTTTTGAATACTTTATTTTAACATATGGTGCCATTTTTCAAACGTGGAGTCATACATAAAACATATGGTAGTATTTCAAAGATTTAGAATATACAAGTAGTGGTAGTATTTCATACTTTTCTTTGTTTATTTTTGTATTTAATTTAGTAAATGTAGTCGTAGAAAAAGTATTGTAAGCAACGTTGTATAAGCATGTCAAAAAATGCCCGATTGCGTCTCCTTACGATGCTCGCGAAAGCTCGCATCGTAACCTGCGCCACTCGCATTCTTTGAACCTTCTTATACAACTGTTGCATAAAATACTATTACCAGGCAGTGGCACAGTTAGTATAGATCTAATAGAAAGTTATGTAAAGTCATTAAGTCCGCCGTTAGTTAAAAGTATATTTGTACATTGGAACAATAAAGTTAAATAAAATAAAAGAAATAGAAAAATACTACTTTCATTATATGGCTGTAAAGAGTAAACTGCTTAACCTATTTCGATAAAACAAATGTCTTTCCAAACAAAAAAAGCTACATAACAAATTGCTTTATACGTACGAGTACATATGGGGGTTACGATGACAGACAGACACCTGAAACTTATAACACCTTTTTATTGGGGATTTAAAATAAGGATGCCACTGTTAATGACTCAAGTGATAATGTTTGTTTGTTTTTACAAGCTTTTATTTAGTTTCACGTGAGATACGTCAACGGGACGTCGGCGGAGGTTTTTAAAAATGCGAATAATACAGGAAACTTATAACTAGCGATCAGCGATTGATCAGGACTTACTTCTAATGATCAGCGATTGATCAGCCAGGAGTTACCACGACATGGACGTGTGGTTCCCGATTGAACTCCCGACTCGCTCTGCCGTTCGAAGAGGTTCCCAGGATGACTGCACAATGCAGGTGGCTTCGTGTCAGCAGTTTCCACGAGTGATTCACGTTTTCTTCTTAAAGGTTTCGCAATGTGTGTTCGTTCCGTGGGAACGGTAGGTGTATGGATAGGGTTAAGAGCCCGTTCATTCATTCATTCATTCATTCATTTATTTCCATTTAACAATTTTTACATTGTGTTGGAATTACTTAACGTAACACGTGTCTTTTTATATATCTGTGTGTCTGTCTGTAATCAAATCTTGCAAGTTAAAAACCCACTTCCCTGTTTCCGATTGAGCTGATATTTTAGACGCATACGTAGATCGCGTAACGATGCAATATTCGGATGACATGGAGCTGATCTGATGATGGAGCCGGAAGGGGGCCGTAGAAACTCTGTCTGTAATAAATTGACGCAACACCATCGAGTATAGGCTCGATTGATTCATCTCGAGGAGCACTTTTAACTTTTAAGTCTTATTGTTTTAGATAAAAGCTTGTTTTAAAAATAAATATTTTTATTAATTACTTGTTTCTTCGTGTGTGTAAGTGATCAACACAGACACTGGTGTCAAATTTGTAGGCTTCTTAAAGACATAACTTAACGACTGCCTTACAATGATGACAGCAGACTCACCCATCCAAGTGCGAACATAGACCGGTGTCGCTTAACTTACGAAAGCGCTAGTGATACGCACTCCCGCGCGACATTCCATAACCCTGTTGATTTCGGCCAGGAAGCACACAGGCCTTTGTAGTTAAAATTCGCACTCCAAACCCCAGAGCGTTTCGGCCGGTTGCCCTACAAGCAATTGGAGTAAGTATTATCAAACAACTGAGGTTACAAATGCATGTTGATTTCGGCCAGGAAGCACACAGGCTTTTGTAGTTGAAACTCATTCCAAAATCCAAAGCGTATCAGCCGACCCGAGCCCTACAGGGTATTGGAAAAAGTAAACAGGATTAAGTGAGATTACATATGCCTGTCCATTTCGGTCAGATAGCCTTCTGGGTTTTATTGGTGGATCTTATAAGTTATTTAAATGCTGTTAAAATAATTTACGCGAAGTTTATTCAAGTTATACTGGATACAGCTAAAAAACATTTCGTAGTATAAATACATAAATTGTATAATCTGTTGTTATATGTACACACTGCGAGATAATTTTTATTTTATTACCAAACTACGGCGAAGCCAAAAAATGACAACTATGATAAAGCATGACATCTATGATAAAACAACATAATCCCACCGAGTTTGGGCTCAATCGATTCATCTTGAGGAGAACTTTAACCTTTTTAGGTCATTGTTATAGATACAAGCTTTTAATAATTACTTTTTAAGGTTATCTCTTCCATGTTGGTCTGGGAGAAAACAACTTAGAATGTACCAGCTGCGTTTCTTCCCACGCAGATACATACTATCACGTCTCTATCCCTAATGGGGCATACTGAGCATTTTGTATCTTGCGACTCCGGGCCACCGGGGTCATTCCACTGTCAAAATATCTAAAAAATAAATGTTTGGTGTCTTTGCTACAACGGAGCATGTTGAATGCTTGAGATACTTTTAAGCGGTGAGACTGACTTTGTTTAATAAATATGGTTATACAGTATCCTTGTTTTATAGACTCATTTTTTTCGCCGCCACCGACGATTCGCCGCATAATTCTTTACATTATATATGTATGACTCGTCCGTAAGATCCATAAAGAAAGTAATTTTAAAATCTTTCATCAACCCTGATAATATAACATTCACAATTTCCTCACTCATTTTTACTAATAATACAACTTAATAGGTACGATAACAATAAACTCGCTTTGAAGCGTAATAGTAGTCAATCAGTAAAACAAACCAATTCAATCACGTGCCAATCAATGTCATTATATAGGTATATTGTGCAGATGTCGTCCTTTTTCAAGTAATGAAAATGGCACTATCTCTTTCACTCTTTGAATAATTATATAACGTGTTTTGCTTGCTTTTTACCAATGACCGAACGCGCACCGAAAAGCTCCGATTATTAAAGTAAAACAGCTACAATGTATAGGTTGAACTGGATGAGCTACTCGGGGATTCGTAGTTGCATTATCGCTATTTTTCTGCTCCACTAACCCGTAGGGTTCGGCCCGGCCGAAACGCTCTGGGCTATGGAGTGAAAGTTTCAACTACAAAAGCCTGTGTGGTTCCTGTCCGAAATCAATGTGCATTTGTTACCTCACTTGATTCATATTTACTAACTGTAAATATGAATTGTAGGGTTCTGCCGTCGGACCGGCCAAAACGCTCTGGGGTTTGGAGTGCGAATTTTAACTACAAAGGCCTGTGTGCTTCCTGGCCGAAATCAACAGGCTTATTGTCGCTACTCCCGCCGGGCCGGCCACTCGAAGGTATAGTGCAATTTTGCAACGCTTTTGAGCGAGAGCCGAGCCGAGGCCGGCTAGACCTGTGCTGGAATATAAGACACATTAGTTAAACAATGCATTCTCGCGCAGATCTGCGCAGCCGCAGTTGACACTTGAAGTGTTTCTGGCGAGAATTTTAGCCCGTCCGATTCGTCTATAAATATATATATACAAATTACACTGATTGAGCTTGCCCCAAAGTAAATTCGAGACTTGTCTGGATGCTTACTTAAGAT
The DNA here is from genome assembly GCA_943193695.1 of Acrobasis suavella. Classification (NCBI taxonomy): domain Eukaryota; kingdom Metazoa; phylum Arthropoda; class Insecta; order Lepidoptera; family Pyralidae; genus Acrobasis; species Acrobasis suavella. The sequence continues at coordinate 13,881,020 of OW971948.1, forward strand.
AATTGATAGTTACCAGAATATCATACGGGTACAATAATAAAGAATATTGAAAAAAAGTTTGTACTGGTTTTACCTCATATGTCAGTTAATTCCAGGAATTTGGCCGTCAGCCCAAGGTAGCGAACATGGGTAAACTAAGAATAGTTATATACTAATACTTACTCCTACATAAACTGTTATTGAGAAAATAAGTAAAATCGGGTGGTGAAGTGAAGACAGAATATCCCGTACGTACTTAAACATAGAAAATATGTTTGCTTGAGAATAAAAATAAGCCAAAAGTCACAGTATCTGTACCGTGCAAAAGTGGCCGTTTTGCGCTAATGTGTGTAGAAAAGCTTCAAGTTCTCGTTTGTAGGGTTCCGTAGTAAACAAGGAACCCTTCTAGTTTCGCCATGTCTGTCTGTCTGTCTGTCCATTTTCGCGGTTTTACTCAGCGACTATAAGTAGTAGAAAGCTGTAATTTGGTATAGGTATGTTTATTAATCATGCGGAAAAAGTGGTAAAGGTATTTTTTTTATGGTAGCTACCATACAAGTAAAGTCAAAATTTTATTTTGTCGATAACCAATCATGTGGGGTATCGTTGAATAGGGCTTTCAAAAATATTATGAGCTTGCGAACATCGTTTTTCGATTTAGGGATCCGTTTCCGAAATATTTGGTTTTAAAGTGAAAATTTTTGTTAGGTTAAGTGTGGCTCTAACAAACGGTTCTCTAACTCTAACTAACCCTCTATCTGCTACGCGGTTATATATGGACACGTGAAAAAATTCACAGCTATAGAAAATATAACGAAATTTAAAGGAAAACTATCAGAGCTAAGTAGGGTTTACAAATTAAAAAGTTATAGGCGATCGACTTATAAAATGTATTCGGAAAAGGAAAATTTTATACAAATTCAATAGAAAATTAGTTTTTAGACGTTTTTAGTGGCATGAACTCAAAGTTGGCATTCGTAACTACGGAACCCTACACTGCGCGTGGCCCGACTTGCACTTGGCCAATTATTAACTGTAAACAGTAATTCATAAAATGTTTTGAAGGGTTATCTAGGGTCTGATCAAGACACAATTTTAAATGATATCTCCGTTTCCTTTCAAATGATTTATTTCAAACGGACTGGACGTTGAAAAGTTCAGGTAACCCCTTAAAGTATTCAGAAAATGATCACTATATTACTGACGCTTCTTATCCAATTTTCTGTCCTAGGTATTATTAGTCTGTATTCGAAGATATGCACCTAGACTTTGGGTTTTGGTTTCTAGAACAACAGTCTGATGATGATACGCTGTGGATGTTATTTTCTTTATTTTAAACAAATCATATACCCCTTGGAAAGCAGCAGAAAAAAATTCAGTGCCTCTATCTGTTTTTATGACATCTGGGATACCACAGTGGAGTATGAAGCGCGCCGGTACTTTCCAGTTTTCATGCAATGTCTTTTGAATCTTAGTTACTATAAATGGGTAGGCTTCGATATACTTAGTTAAATCACATTAAACGGTTAATATGTAAGATTAGTCGTCTATATCTACATTCAAGGGATTGGCAACGTCTAAGAATATTTTTTGGAACTCCCGACTCTGTAACCAGCCAGATGGAACTTCATTTCAGAAATTACAATGGAATTTAGATATCACATTACGGCAATTCAGCAAATAGAAGATTAAAATTAAAAGACAGAACGTGTTGTCACCCGTCAGCATAGCAAACAAGTTGCTATAATAATATAATTATATAAGGTCCGGATCTCGTCCTGTCATGATTCAATTAAACGAGTCTTTCAAACATGATTGCTACTGTGCTGACACTCTTGATCTTTGTTTTTATCGCCCTATATTATGTTTCAAAACGAAAATTCGGTTATTGGAAGCAACGAAATATACCGTACCAAGAACCTGTCCCTCTCTTAGGGAACTACGCCCCTTTCATCCTTCAGAGAAAGGGCATAGCCAAAGTGGCACAAGACATATGTCGGCAGTTCCCAAATGCACCGTACATTGGAGCCTTCTTTGGCACAGAGCCGACCCTCATGGTGCAGGACCCGGAGATCATCAAAATCATTATGACGAAGGACTTCTACTACTTCAGCAGTCGAGATATCTCCAACTACACCCATAAGGAAGTGTTTACTCAGAACTTATTCTACACCTACGGAGACAGGTGGAAGGTGATTCGGCAAAACTTGACTCCTTTTTTCTCATCCTTGAAAATGAGGAACATGTTTTATTTGATCGATAAATGCGCTCGTTCTTTTGAAAGCATGTTGAATTATGAGTTGAAAAAAGATAATGAACAAGCAGTGAGGCCGTTGCTGGCAAGGTTTACCATGGATTGCATAGGATCATGTGCTTTTGGAATCGAAACAAGGACTCTGGAGAAAGATGCTGCGAATAACCCCTTCAGGATCATTGGAGATCTCATATTTGAAGAAACTTGTTTTAGAGGCTTAAAAGTAGCTACAAGGACTATATGGCCATCAATATTTTATGGCTTAGGAATGAAAAGGTTCCCCACCGAAACTGATAAATTCTTCAGTAAAATAATAAAAGATGTGTTTGAAAGTCGTCAGTATAAACCTACAAAGAGAAATGATTTCGTTGATATGATATTGACTTTCAAGAGGGGCGAATACTTATCTGGTGAAAGTTTGACGAATACGAAAGAGGATAACCAGAAAGTGAGTCTGAAGGTTGATGAGCAGCTGTTGGTAGCCCAGAGCGTATTGTTATTTGCGGCTGGATTCGAGGCGTCGTCGACCTCACTGCAGTATGCTTTGTATGAGCTGGCGAAGCATCCAGAGGCTCAGCAACGAGTTATAGAAGAGATAGATGAGTATCTTCTACGTCATGATAACAAACTTGGTTACGAATGCGTCACGGAACTGCCTTTCACTGAAGCGTGTTTTGATGAAGCTTCTCGTCTGTATCCAGTTCTTGGAGTCATAACTCGGGAAGTAGTTGAAGACTACACCTTGCCTTGTGGAGCTGTGTTAGGGAAAGGTGTTCGTGTTCATGTACCAGTGTACCATCTGCATCACAATTCAGATTTCTTCTCAGACCCGGAGGAGTTCCAGCCTGAAAGATTTTATGGCAAAGAAAGGCAGAATATCACAAATTACACTTTTATGCCGTTTGGTGAAGGACCTAGGATTTGTATAGGTAAGTTCCTACCTTCTTATAACAACTTTGTTTTCCATATTAGGCATTACGTATAGGTTTGAGAAAAGAGAAAAATAAAGCAGAATGTACCAGAAGATACATCGCGCAGATCGTAAAAGCCGATCGCAGGGATGGAGTCGAATCTGAATCGTATCAAAAGGTGATCCTTTTTTCTATCTTCACGCCCAGCGACGCGCTATAGGTATGTGGCTTTTGGGTTTTACGCTCTTGGGCTCCGTCTTTCCCACAGATCTGCCTTGTTGGGATTCTGTCTGCCTCTTTAAGGATACATACGTTATAATGTTTCTGTATCAATTAAAACACGGAAGAGAAAAAAAGATATGGTAGGTTTCACATCACACTATGCCGAAGTTCATCGGCTTTTTGGCTGTTTCTTGTCCACTTCGCAAGTTCTACATGTGTTTTTCTTATATTTGGAGAATAAAGCGGGTAAGCGCACCCTGGGCTCCGAAGCAACACAGCTAACGATGCAACCGGGAACGCGCTAAGATGAAAAAGAAAATTGTTAAATTACACAAATTCGATACAGCGCCATCTATTGCTATAATCATAAACTAGCTACAACTTAGCTTATTGATACCTAGTTTAATCAGTAGATGGCGTGAGTTGCAAACACTGGTTTTACACTTCATTGATGTGAAATATACATCTGAGATTCACGACAGGCACGGCTACGTCACAGAATTAATATAGGCATTAGACCTTAGACCTTAGGAGATTCTGTTCTGTGGCTGCGTTTCCTTTAACTCCTCTCTAGCATTTTCGTGATTCCAGTGGACACAGGAACAATGATAGTTGTAGAAGTTTCAACCAGGTTTTAGTTACTAATGGTTTTGACCTTTCAGGCGCACGCTTCGCAAAAATACAGATATTCGCCGGCATCGTGGCCATTCTCAAGAGGTATCGATTGGAACTGGCTGAAGGAACTCCTCGGGAGCTGGAGTTCACATCCACCACGGTTATGACGCAGCCCAAAGAGCTGATCAAACTGAAGTTCATAGAACGGGAGGGCTGGCAGCACAGACAGTTTAAAAGTAAATAAAAAAATGGGTTATTGTGCAAGCCTAAATTTTGTTGCAAATGTGTTATGGGATTCACTTCCATACTTTATCATCAGGTCTTTTATTTGTCTCCACTGCAGGAGAATGACTCTCTCTGTACTTTCAGAGCCATACTTAGCCAGAGCAGTCAGAGGATTTGGTCTATACCCTCCACGTTGGCTAGTCGGGTTAAGATCACATTGGTCACACAAGGTCACGCTAGTAGTTTTTAGCTTTTGCACTAAAATAATATTTAAAAAAATTACCTTTAATAGAAGAAAAATTTTTCCCACATTGAATTAAAAAAATTGACTCTGACTTTGACTTTGGACAAGCTAAACAAAAACTAGTGGTTTTTGTTACAGTTAATCTATGTAGAATCAAAAATAATATTGGCAGTCCAGCAAAAACAAAAAAGAATAATTTTGTTTTTAAATTATGCTGGGTGCTTCCAACTACCATTATAGCCGTGTCATCGGCGAAGGTCCCACTGGTATTGTTTTCTAAATAAGGAATATCACAGGTGTATAATAGGTATAGGACTGGGCCTAAAACACTTCCCTGAGGTACTCCAGCTTTTATTGCCTTAAGTTCAGAATAATCATTTTCTTGCCGCACTCTGAAAACTCTACCTGATAACGAGATCTAGTAAGTAGTTTTTTAATACGTCATAAATCGTAAACCGCAATTTACCTTTCATTCAATCAACTCAAATACATTATGCTACTTGCTGCTAAGGAACCCTTCATGGGCGTGTCCGACTCGCACTTAATTAAAGGAAAAGTATTTTATGATTATTGTTCCTTTTATAGTATACTAGCTGACTTGGCAAACGTTGTTTTGCCAAAATTGAGGATTGTATGTATTTTTGTATGTTGTATCATAAAAAAATAGAAATTAAAAACTTTGTCTAAAAATAAAAATAAAATATTTAGGGGTGGACTACCCCTAACATTTAGGAGGATGAAAAATAGATGTTGGCCGATTCTCATAGATACGGGATAAGCACAAAAAATTTCATCATAATCGGTCAAGCCGTTTCGGAGGAGTATGGCAACAAAAACTGTGACACGAGAATTTTATATATTAGAGAAGAATAAACATTATACACCGACCTCCATGTAAGTACTACACTATTCTGCCTTGGAGTACAAACCAAAGAGCAAAAAAAAAATACCTATATCTTTGGTACTGAAGGTAAAGAGAAAAAAAAAAAGAATAGCAAAGCTGTCTTGTCATGTTTTTGTTCAACATTGCTTTTATATTTTCGTTGCTATTTGTACTGGTGATGTGGTTATCAAAGAGAATATAACCCATATACAAAGATTTTAGAATATACAAGCCTATATACCTAATTTTTTTTACTGATACTAACTTAGAATGTAACGATACGTTTGTGGTTATATCCTCTTTGATTTGTACCTACGTGTGCGTCATAATGAGAATTAAACTTCACTAATATTTCAATATATTACTTAATTTAACGTACAAAGTGGAAAGGGCACACCCGTAATAAATCAACCCATGGGCTAAACTAGATCAATATAGTATAATGGAATTTAAATAACTGCCAAAACACGAAAAACAATATCAACATTTCCATATAAATGTGTGCAGCCGCTTCGCAATTCGTATGGGAATGTAGATATTTCTTTGCTGTATGACTGTTATTTTAATTTCATTATGCTATAATATGTATAGTGATCTAGTACAGCTCGTGGTTTGATTTATTACGGGTATGTCCCTTCTACGTTGTATATGTTTCGTCTGTTTGTGTGTCTTTATTAAAATAAAAATAAGAATATGTCTACCGAATATTATCTTATGTACATATTATAAGTATATGCATGAGTATACATTTATTTATGTAAGTTTATATATGTTTATTAAATTATTTATGTATCTGGTCTAATTATTTTTGTATTGTACTCGCCAATTACCTCTTTCTTCTCATGGTCTGCTGGTAGAAATTTATTTAGAAATAAGTAGCACCTATGTTTGCTTTTATAAATACCTATAATAAAGTTTTATTTGCAGATGTTCAAGTGTACATAAAGCAATAAAATTCATTAAATTAAATAAATATACGTAAAAAATACGTAATCAGCATCGGAGAGGGGTCGACCTTCACCCATCTGCTAGCTGGATGAAAGTTATCATACGGACCATATTTTTTTACGGCACTCTATTGGTATACAATGTGGAAAGGACATCCGTAATATATCAAACTACAGGCTATACTAGATCATAATAGTATAATGATAATAAAATAACAGTAAAAAAACAAAAAATAAATTGCCCAAGCGACTGCAAACTTCTTTATGGAAATGTCGAATATTTTTAAAATTTTTGATTTTTTTTTTAATTTCATTATAATATTATGATTTAGTATAGCCCGTGGTTCGATTTATTACGGGTATATACCATTCACGTTGAATATTCAGGAACATTTTATTGAATAATATGTACTTAATAAATTTCACGCGATGCAATTAGCAGATGGAGGCCGACCTCTCCTAATCTTAAACTAAGCAAAAACTTTTTTTTTTACAAAATTTATTTTACAAAACAATTATCCGACATAACAATAAAACAAAATAATTGGAAAGAATATGTTACGTAACTAAATAATAGCATCGATCAAATTACTGATAACAGCTAATCTTAGTAGTGATCCCATCTGATTAAATTTATAAATCACTTAACTATGTTTTATTTTTTATGTTGATGTAGCAAACAAAAAACAAAACATAGATATAAAGATATATAATAAGATCATTATACATAATATGATAAATCAGTAGAAACCGCGGCTTATGATTATAACTTATCTAATAATAAATAGAGATAAAGTATTGTACTTACCTACTCGTACATACTGCGTGTGCGATAAGAAAAAAGTAGAGTACAAATTGTAATATCAATTTTTTTTAGTTTGTGTTTACGTATGTAGGTAAATACATGTACATACATACATACTATCACGTCTTTATCCCTAAATGGGTAGACATAGACTACAAAATATCATAATAAAAGCACTCTTCTACCTTCTCAATTGCCGCGATGCACGAAGGGGGAGCGAAGGGGGGGGGGGTGCAATTTGCTTCAAATATGGCGCCCCCCAAAATGTGCCACCATAGGCTTTAGCCTATTGGTAAATGGCCGCCACTGGTGATGGTGGAATTAAAATAGTGATGAGTTGCTAACCGTATTACAGAATAAGTACTAATAGGTACTCACGTACAGAAGTCTGACTCAGAAAAGAAATTCAAAGAAATATCTACTTTATGTGGTTAGTGCTATGGTTTAATTTAGCCCGCGTCAGAACTTCTTACCTCTTCGTTTAGATACCTAGACATCCATTGCAAGCCAATTTCATTCATATTACTCTTGACAAACGATTCATGACTGAATTTTCCCTTTCGGAGTGGTCGCCGCACGCATAGTAATAATGTAAGTATATTTTCGATACCTAAACGGGGAGTGACCAAAGCTTGATCGTATCGCTTATTGACATGTCGAAATTACGCTCATTCCATTGATAGGCTTCTACGATCTACGCATAGTACTTACATCTACAAAACTAATATAACTAATAATAATGCGGTATAAACAAATAGAAAGAGACTTGGCTATTTTTCATCGCAATATAATTTAAGTGAAAAAGTTAAATTGTCATTTAATGATGATTTGATACTTCACGCGGACTGAATCGCGGATACCAGCGATGAAATAATGATTTTATTGATAACAAAGGTCAAAATTCTGCTGCCATTGACGTTATAAAGTCCGCCAATACCAGAGTCCAGACATAATAGTAAAACAATAGAAGTAGATTCTTATGATGACATGCGAGTCTTAAGAGATTTTAAATGATAATATATAAAGACTCCACAGTCCCAAACTCTTTCTATTAAATGAACGATTCAAGCTTTTTGAAAAAGCAATTAAATACGAAGGGTATGGTCCAGACCAGAAGGTTAAAGTAGTAAGGCTAAATGTATGGCTTTCTGCAAAGAGCTATGATAAATGCCGATACTTATGGGTCTACCTGTTACTTGCTCTATATTGCGAATAGCCTGTTGAATTGGCCCCTTTTTAACTGACTTCCAAAAAGGAAACGTTATTAATTCGTCAGAATCTACTTCTGTATGGTCAATCGAAGAAGCTTAACCGATTTAAAAAATTCTTTTCTGTTTTTAAAGGGCTACTTGACAGGTGGTTCTTCAGAAATTTTATCAATATCGGTTTATGTATAGTCAGAGGGTGAAGTCAGGCAGGAGGTTTTATACTTTCAACTTTCTTTGCTGCCAGCCTTCTCGTCCTATAAATTTCAGTTTGATCTGATCTCTAGGCTGCGTCACTATAGTAACAGATATGAAATCCAGCTTCTTAGGTGTGCCTTCAGCCAGTTCCACTCGGTACTTCTTGAGCAAGGTCACAATGCCGGCGTACATCTGCATTTTTGCGAAGCGCATGCCTGAAATTATAAAAATACAATATGTAACAAAAACCCTGTCCGATCCTTGTAGGAGTAACTCAAACCTTCAATATGAATAACTTTTCCTATGGTAAAATGCTTGAAACTGGAAAAAATCGTCATTTTTCATACAAAAGTGTTCGGCCGGTCCGACAACTTGTATGAAAATGACGATTTTTTCTTCGAGTTTCGAGGATTGGTCCCATAGGAAACGTTGTTCATATTGACGGTCTGAGTTGCTCCTACAGGGTTCGGACAGGGTTTTTGTTACATATTGTATATTTAGTTAGTGGATGCACGTATTGCTACAAACTAAAAGCTGATAGGGCAAACAAGTTTTAACGCTTTAATAAAATGGCGACAACGTGCTGGCAAGCGCAGCTTGGGACACCCACGAGGTGGTCAGACGACCTGGCTAAGGTTACTGGAAAACGCTAGATGCAGGCCACTTTAAATCGATACATACATACTATCACGTATTTATCCCTGACTGGGAAGACAGAGTACTTTCAGCCTTGCGGCTCAAAGCCGACACACCTCAGGGCCGCGAGACTCAAAGGCCACTTTGACTGCGACTGGTGGTGGACGAGACATACACTAGTGGTGGACGAGAAAGTGGACAAATTAATCAAAATAGAAATGGGTTGCTAATCGCATCGCCTATTAAAATGATTAGCATTTTTTAGGAATTTTGGAAATCATTGCATGAGGCTGATACGATGATGATGATAACGTAAGTAGGTAAGTACGTACCTATGTACAGTCAAGTATCAAGAAACATGACCAGGCCCTCTACTTATATCTTGAATTTTCTCTTAAACTAAAAATGATATAAACATGAAAATTTATATTTAGACAGATTTTAATTAAGTCTTTCTGAATATAAATTTTCATGTTAATATTATTTCTAGTTTAAGAGAAAATTTAAGATATAAGTAGAGGGCCTGGTCAGGTATCTTGGTACTTGACTGTACTTACTTAACTGCAACGTAAGCAGAATGTTGAAAAAAAATTATGTATGTTACCATGAAACGCTGCCTAATTTATTAACTTCTTTCGTTGATTTCATAAATCATAAATAATGAAAAAAAGTCATACGAGTATTTACCTACTTGTAGTATTTTAACTCACCTATACAAATCCTTGGACCTTTTCCAAACGCCAAATAAGTATAAGGTTTGATATTCCATTTATTGTCACCAAAAAATCTTTCCGGTCGGAACTTCTCTGGTTCTGGGAAGAAATCGGGATGATGGTGCAAATGGTACACTGGTATATGAACACGAACACCTTTCTCCAAAACGCCTCCACAAGGCAAGGTGTAGTCTTCAACTACTTCTCGAGCCAGGACTCCAAGAACTGGATACAGACGAAGAGTTTCATCAAAACACGCTTCAGTGAAAGGCAGCTCCGTGACGCATTCGTAACCAAGTTTGTAATCGTGACGTAGAAGGTAGTCGTCTATCTCTTCTATAACTCGTTGCTGAGCCTCTGGATGCTTCGCCAGCTCATACAAAGCATACTGCAGTGTAGTCGCCGAGGTCTCGAATCCACCCGCAAAGAACACAACACTTTGAGCTATTAAAATCTCGTCATCAACCTCCAATTTAACTCTCTTGTTAGCTCCTTTCATATTTTCTAAACTGTCTCCATAAATGTATTCATCCTTCTTAAAATTTAATATCAAATCGACGAAATCATTTCTTTTTGAAGGTTTGTATTGACGGCTTTCGAAAACATCTTTCATTATTTTGCTGAAGAATTCATCGGCTTCCGTAGGGAAAACTTTCAGCCTCAGTCCATAAAATATGGCTGGCCATACAGCTCTTGCTGCTACCTTTAAGCCTCTATAATACGTTTCCAAAAATATTAGATTTCCGATGATCGTGAAAGGGTTTTTTTGGGAATCTTCTGCCATAGTCTCCGTATCGATTCCAAAAGCACATGATCCTATGCAGTCCATGGTAAATCTAGCCATCAACGATCTCACAGCTTGAACGTTATTCTTTTTTAACTCACGGTCTAACATGTCCTCGAAGACATAACTACATTTGTCGATTAAATGAAACATGTTCTTTATTTTCGTGAATGAAAAGAGCGGAGTTAAGTTTTGCCGAATTACCTTCCATCTGTCTCCGTAGGTGAAGAATAAATTCTGTGTAAACACTTCCTTATGAGTATAGTTGGAGATTTCTCGACTGCTGAAGTAGTAGAAGTCCTTCGTCATAATGCTTTTGATGATCTCCGGGTCCTGCACCATGAGAGTCGGCTCAGTGCCGAAGAAGGCTCCAAAATACGGTGCTCCTGGGCGCTGCCGACATATATCTTGCGCCACTTGTCCCATGTACCTCCTCTGGAGGATAAAAGGGCCATAGTTTCCTAAGAAAGGGACAGGTTTTAAGTACGGTATTTTTTGTTTCTTCCAGTAACCGAATTTTCGTTTTGATACTTGGTATATGAGAATAAAAACAGAGATCAAGAGCGTCGTCAGCACGGTAGCAAACATGTTTGTGAGTCTCGACAAATGACCCTGACTAGACGGAATTCGGGCCTTTATACATATCGCAACATTGTTACGCGGGTGACCAAACGTTCTATTTTTAATATTTTATCAATAAGCAAACATAATATAATATTCTAAATGCCATTATTTTATTCAACTCTATACTGACTCGAGCACTTAGCTACACGCAGCCCCAGTAAATGTCGTGGGAATGTGCGTGATCTGAATCGTATCAGTCGGTGATGCGGTCAGCAACAGAGAAAGATAAATGTCGGTACCGTGTCTTCAACCCACCTGTCGAGTTTGATGATTTTGTAAAAGAAATCCTTTTATTGAAAGAGACTTCATCCAGTTGTGAATATTATAGGCTGGTATAATTTTTCAAAACTTAAAACCGACTTCTCCCCCAAACTACACAACCGATTTTGATAAAATTTCCATGGTACCACCTGGAAAATATACCCTTTCAAACAAAATAAGAATTTTTTAAATCGGTCCAGGCGTCTTTGAATATCGGTGAATATACATAAAAAAAATAAAGGATCGCGACGAATTGATAACCTCCTTCTTTTTGTAATGTTTCTGTTTTTGTTATTTTGTCTAATCTTTTGTATTTACTGTTATGTAAAAATAACCGGCCAAGTGCGTGACGGGCCACGCGCAGTGTAGGGTTCCGTAGTTGCAAACGACTAAAACGCCTTAATAACGAATTTTATTGAATTTGTATGAAATTTTAATTTCCCGAGTATGTTTTATTAATTGATTGAGTATAACTCTTTAATTTGTAAATCCTACTTAATTCTGATTGTTTTTCTTTTAACTTCGTTATATTTACTAGATATTGCCATGTATTGTTTTTTACATGAACATCCATATAAATAAATAAATAAATAAATATATAGGGACAAATTACACTGATTGAGCTAGCCCCAAAGTAAGTTCGAGACTTGTGTTATGGGATACTAACTCAACGATATAATATTTTATAACAAATACATATATAGATAAACATCCAAGACCCAGAACAATTTGAAAAAGGCCATTTTCCAACTTGCCCTGACCGGGGATCGAACCCGGAACCTCTGGGTGGCGGACTAGCATGGTGACCACTACGTCGTACAGTACAACTGTTTAGCTGATAGAGGGGGAGTCACTGGACTCTAACCAAATATTTCACAAACTGATCCCTAAATAAAAAATGATGGTCACAAACTCACATTATTTTAGAAAGATTTAAAATATTGACATTTCCTGCAATGTACATATTTGAAATGGCTTTATTTGTAAAACTGAAATCAAAATTGTTTGCACAGTTAAAGTAAAAAAGAATCCCACAAGATCACAGCATAGGCATTCTATGCACACCAAAATATAGGCTTGCTTTATTCAGAAAAAACATTCTTGGTATGGCTATAAAAAATTATAATAAACTACCTAATGAATGACTTAAAAGATTTAAATTGTAAAATGTTTAAAAACGACTCTTTAGACTAATAAAACTAACTTACACCAATAACTAGCATCTAATAACAACTTATTATACCATATACCATTGTTAGCTACACGCAATACTTAGCCTCAATATTAATATGTTTTCAATGTATGTATAGTGTCTGCATTCGTTTATTATAATTGGAAACTATAGTTAACTAATTCACCGATTCCATAGCTATCGCTTTCGATTCGTACTCTCTCTGATTTATTTACATTAGTAATATAATGTACCCGTATTAGCCACTCAAGGTATATTATCTAAGATAGTTTTTAAGTATTAACATAAGTACATGACTGTATGTTGCCAAAATAAAAAAAAAAATAAAAAAAAAATTACTTTAATTTTGCCATTATTCAATGATTTCATACACTTAATTATAGACTACCCTTTTATTATATGACATTACTATTATTATACCAATTTTCTTGACGTTTAAGTAAAGTTAATACCTATTTTTATATTTTTAGTTCCTAAATATTTGTATGCCAAAAATGGCAAGACATAGCGAACTATTTTATATTATATTGTAACATCTTATCTATTTGTACCTATGTTTGACACATAAATGTTTGATTGGTTGATTGATTCAACGGCATCCCACACAAGGAGTAGAGAAATTAATTGAAATTTGAGAAAGAAATTGATTTCTGCTTTACGTGAATGAATGCTGCCCTATTTCTTTTTTCATTTCGTTTTTTCTCTTTGTTGTCGTGATAAATATACATACCCATGCCAAATTACAGCTTTCTAGTACTAATAGTCTCTGATTGAAATGGCGGACAGAAAGAAGAATCCTTTATTTTATGCATAAACACGCCTGAATGCCTCTCTTACATAAACATCTCCTCTCACAGGCCTACTAGAAGAGATCTCTTTTGAGATAAGTAGTGCCTTTGTACAACTTTTGTTTGATGTATTCTCTGTATAAATTTTCCGTGTACATAAATTGGTAAATAAATAAATAAGAAATTATAAGGGTTCCTTTTTTACGATGGACCCTAAAAACATCAAGTATTAATTATTCCTCTAGCACCTTTTTAACCGACTTCCAAAAAAGAGGTTATTTATTCGTCGCGAATTCGCGTGGTTTTTTTTTTATTGTCATGTTCACCTATACTATTCGCAAAACGCCTGGACCAATTTGATTTTGTTTTGTTTGAAAGGGTATATTGTCAGATGGTCTCATAGGAACTTTATCAAAATCGGTTGTTTAGTTTTAGGGCGAAGTCGGTTTTTAGTTTCGAAAAATTATAAACAGAGATAGATCATATAATGGGCTAATCAAATAATTGAGAAAAATGGTTTCCAGTCTGGTTCGAATATTGCAGGCTTGAATCACCTGATTATCTGAAAAGAAAGATAATTCCGTTTTTCGGAAGGCACTTATAAACTGTGGGTCCTGAACGCCCTCTAGCGTTTGATCATCAAACTATCCAAGGCTTGGTTCTGGTTCCCTTTGGGTTGCGGAGGTCAGACGGCAGTCGCTCTGTGTAAAAAAAAGTAACCTCGTCAGATCTTCTTGGTTAGGTAGCGGACCCCGGGCTCTGAAACGTTACTGCTCTGAAACGTTACAATAAGTTCCTAACTTGTCCCTCAAAAATGTCTCTAATTTAATTTTATTTTTTAACATTTTATTAAGTTTTATTGATAATTGAAAAGGACTTAAATAACATAAATCAACTATGACTACATACATACATACATACATATTATCACGCCTGTTTCCCACAGGGGTAGGCAGAGACTAAGGACCTCCACTTGCTACGATCCTGACAGACCTCTTTCGCTTCATCTACACTCATCACTCTCTTCATGCATGCTTATTTAAAAAAAAAAAAAACTATGACTAAACTAAATATAACTAATAATATAAAACTAAACTAGATATAAGTACTATAAATAACATCAAATGATATAAAAAATTGAATCTAAATCGCTGCGCTCGCAGTGTGAGGCTGAGCTTGGCCATTCAGGCGGCATTTCCGCGCTGAATGGCCAAGCCACAAATAGGTTTTTTATTCTCCTATTTCTCTGTTCCGTGGGCCAAGCTCAGTCTTTGGCCAAAATGCACACCAGCCTTTATTTATTTATTTACTAATTTTTCCTGTAATTTACAATCAATGAATAAAGATTTATATTTTTTTTCAAAATTTTAGTTTAGTCTTCTTTCATGAAAAAAATCAGAACTATTTATTTTACAGTAATAACAAAATATATTTGAGATTCTCAAAACGGTGATGGTGATAATTATGAAATTATATAATGGTTTAAAAGTATTATGCTTTGAACTGCCTGCATTGCCAGCCCTCTCGTTCTATGAACTTCAGCTTGATTAGCTCCTTGGGCTGCGTCGCCATGGTGGTCGGTGTGAACTCCAGCTTCCGAGGAGTGCCCATTGCCAGTTCCACTCGGTACCTCTTGAACATGGCCACGAGACCAGCAAACATCTGCATTTTTGCGAAACGCATGCCTGAAATTAAACAAGTAAAAAAAATATATATAAACCAAGAACGAGAAATAATTTCGGCTTCGCTTTTTTACCCGATTACGTAAAAGCCAAGATGAAGGGTAATCAGTCTATTCATGTGTGCATGTATAACCATTTCAGCCGCATAACGTCCACTGCTGGACATAGGCCTCTTTTAAGGATTTCCAAAATAAATATGCATATATATGTATGTATGTAAATGTGGGTATGTATGTCAATCGATTCGTCATTATTGTCCGGGTGATATAGGCTACAATGCAAAAAAGTATACGAAGAATGTAACATACAAAAAAGTAAGTCAAACATAACCCTCTTTCTGGCACAGTCGGTTAAAAAGGAATATTTCTATTTCGAGTGGGGTATCAAATGAAAGATCTTGATTAGCACATTTCAAAAATATATACATTTTTAGCCGTATATTATGGCTGTGTTAGATTTTTAAACGTTTATCTTGTTGACTACTTACCTACTACTTAGTATTTCTTATTACGTAATTTATGCTTGCTAACTCGTTCCCAAGCATAACATGTTTTAATGTGTCAACATATGTGTATTTATATATATTATTTGAAAAGATTATAATAATATGACAAAGCGCTTCTGGCGAGTAGGCGACCAATACTGTGATAATTCAATTTTGAACAAAAAAAAAGCTACCGACTTCATTTTCTCTCAAGAGTTTCTTTTAAATCTTCAAAGTTCTTCGTCATATCTTCACCAAATTGATATAGGATCAACTTGGTGCTACAAGCTTTTAAATAAAAAAAGAATCATTAGATTCGGTTCACGGTTAGCAAATATATCGCGAAACATCCATAGAAAAAAAAAACAGTCGAATTGATAACATCCTCCTTTTTTGATGTCGGTTAAAAATGCGTTTCTTTCGGTAGCTTTCCGTTAAAAATAAATTAAATTTTAATATACACTACATTAAACTACACGTTATGTAAATGATACTTATTAACGCCTAAAAGTGCCTGGAAAGGTCTAATTACTGAATAAACATTTGAATTTTAAATTTTGACTATTATGCAGTCAATGCAATCATAGCACAGAATAATCAGCTGATAAAAACTGATAATGTATATGTTTTTGAATGTGAATGCGACATATTGAATTTAGCGTGACAAAACATAGCATATGATAGATAATCAAGACGCTTCCCACGATAAAACATTTGTTATGTAAGTTATTTTTCATCGATAGCATCAAGCATACGAGATGAACATGTATACACACATACATACATTCCGGCGAAAAACATAACCCTCCCTTAAGGGGATAACTGAATTTTCAGGGGTCCAGTGCTGACCCCATTTGAAATAAATCATTTGATAGGAAACGGAGACATCATTTAAAATGTGCATAGACAATGCATTGTCTATGCACATTTTAAATGATACGATATTATAATGATACGCCAAAAGTGGCCGTTTTTCGCAATTGTGCGTAGAAAAGCTTCACGTTCTTACTTTAAACTGTAAACAGTAATTCATTAAATAGTTTGAAGGGTTATCTAGGGTCTGATCAAAACCAAATTTTAAATGATGTCTCCGTGTCCTATCAAATGATTCCGTGTCCTATCATATGATTTAAAATGGGGGCAGCACTGGATCCCGGAAAATTCATGTAGCCCCTTAAGCTCTGCCAGTACTCAGATGAAAAGTGCTCTTATAATGCAAGTTAGCTAAATTAAAAAACAAATTAAGAACAAGATAAAAAGATAAATTTTTATAAATCAATATCAAAAACTGCTTAAGAATTTTTAACTTCAAAAAACTTGAATCTTTCATTGCATAACTCATTCATAACATAACATATAACAAGACTTCTTGTATATTTCAACCAATGAATAAGATTTTGAAAAAAAATTACATATGTTGAAACACTTTTTATTGTGAGGCCTTTTTATACTTACTAAGACAAATTAAATGAGCTGAAACTCGATAGAGTTGTGTCATTTTATTACTGAGTTCCATGGACAAATTTCGGTTTCCGTGATCAGACCCTAGATCTCAATCGCCATCATCGACATCGTCTATCATAAAGTGTTCACAAAGGAAAATTAAACGAGTCATACTCAATGAGGTTATTATCATCAGAACAGCTCATTGACTCCATAATATCTGATTGTCATCCAATTTACACAAGCATGCAAAACTTCAGCTTAATCGGTTGAGGATAAATGATTGAAAATTGAGTTGCAAAATTTGACTTAAAGAAACGTACATACAAGATACATTGCAAGATAAATAAAAGCTTGTAAAAAAACATCTAGGTTTATGATTTTAACTCACCAATACAAATCCTAGGCCCTTCACCAAACGGCATAAAACTATATGGTTTGATATTCTGTCTTTCGTCACCATAAAATCTTTCAGGTCGGAACTCCTCCGGGTCTGGGAAGAAATCTGAATTGTGATGCAGATGGTACACTGGTACATGAACACGAAGACCTTTTCCTAACACAGCTCCACAAGGTAAAGTGTAATCTTCAACTACTTCCCGAGTTAGGACTCCAAGAACTGGATACAGACGAAGAGATTCATCTAAACACGCTTCAGTGAAAGGCAGTTCCGTGACGCATTCGTAACCAAGTTTGTTATCATGACGTAGAAGATACTCGTCTATCTCTTCTATAACTTGTTGCTGAGCCTCTGGATGCTTCGCCAGCTCATACAAAGTGTACTGCAGTGTCGTAGATGAGGTTTCAAATCCAGCCGCAAAGAACAACAAACACTGAGCTACCAACAGCTCGTCATCGACCTCCAAACTTACTTTTTTGTTGTCTCCTTTCATATTCGTCAGACTGTCCCCAGATATGTACCGATCCTTCTTAAAATGTAATATCAAATCGACGAAATCATTTCTATTTGTAGGTCTGTACTGACGACTTTCGAATACTTCAGTCATTATTTTAGTGAAGAATTCATCGGCTTCTGTAGGGAAAATTTTCATACGCAATCCGTAAAATATGGCTGGCCATATTGATCTTGCTACTACTTTTAAGCCTCTATAAAACGTTGCTAAAAACATGCCAGTTCCGATGATCGTGAAGGGGTTGTTATGAGCATCTTTTGCCATAGTCCCTGTATCGATTCCAAAAGCACATGATCCTATAACGTCCATGGAAAATCTTGCCAGCAACGGTCTCACTGCTTGTACTTTATTCGTTTCTATCTCAAAGTCTAACATATCTTCGAAGACTTGAGCACATTTGTTAATCAAATAAAACATGTTCTTCATTTTCGAGGATGAGAACAGCGGTGTCAGATTTTGCCGAATTACCTTCCATCTGTCTCCGTAAGTGAAAAACAAATTTTGAGTAAACACCTCCTTATGAGTGTAGTTGGAGATTTCTCGACTGCTGAAGTAGTAGAAGTCTTTCGTCATGATGTTTTTGATGACCTCTGGGTCCTGCACCATGAGGGCTGGCTCTGTGCCTAAGTAAGTTCCAAAATACGATGCATCTGAGAACTGTAAACATATATCTTGAGCCACTTGTCCCATGTACTTCCTCTGGAGAATGAAAGGGCCGTAGTTCCCTAAGAAAGGGGCAGGTTTTAAGTACGGTATTTTTCTTTGCTCCCAATAGCCGAATTTTTGTTTAGAAACATGATATATGGCGATAAAAACGAAGGTCAAAAGCGTCAGCACAGTACCAATCATATTGGTGCGACTCGTTTGACTGAATCGTGACAAGACAAACTTGGACCTTATATACTTACTTATAGCAACCTTTTTTGTTTTGTTCTAGGGTGACCACAAGATCTTTCTTGAAAATGAACATGTTATTTCTTTTCTTTTTATTTATTTTATTGTTACTTACCCTTTGTATGGATCTTGTTGTCCGAAATAAACGATTTATTATTATTATGTTGGTACGCTTTTCAGCCAGTGTGTGTCGCTTTTAAGTGTGATGGCTGCATCTATGGAGGTCTATCCCTTAATGATGGTACATTAATGATGAGATGCATTAACAGACAGCCCTCCATAGCTGCCGAACTATTGCCAGGGAGGGATTTACTTGGTTTGGGCTATGTGAATGGGATGTTAGTGGACCGGATAATTGGGTTGTGGAGTGAGATACGGACATCTATCTAAAAATCTCTCACAACAATTTTATTAGTATTATTATTATTTCTTTAAGCCAAGTTATATTTGGATAGCAAGGCTCTGAGCAGACCGAGCCCAGGGCCACAAGATCCAGATGCCATTTTATTCATTATGATGTGCGAGACGGTGGAAATAGAAATCAAAACAGTGATGGGTTGCTAGCTGCATCGCCTATTAACATAATTTGCATTAAATGTTATGATAATAGTATTGGGATTTACCGCGATTAATATCATTTAAAGTAAGTCCCGTAATTGCGACCACGAAACTCTTAAATCATAATATGATTTGCATTTTCGCCCATCCTCTAGATCGATTTTTATAATCTGCGTTCGCAGAGAAGCAACTGGTACATGGTATTCTGGTTTTTTCTTTTTCCCCAGACCAGCATGGGAGATCTGAATCATATTAATAGGTTTGTTTTGTTGTTTGTTTTTCGTGTATGTAAGTGGCCAACACTGGTGTCAGATTTTTCAGGCAGTCTAAGGGCATCTGGCATAGCTTGACGACTGCCATACAATGATGACAGCCAGGACCAACGGCTAATACGTGCCTCCCGAAGCACGGAAGAGCTCGAAAAATTTATGTGCCACTTGTGGTCACCCATCCAAATGCGGACCACGCCCGGTGTCGCTTAACTTGCGAAAGTAATGCGCACTCCCGCCGGACCACCGAGCTCCTCGGTATATTACTTGGTGAAGACGAAGGTCACAGGTGCCTTAATAGGCGACTAAAAAAAGGTACCATAGATAAATCAGATAAAGATAAATTCAAGTCAGATTCAAAGATTCAAATTCAAAGATTCAAATTCAAAGATTCAAATTCAAAGATTCAAATGTTCATTCAGTAATTAGACATTTACAGGCACTTTTACACGTCAATAAGTATAATTTATGTTACGTGTAAAGTATATTAAAATTTAATTTAATTTTAAATAAAAGCTACCGATACCAGCGCTTCGTAACGACCACTGCTGAGAAGAAACGCCGAAAGAAACTCATTTTCACAGTATTGGTCGCCTACTCGCCAGAAGGGCTTTGTCATATTATTATAATTGTCTTTTAATTAATAAATACTTATAATATAATACAATGTTGACACATTATAACATGTAATGCTTGCGAACAAGTAAACAAACATAAATTGCGTAATAAAAAATATTAAGTAGTCAATATATAAGATAAATAAGTCAAAGATACTTGAGCTATCGTCAAACATACATACAAACGCTGAATTGTTCTCAGAGTCTGTAACTCTGAAAATTTTGCTCGCTTGTTTAATAAATAAAAATAAAATTGTGATTCAAGGATTCAAATGTTAAGTAATTAGACCTTTACAGGCACTTTTACACGTCAATAAGTATAATTTACGTTACGTGTAAAGTATATTAAAATTTAATTTATTTTTAAACTTGATAAATAGTTTAGTCACAGTATTGGATTCCTCTGATGTCATCTTATCTGTGAGGTCAAAATATCTTCAATAGCCAATAACGAGTGACAATGACCACTGATTAGGAAAGAATCTCTATATATTCTCATTAAATGTCGTAATATAGCTTCACATGACATATTTTAACCTAAGTTTTATTACTCAAAATATTTATTTAACACATTTTTTAACATAATTATGTTTGACATAACGATTAACATACCTAAATCATGAATTCATTCAAATATAAAAGGTTTTCCAAACTCAAGGGGGATGAGGTGCTAGGCGATCCGCGACTTGCCCCGAAGGCTTTTATCTATATTTGAGAGTGACTGGAGTGCGGAATGCGTAGAATAAACGCAGAATGACGTAGAACGTTGATTTTATAGTTTTCTTTTTCGTATAAATTTGAAATAACTAATTATACCAAGAATTTCATTATTTCGCACATTCTCTTTACGAGTAACATTTTCATCTATCTATACTATAATAAAAGAGTAAAAAAAATGTGTCTGTACATTGAAAATTTTTCAAAAAAAAATATTTGGGGCGATGGAGATATAGTAATAGAGTAAGAAAATAAAAAAAAATGTCTGTCTGTTTGTCTGTTTGTCTGTTTGTCTGTTTGTACACGCTAATCTCCGGAAATACTGGACGGATTCGAATGAAACTTTTTTTGTTATATAGCTGAGAAGCCTGGGCAACATATAGGCTATAATTGATTTTGGAAAATGGAACACATGATGCAGAACTATAATGGTCCAGCTAAACTATAAGAAATATTAAAATGCCGCCTTAGCAAAAGTTGTTAAGTCTGATGAGAACTTTTTGTTGAGTTATAATACAACTGGCCAAGCGCGAGTCGGACGCGCGCGAAGGGTTCCGTACCATTATCTATGAAAAATCACGTTTGTAGTATGGGAGCCCCCCATAAATACTTATTTTATTCGATTTTTAGGGTTCCGTAGGGTAGGGTAGAAACGGGACCCTATTACTTAGACCGTCCGACTGTTTGTTTGTCTGTTTGTCACCAGGCTGTATCTCATGAACCATTATAGCTAGACAGTTGAAATTTTTATAGATGACGTTTTTTTGTTGCCGCTAAACAAAAACATACTAAATCTATCTATCTATACTATAATAGAAAAAAATTTCCAAAAAAAGTTGTTTCGTCCGAAGAAAAACTTATAAGTTCAGTATTTGCGGACCTTCAGAGCAAAACACACCAGTAAAATTCTTGGTTACGTGAACGCGCCATATTGACAACAAAAAATTAAAAATCAATTAATAAAGAACTTATGACGCAAATTATTGTTGATTTCTTGGATAGTGTTGTTGACGACGCCACCAATTATCAAGTTGAGTTTCGTAATTCACTTGCAGCAAATGGACTCTCGGCTCACAAAATAAGTCTTAATGTCAAAGGGCCAATAATGCTGATGCGAAATTTGACTCCGCCGAAACTGTGTAACGGAACCCAACTTAGTGTCTCAGCACTGTATGCCGAAGTTCAGCAGCTGAATTTCAGCCAATGCATGCCTGCAATGTTATTTGCATTACTAGCAACACATAATGCCGAACTTCCGATGCTTTTGCCTGAATCGGACCCGTACCCGCCGACGCCTCACCCGCCGCCGCCGCTTCCGCGCCCGCTCCCGTTCCCGCTCCCGCTTCCGCTTCCGCTCCCGCTCCCGCTCCCGCTCACGCTTCCGCTTCCGCTCCCTCTACCGCTCCCGCCACCGCTCCCGCCGCCGCCGCCACCGCCGCTTCCGCCGCCGCCGCCTCTTCCGCCGACGCCTCCGCCTCCACCGCCACCGTCGCCGCCGCCGCCACCGCCGCTGCTGCCGCTCCCGCTCCTGCTCCCGCTCCCGCTCCTGCCGCCACTACCGCCATCGCTTCCGCCGCCGTCGCAGCCGCCGCTGCCGCCGCCGCCGCCGCCGCCGCTGCCGCCGCCGCCGCCGCCGCCGCCGCTGCCACTCCCGCTGCCGCTTCCGCTCCCGCTCGCGCTTACGCTCCCGTTTCCGCTTTCGCTCCGTTCCCTCTTCCACTTCCATTCCCTCTTCCGCTCCCGTTTTTCCGTTCGCCGCAGACGCGCCAAAGACGGAAGATTAAATTCTCATATCGGCACATCACTACTGTCCGGCGTTTCCACCGAACTTCAGCTTATTTAGTGTGTCATCCCCACCGAACTTTAAACACTGAACTTTAGCCGCTAAACTTCGGCATAGTCTGCTGAGACACTTAAAGTTTACTGCGAGTGGTGCCAGTGAAACTGTATTTATTCCGCGTATGCCACTCATCCCTAACAATTTTCCTTTTGAAAATACACAGTTCCATGTGTTTACTTGCTTTGCTATGAAAATAAGTCACAGTTTTAGAGGCTTAAAGCTACTGATGTCGATCTAAGGACTGGTTTTTCGCATGGCCAACTTAATGTCGCTTTCTCCAGAGTTAGTAATACTTCAGCTCTTTTCATATTGGCTCCCGAAGGAAAGAATTAAAATAATATTGACTTTTAACTCCTAACACTGTAACAAGTACTTTCTTATCTCTCTCTTTCTTTCTCTCTCTCTCTCTCTCTCTCTCTCTCTCTCTCATTAGTTTTTATTTATATTAATACGCCGGAGTCATAAAGTCCACGCGAACGAAGTCGCGGGCATCAGCTAGTATAAAAATATGAGTGCATTAGAAAGTTTACTACTAAATAAATTTGTTTTAGCTTTTTATTTTGCTTATTTTCAGCGCTTGTTTCAATCGACTGAAAAACAATCCATTGTGTGACACATCAGCACATACCTTAGATAGTAACTTTGGTTATCGTGTATTTTTTTAAATGTTAATTAATCGTAAATATCTAAAATCTTTGATCTAGCAAAACAGTTTTTTCGCTTATCAGCCGATGCCTCGCCTCAAAGTGAAGACAAGTATAAGTGTTGCTCATTTGTCATTATTTTATTCTAAATGCGGTAAAAATTAACATTTTACAAAAAGTTATGCATTAATAGTTCGAATTTGCGGAAGTCAAAGTTATATACTATGTGATTTGAATTACTTTGTGCGATTCCGCCACCAGTTAGTTCATGCAAACTATTGCCGGCCGGCGCCCACCCACTACATACTGTTAATTTACTAATAACTATTTTATTCCGCATGCAAAGTTACAAATACAATCAACCATTGTTCATAATTTTAAGTAAACTATTAAAATAATCAAACCGACCGGGCATTATTATAATGCGTATCACCAATGGGGCAGAATAAAATATACAAAGTGGAAGGGACATACTCAAACCCGTAATAAATCAAACCACGGGCTAAAGTATAATGAAATTAAAAAAAAAACGACATTCCCGTACAAACTGCCCGAACGGCTGCACACTTTTGTATGGAAAGCCAAATTTTTGACTGTTATTTTAATTTCATTATAATATAGTTATAGCCCGTGGTCCGATTTATAACGGGTAAGTCCGTTCGCCGAGAGTTGATAAATATTAAAGGCAATGTGATAAATAAGAGTAAATTATAATTTATTACTTAGACCAAAGTGGCTTGTCATTATTCATAACGCCCGGGCATTATGAAAAATTACCCAATTTATCACTTGGTCCTTAATAAATCCAATGCATAACAGTTTGCAAAATGTTAATTTTCACCACATTTAAGATTTAATACAAGATGGTGTCTCTTATAAAAGTCCTGTCTTTACCTTTATACATAAAAGGACATTGCCGCGGATTAGCGGCTAGTATCTATAGTGTCTGTAATATATTAATATTTCGTAGCCGTCTGGTTAAGTCAGCCAGATTACTAAATTCCTAGCCCGTTCTGTAAAAGCCGGCATCCAACAAAATGGCTGAAGGACGAATAGCCAAATCATTGAACGGAACGTTTAACAAGATGGCAGATCGTATAAATACATACACGCTGATATTTTGTTAGATTTGAAAAAAAAATGTCGTGTAGTAAATAAATTCCTGTATCCATATACGTAATCTAAATTTGTGTATGACATCAGACAAAAAAGTTGCGAAAATGATTTTCGGTCTAGACCACGTACGCCCGTCCTAAACTGCCGCACAGATGCTCGAGATCTAGTTGGCCGGGGCGGTACTGCTAATTGATCTCATAATTTTACTTTCGAGTTTTAGTCAACTTTATTTGTTACTGTATTTTTATTTTGACTAGCTAATTAGGTCTTGTTAACGATAAGTTGCCTTCGGCTTCAAAACCAAATGAAAAATCACCGTGTATTATACACGTGGCGTATTATAGACATTTTCTTAAATCGGATATTGATGAATTTATTCTATATAAGTATGTGGCCCGGTTTTAGCTCACAAAATCGACGACTACTTTTTAGGGTTCCGTATCTAAGGGGTAAAAATAGGACCCCATTGCTAAGACTCCGCGTTGTCCGTTTGTCTGACTGTCTGTCACCAGGTTGTATCCAACATTTCTGTTGCCAACAGTACTGCCTCCGTGGTCCAGTGGTCAAGGCGTTCGCCTTATGCCCCGGAGGTCATGGGTTCGATTCCCATTGGGAAGCATACTTTGTGAAAAGTTGTTTCCAGTCTGGATAGGATATTGCAGGCTTGAACACCTGATTATCCGAAAAGAAAGATTATTAAGATTATTCCGTGTTTCGGAAGGCACGTAAAACTGTAAGTCCCGAACGCCACCTAGCGTTTGATCATCGAACTATCCATCACACTTGACTGGTTATTATTACATATACCTACCACTAAGTAACTAGTCAGTTATAGTGCAATAATTGAGTTTTGATGAGATGTGAGAACGAAAAATAATATTCACAGCCGTTTGCGTTGTTGACGCCATATTTGTTTTGGTGACTACTAGCGCTGCAGTGGAAAAAATTTGAACTAAATTTGGATCACTGCTGAGTCTTGGTCAGTCATCTTCAAAGGATAGACTTTGAATAGGAACGCCAAGTTTTTAAACTTTGAATAATTCTAGTTTTATTATTTATCACCTTAGGTATCCAATTAGCTGGTGGCCGTCAAGGAACAGCCTAGGCGTCCAATAAGCTGGCTAATTTAACTAGATAGCTGCAACATATAGATTGTCATATCACACCAAAACGCCGCTTTCGATAAGGATTTCAAGCAAAAAGATAAATAGTTATCACTATACTACAGGAAAGGATAAAATCATTACATCACAGATTATATCGCTCTGTTTATCAACGTTAGCATCCGTGATTTATTTTTTTATTTATTACATGTTATTACATAAAGTTGTTTGTTTGTTTTTAAAATGTTTATCATACATAAAATATTATTTAGGAGCAAACAATAATTATATATAATTAGTACAAGGGCGTACTTATCCAACCCAACAAATATCAGAAATGAGTTTTTAGAAAAAAAAATGTTGGAGTTAAAGAGTACAACAGAGACCACATAATATAACAATATACATAAATAGCAATAACACGTAGTACATAAACCTAATGACATTTATTATAAATATGCCTACCAATTAATTTATACTTACATGTACTCAATATACCCATACCTATACATAATATATACCATACCTTCCTCCGACACATTATTTATAACTAGTACAATAAAACAATTTTAATTTCATTTTCATTTCATTTTATTTTCATACCTTCACTCAATGAACAACGGAATCTTTAGAATAACCGGCCAAGTGCGCGTCGGGCCATGCGCAGTGTAGGGTTCCGTAGTTGCGCATGCCCATTTGGAGTTCGCGCCACTAAAAACAAATTTTCTATTGAATTTGTATGAACTTTTCCTTTTCCGAGTACATTTTATAGGTAATTAAAAATATAATTTTCCTTTAAACTTTGCTATATGTTACTGCTGTGATTTTTAACCCAATGCATACAAAAATGTAAAGATAGGTTAATACTCGTATTTCAATACGTCACACCTAAAAATATCATTGATACTTTTGAAAGTTTGAATAATAATAAGAAAACTAGTGATTTGTTGGATATTTCAGTATCGTAGTTATAACTATATTATAGATTTAAGTCTGGTGACAAAAATGATCCAAAAATTATCGTCCCATTTCTTTTCTGCCAGTACTAAGCAAAATATTCGAAAGGTTAATTTTTAACCAATTATTAGATTTTTTTAACAAAAATAGTCTGTTCTATGGTGATCAGTATGGATTTACAACGGATGCAGATGTTGCACTCTTACAAAACATCTATGATGCTTGAGAGTGTTGTCAGAATGCAATTGGTGTGTTTTGTGACCTCTTCAAGGCATTTGATTGTGTAGATCACGAAACTCTTCTATCCAAATTTGAGCACTATGGAATAAAAGGGAAAGATCCGAGAATTGACAAAATCTTATTTGAGTAGCCGAATTCAAAAAGTTTGTGTAAATCAAGTAAAATCTAACGGATCAACCGTAGTGATGGGTGTGCCCCAGGGTTCTATCTTAGGTCCTTTGTTATTCCTAATATATATCAATGATTTACCATGTCATGTAAAAGACTGTAAGTCTGTATTTTTTAGCGTAGATAGGAAAACTGACACCTCTGATGAGATTAATAATACATTGTTGCAAGTGCTAGAATGGTTTACGTCAAATAATTTAGTATTGAATGCAAACAAAAACGAAATGTGTAAAGTTCTGCTTACCGAATATTACAAAAGTTCCAACACGATTAACGGATAACACAACCTTTCAGGGAATAACGCTTAATTCCGGGTTGCAATGGGGTGCCCATATAAAAAAAATAGCTGGAAAACTTAGCTCTGCAGTCTACGCGGTTAGGAGAATTAGGCAGATGACAGAAGTTGATACAGCGCGTTTGGTATATTTTAGTTACTTCCATAGTGTTATGTCCTATGGAATATTGCTATTGGGTAATGCTGCAGACACTATGAATAAAAAATAAATTAGCTATCTCAGCGTAAGAAAAACAAAAAAAAAAGCTTTTTTGGGTCTCAGCTTAAGCCTTTAGAATAAAATTCAAAATAATGTAGTAGCGTTACCATTATCTAAGACTGCCGCTAAAAATTATTTATTAAAAATGCGTATTATCATGTAAATAACTATTTATCATCATCTGATCAAAATTCTTGGAAATAGTTGACTGCTGTGATGGAGCCCTTACTTATGTATATAATATACACAGTAATACACCCGCGGCTTGCTGCAGGAGTTCCAAATCACGTGAGCTATGATCGTCTATTATATATATATATTTTATTTAAACCTTAAGTATAGTACATTATCAGATACCCCAAGCTGTTAACTCTACTCTGAATTTATTTTAAAAAAAAATAAAAAAATGAGGATGTCTATACTAGATATTATTTATTACATAATTTAATCCCAAATTGTAATAGTCGTATTACAGAATTGTTCTTTGTAGCTGTTATGGTTTATATCATTCAAATAATTGACTTCATAAAGCGAAGGAATATACGCCATTCCTGAAAAATCAGGCGGATCGATCCATATTTGTAATCAGTTAGGTCATAGGTTTGCTATAGCTTAATTATATGTGGTAATGTCGTACAAAGTACGATAAATGGGCGTTGAGAGTCTTGGATATTTGGTTAACCAATGTAATTTTATAAATTCGCTTACGCGAAACAGGTATGTAAATGTTGGTCGCGATAAAATCGCGAAGAGCTCTTATAATAATAGTATTTTCACAAGACTCTAATTATTTCGAGTAAACTCGATACATCTTGGCGATACAAAGTCAATATATCTGGTTTGCTGTGTTGCGAGGAATGAGATATTATATCGTCATGGACAGCAGGTTTCCTCTTTAGGAGAAAGATGTCACGGTTTGACACCTTTTGCACTAATATGCATAAGAAACATATATAGTTTTGGTTAATAAGTCCACTTCCAGCGAAAGTATGTCTGTTTGGCCTCTCGGTCACTCAGGCATAATTTTGCCAACCCTTAATAGCCTCGGAAAAACCAAATTTCCCGATGAAATTTGATAATTCTTACCACTTATTAACCTTTTCGCGACTCTAATATTACTATGTAGGAAAGCAATCAAGATCTAAATGATCTTGAGCCAAACAAAACAAAACAATCCTACCCGGCTATCCTTACAAAGAGTCCTAATCCTATCTGCTCTGTAATTACCAGAGCTTCCACGTAAATTCTATTCTTTTACTTATTTTCTAGTTTAACATGCTCGCAACGGTTGGCGTGTCAAGATCATGAGAGCAAATATATTTGAGACGTTAATTTAGATCATAAGTTCTATACCTAACTTCTAACCTTCTAACCTTTCTCTGGTGAATAGATGTTTGATATACTAGTTACCATATATCTCTATAACCTCAATACACATAACTATCAAATATCATAATCTGATAACCTTTAGATATTCACTATTTTGACTAAATTGCTCGGATCCGATATCTTTCAATTATATAGATCTAAGGTAACAAATAGAACATATGTGACTCTCAATTGACAGCAACAATGATAATACTACATTTAACCCAACTATAGAAATTCAAGTAATCTTCGATATATATATCATCTTTCCCTTTTATCGTATCTATCTTTAGCAGATTTATTAATTTAACCGTAAGCAAAACCTCACTATATTCCGATAACGAACCTAATCACGAACCTACGTCTAAACCGACCTAAGAGCAATCGCAATTGCCCGCCTATCCTAAGTCTAGTCTATTGTAAGACCTAGTGTGAACCTAGGGTCTGTTATTAGCCACCACGCTCATAACAGGTGTGTGAGAAGTTAAACGTGTGTGTGTGTAAAGCGACTTGTGTAGGATATGCAAATAAGAACTAATCTAGGGATATATTAGGATAAGGTCAACCCTCTGTAAACCTACAGGTTGACCTAGGATACCTAGGTGAAAGGACAGAGGAAGACCTGAAGCGCCCGAATGCCAGTCTCAGCACCCAGTATAAATTACCTATTCAGTACTTATCTAACGCTCCAGCGGAATTTTGGGGTTTGTGAGAAAGGTATAGATAAAAATATTTAGGAAGTCTAGAATTCTAGACCCGTCACTTCACAGTAATTTACCCGAACACAAAGCAACGAGCTCAAATCGGTGAATGAAATTTATAACACAAAATCACACACACTCGATTTTAAACTCGAAACTTGTATGTCAGGCAAAGGACGCGAAAGGACTGAACCCTACTTCTTGCCCCGCGTTACTTTTATTAGCTTCGTCTGACCCCCGAATCTTGACGCGACGACCTACTACCGTGCAAAAAAAATATTGCATCCCGATCTCCATTTACATGCATGCAATAGCGTGTCCATCTAAGATAATTTAATATATTTACATTCACATAGAGATCTTCCGCAATCGTCATTCTATCGAATAATATGACATATTTATAATTTATTTAATTGACGAATGTAACACGATATATGAATCAACTGTATCTTGTGATTCCATGTGTACCTATAGTATATGAGTAAATAGACGCAACCTCACCCTTGTATATATTTGAATGTACAATTATAAATATGTCTATGTATAGAATTCGATTTTTCAGGAAGTATCTAAGCATTAGTACTACCCGACCTCTGTCCGTGTAATCAGCGAAAATTTAGACCAGATAAGCCGATCTAAAGATATGACAGAGTATAAACTCGCATTTACACAACACGGCGTAAATATAAACCATGTAATATTGCATAATTACATTTATTTATCACGCAAAATTTTACCAAGTCCAAACAGCTGTGCAGCTCCGCAACCATTCCATTTTTTTTTTAAACCCTCATAACGCCCTCGTTTTCGCAAACGAAAAAAAAAAATCTTGGGTACACATAAAACCATCTTTATGATCGTGTGATTGTTTTCTACATGTCTATGTGACCACTACAGACCCCCCCCAGACTTGTGACAATGTTTGTTTTTCAAGCATGAAGCAAGTCTCAGTTTTAATAAATCGCTATTTAACTATATGTTACAACCTATTATTAAGTTGATTCAGCATAATTATCCACTATCTAACTCACTCGCTTAAGTCTATTTTATTCATTTATAATTAATTTATATTTATAATTTTTTTTTCTAATAATGTAAACCGTACATAATAATGCTGTAATTTGATAACTTAATAAATTAATTAATTAAAGTCAATCACATCTAACCTATTTCTACAACCTATAAATCTCTTGATCTAAATTTCTAAGTATACTAATTAATCGTTAACTCATTACATAAGTTACATTAAACTTACAAAAATCATATTTAGTTTTTTTATTTTTATTTTCACATGTTGCACCAGCTCAATTCATCGCACCTCTCTTCTGACCGTCAATATTTTATCTGTCGACAATGATTCACGTTTTCCGAACGCTAATTCATTCGACGCAAAACCTGTTGAACTATGATTGACATTGTTATAACATGATTCTATCTCTGATAAAATATCCACCCATCCTTTATTATTCTGATTACAATATGTCCTTATCAATCTTCCAAGCTCACGATTAACCCTTTCTACAGAATTGGAATTCGGACAATATACAGAAGTATGTGTGACTCGAATACCAAGTTCTCTCAATCCATTTTCCCAAACTCTAGATGTGAACTGAGGTCCGTTATCCGTAATGATAGTTTTAATAGGTATTTCGTTATGAAATTTTCTTGTACACGCAAATACCGTCCGACCAGTAGCTTTACGCATCGGATATAACCTAATAACTTTACTGTACACATCCTGCATTACATATATATATTGACATCAAAATTTCCCTACTGGTAAAGGTCCGTACAAATCGGCAAACACCTTTTTGCCTAAATTTTCCGCCAAAACTGAACTACAAGGACCAACAGTGTTTATACTACAAGGTTTAACCTTCTGACAGACGTCACAACTCTTTACCACTGTGTTAACTATCTTACTCATATTCGGAAAATAATACCTATCTTTCATAAATGCTAATATTTTATATCTACTATAATGTCCAATCTCTTCATGTATATGCGAAATCAATTCTTCCTGGAGTCGTAATGGAATGACTAATAAATTGATATCACGTTTTGTAACCGAGAAATATAATGTATCATTAATTAATTTGTAATTACAAAACCCTCGTACATTGGATTCTATAACCCCGCCTTTAATACAACCTATAATCTTACTTAATAACTCGTCTTCGTTTTGCAATTTTGAAATATCTCGCAAATTTAAAATTATACTATCGTGATTTGTCGCTCTAAACCAATAAATAGGTGGTTGGTTTGCTCTGATAGTATTTTCTCCCTCACACCCAGCCATATGTCTGCTCAATGTGTCTGCGATTTTGTTATCTATGCCAGGGACGTATTGTATAGTGTAATCAAATCGATCCAAGAACATAATCCACCTTGTTACGCGAGCTCCCAACAGAGTCCACGATTTGATGAACGTTAAGCTCTTATGATCCGTTTTGATCCTTAGCACCCTGTAAATATATTTCAAACTTCCTTACCGCGTAAATTATTGCATACATTTTTATTTTTGTTCAGATACCGACCATCTTAAATGACCCGACTTATTTTTTTGGTAAACATATGCCCCGATCCCAACAAAACTTGCACAAAAAATGGCGACGTGAAATCTGGCTGCACTTAAACAACACTTGATACAAAAGCTTTCTTTATCTCTTCAAAAGTTGTCTGAGCCAATAAATTCCACTTCAAACTTGACATTGGCACGCAATAAATTGTACAACGGCTGAACAAGTGTCCCATAATTTTTTTGTAAACATCCTAAAATAATTTACAAATCCCAAGAATGCCCGCAAGTGTTTAACGTTTTTTTGGAATAGAATATTTTCGAACTGACTTCATCTTGTCGAGGTCCAACGCCATAAGTTGACAACACATGTCCCAAGAGCTTGACCTTTTTTTTCAGCGATACATTTTTTTTTTTTTTTTTTTTTTTAGGATACCGTGAAACCTGCCGTTCGCAATTTATTCAAAACCGTATCTATTTGTCGAATATGCTCGTGAAAATGGCTAACTGAATAAAACCGAACTCTAAAATCAGGTCTTTAGGTAACTTGTTAAGCACTAAAGTCGGAGTGTATATTATACATTCTCCAGTCTTAAATGGCAAAGAAACTAATTTACCTAACTTATCTCTGCTTGCGCCTAAAGCGCCCGTAGCTCTAACGCTAGGAATAGGGATTTCAGCTTGCTTTCCTAACAACCTACATATTATCCGTGATCTATGTCGGCTTGACTGATTCACTTGTAACTCATAGCTGAAATATACGGAATATCCGTTTGTTTTGTGAGTTAAGAATCGAGAACACTCATTTACTCCCACTTCAGCATTTAAATTACATAAATCATATAAATTATGATTTCTTTGTGAATCACTAACCGTCCTTCCACACCTTTATAAGTAATTTAGCCCGAAGTCCCTGTCGCGCTCGACTGCAAGTTTTTTGAAATAATCTCATTATTTCCTTGCTGTGAAGATGGTTTATCTTCTGACGCTGGCTGAAACGCTATAGCCTTAAAACCTGGCCGTTGTGTTCTCGCATATCCACGAAAAGAACCACGACCTCGGTTATAATAACCGCGAGAAATTCCTCGGAATTGTTGACTATTACGTTTCGTTGAGTTATCATACCGTATAGTATTTACTCTCAACGTTCTGTTCTGAGTTCTCATATATTGTCCTCTACTATCGTTCGAGTTATGTGTAACACTGCTAAACCCGGGTTTGGTCTCTTTTACAAGCGGCCTTTCAACATTCCTTTCTAACTGACGTAAGAACTCCATAGCACTTCGTATAGTCATGGTCTCACTTTTCGTAAAGTAAGCGATTTGTATTTCTCTAGGCATCTGCCTAAATATAGTGTTCACCCGTTCACCCTCCGTAAATGGAATAGACAGTCCATATATACTATTCAGCTGTGCAGCAAAATATTCTTCTAAGCTTTGACCCTTCTTAGAATCGTACTTCGCCGTTATAAACCTCTGCTTTATCATTTCCTGTTCACTACTCCCCGAAAATACCTGAATGAAATCATTCTCAAAATCCGTAAACGTACGCCAGCTTTCTCGGTAAATGTTCATTCTACTTTTAGCGTTACCCGTTAAGCTATCGATAGCCCACGCAAGTGCTCTGCGGCTATCACCCGATATCTTAATATAATTCTTTAAATCTCGTAAGAATTCCATCGGATTAACAGAACTTCGGCCATCGAAAGTTGGTAACTTTTGTGTTAACTTTACTATACAAGTAGAACGTTCATTAGTTTCTATTCTCTCTAAAGCCCGCGAAGGTCCCGCTACCTCGCTTGAAGATGTACTGGCTTTCTCAATATTGTCCAATCTACGCATAATCGTAGTTAATAATTCAGTTATTTGTCCTGGTGTTTCACTTTCCATATTTCCAATATTTGATTCTTCCGCCTGTGTCCTACGAGTCGATATACGATTCGAATGCCTACCACGAACCATAGTTAAAACTTAATTAATTAAATTATTAAAGAAACCAATTAACCTATACGTAATCGCCTACGACTTTCACTACGAAACTCTACGAAACGCTACAAAGGTCTACGCACCCGACTACCTGCGCAACGACCCTATCTATTGTTTAAGTGCCCGAACTGCTAACAATGCTTTTGTAAACAATTCAATTTTCTTTTAACGCTGCAGTTTTCTTTAAGTAAAATATGGACAATTATTCTGAGACTCAATAATTTGTTGTATATTTCTACGTTGTGTATTTAAATTATATAACCCAATAAGCCTGAGTTCTTTTGAATAGTTCCGTTGTATATAAAATATACAAATAAGATACTATCCACGGTCTACGGCACCAATTCTGTGATGGAGCCCTTACTTATGTATATAATATACACAGTAATACACCCGCGGCTTGCTGCAGGAGTTCCAAATCACGTGAGCTATGATCGTCTATTATATATATATATTTTATTTAAACCTTAAGTATAGTACATTATCAGATACCCCAAGCTGTTAACTCTACTCTGAATTTATTTAAAAAAAAAATAAAAAAATGAGGATGTCTATACTAGATATTATTTATTACATAATTTAATCCCAAATTGAAATAGTCGTATTACAGAATTGTTCTTTGTAGCTGTTATGGTTTATATCATTCAAATAATTGACTTCATAAAGCGAAGGAATATACGCCATTCCTGAAAAATCAGGCGGATCGATCCATATTTGTAATCAGTTAGGTCATAGGTTTGCTATAGCTTAATTATATGTGGTAATGTCGTACAAAGTACGATAAATGGGCGTTGAGAGTCTTGGATATTTGGTTAACCAATGTAATTTTATAAATTCGCTTACGCGAAACAGGTATGTAAATGTTGGTCGCGATAAAATCGCGAAGAGCTCTTATAATAATAGTATTTTCACAAGACTCTAATTATTTCGAGTAAACTCGATACATCTTGGCGATACAAAGTCAATATATCTGGTTTGCTGTGTTGCGAGGAATGAGATATTATATCGTCATGGACAGCAGGTTTCCTCTTTAGGAGAAAGATGTCACGGTTTGACACCTTTTGCACTAACATGCATAAGAAACATATATAGTTTTGGTTAATAAGTCCACTTCCAGCGAAAGTATGTCTGTTTGGCCTCTCGGTCACTCAGGCATAATTTTGCCAACCCTTAATAGCCTCGGAAAAACCAAATTTCCCGATGAAATTTGATAATTCTTACCACTTATTAACCTTTTCGCGACTCTAATATTACTATGTAGGAAAGCAATCAAGATCTAAATGATCTTGAGCCAAACAAAACAAAACAATCCTACCCGGCTATCCTTACAAAGAGTCCTAATCCTATCTGCTCTGTAATTACCAGAGCTTCCACGTAAATTCTATTCTTTTACTTATTTTCTAGTTTAACATGCTCGCAACGGTTGGCGTGTCAAGATCATGAGAGCAAATATATTTGAGACGTTAATTTAGATCATAAGTTCTATACCTAACTTCTAACCTTCTAACCTTTCTCTGGTGAATAGATGTTTGATATACTAGTTACCATATATCTCTATAACCTCAATACACATAACTATCAAATATCATAATCTGATAACCTTTAGATATTCACTATTTTGACTAAATTGCTCGGATCCGATATCTTTCAATTATATAGATCTAAGGTAACAAATAGAACATATGTGACTCTCAATTGACAGCAACAATGATAATACTACATTTAACCCAACTATAGAAATTCAAGTAATCTTCGATATATATATCATCTTTCCCTTTTATCGTATCTATCTTTAGCAGATTTATTAATTTAACCGTAAGCAAAACCTCACTATATTCCGATAACGAACCTAATCACGAACCTACGTCTAAACCGACCTAAGAGCAATCGCAATTGCCCGCCTATCCTAAGTCTAGTCTATTGTAAGACCTAGTGTGAACCTAGGGTCTGTTATTAGCCACCACGCTCATAACAGGTGTGTGAGAAGTTAAACGTGTGTGTGTGTAAAGCGACTTGTGTAGGATATGCAAATAAGAACTAATCTAGGGATATATTAGGATAAGGTCAACCCTCTGTAAACCTACAGGTTGACCTAGGATACCTAGGTGAAAGGACAGAGGAAGACCTGAAGCGCCCGAATGCCAGTCTCAGCACCCAGTATAAATTACCTATTCAGTACTTATCTAACGCTCCAGCGGAATTTTGGGGTTTGTGAGAAAGGTATAGATAAAAATATTTAGGAAGTCTAGAATTCTAGACCCGTCACTTCACAGTAATTTACCCGAACACAAAGCAACGAGCTCAAATCGGTGAATGAAATTTATAACACAAAATCACACACACTCGATTTTAAACTCGAAACTTGTATGTCAGGCAAAGGACGCGAAAGGACTGAACCCTACTTCTTGCCCCGCGTTACTTTTATTAGCTTCGTCTGACCCCCGAATCTTGACGCGACGACCTACTACCGTGCAAAAAAAATATTGCATCCCGATCTCCATTTACATGCATGCAATAGCGTGTCCATCTAAGATAATTTAATATATTTACATTCACATAGAGATCTTCCGCAATCGTCATTCTATCGAATAATATGACATATTTATAATTTATTTAATTGACGAATGTAACACGATATATGAATCAACTGTATCTTGTGATTCCATGTGTACCTATAGTATATGAGTAAATAGACGCAACCTCACCCTTGTATATATTTGAATGTACAATTATAAATATGTCTATGTATAGAATTCGATTTTTCAGGAAGTATCTAAGCATTAGTACTACCCGACCTCTGTCCGTGTAATCAGCGAAAATTTAGACCAGATAAGCCGATCTAAAGATATGACAGAGTATAAACTCGCATTTACACAACACGGCGTAAATATAAACCATGTAATATTGCATAATTACATTTATTTATCACGCAAAATTTTACCAAGTCCAAACAGCTGTGCAGCTCCGCAACCATTCCATTTTTTTTTTTCAAACCCTCATAACGCCCTCGTTTTCGCAAACGAAAAAAAAAAATCTTGGGTACACATAAAACCATCTTTATGATCGTGTGATTGTTTTCTACATGTCTATGTGACCACTACACTGCGAATTTTAATTATATTATTAAGATTGTGGCGACCTCTACGGCCACTACGAGGAACTACAATCAAGAGACAACCGACGATATAGTTCACAAGAAGCATATAAGATGGCGCCAGCAGAATATCCTACATCTCGATCTTAGAGTTCGCCCGATTCGCTGCATATATACAACTTCCGACGATACACCGTTGGAGCCGCGGTTCCCCAGGCGCAATAACATGCCTGGCGGGAAGATCTTCCCTTTGTGGCGGTCGAGCTTATCACCTCGCTCCCGCTACAAGATGTATAATATAATGTATACTGAGCTCAAGTGTGAATCTGTATTGTAACTGTAACATAGGGTAGAGATCAATACTGAACTGGGTTTCTTTCGGCGTTATCTTTCCAGCATTGATTGTTCCGAGACGCTAGTAGTTTTAAGCTTTTGCATTAAAATAATATTTTAAAAAAATGACCATCAATAAGAGACAAATTTATCCTACATGGAATAAAAAAATTTGACTTCGACTTTGACTTTGTAATTGGTTTGACTGATTCTCGGTTTTGGGTCACGGAGCTGCCTTTCAATCAAGAGTGTTTTGATGAAATTCTTCTTTTTCCATAGCAAAACAAAAAAATGCATCTTCCCTATGTAAGCAACCCCGGGCGTGGTTTGCACTTGGATGGGTGAATGTCAAAAAAACATCACGAGGTCCTTCGTTCTTCTGAAGATACGTAAAGCCGTTGTCATTGTATGACAGTCGTCAAACTATATAAGATGCCTTTTGCCAGCTTGTAAAATCTGTCACTGATACCGGTGTTGGGGAGCTTTTGGCGGGAATTCGAGGTGTTCAATTGGTTTAAACTTTTTTTTTGCCAATTTATTCTAGTTAATTTTATAGGTAATAGAAACTGGTTCAGGTTGGTGTTATAGATGCTTATACTTTTGGATTATATGTGAAATGTTTAAATAATCATAGTGCTGCTGTAGTTTTAGGTATTTCTTTGCGGACTGTGATAGGGCTTAGGATTCTGTTTAGAGGAACTGCCTCCGGGTCAGGAACTGCCATGGTCCACATGGAAGAGTCTTTACCACCTTCAGAATGAGGTAGGTCTATGCAGGCATAACTTAGCTCGATGGCGTTACATTAATAAATCCGCAACACAGTGCCAGTATGGCCATAGCGACCAGATTATGTCACACCTCCTTTCCTGCCCATCGTGCCCCACAGGCTGTACTAAACTTGACTTTTATGAGGCCTCGGACAACGCTGTAAGAGTGGCATAATTCTGGAGGGGAAAATGTTTGAGCCAACGACACGAAATAAGGAAGAAGATGCCATTTGACTGTGGTAGGCGTATAAAGGCGCCGTCCGCCACTTAAGCGGCTATAAAAATCACTGGACTCATATAGATTTGTCGCCAGAAACCCCCTTAAAGCAATTTAAGGACCTACACCAAAAAAAAACTCAGATAGGTAAATCGTATAATGGGCTCAGGAATATAATAACAAAAAAATACTAACACACGAAAATAAAAAAGAATCAGATAAATCGTATAAAGAGCTTAGGAGTTTTATGCTTTTAAATGTCTGCGTTGCCATCCCTCACGTTCTATGAACTTCAGCTTGATCAGCTTCTTGGGCTGCGTCACTATAGTAGTGGCTTTAAACTCCAGCTTCTGCGGAGTGCCTTCAGCCAGTTCCAGTCGGTACTTCTTAAGTAAGGTCACGATGCCGGCCAACACCTGCATTTTTGCGAAGCGTGCACCTGAAATAACAAAATACATAAAGTTAGTAGAGGCACGTAGCGCGACGAACTGACGGAACAGCGACCACGTACTGGCAAGCGCAGCATAGGGCATTCACCTATTACTTTTCAGACGACGTGAGTCGTGACCAAGGTTACTGGGAAAACGCTGGATGCAGGCCGCTTCAATAAATTATTTTAGAAATCATCGAAGACACAAGCGGCTGAAACGTTGATGATAACGTAAGTAGGCAGATACAGAAGCATGAGCTGATGGCTGAATGCTGGCTAAATGCTGATGGTTAAAGCAGTCATACGTAATATAATAATATTTTGAAAATCAACATAAATAATTTTAAATTTCTTAGTTTCATTTGATTTAAATGCATAGTATTTTAACTCACCTATGCAAATCCTAGGGCCTTCCCCAAACGGCATATATGTATAAGGTTTGATATTGCGTTTATCTTCACCATAAAATCTTTCAGGTCGGAACTCCTCAGGGTCTGGGAAGAAATCTGGATGGTGATGCAGATGGTACAGTGGTATATGAACACGAACACCTTTTTCCAAAACAGCACCACAAGGTAAAGTGTAGTCTTTAACTACTTCCCGAGTTAGGACTCCAAGAGGTGGATACAGACGAAGAGCTTCATTTAAACACGCTTCAGTGAAAGGCAGTTCTGTGACGCATTCGTAACCAAGTTTGTTATCATGACGTAGAAGGTACTGATCTATCTCTTCTATAACTCGTTGCTGAGCTTCTGGATGCTTCGCCAGCTCATACAAAGTATACTGCAGAGTAGTCGCTGAGGTCTCAAATCCAGCCGCAAAGAACATAACGCTCTGGGTCACTAGCATACCATCATCAACCTCCAGCTTTACTTTTTTGTTAGCCCCTTTTATATTTTCTAAACTGTCTCCAAAAATGTATTGATCCTTCTTCAAATTCAGTATCAAATCGACAAAATCATTTCTATTTGTTGGTCTGTACTGACGACTTTCAAATACTTCTTTTATTATTTTAGTGAAGAACTCCTCAGTTTCTGAAGGAAAACCTTTCATTCTCAATCCATAAAATATGGCTGGCCATATTGCCCTTGCTGCGAGTTTTAAGCCTATGTAATACGTGTCTAAGAACATTAGTCTTCCGATGGTCGTGAAAGGGTTATTGTGAGCATCTTTTGCCATAGTCCCTGTATCGATTCCAAAAGCACATGATCCTATGCAATCCATGGTAAATCTGGCCATTAACGGTCTCACTGCTTGAACTTTATTCATTTTTATCTCATAGTCTAACATCTCCTCAAAGTCATGAGCACATTTGTCAATCAAATAGAACATGCTCTTCATTTTTGAGGATGAGAATAGAGGAGTAAGATTTTGCCGAATTACTCTCCATCTGTCTCCGTAGGTGAAAAACAAATTTTGAGTCATCACTTCCTTATGAGTGTAGTTAGAGATGTCTCGGCTGCTGAAGTAGTAGAAGTCCTTCGCCATTATGTTTTTGATGATCTCCGGCTCCTGCACCATGAGAGTCGGCTCTGTGCCGTAAAAAGCTCCAATATACGGTGCATTTGAGAACTGCAGACATATGTCTTGAGCCACTTGTCCCATGTACTTCCTCTGGAGAATGAAAGAGCCGTAGTTCCCTAAGAAAGGGACAGGTTCTTGATACGGTATTTTTCGTTTCTTCCAATAGCCAAATTTTCGTTTCGAAGCATGATATATGGCGATAAAAACAAAGGTCAAGAATGTCAACACAATAGCAATCATGTTTGTGAGATTCGTTTGACTCAATGTCACAAAACGAATCTTGGACCTTATATACTTATCGCAACATTGTTTGTTATGCTGACGGGTGACCACACGTTTTCTTTTAATTTTTATCTTTTAAAAGTATATGAAAGTCTAAATTCCATTGCTATTTTTGAACGAAGTTCCTTTTCGCAGGTTGCAGGGTTGGAGCTGATTCTGTGAGTCGCTTCCTTCCAGTATGAGTGTACCATCAGCAACATCATCCGAATTTCTTCCCAGACCGTACGGAAGGAGTCTCGTCCTGAAGGATTTTATGTTGACGAAAGACGGAGTGTCAAAGCTTATATTTATATGCCGTTTAGGGAGAGCCCTTAGATTTGTATAGGTGATTTAAAATACTATGCAATCTAAGAATCCAATATATAGATATTAAGAAGTTAAAAATTCGTAAGCTTTTTAGGGTTTCGTAGTAAACAAGGTTTCGCCATGTCTGATGTCATCTGTCTGGCTTTTTGTTTGTCTGTCCGCGGTTTTACACGGAGTTTTTTTTTTATATTAATCCTTTCAAAAAGAGGTAGAATACATTTTTGAAAAAAGAAAATTATGTTATCTCTACATGTAAAGTAGATATCAATTTTATTTTTCGCGTCTGACCCATGGTATGCTTTACACTCCACTATGGTATGCTAGAAGTCATAAGTAACAACAGATAGAGGCACTGAATTTGTTTCCGCACTTTCCGAGAGG
Organism: Acrobasis suavella; assembly: GCA_943193695.1. Classification (NCBI taxonomy): domain Eukaryota; kingdom Metazoa; phylum Arthropoda; class Insecta; order Lepidoptera; family Pyralidae; genus Acrobasis; species Acrobasis suavella. Next base: position 13,922,552 of record OW971948.1, read on the forward strand.
TATATGATTTATTAAAAATTAAGAAATTAACATCTATTGCATATTATCATCAGACTATTAGAGCTCTAGAATATGCACACAAAAGTCTAGGTACTTAACTTCAAATACAGCCTAATAGTAATACAGAAAATTTAAGTAAGTTGTTACCCTATTGGTTATTTGCTTACAATACATCTGTTCATACAGAAATAAAGTATACACCATTCGAGTTGGTTTCTGGCGAAAAGTGTAATTGCCAAATAATTCAAAATCTTATGTAAAACCTTTATATAACTATTAACATTATCCACTACTGGGAAGATACCTTTCCCTTTGACTAATTTTCGAAAATCGTTTCTATTTTCAATGGCAATACTGTATGTTAGCAGACTTAATGAAATGAAAGTTTTGGATAAATTTTGAATCGTTAACGTTTTCTTTTAACGTGTGTCAACGTCAAATTCACGAATTGTGCCATACAATGATGATAACCGAGACTAAAGGCTTTACGTGCCTTCCGAAGCCCGGACAGCTGGATCTTTTTATGCCACTTGTGGTCACCCATCCAATGAGGACGACACCCGGTATCGCTTAACTTGCGAAATCGCTAGTTATGCGCACTTCTACTATGCCACTGTTAGAATAAACGCAAACCCCTGATCAATATTGTAGGCAAATATTCTTTTCTACATTCCTACTATTACAAAAAAGATAGGTTCTCTCTCGGCTACGTACACATCTTGTGTGACAGTCTTGTCTCTGTATTTTAATTGCTTTTATTTAATTATAACTATAATCAGTAGTCCTTTTCTTTTATTTTTATCAGGTTATGGGCCCAGCAGTCCGCCCTGATTATAGTTTTGTTGAAAGTTATAAGTACATACATAACCTTAAAGTAGAAAACACGGTAGCCGGAATTTTTCTTTCAGCTAATCAAAATGAGTTCAAATAACTCATTAATCTCAATTGAAAAACTCACTGGCCGTGACAATTGTACGAGTTGGTGCTTCGCTGTTAAAGCATACCTTCAGCATGAGGATTTATGGGAAATTGTTGAAAATGGCCCCACGGAGAAAAATGCCCGGAAGGATATGAAGGCGAAGTCGAAGCTCATTTTACTCGTGGATTCCATTTCATATGTGCACATTCAAGATGCAATCTCAGTACAGGAAGTATGCACTAATTTATCACGAGCATTCCAAGACTCAGGTTTACTTCGCAAGGTCGGTTTGTTAAAAGATCTTGTTAACACTACTTTAAAGACAAGCACAAGTGTAGAGGACTATGTCAATAAAATTATGTCATCAGCTCATAAACTGAGAAATATAAAATTCCAAATCGATGACGAATAGCTCGGGACATTAATGCTAGCTGGCTTACCGGAGGTTTATAAGCCAATGATTATGGGAATAGAGAGTTCTGGTGTGAAAATTAGTGCCGATCTGATTAAAACTAAACTACAACAAGAAGTTAGAATAACAGACACTACCGCTTTTTACACAAACTCAAAATCAAATCATTCTAAAGGTACCCAGTCTCAATCAAAATCCAAAGGTCCAAGGTGTTTCTATTGTCCATAAATATGGACATTACAGTAAAAATTATTTGAGTAAGAACAATAAAACTGAAAATCAAAAATAAAACTGCCTTTTCAGCCATGCAAGTAAATGACAAAATGAATTGGTACGTTGATTCTGGTGCATCAACCCACATGAACATGCACAAAGAGTGGCTGGAGGATGAAATTGCCGCTTCCGTTCAAAATATACAATGTAGCAATACAGGCACCAACCGAAGATGGCAGTAGCTAGCCTATACAGGTGAGAAATGTTTTGTATATACCCGTACTGTCAACTAATTTACTGTCTTTGAGCAAAATGATAAAAGCTGGCTGTAAAGTAGAATTTGATAAGAAAGGCCGTGTAATATATCAGAATAAAATTAAAGTAGCACATGCAAATCTGATTAATGATACATATGGATTAAACGTTGACTGTAGTCAGATCTGTGCAGCTACAGCAGAGACGGATGCCCACTTATGGCATGCATGGGACACTTGAACTTAAAAGATGTCACAAAATTACCTGAATGTATTACTGGAGTAACTTTGTCAATACCAGAAGAAGATTATATATGCATTCCATGTTTAGAAGGCAAACAAACAAGGCAACCTTTTCCAAGTAATGGCTCTCGGGCAAAAGAATTGCTAGAGCTGATCCATATGGATGTATGGTAAAAATAAAAAAATAGTCATTAGTAGAGATGTAGTATTTTTGGAAGCAAATATAAAAAGAAAAATAGTTCTAACCTCTGCACCTGAAACAAGCAAAAATTTTAATAATAACACAAATATCAAAAGCTCACATGAACAAAGGAAAGAGATAATAAATAAAACTAAGTTACCTTTAACAGTAGAATTTGACGAGGATGATAAAGATTACGATAATGATTTTTCTACACCAAGAACTTCGATCACCAAATCAGATACCATAAGTCCCAACTTTTCTGATGAACATGATGACGATAATGGAGATGAAACTTTTGTGCCCGATGAAAGTTTGGATGACATTAGGCAGAAGTAAACCTTCGTCCACGCCGCCGAGTACAAACTGACCCCACGTCATATATTTGCATGAATATTGAAACAGCACCAATTCTTTTGAATAACGATCCACAAGACATCGAAGAGGCTATCAACAGTAATGATGCAAATGAATGGAAACTGGCAATGAAAGAAGAGTATCAATCATTGATAAAAATAATACTTGGTCACTGGTAGATAAACCTGCACAAGGTAATATACGAGTAATACCATGTAAATGAGTATTAAAAAACAGTTGGATGACAAAGGAAATGTTCAACGATATAAAGTTCAACGAATAAAATTATCGTTAAATGTATTTTTGGTAAAACTTGAAGCATATTTTTCAATCAAATAGAACATGTTCTTCATTTTTGAGGATGAGAATAGTGGAGTAAGGTTTTGCCGAATTACTTTCCATCTGTCTCCGTAGGTGAAAAACAAATTTTAAGTCAACACTTCCTTATGAGTGTAGTTGGAGATTTCTCGACTGCTGAAGTAGTAGAAGTCCTTCGCCAGAATGTTTTTGATGATCTCCCGGGTCCTGCACTTTGAGAGTTGGCTCTGTGCCGTAAAAAGCTCCAATATACGGTGTATTTGAGAACTAAAGACATATGCCTTGAGCCACTTGTCCCATGTACTTCCTCTGGACAATAAAAGGGCCGTAGTTCCCTAAGAAAGGGAGAGGTTTCTGGTACGGTATTTTTCCTTTCTTCCAATAACCGAATTTTCGTTTCGAAACATGATATATGGCGATAAAAACAAATATTAAGAGTGTCAACGCAATAGCAATCATATTTGTGAGACACGTTTGACTCAATGTCACAAAAGAATCTTGGACGTTATATACTTATGGCGACATTGTTTGTTATGCGGTGGATGACCAGGGTGACTACACGTTTTTATTTAATTTTTAACTTTCAGAAAAATATGAAAGTCTAAATTCCAATGTCATTTTTAAACGAAGTTCCTTCGCGCAGGTTGCGGGTTCGTGCCCGATTCGAGTCGCGTGCATTACATAAAATGCTAACTGGGCGTAGGTATTTGTTTGACCTGTTTCGTGGCAATAAGTGTAATGATTGATATGCTATCGGGTATGGGGTATTTTAAAACTAACCAAATCCGAAAAGTTGAAAATCGCTAGATCTGGATATGGACGGGTTACGGCCTTCAGAAACGGTGTACTGAAAGTCGAAGAAGGCCAAGCTACGTGATAAGGGCGAAGCCCGAGCTCTTCGCAACTCCCCTCTCCAACCAACTTACTCCCCCGCGCAGCTGCAGGCTAAGCCATTGTAGGGGTGTACATACACTCACGCTTTCGCACTAAATCAGCGTTTTTGCGGTCTAGGGAATTAAAGCCAGTCGCCTCGTGTCCGCCTACCGATTGTCGCGCACGTAGTTATAGTTCCGTACTCTATGTAAATTGCGTTATACGAACACTGAACTTTTTGATTTGACTATTCCGATGTTGTGTGTTAAATTTAAATCTGGTATCAATATATTCGGACATTCGTGAACTGCATTGTGTTGTTTTACTGGAGCACTACCCTTCTGAACATTACCGATCAGTGATTTACTCAAGGACAGCTTAAGGAAAAGACATTAGCAACAAAACCTTACACCATTTTCACCAAAGACTGAGTTTTTTTTTCAATTTATCCATGAATGCTGCTGATTTTCTAATACATTTGACTGAAACTTGGTATCCAGGGTATTTTTGGGGTCATAAAATCCAAATCTGAACGTTTTTGCAATTCAAGATGGCGTCAGGCAATTAATTTCTAAATGTGACTTGGAACTGTCACTGAAGCACAAAATAAGTACTAATAATCACGTACAGTCTTGCTCAGAAAAGAAATATCTACTTAGTGTGGTTAGCGCTATGGTTTAATTTAGCTCGCGTCAGAACTACTCACCTCTTCGATTAGATACCTAGACATCCATGGCAAGCAAATTTCATTCTTAGTATTCTGTGTAAACGATGCATGTAACTGAATTTTCCTTATCGAAGTGGTCGCCGTATAGTAATAATGTAGGTATATTTTCGATACCTAAACGGGGAGTGACACAGTCCTGACTGAAGCGTGTTTTGAGTTTTGATGAAACTCTTCGTCCAGTTCTTGGAGTCCTAACTCATGAAGTAGTTTTGGAGCCTACATTTTACATTGAGGGGCTGTTGTAGCGAAAAGTCTTCGTGTTCATGTATCAGTGTACCATCAGCAACACCATCCAGATTTCTTCCCAGACCGTACGGTGTTGTCCTGAAGGATTTTATGGTGATGAAAGACGGAGTGTCAAACCTTATATTTTTATGCCGTTTGAGGAGAGCCCTAGGATTTGTATAGGTGATTTAAAATACTATGCAGTCAAAGAATCAAATATTTAGTTACTAAGAAGTTTTCTTAAGCCTTTTAGGGTTTCGTAGTAAACAAGGAACCCATAAAGTTTCGCTGTCTTTCGCCTGTCTGTCTTTCTGTCCGCGGTTGTACACGGAGACTTTAAGTACTTATTAGAAAGCTGTAATTTGGCAGTTAATCACGTCATAAAGTAGTTGAATAAAATATATATTTTTTTTTATTAGCCCCCGTTCTTGTAAAGTGGATATCAATTTTCTTTTTCTCGACTAACTCATAGTATGCTTTATACTCCGCTTTGGTATCCTAGCTATAAGCCAGTGGTGTAGACAGAAGTCAATTTAATTTCGCTACTTTCCAATAGGTATATGATTTGTAAAGAATAAAAAAAAATACATCTATAGCGTATCATCATTAGACTATTAGAGCTCTAGAAAATGCCAATATAAGACTAGGTACTTCACTTAACTTTAGGTACAGACCAATTGTAATAAAGAAACTTGGAGGAAATTGTTACCCTATTGGTTATTTGCTTACAATACATCTGTTCATACAGAAACAAAGTATTCACTATTCGAGTAGTTTTTGGGGAAAAGTGTAATTTGCCAAATAATTCAAAATCTCATTTAAAACCTTCATATAACTATTAACAGTATCCACTACTGGGAAGATACTATCCCCTTGGACCAATTTTCGAAATTCGTTTGTTTTTTTAATGGCAATACTACAATTAAAGTTTTGGATAAATTTTGATATGTCAAAATCACGAGTTGTGCGATACAATGATGACAACCGAGACCAAAGGCTTTACGTGCCTTCCGAAGCCCGGAGAGCTCGATCTTTTTATACCACTTGTGGTCACCCATCCAAGTGAAGACGACACCCGATGTCGCTTAACTTACGAAAGCGCTAGTTATGCGCACTTCTACCAGGCCAATGAGCTCCTCGAATTCAAATAATGCAGTCGTTGCAGAAGTTCGTGGTCATTAGACGTTTTTTTAGGGGCAGAAGCTACAGACTTTGCCTCTTTTAAGGGGCTACCTGAATTTTTCGGGGTCCAGTGCTGCCCCTATTTGAAATAAATCATTTAAAAGAAAACGAAGATATCATTTAAAATTTTGTTTTGATCAGACCCTAGATAACCGTTTAAACTATTTTATGAACTATTGTTTACAGTTTAAAGTGAGAACATGAAGCTTTTCTACGCACAATTGTGAAAAACGGCCACTTTTGGCGTATGTGCGTACAAAAGCTTCATATTCTCACTTTAAACTGTATTCAGTAGTTCATAAAATAGTTTGAAGGGTTATCTAGGGTCTGATCAAGACAAAATTTTAAATGATGTCTCTGTGTTCTTTCAAATGATTTATTTTAAATGGGGGCAGCACTGGACCCCTAAAAATTCATGTAGCCCCTTAATAATTAAGAAACAAATTGACAACTTAGCTGAGGATTATAAACTTCCAAAATGTCTGTGATATATTGCTTCACATTTCTTCACAAAGATACGTTCTACTTAAATCCTTTCTTGCAGCCAAGGTTGTCATCATTTCTAGTGCAAAGGGCCACTTCGATGACCTTGATGTGTACGACAATAACGACCTCCGTGGCGTAATTACTAACACGCTAGACCGCCAATCCGGAGGTTCTGAGTTTACACCAACCTTTGATTGTATAGTTAGGAATAAAGAAGTGATAAAATAAAGATGGGCTCTAAAGGACTAGTATCCAGAGCCGTTAAAATAATTATTAAAAAAAACTGGGTTCGAGCCCCAGCCAGGGTAGGTTTGAAATTACCTTTTTTACATTGTCCTGGGTCTTGGGTGTTTATCTTTATCTATAATTATTATAAATATAGAATTTTTAACTTAGTATCCCATAATACATGTTGAAACTTACTTTGAGACTTGGTCTTAATTCGTGTGTTTGTCTCTATCGATTCATTTATTTTATTTATTCGTTTATTTACACCTTCGCTGGTATTTTTTTTCGCTTTGGATTGTATTAAACACACAGATGACCATAGAGTTAGAATACCATACCTAAAGACGACGACCTCCTTGGCGTAGTGGTCACCATACTAGTCCGCCACCAAGAGGTCCCGGGTTCGATCCCCGGTAAAGTTGGAAAATGGCCTTTTTCAAATTGTCCTGGGTCTTGGATGTTTATCTATATATGTATCTGTTATATAATATAGTATCGTTAAATTAGTATGCCATAACACAAGTCTTGAACTTACTTTGGGGCTAGCTCAATCAGTGTGATTTGTCCCTATATATGTATTTAAATAAAGGTATATTATAAATCATAAGTTTATGTAGATGACATATGAATTCACTTAAGATCAGCATTATTGAGATAAGCAATGTGGCTCGTCAATATGATAAGCAAAATGCATATCATTTTATTGATTTAAACAAAAAAAATCCAATGCGTCCAGGCGTCTTCGATTCATCGGTGAACATACAAAATTATCACGACGAATTGATAACCTCGCTCTTTTTGGAAGTTGGTTAAAAATGGTATGCAACAGGCAAAAAACTTTATATCGTCTAAAAAAAATACCGGCTCTGGTAATTGTTTACCTACCCCTTTTATTTTGTCTTTGGGGTCAAATCTCCAAGTCCAACCGTTTAGCCGGGCCGTACCCCTTACACCTCAGGTTTCTCCAAATCTTCAATTTTCAGATTTTCCCCAAATCCCTATACATTCCACCATAAGTCATCACCCCCACTATTCGGGAACAGGTCAAACAACTATGTCAATGAGTTAGTGAGTGAGTGGTAAGTGTAGCTTTATAGTATATAATATAATACTCGCTGAGGCCGAAATCGGCCAGGAAATATCATTATCATGTGAGACCAAAAATATTTTTCATGATTCGACATTATGTTCCTTGAGAAATTTTTTTTCAGTATCATGGACTAAAATCACTCTTATATAAAATAGTTTAAGTATACAATGTCCTTTTTAATTAAGTACAAATATTGTAAGGGGTTATTCAGTCCATCATTTTAAACAACTTTGCCCAATAAATATATATCGAAACACGAAAAAAAAAAATTTAGGTTCTCAAACAGATCGAAGTAGTCACGTGATATCGTTACTATGAAAAATGCAAAAAAATTTTTCGTATTAAATTAAAATTTTGTTCGATATATATTTATTGGGAAAAGTTGTTCAAAATGATGGACTGAATCACCTCTTAAAATATTTGTACTTAATTAAAAAGGACATTGTATTTTGTTAGACCCTGTATAAATTATATCTTCTTGCTGTAATCAGCATTGATGATTTTGACCTTATGTTACTTCGGTACTGTAATAACAAGATTATATAATTTGTGGCGTATTGCATAATACGCTAAGTTGTCATTCGGAGATTTTTGATTTGATATGGCAAGGGCAAGTTGGAAAAATGGCCTTTATCAATTGGTCTTGGTTTTTCAAACTATCTATTGTATTTATTTTAAAATATAGTATCGTGGAATTTGTGTCCCAACCCAACACAAGTTTAAACTGACTGGTTTGTATCTATCTAATAATTTTTTTACAACCGGATTTTTCGCAGTTTATAAAATAACAAGAACTTAATTATTAAAAAAACAAAAAGCATGACTGCCTTTTTATATCCCCAGTGTCACTCTTAAGCAGGGTCGGCTGCCATCGCTTTCTAACATAACATTGTTGGGAAATATGAAATTTAATTCATTTGAATGAACATTATCGGCGTTTTGTTCATTCAAATGAATGAAATTTCATGTTTTCTAACAATGTTATGTTAGGCTTTAGAGTTGAAAAGTATCAAACGAAAAAAACCTCAAGCTTAAACCTATCAAGCCGTTTAGACTGCAGAGCGTCCTGTAGAAAATATACAGACGAACATTCATACACTCGAAAAAACTAACCCTCCTTTTGACGCAGTTGGGTAAAAAAGCAACAAAGCTTAAATGTTCATCCTAGCTAAGCTAAGCCGACAACTTTTGGCTTTGTTTCATTGAAATCTAATGTCCAATTGAAAGAGCCGATTCGATCCAATTTGATGGAGCATTTAAACACGGAGGGTCTTGTCCAGTAGGGTTTGTCAGAGAGCTAAACTGAACTGGGTTTCTTCGGCGTTATGAACTCAGCAGTAGTCGTTCCGAAAGGTTAAATATTTTACATTGAATATAAAAATATTGACTTTGTGAAGCAAGGTTAACATCATGCAAACACGTGGTACTGATCGGTTTAAAAATGACAATATTAAAATATCTACCTATAGGCACATTTGCTCAGGCAGACTTTTTTTTTTTTTTTTGTTTTGACAGATATAGATTTGCCTCGGACGGCATTTCCTACTTCACCCGGACAAGGTTTGAGGAGCGGGCCAGCAGAGGCCCGGCAACCTATATGTATATACTACTAGCAGCAGCGCAAAGGGCTCCCAAGGGGGAAAACCTCGGCTTTGGGCGCGCTAGGGACAGGCAGATGAGGGCGCGTTGGCCCGGTGCAAATGCGAGTACACAATGGTAGCGCTGACGCAAGTAAAGCAACCCCGGACATGGTCTGCACTTGGATAAATAAATAAATATATAGGGACAAAATTACACTGATTGATCTAGTCCCAAAGTAAGTTCGAGACTTGTGTTATGAATAGGTGATAGTGTTGCAAGCAATAGTATAAAATATTGATAGCCTATCGATACTATCGTGGCCTTGAAAAACATTCACAATATCGATAGGACTATCGATAGTATCACATCGATACTATCGATACTATCGATGTATCGTTTATTCATTTTGTGACTGTTTTCCAAGGTCAACTTTCGATAGTTTCACTATCGATAGCTATGCTACGCTAATGGGTAATAATGGCATTAAAATTTCATGAGGTACTACGTACGTTCTTAGACTGCCTCCGTAGTCCAGTGGTCAAGGCGTTCGCCTTGTGACCCGGAGGTCATGGGTTCGATTCCCATTGGGAAGCATACTTTGTGAAAAGTTGTTTCCAGTCTGGATAGGATATTGCAGGCTTGAATCACCTGATTATCCGAAAAGAAAGATGATTCCGTGTTTCGGAAGGCACGTAAAACTGTGGGTCCCGAACGCCACCTAGCGTTTGATCATCAAACTATCCAAGGATTGGTTCCTGGTTTGCCCTTTGGGTTGTGGAGGTCAGACAGCAGTCGCTCTGTGTAAAAACCAGTAACCTCGTCAAATCTCCTTGGTTAGGTAGCGGACCCCAGGCTCTGAAGCGTTACTGCTGAGGATGCAACCGGGAATACGCTCGGATGATGATGACTTCGTACGTTCTTCTGACTTCGCGTAAAGCCGTTGATCGTGTCTTTTATTATTATATGGCATTTGTCAAGCTATATCAGATGTCTTTTGACAGCTTTTAAAATCTTAGACCAGTGTTGGCCACTTATAAATTCGTAAAAGAAAACACAGATTCAAAGATCATTTAATCGGCTGTAGAGTTTTATGCCTTCAACTGTCTGCGTTGCCAGCCCTCACGTTCTATGAACTTCAGCTTGATCAGCTCCTTGGGCTGCGTCACTATAGTAGTGGCTGTGAATTCCAGCTTCTGAGGAGTGCCTTCAGCCAGTTCCACTCGGTACTTCTTGAGCAGGGTCACGATGCCGGCGAACATCTGCATTTTTGCGAAGCGTGCACCTGAAATTTCAAAAAACATAATGTTAGAAGTAGAACGTAGCGCGACGAACTAACAGGCGATAGGACAAACTGGTTCTTAAATGGCGACCACGTTCTGGCAAGTGTAGCATGGGATATATACCTATTACAATACAATACCCATTATTGCACAAAATAACTAATTAGGAATTAATTATCTTAGAAACTAGGAAATGCGCAAGATGTAGCCTTATCGCTAAGTTATTTCTTTCAGGCAACCTCACTATATTGAATAATAAAAAGTAAAAAAACTAAAACCCAACTACGACAAAAAACGACGCTGAAAAAGTATAAAACAAGATTTTCAGAATACTGAACTGAACAAAGTTGCTAATGTAGTTGCAAGTAAATGGACACAGTAGACTCTACCAAGATGCCTTCGTTGTAAATTGACAATAATGTCATACAATGCTATTCTGAAGTATGCAATATTCACTATGTAGAGATAGAGTTAGTTTTTTTACTTTTTATTATTTGTACTATTTTGGTGTTAAAGTGTATTTGTGGCGCATAATATTAACAAAAGTTAAATTGATGAACTAAAAACTAGGTAGTTGACATACGAAATCTCTTTTGACTGTATCGGCGTATATTAATATGTAGAGATATCCTATTTTACTATTTCGAAGCGCGTGCAAATGCTAGTACCTAATATATATATATTCAAAATGTACAAGTAAAGCGCTTTCAAATGATACCAAACACGGCATATTTATCGTAACTTTATTTTTTTACTCTGTATGTTTTGTCCGCTAGAGGGCGCCACATTAAATTTTGTGAAACCCGATATAGCCTATAACCAGCGGACAATTAAGACGCTTCTAATGATATGTCATTTGTCGAATTCTGATAAGTAGTTTAGAAGTTACGAGGGAACAGATGAACATACATACATACATACATACATACATACATACATACTTAGCCTGTCAAAATCATAACCCTCCTTTTGCTTTGCCGTAGTCGGGTAAAAAAGTTACGAGATATTTGGTAGTGCGGGTATTACATGTTTGGTGACGTGAGCCGTGACTAAGGTTACTGGAAAAACGGTGGATGTAGGCCGCTTTAAATAAATAATTTTGAAAGTCATTGCAAGAGACAAGCGGCTGAAACGATGATGATGACGTTAGTAAGCAGATATAGGAGCATAAGGGTCAGTAGAGCATAAGCGTGCTCGTGCGGACTGGAGACCGCGCGAGCTCGCTCGCGTTTTGCAGTTTAAATATTTAGGTACACGCTTTGTACCTATTATTACTCGTATTATTTGACGACCTCCGTGGCGAAGTGGTCACCATGCTAGTCGACCACCAGGAGGCTCTGGTCCCCGGTCAAGGCAAGTCGGAAAATGGTCTTTTTCAAATTATCCTGGGTCTTGGATAATTATCTATATATGTATTTGTTATATGATATAGTATCGTTGGGTTAGTATCCCATAACACAAGTCTCGAACTTACTTTTGGGCTAGCTCAATCAGTGTAATTTGTGCCATTATATATTTGATAATATTTAATATAAATATTTAACACTTTGAATTGCCTGGGCATTTTTCCTCTTTATCTGAACTGACCCTAAGGCTGAATGCATCTAGTCTACAAAAAGAATTGAATTTCTTAGTTTCGTCTGATTTGGTTGCATAGTATTTTAACTCACCTATACAAATCCTAGGGCCTTCCCCAAACGGCATATATGTATAAGGCTTGATATTCCGTCTCTCGTCACCATAAAATCTTTCAGGCTGGAACTCCTCAGGGTCTGGGAAGAAATCTGGATGGTGATGCATGTGGTACACTGGTACATGAACTCGAAGACCTTTTTCTAAAACTGCCCCACAAGGTAAGGTGTAATCTTCAACTACTTCCCGAGTTAGGACTCCAAGAACTGGATACAGACGAAGAGCTTCATCAAAACACGCTTCAGTGAAAGGCAGTTCCGTGATACATTCGTAACCAAGTTTGTTATCATGACGTAGAAGGTACTCGTCTATCTCTTCTATAACTCGTTGCTGAGCCTCTGGATGCTTTGCCAGCTCATACAAAGTGTAATGCAGTGTAGTCGCTGAGGTCTCAAATCCAGCTCCAAAGAACACAACGCTCTGACTCACGAGAATATCGTCATCGACTGCCAGCCTCACTTTTTTGTTACCCCCTTTCATATTTTCTAAACTGTCTCCAAAAATGTATTGATCCTTCTTGAAATTCAGTATCGAATCGATGAAATCATTTCTATTTGTTGGTTTGTACTGGCGACCTTCAAATACTTCTTTTATTATTTTAGAAAAAAAATCATCAGCTTCTTTAGGGAAACTTTTCATTCTCAATCCATAAAATATGGCTGGCCATATTGCCCTTGCTGCGACTTTTAAGCCTCTGTAATACGTGTCTAAGAATATCAGATTTCCGATGGTTGTGAAAGGGTTATTGTGACCATCTTTTGCCATAGTCCCTGTATCGATTCCAAAAGCACATGATCCTATGCAATCCATGGTAAATCTGGCCATTAACGGTCGCACTGCTTTAACTTTATCCATTTTTATCTCGTAGTCTAACATCTCCTCGAAGACATGAGCACATTTTTCAATCAAATAGAACATGTTCTTCATTTTTGAGGATGAGAAAAGAGGAGTAAGGTTTTGCCGAATTACTTTCCATCTGTCTCCGTAGGTGAAAAACAAATTTTGAGTCATCACTTCCTTATGAGTGTAGTTGGAGATTTCTCGACTGCTGAAGTAGTAAAAGTCTTTTGTCATTATGCTTTTGATGATCTCTGGGTCCTGCACCATGAGAGTCGGTTCTGTGCCGTAAAAAGCACCAATATACGGTGCTCCTGGAAACTGCCGACATATATCTTGCGCCACTTGTGCCATGTACTTCCTCTGGAGGATGAAAGGGCCGTAGTTCCCCAAGAAAGGGGCAGGTTCTTGAAACGGTATTTTTCGTTGCTTCCAATAACCGAATTTTCGTTTCGAAACATAATATATAATGAAAAGAACAAAGGACAATAGCATTAGCACTGTAGCAATCATGTCTATGAGACTTATTTGACTGAATCATGACAAGACGAAATTCGGACCTTATATACTTGTCAACATTATTATTATGCTCACGGGTGACCACACGTTCTGTCATTTTTATCTTCAAACAATATTATGATAATATAAATGCACTTTCTTTTTTAAATCTATTCTGTACTGGAGCACTCTTGGAGCTCCAGTATCGAAGGAATGGGCGACATCTGAATCACATTAATAGGTGATGCGGTCAGCGACAGGTGTCTTAAGAGGCGACTAAGGAAGATAAAGGTGACGAAGAACTGACAGCTGAGTCATCTTCTGCGATATCCATCCCAATTACCGAACCTGGTGATTTATGGTAAATTCTTCTTTATTTCGGAAAGGCTCTTCTTTCAGCAGCAAATATTATTTTAAAGTTTAATAGATATCAATGAAAGGAAACTTTTGACGCACTCTGTGCCCTGATGCACGACCTCTGTTGGCTAATGGTCATCATGCCAGTCTGTCACACTGGAGGTCCCGGCGCTATAATAGCGGAACTATCGATACTATTTCAAATCATATCTGTAGTTCCGCTATTCAGCACTAGATGGCGTTCTTTATAATTTCAGTCAAGGTTTCTTTTTAATTTGTCTAGCGAATAAACTTGTTAATCTGTGTTATGGGTGGTCCCATGTTAAATTTAGTTACGATTTTTCTTTCTATTATTATGGCGAGTCTGTCATGATGAGCCATGAAAATAAGCGACTTATTATTTAGACGCCATAATGTTTTATTCAACCTCTTAACTGGTGTGTAGAAAACTTTTCAAAATTAAAGACTGGCTTCTCCCTTTCTGAAAAAAATTACTATAGGACCACCAGGTGGTGGTGTCGCTGGTCGGGTCGTTGAATTCCCTCTAATATGGTTGAGTTTAACGATGGCTGATCCGTGCGTCAACTCGTGAACGGGTGCTGCCGGGAGGGACTGGTCAGCTCGACTTCGCTTTTTTTTGACTACTTAATATTTTTTATTACGCAATTTATGTTTGTTTACTTGTTCGCAAGCATTACATGTTATAATGTGTCAACATTGTATTATATTATATTTATTTATAAGTATTTATTAATTAAAAGACAATTGACATAGCCCTTCTGGCGAGTAGGCGACCAATACTGTGAAAATGAGTTTCTTTCGGCGTTTCTTCTCTGCAGTGGTCGTTACGAAGCGCTGGTATCGGTAGCTTTTCTTTAAAAATAAATTAAATTTTAATATACTTTACACGTAACATACATTATACTTATTGACGTGTAAAAGTGTCTCTAAAGGTCTAATTACTGAATAAACATTTGAATCTTTGAATCCAGACAAGTGCCCTTTTAAACAAAAAGAATTTTCAAAATAAGTCCAGGCGTTTTCGAATAATCGAACATACATAAAAAAGATTCCGACGACGATTAATAACTTGTCTTTTGGAAATCGGTTAAAAAGACAAGGCCTTTCCTGTCACCTCAGATTTTCGGAATAAACTTAAATTAGTATACAGCCTCGAATTTTTAACTCGCGAAACCGTAATCTCGGAAAATATCGATATATTTCTTACTTCCCTCGAGGACATTTCTCCGCAATTAGGTCCGGATTGGTTGGTTGCGTTTTGCGTGGGGAGCTGACGCCGGCCTCAGTTCTCGGACCTGTCCAGCTCCTGAAGGAAGCTTACAACGCCTGCTGGCAGCCTACACGCCTCCGTCAATGGTTCCCGGGTATTCTAGGAACCTTTTTATGTGTGCGACACCATCGCACTCCAGGAGGAGATGACGCGCAGTTTCTTCAGCGTCCATGCATGCTTTGCACAGAGGGCTGTTATTGAGACCTAAGTTGAAAAAGCGTTTGTTTAGTGCACAGTGACCAAGTTATGGTGTCAATCATCTAACTATCGAAACTTAAAATTCTATCTACAATCTACACACACGCTTTACCATCAGGAAAATCAAAGATACTTGGATTTTTTTCTAACAAACATATTCATAAACGCCGGATTGTTAAAGTAGGCTATGAGAACTTCGCTCGGTCGTTCAATGAATAACTATAGTTCACTTCGAACTGTCAACTCGCGAACCCCCTTCACCGATTTGGTTTATGTTCGAACTTAAAAATTCTATAGGCTACATTTACAAGCCTATACCAGTACGAATTTCATTAAATTCTACAGACTACATTTACAAGCCTGCCAGTAACAATATCATAAAATTCTGTAGGCTACATTTACACGCCTGCCAGCACCAATTTCATGAAATTATATAGGCTACATTTACACGCCTTCCAGTACCAATTTCATAAAATTCTAAAGGCTACATTTACAAGCCTGCCAGTACCAATTTCATGAAATTCTATAGGTTACATTTACACGCCTGCCAGTACCAATTTCATGAAATTCTATAGGCTACATTTACAAGCCTGCCAGTACCAATTTCGTGCAAATCTATAGGCTAAAGGAGACCATTCAGGCGCCATTCATTTTTGGGCCCAAAGTCAAAGTTCGAGCAATCAGGCGACTATGATTCCTGTTGTTAGTACTACTAATAGTAAGCATTTGTTAGTATGGCATAAAAACTGTAGGGTTATCCCAAAACATTTTATTGACGTTCAAAGATTTGTTTTCTTCATACTTTTTTTCTAAGTGCCGGCTAGTTTCCGGCCATGAAGCACTAGTGACAGTGAGCATTTGTTAGTATAGCATGAAACCAGTAGGGTGATTCCACGATGATTTATGGGCATCTGAGAAGTGAACTTTTCATACGTTTTTAAATTTAAATTGTAAGTACTACTAATGGTGAGCATTTGTTAGTATGGCGTGAAATCTGTAGGATTATTCCTCAACTTTTTATTGACAGTTGACATTCAAAGATTTGTTTTTTCATATATTTTTTTCTTAGTCCCGGCCAGATTCAGGCCATGCAGCAGATAGTTAACACTAGTGACGGCGAGCATTTTTTAGTATGGCATGAAACCAGTAGGGTTATTCCTCAACTTTTTATTGACATTTAAAGATCGCACAATCTGGCCGTGACTTTAAAAAAAAGTATGGAGAAAACAAATCTTTGTGGAATCCTCTACTGGTTTCATGCCATACTAACAAATGCTCGCCGTCACTAGTACCAACCATTTGTTGTATGGCCGGAATCTGTCCGGCACTTAGAAAAAAAGTATGAAGAAAACAAATCTTTGAATGTCAATAAGTTTTGGAATAACCTACAGTTTTCATGCCATACTAACAAATGCTCGCTATTAGTAGTACTAACAATTGAAAATGTGGCCGCCTAAAGCCGGCACTTTTTTTTAAATGTATAAAAAGTTCACTTTTCAGGTACCCATAAATCATTGTGGAATTGCCCTACGGGTTTCATGCCATACTAACAAATGCTCACCGTCACTAGTGCTAACTATCTGCTGTATGGCCGGAATCTGGCCGGCACTTAGAAAAAAACTATGAAGAAAACAAATCTTTGAATGTCAATAAAACGTTTTGGAATAACCCTACAGTTTTCATGCAATACTAACAAATGCTCACCATTCGTAGTACTAACAATAGAAATCATAGCCGCCTGATAGCTTGAACTTTGACTTTGGGCCCAATTTGAATTTTCTCCTTTACACGCCTGCCAGAACCAATTTCGTAAAATTCTATATGGTACACGCCTGCCAGTATCAATTTCATGAAATTCTATAGGCTACATTACACGCCTGCCAGTACTAATTTCATGAAATTCTATAGGTAACATTTATTTGTACAAGCCTGGCAGGATCAATTTCGTGAAAATCAAAAGGCTGCATTTGCACGCCTGCCCATACCAATTTCAGGAAATTCCGATCTAAGATACTCGACTTTTCGTCAAACAAACATACCCACACACATAAGTACATGAAAACCTGATTGTTCAAGTAGACTCGAAAAACTACGCTCCCTTCGCTCGTTCGTCCAATAAAATTAAAATTCTGAATAATTATTATTTAGTCACAGTACATATTGGATTCGTTGGATGACAATTACTTATATTTATCAGTTGAAAGGTTAACCAAAACACAGATTAATATATCTAGTGGTTCGCAGCGAACCTTCACGATTATTATTCCACAATGTCATTTGCCAGGAAAATAAAAACTCCAATATCCTCTACTATTTTATCGAAAATTTGTTAACACGAAATTGTTATCTTGAGCATAACAGTTGGCCAGTCTTGCACGATCGGATCATGTGTGGAATGGGAAGCGTACTGTACCATTTATTTAAGGACCTGTATACTACACTTTACACAAATCACAATTAGCATAACTTGTGGTAAAGAAGTAATTGATGTTTAAAAGTAACTTAGAAGTTTTTAATTTATAGTTTTGAATTGTAGCCCTAAAAGAATTATTATGAGCATCTTCTGCCATAGTCCCTGTATCGAT
The DNA here is from genome assembly GCA_943193695.1 of Acrobasis suavella. Taxonomy (NCBI): domain Eukaryota; kingdom Metazoa; phylum Arthropoda; class Insecta; order Lepidoptera; family Pyralidae; genus Acrobasis; species Acrobasis suavella. The sequence continues at coordinate 13,940,579 of OW971948.1, forward strand.
TCCAAAAGCGCATAATCCTATACAGTCCATGGTCATTCTTGATATCAGTGGCCTTACTGCTTGAACATTAGTAGGGGATCGAAACGGTTTTAACCGAAACCGAAAAACCCGGATTTTTCGAGTTCGGTTCAGGACGGTTTTCATAATCGAAAAACCCGGTTTTTAAGAAAAAAAATTTTTATTGATTTGTTAACGTTAAAATTAAACAAACACGTAATGTTTTTGTAACAGGTTAGTATCCAGGGTTACAGATAAGTCATTTTGTACTGATAAGAGAATAAAAATTATCAAAATGATGTCACTTGTCATTGATCATATCCATTTTCAACATAATTTTAGATTTAAAAATGCAGAAAAATTAATCACATTCAATTTTAATTAAAATACATCTTTATTATTATTATACTATATTTATAATATCTCTTAATAATCGTCACTTTGTTTTGTTGCACAATTGTTGATGTCAAAAAGTTACTTAAAGCTAAGTTTACTGCCTCCTCCAAAGCGCTAGTGCAGAAGAAGCGGTAACAAACTGCACTGTAGCATTTTCTCCAAGAACGTCAACTCACACTGAAACTAATGTATACTAAATGTATACGTGGACAGAGTATACACATTCATACATTGTTTGTTGTCATAATTTAAATATTTTTTATGTCGATATTTTAAAATAATGTCAAATCAAGTTGTAGATTCAGTACATACTGAATTAGGTACATCTAATGTACCAAATTATGACCATTTCTGAGTATACGAGCCAGAGTAACCCGCGCCAAGCTAAAACCAGACTTTGTTGTCTTTAAGATAGTCATCGGTCCTATAATTAAGCCTTCTCACAGAGTACCTTCTTTACATAAGCTTTCAATTTTTTGTCTGGCATATCAACGACCGTATACCGTTCCCCATAAACGTTTTAAGCCTTTATTACGGAGCAACTAAGTCACTTTTATTGCGTAAGTTTCTTAAGGTAAAATCACTTACTTTATTATATGAGGAAATATTGTCTCATTTTGGGAAGATAAAATCGAATGCATTGGGTCTTTTTCGGATTTGATAGTGAACCAATCAGAAACGGAAGACAAAGTGCTGTTTACCACGCTAGCATCTGTGCTACGGCGGTCAATTTCGAATATTAGCGAGGTGTCATCAGCAAACAGTACTATGCTTGCCTGTTTCTCAACCATTTAAGGCAACTTATTGACATAAACTAAGAAAAGGAAAGGTCCTAGAATGTAACCTTGTGGTACGCCGTCTTTAACATTAGATCCGTGCGATTTAATGCCGTTTTAATCAACAGTCTGAAGCCTATCTGGTAAATAAGATTCTATTAGTTTAATTGACTTATCATAAAAATATATTGACGAAATTTAAGCAAAAGTGTCGAATGATCTACGCAATCAAAATTTACCGGACCGAATCAGGTGAGATTTGGTAGGATGGTGTAATCCTAAAATAATAAAAAAGAGACGTGTGAAAGGATAAGGGGGAGGCCTTTGCCCAGTAGTGGGACACTATACCTACAGGCTAGTAAAAAAAAGGTGAGGTTAAAGTTTTTAGTTTTGAAAAATTTTGATATTTATTGTCAAGCAAACATTTATATTGGTCTTTACTCTCGCCCTTTGAACACATGATTTATATATGTAAAAGGGACTTAGCACGAACCTTTTTGTTGCGCCTTATATTTCACTCTGTCACGAAATATTGTGCACAACCGATTTTGATAAAATTTCTAAAGGACCCCTTGACAAAACCCTACCCTTTCCGACAAAAAAGGATTTTTCAAATCGGTCCAGGAGTGCTATTTTTCATTTAAGGACTCACCGAAACACTAAACGTGTAGTTTTCCAACTCACCGCTCGCGTATAAAACCATCGAATTTTTGAAACCGTCGTGTCAGCGAAAAACAATATTGTTTTACGCAGAAAACATCGGAAATATGTCTATGGTTTTCTAAGAATATCACCACTTATAAAAAAGCAGCACGAAACGGAACGGATTCTCTATGAATGATTTCTTTGACATATCTGCGCCAAAAATGTCAAAATTACAGTTGATAGTTGACAGAGTTAGTTGCAAATCCTTCGCAAACTATCATTTCAAAAATGCACCCGTTTGGAAACGCACGCGTAAACCATTCATGATGTGACAAGTGATTTCAAAAATGCTACCCCAGGCGTCTTGGAATAATCGGTGAACATACATTAAATAATTATTTAAAACTAAATACCGACTTCACCCCCAAACTGCACAATCGATTTTGATAAAATTCATGTGACCACCCTTGGGATATCTCCTCCCCAACAAAAAAATAATCATCAAAACCGGTTCATAAACGAAGTTATCCGCGAACACATATAAAAAAAATACAGTCGAATTGAGAAACCTCTTCTCTTTATGAATTGATAACCTAAATAAATGCACATTTAAACTGATAATAGATTGAATTTAGTAATTTAATACAATAAATAAATAAAATATATACAGTCTTATTATAAAACAAGGTTTAGAGATAGATCGAGTTTTAAAGTCGGTCTAAACTAGGTAACAAGGAAAATCTTATTATAAAACAAGGTTTATGTTTTGTTCTGAGGACGATCCTCGGTCTAAAGATAAACCAGCTAGGACGCTAGTTTAAGCTCCGACTAACCTAAAATTCATGACAGAAATCAAAACAAAACATTAAGATTATTGTGAAATCTTAGTAAATACGAAATTTTACCTGATGGCTAATTATAAATGATTATTATATCCAGGAAATGTGTTAAAACTGCCATGATTATGATATAAAAGTATTTTTATTGTTTTACAAGTTTCCATGACAAACACGATTTCAACACTTTTGTTCGTTTATTTCCATTCACAACATTGAAAACACGATTTTATATTTATAACACAATACAACACACATATAAAAACAATATTTGTTAAGATTATTTACAATTTACAAATGTAAACAAAATCATAGGTTACGCTCCATGACAGTTTATTATGACAAGTGCCTACAGACTAAATATAGAATTACCTTGTCAAAGTTGTCAACTTAGCTTCGTTCCGTTTTTTGATACTATAATTACTTTAATATTGTATAATAAATGTTATTTAGTAATCAGATCAATAAATAAGAGGTTATTGGTAAAATTATATTCTTTGCATAGTTTTGAATTAATATTATTTAAAATTATTTCACTTTTAATTAAAATATTTGCGACGAAAATATATTATTATGAAAAATGGAACGATTTTTCTACTTCCGGTCAGACTAAGTTGGATTTATCTTATTCCGTCTTTGGTTCAGGATTTGTAATAAAAGAAAGTCTAAAGTAGATTTATCGCTTGTTACCGTACTAAACCCCGACTTAGATAATATGGGACTAAACCACGATTATGGCCTTTTTTATAATAAGACTGATAGCGACTTATACTGATTGAGCTAATCCCAAAGTAAGTTCGAGACTTGTGTCATGGGATACTAACTCAACGATACTATATTTTAATAACAAATACATATTATACATAAACATCAAAGACCCAGGACAAATTGAAAATGGCCATTTTTCCAACTTGTCCTGACCGGGTATCGAACCAGGAACGGACGGATGGGTGGCGGACTAGCATGGTGACCACTACGCCACGGAGGTCGTAATTAGTTAGTCCGGACACCATCTTATTATAAAACCCAGATTAACTTTGTTACTAGGTTTAAACCATTATCCGTCCAAACCAAGTTGACATCTAGTATCACACACTATCTCACCTGTCAATGTCAACTTGATTTGGGCGGATAATGGATTAAGCCTAGTAACAAAGTTGTCCTGTTTTTATAATAAGAGGTATACTTGTAAGTTTATTTATTTATACGTAAGAAAATGAAACTGTGTGGTCACAGTGAAGTAATCTATAATTAGAAATACTAATCATTCAAAACGATTACAAACATATTTGTACAATATATAATCAGCTTATTATAGTAAATAACAGACAAACGGTTTGCTTGTTTCTTTGTACCTATTAACGTGCAATCAGATGAGATGACAAATCACTGCTTTGAAATATAAAGTACTATGTACAGTCAGGTACCAAGATACCTGACCAGGCCCTCTACTTATATCTTCAATTTTCTCTTAAAACTAAAAATAATATTAACATGAAAATTTAAATTCAGAAAGACTTAGTTAAAATCTGTCTTAATATAAATTTTCATGTTAATATCATTTTAGTTTAAGTGAAAATTCAAGATATAAGTAGAGGGCCTGGTCAGGTATCTTGGTACCGGACTGTACTTACCTATGTTATTGTCACGCCATGTAAGGTAGTGGGAGAGGACTATTTTTATCCGACTGCGCCAGAAGGAGGGTTATGTTTTTCAAAAGTATGTTTGTATTTATGTTTGTGTAAATGTTTGGCACGCTCTGCAGCCTGAACGGCTAGATGGATTTTAGCTTGAGAGGTGTCGTTAGATTCGTATTTACTATGAGAGTGACACTGGGTATATCAAAATAAAAAATGAATTCGACGAATTGATAACTTCCTCATTTTTAGAAGTCGGTTAAAAATATATTGTCAAATATAACAAAAACACTATCATTTTAGCATGATTTTGCATTTTGATACCCTATTCTTGAAACGCAGAGTCAGTAAACGAATGATATTTTCCATGCAACAATTGCGTCAAGGACACTATGTTTCAGAAATAGGGTTACTTAGCCTCATTATAAGGAGCTAGTATTGTGTAAGTGACCATCAAATTGATACTAAAAAATATACTACTTAAATTATTAAACCAGCTATAACTGCGACTAGCCTAAACCAGTGTTTTCCAAACAGTGTGCTGCCATGGCTCGGCAATTTTCACATCGCTTCTTCGTGACCCACTTAATACTTTTAAAGAACGAATGGGTGCATTTTTTATGAATTTTTTTTTTTATATTTAGTTTAATAATAGTCTGACCAGGATTCTTTAGCCAACCAACTCGCGATTTTCTAATCTTCTTCTTTATCGAGTCGAAATGGCTCAAATTAGATATTGTCAACCGCCCTGTCATTAGCCATATTCAGATCTGCCTTAGTACAAGGAGTCGGGCAATTGGGACATGACAAAAGATGGTCCATGGATTGTGTGACCCCACAGTCACACAAACTGTTGCCAGAGTTCCAACCCCATTTGGCTCTGCTCTCCCGGCATCGCCCTGTACCAGATCGGAGTCTGTTTAATGATTAAACAGCCCAGGAGAGATCTTTACCCGGGGGCAGCTTCTCGTAAGGTGGTTGTCAGATGATAAGGACGGGTACATATTTTGCCACAGTGTGAGTTGTCTTCGAGGCTTCTTTAGGTGGTAAGCTACGCTGTCTCAAAAGCTGTTGCGGCTTTTAAGACGCGATGGGGGGAGGTTTTTGCCCATAAATCAGATGTTTGCTGTCATGTGTCTATTTGTGTTTCTTAGACCAAAAGTTCAGAAAACCACTGATCCATTCACGGTCGTTAAACTTTCCTGGGTCATATAAATAATTCGGTAATGTCCTGATTAAACGGCAAAGTTACGAACGTCCCCACGGTTCAAAGGGTCAGTTGACCGTGGTAAAATATGGTAGAGAAGGCTTGGATATGCATGAGGAAAGTTTATTGAATGTCCTTTGTTTAGATACAAATACATTATCACGTGTTTATCCATATTAGCTGTTACACGCGGCTGATGATACAAAAAAGTCAAAAGTCAAAAAGTCAAAAATCATTTATTTATCTTTGGATATTTATATAATTACGTGACTGATTTAATTAAGGAATAATAAGTAAGACAATGGACTGACATCGTAAAACATAAACAAAACAAAAAAGAAACTAAAACTAAACTAATTACTTAAATTACTTACTTATAAATAAAAAAGCCCTGGCAAATCGTTGCCCCGTGGTAACGTGCCCAGAAGGCTGGCAGCATTGCCACGTTGTATGGCAATGCTTATCTTTTGAGCCAGATAAAGGCCAGCCCTCTGGTCACGCGTAATTTCAGTCAATTTTCGGGCGACAGTGTTATATAATTTATGCGCCGATGGTCCCCACGGCCCCAAAGTTTCAACCCCAAACGGCTCAAATAAGTAATTATTGCCGAGGCTACTATATTTGCGCCGTTTGAGGTTTTCTGCAGCAGCTGCGGCTGTCCCAGCTTTAAACCTTGTGACCGGGAGATGAGACGGCGCCAGAGTGTCGACACAAGTAGCGTCCCACACAAGGGGCCGTCCCAATCTCCAAGGCACAAGGGTCATCCCATCCGGTCTCTTGCCGTCATCCCTAACCAGGCCGCTAGGTTCTAGAACGGCTGGTATGTGGATGCTAGCAAGAGCCCGGTGGATTAAATTATTTAGGGCAGCATGACGCCCTAAACGCCCAGCGCTTTTACGACAAGAGAGGCCGTGGTGACCCAAGTCATCAACACTGACGCCGCAGGAGCAGCGATGTGCCACGGTACAAATTGCGCCCAGTCTCAAAGACGTCGCTAGCCGAAAAGATTCGTCGTCAAGCAAGGTACCGAGGTTGGGTGATGGAAGGGCTTGTAGCCAAAGCCCAGATTCCCATTCCGCGACGGCGAGGAGGCGGGCTCTCTCTGCAGCACTCCCAGATGTTTCTATTAATTTAATCTGTTCTGAGCTGCAAAGCGGTCCGTCCCATAGCTTCTGCGAATTTGGAAAAACTGGAATTTTGGAATTTGGACATAGCAATGACCATGCATTCTTGGCCTCTGTCAGGTGGCTAATTTCAATGTTAGAGCTTTTGAGGATCTTTTGGCATAGATTTTCAACACTATGTGCAGAGGACAAGAAGGCTGGTAATGCAACACTGGAAATTTTTCGAATGCCCAAGCCTCCATACCGAATAGGCAAAGAGGCCTGGTCCCAAGCGCGTTCATCTAAATTAATATTTAAAATACTTGAAAGGGAATTTTTAATAAAGGTGTCTAATTTTTTAACCAAGTGGGGATACTTCCAAAAGTGGTTGCAACGCAGGTTATACGTAAAGTTAGGAACAAAAAGGCAGTAACGTATTATGGTAAAGGCAAAGTGAGTGTGAATTTCTAAAAGACGCTGCAAGGCTAAGTTAAAATTTTGGGTTTTATCATCGATGAATTTTGCAAAGGACTCTTCAAAAATAGGTGAACCTAAAAGGTGAAGGGAAGATTTGTCAAGAATTTTGATATCAGGTGCAATGCAACGAAACTTAGATATAGTATCCTCTTTAGTTGTGCATGCATCAGAAAGAAAAAGTTCACATTTTTTGAAATTTAAGTCAAGGCCAATATTGTGGAATTCTTCGGTTAAAATTTTAAAATCATTTAAAACAAAATCCGTATTATCTGAGCCCAAACAGCCGTCATCAAGAAACCAAGCGTTAAATTTTGAATTTAGTTTTTCTAAAATTGGATGGATGGCTAGACTAAAAATAGCTGGCCCCAGGGGATCACCTTGCTGGCAGCCGACACAGGAAAGGATTAAGTTGTCTTTAAACATTAATTTCGAATTTATACTGTAACATTGCCAAATATAATTGTATAGAAAAGGAATTTTATCTCGTACCTGTGTAAGCAAGGCAGTCCTATCCACCGAGTTAAAAGCGTTTTTTATATCCACTTTCAACAGGACCTTACCACCCTGAAAATTCAAAAATGTACGTAATGAGTGGACGGCGGCTTCACATCCACCTTTGGAGCCAAAACCTAATTGGATTGGTTGAAAATATTCACTCAAAGTTGATGTGATGGCCCTACAGCAGATCTTTGAGGCAAGACGTCGGTAAAACGTACCTACAGCAATAGGCCTAATGCCGCCGTCTTTTTTTTTAGAGCGCATAAGTTGGCGCCATAGAGGACATAGCAAACTTCTGTATTTACTTTTCCGGATAACATCAAGTTGATCAAAGCAGTGAGATCTCCAAGAAGGGCTCCACCAGCAGTCCCACAGTCACTCCCCAAAAGGTCTTTAAGATGTTGAGGGGACAGGCCATCAAGACCGCTGGCCGAACCACTCCTAAAAGATATCACTGCTTGGAGAACGTCCTCAGGAGATACTGTTAGGGGGGTTGTTAAATTGTCGTGGGGGCATGGAAGGTCGAGGTCTGCAGAAGGTGGATGTCTCTCACGCAATGCTGAGAGGGTTTCTGGGGAATTTTGAGCAATCGCATCGTCAGAGAACAACATTTTGGCGGCCCCCTTTATATCTCCCTCACTAATTTTGGATTCTACATGTTTTTTCAATAAATTCGACGTGTTTTGCTGTTTGCCAAAATCATTAAAATTTAGAGGTTGAGAGTGGCAACAGTTTTTTTTAATTTTACTTGTGAGAGTTGTATTAATTGAATTTGGTGATTCATTTTTTACATGTAGAATCCTAAAGGGGAAGGTGAATAAGTGCTCCCAGGCTTCAGTGGTATTATTTGATAAAACGTCTCTTATATTGAATGATAAGGTTTCTGCTACAGTGATACGAGCTCCTTTGGGTATTCTTTTGACTATTGGTGTACTATGTTTTAATTTTGAAAGTATCTGTTCCAAAGGGGTGTGTGTATGGAAAGAACTGGACGGTGAGTCAGGTAAGGGACTAAGAGGCCTGTTCTTGTGAACTCTTGATAAATGGATATTCAGACCTCTTTGTCCCTTAAAAAACCTGGGTTGTGAGCACTTAGTACATAGTATATTGTTCTGTGACGAGGATGTATCAGCCTGTACCTCACTGGACGACGCAACCCCATTTGAAGGCATTAAAAATATAATAAAAACACTTACACTAACCTTAAGTATTCACAAAATAAATATCATAATAACACAAAATTTCTCCGATTGCAAGTGTCACAGGGCGCAGTCCCAAAATCTATGGCATGGTTCGTGTTGCAAACGGGCTGGATAAAGACTTCTTTGAATTGAAACGTCGCTCGTCGGCGTCCTATCCACGGAACGGCACGCTAGGACGACACGTCGGACGCGCTCGCTGATTTGATATTGTTTTCAACAGTTGAAAATTGTAAAAACTCAATGACAGATTACTAGAATCTAAATCTATCTCGTTGAGTGATATCGGTTGATGAATTCTTGAATGTATATGTAATTATTGTCATATATATATATTGTTTATCTTGTAAGTGCATATAATTAAATTATATTAGAAATATTTAAATTGAAAATTTTAAATAATATATGTTTATGACATCTCATATGCTTGTCATAATTCTATAAAAATAATATAATTTGATAATTGTCATTTCTTTTTTCTTTCTTTCGATTTCTTAATAGTTAGTTGTTGACGTCAGATCATTTACTTACAACTAAGTTTACTGCCGCATCCTGAGCGCAAGTACAGAAGAAGCGGTAACAAACTGTACTGCAGCATTTTCTCCAAAAACGTCAATCTTACAATTATACTGATATTAAAGTTAGATATGTGGACTGAGAATACATTGCTATGTCATAATTATTAATTAAGAATGATGTCAAATTTGAAATTAATGTCAATTTGTAAATAAAGTACATGCACCGATTGTACTAAAATTATGTATGTCATTTGTGAGTGTACAAATATAAACCTTTAAGAGGGACCCGCGCCAAGCTCAAGCCAGACGTTCTTGTCTTTAAGATAATCATCGGTTCCGTAATAAGCCTTTTCACAAAGTACTTTCTTTACATAATCGTAAAAAATTTTGATCTGGCATATCAAGGACCGATTCTGGCAATTTATTATAAAACTTTATACAGTTTCCCTTAAACGATTTACTGACTGTTTTCAGCCTATAATACGGGGTAACTAGAAGAACATTTATGTTACGTAAGTTTCTACCCGTAATATCACCTGTTTTATTAAAAAAGGCAATATTTTTCCTTACATACATTATATTTTCAAATATGTGCTGGGATGGTACAGTGAGTACATCAATTTTCTTAAAAAAATCTCTTAGGGAGTCTCTACTCTAAAACGAATTGTCCTTTTCTGTAAAATAAAAATAGACTGTAAATCAGCAGCATACAAATACAAATTATCATGTGTTTATCCATAACTAGCTGTTACACGCGGCCAGGCCTGTGTCACTCCCCGTTTAAGTGTCGAAAATATACCAACATAATTACTATGGGCGCGGCGACCACTTCCAAGGGGAAAATTTAGTTACATGAGTCGTTTTTCCAGCGTAATAAGAATGAAATTGGTTTGCAATGGATGTCTAGATATACCCGTCCTCACCATCTGACATTCCACCTGACGAGAAGCTGCCCCCGGGTAAGGATCTCTCCTGGGCTGAAAATCTTTAAACAGACTCCAATCTGGTACAGGAAGATGCCGAGAGACCAGGGCCAAATGGGGTTGGAACTCTGGCAACAGTTTGTGTGACTGTGGGGTCACACAATCCATGGACCATCTTTTGTCATGACTCATGTCCCAACCCCAACTGCCCGACTCCTTGTACTAAGGCAGATCTGAATTTGGCTAATGACAGGGCGGTTGCCGTGGCTAGGTTTTGGTCTAACAATATCTAATTTGAGCCATTTCGATTCGATATGAAGAACAAGAACATGGCTAAGAACTACCCCAAGAAACTTGCTTTTACTTAAAGCAAACCGCATCGAAATTGGTCCTGACATTAGCGTAAATCTTATAACACCTCCTTTTTAGTCGGAGGTTAAAAACTACAAAAAATTAAAATTCGTTTAAATTTAAATTACATTTTATTTTCTAAACGAAATGAGTATAAATTATCGAAAAATACACAAAGTCCATAAAATTTTATGGGATACAAGGCGATAAATAAATTGTTACTTTTACGTCAGTACAAAGTAGTTTGCATTTTACAGACACGAAGATAAATCACGACGATTTAAATGACAGTGTATTTAGATTTTCCACCGGCTTCCTCGAGCTCCTCCGTGCTTCGGAAGGCACGCTAAGCCATTTTATATTCTCTCATATTCATAAAAATTAACAACAGTTCGCTAAACCTATTTTAGTTTAAACATATTTTGTCTCTTTCCCTCATTTCTATATTTTACAATAAAAGGACGAAACAATAAAAAATAAAAAACCAGCTTTTTTTTTCTTTTTTTTTTTGCCAATAATACCAGGAGGCTGGTAAATACTTCGCTCAAAGAATAAGTATTGCCATACAACGTGGCAATGCTGTCAGCCTTTTGGGCACTCTTCCGTAGGGGAAAGATTTAAGGAATATTTTTTATTTATAATAGTACAATACAATACAAATACTCTTTATTGCACCATAAACAAAAGGAAAAACAATAAACAGAAAAAAAAAGAAGACAGAATTATGATACAAAGGCGGACTTATCACAATCTCTTCCAGTCAACCTTTGGGTAGAGGGAGAAGTGAATATTAAAAAAATAGGCGGTGCAGCATGTTAGATTTACTGTAAATAGTTACTATATAGAACCTGACACAATATATACATACAAATACTTAAATACACGACATACATACCTACAAATTAATAGACATACATATATACATATAAAATATATATTATAATTATAACAAAATAATGAAATATGAGCATAATGCGAAAGAATCCACTACAAAATTAATCATGAGTTGGACAGATAGTGAGCTTTTAATTGCGTTTTGAAGCTGCACAAAGTTTTAGCGCTACGGACATTAATAGGTAAGGAGTTCCACAATCGAACAGCTTGAACGGAGAAGGATTTAGAGTAGTATGTGGAAGAGTGGAGGGGGACTTGAAGACGGAGATTGTAGAAGCTGCGTAAGTTACGATTTAAGACATCAGTTAGGAATATGATATAGTATATGTTTATAAGTAATTAATTTTTAGTATTGAAGTTAAATTAAGTTTTATATTAACTGTAAATGTTTGAACAAACTAATAATGATGAATAATGTGAAATAAAAAAATCGCGTTACAAAGAACGGAATAAAAAACATATTTTAACTTCAATAGGTTTAGCATACGTTTGTTACTTTTAAGCCATTGGTCCCAGGTCTGCTGTTATCATCAGTGATCTAACAATGCCAGATCCTTAAGAATCCCCTTGCCTTAGACCGAAACTTTCCCGTACAAACTAGCTTTTAATTTGAAACGGCATGTCAGATATTAGCGACATTATGTAATTTCAAAGAAATTGTGTATATTCAGGCATTTAACTAGTTATCGAAGTAAAAATATGAACTTAAGACGAAGTGGTAGCTCAAGTGGCGCACTCATTTGAAATAAATTGTTTAAAACTAAATAAGGTAATAATTAAAAATTTGATTTGTATAAATGTCTAGAAAGACCTTTAAACTATTTTATGAGTAAACTTTGAAATTATTACTAATAGTCCGTCTAGTTTTAAAACTGTTTTTCGCCAAAAGTGGCCACTTTTGGCGAAAAACAGTTTTAAAACTAGACGGACTACCAATATTACTTGGGTTATTCATAAAATAGTTTAAAGGTCTTTCTAGACATTTATACAAATCAAATTTTTAATTATCACCTTATTTAGTTTTAAACAATTTATTTCAAATGAGGGCGCCACTTGAGGTACCACTTCGTCTTAAAAGAGAACATAGTGTATCAAATCATATTTGACCATCAGTATGGAAAACTTCTACACGCTCATATTGTCTTTCAAGTTCATATTTGACTTAAACTAGTTATGTGCCTAGATATACAATATGTAACTAAACCCGTGTCCGTTCCTTGTAGTAGCAAATCAGACCGTCAATACGAACAACTTTTCCTATGAGACCAATGCTTGACACTCGAAGAAAAAATCGATATTTTCATACAAATTGCCGGGCCGGCCGAAATCTTTTGTATGAGAATCTCGATGTTTTTTTCGAGTTTATACTATTGGTCCCATAGGAAGAGTTTTTCATATTGACGGTATGAGTTTCTCCTACAAGGATCGGACAGGGTTTTTGTTACATATTGTATACAATTTCTTTAAAATTACAAAATACTGCCGAAATCTTATATGTCATTTAAAAATAAAAGCTAGACTACGTTTGTATGGAAAAGTCTAGGGTAAGTCATTTGTGTATATCATCTTTGACTGCCTCCATGGTCTAGTGGTCAAAGCATTCACCTTGTGACCCGGAGGTCATGGGTTCAAATCCCACTGAGAAGCATATGTACTTTGTGAAAACTTGTTTTCAGTCTGGTTAGGATATTGCGGGCTTGAATCACCTGATTATCCGTAAAGTAAGATGATTCCGGGTTTCGGAAGGCACGCATAAACTGTTGGTCTCGAAAGTCTATCAAACTATCCAAATATTGGTTCTGGTTTACCATTGGAATTGCGGAGGTCAGACGGCAGTCGCTCTGTGTAAAACCCAGTAACCTCGTCAAATCTCGTTGGTTAAGTAGCGGACCCCGGGCTTTGAAGCGTTATCGCTGAGGATGTAACCGGGAAAATACGCTCGGATGATGATGATGTCTTCTTTTTGGATAAATTACGGCTGTAAACTGCGCCGCGGTTTTCAAAACAGTACAACATACGTCCGAAAACAACTTTGCCTTAACGCATACATGGATTTAATTTAATTACTCTCACATTATAAATACTTGCAAATCTGTAACATCAATATTACTTTTCAGTATTACTTTTGAACAATAATGATCATCTTATTTCTAGCCTCTTTGCTCAGTATTCTCATTTCCTATTTATACTATTTGTCGAAGAAAGATTTTGATTATTGGAAGAAGAAAAATATTCCGTACATCAAGCCATTGCCTGTTGTTGGAAATTACGGGCCTTATATTTTACAGAAGGAGTATTTTGCAAAAGTCGCCCAGACATTATGTCGAGAATACCCCCTCGCGCCTTACTTCGGAGTGTTCCATGGCATGCACCCAACGCTAATGGTTCAAGATCCGAAAATGATCAAACAAATCATGACCAAAGATTTCTATCACTTTCGCAGTCGAGAAAATGGTAAGTATTCTCATAAGGAGTCCTTTGTTAGAGGTTTATTCGGCTCTGAAGGTGACATTTGGAAGGTGATAAGACAACACGTAACACCTTTGTTTTCTCCATCAAAAATAAAAGTCATGTTTAGTTTCCTTAAAACGAGTACTTATTTATTCGAGAAAGTTCTTAATGAAGAAATAAGTCAAAATGACAATGTTGAAGTCAAAAGTCTTTTTGTTCGATACGCTGTGGAAACTATTGGTAATGCTCTATTTGGCATCGACACTAAAGCTTTGGAGAGTAATTGGCAGAAGAATCCGTTAATGAAAGTGGCTCATATGCTATTTGGAACATCAAAGAAAAGTGGTGCTAAAATTATTGGTCGAACTATATATCCTAAAATTTTCTACAGATTAGGTTTTAAGAATTTTCCAGCAGGCATTGACTACTTCTTTCAAAATTATTTAACAGAACTGTGTAGTAGAAACCTCTCCATAAAGAGACGTGAATTTACCGAACTTCTTATTAAAATGAAAACAGAAGAAGCTCTTATAGGATCTAAAATTGCAAATTTTAATGGTGATGATACAAGAATAAAAGTAAAAATTGATGATTTTTTTCTAATTTCACAATGTGTTATGTTATTCACTGGACATGAAAGTTCGGCCGCGAATTTGACTTTCACATTGTTTGAGATAGCAAAGAATCCAGAAATACAAGAGAAAGCCTTTCAAGAAATCGATGATTATCTGAGAAAACATGATAACAAACTAACGATCGAATGTTTGACTGAGTTGCCTTATGTAGATGCTTGTTTGGATGAAGCTTTACGAATGCATACAATCGTGGGTGTTTTGAGGCGTGAGGTGATGGAGCCCTACACTCTTCCTTGTGGAGCAGTGTTGGACAAAGGAGTGCGGATTCATATCCCTGCATACCATCTGCATCACAATGCAGATTTCTTTCCAAATCCCGAAAAATATCAACCGGAGCGATTTTTGGGAGAAAACAAGCGTTTCATACAACCATTTACGTATCTTCCATTTGGAGAAGGTCCTCGAATGTGTGTGGGTAAGTTTTTTGTAACTGTTCTCAAGACCTGACTACTTAATTGTTTTCTGGTTTGCTATTTGTATTCTGATCGAATAATTTAACAATTCAATTCGCACATTTAGCCATAGCCAGATAATTTATCTCTGGGATCTATCGCTTCATCAACTTCTTTCTGTTTTTGAGTAATCCTTACGTTACCGTTCTTATTCTGTAATACATCTGTGAGGGATTAGTTTGATCCTCACTAGACGCGACTTGTACCTCTGAGTGTGAACTCATTCATGAAATACCTCCCGGTTCCGGTAAACAAGTGAAATACTAGGTTAAATGTGCAATTCACTACTTTGCAACAACTCAAATGAGATACTTTTTACTAAACATCTAAACAAACATTTTCTGTGAGATTTGTATGAAATACAGGCTAGTGACGTCATAGTTTCTTGGACTCAAATAGCACTCTTAATATCAGTTTTTCTGCAATAATAAATCTAAAATCACTTTGAAAATGGATATGATCAATAAATAATAAATAAATAAATAAATCTATAGGGACAAATTACACTGATTGAACTACGAGTAGCAACCAAAATAAGTTCGAGACATGTGTTAGGGGATACTAACTCAACGATACTATATTTTTTATTACAAATTCATATATAGATCAACATCCAAGACCCAGGACAATTTGAAAAAGGCCATTTTCCAACTTGCCCTGACCGGGGATCGAACCCGGGACCTCTGGGTGGCGGACTAGCATGGTCACCATTACGCCATGGAGGACGTCAAGTGACATTAAGTGTTTTTGAAACGTTTTATTTTTTTAACAGTACCGAATAATTTAATTTTGACCCAGGAAAATATTCAGACTGTTGGTCATAAGCAGTGGTCGGATAATCGGATGCATATTTACCTAAAGTTAATTTTTGGCTAGGAAATTATGGAAGCGGCTTCTTAAGACATATTTTTTAAATTCAAATTCCGGGATTCAAAAAACTTCTCACTAATCGATCAAGTGCATTCCACATTAGCCAACACCTGAACGTAAGTAAATATACACCTTACCCGATTTGATTCTATAATCAAAACACAAAATTTTGTCGATTCTGGAATCCTGGGATTTTTCAGATACAAAAGTGCACTCCATAACTGCCAACATCTCAACTTTAGGTAAATATGCATCCGATTATCCGACCATTGGTCATAAGGTGACAATCATTGCGCTAAGTCAAATGTCTGTAGAGAATGATTTAGAATATACAAGTAGTGCCTGTAGATAACACCAGTATTATAATCGCTAAAAACACTTGATGGGAAATTTATCTATCTTCTCGACATATGTAACTACTTATTACTTATTGTTCCTCTTTTAGCAACTCGTTTTGCGAAGATGCAGACGATAACGGCTTTACTGACGATCCTGAAGAAGTTCCGAGTTGAGCTCGCTGCAGACACCGCTCCCCAGCTTGAATTCGTAGCTTCGGCGATAACCGCGAAGCCTAAGGGGAAGATAATCCTGAAATTCGTCCCGAGAGAAGGGTGGCAACAACGACAATACGTTCAATGAATCATCTTCTAAGGCCAAGCCTCCACTCAAGATGAAAAGATTACTAAAGCTGTACTGTTTTAACCATTGATAGAGGTATATAGATTCCGCTTTGAATCTTAAAAGTATAACTGGTTTACTACTACTTTTTGAATAAAATAAATATAAATATACGGAGACAAATCACACAGATTGAGTTAGCCCAAAGTAAGTTCGAGACTTGTGTTATGGGATACCAACTCAACGATGCTATATTTTATATCAAATACATATAAAGATAAACACCAAAGACTCCCAATCAGAAAAAGATCGTTTTCCATCTTTACCTGACCGGGGATCGAACCCGGGACCTCCTGAGTAGTGGACAGGCATGTTAACCATCGCCACGGAGGTCATCAAAAAAGCTATGACGTGATGGCTCTACTGAATAGAAAAGTCATCTAAACACCAGTCAATGTCATAAGACAATGTCACTTAAATTTTGTTGTATTAAGCAGCAAACATGTTACTTTTTTACTTCAGACGTTTAGCAAAATCTCATTCGTGCAACAGTAAATTCCCATAGGAAAAAATTAGACACAAGTTATATCAAATTATCTCTTTAAGAAATTACTATTTTTTTTATCTTTATTTTTAACATACAATGAAATATCGTTATTGACATCCAAAGGTTTGACTAGTGACAACTGAATCTTTAGTGGTCAAAACATCATCTCTTGTCTTGAGTGGAGGCTCGTCGGAAAGGGACATTGACGTTGTTCTTCTTCGTATAATTAAGTTTATGGTAGACCCTGGTGTTGGTTCATGTAAATTGGATCTGAGTAAAAACCTAAATGGGATTACTATTAATCAATGTATTCTAATTTCTTAATATTATATACATTTTTATTTCTGGTATGATTTTATTTCTGGTATGACAAACAACATTTACTACTTTACTTGCCTTTCCTTTGGGAACTTTTGACTAGAGCTTTCACAATTTAAGCGAAACCAGGCGTGGTCCGCTCTTGGATGTCTCCTCATCTCAACCTCTCAAACTCAAGTGTGCTTCAGAAGTAGAAATGTGCCGAGTCGCCAATATTTGAAATCAAGTTGACTCGAGTCATTTTGTATGGTGTTAGGATCCTTACTCTCGAGTCAGTCGAAACTTAACTACGGAGTAACTCGAATCCTGGACTCGTCCAGAATTCCAGTCTGGACTCAAGTCTGGATTCGATTTTTTTTTGACGCAAACATTGTCATACTCTGTAAGTACAACAAAATACCTACAAATAATATACGTGTAAATCTATTGGAATAATTATACTTTACAACATGAAAGGGACATACCCGTAATGAATCGAATCACAGGCTATACTAGATCACTATATAGTATAATAAAAATAAAATATCAGTGAAAAAAAAATTGCCATTTACTAACTATGGAAATGCCAAAATTTTTTTTATAGTTATTCAGGTGTTACTTTGCGGAAGTCAAACTTACATACTACTTGATTTGAATTACTTTGTGCAATTCCGCCACCAGTTAGTTCATGCAAACTATTGCCGGCCGGGGCCCACCAACTACTGTTAGTCCCAGCATACCTGCCACCAACAGCCCGTGTGCATCCGCCACCAACAGCTGATGCATGCTCCCTCCGATACTGCTGCATCCGCTGCGGCTGCAGCAGCATCGGACAACACATCACATCGGAGAGGCGAAACACGTGTCGCGTATGCGGTGTCCGTAAAAATCACGTTTGTTGCATGGGACTGCCCCACTGTGGGTAACATTTATTTTATTCTGTTTTTAGTATTTGTTGTTATAGCAGCGACAGAAATACGATACCTGTGAAAATTTCAACTGTCTAGCTATCACGAGTCATGAGATACAGCCTGGTAACAGACAGACGGGTGGACAGACGCATAGACAGCGGAGTCTTAGTAATAGGGTCCCGACTGTTCCCTTTGGGTACAGACCCCTAAAAACACAGAATGTACCTGCCGCATCTCGCGCAGATCGTCAAAAACAGTCAAGGGAATGGACGAGAATCTGAGTCATTTCAGGAAATGATGCGGCTAGCAACCCATCACTATTTAGATTTCCTTTTTGTACCATCACGCTTTGTTTGTTATTCGTGAGTGTAAGTGGCGAACGTCAAGTATCAGATTTTTCAAAAAGGCATCTGACATAGCTCCATACCATACCAACACGCTAAAACAGACTTTTGTATCTTCGGCCCTAGAATCTGTCTACGCAGTTAGGAATAAAGATGTGATAGTGTATTCGTGTCTGTATGGGTATTTGAGGTCTTCTGGATGTGGTTCTGGAGTGGAAAACGATTTATCACCATCCCATTCCTTTTTCACGGATATCGTAAAAGGCAGGCAATAAACCTCGGACCTCTCGGCGGTGTCTTCAGGGCAATTTGGGTTACCCGTCAAACAGTCGCTAAAAACGAAGAAACGATTATTGAAACGATTCTAAGGGCACTAAAAAAGGTACTTAAAGCACAGAATAAGTACTAGTTCTCACGCTTAAAGGTAACAGAAATCAAGCACCAGCATTCTCTGTTTTTTTATGTCACAAGGCGGCAAATCAACAAGCGCGTCACCTGATGGTAAGTGATCACCGCTGCCCATGGACAACTGCAACACCAGGGGTGTAACAGAAGCGTTGCCGGCCTTTCAGGAAGATATAGGGAGAGGGAGAAGGGAGGGGGAGCTCCGGCTCTCTCACTCACCGAACGAAGCATAGAAGCGGTGACGCTACTACTCAGACGTCGATTTTCTGTGAGAGTGTGGTAGCCGGCCCATTCTACTCTACCACTCTACCACAAGTAGTCTGTCTCGATCAAGTCGTCTACTCAGCGTGTAATAATCTGCTATTTTCCAACAAGTCAAATTAGATACTTTTTTCAAAACGTCAAAACAAACAGTTTCTAGGGATTGGTACGAGTATGAAATACTGCGTAATGACGTCACAGTTTCTTGGAGTCAAATAGCGCTCTTATTACCAGTTTTATTTTTTTATCAGAACAAAATAATTTAATTTCGACCTAGGAAAATACCCAATTATTTGCAAACCCCACCTTGTGAGAGGCGTTTAAACTGATTTCATAATATATGCACTTCATAGAAGCGGAGTATCATTTATGCCTACTACTAACGTGTATACATCCGTGCACACGGCAATGTGTGTGTGTTCGCCCGCAGCCGCCCGCTTAACAACCTCGACAAGGCGCGAACGGGGGAGCGGTGCGAGAACGGGGAACGGAGACGCATATTGCGCGGGAACTTAGGAGATTCCGTTCTGTATGTAATACTTGTGTGGCGACCTCTACGGCCACTACTAGGAACTACAATCAAGAGACAACCGACAATATAGTTCACAAGAAGCATATGAGATGGCGCCAGCAGTATCCTACATCTCGATCTCAGAGTTCGCCCGATTCGCTGCATATATATATATAACTTCGACGATACACCGTCGGAGCCGCGGTTCCCCAGGCGCAACAACACGCTTGGCGGGAAGATCTTCCATTTGTGGCGGTCGAGCATACGCCCTTGCCACCGCTACACTTGTATTAATTTTGTGACTTTACACCCAAAAACTAAATTTACTAGGTAGTGGTGAAATTTTTTATCCTTCACTAAATGAAAAATACGAGTATAATTAGCTTGATATTTTTTTCATTTCCCAGAAACATGTCGGAACCTTTCGGAAATTGGATGAACATCATCATGTGTGCGTGTGCGTTGCATACACTTTCGAGTTATATCACTCAGCTCTGGCTCTGACAAAGATAATATAATTACTAACGTAACGGACACCCAACGCCATAGAAACGATTGGACGGCCCGAAAGTAGGCAAAACTAGAATTGCCGGTAGGCACACAGAGATGGCAGCACACACGACTAGCAAAAAAGTGACAAAAAAGTATTTGTTTTTGCTTGGCAGTGTGTACAATCATATTCTATATTGTTGTTATGAATCCTAAAATATTCGTTTTCGTCTATCACATTGTCATGAGTCTCTTAAGGAATTCTTAGCGTACACTGCTCCGCCGCAACCATGGCTGCTACTGTAGTCAGAAATAGCACAACTGGTGGGTACCTACTGTGGGCCTGGTCGTTTGCATGTTGGCGAGCGCGTAGTTGAAGGCCAGAAACCACGCAGAATATAAGCACAGCTATGACACAAAAGATAAGAACATAGCCTTAACTCGTATATGGATCTCAGTTTATTACTCCTCTCACATTATAAATACTTACAAATCTGTAACTTTACTATTACTTGTCAAGTGTTACTTTTTAACAATAATGATAATATTAATTCTAGCCTCTTTGCTCAGTATTCTCATTTCCTATTCATACTATTTGTCGAAGAAAGATTTTGATTATTGGAAGAAGAGAAACATTCCGTACATCAAGCCGTTGCCTGTTGTTGGAAATTATGGACCTTATATTTTACTGAAGGAGTATTTTGGAAAAGTTGCCCAGGCATTATGTCGACAATATCCCAGTGCTCCTTACTTCGTAGTTTTCTACGGAATGAACCCGACACTGATGGTTCAAGACCCAAAAATGATCAAAATCATCATGATCAAAGATTTCTATCACTTTCGCAGTCGAGAAAATAGCAAATATGCTCATAAAGAGTCATTTGTCAGAAGTATAATTGGCTCTGAAGGTGACATTTGGAAGGTGGTCAGACAACACATAACACCATTGTTTTCTCCATCGAAAATAAAGACCTTGTTTGGTTTCCTTAAAACGAGTGCTTATTTATTCGAGAAAGTTCTAAATGAAGAGATTAGTAATGACAATGTTGAATTAAGAAGTCTCTTTAATCGCTACGCTGTGGAAACTACTGGTAATTGTCTATTTGGCATTGACACTAAAGCTTTGGAGAAGAATTGGCAGAAGAATCCGTTTATGGAAGTGGCTGACATGCTATCCGATACTTCAAAGAAAAGAGGTGCTAAAATTATTGGTCGCACTATATATCCTAAAATTTTCTATGCATTAGGATTTAAGCATTTTCCAGTAGGCATCGATTACTTCTTCCAAAATTATTTAACCGAATTATTTAGTGAAAACCTCTCTATAAAAAGACGTGAATTTACCGAACTTCTTATCAAAATGAAAATGGAAAAAGCAATTACAGGGCCAACAATTGAACAATTCAAGGGAGATAACACAGTAGTAAAATTGGAAATCGACGATTTCCTGTTAATTTCACAATGTGTAATTATATTCGCTGGGCATGAAAGTTCTGCTGCGACATTAACTTACACGTTGTTTGAGATAGCAAAGAATCCAGAAATACAAGAGAAAGCCGTTCAAGAAATCGATGATTATCTGAGAAGACATGATAACAAACTAACGATCGATTGTGTTTCTGAGTTGCCTTATGTTGATGCTTGTTTGGACGAAGCTTTACGAATGCATCCAATTACGAGTGTGTTGAGGCGTGAGGTGATGGAGCCCTACACTCTTCCTTGTGGAGCCGTCTTGGACAAAGGAGTGCGGATTCACATCCCTGCGTACCACCTGCATCACAATGCAGATTTCTTTCCGAATCCAGAAGAATATCAACCAGAGCGATTTTTGGGTGAAAACAAACGAAACATTCAACCTTTTACTTATCTTCCATTTGGTGAAGGTCATCGAATGTGTGTAGGTGAGTTTTTTTTTCAACTGTTTGCTATATATAGTTTGCGTTAATGAAAAATTGGGGTTGTTACTAGAGTAACAAACTTACTTCACCTTTTTTAAGAACGTCTGCAATTAACAAATTATCTCAATATCCACTCTGTTAATATTTTTCGTTAATATTCTCTCCCGAAATCTGAAGGTCCAACGCACATGATCGAGACAGCGGACTAGAGGGGCCTTTGGCCAGCAGGCGGCTGCTAAGTTGTTACAATAAAATATTGCGTATTGAGTATAGGATAAGTCTAGTGAAAAACAAATGTTCTTTCATTCATCCGCTCCATAATTCTTGATGATTCAAAGCAGTTAAGAGAAGACTCATTTACGTCATTTATCTTACTTCTAATAACAGCCTATAGCAATCGAATGGACTTAATGCCTCTCTTAATAAAGGAAAAAATTGCTTAAACCACCACACTGGGCAGACGAGTTGATGATCGCAGTAGATGGTATAAATTCGTTGCAAAGAGGACGCTGCTCGTCTATGTCACCTTCTTTAGTCGTCTTATAACACGCGAAGTAGAAAAGGGTAATGTCAAGCTGTATTCCGTGCTGTATTTGCTGGCGACCTCCGTGGCGTAGTGGTCACCATGCTAGTCCGCCACCGAAAGGTCCCGGGTTCGATCCCCGGTCAGGGCAAGTTGGAAAATGGCCTTTTTCAAATTGTCCTGGGTCTTGGATGTTTATCTATATATGTATTTGTTATAAAATATAGTATTGTTGAGTTAGTATCCCTTAACACAAGTCTCGAACTTACTTTGGGGCTAGCTCAATCAGTGTTATTTGTCCCTATATATTTATTTCTACTCTGTCGTAACCACGCAGTTGGCTTTGCCATATACGTAGTTTTTTTTTTAGCTTCTGCCATACACCTAGAATATTTACTCTGGCATCAGCCCACCTAAGTACTTAATATTTTTCTACTTTAAGCTATGCGTTTCGCGAAGATGCAGATGATTCCGGCTTTGCTGACGATCCTGAAGAAGTTCCGAGTTGAGCTCCCCGCAGACGTGACTCGCCAGCTTGAATTCGTACCTACCGCGGTGGTCACAACACAGAAAGGGAAGATAACCCTGAAATTCGTGCCGAGAGAGGGCTGGCAACAACGACAATATGTTCAATGAAAAATCTTGTAAGGGTTTGGTCTTGGCGGTGGACATTATTAGAATTTAAATAATTTAGGTTATGGTAGCCCTCCGGTCCCTGGTGAAGGTTCATCTAAATTTGAAGTAAAATCTACGTAAGATTACTACTTATTGTCAATTTGTATATTCTAACTGACATATTAATAAAAATCCAGTAAAAAAATAGAATGGTATCGATTTTAGGGACGCTGGTTTATCCGACAAGTCTTTAAGTTTTTCGCTATACATATACGGCACATAATAAAAAAACTTCATATAGGTACTTAAATAAGTATATACTTTCTTTTATCTAAAATATGGTAAGTTCCATATATTACTACCACGAGTTTGTGTGGTGTGTTAAAACGATATTGCGATTTTTTTTTTATATAAATGTCTATCTATGACAAAAATCCTTAAAGATAACGTCTTTAGAACCGCTTTAAGGATGATGGTTTTAAAACATGCGCGTCTCCCAACCCTCTCGCTCAACAAATTTCAGCTGGATCTCCGTCTTCGGTGTGATGACCAAGGTGGTCGAGTAGTACTCCAGGTCGCGAGGTGGTTCAACCAGCTCCACGCGATACTTCTTCAACACGGTGATTATGCCGGGGGACATTTGCATTTTGGAGAACCGCATTCCTGAAACGACAAATAAAGGTCGTCAGCTCGCCTTGTCAACTATTATGATTATACGTACAGTCAGGTGCAAAAGTCCATTCATAGTTGAAAAATTAATATTACAATTTCTTGACTTCCACATAATTCACTCGAACAAATAATTTATGTGGGTTAATTATGTATGTGGCTTGCACATAATTCACACGCACAAATCATTTTTGAGAGTTAATTATCTGGTAGCCATTAAATAGCGAAAAACATTTTTATACAATGAATAGACTTTTGCACTTGACTGTACCTACCTATAAACATGTAAAAGGCATATGCGTTAATAAATTAAACCACGGGCTCACTCATAGATGTAACAAGTCTAAAACATGCTTATTATCATGTAAATGACTATTTATCTGATCAAAATTCTTGGATATAGTTGACTGCAAATTTTAATTGTATTATTTAGATGTATAATATAATGTATACTAAGCTTAACTGTAAATGTGTATTGTTACTGAAACATAGCCCATCAGGCTGGGACCAATACTGAACTGGGTTTCCTTCGGCGTAATCTTCCCAGCAGTGGTCGTTCTGAAACGCTAGTAGTTTTTAGCTTTTGCACTTAAATAATATTAAAAAAAATTACCTTTAATAAGAAATAAATTATCCTACATTGAATAAAAAAAAATGACTTTAAGTCATTATTAAAAAAATATATTTTTTTTAAGAAGCTTTTATCCATAGCGATCCTCAAGACGAATCAAACGAGCCCAAACCGATCGGGTTGTGTCGTTTTATTACAGAGTTCCTATGGCCACCGTCCAGCTCCATCATCAGATCACCTCCATGTCATCTTAATATTGCATTGTCACGCGATATACGTATGCGTGCAAAATTTAGGTCAATCGGAAACCGGGAAGTGGGTCAAATTTAACTTGCAACATTTGATTACAGACAGACAATTTTTGAAAATGACGGAGTTGGCAGAATGGGCCTAAGTGCCTTTGAATTTTATGGGTCTTACGACCATTTTGTTTGTAGTGATAACAAAATAACAAAGAATTTTATTTTCCGTTATGACCTACATATATTCACCGGCATTGTCAAAAGATGAAAAGTCCGATTTATTTATAAAGAGATCTGATCGACTTATGCGTCTTGAGTTCTTGAATTTACCGGAAGGTGTTCTTTTTAGTTCAATGTATTTATTTTTATTTTGCGACCGGTATTTGAAGTTTATTTATAAAAGTACGACTATATTTATTTGTTTTCTTTGGAATTATGTAATTATAGAATACATTCGTTTAGTCTACTTTACCAAAATCACCAGTTTACCAAAATTTTATAAGACTACATTTTCATAACTAAATCGGCAATCTCTACGAGCTCGCGAAGTCTACAGCTCACAAAGCCACTAGTTTATTTGATTATATGCTTATGAAAAAATGTTATTTGCCCCCCTCGAGCCCAGAACCTTGGTACGCCCAAGTAAATAGGCAAAATTGTTTCTATCTAGTAACTTACCCAGGCAAATTCTTGGTCCTTCGCCAAACGGAAAATACGTGTACTGTTTGATATTACGTTTTTCATCTCCCAGAAACCGTTCTGGTCGGAACTCTTCGGGCTCTGGGAAGAAATCTGGGTGATGATGAATGTGGTACACTGGCAAATGGACATGTACACCTTTATCCAACACTGCGCCACAAGGGAGCGTGTATTTTGCATACACTTCTCTTGTTAGGTTACTCAATACTGGGTACAGACGTAAGGTCTCATCAACACATGCTTCGAGATACGGCATTTCAGTAGTGCAATCGTATTCTATCTTGTTGTTATGAGTTCTGAGATATTCGTCGACTTCTTCTAGAAGCTTCGTTTGAGTTTCTGGCTTTTTAGCCAGTTCATAGAAAAGATAATGCGACGTTGTGGCGGATGTTTCAAACCCAGCCGCATAAAACAAAGAGCACTGAGCGACTAACAACTCATCATCAACCTTTAGCGATATCTTCTTATTTTCTCCTTTCATACTTTCAATGCTGTCACCTGTTATATATTTTTGGTTATACAAATTAAGAAGTAAATCAACGAAGTCATTTCTTGTCGTCGGTTTGTAGTTTCTTGCTGCGAAAACTTCTGTCATAAGATTGTGGAAAAAGTCACTTATGTTTTGGGGAAAGTATCTCAAACGAAGCGCGTAAAATACCCGCGGCCATATAGAACGACTTATCATTTTGAGACCTCTGACCTTCGTCTCTAAAAATAAGTCATGAGCTATAATAGTGAACGGGTTCTTATCAGAGTTGTCTTCCATGGTTTTAGTTTCTATCCCGAACACACATGACCCAATACAATCCAAGGTGTATCTTATCATTAAAGATCTTACTTTTATTAACTTATTCTTACTTACTTCTTTGTCTAACATGCCTTCGAATTGCCGTGCACAATTTTCTATTAAGTAGAACATATTCTTCATTTTTGCTGGTGAAAAAAGGGGGTTCATATTCTGTCGTAGCACTTTCCACCTGTCACCGTAAGTGAAAAACATGTTAGTTGTAATGGGTTCTTTATGCGTGTAGTCTGCGATTTCGCGAGGGTTGAAGTAGTAGAAGTCCTTTGCCAAGATGAGTTTGACTATATCTGGGTCTTGTACCAGGAGGGTCGGCTCTGTCCCATAGAAGACTCCGATGTATGGTGCATTTGGAAATTTTCGACATAGTGATTGCGTCACGTGCCCTATGAAACTCTTCAGGAGTATATAAGGTGCATAATTACCGAAAAGAGGCACGGGTTTTACATACGGTATCTTTCGTTTCTCCCAGTAGTCGAATTTACTAGTTGATAAACGATAGAGTAATAAAAAAACACTTATAAACACAACAAGCACTATCCCAATCATTGTCCGTAACAAACTGACAAGTAGATATGGCATATGCGCATTCGAACAATTTATTGCGATTACAGCAATACATAACTCCACTGAGAAAACACAGCCAAGTAATGCGGAAAAAATCACAACCGTTTTTTGTCTTGTGTGGGTCAATCGAATCTAGTTACGAGTACATTGAAAGTTTACTTACTTCCAGTTGACCTAATGATCTGTAATTTGATATATATCATTAGATCTTGTCAATAAACAATATGTATTCCGGATTATTCTAAATCAAAAATGGTCGTCGTCCGCTCAATATGGTAAAATACAAATTTTTATACACCCCATTAATATGGGTATTAAATATAAGGGTTTGACAAGTAGAATCCTCAGGGTCCTTAATGAAATAATAACCAAATCTAAATAAAAATCCCTGATTAAAGGGTCTCTTTATATCAATAATGTATAAAGAAATAAAAATACGTTATATACATATCTTACAAATACGAAATACATATTTTTATTATCAGAAATAATTTTTTGTATTCACCAATGAAATTTATAATATTACGGCTTTTGATAACTTGGCCCTAGCCCTTCTGTTCTTCGTTAAGTTCTGTCGTTTGATATCATCATCATACCGAGGCAATTCAAATGAATAATGACCTAGATACTTGCTTTGTATTGGAGATGAGCTCGGCGGCACGGCGGGTATGCGCATTACTAGTGCTTTCCCAAGTAAAGCGACACCGGGCGTGGTCCGCACTTGGATGGGTGACCACAAGTGGCTTAAACATTTCTCAAGCTCCTCCGTGCTCCGGAAGCCGTATAAGCCGTATAAGCTGTATAAGCCGTTGGTCTCGGCTGTCATAATTGTATGGCAGTCGCCAAGCTATGTCAGATGCCTTTAGGCAGCCTGAAAAATCTGTAACCAGTGTTGACTACTTACACACACAAAAACAAAAAGAAAACAGTGGCACTGCAGGAGTGCCAACAGAAGTGACATCCAATCCAACCAAGTAAAAATTGCGCCCAGGGATGTTTTAAGGGGATACCTGAATTTTCCGGGGTTATCTACGCCCAAATGCGTAAAACGGCCACTTTTAGCGTATGTGATTTGACTTGTTGGAAAATAGCGGATTGGGCAAGCGTCAGACATGACCCGAATACGCGCTGCATCGGCAGTCTACACGGACGACACACATACCGTAATATAACAAGTGTGTTTAGTTTTTGGCGGGAAGTCAAGGGGTTCAGTTGGAGTTTGCTTTAAATTATTTTGCAAATTAATTCTAGTGGACTTTATAATATAAAATCGGTGTAGTTTTGTGTTATAAATGCTCATGCTCATGGACAATATGTAAAATGGTTAAAGTGGACACTCATAGTGCGGCTGTAGTGATATTTATTTGCGGACTGTGGTGGGCGTCTTTAGACGCCGTCCGCCACTCATTCGGCTATGAAAACCAGTGGACTCGTATAGATTTGTTGCCAGAAGCTCCCTTGAAGCAATCAAAGGACCTACACCGACCTTTGATTGTATGGTTAGGGTTAGGGTTAGGAATAAAGAAGTGATAAAATAAAGATAGGCTCTAAAGGACTAGTATCCAGAGCCGTAAAATAATTATTAAATAAAAATAACAAGTGTGTATAGTATAAGAATTTTGTATTCGGAACGTGCACGACAGTAGCGCCACCTTGCAAATGCAACGTTAGGGGCATACGTCACAAAAATAGATAACTAGAGCTTGTTTATTTTGCATAGATTGGGGTAAATGAAATTTATTTTGAAAGAAAAAAAATGGTATATTCAGAGGAATTCGTTAAAAACTGTGCATGAAAAATGGACATTATTATAAAAACTGGTTTTTAGAGTGTAAAGCATACAATAACTTTCCAGCCTCAAACTATGATAAAAGGAAATAAATTGGTATTAGCAGAACACGTAAGGAATATAGAAGAACTAAGAACTAATGGCAATAGTTATTTAATACGAGCTACCATCATTCGTCAAACATCGGTGACCTCAACACCCTATAAAACAAGTTTAAACGTAAGTTCTCTTCTAAAAACATGACAAGTTTGTTTTGCTGACCGAGCCCCTTTGGTTACACATTTCTGCCGCAACAATCGTTTTCTTTACCCATTCCACCCACTTCGCACTTTCCGAATATAACTAGGGAAACCGCTAGTAATATCTACTCCCACCGGAATTTCGAAAACGATAATGTCAATTTCTTTAGTATGTTTTGTTAGAGCTACTCAAATCGTTACTGTCATCATTACTAAAGACATAAACACTGAAGGTGAAGCGCCATGCATGTGTGAGACAGTTACAATGTGTGTGTTTGACTTGAGCATGTGTGGCCATTTATTGATGTTTGTGTCCAGCGCATTATAATTGCAAGTAGACGTTTTCGGAGAAAATGCTGCAGTATTGTTTGTTACCGCTTCTTTTGTACTTGCGTGTAAGAAGCGGCAGTAAACTTACTTATTATAAAATCGAAAAAAAAAATTGACAATTATCAAGAGATACAAATATCAAAATTTTGACTTTGGCTTTGACTTTGCATAGCTTACACCCGTTTCTTATGCCATAGATTAAAGATGTTAGTGTGTTTGTAGCAAACATTAGCGTCAGGCGTTTCAAGCTGCCTTAAGAGCAGCCTTCCCGTCTTACTTTTCATACGAACGCTCGTACGTAATTATGGCGTTGTAACTGATATTTCTTGAAAAACTTTGAACTAAAAGATATCTTGTGCACTATTTTTAGGTTTCTATCGAAATATAAAATGAATGTTTGGAAAAACAAGTTCAGTATACGCCTCCAAAAATCTGCTTTTTTGGACAAATTTTACCTGAACTTCGACCGTTAATAATGTACTTATAAATTATAAAAATAAAAAAAAATTACGATTGAAACCTCGCAAATGTAATGAAAATTTTAAATAAAAAACATTTATTTCACAAACTTGTAAGGCTTACTGACAAAAACGTATATCCTGGAACAAGTCTTATGAAATTTCCGCACCCTATGAATTAGTTAATATTCGTTCAATGGATAGTTAAAAATAATACTAATTTCATTCAATACAGTGCAAACCGTGCCCTAAGGCGCTATCTCTCTCTTTTTTCATTTTATGCCTATTACGATCATCTAACCATTTTCCAAACGCAAAGTCACTAATAGAACGATTTTTTAATGGAAAACCATTCGTTTAGGTGACTCCGCATTTCAAAAATGGCACTTCAAGTACGAAACGCGCCTAGGAATGCTTACGAAAGCCCCACCGGGCTTTTGAGAAATGATACCTACATACATACATTATTATCACGCCTTTTTTCGACAGGGGTAGGCAAAGACTATGGAACTCCACTTACTAACGATCCTGACAGACCTCTTTCGCTTTATCTACACTCATCACTCTCTTCATGCATGCCCGCCGGTTACAGGTACTTCTGATCTCTTCTTTTTTAGAAATGTCTACAATCTGATCCTAGATGATGGGCACATTTGAACCATATACTATCCAGGGCGGAATTTTTGATTCCTTTTCGACTTTTTTAATATTTTTCCTCCACCCAAAGGTTGGTTGGAAGAGATTGCATTTCTAGCGATAAGTTCGCCTTTGTGCCTATATTGTTTCTTGCTGTTTTGTAATTTTTGTGTGTCTATTATGGTGCAATGAAGTTGATTTGTATTGTATTGTATAATTTTGGTTTCATTTTAAGGTATCTAGTTTAATTTGTAACTAATATTTTTAACACGGTGGAAGGAGAGTTTACCAAAAGCTTCCCACTAAAAACTCTTAAAGCCGATAGTAAACTCAAATTTTATGATTGGACTACAAAAGGTATTTACATTAGTAGGAGGAAATTATACGAACTATACGGTGAAAAAAGGTATAATTTTAATGCAAATGTAGCTTATGTTAAAAAATATTCTAAATTGTTTAAAAAGGTGTGTTTCACTGCGAAAGCAAATCATCTAACGAATAAAATTAAAAATTCTAAAGATAAATTTAAGACAACATGGTCAATTATTAATAACGAGACAGGAAAAAATAATACTAGGGACTCTACATACACATTAAAAATTGGAGATAAAACCACTGACTCGGATATCGAAGTAGCTAATGAATTCAATACTTTTTTTGTTAATATTTCCGAATATATCACACAGTCTTTGCTTTCATGTCTGACCGCTGCCGATGAACTATTGAAAAGTAACGCATCTACGTTTAACACAACTTTTACCTTTACTAGCATAACTCCATACGACATTATCTCAGCTTACAAGGCTCTTAACTCTAAAAAAACTGAGGACTTATGGGGTATTTCGGTTTCTGTTTTGAGTAGTATCATCGACCTGATTGCTCCTCACTTAACTTCAATATATAATAAATGTATTTCAGAAGGTGTTTTCCCTGACTTAATGAAAGCGAGTAAAGTTATACCAATATGGTTTTACAAAAGGGCGATCAACCACTGATGCAGCAGCGATTAGTTCAAATTATTTACGAAGCTTGGGAGAATGGACAAGACGTTATAGGCATTTTTTGTGATCTGTCGAAAGCTTTTGACTGCGTCGATCACATTATATTAAAAAATAAACTAAAATTTTATGGCGTTACTGATACTGCACTGTCTGTGATTTCATCTTATCTTGATAATAGAACTCAAAGAGTTGAAATTAACAGAGTCACCTCAAATAGTGCACCTGTGAGCGTGGGTGTTCCACAGGGTTCAATAATTAGTCCATTTTTATTTCTGATTTATATTAATGACCTTCCCTGTCTTGCAGAAAAGTTGTGTGAAGTAGTATTGTTTGCTGACGACACATCTTTACTTTTTAAGGTTGACAGAAAATCAACAAACTATGACGATGTAAGCAATACTATGTCACAAGTACTCAGTTAGTTTACGACTAATAGTCTGGCATTAAACACACAAAAGACTAAGTGCGTTAATTTTTTACTCTTGAGTAAACCCAATACTCACATACCTCTGAGTCTTAATGGCCAAGTTCTAGAATGGGTCCCCAACACCAAGATTTTAGGCATAACTGTAGACTGCAACTTAAAATGGGATAAACATACTGAGGCCACTGCTAAGAAACTTAGATCGGCAGCATATGCTGTGACGAGAGTCAGACGTTGTTCTTACGTTGAAACTGCTAGGTTAGTATATTTTAGTTTTATTTCATAGCATAATGTCGTATGGATTTCTCTTTTGGGGTAAAGCGGCTAACATATATACTATTTCTGTGCTACAAAAGAGAGCAAGTCGGTCGATTTACGGACTAAAATCACGCGATTCCATAAGAGAGTTTTTTTTATCTATAAATATTTTTACTGTGACATCTCAATTTATTTACGACAATCTCCTTTTTGTTAAATCAAGACTAAATTGTTTCAAGAAAAATAGCGATGTTCACAGTTACAACATTCGCGACAAAAATAAGCTTCATACGCCTAAATTTCGACTTGCTAAAACCAGAAAATCACTCTTGGTTCTAGGTATAACATTATTTAACAAACTTCCTGAAACGGTAGTAAAACTACACATGTCAAAATTTAAAATACATGTTAAAAAAGTTTTATTGAATAATGCGTACTATACTATTAATGATTATTTAAAATATAAAAACGCGTGGACAATTCCTATAAATTTTCACTAACACTCCACACATAAAATATAAGAACTGTATTTTCTATACTAACAATAGTTAGCTTACTGTAAAACATGTTAATGCTCTGCGATCAATAGGTGACCAACATATAACTAATATTTCCTCTTGACAAGGTCTGCGATCTATCGAGCTTTTCATGCTCACTAAAATGTCCAATCTGGTGGTGGCGTCGCTGGTCGGGTCGTTAGATTCCCTCTAATATGGTTGAGTTTAACGATGGCTGATCCGAGCGTCAACTCGTGAACGGGTGCTGCCGGGAGGGACTGGTCAGCTCGGCTTCGCTTTTTTTGACTACTTAATATTTTTATTACGCAATTCGTGTTTGTTAACTCTTTTATATTATAAGTATTTAATAATTAAAAGACAATAATAATAATATGACAAAGCCCTTCTGGCGAGTAGGCGACCAATACTGTGAAAATGAGTTTCTTTCGGCGTTTCTTCTCAGCAGTGGTCGTTACGAAGCGCAGGTATCAGTAGCTTTTCTTTAAAAATAAATTATATTTTAATATACTTTACACGTAACATAAATTATACTTATTGACGTCTAAAAATGCCTGTAAAGTTTTAATTACTGAATAAACATTTGAATCTTTGAATCTAATTTTAATCTTAATTATGCGCATTTTTTTCTCTTTATAAATGTCTATCAGGTCATGTGACTATATGAAATGATACCTAATGACAATTATATTAGAGTATGTTTTGTTAGAGCCACTCAAATCGGTACTGTCTCCATTACTAAAGACATAAACACTGAAGGTGAAGCGCCATGCGTGTGAGGGACAGTAACTATGAGTGTGTCGGACGTTGCGAGGCTGTGTAGCCATTTATTGATGTTTGCTATAGTTCATATACAAATTGGAATGGTATAGATGCGAAGAAGCTTCATTAAAATAATATATTATTATTTAACACATACCCACGGTGTTCTAACTACGCCCGTCCACGACTTTGTGATCCAGGTTCTATTCTCGACGCGAGAAAATACTTGTACTCATTATTTTATATATTTTTCTTAGCCCATCATCATCATCATAAATGAAACTAAAACAGAAACTGAATTTTCCGGGGTCCAGTGCTGCCCCTATTTGAAATCATTTGTTAGGAAACAGAGACATCATTAAAAATTTTGTCTTGACCAGGCACTAGATAACCCTTCAAACTATTTTATGAACTAGTGTTTACAGTTTAAAGTGAGAATTTGGCCGTTTTTCGCAATTGTTTGAAACTTGTCAGGTGGTCCCATAGAATTTTTATCAAAATCGTTTGTGTAGTAATGTGTTGAAGTCGATTTTTGGTTTAGAAAAAATATTGTCATTTCACGTCAAACAAATCAATGTGATTTTGAGTACGGTTTTTACATTTGATCCCGGACGGAATAAGGTTAGCTTTGGCCTTACGCCCGGAGTCAAATTTGCCCGCGAAAGATATTACTTGGTAAAATTTGAATTATATTAATTCCTTTAAAAACAGAATGGCAGTATTCACATCTATACTTTCTATGCTTTATGGTACATGTTGCGACCGTGTAGCAGCCTCCGGACCGAGGGCGGCTCTGAGCATGCGCCAGACTCCGACCCTCGCATTTCTATGCCTCCCTTGTAGGGTGACCAAATTTTAATGTTATCTAGAAGAAAAGAAACGTTCGTACAAGCTGCTTCATCTTCTCTTAAATATGGTAAATGACTTATTATATGACGTAACGAAGTCATATACCACTCAAAGCGCGCGCGACTCGATATGATTTGATACTTTGGTAATTTTCTTACTTATTTATACTTTTTAATTGCTACATTGTTTGCAGTATTGTTATCGTGATAGTAATTGAACAATGTACAGTATCAAAGTCTTTTATGATTTATTTGCATGGCATCTTTATAAGCAAAGCATATTGTGCACTCTAATTATAAGCAAACAAAGCCTATCTTATACTGCTAATTATATCCTAAAAGCCATGAAAATGTACCGAAATATGAGGAATCATGTCAATAAATGATGCCGTAGAAATGAGAACTGGTAGCCAAACCGTTACTATTTTTCACATCCCGGGACACTCACGGCAGTGGACGTTATTCATTTCTTATTTATTCCTATTGTGTGGCTGAGTATCCGAGAATGTATTAATTATCTTATCCAATTAGGAAAATATCCTTCAACCACGCTACATCTGGTGTTTCGGTATTTAAAGGGTCTCTTTCCCATAAAGGAGTACAAGAATTGCTTATTTAAAGTAATAAGATCAGAATGATATTTAGAATTAGAAATTTAGAAATTTTGGCAAGCACTATTATTAAAAATGTATATTGAGAAATAAAAACGTTGTCCCGATAAAGCTTAGACTCATAGTGACCCCCGCAACACACCTACAGAATTCAGTACAACTCGAGACGCCGCGTCCTCCCGTACTACGCGAAAACAAAATCAGAATCCAGACAATAACATATCTTAAATATTAAAGAAACATATCCATTAAACACTAAAATAGTTAAATGACTAGAAAATGTTACGGTAGTGATTTTAGATGAAGATTCTTCTGTGATATTGGTACTAACCACCTGTTATAGATTGTTAGGTGAGTGTGTGCTAGTTCGATCGACTGATTTTTCATTTATTAATGAGTGCATATCCACCTACCCCCAATGGGGTAGCTGAGCGGTCCCTACACGCCAGTAGGATAAATGTGTTTAATATTTGGTTTAATTTTCTTACTGAGTGTGCAACGCCCAATGGACCTTGAGTCGTAAGGAAGACGCTTGTCAATCAAAAGTGATGAGTATATAATACAATGTCTTTTTTTACTCTTTAGTGTGGGCCAACGTGAAATGATTTTAGCATCTATGCAATTTCGATATTGATTCGAGTCATGTATGCAAGTATTTTATGTACCTTTATTTGACTTAGGATTTAAACACAAGACAATAAAACTATTAACGCAATAACGTAAAAAAAATAAGTAAATATAAATTATCAGTTAGTATAAGTAATGCTAGTAGTTTATAAAAAAGATCAAGATTACAAAAATCGACTGCAAAATTTTCGATATTTTTTATTGGTGTTTTGATATATATGGACAACTAACAAGAAATAAAGTTAAAGAATCTTTTTTCTGTCCGGCGGATTTTTCGCACGTGCAATTTTTGCCCTCATGTAGACCGCATTCCTTAGTTGTATTAGCTTGCATAGAACAGAACGCAGTATGGCGCTGAAAGATTTTTATTTCAGTGCTGTACTGAGCAAAGATATTTTCCCGAACTTTTGCTTTTTCAGTTAATTAGATAATATATCAAATCAACAATATTAGTACGCATGAAATTGGCACTTTTAGGGAAACAATAGAGTCTATTATTAAATATGTCTTTATTTAAAAAAGAATGTACTCCATTTATAAGACATATTTCAAATAAAACCCGGCCAAGTGCCTGTTGGACCACGCGCAGTGTAGCGTTCCGTAGTTGCAAAAACCAACTTTGAGTTTACGCTTCATGGTTTAACGATTAGAAACGTCTAAAAAACGAATTTTATTAAATTTCTATTAAATTTTCATTTCCCGAATACATACATACATATTATCACGCCTGTTTCCCACAGGGGTAGGCAGAGACTAAGGACCTCCACTTGCTACGATCCTGACAGACCTCTTTCGCTTCATCTACACTCATCACTCTCTTCATGCATGCCCGCCGGTTACGGGTACTTCTAACCTCTCCTTTTTTAAGAACGTCTGCAATCTGATGGCGGTACTTTCGTCGAGTCCCGAATACATTTTGTAAGTTGGTCGAATTTAGCGCTGATAGTTTTCCTTTTAACTTCGTTGTACATAATATACTACTGCTGTGATTTTTTTTCACGTACCAAGGGCTTTTACCGCACAAAAATTTGCAAATATTTCACTAACGGATCCCGAAACAGAAAAATGGTGTTCTCAAACTCGCAATATTTTAGAAAGACCCATTTGTATTTTTAAAAGACAACGAAACCACACAGCTTGGGTTAGTAGAAAAAAATATCCCCCCCTTTACATGACAAGGTTTTATTTTACCACTTTGTCGGCGTGACTAATATAATATGTAACAAAAACCCTGTCCGATCCTTGTAGGAGCCACTCAGACCGTCAATATGAACAACTTTTCCTTGAACCAATGCTTGAAACTCAAAATAAATCGACATTTTCATACAAAAGTGTTCGGCCGGCCCGGCAATTTGTATGAAAATGACGATTTTTTCTTCAAGTTTCAAGCATTGGTCCCATAGGAAAAGTTGTTCATATTGACGGTCTGAGTTGCTCCTACAAGGCTCGGACAGGGGTTTTGTTACATACTCGTATTGTATACATATGCCAAATTACAGATTTCTATTAGTAAATAGTTTCTGAATAAAACCGCGGACTGACACAAACAGACCGATTTTTTTTTGCTATCGTTTGCTTTGCTTTGCTTTTCATGTATGTAAGTGGCCAACACGTGTCAGATTTTTCAAGCTGCCTAAAGGCATCTGACATAGCTTGACGACTGCCATACAATGATGACAGCTGGGACCAACGGGTTATACATGCCTTTCGAAGCACGGAGTAGCTCGAGAAATTTTCATTCCACTTGTGTTAACCGATCCAAGTGCGGACCACGCCCGGTGTCGCTTGACTTGAGAAAGCGCTAGTAATGCGCACTTCCGCCGGGCCACCGAGCTCCTGCTCAGCTTTGCTATAGTAAAAGTTGTTTACATTGTTTAGTACGTTTACTCTAGACCTGTGTCGATCGCGATTGATCGAATCGTTTTGATTCGATCGCAACCTATACACGATTGATCGAATCACGGAACTTTCAGAGATTCGATCATTTAACCCGAATACAAAGTAAACCAAATTGCTTTTTATTTTCATATAATTACAGTAACTAACTAACTAACAGTGCTTGCATACTAAACGATCGAGTCTTTTACGTCAATTGAATGAGACGTAACAAACAAATCATGTCTATCTCTGTCGTTTACTTACAAACCGGGTTCGTTCGCTCGCACTCTTTCTCGTGAGGGAAATAAACCGGTTTGTTTGAATCGTGACCTTACGATTTTTTTTTTAAATAGTTGTATCGACGACCTATACCTATGACCATGCGTGAACATAAGTTGTACAGTAATAATAACCTGCTCAGCATAGCAGATAACTTGGGTCACATCATAGTTCATTTGTACGACTGACAAAATGACGAGTCGGTCATACAAATGAACTGTGACCCAAATGATCGATAAGATCGAGTCATTTTAACCCGATCACTATGCAAGTGGGTCACGATCGACCCGGGTTACAAAAAATGATCGATTGGCACAGGTCTAGACTTACTCCCCTTGGGTTTTGATACCCCCTTTTCGTTACACATTGTATAACCAAGTTTATTCCGGCGTATTTTATTTATGCATAAAAAATATTGTACACGTATTTTTTCTTTCCTCTGAGAAACAAAATATGACAAAGATACAGTGCATTGAAATTTCGCATGACGTCACGGCTAGGTACCATTTTTACATAGAGGATTCGTCGCAAGCCCCCACCCCTGGACTTTGATGCTTCGCATCCCTGTGAATTTTATTTTTTGGCAAAGTGAAAAATATGTCCACTATAAGACGGACTAATTACAATTATACTTTTCTAACCCTATCGTCACCCCTCTTTGCTGAAAATTCTTTTTTCTCTTCAAATGTTGGCTTCCCGTAGAAATTTGTTTTGTTTTTCGTAGGTATTTGACTACAAATTCCTTGGGAAAAGATTTTTATTATTATACACCAAACCAAATCTGCCGTTAAAACAGTTTAAAGTAGGTATATTCTGTAAATTTCATTCAATCTCTTCCTATCCAAAGATATAATATACTTACAATACTGTCGAGGACTGTACAATGGAAACACCGCTGGTTCTTGATTTCACTTTATTTTCTTCCTGATGATCTAACACTGGATTTTTCTTACTTGCTAAAATTGAACCGATATCGACTGATACTGATTTATCTTGATTTTCAGGGCCGGGACTGGCCGCTTTTTATTAAAAATTTTAAGATTCGAACTATTGCGATACGCGTGAGTCGAACAGCCAATCAGAAGCTTAGACGTTTTATCTTCCTTCTCTTCCTCTATCACCCTATTGGTGAAAATGTAAGGCTTCTGATTGGTTACTGATCCACGCGTCCATCAATTTCGCAGATCCATTCTCGCTGTCCGCTTCAAATACATAATATATATTATGTATTGTATAGTCGTATAGTAAGTATATTAAATCTTTGAATAGGAGGAGATTATATGAGATTTACAGAATATACCTACTGTATATATAATTTATTTCTAATATACGTACTATATATCTTCTTACTTATTTAAACATATTATAGAACTAGTAACAAAGCAAAATCACCTTCCTGTGATGTGAAGTGAATGTGATATGGGTCCGACAGGCGTTTTAACATCAAATAGATTTACACGATAGCTGTCATGTGAAACTTACTCTATTTTAAGCCAAAGAAATAATTTCACGAAATTTTCAAATGCTATCTCCCAAAGAGGGTTGCCGTCAGGCAGGCGGCTGGTCGTAAAACTAAATCCAAATCATTTAAACTGTTTCGGCCATTTCTTCTGCACATCGCAAGGGCTTTGACATTTTAGGGTGACTATATGCATATTATAAATGGAGAAGAAAAAGCGGGGAAGCGCATCCTGACTCCGAAGCCGTGCAGCTAAAGATGCAACCGAGTATACGCTAACCCCCAAATTCATAAAAGTTTTCAAACCTTTGCTAAACCTCTTTTAGTTAAAATGTGTTTTGTCTCGTTCTTACTATGTCAAATATTGAAAAGAGGGAAAGGGACAAAGGATATTTTAACTAAATTAGGTTAAGCAAACGGTTGTTAATTTTTATGAATAAGAGGGTAAGACTGTAACGACTGTAACTGACTCTCTCTCTCTCTCTCATCTCAGCGTTTTCCCGGTTGCATCCTCAGCTGCAATGCCCAGAGTCCGCTTTCCGACTTTATCTTCTCCATTTTGAACGGTCTTGAGCATCCTTGGTTGTAAGGCGATTAACTCGCATATCATTCTTGGACGACGTCAAGCCAGCACTTCTTGTGTCTACCCCGCCTGCCGGGCTCCCATAGGAATGTTATCAAAATTGAAAATTCCCATAGGAATGTTATCAAAATTGATTATGAAATTTGGTAGAGAAGTCGGTTTTTAGTTTTGAAGAATTATTAAATTCGTGACACATCCCTTATGCAACATCTGACTCATTCCTATTCCATCCTTCCGCCTGATCATACTAAGAGGAGATATAATATTCAACTATATAAAGTTACTGAGTAATTTTATAATAGTGCTGTTACTACACAGTAAACCAGTGTTGCATCAAGTGTCTAACTGCTCTCCACTTCCTACACCCCAGGTGTATCGTTGGGGGTTTATGTTTTTGGCACGAAGTTAATAGCCTCTATGGAAATTTAACGCTTTTTCGAACTATATTCACAGCAACGCACAGCCTTCAGCATCTTACAGGCACATATGCATTTGATGAAGATTTTTTCCATAATCTTTGATCAAGCATTTTTAATTTTTTTTTACTCGTCATTGGATATGATAGATATGCAAGCACTCTTGGCGTCACGCCGCAAGCAAACAGCAAGCAGACTCATATGAACCAAGAAATATTGTTTTAACTCTTTGTTTGCTGAAAAATGGTTCCACCGGGTCCCGAGAGGAACCAGCGCGACGAAGAGGGCTTCATCAAAGTGGAAAGGAAGAAGAGGAAGCCCGCGAGCCGCAACCACTGCGGAACCGTGCCGACCGGACCGGATTCTCCGCTGCGTCCTGCCGAACCATCGACGCAGCTGTACGTGTCCCGGCTGCACTGGTCCACGAGGGTAGAGTAGGTCGTGGACTACGTTCGAAAGAAGTCCACCTTCACCTTGAGGGTTGAAAGTCTGCAGTCTCGCCACAAACTGAATTTCAATTCTTATGTGGTGAGAGTGCCGACGCATCATCTGCCAACCTTCATGAAGGAGGAAGTATTTCGGAGGTTCCGAGGTCGGCTACCTGACGTCACTACGCGTCACACGTCGCCGGCACTACGTGTGATATAGGATAGGATATTTAATATGTATGCTAGTGATAAGATATTTATTTTTATATGACATTTATGTATGTTAGTCTGTAAGGTATTTATAATATGGGTCTCTGGTATTGTACATAATTGTAAGTACAATACTATTGCCTGAAATAAATGAATTATTATTATTATTATGTTGGTACGCTTTTCAGCCACGGGTCCATGGGGACCCGGTCCTTTGAGGCGTTCATGGGGCCAAAGCCAACATGAAGAGGCCTTTTAGTACCTTTTTATCTAAAAAATGAGATGGCTGCATCTTAGGAGGTCTGTCCCTTAATGTACCATTGAGATGCACTAACGGACAGTCCGCCACAGCTGCCGAACTATTGCCAGGGAGGGATTTACTTGGTTTGGGCTTTATGGATGGGATGTTAGTGGACCGGATAATTGGGTTATGGAGTGAGATACGGACATCTACCTAAAAATCTCTCACAACAATTTTAGCATGATAGATGGTGACTCGCTGCTCGTTGGCTACACTGCCTGTGGGCACCCTAACTAGCCACGAAAATACGGCCAGGGCGCAACACAATGTGTGCAGCTGAGAGTGTCGAGAGGTGCGGCTACGGTTTCACCAACACGGGGCTTACCCCCGAGAGCGGGTTTCCCCGTTAT
Source organism: Acrobasis suavella (assembly GCA_943193695.1). Taxonomy (NCBI): domain Eukaryota; kingdom Metazoa; phylum Arthropoda; class Insecta; order Lepidoptera; family Pyralidae; genus Acrobasis; species Acrobasis suavella. The sequence continues at coordinate 13,981,815 of OW971948.1, forward strand.
TACCCGTGTCACGTAGTATGCGTACGCTCCCCAGGTATGAAGGAGCAATCTACACGCGAGTGACACACCATTCGGCGTCCGACGCAGTCGCATGGGCAGCCTACCAGACCTGACGGAGCGGTCTCGACCGACCCCGAGCCGCACGGCCGCCCGGACCGTGTCTGACCCGCATCGACATCGGACGTTCATCACTCAGGTACATAGTCAAATTTAGAGAGCATATTTTAGAATTGGCGTTATAGCCCCCGTGGTTCAGCGGTTAAGGCGATCGCCTTGTGATCTGAAGGTCATGGGTTCGAATCCTACTGGGAAGCATATGTTGTGAAAAATTGTTTTCAATAAGGAAATAAAAGTAATAAAAGGAAATAAAAGTAAATCTACTTCTAGATTTCCGATAAATTCCACAAAGGCGATTTGGTTGCAACCTTTCGCTATTTTAATTCCTTTTTCCATCTGTTAACTCATTAACTTTCTTACGTCCTCTCTTGCTGACGTATTCTGTTTTCCTGTTGTAACTGCCCTGAGCTCAGCTCTGCTTAGAGCCAAAAAAAATGATCATACTTCTTATTATTTGGTACACTCTTTATGCTTCAAAAATTATCAATGACGTCGACTTTATGATTACAAATTATTTTCACAGATACCTGTGAGCACATTATATAAGAGGGAATGGCTATGGAGGAAGCCGAAGCCGAAAGTGCCGAAACCCAAAACGCCTGTCCAAGTCGTTGCCCCTGCCGTAGCGCCTCGCCGAAGGGACTCCGCCGCCTCGTCCGTCGGTGCTGCCTCGGTTCGGAAGCTCATCACGAGGCAGCCCCCGAAGGTCCCAAAACCAATCGTCACAAGATTCACACTCTTATGTCTCTCAAGCGGACTTTGTGCTACAGCATTACTCCCTTTCACGGCTTTCGCTGGCGCAGAAGCAGCAGCCTTACCCCTAGCAGTCATGCACACAGTAGCTGCAATCGTGGCTCCATTCTCTCCTTTAATTCTACAAAAAACCGGTGCGAGAATTGTGATAACTGTAGCACATATTTTAGTGTTCATTCTTCTAACTGCTCATACTGTGGCGACACCTCTACCTGTGCTGCTTCCTCTATACGGACTATGTGGGATAACATTATCGCCGATGTCTTTGGCTTTGTCTGCATCAGCGACATCGTTAGCTCAATCAGCTGGTGATGAAGCGAGAAGGAAAATAGCTTTAAGAAGAGCATTAAGAGCTCTCCGTGCTGCTCAAGACCTAGGACTGGTGTTCGGCTCATTGTTATTGGGAGCGGCGCTAATGATATGGCCCGAAGAAATGATGGCGTACCCGGAGATGTCAATAGCTCCTACGAATGCGTCGCTTTCGAAGTGGCCTCCACCTGAAGAGTATTTTTTTGAAGAAGATGAATATGAGGTTAGTGAACTTTCCATTCTTTTCACTTTGAATGCCTTTAATTTTTTTGTAAGACTGCATCACATAAAACCGTATACTAAAAGCTACAAAAATAACTATTTTTGTTTCTAGATATAAAACAATCAAATGTGCTTTTGCACAGTGGGATGTAGAGCCCGAAAAAAAATAATTTTATTTGGTCCGGCAGTTAGATTATACAATAATAATAGACCCATTATTTTTACAAAGTAAGGTACATTGCGTCCGTATTTCAGAATACTACCGTCTAGTGAAAATCGTACCTGCTAGATCGTGTTGTTATGCGAAATTTAAATGCGCTTCGTCATTATTTGCTTTTCAGAGAAAAGAAAAAATACGTGTGACATAAATTACATGTGCACATGAACCAAAATTATATTTTATTGATTTTCAAAAAGGAGGAGGTGCAAATAGCGTAGCGATCTTTTTTTAAATTGAACCAAAATGGCGGTCGTCGGTGCATTATTTGTACCTGCGACGTAACCGCCATTTTGTTTCAACTTACATACGTGCCGGGAATTTGTACAAAAATGCTTTGAAGTCCGCCATTTCTGTTCAACGTATTTGTGTCGCATTGTATGTTCACCGATTATTCGAAGACGCCTGAACCGATTTGGAAAATGATTATTTTTCTTGAAGGTGTAGGTCTACTTTTCAGGTGGTCGCATAGAAATTTTATCAAAATCGGTTTGGAGGTTGGGGGCTGAAGTCGGTTTTAAGTTTCGAAAAATTATGTGTGTCACCATGTTAGTCCGCCACCCAGAGATGACGGGTTCGATCCCCGGTCAGGGCAAGTTGGAAAATGGCCTTTTTAAATTGTCCTGGGTCTTGGATGTTTATCTATATATGCATTTGTATAGTTATTGTATAGTATCGTAAAGTTAGTATCCCAAAAAGCCTCGAACTTACTTTGGGGCTAGCGCAATCAGTGTTATTTGTCCCTATATATTTATTTATTTTATTATTTAATTAACTATCTGTACTTACTCCTTTCCAGGAGCAAACTTGCGGCTCTGCCGGCTGCCCGAACCTGCAATCTCTGTCAGGAACCGTGCTTAGCGTCACTGGAAGAAGGATCCTCGTTGCTGTGTGGGCTTCAGTGGCACTCTCTTCAATAGGTAACCTACTCAAAAAAATGTTCCCATATGTCGATTTTACTTCGCTTCCAATCTTCTAAATCTTTCTGTCTTACCCCATCTTCGTGCTAGTCTGGTCTGGTAGGACAATATATATTGGTGCTTTTTCTTCCGTGCAGGTCGTAGAACTCAACTAAGGAAATAAAAGTAAATAAAAGTAATAAAAGGAAATAAAAGTAGATCTACTTCTAGATTTTCGATAAATTCCACAAAGGCGATTTGGTTGCAACCTTTCGCTATTTTAATTCCTTTTTCCATCTGTTAGCTCATTGACTTACTTACGTCCTCTCTTGCTGACGTATTCTGTTTTCCTGATGTAACTGCCGTTATCGGTCGCTAACTTGACCCTTGACAAAGACCTCCCCTTCTCCTTTTCTTCTCCATAACTCTCCAGCTGCTTTCTTGATTTCATATACTCATCTTCTTCTTTGCACTCCTCTCTTTCTTTTTCCATCACGAGGATATCACTCTGTGACATCCTTTGACAATTTATTTCCCTTTGTTCTTATACCCACTAACTAAATGGCCTTTGAGTATTATTACCCTTGGCTCCATCGCCCCTGCCCCGTACCTAAACTAAGGTATACAGACATAAAATATAATTTTATATTAATATATTTGTTCTAATACTTAATATTAGCTTGAGGACCTCGGTGGTCCGATGGGGGAACGCATTTTGCAAGTTAAGAGACTCTGAGCGTGATCAGCACCTGGATGGGTGACTATAAGTAGCATTATGATTCCTCGAACTGTTCTGTGCTTCGGAAGGCACGTTTAGCCGTTGGTCTCAGCTGTATCTTTGTATGGCGTCGTTTAATTATGTCAGATGCCTTTAGGCAGCTGGAAATGTTTCACATACGATTAACAAACAAAAAATATTTGTTTCCAGGCCTAGGCGTGTACGGAGCCACGTCTACTCCAGCACCACCGCCCGACGCCAGGTCGGTGGTGAGAGACCCGAGGGCGTTATTGGGAGCGCCCATGGGACTCTTCATAGGGTTGCAACAGGGATTTATTTATACTTCTTATATTAAGGTGAGACACCCTCCTATAAGGTGGTCAGACGACCTGACCAAGATCACTGGAAAATAGTATATGCAGGCCGCTTTATATTGTTTATTTTGGAAATCCTTTGGCCTGGCCTCTGTCTGCAGTGGGCGATATGCAGCTGAAATATTTACATAATTACAGCTGAGGAGGTAACTGGGAATACGCTAAGATGTGATCTAAATATCTTTTATAAGATTATTTGTGTATACCTTAACATTTATTTACGATTAACGGTAATTTTCCAGTGGTACGGAGTTTGCGTAGGAGGCTGGAGTTGCGCCTGGCGGGCACTATTCGGCGCAGGTTGTCTCCAGGCTCTGGCCGCAGCTACCCTCAGCATGGCAGCGGCTCGCGGCAGGCGGGGGGCGCTGACGGCGGGCGGGGCGGCGGCCCACGCTTCCTTGATGCTGGCCCTGCTGCGGTGGCGCGCCGCGAGGACGGATCTCGCGCTACCAGCTGTTGCCGCATCCGCTTGGGGCGCGTGCGCCGCCCTGTGGGACGTCTTACAAGTCAGTTACAATGCGACACAAATAAATTGAACAAAAATGGCGAACTTCAAAGCAATCGAAAGAAAAAAGAAATGACAATTATCAAGTGATATAAATATCCAAAGATAAATTATTTTTGACTTTTGACTTTATTTTTGTACAAATTCCCTACACGTAAATTAAACCAAAATGGCGGTCGTCGGTGCATTATTTGTACCTGCACCGATAACCGCCATTTTGGTTCAACCTACGTGCCAGAGTACAAAAATGCTTTGAAGTCCGCCATTTTTGTTCAACTTTACGTAGTCAAATCTCAGCGCGATGATAAATCCTTCAAATTTTCATCTTATAAAATCAGCAATACTGATGTCGGACACAAAGCCGCTTACCGTAAGTGGAATAGGGCGGGTCATGTTTGCCAAATGCATCCAGATAGTTGGCCCACTTTGGTAACAATGTGGATTTCTGAAGATGATGGCAGGAAGAGGGGTAGGCACAGAAAGCGTTACAGCGTTAGTGTGACGAGAACAGTTGGAGAAGAAATGACATGGCACACTATCGAGATATTTGTAAGAAGATGGAAGATGACTTTTGCACCACACTGTGACAGTAAAGGTTTAAACAAAAAATCCTTTAATACAGTTATTTGAGAACCAAGTTTTATCGTTAATGATATCAGTAGAAATCAATAAAACGGTAATATTAATCCCTTGTTCACAGGCAGGGCTTTGTATAGGCGGCCCGAGCTGGCGAGGGCCCTGGTCTGTCACGCTGTCAGCCCGCCACGCCGGCCTGGCAGCGGCGTGTGCCGCACGGCAGCTGCTCTGCGTGCGCTCGCAGCTAGCAGCGCTGGCAACTGCTCTGTGCGCAGCCCTAGCATCGCAAACAGCTCTAGAACTACGCTTACGGAGAGGTTTGTGCAGTTTTTTCTTGGTTATGATTTGGCAAGGTTTTGCTAAAAACATCGCAGACATTCTAAGATACCTCCCATAAATTACCGTTGTCGCAATTCTTTCTTTCATACCAAAACTTTCCTCTTTCTTCTTCTACCTTACCCTTATCCCACTATTTATGTAGGGTCAGCACTGCATGTGAGTCTTTTCATTTTAATCTAATTCTAGTCACTCCCTTCCTAATCATATCCCCCTCTACACATTTCATTGGTTCCTTTATGTTTCGATGTCGTCTGAGATGCATTTTCAGAACCTGCCTGGTTATATGGCTTTCCTCTCTTCTCTCAACACATCCATACCAGCCTAACCTAAGGAAGTTGCTGTGATTATAAATGGAATTTATTATGGCCGTAAGAGTTGGGCTACATTTGGGAACTGCACTTTTCTATACTGCTATCCTTATCTGTCGTTCAAAACCGTCATTCGCTAGAGCGAGAAAGCGATAGAATGCCCAACTTCATTGGTTACCGATTCGTCTAAGGCGCAACTTACACGTCCTTACAATTCTCTTTTCGATTCTTTTTGAATCCGCTACTCATGCTTACTTCAAGTCTAATTTTCAGTTTCAGGGTGAAACCCATCTCAAAGATCTTCGCTCCTCTAACAATTTCAATCTATTTTTGCCAGTTCACTGGAGTTGGGTTCTATACACATATTTTTTGTTGCTCAATTCAAGCTATAAAACTATGGAACGATTTACCAGTCGATGTCCGGAACGCTAAAAAAAACATGTGAAGGCACACTTTCTTCAAAACAGTCAAATAGATGATATTGTATTTATGTAGGTATTGTTTATCATAGTATATACTTAATAGTGTGTATTATTTGTATGTAGTTTATTGTTATGATGATTATTTTTACATATAGTCTTTTTTTCTTTCGCCACATACCTAGGTATTTCAAGTTTTGCACTACCCCTGTCATTCTCTACATCACCCGTTTGGTTGACTGGTAGATAAGGCCTTAGGCTTTAAGTCCGCCATTACACTTGTATTTGTGTATGAAACTAAAAAAGTAGATAAATAACGCCGGGAAATCGCCGATGCTAATGCGCAGAAAAGGATAGAGCATAGAAAAGTTCCATGGTGTTCCATGCTGACAGATGTAGTCCGACCCAGAATAGCGCTCACTGACAACATATTTACGTCACTGACCAACTCGACGTAAGAAAATCTAAATCTATTCTTCCAGGTGAAGCGAACCGCCACCGGTCCTAGCGAAGGGCCACGGCGACGCAGCTGACTGCGCTAGCGCCGCCGCAGGACGAGCCCGTGGGAGAAGGGGTTGCCTGTCATGTCATCAGCTAACGGACAGATGCTACATGATGTCACTAAGGGCTGTGACAGACGAGCGACACTATGCCCGCGACTGTCCACGACAATTGTCGGTGACGGCCGGCGGCCTGGGGTTTATTCCATAAAATAATACCATAGTCGTCCGAGAGTGACGTCATATTTCTATGTCAAACTAAGTAGGACTTTCTTGTCATAAATTAATGCTCAGTGATGCTTGACACTGAAACGCGGATACGAAGATCCGTCTTGCATATCACTTTTGCAGTAACCCCACTCCCCCTTGATCGGATATATCCCATTCGTCCCCAGTGGCGACGTCCCCACTGGTTACCACAATTTTTAGTTTTGTGAGTTTCAATTGTCCCTACCGCGTCGTCCCTGTTGGGGTCGAATAGGATAAAACTATTTTTTCACAGTGCCATTCGTCCCCAGTGGGACAAATGGGACATACTTCCATTACAATTCCTATTTAAAAAATCCTTTTTAAAAAAACTGTGAAAAAATTGTTATTTCCATTCGTCTCCAGTGGGGACGACCGACGCGGTGCTGACAATTGAAACTTATAAAACTAAAATTGTTCCATTCGTCCCTAGTGGGGACGTCCCCACTGGGGATGAATGGGATATACCCCAATGGTCGCGCGACAGTTCGTGATAGCAGTGACAGTCGGCGACCATCGTCGACTGTCGTCAGTGTCGATGGCGGGTATAGTATCGCTCGTCTGTTATAAGTATTGTTATAAATGACAAGTAAGCGAGTAAATGACTTTCCATTTTGTTTGGAAACCTTACTTAGCTACGTGCAACAACATCAAGAATCCCCTTACCCTAGACTTTTCCATACAAACGTAGTCTACGTTTTATTTTGAAACGACATGTCAGACTTCGTTAAAAATTTGCAACTTTAAAGAAATTGCAATTATTTAGGGTTATAATTAGTCTCCGACGCTAAAATTATGAACTGGAAAGAAAATATAAGAGTGTAGAAGTTTTCCATACTGACGGTCAAATATGATATAGAACACTATATTCTCTTTTAAGTTCATAATTTTAGTGTCGAAAACCAATTATAACCCTAGATATTTGCAATTTCTTTAAAATTACATAATTTTGCCCATATTCGACATGTCGTTTCAAAATAAAACGTAGACTACGTTTGTATGGAAAAGTCTGTTTCTGTCCAGGGTAAGACTCTTAAGCGCTACCAAAAACATAGTCTAATTTTGTTTCACATTGGAATAAATAGGACGAGAGTATCGGACGCCGTCGTTTTACTGTGTAACGGTACTAGGCCACCATTTTGAAACGCTATGTCACTAAACAAACTATTATTTGTATGGAAAAAACAATTCGTTTAGACTATTTTTGATTCGTAACAGCATTACAATGCTGGGATTATAATCCAAATAAAACATGCCATGCATACGCCGTGAGTGCACTACCAACCCGGGGTTAACGTGAGTGTCGTGGCGTAATTTTTATCACATGTTTCAATTTCGTTCAGTGACTTTTCAAAAATGGCGCTCCCGGTTTTTAAGACTAGAATTTTAGATTTTCGTAATAAGTACTTACATACTCCGTTACTTACATTGTTTTGTTGTTACAAACTTATTAAAATTAAGGTATCTACTCAAGTTGTAGTAAAAAATCTCCGTGTAGGCATAAAAACCACTTTTAAGTATTATTATATCGTTGGAACATGTTTAAGTAGTACAACATAACTTCAGAGTTTCATAATAACCCTTTACCTTAGTAACTGTATAAAATCCATCTTTATAATGAGCCTTAACATCTATTTATTTTCTTAGTTTATGAATCCCATCTTAGTGCCGCAACAGACGGGACGCAAGTTGCGTCGCGTAACAGCTAGAGATGGGCAGTGGATAGTACTCAATCTACCCATTTGAGTATTTACTCACTAGATTTAATAAATAGAGTAAAAAGAGCGTGCTCATATATTGACATCGCATTTGATGTCTGCTTACTTATTTTAACATAAAATTACGTCTTTGCAAACCTCCCAGCAAAAAAAATTATAATTAGTCAAAGAAGCCTACTTTCAGTATATGATTAGTATGGTATTTTCATATATTTTAGCGTCGCATTAAACGTTTACCGATATTTTAAGCATATTATGGCGTATGCACACACTTTCCGACAAGAATAGCAAGCGTATACTAGATTTAAGTTTCAAAATTGTCATGAAAACACAAAATAATGAATATGAATATGAATATAAATATAAATATAAGTCGCAATTTATATAAATCAATTTACCCACCAAATGGATAAATTAGGATATTTATCGGGTATTTACTCAATCTACTGAGTAAATATTTAAATGGGTTGATTGAGTATTTATGCAACTCCCATCACTAGCTGTTACGCGGCGCAACTTGCGCCCCGTCTGTTACGGCCCTTAGCTTAGATGATTAAATAAAAAGCATATCAAAACTATCTGAACTTGAAAAAATATATAGATTTCCTAGTGCATTAAGTTTCCTTCAAATTTCACTTCTACTCTCCAAGTACCTTTTTAATTACATGCTTTTTAGCTAAAATAGTCCTATCTTACTCAATTTTATAAGTACCTATATCTTATTTTTACAATGTTTATTAAGAATAAGTATTAAATTAAACTAGTTATAAAGTTTTGTAATGAAATTTAAAATTGTTCCCTTTGACATAGTAGCAAAATGTAAATAATGGTCAAACCTCAATTTTTTGCAATGAAAGGTAGTCTTATATTGATAAAAATAAAGTACTTAGCTAAAAACTGGCATGTAAGAATTTTGTGCCAGAAATATTTTCAATACTACTTACTCCTTCGCTACAGAGAAGTTAAAACCGTGAGTGACCACTCTATGACTTCTTTATCCCTTAAAGGACTAGACCAAACCTAGGCCCGTAAGGTCACGTTACATGTGTGTCACAGGTTAAACTACCCTTTATACAATATGTAACAAAACCCCTGTCCGATCCTTGTAGGAGCAACTCAGACCGTCAATATGAACAACTTTTCTTATGGGACCAATGCTTGAATCTCGAAAAAATCGTCATTTTTCATACAAAAGTGTTTGGCTGGCCCGTCAATTTGTATGAAAATGTCGATTTTTTTGTTTGAGTTTCAAGCATCGGTCCCAAAGGAAAAGTTGTTCATATTGACGGTCTGAGTTGCTCCTACAAGGATCGGACAGGGTTTTTGTTACATATTGTATAAAGGGTAGTTTAACCTCACACGCGGATCACGCGGCATTATCGCCCGCATGGGCGGATATTTCCCGCATGATTCACTTTCATGCGGAAAGTACTGACTAGTGACATGATATCAATCTGTATGCAGATCTCACTGTCGCAGGCAACTATTACCTATCGGGGAAATACTCAAGTAATTTTTAAGTGAAGAAATGTTTGATCTGCTCCTGTCACTGTCAAGATGGCTCATAAAATCTGTCACCAGTCTGAAATAGTGAATAGTCAGGGACAGTATGGTGCTCGTATAAATGAGAATTCAATTACTTTTGTGCGTAAGGGCAACCTGGATTTTTCGGGGTCCAGTGCAGCCGCCATTAGAAAAAAAAACATCTAAAAGGAAACGTAGATTTCGGACGGTCTTGATCAGACCCTAGATGACCCTTCGAACTTTTATAAACAAATATTTACAGTTTAAAGTGAGAACGTGAAGCTTTACTACACACATTAGCAAAAAATGGCCACTTTTGGTTAAACTGACTGCCCCTTTTAGCTAGACTGAGCTGACAAAATTTTAAATGATGTCTCCGTTTCCTTTCAAATGATTTATTTCGAATGGGGGCAGCACTGGGCCCCGATAAATTCAGGTAGCCTCTTAAAATGAGTTTGAATATCGCCGTGTTTTCGCTTGATCTGAACTATTACGTTCTAGGTTTAAGCCATTATCCGCCTAAAATGAAATTGACATTGACAAGTGAGTTAGTGTGATATTACTGGATGTCAACTTGATTTGGTCGGATAATGGTTTAAACCTAGTAACATAGTCTGTGTTTTATAAGAAGAAGGTTATTATTAACATGAACCAAGATTTTTAAAATTTATTTATTGTTAGGTGGAATTTGTTCAAGTAAAGCAAAACTTATTTTTATTTCCACATTGACTTAAATATTATAAACAAAAAAAAAACTGACTAAAACTAAATTAATAACTTAAATTACTTATAAATAAAAAAGCCCTGGCAAATCGCTGCAACGTGAAGACTGGCAGCATTGCCACGTTGTATGGCAATGCAAATCTTTTGAGCCATATAAAGGCCAGCCCTTTGGTCACGCGTAACTTCAAGATTAAAATTAAATTGAAATAAAAATAAAGGAAAATCTATCTGTTGGCACATATTCATTTTTAATCAGAAGGTAAAAAACATAAGCATATGCAATCATAGTACAAAATCAGTGCATATAAAAACATTAGGAAATATTTCTATGTATCTCAAAAGCACTGCCAAATAAAGTTAATTTAAAAAAAACTTAAACAAACATTCTTCAACTATAAATACTACTATATACTACAGATAATACTAATTTAACAAAGCTATATAATCTGTATACTTTTCACGCCACATTAATATAGTATAATATGTTAGCTGTTCATTTAGTAATGGATGGACATAAACTCATAAATTAATTATACTTAGTTACATGTAATATAAATCAATGTCTCTATCAAACATTTGTTAATTTTGGTAATTGCATTGTACAAAAGAAGAGTTTATGTTAAAATAAACTCAAGCTGATTGCACCGTGCTATAGACCGACTGCTACACGCCTGGACCTCTCTCAGTCCCCTCAGTCATCATATCCCCGCACCCCTGTATCCCGCAGGCGAAAACTCATTAAAGCGGTAGGTCTATGGCACAGAATGCTCCACTCTCGCCGCATTAGAAAAAAATTCGGCATGCAAAAACCACACATGACACGTCGCTCTTGCGTCGGCCAATGATCGACGCAGCTTCATAGAATCAAAAAAACACTAGATTTGGTAGCTGCCAGCGTGTAGCTTTGCGAATGCAGGGGACGTAAAGACGATAGTCGTATCAGAACTCAAAGAGTTGAAATCAACAGAGTATATCTTCAAATAGTGCACCAGTGAGCATGGGTGTGCCACAGGGTTCAATAATTGGTCCATTTTTGTTTTTGATATATATTAATGACCTCCCTTGTCTTGCAGAAAAGTTGTGTGAAGTAGTATTGTTTGCTGACGACACATCTTTACTTTTTAAGTTTGACGGAAAATGCACAAACTATGACGATGTAAGCAATACAAGTACTCAGTTGGTTTAAAACTGGCCTTAAACACACAAAGGCTTAGTGCGTTAATTTTTCATTCTTGAAAAACTCAATACTCCCATACCTCTGAGTCTTAGAATCAAGAATCATTTATTCGCATTATACAATCGATTTCTGAGATGTTAGTAAATGTTAGTATGTACATTGTATAAACCAGCTATCAGATATACAAACATTGTTATCCTTTAAAATTAATTTAAACTCGTATGGCCAGAATGGGTACCCAACACCAAATTTTAAGGCAAAACTGAAGAATGCAACTTAAAATGGGATAAACATATTGAGGCCACTGCCAAGAAACTTAGTTCGGCAGCATATGCTGTAAGGAGAGTCAGACGGTGAACTAACGTTGAAACTGCTAGGTTAGTATACCTACTTTACTTCTTTTCATAGCATGACCGGCTGGAGACACGACTTTAATAAAGAAATCCTCAAATCACATGTATACCTTTCTTCTTCAGCTCGAGTGGCTTATTCCTGTGACCTGGAAATTGCCTTCTTTCATCGCATTAGATGCACTATAGATGACTTACATCGAATGCAAGTGATCTACCAGAAACCGAGGTCAAAGTATGCAATTCGTGCGGTGCGTTATGAAATTATGAACCATAAGTCATAGCGGGAGGTCCACCCAGTACCGGATGTAGGATTTTTTTGAGGCGGGGCAAATATGTGAATATGCCGCTGCTTGATTTTGCCGTCTTATTAGTAGTACGTGTACATGGGTAAAGATAAGATTCAAACCGAGATACGATTGTTGAAAATTTTTTATATATTCGATTTTGCCGCCCCGGTTTTGCATTCTGCCGGCTGGGTCCACCATGGAATTGCATGGAATTACAGCGACTATGAACTTTGATGAAAATGCGGTGACTGTGGCGCATATAAAACAATCTTGTTCACGACACGACCTATTTTTCTATAACCAATGTTGTTGAAAGTTGAGTGTTAGATTATTTGTATTCACGATAAATACAGATTAAACTGGTTGTTGACTGAGAATGTGTTTTATTTCGGAAGTCCTAGGAAAGCCCCTAAACTTATCTATAACTCCTGTTAAGGTTGAACTAGTGGGATTTCCTCCACTGTTTGACATTGTACATTTACCCTCATATTCATAAAAAAATACAACTGCTTGCTAAACCTAGTTTAGCTAAAACATGTTTTGTCCCTGTTCCTCTTCTCAATATTTGACATTGAAAGAATGAGACAAAACATATTTTAACTAAAATAGCAAATGTTTGTAATTTTTTATTATTTTGGGGGTTAAAGTTTAACATGATATCGTTTTGTCTGATTATAATTTTTGTCTATACAAATACAGAGTAGTAAAATAAAAAGCCATTAAAAAGTTATGATGAGCTATCAAAGATTTTTTTTTGGTTATTTTTACGCAACTTTCGGCGTAAATAAGTAAAAGAAGTGTAAAATTGCCAAAACAAAGTCTGTACCGACACAGCTTAATATTATCGAAGATTTTAATAAACTTAATTTGTTATGGATTAATTCAGTAGTTTTTGCATAAAACCCCTTTTCCCGAAGGACTACGTATATTTTTACGCGCTCGGTTTACCATGAATTATCGTGCATTTCACCTCACTTTTACGCCCGAACACAATGTTATGTGAGACAGCATGCTTTTAGGCAGCGCCCACCTTTGCATTCGAGCCCGCGACTAGTTCAACCTTAAAACTAAAATCTGAAGAAACTAGTCGAGTGTTGCTTTTTTTACGGCGAATCCAAAGGCATGGTTATGTATGTGTTTCGTCGCGACATATGTTCATCTGTTTCGTCGTATCTTCAAAGCATAGGTATGTTTATATTGTAACTCTATGCTCCACAAATATCCATGATGCCCATACAAATGAGCTAGGTACCATCGGAAACGTCTTGGAATCTTGGCTATGCGCTGGTTATAAGCTGTGACGTCATAGTAAATGCAACATGGTGCCCTTTATAGCCCTAATGAAATGTGAAACTGCTGTGCTTGCGGCACAGAATTAATACTATGCTTGCGGATAAACGTACCTACTTTTCAGTAAGATTTTTTCCTAGTTGATATCTTGTAGGTGTGATACTGTTATTGTATCCGTTCAAAAGATTTTTTCACAGCTGCACCACGTTTAATTAGGTAATAAAGACTTATTACCTAAATTATGTGGCTACTTCTCCAAACGAAAAAAAAACGTCTTAATGGAGAATCCAGTTTTCAGAATGTAAATTTGTCAATAAAAATATTGTTTATTGTAGTTTGACATGCAGGCTATCTAGGACATTTACATAATGGTTCCTAACTTAATTTGAAGTTAATTTTAAAAAATCGCGGACCCTCAATAGTTGATCGATCTGGTGTGTCCTTACTCCAGATTTGTTACAATAATGTTTTATTTTTATTTTTTACTGCCCAATTTCGATCAGCATAAATGTTTATAATATTAAAAAACAATGTGGTTTTGAGAAATAAAATTCATTTCATGCAAATTTTACTTGGTTTTTTTACAATACAAAAAGATGTGTCTGACGGTTCTTGTTGATTACTCTGGAACGATATAAAATCGTCTGCACATCCTTAGTTTTTGAACGCATCGCCCCTCTTTCCCCTCAACTAGCTGTTCCCATTCGTATTTTAACATTCGTTGGAAGCTGTCGTGCGCTGCGTTCCTTTATTGGAGATTTACGAAGATAAGTAGTTTATCACTCTGGTTTTGGTTTCCAATTGCTATGTTGCGATTATTTAAATGACTAATGGTTTTTCGTGCTAATTGTATGGCCTAGAGTGTTTATATTGAAAATATATAAATAATGTATAAGAGTGGATTTCTTAGTGTTATTATTTTTGCCAGAATCGATGAAAATGTAACTTTTTTGACTGATATGGCACTGATCGCTCTGGAAAAAGTGACCATGGCGATCAATAATGTCATAAAATGAGTAAGATACTAAAGTATTTCGACTAATTTCTTGTGAATGTATGACTAGAACAGTATATAAAAATATTGCTTTGAATTTAAATAAAATGTTTTGTTTCTGTCAAGTCACTTTTAAACTATCAGGGACGTGCATTGCTTTTTTTATAGGGAAGGCCCTGTGATCAGTGCCTACCCTTTAAAATATGGAGCCGTTCTTGTAAATTAGGTATGATTACCTAAATTACAAAAACGGTTATTATATTGCACAAATATTGTTTTCTTTTTTAATTTTATTTTATCTACGATTGAAACAAGAAATTTAAAATTAGCTATTCCCAAAGCAACTGTTTTTTATGTTATTTTTATTTTTAATATTGTAATTGTGATGTTATAATTTTGATAAATAAATATTACCTGTACTAATAATTATAAGAATTAAATTTGAATATTTTTCCTTTACAAAATATCCTGCTTTATTATATGTTCATGTCCATTGTGGTTTTACGATGATATTTCTATAGTAAGTTGAGTGTTATATTTTTATTACTTGATTTATTGTCACGTCTAAAACGAATAATATTCATTGTATTATTATTTGCATATGGTTTATAGTATTCTTTGATCGATCTGGCGTTTAAATTGATCGCTCTGGTCTCAAAAATTTCAAAAATAAATATCTCTAAAACCGTTAGTTGAAAAAGAAGGCCAATAAGAAAAAATAAATTCTCTTAGGGTTACTTGTCTAATTTAGTATATAAAACTTATTTACTATGGGTAAATAAAAAGCGCCAGAGAGATCAACAGAATAACGGTATTTTGGAGAAGTAGCCATGTATTTTTTCTGAGATAAAAAAGCATTAATCGTAAGTAGACTAAAGGTAGCTTCTATTAGAAACCTTTTCATTTAGTTAGAACTTTACTATCAGTAAGGCTGGATAGCATACTTCCCAGCCGGACCACTTTTAACGTCTTGTAATTCCCGAGGGAAAAATGGAAAAATACCTTTCATATACCTAATATATGAAAGGTAGACAAAAGGTAGCTTTTTTATGCTATAGCACCTGTAAATTAATTGTATGGTTTTCCTGATACAGGGTGGCGCGGCTGGCAAGCACTACTCTGTGGCCGGACCACTTTTAATGCTAATTATTCCTAATATTTTCGAGGTACTATTTTTTTCTTTATAAGCAAAAGAAAGTAGTATTAAGGTAGCCACTATTTAGTGTAATGGCGTCTTGGTACTGAATAGTGGCGCGGCCAGGAAGTATCACACTCTTGTAGATAAAATGTTTTGTCCTTGTTAGTGTTGGATCTCAATTGTCAGCACGAAACAGCACTTTTCTATGTTGCTATCCTTTTCTAATCTATAATCGACTGCGGTCGATATAAACAAAAAATGACGGAATGGTATACACGGTGTATGTACTGTATAATGTAATTAAAAGTTATTTAAGTTATTATATTATTATTTTATATAATTTAACTTAGACTGTACTAACTCTATACATTGTACTACTTATTTATTTATATTGGGTGTTTACCTTTAATAAAGAAATTTATTATTATTATTATTATTATTTTCTGTCGCTCAGAATCGTCATTTGCCAGAGCGAGAGCGAGCTACAGAACACGGCACGACCGGTGCTATAACGTTCTGTAGTTTTCGTTCGCTCTAGCAAATGACGGTTCTGAGCGACAGAAATGGATAGCAGCATAGAAAAGTGCTGTTTCGTGCTGACAAGTGAGCTCCAACCCTTAGGGCGTAAGCACACGATGCGTTGCAGCGGGTGCGGTGCCGGAGCGGTGTCACTTCGTCGTCTTACATAATATAGAAATATGTGACATGTCACACGATGCGCTGCAGTGCCGCACCGGACTTGCAACCGTCGAGACGAGGCGGGGCCCTCCCCGCCTCGTCTCGACGGTTGCAAGTCCGGTGCGGCACAGCAGCGCCTGTGAATGCGTTGCTTTACGAACGCCGGAGCAGCACCGCTCTGCGTACTATATATTTTTATTAGTAGCCTGCGGTGCCGCTGCGATATAACAACGTTGCGGGCCGCACCGCTCGTGTGCCCGCCAATACGGCGAAATATTTGCGGTGCGACACCGCAACGCATCGTGTGCTTCGGCTCTTAATCGTTCCAATATTTGACATAGTAGGAGCGAGACGAATCATATTTTAACAAAGATAAACAATCATCAATATTCTTTTATGAATAAGAGTTTAGGAGAAAATAAAATACACAAAGACAACATTAACACGTTTATTTATTTAACTATACTACAATTAAGCCCTAGTTCGCCGTCGGAATGAATTGAATGTCATTTGATTTATTTTCGGTGTCCAAAATGTGATCTTTTCCCTTTACCAGTTTGTGTATTTCATGAAAATTATTAAATCCAAATAAGGCACCGAAAAATGTGCTCGGTAGTGTAAGCGCCAAGTATGGCGTAAGTATGTAATATTTATAGGTTTTGTTTTACACATTAATGATACCTAATTCTTGAAAACATTGTAGTTAATATCCAACGACTTTGAATAGGGCGTAACATGTATGATAATCATTCAGACCCATACAATTAACATACAAACATTATTGTCTGATATACTTTTATGATTTAACTAAGGACTTTTAAACGTTAGGTTCCTTTTTTATTTCTAACAAACGTTAGGTTCCTTTTTTATTTCTAACAATGTATTTTACTAATTGAAATATTAATATTTCTAATCTTATCCACGGCGATTAAACGCTGCTCTCGGTCTAAATCCATTTTTACACAATTCAGTCATTTTAATCTCAAATCTCATGGGTTGTTCAAATTGGAAGGAAAATTAAAAATACAGGTTAGGATTTATCTAGTAAAGTCATCTTATGACAATAACTTTGTAAGCTTAATTAGATTGTTAAACACCTTAAATTCCTTTTCCATAATACTGAGTAAATCAAATTTAAAGAAGATAGTTCAACTTTAACTAAAATTATAAACCAAGGGTAAAAATAAAAGAAACTGATCAAAACGAACCTTGTCTTTATTAAAAGTTAAAAGTCTATTCGTAAAATAATCTAAAAATAGCATCACAATGAGCCGAGATATGAACAAACTAAATCACTTAGAAATTAAAATTGTAATGAGGAAATAATATTTAAATAATAATTTAATTCCAACCGAGATATTCAAATAAAGTAAAATTAAATCATTGATAGCGAAACATGATACACACTTTTACATTAAGCATTAGACGGATATGTTTAATCGTAATAAAATAAGCAATTATTTCTTATAATTTGCTTAGGTATACGTAAGCTAAATGTTAAGCAGTCAACTTATTATAGCCCATTAATCTATGCTTATGATATTGTAAATAAACTTAACAAAATATGTCACACACTCCTTGCCCGTTACAGTCCTTTCCGAGTAAAATAGTTTCCCCAAAGTACATATTTTTCTAAGCATACTTTAGACTTGGGGTTAGCATTTAAAGGTAATTTTACGACTTTAGGAATCAAATGGGCAGAAGTGGAAATCATAAAGAAAAATAATCTATTAATTTATTCACTGGTAAAATAATATACAATCTATCATGCTAAACTATCAATGATCCAGAATTTTCAAAAATGTGTATATCACAATTTAAAATAAGACATTACAACAAACATTCACAAAAGCCAACAATTAAATACGTTAGGAACTAAATTTCCAGTGCACGCGTAATAAGGAGTTTCTTTATTAATAAATAATGTAGTAGGGTCAACAAATTTCAAATAATTTTTCTATTGCGCGTGAAGTGCGATATTTTTTCAATATTATCATATTATGAGATTCTAAACATAGCAGAAACCGTTAAATTCGTCAAATGATAAAATTAATATAAAATATGAATACTACCATATCAGGAATATGAATAATATCAGGGTTTTTTTTTATTGCAAAACTTGTGTAGTATTACTCTAAAAACAAACCATAAATCGCACTGAATTCACATTATTTGAAAATTGTATAGTGTATATAACAAGAAAGTAGCACACAAAATATAAAACGAACAAAATGCGTTTTAAATTGCCGTTATTTACGTATATAATAATTTTCTAAAATCCAATCAATATTCCTAGGCTATTTTTGGGAAAAAAAAACCTATTTTCTTACTTTTACAAACCTCTATCGCAATAAGATATATTTATTGTCTTAAAATAAATTATATCGTTATATGTTCACAGCATATGGAGTGCACGGCAGTGCTCTAAGCCAAGTTCGTGTAAAATGCCATTTTATTTTACATCACGCTGAACTGAACAAAGTCAATTCGCCACAGCTGACTAAACGACTCGTATAAACAAAGGCAAAACAAACTGTACAAGTGTTTGAACCCTGTACTGACTGAATTCTTTACAAGGACGTACATTACATACATACAAACGCATGACTACAAATTTAACAACTACGTAACGCCGTATTACAGCGTACTAATTTATATATACTACAGAAATAAGCGTCGATAAATTAAATTCGTTAATTTAAAACAAAATACTGAGAAAAGCACTAAATACTGTATAGATATCCTACCGTATCACACTACCGTTCTTTCATTCATGGCATCCGAGACATGTCAGATACTTGGACAAATCTTACTTCTTCAAAATTAGGTGTTACCAGCGAATAGTAAAACTATGGAAGGATAATCAAGCGCATAATATAACGATCCCTTCCAAAGTATAAACGATTTCAATAGATAAAATAAATAAATATATATGAACAAATCACACTGATTGAGTTAGCCCCAAAGTAAGTTCGAGACTTGTGTTATGGGATTCTAACTCAACGATACAATATTTTATAACAAATACATATATAGATAAACATCCAAGACCCAGGACAACTTGAAAAAGGCCATTTTCCAACTTGCCCAGACCGGGGATCGAACCCGGGACCTCTGGGTGGCGGACTAGCATGGCGACCACTACGCCACGGAGGTCGTCATTCAATTGCTGGACCAATTAGTGGCTGTTATAGCGTTTTAGCAGACATTGGCCGAGAGTTAACGCTGCGTCATGTAAACTTCATTTGATATAAATTACGTGGGAATATTTGGCGCGATGATACTCGTAATGGCTGTAGTGACTCTTCCATAGAATTATAGTTTGCTGGGTGTCATTCATCGGCCGGCATCAGTTTAGCAGTTGACAATCAAAAACAACACTGCTGTTAGGCCAAGGCTAGAAATACCGGTATTTATAGTAACCGGTACGATTGACTTTGGTGCGGTACCGGTTCCAGACATAGTACTTGTACTATCTATTCCGGTACTATTTTTCTGTCAGTATCGGTACTATACCGGTACAAGAGAAAAAGCAGATACCAGCAGGTTTAAGTATAAGCAGGATAGCAAGCAAGTACCTATATTAGGTACCGGTACCTGGAGGAATACCGGTACCCATCTAGTACCGGTACCCAGGTACCGAAATGAAAATAACCTCTAAATACCGGTACAGAACCTGTACTTTTGGTACCTGTTCCAAGCCTTGGCTGTTTCTCATGCTGATTATTTTTTTATACACTATAAACTCAACACTGCTGTTTGATACTGTTCATACTCGCTTTACATAGGAGGAATATTAACTATAAACTCAACACTGCTGTTTGATACTGTTTATACTCGCTTTACGTACGAGGAATAATACCTATAAACTCAACACTGCTGTTTGATACTGTTTATACTCGCTTTACGTAGGAGGAATATTAACTATAAACTCAACACTGCTGTTTGATACTGTTTATACTTGCTTTACGTAGGAAGAATATTAACTATAAACTCAACACTGCTGTTTGATACTGTTTATACTCGCTTTACGTAGGAGGAATATTAACTATAAACTCAACACTGCTGTTTGATACTGTTTATACTCGCTTTACGTAGGAGGAATATTAACTATAAACTCAACACTGCTGTTTGATACTGTTTATACTCGCTTTACGTAGGAGGAATATTAACTATAAACTCAACACTGCTGTTTGATACTGTTTATACTCGCTTTACGTAGGAGGAATATTAACTATAAACTCGGTTGTTCTTGGGCTTTAAGAGTGGGTTACCCTAGACAGAGTCAGAGTTTCCCATACAAATGTAGACTATCTTTGATTTTGAAACGGCATATCAGATATTGGCGAAGTTATGTAATTTCAAAGAAATTGCATATATTATGGCATATAACTAGTTTTCATAGTCAAAATATGAACTTAAAAAGAATATAGTGTATCATATCATATTTGACCATCAGTATGGAAAACTTCTACACTTTCATAATTTCTTTCAAGTTCATATTTGACTGTCGAAAACTAGTGACATGCCTAGATATATGCAATTTGTTTAAAATTACAAAATACTACCGAAATCTCACATGACATTTCAAAATAAATTTGTATGGAAAAGTCTAGGGTAAGGGGATTCTTAATCCAGAAACATAACAACACTGTCACGTGATAGTTACAACGCCAAACTGAATTAACCTTTATCAACATTTCGCAGTGTTGAATTTTGCTTGACACTGCGATGCGGATATTTAGCTACGTGTTGATGTCGTGTAGCTGCTGGGGTAAAAGCCCTGTGGGCCCATTTTTGAAACGCAAAGCCGCTAAACAAAGGGTTTTTTTTTTGTATGGAAAAACATCCGTGTAGTGACTCACCGTTTCAAAATGGCACTCCTGACTTGTTCATCAAAGTCTTCGCATACGAAATTGACTTAACATGCTCTCGCGTACGAGCAAATTATATTACAAGTAGTGATGTGCCGCTGAAAATATTCCAATGGGAATTTTCCCATTGGAAATTTACGGGAATATTCCCAATACATCCGTAAATATTCACATTTTCCATTTTAAGGAATATTGCCGGAAATGTTGCAATGATTTATCTGTTTATCTATATTGTGGACTGAGAGAGAACGCTTTTAGCGTTAAGTCCGCCATATGTAAACAATTGTTAATTGTGGATTAATAAAGTTTTACCCTCATATTCATAAGGATTAACAAACGTTTCATAAACCTGTTTTAGTTAAAATGTGTTTTGTCCCTTTCCCTCTTCTCAGTTCTTGACTTTGCAAGAACAAGACAAAACAAATTTTACCTAAAAGAGGTTTGACAAATGTTTGTTAATGTTTATGAATAAAGGGGTTAATAAATAATTTTTACGGGAATATTCCCAAAGTTTCCAGGGACGGCACATCGTTAACTACAAGTGACACGAATTCTTAGCATTATATTTACACTGGTGTGTAGTGCCCTACAGGTTTGTAGAACATCTGACCGGTGAACACGCGACGTAAGATCTCCTTTAGGAGAAGACGTTTCTCCTTTTTGATTTTGACAAGGAAGCCTCGATTCTCGTTCGCTCTTCGTGACAAGTAGGGTAGGACCTCCAGTACAGGTCCGTATGGCACGTATTTGTAGGCCGAGTAGCCAGCTTGTCCTGAAATGTCAAATTAGAAATGTTAATTTGGCTGGAAAGTGTGATACGAGTAAAAAGGTTGATAATAATCTACAACGTAGAATGTACCATGTAATAAATCAAACCACAGGCTATACTAGATCACTATAGTATAATGAAAAGAAATACAGTCAAAAAAAACAAAAAAAAATTGGCCAAGTGCGTGTCGGGCCACGCGCAGTGTGGAGTTCCGTAGTTACGAATCCCAACTTTGAATTTATGCCACTAAAAACGTCTTAAAACTAATTTTCTATTGATTTTGTATGAAATTTTCCTTTTCCGATTACATTTTATAAGTTGATCGACTATAACTTTTTAAATTGTTAAACCTACATAGCTCTGATAGTTTTCCTTTAAATTTCGTTATATTTACTATAGCCGTTAATTTTTTCACGTGTCCATATATAACCGTTTAGCAGATAGAGGGGAGGGGGGGGGGGTATAATTGACTCTAACACACATTTTCACTTTAAAACCAAATATTTAAGAAACGGATCCCTAAATCGAAAGACGATGTGTGCAAGCTCATAATATTTTTAAAAGACCTATTCAACGATACCCCACATGATTTGTTAGTCAAAAAAGTAAAATTAACTTTTGACTTAGTTGTATGGGAGCAACCCTAACAAAAATTTTTTTCAATATTTTATTTTACCACTTTTTCCGTATAATTTATATACATACCTGTACCAAATTACAGCTTTCTAGTATTTATAGTCGCTGAGTAAAGCCGCGGACGGACAGACAGACAGACAGACATGGCGAAACTATAAGGGTTCCTTGTTTACTACGGAAAATAAACTAAATAAAAAAATGGCACTTCCATACAAAAGTGTGCAGCCGCCCGGGCAATTTGTATGAGAATGTCGAATTTCTTTTTTATATTTTGACTGTTATTTTAATTTCACTATACTATAGTGATCTAGTACAGCCCGTGGTTTGATTTATTACGGGTATGTCTATTTCACGTTGTATACTTACTTACATATAATAAAACGAGAAAATCGCGTGTCTGTACATTTAGTAAATTATTTAAAAAAATTCTATAGGCAATACATAAAAAGTAACAACACAAAAAAGAGAAAAAAATGTGTCTGTCTGTATGTATGTTCACGCTAGTCTTCATAAATAATAAATAAACATAAATAGGCTATGTTTCAATGAAAAAAAAACTGGCCAAGTGCGAGTTAAACTCGCGTGGAGAGGGTTCCGTACAATATCAAAGATTTTTCGTAAGTGAACGTATTATATTGAGTGTTCCACTTTATTTTCAAAACTTAACATTGGAGTTAAAAAATATGTTCTCCCACACATTCCACCTGCAAATGTAAGTTGGTACGCACAATATTGAGTGATTTACCATGTTATTTTAATATCATGGACTTCTTATAGGTTTTCCTATAATCTATAAGGAGAAAACTAATTTCTGTATTTTTTTCAAAATTTTAGGTTCAGTAGTTTCGGAGATAAGGGGGGGGAATAGTCAATTTTCGTCTATTTTCTTGAATAACTCGGAAACTATTTATTTTAAAATTACAAAAAAATACATTTAAGATCTTCTCGACAAGACCTTTCATTTGATATGCCACACGATGCAGTTTTCAGAATTTTTTTTAAATTTTCCCCTTCCCCCCCAAAAATGACCCCCCATATACAGATTTCATCTGCTCACGTCACACTTCTGTGTTTGGGTCACAGGAATTGATATGTGTACCAAATTTCAACTTAATCGGTCTAATAGATTCGGAGATAATTGACTGTAAGCGACGGACGGACAGACACAGGGGTGATCCTATAAGGGTTCCGTTTTTGTATTCAGACGTACGGAACCCTAAAAAGTAGTAAATTTTTTAATTTCACGCGAACGAAGTTGCGAGCACTATCTAGTAATAAATAAATAAATAAATAAGGGCAAATCACCGTAAGTTCGAGACTTGTGTTATGGGACACTAACTCAAAGATACTATATTTTATAACAAATACATATATAGATAAACATCCAAGACTCAGGTCAATCTGAAATAGATCATTTTCCATCTCGACCTGACCGGGGATTGAACCTGGGACATCCGGTGTTACAGCGTAGCATGACGACCACTAGGCCACAAACTGGGAGGTTGATATAGGTAAATGAATATGAATAGAATAGGGAAGTATTCAGGGTCAATAATAAATATTTTGTACTAATAAGAGAATAAAACGTCACATATTAATGGCTCATTCGATTTTCATCAAATATGGCTAAGAACCACCGCAACGGAACTTGCTTTCAAAGCCGCACTAAAAAAACCGCATCAAAATCGGTTCATCCGTTCGAAGCCTACGCCTGCGCCTGCGAAGCCACAGACAGACATTAGCGTCAATCTTATAACACCTCTATTTTTTGTCAGGGGTTAAAAAGACCCCATAGCATGACACCGGCGACAGCGGTTATCGAGCGCTATCATCTATCGCTCTCTAGCTCTACATAATAATAATGAGCGGGATGGCTATTTTAACTCACGCGATATAAACTTTATCTGGGTTTATCGTCGGTGCCATGCTAAGAGGACTAGTGTTCCCGAGGAGTTAAGGCTTTTAGCCGTAAATTTAAGCCTGTCGGTCCTTTTTTAGGGCTATGTCATTTTTAAAAGCCTTCGAGCCAAAAATGCCTTTTTCGTGACTGTAGGTTTTTTTAGAGTAATAGGCTTAAAGCCATTTTTAGTATCAGCCTGAGTAAGCTATCATAATTATTATGAATAAAGGATTTATTATATTTTTAATCAATTTTTAAAATAAAAAGAAAATTTATATTTTACTTAAATATCGCCAAAACAACATCGACCCAAAAGCCTATAAAGACTTATAGTCTTTTATAGGATTTTAGCCTGTCAAGCCCCTTAATTAGGAGTCTAGGCATCAAAAAAAGGCTAAAAGCCTATAGTCCTCGGGATCACTAACGGGGACTGGTGACGATGAATAGAATCTCACCCAGTGGGAAGGTGATGTGGTCACACATGCCGAGCAGCTGGCCGAAGCAGACCACCTTGTCCTCGGGCTTCACGTTGTGCTCCTTCATGAGCTGGATGGCGAACCGCACCGTGTCCTCGTTGTGAGACGCCACCATGATGCCGAGCCGGCCTTGCAGAGGGCCAGTCTGTTAAAATGGATGGGAAGTTTTTCACTTATACTGTGGCGTTAGGGTAGGGCGCAGTTGGGCTACCACCCATGGCGCCGGATGTAAAGAAGCGCCCTGTGACGCCCCTTTATTAAACTCTGTGGTGCTCAGGGACAGGAATACCAATATTTTTTATCGATATATCGATACCCGATATTAGTGTTTGATAGCTATTTTTTATATCGATACAAATTTCGATATATCGATACTAACAACTGGAATTATAACGATATCTTGTATAAAATACAGGTATTATATCGATATTTTGTACAAAATACCGGTACCAGCTTTGAGTTCATGCCACTGAAAACGTCTAAAAACTAATTTTCTATTGAATTTGTACGTTTTCCTTTTCCGAGTACATTTTATAAGTTGATCGCCTATAACTTTTTAATTTGTAAACCCTACTTAGCTCTGATAGTTTTCCTTTAAAGTTCGTTATATATACTATAGCTGTGAATTTTTTCACGTGTCCATATATGACCGTTTAGCAGATAAAAATGGGGGGGGGGGACACTTGAATCTAACAAAAATGTTAACTTTAAAACCAAATATTTCAAAAACGGAAGCTTAAGGGGAACATGAATGAATTTTACGGGGTCCAGTGCTGCCCCCATTTCAAATAAATCATTTGAAAAGACATGGAGACATCATTTAAAATTCTGTCTTGATCAGACCTTAGATAACCCTTCAAACTATTATATGAACTACTGTTTACAGTTTAAAGTGAAAACGTGAAGCTTTTCTACGCACAATTGCGAAAAACGGCCACTTTTGGCGTAGGGTTCCGTAGTTGCGAATGCGCACTTGGAGTTCACCCCACTAAAAACGTCTAAAAACTAATTTTCTATTTGTATGAACTTTTCGTTTTCCGAGTACATTTTATTAGTTGGTCGCGTACTCAGATAGTTTTCCTTTAAACTTCGTCATATATACTGCCCCCTAGATCCGAGGCTGCCAACCCAGCCTAATGCATCGGTAGATTTCGTTCTTCAACTGATCCGTGCGTCAACTCGTGAACGGTGCTGCCGGGAGGGACTGGTCAGCTCGGCTTCGCTTTTTTTTACAAATACAAATGCAAATGCGTTTATTTATCGAACTCCTTAAACTAGTGATGTTTACTGGTGGCCCCACACTAGGCAACAATGCCTGTCCTGTGGAAGCCTTTATTAACATTTCCAAAAACTGATTTTATTATGTAAACTGACTTAAGCCGGCAATAGCTTATTATCAGAAAAAGCTTATAAGTAGTATAGTTTATTCTATTCTATTATACTAGTAAATTTTTAAGTTGGTATTTTATAAAATAAATGTGCATAGTTGTAAGTAAATGATCGGACAGTAACAATTATTATGAAATAGAAAGAAAAACAATTACCAAGTAATGATATTAGAGTGAAATCAAAAGAAAAAACAATTATCAAGTGACAATATTAAAATGAAGGGTACATTAGACTTCAATGCGTAGGAACTTTTCGGTAAAATCATAAGTCCATGGTAACAAAAGTGATTGAATAGAAGATCTTGCTGTTCCAACTGAGGATTCTCTGATATTACACATCCTGCAAATACTATTATAAATAAATGAAGATGCAAACTGAGTGAAGCGGTGAGCAAAGGCAGTGTTGACGCAGTGGATAGAAATTCTAAACACTCTTCTCTTTACTAAACTGGGATATTTTGGAGATTTCAAAACTTGGCGATGAGTGTCTAAAGCTATTTTTAAAATATAAAGCTTACGTACACTTAAAACTTTTACCTCGTCATAAAGTGAAACTGTGGGATATAATAATGGCCTATGCATCATTGCTTTTAGGATGGCCCGCTGTGTCCTTTCAATTTTAATCATATAGCAAGTTGATGCGCCACCCCAGATGGAGATACAGTAATTGAGAATAGATTCGCAGAGGGCTTGATACACTGTTATTAATAGATGTATATTGGCAGATTCTCTGAGAAATTTCATAACGTGTACTAGTTTCCGAAGTCTTTTACAGGTCACTTCAATGTGTGAGGCAAAGGACAGTTTTTCATCTAGAGTAACCCCAAGATAACGTACAGTTGGTGATCTCTCAATATTAGCACAGGTACAGTTTGGATTATAATTTGTTTGTAGACTTTTGCAACTATGTAATCTGACCTGAGGATTGAAAGTAGGCTCTGATGCAGCAGTTTTGTGGAAACATAGCAGTTTGGATTTTTGGGCATTCAGAGTTAAAACGTTATAGTTAGCCAGTTTGATATAATCAGCATGCCCCTATTCACATTTTGAAAACAGTCTTCCCATTTTTCGCCAGAAAAAATAATAGCAGTATCATCTGCATAGCACACAATAGATGCATGAGGTATTTCAAGCGAAGCTAGGCTATTAATGTAAGCTAAAAACAAAGTGGGCCCCAAGATACTGCCTTGAGGCACACCGAATTTTACTGGTTTTAAGCTACTCACCTCCAAATCTACTTTAATACATTGTTGCCTGTCAGTCAAGTAGCTTCTGAACCAGTTAAGAGCCATACCTCTGATACCTAGTTGCTCCAGCCTACGCATTAATATCGGTATAGACACAGTATCAAAGGCACTTGCAAAATCCAAAAAGAAACCAGCGCAGCGTCGCCCTTCATCTAGATGAGTTACAACAGTGTTTGTAAGAAAGGATACTGCTTGTTCAGTAGATCTGTGTCTTCTAAAACCAAATTTTCTATCAGATAATAAGTTATGTGATTCCAAGAAACTCATTAGTCTAGAATTGACCAGTCCTTCAAGTAGTTTTGAAAAAGATCCTAAAAGAGAAATAGGTCTGTAATTTTTGGGGTCATTCATAGGACCACTTTTATGTATTGGCAATACTGCTGCTGTTTTCCAGTGGTCAGGAAATATTCCTGTTTGAAAGCTTAAATTAAAAATATGCGACAAGGGTACTGCAATGTTCTTTCCAATAATTTTAATGATGCGATTTGAAATTCCGTCAAGACTTGGTGAGCTATCAATTTTAAGAAGGTTGATTCGTGACTCTATTTCACAGGGATAACTCAGTTGCAAGTAAACAAGTAGATAATTATGTTATCGTAATTTCAAAACGTATCAACCGATCATTCACTGCACTTTCAAATAGTTTTTTTTATCACACATTTCTTGCACACTACAAGCTTTAGAATACTGTTATTTTCAGACTTTATGAGATAACTTAGCACGGTATTTAAATAAGTTAACTGGGAGCGATACAGATATGTGACCGTACCAAGTGCCGGTTAAGCACACCTCCTTAATATTTTTTATTACGCAATTTATGTTTGTTTACTTGTTCGCAAGCATTACATGTTATAATGTGTCAACATTGTATTATATTATAAGTATTTATTAATTAAAAGACAATTATAATAATATGACAAAGCCCTTCTGGCGAGTAGGCGACCAATACTGTGAAAATGAGTTTCTTTCGGCGTTTCTTCTCGGCAGTGGTCGTTACGAAGCGCTGGTATCGGTAGCTTTTCTTTAAAAATAAATTAATTTTAATATACTTTACACGTAACATAAATTATACTTATTGACGTGTAAAAGTGCCTGTAAAGGTCTAATTACTGAATAAATATTTGAATCTTTGAATCTTCTCCTGTCCGTCCCTATTAAGAGACAATAGATGGCCCAGATTTCTATGTTCTTGCCTATGTATGTATGTAAGTTTATTACCTTGGCCCTGCTGAGGATCTCCGTCAGACACTTGTGGTAGGACGCAGTGGTGGCGTCGACGTTCTCGCACGTGGGGTCCTCGTACCCCATCGCCGCAGCCCTGGCGCGCTCCTGGAAACAAATTCATTTCTTTAAAGATGGGTAGATCCCTGGGTCAAAAATATATTTTTCTACTCCTGTACTGATATCTGTCTTTTAAATGGTCCCGAACACTAATATAAGAACATAGATTTTATGATTTCAGAAAAGTCTATAGTCTATTCCTAATATAATAGCACATGTGTCGTTATTTCGCCAAAACGATACTCCTAGCCATAGACCTATAACTTTTTTTCTTGAAATCTAAAATACTTTTAACATAATAAAATCGTTATTTTAACATATGGTGCCATTTTTCAAACGTGGAGTCACTGAACAAACGGTTTTTTCTATGAAAAAACATTCGTTTAAGTGACTCCATGTTTCAAAAATGGCACTTTTGGTCACTAGGAAGACGTCAGTAATAAAAATTAAGTCTTCCATAGATACCTAGTATCTAGCAAACATATGGTAGTATTTCATACTTTTCTTTGTTTATTTTTGGATTTATTTTAGTAAATGTAGTCGTAGAAAAAGTATTGTATGCAACGTTGTATAAGTATGTCAAAAAATGCTCGATGGCGTCTCCTTACGATCTGCGCCACCCGCGTTTTATGAACCTTCTTAAACAACTGTTGCATAAAATACTATATTCGGTACAGTTGTACAGGAAGGTTCAAAAAATGCGAGTGGCGCAATGCGCAGATTAAGAAGACGCCATCGAGCATTTTTTGACGTACTTATACAAAGTTGCATACAATTCTTTTTGTACGACCATATTAACTTATAAAAATAAAATATGAAAATGTTTGACATATGTTTGGTTGACTATACTAGGTATCTATGGTAAACGTTATTTTTTTAAATTGACGTCTTGCTGGTGACTACGAGTATGTTAAAAAAACTTTTTTGTCAGTCTGGCAGATCTAAAGAAATAAAGTTCTAAGTCTATGGCTAGGCGTATCTTTTT
The DNA here is from genome assembly GCA_943193695.1 of Acrobasis suavella. NCBI lineage: Eukaryota > Metazoa > Arthropoda > Insecta > Lepidoptera > Pyralidae > Acrobasis > Acrobasis suavella. The sequence continues at coordinate 14,011,755 of OW971948.1, forward strand.
GGCGAAATTACAACACATGTGCTGTTACAGGGAATAGACTATAGACTTTCCTGAAATCATATATTATTACTGTTCTTATATTAATATCGTTACTATAATAGTACCGAAGTAAAAAAATTACCTGTTCAATATACGCGCCGCGCACGCACTTGGCACCCCAGAAGAATTGTTGCCGCTGCGCCTGCTCCAGGTCGGTCACGATCTCGTTGTACGTGTTCTTTAGGTACGTCTGGTACGTGTTGAACACCAGGAACTTTTCCTGCGAGACCAAATTGATCGTTATAAAGCTTTTGCCCGCGGCTTTGATCGCGTAGGGGTGTAATTTATCAAAATCCTTTTTTAGGGGATGCCTACGTCATAGTAGCTTTATACATGCAAAGTCTCAGCCCGATCGGTTTAAAATTGACAAAGTTTCATACAAACTTTCATCCCCTATTTTATCCACTTGGGGGTAGAATTGATCAAAATCCTTTCTTAGCGGATGCCTACGTCATAACATCTACTTGCATGCCAAATTTTAGCCCGATCCGTCCAGTGGTTTGGGCTGTGCGTTGATAGATCACTATGTCAGTCAGTCAGTCACCTTTGAATTATATATATTTAGATGAAAGATGAATTGTAGATTAGATTAACTCTTCATCTGTTGCAAATAATAAAACAATAGATAAACTATTGACATGGGAGGAATTCCTCCCAGTGACAGGTAAGGGGTTAATTATGTAATTATACTTACTGACTAAGCATATTTCTTCGCGTAAGGTTAAGAGTAAAGATTGAGAAATAAGTTAGAGGACATAACTATATTGCGAGAAAAATCGGAATCAAATTTTAAATGGCAACGCCCTACTCCTTAATTTTCTAAACCAAGTGTTACGTTGTGATGTTTTTTCACTCTGCGGAACGCACGAGTGTAGTAAAAATTACTGGGTATTGATGGCTAAATTCACCTCTAATTTATTGCCCCTATAGGACCTACAATTAGCTAACACGTGTTTGTATTGTAACACTAACATTTTTTATCAGGGGTTCGCTCACCCTCCGGGTAAACTTTAAAGGCTCTTACAGCAGAGCAGCACCGTGATACAAGATTATTCCCTATTATAGAAAAGGAATCATTGATTTTAAGGGGCTACATGAATTTTTAGGGGTCCAGTGCTGCCCCCATTTAAAATAAATCATTTGAAAGAAAACAGAGACATCATTTAAAATTTTGTCTTGATCAGACCCTAGATAACCCTTCAAACTATTTTATGAACTACTGAATACAGTTTAAAGTGAGAATATGAAGCTTTTCTACGCACATACGCCAAAAGTGGCCGTTTTTCGCAATTGTGCGTAGAGAAGCTTCATGTTCTCACTTTAAACTGTAAACAATAGTTCATAAAATAGTTTGAACGGTTATCTAGGCAAAATTTTAAATCTGATCAAGACAAAATTTTAAATGATATCTTCGTTTTCTTTTAAATGATTTATTTCAAATGGGGGCAGCACTGGTCCCCGAAAAATTCAGGTAGCCACATTTTACAGTACACTTACTTTGTTGTATCGCCTCATCATCTCCAAGCAGATCCTAGAGATAGCTGGCTGGAAGTACGTCTGCTCCGCATCAATCATCACTCGCACGTCTTTTTCGTTCGCCACCTGAGGCAACCAAAATACTTTTAAGATACTCTTTTATGTCTATGTCTTATGTCGCTGCCGGAGTGGGTTTTTCGATCAATCATTCACCAAGCAAGCCGTGATGCTTTGGAACGCCCTTCCCTTTGACATCCTCAAAGCCCCTAGTCGTCAAGCGTTTAAGAGAGCTGCGCACGCCCATTATCTTCACCAATTGTCATAGAGTAATTATGTAGTCTAACTACGAGTATATAGGGTTTATGAATTTATGCAATATTTGTATATTTATACATGTATGTTTATGAATATATAGATAAGTATATAAATGAATAAAAATATCGTTAAATGTATTTTTGGTAAAACTCGAAGATAGTAATTAAATTAGAATGCACCATGTTGTCCAAAATTTGCTTTTATCCGCATCACCTGTAGGTTGACTGGGCCTTAAGTCCGCATGTTACAATTTTTGTAATAAAGTTAAATAAATAAATAAAAAAATAATATGGAAAATGTTAGGGGTAAGGGTGTTTTTACGGGGAAGGCTTCGGTTTTCACCTTAACATTAAATATATGGTTTTATTTTTAAAAAATCATATTATATTGACACAATTGGCATTGGTTTCATGAGATACATTCACGCCGTCATACTTTCCTCGTCATTATTGATTAGAGCTAGCCACCTGAATTCACAAAAAAAATTGTGTAACATGACGAAAGTGCAACACGAGTACAATGCGACACAAATAATTTGAACAAAAATGGCGGACTTCAAAGCAATTTTGAACAAATTCCCGACACGTAAATTGAACCAAAATGGCAGTCGCCGGCGCATTATAGGTCGCCGCCGATAACCGCCATTTTGGTTCAACCTTTGGTGCTGGAATTTGTACAAAAATGCTTCGAAGTACGCCATTTTTGTTCAACTTATTTGTGTTGCATTGTAAGTACCTCTATTTATCTCAAAATCAAAACAATAGTTTGCGTTTGCGCTAAGATATTTCAATTAAAATTTTTTCTAGCAATAACTTCACGGTTGAGAGAATCCCTTGCACCAAGACTTACCACGTATCACTTTGACCTATCTCTTTTGCTCTTGTGAAGGCGATCGCTATCGTATAATTTGACGCATTCGGTTATGATGGTCTTTTTAACCGACTTTCACAAAAGGAGGAGGTTATCAATTCGTCGCGATCTTTTCTTTTATGTATATTCACCGATTATTGGAAAACGCCTAGACCTACTTGAACTTTTTTTTTGTTTTTATACTCGTCAGGAGGTCTCTTTTTTTTAAATCAAAATCGGTTGTTTATTTTGGGGGTGAAATCGGATTTTAGTTTTGAAAAATTATAACACGCTAAAAATCTAGTTTTTTTTTTCAACCTACCTGGATGATGTGGTTAAGTCGCCGCAGCATGTTCCTGAACATCTCCTCCTCCTTGGGCGAGATCTGCGAGATGAGCCTCCTCATCTGGCCGGTCTTGGGGTCCGGCACGCGGAACGAGTCCGACAGGTTCATATCCTCGTCCAGGATGTTGGACCAGGGAAACAAGTGGACGATACTGGAACGCAACATTATTATAAACAAACGAAATTAAAAGTCATAACATTTTAAAATGAATGATTGTAGACAAAAGATTCAAGTCTAACAAAAAATACTGGACAATTAAAAAAAAGATTCACGGAACAACTTTTCCGAAATATAATTTTAAAATTTTCGAATCGGTATTCTTTAATTAGGTATTCGTTATAATATAAGTATACTTATGTTCTTTCGGCAAAATGGTTCAGAATCATGAACATTAGTCCTTTTAAAATGTTTTCGATACATATTGAAACTTATAAATGAAAACCAAGTCCATTAACTTTCATATAGCTATTATACTTTTATATGACAGTGTGCATTAAATTGTCATCACGAGCTGGCGACATGAGCTAGTTGTCTATATGAACATTACCGACTAGTTTGCTGCGGGGCTAATAAGAATGTAGTGATATAACTTATACCTACCATTTTTATAGTAGCCATAAGTTATTTCTAATAATTCAAGCGGTCTCTTGATTTTAAATGGCAAAAATATGAAATCATTTATCTATTAAATAATATAAAGTGAATTCTCCTCATCTATATATAATGTTATATGAGTATGTATTTTATATCAGAAATAGCAAAACCTGTAATCCGAAAACCCTTCCATTCTAAAACGCCACAAATGTCTAGCCACGTATACATGAGACGACGCTTACAACTGACAAAGATGGCAGCACTGACCAGTCCCACGGGAATATGTGCAGCACGCTGAAATAATTACGTTATTAAACGTTCATTTTATATTACAATTCCAAGTTATGCTTACCCCGTAAGGGATAAAGACGTGATAAATGTGTAACTTATGTATGTATCTATACTAACGTTCAAGAAACTTAGCGTTGACACTGCCGTGCGTCTTCCATTTATGTCTAATAATGCATCACGTAATTTGACGCTACTATGAACGTGCATCTTAAATGCATCTTGTTCATTTTATTATGCCAAAGATTTTTAACCTCCTATGCAAAAGAGGGGTATAATATATTTAGAGATATCGCAAATTCAAAACAGATGAACAGATTTTTTTAGAGTTATATGATTTGTTTGAAAGGTTTTCTTAACTAAAATAGTATATTACGATATAAGTGCGTTATGGTGGTTACAACACATGAGGCGGAATTTCAGCCCGAGCCGTAGGCGAGGGCGTAATAGAGTCAAGTGTGTTTCACTACAAAATTTTTCAACACACTTGAAAGGAAAAATACCTAATAAACCGATTATTTTGCTTTTAAATAAACTTAATCATCAAAACACACGTGTGTTTTATGAGATGCTTTGTAGATCTAAAACCGGTGAAATTAGATCCACTTTACGAGCAAGTGTATTGAAAAATCCTTACCTAGTCAGGAGATTTTTCAAAACAATAATTTAGTCTTGTATCCACCAACCTTGTACTTAAAAAATCGATGTATTAGATAGAAGATTCATAAGATTTTTTGTACTATATCATCAGTATTCTAGATTTTTTACAACGTGTTCATGAGTCATAGGAGTACTTCCTAAATTTTAAAATTCTCAAATAACTTTGGCATTTACTCGACACGATAGCGATCGGAAGACATTGTTACGTCATAACCAACTGCTGGAGGACTGCCAAGTCTGAACAATGCTGAAACTATTCTAAATCAAGTACCACCTAGTCTAAGAGCCATTCATCAAATTGAGAAAATATTATTTGTCAGATCAAATGATCTTATAATAGTCTATCAAACGATATCTTCATCAAATCACGTTCATGTTTATTAATAACTAGCTTTTACCCGCAGCTTCGCTCGCGTAGGGGTGTAATTTATCAAAATGCCTACGTCATAGTACCTTTTTGCATGCAAAGTCTCAGACAGATCGGTTTAAAATTGACAAAGTTTCATACAAACCTTCATCCCCTATTTTATCCCCTTGGGGGTAGAATTGTTTAAAATCCTTTCTAAGCGGATGGCTACGTCATAACATCTACCTGCATGCCAAATTTCAACCCGATCCGTCCAGTGGTTTGGGCTGTGCGTTGATAGATCACTATGTCAGTCAGTCAGTCACCTTTGAGTTATATATATTTAGATTATTCGTTAAATGTAGGTAAGTCTGTCTGCGACCACGAAAGATAGAACTCTTTTTTTAACGCAAAGTTAGACGCAACAAAAAAAGTTCGTGCATTGTCTCGTTTATCATCATCATCATCCGAGCGTATTCCCGGTTGCATCCTCAGCAGTAACGCTTCAGAGCCCGGGGTACGCTATCTTACCAAGGAGATTTGACGAGGTTGCTGGTTTTTACACAGAGCGACTGCCGTCTGCCCTTCACAACCCAAAGGGCAAACCAGGAACCAATAGTTTGATGATCAAACGCTAGGTGGCGTTCGGGACCCACAGTTTTACGTGCCTTCCGAAACACGGACTCATCTTTCTTTTCGGATAATCAGGTGATTCAAGCCTGCAATATCCTATCCAGACTGGAAACAACTTTTCACAAAGTATGCTTCCCAGTGGGAATCGAACCCATGACCTCCGAGTCACAAGGCGAACGCCTTGACCACTGGACCACGGAGCCATTGGAGGCATTGTCTCGTTTATATACATTAATAATGTTTTCAAAGCGCGATAGTTTAGTTAAAAAGCCGGCCAAGTGCGAGTCGGAAACGCGCACGAAGGGTTCCGTACCATTATCTATAAAAATCACGTTTGTTGTATGGGAGCGCCACTTAAATATTTATTTTATTCTGTATTTAGTATTTTTTGTTATAGCAGCGACAGAAATACACTATCTGTAAAAAATTATAAAAAAAAATCTAACTGTCTAGCTATCATGGTTCATGAGATACAGCCGGGTGACAGACAGACGGACCGACAGACGGAAGGACAGCGGAGTCTTATCATAGGGTCCCGTTTTTAACCCTTGGCTATGGAACCCTAAAAACCAATCTGGGTAACTTTTTCTTTAGCGTTTACTGTTTTTCCTTATGCATTGGCAACCTAGATAAAACAAAGAAACTTACTTTCTTACTTTCACCATTGTTTGTCTAAATATTAATTATCACCATATTTATGATTAAATAATTTATTTCAAATGCGCTACTACTGCATGGTTTTCAGAGAAATTGGATGTCTTAGAACTTAGAAGTAACACCGGCACCGGTGCAGCAACGCTCAAAATATCTCGAAAATGAATTGCTCGGAACTTCGAAACACGTGTAGTTTCTAGTCGTGCATAAACTGTTTCACCGCTAACATCAGTTGCGGCTCGAGGCGACATGCTGTGCTCGCGTCCTCTACCCTGTTAAAAATTATGTAATTTAACTTAAAAATAATGTAATTTTACATGCAAAAATATGAAATTTTTAGGAACTATTCTAAAAATTTACGAAATTTATGCAACATTTCATATCTTTTCGTAAATTTCCCAAACTTTTTAGGAATTTTAGAGGTGTGTATAATTTTTTACCCTTTAAAAAATAATTTTAAGTAAAAATTACATAATCTTTAAGTGTATTCACATTCGCCCAGGCGCGGTCGCCGCTTGAAATTTTGGAGGGGGTCATTTATGATACAATAAGCAACGCATTGCTTATTGTATCATAAATATACATTTATAACTAGGTACATTCTATATTTATAAACGTTATTCAGATGCATGACAGCGCATTTATGTTGCAGAGTACCTACGTGTTTTCTAACGCAGGATTAAGGTTGGAAGACAGACATCTCTCTGGTCGACTTTCCAGTCTCTCTCTCAGTGTTCGGAAACCCATTCATGATGGAAACCCGTTTATATCGGCCAACCCTTTTTCGGTTAATCCTTTGATTCGGTTAACAACACAATAAGGGTAACAGTAACCGTTATCTGAATGGGTTAATTAGGTTTTCGGTAATGCACAGCCGTTTGGTTGAGTTGAGCAAGCGCTTTTTCTAGGATAGGTACCCTGACCGAGTGACGAGGAATCAAAAACGAGTAGTATCATGCAGAAACCTATATGTCGGTTCGGTTAAAGTTAACCGCAATTAACAGTTAACAGGCTATTTCGGTTAACCAAAACATATGTTAACACACTTCCAATTGGGTTAATTACAAATTATTTCGGTTAGTTTAACCTATCCCGTGGTGTTTCTCTACGCGATCGAATCAGAAATGAGGAAATTCGTAGGAGAACGAAGGTCACCGACATAGCCAAGCGGATTAGCTCATTGAAGTGGCAGTGGGCGGGGCATATAGCGCGAAGAATCTATCCCGTCCGAACCCTGCTATCTCTTTTTCTTATCAAGTTAATAGCTAACACTATGTCAGATTTTAGCTGCCTAAAGGCATCTGACGTAACTCAGAGACTGTTATCCAGTGTCCAAAGGTATTATAAATGACACTAGTGAACTAGTGTGCCGGTTTCCTCACGGTGTTTTCCTGTAGTGTGTAGTGGTGTGCCGTTCCCGGCATATCGTTCGAATATTCCCGTAAACTTTTCCGGTAATATTATTAAAAATGCAAAGTGAGGGGAATATTCCCGTAAATTTACGATGAGAATATTAGGAGGGTAACCAATGTCGAAATAGAAGACCTAGTGGGCGAGCCTAACATCATGGGTGAAGTTAAAGCGCACCGACTTCGCTGGCTCGGACACGTCGAAAGAATGAAAGAGGATCTGGGGGTGAAGAGAGCATACCAGGGTCGGCCGATCGGTCCCAGGTCAATGGGCCGTCCCAGGTATCGCTGGAGCGACGTGGTGATGTCGGACCTGCGCGAGCTTCAAGTTGGCGACAGCTGGCAAGAGCTAGCACAGGACCGAGAGCGCTGGCGTGCTCTTGTGCTGGAGGCCAAGACTCACTTTGGGCTGCTGAGCCAGGATAGTAAGTGAGTATATTAGGAGGGTTGAAATCGGGCGGCAGCTGATGGTAAATAAAATATAGCCAAATCGTTAGAACTGTTCCGGCTATTTCTTCTCGATTTCTCAGTCTTCAGCATCCTTGGGTGACTACGGACGCAGTCTCGGATCTAGACCATTTTGCAGCGTTCCAGTTATTTCTGGCGTCGAGAGAGGGGGAGTCCAAATATGATAGGAGATTTTTTAAGACGAAATCCAAATCTGCAGCCCTTGTCCAGTTATTCCCAAATCCAAGAGGAGGGGCACCTCTTCCGCCTTAAATATTTGACGATTTTGGCACACGGTGCGGGTGCTCCCTCTAGATCTGGGCCTGTATGAACGCGCATATTATATTCGGAGAAACAAGCGGAAAAGCGCACCCATGGCTCTGTGACCGGGGAACTGAGATCATGAAAAAGTGGTTTTATATATATTTAATTATTCATAATAAACATATGAATACTATAAATGAGGATTTAAAAAAAATATGTGACGCCAGATGGGCAGATTCCCACTAGTTCAGTCAACTGAACTAGTTTTATAATAAAAAGAATTGTGAAACCACGCGCAAAAGCTTGTATTATTTTCAATTGCACAAACGGAAAAAATCCCACTAGTTCAGTCAACTGAGCTGGACGACTGAACTAGTGGGAACAAAGGGCCCGGTCAAGCCAGGTCCAATAAGTTAATAAGCTGCTGGTATTGGATACATTGGATGGAGCAAAAGAACCTGTCATCTGATGTATCAATCTACAGATCTGTATAACTCTACCAGATAAAGAAAATCCTTCACTTTGTAAGAAACCTGTGCTTGTCACATTTTCATGACAGTAGTCATGTCAGAGAAGATATTTAGTGGTGATATTCAGCTTTTTATTACGTCCTCCAGACGAGTTCCTGCGGCCCAGAACGTCGGATTAAATTTTTTTTTTTGGTAAGAGCACAATGACAGATGTAATGAACTGACATACGCGGACAAAAAGACAAAAGTGACGATCTTGAAATGAGTCGATTTCACCTGTTATGGATGCCCAAAATCATACAAAAGCTGTTTGTATCTTGATCCTTGGTCTGAGCCTGTGTCACTCCCCGTTTAGGTAAAGGAAATATACCTGCATTATTACTATGCGCGCGACGCGACGTCCACTCCGGAGTGCGAAATTTAGTTATATGAATCGTATGTCCTGAGGACCTAATAAGAATGAAATTGGCTTACAATGTATTTCTAGGTATCTGAAGGAATACGTGCTGAGTTCTGATGCGAGCTAAATTAAACTATATCGCTAATCACATTGAGAAGATATTTCTTTGATTTTGACGTGACAACGTCTTATAAATTGGTTTGCCGGGTGACACTTCAAGAAACTGCGTTACGCTCCGCTCACGTTATGCGCTCACAATGAGAGCGAGTGAGAGGCACGCGTCCCTTCCACTCGGGCATTCAAAGTCGTTGTCACGTAAAACTTTCGCCCGTATACCGACTTTACAGGCAACCAATTTTTTTTTTTGAAGTGAAATCTCCTTTAGCGGCGTTGTACAATTTTTTTGTAATGGATAAAAAATGTTAAACTCGCGTCAGGGCGTCAGGACACGTGACCCTGATCGAAAATTCGTAAGACGGATGAAAGTAGACAGCCGGCGCGGCGCGGCGTAGGAGAGGAAGTATCCCCCTCTCTTTCTACGGCGCGGCGAAAATGTATGCCTGCGCCTGCTGTTTCGTTTAGGCGGCGCAGGGCGCTTGCGCGAATGTTCGTGTGTGTTTATGTTACAGCGTGCCACGCGCATCCATGGATGGTGACAGTGACAGCTAATGGCTCGACCGTCTGTGTAGTGGCCACACTGCTGTGTATTCGTAAAATTCGTGTATATAAAGTGTTTTAAATGTAATATAAATTGTCATGTTTGTGTGATAGCGTGATAGCGCAATAAATAAATATTGTATTCTACCACATAAATAATAGTACTTTTATACTGATAATTAAAGCAATTCGTGCAAAATTATTCCCTAACCATTCCAAAATATCAAAAATGCACAACGTTAATATTCAAGTTTTCACTTCTGCCGGCGCTCCCGGAGTGCAACCCGACGTTTTTTTCTGAGTAATACTTCTGTACGTGATTACTATTACTTATTCTGTGTCTGAGATCCAATCCGATCAGTTGAATGGACCTGACGACACAGTGTCGCCACCTGTCACATATTTTCGACAACCCTCATTCTCCATAAAGACCAAAGCAGCTACTCACCCCTCCTTATCGGAGGTGATCTTCTTCATGAAGTCCTGCACCTCTGGCTTGTTGCTGAGGTCGCCGAAGTACCGCTGGAAGTCCTCGATGGTTTTGTGGTGGGTGAGAACGTTGCCGGTGCCTCCAGCGATCTGCTGCATGTATCCACGAGCCTTCATTATCACCTCAGACAGTTGAAGCTGAAAAGTTGACATTTCCATATAATCAAATATATTTTCAAAAAATCATGTAATGAGAAATTTCGCCACATCACATGTTTAATTTAGATAAAAATCCGAAAAAAGTTAAAATCCAAAGTTCTAAGGTTTACATGCACTTTTACGCGTCAATAAGTAAAATTTACATGACGTGTAGTGTATATTGAAATTTTATTTAGTTTTAAAGAAAAGCTACCGATACCAGCGTTTCGTAACGACCACTGCTGAGAAGAAACGCCGAAAGATACTCATTTTCACAGTATTGGTCACCTACTCGCCAAAAGGGCTTTGTCATATTATTATTATGTCTTTTAATGAACCCCTTCAGATCCTTAAATACTAATAATATAATACGATGCTGACACATTATAATTTATAACATCTATTTTATTCAGTAATAGGCTGTTGGACAACATTTCAAATAAACCATAATTTGTTGTCATCCTATCAGTTATGATATGAGCGGTTAGAAAAATAAATTTCATAGTATTCGCGTAATATACGAATTAAATATTTCAATATTTTTTACCTACATCGGAAACGCCCTGTGAAGTGGTTTCTCAGATGACGTCACAGGAAATTTTACATGGTGTTTCGACAATCACGTCTTTATCATTAAGGGGCTACCTGAATTTTCCGGGGCCCAGTGCTGCCCCCATTTGAAATAAATCTATTAAAGCAAACGGAGATTTCATTTTAAATTTTGTCTTGATCAGACCCTAGATAACCGTTCAAACTATTTTATGAACTATTGTTTACAGTTTAAAGTGAGAACGTGAAGCTTTTCTACGCACAATTGCGAAAAACGGCCTCGTTTGGCGTATCGATCAAGACAAAATTTTAAATGATATGTCCGTTTTCTTTCAAATGAATTATTTTAAAGGGGGGCAGCACTGGACCCCGGAAAATTCAGGTAGCCCCTTAATGGAGCAGACAGTGCATTTCACGGCTAAGCAGAGAACAGGGCCGCAAGACTTAAAGGCCTTATGTATCGTGAAGATGGGCTTTAAGGAAGAAGGGAATCAGAATAGTATTGGCAAAGATAATATAATTACTAACGTAAGAGACACCTGACGCCATAGAAACGATTGAAGGTCCCAAAAGTAGGCAAAACTGGAGTTGCCGGTAGGCACACATAGATTGCAGCACAAACGACTAGCAAATGTGACAAAAAGTGTTCAATATGCTATTATTGCATTTCGTACAAGTCATATTTAATTAATTATATTAATACTACTTAATTTTTAAAACATTAAGACGAAGTGGTAGCTTAAGTGGCGCCCTCATTTGAAATAAATTATTTAAAACTAAATATGGTGATAATTAAAAATTTTATTTGTGTCACTGTCTAGAAAGACCTTTAAACTATTTTATGAAAAACCTTTAGCTTCCACTTCGTCTTAATAAAAGATTTTAATGTTTTAATAAATAGCTATAGCGCCATCTAATGGCAAGGAGGAGAAATAATAATGTTTATAAGGCGATGGGTAAGCATGGTATTGGCTTGCTATCCACATCGCCTATTTACATGATTCACATTCCCGCTCATTCCCTCGATCGGCTTCTAGGTCCTGCGCGAGTAAGCGGCCTGTACCCAGCGCTTTATTACAACCTTTTCCAGATCATTCAACCGCCTAGACACATAATATGCCGAGCTGGTATTTTTTATGACTATTCCACTCAACTTAGACTCACCAATAATTGTGGCCTGCCCAGGGCAGTTAGTTTGACAGCCATAAGTCCTGTACTCTTGGTAATGCCTGAAAACAAAACAAAAAATAATTATAGCAATTAGACTGGTGACCTTGTACCGACGGTCTGCGAACTTAAGTACCAGGAGAAAATGTATTCAAAGGAGATACACCACCAACAGCATCAATACTCTTCAAAAATGCCTTCATATTCATCTCACTAGAAGCCTCGTTCAAATATAAGTACATTTTGGCGCTGGTGACCTTGTACCGACGGCCTTAATTTAAGTACCAGGAGAAAATGTATTCAAAGGAGATGTACCTGCAACAGCATCAATACTCTTCGAAAGTGCCTCCATATTCTTCTCGCAAGAAGCCTCGTTCAAGTACAAGTACATTTTGGTGCTAGTGACCTTGTACCAATGGTCTGCAAACTTAAGTACCAGGAGGAAATGTATTCCAAGGAGATGTACCTGCATCAGCATTAATACTCTTCAAAAACGCTTTCATGTTGTTCTCGCAAGAATCCTCGTTCAAGTAGAAGTACGTCTTGGCACTGGTGACCTTGTACCGACGTGTTGCAAACTTAAGTACCAGGAGAAAATAATTCTAAGGACTTCTACCTACAACAGTATCAATACTCTTAAAAGCCGCCTCCTAATTCTTCTCGCAAGAAGCCTCGTCCAAGTAGAAGAACATTTTGGTGCATCAACCTGCATCAACATCAATACTCTCCAAAAACGCTTCCATGTTGTTCTCCCAAGAAGCTTCGTTCAAGTAGAAGTACGTCCTGGCGCTGGTGACCTTGTACCTACGGTCTGCAAACTTGAATACCAGGAGAAAATAATTCAAAGGAGATATACCACCAACAGCATCAATACTCTTCAAAAATGCTTCCATGTTTTTTTCACAGGAAGCCTCATTACCGACGGTCTGCAAACTTGAGTAGGTACCTACCAGGAGAAAATAATTCAAAGGAGATATACCTGCAACAGCATCAATACTCTTCAAAAACGCTTCCATGTTCTTCTCGCAAGAAGCCTCGTTCAAGTAGAAGTAAGTCCTGGCGCTGGTGACCTTGTACCGACGGTCAGCAAACTTCTGCTCGACGTGGAATTGTTTGAGTTGACCCTCCTCCTTCTTGTCTAACGAAGAAGTGGAAGCGCTGAGGGAGAAAATAACATTTTTTAGTTAAACTATGTACCTATTTATAAGTCAGTACTAGTAGAAAGAATCTTAAATTGACAGGATCATCAATCACATTATATATGAAGGTTTGAGATATTTTGACTTCATTTTTAAAGAAACTATAGTACTTGAAGATAATCTGCCCAAAGTCGGATGGCCAGAATTTCAAAAGTATAGAGCAACTTAGGTGCCTAAAACTTTAAGACACTACGTAACCCTAAAAATTATCTGAAATCTGAAAAGAACAGTCAAAAAACAAAAAAGATCGACAGTCCCATACCAATTGTTTGGCTACACACTCTCGTATGGAAATGCCGAATGTTTTTTGTTAGTTTTTTGACTGTTATTTTAATTTCATTATACTATAGTGATCTAGTTTAGCTCGTGGTTTGATATATTACGGGTATGTCCCTTCCACTTTGTATGTCATCTCATATCTACAAGTGAGAGGATTCAATCAATTTTCAGTGCGTATGTATCGTAAGGCAACTGTGCGATTTTTCAACAACTCAACGCACGTTTGAAAATATCAACACAACACAAACATCATCAATCATACATAAATGGAATCATAACATTGGCCGACTCTCACGACTTTTCTCAATGAATGTTTAATTTTTAGGAGCAAACTGTTTGTCTAATGATCGCAAAAGTAGCGTTAAGATCAACCCAATTTCAATCATTACTTAAGAATCCCCTTACCCTAACGACATGTCAGATTCCGGTAAAAAAATTGTAATTTTAAAGAAATTGCAATTAGTTACTAGGGTTATAATTGGTTTTCTACGGGAAATTTATGAACTGGAAAGAAAATATAAGGGTGTAGAAGTTTTCCATACTGATGGTCAAATATGATATAATACACTATATTCTCTTTTAAGTTCATAATTTTAGTTACTCGATAATTGCAATTTCTTTTAAATAACATAATTTTGCCCATATCCGACATGTCGTTTCAAAATAAAACGTAGACTACGTTTGTATGGGAACGTCTGATTCTGTCCAGGGTAAGGAGACTCAAGTTCTCGAAATATCTAGGTAAGTACCTACCTAAGTCATTCTACCTCAAAAATTGACAAATTATACTATTAAAATACAAACTGTTGATTTATATTATTTTATTTGCAAAAATCAATCTTTATTTTTGTACTATGGCTAGCAATACTTTTGGTGCTTGCAACCCCCAGTTATGTCATCTCTTCGCTCGCCTGATTGTGTTAGCTGTCACACGCATAAACTTCCAAGTAAAGGTGAGAATAAACTAATTTCATATTTCACCAGATAAATAGTATTTTAATTAAGCCCATACCGAACAGATATTCCTACAATAACAATTTCAAGGTTAGGTTAGCACTATAAAAACCTGAAGTCATGACCGTGCCTCGTGTTTCTGCTCTTATGTAGGTATGACTAGCTGGTGCCCACGACTTCGACCGCGTGAAATTTAATAATGACAACAGTTTTTCTTCCTGACATCAGATTTTAATGAAACAAGCCTTTACAACGTGAAAGGGACATATACCCGTAATAAAACGAAACATGGGCTATACTAGATCACTATAGTAAATAAATAAGTATAAAATGAGAATAATAGTAAAAAAAATTGGCATTTCATTAAAAAAGTGTGCAGCCGACCGGGCAATTTGTATGGGAATGTTGTTTTTTTTTTGTGTTTGGGTTGTTATTTGAATTTCATTATACTATAGTGATCTAGTACAGCCCGTAGTTCGCTTTATTACGGATATGTGCCTTCCACGTTTCATATTGCTCCGAGCTGAGCTTAAGGGGCTACCTGAATGTTTTCGGGGTCCAGTGCTGCCCCCATTTGAATTAAATCATTTAAAAGGAAACGGAGATATAAATTCAAATTTTGTCTTGACCAGGGTCTAGATAACCCTTTAAACTATTTTATGAACTACTGTTTACAGTTTAAAGTGAGAACGTGAAGCTTTTCTACGCACATACGCCAAATGTGTCTGTTTTTCGCAATTGTCGCGCTCGCGTAAACCATTCGTAATGTGACAACTGATTTCAAAAATGCGGCCCCAGGCGTCCAGATAAAGCCGGTTGTACAGGCTTTTTGGTTTGGTGTAAGGCTATTGTTAGGCTTTTTAAAATTGATTTTTATTACATCGTCTTCTTCTTTTCGTGTCGATTGGCTCAAATTGCATTTATATTTTGCCCCTCCAGTAAGTTGTCATTCTTATGCCTCTTTCCGACGCAGAGTACAGGTCGTATTTTCTCATAGAGGATTTTTTTGCAAAAGATAAAAAGCCTTTTTCATCTCATCTACTCAAAAAATGATGTTATCATCCCAAAACATTTGGAGCTAAGGTCGGGTCATTCTCTCGGGACTAAAAAGTGAAAAAGAAAATCTCCAGGGATTAAAACCGATTTGAAAACTGAACACGAGTGTAATTTATGTAGAATCAAAAATAATTTTGGAAGTCCAGCAAAAAAAAAGAAGAATTTAGTTTTAAAATAAAATACTGACGTCGTTATTTTTAAAATTTGGAATACATATCGTCGTCAACACGGATGAATGTAGGTAAACATGTTTATGAACATAAACATGTTTACATGTTTCGCTTCGGAAAAGAAATAAGTATAATTAAAAAAGCGCAATTTTTCTAACTAATTAAGTATTTTAGGTGTTCTACTGCTCTTTATATTCTGTTTTGTATTTGCTAGTTTTTTCTCATAGATGGAGATGAAAAGTAGAGTGTGCTACTCGGGTACGGTAATATTTTTATCTCGGGCGATATACATGAATCCCTCGCTTCACTCAGGATTCCACCGTAGAATTACTCGCTACGCTCGTGATTCAACTGTTGAATCCTTCGTTTCGCTCTGGATTCAAAGTAGAGCCTTCAAAATATTACCTTATCCCCTTGCAGCACAATCTACTATTTTACGTTCTAAAAATGTTATAACTGTTATAAGATAAAAAATTTAGAGCACCTATCCGGCTTTCTAACCCGAATGTCCCGCTTTGATGATCTGTGTGTCTTTTCAGTTTTAAGACAATACTTGCAGCCAGGAACGCGGTCGTGGGTTCGAATGCCACTAGGAAGCATATTTTGTGAAAAATTGTTTTCAGTCTGGTTCGGATATCGCCGGCTTTAATCGCCTGATTATCCGAAAATAAAGATGATTCCGTGTTTCGGAAAGCACGTATAAACTGTGGATCCCGAACGCCATCTAGTATTTGCTCATCGACCCTATCCAAGGATTGGTTCTGGTCTACCCTTTGGGTTGCGGAGGTCAGGCAGCAGTCGCTCTGTGCCAGTAACCTCGTCAAATCACCTTGATTAGGTAGCGAACCCCGGGCTCAGAAGCGTTACCGCTGAGGTTGCTACAGGGAATACGTGAGAATGATGATGATGAGAAACTCGTTAAAAAAAGCAGACTTATCTATTTAAACAATGCTAACACAAAAAAAATATTGTATCTAGAACTTAGTGCCGCAACAGAAAGGACGCAAGTTGCGTCGCGTAACAGCTAGAGATGGGCAGTGGATAGTACTCAATCTACCCTTTTGAGTATTTACTCACTAGATTTAATAAATACAGTAAATACAACGTGCTCATATACAGGGTGGTCAAAAAGTCGTGGATCAAACGAAACAGGGAGATAAAGGAGGTAATTTCCAACAAAAAATCTTTCCCCAGCATGGCCATAACTTCATTGCAAATAAGTGCTCTTAAAGTGAGAAGTAATTTTTTGTAACGCTTTAAAATTTACGGAAAAAAAAATCGTTAAGTTTGATACCAAGAGCTGCAATACAATTTTTGTAGTATTGATACATTATCGACTCATAATACAACACCTTTTGTTTTATTGTTTTTAATCAATTTAATTTTTTACTGATTAAATTGTAAAAAAACTCGGTAGTTTCATTGAAAAAACTAAAATAATTCATATCTTTTCGTGCAATGAAGTTATGGCCATGCTGGGGAAAGATTTTTTGTTGGAAATTACCTCCTTTATCTCCCTGTTTCGTTTGATCCACGACTTTTTGGCCACCCTGTATTGACATCGCATTTGATGTCTGTTTACTTATTTTAACATAAAATTACGTCTTTGCACATCTCTCAGTAAAAAAATAATAATTAGTCAAAGAAGCCTACTTTCAGTGTATGATTAGTATGTTATTTTCATATATTTTAGCGTCGCATTTAACGTTTACCGACATTCAAAGCATATTATGGCGTATGCACACACTTTTCGACAAGAATTGCAAGTGTATACTAGATTATTATTAAACAATGAATATGAATATAAATATAAGTCGCAACTCATATAAATCAATCATAAATTAGGATATTTATCAGGTATTTACTCAATCTACTGAGTAAATATTCAAATGGGTTGATTGAGTATTTATGCAACCCATCACTAGCTGTTACGCGGTGCAACAGTTGCGCCGCGTCTGTTACGGCCCTTATAATAGGGGAGAACTGGTTCTCTGGATACAGGTTATCCTAGTCCGAGAGCCAGGACTAAATTTATCTTGTAAATCTGTTTGTTGTGAATAAATGATTATTACGATTATGAGTAAAGAATCTAAAATTGGTTTAAACCACTTAGGTACTTGTAGTTTTCTAGTGCCAAATCGCTATAAAGGTCATTGACCGGTTGAGTCATATTATTAATTGAAGCAAATTCTGATCCATTTGGCAAGGCACTAAATAGTTGTGGAAGGGTATATCCTACATAATGTAAGTATGATTTGGTGCATAGCAATTTATGATAGAATAGAATCATGCATTTACGTTAGTATACAGGGTGTTTTTAAAATCATTGGCATCCTTTCTACTGGTCAAAGTACTCATGAATATGAGCAACTTTTTGTATGGGACCGACTGGACTCGACCGACCGATCGACCGAAAAAAAAATCAGCTGTTCCATACATTTTGGGATTCTAAGTATTGTAAAATAGTATGGAACAGCTGTTTTTTTTCTTCGGTTGGATTGAGTTGGTCCCATACAAAATGTTGCTCATATTCATGAGTACTTTCACCAGTAGAAAGGATGCCGAAGATGTAGAATAATGTGATGCACATAGTATAGACGTTTTATAAATTACGTGCTTTTGCCCGCGGCTTCGCTCGCGTAGGGGTGTAATTTATCAAAATTCTTTCTTAGGGGATGCCTACGTCATAGTAGCTTTATGCATGCAAAGTCTCTGCCCGATCGGTTTAAAATTGGCAAAGTTTCATACAAACTTTCCTCCCCTATTTTATCCCCTTGGGGGTAGAATTGATCAAAATCCTTTCTTAGCGGATGCCTACGTCATAACATCTACCTGCATGCCAAATTTCAGCCCGATCCGTCCAGTGGTTTGGGCTGTGCATTGATAGATCACTATGTCAGTCAGTCAGTCACCTTTGAGTTATATATATTTAGATAAAAGCTCACCTATTCAGCTTTATACTTACGTACATATACAACATCACGCAAAATAAAGCTATTTAAACACAGTTCACGTTTTTTAAAACTTTTTTCGTAGATTAGTAACCAAAGTAAAATGTGTGATTTGAGAAGTTTCATTAGGTAAGCTTGCACAAAAATGACATTTTTGTAATAAAAATTACGTTACGATTTGTTTAAGTAGGTAACATACCTACTGTTCACTATTTCATTCTCTCATACAGAGTATTATTGTTTATATGCATATACAATAATACACACATCCTTTTAAACACACTCTCTTTTGCACATAAACACCCACCCACTCTTTCACACTCAAACACACACACACACACACACTCAAATTTAATTGCTGATGCGCTGTTGTAGGCTGTACACTCATAGGCTGTTGTAGGCTTTGTTATTCTTAGTTATTTTTTTTTGAATAATGTATTATAATACTTTACATAATCTTAGAGACAAAAATATAAACTGTATCAATAGTGTGGGAAGTCTGAGGCCTGTAGCACAGTTTTAAACTAACACAGAGCTTCAGAGCTGTCAACTATATTGTTAACACCAGTGCATTATTTTGAATAAAGTATTATTATAGAGTGAAACCTAGATTCATCTCGATTTGAAATAACTTCTAAATCTAGCTCTAATAACATAAAAACAAATCACTTTATCTGTTCTAATATTAGTTCTGATGCCACGTGACGCGGCCCGCGAGGATATCAAGTCATTAGCAAATATGCACCCAATGATATCTGTATAAGAAATGAATTTCGAATGGTATACATTGTCTTCCGTTCGTCTGTGAATCGTCTAACGCTAGTTGACGTTTTTGGGTCACATCTGAAATTTTTTGGCAAAGTAGGGTACTTTCTCTTGTTCTGAAAAATTTATCGCGTAATAGGTACACTTCTAGCTATGTCCCCAGTCACATTTAGATCTTTATATTGGGCAATCTTAGTTTGTTCCCGGTTGCGTCGTCAGCTGTGCTACTTTGAAGCCCGGGAGGCGCTTTCATGCTTTTTCTTCTCCAAATATAATATGCATGCAGTTCAAATACCTCGGATTGATGATAACAGATGATGCTAGTATAGACTCAGAAGAGACGCACAGAATCAATGCAGCTTGGCTAACGGGGGACTGGTCAGCTCGGCTTCGCTTTTTTTGACTACTTAATATTTTTTATTACGCAATTTATGTTTGTTTACTTGTTCGCAAGCATTACATGTTATAATGTGTCAACATTGTATTATATTATAAGTATTTATTAATTAAAAGACAATTATAATAATATGACAAAGCCCTTCTGGCGAGTAGGCGACCAATACTGTGAAAATGAGTTTCTTTCGGCGTTTCTTCTCAGCAGTGGTCGTTACGAAGCTCTGGTATCGGTAGCTTTTCTTTAAAAATAAATCAAATTTTAATATACTTTACACGTATTATAAATTATACTTATTGACGTGTAAAAGTGCCTGTAAAGGTCTAATTACTGAATAAACATTTGAATCTTTGAATCTAACGGAGAACACTAACTGGTTTATCGTGTGACAACCGAATGTCCATACAACTGAAGGGTAGGGTGTATAAAACCGCGGTAAAGCCTGCTATGCTGTATGGATCCGAGTGCTGGGCTGTTATATAGAAGCATGGATGCTCACAAATGAGATGACGATGCGTCGGTGGTCAGCGGGAGTCACTTTATCAAGTCAGAAATGAGTAATAAGCGGGTTGTTCAAGGTGGCACCCATAAGCCCATAACAGAAAATATGACAGAGAGTTGCATGAGGTGGTTTGGACATGTGATGAGACGAGACAAGGACTATTGCGTACAAAGGGCTTTAGTCATTCCCAGCAAGAATAAAAGCAAAGTGAGGCCACTTTCCACGCAGTGGACGACCGTGAATAGAGTCAACAAGCAGGCACAACTAGATATCCAGACAGCACGGGACCGAGCGTCTTGATGGAACAAGGCACAAGGCAAGGCAAAAGAAATAGATATAATATGCATGCAAAGGTCACTCAAGGATGGCTAAGGCATTGCAAAATCGAGAGAAAATATCCAGAACAGTTTAAATGATTTGGTTGTAGTTCTACGACCGGCAGCTTTACTATACCAGGCCAATGTCACTCCCGGTTTTGGTATCGAAAATATACCTACATTATTACTATGCGCGCGGCGACCACTGCGCAGTGGGAAATTCAGTTACAATGAATCGTTTGTCCAGAGAAATAATAACGAAATTGGTTTGCAATGGATTTCTGGGTATCTAAACGAAAAGGTGCGGAGTTCTGACGCGAGCTAAATTAAACCATATCGCTAACTTTATTGAGTTGATATTTCCTTGAATTTCTTTGCTGTGTGACTTCTGTACGTGAGTACTAAATTCTGTGCCCTCTCTGAAAAGAAATTTGTGCGAAAACTTTAACAAACGACCGCCGTCAACTTTTGTGGCAACGATCAATGCATTTATTTACTCGTACGTCTATTTTTGTCTTGTCAATGAACTACATTTCAAAATTAGTTCGGTGGCGGTTCAGAGCTTCTGTTGGAATTCAAAGTGTTAGTATCACACTTTTACTGTAGGTAATAATTTGTAATTGATTTGAAAAAGAAAGTTGTAAATTACAAATTGAAGTTGCTTATAACAAAGTCACCAACATTTTTAGGCGAGCTTACAAAATGCAACACACTTAAGAGTCCTTACGCTGGACAGAATTAGACTTTCCCATACAAACGTAGTCTACGTTATATTTTGAAACGACATATCGGATATGGGCGAAAATATGCAATATTAAAGAAACTGCGATTATCTAGAGTTATAATTGGTTTTCGACGGTAAAAATTATGAACTTAAAAGAGAATATAGTGTATTATATCATATTTGACCATCAGTATGGAAAACTTCTACACCCTTCTATTTTCTTTCCATTTCATAATTTTAATGTAGGAAACCAATTATAACCCTAGATAATTGCAATTTCTTTAAAATTACAAATTTTTACCGAAAACTAGTATGTCGTTTCAAAATGAAACGTAGACTACGTTTGTATGGAAAGGTCTAGGGTAAGGGGATTCTTTTGATAATATTAATAATTTTATTTTTAAATTATCACTACTCTCGGCCTCGTTTATAAAAAAACAATCGCCATAATTTATTTTTTACTGGAAATTACTGGATGTAGCCGGCTTAAAATCGATTTTGGAAATGGACCAGAAATGGACCAATAGTTGATTTGTGAACCGATGAAAGTTTTTTTAACAGCTCGTCGTACCGCTTTTTAGACATATTGTATTGATTCAATCACCTCCATTCTTTCAATCACTCGTATTTACGACGGCCAGTCATACCCAATAAAAATAGCGTAGTGAGTCGACCATGACCCCACATAGATTTGCTACACGGAACAGAGGACATACTTATTGCTCGAATTTGCTAGTTTCCAAAGTCGAATCAGATAGTACTTATTTTTGGTAAATTGTCTACAGAATTTGTAAAAAATTCATTGTCAAAATTTGGATAAAGTTATTTTATTATAAGTGACTATTTTTATGCGAGAGTGAAAGAAAGAAAGAAAGAAAAATGATTGGGTCAATGAAACACATATTTTAAACAATGTTTTTATTTTTATTTTATTTAAAAACTTTATTGAGCCAAAAGCTACAATAGGTGGACTTAATGCTAAAGCATTCTCTCCCTGTCAACCTTTAGCAAAAGATAAACAGGTAAGAAAGTTGGCGTCCAAATAGCAATAAAATTTTTGGGTCAATGAAACACATATTTTAAACTATTTTTGGCTTTCTTATAAAATGTGTGATCTGATGGGAGAATCTGTATGGGAACAAAGAATTTTTCAGATTGATCAGCATCTGTTCCATAGAAAAAAGTTGGACAAACATTGTTTTGGAAGATTTTGCAAAACAGGTTTACACTGACGGACGAAGGAATTTATTTTGACGCACCCATAATATTTTTAATACTTTTCATATTTCAAGCTATGTGAAATGCCTTTGGCAGCTTGAAAAATCACTACCTGTGTTGGCATACACACCAAAAAAAAGAAATAGTCTCAGAAAAAAACTGAGTATTTCGTTTTAATAAAAAATTAACAATAATATTTCTTCATCTCTTAATAAGTAGATTGTTATTATATGGTAGCAATCTCTCATCCAGAGCTGCTATTGACCCTCAGTTTATGGCTCCATTGCGTACGAAGTGAGATGACGTATTTAATAAAGTGTGTAGCAATGTAAAGGGTGGCTCATATCGACAGATTATCATTTATCATCGTTACATAATCTGAGCGTATTTTCCCGGTTGCATCCTCAACAGTAACGCTACCTTACCAAGGAGATTTGACGGGTTGTCAAACTGATTTTTTCACAGAGCGACTGCCGTCTGCCCTCCACAATTAAAAGGGTAAACCAAAACCAATCCTTGGATGATTTGATGGTCAAACGCTAGATGGCGTTTGGGACTAACAGTTTATGCGTGACTTCCGAAACACGAAATCATCTTATTTTACGGATAATCAGGTGATTTAAGCCTGCAATATCATAACCAGACTGGAAAAGACTTTTCACAAACTATGCTTCCAGTTGGATTCGAACACATGACCTCCGGGTCACAATGGTGACTAATTGTATTTTTTTCTGCAGTCACCACACGGCAAATATACTCGTATAGGGCAGTCAAGCATTTGGCTGAAGATCAGGAGACATGGAGAATATGCCATCGACAGGAACATAGTTCTTATACCTATATTGATTATTATGATTTACTATGTACAAATAGTAAAAACAGAATAAAGTAAATACTTAAGTGGGGCTCCCTTACGTGTTTTTTTTTATAATGGTACGGAACCCTTCCGGCACGAGTCCGGCTCGCATTTGTTCGGTTTTTATTACTATGATAAAGAAAGAAATATGGCACTTGGCCGGTTTTTGCAAATTTGTAATGTGTACAAATTTTTCTGAGATCAAGTTCAAGGCAAAGAACTAAAGTTTAAAACGTTGAAAAATTACGAATGGATATCAAATGGAATTGAGCAGGACACATAGCAAGGCGTGGTGATTATTAGTGGAGCAAAATATTAGATGAGCCACCAACGTCATTAATGATCAACACGGCGTATATATAGGTTGTCCATTAGCGAGATTGGTAGACGACATCGGAAAGATCGCGGGTAGAACTTGGGTGAGAGAAGCGTCGTAAATAGAGATGGGTTTATGCCCGGCCATATTGGGCGCATTGCATTAATGCCGAATAGTATGTCCGTATGTGCCGAATAAATGTCCATTGCCAGGCCAAAAACTTTAACAGAACTTTTATTTGCTTTTTTATTAAAATAGCTACATTTTTATATGCACAAAACACAATTAGATTACGACTAATAAATGGACAATGAAAAACAAGAAATTGATATCATGTTTAGTGAATTAGGTAGTCAGAGTAGGCAAAATATCACTCTTTAGGCTCTCCGAGTCGAGTCGACGCAGCGCGAGCGGATGAAATCTAGAATTAATGGGAAAAGCTAGAATTAATGTGATTTAGCGTGACTGTTATTATTTTGTGATCAAAGTTACGATTTGCTTTTTTAGAATTTTATATAAAAATAAAAATTCTATGATTTGTTTCTGCCCAGAGATAAGGCGTTTAGTTGGGCGTTATCTCTGTTTTTGCCCAATACGCCCGTTTATGCCCGTGGCTCATCACTAGTCGTAAATGGTATTATTTTTTATTATGAGAGGCCTATTCTCAATGAATAACTAGCAGTGAGAAGTTCAAGGCTATAAATGATGATGATTCAGGTCTCAGAGTCTCACATTTCGGTAGAAATACTAACATGTCCTATATAGTGCCATGAGTGTAATTAATGGTTCTACCAAACTAGCCAGTAGTACTTTCGGTAAGCACTATAATTAAGGTTGAACTAGTCGCGGGCCCAAACTCACAGGTGGGCGCGGCCTAAAAGCATGCTGTCTCACCTACCTAACATTGTGTTCGGGCGAAGCAGTGAGGTGAAATTCACGATAAATACATAGTTAACCGAGCGAGTAAAAAATACGTTAAGTCCTTTGGGAAAAGAAGTTTTATGCAAAAACGACTGCATTAATTGATTACAAATAAAGTTTATTAAAATCTTCGACAAATAAGCCGTATCGGTGTGTACTTAGTTTTGGAGATTTAACACTTCTTTTATTGCTTACTTACGCCGAAAGTTGCGTAGAAATAAGAAAAAAAATATTTTTGATAGCTCATAACTTTTTAATGGCTTTTTATTTTACTATTCTGTATCCAAACAAGCAACATTTATAATCAGACAAAACGATATGTTAAACTTAGACTGTACAATGTCAGACAGTGGAGGAAATCCCCACCGAAATTTGGACAGGAAAAGTATCGACTAGTTGGCTCTTAAGACGAAATGGTAGCTAAAGTGGCGCCCTCATTTGAAATAAATTGTTTAAAACTAAATATGGTGATAATTAAAAATTTGATTTGTATAAATGTGTAGAAAGACCTTTAAACTATTTTATGAATAACCTTTGAAAGTAATATTGGTAGTCCGTCTCGTTTTAAAACTGTCTTTCGCCAAAAGTGGCCACTTTTGGCGAAAAACAGTTTTAAAACAAGACGGACTATTAGTAATAATTTTAAAGGTTATTCATAAAATAGTTTAAAGGTCTTCCTAGACATTTATACAAATTTTTAATTATCACCCTATTTAGTTTTAAACAATTTATTTCAAATGAGGGCGCCACTTTAGCTACCACTTCGTCTTAATCATATTTTGAACTACATTACATAGAACAAAATGGTGTCGCAATTGCCTTATTTACGTAGTATGGAAGGTCCATGTTAATTCGCGAATCGTGGAAGCAGGAAGAATTAGGCTTTGCCTACCAATGGGACATAAGAAAAAAACACTCCATATCTTTCTTAGGGAATCAATATCATAGACTGGTTTAAAAACACACTAGAAAAAATTATCCTGAATATTATTGCCGCTATATGGACAAACCCTAACACATGACGCTGTTCATTCAGCAGAGGCCGGCTGAAGCCCTACAGGGCCGGCATTGATCTTGATTCCAATGCTACTGACACGCCAGCGAACCATAACCACCTCACTGTACAAGATATTTTTTTAAACACTCTTTACTCTTTTCATTCATGCTCTCCGGTTATAAGTACTCCTTACTTCACCTTTCTTAAGAACATCTCATTATTCATCATCAATACAATACAATACAATACAATACAAAAAACTTTATTGCACCAAAAAACATTCACATATTCGAAATACTTACAAAATAAGGGTAACATAATGTAATGAGGTACAAGAGGCGGCCTTATCGCCGAAGCAATCTCTTACAGGCAACCAAAAAGAGGAGTGCGAAATATATAATAAGATAACAGGTGGCGCAGTTACAATTTTATAAATTAATATAGTAATAAATACAATAACCAGTTAACATTGTAAATATACATAATATACAACATAATAAATAACTTAATATACATATAACTATATAAATTTACATACCATGATACAATGTAAATAAATATAATTCCATTATATACATACAAATAAATAAATATATATCACAATGATTCAAAATAAACCAGTACACGATGCTTAGACAGGAAGAGGGAGAATACTGTAGGGGAAAGAAATTAGTTACACATCATCATGTATGAAAAGAGTACCTAATGAGTGTTGATGAAGCAAAAGAGGTTTGCTAG
The DNA here is from genome assembly GCA_943193695.1 of Acrobasis suavella. Lineage (NCBI taxonomy): Eukaryota > Metazoa > Arthropoda > Insecta > Lepidoptera > Pyralidae > Acrobasis > Acrobasis suavella. The sequence continues at coordinate 14,038,302 of OW971948.1, forward strand.
GATCGTAGCAAGTGGAAATCTATAGTCTCTGCCATGGGAAACAGGCGTGAAAATATGTATATGTATTTATGTATATTTTTTGAAAAATTAAAAACCGACTTCATCTGTCAAACTACACAACCGATTTTAATAAAAATGTATGAAACCAACTCGCAAGTTTCGAACAAAAAAAAAGAAATGTGGTGTCGTGGGACACCAGGTAGGAACGAAGTTCAAAAGTTCTTGTGTATACGACTGTCGCGCCTGTGCACGTCTCATTTAACGAGGTCATCCTTACGGTTTTACTATCACATTTTTTTCAGTTCGGTCGCGCAGCAAAATCCCTATCTCCTCCAAGCCTGCCGTAAGGAACTTCGTTCCAATAATTTTTCAAATGGGGACGTCCCTTAATTACTCGAGGTGATCGGGGGGGAGAGGGGGACAAGCAAAGTCTCACCAAATATCATGTAGTTTTTTTAGTACTGGACGAAAAATTCTCAAAAATGCCTCGCGTAGTTTAGTAGTAGGACGCCCTCCAGTCCAGTTGTCCAGGCGTCTTATAGTGCCTACCCAATCGAGGAATACAATAAACATATACAATATGTAACAAAAACCCTGTCCGATCCTTGTAGGAGCAACTCAGACCGTCAATATCAAACAGTTTTCCTATGGGACCAATGCTTGAAACTAGAAAATAAAACGACATTTTCATACTTCGACCGGCCGGCAATTTGTACATTTTAACGGCAACTGTCTAGCTATCACGGTTCATGAGATTCAGCCTGGCCAGCCTCTAAAAACTAAAAAAAAATACTCAAAAACATACGGAGTTATTTATTACTTTACTAATTTTCCACCCGTGTTTAAAGAATTAATAACTAATGTAAGTACTTGTATTATTTACGCACTAGTACTAAATGGTATCCATTTAGCACCTATTGTGATACTTAAAAGCCTTAAAATTTGTTTATAATATATTACGTGTACATTTCTAACCAAAAATTATAGTCTATTTTGCAGATAACAAAAACAACTTACTCGAAACCGGTTCTTACCCAATAAAAAAAAACCTAATCCCAAACTAATTATTGTTCAATAACTACACTAACAAACTAAGACAGGGGTGGAAACTATATTATATAACAAAAATATAAATAAATTCTGATTCATTTCTAACCTTATATATAACTTATACCACATTCTTGAACTTTTGTGTCTAATCACCAGTCTTCAAACCTGGAACACCAGGATTTAAAGTTATATTACTAATTTTATAAAAAGCTATCCGAGAAAAGCAGAGAATTTGGTACCGAAATGATATTCAGCAAGTTGGGAGATGAAATTTCAGAGGATTCAGTAAGTTACTGTTAATTTTAAGCAATAAATGATTTACATAGTTTACAAAACGTAAACCATAAAAGTAATTTAATGACTACCTTAATTTTTCGGGGTCGAGTGCTGCCCCCATTTGAAACAAATCATTTGAAACGAAACGGAGATATCATTTAAAATTTTGTCTTGACCAAGCCCTAGATAACCCTTTTAACTATTTTGTGAACTACTGTTTACAGTTTAAAGTGAGACCGTGAAGCTTTTCTACGCACATTAGCGAAAAACGGCCACTTTTGGCTAATGTACGTAAAAAAGCTACACGTTCTCAGTTTACTGTAAACAGTAGTTCATAAAATAGTTTGAAGGCTTGGTCAAGACAAAATTTTAAATGACATCTCCGTTTCCTTTTAAAATGTTTTGTTTCAAATAGGGGCAGCACTGGACCCCAAAAACTTAACTGACAGTGTGTAAATAGGCCTTTAATTTCACATCTCTTAAGTTTGTTATATTATAACACTGGTGTCAAATTTTTAAACTTGAACAAGGCATCTGTTATACATTTGAAAATGCCAACTAATTTTTAAACAATGTGGCACTTGCATTTCCGTAGGTACCCCAGATTTTTTTTATATAATTATTTCTGTTTAATAAAGGCCTCCCCACAAGATTCTTCTTAACAGATTAAAAGTGAATTTTCATATAATTAAACCTACTTCTAAATTTTGATTTTTCATTAATGTATCTAACAAGCACTAATCAAGATTTTTCATTTTCCAAATAATTGGAAGCTTAGGTTTCTACCCATTGGAAGTGGTCTTACAAAACTGTCACCTTTCCCTAAAGTTTCCACCCCTGAAAATAAAAGAGAAATTAAAGAAAAAACCCGGGTTTCTGGCGATTGACTCTCGGAATCTCACCTCGTCGTACTGCCACTGAAAAAGCAAATATATCTTTGAACAAGTCATAATAAAAAATTAAAAACAATTAAAACCGACTACCTTTTTATATACCCAGTATCAGAATTAAGGCGAATCTAATGACCCCCCCAAGCTTGAATCCATCGAGCCGTTCAGGCCGCAGAGCGTGCCAAACAATTAAACATACATACATATATACTCTCGAAAAACATAACCCTCCTTCTGTCGCCGTCGGGTAAAAATGATAGCTGTGTAGATGCATTCTTGAGAAAAAAGCGTGACTGTTTTTATAGAATTGGCAACGCGTGTGTAACTGGAATCTTACAAGCTTCCGTGTGGTCTTTGATAAGAACACAAGTAAACAAAAGTACTTTCTGCAAGAGTTGTAACGTCAACTACACAAATGATTTTTTTCTTCAATTTCATTGTATGCTACAGGCAAGAAACTGTTTGCCAAAAATCTAAATGAATCCTCATAAATAAATGCTACAATTATTACAAAATATCTAAATCTATGGATGATAACTTTGCTGCAAATTCATTTTGATTTCTTTACTATATGAAAAACAGTTAATTTAAAATTTAATTTGTAAGTTAAGTGGCAATAAGCTACCCTCATGTTTGCTGTGCCCTTACAGGGCGTCACTTGTACTTATCTTTATGTTCAATACCCGGCACGTAAGTTGAACCAAAATGGCGGTCGTTGTTTGTCCGTTTAGAATCACATTTCTATCCGAACTTCAGATAGAAATGATTAAGGCTTTGAAGAAAAACCAAAAAATCTCTTTTAACACTTTTGCTTCCAATTAGGTAACTTATCATCTGTTGCAAAAATAAAACAATTGACCTGGGAGGAATTCGTCCCAGTGAAAGGTAAAGGCCGCCATTTTTGTTCAACTTACGTGGCGGGTATTGTAACAACTTTAAACTTGTGACTTGCAATAAATCTGAATATGAATCTGTGTAGTCCTTTAGGACTTGGCTACATCTGTGAGCACGGAACAGCCTTTTTCTATGCTGTTATCCCTTTCTGTTGCCCAGAACCGTCATTCGATAGAGAGAGAGACAGTGACAGAAAGCATTAGCATCGACGACTCCGCGGCGTTCCATCACACTCCTCGCTCTAGCGAATGACGGTTCTAAGCGACAGAAAAGGATAGCAACAGTAGCGTGCATTTTATACAGACTAAATTACAGACACGTAGAATTTGTCTACCCCGAGCCTCCCTAATATAATGCCGGATAATAGCGAGAAATGTGTTTTGTTCGATATGGAGCCGTTCTCGTAATTTAGGTAAGATCATTGCCTACTAGCGTTGCATAACTATCGATAGTTTGACTATCGATAGTTGACCTCGAAAAATAGTCACAATATCGATAGTACTATAGATAGTATTGAATAACCGATACTATCGATAGTATAGATTGTCAATAGTTTGCAATACTATTGATGTAAGGTTAAAATATTGATAGTATCGATACTATTGAATTTAGATACTGTCGATAGTATCGAATACTGTGTGTAATAGTATCTAAATTCAATAGTATCGATCGATACTATCAATAGTTTTACCTTATATCAATAGTATTGCAAACTATTGACAATCGATACTATCGATAGTATCGGTTATTCGATACTATCGATAGTCCTATCGATATTGTGAGTGTTTTTCGAGGTCACGATAGTATCGATAGACTATCTATATTTTACACTATTGCTTGCAACGCTAGACTTCCTACCCTGTAAAATGTGGTTTTGCAGGTCACTGGATAGCAGCATAGAAAAGTGTTGTTCCCTCCTGACAGATGAAGCACGACCCTTATGCGTGAAATCAGGTCAATGTATTATAATGTAAATAACTTTACTGTAATGAGTAATTTTTCAAAATGGATTTTACACAAAAACAAATGACACATTTTCAGTCGTTGTTATCCTGTCATGTTAATATTTAGTGATTGTGGAACAAATGTTAATACTTAATTAATTAAAATAACATTCCATGTCTTTTCCTCACATATGTTACGCATGACATAAAAGTATGACTCCCAGTTTAAAAACCCAAAAACCCAATACATAATTTTTCAAAACTAAAAACGGACTTCATCCCTAAACTTCACAACCGGTTTTAATAAAATTACTATGGGACCACCTCAAAAGTATACCTTTTCAAACAAAAAAAGAATTTTTCAAATCGGTCCAGGCGTCTTCGAATAATCGTTGAACATACGTAAAAAAAAAATAAAGGTCGCGACGAATTGATAACCTCCTCCTTTTTAGAAGTCGGTTAAAAAGCAAAAAGTACATTTATAACAAAAACTTCAAGTGACGAAAGTTTAACCGAAAAAATACACATAAATAAAAAATGAAATGAGATTGTTTAGTATATTTTGAATGAAATTGTTTAGCCAAAACGATTCTCAACAAAATTACTACGGGCTACGACTGTCTACGGCGTAGCAGCTAGCTACGAACGTCGGAGAGGTCTGACGTCCAATCCGTTTTTTACGTAAAAGCAACTTCCCTTGCGGTGGTTCTTAGGTATAAAATAAATAAGAAATAAATAAATATATAGGGACAAATTACCAGAGGTCGGAATTAGGTAGTTATTTATGTACTTACACTAATTTCATACAGCGAAAGAATAAAGTGGATATGCCTCAAATCCAGGGATTAATTTTAAAGAGCAGAAATATCACGTGATTTATTAAATAAAAAAGTTTTTAAACCACTGCACGCGCGACGTTGCCAATATGTAAAAACTAATAGAAATATGTATTTACTAATAAAAATTGTACGTTAATTAACTTTGTTTTATTTGGCTTATCTGTCTCTAAGTTTTTTATTATTATTTATTTGTAATATTGTTGGCAACACGGGATTGTCCATTAGAAATCCCGGTAAGATCCATATTAATATCAACATTTCGATACAAGTACATAAATAATTCTACCTAATTCCGACCTCTGCAAATTACATTGATTGAGCTAGCCCTAAAGTAATTACAAGACTTGTGTTATGGGATACTATCTCAACGATACAATATTTTATAACAAATACATATACAAATAAACATCCAAGACCCATGACAATTTAAAAAAGGTCATTTTCCAACTTGCCCTGACCGGGGCTTGAACCCGGAACCTTCGGGTGGCGGACTTGCATGGTGACCACTACGCCACGGATGTCGTCAAAGCCTGCCATAGCTATGTTTGATGAAAATCGGTTCACGCAATTTGCCAGTTATTTAACTTATAAATTACTAATAAGTTTACTGCCGTTTCCTAAGCGCTAGTGCAGAAGAAGCAGTAACAAACTGCACTACATCATTTTCTGCAAGGACGTCAACTCATTTGTTGTTGTCATACCTAGTGTTCCCGAGGACTATAGGCTTTTAGCCCTAAATTTAAGCCTGTTGGTCCTTTTTTAGGGCTATGTTATTTTTAAAAGCCTATGAGATTAAAGCCTTCTTTGTGACTGTAGGTTTTTTAGAGTAGGTTTTTTAGAGCTTATGTTTAGGCTAAAGCCATTTTTTATTATCAGCCTGAGTAAGCGATCATATTATAAATACAGGATTTATCTACTTTCAATTAATTTTGAAAAAATAAAAGAAAATGTATATTTTACTTAAATATCGCCAAAACAACATCAAACCAAAAGCCTATAAGGATTTATAGTCCTTTAGGCTTGGCCTATTCAACAGGCCTTGTCTTTTAGTCTGTCAAGCCCCTTAATTAAGAGTCTAGGCTTCAAAAAAAGGCTCTCGGGATCACTAGTCATACCCCATTAACATAGCTACTTTTTCATTTCACCGTGAAACCATACGGAAGTGAATTTATTCTCTTATCTGAAGTCACGACCATAAGCTATCATTGTATAAATTTGTATGACATTTACGAGACTGGACGTCTTTTGTGTGGAGCTTCATTACAGAGACTATTGTTTGAAATGGCATGTTAACTCGTGAACACAATGTCGACTCGTATGCCTAGTGAATCCGGAAAGTTATTGACACTGTATCTATTTTTACCCGACTACAGCAAAGCCAAAAGGAAGGGTAATGTTTTAGCAGTCTATGTATGTAAGTGTGTATGTAGGTATTTTTTTATTTGTTTATTTAATTTCCCCAAACTTATATCTATCTTTACAGGTTAGCCTAATACGATAGACATTGCTAATAATGATCATAAGATAACTAGCTTTAACCCGCGACTTCGTCCGCGTAGAAGTTGAAATAGGTTCTAAAAGGATTTTAAATTGGTTTTTTACGTAATTAATCTTGTAATAACATATGAATTATTATGTTAAAATGTTTGAATACTTATAAAATATTTTTTTTTTATTGAAACGTAGGGATTTAAAGGCTTAGCAGAGCCGGCGAACCTCCCTCTCCCGCTCCCTCTCCCGTTTCCTTAACATTCCCGTTCCCGTCATTTGCTAGACCGAGAGAGAGTGACGGAACGCTTAAAATGATTAAACTAATCTTGTTTCTCCATACAAACTTCGGACCCCCATTTCACCTCCATAGAGGTTGAATTTAGAAAACTCCTGAAAAAAATACTTAATCACCGTCAGGAGTACTCCTGCGAAGTTTCGAATAAAATAGTCTAACTAATTTTGTCACTCTAAACAAACTTTGGACCCCCGTTTGACGCCCTTTAGGGATGAGTTTTGAAAAATCCTTTCTTAGTGTACTCTTAGACTTCATAAAAAACATATGTGCCAAATTTGGAGTCTCTAGATCTTGCGGTTTCAGCTGCGCGTTGATCGATCAGTCTCTATCTATCTATGTCAGCCATGTCTATGTCTATGTCGAAAATGGTTCTTATAGGGCTCTCCCTCTCCCTGTTCCCTGTTCGCAGTTCGCTGTTCGCCGTTCGCCGTTCGCCGTTCGCCGTTCGCTGTTCGCTGTTCGATGTTCCCTGTTCGCTGTTCCCTGTTCCCTGTTCCCTGTTCCCTGTTACCGTTCTCGTTCCTGTTTTCGTTTCACCTTCCTGTCATTTGCTAGGTCGAAAGAGAGCGACGGAACGCTTCAAAATGGTCAAACTAATCTTGTTTGTCTATACAAACTTTGGACTGTTTCACCCCTTAGGGCAGTCTTTCCCAAAGTGGGCGATAACGCCCCCTTGTGGGCGCTGGAGGCTTTAAGGGGGGCGGTAACGGGCCCAGAATAAAGTTGGGGGGCGCTGATGTGATTTAAGCAATGAGTGATTTATAACTTCAGCTATTTCATATTGTAAATTTCACTGAAATTAAAATCCTCTTACTACACAACATCCATTTATTAGTTCATAATTATATCCTTTTTTAATGTACAAATATAAACTAAAAATGTAATTAATATTTATTATTTTAATGCGTTCACTGAAAAAATTGCGTGTTTTGAAGTTTCGCAGGTGAGGTCCCCACTTCCAATACTCTTTATTATTGTAAAATTGTATTATTATTGCTATTTTTTTATTTAAAATTAACAATGTTGATTATTGTTATTTTTTATAAAAGATACTCTAATGTACTGGTGTATGTATTATTATTGCTCTCTCGTTTAGAATATAGGTTGAATTAAACTACAGGCAAGACAAATATGTGATTCAAGTTTTTATGGTGAAAAAAATGGGGGGCGCTACAAAATAACTGATTTTTTAAAGTGGGCGTCTGACAAAATAAGTTTGGGAACCTCTGCCTTAGGGGATGAATTTTGAAAATTCCTGAAATATGTATTACTTATTTAGAGCCGGGAATACTTTTGCGAAGTTTCGAACGAGATCAAGTAAGTATTTTTTTTAAATACGTTTTTTAAACATCGATCAAAGTTACAACGACGAAAGTCATAGGCGAGTCCAACTCTCACTTGGACGCTTTTTTTATTTGTATTTGTTTAGGGTGCAATAAAGAGTATTTGTATTGTATTATATTGTATTGTAGACGTAAGAAAGAAGATAAGGTAGTATAAACATATGAACTAACCTGACTTCTCTCTTCTCAGCCTCCTCCTGGGAGAGATCCTCTTCCACGGAGTAGTCGAGGATGGACTTCACTCCAAAAGACCGCAATCTGAAAAGTAAGTACCGTTTTAAAAACGCTACTAGTTGATTTGCAGGCAAATTAAAATCCCCGACGACACCATCTAGTGATAAGTAGCGGAACTACATAATATTCTATCTATCTATTATTTTCCAGGTAAATTACAAACTAAAGCTTTCAAGCGATAACACCTTATTACTTTTAAACGACTGAACCGATTTTTATCCAACATGGCTAAAAACTACCGCAAGGGAAGTTGCTTTCAAGTCCAAAAATCGCATTGAAATAGGTCCATCCGTTTGAGCGCTAATACCACAGACGAACAGAGAACAGACCGACAGACAGACGTTAGCGTTAACCTCCGACGACCTCCTGACCGGGGATCGAACCCGGGACCTATGGGTGGTGGACTAGCATGGAGACCACTACGCCACGGAGGTCATCACGTCGCTTAAAAATAAAGGACAAAGCACTAACATATTGTGTAACATTCCCAAGGATGGCTAAAAAACCATAAATGTTGAAACATAAGCATTTGTTTCCAAGTCAATAATAAAGTTAAGGTATATTTTGACATACATACCATTCAATGCCAAATAGTATAATAAAAAGTCTATTAGCCGAGATTTAATATGAGTATTTTATGCAACAGTTGTTTAAGGAGAGTCAAAAATTGCAAGTGGCGCAGGTTACGATGTCAGCCTTGGTAAGCATCGTAAGGAGACGCCTTTGCATACAATACGTTTTCTACGACTACATTTACTAAATAAAATACAAGAATATATAACATATTATGTTAGGCAGATACTACATCCGTTTCTGAAATATTTGTTTTTAAAGTGAAAATTGTTGTTAGAGTCAAGTGACCCCCTCTATCTGCTAAAAAATTCACAGCTATAGAAAATATAACGAAATTTAAAGGAAAACTATCAGAGCTAAGAAAGGTTTACAAATTGAAAAGTTATAGGCGATCAACTTAAAAAAGTATTCGGAACAGGAAAATTTTATACAAATCCAATAGAAAAATAGTTTTCACACGTTTTTAGTGGCATGAACTCAAAGTTGGCATTCGTAACTACGGAACCCTACACCAAGCGTGGCCCGACACGCACTTGGCCAATTATTTTATTTCAACTTCAATTAAAACAAATATGAAAGAATTTATAAAATATCTTAATCAGCGACGAACATGTGATACTAAAGTTTCAATTAGAAAGAGAAGTCCGATATGGACTGGTGACGTCAAAGTCCACATCATCTATACATTTGTCATAGAAAATGGCGTTTTTGCGAGTGAGATAGACATATTTTCGTAAAATTGTTATATCTCGTTCGTTTTTTAACCAATTCTTATTTTGTTTTCACTGTTAGTAATTTACTTTTGAATATTTACGGAAAAACTGTGTGACGACGGAACCGCACCTCACCGCACCGCGCCCCGCGCCGCCCATATAAAAACGATAGCGAGCCGCACCCAGCCTCTTTCGTCTACTCGTGAAACCGTGTTGCAGTATACAAAAGCTGAGTACATCTATTTCTCCCGGATCGACGAATCTCGTGGCCTGCTAACCCACGAGCCCTATTTTTGACTAGTCTCAGTGTTCTTTTCCTAAAGTTATAAATTGTTAAAATCTGAATTAAACCTCCTCCTCCTCGACCTCCGTGGCGTAGTCACCATGCTAGTCCGCCACCCAGAGGTCCCGGGTTCGATCCCCGGTCAGGACAAGTTGGAAAATGGCCTTTTTCAAATTGCCCTGGGTCTTGGATGTTTATCTTTATATGTATTTGTTATAAAATATAGTATCGTTGAGTTAGTATCCCATAACACAAGTCTCGAACTTACTTTGGGGCTAGCTTAATCAGTGTTATTTGTCCCCATATATTTATTTATTTATAAAAAGTTTGTTATTTCTTAAATATAGTTTCTTTTAAATAAATCATACCGCCACAACTGGTTGGATAACAAATATTTTTTTCATGCATATACCCTATTGCGGCGGCCTTTCCGTTCTGGAATGCACTTCGGATGAGTCGTTTAGGTAGGTGCGTGTTGTTTTTTGTAAAAATATATTTTTTTAAGTTTTTAAATAATTATCTGGCCCCAATTTGTAATTAATTTAGAAGTTTTGGATTTATTAACTCTCCGCAAGCAGACTTTACAAGTAGTTATAGATTTGCTAGCGAGCAACCGGGCCTAAGATAATGACAATATTCTTTTCGTGGTCGGGTTTTGGGCACATTTCTAGTCATAGATTTAAGAAGTAACAAGATCGCACTAGCTTAATATAAAATATGACCAGAAATGAATTGTTTATGTGTGAGTTGAAATAGGGTTGTACTAAACGACACGTACGTCATGATATCGATATCGATATAACGATAATCTGCTCGGAAAGATAAGAAGCTATAATAATATCTTTCTCCTGAGATACATTAGGTAATTCAGTATTGTTAAATATAACGAACTATTAAAACATGATTACGTATCTTTTTTATTATTTTGAAAATCTACAGATACTAAGTTTTACCCAAAAAGAGTTTGTAATCAAATCATTCGACCAAAAACCATTGCCTTTTAATCGATATCAATTTTCATGACATAAAATTACATCAATAATTTGTCAAGCCCTAGTTTAATATATATAATTTTATATTTGATGCAAAACAGCCCTCAATTGTTTCTTTAGGAACACTATATTGTGATTGCTCTAAAAGAAAACATAAAATACATAATCTGAACAGGTTTTTTTGGTAAAGTTCTGAAAAATAAATGATGAATGAGCAATGTGTGAGACTAAGTTAATTTACTTGTAAAACGTGTTTTGTTAGAAGTATTGTTTTTTTGTCGCATAACAATCCATACTATAGCACGATACCATCATTCCAAGGTAAGAAAACTTATGAATTAACATGGTTTACAGTAAGAAAAGTCCAATTTTCATGTGACACAATATAAACTAGGTAGACAACAGTTTATTACTCATTCAAAAGTTGGCTTACGTCAATGTGATCACTATCTCTTTTGCTCTTGTGAGGGCGTCCATTACTGTATTGTTTGTCGCAATCTGTTTGGTCGGTCTTCTTGCGCAGTAAAAAAAATTCTAATTCTATGTTTCTAGTATATGCAATTTGAAGTGTGCCTACAACCCGACCATAAACAAATGCCCAGCTGGTGATAAAGACAAAGCAGGGCACTCTTTTCTTCTTTTAGAACAATAACACTATCTCGCTCTATCAAAGCGTGTCAGGCCCTTGTTCATTGCACATTGTTTTATGAAAAAATTTTCCTCTACCTACCTAAGGTAAATAAGCATGTGGCGTGATTTGTATAATTTTGGTTATCCAGAGGCTAATAATATCATGTATTTATACTTGTTTATTTTCCTCCGAGGTAGTGGTCTTGGTTTTGTAAAAAAATATATATTTTACTCATACCTACAAAAATGCTAATAATGTTTTCAAAACTGTAGAGGATTGTGAGGCGAAATGTTTTTATACAAAAAGCGATTAAATGTACTTTGATTTTGTCGATTTTTACACACATGAGATTTTTATATAGATCCACCCATTATTTTTAAAAAACAACGTAAATTTTTTTGAATAAAAAAATTTACGGATAAAGAGAGTCGAGAACTGAGTGCCCCCTTCCGTATATTGCTGTCCCGCTCGCACAGTGGCAGTCAATGGAAAATGGCGTGTCAATGTAGTATGAAATTCTTTGTGCTTAGCGTCCTTACTTTAAGATAGTATTATCATTTTTACCTCTCAATAGTGGGCTTAATCCTGTTCTGATCCTCGCCGGCCACGAACTGGCCATAGAAGGTGGCCTTCATGATCACCTCGAATAACTTCTGGCCGACCACCTGACGCAGCCTCTTCATCAACTGCCAAAGAGAGGAACAAGATATAAGTTAAAAAAATCTCAAACACGACTATGGAAAAATTCTTAGTTTTATTTCGGTAATAGAAGTGTGGACTTAAAAAAATGGGTTCATTAGAATAGCAAATAATGACGAAGATATAGCATATTTGAATTTCACATGACGTCACGATCAGGTACGATTTTTACTAGAAGGTGGCGTACATCGCCCTCACCCCGAAGCTTTGGTGCGCTGTATCATTGTAAATTTATAGCCTTCCGTATGAAAAGGATAAAAAACGGAACCCTATTACTAAGACTCCACTGTTCGTCTGTTTGTCTGTCTGTCACCTTTCACAGTTAGACAGTTCAAATTTGCAGAGATTATGTATTTCTGTTAATTAAGATACTTTATTTTCTTCTCACTCTTGCAAGTTCTTCTTTGAAAATCTTTCAAATCATTAAAGTTATTGAGACCATTGATATCTGTATTAAATCTTTGATTATAGTAGATTAACTTGGTACCAACCATTCCATAACTTCCTAGTACAAGTGTATTTTTCATAAGCATGAACTGTAAAATCAATTTTCTCAATTAGTACATTTTGCCCAAAGTTATTTTAAAAAATTATAAAAAAACTAGCTTTTGCCCGCGGCTTCGCTCGCGTAGGGGTGCAGTTGATCAAAATCCTTTTTTAGGGGATGCCTACGTCATAGTAGCTTTATGCATGCAAAGTCTCAGCCCGATCGGTTTAAAATTGACAAAGTTTTATACAAACTTTCATCCCCTATTTTATCCCCTTGGGGGTAGAAGTTTTATACAAACTTTCATCCCCTATTTTATCCCCTTGGGGGTAGAATTGATCAAAATCCTTTCTTGGCGGATGCCTACGTCATAACATCTACCTGCATGCCAAATTTCAGCCCGATCCATCCAGTGGTTTGGGCTGTGCGTTGATAGATCACTATGTCAGTCAGTCAGTCACCTTTGAGTTATATATATTTAGATAAAGATAATGATTGCACCTAGCAAAATGATTCTTTTTTCACAGAATAGCTAATTTTTATCTAGTTTTAGGAGATGTAAATAACTCCATAACGCTTAAGTGTTCCCTTTTCCTTGACACAGTCCCATGCATAAAGATAGACATAGTTTACCACGTGATCGTCGATATTTCAAAGCCAACGAGCAACCAAGTACCTACTTAGTACCTTGGTAGTAAGCGACTCAGTGGAAACAATGGCAAACATTTCATACAGTCGTCGTTTGTCATGGTAAACGCTCTCGATTACCTATGACGCGACTGCTGAAGGTCGCCTGAAAAATTTGTCGTCTTCGCTTCGACCAGTGCTTCCATTTTAAGACTATGGGCGCTAAATCTAGCTATTTTTTGGTGTGTTTAGCGCCCATTTCAATTTTTTTGCGCCTAACGGATAATCTAGCGCTTTTTATTTATGTCATATTATGGCTGCACCACTGAATTTATAATCACCGATAATATCATCTTTTCGACAGCAATTGTTCTAATCATCAGCCACCAGCCGATGTCTTGTATAGTGGACTTGTGACTTGCGAGTCTTGCGACATAGATGGAACATCCGAAAAATATTGTAAGACAAAAATGCTAATGAAACTGGCAATGTTTGATGTAATTAATTTAATATTCAAATGTTTTGGTTGATATTTGTTTAAAGATTTTATTTAATTCTTAAAAAACCATAGAAATTAATAAAATATTTAGCGCAAAACTAGCGCTTTTTAAAAGCGCTTTTATTTTAATCTAGCGCTTTTTGTATCGTTTTAGAGAGCAATCAGATTTTTGATCTGGCAGCACTGGTTTCGACAGACAGATTTGTTACATAATGTATACAGCTCCCATTGTATGACAGTCGTCAAGCTGTCAAATGTCATTTATTAAAATTAACTCACATGACAGACAGGAGTTACAGGTTACTAACTCATCGTGACGACCTCCTTTGACGACTTCCGTGGCGTAATGGTCCGCCAATCCAAAGGTTCTGGGTTCGAGAGCCGCCGAGAGCGAGAGTTCGTGGGCCTTTTTCAAATAGGGAATATGCATGAAAAAAATATGTGATATCTAACCAGTTTATCCACAAATATTCAAAAGTAAAGTACTTAGAGTAAATAAAAACAATAAAAATTGGTCAATAAACGAACGAGATATAACGATTTTAAGAAAATATATCTATCTCACTCGCAAAGACGCTATTTTCTATGGCAAATGTATAGATGATATGGACTTTGACGTCACCAGTCCATATCGGAATTCTCTTTCTAATAGAAACTTTAAAATATCACATGTTCGTCGCTGATTAAGATATTTTATGAATTCTTTCATGTTTATTTACTGTGGTTAATAACGGTTTTATTATGCAAATAAAAACAAAACGTGCATATTCCCTGTTCTCCTGCGTCTTGGGTGTTTATCTATATTAGTATTTATCATACAATACAGTATCGTTAGGTTATTATCCCATAACAAAAGCTTAAGCTTACGTTGGGGCTAGCTTAATCTATGTGATTTGTCCCTATTTATTTATTTATCGTCTAGAAGGATCCCATTCATGGCATTCATGGTCCTTACTTTAAAGAAATTTTTAAAATTCTGATTAGTTTATTTAGTAGTAGATATATACTAATTATAGTAATGTAATTTTTAACTTGTCATTACAGGAGAAGCTATTACTCAAGGACAGGAAAACCGATATTTAATATCGATATATCGATACCCGATATCGGTATTTTATCGGATTTTTTATCGTTAAAATTTCAATATATCGATACTAAGTACTGGTATAATATAGATATTTTGTATAAAATACTGATATTACATCGATATTTTGTATAAAATACGGATATTTTATCGAAATTTGTATCGATGTATTGATATATCGATAAAATAACGATATCGAATATCGATATGTCGATAAACAAATATCGGTAATCCTGTCCTTGCTATATTACTTATGGTAACATTTATTATAACCTAGCGCTAAGAAGAGCGGAGGCTCCTGTAACAAGCATCTTTGCTTAAAAGGAGGCTCCAGCACCTAAACTCATTGTTAAAATGTTGTTAATTTTTTTTTAAACCCACATTAATTAAGTATTACATACAGGTAGACTTTTTAACTACCAGCCAAATTTTTGGAGCAAGAACTGACCATGATACAGAACTACTTTCCATAAAAACAATTAACGAAAAATTAAAATTAAAAGTAATCGGCTTTTCCTACAAATGAGCGCTCAGTCAAACAGAACTTGTAAGGGAGGTTGAAATTTTTTGTCGAATTTTATTACTTTTTTTAAATAAAGTAGTTCAGTTTCATGGACTGAGTTATGGTGAAACGCACGATAATTCACGATAAACCGAGCGCGTAAAAATATGCGTAAAGTCTTTTGGGAAAAGGAATTTTATGCAAAAACTACTTACTACATTAATCAATCTTCAATCTAAATATATATAACTCAAAGGTGACTGACTGACTGACATAGTGATCTATCAACGCACAGCCCAAACCACTGGACGGATCGGGCTGAAATTTGGCATGCAGGTAGATGTTATGACGTAGACATCCGCTAAGAAAGGATTTTGATCAATTCTACCCCCAAGGGGATAAAATAGGGGATAAAAGTTTGTATGAAACTTTGTCAATTTTAAACCGATCGGGCTGAGACTTTGCATGCATAAAACTACTATGACGTAGGCATCCTCTAAAAAAGGATATTGATAAATTACACCCCTACGCGAGCGAAGCCGCGGGCAAAAGCTAGTTGCATATAATTTTTATTAAAATCTTCAATAATAAAGCTTTGTCGCTGTGGACTTTGTTTTGGAGATTTTACACTTCTTTTATTACTTATTTACGCCAAATGTTGCGTTAAAATAAGCAATAATACGAATCTATGAGGGCTTATAACTCTGTAATGGCTTTTTATTTTACTATTCTGTATCCGTACAGACCGATAAAATTTATAATGAGACGAAACTATAGTTATCATGTTAAACTTTGAAAGTACAATGTAAAACAGTGGAGAAAAACCCCACGTATAGACTTCTTCTTCTTATCGAGTCGAAATGGCTCATATTAGATATTGTTAGACCAGAACCTAGCCACGGCAACCGCCCTGTCATTAGCCATATTCAGATCTGCCTTAGTACAAGGAGTCGGACAGTTGGGACATGATGGTCCATAGATTGTGTGACCCCACAGTCACACAAACTGTTGCCAGAGTTCCAACCCCATTTGGCTTTGCTCTCCCGGCATCGCTCTGTACCAGATCGGAGTCTGTTTAAAGATTTCCAAACAGCCCAGGGGAGATCCTTACCCGGGGGCAGCTTCTCGTCAGGTGGAATGTCAGATGGTGAGGACGGGTACATATTTTGCCATATAGTATCGACTAGTAACTAGTAACTAACAGGGTAGGCGAACCAATGGCACGCGACACAATATTTTGGGCACGTCGCCGATCATAATGTAAAACATGTGTAATTATTAATTGAAACTGAAAGATTGACAAGTAATTTAAGTAAAAATGCTAAAAACAAAATTCTGGAAACATGGAATGCGTTACCAGACACATTTAACTGTTTGAAGAAAATGGCTCGTGCTATTTTAACAATGTTTTCATCTACCTATGCCTGTGAGTCATTATTTGCAGGTATGAATAACATTAAAAACTCGGTTAGAAACCGTTTGACAGATGAATTCAGTTCAGCATGTATTTTGTTAAAAGTAACATCTTACAACCCTAACATAAATTATTTGTCATCTAACCTGCAACGACAGAAGTCACACAAATTTTTCAGTAATATAATTTATGCGTGTAATAAAAAAAAAACAAAATGTTCATACCTTTTTTGTTTACTTTATTTAATAAAGAGTTTTGATAGTATTTATTATTATTATTTTCCAAATAATCAGAAGGTCAAAATTATTTAATGGCACGTCAATGACCCCATTAAACATTCTTTAGAAAAACTGGCACGTTGATGCATAAAGGTTCGCCTACCCTGGACTAGTTCAACCTTAATGAATGTGGGGATCCGTCTAAAGTAGACGATGAGTGAGAGACCAGTAACTATTTCCGTTTTCCCGTTTAATTTGGCTTATCACTTGTCTGTCATGTGAATGAATTATAATGAATGACATCTGACATAGCTTGACGACTACCATACAACATTGACTGTCGGGACTCTTAGACAATGACTTTACGTGCCTTCCGAGGAACGGAAAAGCTCGGGAAATTATTATGCCACTTGTCCACTTGATCACTAATCCAGTGCCAATGTTTTTATTTTTGTGTGTGTAAGTGTCAGATTTGTCAGGCTGCCTAAAGGCATCTGACATAGCTTGACGACTGCCATACAATGATGACAACCGGGACCAACGGCTTGTACGGGCCTTCGGCAGCACGGAGGAGCTCGAGAATTTTTACGTCACTTATGATCACCAATCCAAATGCGGACCACGCCCGGGGTCACTTAACCTGCGAAAGCGCTTCTAATGTATGCTTCCACCGAGCCACCGAACCCTTAATTCAGTCATCAAATAACTCCAGTGCTTATGTAACTCTCCAACGTCATACTGTTACCACTCGTAAATACGGAGTTACTTCGCCAGCTAGCTAATAAAAGTTTATTGTAATTTGTTACAGAATAGTTACTAATAGAAATAATAGAATAGGACGTCTTTAGTTGTCTTTGGTTTGATAATTACAATGAGAAATAGAAATAGATTTATTTCAAGGTTTACGTTTCGGAGTTCTCGTAAAGTCTTGAGAATTATAGTCCATTTGGTTAGGTACTAAGAAAATATGTAATTTATAATTTATAAAATAAATACTTTGTAATTTGCAAAGGTATTGATTTATAGTGTACGTATATTTCGATAAAAAGACATGCGAGGATTGTTAACATTCTATTAAATACCTAAACAAATGGACTATAGGTATTCCACCAGTCTACAGCTATTTTTGAAAGAACATTATTTATATATCCATTCATTAAATCTTTATTGAAAACAATGGTACAAAAGGTGGACTGCTCTGTTTCACCGATTTCTAAAAAAAATATTACATGTAGCAATTATTTAATATATGAAGCGGTTTGCCTATTGGTTGCATATGGAATTTGGCTGTGAGAGTTTAATCAAAAATTGCTACATATTTAGCAATTTTTGATTAAACTCTCACAGCCAAATTCCATAGGCAACCAACCATTCTGACGGTCACTCTCCGTCCATACCAAAAAACCTGATGAAAAAAATTTCCACTCCTAAATGTTAACTGATGAAGGGTTCTGTACCATTAACTATAAAAAAACCACGTTTGTTGTATGGGAGCCCCACTTTAATATTTATTTTATTGTTTTTAGTATTTGCTGTTATAGCGACAACAGAAATACATCATGTGAAAATTTCAACTATCTGGCTATTACGGTTCATGAGATACAGCCTAGTGACAGACGGACAGCGGCGTCTTTCCGGTTTGCACGGAAAATTAAAAAGGAAGGTAAGTACAATGCGACACAAATAAGTTGAACAAAAATGGCAGATTTCAAAGCATTACATATTATATGTGTCAACATTGTATTATATTATAAGTATTTATTAATTAAAAGACAATAATAATAATATGACAAAGCCTTTCTGGCGAGCAGGCGACCAATACTGTGAAAATAAGTTTCCTTCGGCGTTTCTTCTCAGCAGTGGTCGTTACGAAGCGCTGTTATCGGTAGCTTTTAAAAATAAATTATATTTTAATATACTTTACATGTAACATAAATTATACTTATTGACGTGTAAAAGTGCCTGTAAAGGTCTAATTACTAAATAAACATTTGAATCTTGAAGCATTTTTGTACAAAATGGTGGTTACCGGCGCAGGTACAAATAATGCGCCGATGACCGCCATTTTGGTTCAATTTACGTGTCGGGGAATTTATACAAAAATGCTTTGATGTCCGCCATTTTTATCCGACTTCCAAAAAAGGAGGAAGTTATCAATTCGTCGCGACCCATTATATTTTTTTTATGTATGTTCACTGATAATCAAAGACGCCTGGACCGTTTTGAAAAAATATTTTTTTGTTTGAAATGAAATACTTTCCAGGTGGTCCCAATGAAATTTTATCAAAATCAGTTGTGTAGTTGGGGGTGAAGTCGGTTTTTAGTTTTGAAACATTATTGTTCAACTTATTTGCGTCGCATTGTAAGTGCCTTTATCTACAACATTACATTTCGCTTCTTCCAAATTTACAGCTCCATCAAAAATCACGTGCAGTGAAGTAGTGCCAATGAACTTGCACACCTGATTCCGAAACCGGTTTCGCATGTCCAAAGAATGCTAACTACCCTGACTGACACGACACACGCAACAATCACCCTTATTTCGACACAATCAGAGTTCAGATTAATTAACAATGATATGAAGACTCCAGGGAGTTTGATGGAATAGCTTTAATCAGAATTGAGATTTATTGTTTTAATTTTATGAGTCAGATTCATTTGATCGAAGGTGTTAAACGTGTTTAATGAGGAATATGAAATGGGAGATGAATTGCAAACTTGAAGTTCCGGAATTGCGAGATTGTATTGTTATTTACAAAGCAAGGGTATCATCTGTCAACCCTGAGGCACACTTTCGTAGGTCGTTATTAAAGACGG
This sequence comes from Acrobasis suavella, assembly GCA_943193695.1. Classification (NCBI taxonomy): domain Eukaryota; kingdom Metazoa; phylum Arthropoda; class Insecta; order Lepidoptera; family Pyralidae; genus Acrobasis; species Acrobasis suavella. The sequence continues at coordinate 14,058,097 of OW971948.1, forward strand.
GGTAGAAAGAGCTTAGGGTAACAAGATCCAAAGGTCGTTATAGTGTGGTTATGGGCACAAAGGTAGAATAATAACCAGCCAAAAGCGAGTCAGACTCGCGCACTAAGGGTTCCGTACCATTATCTATAAAAAAAACACGTTTCTTGTATAGGAGTCCCTCTTGAATATTTATTTTATTCCGTTTTTAGTATTTGTTGTTATAGTCGCAACAGAAATACATTATCTGTGAAAATTTCCACCATCTATCAAGGTTCATGAGATACAGCCTGGTGACACAGACAGACGAACGGACGGACTGCGGAGTCTTAGTATTAAGGAGATACCTGAATTTCCCGGGGTCCAGTGCTGCCCCCATTTGAAATAAATCATTTAATAGGAAACGGAGATTTCATTGAAAATTTTGTCTTGATCAGACCCTAGATAACCCTTCAAACTATTTTGTGAACTACTGTTTACAGTCGAAAGTGAGAACGTGAAGTTTTTCTACGCACATACGCCAAAAGTGGCCGTTTTTCGCAATTGTGCGTAGATAAAGCTTCACGTTCTCACTTTAAACTGTAAACAATTGTTCATAAAATAGTTTGGAAGGTTATCTAGGGTCTGATCAAGACTAAATTTTAATTGATATCTCCGTTTTCTTTCAAATGATTTATAACAAATGGGGGCAGCACTGGACCCTGGAAAATTCAGGTAGCCCTTTAATGTCCCGTTTTTACCCTTTGGGTGCGAAACCCTAAAAAATATGTTTGATTATTTAAATTTGAAAGAAATTAATTCGACTACGTTTTACAGAATACCTACATAACTATGAATGATCGTGGGAAAAATCGATTAGGCCTTCGCTGGGTGTTGATAAACGAAGCATAATAAAGTTCTTATTGTTAGCGCCTTTCTGGCGCTGACACTTGCAACACCGTGTAGCGGCTGGCAACACCGTAATGCAGCGGGCAACCCTATCAGATGGATAGCGGTACGATATTGCGCATGCGCGGTCAACGGTCTTCTGGATTCAAAGCTTGCCACGTAAGGTTGTGTCAATCCATATATTATATCTTATTGAAGTAATTGTAGATATTTCATAAAGTTCTAGTGATCAATGTATTAAGCTTCACGGTTTACCTAGCAAAATAAATATGTATTACGTATAACTGTGTCTAGTATTTATTTTGCTCACATTATCAGTCGAGATCAAACCTCTGATGAATAACTGAGATAGGTAACAAAATTACTTTCAGAAAAGTAGAGTTGGATTTAAAATTGGACTTGTTCCGTCTTATTATAAAACCCAGACTTACTTTGTTACTAGGTTAAAACCATTATCCGCCCAAAATGAAGTTGACACTGACAGGTGAGATTGTGTGATTTTAGTAGATGTCAACTTGATTTAGTCGGATAATGGTTTAAACCTAGTAACAAAATTAGTCTGGGTTTTATAATAAGACGGGAGTTTTGTCTTGCCACATCAAATCGCTTTGTACACAAGGCGGTTATGGGGTCCGTCCTGACTCCGCTGTCTCTTCACTGTGAATGGTGAAGTGGCAGCGGCGTCAAGACATACAACAGTAGATTTTGACCTTATTTTAAATTGCGATATAAGGCCATTTTCCAACTTGCCCTGACCGGGGATCGATCGAACCCAGAACCTCTGGGTGGCGGACTAGCATGGTTATCACTACTCCACGGAGGTCGTCAATAAGCGTAAAAACATGAATCAACAATGTAACGTGCGCTTCGTTTTGGCAGTGGACCTCGCTACGGTAATTCCGAGGTGGCCTTGAGGTAGAACTACTCCCGGTGCCAACATAATATTTATTCGCAAATACTGTTTGGCTTTTTTTTATTCCCAATCAGGATATCATCATCAAACCCCGTATTAACGCTCAGTTTTGGGGCCAGTGATGGGGCAGTTATGATAATCTAAAGTCTAAACCGATACAAAAGGAAGTTGACTCACTTTTTCATTTATTTATTATTTTAATATTAACATTATTTTTACGAGGACAAATTTCGTCAGCTGCTTGTAAAAATCCTACGACCTACCTAGAAAGTTGTATCCATGCTATTTAATACTTGTCACTGTCCTATCCGTTCAAATAGCTTACAAGCAATGGGTTATCGCAAGAGCACTCAAAAAAAATTGACAAATAACTATTTATAACTATAATTTATTTATTATGAATCAACCAATTTGAAGCGATATCTCTATTTTGACGTGCCCCCAAAACGTCATTTCAGCCGCATGACGTCCACTGCTGGACATAGGCCTCCCCCAAGGATTTCCAAAATTACCGATCTTAGAGCGGCCTGCATAATATGGTTTTTAACTGATTTCATAGAAAGGGGTAAACGATTTTGACCAGTATTTATGTTGTACCGTGATTTTTAACCTACTAAAAAAAGAAGGTTGGTATAAGTTTGCCGCTAATGTATGTATGTCTATCTGTCCGTGTGTCTGTCTGTGGCATCTTACCTAGCTCTCGAACGGATGGACCGATTTTGCAGAAATAACGATGAAATTAACCTTTTGCACGCCAGCACTTGTTAACGTTACTTTACCCCTGACCACAGAATAAGTACTAGTACTCACACACAGAAGTCTCACTTATGCTTCTGCCGTACTTGTGGCTATCGTCCCGAAGCAATTCGCGGGGAATCTTCGTACGTTTTGTACACTAAAAAATTATCGCGATAAAGCGCTGGTCACACTAGCGGCATCGTTATATTGTCACGAACTATCTGGCAATAATCCAAGATGGCGTCATTTATGTGTTTTAAATATGGACGACGACTTTCTAGACAGAAAAAAACTAAAAATTTTAACACCATTTTATCGTTCCACTCAATTTTTACGCATTAAAAACTGTGGCACCGTCGCACAGCACGCGTCTAAACAAGTTGAAAACAAACGTCAAAATGAACAACGCAAGTGCGACCACGCAGAGCGAATTGTTAGCGTGCTTAAATCGTTAGATGTATCGCCACCCGCGCGATAACTAACACGAGGTCCGAATATTCGGGACGATACCCGATAACGGCCGGTCACATTTGCGTGTATCGTGTAATAGCACGAAGCTTCGTGACGATAGGCGCGGGTCCAGCCCAAGCATTAGAAAATAAATTTAAAGAAATATCTACTTAATGTGATTAGCGCTATGGTTTTTTTATGTTATCGGCAAGCGAACAAGCGGGTCACCTAATGGTAAGTGATCACCGCTGCCCATGGACAACTGCAACACCAGGGGTATAACAGAAGCGTTGCCGGCCTTTCAGGAAGATACAGACTCGTTCTTTAAAGGTTGCAATGTTGTATCGTTCCGGGAACACTGCTGCAGGAAGTCGATTTCAGTACGGTAGTACCTACGTGGTAAAAAGTTACTTTTAAAACGTACGATAGTTGATTTCCAACTATCCAAGTGGTGTGGATGAAATTTTAATTTCAGTCAGGTGGTGTGGTGGTGAAATTTGCAGCAGGTATTAAGCTGAACACTTCTTCAGAGCATTCCCATGATAAATGCGATAAAAAATGCACAAGGATGCAACATCCTTACGTAGAGCCAGAGGATCGAGACGGCCGACGAGAGTCACATCGTCGATTATACGAGGTTTAATTTAGCTCGCGTATGAACTTTTCAACTCTTCGTCTAGATACCTAGACATCCATTGCAAGCCAATTTTACTGGACAAACGATTCATGTGACTGAATTTTTCCCACTCGAAGTGGTCGCCGCGCACATAATAATAATGTAGGTATATTTTCGTCCCGCGATCAGAATGCAGACGTTCTTAAAAAAGGAGAGGTCAGAAGTACCCATAACCGGCGGGCATGCACGAAGAGAGTGATGAGTGTAGATGAAGCGAAAGAGGTCTGTCACGATCGTAGCAAGTGGAGGTCCTTAGTCTAAGCTCTGCCTACCCCTGTGGGAAAGAGGCGTGATAATATGGTATGCTATTTTCGATACCTAAACGGGTGGGAGTGACACAGGCCTGCCCCGACGCCAAGCCTAGTAATAAAAGGACAATTTTGCAACGAAAAGATTCAGGCGCTCGAAAGGTTAAATATTTTAAGCCTTTCATTTTATAAACTCTTGATATTATCCACAATCAAATACTAAAAGGTTGACATACATACTTACACCACATTTTTACTCCATCGTATCAATCAGTGCCAGGAACCTACCTACACAAGCTCGATAAACTACCAGCTTTCAGCCGCGACAACTCAATATTTTCCATTGGCAAGCTGTGCATAGCAATGAGTCTATTTTTATGCGAAAGGCATCAGATTGTCCAAAGAGCTTTTGGCAAGGTTTACGTTCAGTTTTTTGTCGTCAGTCACCGGTGACGAACACGGGAGACGACGTATTGAGTATGAGAAATTACAGCAACGCCCCCCTGTCACTTTTTTTGTAAGTACCTCTAAATTTACTTATTACTTCTTCGTCTTTTAGCTGAAGACGAAGGAATGTGTCCTAGGTCAATGGAACTTATTTTAAAGATTTCAATATTATAAGCTCGTGAAATTTGTCCGTATCCGTCTTATTATAAAAACAGGACTAACTTTGTTACTACGTTTAAACCATTATCCGCCCAGAATGAAGTTGACATTGACAGGTGAGATAGTGTGATACTACTGCATGTCAACTTGATTTGGTCGGATAATGGTTTAAACCTAGTAACAAAGATAGTTTGGGTTTTATAATAAGACAGTATATATTTATTTATTGTCATTTTCGGCCCACAGCAACCCACTGCTGTGAATATACTTAAGCAAGCCTGTGTCACTCCCCGTTTGGTATCGAAAATATTCTTACATTATTACTATGCGCACATCGACCACTTCGAAGGGGAAAGATCAGTTACATGAATCGTTTGTTCAGATTAAGAATAATGAAATTAGCTTGCAATGGACGTCTAGGTATCTAATCGAAGAGGTGAGGAGTCCTGACGCGAGCTAAATTAAACCATAGCGCTAACCAAATTAAGGGGATACCTGAATTTTCCGGGGTCCAGTGCTGCCCCCATTTGAAATAAATCATTTGATAGGAAACGCAGACATCATTTAAAATTTTGTCTTGATCAGACCCTAGATAACCCTTCAAACTATTTTATGAACTACTGTTTACAGTTTAAAGTGAGAACCTGAAGTTTTTCTACGCACATACGCCAAAAGTGGCCGTTTTTCGCAATTATGCGTAGAAAAGCTGGCTGGTGGGGGCAGCACTGGACCCTGGAAAATTCAGGCAGCCCCTTAAGTAGTTATCTATGAATTTTTATTCTGAGTGAGACTTCTGTACGTGAGTACTTTTTCCGTGATTTTGGCCTTTCTTTTTTACGCTATTTCCATTCCCTATTCAATTTTGTAGGCGCAGCCTATGTTCCCTAAAATGCAGATAAATACAGTCTGCATTTACATATCTATCAGTGTTCATGTCATAATGTAAGTATATTTTCGATACCTAAACGGGAAGTGACACAGGAACTCTCGATAAAAATAAGTAAGAAAGATTCACTGCCAAACTTAGCAATTTGGTGATATACCAGCATACCAGATGAAGCAATAGAGGTCTGTCAAGATCTTAGCAAGTGGAGGTCCAGTCTCTGCTTACCTACCACTGTAGGAAACAGGCATGATAATATTTATGTATGTATGTATGTATATACCAGCATAGAAATGTCTAGGAAATAGCCACGCTACCGGCAAAACTCTGTTTTGCTAGTAGCATGAATGGGCCGGCTCGTCCGGGGAAGTAGGTACCACACTCTCACAGAAAATCGACGTCTGAGTAGTAGCGTCACCGCTTCTATGCTTCGTTCGGTGAGTGAGAGAGCCGGAGAGCCCCCTCCCACTCCTCCTCCCCCTTCCTCCCCTCCTCCTCCTTCCCTCCCCCCACATCTTCCCTTCCTGAAAGGCCGGTAACGCTTCTGTTGAACCCCTGGTGTTGCAGTTGTCCATGCGAGGATCACTTACCATCAGGTGACCCGCTTGTTCGTTTGCCGCTCTATGACATTAAAAAAAACAAAACCTGACGTGTATATGCATAAATAATTTCTATGAATCCTCCAAACCGTGAAAGCCAGTTGTAACCGGTGCTATCCGGTTCTCCGTCGCTAATTTACCAAACATTGCGAGTAGACGATTTTTACACATTGGATCGTGACCACATGTCGTTAGCAAAGTTGTTGCGTATATGTACAAATTGTACTTTACAGAGACTAACTGTAATGAAAATGGTTACCTCTTTATCCCAAATTGGGCAGAGAGTTTTTGGGTTTTCGGCTCTAAGCAGACAGAGCCTAGGGCTGCAAGACAAGTCACTTTTAACGTAATGTTTGTTTGGAATAGCTGCTATTCGGTATGGGCTTAATTAAAGTACTATTTATCTGGTGTAGTATAAATTAATTTTATTACTTAAAATAAATAATTAAACTAGAAACAAAATAACCTACCTATAAACTGAAATATATCTAATTAAAAATAAAAAATAGACTCCAGATCGCTACGGTCGCAAGGCAGGGTGCCTAAGAGACTGGCAGCATTGCCTCGTTGTATGGCCAGACTTAATCTCTGGCCAAAATGCGCATGCGCTCTTAGGTCCCCAGAAACGTCGAGCAGGCGTGTGGAGATTTCTTTAAAAATTTGACGCGCCTCCTCACTCAAGGCCCTAAAGTCTCCACGGCGAAAGGCGCAAATATATAAGACTCACCTAGAGCTGAATATTTGCGCCTCTTGATGGCTTCCGCCGCAGCTGCAGCCGCGCCCGCTCGAAATTATATTGTTTTCACTTTTACTTGGAACTCTTGGAAGTATATATGTCTGACACCTAACACAATCAGACGAGCGAAGAGAGATAAAATGGGTTGCCAGCACAATAGTATTTACCAGCCATAGTACAAAAATAAAGATTGATTTTTGCAAATCAAATAATATAAATCAACAATGCTAACTGTGGACGCAGTCATGCTGAGACCACGGTCGGTGTAATGCGATTGAAACGTCAGCACATTTAATAATTTATCAATCAAATCAATCAATCAATCAAATCGTTTTATTTCAGGCAACAATTTACCTTACACACTAGCATAAATATAAATTTATAATACCTACTAACCATCTTCTGTATGAGTGCATGTACAATACCCGGCACGTAAGTTGAACAAAAATGGCGGCCATCGGCGCATTTTTAGTTGGAGATAAAAGTGTTAAAAGATATTTTTTGGTCTTTCTTCAAAGCCGAAATCATTTCTATCTAAAGTTCGGATAGAAATGTTATAGAAATGTGATTCTAAACGGACCAACAACGTACAACAACGACCGCCTTTTTTGTTCAACTTACGTGCCGGGTATAGTAAGCTAAAGGAAAAAATAATATATAAACCTTAACCTAAAATATATATGTATGATATAAATTAACCATTTACCTATTCTTTTTGTGACGCATTGCATTTATATATTGTTTACATAAATAGGTAGGTATATGAATTCCGTGACATCGCAAAAGAAACCATAACTTTGATATTATTATGCACGTCGAAAATTACGCTAATCTTTTATCTCAAGTAAAAAATAATGGAGATGACTGCATAGATGCCAACGTCATTGTAAAGGTCAAAGGAAAAATCTAAATCGCAAATCATACTCAACACTAATTCGTTACCCTATAAACTTTGAAAACTCTTTATTACTTAATTATATCAATTCTGGAACAAGACTAATTGTCTTACAGATTTTTGTATAGTGTGTATGAATATAATTAAATTTTATTTCTAGGAGGTCAAAAATTGGGACTAATGTTATATCAAAAATCCGTTTTTCCCAAATTCTGATATTTTTAATTATATAGTAAATAACTAATAGTGCAGCCTATTCAATTCTGTGACTTAAAATGATGTAATCAGCCATCAAAATCAAAACAAAATCAGTTTTACCTTTATACCTTTTTTATGTATAGAGATATAGAAAGATTTAAGTTACCATAATATTTCCCATACATTGTATACTGCGCGCATTGTATGGCGTTATACCGACCCTCAAAAAATCTGTAATAAGTGTATTTTTTTAAATAATTTAGCAATGATGTAAAACATATTATAAAATGTAAGGTTTGCACAGAGTTAAAATGGTATTTGAAAATCGGAAAACACCTAACTGAATTTATAGTATAATTTTAAAATTACCGACAAAATAAGAAATTTGAATTTTTGACGAGTTATATTTGAAATTTTAGACGTCCTACACATTTTTTATAACTAGATTCATGTTTTGTGTACTGAATTCTTTTAGAAATCACTGCAAGTATGTTTGTGACAAAATCTTGTTGTCCAGTATTATTATTTTATTTACTTTCAATGTAAGAGTACTTGCTCAGAATTCTATTGATTTTTCAACAGATTTCCAAAAAACGAGGAAGTTTTCAATTCGTCGCGATCATTTTTTACAAGCTTTTATTTAGTTCCACCTGTCCCGTTGTCTGTCGGTCTGTCTGTCTGTCTGTAATCAAATCTTTCAAGTTTAATTTGACCCACTTCCCGTTTTCTGATTGAGCTGAAATTTGGCACTCATGCGTATATCGCGTGACAATGCAATATTATGATGACATGGAACTGATCTGATGATGGAGCCGGAAGGTGGTCCAAGGAACTCTGAAATGAAGCGACGCAACCCCATCGAATATAGGCTCGTCTGATTCATCTTGAGAAGCACTTTAAATTTTTAAGTTGATTGTTTTAGATAAAAGCTTGTTTTAACCCTTTCACCGCGAGACTTTATATCAGTTGTCGTGCCTCCAGCGCGAGGGGTAGTAAATCTAAAGTAAATACCTACAACCAAAAAGGGATGTGGATACTTCAGTTATGTGCAAAACGGGCATTTTTTTGTCGGAAATATCCGACGCTCACGGAGTGGGCACGACAATGTTTGTCGGATAAATCCGACGTTCGCGGTGAAAGGTTAAAATATATGTATATTTTTATTTTTATGAATGTTCAACGATTATTCGAAGTTGCCTGGACCGATTTGAAAAAATCTTTTTTTGTATAGAGTGTACTTGTCATGTGGTCCCATGGAAATTTTATTAAAATTAGTTGTGTAGTTTGGGGAATAGTCGGTGTTAAGTTTTCAAAAAATATATGACAAATAAGTAAGCCATCTATAAACGAGATGAGATGAATTATTGTAAAGACAGGCCAGTGTCACTCCCCGTTTAGGTTCCGAAAATATACCTACATTATTACTAAGCGCGCGGCGACCACTTCGAAGGGGAAAATTCAGTTACATGAATCGTTTGTCCAGACTAATAAGAATGAAACTGGCTTGCAATGGATGTATGGTATCTAAACCAAGAGGTGAGAACTTCTGACGCGAGCTAAATTAAACCATAACGCTATCCACATTTAGTTAATATTCCTTTGAATTTCTTTTCTCAGTAAAACTTCTGTACCTACTTATTCTGTGGTAAAGGTAAAAAATTCCAATCAAAGGCGTTTATTAAAGTTTCTCCCAAATGTGAAATTCATTTTTAACTAATTTCGTCAAGGAATTAAAAAAAATTACAATTACAAATTACAATGTCCTAGGACATTGTAATTTGTAATTGTAATTTTTTTTTTAAAGTGTCGATAATGTAATGAACTATAGTTTCTTGGAGTCAAAACAGCCAAAAGATAATATCAGTTTTTCTGCTATAATAAAATCACGTTGAAATTGGATATGTTCAAGACAAGTGACATTTTTTTTTGGCGTTTTATTTTCTCAACAGTACCATATAATTTATTTTTGACCCATTAAAGTACCAATTTTCTGCAAATAAAAACCATAGTAGTGAGACAACCAAGATTCTGCAAAAGACGACTGATTTAGAGCAACATTGTATAAACAATGAGGGAATTTAAATGAGAAGAAACATTAACTCTACATGGTAGATAGATCTATATGGACGATAGGGAATATAAATTAGTAGTTGTATTTTTATAGCAACAGATGAGACCAAAATTTAACATGATATCTCAGTTTCCTTTCAAATAATTTATTTCAAAGGGACCCCGAAAATTCATGTATCTTAACAAAAGCATTCATGTTAACGAGAACCCGCGGTTGTATCCTCAGCCTTCTGTGCTGCCAGCGAGCCCTGGATGCGCTTCCCCGTTTTTTCTTCTCCAAAGATAATATGCATGTCATGGTCGACCAAGAAAACCGATCATGCAAAATCTAGAAGAACTAGCCTGAACAGTTTAATCAATTCGGCTAAAGTTTTGCAACCGGGCGCCTGCTGACGTCAACGCTCTTTCGGAAACAATTTTAACCGCTCCAACTGGTAAAAAACTACAATGCGACACAAATAAGTTGAACAACAATGGCGGACTTTAAAGCATTTTTGTACAAATGTTGAACATAAATGGCGGTTATCGGCGCAGGTACAAATATTATGCCGACGACCGCCATTTTGGTTCAATTTACGTGTCGGAAATTTGTACAAAAATGCTTTGAAGTCCGCCATTTTTGTTCAACTTATTTGTGTTGCATTGTAACAGTGTTCAAAAATGGTTTCAACGAAAATGGAGTAGAAGTAAGAAGTGAGATATTATTTATTTATTAAAACTTTATTGTTCCACAATAAACATTAACTACAATTGGCCTCCCCGAAATAAACAAAAAAAATGTACTAGTTGTAGATGTAAAGATTAACAGAATTATTAGGTAGGTACCTACAATTTTAACGATCTGCAAAATTATCATGTTTTCTATTATTAAAATAAGTATTGACAGTTTTTATAAAAATCTGGAAATAATACGGCGATGAATGTGAAAACCACTTACAAAGATAATTGTCAATGACATTAGATTCCTTTTTAGAGTTCCGTACCCAAAGGGTAAAACGGGACCCTATTACTAAGACTTCGCTGTCCGTCTTTCTGTCTATCACCAGGGGGGTTACTCCATAAAATAATTCGTTAGTCGTACGATTGTGTCGTACTATTTTGTCCGTCTCGCGTACCGCTTTTGGAGTAACCCCCGCTGTATCTCATGAACCGACAAATGATGTACAGACCGAGCTAGACAGATGATGTATTTCTGTTTCCGCTATAGGTTACTACAAATACTAAAAACAGAATAAAAAAAATATTGAAGGGGTGCTGCTACCATACGTGATAATTTTATAGATACTACTAGCTACTAGAACTAGCTGCGCCCCGCGGTGTTACCCGCGGTATATATAAAAAGTAGCCTATGTGTTAATCCAGGGTGTCAGCTTCTTGCATACCAATAGTCCAGCCGTGAACAAACATACACACTCACACACACACACTCAATCTTTCGCATTTATAATATTAGTGTGATGGTACGGAACCCTTAATGCGCGAGTCCGCACTTGGCCGGTTTTATATACTAAATATAGGTATTCCGGCCGGCATCATCCGCATGTTAGGTTCTGTCTACTCGATGTCTAAGCCAGTGGCCCCAGTCTCAGACCGCACGCATGCGTGTTCAAACCCGATCAAAAATCCATCTCATTCATAGCTACATTCAATCAAGAGATTTGCAGGTACTTCGCTGCAATCTCCATCGCTGCTGTGATCTCCTGGTACCTACTTCAATAAGTATCGATTATAGATAATTACTTCGAGAAAGCAGTTAAATTTACCGTACATTGTTTCTTATAGTTACCCGTTGCATTAAAGTAGGTATATATGTAGTTGAAATCAATGAGCGTCTTCAATGTATCCTAAGAATTCCTCTGGACCGGCGTGTAAACATTCTCCCATTACGTAACTCATCAGCTGATCGATAGACTTACCATAGCGTTGTTCTCGACGAGCCAATTCACCGAGCAGATCTGGTAGACGATGTACGCTCGCACCAGTTCGCTCGTCTTCTTACTCTTGAACGCAACTTTGGGGCTGTTGAAGTTAAGATCGAGCTCATCTTTGGGCCCGGCGCCGCAGGACAAGACGCGGACATGCCTGGGCGCTTTGACGGCCAACGTTCTGAGCAGAGCCATTGTTGGAGCTCCGCGCACTTTTCACAACACGACACGCACCTGTCGTCGCCGACCGACAACTGACAACTGGTTTGGCAGTGACGTGCGCTCAATACCGAGACCGCGGCGCGCGCAGATGTTCCATTTTTAAGCCGGCGGCGGAGGTGTGTCGCTGACGCGGCCCGCCATTGGACACTCACCGGCCAGTATTATCATGAATGCAATTATAAACAGCAAACCTCCTTGGTTCTATGACTCCATGACTCAGAATCCTGAATCCCTTGAAGTTTTAATATCTAATCGGATTCAATTCGATACGGTTCTTGCCATATTTTACACAATTTTCCTCATTTCATTTACCGATATGAATTTCTTCATGTGGAAAGTTATTAGTGTTATACATTAACAGTTAATATCTTCAATCCTGCAGTTCCAACCACGTGGTTTCAGATCTTAACCTTAAAATGTTTGTTACATAAGCAGCGAGATGTTACGTAAAGTTCAAGTACCCCTATTGATCTGATACAATGAGTTGTTGGGGCAGCCGCAGGACGGTAGGGGCAACGCGCCAATTGTTAATGGCAACAAAAAAAAAACAATTTCCCATGAGAATTTTGTCTATTTCTTTATATTTCCGGATCGTCTTCCTTGATCAACTATTAAGTGGAACATTGTACGTCTGTTGGTTTTTTACCTGCACCACTTTTGGGTCCCGTGTCTTCATACGGTTATGGGTTCTTACCCATAACCTGATGTTTAAGTATGTTATAATTGGTTGTGATTTATAAATTCTAATTGTTTTCTATCAATTATTATTTTTATTCACCAGTTAAGCCACTATAGGCTAAACTGGTGAATAAAAAACATATAACTAGTTACTAACCTAGTTATATGATCGAGAACAAGGACTGATCGCCTATAACTTTTTAATTTGTTAACTCTACTTAGCTCTGATAGTTTTCCTTTAAATTTCATTACATTTACTATAGCTGTGAATTTTTTCACGTATCCATATATACTTAACCGTTTAGCAGATAGAACAATTGACTCTAACAAAAACTTTCACTTTAAAACAAAATATTACAGAAATGGAACATTAAATCGAAAAACGGTGTTCAAAAGACCTATTCAACGATACCCCACATGATTGGTTAGTCGAGAAAAAGAAATTGACTTTTCACTTTACTTGTATGGGACTACCCTAAAAAATTTTTTTTTTCAATATATTATTTTACCGTTTTTTCCGCCTAATAATTGATATTCATATTCATATTGATATTGATATTCATATTGAATGGGTATCTTTTGGATAGGCATGCTTCATCCTAGTCTTCATCGTCGCTTACCATCAGGTGAGAATATTTAGAAGACAAAGAGAAATTTATTTGAAAATTGTAAAGAGTACTATTAATTCATGACAAAATAAATATTAAAATCAATACCAATATATGTATAAGATGACAAAATTACCAATAATGACATATTATAATAATATTTATTTATATCAAAAAATTACATTTTAAACTTATCTATATTTATGAAAATTTAATGAATAATAAACTGGACAAAATTAAGAAATGGCTACAACATAATTACACCTACAAATAAATAATACATATACATAGGTACAGAATGCACGTGCATACACAATAATGTAAAACTTTAAAATTAAAATAGCCCTTCTCCTATTGCAGCGACCGCCAGGGCCCTTAATTGATCCTTATTTTATTGTAACACCTATATTGTACATTAAGGAAGCAATAAATATTGAGTATTGAGTATTGAGATTGAGGACAAATGCCTTACCCAATAAATTGTAAAAAAAAAATGCTAAATTACAGCTTTCTAGTACTTAGGGCCGTAACAGACGCGGCGCAAGTTGCGCCGCGTAACAGCTAGTGATGGGCGATGCATAAATACTCAATCAACCCATTTGAGTATTTACTCAGTAGATTGAGTAAATACCCGATAAATATCCTTATTTATCCATTTGGTAAGTAGATTGATTTATATGAGTTGCGACTCATATTTATATTCATATTTATTATTTCATGTTTTCATGACACTTTTGAAACTTAAATCTAGTATACACTTGCAATTCTTATCGGAAAGTGTGTGCGTACGCCACAATATGCTTAAAATGTAGGTAAACGTTATATGCGACGCTAAATTATATGAAAATACCATACCAATCATACACTGAAAGTAGACTTCTTTGACTAATTATCATTTTTTGGTGGGAGGTGTGCATAGACGTAATTTTACGTAAAAATAAGTAAACAGACATAAAATGCGATGTCAATACTTGAGCACGCTCTATTTACTCTACTTATTAAATCTAGTAAGTAAATACTCAAATGGGTAGATTGAGTACTATCCACTGCCCATCTCTAGCTGTTACGCGACGCAACTTGCGCCCCGTCTGTTGCGGCACTTATAGTCGCTGAGTAAAACCGCGGACGGACAGACAGACAGACAGACCGACATGGCGAAACTATAAGGCAGTCTTTCCCAAAGTGGGCGATAACGCCCCCTTGTGGGCGCTGGAGGCTTTAAGGGGGGCGGTAACGGGCCCAGAATAAAGTTGGGGGCGCTGATGTGATTTAAGCAATGAGTGATTTATAACTTCAGCTATTTCATATTTTTAATTTCACTGAAATTAAAATCCTCTTACTACACAACATCCATTTATTAGTTCATATTTATATCCTTTTTTATTGAACAAATATAAACTAAAAATGTAATTAATATTTATTATTTTAATGCGTTCACAACGCTATTTATAACGTTAAAGGAATCAAACACTGAAAAAAATTCGTGTTTTAAAGTTTCGCAGGTGAGGTCCCCACTTCCGATACTCTTTATTATTGTAAAATTGTATTATTATTGCTATTTTTTTATTTAAAATTAACAATGTTGATTATTGTTATTTTTTATAAAAGATACTCGAATGTACTGGTGTATGTATTATTATTGCTCTCTCTTGTAAAAAGTCTAGTTTAGAATATAGGTTGAATTAAACTACAGGCAAGACAAATATGTGATTCAGGTTTTTATGGTGAAAAAAATGGGGGGCGCTACAAAATAACAGATTTTTTAAAGTGGGCGTTTGACAAAATAAGTTTGGGAACCTCTGCTATAAGGGTTCCTTGTTTACTACGGAACCCAGAAAAGAAAGGTATCAAAGTTACCTAAAAATAAGTTCAAAAGAGTAAATATAAGATTTGATTATAAATTCGCAGATAACACTGGCGCCAGGCAGTCTGTCTCCGCAGTGATAAAAAGGCTACAAAAGATAACATTATTTAGGAAGTGTACTGTGGAAGTATAGCACACGCTCTGAACACACAAAATAAAAGCAGCCGAGTGCGAGTCGGGACTGGGCACGAAGGGTATCATCTATCTTCTATCTCTATCTAAATATATATAATTCAAAAGTGACTGACTGACTGACATAGTGATCTATCAACGCACAGCCCAAACCACTGGACGGATCGGGCTGAAATTTGGCATGCAGGTAGATGTTATGACGTAGGCATCCGCTAAGAAAGGATTTTGATCAATTCTACCCCCAAAGGGATAAAATAGGGGATGAAAGTTTGTATGAAACTTTGTCAACTTAAACCGATCGGGCTGAGACTTTGCATGCATAAAGCTACTATGACGTAGGCACCCCCTAAGAAAGGATTTTGATAAATTACACCCATACGCGAGCGAAGCCGCGGGCAAAAGCTAGATTTATCTATAAAAAATCACGTTTGTTATTATAGCGGCAACAGAAATACATAATCTGTGAAAATTTCGACTGTCTAGCTATCACGGTTCATGAGATACAGCCTGGTGACAGACAGACGGACAAGACGTACAGTGGAGTCTTAGTAATAGGGTCCGATTTTTACCTTTTGGATACGGAACCCTTAAAAGCAGATGGAAAAAACGTTTTTCCACTACTAAATGTTATCTGATGTCAATGACTTTCTAGTATGTTGTTGACACAAATGATACAGCAACAAAAACAAGGATTATAGATTTTTCGTTTTTCAAAATTTTCAAATATATTTTATTACTATAGATAATTTAAAAAAGGAAAACCTATCCTTTTTTTATGTAAATAGCATACTTAAAAAATCGTTGAGATCAGTACATACTAAAAAATCATTGAAATTAGTAGTCTTTTACTGTGTAAAAGCACTTAAAAAATCATTCTTCTTCTTTTCGTGTCGATTGGCTCATATTACACTTAATTTTGTCCCTCCAGTAAGTTGCCACTCTTATGCCTCTCTCCGAAGTCGCGTAAAGGTCGAACTTCGTACAGCTGGTCGGGCACAATGGACACGAATTGCTGACGAGAAGGTGCTGCATGGTCTGATCGGCGTGACGATGGCTCAAAATCAAAAAAATCATTGAGATCAGTAACATTTTTATGCATAACGCAGTGGCGTAGCTAGGTAACCAAATGCCCTGGGGCAAAAAATAAAATAGGGCCCCAACTAAACTATTACAAATTGTTTGTTCCGTATTCGACGTAATCCAGATTCAATAAATAAATAAATATAAAGGGACAAGTAACACTGATTCAGCTAGCCCCAAAGAAAGTTCGATTCGCCGTTATACAGTCGATTACATAATAAAATTAATAACCAAATACAAATTGTAACTTATTTTGATGTACAAATCTGGAAATATCTCCCATAACGCATAACGGAAAACTCTTATCATTCTTATCAGACGTGAATCAAATATTTTCTTTTATGACTTTACAACTATTACAAGAAGCGGGGGATTACGTACGTGTGATTATTAGAAATATAAGTCAGAAAGTTAGTCTTATGTCACAAAATACCTAATCCAGTTATGATATGATTAATATTTTTGGATAGTGACGAATTGGAATATACGAAAATCTAAATCATACCACTTAAAACAATGTGTCAGATACAGAAAACAAAGTCAGGTATACTTTTTACTGACATCAAAAAATGTATTTCTACAAAAACCAATAGAGCTAGTTTCTGGAATGAAATGAAATTAGTACATAGTATTAATAATTAATAAAGTACTTATACAAAATAATAAAAGTGTTATATATAAATGTATAATTGAAAATGAACAAAACGATTTACAGTAATTATCATAATATTAGCCTCTAAGAAAGTCTACTGCTGGACACAGGCCTTACCTTTCAGTATTCTACCCATTACTAAACTCAACAGTGTTCAAAAATGTTTATTAACAAAATAAATTACCTATGTACCTTCTGTCGGTTTATGCACCAACAGGAAATTACTTGTTTTTGTTGCGTTATGTAAAGGCCCAACAAAAAGTTCAATGTAAAAGTGAGAATACAGAAATAATGAATCACAAATAAAATACGAGAAAAAAATACTGTACGTATTAAAAAATGTATCTTTTTTTGTTGTATTTGAACTTCCAAAATAAGGATCTGGAAGAGATCGCTTTAAGAGCATCCTTTCCGTCTTACTTTTCATACAAAACGCTCGTACGTAATTATTTCGTTGTAAGTGATCTTTTTTGAAAAGTTTTGAACTAACAGATATCTTGTGCACTATTTCTAGGTTTCTAACGAAATAAAAAATTAAAATTTGGAGAAACAAAATCAGTATACGCCTCGTACAAATTTTATCCGAATTTCGACCGTTCATAAGTTCATAAAGAATGTAATGAAAATTTTAAATAAAAACCTTTATTTCACACACTTGTAAGGCTTACTGACAAAAACGTAGGTATATCCTGGAACAAGTTTAATGAAATTTCCGCACCCTATGAATAGTTAATACTCGTTCAATGGATAGTTAATAATAATACTAATTTCATTTAATAGAATGCAAACCGTGCCCTAATGCGCCTATTTTTCGTTTGAATTTTTTTCTAGCATTGCTTTGGATGAAAAAACAAGCTTTTCGAACTATGCTCGCGTTGACAGAGCCGCCGGGAAGGGCCGCCTTAAGCGATAAGACCGCCCATTGTACTCAATAATGTAAAATCCAAGTAAATATATATGATGCATATTTCGCATTGCGTGATTTTTCGAAGACAGTTGTTTGCAAAATTTACATGAACACCGTTGCATTTTGCTGTTACCATTTTTTTTTGAGTTCCGTAGTAAAGACCTCGCAATGGTTGTAGGTCGGTTACCAGTAACCCTGTATAACGTAGTTATAAGGATAACTATCAGAGCTACTTATGTTTGTAGGTTTACAACTTAAGAATCCCCTTACCCTAGACTTTTCCATACAAACGTAGTCTACGTTTTATTTTGAAACGATATGTCAGATTTCGGTATAAATTTGTTATTTTAAAGAAATTGTAATTATCTAGGGTTATAATTGATCCTACAGTAAAATTATGAACTGGAAAGAGAATATAAGGGTGAAGTTTTCCATACTGATGGTCAAATGTGATATAATACACTAATTTCTCTTTCAAGTTTATTATTTTACTGTCGGAAACCAATTATAACCCTAGACAACTGCAACTTCTTTTAATTTTTTAAAACGTGAGGCGTGATTGCAATCTCGGTATTCGCTACTACGAAACCCTACATTGCGCGTAGCCCGACACGCACTTGGCCGGTTATCTAAAGGTACATTTCATATTTTGTGATTGTATGCAACCCATGGCATCATGAGTATGATTTTTTATCAGAATTACCACAAATAATTAACCGAGTTATTTCATGAACCTTCCTTCATGCAGCAGTACCTTTAATATAAGTATACGTAATTACAGACAGAACGGAATCTCCTTAGCCCCCGCGAAATATGCATACCCGTTCTCCGTCCCCGCACCTCTCCCCCGTTCTCGCCTTGTGGTGTTGAGCGGGCGGCTGCAGGCGCCTGCAGTCGCCTCGACAAGGCGAGGACGCGGGGCAGATGCGGGGACGGGGACGGGGACGCATATTGCGCGGGACCTTAGTTTATTCTGTTGTAATCCTTTAGGAACAGAAAGTTGAATTCCTAAAATGTTGAATTCCCAGAAATGTTATACTTAGGTATACGAGTTCTGTGCTTTAGGTATTCTAAATGAGTACGCTTATGTGCTGACAATCAGGTAACGCATAACAGGTAAAAGTACGCAAAAATAATATACCTAGGTTGGATTTAGAACGAATAAATGATATCATATTGCATTTAGTCACGGGTCACGGGTGATCACGCTGTGCGTTACTGAAAAGGAAAATGTGCATTATTATCTTTTCCAGCTTTGAATCATCGTTAATGCATATTCAGGTACAGTGGGCCAACGAGATACCTAGCCCGGCCTTCTAACTATATCTTGAATTTTCTCTTAAACTCTAAATAACGATACCCGAATTTTTCCGGGGTCCAGTGCTGCCGCCATTTGAAATATTTCATCATTTGATAGGAGACGGAGACATCATTTAAAATTTTGTCTTGACCAGGCTCTAGATAACCCTTCAAACTATTTAATGAACTACTATTTACAGTTTAAAGTGAGAGCGTGATGCATTTCTACGCACAATTGCGAAAAACGGCCACTTTTGGCGTATGTGCGTAGAAAAGCTTCACGTTCTCACTTTAAAATGTAAACAGTAGTTCATAAAATAGTTTAAGGGTTATCTAGGGTCTGATCAAGGCCAAATTTAAATGATTTCTCCGTTTCCTTTTAAATGATTTATTTCAAATGGAGGCAGCACTGGACCCCGGAAAATTCAGGTAGAAAATTCAGGTTAACATAAAAACTCGGAGAGATTTTAATGAAATAATACATTTTGATACTAATATTATTTTGAGTTTAAGCGAAAATTCAAGATATAGGTAGACGGCAGGGTCAGGTTTTTCTTTGGGTCACTGTATATAAAACTGTTAATCATGTGACGAATTTAAGGACTAGTTCAGTTTTCACACTGAACAAATTCCTCTAGAAACATTTCATCATCATAGGCCCCTCTTCGTCTACGCCACGGGAACATAATCAACTTTTTTGAATTAATCAATTTAAGTTCGTAGCGGAAGTCTAAAAATCCAGAGAAATATAGGCGCCATTAAATGCCAAAATTAATAATTGTTGTGTAAACCATATTTCGGCGTTACAGATTATCTAATAAAAAAAAACGTTTGTTGTATGGGATCGACACTAATATTTATTTTACTCTGTTTTTTGTACCTATTCGTACAAATAGGTACAGATATTTTTTGTTGCTGTTATAGCAGCAACAAAAAATATTTGTGAAATACATCTATCTAGCTATCACTGGTCATAGTGGTCATGTCATGAGACACAGCCTGGTGACAGACAGACGGACGGACAGACGGACAGCGGAGTCTTAGGTATAGTGTCCCGTATTAACCCTTTGGGTACGGAACCCTAAAAAGAGTACAATTTTTAAGTTTATTCGGCAGTCAGAGTACATGTTCCGTACAGAAAATTGTTCAGTTAATACACATTTATGTCACAATGACGTCAATATGGTCCTTCTGTTCCGTGGTCCTTAACGTCTACAGAAATAAAACAATGCATTATCATGTATACATAGATATTTTTATTTGAAAAATACTTCGTGTAGCTAAACTAATCACAATATGGCATTCTACGTCCGAAAAATTAATATTTTTACAAAAATCTTACGCAAACAAACGCTCAGCGCGCTCACCGACATTTTGTTATTCGCCGCCATCTTGTCGAACGCTACCTATTTACATAGTATACCAATTTTAAATTTCTCCAACACAATTCGAAGCAGAGATATTTACAAACGATCTCATACTTAGATTCTGAACACATCGATTAAATTGGGGAATCATGTATTGCTACAAAAATTGGCTGAAATGAATTCAATGAAAAAAACATTCGATGGTATCATACCTTAAAACTGCTCATGTCCTTTCCTTGACCACAGAATAAGTACTAGTACACAGGTACAAGTCTCACTCAGCAAAGAAATTCAAAGAAATGTCTACTCAATGTCGTTAGTGATATGGTTTAATTTAGCTCGCGTCAGAACTCAGCATCTAGAAATCCATTGCAAGCCAATTTCATTCTTATTACTCTGGACTAACGATTTATATAACTGAATTACCCACTCCGGAGTGGTCGCCGCGCACATAGTTATAATGTAGGTATATTTTCGATACCTAAACGAAAAGGAGACAGGCCTGCCTTGACTGCC
This sequence comes from Acrobasis suavella, assembly GCA_943193695.1. NCBI lineage: Eukaryota > Metazoa > Arthropoda > Insecta > Lepidoptera > Pyralidae > Acrobasis > Acrobasis suavella. The sequence goes on from OW971948.1 coordinate 14,079,223, forward strand.
AGCATTGCAGTCACAATATTTTTTTAATTGTTTGTCGGACACCAGGTGACCGTCATTGCGTTCAAAGACTAAAACCAAAAGCTGTATAAACGCAAAATAAAGTTTTTTTTTATCAAAAATCGATTAGATTTTTGGGAAGACATTTTTTACTTATTACTTTCTTAGCGCCATAAAATCTTGCAGTGGCATGTATTGAACTGTTACCGTAACTGACACCAAGTTTTCACTTCTGTCGGTACTCCCGGAGTGCCACTGTTTTCTTTTCCGTACAAAAAAAAACGTTCGTTTAGTGACTCCGACTTTAATAATGATGTCATTTGTCGAATTCTGATAAGTAGTTTAGAAGTTACGAGGGAACAGATGAACATACATACATACATTCATACATACATACATAGCCTGTCAAAATCATAACCCTTCTTTGCTTTGCCGTAGTCGGGTAAAAAATGGCACCGGTGTTTCATCTATTGACCTTACAAAAAAACGTAATTTTTAGACCACTTTTAGGCCTTAAAAAGGATTTTTTTTTTAATTGTTTTACCTTTATAAACTTTTAATATTCATTTAATTCGTTTCAGCCACTAGAAGTTTTGATGTTGAATACGGGCATTTATAAATTGCTAATTAAACCAATTACTCGATTATTCATTCAGACACTACAAGAAAGAGAGTGAACTAGTTACTTGTCATAATATTAAAAACTACCCTCAAAAGTCTTGTATTGCAAGTTGTGTAGAACGGGACACATTGGGGACACTTTCTATTCATCTATACACTTTCGCCTACAGCACACGTAGAATAAAAATAAAAAAATAAATTCTATTAATGCCTCATTTATTGGCAAGGTAATAAAAGCTGATTTTTGTTAAATAAAATATAAGGTATGTCGGTGAAAAGCATTACTCTTAAGCTAATATTACAATATTTAGTATATAGATGACTACAACTCGACCATTTCAAAAAGGCAAGCTGTAAGGCCTCTTCACACAATACGATATTCTTGAAGGGATTATCAAATAGTCCAGCCCGACGCCTTGTTAAATTGGTCGAATAATAATGTATTTATGGTAAAACAAACACATCTAAACATATCTTACAAATACAAATATCTATTATTTATTAAATGATAATAAAACTTAGGTCTAATTCTACAACTAGTATGTACAATTTTCAATAATATAAAAATGATATTGTGATTTAGTCGCATCTATCATACATAACCACATACGAGTACATGACTTAAATTTTTGCCTCGCAGCAATCAAAGACAATTACATAATTTTGTCTATGTCGTGTGACCATAGATCACTATGACCATAGCCCTCTATGGTTTCGTTACTGGAATCCTCACGAGAACAATTCTTAATCCAATCGCCTATTTAAAACAAGCTTTAATAATACGTAAGATGAGCATTTAGTTTCGAATAGTTAGGAAATAATAATTTACTTAATAAAATAGATTGCAAATTTCGTCGCTCGTTTCTAAGCCGAATAGTTGCGATAGCGAAACACATACATACATAAATACAACGTGGAAGGGACATACCCGTAATAAATCAAGCTACGGGCTATACTAGGTCACAATCGCTTAATAAAATTAAAATAAAAGTAAAAAAAAAAACGACTTTCCCATACAAATTGCCCGGGCAGCAGCACACTTTTGTATGGGGATGCCGAATTTGTTTTTTTTTTTTTAATTTCATTGTACTATAGTTATCTATAGTATGCACAATAAAAATTTTAAAATTCGGCATTCACATACAAATTACCCGGGCGGCTTCACACTTTTTTTTGTTATTTCAATTTCATTATACAGTAATCTTGTTCAGCGAGTAGTTTGATGTATTACGCATATGTTACTGTATTTTGTAAATAAATATATATCTAATAGAACTCTTAAAATAGGATAGATTTGCACCACAAACTTTTGAATTAAATTATTTCCGATAGATATAATTTGGTTTGCGTTACATACAAATAAAGAATAAGAAATTGGCATGTTTAAATGCATTAAATTGAGAAACTTTTTACACTATCAGTTGAATTCATTAAAAATGCTGCCCTTCTTAAATCAGTTGTTTAGTACAATGCTACCAGTTAAAGAAGCACTAATAGGCATGATGACTCAAAATTTTTGATTGGCCCATCAGATGAATTATTAAAAAAAAATTACATTTATTTTTTCTATTCTGAGAATAACAAAAAGTAACAAAGATACAGCGCATGTCAAGTTCGCGCTACGCCACGCCTTAAATGAAAAACCATCAATTTAAACAAAAGCCTTCTTACTTTAATCAACTTTCAATTCATCGAAATTGAATTAAGTTGAATATCACATTTCTAAAAAGTGGGTAGTAGTTAAGAATAACGCATGCTTCAAATGCGTGTGTACTATGCGATGAGAAATTTCGTCAACAACATTCGAAGCCACGATAGCACAATTGGTAGTGCACTCACGGCGTTAACGTGAGGGACGCGGGTTCGAATCCCACTCGTGGCAAAATTTTTCATCACATGTTTTAATTTGGATAATAATCCGAGCATTGTAATGCTATTGAAAAACCAATAATTTAGATAGTCTCTGACGTAATAACAGAATAATATTTTAAACAGAATAATTTTTCAAAAGTTTAAGCTACTTATATTGATAGCAAACTCACTAACACCACTGATATAATAAGTAAGCAGACTTTTTTATAAACACGACCAGATGTCGCCAGCGATTTCAGTTACGCAGAAGAAACTATGCACTGTTAAAGAAACAAAGATAGGAAAGTGAAATTAGGAATGTCTCAACTGAGATTAAAAGAGTTGCCAGATCATCGATTTTACTCTGTTTCGATTCTAGACTCTGTTTACCTTGAAAGAAAAAGAGATGTGGCTTTAGAAACTGGGCCTAGACCATATAATAAATCCGAATAATAAACACTTGTCATATTATCCAGAAAATATAATATTTTTAGTCTATGTTACTTAAATTTTAGACTGGCGATCCCATTTTAATGTACTAAAGATTTCAACGCCGCTATAAGCTATACAACATGTAACAAAAACCCTGTCAGATCCTTGTAGGAGCAACTCAGACCGTCAATATGAATAACTTTTCCTATGGGACAAATGCTTGAAACTCGAAAAAAAAACAACATTTTCATACAAATAGCCGGGCCGGCTAAGCACTTTTTGTATGAATATGTCGATTTTTTTCGAGTTTCAAGCATTGGTCCCATAGAAAAAATTGTTGATATTGACGGTGTGATTTGATCCTCCAAGGATTGGACAGGGTTTTTGTTACATATTGTATGTCAATAAAGGAAAGGGAAAAACAACAATTGGTGATCATCTACCAATTATCGACATACAGAAGATTTAATAATTATAACATTCAAAGTTGACCACGAACAATATCATGTCACGAAAGCCGTAGAGGATAAATGATTATATTCATATTTAATTATTTTGCTATTAATAAATTAATTTTAGCTGTTTCCATGTCACAATACAAATTAACAAAGATAGTTTTAGTTACTGATTTGTATTTTAGGATTCCACGAGAATGTAAAGTAAATACTCCCAGTTTTTTGACTCACTCAAAAATAAATATAAAATAGCGAAAATGTAAATAAATTCTAAAGCATATACATCATACGTATTAAGCCCAAATATAAATAATCACGTTCTACAGCCAATTCGCCCCACGTTGCAATTTTGACGCCATTCTTTAATAGCTATATACAAAGCCGAAACTTCCCAATATAATCTGTACAAAAATAAAATAGGACACATAATGTTATGTATTTTTCTCAATATATACACGACCTAAAGTTACCTAGTGTTAACGTCTTGGTGTTACCAATTTATTATACTTTCTTTAAAATCTAGAGTATAAAATTTGACTCCACTCAAAATATTCTCCTACTATATGTAAATAAATGAAATTATATAGACATATGAACTCACACACATAGATAAGTTATATTTATAATATTGTAGGAAGAGAGAGTAAACTTGACAGTAACTACAGTCGACACCCTTAATAAACCAATTGAAACAAATTCACTAAATAAACCAACCCAATTCACAACTTTCCGAAAATAATTACTTTCAACTACATAATATTATTAATATGTATAAATCGTTTACAAAATAGAACTACTATTAATAATAACTACTTCAAATGATGATGTTACCAGGGCATTAAAAAATTGGTAGAGAGAAGAGACGAATAGATGCATCTCCGCCTAAATGTACCGACAGGAGCTACTTCTTATTTATTTAACCTTTACTGTACAAAATACAATTTGTTTAGCACAATAGGCGGACTAAATGCTAAAAGCATTATCTAACAACCAATCTTTGGGTTGTTAGAGAGTTCTTGAATGACGAGAAAAAATAATGAATGTTTTAAATTGTTTGCAATTTTTTACAATTATAAGAAGTAATGACTATACTCATATGATTCTTATCAAGTAACTTAACAATATAATACTTATCAAAAATCCATAGTCTCTGCCTACACCCATGTGAAACAGGCGTGAAGGTGTATATGTATCATACTTATACACTAGCGATTGGAATTATTTATGTAGTTAAATAATATCTCTATTGGCCATAAAGTAAGTGTCAACTATAGTCACCGTCAGCTATTCCCTCCGCTACCCTATTTATAGGCACAAATGAACAATATTGAGTGCCGATACAACAAGCGACATTCTACCACTACAGGCGAGGGATTTTAGTCCTACACTTGATTCAAGCGAACCCAACTACACAATTTAAAAATAAATCATTCCTTGTATTCCATTCCAGTCCCTTCGACTTTATATACTTACAGTTAAGTTCAAAATTCAACAGAATTTGACGCGCACGAACCTGCCAGTACCTTCGTTTCGAAATTCGAAAAATATAAATTAAAAACAATGGAAGAGATCATTAGACTGCCCACTGGCAGTGTTTTGTGCATTGTCTTGCAACAATATTGCATTAAAAAAATAATTTTAATGCCAACGAAAGTGGTGGATTTTATCGCCTTTTAAATTTACTTTATTTGACCTTAAAATTATAGTAATTTTGTCAAGACTACGCGCATCGCAACGCAACAGATACTATTCTTCAATAGATGAATATAGTTAGTTGCCATAAAATTAACTGATTATGCGTCATCTTGAATTTCAAAATTTCCATTGCGTTCTTTGACCTCTCTACGATACGTTCCTAATATTTAGATAAATTTATCAATTCGAAAACCTACGTAGGGTTGTGGCAAACGGTAGCCTAAAATTGGATCTGTATGCATTGTTTTTTTTTTAATTTTGTTTGACGACCTCTTTCGTTCTTGGACTAGATTCGAGTCCCAAAGCGGACATATACATGTACTCATTTTTACACATAATTGTCTGCGGTTATGAGTGTGTTGTACATGTCTCTCAGAGCATTGGTTGCTCCACGGAAAAGAGCTTAGCTCTCCTTTCAAGACCCGCAAGTCTGCATGTCATGATATTAAGTTACTTGCATTGTTTTACTATTGTGTCTGGTATTGGCGGTTTTTAAAGAGTTATTAATAAGAAGTACATGTCTCTGCTTGTGCATCACAATACAAATGAAGTAACTGGCTTGGCTCTTTAAGTGTTGTCCATCGAATTATTTGAAAACCTCTTTATAGGTTAACATGCTAGTCCAGCCCACTCCGGAGGTTCTGTCCTGTGTAATTTGTCTTTATCGACGAGAGCCGAATGCATTGGGATTCTATCCGAATGCGTTTGGATTCTACACTCAGACGAAAGCCGGATGAGTCGGGATTCTATCGATTGTCACAACCCTAAAACTACAGAATTTCGAAACATTTACGCTATTGTCTCGCTGCGCACATTTCGAATCCGCACTACAATTAATTATTAAGGCTACGCACGCTCACAACACTTTATTGTATAACGTATTACCAAAATAAAAATAGTAGATTATACACCGAGAGCGGTGAAATAAAGAGTGTCTCATACCACAGGAAACAGCCTAGGTTGACGTTAACTGACAAATACGAGGATTTGGCATTTGTACAATTTTACGTCTTCCCTTCACGTTGCGTAGAGGGCGTAAAAAATCACTTGCGGCCCGAGGGACGTAAAATGATATTTCTTTACCTTGTAATAAGAAACAATAATAATTTAAACAAGTGTTAACACTAATATATCAATCATATCTAGCTGCATAAATATTATGCTTACATTTCTATAACATAATACAGAAATCCTTCTTTTTCAGTCTTTCTTTGTCAAAATTTAAAATAGGCCTATTAATTCCCATTCCGAGTCTGTATTACATTACAGAAAAAAATTATAGCTGCTAAAACAATATAAATGCAATTGTACAGTTAGCCTAATAAGTCTAAAACTATAGGGGGCGCCACACGGGCTATTTTGACGTTTATTATTGTATGAAAACATGATTTGTTAACATTACTGTTATTATAAACCAACCGCTATAATGAGATTTCGCCTTCGGTACAGGGGCGCGGGGTTACAGCGACTTAGGGGGATGAGACAGGTGCGGGCGTGTAAACACTGAGATTGAGCGGCAGGAAGCAGCAGGCGACGCTAAAAGTTATTATGGTTTCGTATGAAATGACTTTAGAACCACGCGACACGGAGCAGCAGATGCTGCAAACGGTACGCGGCAAGTGACACGCTCTCGGTGAACTGAACTGAGCTTAGCGAGCGGCACTTGCAGCTGCCGCTGTCGCCTGCCGCTCAACTTTAAAGAGTACCTTAACGCGTAGTCATGACCGCCGGCCACGCCTTCCTTAGCTGCTTAAGTCACCATACCCCGTCACCCCAGTACCGCGTAGGCGAAAATTATTAAAGCGGTCGGTCTATAGTTCCATGTTTAGACTCATCAGCCAGACTATACCGTCATACAGAGAAGGTATCATCTACCTTAAAAACAAACGTATGTATTTAAAAAAAGTTAATTATTTAACCTCATTCATATATCTACCACACTTTGCATTTTGGTGGGATTACCAAAATTCTATTGAAAGAAATATAAGGTGCGTGGCCTATAATGGCATGGTGCTCTTCTTTCAATAAAATGTTGCACATTCTATTGCAATTTTAGCTTTATAAAATGATAACGATGGTACGCGTGGGCCACGCAAGCGGGAGTCGTCCCCCCCTCCCCCCTGGGCTTTGTGAAACCCTCCCATGGAATGGAATGTCCGATGCTTCGATGACTAGGGGTAATGCTTTAGATTGAAACGAAGGCTCGATCCACCTTTACCAGCTAACGTAGTCAATGCAGCGTATCATCTTTAGTTTGAAGTCTTGACACTTTATACCTGTCTCACTCTAACCTCTGTTAGTTTAAATACCTGTCTTGACAATATATACCTGTCTCACTCTAACTATGAACCGCTCACAAAGTAAATCCTTCTTGTATACAATAAAACATTCAGCGTGCTCACCGTACAACCTATATTAGTAGGAATGCGTCCCGTCGAAGCACTTTCTAGGGCCCGCTACTGTCCGTTCACTGCCTAACGTGCCACATAATGTCCGTAGTTTACCAGGCAGAGAAGTCAAGGATTACCTGGGGACAATTTTTAACATTACACAATACAATCACTTTTTTTATAGAAATATACAAGGTGTAACGGAAAGGGGGTACCAACCCGAAAAAAAGCTAGTAGTTTTTAGCTTTTGCACTAAAATTATATTTAAAAAAAAAATGACCTTCAATAAGAGATAAATTTATCTTAGTTTGAATAAAAAATTTTGACTTTGACTTTAAGAGAAAAATAGTAGATTGTAGCACAATCCACTATTTTAACAGATATTTTATATTTTCAACAGAGAGCTAAAAATCAAAATGAGTGAACATTCTTCATTATGACAATGTTTACTGGCGCGTAGCATCGAGTTCTGACCTAGTCGGAGTCGGAGTCGTCGTTGACGCTGGAGCGCAGCTTGGAGATGGTGCGTCTCGCGGCGGGCGTGTCGTCCTCCTCGTCGGACGAGATCACGATGTGCTTGCGCGGCGCCACGCCCGTCGCGCCGCGCGTCATCCGCCGCGCCGCCGGCTCGCCACCCTCGCCGCCTGAGGACGTTCGGACATCTATTACCCTCTTACGTGGAGTTTCTCTCGGGAAGTCAAGGACTTCAGTTGGAGTTTGCTTTAAATTGTTTTGCAAATTGATTCTAGTGAACTTTATAATATGAAATCGGTGTAGTTTAGTGTTATAAATGATCATGCTCATGGACAATATGTGATATGGTTAAAGTGGACACTCATAGTGCGGCTGTAGTGATATTTCAACATTGTTTTATATTGTAAGTATTTGTTAATTAAAAGATAATAATAATATGACAAAGCCCTTCTGGCGAGTAGGCGACCAATACTGTGAAAATGAGTTTCTTTCGGCGTTTCTTCTCGGCAGTGGTCGTTGCGAAGCGCTGGTATCGGTAGCTTTTCTTAAAAAATAAATTAATTTTAATATACTTTACACGTAACATAAATTATACTTATTGACGTGTAAAAGCGCTTGTAAAGGTCTAATTACTGAATAAACATTTGAATCTTTGATTTATTTGCGGACTGTGGTGGGCGACTTTACGCGCAGTCCGCCACTCAATCGGCTATAAAAACCATTGGACTCGTATAGATTTGTCGCCAGAAGCTCCTTTGAAGCAATCAAAAAACTTACATCAACCTTTGATTGCATAGTTAAGATTAGGGTTAGGAATAAATAAATGATAAAATAAAGATAGGAGGCTCTTAAGGACTAGTATCCAGAGCCGTAAAATAATTATTATATACATGTCATGTATACCCTCTTACACCATTTCATACAGGATAAGCCTTACCTCCCTTCTGCCGAAGTATTACGCGTTTTAGGTCCCGAAATCGTAACTATTAATGCATTTACCCTACAGGTTTACTCGAATAACACATCTTTTTATAATCCCATAGTCAGAATGTGCCGCCAATACAATGAAGTCCTAGTCTCTAACAGGGACGTTGATATCTTCACTTTTCGCTGTACAAGTTTCGGCGGCAAATACTAATACACCTAGAAGTAAGTCACTAACATGCTTTTGTAATTCTTTAATTTCTGTTTTGTTGCAATTATCTATCACTTTTTATTCTTGTATTTATAGTGTACCTTAGCTTCTGATTCCCTAACTAATGCAGCTTTTAGGCATACTTGTTTTAAGATTGCAGAGTAGACCGGCTCTTATATTTGTATGATTAATTTGTTTCTCTTTTTGTGTTTGTAATCTATTAAGTGTGCTAATAAATAAATAATAAACAAAGTGTGTGAGGTATAAAGAGCCTGTAAAGGTCTAATGGTCTACTGAATAAACATTTGAATCTTATAAGCACAGAATAAGTACTAGTACTCACGTACAGAAGTCTTACTCCGAAAACCAATTTAAAGGAATATCTACTTAATGTGGTTACCGCTATGGTTTAATTTATCTCGCGTCAGAACTTCTCTCTCTTGGTTTAGATACCTAGACGTCCATTGCAAGTCAATTTCATTCTTATTACTCTGGACAAACGATTCATGTAACTGAATTTTGCCCTCCGGAATGGTCGCCGCGCGCATTGTAATAATGTAAGTATATTTTCGATACTTAAACGAGGAGTGAAACAGGCCTGGTATATGCACGGAATTAATATAAGTATAAAGGACGGGTTCTCCTAAGGTCCCACGCAATATGCGTCTCCATTGCACCATCATCGTACCTCTCCCCTGTTCTGTTAAACGGGCGAACACACACACATTGACGTGTGCACGGATGTATAGTTTCATTTGTAGTAGTAGGCATAAATGATACTCCGCTTTTTTTTTACAATATTTTGGTTTAGGCATTTGTCCTCAATCTCACCTGATGGTAAGCGACGATGAAGACTAGGATGAAGCATGCCTATCCAAAAGATTCAATCTACTTTTGAATGTCCCGGGGCTGTACTTCTCTGGGAATATAGACGCAGGCAGTTCATTCCACACCTTAGCTACTCGAACCAAAAAGGAATTGTCGAAGCGTTTAGCTCGAGACTTAGGTATTTCAACGACAAAGGGGTGAAACCCCTGTCCGCGCCTCGTTGTCCGATAAGAGAAATGCTGAGGGTTTCACGAGATCAAAAAGAGCCGCTTCTATGATTTAAACGGTTAAGTCTGTCAATAAAGAACAATAGTAAAACAATGGCGTGTAACCGCTATACGGTTATAGGCAGTTGAAGGGATAAGATCAAATAATCTAATACGTTCATAAAAATTAGTTGCGTAATCAATTATAATTATTACGTGGATCGGTAAAGCATCGAAAGGACAACGACAAGTGCTCAGATAAATAATGCCATGTTGTGCAGTTTCCTCGTCGAATATATCTAAACTTCTCAAAAAATGGCATAACTTTTCATTTTTTTATCTTTATTTATTTACTTTATTAACGTTGTTTTCTATTTCAATTTAATTTCAAAAAAATCGATGTAATATCATTTTGTATCGATTTCAAAAAAAATTGAGTCAAGTTTGAAACTGATTTCCTTCCACCCCAAACATTTTTCCTGCAGCTTAAATGACGTAACTGACCGTCCTCCTCTTTGTGCTTGGCCTTGGCCTCCTTCTTGGCCTGCTTCTCCTGCTCCTTTTTGTCCAGCTTGGCCTGCTTGATGGCCTTGCACTTCTCCAGCGTGGGCTTTCCGTCGAGCCCAGCCGCTATAAGCAGGTCCAACATCTTCTGTACTCGCTCCTTGTTCTTTGTGCAACCTGGGAATGAAATACGACATTTATATCCGATCTGAGTTATTTGATCAAGGAAATATAAATCATAGGTGATATATCTTGAACTGATAAATATGGAACACCAGATGGCATCACAGTGAAGTCAGGTCCAATAAGTTGCTGTTATTTTATACATCTGACAGAGCAAAAGAACTCGAACTGAACTGAGTGTAAGTGATCAATTAAATCCAAGATATTTAGGCGTACGAGCGAGCGAAGCGAGCGAGGGTGCTTAGTTAGGGGGTGTGATTGATCACTTACAACCCTTGTTTAATAATCTATTGTTAAATATTAGCTGCGCCCCGCGGTTTTACCCACGGTATATGTAAAAAGTATCCTATGTGTTAATCCAGGATGTCAGTTTCGTGCATACAAAATTTTATCAAAATTGGTCCAACCGCTTGAGTGTAAAGAAGTAACATACATGCACATACCCTCTCACAAACTTTCGCCTTTATAAATGTGATATTTACCTTCAACGAGCTTCTTGTAGTCGAACCGTATGCCGGCGGCCTTGCAGAACTTCTTCATCTCGGTGATGCCGGGCTGGCGCAGCTCGGGCGGCACGGGCGGCCGCCCGCGCCGCTGGCCCGGCGTGCCCGGCGTGCCCGGCGCGCCCGCCGGCCGGGGACTCGTGTTCTTCGAGCCCTTCGGCCGCCCCGGACCGCGCTTTAGAGGCGCGTCCTGAGAACAAAGTGTTACGTATAGTAATCCGTCTACTGACAAACTAAAGTTGAAAGAGCAACCGTGGCCAATTAATAGAACATTACGATATAAGTGCGTTACGGTGGTTATAACATACGAGGCGGAATTTCAGCCAGAGCCGCAAGCGAGGACGTAATAGAGCCGAGTGTGTTTGACTAAACCACAGAATAAGTACTAGTACTCACATAAAGAAGTATTACTTAGAAAGGAAACTAAAAGAAATATCCACTCAATGTGGTTAGCGCTATGGTTTAATTTAGCTCGCGTCAGAACTCCTCACCTCTTCGGTTAGATACTTAGACATCCATTGCAAGCCAATTTCATTCTTATTACTCTGGACAAACGATTCACGTAACTGAATTTTCCCCTTCCAAGTGGTCGCCGCGCGCATAGTAATAATGTAGGTATATTTTCGATACCTAAACGGGCAGTGACACAGGCCTGACCAAACGCACGTATATTGTACGACGTTTTTCAACACACTTGCGAGTAAAAATACCAATTAAACCGAATTCTTTGATTTTAAATAAACTCGACCACTGTAATGCACGTTGCTCTACCGCCGTTTTACTTTTTAAAATCAGCGCGGTCCGCGGTAAGTACATTATAGTTAGTAATTACTTCACGAACTATCTAAAAGAATGCAAGACGTTATAGCGAAGCTAACATTTCTTTTTCTTTTGTTCGTCGTTGTTCTCAAATATATTTGGAATTTAAGTCACTGCGTCTCGCATGCAGAAGTTATACAGTATAACTTTTTACCTACCAGGCGACTTTTTGGAGCAATTTCAGTCAATGGTATTGAACTTATTAAAAAAAAAGGTATAAAAAATCGTCCTTCCATACAATATCCGTCAGACCGAGCGTTTATTTCTATGGATTGCCGAATATATTTTTTATTTCGTTTTTTGAATGTTTTTTTTTTTATGGAAAGTCGTTCATGCCACCATGGACACGCTCGCTTGCTCCAAAAATTTGGCTAGTGGTTAAAAAAAAAGTCAACCTGTATAAAGGATCTAAAGAAAATATTCTAAAAATATTAAAAGGTACATTCAGTCCATGATAGGTACTGAACAAATTTCCCCAAGGAACATATACATTTAGTAAAATAAAATTGCTTCCCATTTTCATTTAGATATTGTATAAGTTCCACCAGAGATGAGCTTAGCTGTGAAAGATGTGATTCATCTATCAATAGGAGTGGATTTTGGATTTGCAGCGCCTAGATAAGAGTGGGGACTAATGGTTTTAACTAACTCTTAGGGGTGAAGGGTTGGAAATGCAGTCCGTGCCAACAAGTGAGATCCAACCCTTAGTTACAATTTACAATATTCCGGTTTCGCAAAGGAGCGAGTCATGACATCATACAGCAAGAACAATATTTTTATAGGGTTTTAGGCATTCGAAATGGTGGAAGGTGGCATCGATGGCGGAAGGTTGAACAAGTGATGGCTCAGTTGGTAAGAGCATGGCCGTGTTTAGACGGAGGTCGCGAGTTCGAGTCCCGCTCACTTGGGATTTTGTCACCATTTCTTATTTCATTATTTAATTTGAGTACTTTTGCAAGAACAAGTTAGTAATTTAGATATTCGACATTGAATATAAATGTTCGTTAAGGGGATACCTGAATTTTCCGGGGTCCAGTGCTGCCACCATTTGAAATAAATCATTTGCTAGGAAACGGATACAACATTTAAATGTTGTCTTGACCAGGCACTTGATAACCCTTCAAACTATTTTATGTATACAGTTTAAAGTGAGAACGTGAAGCTTTTCTACGCACATACGCCAGAAGTGGCTGACTTGAAGTTTTGAAACTTGAAGCTTGACTTGAAGCTGAGAAGTGACTGAAAGTTTTACTGACTTGCTTGTAGAAGGAACGAGAAATAGACTTAAGTAATGGGAGTACTTCCAGCAGCTAGTTGTGTTAACGATATAATTACTGAGAAGGACTCTACTCCTTATAAGCGCTGGTATCGGTATTTTTTTTTTAAAACTAAACTAAATTTTAATATACTTTACTTATACGTAACGTAAATTATTCCTATTAACGTGTGAAAGTGCCTGTAAAGGTCTAATTACTGAATAAACATTTGAATCTTTGAATGTAAGAGATCTGTCATAATGGTTATGGACAGATTAGAATGGCCCAAATAAAAGGAGGATTATGTTCAAAAATACACTACAATAACATGTCTTTGTCTCTAATGGCCAAGACAGAGCTTAAGGCAGTAAGACCCAAAGGTCACTTTTAGAGTGGCGGTCGGCTTAAAGGTGGGACTTATTCCACATTTTTCAACCAGAACTCTAAGATAGAGATGTAGGATACTGGTGGCGCCATCTTGTATTCTTGTTTGGAACTATGGTATCGCTTCAAGCAATATTGTATGTGGTTGTGATTGTAGTTCCTCGTAGAGGTCGCCACAGAACAAAATAGTGATGTGTGCAAATATCCACATGTTAGGGTTAACACGATATATCCGATTTTTTTATAGTATAGTATATATTTTCCGATATATTATAAGTTTGTCGTCAATGTCTGTCTGTCTGTCTGTCTGTAGCATCAAAACTTTTTATGATGAAACAAGATTTTATGACTTGAAAACAAGTTCCCTTGCGGTGGTTCTATGATTAATGAAAATCGGTTTAGCCGTTTAAAATTTATTGAGGGTTAACGCTTGAAAGCCGGTCTTTGACTGCCTCCGTGGTCCAGTGGTCAAGGCGTTCGCCTTGTGACCCGGAGGTCGTGGGTTCGATTCCCACTGGGAAGCATACTTTGTTAAAAGTTGTTTCCAGTCTGGATAGGATATTGCAGGCTTGAATCACCTGATTATCCGAAAAGAAAGATGATTCCGTGTTTCGGAAGGCACGTAAAACTGTGGGTATCGAACGCCACCTAGCGTTTGATCATCAAACTATCCAAGGATTGGTTCCTGGTTTGCCCTTTAGGTTGTGGAGGTCAGACGGCAGTCGCTCTGTGTAAAAACCAGTAACCTCGTTAAATCTCCTTGGTTAGGTAGCGGACCCCGGGCTCTGAAGCGTTACCGCTGAGGATGCAACCGGGAATTCGCTCGGATGATGATGATGAACGCTTGAAAGTCGGGGTTTTTAATTTACCTGGCAAATAATACATGACGCTACGGATATCAATTCCACTTAATATCGGTAGGAATACGTAGTTCCGCCTCTCATCACTAGATGGTGTCGGGGATTTTTTAATTTGCCTGGGAAATAAACTTGTTGAAAGTTTAAAATGTAAGGCGGGTGAAGTTTATGTGAGATGAAGTGATGATTTTCAGCTCCGTAGCCCATCTCTGGTGGAAGCGCAGCCTAAAAGCGCTGTAAGCACAAAAATTACACAGCCAAAAAAATCACGCAAAAACATTTAACCCGGGCACAGTTTTCCCTTCCGAAATTACCGCTTAAGCATACGCGACAACGCTTACATCACTACCTACTATGGTACTAATTCTACGGTGTACGTACTACGGTGTTAGTAAATACAAAAGTGGGGATACCCTTACGTCATCGCTATCCTCCGAGTCGCTGCCCGATTCACCTGATGAATCATCGTCTGATGAGGAATCCACTGTTGTCACCTGAAAGTAAGTTTTTTATGTAAAAGGGGTGAGCAAGTGACTGAAGTCAACAACAGTTAAAGTTTACTATGTAGTACAATTTAGTACAATTTAGTACTATATAGTATTAAGTGATTCTGACACGTCTTGATCCCTAATGGGACAACAGAGCATTTTGGATCTTGCAGCTTTAAGCAGACAAAGCCTAAAGATGCAAGACCCTTTTAGCGTGATGGTAGGTGGATTTAAAGGAACCTAAATAGTGATGGGTTGCTAACCGCATCGCCTATTAACATGATTCGCATTTTCGTCCCTCGATCGGCTTTTACGATCTTATCTTAGTAAATTAAGTAAATAATTTTAAAACAAATGCTCAATGAAAGTCAAAGGTCTTACATTATGATATGAGAAGACGCGGATTGAAAAATAAAATGCGATATAACTGATATAAAACGCCAAGATGTCTAATTAATTAATCAATTCTTCTAAAACTTTTTGATCAAAATTCTCAACCTTATTTTTCAATTATTATTGTTTTACTCTTGTCTCATTTTGCTTTTTATAACTTAAGCAATCGTATTCGATATTCACCTCATTAGATATAAGTCCCCTGGCTTGCAACTTAGCGGCGGCCAGTTTCGCTGCAGCGGCTTTCTGCGCTGCGATATGAGCCGCTTGCGTCGCTAACTTCTCCCTTTCCGCGTTCGCGTCGTAATAGTTGAATAGGACCTCCATGGAGACCGGGACATCGCCGAAGTAAACCTCGTTTGGTATGTGAGAGGAATCGAGACAGTCGTCACTCCATCGCCTAAAGAAAATATTGTTTTAAACTAAAAACCCCTAATGCCAGTGACAGTCACAGAAAAGATAAATAAGTAAAGATTGTATACTTAGATGATATATTATTTCGGTTTAAAAACTTAAGAGCAGCCTTCCCGTCTTACTTTTCATACAAACGCTCGTACGTAATTATGACGTTGTAAGTGATCTTTCTTGAAAACTTTTGAACTAACAGATATCGTGTGCACTATTTCTAGGTTTCAATCGAAATAAAAAATGAATATTTGGAAAAACAAGTTCAATATACGCTTCCAAAAATCTGCTTTTTTGCACAAATTTTACCTGAACTTCGACCGTTCATAAAGTACTCATAAATTATAAAAATAAAAAAAAAATATTTCGATAGAAACCTCGCAAATGCAATGATAATTTTAACTAAAAAACATTTATTTTACAAACGTGTAAGGCTTACTGACAAAAACGTATATCCTGGAATAAGTTTTATGAAATTTCCGCGACCTATGAATAGTTAATATTCGTTCAATGGATAGTTATTTATAACACTAATTTCATTAAATATAGTGCAAACCGTGCCCTAAGGCGCTATCTCTCTCTTGTTGGTTTGCCTTTTTTTCTAGCATTGCCCTGGATGAAAATACAAGCTTTTCGAACTATGCTCGCGTTGACGACAGAGCTGTCGGGAAGGGCCGACTTAAACTTAAAAATCGATTCTGATTAAAATTCTAAAGGAAAACATGAGAACCATTTTAAATTAAAAAAAGAGTGTGGCACTCGGGGACAGTCGCGGTAAAGCTATTGCATAGCATTTTTTATCAACTTATGCAATTATAGTTATTTATTTATTTTTTATTTATGCAGTATTTTTTTTTCTTTCATATTAATTCAAGTTACACTTTTTAAGCGTGGTGACCGATAAGAAAACAATTTTTTTCTTTTATTGAATAAATGAGAAGTTAATATCGTTTAAAATATTTTTATTATCTTACAATACATGTAGGTTGTTCAGGAATTTTTATTATGAGCAGTTAGCAGCTAGTCTACACGCATACGTCTAGTCGCACGCACACAAACACCGTGCCGAAGTCTGTCGAACTGATACGATTTTATACGATGGCTTTCAACGCTGCGCCGCTGTGCCGGTCGTCGGTTGCCGAGAAACATTTAGGCGGAGTGTTAGGTTTTATTTATGTTACGGAATTTTTTGATTCGGTCGCCGCGCTCAAAGCCCGCCATAAAAGCTATGCAATAGCTTAAAAAGAAATCCAAATCAGTCCATGCGAGATATAGACATAATCAGAGAACACATACGAGTACATACTTAAAAGAATTCAACGATTTGTTTGAAATTATTAAGATCTTTTTGAAGTTGATTCCTGGCAGTTTAAGCTCGGAGTGGGGGCTTGCGACGTCACCTCTATGTAAAGATCGTACGTAATTTCAATATGCTGTATCTTTTTCACTTTTTTTTTTTATTTCTGAGAGGAAAGAAAAAAATACGTGTACAATACTTTTTTAATAATCTAACCGATGGGCTAAATATATTTTTCTATTTCTCATGCCTATTATCAGAAAGCTCATAATAGGCAAACACACCGTACGAACACACACGAGAATACTATTATGCTTAACTCACATCGGAATGACAGCGGCGGGCAGCCTACTTTACTGTCAAACCATAATCATACAATAGCTTGAAAAACTCGGCCGCTTGGCGCCGCTGCTGGCAGTAGTGACCAGTCGCGAGGCTTTTGTTTTGTTCAAGCTATACTGTGCCTTGCGCATATAGAAATAAAGGTGAATATGGTTTGACAATAAAAGTGCGCTGCCGTTCCGGCACAGAACGGATTCCTCTGAGATCCCGCGCAATATGCGTCCTCGTTTCTTTTTTTTCGTTCGCGCCGTGTGGCGGCGCCTCGACAAGGCGAGAACGGGATCTTAGGAGATTTCGTATTGTATGTAATACTTATATTAATTCTGTGGTTCCGGAGTGAGTGCCTTACGTACATGCAATACTTACTATTAGTTGGTGGTACGCAAAAGTCGACGCTGCGTAGAGCCGAAGTCAGCACACATTAAGGCTGGGAATACACGTCGCTGAATTTAAGATGCTGATTTTATTTACATTGTCTGTTTTGCAAGGATCGGACAAAAGTGTATCATTATAAAACGAGTAATAAATAAATATATACAGACAAATCACACAGATTGAGCTAGCCCCAAAGTAAGTTCGAGACTTGTGTTATGGGATACTAACTATAGATAAACATCCCAACAAGACCCAGGTCAATCTGAAAAAGATCATTTTGCATCTTGACCTGACCGGGGTTCGAACCCGGGACCCCCAGTATGACAGCCTGGCATGATGGCCACAGAGGTCGTCAGTCGAGTATTTTTTACATCAGCATCTGAAATTCAGCAAACGGATTTATCAGTTTCTTAAAAATAAGTACGTGGGGCGCACTATAAGTTTCCGGAATGAATATGAAAAAATACTATTAAAGGTACAAAATTAATTTATTGTTTTTCAAAATAATCTCCCTTGGCGTCTATGCACTTTTTCATTGGATGAAACCAGTTTTGAAAACTTTTGTGCCACTCCTCTGTGGTGACTTCTGAAACGTGTTTTTCATACTCCTCGACAGCCTCTTCTGGTGATGAAAATCGTTGACCGCGTAATTGGTTCTTAATTTTTGGGAACAGAAAAAAGTCACAAGGTGCCAGGTCGGGACTGTATGCAGGATGACTCATGAGTTCTACATTTTTCGCCTTCAAAAAGTCGTTTGTCTGTCTGGCCGTGTGAGAACTAGCATTGTCGTGGTGCAGGATGATACGGCGTTTACGGTTATTTTTACGGAGTTCGTCAATAACTTCCGGCAAACAAATGGTCGTGTACCAGTCACTATTCACTGTACGACGATTCTCTAAAGCAACAGTAGCCACGTGTCCAGTTTTATTAAAAAAAGAAGCAATCATCCGCTTAGATGCACTTTTCACGCGCGCCACTTTGGTTGGTTTCGGCTCATCTTGAAAGACCCATACGCTCGATTGCTGCTTTGTTTTGGGATCGTAGCAATAAATCCATGTTTCGTCACCTGTTACTATGTCCCACACCAAATTTGACACACCTTCGTTGAATCTGGTAAGCATGGCACTGCACCAAGTGATGCGGTCCGTTTTTTGAGCCTCGGTCAAGTTGTGTGGGATCCACCGCGAGCACAGCTTTCTTACACCCAAATGTTTGTGTAGGATTAATTGTATTTGACTCATGCCTATTTCTAAGGATGCGCGAATTTCATGATAGGTCACATGCCTGTCTGTTTCAATCATACGGCGCACAGCATCGATGTTTTTGTTGGTCACAGCGGTGGACGGCCGACCATCGCGAGATTCGTCACTGAGATTGATACGACTACGCTTGAATTCTGCAAACCAGCTATAAACAGTTGTCTTGCATGGTGTTTCATTGCCAAAAGCTGTTTCAAGCCGAGCGATGCTCTGTTGAGCTGTCAAATTACACTTAAAATCGTAGAAAATCATACTACGAAACTTTTCCCGAGTTAAATCCATGTTGATGCAGACACTCAATTTTTTAAATGGCGCCACAAGGTAAAAACAAAAGACAGTCAGATGAAACAAACTGCATTCTACAGCCAAAGAGTTCTATTTTCAAATGTTGCAATAAATTTTTAAATATTGTTTATGTAAGTGGCCAGTTCCGGAAACTTATAGTGCGCCCTATGTATCTACTTCGCTTTTCAGCCCAGGACATTCGTACACCGTGCTTGCGAGAGAGAAAGACGATATAATATGACGCGCAAGTCTTCGCTCGACGTAGCGTCGGTCCTTGAAAATGAGCGAGAAACTCGACCTCCAAGACTCACCTTCTAAACTGTATTCCAGAGAAATCCTTCCTGAACGGTCTTACGGCATACTGGTAGCCCGGCGCCCGCGGGCGCACCATCCCTTGCGGCGCGGGTGCGCGGGGCGCGGGCGCGCGGGGGGCGTGTGCGCCGGCCGCGGGGGGCCGCGCGGGTGTGCCGGGGGGCTTCGGCTTGTTGGTGGACCCTTTCGGCCGCCCGCGCTTTTTAGGCTGTTAGGATATCATCGACTTAGTCTAAGGACAGATGTAGCGGAAAAACGCGCGCGGAATTTCACGACCCGTGAGGTGCACGGCGTTAAAGTAAAAAATAACCGGGCAAGTGCGAGTCGGATTCGCGCACGAAGGGTTCCATACCATTATCTATAAAAAAATCACATTTGTTTTATGGGAGTCCCACTTAAGTGTTTATTTTATTCTGTTTTTAGTATTTTTTGATAAAGCAGCAACAGATATATGTACATCATCTGTGAAAATTTCAACTGTCTAGCTATCACGATTCATGAGATACAGCGTGGTGACGGACAGACACAGACGGACAGTGGAATCTTAGTAACAGGGTCCCGTTTTTACCGTTTGTGTAAGGAACCCTTAAATTTATACAATGTTGGATACGTTTATCTCTTATTGAAGGTTTTAAGTACAAAAGCTACAAACTACTAGCGTTTTGGAACCACCAATGCTGCCAATGCTGGGAAGTATTGTCATAGCGAAAAGGCTTTTAACGAGTCACTGGCACGGACTCAGTGCAGTGACTTCGCGAACGATATAAGTTTTAGATAAAATGCTCCTTGGTAGAATTGCGCGAAATGACGCAAGTGAAATCGTGCAGGATTTTCTTGATTCATTCTATTAGTGCCATTTATAGAAAGGCAATAAATATATTTATTTTTATTCTTTCCGTGAGTAATTAAATTAAAATACATAGAAAAAATTGTCAAAATATTTTTTTTCCAGATAGATGTACATACATTACTTTAATCTACAAAAATATAATTAAATTAATATTTTTCATCTGAATGCAGTAACACATAAAAAGGCTGCAATTTACAGTATGTCTAATATTTATAACAACGTCGCCAGTACAAATTTTCCCTTACTCGCCATTTGTTAAAAGTATATTTGTACTTCAGGACACTTAAGTTTAAAAAAATAAATAAAAAAACAAAAAGGTAGGCACTTTAACATTCCTCTATCCAAAAAGAAATGTAAGTGTTTTATTGTGACATGATGTAATTTAAAGTTATATTCTGTGGATTGGATTCCATTGCAAGGTTTTTTTATAAGTTTACAGTAGAATTATACAAACAGAAAAACACATTTTAATCATCACACAAATATCCTAGAATAAAAAGTACATTTATCCCGTCCATATATTTCGGAAGGGAGAACCGTGCCCAGTAGGTGGTACACACGGCCACCGATCAAGCGTGACAGATCGCCTTTATTGCTTTTGCATAAAGGCGGTTTTGCGGACGGCAGTTACACTTGAAGTGTGGCCGACTATATACAGGTTAAGTGCTTAGCTGAATACGTCCCTGTGCGTGGGGTGTAGACTCAATAAAAACAGTAGTTGCCATTAAAACTGACATTACCATATTCGTGCGCGTCTATGTCACCTCTACATCCGAAATGGTAAGCCCCAGTAAGTCTACAGAAAATATAAAAAGAATTAAGTTTTCTAAGGTTTAAATAAAAGTCGACGATCTCATTTCTATTAATTAGTATCCATCCGCTTAGTTTTATTTATGGATCCGTAATGAATTTTCTTGAGAATAGCAGATTTACAGAGCAAAGAAATCCCTAATATACAGTGCAAAAAATTTTGTTCTACGATAAAAATTGGCGAAGTTATAACCAAATTACAAGCGCGGTTGCTGTGACGTCACCCAGCCGGTCGCACAGCGCGGCTTCAAGCCGGGCGGGGGGTGTACTCGGTATGACGTCACTTGGCGTGGACTAAAATCCCTTATAAAATCACAACGGGTGGACCGATTTGGATGATTTCAAAATTATATTGATGAGTAAGCTTATTGGAACACTAAAATGTTGGGTTGTGTCGATTTGATGACCAAAACCTCATTAATTGAAACTGGCAATATAGCAACTATTTTTTAACTGTCATTCATTACACAAAAGTAACCTTCAACATCCCCAAATCACAGGGACGTACTCAGTCAAGCTTTAGAGAAACAGAACAGTGATCTACTTACACTCACCTCGGAGCCCGGAGTGGGAGCCTTGCCCGGCGTGGAGGCCGGCTTGCTCAGGTCCGGGCTGCTGAATGGTTTCCTGTCTTCCGCACTGCAAATAAATTTTTGTTAAGGCACTCTTATACAACGCTCGGGGGGGGATGAGGTGCTTCGCGATCCGCGAGGCGCCCCGCACGCTTCTACAAATTGCGACTGACGGGGAAGCGGATGACGCAAAGTAGATAATCGGTTTTTCATTGTTTAAAAAGCGATTAAAACCTAATGAAGAATGGTATGGTTTCAATAGTTTAAAATATGCTGTGTTCGTGATGTATTTCTTTCGAGTAAAGTAAATTTTATCCTATAAGACTGTGTTAGGTTGCGAAACTCACACAATGACGTGTGCACGGATGTGTAGTTTCGTTTGTAGTAATAGTGGACATAAATTATACTCCGATTCTATGAATCCGGTATTGTATTATTTGTATTGTCATAATCATCATTATTTTAAGCCGCATAACGTCCACTGCTGTACATAGGTTCTCCCAAGGATTTCCAAAATGACCGATCTAGAGCGCGGCCTGCATCCAGCGCGTTCCAGCGACCCTGGTCAGGTCATCTGACCACCTTGTCCTACGTTTCACTTGCCAGTACGCGGTTGCCATTCGAGGATGTTTTTGCCCCATCGGCCATCGGTTCGATATGTGACCCGCACACTACCACTTCAACGAGCTAATCCGCTGGGCTATGTCAGTGACTTTTGTTCTCCTACGAAGTTCCTCATTTTTTATTGATTGGTATTGTATTGTATTCTTATTGTAAAAGAAATGAATACTCACGGCTTGTCTCCTGCTGGTTTGGGCTCACCGGAGCTTTGTGCATTGCCCGCCGATTCTGAAGAACCCTCAGGTTTTGCTTCTGTTAAATATCAAGTAAAGAATATCGTATTTTAGTCAATTATTTCTTTTATTCATGAGTAAGTATATAATCCAAAAAATAAGTAACATAATCCAAAACCAAAAACATTTTTTTTAATCTGCCCAAAAAATAAGTAAGTTATAGGCTTTTAAAATCAGATGGAAGGGCAAACTGTCAAGTAACAGAAAAAGGATGCACGTACAGCGCTCCAGACGTCACTATTAGGTCTCGCGCGTACGAAAGAGATAGTGAGATGTCCCCGCCACGCTCCCACTCTTATATTTCAAATGATATTTCTTCATTTATCAACAAATTTTCTTGATGTTCAAAGAAATGTTTCTTTTAGTGGTATTTTTTGTTTCAGATAAAACATTAACCAAAAACTTACACGGCAAAAAATAGCCTATTTGTATATCAACATCCGGTAAAAGAAAGCATCGTCTCCTGCACTAGTTGCTTGAAAAACTTAACCAAGACAGAAACCGTAATAGTACTGAGTACAGAAGAATCACTCTTGGATAGGAAATTTGCTGAATGAAACCTAGCTACAGCGTACAAAGACGCATTTAGTTAGCAAGCCGCGCATAATAATATGACTTTCGATTTATTAGCCTAGCCTGCGCCGAACGAGCTTAAAGAGCTTCCTGAATTTTTCGGGGTCCAGTGGGCAGCACTATTTGAAATAAATCATTTGAAAGGAAACTTAGATATTATTTCAAATTTTGTCTTGATCAGACCCTAGATAACCCTTCAAACTATTTTTTGAACCACATTAGTTTCATACAAAATTTCATACAAATTTAATAAAAAATAGTTTTTAGACGTTTTTAGTGGCATAAACTCAAAGTTGGAATTCGTAACTACGGAACCCTACACTGCGCGTGGCCGCACACGCACTTGGCCAATTATTTGACTTATTTATGAAACTTCTAACAGTTTTTTTTTTACAATTTGGTAGATGACTGGGTCAAAAATAAATAATTCGGTACAGTTAATAAAACTTTACAAATATAGTGTCAGTTTTCATTGATCATATCCATTTTTAACATGATTTTAGATTTATTAATGCAAAAAAACTGACATTAAGAGCGCTATTTGACTTTAAAAAAGTATGACGTCACGGTTGTGATTTTCAAACCACTCTCATAAAAAATGTTTGTGATTTGACGTTTAGAAAAAAGTGTCCGATTTGACTTGTCATCTAGCGGATTGAATCATTTTGTCCAATATTATTCGCTTCTCCAGACAGTACCGCCGCATTATATGTCCGAAAATCAGAGAGCCCTTTCTTGGCATATACGGTACACTTAACACTATTAGGTCTTTACTTTAAATGCCTTGATTACACCTAGCGAGAATAGTGGCGAGACCGTAAAATGCCACTCGGCCGAGTGAGAGTTTACACGTATTTTTGAAGTTGCGGCGAGACATTCAGTCAGTACCTATTATACCCGGTAGAATGACAAGATGGCGTCGAGTGGCGAGTGATCATCAATAAGTGTTCAGATCTACCGAGTGAGCGAGCTGGACAGTATAAGGAAGCAGGGGTTGGGTAATCGGTCTAGTAAAGAGAACGGGGTACGAGCGACTGTCTCGCCTGTTTCTAGGCTAAGCGCTCGGACGAGCACTCGGCAGTCGAATGACAAGATGGCGTTGACTGTCGAGTGACCAGTGACGAGTGATCATCAAATGCGTGTTCAGATCTACCGAGTGAGCGAGCGGGACAGTACGAAAAAGCGGGACTGTACGAGGAAGCAGGGGGTGGGTACTCGGGTACTCAGCGTAGTAAATAGAACAGGGTCCGTGTGACCGACTTGCCTTTTTCTAGGCCGAATGCTCGGCCGAGCACTCGGCTTCCGTTTTACATACACCGAGTGCTAAGCCGAGGGCACTGTCTCGCAACTCTACTCGGTAGGTGTAACCAGGCTATAATGGAGCAGGCAGTCTATGGAGACTTGACGCCTTGTGGAAGCAGAAACCAGGGCCGCAAGACCCAAAGGCCACTATTATCGTGATGATGGGCGAGGTGAAAAATAGGAAAATAGGCATATTGAAACAACATTTTTTAGCATTGAACCGAAATATTCTTCACAGTGTAGCGCCTTGAGTATGTATGTAGTTTTTATTCTTCGTGGCAGTTCGTAGCTCGAACTAGTAGTTAAATAAATAAAAAAAAAACATACCTGCAGGTTTATCTCCAGGCTTGCCATCTCCGGTATGAACGTCATCTGCAACAAGCAAAATATTTAGATAACAATGATGATTTTAAAATTTAAAGTGTAAGTGGCCTATTGATCATTTACACTTTATGATTAAAATCAACCGATCACCTATTGATCATTTACACTTTATATTAAAATCATCCGAATAAGGATCCGAAACGAATATTGTTGAGAATGCCGATTGATAGATAAATCCATAACAGAGTGCAAAAAAATTTGTTCTACGATAAAAATTTACAGTTGTAACCAAATTATTAGCAATATATAGTGATTGCTGTGACGTCACCTGGCCGGTCGCATAGCGTGGCTTCAAGCCGAGCGAGCGGTGTACTCAGTGTGACGTCACTTAGCGCGGTTTCAAGCCGAGCGGGCCGTGTACTCGGTGTGACGTCACTTAACGCGGTTTCAAGCCGAGCGGGCAATGTACTCCGTTTGACGTCAGTTAGCGCGGTTTCAAGCCGAGCGGGCGGTGTACTCGGTGCGACGTCACTTAGCGCGGTTTCAAGCCGAGCGGGCGGTGTACTAGGTGTGACGTCATTTAGCGCGGTTTCAAGCCGAGCGGGCGGTGTACTCGGTGCGACGTCATTTAGCGCGGTTTCAAGCCGAGCGGGCGGTGTACTCGGTGTGACGTCACTTAGCGCTGTTTCAAGCCGTGCCGGCGGTGTACTTGGTGTGACGTCACTTAGCGCGGTTTCAAGCCGAGCGGGCGGTGTACTCGGTGTGACGTCACTTAGTGCGGTTTCAAGCTGATCGGCGGTGTACTCGGTGTGACGTCACTTATCGCGGTTTTAAGCCGACCGGCGGTGTACTAGGTGTGACGTCACTTAGGTTTCAAGCCGAACGGCCTAACATCCCGCCCTTCGATAAATATTGGCTCTATATAAAATATGTTTATAAAGTCGCAACGGATGGACCGCTTTAGATGATTTCAAAATTGTCAACGTGACTTGTCCAAAGATATAATTTTATCTTACATTAAGTTGACTTTCTCGCTTATTTTTTGTTTGACATCATTGTTTAAAGTACCTTATTAAATTATAAAATAAGATAAAATAGGGGTAATTACTGTGTATAAATTGTTTGTTTTCATTGTATTCTAAGATGTTAGTTTTAAGTATATCTAGTATCAACACAACATCTAGTGTTAAATGGAAATTATTAATTAAATTAAATTTAATGTGACAGAGGGGATGAGAGGATGCAAAATGGAATTCTTGACTTTGTTATTATATAAAAAAAAAAGATCCAAATATTGTTACCTTTATTAATCTGGTCAGCCGGTTTGTGGATATCTAGGCCTTTTGGGGCTTCTGAAACAAAAATAAGTAATAATTATAAAAAAAAATCTTAAAACAAGCTTTTATCTAAAACAATGAACTCAAAAGTTTACCCTTATATTCATAAAAAATAACAACCGTTTGCTAAACCTATTTTAGTTAAAACATGTTTTGTCCCTTTCCCTCTTTTCAAGAGGGTTAACTTTAACCCTCATATTTTTTGTCGTTTGATTCGACTTGACGAGCACTTGAGGCGAATCAAACGAGTCGAAACTCGATAGGGTGCGTCGTTTTATAACAGTTTCTATGGCCCTCTTTCGGCTCCATCATCAGATCAGCTCCATGTCATCACAATATTGCATTGTCACGCGATATAGGTATGCGTAAAAAAAATTCAGCTCAGTCGAAAACCGGGACGTGGGTCAAATTTAACTTGCAAGATTTGATAACAGAGAGACACAGAGACAGAAAACTTTATATGTACATCTTTTCATGTTTATTTCACATACAGATTAACAGTATATGTACACCAAAATATCTGCCTGCTGGAGACTTACAAACATAATAATAAAAATTAACTGTCAATCAACTACCTACACATTAAAAATATGATTCTCTAATTTACGTGACAGTTATAATAATAAATAATATATGTATATGTTTCCCGCGGGAAAAAAAGCCTATGTGTTAATCCAGGGTGTCAGCTACCTATACCAAATTTTATCAAAATTGGTCCAGCTGTTTGCGCGTGAAGAAGTGACAAACATACACACTCACAAACTTTCGCTTTTATAATATTCGTGTGATGATTTAACATTATTACATACACACTTGTGTGTATCTAATAATACACACAAGTGTGTATCATTAGATATGTGTTTTAGGGAATATGCATGAAAAAAATATATGTTTTCTAACTAGTTAATCCATAAATATTCAAAAGTAAAGTACTAACAGTGAAAACAGAATAAAAATTGGTTGAAAAACGAACGAGATATAACGATTTTACGAAAATATGTCTATCTCACTCGCAAAAACGCTAATTTCTATGGCAAATTTATAGATGATATGGACTTTGCCGTCACCAGTCCTTATCGGATTTCTCTTTCTAATTGAAACTTTAAAGTATCACATGTTCGTCGCTGATTAAGATATTTTAAAAATTCTTTCATATTTGTTTACTGTGGTTAATAAGATTTTACAAAAATATGTCTATCTCACTCGCAAAAACGCTAATTTCTATGGCAAATTTATAGATGATATGGACTTTGAAGTCAGCAGTCCATATCGGATTTCTCTTTCTAATTGAAACTTTAAAGTATCACATGTTCGTCGCTGATTAAAATATTTTAAAAATTCTTTCATATTTGTTTACTGTGGTTAATAAGATTTTACGAAAATATGTCTATCTCACTCGCGAAAACGCTAATTTCTATGGCAAATTTATAGATGATATGGACTTTGAAGTCAGCAGTCCATATCGGATTTCTCTTTCTAATTGAAACTTTAAAGTATCACATGTTCGTCGCTGATTAAGATATTTTAAAAATTCTTTCATATTTGTTTACTGTGGTTAATAAGATTTTACGAAAATATGTCTATCTCACTCGCAAAAACGCTAATTTCTATGGCAAATTTATAGATGATATGGACTTTGAAGTCAGCAGTCCATATCGGATTTCTCTTTCTAATTGAAACTTTAAAGTATCACATGTTCGTCGCTGATTAGGATATTTTAAAAATTCTTTCACATTTGTTTACTGTGGTTAATAAGGATTTAATTAAGCAAATAAAAAAAAAACATGCATACCTATTCCATAGGGAATATGCATGTTTTATTAGTCCTAATTTCTCATACTAATTGTATAGACAATTAGTATGAGAAATTAGGACTCCACTTCTGAGGGGTACCATACATAAAACTTGTGAATGTGTCTATCTGTTAAGTGGAATACATCTGTATTAGAAAGGCACACTCTTCCACAGCCATAGTAAAACAGTACCTATTAAAATTTTATCAGTTCACTAATATCAATCCGAAAATTTTAATGTGGGTAGTGGCATGTTTAGATTTGGTTACATTCCTGGTTCAAAAATAAATCATTTGGCACTGTTAAGAAAACAAAACGTCACAAAATAATGTCACTTGTCATGATTATATCCATTTTCTAGGTATTTTAGATTTATTATTGCCGTAACACTGATATTCATCATCATCATCATTTCAGCCGCATAACGTCCACAGCTGGACATAAGCCTCTCCCAAGGATTTCCAAAACGACCGATCAAGAGCTGCCTGCGTCCAGCGCTTTCCAGCGACCTTGGTCGCTTGCCAGTACGCGGTCGCCATTGGAGAACCTTTTTGCCCCATCGGCCATCGGTTCTTCGCGCTATGTATCCCACCCACTGCCACTTCAACGAACTAATCCGCTGGGCTATGTCAGTGACTTTTGTTCTTCTACGAATTTCCTCATTTCTGATTCGATCACGTAGGGAAACACCGAGCATTGCCCTCTCCATAGCGCGCTGAGCGACCTTGAGCCTTCTTATAAGACCCATAGTAAGGGACCACGTTTCAAATCCATAAGTCATCACTGGTAACACACATTGATTAAGCACTTTCGTCTTGAGGCACTGAGGTATCTTGGACGAGAAGACACTGCGTAGCTTCCCGAACGCTGCCCAACCGAGTCGGATTCGTCGAAAGTCCTCTTCCTCGAAGCTGGAACTTCCTGCCTGGATCAACTGACTTAGGTAGATGTCCTGGTCTACAACTTCGAGGGTGGAGCTCCCAACACAAACAGGCAGTGGCGCGACATGGGCATTCAACACTGATATTAAGAGCGCTTTTTGACTCCAAGAAACTATGACGTCACTAGTCTATATTTCATACAAATTTCATAGAAAATGTTTGTTGTGACGTTTAGAAGAAAGTATCCGACTTGAGTTGTTGGTTATTAGCGAATCATGGATGTGTATTGATGGATGTTTTTTTTTCAAGCCAAAACGACTGAACGCATTACCCTTTCACCGCGAGACTTTATATCAGTTGTCGTGCCCCCAGCGCGAGGGGTAGTAAATCCAAAATAAATACCTACAACCAAAAAGGGATATGGATAAGTTATGTGCAATATGAGCATTTTTTGTCGGAAATATCCGACGTTCGCGGAACGGGCACGACGATGTTTGCCGGATAAATCCGACATTCGCGGTAAAAGGGTAATATTTTTTTATCATCTTAAATCAATCCACTTTCGGACGATGGGCCTCTAATATTGTCAAATAAAATAAGTACTGTTTCACCATGCGAGCAACGCCGCGGGTTTCAAATAATCTAATATAATAACCAGTAAATATTTACCAAGTGGCTTGTCGATGGCAGGTCTGTGAGCCAGGTCGTCGGGCTTGAAGATGTCCGTCTTGATTTTGATTTTCGGCTGCTCCAAGTCTCCGCCCTGTTGATAAAGACAAACATTATGAACAGAAATGAGGAGCTCGGTGGCCCGGCGGGAGTGCGCACTACTAGCGCTTTCACAAATATGGGTTGGATCTTATGACAGCATCTTGATAGTTGTATGTGATGTCAACTAGGATATATATTTAATTAAAAGCAAATAATTTATTTTTTTAATTTAGCACCTCACGTATAGATTTAATATAACATTGTACAATGTATTAGTATAAATACTCTACATAATTCAAATAAATTATCCATTATTCCGTTGCCACTCCTGGCATGTAGACAGTGATGGATCGAACCAGATCCAATGGGTTTCATTAGTACCTTACTGGTCGCTATAGATCTCACTGGTCAGCACGCAGCATAGAAAAGTGTTGCTCAATACTGACAAATGAGATCCAACCCTAAAGCGACACCAGGCGTGGTCCGCACTTGATCACCGGATGGGTGGCAAAAATGGCATAAAATTTACTCGAGCTCCTCCGTGCTTCGTAAGGCATGTATAAGCCGTTGGTCTCGGCTATCATCATTGTATGGCAGTCGTCAAGCTATGTCAGATGACTTTAGGCAGCTTGAAAAATCTGACACCAGTGTTGGCCACTCACACACACGGAAAACAAACATGAACAGAATGGAGATCATTTCCTATTAAGATCTAATAAAATAACGGACAAACTAACCAACCTAGGCCTAGTGGTCATCATGCCAAACAGTCACACCTAAGGTTCCAGGTTCGATCCCCGGTCAGGTATGTAAAATTATCTTTTTCAGATTGAACTATGTCTTAGATGATCATAGAGTTAGTATCTCTAGTTTGTTTTTAGTCAGTTGCACCACCGTCTTTGTCTTCCTCACATTCCTCTCCATCCACTGGTTGTTTGGAAGAGATCGCTTTGAGCGATAAGACTGTCCATTGTACTTTGTTAAATTATTTTTTTGCGTATTTCTTCAGACGTACAATAGAGTTATCCATCTATCTCTGTAATATGAACAATGAATAAGAAAATATGAGAGCAACTTACTCTTACCATCATGTCGGCCTCCGGATGCGGTCTCTTCTGCGAGTCGGTGGGCTCGAGTTTGATCTCGGGCTTGAGCTGCTTGACGTCGAGCGGCTTCTGCGCGTCCAGCGGCGGCAGCAGGTGCGGCTGCGGCGGCCACGCCGGCTTGTGCACGCCCACCTCGGCGTAGCCTTGGACTGGAGAACACATATTGCGAAGTCACCAATTCAACAACTTGATTTGCAGGCAAATTAACCCTTTCACCGCGAGACTTTATATCAGTGGACGTGCCCCCAGCGCGAGGGGTAGTAAATCTAAAATAAATACCTACAACCGAAAAGGGCAGGTATCGAAAAGGGGTGTGGATACATCAGTTGTGAGCAAAACAGGCATTTTTTTTTCGTTCGCGGTGAAAGTGTTAAAAACCCCGACGTCACCATCTATAATCTTATTACTAAAGTCCATTTGTTTAGGTATTTAAAAGAATGTAAACAATTTTGACACGTCTTTTTATGGAAATATATACTTTATAAATCAATACCTTCGCAAATTACAAATTATTTCATTTATAAATTGTAACTTACTTATTATTATTATTTTTATTTGCAAACGTGTTAATTACAAATTGTATATTTCAATAAACAGACATGTCAAGATTGTTTACATTCTTTCAAGTACCTAAACAAATGGACTTTAGTAATAAGCAGAGGAACTTCATCATATTCTTATACGTAGCGCCATCTATAATTTTCCAGGTAAATTAGAAACCCAAGCCTTCAAGCGTTAACTCCTGATTTTAAACGGCTGAACCGAATTCATCAAACATGGCTAGTTCTTAGCCACACTGCAAGGGAAGTTGCTTTTACGTAAAAAATTGCATTGAAATCAGTCCATCCGTTCGAGCGCCACGATGCCACAGACAGACGGACTTATGGAAGGACAACCGGGCTTACAGCGCTGGTACCCCCCCACAATAGACTTCGAAAAAATATCTTTCAGACGCCAACTAGTAACAGTTTTCTAAAATTTATTTCAGATAATTCTTTATTCTGATTATATTTATACATGCTTGTTAAATACATGCTTGTTAAATACTAAAAGAATCTACTGAGTTTCGCAAAAAATTATTTATTTAAAAAATTGGTATTAAAAATTTTTTTATTTTATTTGGAAAATAATTTGGGGCCACGGGGCCTCCACTTCTTGTTGCCCCGAAGACTCTAGACCTAGAATTTGACTTGCAATGTATTTCTAGGTATCTAAACGAAAAGGTGCCGAGTTTTGACGCGAGCTTAATGTAGCATATCACTAACTACCTTACGTAGATATTTCTTTGAATTTCTTTGCTGAGTAAGACTACTGTACGTGAGGAGTAGTACTTATTCTGCGAAAACGCTCGCTATAGGCACTCCCACCGGGCCCCCGAGCTCCTCGATATAACGTACTTTGTACAGGCCACGTACAAAACCAAACAACTGTCCCACTGGAGGGTAAAGGCCGTTCCAACCTTCCAACTCTTCAATTTATGACTTCAAGGCCAATCTCTGTAGGAGTCACGCTCGTCCCTTCATAATTTTAACCTCTAACACAAAAAGAGTGAGTGTTATAAGTTTGATGAGTTTATGTCTGTGTATGGCATCGTAGCTCTTAAATTCAATTGGGTTCAATTGAAATTAAGTTTTTTATTAATCGAAAGCCATGTGTCCAGATGGTTCTAAGCTATGTTCGGTGGAAATCGGTTCAGCGTTCAAAAGCCATTGGGGTGAAAGTCGAGAATTTGTAATTTGGTTGGCAGATAAAATTATTAATGAATAATCTTAGCCTAATAGGAATAAAAAAAAGTTGTCAATACGTACAGTACTTACCCATGTGGGTTTGCGGCATGTGTAGCTGCTGCGGTTGCTGTGCGAAGCTCTGATGGTGCGGGTAGTTCTGGTGCGCCGGCGGGGCGTACGACAGGTTCTGGGGAGCGTAGCCTCCGGGCGGGGGCGGCCCGTAGGCGGCAAACGCGTCCGGTGGGGGGTAGTGCGTGTTGTAGGCCCCAGCATACGGTTGGTAGGGGATTTGGTGGCCATTATCTGGAAGAGATGAAATAACAACATAAATAATATTGTTATGTTAACTTGAATTGTTTTTAGGGTTCCATACCCAAAGGGCAACAGGACCCTATTACTAAGACTCTGCTGTCTGTCTGGCACCAGGCTGTTTCTCATGAACTGTGAAAGCTAGACAGCTTAAAAATTTTCACAGATTATGTATTTCTGTTGCTGCTATAACGACAAATACTAAAGTCACAATAAAATAAATATTTGAGGGGGGCTCCAATACAACAGTGATGTTTATAGATAACGACTCACTTGGTTGCACTTAATAATTAAAAAAGTTATTGTAAAAATTATGTTAGTGTGGAAGCAAGTTTAAAAAAAATCTAAATAAAATATGTAAAATTTAATCGTTTATAGTAATGGGTTTTACTTGTTTGCTCTACAATACAAATATGACAGGGTCAGAAAAGAAAAATATATTCTGTTTAGTCCATCAACATTACTATTCAAAAACAATGGACACATAAATTTACGATTATCTAATTAGTAAAAATCACAATGATACCGAACATTTAAGTTTCGAAGTGGTTTTTAACATCACCTGTCAGTGAAAATTAATCATACCAAGGTTACATAGTGCGGTCAGTTACAAGGTGTTAGGCTGTATTTTTGTAACTTTTGTTTGAAAGGGAAAAGCAAAAAATGTGTGTCCATATATACATGTGTACAATATTAATAATTCATATGCCAACAAGAAATTTTCAGTAGTCATGCCTATAAATTTATTGTAAGAATATTAGTCTCAATTTCTGAAAACTTACTGCAGTGCAGGATTAAGTGCCTGCATGGGGCCTGTAGCAAATTCTATTGAAAGATCCCTTTCTTTGCTATGCCCAGAATTTAGAGTTAGTTAAGATAGTAAAAAAATCAAAATTGTTACAAATTAACTTTTTAACATGGAATATGGCCGAATTTAGAAATAATACTGTTACTGACACTAACAGTGTTATTTCTAATAATTTTTTTTAGGTTAAGTACTGATTTGGATTGATTTTTAAGTTGCTCCAATAGTGGACAAGTTAAAAAGACATCGTCTCACGTGGTATGACCACATCATGAGGAGGGATGCCGAACAACTGGCTAAGTGGATGGTCCATTTGGAAGTGGCGGGCTGCAGAGGGAAATGAAGATCAAGAAAAACATAGAAAAAAAATGCAAATTGGTGAATGACAGAAAGAAGTGGAAACAGTTGACACACAAAGCCGACCCCAAATACGAAAGTGGTGAGGAAAATGATGTAGATTTTCATGCCAATATTTATCTATTGGCCAGTTATCTCTCTTTTGAAGCAAAGGGTAGGTTTTTTTTTTAATGTATTATTTTACCGAGGCTTTAGTTCACCTGATGTGACTATGTCAGCCTCATGGGGGACTTCAATTTAGTATTACCTAACTTCTGTACACCATCACAGCTCATAAAGAGAGCTTAGTTAGCAGATGGTAGGTTTGAAACAAATTGAAAAAATAAAAACGCAGGTCTTTGACGGGGCTTGCTGCAATTGCTACTAGGATAAACCGGCTCTGCATTACTGAGAATATACTATTGCTACTTCGCCAAAAGAGAACAGTAAGTACAAATGGGAATTCACTTCTTTTAGCTTAAGAAAACTGTGCTAACACATTATACATTTACTATTTATTTGTGTGCAGTAAAAGAATTACAATTGTTGCAGGTAGGTACCTATTTAACTTTTTTTATTTGTGAATATGTATGTTATGATATCTTTCTTTTTAATAAACTACATAACATGATCTATACAAAATTATTTAAAAAGTAGATGTACACTAAAAATATGTGAGTAATCTATTTTTTAAGAATCTATTTGATATAATTGGCAGTGCCAGAACTATTGTGAAGATCAACAAAACTTATTGACTGCTGATGTCCAAGTGCAATTGAGCTAGAAACACCAGTTATAGAAAGTACTTCAAGTTTATATGATAGGACCAGATTTTTATCACAACAATAACAATGATAAAACTTCATAAAATACAATCTTCAGACTTACTTCTGTCACTGACATTAACATTACAATGTTTATGAAATGTGACGATAAGATGTGATTGCACAGGCCTTTCACTGATTTTCTTGCAAAATATGTGCGGGTTTTGCCTCCGGCGATAGAGCGCTCTCTCCGCGGGTGCCGGGCAATCAAATACACCGCGAGTGCGCACTCATTGCGCATATTTCCCGCGTTTCTCGCCACTATCACCTCAGAAAATAACTTACCAATATAATTGAGCGGCAAACCATTTCCTTGCACAACTCCGTGACCCGGCTCGCCCTCCATTCGCAACCGCTTTTGATTCATGGCTCTATCCGCTTCATAATTCATCTCGGTAACTAAAAAGAAATACCTCTATGTAAAACACAATCCACTAACACTCTTGAACACATTTCTACATGAATTTTACAATGAATTATGAATCGTAACACAGTTTATCGCGAAACTGTGACAGACGCCAACCGGACGCTAGCACTAAACACAGGTTATATGCTTAGAAAAGCAAACACAAGCGTACCTTTGTTGGTCACTGATTGTTATTGATTTTAGTTAATAGAAGCACTTAGAGCACTCCCCGCAATAAATTGGAGCATAATAGCGCACGATATGTAGTCAAAATAACTGTTGCATACAAAATATGCATTAAATTATCGGCCTAATGACAGTAAAATTAGAAAAAAATACAAGTGAAGCGCACTGGAGACGGAGTTCATTTATTTTTTTTCTCATTCTTTCTCAGTAGGGTTGCACTTATGCTATTTTTTTAAACTAATCATTCGATTTGAATCGAGTATCTCCACATCAGAATCAGTTATTTGATTATTTCTTACTATTTTTTTCCGACTACTACGAAGCCAAAAAGAGGGTTATGTTTGACCGCCGTTTCACACCGTTAAGTGTGATAATTGTGTATGTTCATCTGCTGAATGAAATGGTTGCAATCAGTACCACAATTTTTTTTTAAACGGTTTTATGTGCACTACCAAGAAATTGTTTCGATTTCTCAAAATGTGGCAAAGCTCATGCAGGCCCAGAAATTTATTTGTCACCATATAAATTCAAATAAAATTCTTTTAAAGGCATAATTAAAATTTCCATTTCAACAGGATTGATAATGTTTTATCAATCCTGTTGAAATGGAAAAAAAAGTATGTAGTTTTTTTTTTACTCTGAGCATATACATACCTACGTCTAAAATGTATGATTTTGATGTGAATTGTACTATGAATATTACTATGATTATGATTTAGATACCTAGCACTTACGGAAAAAGTTAACGAACATAGTCTAATTTACTAGCTCAAAGCTACACTCGAATCGTAATGCTGTGTGCACCAGGACCGGACCAACGAACGCCAGCCAACAAATGTGATGTCATCTCTTTTGTTTTGATATAAAAGAAACGAGACGTAGCGTAGGCATCGTAGCACGTTCGTTTGCATTCGTTGGCCACAGCATTACGCTTACCTTCGCTTTTTCTAATGGTAAAACTAAAAGAGCCTGTCAAGTGCAAGTCGGACTCGTAAGAGTTCTTTACCTCCGTACGGAAACCTTCATGTATTTCGGTCCGAAACACTGCTAAGTATCTAGTAAATACCATTAAAAAGATCGAGTTAAAAACGCTAAGGGTTAGATCTCACTTGTCAGCACGGAGCAGTAACTGGACCAACCCTAAAATAAACACGTTTCTTGTATGACGGATCACCCCTTTACTTTTTACTTTATATTTTGTATTTATGTTGTTATTACTTGTTATAATGGCCACAGTAATACATAAATCGGTGAAAATTCAAGTGTCTAGGTTTAGCTATTGCGGTTCAAGGGGTAGACTCCTGTGACATGCATGTCACATGAATCGCTGAAACAACACACGTTTCTTGTATAACGATCCCCTTTAATTAAGTGTCTAACTATCATGGTTTAAGAGATAGAGCCCTGTGCTGTGATAGACAGACGGACGGAGAAACAGATGGCTGACACTGGAAACTCAGTAATAGGGCCCCGGGCACCCTTTAGGTACGGAACCCTAATTTGATATGTATATCGATACTATTTTATTCGATACTTCGTTTGTGTAGCATAGACAAAAGAGTTGATAGATAAAAATAACATTCTACTGAAAAAATACTTCCAACTTTTTGCTATACTCCAAATGTCATGTGCGAAAGTGACAGTGACAACAGGACTTTTTGTTTGTTTTTAGGTTATGTCTGTGGAATGTTGAATGTTGGTTATGTTTAATTCTTTGCACACTTCATTTCAACCGATTGTCGTGTGATCAATTGTTTAAGTAACTATAAGCTGCAACCATTTCGACAAAACGCAATATGGATATTAATATATCTTTTCTTACTGGCCTGGGTTGCGGAATTTGCTTAGGAATATCACTATTCGCTTTGAAAAGTTACTTTGGTTCAGTATCAAATGCCGCAAAAGCTGTTAAGAAGGTACCTAGTCAATAATTTAGATAATATTCCAACAAGTACCAAAATTTATTACTTTGCTTTTTAATCGCTAATCAGAGTAAAGTTTACAAATAATTGAAAATACTAGAAAAACCTGATAGTTTTACGAGCTGAGAGTCTACTTGAAGAATCCGGCGTTTGTATGTATGTTTGTTCGACGATAACTTGAGTATCGTTGTCGGAGCTTCATGATATTTGGTAGGCGTGTAGATGTGGCCACTAGAATTTTGAATTTCAAACCTTAGCTAAATCGGTCAAGGGCTTGCCGAGATATGGGGCTCGCGAGTTCACAGTTCGCGGCAAACTAATAGTATTAAATCAAAAACATCAGTTAACCTTTTCACTGCGAACCTCGGATTTATCCGACATTTTCGTGCCCATATCGCAAGCGTCGGATATTTCCGAAAAAAAAACTGCTTGTATTCCACATAACTTAATCATCTCTTTTTGGTTGTAGGTATTTATTTTAGATTCACTATGCCTCGCGCTGGGAGCACGACAACTGATATAGTCTTGCAGTGAAAGGGTCAAAACATGTAAAAGCCATTTACACTGACCCATGCCTAACTATACTTTCTTTTACAGTTTGCTGCAGATTCAGAGTACAAGCTAGTGCTAGTTGTGCGGACAGACTTACAAATGAGCAAAGGAAAGATAGCCGCTCAATGTGGTCATGCAGCCGTGGGGGCCTTCGAAAAGGCCCAGAAACGGGATCCAGAAGGGCTAAAATGCTGGCAGATGACTGGCCAAGCTAAAATCGCTCTCAAGACTGATTCCGTAGATGAGATAAAACAAATTGCAGATAATGCTAAAAAGATGGGCTTAATAACTTCATTGATTCGGGATGCTGGCAGAACTCAGATAGCGCCCAACTCTATCACAGTACTGGGCGTAGGGCCTGCTCCCAAGGACATTGTTGACAAAGTCACAGGACACCTGAAGCTGTTGTGAACTTGTGAAGAGTGCTGATCGCAAGGCTTCTGTTGGCATTTGAATCTGATTTTGTTCCTTCCTTATGAAAGGATTGTTATATGATCATGTCGAGGCATGCAAATAAACCATTAAAATGTAATAATAATTTATAGTTATTAATTAGTAATCCTCGGATATAATATTAACTCAAAGATGAATTAATTTTGTTGTTATTAATTAGGAATCCTTGTTCCTAATATAAACTCAGAGATGAAACTCGCTCTTATTAAAAAAGATAATGGTGTGCAGTAATGGCAACTAATTAGCAACAAAAGACAATAACAATGAGTTTTTTTTTCTTCAATTTCTGCCCATTTCGCACTGCCAGTTTTATAGAGCTTGCAGCAGCTACTTAAACCAATTCTTTTATTGTTTTTTTTTTCTTTTTTTCTCCATTAATTCTTGAAAAGGATAGTCATTAATACGAAAGCAGCCAGGCTTTGCTAGCTTGGTCACAAGGAAAGAATGGCCGACAGCAGCAACTTTTAGGGTCAGTTTAGACAGAGGAAAAATTCTAGAGCAATTATTAACTCAATTGAAAATAAGACCGTATTTCCATAGCCTAATGTGTATAAAAACGCGAGTCCACTTGCGTGTTGTGCTATATGCTTACCCTTTTATTCATAAAAAATAGTAACCGTTTGTTAAACCTATTTTAGTTAAAACATTTGTCCCTTGACACACAGACATGGCGAAACTATAAGGGTTCCTTGTTTACTACGGAACCCTAAAAATGATGTTTGTAAGGCGATGAGTAGGCATGACAATGGTGAGATTAACAATGTTTAGCAATCCAATGTCGCACATGGCAAAAACCATCTATGTACCTTTTGCGAGCTGTGATGGTGCACAGAACTAAGTATTAATAAATAAAAGAAATTCACATGTTTCCATCACTTTATTTATTCAGCTGAACAATCATTGAAGACACATGTTACAATAAGTTTTTAAAATTGGCAAGTAATACGTAAAAAAAAAAGTGAAACATGATGGATAGAAACCTAAAAAAACATCCGAAACATTAAAAAGTATCAAAATCGACTTAAATTGGACATCAAAAATAACATTCTAAAAATACATACACATACAATAAAAATACACATCTCTGTGTTTCTTTAACATAACATTATTTTAACTATACCATTGACGAACAGTAATACTATACTGCAATAACTTATCACATTTAAACAACTATTTTCTACTGCAATCTTTATAATAATAAAACGTAAGACACTACCAATATTAATTGATTGCTTGTGAAAAAATATCATAAGATACGATACATGAATTCTTCGGGGTCCAGTGCTGCCCCCATTTGAAATGAATAAGAGATATCATTAAAAATTTTGTCCTGCCCTTCAAAATATTTGATGAACTACTGTTTACAGTTTAAAGTGAGAACGTGAAACTTTTTCTTCGCACATTGGCCAAAAGTGGCAGTTTTTCGCAAATGTGCGAAGGAGAGCTTCACGTTCTCACTTTAAACTTCAAACAGTAGTTCATAAAATAGCTTGAAGGTTTATCTAGGGCCTGATGAAAACAAAATTTTAAATGATATCTGCGTTTCCTTTCAAATATTTTATTTCAAATGACCGCAGCACTACACTCCGAAAAATTTATGTATCTCATTAACTTACACCGAAACGGCAGCGGCTGCAGCCTAACTACTAACTACTGTCAAACCTTAGTCATCTTTATTTCTATCTGTAAAATACATAGAATAGCTTGAAAATAACTCGGCCGCTTGTGAACGCGCGACGCCGCGGGCTTTTGTTTTGTTCAAGCTATATTGTGTATTGTGCAAATAGAAAGAAATGTGTATAAGGTGTGACAAGGAAAGTGCGCTGCCCGCCGCTGCCATACCGCTGTGAGTTAAGACTAAGATATGGTACTTATCTACAGAGGTTTTGCTATGTTATGGAACTACTGAAACTACCGGATATATTAAATAAATATTTAAAAAAATATGGAGCTAAATCCATGTCCAGTATAGTAATTTCATTACCATTACATCCAGGTATAAAATCCTTGTAGGTATTAAAAACTATATTTTTATCGTACGTAATCCAAGAAGGTAATTTAAGGCGGAATGTAAAGCACATTTGGTTTAAATTCTTAATAAACAAATTAACACTATAGAAACAATACAGTTTACCGT
Organism: Acrobasis suavella; assembly: GCA_943193695.1. Lineage (NCBI taxonomy): Eukaryota > Metazoa > Arthropoda > Insecta > Lepidoptera > Pyralidae > Acrobasis > Acrobasis suavella. The sequence continues at coordinate 14,119,739 of OW971948.1, forward strand.
CGTTATTGCAACATACTATCTAAAATCAATAGGAATTGAACCATATTATATAAAAATTATTAAAAATAGATAATACACCACGCGCAGTCATATAAAAGATGTCTCAGATCGCAAGAATGCCACCCAAGTCGAAGGTGAGGGTACCAAACATGCGATTTAAGGCATTCTTTATCACCATTCGTGGTATCTATATAATTTTACGAATTCCTCGAGAAAGTGACATTTTTACGCACGTATCGAACGTAATATGCCATTTTGGGCCCTGAGGAACGTAAATGAAAATAGATATACACTTAAGACGAAGTGGTAGCTAAAGTGGCGCCCACATTTGAAATAAATTGTTTAAAACTAAATATGGTGATAATTAAAAATTTGATTTGTATCACTGTCTAGAAAGACCTTTAAACTATTTTATGAATAACCTTTGAAAGTAATATTGGTAGTCCGTCTAGTTTTAAAACGGGTTTTTGCCAAAAGTGGCCACTTTGGCGAAAACCCGTTTTAAAACTAGACGGACTATAAGTAATAATTTCAAAGGTTATTCATAAAATAGTTTAAAGGTCTTTCTAGACAGTGATACAAATCAAATTTTTAATTATCACCATATTTAGTTTTAAACAATTTATTTCAAATGAGGGCGCCCCTTTAGCTACCATTTCGTCTTAACGAGAAAACGAAAAAAATAAACATTCACGACTGGACTTTCCATTTTATAAGTACTATTCTATCTAAAAAGGTAGTCAACCAATATCAACATGAAATTTACGAGTAGGTAAACAAAACAAAATGTCAAGAAACAAAAATATTCGTTTACTTACAGTTCCTTCAGTTGGATGTAAAGAAGATTGTGTAATTTCGTTTCCCGAAAAATCATATTTTGAGATAAAGTTAACAATTTAAAAACTAACGTTCATCTAAAATTGTAAAATCAACAAAATAATTGGAATAAACATTACAATTTTCAAAATTTCTACGCAATTTGCTGTGCATCTTAAAGTCGTTTGACTTAGTAATAAAAAAATACAAACATTTTTTATACTTTCCATTTAAAACTCTGATTATATTGTATTTTTGGAAGACAATTTTATACCAATTACTTTTTAAAATTTATTTCAAAATGTTACTATTTACTTATATGCTAAATATCAATCTATGCCTAATTATGTAGTAATATTTTAACTAGTTTTAACTTAAAATCAGGACCACAAATTAGGCAGACGATGTACTGAATCAGGACAGGAACGCAAGTCTTATACATAATCGCCACAAAATCTCCGCACGGTTCACATGACAGTACTCGTTGGAAATCCTTCGCGTAAGAGCGTTTAATAAATCTGTCACATTAGAAATGTTCGCAAAAACCATTTGTTGTATAACTCCCGCATAAAAATTTGGGTTCCAGAAGTTTGCTTTAAAGTCTAGAAATAAGGGGCAGATGCATCGCTTTGAAAATATTGAAACCTTGAAAATCTCAAAATTTTAATGGAGGTCTGTCGGCAATTGTTTTAAAGACTTTGACCATGAAACAATACCAGGAAAAAATATTTGCCACATAAAGACTTTGACCATGAAACAATACCAGGAAAAAATATTTGCCACATAATAAGAAAAAGATCCAATGTGTAAGTTTCATGATACTATCTATTAATCTAGAATTACTACTTAAACATAATTAAGTTTAACTTCTACAAACAAAAAAATGCCTTATTAAGGAACTTTGGAAACGTTTGCGACGTCACGTTTCACAATTCTTTTAACTAACTAGTAAAAAAAAGTACGTAAAGTAGATGTAATCTCATAATAGCACTGGTGTCATATGAATTACTTTATAGTATAGCCTGAGTATTGACGGTAGAGGTAATTCGGAGAGATAACGCAATCACTGTCAAACAGTAGCGAGTTCTGGAATGCAGATCTAAACTTCTACCAACGTACAGTACGCGCAAAATAACTCGGCGGCTCTGAACTTCGCGCGGAATGCTGCGCAGTAGATGAAAGGAGTGCGCGGGGACGGTGCGCCGGGCGTCAGCTGTCACTTGCAGCTAACTTCCGAGCCGCCAAGTTATTTTGCGCGATCTGTATAAACTTGTGTTACATTGATATTTTTTTAAATGTCATTTCAATGCCATAAACTCTCTTATAAGACTTTTCTAGAGCGCTGAGGACTTAAGTAAATAGCGCCATCATATCAGATTTATAAAAAAATGTGGACGAAGTTTTTTTATAGGTAATTTTTTTACGGCTTTGTTTATCGATTTCAGCGTTGGTTCCATAGTGAAAAATTATCAGTTTAGTGAACTAGAATTACCCTTTATGTTTCTAGATATGTCAGCATGTCAAAAATATGGTACATCATACAGATGGCAGCAGTGACGTCAGGTCCAATAAGCTGTTGTTATTGGATACATTTGACGGAGCAAGAACCTGTCAACTGATGGTCCAATGACAACAGTCGATTGGGTTTGACGTCACTGTGCTGGTATCTGGTATCTCATATTTTTTAAAAACCTTTATTCCAATGCGCATTTTCTACAGCTAGTCCAGTCCATGATATAAATTACATTCTATAAAATTTTAAAATTATAGAAAAAAATGCTCCCATATTTAATTTCACCGCGAACGATTATAAGTAACAAATGGGGGAAAAGACACTTTCTTTGGTCAACTAGGATGGAAAAAACAATTTGATTGGCCTATCGCGTTTCTAATAGCTCTTCAACTGTGAAATTGCCATTCTGAGGTACAAGCCTGTACCAAAGATAATATAATTACTAATGTAACAGATACCCGACACCATAGAAACGAATGAAGGGGCCGAAAGTAGGCCAAACTGGAGTTCCGGGTAGGCACACAGAGATGGCAGCACACACGACTAGCAAAAAAGTGACAAAGAAAGTGATGAATATGCTTTAAAAATATCAACTGCATTTCGTATAAGTCATATTTAAATAATTATTGTACTACTTAATAACAATTATAAAAGATTTTATAGCTATAGCGCCATCTAGTGACAAGGAAGTGAAATTATTATGTTTATAAGGCGATGGGAAGGCATGCTTGTACTAAAGAGCGGCAATGAGGGTCTTCAACGTCAGGTCCAATCGACTGTTGTCATTGGACCATCAGTTGACAGGTTCTTTCTCTGTCAAATGTATCCAATAACAGCAGCTTATTGGACCTGATACTGTGCTGCCATCTGTCTGGTGTACCATATTTTTTAAACCCTAATTTTACAGGTATTTATATATAAAATACCTATTATATTTCGCCATATCCTTTTTAGGAAATGTAATTAGAAAAATAATGGGCTGCACTTCTATAAAAAAAAAATTGAACACAAAAAATTCGGTGGGATTCTGTAAAAAGATGGCTGAAATCGGACATTCTACTTAAAAGTAACTACGTAAAGGTCGACAAATAAGTTAGTGAACCCATACATATTGCGGGAAGATAGTTAACTAATTTTAACATGAGTCCACAATTGGCTTCCACAAGTCGGGTACGTAACGTTGCACGCATGCGAATTGTGGATTTAGTCCCCCGCAACCTGAGAGAAAGAACTTCTTTTCACATAAACTGCCAGCGGCGCTATTATTTCAGGACTACTTACTTGTTGAGCTTTTAACTAGAAGCACCCTACTTCGCTTTTATTTCGTTGATCTTGGCCTCTCGTTTCTGCGATGATGGTGGCGCCATCATATCAGCCCCCGTAGCATGGTATGTACCGGCGATAGCGTTTGTCGAGCTCTATCATTAGCTCGCTCTACATAACAAAAACGAGCGGGATAGCGATAGCTCCTCGCGCGATATAAACTTTATTAAGGTTTATCAAAAGTGCCATGCTATAGCAGCAGGCTCACTAACTTATTTGTCGAGCTATACTAGCTACGTAACTAGCGGCACTTTACTCCACTGTTAGCTCGTTGATCTTGGCGTCTGTCTCGACGATGATGGTGATGCCATCATATCAGCCCCCGTGAGCTATTAACTAGAAGCACCCTACTTCACTTGTATCTCGTTGATCTTGGCCTCTGTTTCTGCGATGATGGTGGCGCCATCATATCAGCCCCCGTAGCATGGTACCGGCGATAGCGTTTATCAAGCTCTATCATTATCTCGCTCTACATAATAAAAACGAGCGGGATGGCGATAGTCCATCGCGCGATATAATTTTTATCTAGGTTTATCAACAGTGCCATGCTATAATGGCAGGTACGCAACTTATTTGTCGAGCTATACTAACTACGTAACTAGCAGCACCCTAATTGGCTTTGATCTCGTTGGTCTTGGACTCTGTCTCGGAGATGAATAAACCTCCAAAGCATGGTACCGGCGATAGCGTTTATCGAGTTCTATCACTATCTCGCTCTACATAATAATAACGAGCGGTATAGCGATAGTCCATCGCGAGATATAAACTTTATCTAGATTTATCAACAGTGCCATGCTATATCGGCAGGTCAACTAACTCGTTTGTCGAGCTACACTAACTACGTAACTAGAAGTACCCTACTTGGCTTTGAGCTCGTTGATCTTGGCGTCTGTCTCGGCTATAATAGCCGCATCTTCACCAATCACTTTGTGGTCGGAGGAGAGTCTCTTGTGCTGGAGCGCGAACTCCCGCGCCAGCTCGAGGATCCGAAGGGCGGTGGACACGCCACGGACTCGAAGCTGGAAATAATTAAACTTTTCACTTCTCATGCTCGTAAAGTTTTTCTTTATATCGAGAGAAGGCTGCATAAAATGGGTTTTTATGCTCTTGTTCATAAAGTACTTTCTTTTTTAAGACTAAGGCAATTGGGCCTTACAGCCACATACATAATACACCTTCATTTAAGTGATATATTTTTATGAGATTTAGGATATACCTTAATTCAATAACGACATATGTATTACTATCTAAATACAAATTTATGATTAATATGGGCGTGCATTAACGTAAAAAAAAATATAAAGAAAATATTTATAATAAATTGGCATGAATAAAAAAAAATAAGAAAAAATGTGTGGCGGGAAGCTAATTATTCGTCAAACAAAACTAGAAACAAGCAAAATTTGTTATTTCCTTGCAATCAAAGCAAAAAGCAGAGTGTAAAACTCGAGTATAAAACCCATTTTATGCTCTTGTTGTACAATCTAATATTATTGCATAATAGCTTCGTTCGCGTGGACTTTATAACTCCGGCGTATGTGCATTAGGTGTTCTAGATTTTCGATTTTTATACCTCACCAAAAAATGCTCATCAGGCTGGACTTAATGCCATATGGCAGGTAGTCGCGCAAGGGTCGTGCCCCGTCTCAAGCCAGTGTTACACCAACACTATCTAAGTGCGCTCACACAAATGCAAAGCTGAGCTTACATAACAATAGATTTTTTTTTCAACAAAACTAACCTCCGGCAGCACCACAATCCTGTCATCATCAGCATCGGTGACCTCGATCTTAATCTTCTTGGTCTTTGGCTCGGCGACCTTGGACTCCGCCTTCCTCGGCTTCTTCTGCGCCGGCGCATGCTCCTCGTCCGTCTTCATGTCCCTCCGCGGGCACGCGCACACGCGCACGCTAATCTCTTCGCGCCCGTACACGTTGCGCCTGACGACGAACATACATACAATTCGTTGAGTCAAAGCTATATATTAATCAATATAAATATACTCGTACAGTGTGTTCGGACATGAACTAGCGATAATCTAAGGACATCCTTCTCTTTCTTTCCTCCTCCGTGGCGTAGTGGTCACCATGCTAATCCGCCACCCTGAGCTCCCGGGTTCGATCCCCGGTCAGGGCAAGTTGGAAAATGGCCTTTTTCAAATTGTCCTGGGTCTTGGATGTTTATGTATATATGTATTTGTATATAAAATATAGTATCGTTGTGTTAGTATCCCCTCGAACTTACTTTGGGGCTAGCTCAATCAGTGTTATTTGTCCCTATATATTTATATATATCCTGTCGTCATCTATACGAACAACTTTTACTAAGGGAAAAATTTAAAATCGCGAAAAAACAATCGCTGCTCCATAGTAATTACATACCTATGGCATAAAAATGTATGGAGCAACAAATTTTTTTTTCGCGATTTCGTAATTTTTCCATTAGTAAAAGTTGTTCGTATTGATGACGACAGCGTGTCCTTAAATTATCGCTAGTTCATGTTCGAACACACTGTATAGGGACAAACTACAGTGATTACCAGCCCCAAAGTAAGTTCGAGAATTGTGTTATGGGATGACAACTCATACTATATTTTATAACCTGACCTGACTGGGGATCGAACTGGAGACCTCCGATATGACAGCGCAGTATGATGAGCACTAGGCCACAGAGGTCGTCAAGAGATAGACAGATAACCCTTTATTGTAATTTTACACCCAATTGGTGTAAAACTGTAATTTTACACCAAAGAAAAAATGTAAGACAAAGAAAAAAATTACATTAAATGATTACAATGGGCGAGTGCAATTACAAAAATTACAAAGAGTATTGGTTTTGACCTACTTTGCACAGAACATACATGTGTAGTATGTCACTGTTGTCTATTGTTATTGTTGCATGTTTCTTGTTAAGAATCCGCTATTTTCCAACAAGTCAAATTAGAGACTTTTTTCAAAACGTCAAAACAAACAGTTTCTATAGGATTGGTATGAAATACTAGGTAATGACGTCACAGTTTCTTGGAGTCAAATAGCGCTCTTATTACCAGCTTTTCTGCAATAATAAATCTAAAATCGCGTCAAAATGGATATGTTCAAAGACAAGTGACATTATTTTGCGATGTTTTATTTTTTTATCAGAATAAAATAATTTTATTTCGACCTAGGAAAATACCCAATTGTTCTGTTCTTGTATCTACTTCAAGTGTGTGTGTGTGTGATGTTGTTTTCGTGAATAAACGTATTATCTATCTATCTACAGGCATGGGCGTACTCAGGTTCTGGACCAGGGGGGGGGGGGCAAATCAGGTTTTTTATAAGCATATTATCAAATAGATAAACATAAATTATCTATTTTTAAATGAATTCTTTAATTAAACAATAGCTATTTGAAAATTAACTTTCAAGGGTCTTCAGTAATACAGTTTATGACATCTTCGACGGTTTTTTTATGTGAAAGCTACTTCCCTTGCGGTGGTTCTTAGCTATGTTTGATGAAATTCGGTTCAGTCGTTCAAAAATTATTGGGGGAGTGAATGCTTGAAAGATGGGGTTTTTTTAATATTTGACTGGTAAATAAACTCGTTAAAAGTTGTATATTGTATTGCTAATGGCAAAAACTTCTTTTTCTAACTTTTATCGACAAAAGTAGATACTTAGTAAATAGGGACGTTAACAAAATCCAGGGGGGGCAGCTGCCCCCTCTGCCCCTCCCTCGATACGCCCGTGTCTACAAGAGATGCAGGTTGACACTCACAAGTGGTCCTCGAGCGTGAACAAGATGGCAATGGCCCGGCGGTTGATGCCGCCGGTGCAGGAGTTCTTGCACACGAAGCGGTACGCGTGGCTGCGCGGGGTGCCCGCGAAGCGCACCACGGTGGAGCTCCACTGCCCGCGCCCGCCAGAATAGAACACGTCCGAAGCCCCGGCTTCGCGGGACGAGTGCAGCACGTTGCTCAGTTGGTGCTCCGGGTCTGGTTACAATATTACTACTAAATTACAGAATAATAGAGAATATGCATGAAAAAAATAGGCAGTGTGGTTTCCGGCAGAGTAGAATAGGGCCAATACAAGTCCTCCCGTGGATGTCGTAGAAGGCGGCGTAGGGAATACAAGCTAAACAAAGCTTATAAATATCAATGAGACCTCTCCAACCCGGCTGGTCAACAAGGAGAGTGTAGGCCAAGTCCTGGCTGCTCTGGCCAAGTATGGCTCTGGTAATACAGTGAGGGTCGTGCTCCTGCAGTGGAGACAAAAAGACCTCACGATGATGATGAAAAAAAAAATGTAATATCTAACTAGTTTATCCATAAATATTCAAAAGTAAAGTACTATCAGTGAAAACAGAATAAAAATTGGTTGAAAGATGCACGAGATATAACGATTTTACGAAAGTATGTCTATCTCACTCGCAAAAACGCTATTTTCTATGACAAATGTATAGATGATATGGACTTTGACGTCACCAGTCCATATCAGAGTTCTCTTTCTAATTGAAACTTTTAACTCTAAACTAATCATCAAAAAACATCCACCAAAAGTGGCCGTTTTTCGCAATTGTGCGTAGAAAAGCTTCACGTTCTCACTTGAAACTGTAAACAGTAGTTCATAAAATAGTTTAAAGGGTTATCTAGGGTTTGATCAAGATAAAATTTAAAATGCTATCTCTGTTTCCTTTTAAATGATTTATTTGAAATGGGGGCAGCACTGGACCCCGAAAAATTTAGGTAGCCCCTTAATAATGTTACAGAAAAAAATATTTACTTTTAAAATCTTCATTGATCCACAATATAAAATTGTTTACAATTGGCAGACTTAACGCTAAGAATATCACTCTTGGATAACCCTCACGTTCATAATAACAGTGCGAGGGGGACTTGCGCATGAAGGGTTCCGTACCATTGTCTATAAAAATCACGTTTGTTGCATGAGAGCTCCCCTTTAATATTTATTTTAATTCAATTATTTATTTTGAAAGTTAATATACAACTAAATATTCTTTGGATATTTCAAGCGTCTATCTGATGGGCTTATTAATATCGAGCAAAAAACTGCGAAAAATCACGTTTGCTTTATGGGAGCCGGTTCACTATCCATAAGCATAATAATTTAAGCCATAATGTAACATGGCATACTGTTTTTTTTGCCATAATGATTTTTAAGCATAACGTTCTTGCGCATAAAAGTTTACGCATAATTATTAGAAGCATAATGTGTCTAAGCCTAATCATATTTAGGCATAACATTATAAAGCATAAATGTATTTAAACATAATGATATCAAACCATAATTTATCAAGACATAACATTTCTCTAAGCATAAAAATTATTAATCATAAATTTATTAAAGCAAAATTATTCAAAACCACAAGTTTTTACATGTAAATTCGCAAAACAGTTAACTGTTAAACACTCATACATATTTTAATAAAATATGCTGTTATAAAATTTGAAAAATGCACTGGAACCTAACTTCCCTTCTGCCCTCACAGTTGTTCCAGGTGGTCATAAAAAAAATAACTTGAACCTAACTTCCTTTCTGCTCTTACAGTTGCTCTGGGTGGTCATAAAAAAAATAACTTGAACCTATCTTTCTTTCTGCCCTCACAGTTGCTCCGGGTGGTCATAAAAAAAATAACTTGAACCTAAATTCCCGTCTGCCCTCATACTTGTTCTGGGTGGTTATAATTTTTTTTTCATGATTATTAAAAATAAACACTTATAAATAATTTAATTTTGTTTCTGTTTCCTAAAAATATTATGCCTAAATAGTATTAGTCTTATAGTTATTATACCTACGGAGATTATGCAAATTAACATTATGCCAAAATAAATTAGCCTAAAATTTAATTATGCCAAAATTATCCGTATGCCAAAAAACAATGATGCCTAAGAACTATAATGCCAAAATATTTTATGCCAAAACCGGTATGCCAAAGAACATTAGTACGAAACCAATTATGCGAAAAAAAGGGATCCCATGGGAGCCCCATTTAAATATTAATTTTGTTATGTTTTCAGTATTTTTTGTTAGAACGGCAACAGAAATACATCTGTGAAAATTTTAATTATCTAGCTATCACGGTTCATGAGATACAGCCTTGTGACAGACAGACAGACGGAAAGTGGAGCCTTAGTAATAGGGTTCCATTTTGACCCTTTGGGTACGGAACCCTAAAAAAATATATAAAACATTTTCGAATTGATAACCTTTTTTGAAGTCGGTTAAAAATTAACGTACAGTACAGACTTGTTTTGACATCTTATATAATATAACGGGAATATTAGCGAAAAGTAGCTTACGCTGTGGAAAAACAAGAAGAGGCACGTCGAAAAGAAAACAACAGTAAAAATTTTCTGTCACGCATTTTATATATACCTGTAGGTATGTACGTTACGTACTGGACACGTCTGTCTCCACCAAAGGCAGAGTAAAAACTGTGAGGTGCAGGATGCATTTAAATTCACCCATTGAATCGATTATTTGAGTGGAGAGAATGAATCACCAATTACGACAACCTTTGCAATCTCATTTCACAAGACAATGGCGCCATCTTGTGAAACAACATTGCAAATCTTTTTGCATTGATCAAATCAATAATAATAAATAACCGGGCAAGTGCGAGTTGAACTCGCGTGGAGAGGGTTCCGTACAATATCAATGATTTTCCGTACGTGAAAGTATTATATTGGGTTAGCCACTTTATTTTCAATTGATAGATTGAGATCCTCATAACGAGCACCTTCATTTGACATTCGACACAATAAGGTTTGCATTTTTTTTTTAATTTCCTTATTTGTTCCTCGAAAATTACCCTTATTTAAAAAAAATATATTCATGTACTTTGACGACCTCCGTGGCGTAGTGGTCACCATGCTTGTACGCCACCCAGAGGTCCCAGGTTCAATCCCCGGTCAGGGCAAGTTGGAAAATGGCCTTTTTCAAATTGTCCTGGGTCTTGGATGTTTATCTATATAAGTATTTGTTATAAATTATAGTATCGTTGAGCTAGTATCCCATAACACAAGTCTCGAACTTACTTTGGGGCTAGCTCAATCAGTGTAATTTGTCCTTATTTATTTATATTTATTTACTTATTTTTCCTGTAATCTGATTTTTGTCTTCTTTCATGAATAAAATCAAAACTATTTATTTCATATTAATAACAAAAATATATTTAAGATCCTCATAAGGAGCCCTTTCATTTGATGTATAATACAGTATCGTTTGCAAAACTTTTTTTATTTTCCTAATTTATGCCTTAAAAATGACCCTTATTTTAAAAAAATATTTATTTACTTTGCACATCTTTATTTGGGTTATAGGATTTCATCCTACTAAATTTCACCTGATTTGGTCTAGTAGTTTCGGAGCAAATTCGCTGTGACAGACGGACGGACATTTTTCATTTTTTGTACGGAACCCTAAAAATAAATTTGACTTAGGATTTTGCTTTCAACAAGTCAAATCAGATACTTTTTTCTAAACGTTAAACAAAAATTTTCTATGGGATTTGTATGAAATATAGACTAATGACGTCATAGTTTATTGGAGTGTTAAGTTCCGTGTTGCTCAATGGATGGAGTCAAATATCGATCCTAATATTAGTTCATCTGCAATTATAAATCTTAAATCACATTGAAAATGGATATGAACACGACAAATGACATTACTTTGTGAAGTTTTATTTTTTTAAGAACCCCTTAAACTAGACTTTTCCATACAAACGTAGTCTACGTTTTATTTTGAAACGACGTGTCAGATTTCGGTAAAAATTTAGAATTTTAATGAAATTGCAGTAAAATTGTGAACTGGAAAGAAAATATAAGGGTCTAGAAGTTTTCCTTACTGATGTTCAAATATGATATAATACACTATATTCTCTTTTAAGTTCATAATTTTACTGTAGGAAACCAATTATAACCCTAGATAATAGCAATTTCTTTAAATTACATAATTTTGCCCATATCCGACATGTTGTTTCAAAATAAAACATAGAGTACGTTTGTGTGGGAAAGTCTATTTCTGTCGTCACCCCTATTCCTTAAAATAGAATAATATGTACACTTCAACCAGCAGCTCTCTTCGAGCGCAGATCGTAAAAGCCGATGGAGGGAATATGAGAAATTCGGAATCATATCAATGGGCGAAGCGGCTTCACGCCATGATTATTTTAATTTCTTTTATTTATTTATTCTCTAGGGTTGACACTAAAATGCAACTGGGCGGGACACCTGGCTCGAAGGAACGATGGTAGATGGAGTAAGGCCGTCACCGAGTGGTATCCCAGAAATGGGAAACGTAGTGTAAGACGTCCGGCAGCTAGGTGGGTCGACGATCTCGGGCAGGTTGCTGGCAGAAACTGGTTTGCGATGGCAAGGGATAGAACAAGATGGCGCAGGCAGAAGGAGGCTTATGCCCAGCAGGGGGTCCCTGAAAGCTGACGATGATGATGATGATTCACGTACACGCCACCGCAATCGAGTCTAGGCTCTGTCTTTTCCGTTAGGTACAAAGACATAATCGTGAAGTGGCAGTGATCGGGGAGAAGTTACAGTTCTTGCTGGCCAGCGCGCGCTTGTGGTTGAGGTAAGGTGACAAAGCCCAGCGGATAAGCTGATTAAAGTGGCAGTGGGCGGCACATATACCTGGCCGATAGGATAGAACCTTCTCTAATGGCTATCACGTCTGCTAGTTCGAGATTTCTGTGAATGATGATGATGAACTTACGCTGAAGATGGTGAAGTGGCAGTGGGCGGGGAGAAGCTACACTTACAGTTCTTGCTGGCCAGCACGCTCTTGTGGTTGAGGCAGGTCTCGACCCTGTGCTGCGACTGGTCGGGGTCGTTGAACACCACCATGGCTCGCACGAAGGCCGGAGTAGGAGCCCCGTCCTCCCAGCTGAAGTTGATGGGGAAGTCGATGTCTGCATCCACGTACATGCGGTTCACTTTTGTGGAGTACTGTGTGGAAGAAACAGACACTTACCCTCTTATTCATAAAAATTATTAAACGTTTGCTAAAGCTCTTTTAGTTAAAATGTGTTTTGGCTCGTTCTTTCAATGTCAAAAAATCAAAAGGGGGAAAGGGACAAAACATGTTTTAACTAAAATAGGTTTAGCAAACAATTGTTATTTTTTATGAATTTGGGGGTTAAAATATAGCAACACTATATAAGAATATATTGGATGAAGATATCAGTAATAATTTTACAAAACTTAAATATCGACTGCGCTCCCAAACTACATAAACATTTGGACCATTTGGAAAGTATACCCTTTCAAACAAAAAAAGAATTGTCCAAATTTGTCCACGCGAGTTCTATTAATCGGTGAACATACATTAACAAAAAAAAAAGCAAATGATTGCGTCAAATTGATAACCTCCTCTTTTTTGGAAGTCGGTTTATAAAAGTAGGGCGTGCTACACAGGTACGGTAATAATTTCACTTTGTTGAAGTCTGGATCCAATATACCGCCCACGCCTGAGCCTTTTCACGGCGAGACTTTATAATAGGTCTTTACCTATGAAATTGCCGTTCTGCAGTACTGGCCATTTCAAATCAAAATAATTTTTGTTTGGCTAAGGATTCTAATTTCAAATTAATTTTATTTTAAAAAACATTTCCAAACATTCACAAGACTTTGGTCGGCAATAACGAATTAAAGGCGATTGTGGAAGCTGATGATACACAATCTACGGCTGAATTAGCAGCAGCTTTCGAAGTTAGCGTCAAAACAATATTGGTCCATTTGCGTCAAATTGGCAAGGTAAAAAAGCTTGACAAAATAATCATTTCTTGTTCTTTATAATTATATATCTCACCTTTATAATCATTTTTTGTTCTCACGTAAGTGGATTTATTGTAATCTTTTATGAGAATAAATTCTTTAAACCTGAAAAAAGGGTGCCCCAGGATCTCAATGATCGCCAGCGCGAAGTACGCGTCGAGACGTGCCTTGCACTGCTCAACAGACACACAAATGAAGGAATTTTGAAACGCATTGTTACCTGCAATGAAAAATGGATTCTGTTTGATAACCGCAAGCGCTCAGCAAGTTGGTTGGATCCTGGTTCAGCACCTAAACAATGCACTAAACGAAAACTTACCCCTAGAAAAGTGATGGTCACTGTTTGGTGGTCTAGCGCCTGTGTGATTCATCACAGCTTTTTACCAAACGGGGTGAGCATTACTGCAGATGTGTACTGTGAAGAACTGAACACATTGATGGAGAAGCTGGCACATCTCCAACCAGCATTGGTCAATCGCTCCTCTCCGCTGCTCCTGCACGACAACGCGCGACCTCATACTGCACAGCAGATGGTCTCCAAGTTGCAAGAACTGGGGTTGGAAGCTCTCCGTCATCCGCCCATACTCACCAGACCTTGCGCCTACAGATTAAAAAAATCCAATACCCGAGAGGCAGTACAATGCCTTTGAAGAATTTGTTGCCTCTCGTCCAGCTGATTTCTTTAAGAAGGGCATCAATAAACTGCCACTGCGTTGGCAAAGATGCGTTGATTGCATGGATGAATACTTCGATTAATACAAATAACTAGCTTTTCGTGCAGCTGTTGAGGTAGGCTAAATATGTTTCCAGTTCAGAAAATGGATAAACATTGCAGTCTGTTGAGGAAACATGAAAAAATGAGTGGGCGGCCATCTTGGATCCAAAATCTGATTGCAGTTTCGAGTTCCACGGGGTACTTTATCCCAGCATACCAAATTTCAGACCCCTACGAAGTCCCAGTGAGACATTTCGAACGTAATAAGTAAAATTTTCTAAAATCCTGACGCCATCTTGGATTCCAAAAATTAAATATATATATAGGTAAAGACGTAATATCAGTTGTCGTGCCCCAGCGCGAGGCATAGTGCATCGAAAATAAATACCTAAAACCAAAAAGGTATGTGGAGCAGCGATTTTCGGAAATATACGACGCTCGCGTAATGGGAAAATGTTTGTCAGATAAATCCGACGTTCGCGGTGAAACAGTTGAAAATATTACCTTCACGTCTAGTAGCACAATCTTACATTTTAGAAACTACCTATGTCTAAAACATTCTTGGCAAGGAAGAAATATATTTTTTAAATACTCAATTCTTTTTAAAGATTATTTAAATAATATATGTAAAATATGGGTTTCATGAGAAAGCTCGTCGCTCAGCGCGCTATGGAGAGGGCTATGCTCGGTGTTTCTCTGTCAGAAATGAGGAAATTCGTAGAAAAAAAGTCACTGACATAGCCCAGCGGATTAGCTCGTTAAAGTGGCAGTGGGCGGGACACGTAGCCCAAACAGGTTCTCAAATGGCGACCGCGTACTGGCAAGCGAAGCGTAGGACACCCACCCACAAGATTGTCAGACGATCTGACCAAGGTCGCTAGACAGCGCTTAATGCAGGCCGCTCTTGGTCATTTTGGCAATCCTTGGGAGAGCAGTTGTCCAGCAGTGGACGTTATGCGGCTGAAACGATGATGATGTACTAATTAGAGATGGTTACCAGGAATTTCTTCTTGTGCGTGTTGGCGCCGTTGATGAGCACTGAGAACTTGAACGCGCCCGGGAAGGTGCGCCGGTCTGGGGGCCCGAGGTCGTTGATCGGCGGGAACATCTGACAAGTTTGTGGTTGTCATAAAGTAAAACCAGTCAAGTGCATGTCGGACTAGTACATGAAGGGTTCCGTACCTCCGTCCAACCCTTCATTTATTTTGGTACGGAACACTTTCAAAAGATCGAGATAAAAACGCAGGAAAAAAAAAGTTTCTTGTATGACGATTCCCTTTAATTTTGTTGTTGTTATAACGACAACAGAAATAAATCATCAGTAAAAATTTCAACTATCTAGATATTCATGAGATACAGCCTGGTGACAGACAAACAGATAGACGGACAGTGGAGTCTTAGTAATAGGGTCCCGTTTTTACCCTTTGGGTACGGAAACCTATTAAAAAAACAGGCCAAAATGGGAGAGACTTTTGTCCAGCAGTGGGATAGAATTTTACTGTCCCATAGTATACGTATATATACCTATAAAAGGTTAATTTCTAAAACAATGCCTTGAAAAAAATATATTATGAGACACGGGATTTTGTTGCCGCTTTTCTGCACTAGCGCTTAGGTGGCAACAGTAAACTTAATTGTAAATAATTTTTCAAAACTTAAAAACTGACTTCATCCCCAAACTACACACCGATTTTGATAAACTTTCTATAAATACCACCTGGAAAGAAAAAAAGAATTGTTTAAATCGGTCCAGGCGTCTTTGAATAATCCGTGAACAAACATAAAAAAAAAGATTGATAACCTGTTCCTTTTTTGGAAGTCGGTTAAAAACGATTAATTGGAAGCGTCTTGGCTGTCCGCTGGTTAATGTGACGTTACAGTAAATTCAAAATGGCGCCCTCTGTAGGGCATAGAGTAACAACCAAAACTAAACTATACAAAATGAAACACTTAATGCACATTTCAGATAAATATACATTCAGCTTCTACTGTGCTTGCATTAACTACCTGAATTTTTCGGGGTTCCGTGTCGCCCCCTTTTGAAATAAATAATTTGAAAGGAAACGAAGACATCATTTAAAATGTTGTCTTGATCAGACCCTAGATAACCTTTCAAACTATTTTATGAACTACTGTTTACAGTTTAAAATGAAAACTTAAAGCTTTTCTACACACATTAGCGAAAATAGGCCACTTTTCATGCCACGGCCAATATTGTACATAGAAATTTAGGTAGGCCCTTAACTAAATAGCGTTTTTATGTGTTGTATGTATGTATGTATGTGTTCTTTACATGATAACTTTTACTTTGTTAGATGTAATTTTGATCGGAGCTTTATGCAGTAGGTGTGTAGATGTAGTCAATAGAATTATTAAATTCAACCATGAGCCAAATCGGTCAAGGGGTTGCCGAGATGTGGGGTTCACAGTTCGGGGTAAACTACTAGTTACAACGCAGTTATACTCACTTTGATGTCGACATCTGTGTTCTCGGGTGCTTGAAGTCCATGTTCTAAGTTCTGCAATAACGGCGCAACTAGACTGGGTGTGATATTGTTCAAGTCACTGTCATTGTCTTGTTGCTCCTGAAAAACAATATATAGGGTCTGACAGGCCACCCAGAGGTCCCGGGTTCGATCTAGGCATGGGCAACTCCGGACTAGAAGATTTAAATGAGCCGATACATCAACAGGAGCCGATACCCTTAATTAGTCCGAGCAATTCATATCGACTCACGGGAGTTATTAGATCCGCATCGTGTATTTGGTTCCGCCAGGATTCGGCGCCTGTCGGGTCGTGTTCGCGTCGCGATCGTGACTCGTGCTCATGCCGCGTCGCGTCGGTCGCGGTCGGGCTATTCGGGAGAAATAGAAAGCGTTCGGTTATATTCGTTTATTCAGCGACCGAACGTTCGTCTGTGAGCGAGAGCCGATAAGGGAGTAGGAATCATTAAGATGAGTCAGTATCGGGTGCGGATTGAGATTCAGTGAGCCGAAACACGCCTCGGAGTCGAGATTACCCATGTCTAGTTCGATCACCGGTCATGTTGGAAAATGGCCTTTTTCAAATTGTCTTGGCTCTTGGATGTTTAACTGTGTATTTGTATATTATCATTGAGTTAGTATCTCATAACCAGAGATCGGAATCACGGGTGCTGTTGCTATCAAAAGTATGGATATGACTATATAATCTATAAATAAAACAATCATAATTATTCAGGAGATTTCAGGATACATTTAAAACGAAAAAAAAAATACTTATCCTGAAATCACATAATTATGATTGTTTTATTTACTTAGTACCCAATTAGATTCTCGAGAAATCCCGGAACTTTTAGTCATATCCATACTTTTCATAGCAATATCACCCGTGATTCCGATCTCTGGACATAATACACTGAATCCATTTTACGGGTAGAGTCACTCCATTATACTTAACAACTTTCCCTAAGGCACGTATATTAAAATATGATAAATACTTTTTTGCTTCTTATAATAATTATTCAAAACTAAAAACCGACTTCTTCTCCAAATTACTTAACCGATTTTGATAAAATTTCTATAGGACTACCTGGAAAGTATACCCTTTCAAACAAAAAAAGAATTTCCCAAATCGGTTCAGGCGTCTTCGAATTATCGGTGAACATACATAAAAAAAAAAACAAAAGATCGCGACGAATTGATAACCTCCTCCATTTTGGAAGTAGGTTAAAAACAAGGATCAACTGATCAGTCAACTTGTGTACGAGGCCATTTTTTTCATATTTTACCAGTTTTTGACAATAAATCATGCATTTGCATTCATATAATGCATTTTGCTGAAGTGGAACTGATGAAGAAGACCAGAAATTGAAATAGGTATTTTTAACCCCAACAAAAAAGAGAGGTTATAAGTTTGACGCCAATATTCATCTGTCGTATGTGTGGCATCGCAGCTCTCGCACGGATTGACTGATTTCGATGAGATTTTTTTACGTGAAAGCAAGTTTCCTTGCGGTAGTTCTTAACTATGTTTGATGGAAATCGGTACAGAGGTTCAGTAGTAATGAGTGGTGAACGCTTGAAAGTTAGGGATTTTTTAATTTGCCTGGCAAATAACTTGTTATATGTAAAATTATAAACTACTCACATATCCATAGTTACTGGCTGGTGTAATGGGTTCTGTCATCGGGTTGGTAGCCTCGTCTATGTGAATGCTGTAACAAGATAATACATTAAGGAGATCCTTCACACTAATGTATCAGTGAGAGAATGTGAAGACACAGAGGAAGATGATAAATAAAAATAAATATTCAATTTCAATTGCCTTTATTGCTGATATATTTATTGCTGAATTTACAATAATAATACGGACAAATTACACTGATTGAGCTAGCCCCAAAGTTCGAAACTTGTGTTATGAGCAGTGATCGGAATGCTATTGCTATCAAAAGTATGGATATGACTATATAATCTATAAATAAAACAATCATAATTATGTGATTTTAGGATATATTTTAATCGAAAAAATATACTTATTTATTTAAATAATTCTACATTCCTCACTTCTCACATAATTATGATTTGTTTTATTATGACTGGATGGTGTTTGGGACCCACAGTTTATACGTGCCTTACATACACACAGTATATCCGAAAATAAAATCAGGCCTAGAATATCCTAACCACACTGGAAACAACTTTTCACAATGTATGCTTCTTTCTGCAAAGACTTTAAGCCATCTTCTGCGATCGACACTCAGTCTTTTTGTACCTACCTACCGTAATGATTATCAGAGTTCGGAATTAGGTAGAGTTATTTATGTACTTGCGCGAAATGTTGATAACAATATGGATCTTCCCGGGATTTCTAATGGACAATCCCATGTTTCCAACAACATTACAAATAAATAATCCTAAAAACCTCAGAGATAGATAAGAAAAATAAAACAAAGATAATTACATACTTTTCATTAGTATTTACATTAGTATTTTTCTTAGTTTTAACATATTGGCAACGTCGCGCGTGCAGTGGTTTGAATTGTGTAGAAGTTTATCTTTTTATTTAAGAAATCACGGGATTTTTTGCTCTTTGAAATTAATCCCGAGATTTTGGGGCATATCCACTTTATTCTTTCGCTGTATGAAATCAGTGTAAGTACATAAATAACTCTACCTAATTCCGACTTCTGGTGATTATAGGCAAATCCTCACTATATTGGAAGAGGTATTTTGTCCGGTAGTGGTCTGTTAGGGTTGTGACTCATCTGTCAGCAATGAGCAGCACTTTCCTATGCTGCTATCCTTTTCTGTTGGTCAGAACCGTCATTTGCTAGAGCGGGATAGGGCGAGGGAACGCCATGGAACTGGCCATGCTGAAGCGTTCCATCGTTCTCTCTCGCTCTAGCCAATGAAAGTTCTGAGCGACAGCAAAGGATGCGAGTGACAGTCCCAACTCTTATAGGATGTAAAGAATTTGTTATAAAAATACCTTTCAGGGTTAAACTGCTCCGGTGTGAGCCCATCTTCCTGGACTCCCGACCACATAGGACCACCATTTACTTGATAACTGAAAAAAATTCACTAATTTACTACTAACACAGATATAATTTAGGATTTAACAATGGGGTAAATTATTCTTGCGGTGTGGCTTTCGGTTAGAATACCACTTCCACTTCATCTCGTCCTCTGGATGTCGTAAGCGGCGACTAAAGGACTAAGCACAAACATCTTATGCTTCAACTACATTCCCAAGGAGGGTTGACGTCAGGCAGGCGGCCAGTCGTCAAACTCTCTACTTTCCTACAACTCAAATCACATAGTTTTTCATAAACGTCAAAACAATCATTTTTTATGGGATTGACGTCAAAGTTTCATTGAATAAAATAGCGCTCCTGATGTCAGTGTGTTTGCAATAATAAATCTAACATCATTCTAACGTCACGTTAAAAATAGATATGATCAATGATAATTTCAAAACTATAAACCGACTTCACCCCCAAACTACACAACCGATTTTAATAAAATTATTATGGGACCAACTGGACAGTATACCCATTTAAACAAAAAAATATTTTTTCAATCGGTCCACGCGTCTTCAGAGTAATCAGTGAACATACATAAAAAAATAAAATAAAGGATCGCGAAGAAATGATAACCTCCTCCTTTTTTGAAGTCGGTAAAAAATTGACATTATTTTGTGATGTTTTATTTTCTTAGCAGTACTATATAATTTATTTTTGACACAGGAAAGTAGCCAATTGTAATCACTTCGCAAGGTCTTTGGCATCCTTGGGTAACCATTGATATGCATATTATCTAATTAGTCTCATTCGCACCATTTAATGGCGCAGATGGACCATACCCGATCCGCGGTTTTGTTTGCACCATTAATGGTGCAAACTAGCGTTGCATAACTATCGATAGTTTGACTATCGATAGTTGAACTTGAAAAACAGTCACAATATCGATAGGACTATCTAGATTTTTTTGTTTGCCGAATAAAGTTCTTTCTTTCTTTATCAATAGTATAGCATAACCGATACTATCGATAGTTTCGAATAGTGTCGATAGTATCTAAATTCAATAGTATCGATACCATCGATAGTTTTACTTTATATCAAGAGTATTGCAAACTATTGACAATCGAAACTATCGATATTGTGACTATTTTTCAAGGCCACGATACTATCGATAGGCTATCGATATTTTATACTATTGCTTGCAACTCTAGTGCAAACGAAACTAGTATGGTGCATACGGTACGACGGGTATTTGGAGACTAAAAAGCAAGAAAGCACACCTGGGCTTGAGCCAACCAAATTGGTACTGTCATGCATGATCCTCTCAAGAGGATCATGCATGACGGTACCAATTTGGTTCATGTTTTAAACTTGGAAATCATCTTTGTCTATCATATTAAAATTTGTTTTGAACATTCAGGATCATCTTTGAACTTATATTCAACAAAAACACATACAAATCACAGATTGTTCAATTAATCTGACAAAATAAAAAGACAAAATTAGTAAATGATCTTATTTTACAATACATTATACATAGGTGGTAGCATTGCAGCAATAATATGGCCTATCAATAGTATTGTCAATAGTAGTGTCCTTGAAAAACTATTGACACAATATTGATAGCCAATAGTTTGCAGTACTATTGATGACAAACAAAACTATCGATACTATTAAAAAGCAATACTATCTATAGTATTGGTTGTCATCAATAGGATTGAGCCTATTAATGATGTGACTATTTTTCAAGGTCAACTATCGATGGTCAAACTATCTATAATCACACTGTCAATAGTCAAACAATCAATAGTCAAAGTATCAATACTCAAAGTATCTATAGACAAAGTATTGTCCTGCTACACTTGTAAATGGTATAAGGACTTACACAACAATGGAATTGTTTGATTCTTGGAAGTAATATGTCTCCTCTTGCTCCACATACTGTTTCACACTCATGATCACTGGGGCCTAAAAGCAAGGAGTTTTTATTAACTTACTTTACTTATTGATCCCTTACTATGGGTCTCATAAGAAGGCTCACGGTCGCTCAACGGGCTATGGAGAGGACTATGCTTGGTGTTTCTCTATGCGATCAAATCAGAAATGAGGAGATTCGTGGTCGAAGGTCACCGACATAGCCAAGCAGATTAGCTTATTGAAGTGGCAGTGGGCGGGGCACATAGCGCGTAAAACCGATGGCCGATGGGACAGAAAGGTCCTCGAATGGCAGCCACATACTGGCAAGCGCAGCGTAGGACACCCACCTGCTAGATGGTCGGATGACCTGAGCAAGGTTGCAGGGAGGTGCTGGATGCAGGCCGCTACAGATCGGTCGTTTTGGAAATCCTTGAGGGAGGCCTATGTCTAGCAGTGGACTTCCTGTGGCTGATATGATGATGATGACTTATTGATCATTTTGTATATGAAACTGAGGTGATTCCCATACTTTTGTATGTTAATTCCTTTATCTTTATGAGTGCGCACCCTGCGTTAAGCTTGACCATGGGATGTGTATAGTCCAACTCTGCCACAAACTCTATGTGGGACATAGCATCACATGATGTATTCTGCTATGGATGTTTATCTATATATGTATTTGTTATAAAATATAGTATCGTTGAGTTAGTACCCCATAACACAAGTCTCAAACTTACTTTGGGGCTAGCTCAATCAGTGTAATTTTCCATATATATTTATTTATGTATTTACATGAAATAAAAACTAGTGTAACGTACGTGATCTATGCTCTGATGTTAGGTATCTCTTTTGCACTTAGCATTTGTGACAGAGACTAAAGACATTGCATGATCACGCTTAATGCAGTGTATGCCCTGAGCCTATGGCAGTCCACTGTCAAGGATAATATAACTATGCCTATTATAATTTCATTAACTAAATGTAATCATTTAATCTCATGGTATCAGTCATTTTGAAAATCCTGAGGAAAGGCCTATGTCCAGTAGTGATGATGGCACCAAGTGGAGATGGCAGGTTAGAATACTATTTCTAACCTTGTCTTTTATTTACCATAGGTGCCATTAAAAAAAAATAAAGGAGGTCAAGGAAACAGGCAAGTAGCAGCATTCTCTGCACAAAAATTTTTTGTCATTATTATGGCAAATCCTCACTTCATAGTGAAAGGCCTTCAGTCCAGCAGTGCATTGAACTAGGCAGGTTTTTAGGTGTTTATCATCAATCAGTCAAAATAATGTGGTAAAAGTTTAAATCATAAGTTTTCCAGAAATTACAAGAATGAATGTGAACATCATAAGCATACCAATTAAGTGCAAATCTCAGAGTACTGAAACCAAGTTGGTTTCAGTACTCTGAGGTGCAAATCCATTTTTTTTATCCATGATTTAACTTTACTAGTATTTTGTAAGGAAAAGGAACTATTTGAAAACATGAAAAATGGATCTAATGATTTTTTTCATAACAAAACAAAGTTTACCTGACAACAATTACTGGAAGTTAAGTATATTTGGCAAAAACTGCCTTGACATAGGTGGAATTCCTGTTTTGCTGAACACTGGCTGGATTGGTGATGGACAATGCTGATGATGAAATATTGTAGTGCACTAACTTAGGGGGCTACGTCCCCGTTTAGCATTGTCTTATAAATATCAATGCGCACCATTCACGATTATAACAATATTATTCCAAAATAATTCAAAAGATAATCTCAAAAACGTTCGACAAATTCGACGGAAAGAAAAAAAACACGCCGAGTCGCCGACCAAACTTTTCTTTTTTTTAAACTGACAGTGTTGCTGGTTACCTACTGGTAGAAATTATAATTTTCTACTAAATGTTACATTTAAGTAAAAAATTATAATTTCGCTTTCATCTTATTTTTAAAATGAGGAATCAACAAAGCTCACCAATACACATACTTATGGGAATATACTTTTTCTTTGCAGCAAATTATCATGCTTTGCCACAGCCACAGCATAGTGAACTATTACCCTATGATTTTTCCCCGACATATTCAGAGGAAGGGTAAAGTGTTCTAGGACTATTAGGGGGAAGTATTTTATAGTACCGACGCTTGTATGAGGAATTCCTTTGTCGTTTTTGTATAAAAAATGTTATCCATAGAGAATTCGTTGCTACGCGACGTTCATTTATTTATTGTCAGCCAATTTGAAAGAAACAGCAGATATATTTTCTACAGCGAGTTAATTTTGTATTCACTGAAAAAATGAAGAAAGTAATGAAAGATTTGGCTCCCATAGCGCTACCGCACGGGCCACCGGTGGAATGTACCGAGGAGTACTACAAATCTTTGATGGAAAGCGCCAGTATGGTAAAGTGAGTGTCATACGTACAGCTACCACCAAACTAGTAGGGCCCTGTAGCTTAAGACTTTTTGTATTTCTTCACTTTCCAATCTTTGTCATCATCATCATCATTATCCGAGCATATTTTCCCGGTTGCATCCTCAACAGTAACGCTTCAGAGCCCGGGGTCTATGTGATTTGAATTACTTTGTGTGATTCCGCCCACCATTTAGTTCATACAAAGTGCCGGCCGGCCCGTCTACACTCCGTGTGCGCCCGCACCAACAGCTGATGCATGCTCTCTCCCATGCTGCTGCATCCAACATCGGACACCGCATACGCGACACTTGTTTCGCCTCTCCACGAGGCATCCTCAGGCACCAAACAAGTCGTTGATCGTTCGGCAGACAAGCGTCGAACGACGCTTGACTGTCGTACAATGCGACACAAATAAGTTGAACAAAAATGGCGGACTTCAAAGCATTTTTGTACAAATATCCGACATGTAAATTGAACCAAAATGGCGATCGTCGTCGCATTATTTGTAGGTACCTACGCCGATAATCTATTTTAGTTAAATAGATTATCCGTGAATTAGTACAAAAATGCTTTGAAGTCCGCCATTTTTGTTCAACTTTTTGTGTCGCATTGTACTTTTTTAAGTACTTAGATATATACGAAAATCCCAATGACCTTTATATGTAATGTTGGCGGTACAGTTAGGGCCGTAACAGACGCGGCGCAAGTTGCGCCGCGTAACAGCTAGTGATGGGCGATGCATAAAATACTCAATCAAGCTATTTGAGTATTTACTCAGTAAATTGAGTAAATACCCGATAAATATCCTTATTTATCCATTTGGTGAGTAGATTGATTTATATGAGTTGCGACTCATATTTATATTCATATTCATTTTTTCATGTTTTCATGACAATTTTGAAACTTAAATGTAGTATACACTTGCAATTCTTGTTGGAAAGTGTGTGCGTACGCCACAATATGCTTAAAATGTAGGTAAACATTATATGCGACGCTAAATTATATGAAAATACCATATTAATCATACACTAAAAGTAGACTTCTTTGACTAATTATTTATCATTTTTAATGGGAGGTGTGCATAGACGTAATTTTACGTAAAAATAAGTAAACCACAGATATATAGTTAGACTAGATATCGCAAATGCATCTACTTCGCGTGTCCGAACTGTGGAGAATATCCACACTTGGCCGTCACTACAGACATTCCGCGCGCGTCTGTTGTTGTGGCCGGTCGTCCGTAAATATTATTAAAATGCGTTGTTGCGTCGTACTAAACTGCGATAGCCCAAAAATTGTGTGCACACAAACGCAAGGACATGTTTCCTATCACAGGTAAGTTATTTTCAAATTATATTATGCGTAAATTCATTTTAAATTATTTTTTTAAGTATTCCGAGGTGTGATCCCAAGTCTGTACCTAAGTAACTAGAGATTATCGGTAATTAATCAATGTTCACATTACATTGCTGCGTTTGCTTTGAGCGTTTAATCTGACGCTATGTGTTAAGAGACGATGAATATGAGAATAAGCGATACTGTCGCTCATCGCTTCGAGTTCGTGGTACAAGGCAACTTATCATTCGTCTGTCAAATCTAGCAACTAGTGTTGTTCGTTCTACAACATGTTTCGATAATCGATTTTAATCGATATCGGACAGACGAATGATAATAACTTCTTTTGGCTTCTAAAATATCTTCTCTGGTTCTTTCCATAGCCTACAACAAGTAAAATATGACCATGCATACTAGTTAATGTAGGTGAGTTTTAACTAAAAAAATCTTAAATTTTATACCTATACACATACAAAAACAAATCTTTGTTTATGTATATGTATAGGTATAAAATTTGATGAAAACTTGATTCAGGGTACTTAAAAAAATACAAATTTTTACCATTTCAAAACAAAGCGATGTCTACAGCTCACAGAGCTAAAAATCTTATAAGTTTTATTTTGAAAATGTAATTCAAATATGCTTCCTTTATTTAATAAATCCTTTTAATATTATTCGTCTGTCTAAATCATTCGTCTGTCAGAAAATCGATGTCATTCATGTGAATCGATTAGTGATATTTAGGTTATACAACAAAACGGGACTTAATCGCGTACACACAGGTGTTTTGAACGTTCGAAACGTCGAGGTAATTAAATAAACATCTATGTGTACGCGATTAAGTCCCGTTTGGTTGTAATAAATATTTTTAGGTTATTTAAAACTAATGCGTTTCTTGTCATGCATGTCTATACTAATCCCTCTTGTTAAAATTTAAATATCAACGAGTATACTTACTTGAGATTATGCAGAGGTATCCAAGAGGTATCCATACACTACAAAGACTGACCTCTGTCTGACTGAATCGAGTCGAGCCGAACGGCGCGTGAGGCGGCGGCCTCGCCTTTGAATCGATTTTGCGCTGGCAACGAGGAATTCGCACCACTAATTCGCTCTTGTGACGTCACAGTAGGCAGAATAAAAGTGACACGGTTGGTTTTCATACAAATTGAGGTGTTTAAGTTATCTAGTCTAACTATATATCTGTGAAGTAAACAGACATCAAATGCGATGTCAATACTTGAGCACGCTCTATTTACTCTATTTATTAAATCTAGTGAGTAAATACTCAAATGGGTAGATTGAATACTATCCACTGCCCATCTCTAGCTGTTACGCGACGCAACTTGCGCCCCGTCTGTTGCGGCACTTAGTCTGTCACTGTATAAAATGCATGGACAAGTTTTAATTTTTATATATTTACTTGGCAAAGGAAGTACCCAGTATGGGACGTGGCGCGGCCCACCCCGCAAGTGCTCTTGGAGCAGGCGCGCCGCGACCTGATGCGGGCTGACGAGAAGCTGGCTCTCAAGCGTCAGGAGGAGCAGCGGAACCGGTCCCTCATGGACGCCAAGTGGGAGGACTTGCGCCAAAGGGAGAACATGCTCAAGGAGTCTTTCATCAGCTTCAATAAGGTAAAGATGTGATCCTAGTAATTTTAGGAAAAAAATTGAATTTTGGAAATTAGGACTAAAGTCAGGTGCAGCATTTACACAGATTAATAATTAAATTTTCAGCAAAAAAAGAACAGACTTCCTTTTCTTTCAGAATTTTTTTCCATATCCAAAGATCTTTATTATATTTTCATCAAATTACTATGGGACCAAGTTGGTCCTAAAGGCTTTCAAATAAAAAAAGAATAATCAAAATCGATTAACAAGTGGCGGCGAAGATATCGCGTACATATCTACATATAAGAAAAAAACATACGGGTCGAATTCATAACCCCCTCCTTCTTTGAAGTCGGTTAAAAAACTAGGTGATGCGAGAATTACCTATCTGAAATTGTTTTAATTCTAATTGTGGGGGTAAATCTTTTGTGGAGGCCCCGGGGCTGTAGCCCCTAAATCCGACCCTGCTGCCGTATTGTCTCCGGGCTGACAGGTACCTATAGCCCGGGATTCCCACATCTGCATCTCTACTACATGGCCCCTAGGGACCCCAAAAAATGTTATAATTAAGTACAATACAAATTTAAAACTTAGGTCTATACCTATACTAATATACCTACCTCTACAATCTTATCTTTTTATGCAAGTAATGATGATAATTATATGGATTTATTTACATGAACAATATGATCTTAGGTCCTACGAACATATTATCTGAGTCATATTTAATTTATTAAATGTTTACCTTTCTATTTATTTACACTAAAACAATAATTAAAGATTTAAGAACCTACCTATGCTATTTTATTAAGTTACAAGCTTTTGTAAAATGTTATCTGTGCCGTGGTCTGTCTGTTTGTAATCAAATCTTGCAAGTTACATTTGACGCACTTCCCGGTTTCCCGTTGGGCTGAAATTTTGCACGCATACGTACCTATATCGCGTGACAATGCAATATTATGATGACATGGAGCTGATCTGATGATGGAAGCGAAAGGTGGCCATAAGAACTCCTTTGCCATCGAGATTGGGCTCGTATGATTTGGCTTCAGGAGCACTCTAAAATTTGAAATTCATTATTTTAGACAATACATTATTTAATTTATTTATTAGTAGTTGTTTTACATTGGATTTTTGTTTTGAACAGTTCATCAGAGAGAATCAAGAGAAACGCGACCGTGCCGAGCGTAAAATGGAGGCAGACACTGAGGTATTGGAGCGGAAGACAAAGGAAACGGATGCCATGCGGGAGAGGGTCCAAGAGATGGAGGAAGTCAAGGCGCTGATGGAGAAACAGGTCAAGGATTACACCATTTACGAGGTGAGAAATTCGTCTTCATTATTCATCATTGGCAGCCTTCCATATCCTACTGTTGGAAATAGGCCTCTCTTTGTATTCCAACCAATCACCTCGGGCCTGTGTCTTTCCGTGTCTCTCTTCTTCCGCCAAGTTTTTAACCTCCTTATATGTGTTTAGGGTTCCGTACCAAATGGTAAAAACGGGACCCTATTACTAAGACTTCGCTTTCCATCCGTCCGTCTGTTTGTCTGTCATCAGGCTGTATCTCATGAACCCTGATAGCTAGTTGAAATTTTCACAGATGGTGTATTTCTGTTGCCGCTTTAACAACAAATACTTAAAACAGAATAAAATTAATATTCAAGGTGGGCTTCCGTACAACAACGTGATTTTTTATGGGTAATGGTTATTTTTCGTTCCTGCACCTCACGTTACCAGTTTCTACTTGCGATTTTTCTTAGGATATCTAGCTCTCGGACGACCGACTTACACTACGTTCATTCACTATCTTTTGGGGGCCCACTCTCTCTGTCCGCATTCTTCTCCACCTATCGTCACCTCGTCTTGCCAGGTGTCCTGAGAACTTCGTCTGACAAGTCGATAATTAAGTTTTACAAGGGAACGACGTCGTTAGTACAATGATGAGGTAATAGACCTGAAGATCAAATGGACGCTGAAAGAAACGGAGAAAAATAAGCATTTAAGAATGTTTAATTTCTATCGTTTTCTTACCAGCTCATT
This sequence comes from Acrobasis suavella, assembly GCA_943193695.1. Lineage (NCBI taxonomy): Eukaryota > Metazoa > Arthropoda > Insecta > Lepidoptera > Pyralidae > Acrobasis > Acrobasis suavella. Next base: position 14,148,701 of record OW971948.1, read on the forward strand.
ATTTTTCAGGATTATCTGATGGCTGTTGTCCACAGTCACCCGGAGTTCAAGCAACCCTTGGATGTCCTTAATCGATATGAAGCTTTAGGTAAGAGGTTGAGCAACATGCAGACTATTACTATACCTACTTTACAAAGAAGTTATAAGGACTTCGCCGCGCTGGAACGTGAGTTTAGGGTTTGCTTATAATCTGGTCTTTGACTTTGACTTTAGACCTCATCCGCTTTATCTACACTCATCGCTTTCTTCATGCATGCTCACTGGATACGTACGGGTAATTCTGACCTGTCCTTTTCCTCCAAACAGCTGCTGCTAAGAACACCCTGGCTGACCGTCAGGAGAGAGATCTGGAGATGCTGGAGAATGCTCGCCAAGAGATCGCTGCCTTGACAGAGGAAAAGAAGCTGTTCCTCATGGGGCTGAACAACACGCTAGCAAATTTACGAGTGAGCTTCTTTTACAAAATTTTAATTCAACTTGCAATGTATCTTGTATGTTTGTTTAGATCAAATCTTACAACTCAATTTTCGGACAGTTATCCTCAACTGATTGAGCTGAAATTTTGCATACTTGCGTAAGTCGCATGACAATATAATATCATGCGCCAATGAGATGATGGAGCTGGGAGATATTCGACGGAACTTAATTATTAAACAGTATAACCTCATTGACGTTTGATTTGTCTGGACAAGTAATTTATGGTAGGCGATGTTACGGGTCTGATCTCGGACATGGAAGGTGGTCGATGGAACTCAGTAATAAAACAGGGCTTGTTTATCTTGATTGGCCTCACAATAAAAGCGTGTACAAAAAATGTAATATTTAAAAAGAACTTGTTTATCGGTGAATTTTACATGCTCGACTGAGAGAAAAGAATAGAATAAACTTACCAATTGCTTCTCTTCCCACGCAGATCTAGGGAATGGACCAAAATGCGAATCATGAAAAAATTTTGGTAATACGGTAAAAGGCGATGCGGCTGCTGCGGCTAGAAACCCAGCTGCACTATTTTGGTTACTTTTTCCATCCTGTCGCTCACCATCATGCTAAAAGAGGCATTTGAGTCTTGCGGGCCCTGGGCACTGTCTGCTAAGAACCGCAATGCCTAAAATGCTCTGCACTGCCCCATGGACAAAGACGACAGCGGGCGGTCGTTAAACTATATCTGAATTGTTTAAACTGCTCCGGCTTATTTCTTCTCGATTTTGCATGGTCTTTGGGTGACCATTGACGTGCAAATTATTTTTGTTTAAGAAAATACCTGAAACCAGATCCTGGGCTTCGTCCTCCATGAATAAGAAAGTTTTGTGGCACTTACTTGGCCACATATATGTGGCTAACTCAAATAAGACCTATTAAACAAAGCATCTGATCTGACATCTCCTTATAGATAACAATAACAATCAAGACCAACAATTTTGCCCTATTCGTTTCAGTGGCGTTACGACAAAGTGCGTAACCGGGTGATAAAATGGGAGTTAGCCCTCAATCGCCTCAAAGAGACGGCAGCGAGACGCCATGTCGAACTCTGCCACGTGAAATCTGCCATCTGGAGTCTGTACACAAAGATCTGCAAGCAGAAGGGGCTGGTCATCGACGTGAAGCCCGCGGACTTTGAGCAGCAGTTGGTGGTCATCATGCGGGCACTGCTGGAGCTTCGGAGAATCTACAGGATTGCGCAGAAGAGGTCCAAGGAGAAGTAAGTCTACTTTGCCGTCTTTGAAGAGAATTTTAGTGAGAGGGGGTGAAGCGAGCGCGTTATTAGAGTCTACTTGGGCAGGAGTTAGCCCTCAACTACCTTGTATACCAATTTCTGCCAGCGGAAGAGGCTGCTCATCAACGTAAAGCCCGCAGACTTCGAGTAGTAGTTGTTGGTCAACATGCGGGCGCTACTGGTGCTCCGGAGGATCTACAGGATTGCGCAGAAGAGGTTCAAGGAGAAGTCTTCTTCGTCGTCTTTGTAGATAATTTTTGTAAGAGTGTGACGCAAGCGTGTTTTAGAGTCTTTTTGGACAGGAGTCAGCCTTCAACTTCCTTGTATACCAAGATTTGCAAGCAGAAGGAGCTGGTCATCGACCTGAAGCCCGCGGACTTCGAACAGCAGTTGGTGGTCATCATGTGAGCTCTGCTGGAGCACCGGAAGATCAACAGGGTTGCGCAAAAGAGGTGCAAGGAGAAGTAAGTCTGCATTTGTAGGGAATTTCAAAATTAACTTTTTATGGAGTTTGGAGTTTCATAAAATTTGGTAGGCGAGTCAAACTTGAGCCAATATAGTTGGTCTAGTTGATGTCAGGCTGGCGTCCGGTCATGAAACTATAGCCAATTCTTCCTAACTGTTCCGTCTATTACTTCTCGATTTCGCATGGTCTTCAACATCCTTGGGTCGGGTGACCATTGACTTGCATATTACATTTTAAGAAGAAAAAGCGGGAAAGGGTACCCTGGGCTCCGGAGCAGCTGAGATGCCGTCTGTGACAACATTTAAATGTAACAACAAAAGCATTGACTATTATTTTTCGTTTTTCAGAGACGCAACCTCATTGGCTACCCAGTGAGTGGAGAAATTGCAGTGTCAACAAATTAGTATTTTCATACTTTTTTAATGTTTGTTTAAAATCATGTGTTAAATTATTAAAATAAATGCAAGCTTTTAAAAACTTATTTTTATTAACTTGTTTTTATTACCTAGATCAGGAAGTATCGGCGTAGAATTTTCTGATCTCCCGATTCTGAAGTACAGTGTGCAACATCAGTCAGTACGCCTGTACCCGTCAGCATTATATCTCAGCATCTGTCCATCCCAAATCTCATTCCATAACCAATAGACCTTTCCATTTTTAGCAATAGATATTTTTCCTATCGAAACCTATTCAAGGGTACACCTTTTATAGGTATATCCAGAAATGGGTTTTAGCGGGAGCGCCACATAACATCAACTTCTCCAAAGGGCTTCTATGTGTTGGATCTGTATCCTCTCAAGGAACCGGGATGAAAAGACCTATGATTTTCAAAGGAGATACATAACAACAAGTGGCACGGTATTTACTAAAAAAGTATAAAAAAATAGTATGTACAGGACCTACCTGAGTTATCTTCCACCTTTAGTACCAAAAGATCCATGCATTTAAAATATTCAACGGACGATTACAAAGTTTCAAAATTGACCTGCAATTATAAGTTTCCTAATTAGTTGTTAACAATGACAGATTTACTTCAGCATTTACTACTTAAAACTTCAATCAAGTGAAGAGTTAAATTTTCTTCGTGGTAATTATATAAAGCTGCTTGTTCATAGGATATTTATTCCTATTTAACACATACCTCATTAAAAAAAAAAAAACTAAAGCAACACGGGTTTTTCCCAGAGACTGCAACAGGATATTCAAAGACCGTGCGAGCATTTGCTCACCCTTAATTTACACCAAATTACAAAAACTCCTTTGGGAAATTCAGTTTTATCAAAAGACTAGCTGTGGCCCGCGGCTTCGCTCGCGTAGGGGTGGAATTTATTAAAATCCTTTCTTAGGGGATGCCTACATCATAGTAGCTTTATGCATGCAAAGTCTCAGTCCGATCGGATTAAAATTGACAAAGTTTCATACAAACTTTCATCCCCTATTTTATCCCCTTGGGGGTAGAATTGATCAAAATCCTTTCTTAGCGGATGCCTACGTCATAACATCTACCTGCATGCCAAATTTTAGCCCGATACGTTCAGTGGTTTGGGCTGTGCGTTGATAGATCACTATGTCAGTCAGTCAGTCACCTTTGAGTTATATACAATGTCCTTTTTAATTAAGTACAAATATTTTAAGGGGTTATTCAGTCCATCATTTTGAACAACTTTGCCCAATAAATGTATATCGAAATACGAAAATAAAATATTTAGGTTCTCATACAGATCAAAGTAGTCACGTGATATCGTAACTATGAAAAATGCAAAAAAAATTTTCGTATTTCGATATATATTTATTGGGAAAAGTTGTTCAAAATGATGGACTGAATCACCTCTTAAAATATTTGTACTTAATTAAAAAGGACATTGTATATTTAGATTAATTAATACTTATTACATTGCCATTGTCCTTTTTTAACGGGTATTGCGCAAGGGGTCAACGGAAAGTCATTTTAACTATTTTATTGATTTCCCGTTTCCCTATTGATGGGGAAACCGACGATACACGCATAAATCAATTACAAAGTTACTGAAATCTTTAAAAAACGGAGCTTTGAAGGTGTTAACTTTATTTTGGAGATTTTACACTTCTTTAATTACTTATTTACGCCAAAAATTGCTTTTAAATTAGCAAGAACTCGAATCTTTGTTGGCTCATAACTTTTTAATGGCATTTTATTTTACTATTCGTTTCCATACAGACAACGTTAATAATGAGACAAAACAACATCATTTTTAAATTTAGATGTACAATGTCAAACTGGAGTAAAACTCCCCGAAATTGTATCGACTAGTTCCACCTTAAAGAATTCTCCAGGGGTTGGGGTTGAGGGCCAACTTGCGTGTCGTGTTGCAGACATTCTTAAGTTCCACGTACCTGTCGGGTGGGCCGTATGCATATAAAACTTGATGGGCAGTTCGTAAAGCTTCTCAGCTAAAAGCAAATGCATTATGTATGATATCTACTAGTTTTGACTTCCAGTCTTGATGGTAAGAGTGTTTTTTATTGGTTGGTGTGTAAAGCCCTTATAATACGAGCAATTAAATCAAACATCTTACCGAAATCCATTCGATCAGTAACGTTTCCAAAGTCACCATGTTCCCATTTCGCAAGAAATCTAAAGTGAACACCACCATTAACACGGAAAGGATTACAAATTACACCCATTTCATGGAGATCCCCTTAAAGATCGTCGGCTGCTGGGATTGGTACCCAGAACCGAAAAACGAATACCAAATAATATTAAACAATGTTTATGTCTGTATGGTTTTATTCGTATTAACTAACATCCCGACGATTTTATTCGTGAATTTGTACTTTGAATGGGTAGGAATAATGGATAGTCTGGATGAGCTGGCAGATTGCATGCCATTCATTGTTTCAATAGCTGTTGTTGGTTATTTCGTGGTGTATCGCGAGGAAATGTACGATTTGGTGAGGTTCATGAAGAATAACTTCGAGTATTACTCGGCTAATGGGTTGACGAACATGACCATGCTGCAGAGTTATCGGACGGCGAAGAATTTTGGATATTTTTACACAGCTTGCACTATGTTTAGTGTGACGATGTATGTTATACCAGAAATTGTTAATAGTAAGTATCTGGCGAGTATTTCAAGGCAAGTTTTTACAGCATCAGAGATACCTAATGTTTGTTTTATTTTATTAAACTTTTTTGTTCCAAATATATTTTTAACAAATGGCGGACTTAATGCTGAGAGCATTTTCTTATGTTGTGTATGTTAAAAGTTCATAATGATAGTTTTTCATGCTGGGTATGTTAAAAGTTTGATGTAAAACAGCCTATATACCTATATCAGTCTGCTGCTGGACTATTAGTCCAAAGGCCAAAAGCCTCTCCACATTTACCAGTCGCATAAGATTAAATTTGACTCGAGGAGCTTGCATTACTAGCGCTTTCGCAAGTAAAGCGACACCGGGCGTGGTCCGCACTTGGATGGGTGACCACATATGGGATAAAAAATGTTCGAGCTCCTCCGTGCTTTGGGAGGCACGTATAAACCGTTGGTCCCGGCTGTCTGATTGTATGGCAGTCGTCAAACTATGACGCCTGTGTCAGTTGCCTTTAGGCAGCCTGAAAAATCTGACACAAGTGGCCACTTACACAAACGAAAAACAAACATAAGATGAAATAAAGCGTTGCTGCACAAAGGAGCTGCTTTCGCTTTGTTGTCCATACCTACCTTAGTCGCCTCTACGATACTGTGGAGAACGAAGAAGGAGATGGTGACAAGGTTATAGTTTTTCTAGATTTGCGTTTACATGAGGTTATAATAGTGAACTTGGAAGTTATATTTTCTCTTTATTTCTCAGTGTGGAAGAAGCAACCTCTTAAAAACTGGACTTACACGGACATCACCAGGTCTCCCTTCCTGGAGTTCGCGTTCATACGGCAGTGCATGGGGCAAGCGTTCATTGGACTTGCTGTGGGACAGCTGGGTAAATAGGACCTATCTAAAGTGCGTACAAAAATAGAGAGATTTGGTAGAGTAACAGTAATCGCAGTAAATGCTTTTAACCGACTTCAAAAAAGAGGAGTTTTCAATTTGTTAGTTAATCGAAGACGCCTGGACCGATTTGAAAAATTCTTTTTTGATTGGGTATACTTCCCACATTTTTTTTGTTTAATTGGTTATAGTCCCATTGACATAGGTTGCGAAGTTTGGTTTTTAAACCATAATGACTGATAATTTAGCATCTCTGTGACTCACTTATTGGTATTGTAAAATAATTAACTTAATTCGCAGTATGAATTTATACCAGTCGCTGTCGAGACAGTTGTCCTTAGTGTCCCGAAGCCTACTTAGTTAATGAGATAGGGCGCCGTTTGCGGGATCGAGGGTATGACCAACGCTCTAGGTGGTACCTGGCCTAAAGGATATCCATAGCCATTCAAAGAGGAAACGCAGCAAGCGTAATGGGCACTTTTGAGCCGAGTACAATTCGGGGTGGGATTTTTGATTACGGTTTGTATTATTGTTATTACTATTTTTTTTTATATTGATTGTTTAAGTATTAAGTAGTGTTATTTTGTAACCAAGTATAATATGTATCTTTGAATAAATTGATATTTTCTTAACTTAAGTGTCTACAATAGAAAATCTAATTGTTCAGTCAGATATATATACACAGGACGTGTAGTCAGCCGCCTCTTTCTTTTTCATTATGTTTCAATATTTTGCGTGCTGCGATGAAAAAGGGGGGGGGGGGGGGCATTGCATTAATTGGCCGTCCGTGACCGCCCGGGCCTACGAGGCCTTAGGAGCAATCCGCCATGGAATAAGTATAATTATTCAAAACTAAAATCCGACTTCACCCCCAAAATACACAACCGATTTTGATAAAATTTCAATGGGACCAGCTGACAAGTATACCCTTTCAAACAAAAAAAAAAGAATTTCCCAAATCGGTCTAGAAGTTTTCGATAATCGTTGAACATACATAAAAAAGGATTCCGAAGAATTGATAACTTCCTCCTTTTTAGAAGTCGGTTAAAAAGAAACTACGATCTCGAAAACAGTCCATTTTATAGGACCCATACCCAAAAGCGACACAACGTCCAGTTTCGTTTGAAATAGAAATAGGACAATCCTGTCGGACGTCAATCTTTTTCGGTCCAGTTTCAAAATAAAATTGAAATGAATAAAACCGGATTGACTTACTTGTAGCCCGTTTTATGTAAATTGCTATGCGATAAGTCCGCCTTTGTATAATAATTCTGTCTTCTTTTTTTGGAACGAAGTTCCTTACGGCAGGCTTGGAGGAGATAGGGATTTTGCTGCGCGACCGAACTGAAAAAAATGTGATAGTAAAACCGTAAGGATGACCTCGTTAAATAAAACCGTTAAATGAGACGTGCGCAGGCGCGACAGTCGTATACACAAGCGAGTAGTGTATAATACCTTTGAGCACGATTTTTCTTTTGCAAATTGTGTCGATTCTACATTAGCCGAAGGAACTTCGTTCCTACCTGGTGTCCCACGACACCACATTTCTTTTTTTTCTATTTTTTTTTATTTCCTTTAGTTTATGGTGCAATAAAGAGTATTTGTATTGTATTTTTGTTAACGTAGGTGTGTTCTTCGCATCCAACTCCATCCTCCTTTGCGGTCAACTGGATCTTCTTTGCTGCTCCCTCCGCAACGCGCGGTATACGGCACTGTTGCAAGCTGGGATTCAACACGCGGCTATGGCAGCTTCCCATGCAGACATACTCAATGATGAGCGGCATAATTATATTTATAATCGAGCAGAGATGACATCGTCGCGGTATCATTATGGCAAGAAAATGGTGAGTTTTTCATGGCCTCAAAGCAAAGAAATTACAAACATCGAATATATCCAGTCCTCCCATGCTACCGATACGGATTGGGGGCGGTGGCCGGTTACTTTTGAAGAAGTATAAAAATCTCAACTGACCCCCCCTCCCGTTTACTCGTACTGTTCAGGTACTAGTAATCAAATAGGCGGCAAAACCAAGCAGGGAGCGATCTAGAATGCTTACGCCGTTCTCGAAAAATATACCTAGAGTTATCTCCATCCCTTTGTACATTATTAATTATACTGCGGCAGTTTGCGGTGAAGTGAATTCTAGGTATATATTTTTTGGGAACATTAGCATAATGAAAATATAAACCGACAAAAACTCCATTAAGAAGCATTTCTTCTCGGAAACTTGCTAACTATCGCTCGTCTAGAGTTCGAGTATTGTTATTTGTTCTGTTTCGAACCTTGCTGTATTTTTTTATATTTGGTTTTTATTGCAGAATACGTATTTTGTGGATAAGAACACCAAATTCGGTAAGAATGTCATAAGATATTTACAATGAAAATTTAAAGTTACGTTCCTTTGGACCTAAATTGGCGCTTTACACACACAATGACTCTTTTTGCGGTCTTCTCCATTTTACACAAAGTCTTGTAAACTTAATGGTCACTAGTGTGCAGGTTTTATCACGATGTTTCTTTTCGGGAAGCAAGTGGTGGTAGTTGAAAATGACTGTACATGTGTAAGAGGTACGCGCGTTTAGTCTTGGACTGAGGCCTCAAACTCGTGCCTTGAAGACGCAGAGCCAGTGCGTAAACCGCTTGGCCACCACCGCTTCTTTATTCCATCGATCTCGGTGCTTATCTTTTTTTTATTTATTTAATTTATTGCACTTAAATCTTAAGATTATAGTACAAAAGGTACAACTTAATGCTAAGCACAATGCTTACCAGTTCACCTTTGGGACGTAGCAGAAAAAATGGTAGATGGGGTGCAAATTTAATTAGATAAGTATATCGAAAGTAATGAATTAAGATGTATTTAATTACATAAACTATACACAACATCTATATAAATATTTAAATATAATACTATATAAATATAAATATTTAAAAATTAAGTAATAAATGCATATTATAAACTTACATGTATATAAATACGTATAATAAACATACTTATACTATTATTGCAGCATTGCTTTCTCGCGATAGTGTCGAATTACAAGCATCTTGAAGTGATCCCTTTTTTGTGCTCTCATAATGTCATCGGGCAGGGCATTCCAAAGACGTACAGCCGTGACAGCAAAAGAATTAGAAAGAAATCCAGTACGGTGAGAAGGAATAGATAGGGTTAATTTTCCAGAAGAGCGCAGAACCTTGTCGTGAGATGAGCATAAAAGCTGAAAATGGGATGTTAAATAGTCAGGGGCAAAGGGATTGTATAATATACTATGGAGCTGACATAAAATATGAAGGTTTCTGCGCTGTCGAATTGTAAGCCATTTAAGCTCAGAACGATAAGATGAGACATGGTCATATTTGCGGAGGCAAAATCTTACCTTCATTTAATATTTATCCTGCAGACATCTACAGCAGAGCGTACGACTTGGCCACTTTAGAGGCGCTTCGCCACTGCGCCCGCGTCTGTCAAATCGTCAACCTATACAAAGAGAAGTTTGAGAAGTTCGTGTCGCCTCTACTTGCACTAAGAGTGGTGCAAGTTACGCTATACCTTTGCGCACTGCTGTATGCTGCTACCTTGGTGAGTCAAAAGGTTTTTTAGTGTCAGTTCAGCGAAGGAAAATGCTGGAGCAATTTACTAACTCAATTGAAAATATTACCGTTAGCTAAAAGTGAATCAACGTTTGTAGTGTAAAAAAAAATCCTCTGCGCTTCGCTGCTCTCTGTCTGAACTAACACTTAGGCTACATTGTAGAAGAAAGACCCTTTCTGTCGTAACAGAGCCATACTTAGTCAGAGGAGCCAGAGGATTTGGAGTGTCTGCTAGAAACCACACGGCTTCGTGAGTAGGATCTTCTTTTTCGTCGACAGGAGACGAAATAAAACGCATTTAAAACTGAGACACTGTAGGCAAAGAAAGGAGAACATGAAGCAGTTTCCTCTATAGTCTATTTATCAGAGACAGTTGATTCTTAGATAATATCCTATTTGGATTATCTATAATATATCTTTTTGCCCTAACATTGCGACATCTCGCTAGAAGCAATCGCTCGCTTCGCTCGCTCGGTCAATTAATAAATTCTATTAGGTACCTACATGTGTGGTTTACCTTTGCAGAAATTCGACATGGTGACAGTGGAGTATTTAGTAGCAGTGGCGCTTGACATATTCGTATATTGCTATTATGGAAATCAAATTATCTTACAGGTATACGTAAAACTTTAGATATTTTAAAATTTTGTAGTCAGGAACTCTTACTTGATGTTTTTGATACTGTGTTTGAGATTGGAACCAATTTATTGACGTCCCAGTACCTGCAGAGTAACTTCGATCTTATACATTAGATATTTTTAATAACACCTAACCAAGATCGTATCTTATTCTAACATCTTTATGTATTTGTTCATTTAAAAGTTTACCACCAGATTTCAGAGACGAGAATACTTACTTCAACTGACCTATCAAGAAAGTCAAATGAAATCTATAAACAGACGGGATGTAAAAACTGTCACAATGCTCCAACTAACGAAATCGGGCAATTGACCAATCACAGATTTTAATGAAATTGACAAGTTAATAAAATGACCAGTTGGCAAAACTGACAAATTATAGACTCGGGCGAATAGTGTTCTAAATCAGAGCACTGATTTTTTATTTACCTATAATGTCCCACAACTGTGGAAAGGTCTTTATTGAGTTCAAATAATAAGAAATTAATACTTATCCCCAGGCCGATCGCGTCTCCACGGCGGTGTACCAAAGCGCGTGGCCCGCGATGGGTGTGCGGCCGCGGCGGCTGCTGCTGAACATCCAGCTCGCCACCCGCAGGCCCGCCATCGTGCGCGCCGGAAGGTTCCTGCCCATGGACTTGCACACTTTTGTCGTTGTAAGTCATCAAAAATATGTTGAATGGTATTATTTAAATGTATAATATAATGAGCCGCGACCCTTTCACCCACCAGTGGGTCCACGGGGAATTGTATACTTAAGTTTAAATCCGTATTGTAATTGTAATATAGCTCATCAGCAGTGGTCGGATAATCGGATGCATATTTGCCTAAAGTTAATTTTTGGCTAGGAAATTATGGAATCGGCTTCTTAAAACATATTTTTTAAATACAAAATCCGGCAAAGCGACGAATGTCATTAAATGAACAAAAGGAACTACTTTCGGGTCACTACCTGCATACAAGCAGGTATATAATTTGCCGTATCACTCGCACTCATTATGAAATGTTTATTAGTTTCGCAGTACTACACATAAACATTTTTTAACGAAACTCAAGACACCAAGTTGTTTGTCGCTATGTGGAGAGAAGAAAGATAATTACTCATCGTGACATGACATCTATACTAGTTTGGTAACCTGCTTTACAAAATTAGCCGGCATCCGATTCCATAGTTAAAAAGCATTAAATTCGATCGGAATCGCGAGATTTACAATCGATACAAAAGTGCATTCCATATTAGCCAACACCTGAACTTAAGGAAATGTACACCCTACCCGATTTAATTCCATAATCAAAACACAAAATTTTGTCGATTCCGGAATCCCGGGAGTTTTCAGATACAAAAGTGCACTCCATAACTGCCAACATCTCAGCTTTAGGTAAATATACATCCGATTATCCGACCACTGCTCATCAGGCTGGGTAGGGACCAATACTGAACTGGGTTTCTTACAGCATAACCTTCCCAGCAGTGGTCGTTCCGAAACGCTAGTAGTTTTAAGCTTTTCCATTAAAATAATATTTTAAAAATATTACCTTTAACAAGAGATTTTATACTACATTGAATTTAATAATTAATAAACTTTGTGCTAGTCAAGAACGAAGGTTCTCCTTCACGGTTTTTTATACAAAAAAACTTTTGTGACGTTTGGTTTCAGTCAAGCTCCAGCATGGCCGTGATAAACGAATCCTTTTGTAATAAATGTAAATCATTTTCTATAAGACACAGTCTCGTAATACTTGTTAACTCCAAAAGCAATGTTCCAAAAAAATCTACATCATTGATGACTTAACTTTTTACCTACATAGACAATGTGTATTTTTACAGATAATCAAGACATCATTTTCCTACTACACTCTTTTAGTCAACGTTAATGAAAAACACGCTTAGAGACAATGTTCAGTGTAAGATAAAGTGTTTGTAATTGTGTATTAGATATGTAAGAAACAGGTTATGTGTATAGGTCCTCTAAGGTCGACGCCTACAAATAAAAGACAAACATTTTGAGAAAGAATTTTATTTACGAAATTAATATACAATTCTCTTGTTCATACATCAATTAATCACTGATTCAACTGAAGGCCGAGGCCATGCACGTCAGTCTACACTGTAGCGTATGTGTTGCAATGTTCTGCGAGTGTGGCCCGACCCGGGATTTTTGTAATGGCAACACCGCTGGTAACGCAATGTTCGTTTTTATCAACTCGTACAACCCGTATTTTTTGAATTATATCCACGAAAGAAAATTATTTAGCTCATCTTTTTGCAATCGGAAGATTGGGAATTTCCCAAAATGGAATACCGTAGTACCATACTGAAATATTTTCAATAAAATAGCTTTGCTGGGCAATGTTCGACAACAATTAACGCTGTCAAATTGTTGTCCAATGAAAACAGATTATTAAAGTCGACAATTCAGTAATAATTTCGAAAAATCCCCGTTACTTATTGTCATTCTAGTTTCACTTCAAAGGTATTTAAGCTATTTTATTCATAGAGACCAGAATTTCAAAAAATATAGGACACCAGATTGCATCATAGCGAAGTCAGGTCCAATAAGCTGCTGTTATTAGATTGGATACATTTGACGGAGCAAAAGAACCTGTCAACTGATGGTCCAATAAAAACAGTCGATTGGACCTGACGTCACTGTGTTTTGCCTCGTCACATATTTCTGAAAACCCTGATTCAATACGCCATATCTATGCAAGTTTTGTCAACGTCACATTTCGAACACGCACCATTACCAGCCACAAGCCAAACAAGTGTGGTCCCGAGGACTTTCAAGTACTGATGTCTCCATTATAGTGAGTCAGTGTGGTCACGAGGACTTTCAAGTACTGATATTACGTTTACATCAATCGCCGGGTCGCAATAAATAAAGTCGCAAGCGCATTACATCATGTATCTATCGTCCAAGCGGACGGTGTTCATCGCACTGACCAATCTAACTGCATTCTTACTTATGCTTACTACTTATTATAAAGGAGTTATTTACTTCCAATATTATCAATTACATATTTTGTTTGTCATTAATTTAAATTTATCGGCGGTGAGGCCCATCGGCGGCGAGCATAATCCCTAATTTTAAATATAAAGCAAAATAACGCATACATGCGTTAGTCTTAGATAACAATTAAATCAACAAATACATTTACGATTGGAAATTCGCATTTCGAATTTGGCGTGTAGTCGCTAGACTGTTGCTTAGTTCAAGAGCTTAGAGCTAAGCGCTTAGAGACGCAGTCCGCTGTATTATAAAATATTGACCCGTTTCCGCGTACATATAGTTTTTATTTAGTAACAACTCAGGGTCCGATCAGACCGAGAGCGCAATGAACAGGATTTTTTTTTAATGACACTAAAAATAAACTATATTGTACGAAGCGCTAAGCTTAAAGTTTCTTTTCGGGTGTTGTAAAAAATCCTCTCCGCTAAGCTCCTCTCGGTCTGTACTGAGATAATTCAGAGATAATCAACAATCCACATTGGGACTGCAAAAGTGCACCGACTTAAATCAATAGTGCAGGACCTCAATGTAAGCTTAAAGCTCATCTATATCAACTTCTTTGTCAACATTATTGTTGTCGCTTGGCAAGTCTGTTTGGATTACTGAGTCAAGATCCGCAAGCTTAGATCCTGCTATAATTTTTCGATGATTCCATAATTCCACTAAGCGCCATCTACTTAGCTCTAACACTAAGCAAACGCCGCCGATAGGTAACGCCGCCATCTTACGTAAGTTTGTCGGATATTGAATACAACACAAGCGTACGCGACAGGCAACCATACAACACTCACTCGGATACAATATTTGTAGCATTCATTATCATTACCATCCTTCCACATATAAAACGCCCACAGGGATGTCCCAGAGCCAATACTAAACTGCCTTATATCTGCGCAAAATGTCTGACTCGCAAAACGCCACATAAGCGTCAGATTCGTGGAATGTCAACAGAACTATTGTATCTAAGATTGATATCTCTGAAACTACAGCCAGCATGAAAACATATTACATGTCATCTAACAATTACGAAATAAGGTTTGTTATAACCCAAAACCGGTCACTTCAAATTCATGCGCATGACATTCGGCATGTCGTTTCACGAATCACAACTTCTCATGTGGCGTTTTACGAATCGGACAACTATTGCAGTTTCGAATAAAAATAAAAAATAATCCCTACATGCAACACTGGCAGTTCCTACTAATGGCGACTTTGAAGTTTAAAAATAAACGGTCTCTACGCACGAGCGACTAAAACGTCGTCAACGATCGTTAGTAAAGACTGCGATAACACAGAAGACATGTTTCTCTTTTGAATTGAGTGTTCGCTGCTCATATATGCCGCTGTTGGACACCATGGTACAATAAATTACCGTCAAAACATATTACAAACGAACGAATATAGTTTTTTTATTCGTACAGAATTAAGATTCAACTCGCGTTCGTTCTTTGATAAATCAGAGTCATCCCCGTAGGCATGGCACCCGCGATAGTTTATCGAGCGCTACCATCGCTTTCTCACTCTACGTTATAATAACGAGTGGGATGACACTAGTCCGTCGCGCGATATAAACTATATCTGGGTTAACACTAACATCAGTGTGTCGCGTAGCGACTTCGTGTAGGCGCGTCACATCACCTCCGGATGAGGTCGAAACATGTCGGAAAGTAGCTGACTCTCTACGTGAGTAACCCGTGCTTGTTAATATGTCTAATGTTAGTTTAAAAACAAAATTATCTGGCTTTATCGACGGTGCCATTGCTACGGGTAACAAATATATTTTCGATAACCAAGATAAGTTGGTCGAAATCGCGATATAAACTTTATAGACAATTTCCTTGTTGTCTGGGCTTGTTAAATATGACTTTTCAAGGTAGGTATATTGAACCATGTTGGACACAATCGTTCCAGCAATTGTTAATGAACATGCGAGCATTTGGTTAATCTCATCGTCAAAACTGTGACCTACAAAGAGAGCGGGGCAACACAACCCTGGTAAAATAATACTTGATTGATAAAATTTCATAATTTAAAAATTATACAAAAGTGAAATAGTATAAACTAATGTGGACGCCGTTGACAGAGTGGCAACACTGTAACTTTAAAACCAGATGTGTTGATGAATTATGACATTTAACAACTTTAAATTACTCAAAGAATACGTTCAGAAAGTCACGACGCGTCTTTGAACTGTAGTGAAAATGCTTCGATTTCTTTTTACAGGCCTATATATATATATATATATATATATATATGGAAACCTGTTCTTTGACATACGAACCTTTACTTAATTTTTTTTATTCAGTACAAATATTTTAAGGCGTGATTCAGTCCATCATTTTGAACAACTTTTCCCAATAAATGTATATCGAAATAAGAAAAAAATATTTCATTTTCCATAGTAACGATATCACGTGACTACTTCGATTTGTATGACAACCTAAAAATTTTTTTTCGTATTTCGACATACATTTATTGGAAAAAAGTTGTTCAAAATGATGGACTGAATAACCCCCTTAAAATATTTGTACTCAATTAAAAAGGAAATTGTATATACTGCGTAAAAGTAACGTAATATGTGTTCAAGTAAATAAAACCATGTGTCAATTAGTATAAAACTGTTGCCACCACAAACTGAACCTTATGACACAAACATACGGTTCAAAACTAAATTCAATTCATTAAATAAAGTTACAGTGTTGCCCGCGTCGCAGCTCAAACTCCCAAGCTACTATGGAAGCGACGGTAGTCGTCTAAGTTCGGAAGCATTATTCTAAGCGCTAGTTTGAGGTGCGAGCCTGCAAACGGTGTCCACTCTATGTATAAATGTGCTAACGCAACTGCCACTACTTACGCGGCCGAAGTTCGGCGTCATTACGCTCATATTGAAGTACTTAGAAGTATCTGGCGGTTGGATTTTTGGCAATATGGTTGAAGCCACACGAGCGTAATTTCAGTCGTTAAAATAAGTGCGCTTGTATGAATTCATTTTCAATAAACAACGCAAGTTATATCAGCGACGGAAAATCAGCTTGTTTGAACTTATCCAAATGCGTTTGCCTACTTCAACTGAATACGTGGTAGCGTAATTTCCGTAATTTTCACATTTCTTATGCCTTGGCCAACTTAAGTAACTTAAGTAACAACTTAAGTAAAATTGCGCAGCGTAATTCTAAACTCGTAATTTCGGCGACGTAATTCGGCGGGTGCGCTAGCACAATAGATGTAGGTGGTATTTTAGTGGGAATCCATGCAAGTCGTCGGCGTCGACTCGGGCGCGGCGAAGGACGTTTAGCTGTTGTGCGGCAAGGATCGGGAACAAAACACATGACATTAATGAGATGTTCGATAGTGGCGGAACTATATGTCAAAATGTTAAACAGAACTTTGCAACTTTTTAATGCAAGTTTCACTATCCGGAAAAATGTCTAAATATCACAAAGAAATTAAATATGCGGGAGGTTTCCGTATAAGATAAAATTAAAAGTTCGGGCTAGATGGTATTTTTTCTTATAGCTCAGATGTCGTGCATCTAATAAGAAAAGGGAAATTAGGTCTGTCAAAGTGATTAATATGTCACAATGACTTGGAGATATTACTACCATTAAGTCAAGAAAGATATCTACCAGCCCATGATATATGAAGACCAAATACATTTTATTTAACAATATTAATAATAACATAGAGCTCCGCTATAAATTGACAAGAAAACATGCTTGGTAATTCAATTCAGGACTTCCATGTGGAGGTACAATAGATCCTAGTGGAGTATCCACTATGTTAATTAGGCTCATGTCAAAAAGTTAAGACACCAATGGCTCAGATAGACAAGCAACACTTCGCGACAGAGGTGAGGAGTATCGCGAATAGTGTAGATATTTATGTACATATGTATATTTTGTTTACTTGCTCATGAATTTCATCACGCCAGCCACACATATTTTCCGCTTGGTCTAATGCCATATGGCTTTAGATCCGCCTCATGTACATTTCTTTTAACTGTGCAATAAAGTTTAAATAAATAAATAGTGTTGGGAACTGTCGCTTGTCTGTAAGAGCCCTAATACACATGAAAAGAAAAATATTTATAAAGTTGACCAAGCTAGCATAAGGGCTAGCATACATAAATTTTTCGGGGTCCACAGTCCTGCCCCCATTTGTAAAAAAACATTTGAAGGGAAACGGAGATATCATTTAAAATGTTGTCTTGACCAGGCCCTAGATAACCCTTCAAACTATTTTATGAACTACTGTTTACAGTTTGAAGTAAGTACGTGAAGATTTTCTACGCATATTAGCGAAAAATGGCTTCTTTTGGCTAATGTGCGTAGAAAAGCTTCACGTTCTCACTTTAAACTGTAAACAGTAGTTCATAAAAATAGTTTGAAGGGTTATCTAGGGCTTGGTCAAGGCAACATTTTAAATGATATCTCTTTTTTCCCTTACAATGATTTATTTCAAATGGGAGCAACACTGGACCCCGAAAAATTCATGTATCCCCCCTTTAAGAAAAAAGCCATTTGATTTAAGCCTATTTCATCGTAGTGGTGGAGTATAAGTATAGAACACTTCGATCATTTTAGTTTAGAAACAAGTGACTTATGGTCCGAGTGGGTAAATGTCAAGGTTACATTTTAAAAAGAAATAATGCGTGTAGTGAATCACACGGTTGGAACGAAGTTTGAAAAAAAAATTCGTGACGGAAAAATCTTAATTTTTTCCGCCTAGTCCGAACCGTCCGAAAAGGAACTTCGTTTTTTCATTATTTCAACATTTTACTATCGTCAACACAAAAAACTCAGTAAGTAGACTTGTATCTCTTGAGCTTGTACTCATGAATGGGGAATTGCTGAAGGAAGACTGTTGTAGCTAGATGATAATCACTGAACTAAGTCAGTCAGATGCCTTTAGGCAGCTCGAAAATTTGACAGCAGTGTTAGCTTATTAACTAACACTGTCGATAAGAAAGAGTAGAATCCTAATCCTGACTAATGGATAAATGTGAAAGTGAGTTCGTACATTTGTTTGTTACCACGTCACGCTTTAACCACTGAACCTATTTAGATAAAATTTTGTATGAATATAGTTTGAGACCCAAGAAAGGACATAGGATAGTTTTTATCCCGAAATTCCCACGGGCGCAACTATTGAACTATAAAGAAAAGACTACTTTGAACTGAAAAATGACGAAAAAATAATGTTTCCATCGTGACATTTACCCACTTTCAGCATGTATTCGCTTTGAGATGAGGGGTTATCTAAAACCACACAGCACACGTGTACCTTGGTGCGGCTGCTTCATATATCTCTGAAGTTTGAAACAGTTCATCAGTAAGGTGATTAACCTTGTTCTGTGCAAAGGGTGCCAAGAGAGGAAGATGCACATCCATTTTATAACTTCCATAATGTTACACGACGGCGAAATAATTCTTAAAGTTCATGCACAGTCTGTGATATGTCTTGCCCGGGGTAACAAAAAAAAAATAGGATTTTTTTTCTAAATTATAAACTGACTGCAACGAAAAATATATTTTTCCAAATCGGTCCAGGCAATTACGAATAATCGGTGAACATACATTAAAAAAAAAAGATCGCGACAAATTGATAACCTCCTCCTTTTTGGAAGTCGGTTAAAAAATTCTCAATTTGTATATGTCTTTCTCTCTCTTTCTCATATCATCTCTGCGTCTTTTGCATTCTCAGCCGTAATGCTTAGAAGTCTGCGTCTTTTGCATTCTCAGCCGTAATGCTTAGAAGCCTGGGGTTCGCATTCCAGTTTTTGTTTCTCCACTTGCATTCTTGGTAGTAAGACCATGTGCCGTCCCATGTCACAACTGAGCATGTCCATTAAGGATTATTTCACCGTTCCCTTCAGCCTATCCTTTTACTGTCAGCCAGCCAGTATACCTTTAACTGTCTTTCATATTATTTTAATTTATTTCTTATACCTTTTAATGGTCACTACAGTCTTATACCTTTATCTATTACAGCTAAACACATTGGCACACTATAAAGTGTTTATAACATGAGGATAATTGATTTTCTTAGGCATGTGGCAACTCTAGTTTAACTACTTACGACTATGGTGCTACCTTTAATATACACAATCGGAAAGTGGTCAAACAAAACGAAAATTATCATTGTGTTGATCACAAAGTTATGTCACGTTAAATAATTCTTTTCACTAGTAATCAATGTAGTTTTGTTAGATTTTACTAATCATGCAATTGCTTTAAAAAAAAATAGTTGACCTGTCTAAAAAGTCCAAGGCCACAAACATACATATACAATTACATAAATATATATATTACCATTTTTTTTTAAATGTGTTTTTTTTGTTAATAGCCACTTTCCAATTTATGTAATCGATCTTTCATATTCGCTATTTGTGTGTAAACATAAACTGTCGATTATTCATAAAAAAATTGCGTTCCACAAATCAGCAGGAGTTTTATCGTACCATACAGTTTTTTTTATTTAGTGCGCAAGAGCACTACTAATTATGAGGCCATGATACCGATTGGCGCAAGGAAGAAACTGCATAATACGAAGAAAAAAGCCGAATCCCCATATTCGTAGACTGAAGTGGCTCTGTCTAATAGAGCAACTTTAAGAGTTCCCTTTACCCTAGAACAACCTAGATTTTCCATACAAAAGTAGTATAGCTTTTATTTTGAAACTTAATGTCAGATTTCAACAAAATTTGTATAAAAACAAATAAATTAAACAGTTATATGCTAGGCTAGCCTCAAACCGCGACTTCGTTCGCGTAGAAGTCAAAAATGGGTCTAATAGGATTATTTCTTACTTTATTATTTTCATTATAAATTCTGTTCCCGTCATTTGCTAGAGCGAGAGAGAGCGCCGGAACGCTTCAGCAGGGCCTAGGTAGTCACCCAGGTCTCCCGATTCCTACTTCTAGGAGTTGAATTTTGAAAAATCCTGAAACACGTACTTATTTACCGTCAGGAGTACTTTTGCGAAGTTTCGAATAAAATGTCAAACTAATCTTGTTTCTCCATACAAACTTTGGACCCCCGTTTCATCCCCTTAGGGGGTGAGTTTTTAAAATACCCTTCTTAGTGCACCCCTAGATCTCATAAGGAATGTGCTAAATTTGGAGTCTAGACGTGTCAGTCAGTCATTCAGTTTCTTCTTTAATATATATAGATGTGCATCTAGCATATAACTTGTTTTCAAAATAAGAGTGTAGAAGTTTTACATACTCATGATCAAAACTGATATGATACACTACGTTTGTGTGGAACAGTCTAAGGTAAGGGGTCTCACAAGGAGCGCAGATTTCGTATGAACACGACAGCCATCCGATATCGTACAAAGTGTCGGGACTCACTTCTTTTTGTTCTTGGGCTGCGCCCGCGGCGGCGTGTTGGGGCGGCCCATGTTGAGGCCGGAGTACAGCTTGCGCTTGTCGGCCGGCTTCAGGATCTGGAACGAGCACATCAGCGTCTCGTCCACGGACATCAGCGCACCTGCGCAAACAAACAAACAGACTGTCGTGGTACATTGTAACTTTAGTTTTATTAAAGCAACACTTCCCGTGTCCATCGTGCCCGACCAGCTGGACAAATTACGATCTGTATTCGGCGTAGGAGAGAGGCATAAGGGTGGCAACTTACTGGAGGGGCAAATATAATGTAATAGGCATGACGAATGAAAAAATGTTTCAAGCCCATCTTTTAGATTATTGTGAAAATATCATATACATATTTTTTCTTTTCTCTGAGAAACAAAAAGTGACAAATATACAGGGCATTGAAATTTCGCATGACGTCACGACTACGTACGATTTTTACATAGAGGTGACGTCGCAAGCCCCCACTCCGGAACTTTGATGCTTCGTATCTTTGTGAATTTTTACTTTTTTGGCAAACTTAAAAATATAGGTCCATTATTTTTGGATAATCTAAAAGACGGACTAAAAACAATTATACTTTTCTAACCCTGTCGTTACCCCTCTTTGAGAAAATTTACACGAAAAGAAGTTGTATTAAAATTACCGTGAGATAAAATCATCCTTTAGGATCAGGAATTTAACACTCATTATTTCTTAACACGGTTTACTCTATAAGGGTTGGGCTAGATTTGTCAGCCAGCACTTTTCTATGCGACTATATAGCGACGGAACGCTTCAGCACCGTGCTAAAGAGTTCCACTATCTCTCGCTGAGCTGAATAATACTTTCCAAAATTTATATGCTTCTATCTTTTTCTAAGCAACAGGAAAAGATCGAAGCATATAAATTTTGGGAAGTGCTATTCACTGCTGCCAGATGTATGTCGTCCAACCCTAACGATACGGTATTTGCGGAGCGTACCCCGCAGTCATCGTTTCGGGTCGAGTGGCAGGGGCAGCGACGCAGAGTCAACGTTCCCAAAAATTGCGCTAAAGAAAATCGTCTAAAATTGTTTTAAAAAAATGCACGTCACTAACTTGAGCTATTCAAGAACACTCACCGGCGTTGTCGAACTCGCCGCAGTAGTTAGGCGCAGAGAACAGAGTCACCAGCTGTCTCTTGGCGAAGAACTCGTAGCCGTCCTCCACGACCTGGTGCGCGCGGCAGATCAGGTCAAACTCGTGCTTCGACAAAAACTTGCCAACCACCTGGAAAGAATAGAATGATGTTATTAGCGAGTGTGGTTTCCGGCAGAGTAGAACAGAATCAGTCCAAATCTTCCCGTGAAATTTTAGAAATCCTTGGGAGAGGCTTATGTCCAGCAGTGGACGTTATGCGGCTGAAATGATGATGAAGGAAAGGGCCTCCCAAGAAGGATGGACGTCAGACTACATTTTGTTACTGTAGGTATCTAATTTTTTATGGAGTATTTCTTTTTACGATTTCAACTACGGGACCATCCCGGTCCCATAGTTAAAGTTGTTCACATTGATTAGTATGTATGTTTACTTCCTTTCCGGTTGATACCACCTTCCCGTAACAAGTTGTATATCATCAGTTATATTTACAATAACCATTACAAAAACATTGTAAAAGAAACTTGTTATTATATAAAGTAAAAACAAATTTCTCTACGATATTGAATTATTGCAATCAATCAATACATTATAGGTGATTCAGCAGTATTCTCTAATGTAACAACTCAGACATCAAGTCAGATAACTTTTGATGTCAATCACCTCTTTGTAAAGCGAGTCTTTGTTAAGGTATTAGGTAAGGTTAGCTTTTTGGTGAGGCTACTTACAATTACTCTCCGAGGCAAGTATTGGCGGTAACGATCGGGTCGCTCTGCGGTCTATGTAGAGAGCGATACTATATTTTACTCCCTGCTTCAGGGTCTTCTTTCGAGACGCGCAAGGAATCACATTCCAAAAAGCAAGGCGCGGAGAATTGGGCATAATTGGGTATCAAAAAAAAAGAGTTTACGCCCAAATAAATGCCTGATCGCTGGGCAGAAACCAATACTATCATTTTAGTAAAAAAAGCAGGAACTTAATCGGAATTTTATAAATTATAACTATTATTAAATATTTTGGTCATAAAATAATCAGTCACGTTGAATCACAATAAATCTAGCTTCTCCCAATAATCTCTAGTTTTCATGCGCTCGCGTTGCGTCGACTCGGCTGGACAGCCAAAAGAGTGATATTTACTCTACCCTGAGTTATTCATTAAACAATATCAATTGCTTGTTTTTCATTGTCAATTCATTAGTCATACATAATCTAAGTGTGTTTTGTGCATACTCAAATGTAGCTGTTTGGATAAAAAAGTAAATAAAAATTCTGTTAATGTTTTCGCCCACGATGGACAAATTTTATTAGGGCATATACGGACATTTTTTCGGTATTTATGCAATGCGCCCTAAACGGCATAAACCCATCTCTATGGCCGATGACTGAAGAGGATATTTAATCGACTATACGGTAAAAGCAGGTAAGTAAAAAATACATAGACCCCTTATTCATAAAAAATATTAACTGTGTGCTAAACCTTTTTTAGTTGAAATGTGTTTTGTCCTTGTCCCTCGTTTCAATATTAAACGTAGTAAGAACAAGACGAAACATATTTTAATTAAAATAGGCTTAGCAAACGATTGATATCTATTATGAATATGAGGGTAAATGTCTATGTAGACTTAGAGTGTACTACTATGTCTAGTCACTTGAAATTTCTCCCACCTGTTTACGAAGTGTTTTCATATCATCCTATCGTGACACAAACATCAAAACATCATTATTACTAGTAGCGTTTTAATTGATAGATAGCACCAATTACTACGTATTAATCGGGGTTATCAGGTGCGTCGCGTGACTCAGAAATTTCTGGAATCTTGGAAATGTCTTTAATAATTACGTCGAACTCAACTACCGTGGCCTGCAGGTCAGCATGATCTCCGATCAGGTCAAGATGGAAAATGATCTTTTTCAGATTGACCTGGGTCTTGGTTGTTTCTATGTATATATGCAGTTGTTATATAATATAGTATCGTTGAGTTAGTATCCCATAACACAAGTCTCGAAGTTACTTTGGGGCTAGCTCAATCTGTGTGATTTGTCCGTATATATGTATTTTTATAATTACGAGATGTTACGGAACTAAGAATCCTCTTACACTAGACTTTTTCATACAAACGTAGTTTAGCTTTTATTTTGAAATGACATATGAGATTTCCGCAGTATTTTGTATTTTTAAAGAAATTGCATATATCTAGGCATATAACTAGTTTTCGACAGTCAAATATGAACTTAAAAGAAAATATGAGAGTGTAGAAGTTTTCCATACTGAAGGTCATATATGATATGATACACTATATTCTCTTTTAAGTTCATATTTTGATTGTGAAAACTAGTTATATGCTTTAATATATGCAACTTCTTTAAAATTACAAAATAATGCCGAAATCTTAGATGTCATTTCAAAATAAAATCTAGACTACGTTTGCATGGAAAAGTCTAGGGTAAGGGGATTCTTAAGCGCTAGACACACAGAAAAGACACAAGACGTGGAAAGGGCGCACACATATGCCTGCTGCACGTCCAAACACAGAAAAGACAGGCGCCTCTTTTTTCTGTGTGTTATTATTTGCGACGATTCTATACCTTTTGTATGAAAAAGACGCAAAGAGACATATGCCTGCGCTGATATTAAAATTAGATATGTGGACTGAGAATACATTGTTATACCATAAACGTCAGCCAGCGATCCGATTGTTCCCAAAAAGGACTTGTCAAGTACTCTTAACCGAAACAAATGCATGAAGAGCGAGACGAGTGCAGATAAAACAAAAGATATTTGCCATGACCGTGGCAAATGGAGATACAGTCTACGGCCTCACGATATCGCACGAGCAAAAAAGTTATTCATGTCGAAATGTTTTGAAACATTGTGTTTGCACTTCTGTTCTGACGTCTAGCACAATTTCGAGCTGGCCGCGTAAACACGTGCAGCTAATTTCGTGGGAGCATGTTTCGCGTTGCTATTTTTAAGTCACGTGGCAGTTTGCACCTTTCTCTCTCTTGCGTTCAAACAAAAGTTCCCGTTCCGAGTAATCTATTAGTAGAAGTAGCTTTTAGTATGTGAAACCGAAGCAGTTTAGTCGACAAGGGATAAAAGGTCCAATGCTCGGGTCACATCTTTCCGAAGGTCACGTCAATATACGTGACAATCGAAAACTGTTGCCATGAAACCTTCTAAACCTCCGTGGCGTAGTGGTCACCATGCTAGTCCGCCACCCAGAGGTTCCGGGTTCGATCCTCGGTCAGGGCAAGTTGGCAAATGGCCTTTTTCAAATTGTCCAGGATCTTGGATATTTATTTATATATGTATTTGTTGGTAAATATAGTATCGTTGAGTTAGTATCCCAAAACAAAAGTCTCGAACTTACTTTGGGACTATCTATATATATTTATATGTTTTTTTTTATTTTAATTCTTCATGCGAAACAAGCATCAGCATCGGCTTTACAAAGACCCGGTTAACCCTTTAGTCCCCCCCCAAAGCAGAATGATAAAAATCTAGGTAACGAGATGGGACAAAAGTAAACCTACCTCTGTTCCAAATGTAAAGCTGACGCCGCGATCGTTCTCGCCCCAGCCGGCCGTGTCCTTGTCTGGGTCAGACCACAGCAGATCGCAAAGCAGTCCCTGGTCGGGGACGTCAGTCGGTCTCATGATCCGCCGGATCTGTTCCATGGCCTGGAGGTCGGGGGAGAGGCCGCCATGGCAGCAGAAGATCTTTTCGTCCACTGTAACAAAGAAAATAATAGTTTAGAATTACATATATATTTTGGAATAATATTACCTCATTTGACTCGCGCACCAACGGTTCCGTACAATCTATAAAAAATCACGTTTGATGTATTGGAGCCCCGTTATGTTTTTAGTATTTGTTGTTATAGTCGCAACAGAAATACATCATCTGTGAAAATTTCAACTGTCTAGCTATCACGTTTCATGAGATACAGCCTGATGTCGTGAAAGACATCGGATAGACGGACAGACTGACTGTATACTATGTGACTGAGGATGCTGTTAAAACTAGGGTTGCATCGATACGCCTTTTCGCCGATACGATACCGATACCGATACTCTTATACAAATATCGGCGATACCGATACCGATACCGATACGTTAACTGAATCAAACATGAAGATAAAATAAATAAATCACCAGTCGTATTATTTTTTTATTAATATGAAAAGTAGTTACATAGGTCGATATTAGATAATTATTATAAATTTTAGTAGTTAACATTAATAACATTTTTATTTAAAAAACAAAGTAATCTTAAGTTTTGCGGAGAAAGGCGATTTAAAGTATCGCCGATATATCGGTATCGGTATCGGTATCGGATGCATCGCTAGTTAAAACCTTTAGTTTACGGAACCCTAGAAATTAAATTTCTATTCGTCTGACTACAGAAACTTTACAAAATTTAATGGTTGCTACATAAATCACACAAATTTTAGCTGAATTAATGAAAACCTCAATAAATTTTATCAGGTGACTCCTAAGATAAATGAGGTCGGAAAACTTCAGCGAGGAGGAAATTGTTGCACACCCAGGCGAAGACTGATATTTAACTCAAAAACGGATTCAGTTTCGTAATTAGCTTTTTTTTTTGTTTACAGCATCAGATCTTTTCGAAACTGATTTAATTACAATAGGAACAAAAAGGGAAATAACTATTTTCATCGACTCCGATAAAGCACAATAACTCAGGCTCCGATTTTCGTTATTCAAAGTAATAAATCACTTGAATAAACAATACCCTTTCTTCAGTGTACCCACTGAAGGGTTAAAGATACCTTTAATTTAATAGCTAAATGGCACAATTTGCTTTAAGGTTTGATCTTTGTTGCCCTTTTCAATCGAACGACAAATAAATAAAACGCTTTGTGACCCAACCAGTGGTTGAATTACACCAAGTTGATAATATTAATTACAGAGTGCGAATAGTAAAAGTACATTGAGGACATTACGATAATCTGGAACCGAAATATTTTGTTATTACATGTGTATGTATTCAACGATAAATAGCACAATATCACAGATGTGGAACTTTATAGAAGCGGAGTATCATTTATGCATACACTACTATATACGAAACTATACATCCATGCACACGGCAATGTGTGTGTGTTCGCCCGCTAACACACACGAAAAGACGAGAACGGGGGAGAGATGCAGGGACGGGGAACGGGGTCGCATATTGTGCAGGACTTTAGGAGTTTCTGTTCTGTATGTAATACTTATATCAATTCTATGACAATCCCGAGCAATCATTCATGTACCTGTACAAGAACTTGGGGTATATTTTGAACAACAAGCCTGATATCAAACAACTGTAATCATAAGAGGTCGACGTACAGAGCGTATCCCAAGATACCAATAGGCATTTTATTTCAGGCGAAGTTCACGGCAGTCAATGCTAAGGATGATGTAGTGAAATTAATCATAATTGGAATCAATTGTCAGCGAGCTAAACAACTATAATCTGGATCGACACGTGTTTCACAACACACGTGTTTGAGAGCGTGTTCAACCTAATACTATTGTTTCGTGCTGGGAAATCACTAACGTTTAGCCTCGGATGGATAGTTATCATGGCGTTGGCGTTTACTCCATAATTTTGCAATGCACGTGTTGTTGTATTTAGGCTCAAAGCATAAGCGGAGAGAGCACATAAAAGACCTACAGAAAATATGAAATACCAGCTGTGCCCGCGGGCTTCGTTCCCCGTGGGAATTTCGGGATAAAAACTATCCTATGTCCTTCCCTGGGTCACAAACTATCTATATCCATACCAAATTTAGTCTTAACCCCTTACCTGTTACTGGGAGGAATTCCTCCCAGGTCAATTTTTTATCTATTGTTTTATTTTTAGGGACAGCTAAAGAGTAGGTTTAGTGGTTAAAGTGGTAACAAACACACAAATATACAAACTCACTTCTGCATTTATACTTAGAAAGTTAGAATTAGGAAGAAGGATAGTTAGGATGTATCTTGAAAAGGCAGGCCAGACTCAAAACCAAAAGATAGTTGTAGAAGACTAGACCAGAAAAGGGTTGAAGTGCAGAAGAAAGTATGCATCAGCGGAGGATAATGCTGACGTCCATATGAATGCTGATGTTAAGAATGAATCCAATTCCTGGAGCAAATAACGATTCCAGAATAACATGTCACTACAGGAACAGAATAAACAGGTAACCCGTCCTATATTGATAGAAACAGACGCCACTCGTTAGAAGAGACGTGCGTGACGCATCCGTATTTACAAATTCCGCATGTGCAGAGGCGCCGACTGGACTGGCCGATAACCTCTCTATCTAGCAGTCGTGCGGCTTCGTCTACATACTGTCATATCAACAGCTTGTCTTCGTTGTTTACATTTCATTTACTTTCTTGGTTAAATACTGTTAATTTTCCGAGCTTATCTTTTGCTGAACTGATCAACTTTGTAGCCACAGAATGAGGTTGATCGGAAATGACTGTCTAAGCGCAAGCGCAGCATTAGCAGAGACCAAAGAATAATCATCATATACCTATTGTTTAGTACCCTGGTCTTCGAAAACTAAAGAAAATAACAAGTTTTACAAAAACCCTAAATGATTAGTTTTGGCTTAATTTTTGCACAAACGTCTCGAAACTTTTACTTTGACTAGAACTATCTTTGTTAGTGATAAACATAATTATTTTCAACTACTAAACTATTTGTAGTAGACGCAAACTAAACACTTTTGCCATTGATTGGACCAGGTCTTTAGTCAATGTTCAAGGATCAAACGAGCAAGTCTCGCAAACTTTCCACCAAACTAGTTTTCCGATTGTTCCGATAATAATAAAGACAATGCCAAGGTAACGAAGTCACGTCCAATCACATGGAGCAGGCAGAAGTCTGTTATTTAACGGAAATTGGCTGCGATGATTGGAAATGTGTCCGTGTCAATAGGTTCACGTTTCACATTAGATGAGTCGAATCGGCGAGTAGTGTGATGGTTTAACAGTTGATGTGTCATGAACCAGGCTTAGATGACATCAGACAAGCAAGCAGCAATGAGGCTCATCATTGCTTTATTTCGGGTACACTGTATTTAATATGAGCGAAATAAATATCGCATCGCAACTGATATTTCTTTGTTTTGAAGTTAATTAAGATAAGATTTTCTTTAAGTTAACATTTTCCCAAATCACCATGGTTGATTTTTGATATACCCTGAACAGCATAATAATATTCCGTCGCAAGTTCAGAACTTCGTATTTTATTACCAACCGTATGTACAAGTACATTACATGTTTAAACTACTATTTGGTTATCTGTGTGAACTGACATGGCTACTTTAGGGTATATTTTAGGTAGAATAAAAATTTGACAGCACCTCTTTACATTCAGCTAATTGTTAGCTTCTACAAACTAAGTCTATATAGTCGTTGCGATCAATTCGGGCAGCGAAAGGATAAACAGCATATCATTGTTGTGTAACGCGACATTCAAGCTAACTGATGGGCCGAGTATTGGATTTCATCTGTTTACTTATCTGCTGGAAACACCTTTATGTAACAAATATTCGAAGAATTAATGTAATGTTTATTTTTGAGCTGAACAATAATAACATATCGATCTATTGAAGGCATTGTATAGAAATTAATGTGTAGAAATAAGGTAAACATTTTAGATAGCGCTGGGAAACAGATATCAGGTTTGAGTAGTCAGACCCCAGGGCCGTAAGACCCAAAGACCAAATTTACCGTGATGATGAGCATGAAAATGGAAAAAGGGATTCAAAATAATGAGGGGTTGCGAGCCGAATAGCCGCTGATTTTGAATTTAAAAATTTGTGTTCACACAACATTTGTGATAACCATGAGCCAATTGACACTGTTTATTCCAAAGATGCCCCTTACGTAACCAATGTTTATATCGAGATAAATGCTTAATGTAGAGCAGCAAGCATCAATATTTACATAATAGCCACACTCCAGTATAAAATTACAATCTGAGACCATAATCCCGCGGTTACGGTAAAATATGGAGCGAATAAACAACATTAGGTATTATTAGTACCCTCTGGAGTGTTTAGATCGCTAGACCTACGAGATCTTGGCAATAAACTGGATATTAAGACCGCAAACGGTGCGTCAATTGTTGCCAGAATTGTAACATTTGGGTCTTAATTATAGCTCCAATGAGTTCCACGTGTAGTCATGTATTAGGATAATGCGTATAATGGGATTGGCAATTAAGTGATCTCATGAGACGACGACAAATCATGCTGAGCCTGAGCTTTCTTTATGGTCATGCGTCCTACTTCCCTGTCATGTCTACATGATGTTAGCATTAGGTGTGGTACTTCATAAAAACAGAGTATCATTTATGCCTACACTATACATCAAACAAAACTATACATCCGTGCACACGGCAATGTGTGTGTGTGTTCACCCGCAGCGGCCCGCTCAACACCTCGACAAGGTGCGAACGGGGGAGAGGTGCAAGGACCGGGAATGGGGACGCATATTGCGCGGGACCTTAGGAAATTCCGTTCTGTATGTAATTATTAATGAATTCTGTGGTATTCACAATATCACACAGGGGTAGGCAGAGACTATAAAAGTATGAACCTCGACCTGCTACAATCCTGACAGACATCTTTCATCTCTATCTTCATTCATGCCCGCCGCTGATTACTGGAGCGACTTTGGAATATCATGAAGGTTTAATTCGATAGGTAATTTATAACTTAAAGAAACGTAACACTCCATGTGAGGCTATGTTTTGAAACAAATGACAAAGCAACACAAGTCCAAAGCACAACACTGTCAAAGCAGTGATTCTCAAGTGTTTGGAAATGCGATCACAACCTGAGTACGCATGCACGTAGGCTCAGCGAAGCGTTCGTGAATATTGAATTTGTACTAGCAGAGGATTTGCTGGCTTTTATCGTCTTCCGAGCGAGGTGTAATGGCCCGTTTGAGCCGTGCAGATTAAAAGCGAAGCTTATCTGTCTGTATCTAAATTACTTTATGTATAAGTAAACATAGCACAATGTAAAAGCTTGGATAGTACTTTAACTTCTTACTGATTTCCTATTGAGCATATTGGTTAGGCAGTTTACTTATTATCCCAATCAAGATAGAGGATTGCTCTGTTGGGTAATCGAAAACAGAAGAAATGTCCGGCTCCCTTTCTATAATTCGATTGGTAAATGAATAGTTAATAAATAAAATTACAACTTCTGAAACATTCCTTCAGCATTGGCTGAATACATGTAAATACCAATAAATCGAACCGAATTCCATCGTCTGACAAACTTTTCCAAGGAAACTTAAATCTTCCATAACGAAACGGCTATCTAAATCATTTGATTACGCGACGAGCATTGGATGAAAGCCAAAAGTTGATGACGTCAACATCAAGGATGGATATTTACGTGTTTTTATCCAACCAACTGAACTGAAGATCTTCATGAGAAGAGATTCAACTTCGTGAAGGTAAAACAGGTCATGGGTTCGTTTTCCAGCGCAGGTAAATGTCATTACTACTGTTTTGGGTGTGTTGTGTATGTGTCCAATTGTCCACCCAATTGAATTATAGGGAGACTTGAATTTTTCGGCGTACAGTGCTGCCCCCACTTGAAATAAATTATTTGAAAGGAAACAGAGACGTCATAAAAAATTTTGTCTTCATCATGCCCTAGATAGCCCTTCAAACTATTTTATGAACTACTGCTTAACAGTCTAAAGTGAGAAAATTAGCGGTAAACGGCTTCTTTTGGCTAATGTGCGAAGAAAAGAAAGAAAAATACTTCGAAGAGTTATCTTACTAACGTATGATAAAGACAAAATTTTCGTTGCAGTTTCCTTTCGAAAAATTTATTTCAAATGGGGGCAGCACTGAACCCCGAAAACTTCATGTATAGGGAAAACATGAATTTTTCGGGGTTCAGTGCTGCCCCCAAAATGAAGCAACTGTAGGCCATTGAGTGTGGTCCTTCTGTTTATACATAAAATATTTTGAAAATATCGTTTCAGACATGTAAATTGCGCAATTACGATATGTGAGATATGAAAAAATATTAAAAACAAACAACACTGAAATTGGGCGTCGTTTTCAGTGGTAACAGTTAAAAAAGTTTAATTTATTCCCTGAGCTGTTGTCGGGACACGTATTTCGTGAACGTAATGTAGGTCAGGTGCGTGTGAAATAAATCTGCGTTTTTTAAGCTTGGTGAAAAGACTACCCCTATATTTTACGTCACTGAATACGTGGTGCCGTAGTAAACTATATTTTAGTGTAAAGGTATGCATGACGGCTCACCTCCAATTCCAAACGGAAAGTGTTACTGACATCTTGAATTAAAGTAAAATTCTCATTTTTCAAACATTCTTCATGTTTGTTTATCCAGTTGGGTTCATATTCCATACTTTGATTATTTGGTTGAGATAATTATTTGGAACAAAACAACTTTTTTGACAGATGATGATGAAATCAACTTTTTTTTTGTACAACTTAGCAGGCAAACAAACCAAATGATAGCAAGTGGTTATATACTCGTACTTAAGAATAAACACATGCGCGATGATCTTTTCACGCCCGGCTTGAAATACATACATCACTCTTCAGTATAGCAGTTTTATATAGTGCGCGTGAAGAACAAGTGATAGTCAATGCAAAATGCCGTACAAATCCAAAAAAAATCCAAAACATACGTAGTTCGAACTAAGGTTTGTGTAGAGTTCCCAGACAAGCCCCCACTATACGTTCAAGTTACAGCATTAGACAATCGATTTAAGTTCACCTATAGCTTGTTGGGGTGCCACGGACCACGGAAGTGCGGCAAAGGCTTTTGTCTAACTTTCATCCATCAATCGCGGATCGATCGCCTATCGATTCTCTTTGATTGGCAGTTCAAAATGGCACACGCGTCGACACCAGCTTTGTTAATGGCTCTTTGTTATCGATGCCGGGGCGGCTTACGGCCTCCGTAATATCGTACAAAGCTTCTCAAACTTATACGCTTCGAACTATATACTTCATTTTCAGTCTTGAGTTCAGTTCTTTTTGATTTACTTATAGAATTTATACAGCTTCTTCTTGCTTAAACGATTTTACACTTCTTTGATTTAAGATGCAGGCTTTTGGCGGCAGGAGTTTAATTTTGTGCTAAGTTTCGGCTAAGACATATTAGTTAGATCGTTCATCAATACACCATTTTCGCTTTCCCCTAAGTCGGCGCTAATTCCTAATTTCTGGGAACGCAGACAGCTTTTATATCCCTCCTCAAGCGTAAAACGTACACTCACTATTATTTTAATGTTGGGTCAGGATCACAGCCCTGCGGGACTCCTTACGTTGTGTATCATATCGCTACTTTTACAACCATTTTACAATACAGTAATACAAGTGTGGGTTCACAAATCACACTTCATAACTGTATTGCACGCCTCATAAGCGGAGCGTTGAGCGTAGTGCTCTTCTCTAAAAATTTCAGGGTCAAGAATTTTTATGGACTTAAACTGTCTCTATTTATGACCATATCTTGTTTCAAGACAAGTGGAGAATCTGTGGTAGATTTGTTCTAAGTAAGCCAACGAGTAGGATTGTTTGTAATAAAATTGTAAATGACGGGAGCAGCATTTGCGGCTACACGACATTGAGCAGATTACCGTTGTTTTATCTCATCTCCCGTTAAGTGCGTCATTCGAGGTGTTATAATTTTAATGCTTGGGCCCGCTGTGGAGTTGGGAGGACCATTATTTTTATTACAGAGAACAAAAGTTAAACCTTTAACTTCACCATATTTATCATCAGGTCCACTTCCACTGTTTAGCGATCAACCCATATAGTGTGTAGCAAGACAGCCAAAGGTTGCAACACCTAAAGACCGTGCTTAGCATAATGTTATGCTCAAGATATAGAATGGAAATCAGAAATAGTGACTGGTAGCTAATCGTCTACTCCTAGGCTAAAGACCATTATTTTTGATCGACTTCTACAATCTGCACAGAAGCTGTTAGTTACTATGCGATTTTTTTTGCTTCCAGATCAAAATGGAAGCCATTTTAACCCTTTTATCGCGTGACTTTACAGCTGTCGTGCCTCCAGCACGAGGCATAGTGCATCTAAAATAAATACCTACAACCAAAAAGGGATGTGGATACTTAAGTTATGTGCAATACGAGCAGCAGTTTTTGTCGAAATATCCGACGCTCGCTTTATGGGCACGAAAATGTTAGTACGGTGAAAAGGTTAAAGCAAACATTTAGCAGATTGTCTATCAAATGTATAGACTTAGATATACGCATAAAGGATATACGTATGGGTACCATCTATTTGGCAGAATCTTGATGCTCCGAATTTCATTTGGTATAACATACTTAGTAGAATCTTATTTAAAAACACATTTCAAACGCAAATTCTTTTTTTAAATATAATTTTCGTTTGGCCGAATATTTATATTTCCGAATGTACAATGTCATAATTTCATTTAGTACAATTACCTTTTACATAAATTAAGTTTCGCATAATTTGTTTTAGAATAGTGTTTAATTAGTGTTACTTTTATTTGGTAACCTATCATTGTTACGAAGCTATACTGTTCGAATTTCAGATGATCGAAAACGGTATATCGAAGTTTCAAATACCAAACTGATTGACATATGTCTTGTTCACTAGTACTAAAGGTCGAAGTAACTTATTTACTATTATTACTTAGCTACTGTTTCGTATTATAAACAAATGTGTTCTATAAATTTCATTATTAAAAGAAAAAAAAAACAAGTACTACATAAATCGAGCTATATATTGTATTGTAAAAATTAATTTGAAAAAATCATCATTGCTATTATTTTATGTTAGGCATTAACAAACGTATTTTTATACTCAATTTAGGGCGAAAATAACAAAGACACCAAAACATGGTTATGGCAAAACTATAGGTTAGGTTATGTTAGAACTGCGACCACCCCACGCAGTAGACAGCCTTTTCATACTATGATATTTTTTTATAACAGGGAAGTAAAAATCACATACGTTTATAATCAACTGTTTTATATAAATAAGTATTCCATAAGAAAATCCTATATTAGAAAATTATATTACATCATGATTCTGCCTTGAAATGAAGCACATATGAACTAAATACGAAAAGGCGATTCTGACTGCGAAATTTATGCTATATGAAAATTCTACTTTTACATTATTATGTATGTAAAATTTATTCTTTAAAAATATTCTGATTTTTTAAATTATTGGTTTTGAATCTATGATAAATGAGTAGATGCCAAACTATATTCTACGACATGACGTTTCTGTAATCTGCTGTTATATAATATTATAACATAAAAAGTTCTGCTATAAAGGGGGACCCTATACATATACGTTTGTCCTTTGATACTGATTACACAATACAACTATTAGTGTCAGACTTTGATAAAACATTGTACAAACACGAGCTTCGTTTAATAACTGCGAACTTTGTGTTTGGCGCGATACTAAAACGGGACTTAGCAAATAACGAATCTGATATGACGTCAGTATACATCCGATGTGCTTTTAGCGACTTTGGAATACATTTTTAACCCCCGACGCAAAAGGTGGGGTGTTATAAGTTTGACGCCAATGTCTGTCTGTGGCATCGTAGCTCTCGAACGGATGGACTGATTTAGACGCGGTTTTATTAGGTGAAAGCAAGTTTCCTTGCGTTGGTTCTTAGCTATGTTTGATTTAAATCAGTTGAGCGAATCAAAAGTTATGGGGTGAACGCTTGAAAGACGAGGTTTTTGTTTAATTGTTTAGTTTGCCTGGCAAATACCCTTTTTTTGTTTTACATGTATCACACTCGGCACACGAATCATACAATCTAAAATAAGCAGATACCTATAGTTCTGACATTTTGTAAAGATTTTAAGATATTGCCGTTTTGCCTACTGTTTACTAGGCCTACTATAACACTAAATAAATACGACAGAAATATTGTAAAGAGGTCGTTTAGTTCTTAAAATACGTAGTAGACGTACCAAATATAACCTAAATTAAAGAGAAATTATACGATACTAAAAATAGGACATGTTTCATGATCGTATCATTACACAAAATATTTAAAATTTCTAATTTGTCCTCCTCACTCTACTTTCGTACTTAAATTTCTGAAAATTATTTATTTATTTCAACTTTCATGCACAGTTTAAAAAATGAACAAGAGCCTAATGCCATAATATGTCATTTTCTCCCGGTCAACCATTAGACCAAGCGGAAAATATAGGTACAGAAGACGTTTATAATAAATTTAAATTCTTTCATATTGAAAACTAATATGTTAAACCCTTCAAGCACCGATTGGCCCGATCGGGTCAAAAGAACAATTGAATTCAATTGTGTCTGCGATTTATGTGCTTGAAGGATTAATAGATAGCTAAAACCGCATAGGAACTAAAGAAATCACAGGAAATGTATAAGCGTACCAACATTCGACGATATTTAACAAACAAAAGTATCAAAACAATATGTTCGATAATTTTGTTTGTGAAATATGTGACCGCATAGCCTCGCCACGTAGGTAAAGTATAAAATACAATGTACCGAATACAAGGACAGCTATGATCAGTTTCCACGACAACAATATTGATATCATTGTTTGCAAGTGTATGTTCATGTTAGTGATTTGAATACTTAGAACTTCTTAATATAAAATTTTAGGAACAGTAATACTAACTGGATAAGATTTCTATCGCCGTAAAAGAAGAAATGTAAAGTCCAGATTGCTTAGTTCTTCCGGTTGCTTGTGATGAAGTTCAAGCGGGATATTTAAAACTTGTACATAATCAAAATTATCTCTTGAGTTTATATTTAAAGAAGGTCCTATGTTTCAAAGAGATTTATTTTGTTGATTAAATTCAGAATCGAATATTAAGGAGTCGCTATCCATTTGTACGTCTGCATTTGTTTTAAATGTTATGCATTTATTGTTGTGCTACATTACAGTGAGTGAAATATTGTTATCACTTCTATTCTAAGTAAGATTCTGGTTTTAAGTCTCAGTATCAGGTCAGTTAGGCTACTGGATAAGCTTTGTATTATATAATTAATTCTGTCAAGGACAATTCGGATCAGTGGTGAAATCCCATTTAAGGTCGGCCCTAAATTCAAATTGCTAATATTAGAGTTCAAGGACTTGAAGCAGAACTGATAAATGACGGCTTCAGGATTAGTTTAAAAATAGAAAATATACCTCGATGTATGGACCGATATCAGATGAAGATAAGAAGTTATCTTTATCGGACAGACGAACGGAAAAACAAGGTTGAGGCTGTGTAATGGAATACAACTACAAGATAGCAAATAAATATTAACAAACATCCCAAAACTATCCTACAATGTCAAGGATCTCGTTGTAGTGTTCTCGATTAAATTGACTGATGGGAAAAGGGGGAACTAACGACAACATCGAACGACAACGATAAAATTCAAAGGGGGAATTCAACGCATAAGGAACATCACATTCTTTATTCGTTATTGATAAAAAATACCCCGTGCACTTATAGTTACCCATAACGTGCACGTGAGTCAAAAACTTAAATACTTAACACTAAATGGACAAATAACAATTACAATTTTTTTAAATTGTCGTAAGAAGTTTCTATATTTGGCAATCGAGCAATCAAGGCGTTGAGCAAAGTAACAGCTTGGCTAGTGGGCGCGTAACTAGCATTAATGTTAAGCTTAAACTTACAGATATAAATACGCTTTATTTATAAATCAATTTTATTGATGTATTACTTGTTGCCAATGGTATTTGAAAATTCCTACGGTAGCCCCATAATATTTCGGGATGAAAAGTATCTCAAATGTCTGCATGTCATTTTTCATACTTATCTGTTCAGTCGATTTGGCGAGAAAGCGGACAAACATCCAGACATGCGAGTACAAACTGTCGCTTTTATAATACAAACAGAAAGAGATACAGACTCACATCTAGTCTGAGGATGGGCTTCCAAATGGGTCAGGATAATTCCGTGTGAATTCTACAAATGTATTATTTCACACAATATAATTAATATTATGTAATGGAATTGTGTTGGCAAAATAAACGAATATTATGTTATTTTATGTTATGTTAGACAGGAGATAGGATAAGCACTTCTCGTATGCCGTTGCATAGATCCACGCAAGAATATATTGTTTAACTATTGTGTCTGATATTCCGGCATACAAGGGGTTAATATACCTGTGTGAATAAGGGCTCATCGCTATGACATTACATTAAGTTTTAATTGCTTTCGCCTCTTTACACAGTAAAATGACATGGCCAAGGTTAAGGGTGGCTCGACCATGGCATTCGCCTTGGGGTGGCGCTTGGCCCACGGGAAATGGGCTGTTTGTCTGACCTCCTTTCAAACCTTGACGCTTCACCGTCCATGGTAACCTCAGTAATTCTTTATACGAAAAATTACCAGCGACTTTTATGTGCTGAGCGTGCATTAATATTTAGCAAGGATCACAAAAATCATACAATACATGTTTCGCTGTATTATTGAAGTTTGTCCTGACGGATAAAACAACTAGTTCTATTAGATATGAATTGAACATGATGTGCAACACAAGTTTATTTGCTAGGCAATCTATTATTTGCTAAGGAAAACCCAGTCTTTCAAACGATTACTCCTAATAACTTTGAAACAGCTGAACCGATTTTCATGAAACATAGCTAAGAACCACCGCAAGCGAACTTGCTTTTACGTTAAAAACAAACATCGAAATAGGTCCATCTGTTCGAGCCAAATTTATAACACTCCCTTTTTTCGGAGATTAAAAATGTATGTTTCCATACATTAATTGGTCTTAACCAGGTTCAATAATTTTGGCAATTACGTTTCTTTAACGATAATCAAAATAAAAATAAAAACTTCAAAAGTTGGTTAGGTACTCAGAAGCGAGCGCATAAATTTCTCATACCCATTATCGTAATGGATATTCAATTCGTAAGCATACGGCAAGTGCGTATTAACATTGAACAGACAGTACCAGAATGAATATAAAGGATTTGGGTCGAGGCTACAAGGGAAGGCCCTACGAAGTTTGTTAGCAAATTCCCTTTCAAAAGAAAATCCTTTGAAAATAAAGGTTGCGTCCAAAGTGTCAGAAACATAAAGGAAGTATTAGCGATATCATACAGAGATAAAAACTATTTCAGACAATGACAGACAACGAAAATAAATTTTTAATCAACGATAAAATATCCAAATAAGCATTAAGACACTCGTGTTTCACAAAATCGCAAAATTTTATCTGATTCAAAACTAGATCTTGATTATTAGAAGTCGCAGCTTTAATTAAAAAGAAAGTCTTAGGATCGTATTCTTAAGGACCCTCATAAAAATTCTTATCGAAATAAAAAATACACTATCGAGACGAGGATTTTATTCAGTCAGTCGAAAATACCTAATAATTCAGAGAGACATTTGGAAATAAAAAGGCACCTTGCGACTTTCGGGAAAAATAAATTTAATAAATGCCAAGCAGAGAAACCTTAGAAAGCATTTTATGAAATCAAATTAGGACGAGAGAAGCCTGCGACAAACCAAATAAACGAGCAGGTAAAAATAGCCGGTGTGGTGGCAGCTGAAACAAACATCCTTTGACGTCATTGTTAAGAAAGCACCGACGTTAATAGAACTTTTCATATATTCGTTACTTCAATTTAGTAAATTGATAAGGCGAAAAGTAAAACGCTTGAAAGATAAACGAACGCACCATGTCGTATATTGTTAGATAATGGAAACAACGGAGAAACTACGCCGTAATACGTAAAAACAATTTATTAAAATTTTATAATTACAATTTGGAACAGTAGGAAGGAATACTAAAAACGTCTTTTATTCTCAACTTGGAAATATGGCTATACAACAATTTACAACCTAGACATTAGCCATTTCTCTATTTCTTGATATTTTCTGTGTAATTTTGAGGTTTGACAGGATTAAGTATTGTGTTAATTAATTTTGGATATTATTTCAAAGAGGACAATGTCGATAGTAGTTTGACAGTGAAAAATGCTCTGCGCAGCGCTTTGCAATATGTGCGCCGGCCCTAATATGTTTAATTTACAATACGTCTTTTATGAGTGTTTTCATGTAAAGAATTGCACAACTCTAGAAGTTTGATCAATTGCAGACATCAAAATTCTTATTTCACAGTTATTTTCCACTATGTGTTTAGGTTCACTGACCAAGTGTATAGTACCTAAGTTCGGTCAGGTCAGGTAATGGCGAAGCCAATTAGTTTTCTTAGAAAAAGAAATTAGTGCTACATTTAAATCAAATTAGAGCAAAATGATTTGCTTTCGAAACGTCTTAATCACAGCACTCGATCGTGCCTGATTAAGATTTGTAACTAACTTTACTAAATTGGTTAGTTAAACGAATTATCGTTAGTAAAGATTTTGGTTGAATTTGAAAAGGTCTGCGTTTTCGGAGAATTCATTGTTACCTCGGCTATATTTTTTAAGACTTATTATTATTAACTTTGACGACCTCCGTGGCGTAATGGTCAACACGCTAGTCCGCTAATCCGGGGGTCGATCCCCAGCCAGGGCAAGTTGGGAAATGGCCTTTTTCAAATCGCCCTAGGTCTTGGGTGTTTATCTATATATGTATTTGTTATAAAATATAGTAGAGAATCTTTGGGTTAGTATCCCATAAAACAAGCTTAATCTTACTTTGGGGCTAGCTCATCTGTGTGATTTGTCCCTACATATTTATTTATTTAGTTATGTATAAGACTTTGTTTTGATATTTCGTTCCATTGGATGTCTTGACCGTATCTTTGGCAAAGTCGCAAGAACGGTTCAAGAAGAAAGCAAAAGCAGCTTATTTCTGCAAATCGAGACACCGTTTTTTTTAACACCCTAAGGTAGTTATTGTATGTGCTATTTTCTTTCTCCTAAGCACGAGTGGGCGACCGCCCCACCCTACACCACCTTTAGTGGGTACCGGGTACGTAAGCATGTCGCCGAGACGTTTTTGTCTGTCAACTCGTGACCTATTTCGCATTCGTTGTTTGTGCTTGTTCTGCGGTTGTGAATTTGATCTAGTTTCGTTTCAGACTTCAGGCATTAATTAAAATAAACTGACGGTAGCAGTTGTTAGGGTCGTACACTTCGACATTTTAGTTGCTATATCTTTATTATTCGCTTTGCTCCAAATATGCAAAAATATATTTTTTTTACTCACAGTCCTGGGATATGATAATGTTGCATGAACATTACAGAGGTCGAAGAAAAATGATTTCAATTTAGTGTATCTGTCTACGTGAATTTAGACACAGGTGGTCAGTCCGGCCCTTTTAGGTAATGCGGGAATTAATGCTAACGGCACATTCAGGACAATAGCGATAAAGTGGTCTGGGAAAGCTCGTTGTGTCCTTTTAGTGGTTAGCTCTCTAGAATTAGTGCAAGTTTTGTACGCAGAATGTGCTTATAATGATTTAAGAATTAAGTAAAGTATTTTTGATCTGTTCCATTTGTTTGATGTTTTGCTTTTAAACTGGCCTTACGTCCTATAAGATATTGTGGCGGATGTACCAGCAGATAGATCAAAACATAAGATACTCAACAATAGCAACTTTTCCGTTATCTGTACTAACTTTGTGTTAAATGATTAATTAAAGATTAATAAATAAATAATAAATAAATATATACGGACAAATAACACTGATTGAGCTAGCCCCAAGGTAAGTTCGAGACTTGTGTTATGGGATACTAACTCAACGATACCATATTTTATAACAAATACATATATAGATAAACATCCAAGACTCAGAACAATTTGAAAAAGGCCATTTTTCAACTTGCCCTGACCGGGAATCGAACCCGGGACCTCTGGGTGGCGGACTAGCATGGTGACCACTACGCCACGGAGGTCGTCAAAAAAAAGATTAAACTTGAGAATGATAAACGGAGGTCCAGCCTACAACTCTGAATAATGAACATGAGAAATAAATATACTTGTCTAACAGGACTTGCATTTTACAAGACCAATATTCATTACCCTTTATTAAAAAACATCCGCAGGTGCAATCATAAGATGGTGTCCTATTCAATATGCATACATCTGCTGCAAGGATAAAAAGGCTAAATAATTCTTTAGAAGTCATTCACGCATGCTTCAAAAAATGAGGAGAGCTTTTTAAAAAGACGCAATCCAAAAATATTCATTTTATAAATTTATAATAAAGGGCTCAGTTTAATTTATTATAATAAAGATTTGCATGGTGGAATATTTTAAAATAAGCAATTTGTTAGAAGGGTTTGTTTATTCAAACAAATAAAGCGACTTAATCTTAAGTTTGGTTATTCAAACAAAGAAAGCCATCTTAATTTTCATTATTAACTGTGTATAATAATTAAGATGAATCGTTTATGTCTGTGATTAATTATTGGTATATTAACTATTATAACAATTCCCACATGTAATATATCACGTTTTTAAAATCGGTGATTGGTCCTTCTTGTGTGATCTGTCCAATCGTTCACAGATGTAATTGTTATAATGAAATACATCGTTGTGAAAAACCTTGTGGGAGGCCTATGACCTGCAGTGAATTTCCTGCGGCTGATTATTATATTTATTAACACGTTTAATGAATCTGTATGTAAGATTGAGTTTTTACGTTTACTTTTTGAGTTGTTGGATCTCAATTCTCATTGTTTACCTATAGCATAAACGTATTATGCATAAAAAGTTTTGCTTACTAGCTAATAATTAAAATTAGTTTCGACTGATGTTCATGAACATTGAAAAACCTGAAAAGAATATAAAAAAGAAAGTACCTAATAAAAGTATGGAAAATTGTTGTGAAAAAAAAACAGAAGTAATGGTATACAATTTCTTCCGATTCAATTCTCAAAGGAGTCTTGAGAAAGACACATTTATTTTTAGGAGGAATTGTTTAACATTTGGTAGTGGAAGAAAGTCGTCTTTGAAAGCTAATACCGTACCGAAAATAGACATTTCAGAAACATCAATGGGTTGAAATCTTAGGTGTTGAATTAATTGATACGCGTTTCGTAGAAATTTGTAATAATGCTACTTTCCAGATCGTCACGAAACACCTTCTGTTTAGGCAGTACGATAAGAGTGTTTGATGAACGCAAGTTTTTTACAATATTAAGAAAAGGTTAATAAAAAAACCTAGGGGTACATTTTCGTGTTGAATCTATTTATTACTGACGAACTAACAGTAAACCCTGAACAGAACTTCTCATTCGCACATTTTGTATCATTTCTCAGTAAATCGTTGCCGTGGTCTTTTCTTGCGAGTTCTGGTTTCTCTGTTCTGGTTTTAAAAAATATCAAGAATCACATCTTAATATTCATCATCATCCGAGCGTATTCCCGGTTGCTTCCTCAGCAGTAACGCTTCAGAGCCCGGGGTCCGCTATCTTACCAAGGAGATTTGACGAGGTTGCTGGTTTTTACACAGAGCGACTGCCGTCTGACCTCCACAACCCAAAGGGCAAACCAGGAACCAATCCTTGGATAGTTTGATGATCAAACGCTAGGTGGCGTTCGGGACCCACAGTTTTACGTGCCTTCCGAAACACGGAATCATCTTTCTTTTCGGATAATCAGGTGATTTAATCCTGCAATATCCTATCCAGACTGGAAACAACTTTTCACAAAGTATGCTTCCCAGTGGGAATCGAACCCATGACCTCCGGGTCACAAGGCGAACGCCTTGACCACTGGACCACGGAGGCAGTCAATCACATCTTAATATTATTTTGTCCTAAAGTTTTATTGCGTTCTTGACCGTATTTTGAATTGCCGTGATGCAATTCAAAATAGCATTAAAACCA
This sequence comes from Acrobasis suavella, assembly GCA_943193695.1. Lineage (NCBI taxonomy): Eukaryota > Metazoa > Arthropoda > Insecta > Lepidoptera > Pyralidae > Acrobasis > Acrobasis suavella. The sequence continues at coordinate 14,192,419 of OW971948.1, forward strand.
TAATAAAAACATCCTTTTACTACCCAGATGCTGTTGTCAGTCACCATAGGCCTTTCAAGCGGACCTGTCAATAATTTCGCCATCGGCTCGCGTCAGCAATCGTTTTATGTTTATCCGATGAACTGTAAAGCCTGTTGTATGAAGCCCAATGTCACAATTAGCTATTGAACAGATGGCGTTTGTGGACATTTTTTTTGAGACGATAAAGTAAATAAAGTAATGGGGTCAAGCATAAATATAAGTTATTGATTATGTCTCGAGCAAAAATATCCTCAAAAACAACAAGATTTCAGTAATCAACGAGTGAAATAAGTGGTAAACACACATCTGTGGTAAACATGGATAAATCTTGACATTTTGGCCTATGGAAATAATGCTAATTAGATTGCTCGATCCAAAATTGTTGTACTTACAACAAATATCTATAAATAAAAAATCATGAACTTTTGAACATGTTCGCCTAACTTAAATCAGTTGTAAATAAAAAAAAAACTCATCATTGAAGTGATATTACGTGTAACACAAACTTAAAACATAGTTTCAATATGTGTAAGCTGAAACTCGATAGTACCTTTTTTAAACGCTTCAAACACGTCTATTTTTGGAGCTCTTTCATTAATTAAGTAATTGTTGCTCAAAGTAATTAAAGAGATGCCCTTCATTTCAATTAACGTAATCAAGGACGAGTAATTCTATTACAAAAGCTGGTTTTAGTGCCTTGGAAAATTGTCCAAATAGGGTATATATTTCATTTAAGTATTTGTCCAGTTTTGTGAGGATATAGATGTTTTCTTAGTATTTATTCAACATCATCTTCAAAAACTGTTAAACTTCAAAATATAAATAACAAGATTTCAAATAATAAATTAAGGACGTTCACATTTTTATAGATAAGTATTGAAATTATAGTCAAGTTTTACTTCGTATAAGGCAATTACTTGATATAAAAACTAAACTCCTTCGACGTTGTAAACATAGAGCGCACAAAGCTGATCAACATTATTAAAGCTAAGCTCCTCGAGAGCCAATCACTGTTTAACAGCAATTGGAACGAAGGCTAATTGCGAATTTCCTTATTGACTGCTTTCACTGCCAATTAGCTCTGACTAAAACTGGCGTTCATTAGATAAACACGGAGACACGAGATGAAGTGTTTAATTTTACAAACAGTTAAAACGGATATGGTATTGATTTTGCACTTGTATTTGCAATTATTGAAGCTGGAAGTCTGGCAGGGATTTCAAATGGAAAGGTCTTGGCGAGTAATGAAATACAATAAGAGAGCGCTAGTAAGAGAAGTCGTGACATTAAAAGGAATGAATGTACAAATAAGAAGGAAACGAAAGCGATCTTTGCTATTGGTCCCTCTTCTTCGTCCAGTCACTATGATTTAGAGGATATTCACGAAAACAACAGAAAATTACTAATTTGGCTATCTCCACTGCCTACTTCTATGACATTCTGTTCTCACTGATTGTAGGGATTTTATTCAGATTGCGAAAATGATGCAGTGTGAATTGATATTTGTTGATATTGTGTGAATTCAATGACAAAAATAAAGACGTGTAGATACTGACTCTGTACTGACTGTCTCTTATCACTGCAACGTTTTTCTTTTGCATCTGTTCCTCGCTCACATAACGACAATATTATCTGTGCTTTCGTATCGATATAACATTTCGCGACTATGATATTGTGCAGTTACGTCATCTGTACCTGGCCAGCATCCAGATGACTTACTTCAACGGCAGGTGGCTTATCGTGCGATCTCGCAGACTTGTGGTAGCCGGCCGGTTAAATTTAATGACTGTTTATATGCTGCACATTATGAAAGTGCTTTGCACAAACAATTCTGTTTAAAACTAGGTATTATTTAAATGTTTCCGAGAACTTATTGCTCGTCTTGATTTTATGAAGCTTTTAAAAGGCTTTGCTTCGCAATGCTGATGATGAATTGATGACACTTTAAAATTAAATTGCTTTTAACAGTCATTTAAAAATCCAAAGCAATGTCCAACTGTGGGCTGATGTCCAAATGATGAAGATAGTAATTATATTGTACGACTGCCTCCGTAGTCCAGTGGTCAAGGCGTTCGCCTTGTGACCCGGAGGTCATGGGTTCGATTCCCACTTAAAAAGCATACTTTGTGAAAAGTTGTTTCCAGTCTGGATAGGATATTGCAGGCTTGAATCACCTGATTATCCGAAAAGAAAGATGATTCCGTGTTTCGGAAGGCACGTAAAACTGTGGGTCCCGAACGCCACCTAGCGTTTGATCATCAAACTATCCAAGGATTGGTTCCTGGTTTGCCCTTTGGGTTGTGTAGGTCAGACGGCAGTCGCTCTGTGTAAAAACCAGTAACCTCGTCAAATCGCCTTGGGTAGGTAGCAGACCCCGGGCTCTGAAGCGTTACTGCTGAGGATGCAACCGGGAATACGCTCGGATGATGATGATCATGAGTAATTATATTGTAGATCATTTTAATAAAAAACAAATTTTATTTTATCTTTTTTTTTATTTTGGTCCTCATCGAATTCAATTTAAAAACACGACACGTAACACATTGCCTTATTCTTAATTCTTTTTCATTTGACCTTTTATTTCAATAACTTACAAAAACAAAAATACGAATATTAATTTCAAGAAGTTTCAATAAGTATTCATTGGAACAACAAATCTCTGAAACAACAAATTTATTTCGTGTTTAAAATATCAAATACATCTCGAGCCCTAAAAAGACCAGAAATAGCAACGTTATAAGCGTATTTAATTTGCCAAAAGACAAAATAGACATTTCGTAAGACAGACTGTCTCGGGTATAAAAGTTTGTCATTCGACCTCGAGGCAACGCAAACGATTCAGGGTAAAAAAAATATATCTACTGTTGTTTTAATGGAAACTTCAGCAAATTATAACGCAATGTCTGGAACTATGTCTGTTTATGTTTTGAACTTCTATCTAGTGAATCGTTGTGAATCTTCGATTCGACTTTTTTTGATTCGAATTTTGTTATGTACTATAACTTTATACATCAGAATTTGTTTTGCTTTACGTCCTAAAGAAACTGGAATGGTTCGAACATGATTAAAGACCATATTCTCGCGCAAGTCGGATTTATTTAGAAACTAATTCAAAATCAGCGCAAAAATAAATCTTTGAAGAAGTATTAAGACCAGGGGGGTTGCTTAAAAAGCGGCACGCAAGACGGACGTTATTGCGTATCGGCAATACAGTGTCAAGCAACATTGAGCATTAATTTATGATGAGCACTAATTTGGTTTGACATAAAGTATGACGTCACTGTCGGGCGACAATCGTATTATTTATGGAGTAACCCCCATTGGCGTTATTGCAATTTAATAAACACGTTCGTAAGCAATAGGAATAATTGAGATACAACGATTTAAAAAAAAACTGAATTTTACGTATTTTAATCTATTCGATTAGAATAGCAGTAATAGTATATCGAACTATCGAAGGCCGAAGTTACAAGTGGAATGAACGTAAAACACGTGAACATTCAAATACTCACGTAAAACATGTGACGTGGCGCAAGTCCAAATTCAACTTCCTAGTCCCAGGAGCTTTTTCGTTTGTTGATCCCCGCGATATGACAACACACGTGACATCAAGTATAAGCTGAACAAAGGCCGTAAGAACCCCTGAAATTCTTTTCGGCCTATTTGTCATCAACAGTGAACTTCTGATCCACAATGAATTAAGGACGCCGATTGAACACATGTATTCGAAAAACTTCAGCAGTTCGGAAATCATTAGTATAAGAAAGTGAAGTTAAAAATGTTACTATCAATAGAACATCGAATCCCATTTCCCTTCCAGGATATTTTTAACGATTTCTCTAAATAATTCTGACGGACCTGTTGATAAATGCGAGACCAAGTGAGAGTTGATCTCGCGTGGAGAGGGCTCCGAACAGTGCTAAAGATTTTAAATTAATACAGTGCTAAATAATTTTATCACATTTGAAATCCTCACAGTAAGATGTAACTACTACTAACCCTATCTAGTGGTGTTTTAGTGAACTATTTTCCGTAAGTGAACGTATTATATTGAGTTTACCACTTTATTAAAAAAATATATTTACTTTGCACATTTTTGTTAGGATTACACCATCTGGTTTGGTCCAGTAGATTCGGAGCAAATTGGCTGTGACAGACGGATGGACAGACAAACTCACGAGTGATCTTATAAGGGTTCCTTTTTTTTTTATTTTTTTTTTGTACGGAACCCTAAAAAATTGGAATGCACTTTAATTTTTTTATCTAAGTAGGCAGGTTGGGAAAAATTTACCAATCCGCTAAAAAACCTAGGCACGCCGGAAAAATTGACAGGTTTTTCTCAACCCTGTGCCGCATTGGAAACATGGGAGTTGAGTCAACGCACGTGCCGTCCAGAAATAGTTTACAACCTTGGGGATCCTTGAACCACGAACTGGCGTCAATTAGCTAACGCGTCGTAAAGACTTATTTAGACGTATCCAGACGTTGGCGCCGAACTCTGCTAGCTTATTCGATAGAACGGCCAATTCCAGGCCTGGATAAAAGAGGGTGCATTGATAGGTTAACCACCTGGCGTGGCAAACGAAACCTAAAATCGTAATTGGATCGATTTCCAGGTCAGGAAACCAATCGCTGTGGAAGCAAATCAAGATCCTAAATGGATCGTTGCGCCGAAGAAAGCTCTTTCTCAGCTGGAAACCCAGTGCAGCAGTAAAAGCTATCCCCTGGGCTTGCATGCTTCTGTCATCAATTAAACGCCCACTGATGCCAGCATAGCAATACATGACAGCCATTACAATGATGAAAATGTAGCTAATTGTATATTCGTAGCATATAGCGGTTCTTTTAGTACATAAAAGTAGGGAAATGGAAAGATCCAAAGCAATATTCCCGACCCTGAAGAAACTTTTACTGAAGATGGCAGAAATGACAAATATCACAATCAAATGACAAGTGAAGAAGATTGTCTACAAAATACGAAAATGTTTATGATAAAGGTTTTATAAAAGTACCAAATGTAGACCATATGACAGTAACGTACGACAACATTTGAAAAGGATCTAACAAATCACTGCGACCCATCGTTCATGTAGGTAAAAGCAACTATTAATATCCTTCCGACTTCTCGACAGCCAAGTCTCGGAAACGAGAGTGCCAATAAATATCTATGACCAGCAAAATGTCCTTGAACTACGCCCGTCGTGAGAACTGTACACATAGCACCACGGAAACCTACGCTTTATTGTCCACTCTACTTAATAATTTATTGGGCGTGTTTATTGGCACAGCTAATACTAATGTAGGAAAACAGTCTTGTTTATTTAATTAAATTTTCTTTACAACCGACTTCAAAAAAGGAGGAGTTTATCAATTCCGACCAATTTGGTTCTTTTTTGCTTCAATGGGCATACTTGTCAGGTGGTCCTCCTAGTCAAATTTTATAAAAAAAAAGTATGTGTTTTGATGGTTTTTAGTTTAGAAAAATTAATGTTCCGAGCGATACATGTAGCTTGGCAAGATCTTGTACTACAATTATCAGTATGCTATTGCCTATTATACAAAGAAGAAACAAGAAATACTAAAGAGGGATGTATGAAAACTTTGTTTAATAAATAAATTTTTTTTTTAATGTACCGACAACACAAGCTGCTTCTTGGCAAGATCTTGTACTCCATTATGAGTATGCTCATTGTACAAAGAAGAAGCAAGAAATACTCAAGATGGTTGTTGACGTTACGCAGGTTACAAGCATGTCGTTGAATAGCAGCAAACTCATTTTGTATATCTCATTTCTTCTTCACTTATCCCTGGAGAAGAAAGGGCCAGAAAGCGCACGGGTTCCCAAATAGTACAGCCAAAAAAACAACCGGGACCAGGCTAAGATCAAGAGAAAGAACGAAAAAGAAGAAACTGGCGGACCCCGGTCTCTGAAGCGTTACCGCTGAGATGCAACCGGGAATATACTCGGATGATGATGATGGAAATTGAATTATATCATTAGTACATAAAGCCATAAGATAACAAATAGTGCATAGCCATATAATCGCGAATGCTATAAGCTCAACAAAGTCAAGTTCAATTCTATCAGCTCCAATTAGTGTAAGGAACCGGCTCAATCCACACCAATACAAAATTGCTCACCAATTAACATTAACACTGGCGAAGGCCGGTTATAATAACGCGTGTCCTTTTCCTTGCACGCCAGCGCATCTCAATCATACGCGATTACGATAATCCAAGCGATCAAGGCTTTTCCTAGAGACTTACTTACTTAGAGATACGAGTATATAAGTTCTTTCATGCGTTTTTTCAGGTCAAAATCTTATGAATGTGTGACTTTGCATGTTTGGATATTTGTAACTGTTAAAAGTTGCTTTGAAAGAAAGATTGAAGGGAATTAAGGCATGTGGATAGGTTTTCTTTGGCGTGTCGATATAATGGTATCAAAACTAATTACATGGATTACCACATGGGATACTTGTTTAATATCCCAGAAAAATGGTATTGTCAAAGAGGGCTAACACTTAGTGTTAAATTAAAAAAATATACTTATATTTTTTATTTTGTCAACTCAGCATATAAGTAGTCCTGACGCGCATATAATATTATTTAATTGTATCACCAACATAGAACCAACAGTATTTTATCCCTTACAATGGTTTGATATATTTTCAAATACCTTCTTTTTTCCCCGAAGCAAGAGGAGTATTTTTAGTTTGCCGTTTATATATCTGTGGCTTTATAGTTCCTTAACGGATGATGAAGGCAAGCTTTTTGTAGTTAATAGATTCAGGTGTTACTTTGCGGAAATCAAAGTTATATATATACTAAGTGATGAATTACTTTGTGCGAATTGGTAGCGGAATCGCACAAAGTAATTCAAACTTTTTGTAGGCAATATGTGCGATTCTACGACTATAAGTTCATCATCGAAGGCCAACGTTAGCTTCCTTCTCTTCACCCCAGTGCATCTGTCGGAAGAGAGATTACGTGTCGAAGCGAACTTGATTCAAGAGCACGTTTCCTCATAAGATAATATCGTTGTTTGTTGAAGATAACGTTTCCCCCACTATTGTGTACGCGTTGATAAATATTGGCTTTCTTTCATTCACTGCACTGGTTTGGTTGCAATGCAATGAGACTTGATAATGCCTAGGTATACATTTTACAAGGGTAAAAGAATTTTAGAGATTTCGTTAAGGGGCTACCTGAATTTTTCGGGGTCCAGTGCTGCCCCCATTTGAAATAAATCATTTAAAAGAAAACGGAGATATCATTTAAAATTTTGTCTTGATCAGACCCTAGATAACCTTTCAAACTATTTTATGAACAATTGTTTACAGTTTAAAGTGAAAACGTGAAGCTTTTCTATGCACAATTGCGAAAAACGGCCACTTTTGGCGTATGTGCGTAGAAAAGCTTCATATTCTCACTTTGAACTGTAAACAGTAGTTCATAAAATAGTTTGAAGGGTTATCTAGGGTCTGATCAAGACAAAATTTTAAATGATGTCTCCGTTTACTTTTAAATGATTTATTTTAAATGGAGGCAGCACTGGACCCTTAAAAATTCATGTAGCCCCTTAAAGGTCTATTCCGTCGAAAATCTTTTAATTCTACGAGTTAACTGAAAAACAATAAAGACCGGGATAAATACCTATAAGATAGTCTCTTTAAGTCTACCCTACGCTAGCGAATATTATAATTTTATACTATTAAAAATTTAACATTAGACTCGCTTTAATGCGCTATGAAATTCTTTTACGTACAATCGATAGCTAGCGGTTTTAAAATTAGTAACACCGCCCGATGCTTTATTACTACTTCAATATAATACGAATACGTTAAACGCTCACTTTAAAAGCAAACATAACTTATAAAAATATTTTCAAGATCACCTTGACTAAAATGAAGCGAATACATATAATTATTGCATAATTATTTTGATAGAAGACTGTTGATTAAATTTCGCCCCGAACCACCATATGATCACGAATTAGATTTGTTTCTTTTTTCATCTGGCTTATTCATGTTTCGATCAAAGAGGCTTAAGTTATTGTCAATCACTCAAATGTCGTGTCAGAGTAGACTCTGAAAAGATTCCTTCAAACAATAAAAAAAATGTGTATACGAGAAATATCTTCGAGAAAGAGACGGGACACTTGCAAAAACAGTCGATCGGCACGAAATCAGAAGTGGGATAGAGGGGGATCAATAAATGAGCTGATGTGTGCTAGGCTCTCCGAGTAGAAGTGTTCTTATTGTTTTCATTCGTTGCCCTCCTCGTCTGATTGTACGACCTTGTTCGAGTGCTACTTATCTCTAATTAGAGAGTTCCAAGGTCGAGTTGTTTTTGAGAAATATCTTTATGATCTGAATGTGTGCGGTGTTGAAGGTTTTTTTTTTTACAGTAAACATTTGGTAGAAATGTTATTCTTGAGATGATATTTCACTGAAAACAATTCCGGGCAGATCAGTTTAGGGAACTAAAAAATTACACCTAATGCTAAATGAAGATCAGTAGTACTGGTAATGGAGTAAGTTTATCATGAATAATAGGATCACCGTATAAACAGTATAACTAGTGACACCTGATTTAATTGAAAACTGTCTGGTTGTGAAAACAACCAATCAATATTTGTCAGTAATAAAACAAACATACAAATGCCGATCATACAAGATACATACAAAGATCACCCCAACGATGAATCAAACAGGAATAGCGCATCAAAATGAAATGATACACTGAAATAAATTAAAGCAAACCACAAGGAAATACCAACAGGCACAGAACAATAAGATTTACAATACCAGAAGAGCATACACAATAATACGCATTCATTAGGCATAACTTCCGAGCGTCTGTGGAGGAAATCGAAAGTGCATACGTGAATCGCATCGCTGGTATTTTGGTAGGAAATGAGACGATTTTTGGTATGCCTCGAGAGCACAGAGTTAATTTAGATACGGCCTGACTGTGGAAAATAAAAAAATAAGAATAGCAAATAAGTAAGATTGCAATGAAGGCTATTTGCGTCTAGCAAGTCAGAGCGCCAAGCGATGGGCGCCTGACGAAGAAGTAATATATTTATTTATAGCACAAAAATATATAACATATTATTTTAGCTGCAAAGACGAAATTAAGACAAAGCATGGAAATTATTTAAGAATATTAAACCTAAGACGAGCGGAAAACGACAAAATAATCTTGACGAAGAAGTAATAGATTTATTTATAGCACAAAAATATATATGACATCCTTTTAACTGCAAAGACAAAATTGAGAGAAAACTGGGAATTCATTCAAGAATTTAAACCTAAAACGAGAGGAAAACGATAAATAATATGATTATGAACAACACTGTTTAAAACGTAGACCGTAGAAGCAAATATTTTTCTTATATTTGAAATTTTACATATGCTGACTTACAAACAAGTATAAATTTGAATGTTACAAATATAAACCGTAAAAACACTATTTTCCAGGCAAACAGCTCATTCTAAACAAGAAATGTAGAGTCACGCGTAAGAACGGGAGCTAGTCTTGAAGACGTTCTTAAAAGGTGATCGGTGGACAATGAAAAATTCAATACACATATATTTACTTTCACCGCGATGTCATTCTAAAAATGGTAGATTTAAACGATCTTCCAAAAGAAAAAGGTTTCCGGAATCACCACGTTGATTTTATAAAAAATTACACGCGCGTTAACAAAATTTTATGTTGACAGAAAAGAACATAGTAATTTAACCCTAAACAAAAACTTTTACGAGAGCTGAACCGTAAAACTACGTCACCGGTACATTAAACAAATGAAAAAGGAGGATTTACTGGAGGCCGTTGTCGATTACCGTTAGTGCCATAAAAATAAAGTGTTCTAGATGTTTATAGTTGGTTTACAGTGCTTTTTGGCTATAAAAGGCAGGATAAAAATAACTTGTCTGTGTAAATAAAGCTATTATTTTTAAGTCGATATTAGAAGTTAAACTATAGGGTGTGTCTTGTATCCGTTCACATCTCGCTTAGTCTCAAATGAGTTCAACAAGTACAAAGTACAACACAATAACAATTATGGCGTGACAAGATCTCTGACTAGACTTTTAGGGAAATGTTAAATTCTAAAACTGAAAATCGTTTTTCGCACGTATAAGTGATCTCCAAGATTCCAAAGACTAAATAGTAAAAGCAAATTTCGGAATAGTTCTAATTTATCAAGAACCAATTACTATTTCCCGTTATTTTAAACAAACAACCGTCAAAATGAATTTGGCCAGGTTTTTAATAACCACATGTTTGCAGATAACAAAACAATATTGAGTGGAACTGATCAATATCGAAATATATTGGGTTTTTCTAGTATCCACTTGAATAGCGCATAGATGAAAATGATAGGCAATAGCATTTAATTTATATTTTATGCCTGATAAAATATCGGTATACTATACAATAATGATCTCTACGGAATACACTATCCCCTATATTAACTATACGAACATTTGCTAAATCTGTTTTAGTTAAAATATATTTTGTCCTGTTCTTGCAATGTCAAATATTGAAAGGAATGAAAGGGACAAAACATATTTTAACTAAAATAAGTTTAGCAATCGTCTGTATTTTTTATGAATTATATTTTATAAATATAGTATATATATAAATTATCCTGCAATATTTTTTTAAAACTTGAAACCACCCAATTATACAACTGATTTTGATAAAATTTCTATGGGACTATCTGGAAAGTATACTCTTTCAAACCAATGAATACTTTTCCAAATAGGTCCACGCGTCTTCGAGTAATCAGTGAACCTACATAAAAATAATTATAAGGGCCTATGCGAAATTGCCAACCTATCGCAAGCAAAGCTACAGACTTGCTCGGACATTTATATCTCAATTTGTTCCGAGTTCATAAGAAACGAGAAACTTAGGTGTAGTTAGTTCTTGTTCTAAGTGGGTACGTTTTACTAAAACGAGTATCTTATTGCGATTAAGCCATATGTCCCTAATAGCTTTCTTCACCATCCTGCATAGGCCACACAACAATTGTTAACACCTATCTATGTATGTACTTCCAATCACAACTGAATGTATGAACACGGTTGTATGCCTCACCTACATAAACATCTCCTCTTACAGGCCTACTGGAAGAGATATCTTTTGTAAAACATTTATTTATTTATTCTCTGTATAAACCGTGTACATAAATTGATAAATAAATAATAAACTGAAATTCATTCCTGTCGAGAATACTGTTGTAGCATTTCTCCTTGTTCATAAAAGACGTATAACATATACCAGCATCTGCTAATATATGATACCAACTTTCGTTTCAACTGTACCAACTGCCGGTTGACCTTTGTTTCCGCGACGATTATCAACAGCCGGCATCGCATATTGAACAGTTTTCTCTGCATTTGCAGCATAGTGGGGATGATTTATCATATGGCTGTATCATACGGTGTGGTATTTAGGGGAGTAGCATGTTAATAAGCGAAGCGTGTGAGCATTTTTGATTTGTTACATTTGTACCTAAATTCTGAATTTTACTAACATTGGGGACTTTCAAATCTACTTGTCGACAAACATTGCCACATTTTTTGTGGATGTTGGAACAAGTATAAACCATCTTTGAGCAGACTTGTGTTTTACACCACTATTATTTTTCTTTGCATTGATAACGGTGATAATAGAGTCGAAAAATATTCTATATCACTTCTAAAAGAAAATTTCAACTATTAGGTTCAGTTTGTTTCAAATATATTAGTGAAGCACATCGCGCGAAGATCACGTAATAAACTTGTTTATAACCCTTGTCACCCAAAATAGCAATTTAGCCTTAGGAGTGTATTTACTTTCATTATAAGGATCGCTATATGCGAATTACTTAGAGCGCGTCATCGAGAGTAATATACGAACGAGCAAATTGTCTACTCACGCACTTGACACCTGCCGCTAAGAGGCATGTTCTGAGTGTATTAAAAACTTGTAACTTTTTGGTGATATGATCTTAAACTTTCTTGATAAAATTACTTGATGAGCAGCAGACAGTTGAGACAAGACTTATCCAGTATGTGGATGAAATGATAACTGTATTTCCACCAACACGATACCAAACACATTTCACAGCATTTTTGTCAGTGTTGAAAAATTAAAAATCATTAAAAATTGTTAATACTTAAATGGAAAAGCAACTAATGATCTATGAACAATTACCTATATACATTAGGGATGTGGGTGGACTAGGTAAAATATACATCATTTTATTTAGTCAGTTAACTAGATTATCCAAAAATAAAGAACCCATATTTTATACGTTTAGCAAAGTAGTAAAAATTCACAAAGATACAGCGCTTCGAAGTTTCGGAGTGGGGGGAAAGGGTTAAAGCAAATTGCCTCCGATAGGAACCCATATCGAAACCTAATGTTTTATTGTAGAGGGTACTAATAGTAGTTCATCAAGTTTCGATTAGCTCTATATCTTAGTTAATTGAGGAGCTATTTGAAAAAAATTGTCCGGAGACGACTTTTTTCAAAGTGATATATCTCTGTTGATTTTATAACTAGAAAAATAAAACAAATTCCAATGTTTATGATACACTTTACAATTTATTTCATATACTTTTAATGAGCCAAGCCTAAATAAAAATATTTAAAAAAATGCAAATAAATTATATTTTTATTGATTTCTATAAGATCGAATTGAATTACCACTTTGAAAAAAATATGTAATAATTGTCGATACCTTATCTAACAGCATGCCAATTAAAATCCATAAAGTGAAACATGTTGAAAAAATTTATTATCATTATTTGCTGATCAGAGAAAAAAAAAATACGTGTACCATACTTTTTAATAATCTATCTGATGAGCCAAGATTTTTTTTAAGTTCACATCCTTATTAATATATCCCCTACATACAAATAACAAGCATTAAACCAAAGTTTTTAATGGTGTTCTATAAAAGCTAAGGCTAGAACACTAAAGCATAGGCTTACCGTCACCATAGCAACCCACGTATGCGAAAGCACTGCAGTACAATTTACCGATTCGCGCGAATAGAGTACAGGACAATGAACCCCCATTCTTTTACTTCCACTCATTTCCTGTGTTCCAATAATAACTCCTCGTACACTACAACTCTTTGAAACCTCATACGTTCTAGTTCCGTAAATAAAGAATGTAAAATGTGGGTCGTTTTAAATAAAATAGATGTAAGAGATGCCAAAAAGATAGCATACGATACGAATTCAATCCGCTATTTTCCAACAAGTCAAATCAGATACTTTTTTCTAAACGTCAAAACAAACTTTTTCTATGGGATTTGTATGAAATACAGGCAGATGACGTCACAATTTCTTGGAGTCAAACAGCGCTCTTATTATCAGTTTTTCTGCAATAATTAATCTAAAATCACGTTAAATTGGATATTTTCAAAGACGAGTGACATTATTTTGCGATGTTTTATTTTCTTATTAGTACAAAATAATTTCTTTTTGACCCAGGCAAATACCCAATTATAAAAGACCTTGCCAAAGATTGGTGTTCACAAATTTTAATGTACATGTCACATAGACAGCATTATGCTGATTGTTATTAATACTAAGAACACACTGCCATTCAAATGTCTCATTAATATTTCGGTGTAAGTTCATAATATACGATTACATTTTTCCTTTCAATGCAATGAAGATTACTCCTTATAAAAGATAAGATTATAGGTGATTCCTTATTAAACCCTAGATTTCTGTTCGAAAGTTCTTTTGTTTTGTTTCTATATCAACATTCATGGATTCAATTACTTTTAATTAAAACTTATTGTTCTCGGCCTTTGTAAATTCTTTCGCAATTCGTTCATCAATTTTCGTTACATCCAGTTCGAATCTCCAGGGCATATATGGTGACGCCCAGTGAATGTTTAATTTCCTTTCTGTTCAGAATATTTCCAACTTATTATTACTTTCGCTAGCTTTGATGTTACAAGAGCTTCCGATAATTTGCATTATAATTACAATTTAAATCTAACTTTAAAATTCACTCAAATAGTCAAATCCATTGACTATTTGAGTCAATGTTATAGTATCAAAACAATATTTTGATATTTTTCCCCCAACTCAATAACAATATATATTTTTTTATATTACCACATTTTATGCTATAAAATAGCATAAAATGTGGTTATTTGAAATGATTTTAAAACAATCCCCTGGTTATTGAATTTTGGCTTCAATGATGAACAAAAGATATAAAACGAAATTGCTGACTTGTCGTACGCTGAAAATATTGCTGTTTCAAGACAAGTTATTAAAGTTTCATACATTATTCATGTCACTGCTCGTCTGGTACGAAAAAAGTATGAAAATCCTTCTTATTACAGAAAGGTCATTCGAGAAATACGCTCCAATTGGCAAACGTCGTTTGATTCGAACCATTTTCGTGTATTTACTTGCTCTCAGACACAAAATGGAGCGAAAAAGCTTTTTTTAGGATATGAATTTACGATAACTCGCTGTGAATTACGCACACAGTGAGTTATGGTAAATTTAATTTACTTGGTCGTCATTTTAGAATAATTGATTCGTCCATGCAATTACAGTATTCAGTTTGGTATCGATTTAAGTACATATTTATTCATTGTTTCATGTAAAATTTATAGCAATTTATGGATTTTAAGAGATTTTTTACTTTCGTTATATAACTGTTATCTGCTTGAGGGTAAAGGTATTTATCTCAATCAATGATAGAATAGCAATATTTTCTAGAACATGAAATTTAGATTCCATCAATTCTTTAACGTTGTAAAATCTTAGGCTATTCATAAGTTTCATTTGTGATTTAATGGATCTGATGAGATCAGAGATAGTTTCGGTACATTCAGTCGTGGAGTTTATCGATATTACGATCATATCCATTCCGATCAGATTCACTTCTGATTTTCGCTTTGTAGTTTAAGTTATGTGCATAGTTTAACATTCGAAAGTTTAATTTAGCGAATATATATTAGAACTTATTGAAACAGTTTTTTTTTTCCTTTTCATCAGGCTATTTATTATGTTGGGAGACCTGACCGCCATGTTGTTTGTGTCATTGAGACTTCTTTGTATGCTGTTGGGTTAGTAATTTTGATCAGCAGAAGAACACAATTAATATAACTTTACATGGCTTTATTTAACCACTTTGTCGGCATGATTAATATACATGCCAAAATCCAGCTTTCTTTTAATACGGAACCCTAAAAACTGTTAAAACGAGCAAGCCGTTATGGATTTCTGTTGTTAAGTGGTGCCAAATATAAGCTAAGATAGGAAAGGATATAATCCCAAAAAAACAAGTTAACAGAAAACGTGGGAACATAATATGTATCATCTTAAAAGTATGCGCCCGAACTATAAGAATGAACAGAAAATTATGTAAACAATCTCCCCCTGAATCTAAATAGAGTTCTCAGTTCTCATAGCGACGTTAAATATTAAATCGTTCAAAGAAAAACAACATAACATTTCTCGTTTCGTATTGCGACGGCCAGCCGCATCGCATATACATAAACACTACGTAAAAATGTATTTCTTTCTGTCCGCTTTTGAGTATTCTGTTTATATACGAGTATTGGACTATTTTTACATGAGATATAAAATGAATCGTCCGCTTGGTAGTTTATTGTTATTTTCATGGCCCCATATTTATTTATATTGAAGTTTTTTACGATCTTTCGATTTTGTTAGTCAATAGTGTCATGAATAGTCATGATGTCTTGTATTCTTACTGTTTACTAACTGATTGTTTCAAAGATATAAAAAACGCGTATATAAATAACGGAAACTAATGATAATAACAAAGCGTCTATAACTACCCAATCCAAGTTGAACGTACTTAAAAGCATATAAGTAGTTTAGTTGCGAACATTGTTATGAATGTCTCTGTGGTCCTGTCCATCTATATTATTTGAACCCAAGTAACCTTTTGGATATTGAAACATGTAAGTAATAATTTGATATAAAATGATTTGGATGAAAGATGACGTACTCGTATTGTCATCTTTTGGGATTAGTTTCATGTTTATCTGAAGTCTCTTAATCCCTTCTTCACACATAAATTTTCTGGTCCGTCAACGGGATCGATCAAGCAATGGTTCAACAAAAGATTGGTCTTTAATACTCTTCTTCTTTTCTCTTTGACATATCCCTATACGGGATCGGCCCCCCTAATACTTTTGCGTCATTCTTGGCGGTTTTGTTTCATTTCTTGGCTTATACCATACGTCCCCAAATCATTGGAGATGGTTCGACTCCAGGTAGTAGGAGGAAGTCTTTTTCCTCTCTTGCCTTCCTTTATGTCTATTACTGTACGAGTCATGTGGTCTTCTTCTCGGCGCATTACATGCCCGTAATACCTTAAGCGATTTTCCCTATTTTTTGTGTATGATGGCAAAGAAGGAGCCGAGAATGTACTCATTTTTTATTTTATCCAGGGGCGTTACACCACCCTACCAGCGAAGCATTTTCATTTGGGTAACATGTATTTTCTGGGTGTCGTTTTTCCTTATGGGCCAACATTTTGAGCAATACAGCATTGCGGGTCTGACTGCCGACTTATATACCCTCTGCTCTGCCCTTAGTTTTAATAGGCATCTTCGAATCGCATAGCACACCGGTCAGTTCTCTTTATTTTCCATTTATTAAATATGCTTGTCTTTTTAAATTCAATGCTAACATTGTTAACAGCGAGAGAATGTTTTAGGCTACAAATACTGTTAAATATAGACGCATCGTATGATCAACCTTCACGCTTATATTTAGGAATCGCTGACGATAACATAAATATGTTCAATGAAAATATTTCATTAGTTATAAGCAGTTTCTGAGAAAAAGCATTTAGTGATGCAAGTGCCAACGCAATAGACTTCCATGAGTGCTATGATTGTTTTGAAGGGTCTTTTATCTGGGTTTGGATTTAGATTTCAGACTTAATTCAAATGCTTTTACTTTGAATAGAATAAAAGGTCTCAATGTTTTTACTTATTGTAGCCCAATAACTAACCTAACTTGATTTTTGAGATTTGCGAGACCTGGTTAAGGGTAACTAATTTACAAAATAACCGAAGGATCGACGTCATAGCAAGATAAATTTTGCCTTCTGGTCCTTCTGGTAGGCGAACTTGGTAGAATTATCTATGCAAATTAAATTTTTTTTATTAAATTTTATTTATCTAATGTGAACATGCACAGCCTGTACCCAAATAATGCTGAAAATATTAATCCTGGACACTTCAGACAGCTACTAAGATATACTTAAGATCAGAGCTGTGCTATGGATGTTCTAATGCGAGACAGAAATAACAAAACGAAAAACACAGTGACACTCCGTGAGTGACGACAAAAGTGAAAACTTAGTGTCGGTTACGGTAACAGTGTCGCGAGTTCAATGGTTTTTTTCCCATATCAAAAATGCCCAACGCGCCTAAAAAAGATTTCACTTCAAAAATTAATTTAAGCATTTTCCAGATATTCCTATATGTGAGCAGAAATAACCGACGAGGAGGCTGTTTCACTTTTCTATAGTATAGACACTCTTTAGGTCCACATTTTTGAGCTTGCTCCACTCTGCTCAGTCGATTAGATGCTCATCGGAGCGTTATTGAACACAAATGGTGATGCACTAATTGTTGTGAATGTGAACACGTTTCATTTATTATTGTCTGATCAGCAATAAGATAACATGGACATTTTTCTTTTACATGAGTATAATAAAGTGAATTTTTATAAACAGAATATTGCAAATGGCTAGTTGTTTTACAGCCGTTTGTCTATTTTCAGTTGGATTTACAACACAAAGTATGAAGCATAAAACACAATATTGATAAATAATTCTTAGGTTGTGCTATTAATTTAGCGAGATTTGATAATAAAAGTGTGCAATTATTTATAACATGTCCTGAAAAAAATCTTAAATATTAGTAACGCAATATCTTATCGGGCGTTCAAGACATTGATAGTACCTATGTACTTAAACCTCAAGTTGACCTCGTGATTTTCGCGAGGCTGAATTATCAATATCATTAGCAGAAATTTGTGCAAACAAAGAGATTAGGTCCAAACATGCACCCTTGAGGAACAACTTTTTTAAATCAAAATATTTCGTATATTCCGGAATAAATTTCTAAAAATATGATTTTCATTTTTCCGTACTCAAAGGTTAAAAACGGAATCCTATTACTAAGACTCCGCTGTCCATCCGTCCGTCTGTTTGTGTCAAGTCACCACGTATCTGTATCTCATGAACCGTGATAGCTAGACAGTTGAAATTTTCACAGATGGTTCTCGTGCAACAAATGTGTTTTTTTTATAGATAATGGTACGAAACTTTTCGTGACCACTTGGCCGGTTACTTTTAATAATAAGACTTGAATGTTTTCCGTCACATTGACTATCAGCAGTTTTCTCTAGACATCTTAAGCCGAACTTTCTCTTAGCTGCCGTCCTACAACGCTCCTTATGGAAGAGTATATGTGCCGGTCGTAAACTAGAAATCTTACCGTCACCTAAACACTTATAGCAATGCAACCTATTTCCATTCAAGATAATTTACTGTTTTTGTTTTTAATACGATACGTGCAATCAATTGAGCTATTTAAATTTATGTTTTGCTTTGTTAACCTTGCATAAGCAAATAGCCGCCACAACACCACTAATAAAAATTGGTGCCTTTTATTCAGACCAGAACCTTATCACCCGTTTCAATTCCAAAATCAACGCCGTTTAAACTTCAATCACGATTGTGTAATCGATTTAAATTCCGAGTTTAATCGACTACAATCGCATTCACTACACGCCCGTCCGGCACTCGTGGATGCGGTAAAAAGCGGTAAGTTTACGCAATGGAGACAATATAGTTACGTTGTTGAATGTTGTACCTATTCAAAGGATTGACAAATTTGGAAATCACGATGATAATTTCTGTGGACGTATCAAAAACGCAATACTTCAGAGCAGTTAAGATGCAATAACTTAAGATATGTTAATAACAATTAAACAATAGGTTTCATGTAAAATTTCAATGCCAAATTCAAAATTATTCGTGGTAAATCACTACAAGACTCGTACAGTCAAGTACCAAGATACCTGACCAGGCCCTCTACTTATATCTTGAATTTCTCTTAAACTAAAAATTATATTAACATGAAAATTTACAATCAGTCAGATTTTAATTAAGTCTTTTTGAATATAAATTTTCAAGTAAATATTATTTTTAGTTTAAGAGAAATTTGAAGATATAAGAGGTCCTTGTCAGGTATCTTGGTAATTGACTGTACACAACCGTAGGACTAAAAATATAAGTACTCACCTATCGCGGCGACAGGTAAGCAGTTGAAGCAGTCTGTGAACGTTTTCCATAACTTGATGTTGTACCTCCTTTTGCACTCGTCGTAGAAACTGCAACAACGACAAATGTTTTATTAATAAGAACCTTTTGAGTCGTCCCTTCCTTATTTCTTTCTCTTCTTACAACATGTTTTTCCATCACTTGATTTTCTTTAGGTTTTTCCCCTCAACGAGGTCAAGATTTTATTTACATTATGTATTTTCAGTTACTAAACATTTGAATTAAGTTTGACGCGACGTTACCGCCGCAGAAAGTCCATTGTTAGTATAAAATAATGCTTTTCTGGTAAGAAGTAGAAGAATTCGGCTACAGTTTACAAAAAAGTTTAAATTTATTGGAAGAGTCTATCAATTTAAGTTACTTTGGAGTCTTTTCCTAAAAAAACAGTAACTCAAAGTTTTGAAGTGTTACTTAATAATAATTCTGTACAGGTTTTGGTTACCAAAGGCTAGCATGATAAAAAAACGAATAGCATATTGTGATAGAAGTATAAACATTCATGTCGAAATCTTGATATTTTTAGCTGACAAAATAAAAGTTAAAGCATCACTAGCTAGATCAAGCAGCCATAAAACACACTGAAACCAACGTTTCAAAAAGCAATTTAAAGTTTCGAATGTCATAGAGTTCACTGAAAGCTCTCATGCGTTAAGTTCAGTAGATGTTGCCAGTATACTGTTCCAATAAAGAGGCTCTGCGCCGAAACTCTGGCGACGATTTACGAGCATATCAAGATTTTAGATAGATTCAGCCATTATTTTAGCAAGAAAATTTAAGATTTTGTGAGATAGAATCTATCTACATCTTGACAAGAAAAGAGGTTTTACTGAAACGAAGATAAGGGATTTTGAATATTGTTAAACGAGACTCATTGTAAGACAAAATTGAAGCAGATCAGAGATTATTATGGCCAAATGATAAACACAGGTAATTGCACGAGAAAACAATTTATCATGGTAGATTATTTTCTAACTATCTACTATTTTCTGGACTGCTCTTTTATTTGCAATAAATGAAATTGAATTGTGGTTTGATAAAAATATAATAAGTAATGAGCGAAAAAAGTAAAAGCTATTGACGATGGCAATGTTTAAAACATTTACTTATATCCAAAAAAAAAAGTTTATGACCCCAGTATAAAAAATACGTAACTGCGTTATGACGGCAAGGTCACGTCTTTCGTCAAGATCATCACTGCATACTATTTTCGCGTACAGTTTACATAATCCATCACTTTTGTTTGCATAAATCATCGCCGTACATGCCATAAAACTAGAAGTTTATAAAAACGACTCTCGGAGCTAGCAACAAATAAGGAGGAACAAAAGGATACCTAAAAAAATCTACACGAGATGTCCATTAACGTTTATAACTAACTTGTTGATTAGGACCTTCTTTCTGTAACTAGGCTTTACGCAAGGTCCCAAAATTTACAAGAAATCGGCGCGACAGGCCCATATTTATTAAGTTTCTGGGAATTTTGCGCTGGCCCACAAGATAAGAAATAATTAGATAGTGAGATGAGCTTGATACCCATTTGAAATACGCCAACTCGTAAATGAATACCAGGGTTGAAGGAAAGGAGAGGAGGTCTGTCTTTGCCTATAACCTAGGGCTAACAATAAGTCCGAAAAAAGTGTCATTTAAATTTATGTACCAACACCTCGTGATTCTTATTGGTGGTTCTATAAGTCTCTTTACTTTTCAGAACTATCAAGTATCAAGATTTATTGGACGGCATCCAAACCTGACGCGAGAATGTTTAGTGGAGAAAATTAACTCTTACTTCGAGATAAAAGCTTGGCAAAGTATCGTGAATTTTAAAATGCTTTGCGAAGTATACAATTTTTTCGTTGCTTTCGATAGTCGAATTTATAGGAAAATGAATTATTTAAGTACAATCGTCTATTAATTGCTTTAACGAGCACACATTTGAGAATTTTTACCTAGGATGAACGCTTTAGAATTTTAAAACTATTTGTAGTGAAGAAGTAATGACGTAATATATTGTCCGCATTAAATTAGGGCCAGACACAATTTGTGTCTCTGGTGTCTTGATACTTGGCATCTCCACTTAAGAGCGGCCTTCCCGTCTTACTTTTCATTCAAACGCTCGTACGTGATTATGACGTTGTAACTGATCTTTCATGAATTTTTTTGAACTAACAGGTTTTTTGTGCGCTATTTCTAGGTTTCTATCGAAATAAAAAATAAAAATTTGCAGAAAAAACAAATTCAATATAAACCTCCAAAAATCTGCTATTTTGCACAAATTTTACTTGAACTTCGACCGTTTATTAAGTACTCATAATGTAAATTATAAAGGTAAAAATAATATTTCGATAAAAACCTTGCAAATGTAATGAAATTTTCAAATAAAAAACATTAGTTTCACACACTTGTAAGGCTTACTGAAAAACACGTATCACCTGGAACAAGTTTTATGAAATTTCTGCACCCAAAGAAAAGTGACTAGTCGTTCAATGGATAATTAATAATAATTTCGCTTAATAGAATGTAAACCAAGCCCTCAGGCGTTATCTCTCCCTTTTTGCTTTGTCCTTTTTTCTAGCATTGCCCTGGATGGAATAACAAGCTTTTTAAACTATGCTCGCGTTGACGGCAGAGCGGCCGGAAAGGGCCGCTTTAACTCCACCGACAAGAGCAAGGTCCTAAATTACAAAAAGGTGTCTTGAATAATATAACGTCTAATTTCCTCAAATCTTAAAATATCGCAGATAATGATGAAAGACGTAAATCTTGTGTGAAGATTGCTCAATGAGTTATAATAGTTTTATTTCACCGCCATAAAAGCTTCATTTGCGATTCACATTGGCATTTACACACACATGAATAGACTAGTAATTTCTCCAAAGCGATCGCATGCTTAGCTTTCATTTCCTCTCAAGACATATGGCTACCGGGGTGAATGCACAACTTAAGATAATACATGTTGGAGACACAAACTCCGAAACGGGTGAGAGAGATTGTTACAATAAGACAAACATTGTGGGTGGATGAAGATATTAAAGAGAGGTGGACGATTTAAATAGGATCACTAGTGGCAATACCATAGTTTTTACAAAAACATTTGTGCGGCTCAAAGCATAATTATTAGATATCGAAGCGCACATTAACAAGGAAGATAAATATTCAAATATAGTCACGGATATCGGAATAATTAAAAAAGCTAAGATTATCTATAAGAAGGCAACATTGACAATTGATAAGTAAGGAAAAGGGCGTTTTCGGAAGTTAATGCCCTACGAAATATTCAATTTACAAAATCACGTGAGAACCAGATTAGTCGCATCGCATTACTGGTCCCGTGATTTTTTGCTAACTAGATGTACAGTAACGTAGTCACGAGGGCATTGTACTGCGCCATAAGATTGCTATTCATGGGTTCGAACTTAGTAAAATACCTTTCTAAACGATAATGAATTGAGCATGCTTGTATTTTTGCAAGATTAGATAAAACAAAGGATTTTCATTCTGGCTATAGAAAAGTCATAGATTAGATTGAGAATATCTAATATACGTCTAGTTAATAAGTGTTCGATAAATATTAGATATTTATATAGCAATAGAGAAAAGGGAGGTCTATCTATGCCCAGCAATGCATTGATGTGGGCTGAAAATAATGATGATGATGATAATGAAACAGAATATGAACAAGGGAGCTGAAAGCAAAAATGTATTTGATCCTTCAATTCCTTGATTCGAAACTAATTCGCAATGGTGATGAGCAAAGAACTTTAAATTCTAAACAAACAGTACTTATCTTAATACAAGAAAATATCATGACATGGCGGAGGACAAAAAACTGCGCAACTGAAATTTTGTTGCGCAATCTGTAAAAACACTTACAATGTTACATTTCTTAGCGCTGACACGACAATCAGCTTAAGTTGCAATGCACTTGCAAAAACTTGGAACACTTTCAATGACTCAATTGAATGATTCAAATGAGACAAACGTATTGAAATGACAAAATTTATGACAGGGTATTTACATGTCATATCTGGATTTTATAAAATATCATTAACAAAATGCAAAATGAGCGGCTTAGAGCCGGACAAGAAAGTAAACAGAAAATGTGAGTGAGTAATAAGAAAAAAACAGAAGGCGAAATTGTTTGCCAATTAAGCTGTAGATGTAACAATTATTTATTTTGTAGCTTTCACTAATAAGGCTTAAATCATTTTAATTTCAGCTTAGGAATTGTTAAGCATTGTTTTCAAGACCGGAGTAACCATTGTATTAAAAATAACAAATATATTTCGCGGTTTCTTAACTAAACGAAACTTTTAATAACTTCAAGATTAAATGTACAAAGTTTTAGTTACTCTCTGGTGTGTCCCATGAATGAGATATTGTGAAATGAAATAAAGAACTTGGAATAATATAGTCATTGGCAACCATGCGTTTCTTTCGTCTTCAAAAACAATTTATCATTATTTGTCGCTAATTATCCTATTTTTGTGAGAGTTTAAATGAGTAGGAAGAAAATTCCACTTATTATTAAATACACACTATTTCATGCATATAATATTTGCTAATTCTAAAGGTTACTGGTAAACACATATACCTAATAAGTAATGTTGATAACAAGTAAATAATCTTGATAATGTGAGTAATTAAATCTGATAACAAGTGAGATTGAGTGACAATGCGTACATTGCATACATTAAAGCAATTAAATTGTTAGTTGTATTGTGAGTGACTTATGAGTTTTGACCGGAAATTAATTTTATGATAAAAAATGGTGAAAAGCACAACAATATATTATTAAAGGTATACGATACGAAGTACAGTACAGTACAGCTGATAAGCCGATAGTATCATCGATCTCGGATTATCGCGACAACACGTAATCTGGAGATAAAGCGATGATGTCATCTCACATGTTACAGTCAAATTGCGCCATACAACAACAAAGAAGCTTGGATACGCTGAAAGTCAATGATCTCCTAAAGAATATGAAAGTCAAGGCAAAAATTGATATGCAATTAGATTAAATCAGTATTTTTTACGATCAATCAAAAAACTAATCCTAGACAGGTAAATTTCTTTCACGATGAAGATTCGAGTGACAGTTGTAGTCATAAACATCATGGTAATTGCCGGCCCGCCTATAACAGAAGCAATTATAATACGTGATGATAAAATAATATCTTTTCAGATGGATGTTAAAAAAATTGAGGATTTTTGCATTTCTGAATTAAAATTTCCATTCGATAATGCGTATCAAACCGTGAGACACGTAACCTTATAAGTACAATCGATTAGGACGTGTGGTCGCATTTTTGGTATGCGTAAACGGCATATTTTTACGGCCTCACAATGAATCAGGGCAATGACTCAGAAGGGAACGATAAAATTTTGACGGCGTCTCACAGGGAGCCTTTTTTGGTTCTTCAAATTTTCACTGTTTGAAAACAGAAACAATGTTTGATTTGTCTTTATCTTATGCGTGGTAGACAAAGCTAACCCGAAGAAGTCATATTTAGTAAAAATTTAATGACAGACACAACTACAATAGGTAAAAGGAATCCAAAATAGTAATTTGCAGGTTCGATGGGAGGCCAACGCTGATTTAGGAATGCAATGACTTATTCCCTGAATTAAAATATGTAATTTTTGTTTTATTAATGAATTAAATAATGCTGGCACATTTTCATTTTTCAGCATGGAAATATATTTTATAAGACATAACTGATCGAAGGTCAAGAACGAAATAAAAGAAGGCGGTAGCAGGTTCTGTGTCATCGCTGGTGCGTGACCAGACGGCGAGTCGGAACACTCGCAACCACTTCCCATGACGACCCTAAATATTTATTATGCATGTTGCACACTCCGAATTGTTAACAACGGGTTGGGTTTCGCTTTCTAGGGGTACAAAAAATGCTTGGTGTTGTTTGATCTTAATTTGTTCGAAGTAAATGTGAAAAAGATCGTCAAAAATAATATTTATGTTCAACGCAGTTAAATGCTATTTTACTCAAATTAGTTGAAGGTATATATGTAAGAAAACGATACATACATTCACGGAATTTTTATGAAAATGCAATATATCAAATTCAAAAGTTGTCTGAAAATAATAACTAATACAACAAAAAGGGTACGAAAGATATATAGAATCTATCCGTCTATTACCCCCACCAACAAGTACCCTGGTGGGTACATGGGTATTCTTTTTTTACACATGTACTTAATTAGCGAAAACGTAATCATATTCTTTTGTTAATAGAAAATGATTTCTGGCATTCAGAAAGTGTATAAATGATTAAATTATAATTAATTAAATTAGAAGTTATTCATTTTCCACAAGTACAATGAACGAAAACAAGGAAAGTACCTACACAAAGAAAACAAGCCCTACATTAAAAGACCTAAACCCAAGGGGACAACATTAACAAGACCTTTTATGTTCACTTTAATTAGGAAGCTCATGGCTCAAAGGAAACATTAATTTAATAGTATAATAGTCATTAAAACCAATGAATCGTACACAAACTTGCCTAGGGCGGGATAGCTCAGAAAAATTAATTAAATTTCTAATTTTTCAATTGGAAGAAAGGGTAAAAAGGCACATATTTAATGATTATAACGGTTGTTTTTCTGACAATTCATTAAAAAATAAAATAATTTGAAAATTGCTTTGCTTGCCCTTTCTGCCTAACCAACAAAAATCAACCATATAAAGAACCTAAATTTTCTTTGTAAAAAAATCTGACACTAAATGACCACCAAAAGAAAGATATGAGGGACTTACCCATAAATCCTATTGATGCTAGCGCACTCGTGGTTGCCTCGTAACAAGAAGAAGTTCTCTGGATATTTGATCTTGTACGCAAGTAGTAAGCAGATTGTCTCCAACGACTGCTTCCCACGGTCCACATAGTCTCCCAGGAAGAGGTAGTTTGACTCGGGTGGGAAGCCTCCATATTCAAACAGTCTTAGCAAGTCATAGTACTGTCCGTGAATGTCACCTGAAAGTTCATTGACATATGAAATTTGATAATTAACCAACTTCTAAAACAGGTTATCAGATTGTCGCGTTTTTTTTTTAATGAATTTTCACCGATTATTCGAAAATGCATGGGATTTGTTTTTTTTTTTAAATGCTTTATATTCTATGCTATGCTATACTTATCTGGTGGAAACTGAAATGGTTTAGACTAATATTTGATTGGTTCATGAACTGTTGGTGAACAGAATCTTTGAACAATTAACTTTTCATCCAAAGGACTTTTCACCCACGAATGTTTCGCCAACATAACTTTACGCCAGTGAATGTATGTTGTGTTGGCGAAACGTTCGTGGGTCAAAAGTCCTTTGAATGAAATGTAAATTTTTGTTTAAAGTTTCTGTTGACCAATTATTATTCATGGAATGTCAGGTGATCAGTCCACCAAGACTTTTTGAGCTTAGTTGTTAGACCAATTCCTAAATTGCCTGAAGATGTATAAGATTTTATCACATGTTAAAGGCTTCCTACTGAACACCTTGGCTATTATTCAAAGTTTAATGAAAAATAACAGTCATAATACCTAAAGTCAATTTGTGTGTTCTTAAAATCTAGTGAGAAAGAGCTGTCCACACGCTATAAATGGTCACTATATTTGACACATTCAGGACTTCAACCTCTATCTATACAGACAAGTGATGGATCACCAATGAATCAATATTCATTGTTTATTGACAGTAATCCTATGACTCATTGAAATGTGCCATCACCGTTCATATTATCATTTGTTTGTTTGGGCCATGACACACCTGAATGCAAAAAAAAAATTTTGTATCATTATGTATCATCATCATCAGGTCTTTTTGTCTCCACTGCAGGAGCACAACCCTCTCTGTACTCCCAGAGCCATACTTGGCCAGAGCAGCCAGAGGACTTGGCCTACACTCTCCTCGCTGGCCAGACTGGTTGGAGAGGTCTCATTGATATTAATAAGCTTTGTTTAGCTTGCATTCCCTAAGTCGCCTTCTACTCCATCCACAGGAGGACTTGGAGATTCATTATGTAGATTATTAAATAGTTTGTGTATGTATTTTTGCTTTTCTATGATTAGCAAATAATGACAAAGATACAGCACATTTGAATTCCGAGTGACGTTACGATCAGGTACGATTTTCACCAGAAGATGACATGATTTTCACAAGGTGATGTAAATCCACTCCGATCAATGCCCTGTACCTTTGGAAATTTTTACTACTTAGCTAAATGAAACATTATGGGTCCATTAATTTTGGATAATCTTATGGACGGAAAACAAAATCGAAATTTTCATACAAATTGCTGGGCAGGCCGAACACTTTTGTATGAAAATGTCGATTTTCTTTTCGAGTTTCAAGCATTGGTCCCACAGGAAAAGTTGTTCATATTGATGGTCTGAATTGCTCCTTTAAGGATCGGACAGGGTTTATGTTACATATTGTATATTATACCCAGTGCACATTCCTATTGTAGAATTAAGTTTGTGAAACTGATTCGCATTTATTTCAAGGGTAATGATGCCATTATCATCACTTGTTTACATTCATCGTAAACCAATCTTAGTTTATTATGCTATTTCTCATTTTCAAAAAGCTGTTGTTCCACCATATGAAGAAATTATTTCTATAAAAAATATGCAACAAAATGATTTAATACAGGTAAGTGGCATTCAAGAACACAAACCTCATGTCTCTACCCAAGTGCTATTGTGACTTTGAATTGCATCCAATTTCATCACATATTTCAAATGAAAAAATTATACAACCAGAATTGTAATGCAATGATAAATATATAGGGACATACCTGTAATAAATCGAACCACGATACTAGATCACTATAGTATAATGAAATTAAAATAACAACTAAATAACCAAAAAAAATTTGACATTCCCATACGAATTACTGCACACTTTAGCACAGAAATTTTTTTCATGTTTTTGCTGTTATTTTAATTTTATTATACTATAGTGATCTAGTATAGCCTGTGGTTTAATTTATTACGGGTATGTCCCTTCCACGTACTGCAATGATCATTAAATTTTTGCGAGGTACAATCCTTGGATAGTGTCTTGTAGGAGTTATTAAGCATCAAAGGAATAAATTTCACATAAATGAAAGGTAACTATGAATTAAAGTTTACTTTCATTTTATTTGCAGAGAAACTGTGTATTTAATCTCATTTAGCACTGAATATTTTACACAAGTTACTTTCTCTTATTTATAAACATTGGAGTAGCTTTTGATACATCTAATATAATCTGTGTATGTTTAGGAACTACGCATGGGAAGACTTGATGGCCACCATGAAGTTTTTAACACTTTTAGGTATATCTAAAAGACATATAATATAATAATTATTTTTACACCATTGAAACAAAAAGAACGGATGCAAGACGACCTCCGTGGCGTCGTGGTCACCATCTTAGTCCGCCACCCATAGGTCCCAGAGTTGATCCCCGGTCAGGCAAGTTGGAAAATGGCCTTTTTCAATTTGTCCTGGGTCTTGGGTGTTTAGCTATATATGTATTTGTTATAAAATATAGTATCGTTGAGTTAGTATCCCATATCACAAGTCTCGAACTTACTTTGGGGCTAGCTCAATTAGTGTTATTTGTCCCTATATATTTATTTTTATATTTAAGTATATTGTTTACATAAATCTGCGTTAGTTAAAGATCAATCAAAGAAACAATTTCCATCCATGTGATACAAACAATAAGTTGCACCTTGTTTGATTACTGTAAACTTATTTATGTAGGTATTTTTACAAAGTTTATATAGAGAACAATCTGTTGAATGATACGTATTATTATTACAGACAAGAATGTTTTTCATTATAAAATACTGAGCTGATGATTTTACCAGTCGGTCATCGCCACAAAATATCACTATATACCCTCAATTTAAGAACATTTTTGAATTAACGCGGTAACGAACATTCAATAAAATATGTTCCACATTAAGAGTAAGTTTATTTAACGGATTTTGCAATTTGGAAAGTAGGATACAACCATCGACTGTCACCGATTTAACGTCAAAATACTTTGAAATTAATAATATCCTGGAAAGACTTACCGCATATCTTTAGAGGGGCTTCTAATTCAAGTAATATCGGTTGTGACAAGAATATTTCCCGCGATTTCAAGCATAGCCCTTTGATCTCAATTTCTGTCAACTGTACATTCATACCAGGCTTCTCGCCTCGTACTGAAAACAACCAAATATAAACATAACACCGACACAATAATAACACACAAAAATCACTGACTTTACACACTGTTAACACACTTTATCCATATTTCACATAATTACGCGGAAATCACTTTTTGTTTAGTTCACTTCCTACAATATCAACATTACCTTTTAGCAATTTTTTTATTACATTATCAATGTTTAATTCATCTGTATCTCTGTCTGCCATCGGATATAATGTTTGTGCACGGAATATGACTAAATAGAATTAGTAAAGGAGGAAAGATTATCAAGATTTTTGCCGATTGTGAAAGGTACAACCTATTTCAATTCTCGGCTAAAATGAATTTCAATGGCGGAGACATCACTCACACACGCAAACAAGACAAACACATCATCAGTGTTGCAAGTTCAAAATTCTAAATTCCACTCGACTGTTAAAATATTATAGGTAAGGAATCCAAAATCGATTGAAAATGAATAAATCTTTATAAAGGAACAGGAAATTCTTGACATAGTGTATTTAGTTTTCTTTTAGTAACGTAGCAGTAGCCATAATTAAAAGCTACTTTATAGCCAGAGTGTGGGCAATGGTGACCAGTTACTACAGGCATTTTTAAACGATAGGAATTAATATTTGTATTATTGATTTATTGACGACTTCCGTGGCGTAGTGGTCACCATGCTAGTCCGTCACCCAGAGGTTCCAGGTTCGATCCCCGGCCAGGGCAAGTTGGAAAATGGCCTTTTTCAAATTGTCCTGGGTCTTGGATGTTTATCTATCTATATATGTATTTGTTATAAAAAAAGAAATGTGGTGTCGTGGGACACCAGGTAGGAACGAAGTTCAAAAGTTCTTGTGTATACGACTGTCGCGCCTGCGCACGTCTCATTTAACGAGGTCATCCTTACGGTTTTACTATCACATTTTTTTCAGTTCGGTCGCGCAGCAAAATCCCTATCGCCTCCAAGCCTGCCGTAAGGAACTTCGTTCCAAAATAGTATCGTTGAATAAGTATCCCATAACACAAGTCTCGAACTTACCTTGGGGCTAGCTCAACCTGTGTGATTTGTCCTTATATATATATATTTTATTTTATTTTTATTATTAATAAGGTAGCGTACCCAGGTTATATGTGTAATGTAATTGAAGAGTGTAATGTAAGGGCAGTGCCGTGCTAGAATAATTAGCCAATAGGCTATAATTTTAAATAACTTAGTATGCGCCGTCATTACATTGATGTGCTGTATGCTTGAATGTTTTCATGGCTTATGGTACTTATGTACTAAGTAGGTACGTAAACTCATAAAAACGCGCTACTACTTTTTCCCGTGAACTAGGGACAAAAATGTGTATTGGCAATACTGAAAACCTGTAAATGTTGCTAGAGTAAAATAACATTTACTTAAGTAGTTTTCACTGACGTCGCTGTGCAAGTAGATCACTAACTTGTACACATCATATATTCATATTGTATATTATGTATATTTTTGTACATTCTAAAACTAAATCTTTGAGTCTGAAGTAGATAGATTTATGATGGGCAAATACCTGGTTGATGGCTTGTTGAAGTTGATGGAGGAGAACTCGTCAATACTAGTATCTTTTTTTCTGGGCTGTGACCAACCCCGAAATCAGTAGTTCTGGCTCTTGGATAAGCAGTCAAAGAACGCTAGGTATCTACTCTCCAGTTATCTATGAGTATGCTCATATGTTGACGTCGCGGTTGATGTCTGTTTGCTTATTTTAACATATACTTTAGACAGGTCTTCGAATATTTTAAAGCAAAAAAGACTTTCCAATTCGTATGTTACCATTTTCTATACGACGGATAGATTCTCCAATCTACCTATAATTTATAGAGGTGATGGTGGATCGAAGAACTCATCAATACGAACATATTTTGTCTCGGGACCTACCCTGAAATCAGTAGTTCTGGCATTTAAACGAGCACTCAATAAAACTCTTCAGTATGATGGGTGCTCATAATATTGACATCGCATTTGATGTCTGTTTACTTATTTTAACAAACATTACGTCTTTGCACACCACGCAGCAAAAAAAAAAAGTCGAAGAAGCCTATTTTCAATGTATGATTAGTATGGTGTTTTCGTATAGGTACTTCAGCATCGTATTTGACGTTTACCTCTAAGCATGTTATAGCATATATATGCACACACTTTCCGACAAGATTTGCAAAGTCACTACCTACTCACTTATTTCAATCTACCCACCAAATGGATATATGCGTCCCGCATCATGCGGATATTTTAAGTTATTTACTCAATCTCTACTCAAATAGGTATATTGAGTATTCATACACCGCCAATCTCTAAATATAGTTATAGGTCTTTCTAGTCCTTGCTTTAGTATGAAAATGTAAGAACTTGAGACTGTAGCCATAATCGTAAGCCAAAGAGAATATAATTAAACTTCGAGACATCATATTAAAGGCTAAAATTAAGGTTTAGACTAAAATCTAATCATTCCATGGTTAAAAATCTACCAACCCATAAAAATCTTTGCGGTGCAATTGATGTTCTAAACGCTTAAATTAACCAGTTACGGCAAATATGTGTGCAAGTGCAAGGCAAACTTCGAATTGGATTTAACAAGTTTATTTCTCAAGATATTTTGCAAATAGATCATAAAAATAAAATATTTTGTAAAAGTACACATAGCTATTCTATCCAGGTAGGTAGAATCTGATCCCTCTTCGATCCCTGGTTTAATCTTTCTTAGACCCTCGGTATGGGTGGCGTTTACTGTAACAAAATATTACAAAGAAATAATTTTGTAGAGTCTCTAACATAATGCTTAAATACGAGGGGGGGTCAAAAAGTTCGCGGAATGGAGGGGATAGCGGGGGGTGGGGGACCTGCCGCAGGTAGTAACTAATGAGCAACTCTTTGTGAGTATATATGCCAAGTTTGAACCTGATTGTGTCAATAACCTTTGACCTGTCGTCGATCAAACAAGTGAATCCGGAAGAAAAACTTGAACATGGAAAAAATCGAGTTTCGTGCCGTCATAAAGTTCCTCACTAAGCAAGGAAAACCACCTCAGAAAATTTTGGAAGAAATGTTATCAGTATACGGGGACTCTTGCCCTGGGAAAACCATGGTGTACAAGTGGAATAGCCTTTTCAAGCAAGGCAGAGAGTCTCTTGAAGACGACCCTCGCTCAGGACGGCCGATTGAGGCCACCACCTCAAACATCGTTGAAAAAGTGGAGAATCTTATACTGGAGGATACTCGTTTGAAGAAGAAACAACTTGCAGAAATGGTTGGAGTATCACCTACAACCATTTTAAATATTCTACACGACAATCTTGGGATGTCAAAAGTCAGCGCAAGATGGGTGCCAAGAATGCTCACACCACCACAGAAACAGCTGCGCGTCGAGTATTCAAAGGAGTTTTTAGACCTCTGTAGCGCCGACAAGGAAGGAATTTTTGCAAGACTTGTTACTGCAGATGAAACTTGGGTTCATCATTATGAGCCTGAGTCGAAGCAAGAGTCTATGCAGTGGCATAAAAAGGGTCAGCCCCCCCCTAAGAAATACAGGGTGTCACAATCGGCTGGAAAAATCATGGCAACTGTTTTTTGGGATACAGAGGGTATTTTATTAATAGATTATAAAGATAAGGGTGTTTCTATAACGGGAGAATACTACGCTAATCTACTAAGACAATTAAAAGAAGCAATCAAGGAGAAAAGGCGGGGAAAGTTGACAAAGGGTGTGCTGCTTTTGCATGACAACGCACCGGTACACAAGAGCCGCGTTGCGATGGCTGCCCTTCATCACTGTGGCTTCGAAATGTTAAACCATCCTCCCTATAGTCCAGACTTAGCCCCCTGTGATTATTTTTTATTTCCCAAATTAAAAAAAGAGCTTCGGGGGAAGAAATTTTCCGATGATGAAGAAGTCAAGTCGGCGATTTCGGCCTATTTTGAGGACAAAGACAAATCATTTTTTTTCGACGGTATTAATAAGTTAATAGAGAGATCTGAAAAATGTATTCGACTTAAGGGGGAATATATTGAAAAAGAAAAATAGTACAGTATTTTATTTCACCCCCCTTCCCCTCCGTTCCGCGAACTTTTTGACCCCCCCTCGTAACATAATTATTGTAATTTAAGTTAACCCAATGTCTAATATCACTTGTTTATGTAAAACTTACGCAGGAATAGTGAGTGTGTAAATTCCAAATTTGGTATTGATATCTTCTAGTTGGAATATTCCCTGCACATATTCTTTATCAGCTGGCACAGCTGGCGTCTCAAAGACGAGGTTCATTATGTAGTCTTCAACGCAACTGGAAAAAAATATATATCAATGTAGAAGTTTTGTTATAAGCTGGCAACATTAATTTTGGGGCTCACTAGCGCTTCACCTTTTTCGCGGCCATTTAACGAACTAAAACACCCGGCGGGGGTTTTGTAAAAAGGAAGAGAATACGGTACTCGGGGAGTCTCCCGCAGGGCACAGAGACAAGTCTTCTCTTCCCGATATGGCCGAATCGAATGCGTGTAGCTTCTAGCAACAAATCTGCATTCGAGTCCACTAGTTTTCATTTTTTTAATGTTTCATTCTAAACAACTTTCCCCAAGAAACATATTTTGTATCGGAACATGAATTTTTTTTTGCTCCATACAAACCCGGATATGATGAACTAACTTGTATGGAAAACCTGAAAAACTATCTAGAGGTCCGAGCCTTCACCGGGTCACGTGAAGACCTTCTAAGTAGAAAATTTTTGGCGAATTTGAACCTTGAAAATTCATTCGAAATGTATGCCCCGGTAATGCTTGGGCCGGACCTGCGCCTATCGTCACGAAGCTTCTAAGCGTACACGAAGTGCTATTACACGATACACGCAAATGTGACCGACCGTTATCGGGTATCGTCCCGAATATTCGGACTTTGTGTTAGTTATCGCGCGGGTGGCGATACTTCAAAGGATTTAAGCACGCTAACAATTCGCTCTGCGTGGTCGCACTTGCGTTATTCATTTTGACGTTTGTTTTCACTTTGTTCAGACGCGTGCTGTGCGACGGTACCACGGTTGTTAATACGTAAAAATGGAGTGGAACGATAAAATGGTGTTAAAATTTTTAGCTTTTTTTTCCAGGTTTCTTTTTAGGTTTCAATTATGTAATTTTTAGCACACATGTTAAAGAAAAGAAAGTCGTCGTCCACATTTAAAACACGTAGATGACGCCATCTTGGATTATTGCCAGATAGTTCGTGAAAAATAACGAAACCGATAGTGTGACCAGCGCTTTATCGTGATAACTTTTTAGTGTACAAAACGTACGAAAGATTCGCAGCGAATTGCTTCGGGACGATAAGCACAAGTGCGGCCGAAGCATAACGGGCTCTACAACCGCTATCGACGACTTGCAACACTATGACGTCACGGACGTTGCATAACTATCGATAGTTGACCTCGAAAACAGTCACAATATCGATAGGACTATCGATAGTATCGATATTATCGATAATATCGGTACTATCGATAGTATCGATATTATCGATAATATCGGTACTATCGATAGTATCGATAGTTTTTAATTAATACTATCGATACTATCAATAGAATGGATACTGTACTTATCTACTTTTTGTAACAAAAACTATCGATAGCTAAATTATTATTAATAGTATTATAAAATAGATATTCGTCACAATACTATCGATAGTTTTTAATACAAACAGTAACTTTACTATCGATACTATCGATAGTGTTTTTAAGGCCACGTTACTATCGATACACTATCGATATTTTATACTATTGCTTGCAACACTAGCGTGCAGGCTAGCTGCTCCTGCTTGCCAGTACGCCTTGAATTTTATGCTCCCACTTTATTTAAAAAATCAAACGAACGTAAACGAATCAAAGTCTATTCGTTCAGTTGGATGCACAGAGTACTTTTGTATGTTGGATGCTTGGATGGTACCGGACATAAGCGCGGCATTTGTGGTGCGCCGACAGTGTGCACACCATTTCAATAAATGAACTGATAATGAAGTTCGATGATCTCTATTGACGCACATAAATTATATTATAATACGATACGTATAATATTGAGCCTATTAGATATGTACCTAAGTAGAGTTCTACTTACTAGGCACATGGCTGGTATGGCACAAGTTTTTCGATCCTGTTTGGCCGTAGGGTTTCAACGAACGGATCAGCAACAAGTTTAGCCGCCGCTGGGGCACCCGGTTTTCGTCCCTTGGGCGTCGGTGCAGGGGGCTAAAAATCACACATATTTTATTTAATAACTAACATGTGATTAAGACTCCTTCACACTTTTTATCGTTCCGTTCCGTAGTAAACATGGAATTATAGTTTCGCCATGTTTGTCTGTCTGTCCGCGGTTATACCAGGTCGGTATCTGTCACTCCCCGAATATATACGTACATTATTACTATGCGCTCGGCAACCACTTCGAAGGGGATAAATCAGTTACTA
The DNA here is from genome assembly GCA_943193695.1 of Acrobasis suavella. NCBI lineage: Eukaryota > Metazoa > Arthropoda > Insecta > Lepidoptera > Pyralidae > Acrobasis > Acrobasis suavella. The sequence continues at coordinate 14,228,500 of OW971948.1, forward strand.
TAATATAGTAATAAGAAAGAAATTGGCTTGCAATGGATGTTCTGAAGCGAGCTAAATTAAACCATAGCGCTAACCACATTAAGTAGATATTTCTGTGATATTTTTCTAAGTAAGACTGCTGTACGTGAGTACTAGTACCTACTTACTTATTCTGTGCCGGAAGCAACCAGTGGTTGATGAAAACGACGTCTGGTCTCTCTTAAAGGTTTGTATTTTTACACTCTATGTCATAATTTGGGAACAATCATAAGTACTAAATTTACAAATTGACATTCATTTCAAATTTGACATCATTCTTAATTAATAATTATGATATAAAAATGTACTATCAGTCCAAATATCTAATTCCAATATCAGTATAAATGTAATTTGACGTTTTTTGGAGAAAATGCAGCAGTACAGTTTGTTGCCGCTTCTTCTGTACTTGCGCTTAGGAAGTGGCAGTAAACTTAGCTGTAAGTAAATGATCTGACGTCAAAAACTACCTATTATAAAATCGAAAAAAAAAAGACAAATATCAAGCGATAAAAATCTCCAAAGATAAATGTTTTTTGACTTTTGACGTCGTAACAATCGAGCCAGGAGCGATCAAATCTAGGGCCTTTTGGTAGGCCATACATAGGTTATAGATGCACTACCGTTGTTGATCAGTTTATAGACACGAAAACAAAGTACCTTGACAGCCCCGTAGCAGACCTCGATGAGACTCTTCACCTCTGCCTCCAAGATACGAAGGAACTTGGAAACGTTCCATTTCGTCACTTCCTTGTGGTTCCCGAGAAGAGACAGTAGAGGAGTCACGTCACATTTTGCCAATCTAGAAATATATACGCTGTATCAACGTCTTTAAATACCGGTATTCATGGGAACCGGTACCATTGACCTTGCTGAGGTACCGGTGACAGACATACTACCTGTACTATCTGTACCAACCGGTACTATATTTCCGTCAGTATAGGTACTATACCTGTACCAGTACCGGTACTAATCACTTCAGAGTGAGAAAGTGGATACCAAAAGCTACAAGTATAAGCAGGTACCTAAATTAGGTACCTGTCATTTTAAGCAGGAATACCGGTACCCATCTAGAACAGTTACCCAGGTACCGAAATGAAAAGAATCTCTAAATTTTCCGGTTCAGAACCTGTACTTTTGATACCGGTTCTAAGCCGTGCCCACAAACTTTGAAAAATTATTGAAGGTATGTAGTGTTAACCTTACAAAGTTATAAAGGAAGGAAAAATATTGGAATCGTGAACTTTCTTCTTTTTTGGACTTTACGGTGTTTCAATCACCAGAATCAGCTACAAAATAAATGACATCCCATTGATAACTAGCATTTAGGGTTTCGGAAGTCTCGACAGTTTTAAAGCCTCGGAGGGTTAAAAACCTAAGTTTAAGACCTGGGACAAGAGACATCTCAGGATCCAAGCCAAGTCGCGAAATTTTAAAGAAGCGGGACACGAGCTAATAATATTTATAAATAAGTTTGAAAAATCCAAAAGTACACGCCTCGTAATGATAATTCAAAAAGTAATTATAATTAAATGACACTCAATTAGATAGTAATTTTCAGTGGGAAATAACTCTGTGACGTGATGAAGCTATTCAAAAAAATGATACGAATACATTAAATTTCAAGCATTATCGTGGCACTTATGTGCGTCCATATGTACCTATTATGCTTGAAAAATATTTTCTGTGTTTATAAAAGGGCCCCAAATCGGATAACAGATTAACCATATCGGGCCGAGATTCTGGACAAAGCAATTCTGGAGTTAGTATAAAAAGTTTTAATGTAAATACGGCCAGGACAATATGAAAAAGGCCATTTTCCAACTAGCCCTGTCTGGGAATCGAACCCAGAACCTCTAGATTGGCGGCAGCGTATTGACCATTGTTGACCCTTGCCACAGAATTAATAAGAGTATCCATTGCCATTGGTCGTCAGTAGAGTAGTAGGTATAGTCTGATGGCAGTTGTCTTACATGACCAAGTCGTTGATTCCCTTCATGACTCTCAGGATGGTAGCGTCGGCGTTCATGTTCATCTCCTGCATGTTCCGGGTCCGGTTTCGTTGGGCGTCTAGTTGGTTATTTAACTGCAGACAGATGGGAATATTTGCTATACAGATAAACATTACATCTTAGTAATATTATAGGAGGATGCCGTCGACTGGGACCGCAATGAACTCGTACCGCGGTCTCAGTCGCCGGATCCAAATAATTTAATATTTTTCTTCCAGAGACTGAGACCAAGCATAAATTTAAAAAATATTGTTCAAGCCAAAACAGTACAGTCAGCGAAAAAAATGTTTAAAGTAATAATTATAAAATTAAAGAACAACTCTTTGATCAAAGAATATCACTTTTTTGCACAGTTGATTGCGGTCCCAGTTGAGGGCATCCTCTAATATAGATAGATACATAAATCGTTTATTTGTGAAAACTGCATACACACACATTCACACATAAGGAAATACATGAATGACTTTTGTTTATAATATAGGTTTTTAGCGATGTGATGTGTGTATGTATGCGGCAGCAGCACAAAAAGGTCTTAGGCTCAGCGAAAATATTGCTCAAAGAGCAATGCGCTGATTTTAGAACCTAAGGTTACGTGTTAAAGACTAAAAAAAAATGGCGTTGTTGAGGCCTGCCCGCTCAACATTTCAAGATGGCGCAAACGGAGGAGAGGTGCGGGGACGGGGAACGGGGACGCATTATGCGCGGGACCTAGGAGATTCCGTTGCATATGTAATCTGTGTCGGTGGCCCGGCGGGAGTGCGCATTATTAGCGCTTTCCCAAGTAAAGCGACACCGGGCGTAGTCCGCACTTGGATGGATGACCACAAGTGGCATAAAAATTTCTCGAGTTTCTCCATGCTTCGGAAGGCACGTATAAGCCGTTAGTCCCGGTTGTTACCATTGTTTAGGCAGTTGTCAAGCTATGCCAGATGCCTTAAGGCAGCCTGAAAAATCTGACACCAATAAATAAGTAGGGATATTTATAACACTGATTGAGATAGTCCCAAAGTAAGTTCGAGCCTTGTGTTATGGGATACTAATTTAACGATACCATATTTAATAACAAATACAAATATAGGGGTAGATAAATATCCAAGACCCAAGACAATTTAATAAAGGCTTTTTACCAACTTGCCCTGACCGGGAATCGAACCCGAAAAGTCTGGGTGGCGGACTAGCATGGTGACCACTATGTCACGGAGGTCGTCCAACTCGTTACTCACTTCGTTCAGATGTTTCACTTGTTTTTCTTCACGTGCTTCGTTAATATCACGCTGGTCCACTGAAAAAAAATTACCCTACTTAGTTACTAAGCGATCTCCTATATTATTATTTTCCACTACTTCTACTTTGAATAAATAAATAAATATATAGGGACAAATAACACTGATTGAGCTAGCCCCAAAGTAAGTTCGAGACTTGTGTTATGGTACTATATTTTAAAAAAAGATTTTTGAAAATCGGTCCATTATTGACGGAGAAATCGGCGAAAATACATTAAAAAAAAAATACAGTCGAACATATACATAACCTCCTCCTTTTTCGAAGTCGGTTAATAACAAATACATATATAGATAAACATCCAAGACCCAGGACAATTTGAAAAAGGTCATTTTCCAACTTGCCCCGACTGGGGATCGACGGGACATCTGGGGGGCGGACTAGCATGGTGACCACTACGCCACGGAGATCGTCAGAATGAAAGATGGGCGCAGTCACAGGCTGCATTCCAACGGATGGATGTAAAAAGAGAGGTACACCGAAGACGAGATGGGCAGACGACTTAAAAGCATTCGAATAGGATTGGAAAGTTTAGACCAAGGACAGAGAGTTATGGAAGGAAAGAGGGGAGGCCTTTGTCCAGCTGTGGGACATGAACGGCATAATAATAAAAAAAACTTAAAATTAATTTTTAACCGACTTCCGAACAGGTGGAAGTTTTCAATTCGATAAAATCTTTTTCTTTAATTTGTTTACTGATTACTCGTAAACGCCTGGACCGACTTGTAAAATTATTTTTTTTGTTTGAAATGGCATACTTGTCATGTGGTCTTATATGACCTAATTTTTTTCAAAATCGGATATGTGGTTTGGGAGTGAAGTCAGTTTTTAGTTTTCAAAAATTATATCACTAGGATTCCCAACCGTCTCGCTATACAGTCCCTTTTCTTAGGCCCTAGTAGTCATAAATTAAAAAAATCCTTGAAAGTGCCAACATTCAATAATAATAATTTTACTCCGCTCAAAAATATGCAAGTTATAAGCCTTTCAAATCCGGTGGAAGGGGAAACTGTCAAATAACAAAAAAAGGATGCACATACACCCGCGTGACGTCACTGTCATTAGGTGTCACGCTTACGAAAGAGATAGCGAGATGTCTCCACCACGCTCCCACTCTTATATTCAAAATGATAATTGCTGCTTCATTTAATAACCAATTTACTTTCTATTTTCAGAAAACGGCTTCTTGTTAGTGTTATTTGTTATTCGTATGTAATATTGTCTAAAAACAAAAGTCAAATAGCCCATTATGATTCGTATTTTCAAAAATTCCCTCGATCGGTATTTACGAATGCGCGGGAAAACGAAACAGGTGGTGCATTCTAAGTTTTTTCTTTTCTCTGAGACCAGCGTGGAAGAAACTAAAAAAGCATGAAGACTTCATTTCAGAATAAACAAGCACACTTAGATACCCCGACTGTCAAGCGTATCCTAATAACTATTGACCCGATTTTCATCAAACAAAGCATAAAATTACCGCAAGAAGGCTTTCACGTAACAAAAAACCGCATCTTAATCGGTCGATCCGTTCGAGACCCGCATTGACACGGACAGACGGACATTGGCGTCAAGCTTATACGACGTGGAAAGGACATACCCGTAGTATCGAAGCACGGGCAATATATACATACCACTAGATCACTAAATAGTATCATGAAATTAAAATAACAGTAACAAAAAGAAATTAATTTCCATACTAAACTGTGCTGCCGCCCGGGCAATTTGTATGGGAATGGAAAAATATTTTGACTGTTATTTTAATTTAATTATATAGGTACTCGTATATTCGACGACCTCCGTTGCGTATTGGTCACAGTGCTAGTCCGCCACCCAGAGGTCCTGGGTTCGATCCCCGGTCAGGGCAAGTTGGAAAATGGCCTTTTTCAAATTGGCCTGGGTCTTGGATGTTTATCTTTATATGTACTCGTATTTGTTATATAATATAGTATCGTTGAGTTAGTATCCCATAACACTTTGGGGCTAGCTCAATCAGTGTTATTTGTCCCTATATATTTATTTATTTATAGTCATCTAGCCAGTGGTTCGTTTTATTACGGGCATGTCCTTTCCACGTTGTATACAGTCCTCTTTTTGCGTCGGGATTGAAACAAATACTAACAGATTCTCTGCCTCATAACCTCCAAGTCCCGCCGCAAGATGATGGACTCCTGCAAGACCTCGCAAAGCAGTACAAAAACGGAGAAGTTCTCGATCTCCGTCCGCTTGAACATGCTTATTATCTTCGCCACTTTCTCTGTGTTCACGTATGTCTGGTGGAAGAGAGACAAGTTAGGGTTGGGACCAATTTTTGTTACTTACGAGAGGTAAGTAATGTTCAAATAAAACAAATGATTATGGTCATAAGGTCCAGCTAAACTGTAAGAAATATAGTTAACAGTTTCAGGTGTTATTTTGCGGAAGTCAAAGTTACAAACTGTATGATTTGAATCACTTTGTGCGATCAGCTGTTGGTAAAACGTGGTCCCTTACTATAAGTCTCATAAGAAGGCTCAAGGTCGCTCAGCGCGCTATGGAGAGGGCAATGCTCGGTGTTTCTCTACGTGATCGAATGAAGAAAATCGTATGAGAACACTGCCATAGCCCAGCGGATAAGCTCGTTGAAGGGCAATGGGCGAGACACATAGCGCGAAGAACCGATGGCCGATGGGGCGAAAAGGTTCTCGAATGGCGACAGCGTACTGGCAAGCGAAGCGTAGGACACCCACCTACAAGGTGGTCAGACGATCTGACCAAGGATCTGGAAAGCGCTGGATGCAGGCTGCTCTTGATCGGTGATTTTGGAAATCCTTGAGAGAGGCTTATGTCCAGCAGTGGACGTTATGCGGCTGAAATGAAGATGATGACGATAATCAGGTGTTGGTGGCGGGTGCACACGGGCTGTTGTGTTTGGTGGCAGGTATGCTGGAAGTAACAGTTTGTGGGCGCCGGCCGGCAATAGTTTGCATAAACTAACTGCTGGCGGAATCGCACAAAGTAATTTAAATCATATAGTAAGTAAGAAATATAAAAACCGGCCAAGTGGGAGTCGGAATCTAGCACAAAGGGTTCAGTACCATTATCTATAAAAAATTGGGAGTCCCCCTTAAATATATATTTTATTTTAATTTAATTATTTATTTTTAAAGTGACATATTCATCACTAGATGGCGTTCTTGTCATTTTCGGTCGAGGGTTTTTTAATTTGATTTTTCAAATAAACTTGTTCTGTTTGTAAAAATTATATTCTTGAGCTTTAAAAAAACAACTTACAAAAATCTTTTCAAGCAGTGCGTCGTATCTCGCTATTTCACTCTCGCACCGCTGTATCTCCTCTTGCCTTTTGATTTCTTCTTTCTCATCCGCCTCACAGATCCTCCTAGATCCCTTCACGCGCAGGAACTCTTCGAGCTTCGCCAGGTGGTTCAGCTCGCCTTCGTAGGATTGCATTTCCTGTGGACCATTCGAAATATAATTTCTAACAAAAATCTGACCTGATGGCGTTAAGTATTATTTTATAGGTGCAAATAGTCTGACAGCTAATAGGATTACAAATAAAGAAGTACTAACCAGAGCAGCCGAAAGGAGACAAATAATAGATGCTATCGGAAATAAGTAAGGAAATATGTTGGGACACTTGGTACGGCACGACGAATTCATGAAGACGATAATAGAAAGCAAAATAGAAGGAAGAGGGGAAAGAGGAAAGCTAGACACAGCATACAGGTAGTCTTAACCGTCACTACGTATGACTAACGGGAAAGGGGCGCTAAGTTGCTAAAAACATCATATGATTAATGGATGGACCTAGGAGCAAAAAGGGATGTCTACTTAATATCACAAAACCTGACCGAAATGTCCCTGTTTAGCTGAAACAGCCCCTTCCATTTAAGAGCTTCCAGCTTCCTACAGCACTCGTCCCGGTCCCCAAAGGCGACGGACGCGATTTCGAAGATGTCCATCAGGTACTCCTTGCCCTTCACCAGCTTCCCGATGGTGCGGTTCCACTGGATGTTGAAGTCGTTTCTGAAAAAAGTGTTTAGTTTATGAATGACGGTTTACAAATTAAACTCAAAATTAAATTCAAACGAACAGCTTGAACGGAGAAGGATTTAGAGTAGTATGTGGAAGAGTGGAGGGTGACTTGAAGACTGAGATTGTAGAAGCTGCGTAAGTTACGATTTAAGACATCAGTTAGGAACATGAAACGCTCTTTTAGATAACTGGGAGAAGAAGGTATAAATAGTATGGAGTATAGAAGTTGAATAGGGAGCCACTTGAGTTGCGCGCGGAAGTTGGAAACATGATCATATTTACGTAACCGAAAACTTGCTGAGGTATCGATCAAAAAGTTACCTTTCCACAAGAAGCCTATGTATTTCCTCTCGAACCCTCTTGTTGTCAGTGTTGACGATGCAGAACCTCTTCGTGGCCAGATCAAGCCTGTTCTCCATGCGACGTAAGCAGTTGTTGGCATACTCGATCATTGCCAGTTCCTAATAGCATTATGTTTTTATTAAAACTAACGTGAGACACAATTAGCAACATTATTAGCAATTATTATTAGAGTGTGTCGCGTAGGGGATCCGTGTACGCGGGTCACATTCGCCCTGATGAAGACCTCTAGATGAGGTCGAAACTTAGCCAGTATCTGACTCTCTACGTGAGTAACCCGTGCTTGTTAATAATAGAAATACTTTGATTTTATTATTAAATTAGGTACATGTATTTCTTTACTTTATGTAACATAAATCCTGTCCGATCCTTGTAGGAGCAACTCAGAACGTCAATATGAACAACTTTTCCTATGGGACCAATGCTAGAAACACGAAAAAAATATCGACATTTTCATACAAAAGTGTTCGGCTGGCCTGGCAATTTGTATAAAAATGTCGATTTTTTCTTCGGGTTTCAAGCGCTGGTCTCATAGGTAAAGTTGTTCATATTGACGGTCTGAGTTGCTCTTACAAGGACCGGACAGGGTTTTTTTACATATAGTATATACGTACGTTCATCAAAAAAAAATTTAGGACGTGTCTATGATACTGAACAATTTTTACATGGAACATAATAGAGAAAAAAATTTTTGCCTGCCATTCAAGTACATACTATGAAGTCGGTTAAGGGGATACATGCATTTTTGGGGTCCAGTGCTGCCCCCGTTTGAATTGAAAATGATATATAATTTAAAATGTTGGTCTCATAAAGCTGTAGATAACCCTTCAAACTATTTTATGAACTACTGTTTGCAGTTTAAAGTGAGAACTTGAAGATTTTCTTCGCACATTTGCGAAAAACAGCCACTTTCGGCAAATGTGGGAAGAAAAGCTTATCTAGGGTTTGATCAAGACAACATTTTCTCCATCTATTGCAGGTTGACTGGAAGAGATCCCTGCATGGGATAAGTCCGCCTTTGTATATTTGCTCTTTCGTATGTTATTTTTGTAATGTCAAATACATTACAATAAAGTTATTACAAACAAAACAATTGTAAATGATATCTGTTTCAGTTTAAATAATTTATTTCAAATGGGGGCAGCACTGGACCCCGTAAAATTAATGTATACCCTTAAAACAGACGTGAATTTGCACTAATACAACATAATTTTTGTAAAACTCTGTATTCTGATATAAAACTGTCATGGCACAGGTAAGGAGATAGCGTACCTATTGTGAATTTATCGTGTATTCCAGTTGGCCCCATCATCATCCGAGCGTATTCCCGGTTGCATCCTCAGCAGTAACGCTTCAGAGCCCGGGGTCCGCTACCTAACCAAGGAGATTTGACGAGGTTACTGGTTTTTACACAGAGCGACTGCCGTCTGACCTCCACAACCCAAAGGGCAAACCAGGAACCAATCCTTGGGTAGTTTGATGATCAAACGCTAGGTGGCGTTCGGGACCCACAGTTTTACGTGTCTTCCGAAACACGGAATCATCTTTCTTTCCGGATAATCAGGTGATTCAAGCCTGCAATATCCTATCCAGACTGGAAACAACTTTTCACAAAGTATGCTACCCAGTGGGAATCGAACCCATGACCTCCGGGTCACAAGGATAACTCCTTGACCACTGGACTATGGAGGCAGTCGGCCCGTTGGCCCCATCATCGTCACATTAATGGAGCCAGCGGGAAATTAATAAAATAATTAAAACTTGTTTCCGCTGGTCCCATCCGCAATACTAGTCAATGGAGCCAACGGAAATTTTATAAAATAATTAAATTTAATTCCCGTTGGCCCCATAAAGTTGAAATTACAAATGATTGACTTTCGTATAAAAAAATAAAGTGGACCACGACCCGTGAAATTTTAACTTCGTTGGCCCCATTGCCTATTTGAACAATCGGGTCAACGGGAAAGGATTTTTTTAACTTACCCTTTGGTCCCATAATGGGACGAAAATCATGGGGCCAACGGAATTTATAACTTAATTAAACTTCTCACTTCTGCTTCTGTTGGCACTTTCTTCATCAGTTCCACGAGCTGCTTCTGGGTTAAGTAGTTCAGACAATCCAGCTCTGCCTGTTGCGCTCGCTCGTCTCGCAGCACCGTCTCCAGCTGTTCGTACTCGACGATGGACTTCCTCATGCCAGACTTCACCTGGTTGTCGCGGATTGCATGCTGGCCTTTCTTTGCTAGCTGGAACGCGAAATTAGAATAAGATAATGAAGAATGTTACAGGTATGCAGAATTGCTTGAAAGTTTGTACGACAATAGCTTGTAATGATTATTTTTTGATTCATTCAAAAAGACCACGTAGTTATGATTTTACAGACATTTGAAATTCTCATAGAGGCCTTGCGTTCAGCGTGTGACGTCACATTCCCGCATACAACTTGTGAGGAATCATTCTGCGCAGTGATTAACGAATGAGCAACAGAAAGAAGTTGTATCGTACAGGGGTATAAACCTAGCCGAGCTGCTTCTCATGAGGCGCCAACTGCAGTGTACCATCATCTCTCCTCTCCATGTTGCTCACCGGCGCCAGCCTGCTACATAGTCAGGCAGTTACAGGAAATAATGGTTGCTGGCAACGAGTTAACCTATAATTGACAAAGACCTTCAAAGAAAGAATACTCACGTTAATACATAGCAGGGTTTCCCTCAGCTCGTGCGCGAGGATGCCGAGCTATTTCCCCTGCGACGCTAGCTGCGATATAATGCCAGCTCTCTTCTCCATGCTGAACACAGGCACCAGCCTGCATGCTAGTCAGACAGTTCCCGAAAACAATGGTTGCTGGCAACGTGCTAACTAATAATTGACAAAAACCTTCAAAGAAAGATGGTAGAATACTCATGTTAATACACAGCAGCGTCTCCCTCAGCTCGTGCGCGAGGATGCCAAGCTGTTGCTCCTGCGGCGCTAGCTGCGGTATAACGCCAGCTTTCTTCTTCACGCTGTACACAGGCACCAGCCTGCTAGCTAGTCAGACAGTTCCAGGAAACAATGGTTGCTGGCAACGTGCTAACCAATAATTGACAAAGACCTTCAAAGAAAGAATACTCACGTTAATACACAGCAGCGTTTCCCTCAGCTCGTGCGCGAGGATGCCAAGCTGTTTCTCCTGCGGCGCTAGCTGTGGTATGACGCCAGCTCTCTTCTCCACGCTGCACATCGGCGCCAGCTTTTGGAACTGTTGAGTTTGGTGCAGATTGAGAGTTGAGATAAAACTTAAATGAGTCTTACTTAGTTTAAAATACAGAAAAAAAGTAATATTTTATTTGAAAAAATAATAAAAGGTAAGTACTGTATCGTCCAGAGTAATAACAATGAAATTGGCTAGCAATTGACGTCCAGGTATCTAAACGAAGAGATGCTGAGTTCTGACTTGAGCTATATTAAACCATAGCGCTATCTACACGTAGTACATGCTCGTATTTCTCTGAATTTCTTTTCTGTGTAAGACTTATGTACGTGAGTACCAGTACCTATTTTGTGCCTTGGTCGGCGACCTGAATCGCACGCGACGGTCGCCGATTGACACTGCTAAACTGCTATCACGAAATGTCGCGCGACGAGCTATATCACCTACTGTCGCCGACCAGGGGGGTTACTCCAAAAGCGGTACGTAAGATGGACGTTACTGCGTATCCGCGTGTCAAGGAACATTGAGCATTAATGTATGATGATAAAGTCTAATTTGGTTTGACAAAGAAATAGGACGTCACTATCGTACGACTAACGTATTACTCTATGGAGTAACATCCCAAGCATAGGTACCTTCGCTCGTATGTTAGAGCCCTTAAGGCGGCCCCTCCCGACCACTCTGTCGCCAACGCGGGCATAGTTTGAAAAGCTTGTTGTTTTATTCAGGGCAATGCTAGAAAAGAGGCAAAGCAAAAAGAGAGAGATAGCGCCTGAGGGCACGGTTTGCATTCTATTGAATGAAATTAGCATTATTATTAACTATCCATTAAACGAATATTAACTATTCATAGGGTGCGGAACTTTCATAAAACTTGTTCCAGATGATACGTGTTCATCAGTAAGCCTTAAAATACAAGTGTGTGAAATAAATGTTTTTAATTTAAAATTTCCATTACATTTGAAAGGTTTTTATCGAAATATTTTTTTACTTTTACAATTTATGAGTATTTTATGAACGGTCGAAGTTCAGGTAAAATTTGTGCAAAAAAGCAGATTTTTGAAGGCGTATACTGAATTTGTTTTTCAAAATTTTAATTTTTTAATTCGATAGAGACCTGGAAACAGCGCACATAAGATATCTGTTACTTCAAAAGTTTTCAAGAAAAATCTGTTGCAACACCATAATCACGTACGAGCGTTTGTATGAAAAGTAAGACGGGAAGGCCGCTCTTAAGTTCTTGCGGCAGACATGACGATTCTGATCTTTCGGTTTGGGCCATAGGTACTTACCACCCGCTGGACATTGCTGAGTTCAGCCTCTGGGTCGATGGTCTTCTGCTCTACCTGGGCCGGCATTTTGATAAGTTATTGTTCGATAAATATCAAATTAAAATTATTTAAAACATCAATTAAAACCAAACGCAACGTAAAAACTCTGACAGTGTCTTTTTTAATGATTTTTGATTATCTTCTATGGTCTTCTATGGTCTTCTATCAAAGATTTGGCTTTATTTTTAAATGTAACCGAAGAGCGTATAAGTAGGTTATAAAACTTTTTTAAATTTGACCCATAGAAATTTTTTATTTGACCCAATTTGAAAAGCGCGTCATAATCTAGACACGCGGCAGCGTGTCCGAGCCAAGTTCAAAAAAAGGAACTGGCGGAACAGCAGCCGTGTGTAGTATATCCTACCGTGTGCAATATTCTTAAAAAAATCTACTTGTCTGAAAAATTCTAGCGCATTAGTTTTAGGTATGTTACACGATTTGTTCTTTTCTCTGACTTAAAAATTACACTCAACGTCACGCCTCGGTATAAACTCCACTTAAATGTGACGTCATAAGCATAAGCTTCCACTTCAGAACTGTTCTTTATCTTTGTTAATTTTTACATTTTTGAATAACCAAATAACAAATCTTTTCTTTTTTAGTACCTTTACGAGTTGATTTTATTGAGTAACAATAACTAAAAATAGTTTTCATTCATTTTGGATATCGAACTGGTGCTTTAAGGGGCAACCTGAATTTTTCGGGGTCCAGTGCTGCCCCAATTTGAATTAAATCATTTAAAAGGAATCGAAGATATAATTTAAAATGTTGTCTTGACCAGGCTCTAGATAACCTTTCAAACTATTTTATGAACTACTGTTTACAATTTAAAGTAAGAACGTGAATCTACGCACATACGCCAAAAGTGGCCGTTTTTCGCAATTGTGCGAAGAAAAGCTTCACGTTCTCACTTTAAATTGTAAACAGTAGTTCATAAAATAGTTTGAAGGATTATCTAGAGCCTGGTCAAGACAAAATGTTAAATGACGTCTCCGTTTCCTATCAAATGATTTATTTCAAATGGGGGCAGCACTGGACCCCGGAAAATTCAGGTGTCCCCTTAAGTAGAGTAATCGCTCTGACCTAGTCCTCATCTGTTTTGTGCTACTAACAGGAATAAATATGGTTTAATAGCTGTATGTAAACCCGTCCTGCTTAGTTCAATTTCTCTTTTCTTTTATTACCTTCATTACCATTTGGCTAAGCGATGTGTTGTTGTCTGTAGCTCTGTCTACTCCACAAGGTATAAAAGACGTGATTCTATATCTAAGTCATCATCTCCCGTATTCCCGGTTGCATCCTGAGCGGTAACGCTTCATAGCCCGGGGTCCGCTACCTAACCAAGGTGGTTTGACGAGGTTGCTGGTTTTTACACAAAGCGTCTGCCGCCTGACCTCCGCAACTTAAATGGTAGACTAGAACCAATCCTAGGATAGGTTTAAGCGTGGTTTAAGCACACGCTAGATGGCGTTCGCGACCCACAGTTTATACGTGCATTCCGAAACACGGAATCATCTTTCTTTTAGGATAAACAGGCGATTGAACCAAATGATGAATGAGGAAACAAATTTTCACAAAGTTGCTAAAAGGGAAGGTTATCTATCATCTATGCCCAGCAGTGGATTGATGTGGGATGAAAATGATGCTGATTAAAATGAAGCTTCAATTGGGATTCGAACCCACGACCTCCGGATCGCAAGGCGAACGCCTTGACCACTGGACCACAGAGGCAGGCATGTGATATCTAACGTATATACATGGCTTCAAAAATGGAGTCATAATTTCTCATACTAGTTGTATGAAAAATTATGACTCCTTTTTTGAAGCGTACCGTACGGATCGCGGAAAATAACTTGGCAGCTCGGAAGTTAGCTGCAAGTGACAGTGGGGTAGCGGACGCCCGGCGCACCGTCCCCGAGCACTCCTGTATTCGTCTACTGCGCAGCATTCCGCGCGAAGTTCAGAGCCGCCGAGTTATTTTGCGCGTACTGTACAGGTAGCGGCACGAAACTCTAGCGCTGACCTTGCTTGCGCAGAAGTCAAAAATTAATACCGTGCCCGTGCGCAGTATCCCCTCCACATGTCGCTCAGCGCTAAACTTACGTGCCGCAACCTGTACGTTTATGTTTGAGGAACTCGGTGGTGTGCCGAGAATGCGCATTACTAGCGCCTTCGCAAGCAACACCGGGCTTGGTCCGCACTTGGATGGATAACTTTACTGTGCTTCGGAAGGCAACGTATAAGCCGTTGGTCCCGGTAGTCATCATTGTATGGCGGTCATCAAGCTATGTCAGAAGTGCCATTTCTGAAACACGGAGTCACCTAAACGAATGGTTTTCCCATACAAAAAACCATTTTTAGGGACTCCGCGTTTGAAAAATTGCACCTCAGATGTCTTTAGGCAGCCTGATAATCGGACACTATTGTTGTCCACTTACACAAACGACATACATACATACAGTATGTACGTCATCAGACATACACACAAGAAATGCCCTCACTTCTTCTGTGTTGTCATCAACAAATGAAAAACTCTATAAAATTCACAATTTATTTATTAATACCACAAAAAAATTATACTGTAGATACTAGTCACAATCTTAGTTTAATTACAATAAGTAAGTACATGACAAGTGCTGTTAAGAACCACTACTTGGCTTATCTTGTTAATCTTTAAAATGTAGGTATTAAGTACTTAGGTGATATCTTGGATCTGTTATTAATGTAAGTTAGTTTACTGTTTTTTTACTGTAGTAATTTTTGTAGATTGGTCGAAAAATTCAACAATCTTTGGAAATATGAAACTATGAAACAACATGGTGTTAAGGGGCTGCCTGAATTTTTCGAGGTCCACTGCTACCCCCATTTGAATTAAATCATTTGAAAGGAAACGGAGGTATAATTTAAAATTTTGTCTTTATCAGACAATAGATTATCTCTTCAAACTACTGTAAGTACCTTACTTCAAACTGAGTAATTTTATTAACTTTTAAGAAAAAAATGTGTTGTGGACCGACCGCGTACATATATACTTAAGTACATTATAACAGACCCAAAAAAGATACAAAACAATAAAATGGAATGACTAAGAAGTTTAACTCGTAGACATGTTTTGTGCTAGACAGAAAATTAAAATTATCTGTGACATTATTGTTACAAATCAAAATATACACTTAACTGAATCTGCCATTTAAACTTTTCCACGTCGTTAGTAACTTGTTTGAGAAGATTTATTTGGACGAGAGTTTTTTAGGAGCTTGTGTACAATATCTGTGTAACCCACACTTTGAGACGCCGTTTGTTTGTCTGCAGCAAACGTGTTTTAATAATTGTTTAAAAAAACAAGTAAATAATTATTTTTTTAACAAAGAAAAAACAACCGATTTCATTTTCTTTCAGGAGTTTCTTCTATACCTATCTCCTTCTTCATTATAATATATTCACCAAATTATTATAATATTATTAATTATATTATAGTTAATAATTATATAATAATTATTAATTATATAATAATTAATAATTATATAATAAATATTAATTATATTATTATATGGGTCCAACTTGGTACTAAAGGCTTTTAAATAAGAAAAAAGAATTTTAAAACTCGGTTCACATTTTGGCGAAGATTTTTAGTAACATAACATACAAAAAAACTTTGAAAGTTGTAAGAGAATTCTGTAAACATTTTTCAAACAGCCAAAACGTTTTTTAATTGTTTTCTCCCCAATTTACTACAAAATGCTCTCGTCCTAGAACCTTCTTTTTAAAAGTACGACCACATGAAAAAAAAACCTTAACAATTTCAAATTTGCAGTATAGCAGAAAAAGTATAATGTAAATTAATACTTTCATAATTCAATAATTATCTCAGTCTTAATAAATAAATTAATAAAAAATATTCAATGTCTTTTAAATGTATTATGTAATTATATTAAGTAGAGGGTTGCCGTGCCGCTTTACCCTAACGGTTAAAGCTCTAAACAGACGTAGTTTTAGGACTTTAAATAAGCTTTTACCTAAGGTTGAGCATAAACGAAATTGCTGCATGACAAAATTTTTTTTTTAATGTAATTATAAGTATTTTTTTTTCACGATTATTGTGAAACGACTAACTTTCTAACCCGTTTCCGCCTAAAGTGGTTACTTATGGCGAAAATGGATTTCATAGCTAAAATGTCATGAGATAGATGGTGAAACGGTAAATAAATAAATAAATATATAGGGACAAATTACACTGATTGAGCTAGCCCCAAAGTAAGTTCGAGACTTGTGTTATGGGATACTAACTCAACGATACTATATTTTATAACAAATACATATATAGATAAACATCCAAGACCCAGGACAATTTGAAAAAGACCATTTTCCAACTTGCCCTGACCGGGGATCGAACCCGGGACCTCTGGGTGGCGGACTAGCATGGTGACCACTACGCCACGGAGGTCGTCGTAGGTCGTCGTTAACAGTAGTAGGTATCTGTTGATTTTGTTACTCGTATTCGAGAAAAATAGAATATAACAACAAAATGTCAGCATTTTCGTTCATGAACCACCCTTTTCTATGTTAAATGCACACAATTATATTTCTATTTTTTTATAGATAGAAAATCTTGATTATTGGTTATTAATAAACAGCATTACAATTTAATTTGGAGAATCGTGTTATTAAAAATCATGGTAATTTTTTATCTTTGTCATAATATTTTTATTAAATTCAAACTTGAGACACCGTACGCGAGCGAAGTTACGGGTAAAAGCTAGTAAGTAAGTCTGCTCAGAGCTTTACGAATGTGCCATTATAAAATAATCCTAAAGTTAATAATTGCATTTTGTAGTAAGTACCTATGTAATAATACGCAAGCATAAAAACGATCTCAGTTAATAAAACAATACATCTTTAGCTATTAGGCAGTGATCCCACTAAGCCGATCACCGTCGTGGGGCTCAGGGAGGCAGATTTTAACATTGGATGCAAGTACCTCAATTTGTATAGAAAACACGCCAAGTCCAACACACTGACACCGCGTCACCGCGCGGGAGCGTCAGTATGTTGAACCGCTTTAATGTACACGATTGAAAATTGAAATCTCTATTCTTTGTTTGTATACTAAACAAAAGACATTAAGATTCATGAGACGCCAAGATTAGAATGTAATATAATCCAACCATCAGCGTGAGGTTTTTCAAAGGCGCAGCCTTTGTGTCCCGCCGACTATTTAACAAATGATCCATGCGTCATTGACTCTTTAAAAAATGAACTAAACATACCTACCAAAACAAGTAGCAATTATATTGAGCTAATGCGAAAAGTAAAGTATTGTTAAGGCACTTACACATGTAATATGTCTATTGACTTTGCAGGTCTTCTTCTCAGATGACAATATATTAAATTGACATCTTAAGGCACTTCCAAGGCCAGGTACTCGATAAGGCACTGTACAAATCTGACATAATCATAGCAAAAAAATATTCCATTTTTAAATTATAACATCTATTGAACAATATTGCATATTCCGTAAATTAATTAATCCCTAAAATTGATGCAGATCATATTTATTATTACATTTGATGGTCGATAATATGGCTATTAAATCATATTATAAACGTACTCTAATCATACAAATCTATAAGTGCACCAAACATTTCACTTTTTGGTGAAATTTTGTAACCTTAACTAAGCTTTTCTAAGTAATCTCATTCCTTACGATAAAAGTGTTATGTACAATTATTAAAAAGCAAATGGATAGGTTAGTATCAGAAAACGGTTAACAAAATGGCGGGATGAAACAAGATGGCGGATAATTAAATGTGATTCTTACGTTATTGTATAAAATAATTCGATTTTCTCATTCGAGTTTCGGTCGTAAATTATAAATATACTTTATGTATTTATAAATACTCAATCTTAAGTATATTTATTTAATGTATAAAATACTTAAATTTAACCGGACTTGTTAAAGATGGCAGTTCTCTTGGCTATGTGCAGTGTCCGTTAAATATTCTGTTGTACCAAATCCGCCCTAACCAATCCATATTAAACGCATTGCAAAATCTACAATTTCGTGATTATTCTTGAATGCCCAATTTTTAAGTAGGTTTCCATTGTTCAGTTTTAATATTCTTATCGTGTGATCACTAAAACAAGCTCAGTAAAGTAAGAATAAAATGTATAGTTACAATTAAACACCTAAATAATAAACTAACTATCACTGCAAAAGTGTATACATCACACGGTTTTAAAAATAAAATAAGAACGTATCCTAGAACAGCTGCTGTGTTGCACGCGTCCATATTGAAAACTAAAATGGCGGACGCGGCGATGGATTCAAAATCCTTTTTATAAAAAATTAGGAACAGTGTGAAGGCAGCCGAGGATATGAAGGGGTCGTATTGTTTTAATATTAAAAAGTAAACAGTTGATATAGTAGTTTTGTCTATGGCGTCACAGAGAAGGCGAACCAAGAGTCGGGTACAGCAGATCACCGCTGAAAAAATCCGAGGATCCGCGCGGTTCTGGTGGGGGCAGGTGCTTCGGGGAGCTTCCTCCTCTTCTCGGTGGTCAGCTTGTGTTTCATTTGCTCTTCGATCAGCTCCTGCATGTCCATCTGAAAGAAACATGAAGGTTTTCTTTTATGTGTCTTCTTTATCAGCCTATAACAGTCTACTACTAGACTTAAGGTCTCTCCCAGTAAAGGGAGGATTGGCTCATAATCAGCACGCTGGGCAGACGGGTTAATTATCCTAATGAATGGTCTCAAGTCTTTGCGTAGAGACCCTCTGTAACCTTTATACCTCTCTTAGTCGCCTATTACAACACCTTAGAGAAATCGCTTAATTCTTCTTTCCTTTCTATACAGATACCGATACGTTTGCGCATCTTTATCCCTGTCGGGGTAGACAGAGTCTAGGGCCGTAAGACTCAAAGACCACGCGTGGCCTTTGGGTGAACGTCACGTGCTTCTTTCCTTCCTATCTTTCTTTAAACTATAAGACCAAAAGATACGCACCTGCCACTGCTCGAGTTGCTGCCCGAGGTCCACCTTCTGCCGTACAGCCTCGTACAGCTGGCTGTTGGCCTGCATCAGCTCCACTCGTGTCTTCGCCAGGGCCACCTGGAATTTTATAAGAAATGAGCATTAGTATGGTCTTTTCCTCAAAATACATCTTCACAACAGGTTTCTTACTTCACTTAGTTTGACTTCAGTTAGGCTCAATATCACAAGTGGTCTTTTACTTCTTGGTAAAAAATAAGGTTTTATACAGAAAATCTTATTTAAAAATAGACTTATACCGAGAGCAAGGTGATATGCTTGCATGACCGACACAAATGGCAGATCTTCCCACCAGGTATGGTGCCTGGAAACCCCAACTCTGACGGTATGTCGTCGTGTGACACGAACTTTGATATCGAGGTGTAGAATGTGAGAGCGCCATCTCGTATGCTTCTCCTAAACTATTTCTGTGTAATTATTTTTGTCTCAGAAGTTCTTGTAGAGCAGTGCAGATGTCGCCACAGACTTGACAAGTGGATAAGTCGCCACAGACTCGAAACAGCCAGTCTTTGGACGTCTTGGTACGACAACACTGCTACTTTCTCCTTTATTTGCTTTATAAAGCTGTGTCTGGGTTTTCCTCTTCCCATTCTTCTTTCTATTTTGCCTTCTATTATCGTCTTCATAAATTCTTCGTGTCGTACCAAGTGTCCCAACATATTTCCTCGCCTATTTCCGATAGTTGTTCAGAAGAATACAGCAGAAGATTATTGCAAGAGTTACATACCTCAGCAGCCTTCTTCCGCTCGATGGCCTCGTCCCGCTCCTGCCTGGCCCGCGCCACAGCCTCGTCGTTCTGCAGGCTGCCGTAGTTGGCATCGTTAAGCAACTTGTCGCGCTCCTCGGCGGCTGCTCGCAGCTCCACCTCCGCCACGGAGAGCTGGAAGAGAGGAATTAACTTCTTTTAACTTCTTGTATGCTGGAATATCAGACACATTACACAATAGTTAAACAATGCATTCTTGCGCATATCTGTGCAGCCGCAGCGATGCGGTAGGTAGTTACAACGTTGCATAATTTCGACTTAAGGGGCTACCTGAATTTTTTGGGGTCCAGTGTTGCCCCCATTTGAAACAAATAATTTGAAAAGAAACGGAGATATCATTTAAAATTTGGTCTTGTTCAGACCCTGGATAACCCTTAAAACTATTTTATAAACTACTGTTTACAATTTAAAGTAATAACATGAAGCTTTTCTACGCACAATTCCGAAAAACTGCCACTTTTGGCGTATGTGCGTAGAAAACTTCACGTTCTCACTTTAAATTGTAAACAGTTGTTTATAAAATAGTTAGAAGGGTTATCCAGGGTCTGATTAAGACCAAATTTTTGAATGATATCTCCGTTTCTTTTCAAATGATTTATATCGAATGAGGGAAGCACTGGACCCCGAAAAATTCAAGACCTACAAGCTAGACCATGGTGGGTGTATTTCGATTATAATGTCAGTAAATAAATAATAAAATTACAGTGTTTAACATTTAATACATTTTTTCAAAACTAAAAACTTCACCTCCAAATTATACGCCCGATTTTGATAGAATTTCTATGGGACCACCTGATAAGTATACCCTTTCAAACCAAAAATTTCATATTGGTCCAGGCGTCTTCGAATAATCGGTGAACATACATAAAAAAGATCATGACGAATTTATAACCCCTTCTTTTTGAAAGTCGGTTGAAAATCCGTGTGTCGTGGAACACTCGGTTGGAACGAGTTACTTTCCTAATATGTATAATATTATTATACGCAGAAACATTCGTGACGAAAAAATCTTACACTTTTTTTCGCCAAGCCCATTCGTCCGTCCAAAAAGGAACTTCGTTTCAAAAATCCATTTATGCTCTTTATATACTTAGACTGAACTTGTTCTTATAAATTTAATGGTTAATAAAACTGTGTAGATATCTTCTTATAACTTGTACTAAACAAAAGCTAAATTCGAAAGGATGCTTTGTTTTAAATTGTTAGATAACAACACAAGCGCCATCTACCGTTGGAATCATAAACTAACTATCTTCCATACATGCTTTGCAAACATGTTCATGTACCTTCTATTGACTTGAATTTAATGTGAATTGGTAGATGGCGCCATTTGTAGAAATAAGTTTAGACACTTTGTGTGATTGAAATAAAGAGATTTGAAATCGGGACAGGCAAGTGGCTGCGTCAAAGATTATATAATTACTAACTTAACAGATACCCAATCATGAGAAAAGATTGGAGGTTCCAAAAGTAGGCAAAACTAGAGTTTCCGGTAGGCACACAGAGATGGCAGCAAACACGACTAGCAAAAAGTGATAAAGAAATTGGTAAATATGCTTTAAAAATATTTATTGCATTTCGTATAAGTCATATTTAATTATAGTACTACTTTATTTAATAACATTAATAAAAGATTTTAATGTTTTAATAAATAGCTATAGCGCCATCTAGTGACAAAAACATTAATGTTAATAAGGCATGGCTGCGTTTTCCTTTACTCCTCCCTGGCACCCTCAATATTCCTGTGGATACAGGAACATGAATCTTCATGGAACATGGAACCTTAACAACACGAAAAATAAATAAATGGTCCATTTTGATGACTAAGCGCCTCAAATGATCGTGTACCGATGAACATTTTTTCTTAAACAGACATCGACTCCGAACTTCTCATAAAGTTAATTATGACAATCACAAAGAAATCTTCAAAATTAATTGGTCACAAAAAGGTGTGAACGTCTGACGGTTTCACTGAAAATCCCACGGCTTAAATGGACCCAAAACTTCCGTGGATATAACGATCAGTATAACCAGGTGTTGTGTTTAACTTAACATACTAATTTTTTTTTACTGCTCATACATGTTTATTTGCCAGGCAAATTATTAAACCTCGTCTCTCAAGGGTTCACCCCATTACTTTTAAACCGCTGAACCGATTTCCATCAAATATAGCTAAGAACCATCTCGATTAAGTCAGTTTTAAATAAAAAAAACTGCACCAAATTTGGCCCATTGATTTAGGCGCCACACATAGGATTAAAAATAAAATTCGGTACTTTCCAACAAATTAAATTAAAAGTTAATGTCCATCTTCTAAACTCTCTTTCCTCCTAACATCATCATTATTTAGTTCTCTTCATAGCTATTTATATTATATTATATGTAGACGTATATGTAAGTATTGTATAATTAGATATTTATTCTGAAATTTACGTAAAATAGGTATATGACTGACAACGACCTCCGTGGCGTAGTGGTCACCATGCTAATCCGCCACCCAGAGGTCCCGGGTTCGATCCCCCGTCAGGGCAAGTTGGAAAATGGCCTTTTTCAAATTCATATTCATAGAATATAGCATCGTTGAGTTAGTATCCCCATAACACAAGTCTTTTATTGTTATTTGTCAGTATATATTTATTTATATAATGTAATTGCATATTATATAGTAATATTTTATGATGTAAGTACAAAATGCCCTTAGCATTAAGTCCGCCATTTGTTAAAATTATATTTGTACTTTGGAACAATAAAGTTTTAAAAATAAAATAAAATAAATCAGATACCTTTTTCTACACGTCAAAACAAATATTTTTTTTATGGGATTTGTATGAAATATAGGCTAATGAAATCATAGTTTTTTTGCGTCAAAGAGTGCTTAAAATCAGTTTTAATTTCGAAAATCACGTTGAAAATGGTTATGATCATGACAAGTAACATTGTATGGATGTTTTATTTTCTTTACAGTACCATATCATTTATTTATGACCTCTGAAAGTTAAAAAAGCTAATCATTATTTTATAACCTTTTTTTTTACATTCACATTCACATTCCATACACTCACTCTACTGGCCAGTAGAGTGTATGGAAAAAATTATTTGTAAAAAAAAGGTTCGAGATTCGAGAAAAAAAATATGAACGGTCAGGCTTCAAAAATGGAGTCGTAATTCCTCATTGGTACAATTAGTATGAGAGAGAGACCGTTTTTGTAGCGTACCGTACCTTCTAGCTCCTTCTCTTCCCATGCAGATCATAGAAGCCGCTCAAGAGAATCCAAAAATAGAGGTAGGTAAGCCTTTGCTTAGCGTCTACACATACTTACAGGGTATTAAAAAAATTAAATAAGAAATCCTGTAACATTGAAGTCAGTATACCTGGCAACATTACCGAGCATTGTCTTTGCATTCATATTTGTAGTACATACAGTAGGTACACGACACGTGATTAGTATTCGACAAAAAGTCAATTAGCTTGTATGAAAAAGGGAAAGTGTTTTCATGGTTTCATAACCTCCTGTGGGTAGTCTACATACATACTGTACGGTATACACTTCTTTTCGTGTCGATGGTTTTATGTTTATATTTAATTGGACCAAAATTAAATATCATAAAATTTTATTGTAACAATTATTAACTGTACTAAATAGTAAACAACACGCAAACATCTAAACGACTTATTCGAAGCGCATCCTAGAACGAATGGCAATAGATGGCCGGTCGCTCTTTCGGGCCGCGGTTGACATCAACTGCGTGCCTTGTACCACGCAAACGGCGAAAGCGGAAATCAAGCGACGGCCGCCATATACTTAGTTTGCGATAATTAAGCGTCAGTCGCTAGTATGGCGAATTATAATATTTATAAAATTTCGGCACACAGACTTTATAATAATAGAAAGTCAAGTCTGAAGTTAATGATACAATGTCCAAAAAGATAGTGTAAAAGCTAATGCAAATTAAGCATTCGGACCCGAAAGACGCGTAGACGATGATATCATTGCAAAAATTGAAGAAAATAAAAGAAAGTGGCACATCGCGTGCTAAGAGCTCATCGCTGGATGGACGTGCTAATGTGAGAACCCGCCTTGATACATAATTTAGCGGTTTGAGCAAAAACTGAATTAATTGGAATAAGAATTAAAGATTTCGAGCCTTTCTTCAGTTACAGAGTATAAATAATAAATAAATATATATGGAAAAATAACACTGACTGAGCTAGCCCCAAAGTAAGTTCGAGGCTTGTGTTATGGGATACTAACTCAACGATACTAGGTATATTTTAAAATAAATACATTTATAGATAAACACCCAAGACACAGGGCAATTTGAAAAAAGCCATTCTCCGACTTTTCCTGACCAGGTATCGAACCCGGGACCTCTGAGTGGCGGACTAGCATGGTGACCGCTACGCCACGGAGGTCGTCAGACAAAACGCAATAACATATGCAAATGTAATAATGATTAAGCCACTGTCTAATATGGAAAAAGTAAAATTTTATTGAGATACTTATTCCTAATCTGAACGCATTTCCGGTTTAATGGATATATTAATGAATAAGCTGGAAAATAATGTTTTTCAGCTTGACCTGGGTCTTGGATGTGTGTCTATAGATCCTCATAATGAGCCCTTTCATTTGATATTTATGTATTTGTTATAAAATATAGTGTCGTTGAATTAGTATCCTATAGGTAACACAAGTCTCGAACTTACTTTGGGGCTAGCTCAAAATGTGTGATTTGTCCGTATACATTTATATTTATTTATTCATGCCCAAATGTGCTGCTTCGTAGCCTTTTCCAGTATCTTCCAGTTTTTACTTCTTTAAAAATAATTGGAGAAGTTGAATCTGAAACTCATAAGATTTGGCTAGATTTTTATGCCCGGTCTTCTAACTAACGTTAACCTATTTCGGAATGCAGTTAGCACAGTAAATATTTGTTAAACCTTAAACCCTTGTATTCATAAAAATATCAAATGTTTGCCTGTTTTATAAAAAGATTTATACAAACATACAAACAAACAATGTTTTTTCGCCCCAACTTGAATTGTAGCCCTTGCTCGCTTCGCTCGCTCGGTCAAAAATATGCGATGAAAAATTTCGCCACGAGTGAGATTCGAACTCACGCCCTTCACGGTTGCACCGTGGTCCGTTAGTGCACTTGCAATTAGTGACTTCGAATCAACCAGACGAATACATTCGTTTATCACCTATTATAAATATTCGGATAAGCCTTATATCTATGTAAAGAAAGTTAATATTTTCTTAATTTAAATATTCCCGTGCGTCGGGTCGTTGGTGTGACACTTGTCATTGACAATCTTTGGGAACTGAGCTGTCAGCTGAGTGACAGGTATAACATTGTAAAGAGAAAAACGTGAATACTTATTTATTTAATTCCATTTAATAATAATATTTGGTGATCTTCGCGATCGACATTTCAATTAAAAACATTAAATGTCGTTTCTTTGTTTTACAGAGAAACTCAATTGTGTTTTGATCGATTGACCAGAAGAATACATCTTATAAAACGACATTTCTTGTCAGAAAAATGGAAAAACTAAAGTTTGTATTCCAAGTAAAACCAGCATCGGATGGAAAATCTAACTTCATAGCCATAACCTCAATTATAACACAAGATGAAAAAGTATACTTGATGCCCGAAGAATGCCAACCAATATCATTGCACAAACAAATCCAATCTACAAAAGCTTTTGCTACAGTGAAAAATTCATTAAAAAAAAGATATCAAAGCAGAAGTGTGTGGATAAAACTCAAAGAAGGTATGTTGGAAACTTACTTTGATGAAGAAGAGAATGCAATTTTTCAAGATCAATACTTAGAAGAAATTACACGCGAACAGTTTACTGATATTAATAAGAAGACTTCAGAAGATCCAGTAGTCAAAATATTGGAAAAATTCGTTGAGAGTCAACAAAATAAAGAAAAACAAAGTATGAAAAAGTTAGCCGACAGGTTCGTGATTGAAAAATTTGATGGCAGGAATATTAGTGCTTCTCACTGGATGGAAGTATTTGAAAATGAATGTGCACGGTTCAATATAGAGAAAGAGGAAGAAAAAATTGAAATCTTCAGATTATTTTTAGAAAAATCATGCATCGATTGGTATTCTTCCATGATGATCAGGTTAACTTTAAAATCGGAATGGGCAGAATGGAGATCCAATTTTCTGCAAACCTATGGCAATAAAGGCTGGACTGCAAGCAAGTACGCTTTATCTTTCAAGTATCAAACTGGGTCTTTATTAGAATATGCTATAAAAAAAGAGAGACTTTTACTTGAAATAAGAAAAACGATGGATCAAGGTACCCTTATAGATATAATTGCTGCCGGCTTGCCGGACTTTGTAACGGATAGAATCAACAAAGAGGAAGTTCAACATACAAAAGACTTATTTAATGAACTTGGCAGATTAGAACATCTGGTTGCAAAGAAAAAAAATATCAAAAAGAAAGAAGATATTAAACAGATAAAGGAAAAATGTAGCATTTGTGAAAAATTGAAAAAAAGGGTGCGTTATCACTCTGAAGACTCATGCTGGTTCAGAACAAAAACAAATAATGAAAAAGAACAGAAACAAATAAAGTTCATTAACAATTCAGAGTTAGAATGTGAACTACAGTATGAAGAGCCAAAAAACTAATAGTGCCGCCATTAATTAAGTTAAAACTATTATTAAATAAAAAAGTTGAAGTATTTGGAATCTATGACTCCGGCTCAAATGTATCATTAATAAATTCTAGGTTATTAAAGATAAATAATAAAGAGTTGAGTTATTCAAGCAATACAAATTTAAAAACAATTAATGGCGTCAAAAAAGCAAAAGGTATAATCTCATTAGACATAACCATTTTTGATATTGAAAAAAAAATGGATATTTTTGTAATAGATAAGGAAAATTTTGATTACGATTTCTTAATTGGACTAGATTGTATAAAAAATTTTTATTTAATCCAAAAAGAGAATTTAGAAGTTTGTCAAAAAGCTCCTATAAGTCAAAATGCAAACATAGAAATTCATATGAAAGAATCTATGCAAAGAAATGAAATAGTTTCTAAGGAAACAATAAAATCAGAAATGAATATTTCTAAGGAAATTAAATCTGATAATTTAATAAACTTCAATGAAAACTTTAGTAAAGAAAGCTTCAAAATTTGCATAAATCATCTGGACTATGAAAAACAGACAAAAATCAATGACCTGATAGAAACCAATAAGTCAGTATTTGCAAAGGATAAATATGACATCGGAACTGTGAAAGATTATGAAGCACATATAGATTTATTGGTAGAAAAATACTGCAGCAAAAGACCATACCGTTGTACGATTGAAGATAAAAAAGAAATTGAAAATCAAGTTGCAAAATTATTAGAGAAAAACATTATAGAAGAATCATATAGTCCGTTTGCAGCACCAGTCACTTTAGCCTACAAAAGAGATGAGAAAAAAAAGAACAGATTGTGCATAGATTTTCGAGAGCTAAATAAAATAGTCGTTCCTCAGTCACAGCCATTCCCGCTTATTGAAGACCTAATAGTAAAAACAAGAGACTGCAAGTTCTTCTCAACACTCGATCTAAATTCAGCGTTCTGGTCAATACCTCTGCGTGTCTCTGATAGATACAAAACTGCATTTGTCACACAGGAAGGACATTTTCAATGGACTTGTTTGCCATTCGGTTTAAAAACATCACCAGCTATATTTCAGAGGATAATGTGTAACATAATAAGAAAACACAAGCTTGGAGAATTCACAGTAAGTTACATAGATGATATACTAATATTTTCTAAAACTTTCTCAGATCATATCAAACATCTAGAACAACTATTTCAAGCAATTAAGAGTGAAGGCTTACGATTGAAATTTTCAAAATGCATGTTTGCAAAGGACTCAGTTAAGTACCTCGGTCACATAATTCTGAATAACTCCGTCAGACCTCTGAAAGATAACTTAATATCAATAAAAGATTTTCCTACCCCAAAAACGCAAAAAAATGTCAGACAGTTTTTAGGAAAAATAAATTTCTATCACAAGTATGTGCCAAATATAGCAATTGAATTAGAAACACTGCATAATCTTTTGAGAAAAGGACAAATTTTTAATTGGACTAAAGCATGCCAGGAGTCATTCGATAAAATGAAAAAAATACTATGTTCACAACCAGTACTAACTATTTTTGATCCAAACTTGCCTATCCACATATACACAGATGCCAGTATACTGGGAGTAGGAGCAGTCTTAAAACAAACTCAAGAAGACAATGAAGAGAAACCAGTGGCATACTTCTCGAAGAAACTAAATGAGGTTCAAAAAAGGAAGAAAGCTATATACTTGGAATGCTTAGCAATTAAAGAATGTGTAAAGTATTGGCAACACCTGTTGATTGGTAGAAAGTTTACCGTATTCTCAGACCATAAACCCTTGGAGAATATGAATATAAAATCAAGAACAGATGAAGAATTGGGAGATCTTACATACTACTTATCACAATACGATTTCCAAATAAAATATTCTCCTGGAAAAAACAATATTGAAGCTGATTGCCTAAGCAGAAACCCAGTCTTGGAATCAACTGAAAATCAAGATGAACAATTAAAAATAATTAACATAATAAAACTAGAAGATATTTTAAAAGATCAAGACAATAATAGAAATATACAGCACAGAAAAGACAAGTTAATAACGAAAAACAATATTTATTACAAGACAGTAAAAAAGAAAGAGAAAATAATTCTTTCAAATAAATTTAGCATAGAATTTATAAAAAAGGTACGAGGGGGGGTCAAAAAGTTCGCGGAACGGAGGGGAAGGGGGGTGAAATAAAATACTGTACTATTTTTCTTTTTCAATATATTCCCCCTTAAGTCGAATACATTTTTCAGATCTCTCTATTAACTTATTAATACCGTCGAAAAAAAATGATTTGTCTTTGTCCTCAAAATAGGCCGAAATCGCCGACTTGACTTCTTCATCATCGGAAAATTTCTTCCCCCGAAGCTCTTTTTTTAATTTGGGAAATAAAAAATAATCACAGGGGGCTAAGTCTGGACTATAGGGAGGATGGTTTAACATTTCGAAGCCACAGTGATGAAGGGCAGCCATCGCAACGCGGCTCTTGTGTACCGGTGCGTTGTCATGCAAAAGCAGCACACCCTTTGTCAACTTTCCCCGCCTTTTCTCCTTGATTGCTTCTTTTAATTGTCTTAGTAGATTAGCGTAGTATTCTCCCGTTATAGAAACACCCTTATCTTTATAATCTATTAATAAAATACCCTCTGTATCCCAAAAAACAGTTGCCATGATTTTTCCAGCCGATTGTGACACCCTGTATTTCTTAGGGGGGGGCTGACCCTTTTTATGCCACTGCATAGACTCTTGCTTCGACTCAGGCTCATAATGATGAACCCAAGTTTCATCTGCAGTAACAAGTCTTGCAAAAATTCCTTCCTTGTCGGCGCTACAGAGGTCTAAAAACTCCTTTGAATACTCGACGCGCAGCTGTTTCTGTGGTGGTGTGAGCATTCTTGGCACCCATCTTGCGCTGACTTTTGACATCCCAAGATTGTCGTGTAGAATATTTAAAATGGTTGTAGGTGATACTCCAACCATTTCTGCAAGTTGTTTCTTCTTCAAACGAGTATCCTCCAGTATAAGATTCTCCACTTTTTCAACGATGTTTGAGGTGGTGGCCTCAATCGGCCGTCCTGAGCGAGGGTCGTCTTCAAGAGACTCTCTGCCTTGCTTGAAAAGGCTATTCCACTTGTACACCATGGTTTTCCCAGGGCAAGAGTCCCCGTATACTGATAACATTTCTTCCAAAATTTTCTGAGGTGGTTTTCCTTGCTTAGTGAGGAACTTTATGACGGCACGAAACTCGATTTTTTCCATGTTCAAGTTTTTCTTCCGGATTCACTTGTTTGATCGACGACAGGTCAAAGGTTATTGACACAATCAGGTTCAAACTTGGCATATATACTCACAAAGAGTTGCTCATTAGTTACTACCTGCGGCAGGTCCCCCACCCCCCGCTATCCCCTCCATTCCGCGAACTTTTTGACCCCCCCTCGTACATACAGCCCTGGACCATATAGGAATTAAACAATTACAAAGAATGATTAGCACATTGTATACAGCAGAAAATCTTACAAAAAATATAAAAAGAATCTGTGAAACTTGTGTAGTATGTATAAAAAACAAATCTAGAGGACAAAACAAATACGGACTTATGTCCCACTTGGGTCCCGCCACAAAACCCTTTGAGATATGCTCCATAGATACCATTGGTGGCTTTGGTGGTTCAAGATCAACAAAAAGATACTTGCACCTAATGTTAGATAATTTCACCAGGTATGCATATATTTTAACATCAAGCACTCAGAATGCAAATGATTTCATTAAATTGATAAATAAATGTGCGGATACCAACGACATTGGCATGATTCTCTCAGACCAATACCCAGGTATCAATTCTAGAGAATTTAAACGATTTTTGGATGAAAAGAATATCCCAATAATTTTTACAGCAGTGAACTCACCTTTTTCAAATGGATTAAACGAGAGACTAAATCAGACATTGGTCAATAAAATCAGATGCAAAATAAACGAAAACGACAAAAAGATGGCTTGGACAACTATTGCACAAAATTGTGTAAAAAACTATAATGAAACGGAGCATACTGTCACTGGATTCGCTCCAAGATACCTACTCAATGGTACAGACGTTACAATTTTGCCAAATGAGTTAAAATCTATAAAGACCGAGCATGATCTGATTGAAGACAGGAAAAAGGCACTAGAAAATACCATCCATTCACATAATTACAACAAAAGAATATATGATAAAAATCGGAAACATGTAGACTTCAAAGTTGGTGATGCCGTTTTTGTAGAAAATGGAAACAAACTTAACAGGAAAAAGCTTGATGAATTGAGAATAGGACCCTACACAATCTTGGATAAAATATCAACTACAATTTACAAGATAAACACAGACCATAAGAAATCAGAGTCCAATTTTTACCATATCTCTAAACTGACTCCAGCCCCTGCTCTACTGGAAGCACACTATGAAGAGGATACATGATTAAACCTGTACCGTCTATTTTCTCTCTTAGGGGGGGAGATGTAAAGAAAGTTAATATTTTCTTAATTTAAATATTCCCGTGCGTCGGGTCGTTGGTGTGACACTTGTCATTGACAATCTTTGGGAACTGAGCTGTCAGCTGAGTGACAGGTATAACATTGTAAAGAGAAAAACGTGAATACTTATTTAATTCCATTTAATAATAATATTTGGTGATCTTCGCGATCGACATTTCAATTAAAAACATTAAATGTCGTTTCTTTGTTTTACAGAGAAACTCAATTGTGTTTTGATCGATTGACCAGAAGAATACATCTTATATCTATCTACAAGATTATTGAAGACTACGCTTTCAGACTGGAAACTACACGGTAAAAACAATGCCGTGTTGTTCTAAAGTTAGACCTATATCATTGTAGTCAACCATGGCTTAAAGTACTACAAAACCCTTCTCCCTACGCCCTTGCTCTAACAATAGCTCACTTTTTAAATCCTCTGCACGGTAATCACTCGTTTTAGCCTTGGAGACACAAAGGCAAGGCTGACTTTCACACTGGCCAGTTATAATGTTAATGCCTCACTAAAAAGATAATTTAAAATGTAATGCGTTAGAGAATTTTCGTAATTTTCTTTTCGGCCATTTGAATGCAGAGAAATTGTGAAATTGGAACGGAGTAATGTGTTTTTAAATGTAGACGTCAGTAAAACTCGTTTTAATGTTGTGCGCGCAGGTTTTGCTTCCCGATGGAATTTAGGATAAAAACTATCTTATGTCCCTTCCCCGGGACTTAACTATATCCATACCAAATTTCATCTTAATCGGTTCAGTGGTTGAAACGTGAAGAGGCTACAGACAGAGTTACTTTCATCGCATTTATAATATTTCATATCATTTTCACCATCATCATTCATTGTTTATTTATATATTGTATGTATGTTCATGTATGTATAAACATATATAATAAATGTAGGTATATGTAGGTATAATGTTAAGGTGTGTGTTGGATTTATTTAGGTAATTATTATACGCCGCACCTAGATCTCTGTTTATCGTTATGGTTGACTGGGAGAGAACGCTTTTAGCGTTAAGTCCGCCAATTGTAAACAATTGTATATTGTGGATCAAAAAAGTTTTGTAAATAAATAAAAAATATTATTACCATGGAAGTATGGGTTTACTAAGTAGTATATTCGGCTTATATTTACTAATCTGATAGAATCTTAGAGAAGTTAAGAAATGGGACCTTTAGTAACTATGTGATAACCAGAGTAAATGGTCATTGATAATGTAGTATGTAGTGCCTGCTTGTAATTAATACTTAAATTAAATAACAAATACAAAATATGTACATTTTAGAAAAAATATTTGAAAATATAAACAACAGTAAACATGTATTAAAGCATAGTTTCATTTAGCATAAGTAATGAGAAACTGTACCTATTTTTTTTAAACGACATCATATGCATTTAAAAACAAACTTTACTAGTGGATATTTTTTTTTAATACATAGGGACAAAATACCCTGATTGAGCTAGCCCCAAAGTAAGTTCGAGACTTGTGTTATAGGATACAAACTCAACGATACTATATTTTATAACAAATACATACAAAGATAAACATCCAAGATCCAGAACAATTTGAAAAAGGCTACTTTCCAATTCGCCCTGACCGGGGATCGAACCCGAAACCTCTGACTATTTTTTAAATAAAAAACGCGTTGATGTCTTTTGTATAAGGACTTAAAATTGTATTTTACATACATTTATATGAAACTCGAAAAAAATTGTATGAAAATGTCGATTTTTTTTCGTGTTTCAAGCATTGGTCCCTTAGGAAAAGTGGTTCATATTGACGGTCTGAGTTGCTCCTACAAGGATCGGACAGGGCTTTTGTTACATATTGTATATCATATAAATATGTCGCAAATATGCGAACAAAAATTTTAAGTCTTCGCCTGCCCAACTGTAGCTAAGAACTGTCTGGAGCACGTCAGAATTAAAACAAAAACCGCATCATAATCGGTCTGTCCATTTAGGAGCAACGAAGCCACAAACAGACACACAAAAACACAGACACTTCAAACTTAAACACTACTTATTTGCGTCGAAGGTTAAAACTAGTGTGTTTACGGTATAATATCTGAATACCTATGTGATTGGATTTATCAATCAATACATTATAATAAAACAGTAAATCAATATATCATATCAATCCGCTAGTTGCTAACAAGTCAAATCAGATACTTTTTTTCTAAACGTCAAAACAAACGTTTTCTATGGGATTTGTATGCAAAGAGCAAAAAAATATATACCTCCTATATCTTTGTTTGTATGAAATACTGACAGATGACGTAGTTTGTCGGAGTCAAATAGCGCTATTATTATCAGTTTTTCTGCCTCTTGTTATCAGTTTTTCTGCCATAATAAATCTTAAATGACGTTAAAATTGATATGTTTAAAGACAAGTGACATTGTTTTGCGCCGTTTTATTCTCTTATCAGTACATAATTATTTATTTTTGACCCAGTCAAATACCCAATTATCAATATCAGTATCATCAATCAATCAATGAATATATAAAATAACAATAAAAATCGTGTGTCTGTACATTTAATAAATTTATGAAGAATAGAGTGTGGACGATAAAAATGTAACTGCACAGAAACAAGAAGTTTTTTTCTGTCTCTATACATATGTAGGCTGGCGTCGCAAGAGACCTGGGCGACCGCCCTAGGACAAGGTGGTGTGATGATTTGGCGCTTTTTGACAAGATTTGGACCTCCATCGCGCAACATAGAGATCAATGGCGTACTAGAGGGGACGCCTTTGCTCAGCAGTGGGACAGTATAACCATAAAAAAATATATGTAAGTTCACGCTAATCTTCGAAGCTAATGGATGGATACTTATGCCGTTTTCAGCTTAGAGCAACATATATGCTATGTTTTATTAAATCTGATGATCGGAAAAAGTTGTCATTTTAAAATTTCACGCGAACGAAGTCGTGGGCACTAGCATATCTGATGCGAGTTAAATTAAACCATATCTCTTACAACATTAGGTTTAAAAGAAACTTCCTTTCTCATAAAGAACATAGTTCACTTACATGAGATACAAATATTTTTCTATTTTATGTTTAGGTACGAGTGCTAGTGTACCGAGTGAGCATTAAGTGCCGCAACAGACGGGGCGCAAGTTGCGTCGCGTAACAGCTAGAGATGGGCAGTGGATAGTACTCAATCTACCTATTTGAGTATTTACTCACTAGATTTAATAAATAGAGTAAATAGAGCGTGCTCATGTATTGGCATCGCATTTGATGTCTGTTTACTTATTTTTACGTAAAATTACGTCTATGCACACCTCCCACCAAAAAATGATAATTAGTCAAAGAAGTCTACTTTCAGTGTATGATTAGTATGGTATTTTCATATAATTTATCATCGCATATAACGTTTACCTACATTTTAAGCACATTATGGCGTATGCACACACTTTCCGACAAGAATTGCAAGTGTATACTAGATTTAAGTTTCAAAATTGTCATGAAAACATGAAATAATGAATATGAATATAAATATGAGTCGCAACTCATATAAATGAATTTACTCACCAAATGGATAAATAAGGATATTCATCAGGTATTTACTCAATCTACTGAGTAAATACTTAAATGGTTTGATTGAGTATTTATGCATCGCCCATCACTAGCTGTTACGCGGCGCAACTTGCGCCGCGTCTGTTACGGCCCCAACCTGTTACGGCCCCAACAAAAATAAACAAATAAATAACTTCACTTCTACATTGAGTAGATATTTCTTTGAATTTCTTTTTAGAGTAAGTGCCGCAACAGACGGGGCGCAAGTTGCGTCGCGTAACAGCTAGAGATGGGTAGTGGATAGTACTCAATCTACCCATTTGAGTATTTACTCACTAGATTTAATAAATAGAGTAAATAGAGCGTGCTCTTATATTGACATCACTTTTAATGTCTGTTCACTTATTTTGACATAAAATTACGTCTTTGCACACCTCCTACTAAAAAATGATAATTAGTCAAAGAAGCCTACTTTCAGTGTATGATGTGTATGGTATTTTCATATATTTTAGCGTCGCATATAACGTTTGCCTACATTTTAAGCATATTATGGCGTATGAACACACTTTCCGGCAAGAACTGCAAGTATATACTAGATTTAAGTTTCAAAATTGTCATGAAAACATGAAATAATGAATATGAACGTAAATATAAGTCGCAACTCATATAAATCAATCTAATCACCAAATGGATAAATAAGGATATTTATCGGGTATTTACTCAATCTACTGAGTAAATACTCAAATGGGTTGATTGAGTATTCATGCACCGCCCATCACTAGCTGTTACGCGGCGTAACTTGCGCCCCGTCTGTTACGGCCCTATGACTAGCTGGCACTAGCTAGTGTACATATAAATTAGATAATTCACTGTACATAAATTATCTATATCATTTAGAAAGCAGCATGCTTGCATACGAGTAATAACATCACACAAAGAAACCAGCCTAAGCTCATGCCACCGATCTTTAACCCCAGCTTTCCTTCGTACCTAAACCTAGGCACAGCTCGGTAGCTTCCTAGGTCGTTCACCTTGACGTCATGTCGTGACGTCACGCAGGTCACGCCATGCGGCAGATCGTATCGGCGGCTATTGTTACGAGAACAGTGCTTGCTATGAAGGCTTAGTTAGGATATGGATTTTTAAAATCCGGAGTCATCTTTGGGACTTCCACCAAAATAGATTTTTATGGGGTCTTCTGTACCACGCACGGCATCGTAGCGCCATCTATTATTTGATATAGTCCATTTGTTTAGGTATTTAAAAGAATGTAAACAATCTTGACATGCCTCTTGATTGAAATATACCCTTTATGAATCAATACTTTGGCAAATTACAAAAAAAAAATTAAAAATATTAAAAATGTCCCGACTTAGAACCGATTTTCGTCAAACATAACTTAGAACTACCGCAAGGGAACTTGCTTTCACGTTAAAAAAACCGCATCGAAATTGGTCAAAAACCCTCTTGGTCGGGGGTTAATAATGAGAACCGGTACAGAATCGAACCCAGGACCTCCAGCTTACTTACTGGCTTTATTGGGGTACCCATTTAATTTGGTAACTTTATGATGTCTGCATGTTAAGGTCCCGGTGTAGATCGTAAATACGCCGAAGCACATGAGTATAGACTGCTTCACCATGTGAATGTTGAGGCGATCCAGCTTCTCGACAACACGGACATAGTGCGACGTCCGTGTTGTCAAGAACTAAACCTTTTGAACTAGTGTAGTTTTAAAAAATACATTGATATTATAGTACAGTGATGTGCCAGCAGAGACACAAGAACAAAGTGTCTTCCCCTTAATAGAGACAGTAAGAAAAGTGCCGATGGACACATTCTTAGACAATAACGTATAAAACTAGGTAAGAGTTAAGGCTAGATTGTAATGTTATTAGCGTACTTATTTACTTTAGTAGGTACGATAAGAAAAGAAAAAAATAATAATTTGGTAACGTGTTTTTGAAACATTTCATCATAATATTATTATTATTTTTGGTACGCTTTTTAGCCACGGGTCCATGGGGTCCCGGTCCTTTGAGGCGTTTATGGGGCCAAAGCCAACATGAAGAGGCCTTTTGGTACCTTTTTATCTAAAAAGTGAGATATCTGCGTCTATGTCTATCCCTTTTAATGTACCACAGCTGAGATGCACTAACGGACAGTCCTCCATAGCTGCCGAACTATTGACAGGGAGGGATTTACTTGGTTTGGGATATATGGATGGGATTTTAGTGGACCGGATAAATGAGTAATGGAGTGAGATACGGATTATTATTTAAAAACTACTGATTTAATATTTTCTAAAGACTCTCTTGCTACAAACCTATTTGATTCAAACATGGCGTCATGCGAAAACTTGTCTTCCATTTTTGTTTCAAGCCTTTGTGAACAATACAGATCTGGTTTATAGTCCTATGGACTTATATAGATGAGGTCAATCTCTTTTACATAGTAAGGATAGCGCGTTTTGGGATGGGTGGGCGGTGCGTGGGTCATCTGACTCATATAACTTTAAAATGTTTTTCTAAGTTTCCTAGTTTATTTCTTTACATTAATATGTTTTATTTTATGGAGATAATGTGTTTATAGGTGCTGCGTATGGTAATAAATAAACTAAGTACGTACCTAATGAAAACAATTGATTGAAAGAAGAAACAATTTAAACAATAACTTTTATAGTACATTACTATATAAGTGCGTTATGGTGGTCATAAACACGAGGAATTTTAGCCCGAGCTGAAGGCGAGGGTGTAATAGAGCCGAGTGTGTTTAACCAATATACTCAAGTATATATATTATACGACGTTTTTCAACACACTTACGAAGAAAAATACCTAATAAACTGAATTTTGTGATTTAAAAAGTGACTCAACAATAAAACTGGGATAGACTCTATTGCTTTTACGCTGTTTTACTTTTTTGAAACCAGCGCAGCGCGCTGCCCACTGGATGGCGCCGCGCTGCATGCCAGTTTGTAATTAAAAAAAATGATGCATATAAAAATAGTGCGGTTATAGAATATAACTTCACCATTTGCGTTTATAGCACACGCGAGTTTTATGAGCTGCTTTAGATCCACTTTACGAGCAACTGTGTCGAAAAATAATAAAATAAATAAAAACTGGAACTAATATCAAATAGGTACAAATAAATAAACAAATACAAGAAAATTAAATAAATAATTATGCACAAACCATTTGAATTTAATTGGGTAAAAGCAGTTGCTCTATTCGGATATATAGTTTTATATATTATTTTATACACATTATACTAAATGTTTATGTACCATCACAGTGTCTTATTCATTAAAAAATGTGTACAGACAAAAATATAATTTATTTATGACCTTCTAAGAAAAAAAGGATTTTTTTTATTATAATTGTAAAAACCGATCGAGTGAATGTGCGAAATTTTAATCATGTTAATTGAGTAGTTGCCTATAGATGGTTACCGTCGCCCGGGTAGGCCAAGAAAGCGCTGGCGAGACGATCTTGATGCATTCCAAAAAGGACGGTCGAGCCTAACACAAGAAAGGGATAAGTGGAAGAAGATGGGAGAGACCTTTGCCCAACAATGGGATGAATTAGGTTAGTGAAAAAATAAATTGGCGATGCGGGTAACATTCCATACTATTTTAATTACTTTTTCCATCTTAAGAGTCCGTTATCCTGGATAGAATCAGACTTTCCCATACAAACGTAGTCTACGTTTTATTTTGAAACGACATGTCAGATATGGGCAAAATTATGTAATTTTAAAGAAATTGCAATTATCTAGAGTTATAATTGGTTTCCGACGCTAAAATTATGAACTTAAAAGAGAATAAAGTGTATTATATCATATTTGACCATCAGTATGGTAAACTTCTACACCCTTACATTTTCTTTCCAGTTCATGATTTTAATGTAGGAAACCAATTATAATAACCCTAGATAATCGCAATTTCTTTAAAAATACAAATTTTTACCGAAATATGACATGTCGTTTCAAAATAAAACGTAGACTACGTTTGTTTGGGAAGAGTCTAGGGTAAGGGACTCTTAACGCCCACCATCACGCTTAGCGTGGCCTTTGGGTATTACGGCCCTGGGCTCTGTCGACCCTGTCAGGGAAAAAGACGTGAAAATATATCTGAATCTTTAAATTTTATTCAAAGTGATTTGATCACACCAAGTTCCTCAATAAAAATAAACTGCTTAAATAAATAAATAAATATATACGGACAAATAACACTGATTGAGCTAGCCCCAAGGTAAGTTCGAGACTTGTGTTATGGGATACTAACTCAACGATGCCATATTTTATAACAAATACATATAGATAAACATCCAAGACTCAGAACAATTTTTCAACTTGCCCTGACCGGGAATCGAACCCGGGACTCTCTTGCTGGCGGACTAGCATGGTGACTACGCCACGGAGGTCGTCAAAGAGGCTTATATCTTCAAACTGTCAGCCTTGAAGCCATTTCAGTCTTGACGTATTTGCGAATAATCCCACGTTTTCCACACGCGGTCTAAGTTCGGACTAACTCGTCTTACTCCGTAATCTCCTTACAAGATTATCCATTCTTAATCTTGTTATGGTATCACACGTTTTGAGACACGAAAATAAGGTATATTTAAATGAAGCCCTCGTTTGACGGATTATTTTGGCTTCACCTCATTACCATCATAGTCTGACGTATTTAAGTCAGTCTATATTTGGCTAGGAGCACGTCATCAGCATCACTCTACAGGGTCGATAGACGCAGGTGCGGCCGAAGCATAAAACATGTTAATGCTCTGCGATCAATAGGTGACCAACATATAACTAATATTTCCTCTTGACAAGGTCTGCGATATCGGACTTTCATGCTCACTTAAATGTCCAATCTGGTGGTGGCGTTGCTGGTCGGGTCGTTAGATTCCCTCTAATATGGTTGAGTTTAACGATGGCTGATCCGTGCGTCAACTCGTGAACGGGTGCTGACGGGAGGGACTGATCAACTCGGAGTCGATTTTTTTGAATAATTTGTATTTCTTCTTATTACGTAATTTATGTTTGTTAACTCGTTTGCAAGCATTACATTTGATATAATGTATCAAAATTGTATTATACTAAAAGTATTTATTATAAAAAAAAAGACATAATAATAATATTAATATGACAAAACCCTTCTGGCGAGTAGGCGACCAATACTGTGAAAATGAATTTCTTTCGGCGTTTCTTCTCAGCAGTGGTCGTTACGAAGCGCTGGTATCGGTAGCTTTTCTTTAAAATAAATTTTAATATAAACTATACGTAATGTAAATTATACTTATTGACGTGTAAAAGTGCCAGTAAAGGTCTAATTACTGAATAAACATTTGAATTTTTGAATGGTTGCTTTTTAAACCACAAAACAAATTTTTGGAGGAAGTCCTGTCTATGATACTAAGTACTTTCCATTAAAACAATTACAGAAAGATGATAAAAAATTCACCATACAAATCAGCGCTCGCGTCCAAACAGATTTTGTTTGGGAGTTTTTTGGCTTTCCGTGGGCTTCAAAGCTGATCTGTCAACTTGTATAAGAGGCTAAAAAATATTTTCATATTTTGATATATGTTCCTTGGGGAAAGTTGTTCAGTATGATGGATTGAACAACTTTGCCCAATATCTATCGGAGATATCTTGGATTGATCTCTTTAAAAAGTTTAAGTATACTTTGTTATACCAGAGGGTCTTTTAAGAGTAGGTATAGAGATACCTACTCTTAAAATAACTTCTCCCGACTTTCCAGAAAATGAAAAATAAAGGGTTCTATAAAGTTCTTTTTATGCTCATTTTTTCTACCATCTTTGCGCTATAATATAAAGACATTAAACTGACGCATTGTAACTTAAAGTCACCTTTGGTACATCACAAGTAAACAATATTTAAAGCGATTGAGTCATCATTCATTATATCCAAATTTTATTTAAAGTAAAAATGACATTATGAACTTATTATAAAAAAATCTTGATTTCTTTGAATCGGACGCAATCAAACAGCTAGATAACGTAATAACTAGCTTCATAAACTGCAGGAGTACACTGTCAAACAAAACGTAATTTTACTTAAAAATTATGTAATTTCATATCCACAAAATGACATAAAACTGTAAAGATCCCACAGAAATCGGGGAAAATTACGGAAAAATATGAAAATTTACATCAATCTTCTGGAAATTAACGAAATTTATGTAAACCTTAAAAATTTTCCGTAAATCACCCAGATTTTTTGGGAATTTTACAGGTTTATGTACGTACAACATAATTTTTAACAGTGTTAATATATTTTTGGTCCTAATTGAAAACTATCTCTGTGTCGAAAAAATCAACTTTTAACTATTGTCAACTAATCGAATTCAAGAAACTCATTAAAACCAATTGCATCAAAACGTGTCAATTGCATTCAATCAGCGGTCGAGCCGCGAGGTATCGATTGAAATACCGTTCGCGTTACGGCGTCCGCAATCGATTTATTTCGATAAATCGATTATTCAGTAACGTAGCTGTAACGCAACCGTTGGACATTGAGATAGGAAGTGGATGCTGTGGTCGTAGCCTCCAATAAAACTAAAATAGATCTAAGTATAACCTTCGTCTTATTTTTCATCTGAAGATAATTCTTAACCGATCAGGAAGCGGTACGTATGCGCTTCTACTTTTTAACTTCTGACAAAAAAGAATGGTGTTATAAGTTTGACGCTCAAGTCTGTCTGTGGCATCGTATCGCTCGAACGGATGGAGCGATTTCGATTCGGATTTTTTAACGTGAAAGGAAGTTCCCTTGAGGTAGTTCTTAGCTATGTTTGATGAAATTGGTTGAGCCGTTTAAAAGTTATTGGGTGTTTATGCTTGAAAGTCAGGGCTTTCTCTAGCAAGTAATAGATGGCGCTACGGATATCCATCTAGTGATGAATAGCGGAACTAACGATATGTCTTCGGTCGTTTCACCACTAGATGGTGTTCTGGGCAATCGGGGGTTTCTTTAATTTGCTAGCAAATAAACTTGTATATAATCTCACGTCTTTCTCCGTATTCCTCTATATCTAATTTACTTCTAATTTGACCATAGGGATTTGCACTGGGTAAAATAAATATTATTTTATTTAGTCCGTTAACTAGATTATCCAAAAATAAAGGACCTATATTTTTTGGTTTAGCAAGGTAGTGAAAATTCACAGAGATACAGCGCTTCGAAGTTTCGGAGTGGGGGTGATTTACGTCACCTTTGGTAAAAATCGTAGCTGCGTGACGTCACGCGAAATTTAAATGCGGTTTATCTTCGTCATTGTTTGCATATCACAGAAAAGAAAAAAATACGAATACCATACTTTTTAATAATGAGCCAAATAATGTTTTAGTTCACTTCCTAATTCAGTTAATTGGCTCTATATGTGGCACTTCCCCACAAACTATGGCGCACCTGCTTTCCTGCTTCAGGCACAGAATAAGTACTAATACTCACGTACAGAAGTCTTACTCAGAAAAGAAATTCAAAAAAATGTCTACTTAATGTGGTTAACGTTAGACATCCATTGCAAGCCAATTTCATTCTTATTACTCTGGACAAACGATTCATTTAACTGAATTTTCCCCTTCGAAATGGTCGCTGCGCGCATAGTAATAATGTAGGTATATTTTCGATAACTAAACGGGGAGTGACACAGGCCTGCCCCGGGTGCCCTACTACCTGCACCCTGGACGACTTATATGTGGCTACTGACACAGAATAAGTACTAGTACTCACGTACTACTGACGGCGCCATCAGAGTCCGTCCATCGTCAAACAAAAGAGAAGAAGACTCGCCTATGAATTACTTAGCTTCGCCGTAAAAAGTTTGGTCTGGTGGTAAAAGTCTGGTAAAAAAGCTGTCAAAAAGAAGTTCTTACCTTAGAAGACAGTTCAGCAATGAGGTCATTCTTCTCGTCTATCTGTCTCTCCCTCTCCAACGCTCGTCGAGCGTGAGCGGCGATGGAGTCTCGCACTCTAGAGCCTTCCAGAGTGGCGTAGGCTGCGACGGCGTCCGCGCAGGCCGCGGCCAAGGCGCCTCGGCGGAGGGTCTCGCCTTCCTCTCCGTCCAGAGATGTGATGGAGAGGTCTGAGTGAAGCCCTGGAAATAATGAAAAAGTTTAGTGATTATGCTAATAAATATGGTTTGATTGGTATATCCAAGAATGGGTTTTCGCTGAAGCGTCACATTTCATCAACTTCTCCAAGGAGCCTCTACGTATCATTACGTAGTCTTCATTCGAGAACCTTTTTCTAACGGCCAAGACAAGACATTACATATAGTAAAACCGTATTCAACGCAGTCATACGCCAAGTCTTTTCAGTCATGGCGGTCACACTATGGAACTCTCTTCCTGGTAATGTGAAAGTGACTACGTCTCTCAACTCTTTTAGATCTAAACTCCTTAGATCTTCTGTTGTTACTTCGGACATTTAAGCTTACATTTCGGTATTTACAAGCAAGTACAATATGTATGGTAGTTTATATATTTGTATGTACCTACGACTATGTACGTTTATGTATGTATGTGTAATTATAATGTTAGTTTCATTTATTCTATGTAAGTTAATCCTATCTTCTTATTTGCTGGTTGACTGGAAGAGATTCAATTATGGTATAAGTTCGCCGTTGTCAATTTACTCTTAATGTGGTTATTTAAAGTAATAAAGTTATTACAAAGAAACAAACTAAAACAATATTTGCACCCAAACGTCCATTCACCAAAAAACAGGCTTATGAAAAAATATACTACGAGATAGAGGACAATCAATGCCAAGAGGAAGTTTGTCATACATTCATCATTCACACTGCAAATTCTATAAATAACTAAAGGAATGCATAAACATATTTTTAACATGTTTTTCAATACACTATGGTCGGCCATTGTCGAGGAGTCCCACTATTGTTTCTGGTATGGGAATGGACCGCTCGTGCTGGTATCTTAATGGCCTGTTGTGTGAGTGACAATACTGTTTGCTTTAATTATTGTTTGATTATGATTAATGTAGGGCCACCGATGTTGTTTTAAAACCCGGACAAAAATGAGGGTCTGTCTGTGGCATCGTAGCGCTCCAACGGAAGGACCTATTCCGATGCGGTTTTTTGCGTGAAAGCAAGTTCCTTTGCGGTGGTTCTTAGCTA
Organism: Acrobasis suavella; assembly: GCA_943193695.1. NCBI lineage: Eukaryota > Metazoa > Arthropoda > Insecta > Lepidoptera > Pyralidae > Acrobasis > Acrobasis suavella. Next base: position 14,272,401 of record OW971948.1, read on the forward strand.
TGTTTGATGAAAATCGGTGTAACCGCTTAAAAGTTATTGGAAATTAACGATTAAACGTCAGGGCTTTCCCTAAAAAAATATAGATGGCCCTACGGATATCCAATCGTAACAATAGTTCCACTATGCATCACTAGATGGCGTTCTTTACATTTTCAGTCGGGGTTTTTTCAATTTGCCTAGCAAATAAATTTGTGGAAGAATTCGGGCTGTAGCCGGAATAGCCATGCGCCATTCTGGCCACTGATGAGCGAATGTCCCTACCATTGATCTGTCTAAACTTCTGCAAAATCACGCTTAAATCACTATCTAAAGATAATATTAGTGATACTATTTAAGATATTCTGCCCAACCATGCAAAAAAAATTATAGGGTTTTTAGGCATTTAAGATTAATCAAGATCCAGTAATAAAGTAGATACTCAAACTTCTTCTTCATGCTAAAATTGTTATCTAAAGATAGGTAATCGTGGAAGAGCAGAAGAAGCTTTAGACGGATAAATGGGAGAGACAATTGCTCATCTGTGATCAAAATGGCACATGGTTATTCTATTTGTTTATCTTTCTCAACTTAATATATATTTTTTCTATATCACTTTTCAAAATGATAACGCGAAAATATCCTCAAATAATATTGTTTTACTGTAGGTTGTATAAAATCTTCAAATTGCTGAAAGAAGACTAACAAAAAATATTTATCGTGCTGTTGTGGATGCGAAAACCGGACCGGATCAACCTCGACGAACGTTCTGCGACCAAATTGCAGATGTTCTGAAGAAAGGTGAAGTAAGGAGTGCCCATTACCGGAGAGCATGTATGAAATGAGTAATGAGTGTTGACGAAGCAAAAGAGGTTTGCAAGGATCGTAGCAAATGGAAATCTTTAGTCTCTACCTACCCCCATGGGAAATAGGCGTGAAAAATGTATGTATATATTAAAATGGCTCGTTTTGTTGCAATTGGAAGTTGAAAAAGTAGGATTAGGAAATAAAGATAAAAGAGGAGAAAGGATAGATAGGTTACCTTCGACACATCTAAAGTTACCTTCCTTTAGAGTAACGGGCAAGTGGTTGGAAATCTCAACGGTCTTACATAATCTCAAGACACTGATCCATGCATGCTCGGTAACCGAATCTCCACAAGGGCGGTTAGACAGCCGTTGCATTACGCAACTAAACCGCATCGTTCATAATGCAATGTAACTCGAGTGCGTGATGGCGGGTCGTGTAGATTGTAAAACAAAAGGCTGAGGAAACCCGAGTACCAGAAGATACTTACAACTGAGGTAATACACATAATATGGTTTTAGTGGTCAGAAATTCGAAGGCGGTTTGACGAAGACTGGCCACGTTGCATACATACTAAAGAATTTACAAGTGGAAGTGAAAAAGACACATCTAAGATGGACCTAGATAAGCAAATTAGACAAGTTATAATTATGATTATATATGTACTACGATTCTTATGCCATAGAATGGAAAGAGATCGCAGAGGACAGAGACGTGTGGAAGAAGAAGGTGGAGGCTTTTGCCCAGCCTTGGGATATAACACCAACAAGATAGTAAAAAAAATACTACAAATGAAATAAGCTAGCCCCAAAGTAAGTTTAAAACACTCACTAATGCTAATAACTACAAATGCTACAAGCATTTAATGTGAATTTAATGCTAAGTGCATTTTCTTCCAGTCTAGAGATAAACAAAGAAAACTTTTAGGCGAAAAAGAATTTAAATACCTACCTACATACTTAATCTTATTCCTTAATGAACTGAGATTGAGTAAATGATGATGACATGCTATGGGTTTTTATATAGAAAATATCCAGCACTCCGTTGGGCGCATGACTATAAGCGGCAGTGAGATATTATTCAATAGGTTTACATTCATAACAATTAAAAGAATTACTTTTGAAATCAATAATAGATATAAAGTATCTGACAGAATATACTTTAAATATTCGAAGGACCTAAAGGATACTGACGCGGGTATTCCTCAAGAGGTACGTAGCTACATCTAAACAAAACAATGTTGCAAGTCGATTCTGTGAATGCTATAGTTGACCATGGTCAGTTGCGCAACAGGCAGCCATGCTCCGCAGAGTAGCTTGATTGCAGTGTTTAGGAGTTTGGTTCACTGCGTCCATGTGGTCTTGAATGCAAATCGGCTGGCGTGGAATAATTCGTGCTGACATGAAAATGCAAATTTTTTATAGTTATCCACTTGACTTTTTAAACTCATTCCGTCTTATTATAAAACCTAGACTAACTTTGTTAGTAGGTTTAAACCATCATCCGCCCAAATCAAGTTGACATCTAGTATCACACACTATCTCACCTGTCAATGTCAACTTGATTCGGGCGGATAAAAGTTTAAAACTAGTAACAAAGTTAGCCCTGTCTTTATCATAAGAAGGATTGAGTGGCGATTGAGTGAACGAGAAAAGAAATCAGTCAGATTTTTTTTAACAATCCGTTGTTTATATGTATGTTTGACGATAACTCGTGAACCTGTATCTTCTTCATTCTCACAGCCTATATCAGTCCACTGAAGACTAAATACTTCTTCAAAAAAGGAGGATATGACTTTACGTCTCTGCGTTGGGCAGACGGATTAGCTGGATCGCAGATGGAATAAAATCTCCACACAAAGGTCGTTGCTGCCTGTTCTCTGTAACCTGTATTTATTTGTCGTTTTATCGTTAGCAAATAGATGAAACCGATTAGTCAGATTGAAATGCAGCTTTTTCATTAAGGAGCTACTTGAATTTTTCGGGGTCCAGTGCTACCCCTATTTGAAATAAATCATTTGAAAAGAAACGGAGATATCATTTAAAATTTGGTCTTGATCAGACCCTGGATAACCCTTCAAACTAATTTAAAAACTTCTGTTTACAGTTTAAAGTGAGAACGTGAAGCTTTTTTACGCACAAATGCCAAAAGTGGCCGTTTTTCGCATTTGTGCGTAGAAAAGCTTCATGTTCTCACTTTAAAGTTTAAACTGTAAACAGTAGTTTATAAAATAGTTTGAAGGGTTTTCCAGGGTCTGATCAAGACCAAATTTTAAATGATATCTCTGTTTCTTTTCAACTGATTTATTTCAAATGAGAGCAGCACTGGACCCCGAAAAATTCAGGTAGCCCCTTAATAAAATCATTTAGCCTGGTTGATTCTTAGCTATAGTTAGTAAGTCTTACTTCCTTGTCCTCACCGTTTCCCCTCACACAGGGTCGGCTTTCTTAATCATGCGGCGCCACTTGCTGCGATCACAGGCATTGTCTTTGTTTAGGCCAAGCTGTTTCTTAGCCTTAATTAGAGGAAGTAGAAAAACATAAAATTGATTTAAAAGACTGAAGGAATAGAGACCAACATGTTTCTTCATCAAAATCACCATTTAGTCATGATCACGCCACAATCTACTGTTAGGCTGGTTTCATAGCTATGCGGGAGATCCGTACGTATCGTCCGCACGTGCTCCTGGAGCGGAGACACATGTGAGGCGCTAAAACATCATTTCACAGCGATGCGGATCGTTTCGTGCGGAACATGCTGCGGGTAGCGCCCGGACAACGCCATCCGCTCAATCGTACTGAACTATCGTTTCACAGCTATGCGGGCGCATGCCGTGCTTGTCGCCCGCATAACAGGCGAGACGTATAGATCTCCCGCACAGCTGTGAAACCAGCCTTACGGTTGTAACATTGTTACAAATCACCATAGATAGAGCCAGTTTATTCACCGTAAACCCACTAAACGGCAACAAACATACAGCGAACAACCAAATTGATGGCAACACTATCTCATAAATCTGAATACCGTGAAGCCATCAAAATCATGTCCGAGAAATGTTAAATCACTTACATCAGAATCGGCTTAAAATCAATGTGCGTCGCAGACACGAGCCGTGTATAAGTGGTTAGCGATTTGCGTTTCATTACTTACTCTTGTCACATTCATACACGGGGTAGACAGAGTCTACAGCTGTAATTTCAAACTACGTTTAGCGAAAAGGGGAGCGAAGGATTGATACTCGTATGATCGCATCGCCTAATAAATGACCGATCGAGATTCTTGCTTTTGTTCGGGGAAAAGAAGCAATTGATACATTTTCCTGACGAGTATGACACACTCACTTATTTATTATATTCATTAGCTCGTTTATCTGTAGATTAAAAAATGTATAACAAGCCTATTGGTGTCTAGCAAATGCATACTGCTGCTTACAACCACGAACTCAATGGGTTGCATAATAGCACCAGCCGCAGTAATCGTCGGTTTAGATAAATGGTTATGCCGCGACGTTTTACGATCAATACTGTTACTACTGATCTAGTTTAGAACTGATAGTTTTAGATACAGATATTAAGGTAAATTGATAGAGGCGTTATGTCGTTATACGTTTAGATAACAGAGTTGCCAATGGGAAGAATATTTTTCAATGGGCCAGTGTATATTATAGCTATTTTCATACAATTCTTAGCTACGTAATAGAAGTCTAACTATACTGAATTTACTTTAATAGTGATACTAGAAAGAAAAAAAAAATCATTATTCGGCATACAAAAATCTTATGTACAAGACTTATATCTATTTAGTGTGCCGAAAAGACGGCCAGCTCAGCTTTGTGCTGCGGTGTGAACCACGGCGCTGATTTGAATAGAAAATCGACACTAAAGGATTGTATTATACTAGTAGCGCATTGAAAATTCTTTGTAAATTTTGGATAAGCTTTATTTATGTATTTAATTATTTTCGGAAGATTTACAGCATTTCTAAATTGAAATAAATACCAAATACATTACTGCGTAGCCTTACAAATCTTCACTAATGTTGTGTTTTGTTTATCGTGTATGTAAGTGGCCAACACTAGTGTCAGATTTTTCAGGCTACCTAAAGCCATCTGACATAGCTTGACGACTGCCATACAATGATTACAGCCGGGACCAACGGCTTATACGTGCCTTCCAAAGGACGGAGGAGATCGAAAAAATTTTATTTTACTTGTGGTCACCCATCCAAATGCGGACCGCGCCTGGTGTCGCTTTACTTGCGAAAGTGCTAGTAATGAGTACTCCCGCCGAGCCACCGAGCTTCACATCTTTATTAATATAATTGAGGTAAGTATACATTTAAGTGTTGCAACATTTATTCAAGTTTATAAATCGTGTTATTGGATTTTTCTATTGCCAGGTTTTTATGAGGAAAGTAATCGATATCAGGAACTTTCTAACAGGAAAATTAATATTTTTGGTTAGATCCCTATTTTTTTTTAACTTTTTTTGCTCTTTGGATTCAAACGAGGCATTAGCATGCAACGTCGTTGATCTTGCTCGTTTACGCTTCCCATAAAAAGTTCCTTATAGACATGACGCTCGATACGCCGCGGACAATACTTACCGTAATGTTGGAAAGCGAGCAAACCCGCCGGCGGACACCAGCGAAAGCCGAGCAATTTATCCGATTAAAATACGGATAATTTGTCTTCTGTCATTTGTCAGTTTCTAAATGTAGCAGCCAGGCTGAGCGCAATTACGTCGTAGTCATATAGACTAGCTTTCGCTTTCATGATAACTCTTCCATGCTGGTCTGGGAGAAAAGAAAAAACAAAGCTGCTTTTTTATCCGCGCAGATCGAGGGTTTGTGCAAAAATGGGAATCATATCGATAGAAGATGTAGCTAGCAAGCCGTCATTATTTTTTTTTATTTATTTAAAGTTCACTGCACAATTTAAAAAAAATTACAATAGGCGAACCTAATGCCATGTGGCATTCTCTCCCGGTCAACCATTAGACCAAGCGGAAAATATGTGTGGCTGGCGTGACGAAATTCATGATCTCGTAAACAAAATATAAATATCTACATAAGTAAACATATAATATATATCAACATACATAAAATACATATACATATATATATACATATAAATATTAATAGATAAATATGTAATATACATAAAAATAAATACATATATCAGGATGACTGGGACTAAAACTGCTGTAGAAACAATTTATGTACCGCTCGTTTGAAAGCCAAACGTCTGCTCTTCTTATAGACTATTTTGATTCTGTATTGTCCATCATCACGCTTAAAGTGGCCTGGTTCTCGCGGCACTGGGCCGCAAGACCCATAGGGATTAAGACGTGGTTGGATATACAGGGTGTTTTTAAAATCATTGGCATCCTTTCTACTGGTGAAAGTACTCATGAATATGAGCAACTTTTTGTATGGGACCGACTCAATGCAACCGAAAGAAAAATAAGCTGTTCCATACATTTGGAGATTCTAATTATTGTAAAATAGTATGGAACAGCTGATTTTTTTTCGGTTGGATTGAGTTAGTCCCATACAAAAAGTTGCTCATATACATGAGTACTTTCACCAGTAGAAAGGATGCCAGTGATTTAAAAAACATCCTGTATGTATAAATCTTAAAATAATGACAACACCACTGAATCGGTTATCTGATTCTAGGCACCATATTGCACTTAATATTAGCATATCTTTAGGGCAAATGGTCCAGTTTCCAGGTTCCAGTCTTCTAACGTCGAATGAAACAAACCAACGAAAAAAAGTAGAATCCATATTGCATTGGTTCCGCATAAATTATAATTATTTGTTGGAATATACTATAACTAATAATACGGTATGGCCGGTATGGGCTAAATTAAAATACTATTTAACTGGTGAACTATGAAATTATATTGTTTTAACTTTTTGGTAGGAACTGTTGGAAGTTTAATATGTCTGACTCCTAGCACACAGCAAAGAGAAGAGGTGACATAAGTGGGGGTTGCCAGCATCATAGTATTGCCAGCCATAGTACAAAAATGAAGATTGATTTTTGCAATTAAAATAATATAAATCAACATTATTGATAAATAAATCGTGAAATGTATTTCATCCATCACACTATCCAGTAAAATTGCCTATTAAATCTAACCACAACTACCTACGCAATTTCCGAGTAACAATTATAACATTGACGTACCGCTGTTGAGAAGATAGATGTTTCTCAACGCGAGTAAACAGGGTGCTATTTACTTTCCTGTCTTTTTTTATTGTTTTCTTTTATTTCCTTCGCCGTATTGTCCACGCTACATCACCGCGCTATAAGGAAGTGTTTAACAAGATCAACGTGCTAAGTTGGTGTATGGGTCAAGTTATAAGACACCGAAGTCTATGTTTATTTTTCGACGACCTCCGTGGCGTGGTGGTTACCATGCTAGTTCGCCATCTAGAGTTGGAAAATGGTCTTTTCAAATTGTCCTGGGTGTTGGATGTTTATCTATGTATACAACGTAGAAGAGACATACCCATTCGAACCACAAGGTATACTGGCTCACTATAGTAAAATGAAATTAAAATAACAGCCGGATCATAAAAATGCATTCCATACAAAAGGGTGCAGCCGCCCGGGCAATTTGTATGGGAATGTCGAAATTTTTGTTGGTTATTTGGTGTTTATTTTAATTTAATTATGCTAGTGATCTAGCATAGTCCGTGGTTCGATTTACTACGTTAATGTCCCTTCCACGTTCTATATGCATTGTTAGAAAATATAGTATCGTTGAGTTAGTATCCCATAACACAATTCTCGAACTTACTTTGGGGCTAGCTCAATCTGTATGATTTTACATAGATTAAAATCCAGGACCCAGACCAACCAGAAAAATATCATTTTCTATTTTCACCTGACTTGACCTGAAATAGGTATATTAATTATGTCCAATAGGAAGTTGCAATAAACCATATCATACCTGCTTTCTCCATCATTTCATTCTGCCACCTTTTTAAAATTTCATTTTTGAAATTAATTTCTAAATTTTAGACTCATCCTGCCTTAAAATTCTGACTCATTCCTCAACCACCTCTCTTACAAACAACTTTTAATTTTATCAGTTCTGACAAATAAATGTATTAACCCTTGTTGTGTCTTTCTCGCTCTATGACTATGTAGATCTGGATATTTCTTGTGGGAGCACACCAACTAGTTGGGACAGGTGGAGTTCCCACAGGTTTAAGTATCTGCGCCCGCATATCGTCAATAACACGATCGACACCGAAATTGAAAACTGTATAAACGCTTCCACCTACAAACTGCACCACTAAGCGTAACTCAAGTTGCAACACCGCATTACGAATTACACAACAAAACCTTTACTAGACCGCTGAGGCTCGAGGAACTACTGAAAACTGCATTGACAAGTGCATTATGACAAGTACATAACTCATAGAGCATTTTAAATACTGTAAGCGTCGTGTGTGGTGGCAGAATGGGAATTGGATGAGTGTGATATGTAGATCCCGTTATATTGTCGCATTGTCATTACTTTTCTGTAGGGATTGATATTTTATCGCCTGATGACGACCTCACCATGCTTTTACGCCACCCAAAGGTTCCGGGTTCGATCCCCGGTCAGGGCAAGTTGGAAAATGGCCGCTTTCAAATTGTCCTGGGTCTTGGGTGTTTATCTATATATATGTATTTTTTATAAAATATAGTATCGTTGGGTTAGTATCCCATAACACCAGTCTCGAACTTACTTTGGGGATAGCTCAATCAGTGTGATTTGTCCCTATATATTTATTTATTTCTTTACTATCACCTATTGAAATATTGATGGTATTTAGTTGTACTTGAGTTATATTATATCACTGACCGAGTCAAACGCAATCGCTACTAACTGATAAAAATGTGATAAAAATAATAGGATAAATAAAAGCCAAAGGTAAAAAAAAATATATATAAATACAGGTAAAAAAAATATATAAATTCATTAGTTATGCCTTTATGACTTATCATAATTTTCCCCCAATAATTACAAAAAGCTGTATACAGTTCTGCCTACATCGTTCATGTAACTAAAGGATGTATAAGGGTTTTGATGAGTATAAGAAGTCGATATCAATACAATTCCTACTATGTGACGTCTGTGCAACAAGAAAATGGGGTCTAGTGATATGTGTAGGCATGATTACTGGAAAAATATTTTTTGCCCCTCGGTTAGATTTATTAAAAAATATTGTATGTACATGTATTTTTTCTTTTCTCTGAGAAACAAAATATGACGAAGACACAGCGCGCATTTAGATTTCACACGATGTAATGCCTAAGCACAATTTTAACATGCCTGGAACTTAGATGCTCCGTATCTTTGTGAATTTTTACTGTTTCGATAAACTTAAAAATATGGGTCCATTATTTTTAGATAACTAATCTAAAGACGGAATAATTAGAATATAGTATATTATGCAATTAGTGAATAAAAGAAGGTTTTAATTCAAAGGCCATAGATTAATCACGAGCAATTGAAGGATTCAGGAATCCTGAGCGACGCATGTGATTCATGGCCCTCGATTACGAGAAAAAGAAAGATTTAAACAAAAATAGACATTTGAAGAAAAAAAAGGAAAGTTAAATCAATTAAAATGCAAGTTGAAATGGGATTAGTTACTCAAATCAAGAGTAATTTTTATAACCTCAAACCAAAATAGTGATTAAAAGTGCCTTTTATTCACTGTTTTCAGTGAATAAAATAAACTTTTTAGAGGGGGAATGGTATAAATACTTTTGTGACCCTGTCCTCACTCCTATTGACTTTTTTTCTACATATATACTTATACAAATGCCAAAAGTACAATCAAAGGCTAAGTTGATTTCGTTTTATCCGAGGACCACTAATTAGAATTCTCTTATTAAAAGAATGATATAACACTGTTCTGCGATGTTTCTTAATAATTTAGATTTTAAGTAAGTACTTTTTAGTACTAGTTTAAAAAAACATATTTAAAAAAATATATTCGTGGATGTCTGATTGGCCATATGTCTGTATGGATGTTTGTACCACGATTAAGCTCGAAATACTTAATATATATGTTCCATTTTTTTAATAGCTTCATCACGTCACGGGATTGCTTCCTATTGAAAAATACTATCTATTTCAGTGTCGTAAAAAATAATATTGTTTTTTCTTTTTTTTTAAAAGAGCGTTATGACACTTGCACTTTTGGATTTTCCAAACTTAATTTCTCTTCTAGTCAAGTGGTGCACTTATCATTAGATATCTAATCGTTTTTCCCTGATATCCAGTGACTTCACTGATAAAGAACTACCAAACATCTTACAATCATACTGTAGGTAACGCAATAATAAAGTACTACAGGCGAATAAGTACTTAAGTATCATTTCTTCACGCCAATTTGCAAATCACAATAATCACACCTCACAGCTGGTTTTCTAAAGAGTCTTCAAATTACGAAACAATCAACAACAATGCTTATCTTTTTGCAAAACCAAATTACATCTCATCACATGTTTAAGCTTGGCAATCAGCTAAACAACTGTTATCCAACATTAAGCGTACATTCATACTGGGATGGTAGCGGAGTAATGACAGGGGAGTAAGTGTAGCCACACACTGGTCCTCGACCTTATGAAAAAACTATTCCGACTCGCGCCGGCTTATTTTGACTACTTAGTATTTTTATTACTTAATTTATGTTTGTTTACTTGTTCGCAAGCATTACATGTTATAATGTGTCAAAATTGTATTATATTATAAATATTTATTAATTAAAAGACAATAATAATATGACAAAGCCATTCTGGCGAGTAGGCGACCAATACTGTGAAAATGAGTTTCTTTCGGCGTTTCTTCTCAGCAGTGGTCGTTATCGGTAAAAGTGCCTGTAAAGGTCTAATTACTGAATAAACATTTGAATCTTTGAAGCTAAGAAGAAGGTAGGTAGGAAGGGCCGAAAATGAAGGGCTCGTAGCCCTATTATTGAAACACTGATGATCACAAAACAAATGTTTATTTCAACATGCAAAAGTTAGTTAAGTGACTCTCCCTTTTAAAATTAGGGCTCTTGGCTGCTTTGATTTTCATGAGCTAGAACTAAACCGTATTTAGGTACTACAGGATATAAAGAGCTACATGTCAGCACGGAACAGCACGTTTCTATGCTGCTATGCTTTTCTGTCGCTTAGAACTGTCATTTGCCAGAGCGAGAGAAAGCGACGGACTGCATCAGCAACGGCGATTCCGCGGCTTTTCGTTGCTCTCCTTTGCTCTAGCGAATAAAGGTTCTAAGCTGGCCAAATTATGTGTTACAGAAAACAAATAAATAATTTATCTATCTATCTAAATTGTTAATAGTGAAAATACGCTGCGGGCTGCTCCATCTCAGTATGAATTGAGGTTAAGTCGCTGTAACGTTATAATAAAACGTTGTAAAAACACTTATAATGTAACAAGTCTAACTGGAATGACATTATGTTGCACAAAGCGTTATTAGGGTTTCAAACCGGTGATTTTAATTATCATTTTTGTGACAAATTTAATGATTTCGTCTTGTAAGATCTGTTTAAGAAATTAAGAGAAGTTTTCCATGGTTGTCTGACAGATAATAATTGAGGGAATGGGCTTGAAATTGTTTCTTATTTTGATTTCCTTTTTATTGAAACACCCATCCTTACTCTGAAAGTGTCCCTAGGGTCTTATGGTTTAAGGCTCTGTCTACCAAGTAAAGGATAGTAGACACGTAATACCACGTAACAAAGTTTAAAATTTTACACCAGGTTAATAAAAATATAGGTCAGTAATAGTACTTCCACATTCACACCATAACCATAAAGAGAATGAGGTCATAATTTCGGATGTACCTAACAGATGACGATCACGATAGTGCTAGGCACGGAGCGTCACGATCGTTACCCACACAATCGTGAGCTTGTTGGTAAACACAACATTACTTTCGTAGGAGTACCTAAATAATTGTTTTATGTTACATACAGACAAGCTGTTACTCTAGTTTTCAAAGGGTATAGTATCCTTTATTTTAAACCAGGTATTAAACTATCTAGATGCTGAATATCATCCCGATCCGTTCGAAAAAGCGATTCAAAAAGGTAACTAAAGCTACTTTTAACTGTAAATTTTGTACGAATTGATATTTAGACCACTTGCAGCAGTAGGCTCAATAACATAGGGACTACCCGCAATTTAGTCAAAATAACAATTGAGACTAATTGCAACTTAGACGAGTTGCTATTTAAACGTGTTCCAAGTTGCATTTTAGATAAGTTTCTACATAGACTATTTGCGTTTAATTAATACCATTCGATACTAACTCAATTAATTCTTTTGTACTATTAAAAGAATAGGTTGAATAGGAAGAATAAATATTAGGTTGGGGAAAAAGTCTTTTCGCATATAGTATGTATGAACTTGTAATAAAACCACTTTGGCTATACTATTTGTACCTGGCTGGTTTTGGTATCATTTAAAAGTTTAAATTTAAAGTAGATAATTCCAAATTCAAACTAGGAGAATGCGTGATTTTCATTTGTTTTCTAACCGTCAAGATGAGTTAAGCTAATGAAGAAATTAGATACATTTTAAAATTTTACTACCAAAAAGGTAAAAATGCACCGCAAGCCGCGAAAAAAATTTGCGATCTTTATGGACCTAGTGCAGTGTCTGTGAGAGTAGCACAAATTTGGTTTAAGCGTTTTCAATCCGGAAATTTTGATGTCAAAGATGCACGTCAATCTGGTCGCCCTGTTACGGATAAAACGGATGCTATTTTTAAAAAAGTGAAGCAAGATCGGCATATCAGTAGTTACGACGTAGCTGAAGAACTGGGAATTGCCCACAAGGAACAGTTTTGGCGCATTTGAAAAAAAATGGGTACACAAAAAAGCTCGATATTTGGGTACCTCACGAGCTCTCTAAAAGAAACCTAATGAACCGTGTACTCATTTGTGATTCTTAATTCTTAATGAGACCGAATCATTTTTGAAGAAATTGATAACTGGTGATGAAAAGTGGATCACGTACGACAAGAACGTGCGAAAAAGGTCATGGTCAAAGGCCGGTCAGGCTTCACAGACTGTGGCGAAATCCGGGTTAACTCGCAACAAGATGATGCTGTGTGTGTGGTGGGATTGGAAGGGCATTATTCATTATGAGCTGTTACCACCAGGCAGGACCATCGATTCAGAACTCTACTGCGAACAACTGATAAGATTAAAGCAAGAAGTTGAGAGAAAGCGGCCGGAATTAAACAATAGAAGGGGTTTGGTTTTTCATCATGATAACGCTAGACTTCACACATCTTTAACCACTCAGCAAAAATTAAGAGAGTTTGGCTGGAAGGTGTTAATGCATCCGCCGTATAGTCCTGACCTGGCACCTTCAGATTTCCACCTGTTTCGGTCTCTTCAGAATTCTTTAGGCAGTGTCAGGTTAACATCACGAGAGGACTGCCAAAACTACTTGACGCAGTTTTTTGATCAGAAGCCCCAAAATTTCTATAGCAATGGGATCATGTCTCTACCTATAAGATGGTAAAAAGTTATCGAACAAAATGGTACCTACATACTTTAGTTAAATGTAAATAAACTATATTAAAAAACGTTTTGAATTTTCATATAAAATGCGAAAAGACTTTTTCCCCAATCTATTATATAGGGACAATTAACACTGATTAAGCTAGACCCAAAGTAAAACGTCACAATAATGTCACTTGTCTTTAATTATATCCGTTTAATTTGGGATTTTATATATTTATTAAATATATAAGATTGGATAATTTACATATTTACTAGGGTTGCATCGATACGCCTTTTCGCCGATACCATACCGATACATCGGTATCGGTATGGTATCGGCGAAAAGGCAAGAAGAGAGTAAGAGTATCGACTCTTATACAAATATCGGCGATACCGATACCGATACCGATACGTTAATTGAATCAAACATGAAGATAAAATAAATAAATCACCAGTCGGATTATTTTTTTATTAATATGAAAAGTAGTTACATAGGTCGATATTAGATAATTATTATAAATTTTGGTAATAAACATTAATAACATTTTTATTTAAAAAACAAAGTAATCTTAAGTTTGCCGGATAAAGGCGATTAAAAAAAAAAAGTATCGTTGAATCGGTCATAAAAATATCGTCGATACCGATATATCGGCTAACCCGAAGTATCGCCGATATATCGGTATCGGTATCGGTATCGGATGCATCGCTAATATTTAGAAATAAAAAGAAAAAGTGATTATTATTACGTAATTTTTAATTTATTAATGCAAAAAACTGAATAATAGGAGCGCTATTTTACTCCCAGAAACTATGTGCTATTTTCATACAAATCATGCTTATTATTATAGTTATTAAAGTTTAGGAAAAAGTATACATGACTTGTTGCCAACTATATAGCGGGTTATCGTGACTTGATTGTTGATGATTCTAACTAACGGTTATTAACCAATTAAGTATAACTTAACAGAAAGCCTATTAGCCAACTTTGTTGTAAAATAAACGCATAAGTCTCCAGTGTTTGCGTGACTAAGTTCAGTGCAAACAGACAAGCGTGAGCATCATTATAGGAATGAGCTATGCTTAGTCACAGTGGCGACCTCAACATCGTTTCCTGATGAGCACAGGAACTAGGCAAATTGCCAAAAATGTGTTTTGTGATTTATGCCTTAGTTTCTTTTTTTTGGCTAGGAATGAGGTTTAATATTATTTTTTTTTGTTCCAAATTCAGCCGTGATTCTTGTAGAATATTTTAGTAAATATGTATATTCATGTTTGGAGAATAGTTTTCTTTCTTATACTTCCGAGAAAATGTACCTGAGTTTGATGGCGTCGTTTGCTAAATCGGACCAAAGCGCTGCCTATAAGATATAAAAAATAAATATAAATATATATACTGACAAATAACACTGATTGAGCTAGCCCCAAAGTAAGTTCGAGACTTGTGTCATAGGATACTAACTCAACGATACTTTATTTTATAACAAATACATAAACAGATAAACACCCAAGACCCAGGACTATTTGAAAAAAGCCATTTTGCAACTTGCCCTAACCGGGGATCGAACCCGGAACCTCTGGGTGGCGGACTAGCATGGTGACCACTACGCCACGGAGGTTCAGAGATTTCGGAATTTTAATTTATTTCAGAAAAATCCACTTTGACGAAGTTTGATGCTGTGATTTTTATGTGAGTATATTAGAAATAAACTCTTTTTGATATTATATTCTAAAGCCTAGAAATGCCGTGTTCATGACTTGGATGATAGTTCTTTGTATAGTGACTTCCCAAAGAGCTAATTGGTTCCGTTAAAACTTGTTTCTCAAACGAACACTAAGGAATAGCGGAAATCGTGACCTAACAACCATGTCCACAGTCTATCTACAGTTTTATGTTTATATTAGCGCATTACCGGTTACTTGCTTAGATGTGCTGCTTCGAAGCCCGGGGTCACCCTAGGATGGCAAAGTCCTAGCAAAGTAAAAAAGAGAACCATTTTTGATTGTAACATCATTACAATGCTCAAAGGCATTTTCCTGTGTCAAAAATTAATTATTTTGTACTGATAGGAAAATAAAACGTTACTAATTAATGTCAAATGTCTTTGATCATATCTATTTTAACGTGATTTTAAAGTTATTATTGCAGAAAAACTGATAATAAGGGCGCTATTTGATTCCAAGAAACTATATTTTATAGAAATCCCACAGTAAATGTTTGTTTTGACGTTTAGAGAAAAGTATCTGATTTGACTTGTTGGAAAATAGCGGATTGAAACGTGTGATTTATCAAGAAGAATTTTATAAGTTTAAATTTAGACGAAACATTAATTAACGAAATGGTTGTGTTCTACTGCAGACCTAACATCGACGTTGTGCCAAAAAAATGTCGACCCTCTGTGTAAATGCAGTTGTTGCACACGAAATGATTATACAACAGGTCGTATCAGAGGCATTTATTTTACTCGACCAAAATAAAGACTAATAGCAGGACGTATCAGTGTATAAAAACTTCTAAATGTGCGTAAGAAATGAAGCTAATAGCCAAAGGATATCCGACATCTATTAGCTTTGAATGATTAGTAGTTTAATCTAAAGATTACCTAAATTGGCTTGTATTCGTGACTTCTTGGATCCGTTTAATAATTACTAGGACACCACTTGAAACCTAATTAGTGTACCTTATATTCTTACCTGTACATATCTCTATTAATAAATTTGAGGCACAGACATATGCAATGTTGAAGGAGCCAAAATAAATGTTCTGATATTCAAGTGATTGAACCTAAATATTATTTGAAACTTGCATTTGAATAAAAACAATAATAAATTACAATTAAACTCAAATTAAACAAAATTTACTACGTATCTAGAAAAGGAGAATTGTTGGAACGAAGTTCCTTATCGCGCGTTGCGAAAGGGGGCTAAACGGAAAAAATTAAGACCAAAAGTTGTAACGACACTTTTTGTTCATTTAAATTTATGAAGATAATAAAAACTTGATTTTATAACGCAGAAAAGAGTTTGAATGTAATTTAGACCTATTTAAATTTTACTTCGTTCCATCTGGGTGTCCCTTGACACCTCTCAAGTTTTTAAATAAGTTTTTTAAGTCTCCAACAAAACTCAGGGAATCATGGGATTTTCTAGTTAATAATTTTTTTGAGTAAATAAATAAAAATAAAAATCCTTCCCAAGAATAGGTCGCCATTAAATAACATTTTGATAACCACAGTTGTAGATGAATGACGTGTAGAAGGTGAAGTTGCAGTCATAGCTAATATAAAAATCTGGCAATGATTGGTCTGGTGCATCTATAGGACTGAAGCTTAGTCCTAACCAATGAAGACCCTTCCCAATCAAGCCATCAAAAGCATAGACCTAGAAGTTTTTTTAGTGTACAAAAATACCACACTATCTGTTATCCTCACAAGAGCAAAAGACATAGCGATCAATTTGACAAAGAGACACGTTTTCATACAAAATATATAAGCCATTATCACCCTGGCTCGAACATCGTCACACAATAGTTTGGATTTTTTAAATTGTAAACTGTGTTAATTTATTGCATTTTTCAATTATAAACTGCGTTAATTTTGGATTTTTCAAATTGTAAACTGTTAAATTATTATTTTACCTTAGACACATGGTATCGCACTGCCTTACCGATAGTTTGTGTAGGAGTTACAAATACAACCCTTTTAAAGTCATACATAAATATTTCGTTTCTGGTTACATTTTACAATACCAGCCATTTTATACCTTCTAAATCTATTCAATTCAATTCAATGCAAATCATTTATTGCATTTCATAAAGTACAACAGTTCTAACTATTAAAAGTCACCGTCTTCTATAATAGGTACACTATGAACCCTGTCGGGTATCGCAAAACAAAAAGTGGAACGGCAAGCGACATTTATGACATGCAGTTAACTTATAAATATAAATGTTTACAAAATATTATTTAATAGTATATGTATATTATTATTATTTTTAGTATTTATTAGCAAGATTGTGTGATATTTATTATTTTTAAATTATTGTCAAGTTATAAGTTTAAATGTGATGTCAAAGTTTATTTGTTAATAATCTATGCTCATAAGTGTCTAATTTATAACATACTATTTTCGGGTTTTCTAAGAAAACCCAAGCGAACGGTATATCAAAGAAGAACATACCTGAATCATCATCATGTCCAGTATTCAGCTGCAATGCCAACGACCTCAGTTGTTTGTAAACTTGCACAGCCTCACTCCTCAGCCAGCTGTCGTCCTGGTCTTCAGGCTCGCTTTCCATCTCCGCATGGAGAGACCTGGCTGAGTCAGCAGTGTCTACAGGGTCTGGTGCGCCGATCCGTTCAGCTAGGGTGTCATGGGAGCGTTGGAGACGTTCTAGTTCCTTCAGCGTATTCTGGTAGAGGTGTTCCTGGTAAAATATTGTGCAATTTTAATCTCAAAATCAACCTTACATAGTGTATGACTTTACCAACAATAAAATAGCATAGACAAGAAAGTAGTGTGCCTAAAGAATAAAGATGTTATCTGCTCATAAAGCAACCAACGACACTCGTGGGAGAGAAAAGGGTTGGTGGCAAATCGTCTGCCGTCCACACACCTATAATATATACTTCTTCATCATCATCCGAGCGTATTCCCGGTTGCATCCTCAGCAGTAACGCTTCAGAGCCCGGGGTCTACTACCTAACCAAGGAGATTTGACGAAGTTCCTGGTTTTTACACAGAGCGACTGCCGTCTGACCTCCACAACCCAAAGGGCAAACCAGGAACCAATCCTTGGATAGTTTGATGATCAAACGCTAGGCTGCGTTCGGGACCCACAGTTTTACGTGCCTTCCGAAACACGGAATCATCTTTCTTTTTCGGATAATCAAGTGATTCAAGCCTGCAATATCCTATCCAGACTAGAAACAACTTTTCACAAAGTATGCTTTCCAGTGGGAATCGAACCCATGACTTTCGGGTCACAAGGCGAACGCCTTGACCACTGGACCACGGAGGCAGTATAATATATACTTCTTATTCATCAATAAATCTAGATATTGATTTAAAGAAACTGATTTGAAAATTCATTGAATGAATCCACTGTTCTTATTCTTGCGTGTCGATGGATTTTTTCTTTTATTGTTGTGTTTCATAGACATTAAAATGCGAAAATATTATACATTGCAAGAATGTGCCATATCAAAACAATTACACGATGTCTAAATAATAAGATTGTAGAGAAACAACGTTAATGTGAATAAGAAAACAGAGTTGTTGATGTTTTCCTTCGTGTGTGTTAGTTCGAGATGGCAGAAAAAAGAGAGAAATGGAGGAATCTCCACTTAACTCAACTGACAACAGCAAAATCTCATAAATAATTTTTCAAAACTAAAAACCAACTTTCCTGGGGATGCAACTACAAAACCGATTTTGATGAAATTCCTAAGGGACCACCTAGAAATATTACCTACCCTTTCAAACAAAAAAGAATTTTACAAATCGGTCCAGGCGTCCTCGAATAATCTGTGAACATACATAAAAAAAGATCGCGACGAATTGATAACCTCCTTCTTTTTGGAAATCGGTTAAATAAAACAGAGAAGAGATGGATCAACCCTAGTAACAGATTTTTCAATCAGGACATCTCTTACTACAGTTAAATCATAAACATTAAATCGTGTGCAGATCCTCACACTGTCAATCAAATTGCTTGTTTCGACATTAACTGTCCGAATACAATATCAAAATGCAAATACCAAGGTTAGTAACTAAATACTTCCATGACTATATTGGCATTGAATAAATTGGTACTTTGTGCAGTTAAAATTAGTCTAAAACAATGTAATACGGAACAAGTTCAGAATTATTAAAGAGTATTTTTTTGTAAAATAAAATCAACGAAAACGCTTCATTATTTTTTTATGTACTCGAAAGTATTTTATTACTACTTTTCTCCCGAAATTACAGACTAATTTAAAAAATCGATAGACTGGTCACGCTTGGGGAACAAGGAAGATTTTCTAATAAGATACGTTTTAATAGTTCACCATATACGAGTAAGTCATGAGAACGTGAAACAAATGTGAATAATAACGAACCAAGTGCGAGTTGAACTCGCGTGGAGAGGGTTTCGTACAATGGCAAATATTTTCCGTAATTGAATCTACAAGCAGTGAATAAAGAATACATATATTGTATTTTTTCAAAATTTTAGGCATAGAAGTTTCGGAGGTCAGTCAACGAAAATGATCAACTACCGTCTTCTTTCATGAATAAAATCAAAACTATTTTTTTACAATAATTCCAATAATATATTTGAGATCCTCAAAACGAGCCCTTTCATTTGATATATGACTAATATGACTCAGTAAGGTTAGCAAATCTTTTCCTAATGCGTCCCCTGAAAATGAATGACATAATTTAAAAAAATATTGATTACTTTGCACATCTGTGTTTGGATCATAGAATAACAATTTCACTTGATTTGGTCCAGTAGATTCGGAGCAAATTGGCTGTGACAGACGGTCGGTAGTAATCCTATAAGGGTTCCTTTTTTATCATTTTTTGTACGGAATCCTACTAAACAAATGGAAGGAAAGGTACCCAACCGACAAAAACTCAAACGGTAAAGTGGATTGCAGCAAACAGAAAAGTACTTGTAGTTGAAAAAATCGAGACCATAACTAGCTGGCGATTAAATTCCATAATACAACTATTTAAAAGCCCAAGGCATTAAAGCCATCTTGCCCAACTCTTTAAAAACATTAGTCATCGTTCATTAAGCGAACACATCTTGCAAGATATCATTGCCAGATTCAGACCAGTGGTATCGAGCAATCTTGATGATATCTACTGATCAATCGACTTCGACCTACTTTACATTGTCAGTGTAATTGAATGGTGTATTGAATAAGACGCTAATATTTTTATTGCAAAACGCCAATATTGTTATTGCGATCGTAAGGTTTTTATTTCTTATTTTGTGATTATTGTGCATTTTGTAAGATTTCTTAACTTAATCTTATCTGTAAGTTCATTATTTCGCGTGAGTGGTCATCAAACTTTACGATCTTGCGTGGGTATTTTATTAAGTTTCGAAGTATTTTGACAGTGTTTCAATGCGAGATCTAGAAGTTTCTATAATACTTGCCTTGATGTACTTAACAGAAATAAAGTTGCATATAAGGTAGAAGGAAGTAATATTTTGTATAAATTATTATATTGTAATATGACAGTCTCGGTCAACTCTTGGTCTTTTATTCATTTGGTGGAATATATTGTCAAACAAAAAAGGATTAATCAAATAAATGTTTGCTTACTTATATCTTCAAAACCAATTAAGTATAAAAATTCATACATACTCAAATGTAAAAAGTCAGTATTTTGTGTAATGGAATGAAAACATCCAAACCGCTAGAATTTACAATAATATTTGTTGTATATTCACTTAGAAGTCTGCGTAATTTTCTACCTACTGCTACTAAACTGGCGCTTGCTCAAACACTTTTGCTACCTATTTTAGATTATGCGGATGCCTGCTATCTTGATCTCACTGAGGACCAGCTAAGTAAGCTTGAGCGACTTCAAAACTTCTGCATAAGGTTTATATTTGGTTTACGCAAATACGATCATGTCTCACAATTTCGTACTCAGCTCAAGTGGCTTCCTATTCGTCATCGCCGGAATACTCATATCCTTTCTTTATTGTATAACATATTATTTTACCTCCCATCCCCCTGTTATCTTAAGGAACGTTTTGAATTTCTACATTCTAAGAATAGGCATAATTTAAGGTCATCAGAAAATCTAGCTTTGGACATGCCTATGCATCGAACCAACTTTTACGATAAGTCCTTTACGGTCCAAGCAGTGCGCCTGTGGAATGAACTGCCAGTTTTAATACGGCAGGCACAGTCTCTTTCCGTTTTTAAGAAAAGTGTAGTAGATTACTATCTATCAAAAAGTAATTAATTGGAATGATCACATTATACATTACTCTATTTTATGTAGCTACCAAGTTATCAGTAAGTCTATTTGCTATTTAATAATATGTATTGTATATATGTGTTATATATAATTTATGAATTGTATATGTATATGTGTAATATATAATTTATGTATGTATATTGCCTAAACCTATTTATGTTTTAATGTATTTATAAAGGTTAAAATGTGTGTAAATTTATGTTAAATTTATTAAGTTTATAGTTGCTTTAGATACATTTTTTTTTCCTTCTTAGTCAGTTGCACCACCGTCTTTGTCTTTCTCCTCATTCCTCTCCATCCACTGGTTGTCTGGAAGAGATCGCTTTAAGCGATAAGACCGCCCATTGTACTCATTTAATTTAAAATTATTTCTTTGTTGTTACATTTTTCTTTTGGTGTACAATAAAGAGTTATCTATCTATCTATCTGTCTATCTATATTATCTTTGTAATTTCTAAATGTGAAAATATTGTGTCTCACCTTTTAAGCTATTGCATAGCTTTTGTCGTGGGCTTTGAGCGCGGCGACCGAATCAAAAAATTCCGTGACGCAAAAAAAAACCTAACACCCATCTTCTAACATCGTTTCAGTTCGGCAGACTTCGGCACGGTGTTTGTGTGCGTGCGACTAGACGTATGCGTATAGACTAGCTGCTAACTGCTCATAATAAAAATTCCTGAATAACCTAAATGTATTGTAAGATAATAAAAATATTTTAAACGATATTAACTTCTCATTTATTCAATAAAAGAAAAAAAAATGTTTTCTTATCGGTCACCACGTTCAAAAGGTGTAACTTGAATTAATATCAAAGAAAAAACTTGAATTAATATAAAAAAGTACTGCATAAATAAAAAATAAATAAGTAATTATAATTGCATACGTTGATAAAACCGCTAAAAGCTTTACCGCGGCGGTCCCCGAGTGCCACACTTTTTTTTTTTTTTAATTTTTGATCTTCACCTCCCTAGGCCTAGATTTTTTTCTGTTTAATGTTTTCTTATATTTTCATCACTAAAATGGAATCTTTCGATAGATTTGCAACTATAGTTACCTGTTCTTTGAGCTGCCTCTCCAGCGCTGAGATCCTGTCGTTCGCCTCATCCAGCTGCTGCATCAGGTTGTCCTTGTCATGGAGTGATGACGTCAGCCGCCTTTCCAGGTCTGCTTTCTTGTCGCTCACTAGAGCTAATTCTGATTTGAGGGACTCCAGGCTGTGTACATGATCCTGAACAAAAAGTGGATTAGTGAGTACAATGAGGGAGGGAGAAAGAAACATATTAGATCTACATATCTAACCTAACCATTTCTTGATTTTAACAGCATTAGAATGCTCGGATTATTATCTAAATTAAAACATGTGACGAAAAATTTCATTTTTACCTTACCAAACTAATGGTTCAACTGGGCTGTCAGCCTCGAGTTTTGTGCTGTCAATCTCTCAGTTATAGAAGACTTACTTATAGGCTGGTTTTCCTCATGGAGCAATGGTCTTTCAGTTCCTCGGCTATCAAGTTTTACAGCCATAGAAAACTTACTTGTAAGCCAGTTTACCTCAAGGAGCACTGATATTTTATACCCTCAAGCTGAGCTTTCAGCTGGGCTTAATAATGCTTCAGTTGGGCGGTCAACCTTAAATTCTGGGCTATCAAGCTTTACAGTAAAAGAACACTTACCTGTAGGCTGGTTTTCCTCATGGAGCACTGGTCTTTCAGTCCCTCGAGCTGAGCTATCAGCTGGGCTTCTGTGGCTGACGACTGCTTCAGTTGGGCTGTCAGCCTCGAGTTCTGGGCTGTGAGCTCTGCTATCAAGCTGGCTTTTTCTTCATCTCTCTGTTGACAAAAGATATTTAAGTTAAAATCTAGTATCAAATCGTATTGTAGAAATTAAGTACTATTTTGTTTTTCGTATACATTGATCACCGAATCCAAACCAGTGGGACAGATTTTATAAAAGAAAAGTAAAGAATGATTTGTTAGTAAATCGAGCTCGGTGGCCCGGCGGGATTACCTACGCATTACTAGTGCTTTCACAAGTTAAGTGATACCGGGTATGGTTTGTATTTGGATGGTGACTTTGAACTAACAAGTAACTTCTTGCGATGTAAAAACTAAAATTTTTCTTTTCAAATCACAATTATTCAGCGCGAATAACAAGAAAACTGGATATTAACAATTCGTGAAGTCTGCTTTGACACTTCGTCGGCTTCATTTAGATGATACAAAATAATAAGTACATAATTATTCATTATTCGGAAATTTTTGGATTTATTATTTCGTTGACTGGAATTAAATTTAACGTTCAATTTTATTTATTTAATCTTACAGTAGTTTGAGTACAAAATCTAAATACCTAGGTTATTATTGTGCTTTCTTAAGTGTACCTTTCATGTCTTATCCTACCCCTTATGAATTGGATAAATAAGGAAGTTGCAAAAACTAAAGCATTTTTAAATGTGTAAATCATTTTATCTTTTTTATTAAAAATAACTCTTTTTCCTTAATAATCCCATTAACGAGAGCTATAGATTTCATTTTCTATCTAGAAAATTGAATCTTTATAGCTCTCATTAATTCGTAAGTTTAGTTTGACATTTGAAATAAACTATTGAGTATTTTGCCATATTTATCATTAGATTCATTATTAGACATCACGGATTCATCATTATTTCCCAACAATCTCGTTATTTGTACGAGAGGTCTGTTATCTGATATCCTTCAAAATAAATTGACGAGTGCTATTTGACAAGCTCATTTACAAACGTGCGTGATATATATCGTGCAAGAAATGTATACTTATCAATGTCTGTGTAGAAGGTCTTTGTTAGGGTTCCGTACCCATACATACATACATATTTTCATGCCTGTTTCCCATTGGGGGTAGGCAGAGACTATGGATTTCCACTTGCTATGATCCTTGCAAACCTCTTTTGCTTCGTCAACACTCATTACTCTTTTCATACATGCCCTCCGGTTATAGGTACTCCTTACTTCACAGAACCTTCTTAGAACCTTCCTTAGAACATCTGCAATTTGGTCGCAGAACGTCCGTCGAGGTCGACCTGGTCCGGTTTTCGCATCCACATCCGCACGATTAATATTTTTAGTTAGTCTTCTTTCACAGGGTAAAAAGCCTTTTTTAATCTTTGGGTCCGTACCAAAACTGTTGCTAAGACTCCGCTGTCCGTCTGTCTGTTTATCTGTTTGTCGGTCTGTCTGTCACCTGTATTTCATGAACCGTAGTAGCTAGACAGTTGAAATTTTCCCAGATGATGTATTTCTGTTGCCGCTAAAACAACAAATACTAAAAACATAACAAAATAAATATTAAAGGGGGGTTCCCATACAAAAAACCAGATTTTTTATAGGCAATAGTGCGGTAACCTTCGTGCGTTCAAAAAATATAGAATTATGACGAATTTACTTCTGAACAAAGTGTGAGTGATTGTGATCACGTTTTATAGATAAAGTACTTCCAACCAATGGCAGACTTAATTCTAAGAGCATTTTCTCACAGTCTACCATAGGAATAAAAAACAAATATATTTATTTCTGACCGACTTCCAAAAAAGGAAATTATCAATACGTCGCAATTTTTTTATATATATTCACAAGATTATTTGAAAACGCCTGGACCGCTTCGAACTTTTTAGTTTGTTTGAAAAGTTAGGTGTCTCATAAACTTATCAGGTGTTCCCATAAATTTTTTATCAAAATTGGTATGTAGTTTGGGGGAAAAGAGGGTTTTTAATTTTGAAAAAATTAATAAACTAAAACTAGCAGAACCTAATTGTTGTCGTCATCAGGACGAAGATAACTTATAAGTCTTATAACATTCCTATCGAGTTGCCTTATATAAATATATAGGGCCAAATTACACTTATTGAGATAGCCCCAAAGTAATTTCGAGACTTGTGTTATGGAATACTAACTCAACGATGCTATATTTTATAACATATACATAAATAGATAAACATCCAAGACTCAGGACAATTTGAAAAAGGCCATTTTCTAACTTGCCCTGACCGGGGATCGAACCCGGAACCTCTGGGTGGCGGACTAGCATGGTGACCACTACACCACGGAGGTCGTCAAAGCGGATCCTCTTATATGAGTACTAGTTATATAAGATAAGATCCCTCCATAAACCTTATTAGGTAGGTATTATTAAAACCTGTGCATTGTTAGTCACTTAAGTCAATCAGTAAATTTCTTTATCGTTATAAGAATGGAATCAAATCATCAATGGCCACTATTCCGAGGCAGGTGGTCCAACATTCAAAACAACAATTTTGCAAATCTATCAACAAGTACTTAGATGCCGTAAAATTTCGATTCGAGCAGCGTTGTTAATCGTGTTAATAGGTGTAACGAACTATCTCACTACTTGTAGATTCTATTCCGTTGTTTTAGAGTTGAAATTGCGAAGAAATATTTGCGAAAGAGTTTTTACTGAGTTTGGGAAGGACGCTAGAAGCGTGACGGCTTGCTTACGACATTTGATCTTGGTGGGAAATATGAGCTGGTTATAAAATAAGAGGGTTTGTGGCTAGTGGAAGATGAATTTTTCTTGTTGTATAATTTTAAACCGCCAACTCAAGTTTTCTTGACTATGAAACATAAGAAAAGAATAAATTATGATGAAAAACAACATTCTTGACAATTATATTCGTACGATCGTCGGTTGACTTCAAAAATACTTTATATTCATTGGTATATCTAGTCAATATATTTACAAATTGAAGAAAATCTATCTATCATATAGCATAATTTAGGACTCTTCATGAGAACAATCAATAATACGAATATAACCATGAGCTCCACGAGTACAAGCATAACAACACATATATAAAGCGATAATAAGCAGCCCCACATTATTTACAAACTTAACATTATTTATAAACTGTACCCAACGCGTGTGTTAATATTGCACCGCAGTAATAACTTGTCGCCTGAATGTGCCAAAAAGATGTTTGGTGTAACGCTCATGTCAGCTGCGAAAACTGTTCGCCCTCCCGATTATACGCACGGTATCACATGAGCAATCTTCTCTATGTCGCATGCTTACGGACCTTAACGTTTTCCTGAATCAGCAACCTAATTGTGATGTGTTTGCTGTTGGAGCGAGTATGATTGTAAGGAATCGGCTTATATATTGCGAGAATGACATAAGTGAGAAGACTTGTATGTAATAAAAAGTTTTAACTGTAAATTTATTGATACGAGTAGTAATGATGACGCCTATTTTACCATAACCAGAGGCGGCGTAAGGCGTGGGCGGTGTGGGCCACCGCCCAAGGCCTCGCGGTGCAAAGGGCCTCGCGCCTCACAACCGAAAGTAAATTTGAAAAAGTATGGAAAATCCAAAAGTACACGCACGCCACAAGGGTTTTCTTATTTCCACTCTCTGGTGTACGAAATATGTATGAGAATGAAGCAGCTTTGGTAGTTTTATCTAATGGAGTAGATATAGCATATAAATTACGAACCAAATCAGTAAAATCAGTAGAAAATTTCTGTTTCTTTATTTTATTTTTTCATTTTTGTTTAATGTTCCAAAGAAGTATAGTAAAAATTTTGGTTTGTTTGAACTTTTTTTTTTTTTTTATACTCCCTTTCCCTATCAGAGGGCCTCGCGAAATGTACTTTGCCCACATTAAGTCTAGGTCTTGCGCCGCCACTGACCATAACGTTATTAAAATTAATATTATATTTAGCCATACTCGTAAGTTTCAACAGTCTATAGATACTGTAATTGGTGAAAACCTTTATATTTAGTTTAACAATAAATAAATAACAGAGCGTCTATCCGAACGCTTCGACCTCGCGCTCCTTCATTGAGAACGCGGCCCGGCGCTGATATTCGCCGTGTTTTTTTTGTCTTCTCACGGGGTGGTTTTAGCGACATGTCAAACTTTATAAAACTTTTGTATACAGTGTTCTTAGTAATCCATGTGTTTCACACAGTAATACACTTTATTTGTAATCGAAGTTCACATTTTTTTATTAAATATTCCGGCCAGGACTTTAATACAAAACTTATTTAATTTGTGGATTTGACGTTTTGCGATAAGTCCGCCAATTGTAAACAATTGTTCATTGTGAATCAATAAAGTTTTGATAAGAAAATATTAAAGTACTTAATTAAAATTGGTTGCCTACGATGGGAAAACCATAGACCTTAATTTTTTTTTAACATGTAGAGAATAAATAATGGACAAAGACAGAGTAGGTACCTAATAGACTAATGGCGAGTCAACCAAGAGGTTTGCAGAAATCGAGGCAGACACAAGTTCAGATGGTTAGGTGTTCACTAAGCTTTAAGAATATTAGCCTCAACAGAAAGCTCAAAGTCGACAATTAATCTAGATAAGGAACAGGCCCACACGGCTTCAGCGCTTTATTATTGCTGAATGTTCAGCTGTATCGACCACTTTTGTACTAATGTTACGTAAAACGTGTAATTATTTACGACGCCTGGTTAAAGACAAGTGTCAACACTGTTCAGATGTGTCAACAACGGAAAAATATCATGCGATAGCATAATAGCATCCTGATGATGAAAACGGGATGTAGTTTCACCTCAGTGCAATTGGATGCCTTCTAAAACTGACTACTGGAGAGTTAGCCAGTCAAGGTTCGCAGAAATCGAGGCAGACACAAGTTCAGATGTTTAGATGGTGTTCAGCAAGACTTTGAAGAATACCAACAGAAAATTCAAAATAGAATAATTTGGAAAAAATCTAGACGAGGCCCAGGCCAAGCCGAAGCTGTAGCGCTTTATTATAGCTGAATTTTCAGCTGTATAGAAAACTTTTGTACCAATTTACCTTCAGTCAAAACGTCCATAGAATCAGAGGGGTTACTCCAAAAGCGGTACGCAAGAGGGTTATACGTATACTCTTTAAGTGTCAAGCAGTCTAATTTGGTTTGACATAGAAACTCACTATCTGACCCCACAGAATAACCACTTTAAAATGTCCTATTATCACGACCACTGCATAAAATTGTTCATTTCACTAAAACGATATGTACTTGTAATTATTTACGACGCCTGGTTAACCATAAGTGTCAACACTGTTCAGATGTGTCAACAACGGAAAAATATCATGCGATAGCATAATAGCATCCTGATGATGAAAACGGGATGTAGTTTCACCTCAATGTAGGTAATTGGATGCCTTCCTATCATCCTTGGTCTTTTCATTTGGTTTGAATCAGGAGGTTATTTGACGAGCGCTGTTCTTAAAACGACTTTTCGGCCTTAAATAAGACCACTTCCTTCTCTTTCTGTGGCTGTCTTAAAAAGCGACTATAGTGTAAACAAAAACACATCTCGTGCTAAAACTTGATTTTTATGAACGGTTGACTTCAGGTGGCCGCGTCTCATTTTAAAAGTCTTTTACTTTTAAGAATTTATTGTAAATAGGGTTATAGGTAGTTATAGCAATAATGTTCAAAGGCCAAATTCAGAATACTTAAGTATAAGTATTCTTTATTATCCATGTGAGTTTTAAGACGAAGTGGTAGCTCAAGTGGCGCCCTCATTTGAAATAAATTGTTTAAAACTAAATAAGGTGATAATTAAAAATTTGATTTGTATAAATGTCTAGAAAGACCTTTAAACTATTTTATGAGTAACCTTTGAAATTATTACGAATAGTCCGTCTAGTTTTAAAACTGTTTTTCGCCAAAAGTGGCCACTTTTGGTTTTAAAACAAGACGGACTACCAATATTACTTTCAAAGGTTATTCATAAAATAGTTTAAAGGTCTTTCTAGACAGTGATACAAATCAAATTTTTAATTATCACCTTATTTAGTTTTAAACAATTTATTTCAAATGAGGGCGCCACTTTTGCGACCACTTCGTCTTAAGGAGAAAATGATATCTAATCAAACACAGTGGTAGGCAGGGCCAAACGGCTATTCATATGTAACAAAAACCCTGTCCGACCCTTTTAGGAGCAACTCAGGCTGTCAATATGAACAACTATTCCTATGAGACCAATGCTTGCAACTCGAAGAAAAAATCGACATTTTCATACAAATTGACTGGCCGGTCGAATACTTCTGTATGAAAATTTCGATTTTTTTAAAGTTTTAAGCAATTGTTCCATTGGAAAAGTTGTTCATATTGACGGTCTAAGTAGCTCCTACAAAGATCGGACAGGTTTTTATTACATATTTTGTATGTATACCACAAGGCCAGACAAAATATTATTGATTTCCATAACAAATGGTTTCCGTTGAAGTTTTCCTATTATCTGAAATGACACAGGAAGTCAAGGTCATAGACAAGCCTGTTATTATGACGCAATTTCCAGGCAGTAGCTATTGCCAGGCAGGCGTGTCAGTCCCTGTTATTACTTTGCGCGCGGCGACCACTTCGGAGTGGTAAATTCAATTATATGAATCGTTTGTCCAGATTAATAAGAATGAAATTGGCTTGCAATGGATGTCTAGGTATCTACCGTAGCCCACCAGGACATTAAAATGATGGCAGAGAGAAGAGAGGAATGAGGGCATCTCTACTTTACTCCACCGATAAGAACAAGTTTTTAACCCCCTGACAAAAAAGAGAGGGGTTAGTTACAAGTTTGAAGCTAATGTGTGTCGGTCTGTCTGTCTATCTGACTTTCTTTTGTCTGTCTGATTCATCGTAGCGCTCGAATGGATGGACTGATTTGGATGCGGTTTTTTCTACGTGAAAGCAAGTTCCCTTGTGGTGGATCTTAGCTATGTTTGATGAAAATAGGTTTAGCCGTTTAAAAGTTATTGGAGTTTAAGGCTTGAAAGTCAGGGCTTTCCCTTAAAAAATATAGACGGCGCTACGAATATATATTAATTCTGTGATACGGACATTAAATCGTATCGGTAGTTACGCTATTCATGAATAGATGGCGTTCTCCTCATTTTCGGTCGGGGTCTTTTAATTTGCCTAGCAAATAAACTTATTTAATTAACATGGAAGGATTTCCATAACGAATAGTTTCCAGCAAAGTTTGAAATGACACAGGAAAGTCAAGGTCGCAGGCGAGCCTGTTATGACGTAATTTCCACGAAGTCGCGTGTCCCCCCACCCTTGGGCTTAGGGAAGTGTTCAAGGTTAATTATGTTGTATACTTACATTTAATTTATTACTGAAGTTTACGTGGTAAGAGAATAATTAAAGTGTAATAATAATAACCGGCCAAGTGCGTGTCGGGCCACGCGCAGTGTAGGGTTCCGTAGTTGCGAATGTCAAGTTTGGGTTCATGGGACTAAAAACTACTAAAAAGCAATTTTTATTTATAATTTGTACATTTTAAAAGTTGTTCGCTTATCACTCTTTAATTTGTAAACCACACTTACTTGTAGCTCTGATAGTTTGAATTTAAAAGTAATTTTATTTATAATTTGTACATTTTAAAAGTTGTTCGCTTATCACTCTTTAATTTGTAAACCACACTTACTCGTAGCTCTGATAGTTTGAATTTAAAAGTAATTTTATTTATATATTGTACATTTTAAAAGTTGTTCGCTTATCACTCTTTAATTTGTAAACCACACTTACTCGTAGCTCTGATAGTTTGAATTTAAAAGTAATTTTATTTATAATTTGTACATTTTAAAAGTTGTTCGCTTATCACTCTTTAATTTGTAAACCACACTTACTCGTAGCTCTGATAGTTTGAATTTAAAAGTAATTTTATTTATAATTTGTACATTTTAAAAGTTGTTCGCTTATCACTCTTTAATTTGTAAACCACACTTACTCGTAGCTCTGATAGTTTGAATTTATATATACTACTGCCGTGAATGTTTTAAACCGTTTAGTATATAGAAGTGGGGACACTTGACTCTAACAAAAATGTTCCCGCGTAAAATACAATTTCGTCAATTTTTTAAACCGTCGTGTTGAGTCAGCGAAAAGCAATACTGTTTTTTTAAGAAGAAAACTTAACAATGAATAAAAAAGCAGCGTAAATCGGAACGGATTCTCTATAAAAGGTTTCTTTGACATCTACGCTTCATATGTCAAAATTACGAGTGGTCAAGACCACTCGTTGCAAATCTTTCTTAAACGACCGATTAAAAAATGCGCCCGTTTGGAAACGCTCGCGCAAACTATTCGTAATAAGTGATTTAAAAATGCTTTCCAAGATGTCCATTGTCGTCTACACTCATTCTCTCTTTTTACATTCTCCCCGATTATAAATAGGTACTAAGTTACTTCTTTCCTTTAAATACTTTGAGGTGTCTGATGTCTTTTTCTGAGAAATAAGAGTACTAATGACTATCTTTGTTTACAGACTCACTCCGACTACAGTCATTAAAAAGATGTAAGCCACTCTAAACCGTTCCAAATGACTTTAACAGACTGTTGACCTATCTGACCTTGTCTGACGTAGACAAATACTACGGTCATCGCAAACCCATTAGACAATTTAGACATGCGATATCATTATCGTTCCATTGATGTGAGTGACTGTTAGATGGTAAATGGAAACAAAACTTATTTTTGAAGACGTACGAGTTTGTTTCTAATTTATTGGAAAATTGGCAAACATATGTCGCGATCCTTGCAACACTTCTTTTTAGAGAAATTATCAACAGAGATAGTGAAACGAGTTTTATTACATAGGTGAGGTATTTTAAGTAATATACCTATACTTGCTTATACTAAAGTTAGAAAGAAATACTCACTAAAGTTAGAAATCTCGAACAACTTTTCTACTCGTATATAGTCTATGAAAATGTAGATAAACAATTATAAGCATGGATTCAGGTCAGCCCATGATTCTGAACAACTCAAAGATACTATCTATATTTTATGATAAATACACTATGTAGATAAACACCCAATACCCATAGGACCTAAAAGTAACATAATCACTTGCCCAGGATAACTTAGAAAAGGCAATTTTTCAGCGAACCCAGAACCATCTGGTCAACCACAAGATTTAAGTCTACAGAAAAGTAGAAATCTCCAAATACAGTACAATAAAAACAATTCACATAGAAGTTACTGCCCTTTGAATTCACAAACGACAGTTTCATAACAATCATCGGCATCTTTGTATTAGATAACCCGTAAAAAAATGACGTAACCAGCCCTTTATCACAGCTTTCTTGTTCCGTTTGACCTAAGGGTTAACATAATTGATGCCATAGCTCAGTTCGTCACGTGACATGATCTACCAGCGTTAATATTTATTTGCTATGCGCCGGTCACTCCAAAAAATAGAGAGACTAGAAACTGACTTTTAACTTTTTTATCATTATATTTCAGCCGCATAACGTCCACTGCTGGACATTACGGGTCATCAAGGGTCTCTACAATTACCGATCTATTGTACTTTTTATTCATCATTAATATGAGTAATCTACGTGATGTATTGTTTGCGGTCTGGAATCTCCAACTTTTCGTGAATGTATTTATCATAAATTTGAGTTAGTATATATCCCATAACACAAGTTTAGAAATTTACTTTGATGCTAGCTCAATCTGTTTTACGTTAATTTATAAATTTACAAACTTTCTTGGGCCAAAAGCTACAAGCTAAAGCATTCTCTCCCTGTCAAACTTTGGAAAAAGAAAAACAGATTAGAAATTGGTGTCTAAATAACATATAAAAGTTATAAAGCCAGATATCATTATTATTTTTAAATTATCATAAAAACAATAAATACGTATTTAACACATGTGTTGAGTGCATGCCAAAAAAATGTAAAAGTAACTTGAATAAATATGGAAAATAGTAAAAAGATGAATTTCTCTGTACAATTTATCATTTACCTTTTTGGTTTCTGTAGGTAATAGGCTGAAAGTTTGTGAGGCATAGCTACATAAATTTATAGAAATGGCATGACTACCTATATTTTTTTGATTCTTCCTGCTCACCTCTTTGGACTGTTACTATGTTATCCTTTTGAACTCACATTAGTTTGAGCAGATGTCTTCAAATCACTTAGCCACATTTTTTGCCAAAATCACGATCTTAGTTGTCGTGACGAAACCGTGACGCGTTCGCGACGTGAGAGTTTCGATAACGGTGTTTGCGACATCGTTGCGTGATCTTACGGAATCGTGGTAATGACATCGGGGGTTTGCGGGCAAGAGCTAGACTGGTGCTTAACAAGATTGTTCTAGAAAATTTTAAGTAATTTTTAGGTTGGTATTAAATATCATTTTTATTTCGTTTTAACGTTATAAAGGTTCTCGAATGGCGACTACGCAAACGCAGTGTAGGACACCCAACCACAAGGTAGTCAAATGACCTGATTAAAGTCGATGGAAAGCGCTGGATTTAGTCCATTCTAGTTCGGTCATTTAGGAAATTCTTGAGAGAGGCCTATTTCCAGCAGTGGACGTTATGCGGCTGAAATGCTACATGAAAATAAATACTGAAACGTTGACTGCCAGCATTGCAGACACAATATAGATTTGTCGGACATCAAGTGAATGTCATCGCGTCACGGCGGGCGTTTAAAGACTTAATAAATAAAAAAAAAAACAGATGCCTAATTGTAATAAAACTTTTTCTTTTTATTCGCAAATATGGA
The DNA here is from genome assembly GCA_943193695.1 of Acrobasis suavella. Classification (NCBI taxonomy): domain Eukaryota; kingdom Metazoa; phylum Arthropoda; class Insecta; order Lepidoptera; family Pyralidae; genus Acrobasis; species Acrobasis suavella. The sequence goes on from OW971948.1 coordinate 14,306,261, forward strand.
TATTTTTCTATCTTACTTATTAAAATAAAATATTAATTTCCCATATCCATAAAAAGTAAAATGAAGTTACAATTAATTATGGCATTTTTTTTTTGGTTTTTTCCTATCACAAAGTCAAAGACAATAAATAGTACCTACCCACCTAATTTAATTATTTAAGTATTCTATAGTCCATTTGCCCAAATGATGACGCTTTATCGGCGGCCCTCCCGACAAAGACGACGGCGGCTTGTTCAAAGACGCCGCCTGCACTGTACACACGCAGAAAACATTGGTGCGTTGCGCCGACAGTTCATATTTTTTATATACATTGATCTTTTATACTTTACATTCAAACTGTTTGGACTTAATATGTACGGTACGCCTCAAAAATGGAGTCTCAATTTCTCATACAGTTATTACGAGAAATTGGGAATTCCATTTCTGAGGCCTAACGTACCTATTTTGATTTTCCGTTGTTTCATTTATCAAAATAAGCAAACGATCATAAATATTTAATATTTTATATAGTTTCCAAAATAGCTTGTGGGTTTACTGCAAATTATTTGAGCGAATGGACTGTAACGTGACATTATTAGCATGAATTAACCAAAGATATAGGAGGTATATGAACCTAATTTTTTTTTTTATTGCTCTTTGTATTTTCCTGACTTGGATTGAATCAAATATGTATATTTTTATATATTATGTATGTATAACTGATATTGTAAGTATATATGTATATATATTATGTATGTGTACATCTATATGTATTATGAAATTATGATTAGTATTTAGTGTTTTAGCGTGTAAGTATTGTACAATGTTCCACCCCACTTTTGTAGTTATCTCCTCTGGTTGTAGGGTTGACTGGAAGAGATCCCTGACAGGGATAAGTCCGCCTTTGTACTATTGTTTTTTTATTTACTGTATTTTAATTGTGTCTTTTTATGTACAATAAAGAATTTATCTATCTATCTATCTTAACTTACGTAAAGAGTCAGCTACTGGCTTACATGTTCTGACCTCATCCGGAGGTCTTCATCAATCAAAAAAAGAACTATATCATAATTCATGATTGCAACGAATAAATCAAATCTAAATATCTTGAGAAATATAACAGATTGCGATAAACCTAATCGACACAAAACAAAGCGTGGAAATGGGCCCTTGAAGGACGTTATGCATTGTAGGTTTGACGAACGGAGGTCTGTGACCACCTTCCGTCTCCGTGATCAGACCCTAGACATTTTCTACCAATAAGTGCTCAGTAAATCAAATGAGTCTTACTCAATGAAGTTATGTTGTTTTATAACTGAGTTCTGTTACATTTCAGCATTCTGAAAGTAACAGAACTCAGTTACCTATAGTCAAACAATAGGTAGCTACTTTTTGGTGCGGTTTTCACTAACATGTAGATCATTTCTCCGGGAAGTTGAAATATGTAATACACACGTGCAAAGCCGGGACGAGTCGCTAGTGAATAAAACATCCAAAAACGAGCAACGCCTAGTTGGCTCAAACTCATTCCGTCTTATTATAAAACCCAGACTAACTTTTTTACTAGGTTTAAACCAAACTGAAGTTGATATTGACAGGTGAGATAGTGTGATATTACTTGATGTCAACTTGATTTGGTCGTACAATGGTTTAAAACTAGTAACAAAGTTAGTCTGGCTTTTATAATAAGACGGATTATAATTATTTATAAGTACTTTAGGACGCTACTCCCGTGTGAGAATAAACCAGCCTTCAAACACATAATAGAGTTTTCAATGTTAATTACATGCGATATTTAGCGAAGTTTTATCCGTAAGGTCAGGGGCTCACTGGGCACTCATTGTTTATTTGGGAATTGTTCTCTACTCCATAATAGACGGTTACGGTGTGGAATGCACTGCGATTGTTTTAGAATTGTTATAGGTCATTAGAACAAGTTTTAAAAACTAAAATCCGACTAAACACACAATAAGTAAACATTTCTCAATTACTGGCCGGTTGACTGGAAAAGATCCCTGTGCGGGATAAGTCCGCCGTTGTATGTTTACTTTTCTGGTTTGTAACTGTGTTCTTTCTTGTGTACAATAAAGCTTTATAAACAAACAATCCAAAAAGTTTGTTTATCCAGTTAGAAGAAGCAGCAAGAAGCAGTGCAAGGAAAGAAGAGAGCAGCAGGTAATAATGTATATAGTTTAAAAATGCGCTTTTTAAGCCCTTTCATTTGATACCCCAGACGGTAGGATTCGATTTTATAAATTTTTAGTTCATTACTAGGTCTTTGGAGGGCGCTACTGTGAATTTAATATGACGTCACACAGCGACATAGCCTATGACCAGCGGACAGCCAAAACGATTCCGATGAAATTCATCAAATCATTTGCCAAGGTAACATGGATATCTTTGAAGATACGAGGGAACCGTTGAATAAACATACATACATAGCAGCAAACCACATAACCCGTTTGGCTTTGCCGTAGTCGAGTTAAAATAGGTCTAAAACGAGGCCAAAATAAGATATTCAACATAATTTAATCTTTAGTTAGGTACTGTAAATTAGGTAGTTCTTTAACTATTTAATAGCTGAGAGTAGGAAGATCAAAAATCAAGACAAAAGTCGAAATCATGTCCTCGAAACGATGGCTCAAAGATAGGGAGACATGGAAAATACTCCACCTACAGCAACAGAGTGCGGGACACATTCCAGGACACTTACTGCTGTAGACGTAATTCAATTGGTTGTAACTGACTTCCAAAAATAAAAGGAATAGAAGTGATCAATTCGTCGCGATCTCTTTTTTTAATGTATGTTCACGGATTATTCGAAGACGCCTGGGCCGATTTAGAAAATTCTTTTTATGTTAGAAAGGTTATAATTGTCAGGTGGTCCTATAGAAATTTTATAAAAATCGGTTGTGTAGTTTGGGGTGAAGTCGGTTTTTAATTTTGAACGGCTAGCTTAATCTGTGTCATTTGTCCAAAAAAAAAACTATTGTGTCTGGATCCGGAATGTCTTAAATTATTGTAGCTTTAATAACTGTTATGCGGATTTTGTGATGATAAATAAATTAAATACTTTGTTAAAATTTTTAAATATTTGTATGACATAGCAAAAAAAGTTGTAAGAATTTTTGTTGATGCAAAGTCACAAGATTTTCGTTTCTATGAAACATGTAAATTTAATATACAGAACTGAGACAAATAGAATAAAATATATAAATATAGCCTACACAGATGGCATACATACACACACACACACACATATATAGTCAACATAATTCGTAAATATGTAAATGATGCAAAAATAGATTAAATGGATCAAATCATTCAACAATTCGAATGTCAAGGTGAATGTCACAAATTATAATGCTAAAACGTCCTTAGAGGAGTATTTTGCTAATAACAGGTGTTTAGCGTGACTGTGTCAATTAGTAAAATTGTAATAAATCAACGAAAACGGTCCGATTACGTGTTGTGGTGAGCCGATCAATCAAAATCAATCCCTAGTAATTATCCCTTTTCTTAGTGTGTATTCATGCTACAATTATTATGGACATAAATGTAATTTCTTTTCATTGATGTCTTAACAACAACATACAACATAATATCACGCCTATTTCCTACAGGGGTAGGCAGAGACTATGGATCTCCACTTGCTTCGATCCTGACAGACCTCTTTTGCTTCATCTACACTCATCAATCTATTCATACATGCCTTTTGGTTACGGGTTACTTTATTATTGATTCCCGTTCCCGTTCCCGTTCCCATTCCCATTATCGTTCATTCCCACGGGGAGGCAATTTTTTTTAAATCCAATTAACGGATTATTTTTTTTACTAAGCAGTTATTCAAAAATGTCATGTGTCTCGCTTCAAAAATAACAAAGATTCATACAAACTTGCAACCCCTATTTCACCCCTATAGGGATGTAATTTTCAAAATCTAATAAATGCATTATTATTTTCTATTAACTACTAAATTAAATTAAAATTTCATATGTCTCACTTTAAAAATTACGAAGTTTCATACAAACTGGCAAACCCAATTTCACCTCCTTAGGGATGGAATTTTTGAAAATCCTTTCTTAGCGGTCGTCTCCTAGTCACAATCTATGTTCCTGCCAAATTTCAGTTACATTGGCTAAGGTGTTTTCGAGATTTCGTAATGAGCGAGTGAATGAGTGATTTTCGATTTTATATATATGTATAGAAGATTATAATATATGCACGTAATTCTAGAAAATAGTCAAATGATTCTAACCTGTTTGACGGAGGTGTCCCTGGAGTCGATCTTGGCTGTGAGCTCCTTGATGTCATTCTGCAGCTCCAGCAGCCGAGCCTCGTACTCGCCTTGTGTCGTGTCGAGCCGTCGCCGAAGCAGGTGCTTCTCCTGTTCCAACTCCTGGGGAGAGAAAGGGATGGCGTTAGTATTTTGCACGCATGTGTATATCGCGTGACATTGCAATATTATGATGACATGGAGTTGATCTGAAGGTGGTGGCCATATAGATATCCCATCGAGTTTGGGCTCGTCTGATTTGTCTTGAGGAGCACTTTAAAACTTTTTAGTTACTTAATTTAAATAAATGCTTGTTTTAAAAATATTTTTTTTAAAGGTTACTTTTTTCACCACAACATCTGTATGTAAGAAAGTGTTAAAGTGTGTGTATCCTAGACATCTGAAGAATCTTTTTCAGATGTCTAGGATACAAAAATTTGATGGAAGGAAAGTAAAGAAAAAATCTTCCAAATTATACATTAACATTTTTTTTTTAAGGATTTACTAGTGGTTAGTTACCTCTAAGGCGAATACGTGATTATCACGCGAGTAAGGGATTCGACCATCGCATGGTCCTAACTCAAATGATGCAATCGCGCGATTCCCAGTAATGATCCTGATTCTAGATCATTACGTTTAAATCTTTTGATCGCGCGTTGTGCAAGTGAAATTCGCGCGAACTCGCGATGATCATGTCTTTGCGTTCTAGGACAACGCCTTGTTCCACCCCTACGGTTTATTGCCCCTGCAGAGTTACTGCCTACATAACGAGCCATGATCGGTCAGTCTGGAAGTCACTTAACTGATTGAGAACTCAAGTGGGTAGTCGCAGGAGTAATATACAAAGATTCACCAATAGGACCCTAAGATCCCTAAGATCTTTGCGGCTAACCCACACAGATGATGCCACACCTTTTCCGCTGTCCCTTATGTACTGCTTCAAGTGCATATATGCATCATAATATTGCAACGGTTCTTGATGCAGTGTAAAGATAATGCTGTTGCTGTAGTCTCTTTATGGCCGGGAGTATTTGCAAATGCAGCTTCATCTCTCCTTCGTGCTCGACCAGCTGTACAAAATACGACCTGTACTGGGCGTCGGGAGAGGCATAAGAGTGGACACTTACTGGAGGGACATAATATAATATAGTGTCTTTGAGCCAATCGACATGAAAAGAAGAAGACACGACAGAAAATAAGCACAACACCAAAGGATTAATTTAACCACCATAAGGAAATCCTCTGGTTAACCAATATCCCATAACAGTATTCTGTCAATCAGATCATTTTCTCGCTGTAACTCTTAACAACAAGTCATTGTTTAGTTGACATTTTCATTTACTTATTTCTAATTGATTACACCGTGCCTTAAAAGCTCAGAATTCCTTCGAAGCCTTGACTTGTCCATTGTTTAGGTGTCCTGAATGTCTGGGTCTAACAATAGGTACTAGAACTCTTAATATCGTAGGTACAGGTGATCACAAAAACTCTTAGTGTATTTATAACGTATTACTAGTGATATATACAAAGATGAGCACTGAAGATAACATTGTGTATTATCCATTTCCTCGATATGCTTCTACGATCTGTGCGGAGATAGAAGCAGCCGGTACGTTGTATGCTTTTTATTTACTCCCAGAAGCATGGAAGCAGTTGTATTATGTGATCGACGACCTATGTGGCTTAAAGGTCATCATGCAACGCTGTCACATTGGAGGTCTCGGATTCGATCCTCGGTTAGGTCAAGATGGAAAATGATCTTTTTCCAATTGACCTGGGTCTTGGATGATTATTTATGTATGTATGTATTTTTTGTAAAATAAAGTATCGTTGAGTTAGTATCCCATAGCACAAGTATCGATTACCTTGGGGCTAACTAAATCTGTGTGATTTATCCGCTTTATATTTATTTATTTAATTATTACACGTCATAGATTACTACAACACTCAGTTTAATAAATAACATAATGTCTGCAATTTTCTTAATGACTGTACCCCAGAATTGAACTTTGTCCAGCCGTGGAGAATCCGAGGTGAAATTTCTATTTTGACTAGCAGCAATCGCTTCACGCTTGTTTCGCTGAGCGTTTATAAATTATACTTTTCTATTGAAATCCTAAGTTCACGGTTAGGAATTGTGTACTAACTAACGATAACGACCAAGGCTTGCAAGGGTTCATGATGTTTTACAGAATTATTCGATACATTTATTTATTAGTTGTACTGTTGTCTGTGGAGTGCTTCCAATGCCTCTCTTTCTTTCGCTTAGTTCTCAACCTTCTTATGTATTATTAGCAGACCGCCCCGGCTACGCCCGTGGTATATACATACAATACAACTTTATTGCACCATAATAGACACACAAAAATTACAAAACAACAAAAAAACAATATAGGCACAAAAGCGGACTTATCGCCATAAATGTAATATATATATATATATATATATATATATATATATATATATATATATATATATATATGTGCATGTATACATATACATAAGCATAAATAATACATACTTATATGATACATAAAAATATTTACATAAATACATATAGTAACACTGAACAGAACTGATTATATCGTCAGGTAATATTTATAAAGGCGATTTTTTTAGCCTTAGCAGTACGAATTTCAACAGGTACTGTAAAAGATTTGGAGTAGAATCCAGTCGAATTAATAGGAATGTTTAGACTACTGCGCGTGGGACCGTTATTATCCTGATGGAGAAACGTAAAACGCTCCTTTAAAATAAATCATTTGAAAGAAAACGGAGACATCATTTAAAATATTGTCTTGATCAGACCCTAGATAACCCTTCAAACTATTTTATGAACTACTGAATACAGTTCAAAGTGAGAATATGAAGCTTTTCTACGCACATACGCCAAAAGTGGCCGTTTTTCGCAATTGTGCGTAGAAAAGCTTCATGTTCTCGCTTTAAACTGTAAACAATAGTTCATAAAATAGTTTGAACGGTTATCAAGGGTCTGATCAAGACAAAATTTTAAATGATATCTCCGTTTTCTTTTAAATGATTTATTTCAAATGGGGGCAGCACTGGACCCCTAAAAATTCATGTAGCCCCCCCCGTAAAGGAGCGTTTTACGTTTCTCCATCAGGATAATAACGGTAAAATGGTAACCGAAAAATTCAGGTAGCCCCTTAAGTAAGGAGGAGAAAATGGCATAAAATGTACGGAGTATAAGAGTGTGAGAACGTGATAGTTACGTCGAAGTCGGATTGGGAACCACTTGAGCTGTGCACGGAAGATGGAAACGGTCATATTTGCGTAGTCCAAATATACAAAGCCTATGTTACTCAGAGATGACGTATATTTCCAACGGCGAAAGAATTTCGAGATCAGTCCAGTAGTTTCGAAGCCTATTCAATTCAAACAAACAAACAAAAAGTCGAATCTTTATAACATTAGGTTTTTTTATTTTTTTTATTTATTCTTTCCAGAATCAAAAGCACTTTACTTTACTTTATTTTATTTCGTGAACTGTTACTTACTGCTAATTACAGATTCTCATTTTGAAATTAAAATATTCACAAACTATGTTTAGAAAAAACAGTTAGGGTGGATATATGTACTACAACATTTCTTTTTAAATGTAAAAAATGCACGGGAGTAAATTTTTAAAGGGAAGCAATGTAGCAAAAATAACTTATTATAGATTTACACTTTACGGTAATATGTATAAAATTTTAAAAAGTTAAAACGAAATTAAACAATAATGTTAGTACGCATCAAGGGTGTGTGTGTGTGTGTGTGTGTGTGTGTGAGGGTGTGTCTCTCTGTGTGTGTGTGTGTGTATGTATGACTATTATGAAGTATGATTAGTATGATAAATAGTACATATCATTAATAATACATAAGTATTACATAAAATAATAATAATAATAAAGCCTTTATTTCATGCAGTAAGAAGATACATTTTTTTTAGCACTTGTTACAATCAGTTTTACTACTAATATAAAGTTAAGAAATAAAATAAAAATAATAATTCTAAAGTTCACTTAGTTATGCTGCATGCTGCTATTGCAAAAGGGCTCCCCCAATTTACATAAAATACTTAGGTATAATTCTGTGCCATTGGGACGAAAATTCCCGTTAAGGTTTCCCTGTTCCCGTAAAGGAAACGGAGATATCATTTCAAAGGTTGTCTTCAGTAGGCCCTAGATGGGGTCATCTAGGGCCTTTACTTTCTCACTTTAAACTGAAAACAGTAGTTCATAAAATAGTTTGAAGGGTTTCAAACTATTTTATGAACTACTGTTTTCAGTTTAAAGTGAGAAAGTAAAACTTTTCGCACATTTGCAAATTTTTCGCAAATAGCACACTAAATAAATAAATATATAGGGACAAATTACACTGATTGAGCTAGCCCCAAAGTAAGTTCTAGACTTGTGTTATAGGATATTAACTCAAAGATACTATATTTTATAACAAATACATAAATAGATAAACAGCTAAGACCCAAACAATTTAAAATAAAATCCCCGTTTACTTTCAAATAATTTATTTTAAATGGGAGCAGCACTGGACTCCAAAAAATCATGTATCGTCTAAAATGTACTGGTAGGACTAATACTGGCGGTATGATTAACTTGGTAGGTCTATTGGGACTAGAAGCTGTTTTGCAAGTAGCATCAAATTGAGGAGGTCTAATGCACCCGAAAAGAGATGCCCTAATTTTAAAAACACGTGTTTAAGAGTACTGAAAATTCATTAATCCCTATTGAGTGTGGTATGAAATTCTTACATAAAGTCCACGTTCCCCTTTCATACTTATACAGAATCCTGGATTCCTGGAATATCTGGAAATCCTGAAATGGGACTCAGATTATGTTTTCATTATCATCCGAGCGTATTCCCGGTGCATTCTCAGCCGTAACGCTTCAGAGCCCGGGGTCCGCTACCTTACCTAGGTGCTTTGACGAGGTTACTACGTTACAGAGCGACTGCCGTCTAACCTCCGCAACCCAAAATGTAGATAGACCAGAACCAATCCTTGGATGGGTTTGAGCAAACGCTAGATAGCGTTCGGGACCCACAGCTTTTCTTGTCTTCCCAAGCACGGAATCATCTTTATTTTCGGATAATCAGGTGATTCAAGCCTGCAATATCCTAACCAAACTTTGCTAACGTTCTCAGATCTCATTAAAGAGAAAAATGTTTATGGATTCACAGAACTAGTTCTCACTAACAATAACCTTTCGACAATATTAACAAAAACGTGTAAGTGTGCTTTCTAGCAGACAATGAATGGGAAATGAATGTCGGAAGCGATTCCTAGGCGGAAACAGTGTTTTTGTGCGGCCAATTAAGCTGTGGCGAATCGATTTCGTCTGATGGGTAAACGCGAAATGGTATGAGCCTTGGTTTTGTGTTAGATAGAAGAACAAGAGAATTTAATTTTTAGTGCCTAATAAGTATCTATATATATAAAAGCGAAAATCACTTACTCACTCACTCATTACGAAATCTCGAAAACTACTTAGTCAATAAAGGTGAAATTTAGCAGAAAGGTAGATTGTGACTAGGAGACGTCCGCTAAGAAAAGATTTTTGGAAATTTCATCCCTAAGGGGGTGAAATAGGGGTTGCCAGTTTGTATAAAACTTCGTAATTTTAAAAGTGAGACACATGAATTTTTAATTAATTTTAGTAGTTAGTAGAAAATAATAATGCATTTAATAGATTTTTTAAATTATATCCCTATAGGGGTGAAATAGGGGTAGCAAGTTTATATGAATCTTCGTCATTTTTGAAGCGAGACACATGACATTTTTGAATTTTTGGGTAGTAAAAAATAATAATCAATTAGATTTTAAAAAATTGCATCCCCATGGGTGCATCAGGGGTTGCAAATTTATATTATTATAAAACTTTGTCATTTTATGAGTGAGAGACAAAAAAAAATAGATAAATAGATCCGTCGCTCTCTTTTGCAAATTCTTTTTCTAGCAAATGACAGTAATGGGAGCGGGGGTGGGAATGGGAGCGGGAGCGGGAGTGGGAGCGGGGGCGTGTGTCTGGGAACTATCCTATCAGAAACATTTTCGACTTCTACGAGGACGAAGTCGCGGGTTAACGCTTGTACCTTATATAGATACATAACACGAAGAAACTATAGCCGATGGGGCAAAAAGGTTCGCGAATGGCGACCGTGTACTGGCAGGCTAAGCGTAGGACACCCAGTACAAGTTGGTCACCTGACCAAGGTCGCTGGTAAGCGCTGGATGCAGGCCACTCTTGATCGGTCATTTCGGAAGTCCTTGGGAGAGGCCTATGTCCAGCTGTGGACGTTATGCGGCTGAAATGATGATGATGATGAAGTATACCTTTAAATATACAGGTAGTAATAATCCCGGGTGACTCCAGATGTAAGTAAACGAGATATTATTTCGAGAATAACTATGGCAAGAGAAGCGTTTAATAAGAAGAAATATTTACTGATATGTAATATATCAAGAACCTCTCGTAAAAGACTTATTAGGGTGTAAATCTGGTGTCCGTTATACTGCTGCGAGACGTGGACATTAACTAAGCAAGAAATAAAGAGATTAGAACCATTTGAGATTTAGTGCTAGAAAAGGATGGAAAAAGAAATTAGTGGAAGATTACAAAAAATAAGTACTAAACAGAGCAGGCAAAAGGAGGCAATTAATAAATGCTATCGGAAATAGGCGAGGAATTATGTTGGGACACTTAATACGGCACGATGAATTCATGAAGACGATAAAAGAAGGCGAAATAGAAGGAAGAGGGGGAAAAGGAAATCCCAGACAGCTATCATCATCATCCGAGCGTATTCCCGGTTGCATCCTCAGCAGTAACGCTTCAGAGCCCGGGGTCCGCTACCTAACCAAGGAGATTTGACGAGGTTACTGGTTTTTACACAGAGCGACTGCCGTCTGACCTCCGCAACCCAAAGGGCAAACCAGGAACCAATCCTTGGATAGTTTGATGATCAAACGCTAGGTGGCGTTCGGTACCCACAGTTTTACGTGCCTTCCGAAACACGGAATCATCTTTCTTTTCGGATAATCAGGTGATTCAAGCCTGCAATATCCTATCCAGACTGGAAACAACTTTTCACAAATTATGCTTCCCAGTGGGAATCGAACCCATGACCTCCGGGTCACAAGGCGAACGCCTTGACCACTGGACCACGGAGGCAGTCGAAACCGAAAACCCAGACAGCTATGTATTTAGATAAAGAAACAAGTAGGAGTGGTGTCGTACCAAGACTTCAAAAGGCTGGCTGAGGACAAAGAGGAATGGAAGAAACTCTACCGACAAGATCGTCGCTCAATTTAGATGAAATGAAGTAACTATACTCCTACGTCATGTGTTTATGTACAATAAAGATTTTACAAACAAACCTAATCAGCTAACCCGAGATTGTATGAAAAGCGAAAAATATTTTCATATTTCGATATACGTATGTTACATGGGGAAAGTTGATCAGTATCTTGTGACTGCATTCACCCTTAAAATAGTTAATCAAGTATTTTTTATTTAGAAAAAAATTTAAATAAAGATTTGGAGTTTTTGGATGATAAAAAGAAATCAACCATACTTTTTTGACTATCATGTAACCAGAACAACTTAAGCGATAAAAATTTATTAAACAATACACGTTACATTTTCTTTGTATTCTTATGAATAGAATTAATAAAAGTAAATCGAAACCAGACTAGCCAAACAGTATGGTTTATTAACATAAAAACATACCTAGGTACCTACGTCAGTACATAATGTTTGCAATATATTGCAACTGAACAAATAAACACTCAATACAATTTATTTGGCACGTAAAACCTATTGCAAATAACTGCAACCTGTTTTCAAGCATCACATATTTGAACATTGTTACTAAGAACTAACAAAATGTTAATTACAATTTATGAAAGTATTTAAATTATAAAAATCCTGTATACCACCCAATACCTATACTCACAAGAGAGTGTAAAAAAAACAAAGAAAATATGTTTTTTAATTTACTTATACAATTTTCAACATTTTTTTTTATTTTTGTTAAAAATTAAACAAAAGAGAAAATGCAAAGAAAAGCTATGTTTTGCAATAAGCGATATAGGTAAAAGTAGGTTTAATTGAATTTATTATACCTACTACATAGTTTTTGAAAATTACGTCATGAAGATCGATTTCATTAAATAGAGGAAAGTGTGCTAGTTATAGATGATACAAGATAATCATCATCATCATTTTAGCCCACATCAACGCGCTGCTGGGCATAGGCCTCCCTTTTTTCCGCCATTTCCCACGATCCTGTGCCATGCTCATCCACTCCTACCTGACCTTATAACGTTTGACCAACGGGCCGCTGGTTTCCCTACTGGCCTGTTGCCTTGTCTCAGCCACCGCTCAACTGCATTGGTCTATCGCCTGTCTTCTCTTCTAGTCAAATATCCCGCCCATTCCCACTCCCTACTATCCGTCTACCTACGCCTTTGAACTTAGTTCTGCGGCGATTCTCCACGTTTGGTACACTGTCCATTAACTTGTTGCCAAGCATGGCGCGCTCCATCGCTTCTTGATGTGCATGTTCTTCTTTACATAGTATTCTTTATTGGATGATGTTTACTACTAAACTAACCATCCAACCATCTAATTTCATAACTAAGGAAAGAACAATCGCCCATCTTAATTACGCAGGTAATTATGAATGTAATGACTTTTCATAACAATTCCGACATTAGAAACCATGTAAAGAGGGTCGGAGAGAGCCATTGTTACCTGACCTACATGGTTGTCAACTTACAAGGAGATCTGAACCATAGCGCCACAGATTTGAACTAAATCGGTCAAGCGTGAGCGAGCTTGCAGCTAAGGGATCCGTAAGTTAGAATTCATTTGATCTCCAGACTTAAAAATCGAATTTGGCGTCGTGATAACAATTTATGGGTAAAATAAGATACAAATAAATGTGACAACCTACAATACATACGTACCTATATATCACGCCTGTTTCCGATGGGAGTAGGCAGAAACTATGTGTATTCACTTGCTATGATCCTTGCAAACCTCTTTCGCGTCGTCAACACTCATTATTCTTTCATGCATGTTCTCATTACCTGTAATGACTTTACTTATCATTAAATATGAATCAGAAACCATTTGAATTTAATCACTTAAATAAATATTGTAATTAATACATATTTTATATGAAATTTCATAACTTGTTTTGCGGAACCCAGAAGATGTTTCTCAAGTCTTCTATTGCATTGTCCTAACAATGGTTTCTTTGTCATAAAATAGTTATTACATATTACTGTCAAGTATTGAGATGGAAAATGTCTGCATCTGCATTCCTTATTGTTTGGTTTAGTTTCTTGAGGTTGAATGACAAGAACGGTAATTTACTGTCACATCTGAGGCAGATTTCCAAATATGACAGGGAACTTGATGCCACTAGGTGTTGTTATTGCAGTCTTATCTCTTCCAAGAGAAATTATATTTGGAAAGCAATTTATAAATCTTGAATTAAAATAAGTACTTAGGTACTGTACTATATTTTTACGTATCAAATACTATTTGTAAACATTTTTGATAGTTAGAAGTAGATATGTCGTACATTTTTAAAAGAAACCAGTCTTTGGTATGTTAGATGTAAATTTTGGTGTCCATAAAGTATTCCTTCCCAACTTACTAAAGTATGGCTCAAAATAAAAACGGAAAATCCGTAACATTTATTTTGAAACGGCATTTCAGATATTGGCGAAATTATGAAATTGCATATATTAAGGCATATAACTAGGTGTCACAGTCAAAATAGGAACTTAAAAGAGAATATAGTGTATCATATCATATTTTACCATTAGTATGGAAAACTTCTACACTCTCATATACTGTTTTCATGCATTGCATATTTTGAACATTTTTACCAATAGCTAACAAAATGTTAAAAACAAGTTATGTTAGTACCGATATTACAAAAATCCTGTATACCTCCCAAATCATTGATTACAGCGACAATTAAGAGATTGTTACAGGCTTTCAACTTGCAAGTTTCTTGTATGTATTTTAGGTCAAATCTTGCAATAAAATTTTCAACCAGTTATCCTCAACCAATTGAGCTGAAATTTTGTACTTGTGTAAGTCGGATGACATTACAATGGAGTCAAAAAACTGTTCTGATGTTGGAGCCGGTAGATATTCGACAGAACTCAGTAATTAAACAACATAAAGGGGCTACCTGAATTTTCCGGGGTCCAGTGCTGCCCCCATTTAAAATAAATCATTTGAAAGAAAACGGAGATTTTATTTAAAATTTTGTCTTGATCAGACCCTAGATAACCTTTCAAACTATTTTATGAAGTACTGTTTACTGTTTTTAGTAAGAAAATGAAGCTTTTCTACACACGTTCTTACTTAAAACTGTAAACAATCGTTCATAAAATAGTTTAAAGGATTATCTAGGGTCTGATAAAGACAAAATTTTAAATGAAATCTCTGTTTCCTTCCAATAGATTTATTTCAAATGGGGGCAGCACTGGACCTGGAAAATGGATGAGATGAAAAAATTTTTTTTCGATAAACTTATATTTTATAAGGGAGAATGAAAAATTGACATCACTTTTTTCCGTTTATTATATATGGAACAGTATCATGGTCTGACATTAATAGTATAAGCTGATGTTTTAAAGTCTCCTTGGGTAAATTGACAAAATATTATCATGTTATAAATTATCCATTCTTTAGATTATTTCGCAAATCTTATATTCCTTCTCAATATAACATTAGTGAGCCATTCACTTGTCGTTACGAACTTAAATAAAACCATAATGACACATTCAAAACTCGATTAGCAACGTCAAAGTGTCCTCCAATAGTCTGATGCAGGCCTCATATGATAAATGACATATGTATGTTTATTTTCATAGTAACCTACTAGCTGAAGCCTGTGGCGTTGCCCGCGTGGAACATTTTTGACAATCCCACTGGAACCTCACTTTTCCCGGGATAAAAATTATTCAATGTGTAACATCCAGGTAATAAGCTATCTATATGTCAAATTTCAATTCAATCCGTACAGCCGTTTTTACGTGAAAGAGTAACTAAGAAACATCTATCCATACATACAAACTTTCTCGTTTATAATATTAGTTAGATGTTTATTAATTTATTTATGTTTCTTGTAGTTGTAAGTGTTTATTTATTTTTATATAGTACACGCCAATTACCTCTTTCTTCCCATTTCCTCTAGCGGATCTGCTGGAAGAAATTTCTTTAGAAATAAATAGCACCTATGTACTATGCAGGGCCGGATTTATGGGAGGGCAACCGGGGCTACAGCCCGGGGCCTCCACAATAGTAGGGCCCCTCTTTCAGATTCCGACTAGTTAACACTAGTAAACAACTTTTCCTTTGATTTTTTTCGCTGTTATACCTCTACCTATAGTACTTTTTATAAACATGATTATGTTGTTCTTAACTATTAACAACAATCATTGATCTATATTGTTCACTCCAATCAGACAATCAGTAAAATATTATAGGCCCTGGCCCTAAACCAGGGGGCCTCCACTCCTTGTTGCCGAGGCCTCCAGACCTCTAAATCCGGCCCTGGTACTATGTATAGGTTTATAAGGTTTTTTTTTTTGTAAATTTTCAAGTGTACACGAACCAATATAATAAATAAATAAAATAAGACGTAAGATATACGAAGTGCATGGAAAAAACGTAGAATGCTGGATCACAAATGGTGTTCATTGCGTTCGTTCAAATGGTTTGTAGATTGTCTTCTCGTCACAAAGATGGCGCCGGCTCTTTTAGATCATAAGCATTTAGGGATTTTTAGGGTTCCGTACCTAAAGAGTAAAAACACAACCCTATTACTGAGACTCCGCTGGGTCCGTTCGTCTTTCTGTCTGTCGTCAGACTGTATCTCATGAACAGTGATAGCTAGAAAGTTGAAATTTTCACAGATGATGTAATATATTCCTGTTGTTGTGAAATAAATATTTAAGGAGCGCGCCACAACAAACATGATGTTTCATAGAAAATGGCACGGAACCCTTCATACGCGAGTCCGACCCGCACTTTATTTGTATTATTTATTTATTGACATAGACTAACTTTATTATTTATTTAATTATTACATAGTATATTTCATATAAAATATTAGAAAATTATACAAAAATTAAAAATAATATAAATTTGTCAATCAAAAATGCCCCCACGGATTTTACCTGGCTCAAAGGTACCCATTATGCTAGCTGCATTTCCTCTTTGAATAGCAATGGATATCCTTTGAACCAGGTACCAGCCAGAGCGGTAGTCAAAACCACAATCCCTTAAGCGAGTTTATTTGTTTAACATTATATTCCGTATACTTACATTCAAATTGGCACTTAACGACCCTAAAACCTGTAGTGGGACCAAAACCACTACACTAGTTTCCTGGTCATTAATTTCGACACTGCATAGCCCTGACTCTAATGTTGGTAATGAGATGGCTTTGAGATAGACTGCCAATGTCACGCTTTGTCCTCTCATGAGCTGCAGTGAACGAAATAGGGGTACTAAATAAATGTAGGCACAGTGTCATGATTATGACTCATGTCTTGATCATTAAGACGAAGTGGTAGCTAAAGTGGCGCCCTCATTTGAAATAAATTGTTTAAAACTAAATAAGGTGATAATTAAAAATTTGATTTGTATAAATGTCTAGAAAGACCTTAAAACTATTTTATGACTAACCTTTGAAAGTAATATTGGTAGTCCGTCTAGTTTTAAAACTGTTTTTCGCCAAAAGTGACCACTTTTGGCGAAAAACAGTTTTAAAACTAGACGGACTATTCGTAATAATTTCAAAGGTTATTCATAAAATAGTTTAAAAGTCTTTCTAGACATTTATACAAATCAAATTTTTAATTATCACCTTATTTAGTTTTAAACAATTTATTTCAAATGAGGGCGCCACGTGAGCTACCACTTCGTCTTAAAAACTAAAAACCGACTTCAACCCCAAACTACTAAACCGATTTTGATAAAATTTGTTGGTTTGTTTATAAAGCTTTATTTTACATAAGAAAGAACACAGTTACAAATCAGAATAGAAAACATACAACGGCGGACTTATCCCTTATAGGGATCTCTTCCAGTCAACCGGCCAGTAATTGAGAGGTATGTTTTACTTATTATGGGCAGAAGTGGAACAGTACAATATAAAATTACAGAAGGATACTGTACAAATAATATATAGATGTAAACTACATGAATACAACTAACAAGGAGAGTGCACGGGTTAGGGGAAACGAATTTCAATTCTTTTCAGCGTAGTGGTAGTATACCACGTGTGTATACTACCCATAAAATATTAAAGTGCAACGCTCAAAAGTTACGGAGAAAAATGGAACTAAAGTTCCTCGAGCACTTTATATATAAGTAGTATAACATTCCGACTGAGCGTGCGATGGCGTAGTGGTAACGCTCTAGACTCGTACTCCTGCTGACGCGGGTTCGAGTCTGCCTCCGTGACATTTTTTTTTCGTTTAATTTATTATTATTAATTAATTAATTTTTTACAGAGTAAATAAATAGTTGTTTTACATAAATAGTAACATGGTTGTTGTAAATGGGTAAAAAGTAAAATTCAAATTACTGATACTGATATGTAATTACATAATATTACGTAAATAAATTAAAATAATTTTTATAAGAATCTTATGCAAAAAAGCTGATTAAAATTCAAAGCATCAAACATTTTCTGTCAAAAAAAAAAAAAACAGTGAAGCCAACCTCTCAACATTGTACTGATAAAAAAGAACAATCACCATTGATTTAGTAATTCTATTCTATTTTAGTAGGTCTATATATTTTGCTAGTTTTATTTTAAAAAAATCGACATTTTCATACACATGTGTTGGGCTGGCTCGGCAATTTGTATGAAAATGACAATTTTTTCTTCGAGTTTCAAGCATTGGTCCCATAGGAAAAGTTGTTCATATTGATGGTCTGTGTTGCTCCTACAAGGATCGG
Organism: Acrobasis suavella; assembly: GCA_943193695.1. Lineage (NCBI taxonomy): Eukaryota > Metazoa > Arthropoda > Insecta > Lepidoptera > Pyralidae > Acrobasis > Acrobasis suavella. Next base: position 14,324,537 of record OW971948.1, read on the forward strand.
ACAGGGTTTTTGTTACATATTGTATAGATACCTACATAACTTGCATTGTTTTTTAGGCAAGCCGAAAGTATAATATAGATTACAAAAGCAGTGAAAGTGGAGGGTTACTGGTTACTGGTGCTCATGTGTGTCGTTGATGCGCGAGTTAATATGCCGACGCTACCGTCGCTGGGACGGATTCAGACTCATAGATTTGACGACCTCTGTGGCCTAGTGGTCATCATGCCAGGCTGTTACACTGGAGGTCCCGAATTTGATCACCGGTCAGGTCAAGATGGAAAATGATTATTTTTCAGATTGTCTCGGTCATTTTTTTATCTACAATGTCCTTTTTAATTAAGTACAAATATTTTAAGGGGTGATTTAGTCCATCATTTTGAACAACTTTTCCCAATAAATGTTTATCGAAATACGCATTTTTTTTTTGTATTTTTCATACTAACTATATCACGTGACTACTTCGATTTGTATGAGAACCTTAATTTTTTTTCGTATTTCTGTATAGATTTACTGGGAAAAGTTGTTCAGAATGATGGACTGAATCGCCCCTTTAAATATTTGTACTTAATTAAAAAGGACATTGTACATATATAAATTATATGTAAATATTTGTTATAAAATATAGTATTGTTGAGTTAGTATCCCATAACACAAGTCTCGAACTTACTTTGGGGCTAGCTCAATCTGTGTAATTTGCCCGTATATATTTATTTATGTTAAGATTGAAAATCAATTATTAATAATCTCAGTCAAATAGCGCTCTTATTATCAATTTTTAAAAACACGTTAAAATGGATATGTTCATAGACAAGTGACAATTATTTTCCAACGTTTTATTGTGTTATCAGTACACAATAATTTATTTTTGACCCTGGAAAATACTTAATTAGGTAATCATGTAGTTTATTTATCATTACATAATAAAATATAATGACAAAGTCACTGCTGTATAATTTAATAATTCTGAAACAATGGGACATAAATTAACCAGTAAGTGATAAAAAATATCTACTTGTCAGTGAGATAATAGAGAAATAGTTATTACAGAAAATAGATAAAGACGAGGAAGAAAAAGTAGATCTAACAAGGCGTACATAGATGAAGTAAAAGAAATGGCAGAAGTCATTTCATGCAGAGAAATCAAAAAATTTGCTAAAACGCAGGGAGACATGGAAAATTCTCCAACGACAAGAAACTCCTTGCTTATGATGAAAAGCTAAAAATATTTTTTTATTAGTTACATTTTTAAACTTTGCTATTCGATTAAATAAAAATACATGACAACTTGGTCCGTCCCTGCACTGGCATTATGAGTAGCACTGTGCCGCAACTGTGATCGTGACGTCACGTACTATCCTCTGCATCCTAATGTCACTTGATGACTGTCAATGAAGGATACACAACCATCAAGTTAGAAAGAAATAAATAAGGGTCGTCGCATACATATTATATGTGGCGAATCGCAGCTCAAGAAATCGTCATTTTCATACAAATTGCCGGGCCGGACTTTTGTATGAAAATGAAGATTTTTAGTTTCAAGCATTGGTCTCATAGGAAAAGTTGTTCATATTGATGGTCTGAGTTTCTCCTACAAGGATCGGGCAGGGTTTTTGTTACATATTGTATAGTGATAGGTAATTAGCCGCATCGCCCATTCCTTCGATCGACTGTTACAATCTGCGTGGGAAGAGGAGGAGCTGGTACATTCTGAGATTTTCTTTTCTTATAAACCATCATGGAACAGTTTACATACTTCAGATACTTTCTGACCACAGACTACGCAACAAATACTATACTAGTATCCAGGGGCGTAGTTACCGCCGTATCTACCATATCAATTTTACGGGCCACGGGGGCCACCGACGTGCGTAAGCAAAAATTAATAAAAACTTTCCAATTTTTTTTTAATTTCAGTAATGACAAAAGTCAAAGAAAGCTATTTCTTTTTTCACGCGTAAAGCGTGCGTTCAAAAGTTGGCAACACCCTACATCGGATATCGCGGGCTGCGGGATTTCCTCGTTTAAGACATTTACTACGGGGAATTTTGGGAATTCTTAAAATTTTGAAAAAGTGACATATAAATAATTACGATGAATAAATATTTCTTTTAATTTTATGCAAAAAAATTTACCCTTCCTAAGGGCCCCCAAACAAATTTGTATACGGGGCCCCGCCAAGGCACGCTACGCTACTACTAGTATCTTCTGACTTTGACACTATTATAGGCTACTAACATCTAGTAACATGAATTTAATGCTAACAAGTTAATGACTGCCGCAAAGTATACACAAAGTAGCACCAAGACTCAATTGTAACCGTCAGCTTTCATCTAATAATTTCACGTCCTAAATACTGGCCTCTCATGAATTAAGGCTAAGTAGTGATTACAATCTGACCGCCGATATAATATAAAGTAACTAAAGCACAAGCGGACGGCGAGAAAGATGCCTTAACCTTCAAATCTTTTGAAAAAAAAATTTTTTTCGTACTAACTTTTATTGTGAGTCCTAAGTGCTCAAGACAGATGTAAAAAGCCCAAACTTGATGGGGTTGCGTCGTTTCGTTACAGAGTTCCTATAGTCACCTTCCAGCTCCGTCATCAGATCAGCACCATGTCATCATAACACTGCATTATCACGCGATATACATATGCGTGCCAAATTTCAGCTCAATCTTAAAGTGAGTGGATCAAATTAACTAGCAAGATTTGATAACAAACAGACAGACAATGGGACAGGTGAAACTAAATAAGCTTGTAAAAATGAGAAAGGTAATTTCATAAGAACAGTGTTTCTGCACATTGTAGATATTGCGTATTATGAAAAAGAAAACTCTATGGAAAGTTTGGAGATTCAGGGTCGAATTGATAGCATTCATTTTTTACAATTGTAACAATGTTACAATAAACCTCATCCTTCATGTTCCCGTTTACCTCCTTTTCCGTTTTCTAAAAAATATTTTTTTAATTTCAAATTCAATTTTTTAATTTTAGATTCCTACCTCATCATTCTGATTCATTCCATTACTCTCGAGCTAGTTACATCTATATCAGTATTGTAAAGTTATAATAAATAAAATAACTCTCTGCTATTTCTCTCAAGCTCTCCTCTACGTACCTTACCTACCTCTTCATGTAGGGGCTCCAACTGCCCCAGCTAGTGCGCGGCTACCTACCTACTAGGAGCTCCTACAATGCCGCCTTCAACGTGAATACTACCTACGAATTCCCCTGGATTACACCTTGGATATATGGAGTGTTTTCTGTGGACACGCCTGTAGATATAAAACACCAATAATCCACTTCTCCACTCCTATTGTGAAGTGAAGTTCAACCATCTACGTGATTCTCCTACATCTCCGTGATTTGCCTACATCTCCGTGATTCTCGTTCATCTCCGTGATTCTCCTACATCTCCGTGATTCTCCTACATCTCCGTGATTCTCCTACATCTCCTTGATTCTTTTTAAGGCTTTTTTGCGCTGTCCATACAAATTCGAGTCAGCTGAATGGTCAAGTTGTCATCATCATCATCCGAGCGTATTCCCGGTTGCATCCTCAGCAGTAACGCTTCAGAGCCCGGGGTCCGCTACCTAACCAAGGAGATTTGACGAGGTTACTGGTTTTTACACAGAGCGACTGCCGTCTGACCTCCACAACCCAAAGGGCAAACCAGGACAAACGCTAGGTGGCGTTCGGGACCCACAGTTTTACGTGCCTTCCGAAACACGGAATCATCTTTCTTTTCGGATAATCAGGTGATTCAAACCTGCAATATCCTATCCAGACTGGAAACAACTTTTCACAAAGTATGCTTCCCAGTGGGAATCGAACCCATGACCTCCGGGTCACAAGGCGAACGCCTTGACCACTGGACTACGGAGGCAGTCAGAATGGTCAAGTTGTATGGAAGGCTAAACATTATTTCGGTATCAGTTCCTTGGAGAAAGTTGATCAGTATCATAAACTGAATTCAGCGTTAAAATATTTTTAAAAAACTAAAATCTGACTTCATTCTCAAACTGCACAACAGATTTTGATAAAATTTCTATGGGACCACCCGACAAGTGTGCCCTTGTAAAGAAAAAAAAGAATATTCCGAATTGGTTCAGGCGTATTCGAGTAATCGGTGAACATACATAAAAAACTCCGACGAATTGATAAACTCCTCTTTTTTGAAGTCAGTTAATCAATATTTACTCTTTCGTATGTTATCTTTGTATATTTATTTGTCTTGGTACAACAAAGTTATGACAACCAAACATAGTTTCAGTATGTACCTTACCTTACATACATACATCATCATCATCCGAGCGCATTTTCCCGGTTGCATCCTCAGCAATAACGCTTCAGAGTCCGGGGTCCGCTACCTAACCAAGGAGATTTGACGAGGTTACTGGTCTTTACACAGAGCGACTGCCGTCTGACCTCCGCAACCCAAAGGGTAAACCAGAACCAATCCTTGGATAGTTTGATGATCAAACGCTAGATGGCGTTCAGGACCCATAGTTAATATGTGCCTTCCAAAACACGAACTTCTTTTCGGATAATTAGGTGATTTAAGCCTGCAATATCCTAACCAAACTGGAAACAAATTTTCACAAAGCATGCTTCCCACTGGGATTCCAACCCATGACCTCCGGGTCACAAAGCCAACGCCTTGACCATTGGACCACGGAGGCAGTCAATCAAATATCTATCTTACTTACATAGGTATGGTAAGCCTCAAAAATGGAGTCTCTATTTCTCATACAATTAGTATGAATAAATTGAGACTCGAGTTGAATACATTGGGATATTCGCTTTTAAATTGAGGCTGAGTTAAAGGTCGCACAATTCTTGGGCCATGTCTTCCGTAAAAAGCAACACCATTGTTTTATTTCGACATTCGACAAAAACACTTCGTACAATTACTGGGAATTTGACGTGTCAATGAATTGAATGTGTCATGGCGGGAATTATTGAAAGTGAGACAAGAGAATTATACGTTTGTTAAGTTATATATACAGTACAAACAGCTCTCAACTACCACCGGGTCATGAGCTACCATGGGCGACGTGGAAAACCTTAAATCGACTCCGAACTGAGGAAGGACGGTGCAAGCATAATTTGGGCCGGTGGAGATATGTATATTGATCTAACTGCAACACAGTGTCAATGTGGGCATACATACATACATAATACCACGCCTATTTCCCACAGGGGTAGGCAGAGACCATGTAGGCATAATGACCAGATAATGACACACCTCCTCTCCTGCTCATCGTGCCCGACCAGCTGCTCTAAGCGTGACCTATATGAGGCCTCTGATAACGCTGTGAAAGTGGAACCTATTGGAGGAAAAAAAAAGATTTTATTTTGAGCTTTCCTCACGAGAAGAAGTACAAACAGCACAAACGGTGAAAAACATAGAATGTACAATGCGACACAAATAAGTGGAACAAAAATGGCCGACTTCTAAGCATTTTTGTAAATACAAATTCTCGACACGTAAATTTAATTTAAAATGGCGTTCGTCGGCGCATTATTTGTACCTGCGCCGATAACCGCCATTTTTGTTCAACTTATTAAAATTTGTGTCGTATTGTACCAACTGTGTCTCATTCGCAAGGTTTGCCCAAATATTTGATAGAATCATAAAAAATCTCGTTCAGTCTGCTCAATCAGGCTTAACGAGATTTTTTATGATTGACGCAAACATCGCGAGAAATCTTGTCAATGGGCGATGCATTTTTAACAACCCGTCGCCATGAACAGTATGTAAATAAATAAATATATTGGGACAAATAACACGGATTGAACTAGCCTCAAAGTAAGTTCGAGACTTGTGTTATGGGACACTAACTCAACGATACTATTTTTTATAACAAATACATATATAGATATACATCCAAGACCCGAACAATTTGAAAAAGGCCATTTTCCAATCTTTCCTGACCGGGGATCGAACCCAGCACCTCTGGGTGTATGTATGTATTTGGTAGACAACTGAAAGATTAGGTCCCTGGGGTGACTAAACCCAAAAATGTTTAACCTTTACAAAAAAGACGGGTGTTCAAAGTTTGACGCTAATGTCTGTCTGCTTGTGTGCCTGTCTGTGGCCATAAGTGTTCCCAGGTGTCCCGATTTGCGTGGGATGTCCTGATTTTCAGGGGTCTGGGACGCGTCCCGATTCGTTCCTGATCGGGACGCTAAATCATCATCATCCGAGCGTATTCCCGGTTGCATCCTCAGCAGTAACGCTTCAGAGCCCGGGGTCCGCTACCTAACCTAACCAAGGAGATTTGACGAGGTTACTGGTTTTTACACAGAGCGACTGCCGTCTGACCTCCACAACCCAAAGGGCAAACCAGGAACCAATCCTTAGATAGTTTGATGGTCAAACGCTAGGTGGCGTTCGGGACCCACAGTTTTACGTGCCTTCTGAAACACGGAATCATCTTTCTTTTCGGATAATCAGGTGATTCAAGCCTGCAATATCCTTTCCAGACTGGAAACAACTTTTCACAAAGTATGCTTTTCAGTGGGAATCGAACCCATGACCTCCGGGTCACAAGGCGAACGCCTTGACCACTGGACCACGGAGGCAGTCGGTAGATCGGGACGCTAAATGTCTCGATAAATCATAAATCAAAAAATAAAATAAAAAAAAAACATTAAAAAATGTATAGTACCGCATCATTACCACATATTTACCCGACTACGTTTATAGCTTAAATTCCAGTATCAAACGCAACAACAGAAAGAGTATTTCCCAGGCTAACTTAATTTGGTTTGAGAGGTTGAAACCGTTTGACACTCGAGCATGTGAAAGCTCTAATTCAAATCAAAACCAACTTTAATATGACTTGCAATTAATTTTATAACTATGTAATAAAAAACGAGGCCATTCTAAAGGCAACAAAGTTGAATCAAAAATATAATTTTAATAAAAAATAAATAATTTACATAAATACTTACTTTATTCTTTTGAAGTGCGTCAATTACACATAAAGTTCGATTTTATTTTATAATTTCTACTAGTTCAGCAAGACTGATTACTTGTTATGTAAGATTAAATACATATTTAATTGAGTAATATAATACTATAGTAGTTTAAACGCAATAAATTAAACCCTGATTTAAAAACAACTTTTTTTTTTGGTCCCGATCTGCAACCCTAAATCCCGATTTTTTTGACATATACCGATTTAAAACCAATCGGACCTGGCAACACTAGTGGCAATAGTAAACTAAAGCTACTTGCTAAAAGTGCCATTGTGATTTTAATATTACACGAAAATAGAGAAACCCGTTGCCTCGTAGGCTTTACAGCAAGTTAATGAATGTCAGCCGTTACTAGGTACTTGCGTAGATTTGCCGGTTAATTATGATGGTAATGGACTGCAAATGAGGTGACTGTACTGTTGGCGGACTAGATGGGAAAGGTTTATGACTTTACCCAGCCATTTTAGTCATAAACATGCTGTTGTACCTATGTACAACTTATATAAACATATTGCCCAAACAAAGTAGAGTAGCCTTTAGATAGTCTACTATCGATAGCCTATGGTTAGACTATCAATCATTTAAATCAAACTGATACTATCGATAGTATCGATCCTGACGACCAACAAACTATCGAACAGATATGTATGTACATATTATATTTGCTTGTCGTCATCGATTGGTACTCAGTATTGTTGGTCATAAATATGATATAATATAAATATATAGAGACAAATTACACTAATTGGGCTAGTACCAAAGGAAGTTCCAGACTTGTGTTATGGGATACTAACTCAACGAAACTATATTTTATAACAAATACATATATAGATAAATATGATATAATATAAATATATAGGAACAAATTACACTAATTGGGCTAGCACCAAAGGAAGTTCCAGACTTGTGTTATGGGCTTATGGGATACTAACTCAACGAAACTATATTTTATAACAAATACATATATAGATAAATATGATATAATTATAAATATATAGGAACAAATTACACAAATTGGGCTAGCACCAAAGTAAGTTCGAGACTTGTGTTATGGGATACTAACTCAACGAAACTATATTTTATAACAAATACATATATAGATAAACATCCAAGACCCAGGGCAATTTGAAAAAGGCAATTTTTCAACGTGCCCTGACCGTGGATCGAAACCGGAACATGAACATGAACAACCGGCGGACTAGCATGGTGACCACTACGCTACGGAGGTCGTTATGAATAGTATTGCTCTACAACAGATATTGATACTATCGATAGGCCTATTGATAGTTTGTATGTTTTCGATTGTAAAACTATCGATTATTAGGCAACACTATAAGCCCAAACTGATAAGGCGTGGAAAACGGGCGCAATGGCAAAATATTTGAATCTTGATTATTGTATGTATGGCGGCACCAAAGATATATAATCAAATACTCGAAACAATATAAAGAACTAAATTTAAATTTATTTAAGAAAAGATTTAAGTTATTGTTGGCTAAAAATTGTTATTATGGTGTAAAAGATTTTTTTCGTATCACTTGCTCAAAAAAGGCACATTCTATGGCACAAAAAGCGAACATAACAATAGTCATTTTAATCTGTTAAAAACAGGGAAAGAAAAATGTACTGAATTTCATTCAGGCTCTAGACCAAGAATGAAAACAGGGAAAGAAAGTTGTACTGAATTTCATTCATCCTCTAGAGGGAGAATGTGGTTTAAGTTTGGAATACTTACTGAAATTTATACTGAACTCAAATCATTTCTATATTGTTAAGCGTAAAAAAATTACGATTTTGAATCGACAACATTTATCTGCAAAATCCACAAAACCACTTAAATTTCATAAAATTTAAAATCATGTCATGTCATTGTTTGGTTACACCAGCTGTTTAGTTTTCCAGAAAGAAAAAGCAAAGCGTCATTTGCGTCTCACACATACAGCCAAGTTTTCTGCGTACCTATATTTATATACAACGTAAAACATTTTATATTTTTTATGTAATTGGATAAAAATGAATTAAAGTATTATATATCTTTAATAAATGCTTATCTCTAGTTATTATTGTCTTTATTTTTTCGCAAATGGTACGAAAAGTAGAGTATTTTCCTCGGTGATAAAGCTGTTATAGTCTTGGGTGAACTTAAACCCTTCGCTACACTCAGGACTCGTCCTAAATCTTAACACCATCGCTCCGCTCGGGAGTAAACCTCGAGACCTTCGTTGCGCTCGCGATTTAAGTCGTCACCCGCGACAGAAGACACTGCTTTATCCCCTTGGTTAATAATCTACTATTATCTGATAATTTGTAATGACTTTGATATTAGTAAGAAGTGTATTATATTATGGTAGATTGATAGATTCATTATAAGTGGTATATTTTTCTAGTATTATGATAGACAGCCTTTCTGAAAATTTGCACACCTGTGATGGTAAAACATGATTGGATGAACTTAAATGTAAATATCTTGCTTGTAACTCATGTTTAACAAAATAAATTTATCTTTATCTTTAACGCCGATTTACTGTTCTGACGGTAGTCCACTTTGACTGTCAGACCATATTCATGTTTATTTCTATTTATGAAATGCTAGGATAGCTTGAGTAACTCATAAGGCTTGCTCAAAAAGCTTGAGTAACTTGTGTAAAAACAATTTATCTGTTCTTCCCTATGGTTGACTGGGACAAAACGTTTTTAGCGTTCAAATCCGCCAATTGTAAACAATTTTTATAGTGGATCAATAAAGTTTTAAAAATAAATAAATATATAAAAGACGCGTCGCAGCCAGCTGCCATGTTTGTCCCATATTGGTACCAAGTCGGTCCCAATGTTATTATTTTTAAGTTATTTTTTGCATTTTGCAGTATTTTATAACTTATTTCAATACCCATATTCTCTATACAATGTCCTTTTTAATTAAGTACAAATATTTTAAGGGGCGTTTCAGTCCATCATTTTGAACAACTTTTCCCAATAAATGCATACAGAACAAGAAAAAAAATTTTTTGGTTCTCATACAAATCGGAGTAGTCACTTGATATAGTAAGTATGATAAATGCAAAAAAAATGCGTATTCCGATAAACATTTACTGGGAAAAGTTGTTCAAAATGATGGACTGAAACGCCCCTTAAAATATTTGTACTTAATTAAAAAGGACATTGTATATCTATAACATACACGTGAAAAGGAGATATATACACGTAATAAATCAAACCACGGGCTATACTAGATCACTATAGCATAAAGAAATTAAAATAACCAGAAAAAAAATCGACACTTCCATACAAATTGCCCGAACGGCTGCACACTTTTGTATGAAACCGCCGAATTTTTTTTTGGGTTTTGGCTGTTATTTTAATTTCATTATACTATAGTGATCTAGTAAAGCACGTGGTTAGATTTATTACGGGTATGTCACTTCCAGGTTGCATATCTCTATTTATCACCTCTTGTTCCTCATAATTCATTAACCTTATTTGTCCCATTGTTGGGCAAAGGGCAAAGGTCTCTTCCATCATCTTTCACGTATCTCTTTCTTGTACCTCATTATATGTTATCCTTCTTTTATAAATATTCCGATATGTATATGTCTTTTGGAGCAATAAAGATTTTGTATAGTATCGGTCACAGAAAAACTTTTTTTTTTCCAGTTACTGAATCGGGAAGTGGGTCAAATTAATCATGTAAGACTTTATTGCAGACAGATAGACAGATAACGGGACAGGTGAAACGAAATAAAAGCTTGTAAAAAAAATCATAATCCGACGAATAGATGTGACGACAGGGTCTGAAAAGTATAATTGTAATCAGTCCGACTTTTAGATTATCCAAAAATAATGGACCCGTATTTTTCAGTTTGCCAAAAAAGTAAAAATTCACAAAGATACGAAGCATCAAAGTTCCGGAGGGGGCTTGCGACGTCACCTCTATGTAAAAATCGTACGTAGCCGTGACGTCATGCGAAATTTCAATGCGCTAGATCTTTGCCATTCTTTGTTTCACAAAGAAAAGAAAAAACACGTGTACAATATTTTTTAATAATCCAACCGATGGGCTAAGAATATTTTTTCCATTCGTCATGCCTATTGAGAATCTCCTCTTTTTTAAATCCGTTGAAAACAAATGATGACATGGAAGGAAAAAAGTACGTCAAGAGTTAAGGTAAGTACAAATAATTGCTGATCTTTCTAGACATTTCGTTAGTGCATAACAAACAAACATTCTTCCCACATTAACATGCCGACAGAAAACATAACACCACCTTTTCATCGAAGATCCCTCTTACACAACCAGAAAAAGGCGTCAACATCAATCATAGAAGTATCATTGTGCCATTTCCTCGATAAGAAGCCTTTTATACCATGTTAGGTCATAAGTTCTCATGTAAGACGTTGTTCGTGGAAATTTTGATAGTTATGGTGGGAAATTTCAATACAAATGTTTTATCCGTTTTTAAGGGTTCCGTACCCAAACCACAGAATTAATATAGGTATTACATACACAACGGAATCTCCTAAAGTCCCGCGTGGAAATATGCCGCCGAGAAATTCTCGGTTCTTGAAAATTTCCGGAAATTTCGGAAATTTTCAACATTTTACGTCATTTGAAAAATTTCCTGATGAAATTTCTTGCGATAAATTTTCCGGAACGTTTCGGAAATTTTCCGAAATTTTCAAGAACGGTACATCACTAGTCCCGCGCAATATGCATCCCCGTTCTTCGTCCTCACACCTCCCCCGTTCGCGCCGTGTGAAGGGTGTCGAGCGAACGACTGCAGGCGCCAGCAGCCGCCTCGACAAGGCGAGAACGGAGCAGAGGTAGTTAAGAACGCCACCTTTGAGTTCATGGCACTAAAAAGGTCTAAAAGCAAATTTTCTATTGAATTTGTAAGTTCCCTTTTTCGAGTACATTTTATAAGTTAATCGCCAATAACTTTTTAATTTGTAAACCCTACTTAGCTCTGATAGTTTTCTTTTAAATTTCGTTATATATCCTATAGCTGTGAATTTATATTTCAGAAACAGATCCCAAAATCGAAAAACGGTGTTAACAAACTCACAATATTTTTAAAAGACCTATTTAACGATACCCAACATGATTGGTAAATCGTGAAAAAAAAAAACTTTTTACATTACTTGTATGGGAGCTACTCTAAAAAAATATTATTTTCAATATTTTATTTTACCGTTTTTTCTGCCTACTTAATATACATTTTCATGCCAAATTACAGCTTTCTGGAACTTATAGTCGCTGATTAAAACCGCGGACGGACAGACAGACAGACAGACATGGCGAAACTATAAGGGTTCCTTGTTTACTACGGAACCCTAAAAATGGGGCCCTTTTACCAAGACTCCGCTATCTGTCTGTCCGTCTGTCTGTCCGTCTGTCAGTTTGGGTTCAAGGCCGGTCTTCAAAACTGCACATCCAAGAAAACGATACAACTCATTAAATTACACCTTTTCTTATTTAAAACATCGTCTAGATTTTGATTTACAAAATGAGCAAGTTGCAACAAATGATCCTATAAAACGATTTCGTCATCTCCTTAACGAGATAAAATAAAATAAAAGTAAAAAGGTTGCATTGCCGAAAATGTAGCATATCACCTTCAGTTTATGAGATCTCGTAAATGCATCTGTCCTCTCACGTTGATTGCACCGTCGAGGTTTTGCTGCGCCGGCGCAACTTGCGAAATGGCGACAACTCGGTAATGTTCGAAGTAACTTTATTGACAGCATTAAATGTGTTATGTCTCTTTTTGCTTACAAATTGTTTTTAATTGAATGAACGAGTGAAGTCAGCGAAGTTCTCCGAGTCTACTTGAACAATCCTCCGGCCTATGTATGTAGGTAGGTATGTATGTATGTTTGTTTGATGATAGCTCAACTATCTTTGGTAACTTTTTTCTTGTTAACTAGTAAAGTAGGTACTTATACACTTGTTAACTTATAAAGTACAAACACTGCTGTGCTAAGGTGTGTAATGTTTACAGAAAGTAATTTAATATTTTGTTTAAAGAAAAAGTTTGTATTTTAGGTGCCTACTTAAAAAGTCTAATGTAGAAAATATGCCTATTTGACCTACGTTGCCCAAGGTTTTAAAAGTTTTGTCCATGGTTTTAAATGTTTTTCAATAGTTAATACTCGCCGTGTGTTTTCCGGCAGAGAAAAATAGAACCTTTCCAAGTTTCCCCGTGGATGTCGTAGAAGGCGACTTGGGAAACAAGACAAACAAGGCATATAAACTTCAATGTGACCTCTCTTCACTTCAACCCGTATGGCCAGCACGGAGAGTGTAAGCCAAACCCTCTGGCTGCTTTGGCCAAGTGGGACTCTAGTGAGACATAGAGGGTTGTGCTCCAACAGACTTCTTCTCGTGTCATTGGCTCAAGTGTCAAATTTTGTTCTTCCAATACGTTGCTACTTTTACGCCTTTCTTCGAGGCAAAGTAGGTATAAGTCAAGTATGGTACAGCGTGGGGCACAAAGGGCATGAGAGGTGCTGCATAGTCTGATCGTCGTGACCTCACTGACGCCAGATTGTACCTATATCGACCTTTCTCGGTTTGGAGGCGATTCAAGCACCCCCCTATGGCCCATGGCAGTTTATGACCTGGCGGTAGCTCCTCTGAAAGTAGGATGTAATCCTAGGTAGGTAGTAGATGGAGCATACTGATTCCGCCAAATTTGTTATATAGAAGAATACAGTTGTTCTTTAGGTATGACAGTGTTACTTATAAATTAGAGACTAAAAAGTCCTGATGCTGCCTAGTATAATAAATACTGAAATTAACTCAAAAATCGCCTAATGACACAAAACTCTGTTATGCCTAATGATTGTATCTAAAAAAGATGAAAGAAAACCGGTGAAAGTGTGAAAAGACAAAACAAACATTGCACAAGATGTTTTGAAATTAAAGATGGCGGGCATATCGCACGATCGCAAATAATTAGCACCCAAAAAACACCATTCATTAATGTGTAAATATAAATTAATTACGTATCTTGCGTCACTTAATTGATACTATTCTGAGTGAATCTTTACGGAGCATATCGGAGTGAGAAAGAGTAATTAGTTGTTACAATGTGAGTACTATGAGATGTCTGTTTATGGGCATAATATGTATATGATTTTTGACTATTGCATGCATATTACATTTGTACGCAAAATATTTTGTTTTTAGTTGAATAGTAATTCATTATTGTTTTTGATTCAAATTAAAGTAAATAACCTAAAATTACGAAAAAAAAGACACTTTAATATTGTAATTGCAAAATATAGCTTTTCTCGCCCACGCTCTGGCAATTTGTATGGGATAGGCGAGGTTTTTACTTTGCTTTTTGACTGTTATTTTAATTTCATTATACTGTAGGAATCTAGTATAGCCCGTGGTTCGATTTATTACTGGTATGTCCCTTCCACATGTATAATTATAAAGACGTGACCAGTATGTATGTATTGAAAGTTTGAAGATTCATGTTCGTATGGAATAAAATTGCACGCCTCATAAGTGGTTGACTGGGAGAAAATGCGTCTGCAATTTGTTCAATAGCTGTAAGGTGAATCGCCTTCCACCAAAAGCGAGCCTTCAAACTTCCCATACAAATTTCACCTTACATACCCGGCTAAATAGTATATTTGTGCTTTGGAACAATAAAGTTTGAATTAGTTACTAAGTTTGAACTTAGTTAAACTACTCTCAACATGTCAGAGTCGAGCATTTTAGCCACTATTATCAATCTTTATAAAAAAATCTTTCATTAACTGTTATCCTTCTAACACTTCCTAACAGTTTCCAAGCTGCCATGCACACATAAACAAATCTCACAACTTCTGTTTAGTACGCGGAACAGAGATTACTCCGTAATTAGTAGAAAGTGGAGTTTTCTTCAAGATAAGGCCGATTATAGCCCCATGGCTCATGGGCAGGCCATGATTTCGTTAATTTGAGCCATTGTTAACTAGAAAGGGTTTGGCTTTTGTTTTTTGAAATTTGCTCTTTTATCCCATGAAAGTTGATGATGCATTCAAATAAATGAAGAGAGATAAATAGGTAATGCAAGAAAGAAATTAGAAATTCTCAAAAGAAAGTAATTGGTACGTTGATTTTTTGCTCCAGCTAGTAGATGTACTTACTCTCAGATGAATTATGTAGATTTAAAACAGTCGTAGAACAAGAGAGAGACACGACAAAGGACAAAATACATTTATTTGTCAGAACTGTCAAAATTATAAGTTGCTTGTATCTGAGGTGGTGGAGGAGTGAGTCAGAATCAGGGACAGGAATACCGATATTTTATTATCGATATATCGGTAACCGATATCGGTATTTAATCGAAATTATTTAACGGTATATCAATATATCGATACAAATTTTGATACATCGATACTGGTATTTAATCGATATTTTGTATAAAATACCGGTATTTTATAAAAAATTGATTCGATATATTGGTATATATATCGATATAAAAATATCGGTATTCCTGTCCCTGGTCAGAATGATGAGGATGGAATGAATGTGTCAAAAATTTAAAAAACTGAATTTAAAAATTAAATTTGGAAAGTTGGACGGAATGAAATTATGGAGAAAGGAGTTATGTAAGGACATGAAGGATAGGGTTTATTGCAACATCGTTACAGGGTAATGATTTAAGCAGTTCACCGTGCATCCGAATCGTTTGACCAATTGTCACTAATATTATGTCAATCGATTTGTCATTATTGTATGGGTGACATAGGCTTACAATTTGTATACAAAAAATGTATATAACGCCAAGTATATACAAAAAATGTATACAACGCTACACTGTCCAAGTGTACTGTCGTGAATTTCCAGAGTCGTGAGTGTGTTAGTTATTTGTTATGTATCATGAAATCATGATTCATGTTCATGATGTGCCGCAATAAGGAATTCGGTTGTGCCAAATTCTCTCACGTCAATCCGGCCGTATTTTTTAACGTCGTTGTAAAATACAGAAATGTTAGTAATCAACGTTAAAATGAAGATTATAAGTATACCTACAATATAAAACAAAAACCCTGTCCGATCCTTGTAGGAGCAACTCAGACCATCAATACGAACAACTTTTCCCAAGGGGCCCAATGCTTGAAACTCTAAAAAAAGAAACGACGGGTTGCACTCCGGGAGTGCCGGCAGAAGTGGAAACTTGAATATTAACGTTGTGATTTTCATGGATGCGCGTGGCACCGTGGCACGCTGTAACATAAACACACACGAACATTCGCGCAAGCGCCCTGCGCCGCCTAAACGAAACAGCAGGCGCAGGCATAAAGAGAGGGGGATAATACCTCTCCTATGCCGCGCCGGCTGTATACTCTCCATCCGTCTTACGAATTTTCGATCAGGTTACGTATCCTGACGCCCTGACACGAGTTTAACAAAAAAAGTGTACAACGCCGCTAAAGAAGTTTTCACTTCAAAAACCGTCATTTTCATACAAATTGCAGGGCCGGCCGAACACTTTTGTATGAAAATGACGATTTTTTTCGAGTTTCAAGCATTGGTTCCCTAGGAAAAGTTGTTCATATTTTCGGTCTGAGTTGCTTCTACAAGGATCGGACAGGGTTTTTATTACATATTGTATAAACACAAAATTTCAAATTGGTATTTTATTTCAAATACGGACTGCCTTCGTAGACCAGTGGTCAATATTCGCCTTGTGGTCTGGAGGTCGTGAGTTCGAATCCCACTGGGAAGCATACTTTGTGAAAAGTTGTTTCCAGTTTGGTTAGGATATTGCAGGCTTGAATCACCTGATTATCCGAAAAGAAAGATGATTTTGTTTTTCGGAAGGCACGTATAAACTGTGGTGTGTGTGTGTTTAAACGTTTGCTCATCAAACATATCCAAGGATTAGTTCTGGTCTCTTTACTCTTTTTGTTGTTTGGGAGGAGGAGACGACAGTCGCTCTGTGTAAAAACCAGTAACCTCGTCAAATGTCCTTGGTTAGGTAGCGGACTCCGGGCTCTGAAGCGTTACCGCTGAGGATGCAACCGGGAATACGTTCGGATGATGATGATAATGGTGATTTTATTTTAAATAGGTACCTACGAGTTATAATGTAATCCATTGCCATTATTTCTGCACATGACTGTCATTTTGTATTTACCTGCAACAAAAATACACAATATTAGTTTATCATAAAATACCCTTAAATTACATAAAATACTACACTTAAGAGATGAGAGACATGTCCTGTTGGTTGACTGATGGTAAAATAGATTTGGTAAGGTAAGTATCATACATTTTAATTTTAATTTTTAGGGTCTCGTACCCAAAGGGTAAAAATGGGTCCCTATTACTGAGACCGTTGTCCGTCTGTTTGTCACCACACCAGGCTGTATATCATGAACCGTGATAGCTAGACAGTTGACATTTTCAACGGACGGGGCACGAGTGAGAGCAGGCGAAACGGTGTTGCGGGCGGGTTGGGGCACTCGCGCGTCGCCAGTGTTCGCCTGTATCTGTCACGTCCGTGCCTCGTCTTTCCTATATGTTTTCAAACGCGACGGCGCCCCGTGTGTGCTCTGTCCGTGCCCCGTCTTCGTCTTACGTCTTTTCTATGTGTCGAGCACATAAAGTTCGCTCGTTTATTTTTATGAGCCTATTTTTTTTTTTATTGGTATTAACTATACTCATACCCGTGAATATAGGCATGTATTGCACGATAAACCAAAATATAAAGGAATTTACAAAGTGCTATTACGTATGTCGATGGGAATTTACAAGAGGAAATATGCTAGTCCGCCACCCAGAGGTTCCGGGTTCGATCCCCGGTCAGGGCAAATTGGAAAATGGCCTTTTTCGAATTATCGTGGGTCTTGGGTGTTTATCTATATATGTATTTGTTATAAAATATAGTATCGTTGAGTTAGTATCTCATCATAACACAAGTCTCGAGCTTACTTTGGGGCCAGCTCAATCAGTGTAATTTGTCCGTAATATTTATTTATTTATGCGTCGGCCGTAACAAGTATGGTTGGAGGCTGGAATATGCAAACCCAAGTTTGAACGATCAGTAAATAGCATTGCGTCAAATTGCAGCTAAACACCGTAGCCCGCATGCAGGCTTATCGCAAACATGGCGATTTGGCACGTTTCTCCATCACGTGACTGATACCATTATGCAGGGCCGGATCTATCATATGGCTTTTTGGGCTCAAGCCCAGGGCCCCGTGGATTCAAGGGGCCCCCAGCCAAGTCTACTCAAAAATAAACGATAAAGGAACTGATCTTATCAAGATTGAATGTGTAGTGTCCACCTACGGGTTGGCATCAGGGTTGCCAACACTAAAGCTTAAAATATTACAATATAAATAAAATGTTTTACTGTCTTATTTTTTTCATATACTTTGAGTAATTAGGTGGGCCCCTAAGTAGTATTAGCCCAGGGCCCCCAAACCTCACAGTCCGGCCCTGCCATTATGCAACGTTAATTGACGACCAATATTAGTAAGAATTTTTTGTTGTATTCCAAATCTGAAAATGTATTCCGGGCATTTAAAAAAAATATCAATGTCTAGTTAATATCTATACTGCCAGTGTTATATTCCCATCATCATCATTTCATCCGCATTCTATGCATTTAAAAAAAAATCAACGTCTGTCTATACTGCCAGTGTTATATTCTCATCATGACCATTTCAGCCACGTAACCACACATTAGATTTTCTACGCACATGGTCAAAAGTGGTAGTTTTTCGCGCGTAGAAAAGCTTCACGTGCTCATTATAAACTATAAACAGTAGTTCATAAAATAGTTTGAAGGGTTGTCTAGGGCTTGATCAAGATAAAATTATAAATGATAACTCCATTTCCTTTCAAATAATTTATTTCAAATGGGGGCAGAATTGGACCCCCAAAAATTCATGTATGAAGATAATCCCTTCAAAATACATATCACCAAAACTTTATTTTAACTTCCATGCTAGCCTGGCTTAATCTAGAATAGCAGATGTGACTAGCAACCCATCACGTTACGTCCACCACTACGCTAAACGTGGCCTTAAAGTCCAAGTCCAACGTCACTAAGCTCTGTATTCCTCTTTGAAACATTTGGAAAGGCACTTTTATTTGATTTTTTTTTCTTTCTTAACGTACCTACTAATATTACAATCTGGCCTAAACTCAGTACGTAATTTAACATTGACCAAGTTTTATACGTTATTGACCAAGAATGTGTCCATCGGCACTTTTCTTACTGTCTCTATTAAGGGGAAGACACTTTGTCCTTGTGTCTCTGCTGGCACATCACTGCACTATAATATCAATGTATTTTTTTTAAACTACACTAGTTTAAAAGGTTTAGTTCTTTTGAGACGCCGCACTATGTCCGTGTTGTCGAGGAGCTGGATCGCCTCAATATTCACATGGTGAAGCAGTCTATACTCATGTGCTTCAGCGTATTTCTTGATAACTTTATTGACGGTCTGCATGTTAAGGTCCCGGTGTAGATCGTCGATTCTTATATACCAGGGCGCATTCACAATGGCCTTTAGTACATCATTTTGGAAGCGTTGAATTATTTCAATATTACTTTGTTTGGTACAACCCCATAACAATAACATATTTAGAATTATTGATATAGGTATATAAATAAATAAAATAAATAAATAAACATGTAAGGACAAATTACACTGATTGAGCTAGCCCCAAAGTAAATTTGTGTTATGGGATACTAACTCAACGATACTATATTTTTATAACAAATACATATATAGATAAACACCCAAGACCCAGGACAATTTGAAAAAGGCCATTTTCCAACTTGCCCTGACTGGGGATCGAACCCGGAACCTCTGGGTGGCGGACTAGCATGGTGACCACTACGCCACGGAGGTCGCCATATATTTTACTTGTTTATATTGGTGGGACCACGAGTCAAAAATCGTTTATTATTTCGCTAGGGATAAAGAAATGTATCTATTTAACTGAGCCACTTTTAAATACAAACAGAAAAACAAATCAGTTACATCTAAATCGAGTCACGGATATTTAAGCAGAGTCACGACTGTCACGCTGGTTATCGGGACGTGCGTTGTCTATAGTGATTTCTAGTACGATATCGCTTCGGAAGATAGGCGGTTATGATGAGACAGATAGATTGGGAGGAGAGTAAATGATGATCTTTTAGAGAATTTAGAAAGAGGTTCTTCAAAATGATTTTTAGTGCGATATCACTGTAGCAGATTAGGCGGCATAAGCGTAGCCAGCCATGGGCTCAGGGTGGGGCAGCAATCTGAAATAATATGTAACTAGCAAACTACACGGTCCGCCGCTTATCCCAGTTAATTTTTACATATAAAATGTCGAGTGTGAACTTTCTTACGTATTGTAGTAAGTACCTAGATAATTTAATTTTTATGTTTGGTTCGGTAACTCAAAGGTCTGAGCCAGGATGGGGCAAGCGCCCCACCGTGCCCCACCGTGGTTACGCCCATGTTAGGCGGTTATAATGTTACAACAGACTGGGAAAATGGTAAAAGCCTAAAACGTAATCTTCAAGAGAATTTAGCATGAGGTTTTTCTAAATTATTTCTAGTACGATATCGTTTTGGAAGATTACGCGGTTATGATTTGAGAAAAAAAACTGGTTTTCAAGACCCATTCTGATGACCTATTTTTGTTGGAAAGGCAACATGATCATCATCATCATCCGAGCGTATTCCCGGTTGCATCCTCAGCAGTAACGCTTCAGAGCCCGGTTACTGGTTAAACGAGGTTACTGGTTTTTACACAGAGCGACTGCCGTCTGACCTCCACAACCCAAAGGGCAAACCAGGAACCAATCCTTGGATAGTTTGATGATCAAACGCTAGGTGGCGTTCGGGACCCACAGTTTTACGTGCCTTCCGAAACACGGAATCATCTTTCTTTTCGGATAATCAGGTGATTCAAGCCTGCAATATCCTATCCAGACTGGAAACAACTTTTAACAAAGTATGCTTCCCAGTGGGAATCGAACCCATGACCTCCGGGTCACAAGGCGAACGCCTTGACCACTGGACCACGGAGGCAGTCATAAGGAAAGGCAACATGATCGAATGATCTTTATGCATTTTAGAGTCAGAGGTTTTTAAAATAAATTTTGTTGTCATTTTAAGTTAGACTTTTTTTTATCAAATTGGGTATTTTTTAATCACCCAGCATACAAATAAGATGTAAGCGTGTTACTGGCAAGATATTTATTTACCTGTTATGCCTGAATGAAATTGCTTAGCGATAAGGCCGCCTTTTGCGCATTTCCATATGTCCTGTTTTTATTTTTTGTGCCAAATAAGGTTTTATATTGTATTCTATAATGTTTTATTATTTTGCAAATCTTTAAAGTAAGTATTATTGTATTATTCAATCGGTTTTGCCCTAAATTCCGTACACCTATTTCACACGATGTGGATCAATTTGGTAACTCTATGATACCATAAAAACGAAGCACCATAGAGAATAGAAATGTCTTCTGGTCATCAACACGCAGTGCCTTTCGTAATCGGTTATACAAGCCGCAAGTACTTGAGAAATGTTACAATTCTGTTTAATTGTTATACCAGCTTCATTATAATTGAATTGGGGCAGGTCTGATTAGCGTGGGACGACATGAGATGAGGCTGATATGGAGTTATAGAAATTCAACTTTTAGTGTCAATTTTGAATAGATATCCCTACATTTTTTTCACGCACGCATTTATATAAGTTTGCTCCTGTGCCCAGAGACTTGAGATTTCTTCTCTTGGTCGGGAACGTGTTGACATTGACATGCTTAGCTGTTCTTTGGGGAAATTCACAAATGAGGCATTTAAGAGTCCCTTCACACTGGACAGAATTTGACTTTCCCATAAAAACGTAGTCTACGTTTTATTTTGAAACGACATGTCCGATATGGGCAAAATTATGCAACTCTAAAGAAATTGCAATTATCTAGGGTTATAATTGGTTTCCGACGGTAACATTTTGAACTTAAAAGAGAATATAGTGTATTGTATTATATTTGACCATCAGTATGGTAAACTTCTACACCTATATATTTTCTTTCCAGTTCATAATTTTTGTATCGGAAACCAATTATAACCCTAGATAGTTGAAATTTCTTTAAAATTACATTTTTTTACTGAAATCTGACATGACGTTTCAAAATAAAACATAGACTACGTTTGTATGGAAAAGTCTAGGGCAAGGGGATTTTTAAGTTTGTTAAATAATTTATAGCTTGATATATATGTTAATACCTTGTTTGTTAAATAATCTATAGCTGTGTTGTATTAAGTAAAGCCTGTAATACGAAATGTACTGAGAAATAAAAAACAATTAATAAAGAAATATGCTTTTATTGGCGGGAGTCTTGCCTATGGCCAAAGAATTAAAATAAATATAAAGAAGTGTTGATAAATAAAACCAAAGTTGTAAAATTTAAGATAGTAAATAATTTTTCGAAACTAAAGACTTCATCTCCAAACTACACAACCGATTTTGTTAAAACTTCTACTAGACCACTTGACAAGTATACCCTTTCAAACATTCATTCATTAAAATTTAAGAGCGACGCTCTTGTCGGTGGAGTTTCTTCTCCTTTATTTGCTTTATAAAGCTGTGTCTGTGTTTTCTTGTACCCATTCTTCCTTCTATTTTGCCTTCTATTATCGTCTTCATAAATTCGTCGTGCCGTACCAAGTGTCCCAACATATTTCCTCGCTTATTTCCGATAGTTGTTATTAATTGCCTCCGTTCGTTTGCTCTGTTTTTTTTTCTTTCAAACAAAATAACATATTTTAAAAAGTTCCAGGCATTTTCGAATAATCGGTGAACATTCACAAAAAAAAAAGATAGTGACGAATTGATGGTCTCCACCATTTTGGTACTCGATTAAAAAAAATGTAGGTATACTTTACTGCAGTTCAGTGGGGGACTGCGTGTGGCAAAAATATTTTTCGAGCTCCTCCGTGCTTCGGAAGTGACATGTAAGCCGATAGTCCCGGCTGCATTCATTGTGTGGCGGCCGTCAAAATACGTCAGATGCCTTAAGACAGCTTGAAAAAACTGTTAGCAGTAGTGTTGGCCACTTGAATGAATAAATGAAACTCTTTATTGCACCAATACAAAAAAAAACATAAAAACGAATTTTAACAATTTAAAATAGTCAATTTTAACAATTTACAATACACACACGGACGACCTCCGTGGCGTAGTGGTCACCATGCTAGTCCGGCCACCCAGAGGTCCCGGGTTCGATCCCCGGTCAGAGCAAGTGGAAAATGGTCTTTTTCAAATTGTCCTGGGTCTTGGATGTTTATCTATATTTGTATATGTTTTAAGATTATCCTTGAGTTAGTAACCCATAACACAAGTCTCGAACTTTGGGGCTAGCTCAATCAATGTTATTTGTACATATATTTGTACAATATATTTATTTATTATAGGTATAATGGGTGGTCTTATCGCTTAGAGCGATCTCTTCCAGACAACCGGTGGATGGAGAGCAATGAGGCACGTCAGAAATAACTGTGGTGCAAGGAAAACTATAAGTTTAATCAATAGGTAGCTAAGGTTACTTTTAATTTACATAATACACTTGCGCACACACAAAAAACAACTAAAATTAATTTAGAAATATTACTTTAGTTTTCATGATATCAACCATTACTCATAGTAAAATGTAATTCAAGTAATCAAATCACTATACAATAGAAAGGGGTATGACGGGTTTGTATGAAAATGTTCCCATCCGGTTCCGGGCTTCCGGCGGAAAGAAAAGCTGTCACACGTCGGGCGTGGGATAATTGCAGTATCGCTGAGTTATCTGAGGCACTTGTGAGTGTGGATGTCTATCATATCCTCGATTCGAGTCCAAGATTCAAGTCTAGGATTCGACTTCAGGATTCGAGTACGGAATTTGATTCTGGGATTCGATCCAAGATTCGAATCCGGGATTCGAATCCTGGAATTATCTAAGCAGCGTTTGCCATGAAAAAACCTGACGCAGAGCGTCTGGATTTGAGATTTTGTAGCTCAAGCACAGAATAAGTACTAGTACTCACGTAGCTCAAGGTATAAAAAAATACCAACAAATCCGCTAGTTTCCAACAAATCAAATCAGAAACTTTTTTCTAAACGTCAAAACAAACATCGTCTATGGGATTTGTATGAAATAGCACGGCGTGACGTCATAGTTTCTTGTAGTCAAATAGCGCTCCCATTATGGGTTTTTCTGCAATAATAAATCTAAAATCATGTTGAAAATGGATATGATCAATGACAAGTGACATTATTTGTGATGTTTTATTCTCTTATCAGTACAAAATAATTTATTTTTGTCCCTGGATATTACCCTATTATAAACGTAAATCTTCCGTAATAAACATACTATACTTAAATCCGCATTAACATAGGCCAAGTCAGCCAGGGACGAGAACAATAACGCAGTCAGAATATTGGAATCGAGTCCGTTAGACCCGAGTACTGGAATCGAGTTAGCTACACTCGAGTCTGTCTAGACCCAAGTACAGGACTTCAGTCGGCCAATCTATACTGAAATAAAAAGGGTATTTGAGTCAACGAGTCCACAATTGGAATCGAGTGTGATTCGAATAACGCCGTACTCGGCACATCACTATCACGACCCAAAGACTACTTAAGTAGGCAAGAAAGTGGCAAAAAGAATCATAGTATACATATTGATTAATTATGCTTGCCGCATCACATATAAACATGATTCGCATTTTCGCCCAGTCCCTCGATCGGCTTTTACGAGAAGTAGCTGGTACTTGCATTCTTAGAATTTTAGGGTTTCGTACCCAAAGGGCAAAAACAGGACCTTATTATTAAGGTTCCGCTGTCCGTCTGTCTATCACTAGGATGTATCTAATGAACCGTGATAGCTAGACAGTTGGATTTTTCACAAATGATATATTTCGGTTGCCGCTATAACACCAGATAGTAATAAAAAAATAAATTAAATTTTTAAGTGGGGCACCCATAAAAGAAACGTCATTTTTATAGATTCTAGCACTTGACCCGTTGCTTCATTTCTTCCAAGCCACCATGAAAGGGCCATTTACTTGGATTACCAACTTGAGTAAGTAGTTGTTCCAATAATCAAAAACCAATCAGTTAAGTAGGAAGTACTTAACCAAAATTGATCTAAGCCAATCGTTGATTATACCTGATTCATAAATAGGAAGTAGTTACTTTAATGGGGTTTAACGAGCGCTTATTGGGTTTATATAGAAGGACTTGCAGCCTTGAAGGTATCGATTTCGTATTTGTTTTTACTTTATTTAAAACTATTTTTATTTACAGGCGCGCGTCTTACGCGCTTATTTTTGATTTCTCAACGATTTTCAATCCTACTTTTCTATTTTCTTCCAAATACATAATTAATAACTTTTCTTAAATAACTTTTCTTTACCTGAATTTTACGGGGTCCAGTGTTGCCCCATTTGAAATAAATCATTTGATAGGAAACGGAGACATCATTTAAAAGTTTGTCTTGACCAGGCACTAGTAGCCCTTCAAGCGTTCAAACCCCTCAAAACGATGTCTCCGTTTTTTATCAAATAATTTATTTTAAATGGTTGCAGCACTGAACCTCGGATAATTCAGGCATCCCCTTAAAAATGATAAGGGTAATTTATTTATAAATAGGTAATAACAGTTTAATCGACGGAACGAGCGAAGCGTATCTCAGTTTCGAGTTTGGCCATAAATGCTTTTGTCCGGCTGTCAGTTTGTCAATTGACTTGATTGTTTTCAACTAGGTATCGATCTATTGGTATTTCCTTGAGTTGAAACTGGATCTGAAGCATGTTTTCCTTGAAAGCGACAACAGTACCATTTCTTCGTTACACGCGACAACAAGCCAGTTCCGACCTGCTGTGTATAGCAACCCGACAATAAAGTTACGCAACTGCGGAGGTTTACAATTATCTAGTTAATTATATACTACCACACTTCTACAATATGGCAATTTGTAGAACATTGAAAGTAGTCACCATAAAATTAGATTTAATTTCTATTTATATTGAACATTTATTATGTGATGTGAAAATTCGTTACGGGTGTTATTTAAACCTACGCGATTTTTCACGTGTCCAACACTGGACGTCCTGTTGCTGATTACACACATTTAATCTACCTATCGTCCTTTCTCTTTTTAGGGTAAGGAACTCGCACTTGGCCGGTTTTATTCAGATTGATGTCTAGAATTTTTATACTACATAAGGCTTGGTAGGCAGAAATTTTTAATTTTAAAAACCATCTGATACAGCGAAAATAGTGTTTTAAAATTTAAAAAAAAGATATGTCTTAGTTAAGGATCTAGTCTAGTAAAATTCGCAGTTAGTTACATGATCTAATAAACTTCACATGAAAAAAAAATCCTGAAGTAACCCCTTTTTGTAATATTTTTTCAAAACTACGACTAAACTACTGATATTTTACATTTGATTCTTGTGCTCACATAAAGCCACTAAATATGTTTACACATTTTTTTTTTTTTTCGAACGAAGATTACGCTGTATGCTGGAAGCATTCTACAGCTCACCGGACGCGACGGAATTTAAAAGGCGGGACCAATATTTGCCAGATGTTGTCCACACCGGAAAAAGTGACAGCGCAAAGGGCTCCCACAGGGTGGGAACGAACCTCGGCTTTGGGCGTCACTAAGATCGGCTTTGACCAAGTGTCAAGCGCCTGAAGGGCCGACCGGCGAAAAGCGTCCGGGTACCGTTCGGTACCTCGTGAACGCGCCAGTCCTACTCCTATTCCTGATCCGCACTCGCCGGCGAGTGGGATTTGCGATCGAGCTAATGGTGATTCTGTGCCTGCGTTGCGCAGGTGACTTTGTCGAAGGGGGAATCGCACGACTTATGGGGTCGTCCGGATCATGGAGTACATGCCTTGGTCTCCTACACCTGACGAAGTTGGATGGGTCGTAGTCGGCAGCTTTCGCTACCAACTGGTTTGGATGTGTGGGGGCGCGTTCAAAGGATCGTGAAGCGGTCTCTTTGAAGAATCGAATGATGGAGGAGAGCTCCAATTCGCGATGCAGGTCCACAGTGCGGGTGCCCCATTCCGCCTGGGTGGCCTTCCTGAGGAACCTGTTTTGTATGACTTGGAGGGATTTTATGTGCGTTTTGGCAGCGTGTGCGAAGCATACGCTGGCGTACGACATTATAGGGCGGATTTACACAAATTCGCCAGAGTTGCCTTTTATACTCCGTATCCATGTTTAAAAAAAAAACCGATAGAATCTATATTCCGCGTCCTTTCACGTTCATTCCCCGCCTCCCGTTCCTCAGTAAGATGAGATGTGTAGAAGTCTGCGGGGTGCCTCGCATACTTCTAATCATAAAGGCATCTGACATAGCTTGACGACTGCCATACAATGATGACAGCCGGGACCAAAGGCTTATAGGTTAGCCTTTCGAAGCACGGAGGAGCTCGAGAAATTTCTGCGCCACTTGTGGTCACTCATCCAAGTGCGGACCACGCCCGGTGTCGCTTATCTTGCGAAAGCGCTAGTAATGCGCACTCCCGCCGGGCCACCAAGCTCGTCATAGTAAGAAATGACGTTACCAAAAACAAATATGTTTTCTATAATGTAAATGTGTAGGTATGTGCAGTAAAATAATGCAATAAAGTATGAAACATAACATTCTTGACCCAAAACCTCAAACCAGGTCACGTTTCAGTATTGCTATAAGAAACCGTAAATCAAAGGAACGATGTGTCTCATTCGTGCCGTTCGGGACAGAAAGCAGGCGCAGTTGGGACAGGTCGTAAAACTAGGACATTATGGCCGCCCCAGATAGCAGTGACATTTTGACTATCTTTCTGCGACCTGTTGATGTTGTACCTATATAAACTTAGTTATTTAGGAGTGTTTTGTTTTTTTTTAACCGACTTCCAAAAGATAGGAGGTTATCAATTCGTCGCGATCTTTTATTTTATTTTTATGTATTATTATTATTTTTATTTTATTTATTAGGTACACCAACAGGTTACATGACAAAAACTTACAATTAACATTTAGTTCTGTGTTCTAGCATGTAACCCAATTACAGGTGAACACAATATTCTTAAAATTTTAAAAGTTTTTCAGTATTATCACCATGTTAACCGATTATTCGAGGACGCCTGGACCGATTTAGTTTTTTTTGTGTGGGCTTACTTGAGCGGTGGTCCCATAAAAATATAATCAAAATCGGTTGGGGAGTTTAATTGGGGGTGAAGTCGTGTTATCTTTGGATATTTGTTTGTATCACTTGATAATCCGCTAGTTTCCAACAAGTCAAATCAGATACTTTTTTTCTAAACGTCAAAACAAACAGTTTCAATGGAAGTTTTATGAAATACAAACAGATGACGTCATAGTTTCTTGGAGTCGAATAGCGCTCTTATCAGTTTTTCAGCATTAATAAATCTCAAATCACGTTAAAATCAATCCGTCTTATCATAAAACCCAGACTAACTTTGTTACTAGGTTTAAACCATTATCCGACCAAATCAAGTTGACATCTCATAATATCACACTATCTCACCTGTCAATGTCAACTTCATTTTGGGCGGATAATGGTTCAAACCTAGTAACAAAGTTAGTCCTGTTTTTATAATAAGACGGAATATGTTCAATCAAAGACAAGTGACATTATTTTGTGACTTTTTATTTTCTTAACACTACAAAATAATTCATTTTTGCCCCAAGAAAATACCCAATTATACATTTTCATAGATTAAAAATATCACACTCGTAATAATAGTTATTTGCCTTCATTTGCCTGTGTCTGAACGAACCGAAAAAACAGTAAACATTCAAGAACTGAACGATCTAGGTCAGCCTAGCCGGTTTGAAACCTAACTGGCCAAGAATGCAGCGGGTCTGCTCCTACTGTTGCCTCCAAATATAGTTCCACTGCGGATGTAGACTTCCTAACACGATACTACGTCGGTTTCTTTTCTAGTCATTTGGGAATTTCACTGGCATTTGTAGAAGAGCCTCTTAATTTTTTTTTTTATGTTATATGGCGGCAAACGAACAAGCTGGTCACCTGTTGGTAAGTGATCACCGTTGCCCATGGACAACTGCAACACCAGGGGTGTAACAGAAGCGTTGCCAGCCTTTCAGGAAAACATAGACTCGTTTTTTGAAGGTTTCAATGTCGTATCGGTCCGGGAACACTGCTGCAGGAAGTTGATTCCACGGTACGGTCGTACGTGATAAAAGTTCCTTTTAAAAACGTACGTGCGATGCGATGTGATCTAATACAATTTTATTTTTAACTGAATTCAGAAAACGAGCAGATTATCAATTCGACACGTATGTTTTTAGGGTTCGTACCCAAAGGGTAAAAACGGGACCCTATTTATTAAGACTCCGCCGTCTGTCTGTCTGTCACCAGGCTGTATGTAATAGCTATACCGTTGAAATTTTCACAGCTCGTGTATTTCTGTTGCCAATACATGAGTAAATATTTCAGTGGGGCTTCCATACAACAAACGTGAATTTTATAGATAATGGTACGCAACCCTTCGCGCGCGAATCCTACTCGCACTTGGCTGGTCATTATATTTGTATGTAACTATGTTAAACAAGTAGCGGATGAGGGAGACAAATGGTAATAAAATTATACTCCACAGACAAGAGCACCTCCGTTGACGACCTCCGTCCCAGAGGTCCCAGGTTCGATTCCCGGTCAGGGCAAGTTGGAAAATGGCCTTTTTCAAATTGTCCTGGGTCTTGGATGTTTATCTATTTATGTATTTGATATATCTATATCTGTTGAGTTAGTATCGCATAACACAAGTCTCGAACTTACTTTGGGGCTAGCTCAATTAGTGTTATTTGTCCAAAAAAAAAAAAGAGCATATAGCACACACTCTGTCCATATAAATAGCAGATGGTTTATAGGTTTTCCTTCTTTAAAAATATGCAAGAATATAATTTTTTTTCAACTATAGTAAATTATGAAAGTCTTCTCTTTATGTATAGACGAATGTGTGCTATAGCTCCCTCTTCAATATACAGAGATAGCGTGTGAATATAGGAATTTGGGTACTAGATCGCGTTTTTTTTTTCAATTGCATTGATAATGATGATGCCTCGACGTAACAAAGGATAATTGGGACCATTTAAGAGTCATTAATGACTCTTAAATGGTCCTAATTATCCTTAAGGCTTCATTAACGTTTTCATGTGCGTAATGGAGTTAAATCAAAGGATGTGCGTGCATAGCCCGTTTACCTAAAGCGTTAAATCTTTATAGGCTTCGTTTACATGTCCACTTGTTTCTTTTGAAGTAGTCTTCAAAATTTAAGCTATTTGACATTAGGGGTCGTTTTTTTTTTTTCTAGGAGCTCGGTGGCCCGGCGGGAGTACGCATTACTAGCGCTTTCGCAAGTTAAGCGACACCGGGCGTGGTCCGCACTTTGATGGGCGGCCACAAGTGGCACAAAAATTTCTCGAGCTCCTCCGTGCTTCGAAAGGCACGTATAAGCTGTTGGTCCCGGCTGTCATCATTGTATGGCAGTCGTCAAGCTATGTCAGATGCCTTTAGGCAGCCTGAAAAATCTGACACCAGTGTTGGCCACTTATACACTCAAAAAAAAAAAAGGGTCACGTTACGTCCACGAGACGTAAATTAATTTAATATTCTCCTTAGGTAGAGTCAAATTGGTTGCACAATAGTTCTGCAAGAATAAGGCGGGTCAGGAAATATAAGAACCTATTAAAATATAAAACCTACTAAATGTCATTCTTTCTTCTGGTTTTTGGTGGACTGGAAGAGATCCCTTAAAGGGATAAGTCCGCCTTTGTATTGTTTTCTTTTGTATTTGTGTTGCGTCCTGTTTGTATAATAAAGAATTTACATGACATATTTACATAAAATCTACAAGGACTTTTTCTTTAAATCCACATTAGATAGACTATCTGTATAACCCAAAGGTTGACTAGTAAACAAAACTTTAAGCGTTAGGTTCGCTTGTTGTTCTGTACAATTTGTATTTGATGAAAAATAAAATTAAAAGAAAAAACACGACACCTTGGAGATGTTTTTAATCAAGTAACAAGAGCCACAGGGCGTATCTCTTTGGATAAGGTACATTAGATGTTTACGTATGTAGAAATAACTTTTAATAAAGTGTAGCTACATAAAGCCATTGTCTGTCCGGAGCTTAGATTATTCTAAGGTCCGGAGGTCCAAAGAATGTTGGGTTTAACATGGGTTTACCTAGCGGACACGCGAACCAAGCAAAGACAAATAGAGCCAACATGGAGTTTTCGTTCGAGCCCTACATTACCACTCCCCATTGCCATGGGTGAGTGGTGTGAGATTTAACCATTCCTCCATGTAAAAAAGGTATAAGTATGATAATGTATAGGTATATGAACTGATCCTAACGAAAAAAAACCATTACCGGTTTAGAAAATCCACATTTCGGCTGTCATCGAATCACTTTCGCTGCCCCAGTTGTCTCATTGTTCATCATAATATTCTCACGAACGAACAACAATATCATTCACTCAACCATTCAATTTTGAACTGTATTCACTGTCAAAAAGAACGAAGTCAAACTGATGACCAATCGTATCGGTCAGTTGCGTCAAAGACATTCCTCTTGGAAAAAGATGGATGTATTTCTGTCCCTCTCTGTTTTGACAGATGATTACTCTGTGAGCTGTGGGGTATTACGCAAGGGTAAAGAGAGCAGAAAATATAATCTATGGTCCGCTTTTTAGTGTCATTGTCAATCTTGTAAAAAATAAATTGGTGTCGACTAGTTCTTCAAAGGTTTTTTTGGCGAAACAAATTAATGAAAAAGTATTTGTGACCCAGTGAGGTATTTGAATACCAAACAGCAATGTCGAATTCATTTGAGTGCCAGACAAATGTTCTCTTTTTTTCAATGAGTCATCTATTCAACAAAAGAGAAGAGAAAATAATTCGCACAACGTGCTTCCCTAATGCCCTCAAAAACCTACGTTTAAGACTGACAGAAAATTTGTAGAGAGGAAGGTTTATGATTCTGTAAATAAAATTATGTATTAAGATGGACAAATTAATGTGTAATATGTTTATATTCCTTGCTCTATAGCTATTTAAGTGATGTACTTCGATCTAGCGGGGCCACTCGAGCAAGACCTTAAACACTAGAGGCAATGCTTTGTCTGTTCAATGTAATTATTTCAACGAAATTATTAACAAAATCCAATGTACTTCAACCATGTTAGTGAGAATTTGACTAGTAAAACAACATCTTAATAAATTGTGATGAATGAATGAAATCTTATCGAGATTAAAACTGAAAATTGTCTCTAAAATTATAATTATCTATAAAACTTCCATTAAAATAGGTTAAAATAATAGCAAGTAGAACATAAATAAATGCAGATTATAAAATCGATTGAAAATGTACCTAATAGTTCCAATTTGTAGTGTTCAATAGCAAATAGGTCACTTAATGCTGTCCACTAACTACCTCGCTCTAAAATGCATTCTCCAAGACTGTAGGTAACTTAGGTAAATGTCATTCCGTTCACTGTTATTACTGGTAATAAATAATTGCGCTGTGTAACTGGAAACAATTCGTTAAATTGTCTCAAAGTATGTTAACTATAGCAAAATTTCGCAGTACGTATTGAATTTAATAGCATATTTTTTTACTTTTTTTATGTTGCTATCGATTTGTTCTGACCATTTTCTACATCTAACAATAATGTTGCCGAATTAATCATACCATACATATCTTGAATGCCATGTGAGGAAAATAAATGCCTTCTTCTGCAATTATTTTCCAAGTTAATGGATAAAGGCAATTAGGGAGTCGTACCGTACAGTGAGGGTAAATAGCTGAATATAGAGAGACACGACAAATATTGCATCGGTAAGAACCTAGTACATAAAACTGTGAGGATTTCAGAAAACCACACGATAGTCTTCGGTAGTGACACAAATAAACAATTTATCTATCTTCTAATCATGTAGTCCTTTAAATCAATAATACTAACGATCAAATAATACTGCCTGCTTCTATATTCCCAGAGAAGTACAGCCCCGGGACATTCAAAAGTAGATTGAATGGGTATCTTTTGGATAGGCATGCTTCATCCTAGTCTTCATCGTCGCTTACCATCAGGTGAGATTGAGGACGAATGCCTTAACCAATATATTGTAAAAAAAAAGTAATATTCATCATCATCATCATTTCAGCCGCATAACGTCCACTGCTGGACAAAGACGAGGGGTCCAAGGATTGCCAAAATGACCTATCTAGAGCGGCCTGAATCCAGCGCCTTCCAGCGACTGTGGTAAGGTCGTCTGACTACCATGAGGGTAGGTGTCCTAGGCAACGCTTGCCCGTTGTACGTGGTCGCCATAAATTAATATTACTAATAAATATTTTAGTAATATTTGATCAATGATACCTAATATTAAAATTCCTGTATCTATTCGAAGAAAGTTTTTCAAACGAAAAATATCTACAAGACTGTTCAATTAAAGCATTAAATTGTTATGAAGCTACTCGTAATCCCAGGATACCTGCCGTATCCAATCGTTAAAAAGTCGGAAATAATTAAAAATTTCCGTTGCGTGATGGACACGATTAGCTATTTCACATTTTGTATGTAGATGCAGCGAATTGCTGTTTTAATGAGAAAAACGCTAAGAAATGTTGTACCGCGTCGCGTTCTATCGAGATCATCCGATTATGGAAATGGAGTCAATAGCTGGATAATAAATGGATGTCTCAGATAAGAACATTCATAAAATACCTATCTTGTGGTGTTTTTGCCGGCAACCGGCAATTTCGAGTAAGAAAAAAATCGTCTGAAATTGTTTCTGTGGATTTAATAATTCCTTTTTTTATTTATTTAATTTATTGCACACTTATTACCTATTTATTTTTATTGAACTTAATGCTAAGCATTGTTTATCTTGATATAATTATATGTTAGATATTGTAGACATGTTTTTTTATTGTTTATGTGAGTGTGTATCGAGAATTAGGTCATCAAAAATTTAAAATTATTATGACCTAATTTTCGATGTAGTCAATGTCTACACAATATACAAATATGTCCTAAATATCCACAATATAATTATATTGAATGTTAATGAAACACTTTTTTACAAAGGAGACACATTTTTTAATAATCTTTAAAAATGTTTGATTGTGCGAGCAAAGCAGCCAACCAAATGTGAAATGGTATTGTACAACGTTCCACCCCACTTTTGTCATTATCTCCTCTGGTTGACTGGAAGAGATCCCTGATAAGGATAAGTCCGCCTTTGTACTATCGTCTTTTTTTTGTATTTTAATAGTGTCTTTTTATGTACAATAAAGAATTTACTACTACAACTACAAAAACATCCACTTTCTCACGCCTCCATAATATTTTTACTGTGACGTCAAAAAACGCGGCACCGCTGGAAAGTGAAATTTATTTAGCTTAGTATCACGGCAGAGAAGCCGTGATACTAAGCTGGTAGTTTTTTCATTGTTTTCTAAACATAGTAAGATGTAGTTATAGGTTTTTGTTGACATTCTTAAGTTATGGTTTGTCAGCTAAGCATGCAACTCGTGAAGTGAACTTTATTTTAAATGTTATGCGTTGGCCACTGATGCCTGTTTTTGTAATTTTTCATGAAAACCAATGTTTTAGTATCATATACAGGGTTACTGGTAACTAACTCATAACCTCTTAACATCGAAATCAGACTCCCCAGAACATTATAGATCTGCAAGAAAAAAGGCGAAAATTGCAGAAAAAAAATTGGCCTCCCATACAAATTCACTGATCACCTGGTCGACTTTCTATGAAGAGTCCATTTTTTTTCTTAGATTTTTTTATTTTTTTCTTGCAGATCTATATTATGTTAGGATTCTGATTACGATGTTAAGAGGTTTTGCGTTAGTTACCAGTAACCCTGTATATACGTTAAGGTTAAGATGTTTGACTCCCTTTTTCGAAAAAACTCACAATTGCTCCATATAATTTTTTTTATAATTTTAAACATAATTGCTTGCTCTACCGGCATCAATTACTAAAAAAAAATTATTGCTTTTGTTTTTGTAAATTAATTAATTATTAAAATTATATACACAATATGACAATGCTGCCATCTGACGGCTTTAATTTTGAAACAACGTCAACATGATTGACGGTCGGTACAAGCAAATTGTAACAGATGACTTTATCTATACCTACTTCAAATATTGTTTATAAAGAAGTTTTGTAATAAAGAATAAATAAACGAAATAATTTCTATAATTTTGTTAAGTGATAATTATTATCATACTTATTTAGTGCGAATTATTAGCACGGGTACCGCTAGTTTTAAATAAACTCTTTAGTAGAAAGAATGTAGGAAAGTATGCAAATACCTTCGCATTTATAATAAAAAGCTATGGTCTTGTCGGAGTACGAATTCTTCCGTTTGTCTCTATTGCGACCACTAAGGAAATAAAAGCGAAATAAAAGCCGTTTTCGGTGTACCATCCCTACCCATCGCCTTATAAACATAATTATTTCTCTTCCTTGTCACTAGATGGCGCTATAGGTATTTATTAAAACATTCAAATCTTTTATTACTATTATTTAAATGAAGATTACTCTAATTAATTAAATATGACTTAAATGAAATGCAATGAATAATTTTAGAGCACATTCAACACTTTCTTTGTCACTTTTTCTAGTCGTGTGTGCTGCCATCTCTGTGTGACTACGCGCAACTTCCAATTTTGCCTACTTACGGGCCCTCCAATAGTTTCTATGACGTTGGTATCTGTTACGTTAGTAATTATATTATCTTTGGCTGTACGAAACGACGTTCACCTTCTCCTTTATCTGTTTTATGTATTTATAATATTTAAAATATAACTACCTATATAAAAAAGGACAAGTTTTCCATAGCTGACGTCATTATGTTGCAAAACACATTGCATGCCTCATTCGTGACACCCAGAGAATGCTAATCACGTCTTGATATGGAAGAAATAGGTAGTAATTTTGCAATAACTATAGGCAGCTAATTAATGATGTATTGTTAACAAGACTCTGGTCTAAATGTAGATACAGACCACCTTTGTGGCGAAGCTGTCACCTAGAGGTTCCGGGTTCGATCCCCGGTCAGGTCAAGATGGAAAATTATCTTTTTCAGATTGACCTGGGTCTTGGATATATATCTATATATAAATGTGTTATAAAATATAGTATCGTTGAGTTAGTATCCCATAACACAAGTCTCGAACTTACGTTGGAGCTAGCTCAATCAGTGTAATTTTACTCCTAATATATAAATATTATTTATCTGGCAGCTCAGAGCCATCATTCGCTAAAGCTTTGACGAAACGCCGAGGAGTCGCCGATGCTGATGCGTTCCGTTGCTTTTTCTCCCTCTAATGTTTAACCAACTATTTAGCGTGATTGTAGGAAGATGTAAAAAGGTATCAAAATAGACAGGGTTGCTAGCTGTATTGCCTTGATTCATTTTTGTGCCCTTTCTCTCGATCGGCTTTTACGATTGGGACGGAGTGCAAATAGCTAGAATAGTTAAATGATAAAGCTATAAGTAATCAAGCTAGAGGTAGTTCTTCTAGCGTATCACGGTCTAGTTACACCTACATTACAATACGGTGTAATATTTTGGGGCAATTCAACCGAAAAAACGAATATATTTAAACACCAGAAACGATGCTTGCGTTCAATGTGTGGATTAAAAACAGAAGAGAGCTGTGTACCCTTGTTTAAGTCTCTTAAATTATTAATGTTGCCATAACACAGCACTTATGAAGAAAAGCTGTTTAGGCATGGCACCTGTGATTTACAATAAATTACCAGATAGATTTAAGGAGTTGAATACGAAATCATTAAAATATCAATTAAAATTATTCTTGACGAAAAATGTTATTACTCTATTGACCGTATTTACCTGTGTTCTTCAATAAAGAGATTTTGTATTTTGTATTATAGTTTAACGGCCGGCCGCCTGCCTGACGTCATTCTACTTAATTATTCTAAAATAATATAGAATGTTGATCTTGTCATGACTCAAATACTTTGTAATGTCAATAATAACGATCACAATTTACAGCCATGTGTACCATTCTAGTAAAACAACAAAGAACTGCTCAAATGTCAACAACTGACATTCAGATGCAAAAATATGTCTGGAAAGTGTTTATCATATTTATATACCTATCCACTTAGTAATGGGAGGAGAGCTGTTAACCTTTCCTTAAAATAGCCTTTTTTTTTCTTCGTCAAAATGAAGGTTAACACGAAAATTAGAAAATAAACACGCCTGCTACTCTGACCTGACGCAAAGTAAAAATAGACTTACTTAAGTATAGGAAATTTGTTATTTTTTTTAAAGAACTTCATGCTTTCGCGATGTAGTACCACTAAGTACTATTAATACAATTTTCCCTCCTGTCAACACACTACACTATCAATTCTTTATCCCTGAGAGACAGACAGAGCGTTTTGGGTTTTGTAAACGGACCCCAAGGTAGTTAGAAAGGGAATTAAAACAACTAAAACAAATATGTTTACTTAGACGACTTTTTTATATTTTTTTCCAGTCATTGAAAATCTGATTGCAATGCTAAGTGACTGTTTTAAACATTAGGTACTCTTACTAATAATCTTCAAAATATGGTCCATCACTCAAGTTCTCCACCTAATAATTAGCCTCATCAATGTTCTCAAATCTCAAAAGCATTTCGACACGGTAGCTGTAATTATAGTGAGTCCGTAGCACGACCTCTTTCGACTAAAGTATAATTGCAAAACGTCATCATACATTATGTATCACTCATCTGTACTTAATGGGAGAGAGTAAGTCAGAGGCTGAAGCGATGATATTCCACATTATGCATTGGGTTCTGATAATAGGCATATTTCAGCACAAACATCGCGGACGCTCTTTTGAAAAAATCGGGACGCCCCTTTTTGTTGCACAACTACTGTTGACAACAATTTTAACACTATGGTTTTCTTTATTATAAACTTGGTGTGTATACATTTTCACGTCTTCTCCCGTAAAATGCCATTTTTTGACCCGAAATTACAGGCGAAATGTAAAGTTTTGCGTCACATCAATAAAAAATAATGTTTTTTTTTTATAAAGTTTTTTAACAAAATAATAGATGTGCGTTAATATCTACTATAAATAATTCATTTCATTTCATTCCATTTCAAACATATCTACTATATGAATATAATGATACCTAAGTAAGATTTATATTCGAATCTGGAATTTTATCACTCAGAACACCGTGATTTACACCAGGTCCTTTCTACCTGCAGTAGTTCTTTGTGTGCCGGGTTCCGCGTTTTTCTTATGACTTGCGCCAGCCATCACAAAGTGAGTAACGTAACATATATCAGGCGTTATGACTAACTGGTGATGTAAACCATCTCGGGGTTTCCAGATATCTCAATAGACTAATAGGAGCCAATTCGCAATGTTCAACAATTCAAATCAGATACTTTACATTTTCTATGGGATTTCTAGTTTCTTGGAGTCATTCTCTGCAACAATAAATTTAAAATCATGTTGAAAATGGTCATGGTCATGACAAGTGACATTATTTGGTGACGTTTTATTTTCCTAACAGTACCTAATAGTTTATTTTTGACCCAGGAAAGTACACAATTGTAACCTTTGTGATGACTTCACTAAAATGAACACGATACCATTCAGACGTTACACATTTTTGTTTCAAAGTAGCTGCATCCAGAAAAAATGGCGTTTAAATTTGTGCTTGTCTAATTGTTTTTAAACCTTGCAATGGTCAAATGCGACATCAGTTCAGCACAGTATCCACTAATATCTTTTGCACCCGAAAAGCGGTGGTAAAAATTAAACATTATTTTAAGCTCAATTAACAAGTAATTCAAAAAGCATACAAACATACTTAATATCACGCATATTTCCTACAGGGGTACGCAGAAATTATGGACCTCCACTTGCTACGATCCTGAAAAACCTCTAAAAGCATTGTAGACGTAATTTCGCCAACGTTCGATCAACTTCGGCATAGTATGTTTTGACACTTAAATAGAATCAAATATGTGCGTCCTAAAGATTTAAACGCATGATTTTATGTCCTCTTAGAATATTACAAAGTGGTTAACCAGCGTGAAACCTAAGGCATTAAATAACCAGCTTAGACCCGTCGCAGTCTACTGTTACACATTGTTATGTGCTTAGCTTCACTATGCTAATTAAGTAGTTGTTTGTTAACACTTGTCTGGCCAGTTACAATACTGTTAACGTAAATAATCTTTGTCAGTAGTGATAGTACAGTAAAGAGCAGATCATTGTTCTACGGATAGTAAACATCGTGGGCAATTGAGTAAGTAGTAAGTACATGTGTAAGTTAGTTTCCGCTGCCGTGTGGTTTCCGGCAGAGTAAAATATGGCCACTCCAAGTCATTCCATGGATGTAGTACAAACGTGAATTAAAATTACAAGCTAAACAAAAGTTTATAAACTTCTATATATTATACAATATGTAACTAAAACCCTGTCCGATCTTTGTAGGAGTAACTCAGACCGTCAATATGAACACCTTTTCTTATGGGACCAATGCTTGAAACTCGAAGAAAAATTGACATTTTCATACAAATTGCCGGACCGGCCGAACACTTTTGTATGAAAATAGGAAAAGTTGTTCATATTGACGGTCTGAGTTGCTACAACGATCGGACAGGGTTTTTGTTACATATTGTATATATAAACACCCAAGACCCAGGACAATTTGAAAAAGGCCATTTTACAATTTGCCTTAGCCGGGAATCGAATAAAGAGGTTAATAACTTGGCGAAGGAAAGAGAGACATGGTAAGCAATCCACCGACAAGAGCCCAGCTCTTAAATGTAAGTAGAAAAAGATTAGACAAATATTTTATTATTAAAAAAGAGACTTCTGGAAACGTGCGCACCTTGAAACTTTGTAAAGCCACTCAATCCAACAAAAGCTACATAAATAAATACACATTGACCTTTAAAGTCTGATTTATCCGCAGGTCCGGCTCATGGCTGAGTCACCAGCGGACAATAACATCAGATCTTACGGCATCTGCAGCTAAAGCCTTATAGGAGTACCTGCTTTCAAGTTTTCTTAGTCATTCTGCGGTTTGAAGGACCTACCTACATGTGAATATAAAGCAATGTTGTTATGACATAATTTGTTAATAGATTTCTGTCAATTCTTTTTGGCATGGTACTCGTATTGGAGCCAACCCAGTTTCAAAATCTTTGAGAAAAGATACAAGACGTCCAGTAGCTGAAATATACATAATAAATAATCATCATGACGTCGTATTTAAAGTCATAAATGATTCTTTGAGTGTTTCTCTCGTAAATAAAGTGTTTATTAATCAAAGAACAAAGTTTTCTATAACCATGATAAACACTAGCAAAAAAGAATGGAGTTTCGTGGAACACTCGGTTCGAACCACAAAACCCTACAATTATTTAATGGAACAGGGTTTTTTTCGTAGTAAAGAACGAAAAAAGTGACGGATAAATCGTACACTTTTTAATTAATAATGATAAATTAAAAGAATATATTGTCCAGTTCTGGGTCTGAACCGGGAATATCGACCATCTCAGGCATACGCTCTCCCAACTGAGCTATCGACGAGATATCAAACTAGTAAAATTACCTTTCACTTTAATTCGTGACAGAAAAAGGGACGAAAAAATCTTACACTTTTTTTGCCTTGCTCCCCTCAGTCAAGTCCGTACCGTCCGAAAAGGAACTTTGTTCCCAAAAATATGATCTTCCGGTGTAATAATTAACCGTTTTACCTGCGAAACATATACAAAGGGCTTTGATATATAAGTAGATCTAAACTTGACATTAACCCTTTAAATGGACTTGATAAATTGACGCAGTAAAATCAAATAAATAAATAAAACAGAGCATGGTAAATTAAAATTGCATGTAATAAAAAAATTATTTATGCGATAATATTACAAAAAGAAAAAAGAAAAAAAAACCTCTGCTCACAATGCTAATAAATATTAATGAATAATTTTGAATAATATTTTTATTAATTTATTTGTTTGTAATAAATTTTTCTTGGTCTAGAACACCCGCTGGCCGTTCCATCTTATCTTTGCAATACCCAATAGGGTTCATATTGTACCTAATTATAAACAGTGGTAATATTAGTAAAACTAAGAACTGATGTATAATATGAATGCAATAAATGAATTGAATTGATATCCTATGTTAATACCTACTTAGAATCCTAAATATTTCACTTGGTTTATAACATCTCTTATGTTCATCTTCCATTGCATTACTTTTCCATCTGTATAGTATGTAAACTAACTTTGTTAATTAAAAGCAGCTGTTTTAATTATCAACCAAAAGCCGGATGCCAAAAAATAAGAAGGAACTTCTATTTCCTTACTTCCTGATATAAAAACCACCAGCTGCGTGTACCAATAGGAGGTGAGGTAAAAAATGATTGAGGGGTTCAAATTCAAGATTCCTCGTCGTAGAAAGGACTATTGTCTAGTTTTTAAAGAGGGATACGTAGGTATTCATTAACCCTCATATTGACTAGTGGCTCAGAGAGTTGCAGACCTCGCGACCCACAATGACCCTAACCCGTTGAAGTTCATGGGATAAAAAGTCTAAGTTCATGGGATAAAGATAGGGTCTCCTGATGGTAAGTGATCACCGCTGCCCATGGACAACTGCAACACCAGGGGTGTAACAGAAGAGTTACCGGCCTTTTCGGAAGGGAAGATGCGGGGGAAGGGAAAGAGGAGGAGGATAGGGAGGGGGGCCCTGCGGCTCTCACTCACCGAACGAAGCATAGAAGCGGTGACGCTACTACTCATACGTCGATTTTCTGTGAGTGTGGTACTTGCCCGGACGAGCCGGGACATTTATGCTATTAGCAAAACAGAGTTTTGTCGGTAGCGTGGCTCTACAACAAATAAAGTTCTCAATCTCTCGTTCTATATTTGACTTACATAAACCTAAAAATGTGACTAAATAGATAAGTAGCTACCTATTGTTTGACTACCTAGGACGTTTTTAGAACCTAAGAATTTTGACTAAGCATGCTTACGTACTTCTTTTTACCTGCATGCTAGCCCTTGACATACTTTAACCTTTTTTTTTTCGTTGTCAATTTATTAAACTTTTAAATCTTATATTATAATCTTAAAATTTAAAAATGTATTTAACGGGTACATATACTAATATTGTTAAATTCTATTCAATGTTTGCATCGCCACACCCAAAATGGGTACATGTATTACTGCACTTATATTTTGCCACCTTAAGCAACATGTTA
This sequence comes from Acrobasis suavella, assembly GCA_943193695.1. NCBI lineage: Eukaryota > Metazoa > Arthropoda > Insecta > Lepidoptera > Pyralidae > Acrobasis > Acrobasis suavella. The sequence goes on from OW971948.1 coordinate 14,366,870, forward strand.
GCGAATAATAAATGAGTAAATGAGTAAAACTTTTCGCCACTTCAACAAATTTCGAAGAACTGAATCGCTAGACAAATACTGTTTTACAAGAATTGGTTTACAAATGCCACCTGTAGGCGAGAACAGACAGAGTGACAGGCGGACAAAAGCATTTTTGGCCGTCTCGAAACTGAGACGCTTCGCTGGCTCGGTCATCTTTTGGTCACTCTTCATAATCTATTTGCTCCAACAAGGCTGTACAAATCGTCAAATGTTAATCTTGAATAGTTAATATGGCGGGAACTCGCTAGATTACAACAAGTCAAATCAAACACTTTTTTCTAAACGTCGAAACAAAAATTTATTTGGGAATTGTATGAAATGACCAACTTTGATGTCGCATCAAACTTTTTGGGAGTCAAATAACGCCCTTAATATCAGTTTTACTGCGTTAATAAATCTTAAATCCTGTTGTAAATAGATGTGATCATTGTAAAGTGACACTGTACTGTACCAAATAGTGTTTTGATCCAATCATCTAGGCTTAGCATCATGAAACATCGAAATCTGCTTGTTAGCATTATCATCTTTTAAGAAAGCCATTATAATATTTATTTATTGTACAAAATACATTTTGTAAAGCCCAATAGGCGTATTTAATGCTAAAAGTATTATCTAACAGCCAACCTTTGGGTTGTTAAAGAAACTTAGAAATATAGATACCCCATTGATACCTATAAGCATTTAAGTGTATAAATCTATTTAAGAACTCTTTCAAGCCTGTTTGGCTCTCTAATAGGTAGTTACGAGTATTAAAAGCGCACCCGGTGTTAATTATGATAAAAGCTCTTGTCTAAAGCTTCCGGCCGACACTTGAGCTTAATTTTAGTACTTCCGTTGGGGCGACTATCAAGTACATTAGGTTAGCTAAACATTTTAGTTGGAACTGAAATATTGTTCAAGCCGATCGATGGATTGGGTAAGATATTATGTATGTATTTGAAACGCCTTGCTTTTCCATGTATATGTTATGGACCAAGTGATTAATAAATAAGACATTATAATTAATGCCCGCACAGTTTGATAATTGCCCAAAATTACAGGGCAGTGTATTAATAATTAGTAAATAAAACAAACCGTTCGGGCATTATAATGCTTATCTTATCATCATGGGCCGAATAGCCGCTAACAGCAGACTCGCTCTTGCAGACTCATGTAGACCACACAGGTCACGTAGTCTGTACATAGTTGTTGGTAACATGACTCAGCAAGAACACTGGGCGGCTAGGAGGTGGCCCAGGGCCTCCCTCGCCGCACCATAACCTAAACTATGACCTTTATTTAATTCGGGGTTGCCCGATTGGTCGCTATCATCATTTGATCGATTAGACCTCAAATAAATCGTAGGTGAATGTTTATTATCGCATTGCCCGAAAACCTCATGACAATGATATACAATCGCATGATGAATAAAAACTTTCTTATTATAATTAATTTCTTCGCCCAAAGCAGTTGGTCATTATTCATCTTCATCATCATATCAGCCGCAGGAAGTACTGTGCTGAGCATAGGTTCTCCAAAACTAACGATTGGAAGCGGTCTGCATCCAGCGATTTCCTTTCTCGTCGCCGCGCGAGGTCGTCCGATTGGTGGGTGTCCTACGCTGCGCTTGCCGGTATGTGGCCGCCATTTGAGAACCCTTCTGCCCCATCGGCCATCGGTTCTTCGTCATTGTCATTATTTATAATGCCCCAATTTATCACTTGGTCCATACCATAACTTATTATACACCTTCGGTGTTCCTGAGCATGGTTTTATCTATGCTCAGTCGAATTGATTACCTACTCCTTGTTTGAAGTCGATTTATAAAATAATCAGCTATATTTTTTTTTATAAATTAATATACAACGTGATAAATTGACCCACGAGCTTATTAGATCACTTTAGAATAATGAAATTAAAATAACAGCCAAAACACCAAAAAAGAAACAGCATTTTCATGCAAAAGTGTGAAGCCGCCGGGGCAATTTGTATGGGAATGTCAATTGTTTTTGGTTTTTTGGATGATTTTAATTAAATTATACTATAGTGATCTAGTACAAGCCCGTGGTTCGATTTATTACAGACCAGGTATGTCCCTTCCATGTTTTTACGGACAAATCACACAGATTGAAATAGCTCCAAAGTAAGTTCGAGACTTGTGTTATGGGATACTAACTCAACGATACTATATTTTATAACAAATACATTTATAGATAAACATCTGTCGGTGAACAAAGTATCATAAAAGTTTTAATAATAGTGTGATAATTATTTTCGTGAGAAATCTCACGAGTTGTCCAATGTCGAATGCTCAGCTCGAACGCAAGTAGTTTCTAAACGTGTATGGTAAAATTAAAATTGTTAATTGAATGTAACAATTGCGCTGACGAATCAATAATTGTTTATAATAAGTTTTTATAAAAATTATGCTTTCATACGAAATATGAATTATGCTTTGACGACCTCCGAGGCGTAGTGGTCACCATGCTAGTCCGCCACCCAGAGGTTCCGGGTTCGATCTCCGGTCAGGGCAAGTTGGAAAATGGCCGTTTTCAAATTGTCCTGGGTCTTGGGTGTTTATCTATATATGTATTTGTTATAAAATATAGTATCGTTGAGTTAGTATCCCATAACACAAGTCTCGAACTTACTTTGGGGCAAGCTCAATCAGTGTAATATTTGTCCCTATATATTTATTAATTTATTATTTATACAGGTCTGGGAGTAACAAAAATGGAATGTACTACTACTAGCTGCTTTTCTTTCCGTGCGGATCTAAAAAGGTGCATGGGCGAAAATTAGGTCAGGCGGCTAGCAACCCATCATTATTTTGATTCCTTTTTCCACCTTTACGCTAAAAGTGACCTTGAGTCTTGCAGCTCTGACCCAAAATGCTCTGTTTGCCTGATTAAAAACTAGCTCTGAGAGCTGCAAACCTCGCGAGCCACCCCCGACAAGTTGAAAAGATAAGATAATATTTTATTTGCAATAAATAGGGTGTACAGTACACAGGTGTTAAAAATACAATTTAAAACAGTAACTTAGCTTAAACCCTTACTTAAACCATTAAGCCACATTAAATAGCATGCAAATTTTAGTTTACTATCATATATATCATTAATGTATGAATGCATCTAATTCCCAATCTTTAAATTTACATTTTTTTTAAGTTTATCGAATAAGAACAAAAAAGTTGCATCTTAATAAAGTTTACAAAAAAGGTATATGCCTCTTTCTAATTTTTAGAAATGGCTAACATATATTATTGTTTAAGTTTCCATCCAACCCCTATATTTTCACCATTTTGAAAAATTGCAAAAGTACTAATTGGCCAAAAAATTCTATATAATTTTCGAACTTTCTCACAAAATTTCACGAGAATCGGTTGAGAAATGCGGCCTGTTGGCAAGAACAGCCGGACAGACCAACTGACAACCGGACAATTGGCCAATCTCGAAACTGAGACGCTTCGCTCGCTCGTTCAATTAAGACGTGATAGTGTACATTGAACACCCTGTAAGAAGGCAACTCTAAGTCCCGTTTTGCCATGTGAAGCCCATCATCATTAAGTAATAAAAACGGGCAGCTGTGTCCCACAATTAACAAAGGCAAGGCGCGTGCCAAGTGGCTGACATTTGATGCGTGCCGTTCACGGGTGCAGCCTCCCTGCAGCTGTGCAAGATGTCACTAACGGTAGGTCTGATGGTATTATTGTAACTGTAACAGTTTTTAATTATAAATTAATTGGCTTTGATCCTCCTGCTTCGCAAACTAATATTATTGACAATACTTTTATCCCTTACGGGACAGACAGAGCATTTTAGATCTTGCGGCTCTAAGTAGTTTTTGAAGTCGGTTAAATTAATATAAATTTAATATTAGTTTGAGGACTTGCTTTAAATATGTACTCCTTAAAATTAGTCACCTCATATGTTTGTACAGATTTTATTTCGTATTGCATCTTTTTTGACAACAGTTATAAATCCTGTATAATATATTGCTTGACATACAAATATATTTTAATCACATTATCATTAAGTATGTCCGTCTTATAGTATATCAAGGCCGAATATTTAATTGTATGCAAATAATTATGTATACAGCATAATAATTAGATTAGTCAAAATAATATATTATCATGATTAAACATTTATTTTGTCGTAATATATTAATTATTAGTCTTAGCTTATCGCACTAGAGTAAAGTGTGATCTTATCGAAAATACTAAATTCCAGAATAAAGGTGTTTATAAAGTAAAGTCTACGCGGACCAAGTCTCTGAGTATAAATTTGGTCACATTAGTTGCGATCTGTGCGCGAATGCATTGTGTCTGATATTCCATCACGGAGTATCAACTTTTATAAAAAAGGGTGTAGTTAATGACTTTTATTTTGGAATAGTTCGCGGCAAACCACTAGTTATAGTCGGAACGGCCGACTAGGCTAGGTTTCAACCGATTTAGACGATCATCTCAGTTCAGCCAGTTACGGGTACTTCTGACCTCTCCTTTAGCAAAGGATGCAGCGGGGAAAACGTTTATTTTCCTGCGCTCTGACGTCATCAACATTGAAATGAGTTTTTAATTTCTTTGCTTAAAATCTTGAGTAAACAGCTACTAATCCGTCAGTGAATTGTGAAACCGGATCCACGGTACAAGGTTAACGGACTTGCTAAATGATTTGCAAATGTAAAAAACTATATTTTTAACTCTATTTTCTTATGCATATTGGTGATAATTGACTGAGATGGTGTAACCATTGTAGTGTATTGATTACAGATTTGTTGATGTATCAAAAAAGTAGGTACCTATACCTATTGAGAATCAAGCAATTGTTAGAAATATACGTAAATATTCCAACTTAAAAAAAATTATGATTACTTTTTTTTATTTTAAGATTAGTTTCAGATATACATAGTTTAGTTTTAGTAAGTTTAGATAATACCGTTTTTACCCGACTGCGCAAGAAGGAGGGTTATGTTTTTGGAGAGTATATATGTATGTATAATTGTTTGGCACGCTGTACAGCCTGAACGGCTCGATGGATTTTAGCTTGAGTGGTGTCGTTAGATTCGTATTTACTGTGAGAGTGACACTGGGTATCAAATCTTTTATGAAAATTAAAAAAAAAATGCAAAATTTTACAAAAAAAAAGCAAAATACAAAAGGTAGTGGGGTTTTTAGTTTTTGTAATAATTATTAATAAATCTATCCTCTAAGTACTGATTCCGCATAAGCAGAGAATAAGTACTAGTACTCACGTAGTATTAGTAAGTTATTCATAAAAAAAACATTTTCAAAAATTCCGTTTTTTTTTAGTTCATTAAGGGCAGCATTCGTGCCCGAGCTTTGTGAATAACAATAACCTTCTCAAATAATTTATTGATCATATGATTTCTGTTTTCTCATTAAGGCATAAGGAAAGTGGGTGTCCACGAATAAGGTTTCCAGTATTAGATCCTTGGTGCGTGACCAGAATGACGATTTACCTACTGGCACCTACCTGAGTGCTGACATTGGTCCTTTGTAGTAGCTCGAACGTTAGCAGGGTTAAAATCCCAAGTAATGTTTGACTTTATACTATTATGATTATACATCCAAAATATTTTAAATGAATGGGTATGAACATCTCCTTCCTTAGTTAAGGTCTATTCACTTACCTGAAACAAAAAGAAAAAAAACTTTACCATATATTTATTAGCAGAAAAAAAAATTTAAGTAAATAAAATTTAAATTAAAACGAAAAAATAAATTTATCTACCTAAAACTAAAAAAAACAACTGGTTGCTAAACTCAGCTGCTCAGTTGCCATCACGGCCGGAGGGAAAAAAATACGAATTATGTAATTTAGTCCCACTAACATATTACCCCTCGGTAGTGTGACCAAAAGGCTGGCAGCATTGCCACGTTCTATGATAATGCTGATTCTTTGAGCCAGGTAGTTACCAGCCTTTTGGTTGGTCACGGGATACCTCGGACAAACTTTAACAAGTTTACTTACTCTTATTTTGTTACAGTAAAATAAAAAAACTACGTAGGTTAAAAAAATACAAAGGAGGCTTCAAAACAGATAGTAAAAGAAAAGGGATAAATCCCACAAATTTTGTAAATAAAAAAGTTTGTTAAGATGTTTGTTCCGCTTTCACGCCAATACGGCTAAACAGATTCCAATGAAATTTGGCATGTGAATAGCTAATGGGCTAGCTATTATTTTAATATATTAAGAAGAAAACATGAAGTTTCCGTGTCAAAAATTTGACGCATCCGTTAGAAGCTACTGTTACAAAATTATTCGAAACACCAAGTCCAGGGGGGTTTCTCCTAAAGCAGTACGCAAGACGGACGCTACTGCGTATCTGCGCTTCAGTGTCAAGTAACATTGAGCATTAATGTACGATGATAAAGTCTAATTTGGTTTGACATAGAAATAGGACATTACTATCGTACGACTTACGTATAATTTTATGAAGTATCCTCCGTACCGCTGCGCCATCGATGGAGCAAATTACATACGAAAGAAGTCACCAACCCTCCTGAACGACTTTTATATTATTTATTTTATTAAATCTTTATTGTCCATAATAGTACAATAAAAGGTGGACTTAAGAGGCATTTCACATTTGGTTGGCAGTCTCGCTCGCACAATCAAACATTTTTAAAGATTATTAAAAAGTAAGTTATTAAGTAGAAAAGTGTTTCGTTAACATTCAATACAATTATATATTGAATATTGTAGACATTTGTATAGTGCGTAGACATTGAAAATTTTTGATGACCTAATTCTTGATACACACACACACACAAACAATAAAAAACATGTCTAAAATATCTAACATATAATTATATTGAATGTTATTGAAACATTTTTCTTCAAATGAGTCACATTTTTTAATAATCTTTTCAAAGATTAAAAGATTCAAATGTTTATTCAGTAATTAGACCTTTACAGGCACTTTTACACGTCAATAAGTATAATTTATGTTACGTGTAAAGTATATTAAAATTTAATTTATTTTTAAAAAAAAGCTACCGATTTCAGCGCTTCGTAACGACCACTGCTGAGAAGAAACGCCGAAAGAAACTCATTTTCACAGTATTGGTCGCCTACTCGCCAGAAGGGCTTTGTCATATTATTATAATTGTCTTTTAATTAATAAATACTTATAATATAATACAATGTTGGCACATTATAACATGTAATGCTTGCGAACAAGTAAACAAACATAAATTGCGTAATAAAAAATATTAAGTAGTCAAAGAAGCGAAGCCGAGCTAACCAGTCCCTTGCGGCAGCACCCGTTCACGAGTTGACGCACGTATCAGCCATCGTTAAACTCAACCATATTAGAGGGAATCCAACGACCCGACCAGCGACGCCACCACCTTTAAAAATGTTTGATTGTGCGAGCGAGACAGCCAACCAAATGTGAAATGCCTCTTAATGCTAATGCACTCTCTTCCAGTGAGCCTTTAGGAAAAAAAGAAATAAAATTAGCGATAGGCTCTTAAAGATACACTATATTATGAACATATAAGACAATATAAATACTTTTCCTACCTAACAACTCGATTAAGAAGCAAAACCGGGTCAGGTCACTAATTAGCATTTCTCTAATACAATGAGTTGCGTCAAGTAATCGCTAAGCGCTCATGTGTGAGGAAATGTGAGTCAAGTGACATTTCTCACAGGCCGCAATTGCTTGCAATTTGCTGCAAAAACCCGCATTCTAATGGTAATAATAGATTTTTTTATTAGGGCGTGTTCAAACGACAAAATAAACGACCCATATTTGTTCATTCATAAAAACTAATAAAAAATCAAAGAGATACAGCGCTTTGAAGTTTCTGAGGGTTATTTACGTCTAATTTGGTTAAAAGTAGTAGCTGATCGTGACATTTCTTTTTTAAATTAATTTTTGATTTTAATGCGCTGTATTAAGAGTCATTGTGTGGTTTCCGGCAGAGCAGAATATAGCCACTCCAAGTCCTCCCGTGGATGTCGTAAAAGGCAACTTAGGGAATACAAGCTAAACAAAGCTTATAAATATCAATAAGACCTCTCCAACCCGTCTGGCCAGCGAGGAGAGTGTAGGAAAAGTCCTCTGGCTGCTCTGGCCAAGTATGGCTATGGTAGTACAGAGAGGGTAGTGCTCCTGCAGTGGAGACTAAAAAGACCTGATGATGATGATGTGAGAAAAGACAAAATACATATGCCTTACTTTTCATTTATCTATTTAATGAGCAAAAAACTAATGTTAATCTTCAACCGTATTTCATAGCAAAAACGAAGCACCCAGCAGTAGCAAGACCACAAAATAAGTACTAGACGAGACGTGGGTCAGCGTTCCACAAACAAGAAATAATTCTCCTTCTATCTAGTCGGCTAACTTGTCGATTGCATAGCAAAAGAAACAAACCACACTGGAATAGAAAGATGTAATCTAATAACGATGTAAGTGGTAACTTGACACGCAATTTCTACTGCGGTCATATTGAACGCGGTTTGCGAGTTACACTAGAATATACAGATTTCAGACCAACGAAAGTTAGAATATAATAATATTGGTAGCATGAATTAAACGGGTTACACACGTAGAGAATCAGCTAATGGCCGACATGTTCGACCTCATCCGGATTCATCAGGGCGAATGTGACTAGAAGTCGCGCGTACACGATTTCCTCTCGAGACACATTAATGTCAGCGGTGCATCGCGATTCGTTCTCGAATTCATGCTAAATAATGCCTGTGCCTTACGTTGACTAGGCATATTGTGGATTATTAATTTGCTACTACCTAACAACTTAAAGCATACACATTTTTCTATTAAACATCAAAGCAAACATTTGTATATGAAATATAGGCTAATGACGTCATAGTTTCTTGGAGTCAAATTTGAACTAGTCGCGGGCTCGAACTTACCGGTGGGCGCGGCTTAAAAGCATGCTGTCTCACTTAACATTGTGTTCGGGCGAAGCAGTGAGGTGAAGTGCACGATAATTCATGGCAAACCGAGCGCGTAAAAAAAATACGTAAAGTCCTTTGGTAAAAGGGGTTTTATGCAAAAACTACTGCATTAATCAATTAAAAATAAAGTATAATTAAAATCTTCGATAATTAAGCTGTGTCGGTGCGGGCTTTGTTTAGGAGATTTAACACTTCTTTTAATATTTATTTACGCTGAAAGTTGCGTAAAAATAAGCAAAAGAAAAAACGAGTCTTTGATAGCTTATAACTTTGTAATGGCTTTTTATTTTACTATTCTGTATTCGTAGAGACAACATTTATAATGAGACAAAACGATATCATGTTAAATTTTGAATGTACAATGTCAAACAGTGGAGGAAATCCCCTCCGAAATTTTTAAAGAAAATGTATCGACTAGTTCAACCTAAAACAATAATAAATCTAAAATCACGTTGATAATGGATATGATCAATGACAGTGACGTTATTTTGTGACGCTTTTTTTTCTTAGTTGTACCAAATAATTTATTTTTGACCAAAAAAGTACCCTATCGCGATCGCCGTACACTGTACAGAGCGGAAACGCCGCTTAGCGTACACTGGGAAGGGTAACATTGAACCAGGCACAATTAGAGGCGGCAATCTTAATTATTTTGAGATAAAGTTGTAGCTGTTATACAGTTTTAAGCTGGGTCCGCTGCCACCGTCTTCTAACATACCTAACATTGTTAGAAACCATGAAATTTCATACATTGTGAACGAAACGTCCATATGTTCATTCAAATGAATGAAATTTCATGTTCTCTAACAATGTTATGTTAGAAAACATGCCTTTTTATTAAAATATACGCTTTATAAATCAATACCTTTGCAAATTACAAATAAATTATGTAATTTATAATTTATGAAATAAATAATTCGTGATTTGCAACGGTATTAATTTATAAAGTGCATATTTCAATAAAAGACAAGTCCAGTTTGTTTACATTCTTTTAAATACCAAAAACAAATGGAATAATGCTCTTTTTTTTTCTTACAAGCCAGCATGGAAGAGTTAATTACAGAATCTCCTGCAAATCACACGAAGCCAACCTACCTTACTGAGTAGTCTAAAAGCGGAACCGGCTTGACCAGTCCACACATTAACCCACGTATATCAATAAATAAAGTCATCAATGATTTTTAAAACTCTGACGTCAGTTACGGCCTACCTAAAAAACTAGCAAAAAAATACCTTCCGCCGTCCCCACCTCATGGTCAGTGACCATAGGTAAGTACTTATTTACCTACTAGTAATGATGCGTCATACAAAGTGGACTACAGACGTTCACTCGACCCTAAATACTTTGGAAAGCAATTTTGTTTTTATAATTCGCTTTATTTCGGGCATTGATCTTTGTAGATTTTAGATTAAGTTAACATGTCTTTTTTACTTTATTCAAGTGGGATTTCGTGGAAAAGTAATTAAGTGCTTGATTTATTTGTGCTTACTTTACTAACTAATAGTGTTTACTTTGTTTTATTTATTTTTTTCCATAGAGAAGAATAAAACACAAAATAGGTAATTTATTACCTCCTGTACGATCAACTCGACTTACATCAATTCACTTAGACATTGATTATATAGTAATATATTAATGGATGTATACAATATGTAACAAAAACGAAAAAAAATCGTCATTTTCATACAAATTGCCGAGCCGGCCGAACACTTTTGTATGAAAATGTAGATTTTTTTTCGAGTTTCAAGCATTGGTCCAATAGGAAAAGTTGTTCATATTGACAGTCTGAGTTGCTCCTACAAGGATCGGACAGGGTTTTTGTTACATATTGTATATACAAACATTCGAGTCGGCACTTTCTTTAAGTTAGTATTTGGGGTCATGCAGCTCCAAGTAGATAGACAGACCCCAGGGCCGCAAGGCAAGACCCGAACGCTCCTATAAGCGTAATGGTGCGCGAGAAGATGAGAAAGGTAGTAAATAAATATGGGTTATGTTACGAGTATATCGTAAATTATAATTATATTTCGTTAAAATAGTAAAATAAGTCCATCTCCATGATTTATAGCGCATATTATTTTACAGCTATTTTTAATTATTAATTATAAGTAAAGAGTCCCCCTTAACCTGGACATAATCAGACTTTCCTATGCATTTCCCGTATTCTAGCTTTTATTTTGAAACGGCATGTCAGATGTTGGCGAAATTTAGTAATTTCATAGAAATTGCATATATTAAGGCATATAACTAGTTTTCACAGTCAAAATATGAACTTAAAAGAAAATATTGTGCATCATTCATATCATATATGACCTTCAGTATGGAAAACTTCTACACTCGCATATTTTCTTTCAAGTTCATATTTAACTGTCGAAAACTAGTTATATGCCTTTATATACGCAATTTCTTAAAATTTACAAAATATTTCCGAAATCTCACATGTTATTTCAAAATAAAAGCTAGTCTACGTTTGGGTGGAAAAGTCTAGGGTAAGGGTATTCTTTATACAAAATCAAAAAGATGACTGCTAGAAGAAACAAACAGCTTAACGGATAATGATAGGGTTACGTTGGTTCGTGTTGATCGAGCGTGCTTCCTTCCGATTCCGGCTGAATGTAGTACAAGGTTCCCTTCCCGGCACGCACATTACCTACTGTGTTATTCTACGCATTATAAATAGTATAAAATTTATTTATTTAACTTTATTAATGAAATTATAATTGGCGGACTTAAGGCAGTAGGCCTTTTCTACCAGTCAACCTACAGGTGATGCCGACATACGTAAATTTCGAAAATGTGGTGCAAAACCTCTAAAATTTAAACTGAGAGAACTTATATTTTAACAAAATACTTACCTACGTTACCACAGAATAATAAATAATATTATACGTATAAATAAAAACTAACTGAAAATAAAAATAAAAATTAAATAAAAAAATATATACTAATATATATATATATATATATATATATATAAATATATATATATATTTTTTTATTTAATTTTTTATTTTTTTATAATTTTATATATATATATATATATATATATATAAATATAAATTAACTAAATTCTCCATATTCTACATAAATACAAATACTAAATATACATAAATACATATATTATATGTAAATTATTATACAAATCTACATAAAAATATATTCTATCCGTCTGACAGTTTGTGCAAATAATTGTCACGCACGGCTTTTTTGAACGCGAGGCGACTACAAGAATTGCGGATATCTACTGGGAGGGCATTCCAAAGCTGTACGGCAGTAGCAGTGAAAGAATGTCGGAAAAACCCACTCCGATAATTTGGTACAGCTAGGAGAAGATTATTGGACGAGCGAAGCTCTCTGTCATGGGTGTTACCCAGAAAATTAATTCTAGATTTCAACTAGAACGGAGTTTTTGAAATTAAGATTAAACTACCCATTTGGACTATCATCCTCTTTACCACGATTAAACTGTGGGTCCCGAACGCCATCTAGCGTTTGCTCAAACAAACGTACCTTAGGATTAGTTCTACTCTTTGGGTTGCGCAGGTAAGACGGCAGTCGCTCTGTGTAAAAACCAGTAACCGCGTCAAATCAATTAGTTTAGGTAGTGGACCCCGGGCTCTGAAGCGTTACCGCTGAGGATGCAAACGAAAATACGGAAGGATGATAAAAGATTTAAAAATTTGTAAAAAAAAAAATGCATACTTAATGCAAGGATGTCGATTATATAGGTAAGTTTTACATAATTACTTCTGGCATTACGTTTCCTACACAATCGATACTTTAATATCGATAAAGCACGTAGGGACCTCTTGTTCATACAATAATTTATAATCCATCACAATCGACCTTCGCTACGCTATAACAAGCTGTCGGCTTACCAATCAATAATAAATGAACAACTTATTTCTTTTAACGGTGTATACAGTGATGTATTTAACGTTAAAAGAAATAAATTAAACATTATAATCTTTATAATTGTGACTACAATCCATTAAAATTATATGGGTTCCATCACAACCACTCCCGTTCTAACCGTATGTGCCAATGAACAACTAATGTAGACCTGTATTGATATTGGAAAAACTATATAATAGTTCGTAAAATAAATGAACTACACCTTTAAACATTTGTACATCTCTTAAAGGACCTTGAATGCCTATTTACAGGGTCTAAAAAAAAACAAACTATTTTACAAGCTCTCATTAAGTTTCATCTGTCCCGTTGTCTGTCTGTCTGTAATAAAATCTTCCCGGTTTTCGACTGAGCTGAAATTTTTCACACATACATTTATAACATGAATATTATGATAACATGGAGCTGATCAAATGATGGAGCTGGAAGGTGGCCAAAGGAACTCTGTAATGAAACGACGCTACCCCATCGGGTTTGGGCTCGTTTGATTCGTCTTGAGCAGCACTTTTAACTTAAGTTGATTGTTTTTGATAAAAGCTTGTATATATATTTTTAAGTAAATACTTGATAAGGCTAAATTTTAATCAAAATAACCTAAAAATAATCCAATCATAATAATCAGATGGATCGATGACATAAAAAGCGTCGCGGGTCAAAATATAAGGAAGACCTAGAGATAGTTTTATAAAACAACTAAAGGATCAAATTAATGTTTAAACCTACAAGGACGTTAAGGAGTTGACTTTAGACAGAGAGATATGGAAGGCATTGGTTGCTCCACAGACAAGAGCTTAACTCTTTAATAATAAGAAGAAAGTCAAAACTGGTTTTATAAGGCACAGACCCGAGGTGGTGGGCATACATTGAGAGTGGCATATTCCCAACAGTGGGATATGGAAGGCTGCCGATGATGCCAATGATGAAGGCTAAATTCAGTCAGGTATCAGTACGGATACAATTATTTCAATATCTTTACCGAGACCAATTCGAAGTGACATCATTTCTGTCCGCTCGCTATTTAGTGCTAGGCATGTCGACTCATGCATGTTACAATAAGCTGAAAAGTATTACGGATGTCATTGAACTCCATTGTAGCCAAAACGCTAGGTTTCAGAGCGTAAATATTGTTAAAATGACGTTTTAATAGCCTGCCGCAGCAGAGCACATTTTATTGTGACCGAATCGCTTATTGAAGCTAGACTAGACTTTACTGTACAATTATTTTTTTCCGTCGCAGTATTTGATGCCACTTTTAACGTCCTTATTTTGTAAAAATCTGAGATTTTCTTTAGTGTAGGTACTTGTTATGAAATTTTTAAATTGGCTACTAACCTGGGTATTTAAAAATAAATTATTTAATACTGTTAAGAAAATAAAACATCACAAAATAATATCAGTTGTCACGATCGTATCCATTTTAAATTGAATTATAGATTATATTACTTATTGCAGAAAAACTAATTTGAGCGCTATTTAACTCTACGAAACTATGACGTCTATCCGTCTTATTATAAAACCCAGACTAACTTTGTTACTATGTTTAAACCGTTATCCGACCAAATGAAGTTGACATCCAAAGATTTACCCTCAAATTCATAAAAAATAACAAGCGTTTACTAAACCTATTTTAGATAAAACATGTTTTTCCTTTTTTTAATATTTAACATAGTGAAAACGAGACAAAACATATTTTAACTAAAAGAGGTTTAGCTAACGTTTGTAATTTTTTTATGAATAAGGGGGTTACAATATACAAGTAGTGTAGATTTGCCACCGAGCGTCCAGGGGTAAGAGAAAGACATATTAATGATACTACATATATTTTTCATGGTCGGATTATAGGCTCACTTTAAGTATATGTAATTTGAAGTGTGCCTATAACCCGACCATGAAAAAATGTTCGGTCGGTGATAGAGACAAAACACGGCACTCTTTTCTTTTTCTTCTTTCAGAAATCTCAATAAGACTATCTCGCTCTATCAAAGCGTGTCAGGCCCTTGTTGACATCTAGTAATATTACACTATCTCACCTGTCAATGTGACACTTTTTACGTTTAGAAAAAGTACTTAATTTGACTATATTTTTTGGATGTGTTGTGAAGAATGAAGTGTGAAGGTAAATAAATTATTTGTGCCGGTAGAATTCGAAGAGCACTGTAGCATTTTTGCCCTACAGCCTCCAAAAGCTTAACACAAAGTAATACCTGTTGTTGAACTTCTAATAAGTACACGCGCGCGGGTAATTTCATACTTCTACATTCAGTAACCTAATCAAGAGTCGACCACTTTGACCACTCTGAGACGACGACAGTAAACAAATCCTAATAACCATCGACTACTGGAGATATCGGATATAACACGACCACATCAGAAGCGAACCTTTTTTCATCCTCATTAAGATAAGAAACCTGGTTTTCATAATCTCCAGTCAACCGCGAAGTTTGCGTCATCTTCGACGGGTTGACGAATCTGATGAAATAATATCAAATTTATATTACACCGAACATTGTTCGTATACGAGTAAGTAAGTAAGTAATACTTTATTGTACACCAAACAATAATTAAAATATACACACAGAAAAATACATCAAAAAATATACAATGGGCGGTCTTATCGCTAAAAGCGAGATCCAGACAACTGATAGATGGATAGAGTATAGTGAAACTTTAGCAGACGGGGTGTATTCGACTAAAATAAATACAAATATATAGTCCATTTGGTAAGGTATTTAAAAATTAAATATACACTTTAAAATAACTATAATGAATTAAAATTAAACTAAAAAACTAAACTAATATCTGAATTAAAATTAAATTAAAACCTAAATTAAACTTTTTAAAAATCTAAGTTTGGTTCATGCGGCATGGTGCCAAGAACACTGACTGCATTCCCGCGCTGAATGGCTACAGCATTCTTTTGCGCGAGCTATGAGCCAGCCCTCTTATCACCAGAGGAGACGACAAGCGGAGGTGTTATTTAAAAAAAAATGTACTTGGCCTCTTACGGACCAAAAGTTTCGACGCCAAGCGGAACAAAAATATACTCATTATATAACGAATAACGACGAATATTTTCGCCACTTGGCGACTTCTGCGGCTTCAGTCGCGACGCTCGCGGCTCCAGTTGACATCGTCGCCCTGAGGCGAGAGGGGGCAACCGTGTCGACGCATGTCGCGTCCCACATATCAATCTCTTTACACATTACATATAATTTATGATTTATAAATAAATAGAATTGTAATTTGCAAAGTTATTAATTTTCAAAGTGTATATTAGAATAAAAAGACAACAAGATTGTTTACCTTTATTTAAATACCTACACAAAAAGACTATAAATATACATAAAAGCAGATATATACATATGATGTAATTTAAATTACATAAATATATGTATGTATGTATATAGGAATCACACACAAGCCTAACATACATGCGTTATTTAATTAAATTTATAAATAGATAAAAGAATCAAAAATAAAACACGATCATTACTAACATAAAAAACTAACAGATGTAGATCATAAAAGAGCCGAACACCTTTCTATTACCGTTTCAGAAAAAGTAATTTGCCATTTTAGGGCGACATGTGACGGAAGCAGATGTGTGTGCGGCTGGCGGAACAGCCGAGCGTGCGGTATGGGCATTGGGCAAGGTATGGGATTCTTTCGAGGGGTTTCCTTTTATTACTAGCTTATACCTATTCATTATCCGACCGTCCGTCCGAGCGTATTCCCGGTTGCATCCTCAGCAGTAACGCTTCAGAGTCCGGGGCCCGCTACTTAAGGGGCTACCTGAATTTTTCGGGGTCCAATGCTGCCCTATAAGTATAAATTGATAGTGTAATTGCGTATAAATCATATGCAATTATTTTGACCTCAGTTTTTTTACCTGATGGCGTCTGATGGTAAATGGTTCTTGTAGCCAGACACCTGCTACCCTTAACTCCAGGAGTGTTACCACAGCCACGTTAAATTATCTGAATACGTACTGAGACGGTAATTTACTTTACACGAAATTATGCTTATTGACGTGTAAAAGTGCCTGTAAAGGTATGAATAAACATTTGAATCTTTGAATCTTGAATCTTCGAATCTTCGAATCTTGAATCTTTGAATCTTGAATCTTTGAATCTTGAATCTTTGAATCTTGAATCTTTGAATCTTGACGGGCAAATAAGGTCACGAGATTTCTATATGGCGATATATTGAAGTATCAGAGGCCCGTTGCTAATGTGGTCATGACGATCCGACAATGCAGCACCTTCTCTTGTGTCATACGTGCCCGACCAGCTGTATTCGACGTCGGAGAGATAAGGCGTAAGAGTGACAACTCACTGGAGGGGCCAAATACAATATGTAACAAAAACCCTGTCCGATCCTTGTAGACGCAACTCAGACCGTCAATATGAACAACTTTTCCTATAGCACCAATGCTTGAAACTCGAAAAAAATCGACGTTTTCATACAAAAGTGTTCGGCCGGCCCGGCAAATTGTATGAAAATGTCGATTTTTTTTCGAGTTTCAAGCATTAGTCCCATAGGAAAAGTTGTTCATGTTGACGGTCTGAGTTGCTCCGTCAAGGATCGGACAGGGTTTTTGTTACATATTGTATATGTGTAATTTGAGCCAATCGACACGAAAAGAAGACCATAAACCACTGGCGCGATTTGCCTAGTTTTTGCAACATATTAGGTTTATTTTTGAGACTAGCCTACACCTTTAAGTTCATACATATACAATACATAGGCATCTTTTTATTTATAAGTAGGTATTTACTTATGCCAGTATGATAATAAGAACCTCCTTAGCTCGCAAAAGTTTCGACATGGTGACCAACCGACCGTCATGCACCTATTCAGGCATTCTTACACTCAGTTTTGAGATGAAATAACTTTGTCTTACGAAAATGTATACAAATGTAGTTGTGAGAATATTCAAGGATTTGTATAAAATATATATGATTTGTAAAAAAGACACGATTTCTCTTTACAAACGCATGGCCTTGCAATAAGTAATAAGTTCTTCAATATATATTCTTTGTTTTTTACTTTAGAGGTGTATTTTTGCTAACCGTACTTCGCAGGGTATATTAGCCTTTTTTCCCGGAAATCTTGCTTAAATGACAGCTTCTTCACTTCACTTCAGGCCAAAACAGCCCAAACCGATGTGGAGTGGACTCAATCAACTTTTTTGGCTCATTTTGTAAATTATTAAAAAGTATTTGTGTGTTTTTTTATTTTCTCTGATTAGCGAATAATGACGAAGATACCGCATTTGCCGCTTATAAATTTCGCGTGACGCCACGATCAGCTACGATTTTTAACGGTGACGTAAATTACCCCCAGTCCGAACCTTCGAAGCGCCGTATCATGGTGAATTTTTATTACTTTGCTAAACGATAAAATATGGTTCCATTTTTTCTGGAAAATGTAGTTGACAAACTAAATAAAATAATTTATTTTTAACAAGTCCACATCCCTATTCTTATAAAACAATTCCGAGTAAAGACCGCGCTTTGCTATTGTATGCAAAATATTCTGAAAAATTTAAGCGGAAAATTCATGCCGAGCATTTTTTGCATTCACTGATTGCCAGAAATCGTTGCATACAAAAATACCTAGTATTAATATTGTATGTAAAATATTCAGAAAATTCTCAGTGGAAAATTCATACGAGGTAAGTTTTGCGATGTTCAATATTCAGAGAATATAAAACAATTAATTTTCCTCAACAGTTTTCACAGAAGAGCTCACAGTTTTAGTTCCACACAGTGTCAGTTTCCGGCTTGTGGTTTCAGTTTGATGGACTGACTCTGACCGCTCCGTCGCACGCGGCTGGCCACGGTGTCATAGACCCTTCTGATCTAACGCTACCTACTGATGACATATATAGGTACTTGTCGGAGATCAAGAGACTTAAGTTCTACTTTAGTTTAAGGGTTCCGAATAAAAACAGGACCCCTACTACTAAGACTCCGCTGTCAGTCTGTCGTCTGTCTGTCCATCTGCCCGCCTATCTGTCACCAGGCTGTATCACATGAACCATAATAGCTAGACAGTTAAAATTTTTACAGATTCTGTTGTCACTATAAGCAATTTTTCGCCCCCTATGCAATGCGCCGTAAAGTTTTTCTGTACAGAAAGCTAAAGCCAAAATGCTCTGTCTACACCATTAGGTATAAAGACGTGATAGAATGAAGTTTGGCTCGTATAGTTATTATTTTTAATGTTTAACCCATTCACCGCGAACGTCGGATTTTACCGACGATGAACTTTTTTACTGAAATTACAAGATGGAATCTTTGAGCCAATCCCAAAATGGGCACGAAAATTTTTGCCTAAGAAATCCCACGTCCGCTGTTAAACGATTAAAGTCAAGAACAAACATATCTGTCATTCAATATTGATGAATTTTACTAATATAAGAATAAGTCTGACAATCGATCTGCCATACAATATTCATATCTAACGTCCCTGGCCGTCGAATAGCCAAGTGACACAACAGTACCAGCGTAAAAGCCTGAAAATCGATAGCACGAGTCATGGACGAGCGTCAATGCTGAACAAACAGGCTGTAATGGATTGTGGTATGATTAAATGTTGTTTGTGGGTAGGTATATAAATTGGAGTCACTGAAGGTCAATCCTAATTATTCTTTATCCTATCCTTACTTACATTCAGAGATCGGAATCACGGGTGCTAAGTAAATAAAACAAACATAATTATGTGATTTCAGGACAAGTATATTTGATTATTTTTGATTAAAATATATCCTGAAATCACATTATTATGGTTGTTTTATTTATAGATTTTATAGTCATATCCATACTTTTAATAGCAATAGCACCCGTGATTCCGATCTCTGCTTATATTATAAAATGCTAAAGTGAGTTTGTATGTTTGTTTGTTGGTTACACTTCACGCTTCAACCACTGGACATATTTAGATGGGTATAGATATAGTTTGAGACCCAGGGAAGGACAGGAAAGTTTTTGTCACGAAATTCCCACGGGGAGTGCAACCCACGGGCACAGTTAGTTCTTCCATAAATGAACATTTTATGTATCTGCTTCAATAGGCGAAGCCTGCGAAGTTCTCAGGATCTACTTTGATAGTCGGTGTTAGTTAAAATTTTTGAAGATAACTCGAATATCTTTCATCGGAAGTACATTAAGATACGAAAGTAAGATGAAGCCAATGGAATCTTTAAAAGTTTAAAGATGAGCCCATACGGACAGAGTTACTGGAATATTGTATTGCGTTCACAGATTGGCGTAAACCTTTCTGACAGAACAGAAGCGAAAAATATAAGTTTCTGGGCCTATTTGATAGTTTGCAAAAAAGCTACCTTCAGGGTTGGCATCGTGGATGTGTGTAGCATTTACCGTAGATTTTTGCACTTTTTTTTGACGAGAACAAAAATGCCTCATCTTATTCACATATGATTATTATCCATCTTATTAATTTAATGTGAAATTTTTTTATTCTTTTTGGTGTAGAATAAAGAGTATAATTTTGTTTTTTATTTTCTTTTCAATTAGTCTAAACGCCTGTTTCAATCTTACATTAAACCTAGGGTAGAGGGAGCCTGATGACTTGTAATACTGGTGGGCATCTACCTAGATCAGGCACCAGTTCTCTTCTCTTTTAAGGTCATTAATCATAGTGTTATATATACAAGATAATATTAACCCGTCCATGTAACTTTTCTGGATAGGAAAATAAACGGATTTTATTATTATTATCTATAACATGACGGCTATAATGTAAAATGGCGGAAGATTCACCTCATTTTACACAATCTACGAACTCGACAATAGTCATCGCCGATTGTGAAAACCATCTGTCAACAAGTTGATATGAATGCTAGCAATAACGTGCAAAAAGCGAAAGTGGATGCACTTGATGAGTTGCAATCCACTTTTTGTATGCGTACGCAATTGCATAATTTGAATAACATTTGTTGAAACCTGTTGTTGAAGACAAGATATTAATCGTGTTTTTTTATTAAAACATTACGCAAAAGTTGCGTTTTAGTCTTAGGTTTGGAAAAGGCAAGTCAAGACCCAAAATACTGTCTACCCCGTTAAAGATAAGACGTGACAGCGAGTGTTTTAAACGAAATGATCGTAAGTCCAATTTACGTACAATATAATAAAGAGGCTAAGTCGGAAATTCAACTTTTATTGAACAAACCTACTTTTCGAGAAAAAACCGTGAGGAGGGTGAATTATATAGTCTATACTATCTGAAACATGTTTTCCTGATGACAATCTGTGAACAGAAGAATGACAGTCGATGAAGCCAGCGACAAAATACTCAATATTTTATGGAAAATCATGAAGTTAATAATAAGAGAACAATACAATTTGACACTTATAAACCGCGTCAGGCAGGCAATTTAGTTAGAAGACTCAAATCTTATTAAAAACCTTCTTATTTCAAACTACTTTAAAATGGCTCTCAGAGCTAAGTACTTTTGCCTATTCTATACCTAAATATGCTACTTTGTGCAATAAGCAATAACCTTTTAATGCTTCAGGAAGCTAGTTTTACATCCTACTTATGCGTACTGGACCAACAGTATCCATCGATATTGTGCGAACAACCTTTCAATACTACCGGTATTTGGCAAGCGCTGGCAGGAAACATAAACCAATGTTTACGTAGTTACAAGTATAAGATAATGTTATGTTTTAATATACTATCACTTGAAAGATTATGTAACGGATTTATAACATAAAAATATATTTTTCATAGTTATACTTATAAGCAATAACCGACCGGTCCAGGCCCATGGCTCTAGACTTAAAGGGGTGGCAACATTAAACACTATGGGTGCAGCTGCAGCCCCATTAGAGAACTGGAAATTTTAGGAAGGTACCGAAGACTTAACCGCTGTTTTCAATTATGTATATTATGACATTAAGTTATATTTAATACTTGATGTTTATATCAATAAAACTAATGCCACTGTATCGGTCGGTAACTGTGCTGCTACGGACTCCGGGGTGGGCTTCACCGTTTTTTCTTCTCAAATATAACATGCATGTCAATAGCATGCCAAAGACCTTATGAAGTAGAGAAGAAATGCAATAGTTAAAATAATGTGGCCATACTTTTATCTTTACTTTTATCACATGAAATAGCAATGGGTATGAGGCAACATATAAGGGTGTCAACGTACTGTGTCGCCCAGAGCGTTATAGTGATAAATACGTCACACACAGCATATCGTAATAACAGATATTGAAACTATCGCATGTATGAACCGGCTATTTGGAGAACCACATTGGCTTCTTACACGCAAACTTTGTTAATTTGATTTGGGGCTAGATTACGACAATTTGGTTAACTGCTAAGTAATAGAATCTATTTATAGGTCGCTGTAATAACAACGGCTATGCGCTATGCGACATTTTTATGGTAGAAGCATTGTTTTTTTCAACCCTTCTTAGGACAGGTATATTGAAAGACGAATTGTCACTAATATACTTAAGTTTTACAAGCAGGGACAGGAATACCAATATTTTGTATCGATATATAGATACCAATATTTTATCAACATATCGGTACTAAATACCACTATTATATCGATATTTTGTATAAAATACTGGTATTATTTTAATATTTTATACAAATACCGGTTTTTTATGGATAAATCGATAAAAAATATAGATTAAATTCTGATATCGGGTATCGATATATCGATAAAAAATACCGGTATTCCTGTCCCTGTTTACAAGTCCAAAATCCTCTCTATATGTTTACGTCGTCATTATCATCTCAGCCCTTCTTCCGCCCACTGCTGAGCACAGGCCTCTCTTCGTCAATGCCACCCATCTCAGTCCTGTGCTTTTATCATCCAGCGACCCGCGATTTTGACTACATTCTCAACCCATCTCATTGCAGGACGTCCGACGCTTATTCACTCGTCCTGGCTTCTTTACACGCACATAAACAAAATAGGTATGTAGTTGTTTTTAACTGACTTCAAAAAAGGAGCAGGTTATCAATTCGTCGAAAAAAATTTTACGGTTCCGTAGTAAACAAGGAACCCTTATAGTTTCGCCATGTCTGTATGTCTGTCTGTCTGTCCGTCCGCGGTTTCACTCAGCGACTTAAGTACTAGAAAGCTGTTATTTGGTATAGGTATGTATATTAATTATGCGGAAAAAGTGGAACATTAAAATATCAAAAATTTATTTTTAAGGGTAGCTCTCATAAAATAAAAGTCAAAAGTCAATTTTATTTTCTATTAGACTAACCAATCATGTGGGGTATCGCTGCATAGGTCTTTCAAAAATATTATGAGCTTGTGAACACCGTTTTTAGATTTAGGGATCCTTTTTTTGAAATATTTGGTTTTAAATCAAGTGTGTGTGTCCCCCCCCCCCTCTATCTACTAAACGGTATCAGCCGGACACGTGAAAAAATTCACAGCTATAGTTTAATATAACGAAATTAAAAGGAAAACTATTAGAGCTAAGTAGGGATTACAAATTTTATTAGAGGCGATCAATTTATAAAACGTACTCGGAAAAGGAAAATTTCATATAAATTCAATAGAAAAATAGTTTTTAGACGTTTTTAGTGACATGAACTCAAAGTTGGTATTGGTAACTACGTAACCCTACACTGCGCGTGGCCCGACACGCACTTGGCCAATTATTTTATGTATGTTAAACGATTATTCGAAGACGCCTGGACCGAAATTGAAAATTCTTTATTTGTTTTATAATACATATATACTTTTATAACAGGTGGTTCCACAGAAATCTTATCAAAATCGGTTGAGTAGTTTGGGGGTGAAGTCGGTTTTTAGTTTTGAAATCATATTATTTATGTTATGTTAAATTCTTTATTGTACAAAAAGGACACAACAAAAATAGTATTTTATGCAACAGTTGTATAAGGAGGGTTAAAAAATGCGAGTGGCGCAGGTTACGATGCGAGCCTTGGCGAGCATCGTAAATTGACACCATCGAGCATTTTTGACTACTTATACAACGTTGCATACAATACTTTTTCTACGACTACATTTACTAAAATAAATACAAAAATAAACAAAGAAAATATGGTACTTTTCTTTGTTTATTTTTGGTAGATATTAGGTATCTATGGAAGACTTTTTTTTTATTGACGTCTTCCTAGTGACTAAAAGTGCCATTTTTGAAACATGGAGTCACTTAAACGAATGTTGTTCAGTGACTCCACGTTTGAAAAATTGTACCATATGTTAAAATAACGATTTTATTATGTTGGCAGTATGGTAAACCTAAAGAAAAAAAATTATAGGTCTATGGCTAGGAGTATCGTTTAGGCGCAATAACGACACATGTGCTATTATATTAGGAATAGAATATAGACTTTTCTGAAATCATATAATCTATGTTCTTATATTAGTGTCGGGACCATTTAAAAGACAGATAACAGTACAGGAGCAGAAAAATATATTTATACAATTACGGAGGGCAAAGATGTTAATATACTGAATTCATATTTTTGATCTGCCAATCGTACATTTTATTTGATATTTTCATTCACCATGATTCACTCTGTGTTTACTCCACTAAGATCTAGTGTTAGTTTTAGTTAAGTAAGAAACAGGTAAAGTCATGATTTTTTTTTAAATTAAAGTCAACTAAGAATGGTACTCTGTAATAAAATAGCGGTACTTAGCTCAGAGTACCTACCTAACGGTGAAGTAAACAGTATATAGACAATTAGCGGAATACCACAAAACAATGATAATTATCAACAATTCAACATACTAGAACAAAAGGTAACACGCAAATCTTTCAGTTTTAGTACGTAGGTACAGTTTGCAAAACAACCTAACAATCACAATGCGCTATTTTCCAACAAGTCAAATCAGATACTTTTTCTTAACGTCAAAACAAACATTTTTTATATGGGATTTGTATGACATATAGGCAGTCGAAGTCATAGTTTCTTGGAGTCAAGTAGCGCTCTTATTATCAGTTTTTCTGCAATAAAAAATCTAAAATCACGTCAAAATGGATATGTTCGAAGTTTTATTTTCTTATCAGTACAAAATTTTTGAACCAGGAAAACACCCAATTTTTATAACTTTCGTATAAAGTTGATGCAAAGATTAAAAGATTCAAATGAATATTCAGTAATTAGACCTTTACAGGCACTTTTACACGTCAATAAGTATAATTTATGTTACGTGTAAAGTTATTAAAATTTATTTATTTTTAAAGAAAAGCTACCGATACCAGCGCTTCGTAACGACCACTGCTGAGAAGAAACGCCGAAAGAAACTCATTTTCACAGTATTGGTCGCCTACTCGCCAGAAGGGCTTTGTCATATTATTATAATTGTCTTTTAATTAATAAATACTTATAATATAATGCCAATTATTTATCAGACTTTCAAACTTATCTCATCTCATCATTGACTTCTTTCCATTGGAGAAAATTATATATAGTGCTGTTTATATGTTAAAATATG
This sequence comes from Acrobasis suavella, assembly GCA_943193695.1. NCBI lineage: Eukaryota > Metazoa > Arthropoda > Insecta > Lepidoptera > Pyralidae > Acrobasis > Acrobasis suavella. The sequence continues at coordinate 14,392,248 of OW971948.1, forward strand.
TAGTAGTAGGTACCTAGTTTTTGTTGTTATTTTCTAATATCTAACGCCTGACATATGTTTATGAAACTTTTAGTTTACAAATAATCATCCACTATAAAATATTCTCATCAGTTCCAACGATAATGTTACCTTCTATAACCACAAAGTACTAGTACTCTATAACCACAGATTACTTAGGTAATAAGGAACGTTTGTCACGCTTTATTCCTGTTATATTTTAATCGACTTCCAAAAAAAAAACGTTATCAATTCGTCGGTATCTTTTTTTTATGTATGTTTACTATTTGCAGATGTTCACCGATTATTCGAAGACGCCTGGACCGATTTGGAACATTCTTTCAAATCAAGAAATTTTATCAAATTCGTTTGGGTTTTGTTTGGGGGTGAATTCAATTTTTAGTTTTGAAAAATTTCTAGTTCCGTTCTAGTTACTTCGTAACTAAAACGTTCTACTTTAAAAGGAATTAAAATAATTGTTGTACCACATACTTTTAAGTGTAATGGTAAATCAATGAACTACCTACTCTGCCGGCTGTATCTCGTGTCCGTTTCAACCGTATTAGTTCAGGTGATCAACCTACCACGGTGCTTGAACCCATGACCGCTATATTAGCAGGTCATATGTGTACTATGATTGCAGATTTGCCCTGACCGGGTTCGATCCCCGGTCAGGGCAAATTGGAAAATGGGGCAATTTAGTATCCCATAACACAAGTCTCCAACTTACTTTGGGGCTAGCTCAATCTGTGTAATCTGTCCCTATATATTTATTATTATTATTATTATTTAGATTCTTCTTAATCATATTCATACAATCTAGTTTATACAATATGTAACAAAAACCGTGTCCGATCCTTGTAGGAGCAATTCAGACCATCAATATGAACAACTTTTCCTATGGGACCAATGCTTGAAACTCAAAAAAAAAATCGTCATTTTCATACAAATTGCCGGGCCGGCCAAACACTTTTGTATGAAAATGTAGATATTTTTTCGAGTTTCAAGCATTGGTCAGATAGGAAAAGTTGTTCATATTGACGGTCTGAGTTGCTCCTACAAGGTTTTTGTTACATATTGTATTGTCTAGAAACTTTAAAATGTAACATATAACATGTAACGTGAATGTCGTAAATAAGTTAGGAAGTACAAGCTAAACAAACAAAGCTTATAAACAATCAAATGTGACCTCTCCAACCTGTCTTACAGCTCTGGCCAAGTATGGTTCTGGTAGTACAGAGAGAGTAGTCTTCAGCAGTGGAGACTATAAAAGACCTGATACTGAGGATATCTCACCAAAAACATATGTCAAAATGCCAAGGCACGTTGAATATTATGATATGTTGTGGTTGTTGACTTTGCTGACAATTGAATTGGGATCTGAATGATGCCAAGTTCTGTAGACAATCCCGAAAATTTATAGGAACCTCACACAGAACTAGATGTACAACATTTTACCTGGCTAGCTAATCATGTGTATTACTAACATAGGTTAAGTAAAACTAACGCAATTGGGTATTTTCCTGGGTCAAAATAAATTATTTTGTACCGTTAAGAAAATCAAACTTCGCAAAATGATATTACTTGTCTTTAAACATACCTATTGTAATGCGAGATTTTAGATTTATTAAAGCAGAAAAACTGATAATAAGGGAGTTATTTGACTCCAAGAAACTATTACGTCATCTGCCTGTATTTCATACAAAATCCCGTAGAAAATGTTTGTTTTGACGTTAAGAAAAAAGTATCTGATTTGACTTGTTGGAAAATAGCTACATAGATCCATGTCATCTGAAATATACGTTTTTTTTTTTCAATTTGTCATCTTTATTTTATAACTAAGTTATGCTAAAAAGAGGATCCTCTAGGGGATCAGGACGGGGCATTCTGGTGGACGAACTTTCTCGATCATCATCACCAGCATCATTTTCCTCGCCACTTCCCTGTTCTGTATGTCAACTGTTTCTACTTCTTTCTGTCATTCAGCATATTTGCACTTTTATCGTTGTTCATTTATTTTCTAGCTCTAATCTTTCAGATGCAAGCAAATGTTTATTTTGTAATTTTTTCCGGAAATCTTTCAAGAACATTTTTTAATCTGTAACCTAACCGTCAAGTGAAGTGGTACGCACTGTGTGTTTCACGGTGCTTGAACCCACGGCCTCTACACAAGCAGGTCAGCTCAGTGATTGATTACAACTAGAACTGATGTATACATCGGGGCTGCGTGATTTTGTGAGTTATTACCGTTACCATTTGGCAGGAAGTGCCACATTTCGGTCAAACTATAAATCGATATTTAAATTTGGTCACACTGGTGTCAAATTTGTTTGCCATAAGTAATGTTGTCCTCTGTCTGACTTTAGCCGAACATGTTTTGCTTTTTCGGGTCACGTCCAGCCTTGGTAAAGCGCCTCACCCCATCTATCTTACACAAAACTTTGATCTTGGAGGATACAGCGTCACTGTATCCTCCGGCTTTTGGAGCTAAATGCCCGGCCTTATTCAGCGCAGAGTCAGGCTTTTTTATTTCAGGAGATGGCAACCCTAGCCTGGCATCTGATAGTTGGGAATCTTATGTAGTATTTGAATTCTCTTTGGTTGGAAACACCGGCTTATTGATGGTTGTATCCACAAGAAGAAGGAATATGGAGATAGATGATTAGGAGAGGCCTAATCTTAACAGTAAGAAGTTGAAGAATGCGAGTTTTCGCGAAAAAATCACAGATTTGACTCATTCATCATTAGTACACAGAACTAGTATACCATAATTATGTTTTAAGACGTACCTTAATGAAAAGAGTCGACAAGGACCTACGAACATTAGACCTATAGGCTACTTTTAACTGGATTTTAGGAAGAAAAGCGAATTAACATCATAACGATATGCTAGCCGCATTGTTTTTTTAACATAATGATAAAGCCTTTATTTCCAACGGGGTAGACAGTGCCCAGGGTCGTTAGACTTAAATACCCCGTTAAGGGTGATGGTGGGCGTAAAAATGAAGGGGAATCAAAATAATAAAAGCATGAAGAAAATACTTGTTATTTAACCAGTTTATCCATAAATGTTCAAAAGTCATATACTAACAGTGAAAACAGAAAAAAAATTGGTAGAAAATCAAACGAGATATGCCGATTTTACGAAAATATGTCTATCTCACTCGTAAAAACGCTATTTTCTATGACAAATGTATAGACTATATGGACTTTGACGTCACCAGTGCACATCGGACTTCTCTTTCTAATTGAAACTTCAAAGTATCACATGTTCGTCGCTGATTAAGATATTTTATTATTTCTTTCATATTTGTTTACTGTGATTAATTAGGATTTTATTAAGCAAATAAGAAAAATACGTGCATATTCCCCATTCACACTGATTGAGCTAGCCCCAAAGAAAGTTCGAGACATGTGTTATGGGATTCTAACTCAACGATACCATATTTTATAACAAATACATATATAGTCCACCTGAAAAAGGTCATTTTCCACCTTGACCTGACCGGGTTCGAACCCGGGACCTCTGGTGTGACAACGTGGCATGATGACCACTAGGTTACATAAGTCGTCAAAAATTATGGATTGCTAGCATCGCCTATTGACATTATTATGGTCAATTAACCTAGATCTTCAATATTCTGCAGTGTACACACATTCATTACTAAAACGTCCCACTTAAGACTTATCAGATATACCGAGACAATCGTATCACACGAAAGAAAAACGCTGAATACGAAGATAACCGCTTGCTCTTGAAACACTTGAGTGCTGGGTGTAATCCGCACGACAGTTTTATCATAATTCTACTTGAAACGCTTTCTTTCTTTGTACAAAATGTAAAAAATATCACAAATTGATGCAGTAGGTTTTTTTAGCTATTTGTGTCCCACTGCTCGGCAAAAATCTCCGCTCTTTCCTACCACAATTCTATATATATCCTGGGTCTTTTCTCTCCAGTCAGGGCCGGATTTAGAGGAGGGCAACCGGGGCTACAGCCCGGGGCCTCCACATTAGTAGGGCCCCCACGATAGACATCGAAAAATATTCAAGTTGTGATATTTTTACAAGTTTTTTTAACCTGCAATGTAATGTATCTTGTATGTTTGTTTATGTCAAATCTTGCAATTGAATTTTAATTCTTGAGCTAAAATACATACTATGTAAGTTGGTTGACAATACAATATTATGGAAGGAGCTGTTCTGCAAAGCCAGGAATTATTAAACAGAACTCAGTAATAAAACAACATAACCTCATTAAGTAGGACTCGTTTGATTTGGCTTGACAAGTACTTCATGGTAGACGATGTCCAGGGTCTGATCACGGAGATGGAAGGTGGTCGATGCAGAATGTTCGGTTTACCTTCAACCACGCTACCGAACAAAGACGAATACAGTCACCATGGTGTTTTTGTGGGGTCGAGCCCCACACGACCATACCATGGGATATGGACGTGTGGGGCTCGAACCCACAAAAACATGGTTGTGTGGTTTGGCCATTCCACCATGCAAAAAAGGCAATTTTGTTAATATTTTATGCAAGTTTCACAAAAGCAGCTACTGCAGTTTATGAGATATCAAGCTGGTTTGGTCATCATCACATCGTTACGTTATTTGCATGCGAAATATGCTAATACGGGCAAATAGCCGTGAAGTATGTACTTTCTTCATATTTTGTTTATTACCTGATTAGTCATACGTCGTTGCAACAAAGCTTACTTTGGAACCTTTTCGTATTCAACCTTAATGTCATGTTCTGTTCTGAGTCCGCCCAGCCCGCAGTTACACAGCAAGAGCGTATCAATGAGGTATTTGGAGAGTACATCATAGACGCAACGTCAATGCTTGCAGACCGAAGCCGATACACGAACCGTCTTCAGAACCTCGAACATGGCGACGCCAAACCTCGTTATACCACTCTCATAGCTCAAGAAACCAGTTGATCTCGAAGATAAGGATATAGGAGTGTAGGAGATATTCGCAGTCAGGAAGTAGGAGAGGGAGTTGAAAGAACCGACCGAATACTTGCATCAAATCAGTATGGAGAGGATAGATATAATACTTGGTGTGTGATGTATACTTGGAAGGCTAGTATACTGCTTTGTTGTTTTTGTGTCCGTTGTGTTGCTCTGCAGTTTCGTATCAACCTTAATGTCAACAAATGTCCTTATTTAAAAACTTTGGGTTTTCAAAGATTCAAAGATTCAAAGATTCAAATGTTTATTCAGTAATTAGACCTTTACAGGCACTTTTACACGTCAATAAGTATAATTTATGTTACGTGTAAAGTATATTAAAATTTAATTTATTTTTAAAGAAAAGCTACCGATACCAGCGCTTCGTAACGACCACTGCTGAGAAGAGACGCCGAAAGAAACTCATTTTCACAGTATTGGTCGCCTACTCGCCAGAAGGGCTTTGTCATAGCAACTCTTATAAGATAACTTGTGTGTCCGTTTGTCTGTTTTTGAAGTAGGTTTGTCTGAATTGTGTGGAAACAGTTGAAATTATGAGGGAACGGGCGAGAAACTGAATCATCAATAGGTGATGCGGCTAGGAACCCATTCATTTTGATCCCTTTTTCAGCTTGAGTGGTGATTAGAGCAGCCTTTGTCTATCCCGTTAGAGATAACGTTGTAAACCTCACGTAAAAATTAACGACCAGACGTATAGTACACTGCCAAATAAAATGCACTTTTATCAATAAAAAGTCAAAACATATGGATTTTCCCGTCAAATCATCACATCACCCTAGAACTCAACTGTCAATATACCACGAGCTGATCAGAATATCAGCTCGTGGTATATTGACAATAGGAGATATATTATCATTATCAGGAACGGTCAGCCACGAAGCCATTATGATAGCCTATCGATCGGTTTCTCACTAAACATTCATGGTGCTGTGGTGATCTTATCATATTGGTGTCGGCACAGATATATAGTTAGACTAGATAACTTAAACACCTCAATCTGTATGAAAACCAACCGTGTCACTTTTATTCTGCCTACTGTGACGTCACAAGAGCGAATTAGTGGTGCGAATTCCTCGTTGCCAGCGCAAAATCGATTCAAAGGCGAGGCCGCCGCCTCACGCGCCGTTCGGCTCGACTCGATTCAGTCAGACAGAGGTCAGTCTTTGTAGTGTATGGATACCTCTTGGATACCTCTGCATAATCTCAAGTAAGTATACTCGTTGATATTTAAATTTAAACACGAGGGATTAGTATAGACATGCATGACAATCATTTTTGTTTTTAAGGCTACGAATACCTTATTATTAAAAACAAAAAATTCGTTAAGATCTCTTTGTAACGTAAAAGATAAAATTGAGTCAGACAAAAAATCTGGTATATACAAATTAACTTGCGATGATTGTCAACAAGTTTATATTGGACAAACCGGCCGTAATTTTAAAACTCGATATAATGAACACATAAATGCGTATAAGAACAAACACCCAGAAAGGTCAAATTTTGCAGAACACCTTCTTGACAAAAATCATAATTTATCATCAAATAATACGTACAAAATATTACACACCGAAGAAAAAGGGTTAAAATTGAGTATTTGGGAGCAACTAGAAATAAATAAATTTAAAAAATCTAATATTCAGTTAATAAATAAACAGCTTGAGGTAAATAATTCCCCTTTATTAAATATTTTTACTATAGAAAGTTCGGGCAACTCCGCTCCCCCACCCTCTTCTCTAACAGTATAAAAGGATGGCAATACGGTGTAGTTTTATCATTCGACGCTTGACTGCCGAACGATCAACAATTTGTTTGGTGCCTGAAGATGCCTCGTGGAGAGGCGAAACACGTGTCGCGTATGCGGTGTCCGATATTGCTGCAGCCGCAGCGGATGCAGCAGTATCGGAGGGAGCATGCATCAGCTGTTGGTGGCGGGTGCACACGGGCTGTTGGTGGCAGGTATGCTGGGACTAACAGTAGTGGGTGGGCGCCGGCCGGCAATAGTTTGCATGAACTAACTGGTGGCGGAATTGCACAAAGTAATTCAAATCATGTAGTATGTAACTTTGACTTCCGCAAAGTAACACCTGAATCTATTAACTATCTTAGAACAGCATGTGTAGCTGATCAGGTAAAGATTTATATTAAATTAACAAAACTTCATCGTATTGCTGTCCAGAATTTATGGTTCAACCAACAATGTAAACACAACCATGTCATTCCAAAATATATTTCTTTAAAATCTAATTCAAACTCCATAGCAGCACAAAAAGCAATTGAGAAAGCACAAAACATCTGGCTTAATGAAGAGTCACGTCGGTGGTTTACAACGAGGGATAATTTAAAATCACATTTAAAAATATTACACACCGAATTAGCTTATCATTTACATCCAGTAGAATTTGATCTGGTTGATCAAAAAGCCAGGGAGCTAGCTTCAAATGTAGTCTCCTCAAAATATTTATCTCAGAAGAATAAAATTATAAAACTCATTTCAGAACAAAGAGTGTATAGTAATTGCAATAATAATAATTCAAATAGTAAATTACACACATTTTATCCTAGAGTAAAAAATCTAACTAATACTCAATTTACCCAAGATGAATATAAACTATTAGAGAAAGGTCTCAAATACAGCATCACTCCAAAATTGTCTCAAAAGTCACTAGAAACACTAGCAGTTGACGCAGAGGTTGCTGTGATACGAAATAAAAAAGACGATTTACTGAAACAAACAATAGCCCAAAATATTAAATCAGCGAAATTAAAAAGTATCCAGATAAATAACGAAAATAAGACATTTGTATCTGTCCAACAAAAGTTAAATTCCAACAATATTGTACTTTCAAAAGCAGATAAGGGTAACACAGTAGTCATTATGAATCGTTCTGATTATATTTCTAAAGTAAATGATATATTACAGAAAGATGAGTTCCAAAATTTAGACCATGATCCCACAAAAAAATATTTGGCTCAATTGAAGTTAACTGTATGTAAATAGTACAAAATTTATTTTTCCAGATAATTCGTATTTAAAAACAAAAGTAATACCAATGAATACACATGCTCCTATGTTATACGGGCAACCTAAAACACATAAAGATAATATACCAGTAAGGCCAGTAGTATCTTATATAGGAGCTCCAACATATGAACTGGCAAAGTTTCTTAATAATTTTATTAGAGAAAAGATAGATTTTAGACCAAATCATAGCCTGAAGAATAGCTTACAATTGATTGAAAATATCAAAGAAGTCAAGCTTCCCATCAACGCGAAATTAGTTTCTTTAGATGTAGAAAGTTTGTTTACAAATGTTCCATATAAAGACTGTTTATTTATTTTAAAATCTGAACTTGAAAAGAAAAAGGTCCACCCGGGTGAAATAAATGATATACTAAAATTAACAGAATTATGTATGGTCCAAAACTACTTTCAATTCGATGGCAAATATTATATTCAAAAAGAAGGTTTAGCAATGGGATCTCCTTTGAGTCCTCTTATGGCTGACATATTTATGGATAGTTATGAAAGAGAAAATATTATTGGGAAATCAAATAATATTTTTTATTATTATAGATACGTTGATGACATAATTATTTGTTGGACAGGTACAAATCGTCAGTTAGATATATTTGTTTCAAAATTAAACAAAATTCATCCCAAAATTAAATTCACAGTAGAATTTGAACAAAACAACTCTCTTCATTTCTTAGATTTGAATATAACAAGAAATAAGACAAAACATGATTTTGAGATTTATCGTAAGCCCACACATACAGATACAACAATCCCTGCGTCATCTAATCATCCATGGCAACATAAACTAGCTGCATACCAGTCAATGATACATAGATTAATGACGGTTCCTCTAAGCAAAAGTAATTATAATAAAGAACTGAACATTATATATCAAATAGCTAAGTCGAATGGTTACAATACACAATTAATAGATAACATTATACGTAAGAAAAGACAGAATATGATTAAACCACTTTTATATGCAATACCACAAAATATAAAATCTAAATATACAGCAAGTTTAACATATTTAGGTAAAATTACAGATAAAGTGTCTAAAATATTCAGAAATAATAAGGTATTCGTAGCCTTAAAAACAAAAAATTCGTTAAGATCTCTTTGTAACGTAAAAGATAAAATTGAGTCAGACAAAAAATCTGGTATATACAAATTAACTTGCGATGATTGTCAACAAGTTTATATTGGACAAACCGGCCGTAATTTTAAAACTCGATATAATGAACACATAAATGCGTATAAGAACAAACACCCAGAAAGGTCAAATTTTGCAGAACACCTTCTTGACAAAAATCATAATTTATCATCAAATAATACGTACAAAATATTACACACCGAAGAAAAAGGGTTAAAATTGAGTATTTGGGAGCAACTAGAAATAAATAAATTTAAAAAATCTAATATTCAGTTAATAAATAAACAGCTTGAGGTAAATAATTCCCCTTTATTAAATATTTTTACTATAGAAAGTTCGGGCAACTCCGCTCCCCCACCCTCTTCTCTAACAGTATAAAAGGATGGCAATACGGTGTAGTTTTATCGCCGGGCCTCTGGCCCGCTCCTCAAACCTTGTCCGGGTGAAATAGGGAATGCCGTCCGAGGCAACCTATGTCTGTCACGTCAAAAAAAAAAAAAAAAAAAAAAAAAAAAGTAGTTTTATCATTCGACGCTTGACTGCCGAACGATCAACAACTTGTTTGGTGCCTGAAGATGCCTCGTGGAGAGGCGAAACACGTGTCGCGTATGCGGTGTCCGATATTGCTGCAGCCGCAGCGGATGCAGCAGTATCGGAGGGAGCATGCATCAGCTGTTGGTGGCGGGTGCACACGGGCTGTTGGTGGCAGGTATGCTGGGACTAACAGTAGTGGGTGGGCGCCGGCCGGCAATAGTTTGCATGAACTAACTGGTGGCGGAATTGCACAAAGTAATTCAAATCATGTAGTATGTAACTTTGACTTCCGCAAAGTAACACCTGAATCTATTAACTATATTAAAAGGATTTATTAAATAAAGGAAGCATATTTGAATTACATTTTCAAAATAAAACTTATAAGAATTTTAGCTCTGTGAGCTGTAGACATCGCTTTGTTTTGAAATGGTAAAAATTTGTATTTTTTTAAGTACCCTGAATCAAGTTTTCATCAAATTTTATACCTATACACATACATAAACAAAGGTTTGTTTTTGTATGTGTATAGGTATAAAATTTAAGATTTTTTTAGTTAAAACTCACCTACATTAACTTGTATGCATGGTCATATTTTACTTGTTGTAGGCTATGGAAAGAACCAGAGAAGATATTTTAGAAGCCAAAAGAAGTTAGTATCATTCGTCTGTCCGATATCGATTAAAATCGATTATCGAAACATGTTGTAGAACGAACAACACTAGTTGCTAGATTTGACAGACGAATGATAAGTTGCCTTGTACCACGAACTCGAAGCGATGAGCGACAGTATCGCTTATTCTCATATTCATCGTCTCTTAACACATAGCGTCAGATTAAACGCTCAAAGCAAACGCAGCAATGTAATGTAAACATTGTTTAATTACCGATAATCTCTAGTTACTTAGGTACAGACTTGGAATCACACCTCGGAATACTTAAAAAAATAATTTAAAATGAATTTACGCATAATATAATTTGAAAATAACTTACCTGTGATAGGAAACATGTCCTTGCGTTTGTGTGCACACAATTTTTGGGCTATCGCAGTTTAGTACGACGCAACAACGCATTTTAATAATATTTACGGACGACCGGCCACAACAACAGACGCGCGCGGAATGTCTGTAGTGACGGCCAAGTGTGGATATTCTCCACAGTTCGGACACGCGAAGTAGATGCATTTGCGTTATCTAGTCTAACTATATATCTGTGGGTGTCGGTTAATTGTTCCGAATTAATATAAAAGGGGCGATGACAGGGTCAGAAAAGAATTAATCTGTCTTTTATATCATCCAAAAAAAAAACGATATTTTTTAATTTATCGAAAAGGTAAAGATTCAAAAAGTTACGGAGCATTTAAGTTCCAGAGTATGTTATGTAATACTTTATTGTACAACAAAAAAATAACAATAATTAAAAAAAAAATCAGTAAAGACATTTAAATGAACAGAGTACGGGCTTGCAACGTCTTGCGATATGTAAAAATCGTACTTAGACGTAAAGTGAGGCAAAATAAAAAATATCAACGAAAAAACCAAGTGCTTCTTTTTTTTATCCAACTTAATTGCCACTAGTGTGCAGGATTTCTAAGATGTATTCCTTCACCGGAAGTGGTGGTAGTTGAAAATGATCTGTACATGAGAACAAACTCAGACGTACAAGTCGCGTCCAGTGAGGATCAAACTCATGCCTCACGGCAAAGACCACTACCGCTTCCTTCGGATACCGATATGAAATCAATAAATTCTAGTAATTTCTCATACAAAGAAAGCGAATGTTACTAAACATATACGAATAGCGTTAAATAAGCCACCGTAACACCCATTTCTTCTACTTTCGCTTCTATTTCTTCTACAATATGATTTATAGCTGCGTGTATTGATTCATATTACGCTATAATGTATGCCTTGTTAAAGTTAGCATTTACTTAGGTATTTCTCTTTGCTGAGTGCAAATGGTTTTTTTTTTTATATCGATGATGCTAATCAAATTGTCGTCTGTGGTTAGTCTTCAATGACAATTATGATGCCTTAGTTATGTGACGTTTCTTTTATAAACTATCATCATAATACATTATTTGAGGGCTTTTTTCCCAAGATAATCTTATGAGAGTAAAGCGTTTTAAAAGTAACCATCAAAGTTTTTTTTTTTTTTTTACATATGACACAGATGGATTTAGCCCCAAAGTAAGTTCGAGACTTGTGTTATGGGATACTAACTCAACGATACTATATTGTACATCCTAGACCTAGATTAATCTAAAAGATCATTTTCCATTTTGACCTGACCGGGGACCAAACCCGGGACCTCCGGTGTGGCAGCGTGACATGACGACCACTAGGCCACAGAGGTCAATAAATTTAAAATTCTTAAGTTTAAAATGTGTTTAAAATCTTAAATCCACCCTAAAGGTGTTAAAATATACCAATAACTCGCTTTCCATCAGAATCACCTTGGTTTTAGTGAATAACTTTTCAGTCCAAATCACGTATCTACTTAGTAACTTCTATTAAAAGACTCGTGTATGTCGCAGCCATCTGGTTAAATCAGCCAGATAACCGGACGTCTAGCCCGTTCTGTCAAAATGCATCCAATTAATGAAGAACAACTAGCCAAGTCATTTGAGTGCAACGTTTAACCAGGTGCTAAACGTAGTGTAGTTATTAAGCTGAAATGGATATTTTAGAATTTGTATTGTGGTATGGGTTTACAAATTAGGTACGACTACCAAACTAATACGAATAATACCTAATACTTATTATCTCATTCATCATACGGCCTATGTCCAGCAGTGGACGTTATGCGGCTGAAACTATGATGATGATGACTTATTATCTATACCTAAGTGCTATGAGGGGAGGTAAGGGTAAACACGGATACGGATATACAGGGGTAAGGCTACGACCTAGCCCAAGGGAAGGTTGTGACATTTAATGCAATTGTCAAGTAGAAAATACTGGACAGCTCACAAGATAAACAGTTCGAGTGCGGCTTCTCCACAAACGATGTCCCACCCTCTATCATGAGGTCACCAAACACCTAAGACAAAATATTTAAACACCTAAATCTTCGGGATTAAAACACCTAAATTCTAGAAATCAAAAATTAACATCACAAAAAAACTTTAACAATTCCACCTATAACATCGCACCAAAAGGTTCTATTTACGCTAGCAAGACTTAAATATCATTGTTTGTAGAATTGGGGCCATTGATTAAAAACTTATTATCGCGCCGGATCCGAACTTAGTCCGGCAAGGTCGTGGCCTCAATCTGAGGAACTCTCACTTCGCCACTAGTGCAAGAAGGGAGTAACTTGGAAATTGGCAGTTTCGACAATAATAGAATCAAACGAAAATAGGAAATATCTACTTAAACCAAAACATTTAGTTAGTAAATTATTTTTGTTATACCTTTATAGACTGTAGTAGGTATCTAATTTAAAAATAAATGAATTGAAGTAGTACTTTAGAGTTTATCTAGAAACTAGCGACCTTTCTAGACATTTTATATATCTATATCACGTTAAAATGTAATGTTCTTTTTCTTAACCTTTTCCACCTACATACTTATATACAACATGGAAGGGGCAAAACCATAATAAATCGAACCGCAGGCTATACTAGATCATTATAGTTAGTATAATGAAATTAAAATAGCAGTTAACAAAACAAAAAATCGGCACTTCCATACAAAAGTGTGCAGCCGCCCGGGCAATTTGGATGGGAATATCGAAATTTCTGTTCATTTTTTGACTGTTATTTTAATTGCATTATATTGTACTGATCTAGTATAGCCCGTGGTTTGATTCATTATATCCCTTCCACGTTATATAATCTATACCACATACGCCCATCATAACATAACACAAAATTGTTTACTGCTGCATTGTTTAACGCTTTAGGATTTAAAATCAAAATTCACAATGCAAAATCAAATTGAACTTTACGCTCCGTAAACTCTCACAGCAGCAAGACAACACAGGTAAGATTTCTCAAGCAGGTGGTGTTTTAACTGGTAAGAGTCTGGTACTATCTGAGCAACATTCCCGGGTTCTCATGAGGTGTCACCACCAGCAGCTGGTGTTTTAGCTGGTAAGAGTCTGGCAGTACCTGGGCATCATTCCCAGATGTCCGTGAGAATTTCACCACCAGCTGGTGGTGAAATTCTCATATAAATATGTATAAAACTTTAAAAAAAAAACGCTTTAGCATTACGTTAGTACTTAGTACTTGTATTCAGGGTTGTGGAGATGTAGATGGAGGTATTACAGCAGCATTTTGTTTTTCTATTGCATGTTTACAATATAAATAAATAACATCTTCAAAATACAAATAAAATAAAACAGGCCTTTTATTTCGTGCATGCTTATACATTAATTCAAGCACAACGGATACTATACTATGCAAATAGTTAACATGAAATACAAAAAATTTTGCTAGTCTGTTACATATTAAATTATAAATTGAAAATTATACATTGAATATAATAATAAATATAAAGAGCTATAAATACGCACAATCACAAATAAATAACAATTCATACTAAGCATTCGCGGTTGAATGCTACTAGCTACTTTAGTAATGCACAACTAACAATATTTTGAAATATTTGAAATTGGAGCAATTAGCAACGGCTAAACCGTAAATTATATAAGTTCAGTAAAGGCAAACCAGGGCCGAGTGCCGAGTGAATCATCAGGTTTGTATTCTGCACACACTTGACCGCTTGATTTTGAGGTAGCCACAGAATATTTTATTGTAAGAATATAAATTGATGTTTAAATTTACAACAGTCTTAAGATTTCACTGGTGTCAGATTTTTAATCGCTTTCAGAACAATGGCTTAAAGAAGACACGAGAAAGATAAATGCGTCATTCTAAAGTCTAAACTCATAAACAAAGAGCAAAACGACAATTTAGAAAAACTCATTTCAATATAGATACCATTTAAAAGTATGTACTAAAAACTTTATTTACAAAAAGCCTTTTATACTGAAAAAATATCTTTAGTAGTTTATGAAAGCTTGCTTAACTTAATTAATTTCGTGATATTCTTAAGAGAAAGAAAAGCATTTTTATATTCTTCAATAATAGGAATCTTGTAATTCGGTATTAGACTTCTAAACTTGGTCCAAGAATAGCTCCTTGCAATACTCCATCACGAATCTCTTAATCCAGCGCAAACCGTTCTCAATGAGAACAATTCCGCTATTAACTTGCATTGGAATAAAGCGTGAGATAAGACCTTAACATTTATCACACGAAAAAACAATAGGCAGCGAAGAAAGTGGTCTAACCCACATTCAAACGCTCGAGGCGATTCGGCCCCAGAATCGCGGTCAGTTGTCTAAAATCATAGATTTGCATTTTTATTCACTGCTTTATTGCCTACACAAATAGCAAGCACTGTACCGTACTTGTAAACAATTTTTTTTTCTCTAAGTTTTTTTTTATCTTGTTTTCTCGAATTTGGGTTAGTATCTACTCGTATTGTATGACAAACTATCAGTCTGATGTATTGCTTTTGTTATCTTTTGAATTTATAGCATTTGTTGCAATCATGCATCACTACAAACAAATATATGCAATATGAAATAGATGGAATATAAAATAAGAATGGATGGATAGTGAATGGTAGCAAGCTGCCTTAGATAGAAGTGGAAACAGTAAGGGGAGGCATGTGCCCAACAGAGGGCATTTAACAGATGAAAAAATAACACATTTAACAAACTGATAATAAACCTTATGGAACTGCAGCATTAAATATCACTTATCGGAAGATCATAGCTAAGTTCTCAGTTGGAATTATATATAAGATAATACATAAAAAATCTACAAAGACTTTATTATAAGAGCAACGTAATAAAAATGTCGTTCAACATTCAAGTTATGAAATTGCAACATTAAAGATTATTCAGACTCGGAAGACCACGGCCAAGGGCCCAGTAATTGCTAGGACTGGCCCGACCGGTTCTTGTGAGGTCAACATATCAAGAACTGCTAACGATGAAACATGGCACATATTGGTAGGTATGGGCTGCTTTTTGAATTAATCAGTGGTATCGAAGCCTACATAACCTGTTTTATTATTTAATTCAGTAAGAACATTTCGCTTAATGCAAGCCAATTCAAACGTGTGATTAAAGATCCAATCAGTCATTTTGGAAATCTTTACAATATTTTACCAGTAAATGCATTTGACAACTGATTTAACAACCAAATTTATTTGTCAAGAATCAAATTTAAATTAATAAATGTAAGTGATGAAGTATTGCAAATTGGCTTTAATTTATATAAAGGTTTACATGATAGCATGGACACAGAATAAATTTGTAAGCACAATATCTTTAAATTAAAAAATCTTCGAGACCAATACTAGACGATAATAAATTTAATGCCACATGCTACCTATAACTAAATCATAATCATAATAAAAAGATCAATAATTCAAAAGACGTTAGATCTAGATAACCACTGAATGGCAAAACCCAACTGACAATGAATCCTATACGCGTGTGCAAAAAAGGCATTAAAAAGCACCCACGATCCAGGCCATTGTTCGAAAACAGGTGTATGATTCATGGTGAACAGTTAGGTCCATAGCCATACCGTCATGGCGATTCTGCATGGATAAAACCAGTTGAATGAGATAAATTACTTTCGTCTGAGTAAAATAGATAGTTTTTGATTTGCATTTGGTTATATTAAATGTCTAAAATATGATCTGTGAGAGATCTTGCGGGAAAAGAAAGTTTCTTTGTGAGACGAACAATTTCATAAATTAGTCTGAGATGGGTGGCGATAAACATAGCATCAAATTGGACAATAATAGCATATTTCTGACCTTTGTTGGCAGGCACTTAGGTCAGAAAGGTCAATTTTAATTGAGTGCTTGTTTTCTCCTTTCGCTTGTTAATATTTTTTTACATATAAGTAGTTTTATTTGAGATGACAATAAACGCACACAAATACACAGAGACTGTTTCTATCTATTTAAATGTTTTTGAAAATCAGTAAACAAAATAGGTAAGTATTTTTATCAACATAACAAGAGATGATACCAATAAGACATATTATTCACGAAGCAACGGATGTATAATCTGTGACATTATGTGCAATTAAAGTAATAAGAACCATAACGCTATTAGTTTATCTGTGAGTAAGTATGAATCAGAGATAATGAAGATTCTAGTATCGCTAATGAAAGTGTTGTTTATAAAGTCATTGATATAGATTAGATTTGTATGATACATGCAATTAAAGGCGTTGCTAAAGATAAAATCAACTGCAATCAAGGATTTATGTTATTTAAACAAATTGTTGTTTTTTTTTTAAGTTAAAAGATGTTTTATGACTAACTATGATATCGTAATGATAATCAAATTGTAACAAAAGATAATAACAAGAAAGCTAACGTCAATCATATTGAAAAATAATAATTATATTTGTTTTAATGAGTGTATGTACATTACTTATATTTCTGTAATTTTATTAAAATACATTCAATCAAAGGCATTGCCAAATATGACTTCAATACAGTTTATAAAGTTTCAGGTGTTTGGAAATAATCTCGTCACATTTGATTTTGAAGTCAAGTGCATAGATTACAGATTTTATTTAAAAAAAGACAAATCTACAAAACTCAAAGGCATTCAAGAAGACAGACAGAAGACATGGAACAAAAAATACACACACAATAGGCGTGTTAAAATGGTAAACTTTTTGTTTTTCTTAATCTTTTATATCTTGATGAGGTTATTGCGCCTTTTTAGTCTAATTTTACTTTTACCAAAACATATTAAAAATTAGTCTATCTATTTCTAAATCATTTAAGTTAAGAGCAATGCTCTTGTCAGTGGGGTATTTTCATCCATTTGTCCCTGTCGTCCGTCTAAAAATTAGTTCCGCTCCATTATCTAAAAACACCTTTCCAAATATTACTTCACCTACATTCCGTATCACTGTGCCAAGAGGTTGACATACCTACCCAACTAGATTATTAGCTAATATTACATTACTTGCATTACATTTTGTTTGTTTTGTACGTGAGATAAGTGCATGTTATTTAAGAAACAGGTTTGCTTGATAAAGCGTCCTTATTTATAAAATATCTAGTACATTCAGTTGACATTATTTAGGTTTGCTGGTTTTTGCATAATCACTTTGTCCTTTCTCTCCACCTTTTTTTACCGTGACTTCAATGTCGTCGTCTAACCAAGCTGTGTGCATATTATTACCTATTGTAATTATCATATTTCAGTATCTGACTGCTATATTAAAGGTAGGCGTACCAAATGAATACTATTTGACTGTAATTTCACATACCAAATAGTATAATCCAATATAACTTTAGATGTGAGAAAATGCGTGTGAGGCGACAAGATGTGTGTTGAATAACACGACGCTTTTCATTAGGTTAAGAATGAATGTTGAAATGTTTCAGCAAATTTTTCAGATATGTTGATGTATCTACAACACACTTTAAATAGGTGTTTAAAAAAATATGTCCATCAACTTAAGTACTAACGCGAGGCAATTATTTACAGTGACAATTTTACGATCATAAATGGTTAACAATATTTTTATTTCAAACACGCTTTCTGTCAAGCAAATCAGATATGTAAATTGACAGACATTACTGGGTCTTGACATACATAATAAAGTGCTAATGTATTAGCAATAAATCTTTTACATTCATGCCTAATTTATGCAATACAACGGCCTCTTTTGAAGTCAAATTATTTCAATGATGAAAATCTAATGCTTTGCGAAAACCAAATGGTTTATTTTAATATATGTATGTATGATTTGCCTATCAATAAAAGCCATTTTAGCGTAAATTATACCTATTGACATGAAAAAGGTCTAATTTACTGAATAAACATTTGAATCTTGAATCTTGCTATGAGAATAAGTTTTACCGGTATCCTAGTCCTTGTAACATAATCGTCGAAATGCTTCACATTTTTTGAGGCAGGTGAAGTATTTTTATTGGACTGTAGTATCCCATAAGTTTTCTACAAACTTCTATAATTTTTTTTTCTTACGAGTAAACTTTTGTCCCTTGTGCCTTATACATAGGGCGCACTATAAGTTTCCGGAACTGGCCACTTACATAAACAATATTTAAAAATTTATTGCAACATTTGAAAATAGAACTCTTTGGCTGTAGAATGCAGTTTGTTTCATCTGACTGTCTTTTGTTTTTACCTTGTGGCGCCATTTAAAAAATTGTGTGTCTGCATCAACATGGATTTAACTCGGGAAAATTTTCGTAGTATGATTTTCTACGATTTTAAGTGTAATTTGACAGCTCAACAGAGCATCGCTCGGCTTGAAACAGCTTTTGGCAATGAAGCACCATGCAAGACAACTGTTTATAGCTGATTTGCAGAATTCAAGCGTGGTCGTATCAATCTCAGTGACGAATCTCGCGATGGTCGGCCGTCCACCGCTGTGACCAACAAAAACATCGTGCTGTGCGCCGTATGATTGAAACAGACAGGCATGTGACCTACCATGAAATTCGCGCATCCTTAGAAATAGGCATGAGTCAAATACAATTAATCCTACACAAACATTTGGGTGTGAGAAACCTGTGCTCGCGGTGGATCCCACACAACTTGACCGAGGCTCAAAAAACGGACCGCGTCACTTGGTGCAGTGCCATGCTTACCAGATTCAACGAAGGTGCGTCAAATTTGGTGTGGGACATAGTAACAGGTGACGAAACATGGATTTATTGCTACGATCCCAAAACAAAGCAGCAATCGAGCGTATGGGTCTTTCAAGATGAGCCGAAACCAACCAAAGTGGCGCGCGTGAAAAGTGCATCTAAGCGGATGATTGCTTCTTTTTTTAATAAAACTGGACACGTGGCTACTGTTGCTTTAGAGAATCGTCGTACAGTGAATAGTGACTGGTACACGACCATTTGTTTGCCGGAAGTTATTGACGAACTCCGTAAAAATAACCGTAAACGCCGTATCATCCTGCACCACGACAATGCTAGTTCTCACACGGCCAGACAGACAAACGACTTTTTGAAGGCGAAAAATGTAGAACTCATGAGTCATCCTGCATACAGTCCCGACCTGGCACCTTGTGACTTTTTTCTGTTCCCAAAAATTAAGAACCAATTACGCGGTCAACGATTTTCATCTCCAGAAGAGGCTGTCGAGGAGTATGAAAAACACGTTTCAGAGGTCACCACAGAGGAGTGGCACAAAAGTTTTCAAAACTGGTTTCATCGAATGAAAAAGTGCATAGACGCCAAGGGAGATTATTTTGAAAAACAATAAATTAATTTTGTACCTTTAATAGTATTTTTTCATATTCATTCCGGAAACTTATAGTGCGCCCCACGTAATTTCGTATCATCATTATATCCTATATCTCAATTATTATCGTAGTATAATAAATAAATAAAATAAATAAACATGTGGACAAATAACACTCATTGAGCTAGCCCCCAAAAAGTAAGTTGGAGACTTGTGTTATGGGATACCAAACGCAACGATTTTATATTTTATAACAAATACATGTATAGATAAACATCCAAAACCAAACAATTTGAAAAAGGCTATTTTTCAACTTGCCCTGACCGGGTTCGAACCCGGGACCTCTGTGGCGGACTAGCATGGTGACCACTACGCCACGGAGGTCGTCAAATTAAGTATAATTTATTACTTTGTGGTACAATAATCACATCGATCCGTTGCTTCGTTTTGACATGAACCCAATAAAGTCTTTAGTTTCAAGACTTAAATTTAAACAAATATAATTCTTTGAAACTAAAGTCACAGACAGCTAGAGTTATAATCATTGCCTCAATTTAGGTCACAGCTTTATCAAGGCGTGTCTGAACACAATGTTAAGCTTTAGACATCCTTTCTGAGTTCTGTTCTATTTATTTTGATCTCAATGGCCATTTAGGCCATAGATCTTTATCGTTAGGACGTTTTATTATCTAAAACATGGGCTTACTTGTAGTTTTTAATCATGATCTTTATCCACAGTTTCTGTCAAATATTTAGAGAAATGGAAAAATGTCTCTCTGTGGATCCAACCCCGTCTGCTAACGTTTAACTATTTTCGCTCCATCCATCGGTTGTCTGGAAGAAATTGCTTATAGCGATAAGATCGCCCGTTGTACATTTAAATGTCTTTCTGACTGTATTTTCTATTTTTTATTGTGTACAATAAAGTATTACTTAACTCAACACAACCGCCCGAAAGAAAACACATGACAATGTTTTTAAACACTTCGTGAAGCTTTTCTTAGCATTTTTGCGAAAAACGGCAAAAATGCTAAGAAAAGCTTCACGTTCTCACTTTCAACTGTAAATAGTAGTTCATTAAATAGTTTGAAGCCGTAATTTATTTAAAAAAAATTAAAAAATTCATACATCTCCCTTAATTGATTTTATGGCAACGTGCCACTATCTCGATAAAATGAGAACTGGTGTAAAATAGTAAACATTGTGATTTTTCCCATTTCTTACAAAGATGTCAATGACTTCTCAGTTTATTGAAACTTTATTACGCATAAAGTTAGTTGCCGGGCTAATACAGCAAAGAAAGTATAGAAAGGTAACCACTACCTGTACTTATAGCGTAAACAAAATCTATAACAATTAGGATATCAGAACTAATCTAGTGTATGTTCCTACCTGGTTACGTTTTTAAATAAGTACATATATAAAAAAAACCAATTGATTTGCTTGCAATACAAAATGCAATAAGTAATACTTAAATTACTACGAATTTAGATAACTAAGTTTACTGAGGATAATTTTTCAAAATTAAAACCGACTTCAGCACAAAACTACACAACCTTTTGCAAAATTTCTATGGGCCCACCACAACAAGACAAGTATGTTTAAAAAAAATCCAAATTGGTCCGCGTCGTCTTTGATTTATCAAGGAACATACATAAAAAAAAAGATTCCAACAAATCGATACCTCCTTTTTTGATGTCGGTTAAAAATCAACTTGCATTTAAATTAGAACTAAATTAAAAAGGACTCATATACAAAATGTAACCCTGCCCGATCCTTGTAGAAGCAACTCAGACCGTCAATATGAACAACTTTCCCTATGGAACCAATGCTTAAAACTCGAAGAAAAAATCGACATTTTCATACAAGTTGCCGGGCCGGCCGAACACTTTTGTATAATAAACAAATAAATATATAGGGACAAATAACACTGATTGAGCTAGCCCCAAAGTAACTTCGAGACTTGTGTTATGGGATACTAACTCAACGATACTATATTTTATACTAACAAATACATAATATATAGATAAACATCCAAGACCCAGGACAATTTGAAAAAGGCCATTTTCCATATTGCCCTGACCGGGGATCGAACCCGGAACCTCTGGGTCGGCGGCGGACTAGCATGGTGACCACTACGCCATAGAGGTCGACTGTATGAAAATGTCGAATTTTTTTTCGAGTTTTTAGCATTGATCCCATAGGAAAAGTTATTCATATTGACGGTCTGAGTTGTTCCTACAAGGATCAGACAGGGTTTTTGTTACATATCGTATTTATAACAGCTCGATTGAACTATTTTTATAGATTTTTTTCCAGCAGTCTCAAACATAAATTGCATTTAGTGGAAATGAAAACGCGATTCTTTTCTCTTCTCTCTTTATTGTGTGCCGAAACGAAAGGTCTTCTGAGACGTTAATAAACTTGTTCCAGTCAGAAATAGCGCGCTATTCTTAATCCCGCTTCCGTTGCAAATCGTTTGCCTTTGACGTTTAAACTTAGACCTTTTAGAAATGTTACTCTTTTTTTACATTTCGACGATAGATGGACACGACCACGAGTGCACACTCGTGTCCATCTTTCTTTTTCAAGTGAGGACGTGAAGCTTTTCATCGCCATGTGCGATGAAAAGCTTCACGTCCTCACTTGACCACTTTTGGTTCATGTAACCAATATACATTATTCGCAAATATGCAAAAGAAAAGCTTCACGTCCTCACTTTAAACTAGTTTGAAGGGTTATCTGGGGCTTGGTCAAGATACAATTTTAAATGACAGCTCCGTTCTCTTTCAAATTTTAAAAGTCTACATTCCTCACTTACAACTTATACGATTTTAAAACATTTAATAGATGCAGCGGTTATTGTTAAAAAATCTTTACACACATACTTGTAAAATCAAATAACCTAATCAAAAATACAAAGCAACAGTATCGAACAATACTTATGAAAATTACAAATAATCTTACAATAAGTATACTTAATTGGGTTCTTTCTTGGGTTAAAAAAAAACTGTTTGTTACTGTTATGGAAACAAAATAACGATCATATCAATTTTCAACGTGATTTTATAATAACTATAATAAATATTTGCAAAAAAACTGATATTAAGAGCGCTATTTGTGTACAAGAAACTATGACGTCATTAGTCTAAATTTCATACGAAAAATATAGAAAATGTTTGTTTTGACGTTTAGAAAAAAGTATCTGATTTTAAGAGTACTTTTCTATCTCCCCTTTAATGTTTACTGCGCCTATGACCTTATAAGCCGTATACTCTATTACCTCAACGTCACAATACTAGCAAAGACATTTGAAAAAAAAACAAACAATGGCATTATTTCAAAACATTCCCAGCCATTGGCTAACCCTCCGACGCCGCACGAAAGGCACACACAAAAAGTAAATAAAAGACTTTATGCTCATTCCGTTACTTTCAAAACGTTAGAAAACTGAGTAGTCTATGTATCAATTTGCTTTTTTAAAAGAATCTAATTTACATTCCTTTTTGTTATTATGGATACCAACAAAGTTAAGGTAGATTTTTAAGTCTTTCCATAAACTAACTATTGAATATCTAATTATTAAATGATGAACTATGAATTCTTTACTTCGTGGTTATCCCCATGGTATACCACGTGGATAACGGGAAAAAATACACCTGGGTGGACTACCAGGTGGACCACGGAAACTAAAAGGCCTTATGCTCCAAGATAACAACACTTAAAGTATTTTCTCTGCTAATGTCAAAAGTTTAAACAATTTAACCGGTATTTCGAACCATTGTGTGTGATAAATGTAAAAAATTGAGAAATCTTATGCTGAATTACCAATTCGTGTTGAAATGGAAAATAAACTACGTGTAGTCGTGTAGTGACCTATGCCATCCATGTATAGAATAAAAACAACGTCAAAAGAGGTCAAACCGTCTTCAATCAATAACGCAAACCTAACCAACAAACAATTCAAAGAAACGACCTAGAAACACTCCTCAATATTGAATTACCTGACATACATACATATTAACACGTCTTTATCTCTAATAGGGTAGACAGAGCATTTTGTATCTCAATCTAAGCATACAGAGCCCAGTGCCACAAAACTCAAAAGCCACTTTTAGCGTGATGATGGGCGAGTAGATGGACAAGCAATCAATATAGTGATGGGTTGCTAGCCGCATTGTCTATTAACTTGATTGGCATTTTCGCCAATTCCCTAGATCGGCTTTTACGATCCGCACGGGAAAAGAAGCAACTGGTGCATGCTTTTTCTTTTCTCCCAGACCAACATGTTTGATGATGAGCATGAATTCGCTACAATGCGACGCAAATAAGTTGAACAAAAAATGGCGGACTTCAAAGCATTTTTGTACAAATTCCCGACACGTAAATTGAACCGAAATGGCAGTCGTCAGCGCATTATTTGTACCTGCGCCGATGACCGCCATTTTGGTTCAACCTACGAGTCGGGAATTTGTACAAAAATGCTTTGAAGTCCGCCATTTTTTGTTCAACTTATTTCTGTCCCATTGTACTTTTCATCAAGTCAAATCAAGTACTTTTTTCTAAACGTCAAAACAAACAATTTCAATGGGATTTGTTTGAAATATAGACTAATTTAATGTCTTCACAGTTTCTTGGAGTCAAATAGCGATCTTAATATCAGTTTTTCAGCAATAATAAATCTAAAAACACATTGAAAATGGAAATGATCATGTCAAGTGACATTATTTTGTGACGTTTTATTCTCTTAACAGTACCAAATAATTTATTTTTTACCCAGGAGTACATCACTAATTTATTTAAGAACTATGTTCTTGTCTGTGGAGTATTTTCCATGCCTCCTGATCTTCAGCTAAATGCTCGACACGACTTCTGCCTTTTCCTTAACTTCATCCATGAACATCCTTCTTCGCTTTCCCTGTCCTTTCCTCGCCTCTATCTTTCCTTCCATGATTTTTCTGATGAAATTATCGTGTCGTATATAGTTTCCAAACATTTTTCCTCTTCTTACATCTTCATCAACATTCTTTTCTCTTTGATATACACCAAGACTTTTGTGTTAGTGTTAGTAACCCAGGAGTACCCAATTACCTAAACTAGCGTTTTCCGTGAAACATCTAGATCAATATCAGTTACATCCTTTATCAGCGTAATGTATTTGTCTGTCGTGATAAGCAGATTATGTGCAAAAACACTGACTCACATGAAAACACAGTCGATGTAAAAACTATCTTTCCGATCGCGGTTTCTCTCGTGTATATACTTAATCCGGTTAGTAGTGTATCAATCATGTTTTTATTACTGGGATAAAAAGATTATAGTTATTCAAATTATGATTGTCTATTTAAAAGGGTACAAATATTTTAAATTAATCCGTGTTAAGTAAAAAAAAAAAGATTTATAAAACCCCTATATTTTACATCTCCCATAAAAACTTTGTTGTTAATTTTATCTTCTGATTCAAACCCTAACTATAAAGATATTACTTTAGTAGAATCATTCTAAACTGTAAAACTTAATGATAAATACTTTTTAAGTAGGCATTTCCGATAAAACCTGTCTGTATTGATGATCTCATATTTATTAAAAAACAATTAGTATTATAGTCATTAGTGTTATAAAGAAAAAATACCTACTCGTACTACTCGAAATCTTTGGTGCCTATAACGATACTCGGGTTATCCATCGTCGTGTTGGCCACTTACTGTACAGTACATACTCGAAAAACAAACAAAACCAAGTATAACTTAGAATACCACTACAATGGCTATAATGACCTCTTTTTATGTCATTGTAAACCAAATCATACTTAGTATTGGTTATGTTATCTTTAGTATTAGATTCAAAGTTGTGTAAAGGTAAATTAAAAAGGTATTTAATGTTATTACGTGTAAAAATTATAAATGATATAAGTTTTCCAGCTATCTTTAAAAGTAATTTTGGTTATGAATTTTAATTGTGTTTGTATGCCAGCCACCTGTCTGACGTCAAAACTCTTTGCAAATATTTTGTTCTATTTTACATTGTACCATATCGTGCAGAATTTTACTTAAAATTGCCATCACATTGACTACATTCGCAGATTTGACTTTTAACAAGTCATTGTCTAACTCAATTTTATCAAAACAGATAAAATTCCAACGAGAACGAGTGAATATCAAAAATATGAAACTGTCACTTGCGAAACGAGATCTTGATACGTGACGACATTCGATAAGATACACTTTATGCTCTGAAACATTTGAGTAAGTACCTTTATCTCAACATTCTCAAGAAGATCAAGATATAAACAACAGGAAACATCTATAAACCTACTTAAATGCTATTGCATTGTGTTAAGTAAAATATCAAATATTTCATTGTCAAACCTAATTTGGACGTTGGATATTTTCATAACAATTATTATCAATTTTATAACAGATGGTATCAAAGTACCGATGATAGTGACCGAAGAAACAGAACCGATTCCTGGATAGGTTTGAGCAAACGCTAGATGATCCCCACATTTATATCAGGACATAAAGTAAACATGCCTAAAATTTATGGTCCTGAAGTTGGCAAACATCCGACACAAAAAAATTCCAATCTTTTTTAACAGTTTTAGCGATAAACATCCAAATTCTCATACAACGTCGACTTTTACATTAGTAGAGAATAGAAACTGGTCGTGTCTGTACAACAAATGTCAAAATAAGATCGCATTGTCAGTTTTGGCATAGTCAGTGGAATTTTAGAAACGCTAGACTGCATAATAATTTCCAATAGACAACAGACTAGGTACACATTTTCCCAATTAGCTTTTTTGGACTTGGGAGAGATGGACTGATCTATATGAGCATATCCTGGTAAAGTACACAAAGAAAGACTGCCAATATGTGGAATTGTGGACTAGTAGGAAAGTTAGTACATATTTTGTTAAGAAAGACCAGTCAATAGTGGTCGCGTAGTCACGTTTAGTTCGATACTACAAACAACTTTATTTAAGCAATTATAACTACGAACAAAAAAATATAACGCGTTAATTACAGAAATCAAAGAAACCTCGTTAAAATATATAAATGCCACGCAATTCACCTAATTATTTCGTTAATTATAAGAAGATATTCGTTGGAAACAACAGAATTTGGAGGCCCTCGTAACGCTGTGAAGATTCTGAATATTGCATAAAACTTACCTCAAGTTTTTTGGAGTATTCCTCGGAAACGCGCTCCTGTTCTTTCTTCAATTCCTCGTTCTTCTCCAGTAACGCCTTTCCAAGTTCAGCAGCTAGGAGTAGGTCCGACTCCTTTTGTTGCAACTGCGTCCAAACATCCACTTCCTGGTTCCCCGCCACAACAGCACTGTTATCCCTTACTGCCGACATCTCTTTTACGTATTCCTCTAAATCTTCGTAAAAATTCTCGGCGGAAACACTCAAAACTGAAGGCGTGATCCTGTTACCACTCCTGCTTCTGCTACGTCTATGTTTGTTAATTGGTGTTGATGATCTCAAAATATCTCCTCTGCCTACAAATTCTGTTTCATCTGTGATAAAGTTGGGCGATTTATTGCGATCTGGCGGTTCGGGTTCGTGTTTGGTACTTTTTCTACTTCTACTAATATTTGCACTAACTTCACCGGCCATTTATTTAATCTACTAAATCGTCGCTAAAACTACCAGTGTAAATTAACTTTGTATTTTTTCGTAGCTGTTCTTTTTGAACAGTTTCTCTATAGCCTGCTGAAGTTTCGTCGATTTTGGTATCTGAATTTTAACGTTCTTGAATATATTCTTGTTTAGTTCGAAATCCTTTTTTAATGCCATTATAGTAACTTTTGGTTCACAGTTGCATCAACATTTCGGTACACTGCACTTCACTTCACTAACACGAACGTAGACGATGTTATATCAATACACTCGCGGGGTACGCCGTGCACGCAGATGTCGCCTCGACAACGGTTCGAGCACAACAGAACGGCGGAAACCTTCGAGGTAGAACGAACCCTGACGGTCACAGATTATTTTACTGCGCAGATGGTTGCGCAGGTAGAAAATAGACAGACAAATGCTGTCATTTTTCTTCTTATTCCATTCAGTCTTCAATTCGTCATAAAACAAAAATATTTTGAGATAAGAAAACAGTAATTGACTGAGAATTGTATAACAAGAATGGACTCTGAATTGCCACACTAACAATTGTGTTTCAAATAACTACATATATGTATTTTACTTAATTTTACCTAAATTCATGTAAAATATTAGTAGGTAGCATTAAAGAAAATCATGTACTTATTTTGATATGAAAAAATATTACAAACAGAATTAGGGCAAACATTACATTCGTCAATTTAATTTTTTTAATAATAAAAAAGAGCCTTATTTAAATTTAGCAAATGTATCTTCTGTGAAGTTGACAAAAAGTAGGTACAATATAAATTAGTAAAATACCTAATCTTTGACGAAAACCAACACGTGCGGAGACGAGACAGCAATAACAGGTATAAATGGAAAGGGTTCATGCCAGAGAGAGATAGAAACAACGCCAAGGTGAACCGAAGAGAGTGGCGGTGGGTCAGCCGAAAATGGTGCAATACTTTATTTTTATTGTTGTGAGTTGCAGGAAGTGATCTCACGAATCCTATAAACCATGCTCTTTTTCCAAAACTTGATTGCTGGTAGCCTTGACTTTAAGAAATAAAATTTTATGAGCTATACTTTATTGGTATTATAAGTCGTTGTTATATCATTTGCAAATTATGTGGGCTGATAGACTGAGAAAAAGACTTTAGATAGACTGAGAAAACACAACCAGTTTTGCTACTTGCGATTTGGTAAGTAGATACCAAACTTTTGTTCTAAATAAGCAGAATCATTTAGTTTAAAAAAAAGAATAAATAAATAGTTAACCATGTATCTAAAAATAATAATAAATAGTTGTAGTTTGGGACATGCAACTACTTGCATGTCCCAAACTACAATTATCAATATTCTTTTAGATTAATTGTAGAAGGTATTTCACTTTTGTAAATATGTAAACTATTATTATATCATATTTTAACCACTAGTAGTCCTGAGTTCGGCAGACTTTCGATTTTGGTAACGTATAGCATAATTTTTTGCTATACTATCAACAATTTTTTTTTTATCACTGTAGTTACTTTGTTAGTTTATGTATGAAATACGAAATGTACTTATATAACAAGCTCTAATTTAACTTCCTACCACGCTGGTCTGGTAAAAAAAAACTTAAAAGGAATCAGTTGCTTCTCTTCCCGCGCAGATCGTTGGAGCCGATCGAGGGAATCGGCAAATATGTGACTGATGTTAATAGGTGATCCAGCAACCCATGACTATCGTCTAACTTAGTTGTTGACTTCTACTTAACACCAAACCAACAATAGTCAGTTCAAAATCCAAAAGTTTATTGAGTAATTTACACCTCAATAAATATAATTTACATGACGTGTAGTTTATATTCAAATATACCTTATATATTTGAATATATAAGGTTATTTTTAAAGAAAAGCTACCGGTATCAGCGCTTCGAATGACCACTGCTGAGAAGAAACACCGAAAGAAACTCATTTTCACAGTATTGGTCGCCTACTCGCCAGAAGGGTTTTGTTATATTATTATTATGTCTTTTAATTAACAAATACTTATAATATAATACTGTACTGTACTACTTATAATGTTATGTCGACGAAGTTAACAAACATAAATTACTTAGTAAAAAATAGTAAATACTAGCCAAGCTGACCAGCCCTCCCGGCAGCACCCGTTCACGAGTTGACGCACGGATAAGTATCTATTAAATTAAAGTACATTCTTTAAAATGATGAAACAATAGTTAAAATATGTACGTAGGTACCTAGCTCATAAATTTTTACGCTCGGTAGCACGCATGGTTTAAGTACCTGCGCACGCACAAACCTCCCAAAAAACAGTTTCCTACATAACACAACTAATATTAATTAGGTAATAATAAAAAATGAATCGGCCAAGAGCGAATCGGACTAATGCACGATACGGTTCTGTACCATTCTAAATATACAATATGTAACAAAAACCCTGTCTGATCCTTGTAGGACCAACTCAGACCGTCAATATGAACAACATTTCCTATGGGACCAATGTTTGAAGCTCGAAAAACAATCGACATGTTCATACAAAAGTGTTCGGGCGGCCCGGCAATTTGTATAAAATGTCGATTTTTATTCTCGAGTTTCAAGCATTGCTCCCATAGGAAAAGTTGTTCATATTGACAGTCTGAGTTGCTCCTACAAGGATCGGACACTGTTTTTGTTGCATCTTCATATATATATAACTCAAAGGTGACTGACTGACTGACATAGTGATCTATCAACGCACAGCCCAAACCACTGGACGGATCGGGCTGAAATTTGGCATGCAGGTAGATGTTATGACGTAGGCATCCGCTAAGAAAGGATTTTGATCAATTCTTCCCCCAAGGGGATAAAATAGGGGATGAAATTTGTATGAAACTTTGTCAATTTTAAAACAATCGGACTGAGACTTTGCATGCATAAAGCTACTATGACGTAGGCATCCCCTAAGAAAGGATTTTGATAAATTACACCCCTACAAAAGAAAACACTGAATGACTGACTGATTGGTAATTGACTGACATATCAACACACAGCCCAAACCGCTGCGTCTAGAGACACCAAATGTGGCACATAGGTTCTTTATGAGGTCTTGAGATGCACTAGAAAGGTTTTCAAAACTTACCCCCAAGGGGAGTGAAACGGGGGTCCGAAGTTTGTATTGAGAAACAAAGATTAGTTTGACCATTTTATTTGAAACTTCGCAAGAGTACTCCTGGCAGTAAATGAGTAAGTAGGGATTTTTCAAATTTCAACCCCTAAAGGGAAGAAATGGGGTAACTGACCTACTCTACTAGGCGTAGGTTATGCTGTAGCGTTCCGTCGCTCTTTCTCGCTCTAGCATATTACGGGAACGGGTACGGACGACGGAGTCTTAGTAATAGAGTCCTCATTTACCCTTTGGGTACGGAACCCTAAAAACAGAATAAAATAAATATTGAAATGGGGCTCCCATACAACAAACGTGATTTTTTATAGATAATGGTACGGAACCCTTCGTGCGCGAGTCCGACACGCACTTGGCCGGTTATTCCATCTCCACGCCCACTATCACGATTTTCACGACGCAATAGGCCTTTGGGTCTTACGGCCCTGGACTCTGTCTCCCCCGTTAAGGATAAACTTGTGACAATGTATCTGTAACAGTAATGTATTATTTTTAACCCCCCACAAAAAGACGGGTGTTAAAAGTTTGACGCTAGTGTCTGTCGGTTTGTCTGTCTATCTGTGGCATCGTAGCGCTCGAACGGATGGACCGATTTCAATACGGTTCTTTTTGTTTAAAATCTAGTTCCATCCAAGAGGTCCCGGGTTCGATCCCCGGTCAGGGCAAGTTGTAAAATGGCCTTTTTCAAATTGTTGGGTCTTGGATGTTTATCTATATATGTAGAGGAAGTGCAGTATATTTGGAATACAAGTTTGTTATATGTAGATTAAAGCATTATGCTTTCGAGGGGCTGTAAGCCGAAATGTTAATATGGCGCCCTGTCATTAGATCTCAATCAGTTGATACGTCATGTTATGTTAAATTTACCACGAAAAAACAGAGATTT
Organism: Acrobasis suavella; assembly: GCA_943193695.1. Lineage (NCBI taxonomy): Eukaryota > Metazoa > Arthropoda > Insecta > Lepidoptera > Pyralidae > Acrobasis > Acrobasis suavella. Next base: position 14,423,865 of record OW971948.1, read on the forward strand.
CATCTGTACAAATTTGTAAACACGACTATCCCAAATTTTCTGCACTATTCCAAATATGCTGCACTTCCTCTATTTATTGTAAAATATAGTATCGTTGAGTTAGTATCCCATAACACAAGTCTCGAACTTACTTTGGGGCTAGCTCAATCAGTGTTATTTGTCCCTATATATTTATTTATTTATAGTACAATAAAGTTATTACAAACAAACAAACAAACAATCCTACCTATGTTTGATGAAAGTCGGTCCAACCGTTTATACGTAATTGGGGTTAACGCTTGAAAGTCAGGGATTTCTCTGACAAATAATATATGACGCTACGAATATCAATTTTAACAGTTCCGCTTCTCATCACTGGATGGCGTTCTTGGCAGTCGCGGGCTTTTTTAATTTGCCTAGTAAATAAACTTGTCACAGCAATTTCAGTCCAAGGTAATTAATAAATAAATATATATATGGACAAATCACACAGATTGAGTTTATTATAATACCCAAAGTAAGTTTAAGCTTATGTCATGGGATACTAACCCAACAATACTATATTTTATGATAAATACATATATAGATAAACACCCATAACCCAGGACAATTTGAAAAAGGCCATTTTCCAACTTGCCTTGGCCGGGGATCGAAACCAGAACCTCCAGATTGGTGGTCTAGCGTGTTGTACATTACGCCACGGAGGTCGTCAGAAGGTAATGAAAACAAGATGGTTACCAAGAAACAGTATTGATCTAATATTCAGTACTCGTACACAAAAATTCTAAGTTTTATACAAGAAGCCGCTTTAGAAGCACACCGTGCAAAGTAAAGAATAAGGAAGGAGGATTAAGAGGAACTGATGATGGCTGCTCCAACGGATGACATGGAGATGGAGAAGATAGCAGAGGATGAACTGTCCAAATTGCAAAGACAGGTAAATGTTATGATTTAGAAAATGTTCTTAAAACAAGGCAAACATGAGTTTTTTTTAAATAATTACATTTTTTGTACAAGCTTTAATTGAGAGATTAAATACTTATCTATAAAAATGAAATAAGCCCAACCTCGACGAAGTTGCTGAGTTCCACCGACCACCTTCCGTCTCCGTGATCAGACCCTAAACATCGTCTACCTTATAGTGCTTCTCTCTCTCTCTTTCATCTCAGCGTTTTCCCAGTTGCGTCCTCAGTTGCAATGCTGAGAAGCCCGGGGTCCGCTTTCCGACTTTTTCTTCTCCACTTTGCACGGTGTTGAGCATCCTTGGTTGTAAGACGATTAGCACGCATATCATCTTTAAAGACGTCAAGCCAGCACTTCTTCGGTCTACCCCGCCTGCCGGGCCCCGGCGGAGGCGGCATGGCTATACATTTGTTTCCCACGTAGCTTGCCGGCTTTACTACCTTATAGTGCTTGTCAAGACAAATCAAACGAGTCGTAATCAATGAGGTTACGTTTTTTGAGTTCTGTCCAATATCCCCCGGCTTCATCATTAGAACAGCTCAATGACTGCATGATTTGACATCCGACTTACACAAGTAGGCAAAATTTCAGCTCAATCACTTGAGGATAACTGGTTGAAAATTGAGTTGCAAGCTTTGAGCTAAACAAACAAACGTACATACAAGATACATTGCAAACAGGGGCGTAGCTACCGCTGTATCCACCGTATCAATTATATGGGGCACCGGGGCCACGGGGGCGCCCAATGTGCGTAAGCAAATATTATTAAAATCTTCCCAATTTTTTTTTTTATTTCAGAAATGACAAAAGTAAAAAAAACAATTTCTTTTTTACCGCGTAAAGCGTGCGTTCAAAAGATGGCAACGCCCTACATCGGTTATCGCGGGCTGCGGGATTTCCCATTTAAGTCATTTACTACAACTGGGAATTTTGGGAATTTTCAAAATTTTGGAAAAAGTTACAGATAGGTTATAATTATGATGAATAAATATTTCTTTTCATTTTATGCAAACTTTTTTTTTCTTTTGTGAGAAATCTTTAACCTTCCTAAGGGCCCCAAAACAATTTTTTATACGGGGCCCCGCTAAGCCATGATTGCAAGTTAAATAAAAGCTTGTAAAAAATACTGTTATTCTTTTTGTTTCCCTGGGCTCTGTCAACCCTTTCACTGAATAAAGACGTAATAATGTCCCTTTATGTATCCTTTCTTATCCAAAAAGGAAGAGTAAGGTTTTCAGGGATCTTGTATGAATGTATTTAATTATAATTATGTAATTATTATAATTTTTTGATGCTGGGGGAGAAAAGACGGAGCCGATTTAAGAAAACGAGCTAAAATCCGAATCATAAGCCGCTACCCATCACTATTTTCATTCATATTATACCTTTTCACCCACCATCACACTAAAAGTGGCCTAGGAGTTTTGTGGCTTTGGACTTGTCTGCATAGAGCCGCAAAACCCAAAGTGCTTTGTCTGCCCCGTAAGAAATAAAGACGTAGGTGTATTTAATTATTGGTTTTAACAGCATTACAATGCTCGGATTAATATCTAAACAAATTAAAACATGTGATGAAAAATTTCGACACTAGTGGGATTTGAACCCGCGTCCCTCACGTTAACGCCGTGAGTGCACTACCAATTGTGCTACCGTGACTTTGAATCACCCTGACGAATTTTCTCATCACATAGTATACACGCATTTGAAGCATGCGTTACTCTTCACTACTACCCACTATTTAGAAGTGTGGTAGTCAACTTTAGATGAATCGAAAGTTGATTAAAGTGAAGAAGGCTTTGTTTAAAATGGATTCTTCATCACGTTTTAATTTGGACGTGGTGTATTATTGTAACTTAAGTGGCAAGACCTTGTACAAGTCGGTGTATCGCGGTTTCTATTGTCGAATTTGTGATTTCCGTAATCGAACCATGTACAATCGGACATATTCGTTACGCTTCAGGTTTTTTTTGTCAGCGCCTTGGCCGTAAATTTTACTTGAAGCGTTAAAGAAAAAAATAATGGGTTTTTAGTCGATTTAGTTTGTTGGTCGAGGCGAGAACGGGGGAGAGGTGCGAGGATGGGGAACGGGGACGCGTATTGCGCGGGACCTTACGTAATTCCGTTGGCCTAATACATTTTATCTTTCAGTTCCGCGTGATGGAGATCGACCGCGCGAATGTGATGAGCAGCGTGCAGCCGACCCTCAGGATGCAGAGGAACATCATCAAGACCCTGAACACGGAACTGGAGAAGGTCATGATGGAGTTGAAGGTACTTTGATTTTCTCTCAGGTACGCTTAAATTGTGAAATGCCATGGTTTTCCCTAGAGACTAAAACATTAGGTTGACTGCCTCCGTGGTCCAGTGGACAAGGCGCTCGCCTTGAGATCTTTAGGTCATAGGTTCGAATCCCGTCTGGGAAGCTTACTTTGTGGAAAAGTTGTGTCCAGTCTGGTTTGGATATTGCGGGCTTGAATCACCTGATTATCTGAAAAGACTGATCATTTCGTGTTTCGAAGGGCACGTATTAACTGTGGCACAGAATAAGTACAAGTATTCTGTGGGTCCCGAACGCCATCTAGTGTTTGCTCACGTCTAACCAAGGATTGGTTCTGATTCTACCACAGAAATAATATGTCTGTGGATTCTACCCTTTGGGTTGCGGAGGTCAGACGGCAGTCGCTCTGTGTAAAAACCAGTAACCTCGTCAAATCACATTCGTTAGGTAGCTGACGGCGGGCTCTGAAGCGTTACCGCTGAGGATGCAACGATGATGATGACTTAAATATGTGAATCTTCAAATAGAGCGGGAAAAGCTTTCTTCAGACTCGGAAACCTATTTTCCTGGTTTAACAGGCGTCCACAGGCTACGGTAACTTGCCTTCAGTTAGGCCGTATGTCTGCCTATTTCAATGTTCTTATATCTTTTTTTAATAAACCTTTACTGTCCCACTGCTACGCAAAGGTCTCCCCCATATCTCCTTCCAAAAATCTCGCGATTGTGTGGCGTATTGGTCATCATGCTAGTCCGCCACCCAGAGGTTCCGGGTTTGATCCCCGGTCAGAGCAAGTTGGAAAATGACCTTTTTCAAATTGTTCTGGGTCTTGGATGTTTATCTATATATGTATTTCTTATAAAATATGGTATCGTTGAGTTAGTATCCCATAACACAAGTCTCGAACTTACTTTGGAACTAGCTCAATCAGAGTAATTTGTCCCTATTTTTTTTTATTTACTACAAAAATATACTTTTCCTAAATTATATATTTTTTTAAATTAAAAACCGACTTCCACACCAAACTACACAACAGATCTTAATAAAATTCCTATGGAACAATCTGACAAGAATGTCTTTTCAAACAAAAAGAGAATTTTTCAAATTGGTCCAGGCGTCTTCGAGTAATCGTTGAACATACATAAAAAGAACAGACGAATTGATATTTTTGACGTCGGTGAAAATACCAACATTCTGTTCAAATGTCATTTACTTACAAAATCTTAAATTAAACATTGTCGTTACTTAACAATAGCCGACCATCACGAACGTGACTCGTAATATCCGAGTTTCGTCCAAACGCACGTTGCTGCACATGGGTTTAGGAGTAATCGCAAGGTTTAGAAACCTTGCAAGCGCGTGTGGCATTGTGACAGAATTTGGGAGACAAACTAGAGGAAATGTAGAAGTGGAGCACATCAAGCACGAGGCGAGCACAAGCCGCTGAGTTTTCAAAAGTTTGGAACACCAGATAATTTATGCTTACTACTACCAGGTCTGTGTCACTCCCCGTTTAGGTATCGAAAATATACTTACATTATTACTATGAGCACGGCGATCACTTCGAAGGGGAAAATTCAGTTACATGAATCGTTTGTCCAGAGTAATAAGAATGAAATTGACTTGCAATGGATGTCTAGGTATCTAAACGAAGAGGTGAGGACTTCTGACGCGATCTAAATAAAACCGTAGTGCTAATCACATTGAGTAGATATTTCTTTGAATTTCTTTTCTAAGCAAGACTTTTGTACGTGTGTACTAGTACTTCTTCTGTGCTACTACTAAATTAATACAGGACATATTTTTTTTCTCTACAATCTTACTATAGGTACATAATCTTAAAAACTAGAAAATGCGCAAAACGGATGTTAAAAAAGGGACTGTAACTCAAGTATTGTCACAGAATGAATACAAGTATTTCATACAGAACAGAAACTCTCCCGTCCTCGCACTTCTCCCCGTTCTCCCCTTGTCGAGTGTGTTGGTGTTGGCGGGCGAACACTCACACATTGACGTGTACACGGATGTATAGTTTCGTTTGTAGTGGTAGTAAGCATAAATGATACTCCGCTTCTTTATAGTGTCATACCTGTGACTACCTATACTTAGCATGATGGGCGTTAAGATGAAAAAGAAATTAAACTTACTTCACAATCCAAGGTGTGTGTGGTCGCCTCCCAATACCGTGACAAGGCGAGGGCGGGAAAGAGGTGCGGAAACGCGGAACCGGACGCTTATTGCGCGGGACTCAAGGAGATTCTGATAAGTATGTAATTTAAAAAAATATATTCTGTTGCGTGGTCTTCGTCTAACCACGCAGTAAAAAAAATTATTGGTCTATGGTCTGCCCGTCGGGAATAAGGATGTAATATCTGTAATTTTTTAACAATGAAAAAAATTCTTGTTAGAACCTATGCGCCTTCTATTGAGTTACAATTTGTTTTAATTTGTGGCTCAAGCGCCTTGCTCCGAAAAAAAACAACAATGACAAAAGCGTGCGTTGGCAACTTGCGTTGTTCTGGCTACAGACGTGATCAGGTTAAGGCAAAAACTAAGCAGACCCCCTGGGTCTTGTCGCGTAATACCATTGTTGGGGCAACTACTAGTCTTCAAGTGTTTTATTTGATTGTGATTTAGCCAAAGTCAAAGTCAAAAATATTTTTTTTTTTGGATGTTTATATCACTTGATAATTCTTTCGATTTCATAATAGGTAGCTGTTACTGACATCAGATCATTTACTTACAGCTAAGTTTACTGCCGCTTCCTAAGCGCAAGTACAGAAAGCGGCTCAAGCGGCAACAAACTGTACTGCAGCATTTTCTCCAAAAACGTCAGCTTACAATTATACTAATAAATTATATACGTGAGAATACATTATTATGTGCTGTGCCATTGAGAAGTATTAATAGTGGTGGTAGTTCACTTTCTTCTCTGCAAGTTTCAGGGTCTTATGGATAATTAGGTCTTTACATTCAGAATGTTTATCAAGATAGGTATCTAACCTCTGAATCAATTGGTACCAGCTGAAAATCAGCGCTGTGGTTCACACCGCAGCACAAAGCTGAGCTGGCCGCCTTTTCGGCACACTTAATATATATAAGTCTAGCTAGTACATAAGATTTTTGTTTGCCGAATAAAGATTTTCTTTCTTTCTTTCTTTCTTTCTTCTTATTATTTATTATTATCATAAAACATAGCATCGTTAAATAATTATCCTATAACACAAGTTTACATTGGTGATTGCTCAATAAGTGAGATTTGTCCCTAAGTATATATTAATTTACTTTTAATTTCTTCTTTATTCCAAGAGCGTAAGACACCCACCTGCTAGATGGTCAGATGACCTAAGAAAGGTTGCAGGAAAGCGCCGGATTCAGGCCGCTTTCGATCGGTCGTTTTGGTAATCTTTGGTGGAGGCCTATGTCCAGCAGGGGACTTCCTGTGGCTGATATGATGATCCTTCATGCTGGCGTGGGGAAAAAGAAACGACGAATATACCAGCTGCTTTTCTTCTAGCACAGGTTGTAATAGAACGAGAATATGCAAAAATCTCAAAGAAACATGTTGTCAATATAATGATTTCCTAGTCCTATACTATCCTAACTATACTACACCCATCTTTCCGCTGAGTGTAACCTTTAGGCTCTGTCTACCCCTACTACAAGTTATAAATACAGACGAATCATGACATGACTTCTTCGTCAAGAAGATTTATTCGAAAATAGCTAACTATAAAATTAGCTAACCTTTTCGAATAAATCTTTCCGCACGTGCACTTAATTTGGATTTCAACCTTGGCCTTATAATAAAAGAAAATGTGCCTCCTCAGTAATGCTAAGTAATGCCAACGTCTGCAGCAAGCTTCACAGGCAAAAAAGTCCATGACGGGATTCTGATCTCATACCTATCGATTGAAAACAGGTTTTTTATTAAAAATCACTCAGGAAGCGCAATTCGAACTCGTGGATTGTCTGAAGATTTTCTTTATATTTTTTTTTTTTATTGAAAAATGATAGTAAAAAGTAAGATAAATAGCCGACTTATATTATGTGGTCCCTTACTATGGGCCTCATAAGAAGGCTCAAGGTTACCCATCGCGCTATGGAGACCATGGGCGTAGCCACGGTGGGGCACAGTGGGGCGCTTGCCCCACCCTGGTTCAGACCTTTAAGTTACCGAACCAAATCTAAAAATTAAATTATCTAGGTACTTACTACAATACTTAATATTCGTAAGAGAGAAGTAAAAATTAACTGGGGTAAGCGGCGGACCGTGTAGTTTGCTAGTTACATATTATTTCAGATTGCTGCCCCACCCTGAGCCCATGGCTGGCTACGCTTATGGTGGAGACGACTTGTTTGGTTTCTCTACGTAATCGAATCAGAAATGAAGAAATTGGTATGAGAACGAAGGTTACCGAAATTGTGTGCAACGGATTAGCTCATTGAAGTGACAGTGGGCGGGGCCCATAGCACGAAAAACTACTTGCCGATGGGGTAGAAAAGTCCTTGAATTACGCGAACGCCACCCACCAACTAGGTGGTCAGTCGACGTAAGCAAGGTTGCAGGAAAGCGCTGAATGCTGGGCCCACAGAATTTCAATTACAATTTCAATTTCAGTTGATAAACTTGACATTGAATTTTCGTATTATTTCATATTTTAGATTATTTTATTTTGCTGTGCCCTAACAGGGTTCATGTATGTTTGAACTTAATTGTTGTTTATTGTTTATTGTTTATTAAGGCATACACAACAGGTCACAATCACTTTTGTATAAATCTAAAAATGTACAGACACTTTGCTTTAATGTGCTCCTTACACCATATGTACAAACTATGTTATGTTATAGGGCGCAAACGAACAAGCAAGTCACCTGATGTTAAGTGATCACCGCTGCCCATGGACAAACGCAACACCAGCGGTGTAACAGAAGCGTTGCTGGCCTTTTAGTACTTATGTGCCCCGGCCCAGAAATGGGAGTAATATTCCACATGCGGCCTAACTTGTGCCTTATACAGCTAAAGGCGATGTAAATAAATAAATAAATATATAGGGACAAATCACACTGATTGAGCTAGCCCCAAAGTAAGTTCGAGACTTGTGATATGGAATACTAACTCAACGATTCTATATTTTATAACAAATACATATATACATAAACATCCAAGACCCAGGACAATTTGAAAAAGACCATTTTCCAACTTGCCCTGACCGGGGATCGAACCCGGGACCTCTGGGTGGCGGACTAGCATGGTGACCACTACGCCACGGAGGTCGTCAATCACGGAGATGTGAAGATGTGAACACATGAGATGCAATAAATGATTGAATATTGAGCCCTTCAAAAACAAGAAGCCCGTTGTAAGCTCAATCTCGTTCTACACAAACAGTAGCTATTTCCAATACACCACTTAGAATTACGAAAACAAATCTGGTACAATTGAAAGCGTTGCGCTTGCGCCACTGCATTTAGAATTACAGCCGTAATTCGTATTAATAAACGGGCAGTTGCGTAAGAAGGGTTTAATGGCTACACTTTATTGCTTGGTTTTCGTGTGTGGCATACCAGGAAATTATCATTAATACCTATCTACTTCATGACGACGTCCGTGGCGGAGTGGTCACCATTCTAGTCTGCCACCCAGAGGTTCCGGTTTCGATACCTGGTCAGCAAGTTGGATAATGGCCTTTTTCAAATTGCCCTGGGTCTGGGTCAAAATATAATATCCTTGAGTTAGTATCCCATAACACAAGTCTCGAACTTACTTTGGGCGTAGCTCAATCTGTGTAAATTGTCCCTTTATATTTATTTATTTATATTATACCTCCATGCTGATGTATTTTGCAGTTTGGTTTCCGGCAGAGTTGAGTGATGCGGTGTCACTCCGGTTTAGGTATCGAAAATATACATTATTACTACGCGTGCGGCGACCACTCCGGAGGGGAAAATTCAGTTACATGATTTTTTTGTCCAGAGTAATAAGAATGAAATTGGCTTGCAATCAATGTCTAGGTATCTAAACGAAGAGATGAGGAGACATTAAACCAACCACATTTTTATGAGTAAGACTTCTGTACGTGAGTACTAGTACTTATTCTGTGCCGAAGAGTGCAAACATTCAATTTTGCCGCCCGGGGCAGGTGCCCTGGCTTACGCCCCAAATATTTGGGGGCTTCTTTTCTCCAAAAATAAACATGAGATGAAAAATTTGCCACTAGTTGAATTCGAACCTACGACCCTCACGTTAACACCGCGAGGTGCTACCGTGACTTCGAATCAACCTGGCGAATTTTCTCATCACATAGTACACACACATTTGAAGCACGCGTTATTCTTCATTACTTCCAACTATTTAGAAGTGTATTATATTTTGTTAGTAGGAAACTTAATAAAAATTAGAATGTGAGTTATTATTAAAGACGTGTAAGGACGACCAATGTTTACATATTGGACTGTCCACTCTTTCTGACGCCACCTTCAAGAGTGAGTTGGTACTACTCCTTCCCCGTGACCACAAGGATGCAACTCTTTTGCGAAGCACGGCCTGGAAGCTGTCTGTGCTGTGATCTGCAAACATCCCTGAGGCACTGCAGCGCCAGTGCATCCCAACAAACTCCTGATGCTGTTGTTGTAGGTACTGTACGCACAGAGCATTGTATAGGTACTTTAATTTTTTAATTAGTGATTATTTTATAAATTATGGATATCAGATTTACAGCATTACAATGCAATGCTAACGTAATATAGAGCTGCTTAATTGTAATGCTATAAAAATCATCTAGAAGTAAAAGAATATTTTTTTAATTAATTCCAGTTGACGAAAAGCACTTCCAACGTTCTAGAAAACGCCAGAACGCGGGAGAAACTGATCTCCCTGCTCAAAGAGCACGAGAGATGTTCAGCTGAGGTCAAGGAGCACAGAAGTACTATCAATGAACTGGACTTCCTTCTGAAGCAGGTCCAGAAAGAAATCAAGGGACTGAAGAGTAAGGGCACTGGCAGTGATTTGGTAAGTTTGAACTCCTGATGCAAAGGAACAGAAAGATCATAAATATTTTATGGACCAAGTGTAAATTGGGGCATTTTTTATAATGCCCGAGCATTATGAATAATGGTAAGCTACTTTGGCCGCAGTAATTAATTATAATTTGAACTTTCTTATTTCACATTGCCTGACATTATGATTAATTGTCATGTGGTTTTCGGGCAATCTGATAATACACAGGTATTTGCACTGGGGATTCAACTAGTTGGTTTATCTGAGGTCTATCCGCCTAGAGACAAAAGCGACCAATTTAGCTACCCAGAATTGTGTACAAGTCATGCAGTTTCCCTATGTTATGGAGCGGCGCAAGGGTCACCTAGCCTCCAACAGTGTTCTTGCAGAGTCATGTTGCCAACATGAATAGTTGGCCCAAGGGCCCAGGTGATGTACTTAGTATAGATTATGGGGGGCGGCCCCATAATCTATACTAAGTACATCACCTGGGTGGTCTACGATTCGGCAAGAACACTGTTGGCGGCTAGCGAGTGGTCCAAGAGCCACCACCGCCGCACCGTAACTATACTACATGTCCTGGGTGGCCTATATGACTCTGCCAGATCGAATCTGCTCCCAAAGGTGATTACCTAAGCATATTATGCCCGGACGATGCCGGACGGTTAGATTTTTTTTATCACAATGACAGCTCATTTTTCAAACTCCGCGGGCATTTAGTACTTGGTCCGGGCATTTAGTATAATGTCTTATTAATAACTTGGTCCATACGTTACGTGACCAGATGTCCGTTTTGAACGGGAGTCGGGACTGTCGCTTTTTATAATTTCTATTCTAGTCACAGATCGAAATGAACTCTGGGACGCAAACATGTCCCGTTTTCGAAAACCGCATGAAAATTGGGGAGCTGAGCTAGCCAGGTGGCCGGCCGCTCGTTCATTATTTCAATAAATCATCATCTGCTGTAATCGAAGTCTGACCACGTCAACTTCACAAATAAATATGATGACCACTGTCCCGTCTATATAATGGGCAGCAGGTGCCATATGAAAATACTGCTAAGTACCTAGGTATGACACTTGACACGAAGCTTCGGTGGAAAGCCCACGTCAAAAAGAAAAGACAGGAACTTGATATAAGATTCCAAAAGATGTACTGGCTGCTTGGAAGGACCTCTGCATTTTCGGTAAATAACAAAATGCTACTTTATATACAAGTCCTCATGCCATTATGGACTTTTCAATTACTAACTTACGTAACTTTTTAAAATACATAAATAATATAAAATAAAAAAAAATCATTGACAGGTTAATTGACCTAAATAATATCCCGTTTCAGTCAAAAAATAACATATATAAGTATGACGTATTTAGTTTGTCTGCTTAAATGTGTTCGTCCATTTTTGGACGAACGAACTGTATGTGTGTTGACAGTTACAATTTGACAGATTTTTTAAACTGAAAAAGGCACAATTCATAAATTAAAAGCGTATACTTACTTAAATTCAATTTCTTCGTTATTATTAACGCCTGATATATGATGAAGGGTGTTCAACGAGTGAATATGCTTTTAAATATTAGCAGGCGCTTACTTTTATGTATGTAGTAGCGTTTCCAGGTGTCGGGATGCCAAATGTCCCGATTTTTGGGAGATTTTTTTTATTTCTCGATATAAAAGTACGAATTTAACTCCTATTGTATTCGTTTCTGTGATTCTTTAATATACTCATGCAATGCAGCCTTCGAACTTGATGGCGTAAGTTTTAGTTAACTTATTTTGCTATTAATACCTTTTTAAAAAAGATTTTAAGCTTCTATTTTGTTTTATAATATCCCGATTTGAAAGCCGTGATATTGATTTTTTTAGCTCCTATTCCGATTTCTAGTTACCTATACCTGGCACCGCTCGTAGGTAAGGATCTCATATATGAATACACATATTAATGTTTCAAACTGAAAATCCACAGGGTTCGGGCTTAGCATACCACTGAAATAATAGAACTAAGAAACCACTTACCGCTCTTGATCGGTCATTTTGGAAATCCTTGGGAGAGGCCTATGCGGCTCAAATGATGATGATGAAGCAACTTAAAGACTAAGGACATAAAGACAAACATAGTGAGCGAAAACTATTCCCAAGGAGGGTTGACGTCAGGCAGACGGCCGGTTGTAAAACGATAGCCAAATTGTTTAAACTATTCCGGTTATTTCTTCTCTATTTCGCATGGTCTTTGGCATCCTTGAGAATTTTTAGAAGCATCAAACTGCACCCCGAACTCCGAAGCACAGATTAAGATGCAACCGTAAACGCATGATGAAGAATAAGTGACATGTATGGGGCTTCCTTGGACGTTTGTAGGTCAACAAGTAAACAGGGATACATAGAAACTACTCCACCTAAGAACGTAGTTCTTAAATTATAATAGAACCAGTAAAGAGGTTGTGAAGACATTAAGGGCCTACCTGAATTTATCGGGGTCTGTGCTGCCCCATATAAAATAAATCATTTGAAAGGAAACGGAGATAAAATTTAAAATTTGTCTTGATCAGACTAGATAACCCTTCAAATTATTTTATGAACTACTGTTTAAAGTTTAAAGTGAGAACGTAAAGCTTTTCTACGCACATTGGCCAAAAGTGGTCGTTTTTCGCTTATTCTATATCCTATCCCACATCCTTCTATATCCGAAAAATTCACGTATCCCCTTAAGTATTCCTTCAACTAATGTAAATCTGTTTCCAGGAATACGCGAACACCCTGACTAACCAGACAATGCTAAGTCAGCTGGAGAACCGCCTGGACACGGCCATGAAGAAGTTCAATTCTGTCAACAGTGACAACTTCAAGATTCGACTGGAGATTGACAAACTTCTGCGTGACCGGTTGGTAGCGAAACTAGTGCCGTTGACTTACTTGACTTAAGAGCGGCCTTCCCGTCATACTTTTCGTACAAACGCTCGTACGTGATTATGGCGTTGCATCTGATCTTTCTTAAAAACTTTTGAACTCACAGGTATTTTTTGCGCTATTTTTAGGTTCGACCGAAATAAAAAAGAAAAATTAAAAAAAAAACAATGTCAGTATAAGCCTCATAAAATCTTATTTTTTGCACAAATTTTAGCTGAACTTCGACCGTTCATAAAGTACTCATAAATTATAAAATTAAAGAAAATATTTCGATACAAACCTCGCAAATGTAATGAAGGCTTTGAATACAAAACATTTAATTCACACACTTGTAAGGCTTACTGATAAACACGTATCACCTGGAACAAGTTTTATAAAATTTCCACACCCTGTGAATAGTTAATATTCGTTCAATGGATAGTTAATAATAATACTAATTTCATTCAATAGAATGCAAACCGTGCCCTTAGAAGCTATCTCTCTCTTTTTGGTTTGCCTCTTTTCCTAGCATTGCCCTGGATGAAACAACAAGCTTTTCAAACTATGATCGCGTTGACGACAGAGTGGTCGGGAAGGGCCACCTTAAGGTTCTAAAGGCAGTATTCCAAACCCAGCTACAAACTGCAGCGGCCGCATGCAGTTGTCCGCAGCTGCCGCCGTAGCAGCACGTGCAGTTGCAGACGCATAGCGCCGCCGACTGTGACCAGGGACAGGAATACCGATATTTTTTATCGATACATCGACAAAATTTTCGAAATTGTACCGGTATTTTATACAAAATATCGATATAATACCAGTACTTAGTATCGATATATCGAAATTTGTATCGATGTACCGATAAAAAATCGATATCGGGTAACGATATATCGATAAAAAAATATCGGTATTCCTGTTCCTAACTGTGACCGCCAAATGATAAGGACGTGTTGTTTCCAGAAAAATGAGTTCCGCAGAAATTAAAGACGAACAACTAATAATAATAAACCTTGCTATACAATACCCCATAATTTATGACGCAAGCCATTATAAATGTATTCGAAGCAACTGGCAGTGGCCAGTTGCTAGTGTTGGATGTACAATGGCGGCTTGTGCCGTCACTCTTGGAATAATTCCGGCTGCACACTGCAACTGCACGTGCCGCGAATTCATACAACCGCTGCACTGCACGTGCTGCCGGCAGTTGTAGTTGGCATCTGGGTTTGGAACTCCAGGCGGGGCAGAGGGCTTCAACAGTGTTTTGGTCACCATCGGTCACCATCGCGATCGGTCTCTGGCTACGCACTTCACTTCGGGCCAGGTTAGCCCGATTGTTTTCATCTTCGCCGCAACCGTGCACCGCGAGGTCGGCTTGGGACGACCATCTTTTTATTAGCTCTGAGGAGTCCACTCCAGGGCTTGCCTCGGTATGTGTGTGGGCTCTCTTCTGAGTGTATGGCCTATCTAAGTCCATTTGCGTCGCAGGATCTGCTTGTCAATCGGCACATCCTGGCAAGCCTCCCATAGGCGTTCGTTGGAGATCTTCTCAGGCCAGATAGCCTTGGATGGCTGCGTGATTTCTTCGGTAACCTAGAGCCACCCTGACTATCCAGACACTGCTAACCAGCTGGAGAACTGCCTGGACACGGCCATGAAGAAGTTCAATTCTGTCAAGCGACAACTTCAAGATTCGACTGAAGATTGACAAACTGCTGCGAGACCGGTAGGTAACGTAAGCACTGCCGTTACATAACCTTGAACTCTGTGGTCTAGTTTTCATGCATGCTCATCATGCCAGGATATTATACCAGACGACCCGGGTTCGATTGTTTTGACGTTTTAAAAAAGTATCTAATTTGACTTTTTGGAAAAAAGCGGATTGTCTAAAGGATGATCTAGACATGTGTGCATCTTTATTTCAGACAATTCTTCAACATGATCTGGAAGAACCAAGTGAAGAGGCTGATGGACGGGAAGGCTCAGATCTTAGAGCTGGTGGAACAAGCCATCACGACATATGACCAGCGCGAGGAGTGGTGTTCCAAGCTCGATGCCCTGAAGGAAAAGGCTGCTTTGGATTATAGGAAGCACTGCATGGTAAGCTGTTATACGAGTATCAACTTTTTGGTAATTTTCTAGCGGCCGCACGGGCGTGCCTACCCATCGCCTTATTTAATTTTTTTTCAGCCTATACTACTACAGTGCAAAGGCCTCCCTTCCAGCACTCCAAGTCTCTCGGACGAGAAATCTACCTTCCCCTCATAAACATAATCTGCACACTTTTGTATGGAAATGCCGATTTTTTTGTGTTTTGCCTGATATTTTAATTTATATAAATAAATAAATATATAGGGACAAATTACACTGATTGAGCTAGCCCCAAAGTAAGTCCGAGACTTGTGTTATGGGATACTAACTCAACGATACTATATTTTATAACAAATACATAGGTATATAGATAAACATCCAAGACACAGGTCAATTTTAAAAAAGGCCATTTTCCTACTTGCCCTTACCGGGGATCACCCCGGGACCTCTGGATGGCGGAATAGCATGGTGACCACTACGCCACGGAGGTCGCCAATTACATTTTAATACAATTGTGATCTTCTATAGCTCGTGCTTCGATTTATTACGGGTATGTCCCTTCCTAGTTGTATATCTATCTACCTATGTTTTTTGTCACAGGAAGTCCGGGAGCTTCAACGGCAACTGGACCACAGCATGAAGCTGGAAGAGTTCCTGCGAACTAAGGGCACAGTCAGACTGACGGCCGCCGACGCTAAGGCCGAAGCCAAAAGACTGGAGCAACAGGAAGCCGAGCTGAGGGCCTACAACAACTACGTCAACATCCTTGAAGCTATCAAGGTCAGTCGCTCTAATGATTTGTCGCTCCAATCACTTTCACTCCAATGACCTGTCGTTCTAATAAACTGTCACTTAAACAGCTTGTCGCTCTTAGACCGGTCGCTCTAAAGACAAGTCCGAACAACCAATATGTCGCTCTTACAACCTGTCACTCTAACAAACTATCGCCATATGGAGCTGGAACAGTTCCTACTCTGTAAGGGCATAGTCAGTAAGGCCGAGGCCAAAAGGCTGGAGCAACAGGAAGCCGAGCTGAGAGCCTACAACTACGTCAACATCCTTGAGGCTATCAAGGTCAGTAGCTCTTATGATTTGTTGCACTAGTGAACCTGTCGCTCCAATGACTGTCGCTCCAATTTTCCATCCTCGAACCTATCAAGGTAAGTAAAAAACCCGCCAATTGCGAGTAGGACTCGTGCAAGAAGGGTTCCGTACTATTATATTAAATTTACATTAACGATAAAAAAAATTGTGCGAGCCCCACTTAAACATTTACTTTATTCTGTTTTAAGTATTTGTTGTTAAAAAGGCAACAGAAACACATCATGTGTGAAAATTTCGTCTGTCTAGCTATCACTGTTCATGAGATTCAGCCTGGTGGCAGACAGACAGACTGATGGACGGACAGCGGAGTCCCGTTTTTACCCTTTGGGTATTGAACTCTAAATATGTTTTTTTATTGTTGGCCACCACCAGTGCTCCGAAGCTTCTGGAACCCGTCGCCGTCAGATGCCTTAAGACGAAGTGGCCACTTTTGGCGAAAAACAGTTTTAAAACTAGACGGACTATTCGTAATAATTTCAAAGGTTACTTATAAAATAGTTTAAAGGTCTTTCTAGACATTTATACAAATCAAATTTTTAATTATCACCTTATTTAGTTTTAAACAATTTATTTCTAATGAGGGCGCCACTTGAGCTACCACTTCGTCTTAAATAAAGCCAACATCGTGGCCATCAACATTATTTTTACGTGTTTTATTTCATTTTCAAGTTGTATACGTCTAAAAACACCTTTGTTAGGTATGGCACTTGACACTTCATAGAAGCGGAGCAACATTCATGCCTACCACTACTACAAACGAAACTATACATCCGTGCACACGTCAATGTGTGAGTTAACCTGAAATACGTAACGTAATGTACATTGTTCCAGGAATTCGCCGGAGAAGACGACGTGGACAAGCTGATCCTGGAATTCAACCGCCGAGAGGAGGAGAACTATGCGCTGTTCAACTACATCAACGAGGTCAACACGGAGCTGAAGAACTTGAATGACAACGTCAAGACGCTCAAAGTCAGCATTGGTAGGTCCAAAGCGCACGAGCACAGAATAAGTACTAGTACTCACGTACAGAAGTCTTACTCAGAAAGCAAATTCAAAGAAATATACAAGCGCTATGGTTTAATTAAGGTGGCGTCAGAACTCAGCACCTCTTTGTTTCGATACTTAGACATCAATTGTAAGCCAATTTCATTCTCATCACTCTGGACAAACGAATATCGTGGGTTCGAATCCCACTGGGAAGCAAACTTTGCGAAAAGTTGTTTCCGGTCTGGTTAGGATATTGCAGGTTTCAATTACCTGATTATCCGAAAATAAAGTTGATGTTTCGGAAGGCACGTATAAAATTTGGGTCCCGAACGCCATCTAGCGCTTGCTCATTAAAACCTATCCAAAGATTTTGGTCTACTCTTTTGGTTGCGGAGGTCAGACGCTCTGTGTAAAAAACCAGTTCTTAAAAACAAAACAAATTATGAAGTTGATCGTTGGTTGACAGATGAAGAGCATGCTAAGCATCAAGCGAAGCTGCTTCAACAGCAAGATAGCATCGAGTCGCTAAAGACAGCGTTAGAGAAGAAACGACAAGACACCACGAATCTTCGCTCAGCGTGCGAGAGGAGTGAAGAAGTTTTGGCTGTTTTGCTGCAACACATACAGACGCTTGCGCAGTGAGTAGTAAATTGGGTACTTTATTTCCTGTGTCAAAAATAAATTATTTTGTACTGTAAAGAAAAGAAAACGTCACAAAATGATGTCACTTGTCATGTTCATATCCATTTTTGATGTGATTTTAGATTTATTATTGCAGAAAAACTGATATTCAGAGATCGGAATCACGGATGCTATTGCTATCAAAAGTATATATATGACTAAAAGTTCCGGGATTTCTCGAGAATCTAATTGGGTACTAAGTAAATAAAACAATCATAATTATGTGATTTCAGGATAAGTCTATTTTTTTTTCGATTAAAATATATTCTGAAGTCACATAATTATGATTGTTTTATTTATAGATTATATAGTCATGTCCATACTTTTGATAGCAATAGCACTCGTGATTCCGGTCTTGGCTGATATAGGGATAAATGATTTTTTCGGGGTCAATGCTGCCCCCATTTGAAATAAATTATTTTAATGGAAACGAAGATATCATTTAAACATTTGTCGTGTCCAAGCCCTAGAAAACTCTTCAAACTATTTTATGAACTACTGTTTACAGTTTAAAGTGTGAAAGTGTAGCTTTTCTTCGCACATATGCAAAAACTTTTGGCTAAACTACACTAAATGATGTCTCCGTTTTCTTTCAAATAATTTGTTTCAAATGGGGGCAGCACTGGACCCCAAAAAAAATCATGTATCTCCTACGAATCGCCTGCAAAAAATAAAATAGGATTAAAAATATATAATTGATATCCCATATGTGTTTTTTAAGGTTCCGTACCCAAAGGGTAAAACCTGTACCCTGCCCGTCTGTCTGTCACCAGGCTGTATCTCATGCATGGCTCGTGATAGCTAGAAAGTTGAAATTTTCACAGATGGTGTACCTACCTTTTTCTGTTGCCGCTATAACAACAAATACATAAACAGAATAAAATAAATATTTAAGTATAATTTCAATTCAGTATTATGTGCAAAAAAACTGACTACATGCGAGTCAGATTCGCGCACGGAGGGTACCGTACAATTATAAAAAAATCACGTTTGTTGAATGGGAGCCCCATTGTACCGTACTATTTTAGGTAGTTTGGTAACATGTAAGTAGTTAGACTTAGTAAAAGGGAAAAAAAACAAGAACTAGAAAATTAACAACAATATATTTAATTCGGTTAAGATATTAACGCTAAGTAAGTAAGTTAGCTAAATAGGTAGCCTAAATTTATAAATCTAATCTTAAAGTTAATTTTAAATTCTAACAAAAGTCTAACTATTAATTTGTAAAAATAAAATGAAGTGGGTAGTTAAAGAGCAGGGTCGTGAGTCTGTTCAATCGCACCGCAAAGTTACCGGTAATTAAAAAATCAAACCACTGTCCTGGGTAGCGTAGGCTGTGGCGATGTTGCGCCATTCCGGACAGGTGGACAAATTAGGTAAAGTGAGGTAGAACGGCCGAAGGGTAGTGGGGTAGTTCCAGCATGAGGGCGGAGCAGTTACAGCATACGAATTTCTTGCATGGAGAAAAGAACCCCAGTATCGGGGTAAACACTTCACACAATAAATAAGTAAAAGGTTAAAATTATTTTTTAGACCAATTTAGCAACATAGAGTTATATCGGTTTTAGACAATACGCAGTGACACCTTGCAGGTAGAACAGGCGCTTCGCTCTCACTCGACACTCAGATGTGCGGGGCACGGGGCCCGTAAGTACTTCTACGTCATTCGCGCGACAATTGCGATAATTGCGGATGAAATCTCACAGGATGGATTCCCTCTAATATGGTTGAGTTTAACGATGGCTGATCCGTGCGTCAACTCGTGAACGGGTGCTGCCGGGAGGGACTGGTCAGCTCGGCTTCGCTTTTTTGACTACTTAATATTTTGTATTACGCAATTTATGTTTGTTTACTGGTTCGCAAGCATTACATGTTATAATGTGTCAACATTGTATTATATTATAAGTATTTATTAATTAAAAGACAATTATAATAATATGACAAAGCCCTTCTGGCGAGTAGGCGACCAATACTGTGAAAATGAGTTTCTTTCGGCGTTTCTTCTCAGCAGTGGTCGTTACGAAGCGCTGGTATCGGTAGCTTTTCTTTAAAAATAAATTAAATTTTAATATACTTTACACGTAACATAAATTATACTTATTGACGTGTAAAAGTGCCTGTAAAGGTCTAATTACTGAATAAACATTTGAATCTTTGAAACAGGAGAAGTAGTTTAATAAGATTCCACAGTTTTGTAGGAGGTGTAGTATAACTGATAGTTTTAAGATTTATTATTTTAGATATTTGTTTTATATCGAAATTAAGTTGTAAATAGTTCATTTAATTAGGTTAAGTTTAGATGTAGTATTAGTTTAAGGAAATTTTTAAGTATATTTAGGTAAGATTGTTACACCATTTCAGTTTTTTTGCACATATTAGGTACTGAATATTGTTATTAGTTGTTGTTGTTACTTTGACACATGTTTGACAGCATGACGCCACAAAACGGCGGCGGTCAAAGATTTACCCAATTATTCATAAAAAATTACTAACGTTAGCTAAACCTCTTTTAGTTAAAATATGTTTTGTCTTGTTCTCACTATGTCAAATACATTTTAAAAAGAGGATGAGGGACAGAACATGTTTGTTAAAATAGGTTTAGCAAACGCTTGTTATTTTTTATGAATTTGAGGGTTAGAATATACAAGTAGTGGGGGGCGGTCGATCCTATTCTTATTTGAATCGCATTGTATGAACCACATAAATATTCGTAAGTAGTAATTATATATAATATGGAGCGCAGTATTTTAGGTATTAAACTGACCGATAAGGTGAGAAACACCACACTGCGCTCCATCACAAAAGTCATGGATGTAAGTAAGAAGCAGCACAACTTAAATGGGATTGGGCGGGTCACGTTGGTCGTATGCATGAGGAAAGATGGGCTCACAAATCGAAAAACTGGGTTCCATCAGATGGCCACAGGAAGCGAGGAAGACCAAGGACGAGATGGGCTGACGAACTGAAAGTGTTCGAGAAGAATTGGAAAGAAAAGACCAAAGATAGAGAGTACTGAAAGGAAAGAAGGGAGGCCTTTTCCCAGCAGTGGGACATAAATAGCTAATTTAAAAAAAGTAATTATTACAAAAACAAAAAACCTCACCGCCCTTCCTTTTATTTGATTTTATTTAAAAAAAAAGATATGCCTAGTGTCACTCTCCAAGTAAATACGAATCTGCCGACACCTCTCAACCTAAAATCCATCGAGCCATTCAGACTGCAGGGCGTGCCCAAAAATTATGCATACATACATACATACTCTCGAAAAACATAACCCTACTTCTGGCGCGGTCGGGTAAAAATTAAAGTTACACGTTGTAATCTACCATGTTTTTGGTTCCCAGGTCATCGGAATGCAACTCGCTGCCGCTCCTCAAACTCCTTGGCAAGTACTTCGACGTGAATGTCACCAATGCGCGGTTGTACATAAAAAGCTTGGAGAAGAAGATATCCGAGGTGGTTGATGTCATCAAGGTTGATGAGGTAAGTTGGTTCCATATTATAAGCTAACTACGCTATTAACAGACATGATTATACCTACTATAATTGTATTTGTGTCTGTTTGTCTGTCTGTCGCGTCGTAACACTCGAACGGTTGGACCGATTTTAATGGGGTTTTTTTTACATGAAAGCCACTTTCCTTGCGGTGGTTCTTAGCCATGTTTGATGGAAATCTGATCAGTCGTTTAAAGTAATTAGGTGTTAACACTGGAATGTTAGGGTTTGTAATTTACCTGAAAAATAATAGATGGCGCAGATTAGAATATTATGCAGTACCGCCATTTGTCACTAGATGGTGTCGTCGGGGATTTTTTAATTTGCTAGCAAATCAACTTGTCTTTTCTATGTAATGCAAGTTAATAGTTAGTGACTTTATGGTATCAATAAAAATGTTAATACGGTGATACTCAGTACTTGATAACACACTCGATATGAAAGAAATAATGTCTGTTAGTACACTGATTTTCCAGCTGCCTAAAGGTTTTATTTTTAAGCTAGCCCTAAATTAAGTTCGAGACTTGTGTTATCGGATACTAACTCAACGATACTATATTTTTATAACAAATACATAGAATAGATATAAAACATCCAAGACCCAGGTCGATCGGGAAAAGATTATTTTCCATCTGGACCTGACCAGGAATTGAACCCGGGACCTCCGGTGTGATAGTCTGGCATGATGACCACTACGCCACAGGGGTCTGACAAAGCTCAATGACTAGCACGCAGTGATTATAGCCATTAGTAATAATTACAATGCATGCCAGTCATTACAGCTTGTGAACACAAGTGAATTCATTGTATGGCAGTAGTTAAGCTATGTCAGATGCTTTTTGGTAGCTTGAAAAGCAGTAGGGACGACGCGGTGGGGACAATCGAAACTCACAAAACTTAAAATTGTCCCCAGTGGGGACGTCCCCACTGGGGACAAATGGGACAATTTCTAGTTTTGTGAGTTACGAATGAGATACCCTAAACTGCTGTTATTGGATACGTTTGACGGAGCAAAAGAACCTGTCAAATTATGCTCCAATGACACAGTCGAGTCGATTGGACTCACTGGACTTGATGTCGCTGTGCTGCTATCCGGGATAATTAAATTAAATATAAATATATAGGTAGGGACAAATCACACAGATTGAGCTAGCCCCAAAGTAAGTTCCAGACTTGTGTTATGGGATACTAACTCAACGATACTATATTTTATAACAAATACATATTTATATAAACATCCAAGACCCAGATCAATATGAAAAGGATCATTTTTCATCTTAACCTGACCAGGGACCTCCGGTGTGACAGCGTGGCATGATGACCATTGACCACTAGGTCACAGAGGTGGGTAGGTAATATAATATGGGATTTAGTAATAATTTAGTACTAAGCGAGTTCGCCATTGTGTTTGTTTGAATTATTATTTTGTTCCAGTACCTACAACGCGCTGCGGACAGCAAGGAGCGTACACCACCATCGTCACGACGGCGTAGACAGCGTCCCGCGGCTTCCCCGAGACCACCTCCGCGAGGGAGGGACTCGCAACCGGTCTCCGCCCATGGATAAATAACCCCTATATCTACCAACAGTATGGTTTAATTTCCCTTGCATTGTGCGGGAAATAAGAATAGATTTTTATTATGTGATTATGTACTTTAGTACTGTGGGAACCTGTCGCAGCTAGTAGGTGTGCTCCCACGTGAATTATGTAGATTCAAAACAGTCTTAGAGCAAGAGAGACACGACAAGGGTCAATACATTTATTTGTCATATTCATAGGTCAGCACTGATAAAATTATAAAATTCAAGTTGCTTGTATCAGAGGTGGTGGAGGAATGAGTCAGTATGGTGAGGTTGGAATGAATGTCTACCATACGACATTCAAACTTTAAAAAAAACGAGTCTATATCGTTCTGAAAGGCCGGCAACGCTTCTGTTACACCCCTGCTGTTGTCCATGGGCAGCGGTGATCACTTACCATCAGGTGACCCGCTTGTTTGTTCGCCACCATATAACATAAAAAAAAGAAAAAAAAAAAGAAAAAATTAAAATAAATTTTGAAAAGGTGGACAAAATGAAATGATGGAGAAAGGAGGTATGTAAGGACATGAAGGATAGGGTTTACTGCAACAGCATTTCATTACTATCACGTATTATGTGCCTGTGAACCACAATGGAAACTGTGAACTTATCCTAATAAGGTTTTCCAAAAATACCATGCAGATGCCAGCACAATGACGCAATTGTCACAGGTCCAATCGACTTTTGTCATTGTACCCAATCGACTGTTGTCATTGGACCCAATCGACTGTTGTCATTGGACCCAATCGACTATTGTCATTGGACCCAATCGACTGTTGTCATTGGACCCAATCGACTGTTGTCATTGGACCCAATCGACTGTTGTCATTGGACTCAATCGAGTGTTGTCATTGGACTCAATCGACTGTTGTCATTGGACCCCTCAGTTGACAGGTTGTCAAATGTATCCATAACAGCAGCTCATTGGACGTGACTTTGCTTGGCTACCCTCTGGTATTTGTGTAAGTGTTCCTTGTTAAAGCTATTGTGAGAAAAGAATAATTGTTTACAAAACCAGTGAAATACTCTTTAAAATTTACAAATTTTATTTAAAAAACTTAATAAATTGCAACAATATGCATTGTAAGTTCTTATACCTAGTTATTGTCTTCATACCATCACAGAGGTTTACTACAGCTACTTTATAGACTTGTACCTGTAAATTTTAAAACAAAATCAATGTTTTAAAAATGTGTTTTATTTTAAAGAATTATTTTATGGTGTGTGTTAATTCCTAATAGTTTCAATTAAGGGAATAAATAAATTTTTCGGGGTCCAGTGCTGCACCCATTTGAATTGACTTATTTAAAGGTTTACCCTCATATTCATAAAAAAATACAACCGTTTGCTAAACCTATTTTATCTAAAATATGTTTTGTCCCTTTTCCTCTTCTCAATATTTGACATTGAAAGAACAAGACAAAACATATTTTAACTAAAATAGGTTTAGCAAACGTTCGTATTTTTTTATGAATTTGGGGGTTACAGTTTAAAGTGGGAACGTGAAGCTTTTCTCCGTACATTTGCCAAAAGTGGCAGATTTTCGCAAATGTGCAAAGTCAAAGTTAAAGTCAAAAATCATTCATTTATCTTTGGATATTTATATCACTTGATAATTGTCATTTCTTTTTTCTTTCGCTTTCTTAATAGTTAGTTGTTGACGTCAGATCATTTACTTACAGCTAAGTTTACTGCCGCGTTCTAAGCGCAAGTACAGAAGAAGCGGTAACCAACTGTACCGCAGCATTTTCTCCAAAAACGTCAACCTTACAATTATACTGATACTAGCTTTTGCCCGCGGCTTCGCTCGCGTAGGGGTGTAATTTATCAAAATCCTTTCTTAGGGGATGCCTACGTCATAGTAGCTTTATGCATGCAGTCTCAGCCCGATGGGTTTAAAATTGGCAAAGTTTCATACAAACTTTCATCCCCTATTTTATCCCCTTGGGCGTAGAATTGATCAAAATCCTTTCTTAGCGGATGCCTACGTCATAACATCTACCTGCATGCCAAATTTCAGCCCGATTCGTCCAGTGGTTTGGGCTGTGCGTTGATAGATCACTATGTCAGTCAGTCAGTCACCTTTGAGTTATATATATTTAGATTAAAGTTAAATATGTGGACTGAGCATACATTGCTCAGTCCACATATGTCATAATTATTAATTAAGAATGATGTCAAACTTGAAATTAATGTCAATTTGTAAATAAAGTACATGTACCGATTGTACTCAAATTATGACATTTGTGAGTGTACAAATACAAACCTTTAAGAGGGATTTTTTTAATCATATATCTCCGTTTGCTTTCAAATTATTTATTTCAAGTGAGGAAGCACTGGATCCCAAAACATCATGTATCTCCTTAATTTTATGGGCGACATTGGTGATTTATATAAACTTTATTGCACAGATTAAAACATTGCAGAGGCGGTGATATCGATGCTTCAAAGCCAGTGTTTTTTTATTTATTATTTTTTTATAATTTTTTACTAATTGCGGCTTGCTTATCGCCAACTCTCCTTTTTAAGAATGATTTTTGTCCATAAATTGCTTCTTAAATCGGCGAATGCTTCATATGAGGGAATAGCTCTACTTTGATAAGGGGCTACATGAATTTTTCGGTCCAGTACTCCCCCCATTTGAAATAAATTATTTGAGAGGAAACGCGAGATATTTGAAATTTTGTTGTGATCATGCAGTAGTTCATAAAATAGTTTGAAGGATTATTGCATCGACAAAATTTTAAATGACATCTCCGTTTCCTTTCGAATTATTAATATCAAATGTACTGGACCCCGAAAAATTCATGTATCCCCTTAAAAGATAAAGTTGAAGGATATATAAAAGTCAAACACCTCATCACTCCTCCGGGATTCGAACTGGCAGCCCTCTAGCGACCATACTACTAGCTATCATGACGTAGTTGGTAGACCCTCTCGCTCGACACACTGCCCTCAGGAGATCACGCTCGGGAATGAATGGCGATTTTTCTTGAACCTCTGTGTCTGAAAAAAGATCAAACTGTAAATTAAATTAATAGATAAAATACTCAATATTTTGAGCTTTAAAAGACATGTTAAGTTTTTACCCGACTGCATCAGAAGGAGGGTTATTATTCACAAATGTCAGAGATGACAAAGACACAAGAAACAAAACAAACCGAGGTCGGTGAAAACGGTCTGTGATCACAGTAAGAAGCCAACTTAGCCGAAGGCAGGCATGCTCTTTAATTTTTCTATGAACGAGTGGAAATGATGTTCTAGAAATAATTAATTTCTCGTCCTTGATTTATAAGATATCGATGTCATAGGGCAGCATGGTAGATGCGTTCACACTCCTTGGGTCTACTTAGCTTTCCCAACGCTGGGCCAGGCGGGCTTCTTCTCAGCAGGTACGTACAGCGACATGTGTGCCCACCATCTTGTCCACTTCTAGATAAAAAGCCAATAAATAGTTACCTAACATGCCTTGGCTCCACTTGGCTTTCCCAACGCTGGGCCAGGCGGGCTTCTTCTCAGCAGGCACGTACAGCGACACCAGCGTGCTTACCATCTTGTCCACTTCGAGGTCTGTCACTTCCCATAGCATGCCGATCACCATAGGACTGGAATAAAAAAATACAGATTTTGACTCATCATCATTAATTTGCCTCTTTTAGTCCAATATTGGACTAAAGCTCTGTTAATCCTTATGGTTTATTGGGTGAGAACGCTTCTAGCGTTAAGTCCGGGAATTCGGTATTTGACTCGATTTTTTTTCTCATTCATATCAAAAAGTAACATGAGACGAAACCGAAAACGTAAATAATAATATTAATCCGCTCAAAATAAGCAACATATAAGCCTTTTAAATCCGGTGGAAGGGGAAACTGAGAAATAACAAAAAAGGAAGCACATACACCCGCGTGACGTCACTGTAATTAGGTGTCACGTTTACAAAAGAGATAGCGAGATGTCCCCACCACGCTCCCACTATTATATTTAAAATGATTATTGCTGCCTCATTTAATAACCAATTTACTTTCTTTTTTCGGAAAACGGCTTCTTTTGAGTGTTATTTGCTATTCGTATAAAATATTGTCCAAAAACCAACTAAGTCAAATAGCCTATTGTAAACAATTTTTCATTGCGGATCAATAAAGTTATTATAAATAAATAAAGACCTCTCCCATTTCTCTTCATCTCTGTTTGTCATTTGCATTCCTTCTCCACGACTTGCCAACCACTTTATAGTATCGTTCCAACGAGTTTGAGGTTAAAGTTTCTATACCTCCAGCGATTGTCTATGCATCACATAAATTGTCTTGCCACTTAGACTTTGAAAAGAAACTTTTGTACTCAGTAGTCCCTTTATTCGCTCCTTTGGTTATTTCATTATTTTCGGATAAGAAACACTTACATACCAGCTATTATTTTTGGATTTGCAACCTCCGAAATTACTGTAAATGAGTAACGAGGTTGTATCATAATATAGTGAGGTAAATGTTTGAACTTCTTGTTTTACATCCGAAATAATCCCGTCGATCATTTGAGTTTTTGTTTTATAAGTTATTTTCTTTGAAAAACGACATTTAGAGCTATATCTGCGAGTGATTATTTTCGTACTTGCAACCTCCGAAATTACTATAAATGACTGACAAAGTCCACTATATATGTTGTAGGTACTAACCAGCCGGCAACGTGGTGATGCTCAGCCGCCGTCGGATTCCTGCCTAGAGAGCCACACCGAGTCGCAACTCTACAGTAAAGTGGTAGTTTAGATCCCCGAGGCTTTTACTCTATTGTTGTTAATACTTTATGTTACAACTTCGTGTTTTGTATCCAAATTAATCTTAGTAATCATTAGAGATTAAAAGTTATTTCCTTTGAAAGACACACCTACACTTTTATATAACAGTTATTATTTTTGGATTTACAACCTCCGTATTCACAGTAAATGTCTGACAAAG
Organism: Acrobasis suavella; assembly: GCA_943193695.1. Taxonomy (NCBI): domain Eukaryota; kingdom Metazoa; phylum Arthropoda; class Insecta; order Lepidoptera; family Pyralidae; genus Acrobasis; species Acrobasis suavella. Next base: position 14,451,854 of record OW971948.1, read on the forward strand.
TTTAGCTATCCACACATATCATATAACTACTATGACTAACCTACCAGCACCATCTGGTGGTGTGCAGTCCCTGGCGGAGTCCTGCCCGGCCCCCTGGTCAGCCGCACCGAGCCGCAGCCCGACAGTACCGTGGTGGCTTTGGTCCCAGAGGCCTCTCCTCTAGCGCCGTTGATTCTTGATGTTTTAACTTCGTCTTTTGTATCCAAAATAATCTCGCCGATCATTTGAGTTTTTGTTCTAGAAGTTATTTTATTTGAAAGACGACATTTTGAACAATATCTGCCAGTGATTATTTTTAGATTTGCAACGTTCGAAACCAAAGTAAATGTCTGACAAAGTTTAGCTATCCACCCATATCATATAACTATGACTGACCTGCCGGCAACGTGTAGATGGTGGTGTGCAGCCCCCGGCGGAGTCCTGCCCGGCCCCCTGGAGAGCCGCACCGAGCCGCAGCCCGACAGTACCGTGGTGGCTTTGGTCCCCGAGGCCCCCTCTACCCCGACCCCGTTGGCTGCCCCTGCGCCTAGTTGGCATCCGTCACCGTGACCGCAATAGCTGAAAACATAACAAAATGTATAATTTCTAATACGAGAAGCCAGACAGTGGGCCTAAGAAATAAACGTCAATCGATAAAATAGGGTTGTATACAGGGTCAAAAATAAATATTTTGTATGGATAAGAGAATAAAACGTCATGAAATAATGTCACTTGTCATTGATCATATCCATTTTCAATGTGATTTTAGATTTATTATTGCAGAAAAACCGATAAAAGGAGCGCTTTTTTAACTTTTTTTAGTGTAACGTAATTCATGGATGGCCCCTTAGAGGGAGGGAAGTGGAATGGATAAAGCTAGTCCCTGTGACTTCCGGTTTTAAATAAGACTACTCCATTTTTTCCTGTGGATGTCGTAAGAGGCGACCAAAGGAACAATCATCTTTTGGTAAAACTGCATTCCCAATTGACGTCAGGCATAATAAAAAGTATGAAACAAATGATGCCTCTATAAATGAATCCAACACATTGATTGACGACCTCCGTGGTGTAATGGTCAACAGGCTAGTCCGCCAATCCGAAGGTTCTGGGTTCGATCTTCAGCCGGGGCAAGTTGGAAAATGGCCTTTTTCAATTTTTCCTGAGTATTATTTTATTATTATTTATTGACACTCAAAATATAAATTTTGAAAGACTTCACGTGACATTAAGGTAAGGGGGAGGGGGTCGTTTATTATTATTTGACACTCAAAATATAATTTTTGAAAGACCTCACGTGAGATTAAGGTAAGTGGGAGGGTGTCGACGAAATACTCACCAGGGGGTTAGGGTCGTCAAAAAATCCTCAACAACGCCTCGCGTGATTAATGGACGTCCCCTTACACCTATACTTACAGGAAGATATCGGAGTCGGTGAGGTACTGTAAGAAGCAGTCCGGCGGTGGCGGCTCCCCGATGTGGCCGCTCCAGGCCTCGCACCAGTATCGGACAAATGATACCATGCGCTTCTCCATTCGGTCCAGGTTTTTCTCTGGAAGTCAACATCAATTTTTTAAATCAAAAAAAAATGGCCACTTTTGGCGTATGTGCGCAAAAAAGCTTCATATTGTCACTTTAAACTGTAAACAGTAGTTCATAAAATAGTTAAAAGGGTTATCTAGAGCCTGATCAAGACAATTTTTTAAATGATGTCTTCGTTTCCTATCAAATGTTTTGTTTCAAATCGGGGCAGCACTGGACCCCGGAAAATTCTGGTATCCCCTTAAGAGGACAAACTAAGCTTGAAAAAAAATTAAAAATAGGTATTTGTAAAATCTATTGCTGACGCACTAACACCCAACCACCCGTCGCAATGAGCTGTTGGAATTATAAACGCAACCTAAAATAAAAAAGTTGAAACGTCATCTGTCAGTCAGTGTGACATATATCATCTGTCAAAAATGCCATCTATCTTGGCTCGTATCCCTAGCTGGTAATGTACGTCTTTTTTATCGCTCCAATAAAATCTCGTGTAATCTCAGCCAAGTGTTTTTATTCCGCCGATTATTTCTAACATGTGCGCCAGAGACAAGCGCAGCTCAGACCGAAAATACCTATAGAAAGTACACAAAATCAACGTATCGTAGTACCCCAATACTTCCTCCAAATCTTGACGGATTTTTTTATAAAAAGTTAAAGAAAACCTATGACTGTGTTGTGTAGGAATTTTATGAACTACTGTTTACAGTTCAAAGTAAGAACGTGAAGCTTTTCTACGCACATTATCCAAAAGTGGCTGTTTTTCTCAAATGTGCATAGAAAAGCTTCACGTTCTCACTTTAAATTCTAAACAGTAGTTCATAAAATAGTCTGAAGGGTTATCTAGGGCATGATCAAGACAATATTTTAAATGATATCTCCGTTTCCTTTCAAATGATTATATTTTGACGACCTCTGTGGCCTAGTGATCAACACGTTGGTCCGACAATCCGGAAGTTCTGGGTTCGATCCCCAGCCAGAGCAAGTTAGAAAATAGCCTTTTTAAAATTGTCCTGGGTCTTGGGTGTTTATCTATATAGGTATTTATCAAAAAATATAGTATCGTTAGGTTAGTATCCCATGACACAAGCTTAAGCTTACATTAGGGCAAGCCCAATCTGAGTGACTTGTCTCTATAAAAAAATAGGCCAAGTGCGTGTCGGGCCACGCGCAGTAGGGTTCCGTAGTTACGAACGCCAACTTTGAGTTCATGCCACTAAAAACATCTAAAAACTAATTTTCTATTGAATTTGTACGAAATTTTCCTTTTCGGAGTACATTTTATAAGTTAATCGCCTATAACTTTTTAATTTTTAAACCCTACTTAGCTCTGATAGTTTTCCTTTAAATTTCGTTATAAATTCTATAGCTGTGAATTTTTTCACGTGTCTATTTATAACCGTTTAGCAGATAAAGGGGGAGGGACACTTGACTCCAACAATGTTTTTCACTTAAAATGCAAATATTTCAGAAACGGAACCCAAAATCAAAAAACGGTGTTCTCAAACTCACAATATTTTTAAAAGACCTATTCAACGATACCCAACATGATTGGGAAGTCGAGAAAAAAAAATTACTTTTCATTTTACAAGCAACCAAAAAAACACTTTTTTTTCAATATTTTATTTTACCGTTTTTTCCACCTAATTGATACATATATTCATGCCAAATTACAGCGTTCTAGTACTTATAGTCGCTAAGTAAGACAGACAGACAGACATGGCGAAACTATAAGGGTTCCTTGTTTACTACGGAACCCTAAAAATGGGGGCAGCACTGGACACCCCGAAAAATTCATGTATTTGATTTGTATCAATGACTAGAAAGATCTTTAAACTATTTCATTTCATTTCAAACCTTTGAAATTATTACTAATAGTCCGTCTAGTTTTAAAACTGTTTTTCGCCAAAAGTTGCCACTTTTGGCGAAAAACTGACTACCAATAATACTTTCAAAGGTTATTCATAAAATAGTTTAAAGGTCTTTCTAGACATTGATACAAATCAAATTTTTAATTATCACCATATTTAATTTTAAACAATTTATTTCAAATGAGGGCGCCACTTTAGCTACCACTTCGTCTTAAGCGCAAACACTTACCAGGGTTAATGACGTATCGTCCGACGTCCGCCTTAGAGACGAAGTACCCGTCCACAAAATCTTTCTCGTGTATCTTAAACAAGTTGTACACAAAATGTATGTTCTCCATACGAGACACCGGGTGGTGGTTCAGGATGGGCAGCGTCTCCCAGGGAAACGTGTCTAGCATCTGGAACATTAAGTTAAGTTATATCTATACTGGTCTGGGGGCCATCCATAAATTACATCACACATTAAGGGGGAGGGGTCAGTGATGTGTGACATTGTGTGACAAGGGCATAAGATAAGGGGGGGCCATAAGATTCGTGACGTCACAATACAAAATCTATACGGTGATTTGTCACTGGTTTTGGAGCCGAAGGCCACTTTTTTATTTTTTAATTATGTTCACCGATTATTCAAAGACGCCTAAACAGATTTAAGAAATTTCCTTTTATGTTTAAAATTTTATCAAAATCGGTTGTGTCATGTGTGTATCAAATCGGCTTGAACGGATGGACTGATTTCGATTTTTTAACGCGAAAGCAAATTCCCTTGCAGTGGTTCTTAGCTATGTATGAAAAAATTGGTTCTGCCTTTTAAAACTTTATTGGGAGTTATCGCTTGAAGTCGGGGTTTCTTAATTTACCTGTATTGGCAAATAATAGATGGCGCTACGGATATCAATTCCACTTAACAACGGTTGGAACATGTAGTTTTGCCACTCATCGGTAGGTATTTTTTTTAATTGTCTGGCATACAATCTTGCCTAAAATATTTACTCACGTATATATATTTAAACACGTATGATAAAATTCACGCCACCATATACTTATTTAAATCAGAGGCCAATGTTTGAGTTAGGTAGTCTACACAACGTGTAAAGGAAAGGGGATATCTACCCGAAAGGGAGTGAACATACTAATCAATGTACACAAAAATCTTCACCTCCATACAAAATTAGATACTTACCGTGCCAAAATGTATGGAGCTGCCGATATTTTTTTTACGATTTCAGGTATGGTCCCATAGTAAAAGTTGTTTACATTGATTAGTATGTTTACTCCTTTTCGGGTTGATACCCCTTTCCGTTACACGTTGTATCTTCTTTGTCAATGGTTTCTTAACATACATTGTATGTAAAACTAACAAATTGACTTGCATGTAAATTTTTAAAAAAAACCGACAACTCCATCTAGAGATCAGCAGCGGAACTACATAATATTCAAAGCCCTAGCGCCATCTATTAATTTCCAGGTAAATTACAACCCCAGCTTTATACATAATATTCTAAGCCGTAGCGCCATCTATTAATTTCCAGGTAAATTACAACCCCAGCTTTATACATAATATTCTAAGCCGTAGCGCCATCTATTAATTAGCAGTTAATTAAAACCCCAGCTTTATACATAATATTCTAAGCCGTAGCGCCATCTATTAATTTCCAGGTAAATTACAACCCCAGCTTTAAAGCGTTAACAACTAATAACTTTTAAACGACTGAACCGATTTTCATTAAACATAGCAAAGAGCCACCGCGATTGCCTCCGTGGTCCAGTGGTCAAGGCGTTCGCCTTGTGACCCGTAGGTCATGGGTTCGATTCCCACTGGAAATCGTACTTTGTGCAAAATTGTTTCCAGTCTGGATAGGATATTGCAGGCTTGAATCACCTGATTATCCGAAAAGAAAGATGATTCCGTGTTTCGGAAGGCACGTAAAACTGTGGGTCCCGAACGCCACCTAGCGTTTGATCATCAAACTATCCAAGGATTGGTTCCTGGTTTGCCCTTTGGGTTGTGGAGGTCAGACGGCAGTCGCTCTGTGTAAAAACCAGTAACCTCGTCAAATCTCCTTGGTTAGGTAGCGGACCCCGGGCTCTGAAGCGTTACTGCTGAGGATGCAACCGGGAATACGTGAGGATGATGATGATAGCAAAGAGCCACCGCAAAGGAAGTTGCTTTTACGTAAAAAAAAAACGCATTGCGATCGGTCCAACCATTCCAGCGCTACACACAGACATGCAGACAGACAGACGTTAGCGTCAAATTTATTGTACCCCTCTTTTTTTCGGGGGTTAAGAAATGGTGGTAAAAAGAACGCTCATACATTTACCTCATCGACGATAAGTATAACAGGATGCCTCTTCGCCTTCTTCAAAGACGCCCATTTGTCGCCATCTTTAACCAGTGTTGCCACTTGAGAAAACGCCTTTATCCCATCAACCAGCGTAAAATGATGGATACTCTCGAACGCACTTGACAAACACTTCAAACACAGTTCATTTAAAAATGTAAACTCCTTATTACAACTTGCGCAGTCGTTTCTTAGAACTTTTCGAATTTCTTCAGTGTTGCCATGTTCGGTTAATATTTTTCTGATGCAGGATTTCAGTTGATGCGATGACAACACTGGGCAGCTTTCTATGAGGTTGTATAGTAGGATTTTTTGTTTGATATTCAGTTTTATGAATCTGAAAATTTTGAATAAAGGCATTATTTATTTTTTTAATATTCATTTCCGATGCCACTAAAACAAAAAAAATATTTGTTGAAATAATTTTTCAAAAGTAAAAACCGACTTCACCCCCAACTACACAACTGATTTTGATAATGGGACCACCTGGAAAGTATAATCTTTCAAACAAAAAAATATTTTTCCAAATCCGTTTAGGCGACTACATCATAAAAAAAAACATAAAAGATCGCGACGAATTGATAACCTCCTCTTTTTTTTAAGTCGGTTAAAAAGGCGCTATATTCACGTCTTTATCATTAAAGGAGTGAATAGAGCCGCAAAAGTAAGTAATATTTACTTAATTTATTTATGTTTTTTGTAAGTATAAGTATTTATTTATTTTTGTATTGTACACGCCAATTACCTCTATCTTCCCATTTCCTCTTGCGGGTCTGCTGGAAGAAATTTCTTTAGAAATAAGTAGCACCTATGTACTATGTTAACTTCTATAAGGTTTTATTTGTAAATTTTCAATTGTACATGAACCAATAAAAAAATAGATAAGGTCAGACGGCAGTAGCTCGGTGTAAAAATCAGTAACCTCGTAAAATCTCCTAGGTTAGGTAGCGGACCTCGGGCTCTGAAGCGTTACCGCTAAAGATAAAACCGGGAATACGAGAGGATGACGACGATAATGAATTTCTAAACCTTACTTATAGAAGATGCAGTAGGTACTAAAGTACTAAAACAAAATAGTGAAATCAGAAATGGTATAAAAATTCCACGTGAGCGAGACTTGAACCGGCGACCTGGTCTTTATACGTCCTTTCGTGTTAAACCCCGCAAATACCCTATATGTTTTTTCCCTTAAATTATCATCATTCCTCTTTCGGCGATCGGATAACAAGAGTCCTCACCCCCAATCCTGTATGGTGGTGTCTACCACCCGGACGATCTTCTCCCTCCAGCCCTCTTCCACCAGCCGCCCGGTCAGCAGACTGCCGAACCCGCCAAGCCATTCCTTGTCCATCACCATGATCACACTCTGATGACAAATTGTTTATTTCGTAAGTTACTATTTTTAAAAAACTTTTAATTAATGAGTTTAAAAAAATTAAAAAAAATTATACAAGCTTTTATTGTGAGGCCAACGTACTTATAAAGGCCAATTTAATAAGCCCAAACCCAAAGGGTAAAAAGGGACCGTCTGTCTGTCTGTCACCAAGCTGTATCTCAAGAACCATGATAGCTAGACAGTTGAAATGTTCACAGATGGTGTATTTCTGTTGCCGCTATAACACATACTAAAAACAGAATAAAATAAATATTCTATTATCCCACACAACAAACATTTTTTTTTTTGCCGTTTTCTGCTCTATATTAATAGCGGCAACAAATAGGCTTGAAATACTCACAGAATATTAATTGTATATTCGCTTTTAAAATAAATAATTAAATTGAAACAAAATAAATATTTAAGGGGAGATTATGTTGTTTATAACTTTGCCATCATCAGAACAGTTCATTGACTCCATAATATTGTATTGTCATCCGACTTACACAAATATGCAAAATTTCAGCTTAATTGGTTGAGGATAACTGGTTGAAAATTGAGTTGCAAGATTTGACCTAAGCAAACATTTATACATAGTTATATACAAAGTTTGTACCTGCACCTGATTTTGTGCGTTTGATCCAGTTGAGTCCTTCAAGATTAGTAACACTGCTACTTATTGGGAAAAAAATTCTCAATGAGTAACAGTGATACACATTGCAACTGAATTTTTTTACTAATGAGTCACATTATTTTACACACCATTCCAAAGTTGTCCCAACCTTACCGGTGTTAAACAAAAGAGTGGATCAGTGTCCTATTCCGTGGACTAGTTGTAAAATTTCAGATAACCACTTTGATGCTGTTACTCCCAGACTCTACAATATATTGCTGTCACGATACCCAAAAAAACACATTAAACAACAGACCATGAAACTCTTCAAAAATACCGTACTAGAATGGCTAAAACCTATGGATTATGATATCGTAGAACATATGTTAAATACCCTAATTATAAAATAAATTAAACTTTAAGATTAAATAAAAATAAGTATATAAATATATAAGTACATTAATAAGTATATCAATACTCCGCGATTAAAAATGTTGTACTTTAAGCATAACTACACCCGAACGCACATGCACTCACACTCAAACACAGACACTCTCAGACATGCACACACACAAACACACGCACACACCCTCACACACGCACACTTACACACCCTTGCATGCAGACGCATATATACTACTAGCACGTTTGTTCTCTTTAGTGTAGTCTACTTATTATTATTTTTTATGTAACTAAGTTAAATACGCACATGTGACATACTAGCTTGTTATGGGAGAAGACGCTGGTTTTCGAAACACAGTGAAAACTATCTCGGAAACCAGAGGCTTCATATATACTGTGTCAAATAATTGTGTCAATAAAGTGTTTATTATTATTATTATTATGTTGGTACGCTTTTCAGCCACGGGTCCATGGGGACCCGGTCCTTTGAGGCGTTCATGGGGCCAAAGCCAACATGAAGAGGCCTTTTAGTACCTTTTTATCTAAAATGTGAGATGGCTGCATCTATGGAGGTCTATCCCTTAATGTACCATTGAGATGCACCAACGGACAGTCCTCCACAGCTGCTGAACTATTGCCAGGGAGGGATTTACTTGGTTTGGGCTTTATGGATGGGATGTTAGTGGACCGGATGATTGGATTATGGAGTGAGATACGGACATCTACCTAAAAAATCTCTCACAACATTTTAGCCTGGTAGATGGTGACTCGCTGCTCGTTGGCTACACTGCCTTTGGGCACCCTAATTAGCCACAAAGATGCGGCCAGGGCGCAACACAATGTGAGCAGCTGAGGGTGTCGAGAGGTGCGGCTCCGGTTTCACCATCACGGGGCTTACCCCCGAGAGCGGGTTTCCCCGTTATTACGCCATTACGTGCAATACACTTCCACCCTGGAGCGTATGTTCTGCTCTTGCGACTCCACTCTGGCTGGCCAGCTAAGGCAAGACAGAGGCGGGGGGTGTGTAACTGTGTGTATGTGTGTGTGTAAGCACATGTGTGTATGGTCCCCCTGGAGGTAGGGTACGTGGTGTCGCCACTCACCATCAGCTCGCCACAAGCTGCCCTGCGTTGACTGACTGCACTGGGAATCCAGTGGGCTGCACTGGGAATCCAGTGGGCTTATTATTATTATTATTATTACCAATCGGCACTCTGTATTCCCATTGAACCACAGTAATGAAGGTTAAAAATAAAATAAAAATCCCAATGAGTAGCAGTGTTACTTATCTTGGTGTGACTGGGAACAAACGATTTTGTGTAGGGAGGAGGGTTCTAAAACCTCATTACATATCACCAAAGAGGCTAGAAGTAGGTACCTTCATCCTGAGATCGATGTCCTCCCGGCGATTCCAGTAGTTTTGCACCATTCGCTTGTTGTTCAAGAACTGCGCGTTGTCAATTGTCTCGTAGTTTTTGTCCAGAAGCGAGTACAGTTCTTCGAAGAGAGGTTTTTCTCCTTCTGAAAAATAATAATGCAAAGGAGAAATGAACGTTTTTGTATGGAAAATGTCCCGACAGAAACATGAGCTACCTTCGTAGATTAAGAAAGCCATTACTCTACTTTTCCATACAAAACTTTCTATTATCGCCGCGTAACTTGAGTACGCAATATAAATAAATAAATAAATACAGACCAATCTCACAGATCGAGCTAGCCCCTTAGTAAGTTCGAGACTTGTGTTATGGGATACTAACTTAACGATTCTAAATTTAATAATATACAGAGATCATCCAAGATCCAGGTCAATCTGAAAAAGATCATTTTCCATCTTGACCTGACCGGGTATCGAACCTAGAATCTCCGCCCACAGCTTACGTCTTTTCAATGTGTCCGGCGCTTAATAGACGACTGCTGTCTATGGCGGCAGTTAGGTAGGAGCAATGGCTTAACGTGCCTCCCAAAGCGCGGATCCTTTAATGACAATGACTTACCCTTATTCGCATTAGCCGGTATATTGACAGTGTGTGGTCCGTGGTCACCCAAGTAGTCATTGGTAAACATTGTCAAGTAAATCGAGTTGATTTCCGTCTTAAATTCGTTCGCCGGTTTCAAATTCTCGTTGGGGTTGTACGGCGCAGTTAGTTGCACTATTGTCCATTCTAGAATAATGACATACAACAAGATATATATATATATATATATATATATATATATATATATATATATATATATATATATATATATATTTTATGTTATAGGGCGGCAAACGAACAAGCGGGTCACCAGATGGTAAGTGATCACCGCTGCCCATGGACCGGACAGGACAGCAACACTACGGGGGTAACAGAAGCGTTACCGGCCTTTCAGGAAGATATAGGCTCGTTTTTGAAGGTTTCAATGTCGTATCGGTCCGGGAACACTGCTGCCAGGAAGTTGATTCCACAGTTCGGTCGTACGTGGTAAAAAGTTCCTTTTAAAACGTACGGTGGTTGATTGCCAACTATCCAAGTGGTGTGGATGAAATTTTAATTTCAGGCGGGTAGTGCGGTGGTGAAATTTTGCATGTTTAAAAATGTTATACGTTTAAAAAACTAATAACCGACTACGGGAGTCCTATACGGCTAACAATGTATATATTTTTGAAATCTGCTAATAAAGACCTTTCATTTGACACCCCACTCGTTATGAAAACCAAAAAAAAGCCTTTTGCTCTCACTTTTTGTATGCTACATTCGTTATATATATATATATTTTGCATACAAATTGTAGCCTATGTCACCCGGACAATAATGAGGAATAGATGGACATATCATTTGTGAAAATTGGACAAGCAATTCAGATATTACAAACATATGTGGCGAACTCTACGGCCACTTCGAGGAACTACAATAAGAAACCAATCAAGAGACAACCGACGATATAGTTCACAAGAAGCATATGAGATGGCGCCAGCAGTATCCTACATCTCGATCTCAGAGTTCGCCCGATTTGCTGCATATATACAACTTCCGACGATACACCGTCGGAGTCGCGGTTCCCCAGGCGCAACAACATGCCTGGCGGGAAGATCTTCCCTTTGTGGCGGTCGAGCATATCACCTCGCTCCCGCTACAGTGGGCTGGCGCCAGAGTTTGCCACAGGACTCCCTCCCAAGACCGGATGTAATATGTGTGTTCCACCGTAGCATCCGATAAAAAAAACTGCTTCGCCATCAATATGAAACAAACCACGGGCTAAACAAGATCACTATAGTATAATGAAATAAAAATAACAGTAAAAAACAAAAAACATAAAAAACATCCTCATTTCCGCGATTTTTTTAAGGATAAATAAGTAAGGATTTTCGTATAACAAGCTTACATACCTTTCGGCAATTCTTTCAATATCTTCAGTAAATTGTCAGTATTGTTGTGGGCTCCAAACCTCAAATACTTCATATGAAATGGCTCGTCTTCCAATTTAAAAGATTTTAACTTTTTTATTATATCTGAAGTATTTGCCGCCGAAAGAAGGTCTAGAAATTTCTCATCATCTTTGGATCTGTAAAATACACTTTTTTAAACTAGAACTTAATGTCCCAGTGCTAGGCGAAAGCCAAGGTTTTTAAAAGTGAGACAAAAGAAGTATTTGGAATACATAAAATAACCGGCCGAGGGCGTGTCGGGCCACGCAGCGTAGGGTTCCGTAGTTGCGAATGCCCACTTTGAGTTCACGCCACTAAAAACGTCTGAAAACTAATTTTCTATTGAAATTGTATGAAATTTTCCTTTCTGAGTTGGTCGCCTATAACGTTCTAATTTGTACACCCTACGTAGCTCTGATAGTTTTTCTTTAAACTTCGTTATAATATATAGTACTGCTGTAAATTTTTTCACGTGTCCATATATGTATAACCGTTTAGCAGATAGAGGGGGGAGTCCCCCCCTGTCTATCTGCTAAACAGCTGCTTACTTGACACTAACAAAATCTGCACTATATAATTTTTCAAAACTAAAAACCTCCTTCAACACCAAACTACACAACCGATTTTGATGAGTCCATCCGGGAAGTATGCGTTTTAAACAAAAAAAGAAGTATTCAAATTGATTCAAGTGTCTTCGAGTAATCGGTGAACATACATAATAGTATTTTTTCTACTCCTGTACTGTTATCTGTCTTTTAAATGGTCCCGAACACTAATATAAGAACATAGATTATATAATTTCAGAAAAGTCTATTGTCTATTCCTAATATAATAGCACATGTGTCGTTATTTCGCCAAAACAATACTCCTAGCCATAGACCTATAACTTTTTTTCTTTAGACCTACCATACTGCCAACATAATAAAATCCTTATTTTGACATATGGTGCCATTTTTCAGTGACTCCACTGAACAAACGGTTTTTTGTATGAAAAACATTCGTTAAATGGTACATATTTTATGCAACAGTTGTATAAGGAGGGTTAAAAAATGCGAGTCGCGCAGGTTACGATGCGAGCCTTGGCTTCGGTTAAAAACCAAACATTTTAGAGATAGATCCCTGAATCGCAAAATGATGTTCACAAGCTCACAATATTCTCGAAAGATCTATTCAACGATACATGGGTTAGCCGAGAAAAAAAAATGACTCTTATCAACTCACTCTCTCAAAAGATTTTATTTTACTTTTTTTTTTCTGCATGTTTAATATACTTACCCATACCAAATTACAGCGTTCTAGTACTGAGTCTTTGAGTGAAACCGCGGACGAACTGACCGACAGACATGGCGTATTATATAGTGTTCCCGAGGACTATAGGCTTTTAGCCCTAAATTTAAGCCTATAGCTATATTTTTAGGTCTATGTCATTTTTAAAAGCCTATGAGCCTAAAAAGCCTTTCTTGTGGCTGTAGATTTCTAGAGTAATAGGCTTATATTTATTCTGAGTAAGACATAATAATTATGGATAATGGTTTTTTTTTTAAATTAATATTGAAAGAAGAAAAGAAAATTTATATTTTACTTAAATATCGCCAAAACAACATCGAACCAAAAGCCTATAAAGACTGATAGTCCTTTAGGCTCGGTCTATTCAACAGCCCTAGCCTTTATGGGCTTTTAGCCTGTCAAGCACCTTTATTAGTAGTCTAGGCTTCAGAAAAAGGCTAAAAGCCTATAGTCCTCGGGATCACTAGTACTATAATATAATACTGTTTAGGTACTACGGAACCCTAAAAACATCGAGGAGCCGGGAGATATTCGACGGACTCAGTTATAAAACAACATAACCTTATTGAGAAGGAGTAAGAACTCGTTTGACGTTTGATTTGTTTTGACGAGCACTTTATGGTAGACGATGTCTAGGGTCTGATCAGGGACAAGGAAGGTCGATGGAACTCAGAAAACGACGGGACTCCATCCAGTTGGGGTATTTCATTTGTACTTAGTATGTATAATACCCCAAAATAAAAGATATTACAAGATATCTTTTATTTTGGGGTTGGTAGATATTGAAGGGTTATCTAGGGTCTTATCAAGACAAAATTTTAAATGAAATCTCCGTTTCCTTTCAATAGATTTAGTTGAAATGGGGGCAGCACTGAACCCTGGAAAATTCAGGTAGCCCCTTAAATGTAACTAATCAAAAGTACCCGAGATAAAATACCAAATTAGCCTAAACAAAATTATTTAACAATTTTTATCAACGACTTCCAATGTTCTAATGGAAATCTTCTCGCTCCATGATGAGAACATTATGAATTGTCAAATGGTTTACATACATAGTAGTCACAATTTTTTTGTACTTACATGGGATTAGTATCAATCAGTTCTTGAACTGGTTGTATAAAACTAATTATCTTCTGGAATTTATCACCTGAGAACAAAGAAACAATTTTTGAATGAAGGTAGTTATGTGTTATGTCTAAATGTTGCACCAAGCCACAGGTTTGTTTTTCGTGTGTGTAAGTGGCCAACACTGGTGTCAGATTTTTCAGGCTGCCTAAAGGCATCTGACAAAGTTTGACGACTGTCATACAATGATGACAGCCGGGACCAACGGCTTATACGTGCCTTCCGAAGCACGGAGGAGCTCGAGAAATTTTTATGCCACTTGCAGTCACCCATCCAAGTGCGAACCACGCCCGATGTCACTTTACTTGCGAAAGCGCTAGTAATGCGCACTCCCACAGGGCCACCGAGCTCCTCACACACAGGTATGGCACTTCATAGAAGCGGGGTATCATTTATGCCTACTACAACTACAACTATAAATTAAACTACACATCCATACAAACGTCAATATGTGTGTGTTCGCACCCCAACACACTCGACAAAGCGAGAACAGGGCGAGAGGTGCGGGGACGGGGAACAGGAATGGGAACTTACTATTATAACATAATTTATAATGTAAAAAACCAATTTAAGATCCTATTAGAACCATTTTCGACTTCCACGCAGACGAAGTCGCGGGTTACGCCGAAAGTTGCGTGAAAATAAGCTAAAATAACGAATCTTTGATGGCTCATAACTTTTTATTTTACTATTCTTATAACCATACAGATAAAATTTATAGCAAGGCAAAACAATATCATGTAATACTTTGCACGTACAATGTCAAACAGTGGAGGAAATCCCCTCCGAAATTTGTATAGAAAAAGTATTGACTAGTTCACTTTTAACAGATTTAGGTTACTGTTACTTACTTTGTGGAAGTCAAAGTTACATACTATGTGATTTGAATTACTTTGTGTGATTCTGGTGGTGGAATCACACAAAGTAATTCAAATTACATAGTATCTGACCATCTTTGAAATGCTCTTTCTCTCATCATCATCCGAGCGTTTTCCCGGTTGCATCCTCAGCAGTAACGCTTCAGAGCCCGGGGTCCGCTACCTAACCAAGGAGATTTGACGAGGTTACTGGTTTTTACACAGAGCGACTGCCGTCTGACCTCCACAACCCAAAGGGCAAACCAGGAACCAATCCTTGGATAGTTTGATGATCAAACGCTAGGTGGCGTTCGGGACCCACAGTTTTTACGTGCCTTCCGAAACACGGAATCATCTTTCTTTTCGGATAATCAGGTGATTCAAGCCTGCAATATCCTATCCAGACTGGAAACAACTTTTAACAAAGTATGCTTCCCAGTAGGAATCGAACCCATGACCTCCGAGTCACAAGGCAAACGCCTTGACCACTGGACTACGGAGGCAGTCAAAATGCTCTTTCTCTATTACATAATAAATGCTTACTAGCAGCTTTCATCTGTTCATCTCTGTACACTGCCAAGGTCCTGAGCGAGGCAGACACAGCCTCGCTGAAGTGGAATGCACAGCTCAGCTCATCTCCCGCTGTCAAACATTCTTCCCCCATCAGCTTTCTGCCACCTGAAAATTGAGTTTGCTAAGTTATTTATTTGATCAATTTACAGACTAACTCCCTTATTCATAAAAAAATACAAACGTTTGCTAAACCTATTATAGTTAAAATTAGGGTTGCATCGATACACCTTTTCGCCGATACGATACCGATACCGATACTCTTATACAAATATCGGCGATACCGATACCGATACCGATACCGATACGTTAATTGAATCAAACATGAAGATAAAATAAATAAATTACCAGTCGGATTATTTTTTTATTAATATGAAAAGTAGTTACATAGGTCGATATTAGATAATTATTATAAATTTTAGTAGTTAACATTAATAACATTTTTATTAAAAAACCAAGTTAGCTTAAGTTTTGCGGAGAAAGGCGATTTAAAAAAAAGTATCGTTGAATCGGTCATAAAAACATCGTCAATACCGATATATCGGCTAACCCGAAGTATCGCCGATATATCGGTATCGGTATCGGATGCATCGCTGGTTAAAATATGTTTTGTCTCATTCTTTCAGTAAAATATTAAAAATAGGGAAAGGGATAAAACATGCATTAACTAAAATAGGTTTAGCAAACGGTTGTTATTTTTTATGAATATGGGGGTAACCACGGAACAGAGAAATAGGTGGAAGTGCCAAGTGGGCGTGGCGCGCGTGTCATAATCCGGTAAAACTATACAAGATCGACCGACTCCGTACATCAGTCGTATTCTAGCTACGTGTTGAGATCGTTTTGTCCACCCGACCAACATTTTTTTCGCTAAATATGCCGTGTTGTAGTGTTTTAGTATGTAAAAATAGCAGTAAGAACAAAATAGAAGCAATTCAGGTGTTTCTTTCCATCAGCATGTACGATAACATGCATTTTCTTTTAAAAAATTACGAAAATCATTCTTGTACGATCATATTAACTAGGTAGTTCTAGAAAGTTCGTTCCCGTAAGTTGTCGCTACTCGATTAGTGATGTACAGATTTTGCTATTCGATTAGTGATGTACAAATTTTGTCGATGAAATCTCGCT
Organism: Acrobasis suavella; assembly: GCA_943193695.1. Classification (NCBI taxonomy): domain Eukaryota; kingdom Metazoa; phylum Arthropoda; class Insecta; order Lepidoptera; family Pyralidae; genus Acrobasis; species Acrobasis suavella. The sequence continues at coordinate 14,468,348 of OW971948.1, forward strand.
ACTGGATTAGTGATGTAGTCGAGTCGGATGCGGATTTTGTCGATAAAATAAATCAAAATTTCAGGTAGTATTTAATAGAATAACGCAATGATTCTAAGTAATATATAGACTTATTATAAACATGAACATTTTCTAGTATTTTTATTGCAATAAAAAAATTAATATAAGTCTAACCTTTCGAAATATTTTTAGGCCCAAATGTAAAAGAAAAGTCGATAGATGCAACAGGTAGGGTTAACTGGATGCCAACTAAATTAAGCACCATATGTTTGGAGCGTTTTGAAGAAAATAATTTACTTATATCTAATTTACTTATATATAATAATTTTATTTTCTTATAAAGGTTGTCCTTTATGTCAATTTTTTTCTGTAACTAGCTTTAACCCAAGACTTCGTTAATGTAATATAAGTAAATAGAAAAAGTCTCCATTTGTATAGCAAAATAAGATTCACCATGCCAAGTTCCATCACTCTTTTTTGGGGATAAACCTATGTCCTTTTCCAGGACTCTTAAACTATATACCTACATATTCATTTTCAATTAAATTGGTTAAGTAGTTGAAGCGTGAAGAAGTAACAGACAGACGGATTTACTTGAATATCGCTGTAATACTAGTAATGGATCTACAAAGTTATTGACTCAATTCTCTGTATTTTAAACTCACCATGCTGGTTTGGGTGAAAGGGACAAAAGAAAATAAATAGAATGTACCAACTTCCCGCATACCCGCGCAGATTGTAAAAGCCGATCGAGAGAATGGGCAAAATGGCAGAAGATAAATTCCTCTGCCATTTCGACCATGCGGGTAGCAACCCATCACTATTTTGATTCCCTTTCCCACTTTCTCGCCCGCCGTCATGCTAAAAGTAGCCTTTGGATCTTGCGGCCCTGGGCGATTTCAGCTTAAAACCGCAAGACTCAAAATGCTCAGTATGTTCCATTCCATTGGGGATTAGATCGCTACAGGGATAAAGACGGATTTTTCATGTTCTTAAAATAATAAATCTTTAATTATTTGAGACTGGCTTCGCCCACGATTTAATCTGCACGTCCATACTAATATTATAAATAAGAAAGTTACGCAGACGAAGTCGCGAGTGAAAGTTAGTGTTAAATAAAGATAAGAAAATTCGAAAAAAATGCCTTTGCGTCGAATGATATCGATACTGTTAATCAATATTAGTAATATGGACATCACTAGTCGAGTAGCGCACCTGTCGGCAAGTAGCAGAATTATTTCGTAGCTTGGGATTCAAGTGACGAAAAAATTCTGCTTCTCGACGATAGATGGCGCAATTATCAGACTTTTTAATTTGAGTTAGACATTGAATTGCAAAACGTCGTAAGTACTTTTTGAACCGTAGCAAAATAAACCTTATGCTTGAGACTTAATGTCGTTTTTAAAATGTAGGGTCTATAGACTTAGGCCAATATTGAAATAAATATATTCGACCAATCAAACGAATTTGTCGTATGTGTGCAATATGTGATTATTGGTTTATTTGTGTGAGTTTGGCGACGCTTGTTTCTTAACTAATTTAGGCCCAAGGCACTTCCACCTATTTCTCTGTTCCGTGGGGGTAACAGTTTATTTTATAATATTATCATATTGATTATATTGATTTTTAGGGTTCTGTACCCAAAGGGTAAACGGGACCCTATTACTAATCTCCGTTGTCCTTCTGTCCATCTGTCTGTTCGTCTGCCTGTCTGTCACCAGGCTTTGTTTGTTTGTTTGTAATAACTTTATTGTAGCAAAAAACATAATAAAGTACAATAAATTCGAAAGAGCAAATACATAGCGGATTTATCCCATATAGGGATCTTATGAACCGTGATAGCTAGACAGTTGAAATTTTTGTTGCCGCTCTAACAACAAATACTATACGTACGGACGGATGGATGGACGGAGGGACGGATGGATGGACATTGGTCTTAGTAGGTCTCTGTTTTTACCCTTTAGGTATGCAAACCGAAAAACATAATAAAATAAATATTTAAGTGTCGCTCTCATACAAAAAACATGATTTTTATAGATGATAGTACGGAATTCTTCGTGCACATGTCCAACTCGAATTTTGCTGGTTATATTATTATATCATAAGTATGTTCCACTTCAACTAAGACTATCTACAATTACAAGTGCAATGTAAAAATCAATAAATAAAATTGAAAATCTCCTTAACGTCTCGTATAATCCATCAGCAAAAGGAACTAAATACCAAGCACTGTCTATGGAGAACGAATCTTTTATCGATCGAGATATAAGGCCTTCGTAAAGCTCCATGATTACTTCGCAATAGCGTATATTTTAAAGAAATAAAGGTTTCGACTCCAAAGTGATCAAAAAAGTAGACATGACTTGTGACTCTCCGCTGTTTGACGCTTTCAGCTAGCGGCTACAAGCTTGTTGAGCAGCTGAAGCATCAGTAGACTCCAGAATGTCGTCACAAGTAGAATATGATTAAATCCAGGCCGACCGCAGATAGTTAAATTATGCACAAAAAAACAAACACTTACTCTGGTAATTCGGTCCGCTTGGAGTAGCGGGCACGTCATTAACATACTTATTGAGTATTTTTTTCCATAGTGGCTTCGTGATATTAATTTCGTCTGTGAAAACATCGAAATCTTCCATAATTTATAACTTTTTTCTACATTCACTCTTAACGTAAACAAACAGTTTTTGAATTCAAAATTCAATGATTCAATGGACAGTCGGTGTTGCCGGCTCTACATGTCAAAAAGTCGCTAACGTACGCTTGAAAAGTCGCTATATGTCGCTAGCTATGGGCAAAGATCAAAAGTCGCTAGAAGTCGCTCAATAAGTAAAGTATACTGAGCGCTAGGGATAGAAACTGAGCGTAATTCTTTCGCATACCTCTAATTCTATATTGTTTTACGCACGGTAGAATGTGGCACATTTTTTGGTCTGTTCGAAAAAAAGAAAATAATTTTATTTACATGAAATATACCTTCTTCTTAGATTTAAAATCATATCTCAGTTATGTAAATAAGTGTTTTATATCTACACAAATATTACAAAGAGATGAGATTTGATTGGGTGTTAGTCCTCAATAAAATTGTTTTTTTTTTTTCTCCTACCATGTTCAATTACACGAATTTTTTTGTTCATTACGTAAATAAATGTTTTTTATACTCAATAAAATTGTGTTATCGTTTCATTTTCACCTACTCGCAAGAGCCTAGGGCCGCATGACCCCGAGGCCACATTAAGCTAACTTGCTAGCCGAGTTGCTTTTTGACAACTAGCCCATTCCCTCAAATCAATCATAGTAAAAAAATCTGTCTGAGATGGTACAACTGAAACACTGAGTGAGATTTTGGTTATTCTAGACCTAGAATTTTATTTTACTATAAACGTTTTTCATATCACAAACTAATCTATACATTATAGGGATCACAGACGGATCGGTTGAGCCGGTCATGTATACATCTCTAGTGAGTCACAAATAATATCTATATAAGGACAAAATACACTGATTGAGCTTGTCCTAAAGTAAGTTTGAGACTTGTGTTATGGGATACTAACTCAACGATACTATATTTTATAACAAATACATATATAGATAAACATCCAAAACCCAGGACAATTTGAAAAAGGCCATTTTCTAACTTGCCTTGACCGGGGATAACACCCGGAACCTATGGGTGGCGGACTAGCATGGTGACCACTACGCCACGGAGGTCGTCAAATTAAATAAAAGTGAGTTTAGTGACTAGTGCCGGCACCGCTATCGATATTGGAAGCCGGTACCGGCGCCGGCTCCCAATAACAGTGCTGGCGCTGGTACCGGTATTAGGGACCAGCACCGGCACCGGAGGCACTGCCTAATATTTATAATCGGTATAAAACAATTGAAAATTATAAAAAACAATTATTTAACAAACGAACAGTCAAGAAAGTAATACTAAAAATAAAACATAGCATAAAATATTATATATTATCACCAAATGAAAATGTTATTATTTCACAAATTAAAAACTTAATAATAAAAATTATGAAAAAGTTTCTTTATTCGTCATCAGAACAATCTTTAATAATGTGAACATCTGAAATGGTTAATGTACATATCCGTTCTGGAACTGGAATTAATTCCTGAAGTTGATGGCCGAGGCTGCGATGCACGTATGGCAAATGAATATGATTTATTGGTCACAATATTCTTTAGCATTTCAATTGGTATTTCTTAATCTTATCAGCTTTTATTGGTCAGTCAATATATATTTCTGAGCTGAGATCTTGCCATTGTTTATGAAGATAGTTAAAATAATAATTATTCTTTATTCTTTTATTCAAACTCTAGAAGTCGTTAGAATAGTTGCTAGATTTTTTTTGTCGCTAGACACATAATTTAAGCCACTGTAGAAAACGAAATGTCACTAGATTTAGCGATTAAGTCGCTAAATTGGCAACACTGACCATGGTTGACGTCTGACGTATGCTACTTCCGTTTAATTCAAGAATCTCTCCGCGCTGTACGCTCCATTTCAGACCAGCTTGATACCATTATTTTACCGACCTCAAAAAAGAGGTTGTGCCTTCCAAATGTTAATATTTTACAGCTGAGGTTCCCAAACTTATTTTGTCAAACCCCACTTTAAAAAATCAGTTATTTTGTAGCGCCCCCCATTTTTTTCACCATAAAAACCTGAATCACATATTTGTCTTGCCTGTAGTTTAATTCAACCTATATTCTAAACGAGAGAGCAATAATAATACATACACCAGTACATTAGAGTATCTTTTATAAAAAATAACAATAATCAACATTGTTAAATTTAAATAAAAAAAATTGCAATAATAATACAATTTTACAATAATAAAGAGTATTGGAAGTGGGGACCTCACCTGCGAAACTTTAAAACACGAAATTTTTTCAGTGTTTGATTCCTTTAACGATATAAATAGCGTTGTGAACGCATTAAAATAATAAATATTAATTACATTTTTAGTTTATATTTGTACAATAAAAAAGGATATAAACATGAACTAATAAATGGATGTTGTGTAGTGAGAGGATTTTAATTTCAGTGAATTTTAAAATATGAAATAGCTGAAGTTATAAATCACTCATTGCTTAAATCACATCAGCGCCCCCCAACTTTATTCTGGGCCCGTTACTGCCCCCCTTAAAACCTCCAGCGCCCACAAGGGGCGTTATCGCCCACTTTGGGAAAGACTGTTTAACAGTAATGGTAGCAAAGGCGGCGTAAGGCGTGGGCGGTGTGGGCCACCGCCCACGGCCTCGATGTGCAAAGGGCCTCGCGCCTCAAATTTGAAAAAGTATGAAAAATCCAAAAGTACACGCCACAAGGTTTTTCTTACAATAAATACATTAGAATTAATTCTCAAAGATATTCCACTCGTCGGCGCCCGAAATTAATGTGAATGAAATAATCAGTATTTATGATATTGACTACGGGAAGTATGGCATTGCCGAATGAGCAGCTTTCAAGGCCGAGCGTTAGTGAAAACCTTAAATAAATAATAGTTACATATTTTTTTTTACGTTAACACGTGTTTAATAATTAGAAATTTGGTTTGCACCATCAGAGGGCCTCGCGAAATGTAGCTTGCCCACATTAAGTTTAGGTCTTGCGCCGCCACTGAATGATAGTATAGTATATAGTACTCTGTGGTATTATGTTCTATATGTTTAAAAAAAAACGCCTAACACTTAAGTAATTATTTCTAAATGCCATGCCCAGCTTGTCTTTTTAATCCCCGAAAAAAAAGATGGGTGTTATAACTAGTTATAAGTTTAACGCTGATGTCTGTCGGTCTGTCTGTAGTTCTCGAACGGATGAATCGATTTCGATGCGGCTTCTTTAACGTAAAAAAAATCTCTTGCGGTGGTTCTTGATGAAAATTGGTGGAGACGTTTAAAAATAATAGGGGGTTAACGATTGAAAGTTAGGGCTTTCTCTAGCAAATTACAGATGGCGCTACGGATATTCATCATGTGATAAGTAACGGCACTACCGATACGACTTCTGTAATTTCGCTACGAGTACTCATCACTAGATGGTGTTTTTGACAATCGGGGTTTTTAAATTTTTATTTGCAATAAACTTGTTACACAAATATTAAATATATGCAAAGTTTTTTTATCATTTAGCCATTTCTGTAATATCTACAGATAAATAGACCGTAGGTCCGTAGAGTGCGAAGGCAAAAATAAGAAACACTATATGCACTAGGTACATCGTAGGCGTCAAGTCAACTGATACCTATTTTGTGCTGAACAACTATCAAAAAGTATATGTACTTAACACAAACACACAAAATAAGCAAATAAAGAGCTATTGGCCGTTTTCTTTTGTTGGTAACATACCATACCATTAAAGTTACATTGTCATTAGCAACTTCTTACATTTAGAAATATAAAAATCTTTATTTGGAGAATTATTGCATTTGTTATCCTTTGATAATTTATTAGACGACAAATGGACGGACCCACTTTCACACTTATCACGTCAGTATTGTTCAAAGAAGTATGGAGAGCGGGTTTTTGTTTGTCCAGTAAATATCTTTAGAAACCTCATTCGTCATCAGATAAAAATGAGCAAACTAGTTTAGTAATGTTCGCGCCATAATTCTTAAATGTATACTTAGCGGTCTTCATTAGTTCAATGACGTAATCATGGAATGAAACGCAGTTTATGCGCATGTGGTCCCTGTGCTACTTTTTCCTTTGCCTAGAATACTCGTATTGAATACAATTAACAATTTTGTCGTGGGTAGATTTAATTTTCAATTTAATATCAATGATATGAAAATGCCCAGGGAGACCCAACAGTTATGTAGACAAACTAAAAGGCATCGGCGTAGTAGGTAACAAGCTTTAATTAAAGAACTAAGCGAAGGATCGAGAAGGCTGGCCCATATTCCACCGACATAGCTTATAGCGCAGCTCAACCTAACAGACCCTGTCCCATGATGGAGTCATGGGAACAGTGATTCAATGGGATTAGTGGGACAGACAGCATATCAGGACATAATAAAACAGTAAAAGTCGCGTGTCTGTATGTACATTTTATGAAAAAAGAATGGGCAATATAAAAAAAAGTAACTAAACACAAAAAAAGACTATTTTTTTGTCTGTCTGTGTGTATGTTCACGCTAATCGCTAATCTTCGAAAGTACTGGACTGGAGTAATAGATTAAACTTAACTCGGAGTAACATCTGGGCTTTGTTTCATTTAAATGTGATGTCAGAAAAGAAGTCGTGGGCACCAGCTAGTTATTATAACAAGAATTAATCAAAGAAAAAACCATGAACCGAAGTTATAACGTTACTCATAGTATTCACAGGGATTTAACTGAAAAGCCTATACCAAGAGGCTAAGTGCTAGTTAACTTTGAACAGTCAATAAATCAAACAAACATATTTTATTACAACTTTTTATTTATAATAAACATAAACAATGCGCAAATTAGTAACCTAACATTTGCCACATTACATTTTTCCACGACGCAATCGTTTAGATTCCGGTGATTCGTTAAAACTTCCAAATATTAGAAAAAATAACATACGATTAGGCCTTACATTGACTATTGGAAACGACTCCATACAAGTATTACTACAGTGGCACTGAAAAAAAGGTTCACCAATTACAAAATTGTAAACAGTTAACCTACTTTTAAATTGTGCTGAGTGATTAAGGCACAAAATGTATAATAAACGAATTTGGTTAAAATACCGAAATAAATTAATACATAATTTTGATTTCAAATGCACCAACGACAAGTTTTTGATTTCATCGATTTTTAGTATCTTAAATCTATGATTAGGGAAATATAAAAAAAACGAAAACTAAGCACAAAAAATGTGTTGTGTATAACTACGGTAAAAATACATTGAATAATGCATCCACCAAAATTACTAGAGTGCTATTTTGGATACAATACTGATGTTTAATACATAAAAGAGTACATAATAATAATAACATACAGGCAGTTTTCTACGAAACAAGCAAAAAGCATGTAAATATAGCGTAGTTTTAACACATTTATACTGTATTAAATAACGTAAAAATAAACTATTCGAATGAATTCAACAGGCTTAGAAGTTACAAATATCACTAGGCTATCAACAAATTGACAATAAAAGTTGATTTACAACCTGAAACATTATACTGATGCCCCTTATTACTGAGGAAAGTATGGTTTATAGGTCGGCAACTCCGTGAGAGGTACGTAAACTTGCTGGAATGAAGAATTTATCAAATTGCAGGCCTTTGTCACCTAAAGTTCCATTTTTGAAACGCGGAGTTACTTAAACGAATTGTTTTTCCATACAAAAAACTGACCTTTGGGGTTACTCCGCGTTTGAAAAATGGCATCACTGTGACGTAGCAGAGGTTGGTGAGTATGTGGTCTGAGGCTTTATCGCATCGCGAGGTTTATAATAAAATTTTAAGTGTTCGCTTCAGTTTTAAGAACTGGCTTTTTACGCACTTAAAGCACAACTTCTTAGCCCAGTAAAACAATAATCCAGAAACGTATCGCGCACGAAGTTGCCGTCTATAGTAATCCATAGAAGAGGTGCTACTTTTAGTATAGGTAACTGGCGATTTAGACATCGGAAACCTAGTTCTCGTACACGAATACACTAATCGCTTTTCGGAAACCATACAGAGTAAAATCGCCACTCGCTATTCTAAAAGTAGGGCGTTGACTATGCTGGTCCTTTAAATATTAGATTTCATATAAGGCGGAGAGTCCAAACAAAGAAACGCGATATGTATTATGCAAGTATAGTATAAGAAAATCTACATTATAATGGTTTTCTCGAACATATTATGCCTGTGACGCGTCTCTTTGCTCTATATAAACACAAAATGCGAATATATTTACAATTCTCTAACATTCGAGGTTTTCCACTAGGGGACTTTATAAAAGATATGTTTCCACGTTACAACGTAACCCGTCAAAGTCTGATAATGAATTCACACTACAAATACGTATAAAAACTTCTACAAATTCACATTTCGATAAGGCATTCGTCGGATATGACTCGAAGGCACATTTTAGAACAGAAATACTAAGACCTTCAGTCAAACTACGGTGAAATAAAGATATCTTTGCAAATGCCTACACGCGAACCAAAAACGGTCGAAACCCTTCACAAGCACCACTTTCACCCTACAATATAAAACTTCATTCGATAACACTAACCCTATACCATTTTTTATTTTTAAAACATGATTTATACTAGTGTATATCTAATTTGATAAATATTTTACAGTAAAAAAAACTTTATTGTATACAGCTATTATTGCCATTTTTGATATAGGTTAGTAACGGTCACGCTACCAAACATACCTAGACCGCGATAAATAAATAAGTAGGTATGTACATCTCTATACGCCTATAAAAAGCACTTCTTTATCGTGATTTGAGATGTGAAGATTATGCATGCTAATCAGGTTTTATCTTATTTACAATTCAAAACAGACCGAGAGAAAAAGGCCTTGAAAGGTATCACAAAGTTTGAATTACTTAACAGGCAATAGCCAACATAAATAAATAAATACAAAAATCTGACAGTAGCTACTGTGCGTTCCCGAGGAAGGAACGAAGTAGCTGTATTATGCGAATTACAGTTGCACTTATTCGAGTGTACACGCGCATTCTCGCTCAAATGAGCAAATAGCGTAGGCGTACACTCGGTAATGCAAGACCTCACAATATACTTAATTTATTCATCTCGCGGAGTCGCGCCGCTAGCGCTACCACACCCCAGAACTAGATCAGTGTAATTGGTTTACATGGGGGCGAAATTCAACTTAAACTACGAAATAATCACATACAGAGGAGCTCCGAAATTAAAACTGTGGCACTCGGAAAAATGGAAGAGAGGGCGACCTGATCATTATCAAGACATGTTGATCCCAGTCCTTTTGCTCGCAGGACTCGCGTCAAGGATTCTCTCATTAGCCTTATCTTCTTCTCTGAAGTGAATCCTCGTGATCACGATGTCCCCCGTGCTGAGAGTCTGCGATCCTACCTCAGACTTCTTCACTTCAATGAGATCATTGCATTTAGAGTCGCCGTAGTTTGCATTATGGCATCGGCATCCACAATTCTTTCTGTCTGGCTCCCCTATGTTCAATATTTGGCTCAGGTTGGACCAATCTTTATTCTTGAGCAATGGCAGTGTTTGTTCCATGGTCTGTGAGAACTTGTCTTCAAGTTCTCCGCTGAGCGGCGCCACGGCCGACAAGATGGCTTCTAAACGGTTGATCTTTTCAACCTTGTCCATATTTGTGTCAGACAATATTTCGTCCATCATCTGCATGGACTCTGTGAGGCTTGGAGGCTGTGTGGAGTGAGGGGAAGAGATAGGGTCAGAAGGGTTGGATTCTAAGCTAGCCATCTCATTTTCTCTGTCATCATCATCTGAATCCGAGTCTTTGTCCTGTCCTATTGCCTCCAATTTTTCCAGTTTCTTGGATATTTTGTGGCAGCCTTTTAGCTTCTCCTTCTCTTCTTCTGTTAGCTCCAAATATCTGAGCAACCTAATCTCCCTGTTGCTTAACACAATATTCTTTGTGGTCTCAGCCAATTTCTGCTTTAGTTCTCCAACTTCTGTATTGATCTTTCTCTGCCTTTTCCTTAATTTCACTTCTGTGGGCTGAATATGCATAAATACTTGTTCATTACTCAGTTCCTCAAACAGTTGCTGGTTTTCTGGCTTGATATTGCTGGACATGTAAGCATATATAGCTGGATTGACTAAGGAAAGGACGTCTGAGGCAGCATAGATGATCATATCTTTAGTTAGAGGCCTTCGGGCCCAGTAACGCTGATCTCTGCGGTACACATTCTTTAGCTGCTCCTTCATAGGATTCATAGGAGCATTGTACAATTCACACAAAGCATTGAGACTAAGATTCTTCACTTTGTAAACTGGGACACCTTGTTGTTGCAATTGCAACACTGCATGGGCGGCCTGAGTATCAAAAACATGCTTCAAAGTGATCTCAAATTGATTGTACAAATTGACTGAGTCATTGCGGCAATCATGTATGATTTTAACAACATTTTCACTTTCCAACAAGTCTCTAATTTTACCCTCCATTACCATTCCTGGGCAGGCCATAATGTCTAGTATTAATGTAGACTTCTCCGTTCATCGTTGCAATCTGACACAAAGTTAAAATCCCTTTCAGTCCAAGGTTTATTCCTTCGCAGTCAAAGGAAACAATGCTTTTTGCATTTCGTTTAGGGGCCATAATACTATCCATCAATGTTGCACTCTCCCTGACACTTGCAATAACAGTTGTGCACTGAATAACTTTTTGCCGCCATGCATCTCCCATCATATTATTCCGGATGCTAGGCGTGCCATTTGTTTCTTCAGAGCTGCGAGCATTCAAATGATTGTTGACTCTATCCCTGACCATATTTTCAACAAAACATGATTTTTATAGATGATAGTACGGAATTCTTCGTGCACATGTCCAACTCGAATTTTGCTGGTTATATTATTATATCATAAGTATGTTCCACTTCAACTAAGACTATCTACAATTACAAGTGCAATGTAAAAATCAATAAATAAAATTGAAAATCTCCTTAACGTCTCGTATAATCCATCAGCAAAAGGAACTAAATACCAAGCACTGTCTATGGATAACGAATCTTTTATCGATCGAGATATAAGGCCTTCGTAAAGCTCCATGATTACTTAGCAATAGCGTAGTTTTTAAAGACCTAAAGGTTTCGACTCCAAAGTGATCAAAAAAGTAGACATGACTTGTGACTCTCCGCTGTTTGACGCTTTCAGCTAGCGGCTACAAGCTTGTTGAGCAGCTGAAGCATCAGTAGACTCCAGAATGTCGTCACAAGTAGAATATGATTAAATCCAGGCCGACCGCAGATAGTTAAATTATGCACAAAAAAACAAACACTTACTCTGGTAATTCGGTCCGCTTGGAGTAGCGGGCACGTCATTAACATACTTATTGAGTATTTTTTTCCATAGTGGCTTCGTGATATTAATTTCGTCTGTGAAAACATCGAAATCTTCCATAATTTATAACTTTTTTCTACATTCACTCTTAACGTAAACAAACAGTTTTTGAATTCAAAATTCAATGATTCAATGGACAGTCGGTGTTGCCGGCTCTACATGTCAAAAAGTCGCTAACGTACGCTTGAAAAGTCGCTATATGTCGCTAGCTATGGGCAAAGATCAAAAGTCGCTAGAAGTCGCTCAATAAGTAAAGTATACTGAGCGCTAGGGATAGAAACTGAGCGTAATTCTTTCGCATACCTCTAATTCTATATTGTTTTACGCACGGTAGAATGTGGCACATTTTTTGGTCTGTTCGAAAAAAAGAAAATAATTTTATTTACATGAAATATACCTTCTTCTTAGATTTAAAATCATATCTCAGTTATGTAAATAAGTGTTTTATATCTACACAAATATTACAAAGAGATGAGATTTGATTGGGTGTTAGTCCTCAATAAAATTGTTTTTTTTTTTCTCCTACCATGTTCAATTACACGAATTTTTTTGTTCATTACGTAAATAAATGTTTTTTATACTCAATAAAATTGTGTTATCGTTTCATTTTCACCTACTCGCAAGAGCCTAGGGCCGCATGACCCCGAGGCCACATTAAGCTAACTTGCTAGCCGAGTTGCTTTTTGACAACTAGCCCATTCCCTCAAATCAATCATAGTAAAAAAATCTGTCTGAGATGGTACAACTGAAACACTGAGTGAGATTTTGGTTATTCTAGACCTAGAATTTTATTTTACTATAAACGTTTTTCATATCACAAACTAATCTATACATTATAGGGATCACAGACGGATCGGTTGAGCCGGTCATGTATACATCTCTAGTGAGTCACAAATAATATCTATATAAGGACAAAATACACTGATTGAGCTTGTCCTAAAGTAAGTTTGAGACTTGTGTTATGGGATACTAACTCAACGATACTATATTTTATAACAAATACATATATAGATAAACATCCAAAACCCAGGACAATTTGAAAAAGGCCATTTTCTAACTTGCCTTGACCGGGGATAACACCCGGAACCTATGGGTGGCGGACTAGCATGGTGACCACTACGCCACGGAGGTCGTCAAATTAAATAAAAGTGAGTTTAGTGACTAGTGCCGGCACCGCTATCGATATTGGAAGCCGGTACCGGCGCCGGCTCCCAATAACAGTGCTGGCGCTGGTACCGGTATTAGGGACCAGCACCGGCACCGGAGGCACTGCCTAATATTTATAATCGGTATAAAACAATTGAAAATTATAAAAAACAATTATTTAACAAACGAACAGTCAAGAAAGTAATACTAAAAATAAAACATAGCATAAAATATTATATATTATCACCAAATGAAAATGTTATTATTTCACAAATTAAAAACTTAATAATAAAAATTATGAAAAAGTTTCTTTATTCGTCATCAGAACAATCTTTAATAATGTGAACATCTGAAATGGTTAATGTACATATCCGTTCTGGAACTGGAATTAATTCCTGAAGTTGATGGCCGAGGCTGCGATGCACGTATGGCAAATGAATATGATTTATTGGTCACAATATTCTTTAGCATTTCAATTGGTATTTCTTAATCTTATCAGCTTTTATTGGTCAGTCAATATATATTTCTGAGCTGAGATCTTGCCATTGTTTATGAAGATAGTTAAAATAATAATTATTCTTTATTCTTTTATTCAAACTCTAGAAGTCGTTAGAATAGTTGCTAGATTTTTTTTGTCGCTAGACACATAATTTAAGCCACTGTAGAAAACGAAATGTCACTAGATTTAGCGATTAAGTCGCTAAATTGGCAACACTGACCATGGTTGACGTCTGACGTATGCTACTTCCGTTTAATTCAAGAATCTCTCCGCGCTGTACGCTCCATTTCAGACCAGCTTGATACCATTATTTTACCGACCTCAAAAAAGAGGTTGTGCCTTCCAAATGTTAATATTTTACAGCTGAGGTTCCCAAACTTATTTTGTCAAACCCCACTTTAAAAAATCAGTTATTTTGTAGCGCCCCCCATTTTTTTCACCATAAAAACCTGAATCACATATTTGTCTTGCCTGTAGTTTAATTCAACCTATATTCTAAACGAGAGAGCAATAATAATACATACACCAGTACATTAGAGTATCTTTTATAAAAAATAACAATAATCAACATTGTTAAATTTAAATAAAAAAAATTGCAATAATAATACAATTTTACAATAATAAAGAGTATTGGAAGTGGGGACCTCACCTGCGAAACTTTAAAACACGAAATTTTTTCAGTGTTTGATTCCTTTAACGATATAAATAGCGTTGTGAACGCATTAAAATAATAAATATTAATTACATTTTTAGTTTATATTTGTACAATAAAAAAGGATATAAACATGAACTAATAAATGGATGTTGTGTAGTGAGAGGATTTTAATTTCAGTGAATTTTAAAATATGAAATAGCTGAAGTTATAAATCACTCATTGCTTAAATCACATCAGCGCCCCCCAACTTTATTCTGGGCCCGTTACTGCCCCCCTTAAAACCTCCAGCGCCCACAAGGGGCGTTATCGCCCACTTTGGGAAAGACCGTTTTACAGTAATGGTAGCAAAGGCGGCGTAAGGCGTGGGCGGTGTGGGCCACCGCCCACGGCCTCGATGTGCAAAGGGCCTCGCGCCTCAAATTTGAAAAAGTATGAAAAATCCAAAAGTACACGCCACAAGGTTTTTCTTACAATAAATACATTAGAATTAATTCTCAAAGATATTCCACTCGTCGGCGCCCGAAATTAATGTGAATGAAATAATCAGTATTTATGATATTAGTACATTACTGCAGAGTACTACGGGAAGTATGGCATTGCCGAATGAGCAGCTTTCAAGGCCGAGCGTTAGTGAAAACCTTAAATAAATAATAGTTACATATTTTTTTTTACGTTAACACGTGTTTAATAATTAGAAATTTGGTTTGCACCATCAGAGGGCCCCGCGAAATGTAGCTTGCCCACATTAAGTTTAGGTCTTGCGCCGCCACTGAATGATAGTATAGTATATAGTACTCTGTGGTATTATGTTCTATATGTTTAAAAAAAAACGCCTAACACTTAAGTAATTATTTCTAAATGCCATGCCCAGCTTGTCTTTTTAATCCCCGAAAAAAAAGATGGGTGTTATAACTAGTTATAAGTTTAACGCTGATGTCTGTCGGTCTGTCTGTAGTTCTCGAACGGATGAATCGATGTCGATGCGGCTTCTTTAACGTAAAAAAAAATCTCTTGCGGTGGTTCTTGATGAAAATTGGTGGAGACGTTTAAAAATAATAGGGGGTTAACGATTGAAAGTTAGGGCTTTCTCTAGCAAATTACAGATGGCGCTACGGATATTCATCATGTGATAAGTAACGGCACTACCGATACGACTTCTGTAATTTCGCTACGAGTACTCATCACTAGATGGTGTTTTTGACAATCAGGGTTTTTGAATTTTTATTTGCAATAAACTTGTTACACAAATATTAAATAAATGCAAAGTTTTTTTTATCATTTAGCCATTTCTGTAATATCTACAGATAAATAGACCGTAGGTCCGTAGAGTGCGAAGGCAAAAATAAGAAACACTATATGCACTAGGTACATCGTAGGCGTCAAGTCAACTGTGCTGAACAACCACGGAACAAAAAATTATTTCTCTGTTCCGTGTGAACAACTATCAAAAAGTATATGTACTTAACACAAACACACAAAATAAGCAAATAAAGAGCTATTGGCCGTGTTCTTTTGTTGGTAACATACCATACCATTAAAGTTACATTGTCATTAGCAACTTCTTACATTTAGAAATATAAAAATCTTTATTTGGAGAATTATTGCATTTGTTATCCTTTGATAATTTATTAGACGACAAATGGACGGACCCACTTTCACACTTATCACGTCAGTATTGTTCAAAGAAGTATGGAGAGCGGGTTTTTGTTTGTCCAGTAAATATCTTTAGAAACCTCATTCGTCATCAGATAAAAATGAGCAAACTAGTTTAGTAATGTTCGCGCCATAATTCTTAAATGTATACTTAGCGGTCTTCATTAGTTCAATGACGTAATCATGGAATGAAACGCAGTTTATGCGCATGTGGTCCCTGTGCTACTTTTTCCTTTGCCTAGAATACTCGTATTGAATACAATTAACAATTTTGTCGTGGGTAGATTTAATTTTCAATTTAATATCAATGATATGAAAATGCCCAGGGAGACCCAACAGTTATGTAGACAAACTAAAAGGCATCGGCGTAGTAGGTAACAAGCTTTAATTAAAGAACTAAGCGAAGGATCGAGAAGGCTGGCCCATATTCCACCGACATAGCTTATAGCGCAGCTCAACCTAACAGACCCTGTCCCATGATGGAGTCATGGGAACAGTGATTCAATGGGATTAGTGGGACAGACAGCATATCAGGACATAATAAAACAGTAAAAGTCGCGTGTCTGTATGTACATTTTATGAAAAAAGAATGGGCAATATAAAAAAAAGTAACTAAACACAAAAAAAGACTATTTTTTTGTCTGTCTGTGTGTATGTTCACGCTAATCGCTAATCTTCGAAAGTACTGGACTGGAGTAATAGATTAAACTTAACTCGGAGTAACATCTGGGCTTTGTTTCATTTAAATGTGATGTCAGAAAAGAAGTCGTGGGCACCAGCTAGTTATTATAACAAGAATTAATCAAAGAAAAAACCATGAACCGAAGTTATAACGTTACTCATAGTATTCACAGGGATTTAACTGAAAAGCCTATACCAAGAGGCTAAGTGCTAGTTAACTTTGAACAGTCAATAAATCAAACAAACATATTTTATTACAACTTTTTATTTATAATAAACATAAACAATGCGCAAATTAGTAACCTAACATTTGCCACATTACATTTTTCCACGACGCAATCGTTTAGATTCCGGTGATTCGTTAAAACTTCCAAATATTAGAAAAAATAACATACGATTAGGCCTTACATTGACTATTGGAAACGACTCCATACAAGTATTACTACAGTGGCACTGAAAAAAAGGTTCACCAATTACAAAATTGTAAACAGTTAACCTACTTTTAAATTGTGCTGAGTGATTAAGGCACAAAATGTATAATAAACGAATTTGGTTAAAATACCGAAATAAATTAATACATAATTTTGATTTCAAATGCACCAACGACAAGTTTTTGATTTCATCGATTTTTAGTATCTTAAATCTATGATTAGGGAAATATAAAAAAAACGAAAACTAAGCACAAAAAATGTGTTGTGTATAACTACGGTAAAAATACATTGAATAATGCATCCACCAAAATTACTAGAGTGCTATTTTGGATACAATACTGATGTTTAATACATAAAAGAGTACATAATAATAATAACATACAGGCAGTTTTCTACGAAACAAGCAAAAAGCATGTAAATATAGCGTAGTTTTAACACATTTATACTGTATTAAATAACGTAAAAATAAACTATTCGAATGAATTCAACAGGCTTAGAAGTTACAAATATCACTAGGCTATCAACAAATTGACAATAAAAGTTGATTTACAACCTGAAACATTATACTGATGCCCCTTATTACTGAGGAAAGTATGGTTTATAGGTCGGCAACTCCGTGAGAGGTACGTAAACTTGCTGGAATGAAGAATTTATCAAATTGCAGGCCTTTGTCACCTAAAGTTCCATTTTTGAAACGCGGAGTTACTTAAACGAATTGTTTTTCCATACAAAAAACTGACCTTTGGGGTTACTCCGCGTTTGAAAAATGGCATCACTGTGACGTAGCAGAGGTTGGTGAGTATGTGGTCTGAGGCTTTATCGCATCGCGAGGTTTATAATAAAATTTTAAGTGTTCGCTTCAGTTTTAAGAACTGGCTTTTTACGCACTTAAAGCACAACTTCTTAGCCCAGTAAAACAATAATCCAGAAACGTATCGCGCACGAAGTTGCCGTCTATAGTAATCCATAGAAGAGGTGCTACTTTTAGTATAGGTAACTGGCGATTTAGACATCGGAAACCTAGTTCTCGTACACGAATACACTAATCGCTTTTCGGAAACCATACAGAGTAAAATCGCCACTCGCTATTCTAAAAGTAGGGCGTTGACTATGCTGGTCCTTTAAATATTAGATTTCATATAAGGCGGAGAGTCCAAACAAAGAAACGCGATATGTATTATGCAAGTATAGTATAAGAAAATCTACATTATAATGGTTTTCTCGAACATATTATGCCTGTGACGCGTCTCTTTGCTCTATATAAACACAAAATGCGAATATATTTACAATTCTCTAACATTCGAGGTTTTCCACTAGGGGACTTTATAAAAGATATGTTTCCACGTTACAACGTAACCCGTCAAAGTCTGATAATGAATTCACACTACAAATACGTATAAAAACTTCTACAAATTCACATTTCGATAAGGCATTCGTCGGATATGACTCGAAGGCACATTTTAGAACAGAAATACTAAGACCTTCAGTCAAACTACGGTGAAATAAAGATATCTTTGCAAATGCCTACACGCGAACCAAAAACGGTCGAAACCCTTCACAAGCACCACTTTCACCCTACAATATAAAACTTCATTCGATAACACTAACCCTATACCATTTTTTATTTTTAAAACATGATTTATACTAGTGTATATCTAATTTGATAAATATTTTACAGTAAAAAAAACTTTATTGTATACAGCTATTATTGCCATTTTTGATATAGGTTAGTAACGGTCACGCTACCAAACATACCTAGACCGCGATAAATAAATAAGTAGGTATGTACATCTCTATACGCCTATAAAAAGCACTTCTTTATCGTGATTTGAGATGTGAAGATTATGCATGCTAATCAGGTTTTATCTTATTTACAATTCAAAACAGACCGAGAGAAAAAGGCCTTGAAAGGTATCACAAAGTTTGAATTACTTAACAGGCAATAGCCAACATAAATAAATAAATACAAAAATCTGACAGTAGCTACTGTGCGTTCCCGAGGAAGGAACGAAGTAGCTGTATTATGCGAATTACAGTTGCACTTATTCGAGTGTACACGCGCATTCTCGCTCAAATGAGCAAATAGCGTAGGCGTACACTCGGTAATGCAAGACCTCACAATATACTTAATTTATTCATCTCGCGGAGTCGCGCCGCTAGCGCTACCACACCCCAGAACTAGATCAGTGTAATTGGTTTACATGGGGGCGAAATTCAACTTAAACTACGAAATAAAATAATAATTATTCTTTATTCTTTTATTCAAACTCTAGAAGTCGTTAGAATAGTTGCTAGATTTTTTTTGTCGCTAGACACATAATTTAAGCCACTGTAGAAAACGAAATGTCACTAGATTTAGCGATTAAGTCGCTAAATTGGCAACACTGACCATGGTTGACGTCTGACGTATGCTACTTCCGTTTAATTCAAGAATCTCTCCGCGCTGTACGCTCCATTTCAGACCAGCTTGATACCATTATTTTACCGACCTCAAAAAAGAGGTTGTGCCTTCCAAATGTTAATATTTTACAGCTGAGGTTCCCAAACTTATTTTGTCAAACCCCACTTTAAAAAATCAGTTATTTTGTAGCGCCCCCCATTTTTTTCACCATAAAAACCTGAATCACATATTTGTCTTGCCTGTAGTTTAATTCAACCTATATTCTAAACGAGAGAGCAATAATAATACATACACCAGTACATTAGAGTATCTTTTATAAAAAATAACAATAATCAACATTGTTAAATTTAAATAAAAAAAATTGCAATAATAATACAATTTTACAATAATAAAGAGTATTGGAAGTGGGGACCTCACCTGCGAAACTTTAAAACACGAAATTTTTTCAGTGTTTGATTCCTTTAACGATATAAATAGCGTTGTGAACGCATTAAAATAATAAATATTAATTACATTTTTAGTTTATATTTGTACAATAAAAAAGGATATAAACATGAACTAATAAATGGATGTTGTGTAGTGAGAGGATTTTAATTTCAGTGAATTTTAAAATATGAAATAGCTGAAGTTATAAATCACTCATTGCTTAAATCACATCAGCGCCCCCCAACTTTATTCTGGGCCCGTTACTGCCCCCCTTAAAACCTCCAGCGCCCACAAGGGGCGTTATCGCCCACTTTGGGAAAGACCGTTTTACAGTAATGGTAGCAAAGGCGGCGTAAGGCGTGGGCGGTGTGGGCCACCGCCCACGGCCTCGATGTGCAAAGGGCCTCGCGCCTCAAATTTGAAAAAGTATGAAAAATCCAAAAGTACACGCCACAAGGTTTTTCTTACAATAAATACATTAGAATTAATTCTCAAAGATATTCCACTCGTCGGCGCCCGAAATTAATGTGAATGAAATAATCAGTATTTATGATATTAGTACATTACTGCAGAGTACTACGGGAAGTATGGCATTGCCGAATGAGCAGCTTTCAAGGCCGAGCGTTAGTGAAAACCTTAAATAAATAATAGTTACATATTTTTTTTTACGTTAACACGTGTTTAATAATTAGAAATTTGGTTTGCACCATCAGAGGGCCCCGCGAAATGTAGCTTGCCCACATTAAGTTTAGGTCTTGCGCCGCCACTGAATGATAGTATAGTATATAGTACTCTGTGGTATTATGTTCTATATGTTTAAAAAAAAACGCCTAACACTTAAGTAATTATTTCTAAATGCCATGCCCAGCTTGTCTTTTTAATCCCCGAAAAAAAAGATGGGTGTTATAACTAGTTATAAGTTTAACGCTGATGTCTGTCGGTCTGTCTGTAGTTCTCGAACGGATGAATCGATGTCGATGCGGCTTCTTTAACGTAAAAAAAAATCTCTTGCGGTGGTTCTTGATGAAAATTGGTGGAGACGTTTAAAAATAATAGGGGGTTAACGATTGAAAGTTAGGGCTTTCTCTAGCAAATTACAGATGGCGCTACGGATATTCATCATGTGATAAGTAACGGCACTACCGATACGACTTCTGTAATTTCGCTACGAGTACTCATCACTAGATGGTGTTTTTGACAATCAGGGTTTTTGAATTTTTATTTGCAATAAACTTGTTACACAAATATTAAATAAATGCAAAGTTTTTTTTATCATTTAGCCATTTCTGTAATATCTACAGATAAATAGACCGTAGGTCCGTAGAGTGCGAAGGCAAAAATAAGAAACACTATATGCACTAGGTACATCGTAGGCGTCAAGTCAACTGTGCTGAACAACCACGGAACAAAAAATTATTTCTCTGTTCCGTGTGAACAACTATCAAAAAGTATATGTACTTAACACAAACACACAAAATAAGCAAATAAAGAGCTATTGGCCGTGTTCTTTTGTTGGTAACATACCATACCATTAAAGTTACATTGTCATTAGCAACTTCTTACATTTAGAAATATAAAAATCTTTATTTGGAGAATTATTGCATTTGTTATCCTTTGATAATTTATTAGACGACAAATGGACGGACCCACTTTCACACTTATCACGTCAGTATTGTTCAAAGAAGTATGGAGAGCGGGTTTTTGTTTGTCCAGTAAATATCTTTAGAAACCTCATTCGTCATCAGATAAAAATGAGCAAACTAGTTTAGTAATGTTCGCGCCATAATTCTTAAATGTATACTTAGCGGTCTTCATTAGTTCAATGACGTAATCATGGAATGAAACGCAGTTTATGCGCATGTGGTCCCTGTGCTACTTTTTCCTTTGCCTAGAATACTCGTATTGAATACAATTAACAATTTTGTCGTGGGTAGATTTAATTTTCAATTTAATATCAATGATATGAAAATGCCCAGGGAGACCCAACAGTTATGTAGACAAACTAAAAGGCATCGGCGTAGTAGGTAACAAGCTTTAATTAAAGAACTAAGCGAAGGATCGAGAAGGCTGGCCCATATTCCACCGACATAGCTTATAGCGCAGCTCAACCTAACAGACCCTGTCCCATGATGGAGTCATGGGAACAGTGATTCAATGGGATTAGTGGGACAGACAGCATATCAGGACATAATAAAACAGTAAAAGTCGCGTGTCTGTATGTACATTTTATGAAAAAAGAATGGGCAATATAAAAAAAAGTAACTAAACACAAAAAAAGACTATTTTTTTGTCTGTCTGTGTGTATGTTCACGCTAATCGCTAATCTTCGAAAGTACTGGACTGGAGTAATAGATTAAACTTAACTCGGAGTAACATCTGGGCTTTGTTTCATTTAAATGTGATGTCAGAAAAGAAGTCGTGGGCACCAGCTAGTTATTATAACAAGAATTAATCAAAGAAAAAACCATGAACCGAAGTTATAACGTTACTCATAGTATTCACAGGGATTTAACTGAAAAGCCTATACCAAGAGGCTAAGTGCTAGTTAACTTTGAACAGTCAATAAATCAAACAAACATATTTTATTACAACTTTTTATTTATAATAAACATAAACAATGCGCAAATTAGTAACCTAACATTTGCCACATTACATTTTTCCACGACGCAATCGTTTAGATTCCGGTGATTCGTTAAAACTTCCAAATATTAGAAAAAATAACATACGATTAGGCCTTACATTGACTATTGGAAACGACTCCATACAAGTATTACTACAGTGGCACTGAAAAAAAGGTTCACCAATTACAAAATTGTAAACAGTTAACCTACTTTTAAATTGTGCTGAGTGATTAAGGCACAAAATGTATAATAAACGAATTTGGTTAAAATACCGAAATAAATTAATACATAATTTTGATTTCAAATGCACCAACGACAAGTTTTTGATTTCATCGATTTTTAGTATCTTAAATCTATGATTAGGGAAATATAAAAAAAACGAAAACTAAGCACAAAAAATGTGTTGTGTATAACTACGGTAAAAATACATTGAATAATGCATCCACCAAAATTACTAGAGTGCTATTTTGGATACAATACTGATGTTTAATACATAAAAGAGTACATAATAATAATAACATACAGGCAGTTTTCTACGAAACAAGCAAAAAGCATGTAAATATAGCGTAGTTTTAACACATTTATACTGTATTAAATAACGTAAAAATAAACTATTCGAATGAATTCAACAGGCTTAGAAGTTACAAATATCACTAGGCTATCAACAAATTGACAATAAAAGTTGATTTACAACCTGAAACATTATACTGATGCCCCTTATTACTGAGGAAAGTATGGTTTATAGGTCGGCAACTCCGTGAGAGGTACGTAAACTTGCTGGAATGAAGAATTTATCAAATTGCAGGCCTTTGTCACCTAAAGTTCCATTTTTGAAACGCGGAGTTACTTAAACGAATTGTTTTTCCATACAAAAAACTGACCTTTGGGGTTACTCCGCGTTTGAAAAATGGCATCACTGTGACGTAGCAGAGGTTGGTGAGTATGTGGTCTGAGGCTTTATCGCATCGCGAGGTTTATAATAAAATTTTAAGTGTTCGCTTCAGTTTTAAGAACTGGCTTTTTACGCACTTAAAGCACAACTTCTTAGCCCAGTAAAACAATAATCCAGAAACGTATCGCGCACGAAGTTGCCGTCTATAGTAATCCATAGAAGAGGTGCTACTTTTAGTATAGGTAACTGGCGATTTAGACATCGGAAACCTAGTTCTCGTACACGAATACACTAATCGCTTTTCGGAAACCATACAGAGTAAAATCGCCACTCGCTATTCTAAAAGTAGGGCGTTGACTATGCTGGTCCTTTAAATATTAGATTTCATATAAGGCGGAGAGTCCAAACAAAGAAACGCGATATGTATTATGCAAGTATAGTATAAGAAAATCTACATTATAATGGTTTTCTCGAACATATTATGCCTGTGACGCGTCTCTTTGCTCTATATAAACACAAAATGCGAATATATTTACAATTCTCTAACATTCGAGGTTTTCCACTAGGGGACTTTATAAAAGATATGTTTCCACGTTACAACGTAACCCGTCAAAGTCTGATAATGAATTCACACTACAAATACGTATAAAAACTTCTACAAATTCACATTTCGATAAGGCATTCGTCGGATATGACTCGAAGGCACATTTTAGAACAGAAATACTAAGACCTTCAGTCAAACTACGGTGAAATAAAGATATCTTTGCAAATGCCTACACGCGAACCAAAAACGGTCGAAACCCTTCACAAGCACCACTTTCACCCTACAATATAAAACTTCATTCGATAACACTAACCCTATACCATTTTTTATTTTTAAAACATGATTTATACTAGTGTATATCTAATTTGATAAATATTTTACAGTAAAAAAAACTTTATTGTATACAGCTATTATTGCCATTTTTGATATAGGTTAGTAACGGTCACGCTACCAAACATACCTAGACCGCGATAAATAAATAAGTAGGTATGTACATCTCTATACGCCTATAAAAAGCACTTCTTTATCGTGATTTGAGATGTGAAGATTATGCATGCTAATCAGGTTTTATCTTATTTACAATTCAAAACAGACCGAGAGAAAAAGGCCTTGAAAGGTATCACAAAGTTTGAATTACTTAACAGGCAATAGCCAACATAAATAAATAAATACAAAAATCTGACAGTAGCTACTGTGCGTTCCCGAGGAAGGAACGAAGTAGCTGTATTATGCGAATTACAGTTGCACTTATTCGAGTGTACACGCGCATTCTCGCTCAAATGAGCAAATAGCGTAGGCGTACACTCGGTAATGCAAGACCTCACAATATACTTAATTTATTCATCTCGCGGAGTCGCGCCGCTAGCGCTACCACACCCCAGAACTAGATCAGTGTAATTGGTTTACATGGGGGCGAAATTCAACTTAAACTACGAAATAAAATAATAATTATTCTTTATTCTTTTATTCAAACTCTAGAAGTCGTTAGAATAGTTGCTAGATTTTTTTTGTCGCTAGACACATAATTTAAGCCACTGTAGAAAACGAAATGTCACTAGATTTAGCGATTAAGTCGCTAAATTGGC
This sequence comes from Acrobasis suavella, assembly GCA_943193695.1. Taxonomy (NCBI): domain Eukaryota; kingdom Metazoa; phylum Arthropoda; class Insecta; order Lepidoptera; family Pyralidae; genus Acrobasis; species Acrobasis suavella. The sequence goes on from OW971948.1 coordinate 14,493,388, forward strand.
AACACTGACCATGGTTGACGTCTGACGTATGCTACTTCCGTTTAATTCAAGAATCTCTCCGCGCTGTACGCTCCATTTCAGACCAGCTTGATACCATTATTTTACCGACCTCAAAAAAGAGGTTGTGCCTTCCAAATGTTAATATTTTACAGCTGAGGTTCCCAAACTTATTTTGTCAAACCCCACTTTAAAAAATCAGTTATTTTGTAGCGCCCCCCATTTTTTTCACCATAAAAACCTGAATCACATATTTGTCTTGCCTGTAGTTTAATTCAACCTATATTCTAAACGAGAGAGCAATAATAATACATACACCAGTACATTAGAGTATCTTTTATAAAAAATAACAATAATCAACATTGTTAAATTTAAATAAAAAAAATTGCAATAATAATACAATTTTACAATAATAAAGAGTATTGGAAGTGGGGACCTCACCTGCGAAACTTTAAAACACGAAATTTTTTCAGTGTTTGATTCCTTTAACGATATAAATAGCGTTGTGAACGCATTAAAATAATAAATATTAATTACATTTTTAGTTTATATTTGTACAATAAAAAAGGATATAAACATGAACTAATAAATGGATGTTGTGTAGTGAGAGGATTTTAATTTCAGTGAATTTTAAAATATGAAATAGCTGAAGTTATAAATCACTCATTGCTTAAATCACATCAGCGCCCCCCAACTTTATTCTGGGCCCGTTACTGCCCCCCTTAAAACCTCCAGCGCCCACAAGGGGCGTTATCGCCCACTTTGGGAAAGACCGTTTTACAGTAATGGTAGCAAAGGCGGCGTAAGGCGTGGGCGGTGTGGGCCACCGCCCACGGCCTCGATGTGCAAAGGGCCTCGCGCCTCAAATTTGAAAAAGTATGAAAAATCCAAAAGTACACGCCACAAGGTTTTTCTTACAATAAATACATTAGAATTAATTCTCAAAGATATTCCACTCGTCGGCGCCCGAAATTAATGTGAATGAAATAATCAGTATTTATGATATTAGTACATTACTGCAGAGTACTACGGGAAGTATGGCATTGCCGAATGAGCAGCTTTCAAGGCCGAGCGTTAGTGAAAACCTTAAATAAATAATAGTTACATATTTTTTTTTACGTTAACACGTGTTTAATAATTAGAAATTTGGTTTGCACCATCAGAGGGCCCCGCGAAATGTAGCTTGCCCACATTAAGTTTAGGTCTTGCGCCGCCACTGAATGATAGTATAGTATATAGTACTCTGTGGTATTATGTTCTATATGTTTAAAAAAAAACGCCTAACACTTAAGTAATTATTTCTAAATGCCATGCCCAGCTTGTCTTTTTAATCCCCGAAAAAAAAGATGGGTGTTATAACTAGTTATAAGTTTAACGCTGATGTCTGTCGGTCTGTCTGTAGTTCTCGAACGGATGAATCGATGTCGATGCGGCTTCTTTAACGTAAAAAAAAATCTCTTGCGGTGGTTCTTGATGAAAATTGGTGGAGACGTTTAAAAATAATAGGGGGTTAACGATTGAAAGTTAGGGCTTTCTCTAGCAAATTACAGATGGCGCTACGGATATTCATCATGTGATAAGTAACGGCACTACCGATACGACTTCTGTAATTTCGCTACGAGTACTCATCACTAGATGGTGTTTTTGACAATCAGGGTTTTTGAATTTTTATTTGCAATAAACTTGTTACACAAATATTAAATAAATGCAAAGTTTTTTTTATCATTTAGCCATTTCTGTAATATCTACAGATAAATAGACCGTAGGTCCGTAGAGTGCGAAGGCAAAAATAAGAAACACTATATGCACTAGGTACATCGTAGGCGTCAAGTCAACTGTGCTGAACAACCACGGAACAAAAAATTATTTCTCTGTTCCGTGTGAACAACTATCAAAAAGTATATGTACTTAACACAAACACACAAAATAAGCAAATAAAGAGCTATTGGCCGTGTTCTTTTGTTGGTAACATACCATACCATTAAAGTTACATTGTCATTAGCAACTTCTTACATTTAGAAATATAAAAATCTTTATTTGGAGAATTATTGCATTTGTTATCCTTTGATAATTTATTAGACGACAAATGGACGGACCCACTTTCACACTTATCACGTCAGTATTGTTCAAAGAAGTATGGAGAGCGGGTTTTTGTTTGTCCAGTAAATATCTTTAGAAACCTCATTCGTCATCAGATAAAAATGAGCAAACTAGTTTAGTAATGTTCGCGCCATAATTCTTAAATCTATACTTAGCGGTCTTCATTAGTTCAATGACGTAATCATGGAATGAAACGCAGTTTATGCGCATGTGGTCTCTGTGCTACTTTTTCCTTTGCCTAGAATACTCGTATGGAATACAATTAACAATTTTTTCGTGGGTAGATTTAATTTTCAATTTAATATCTATTATATGAAAATGCCCAGGGAGACCCAACAGTTATGTAGACAAACTAAAAGGCATCGGCGTAGTAGGTAACAAGCTTTAATTAAAGAACTAAGCGAAGGATCGAGAAGGCTGGCCCATATTCCACCGACATAGCTTATAGCGCAGCTCAACCTAACAGACCCTGTCCCATGATGGGGTCATGGGAACAGTGATTCAATGGGATTAGTGGGACAGACAGCATATCGGGACATAATAAAACAGTAAAAATCGCGTGTCTGTATGTACATTTTATGAAAAAAGAATGGGCAATATAAAAAAAGTAACTAAACACAAAAAAAGACTATTTTTTTGTCTGTCTGTGTGTATGTTCACGCTAATCGCTAATCTTCGAAAGTACTGGACTGGAGTAATAGATTAAACTTAACTCGGGGTAACATCTGGGCTTTGTTTCATTTAAATGTGATGTCAGAAAAGAAGTCGTGGGCACCAGCTGGTTATTATAACAAGAATTAATCAAAGAAAAAACCATGAACCGAAGTTATAACGTTACTCATAGTATTCACAGGGATTTAACTGAAAAGCCTATACCAAGAGGCTAAGTGCTAGTTAACTTTGAACAGTCAATAAATCAAACAAACATATTTTATTACAACTTTTTATTTATAATAAACATAAACAATGCGCAAATTAGTAACCTAACATTTGCCACATTACATTTTTCCACGACGCAATCGTTTAGATTCCGGTGATTCGTTAAAACTTCCAAATATTAGAAAAAATAACATACGATTAGGCCTTACATTGACTATTGGAAACGACTTCATACAAATATTACTACAGTGGCACTGAAAAAAAGGTTCACCAATTACAAAATTGTAAACAGTTACCCTACTTTTAAATTGTGCTGAGTGATTAAGGCACAAAATGTATAATAAACGAATTTGGTTAAAATACCGAAATAAATTAATACATAATTTTGATTTCAAATGCACCAACGACAAGTTTTTGATTTCATCGATTTTTAGTATCTTAAATCTATGATTAGGGAAATATAAAAAAAAACGAAAACTAAGCACAAAAAGTGTTGTGTATAACTACGGTAAAAATACATTGAATAATGCATCCACCAAAATTACTAGAGTGCTATTTTGGATACAATACTGATGTTTAATACATAAAAGAGTACATAATAATAATAACATACAGGCAGTTTTCTACGAAACAAGCAAAAAGCATGTAAATATAGCGTAGTTTTAACACATTTATACTGTATTAAATAACGTAAAAATAAACTATTCGAATGAATTCAACAGGCTTAGAAGTTACAAATATCACTAGGCTATCAACAAATTGACAATAAAAGTTGATTTACAACCTGAAACATTATACTGATGCCCCTTATTACTGAGGAAAGTATGTTTTATAGGTCGGCAACTCCGTGAGAGGTACGTAAACTTGCTGGAATGAAGAATTTATCAAATTGCAGGCCTTTGTCACCTGAAGTTCCATTTTTGAAACGCGGAGTTACTTAAACGAATTGTTTTTCCATACAAAAAACTGACCTTTGGGGTTACTCCGCGTTTGAAAAATGGCATCACTGTGACGTAGCAGAGGTTGGTGAGTATGTGGTCTGAGGCTTTATCGCATCGCGAGGTTTATAATAAAGTTTTAAGTCTTCGCTTCAGTTTTAAGAACTGGCTTTTTAAGCACTTAGCTAGCGTAAAGCACAACTTCTTAGCCCAGTAAAACAATAATCCAGAAACGTATCGCGCACGAAGTTGCCGTCTATAGTAATCCATAGAAGAGGTGCTACTTTTAGTATAGGTAACTGGCGATTTAGACATCGGAAACCTAGTTCTCGTACACGAATACACTAATCGCTTTTCGGAAACCATACAGAGTAAAATCGCCACTCGCTATTCTAAAAGTAGGGCGTCGACTATGCTGGTCCTTTAAATATTAGATTTCATATAAGGCGGAGAGTCCAAACAAAGAAACGCGATATGTATTATGCAAGTATAGTATAAGAAAATCTACATTATAATGGTTTTCTCGAACATATTATGCCTGTGACGCGTCTCTTTGCTCTATATCAACACAAAATGCGAATATATTTACAATTCTCTAACATTCGAGGTTTTCCACTAGGGGACTTTATAAAAGATATGTTTCCACGTTACAACGTAACCCGTCAAAGTCTGATAATGAATTCACACTACAAATACGTATAAAAACTTCTACAAATTCACATTTCGATAAGGCATTCGTCGGATATGACTCGAAGGCACATTTTAGAACAGAAATACTAAGACCTTCAGTCAAACTACGGTGAAATAAAGATATCTTTGCAAATGCCTACACGCGAACCAAAAACGGTCGAAACCCTTCACAAGCACCACTTTCACCCTACAATATAAAACTTCATTCGATAACACTAACCCTATACCATTTTTTATTTTTAAAACATGATTTATACTAGTGTATATCTAATTTGATAAATATTTTACAGTAAAAAAAACTTTATTGTATACAGCTATTATTGCCATTTTTGATATAGGTTAGTAACGGTCACGCTACCAAACATACCTAGACCGCGATAAATAAATAAGTAGGTATGTACATCTCTATACGCCTATAAAAAGCACTTCTTTATCGTGATTTGAGATGTGAAGATTATGCATGCTAATCAGGTTTTATCTTATTTACAATTCAAAACAGACCGAGAGAAAAAGGCCTTGAAAGGTATCACAAAGTTTGAATTACTTAACAGGCAATAGCCAACATAAATAAATAAATACAAAAATCTGACAGTAGCTACTGTGCGTTCCCGAGGAAGGAACGAAGTAGCTGTATTATGCGAATTACAGTTGCACTTATTCGAGTGTACACGCGCATTCTCGCTCAAATGAGCAAATAGCGTAGGCGTACACTCGGTAATGCAAGACCTCACAATATACTTAATTTATTCATCTCGCGGAGTCGCGCCGCTAGCGCTACCACACCCCAGAACTAGATCAGTGTAATTGGTTTACATGGGGGCGAAATTCAACTTAAACTACGAAATAATCACATACAGAGGAGCTCCGAAATTAAAACTGTGGCACTCGGAAAAATGGAAGAGAGGGCGACCTGATCATTATCAAGACATGTTGATCCCAGTCCTTTTGCTCGCAGGACTCGCGTCAAGGATTCTCTCATTAGCCTTATCTTCTTCTCTGAAGTGAATCCTCGTGATCACGATGTCCCCCGTGCTGAGAGTCTGCGATCCTACCTCAGACTTCTTCACTTCAATGAGATCATTGCATTTAGAGTCGCCGTAGTTTGCATTATGGCATCGGCATCCACAATTCTTTCTGTCTGGCTCCCCTATGTTCAATATTTGGCTCAGGTTGGACCAATCTTTATTCTTGAGCAATGGCAGTGTTTGTTCCATGGTCTGTGAGAACTTGTCTTCAAGTTCTCCGCTGAGCGGCGCCACGGCCGACAAGATGGCTTCTAAACGGTTGATCTTTTCAACCTTGTCCATATTTGTGTCAGACAATATTTCGTCCATCATCTGCATGGACTCTGTGAGGCTTGGAGGCTGTGTGGAGTGAGGGGAAGAGATAGGGTCAGAAGGGTTGGATTCTAAGCTAGCCATCTCATTTTCTCTGTCATCATCATCTGAATCCGAGTCTTTGTCCTGTCCTATTGCCTCCAATTTTTCCAGTTTCTTGGATATTTTGTGGCAGCCTTTTAGCTTCTCCTTCTCTTCTTCTGTTAGCTCCAAATATCTGAGCAACCTAATCTCCCTGTTGCTTAACACAATATTCTTTGTGGTCTCAGCCAATTTCTGCTTTAGTTCTCCAACTTCTGTATTGATCTTTCTCTGCCTTTTCCTTAATTTCACTTCTGTGGGCTGAATATGCATAAATACTTGTTCATTGCTCAGTTCCTCAAACAGTTGCTGGTTTTCTGGCTTGATATTGCTGGACATGTAAGCATATATAGCTGGATTGACTAAGGAAAGGACGTCTGAGGCAGAATAGATGATCATATCTTTAGTTAGAGGCCTTCGGGCCCAGTAACGCTGATCTCTGCGGTACACATTCTTTAGCTGCTCCTTCATAGGATTCATAGGAGCATTGTACAATTCACACAAAGCATTGAGACTAAGATTCTTCACTTTGTAAACTGGGACACCTTGTTGTTGCAATTGCAACACTGCATGGGCGGCCTGAGTATCAAAAACATTCTTCAAAGTGATCTCAAATTGATTGTACAAATTGACTGAGTCATTGCGGCAATCATGTATGATTTTAACAACATTTTCACTTTCCAACAAGTCTCTAATTTTACCCTCCATTATCATTCCTGGGCAGGCCATAATGTCTAGTATGTAGACTTCTCCGTTCATCGTTGCAATCTGACACAAAGTTAAAATCCCTTTCAGTCCAAGGTTTATTCCTTCGCAGTCAAAGGAAACAATGCTCTTTGCATTTCTTTTAGGGGCCATAATACTATCCATCAATGTTGCACACTCCCTGACACTTGCAATAACAGTTGTGCACTGAATAACTTTTTGCCGCCATGCATCTCCCATCATATTATTCCGGATGCTAGGCGTGCCATTTGTTTCTTCAGAGCTGCGTGCATTCAAATGATTGTTGACTCTATCCCTGACCATATTTTCGGCCAAGTTTTTTATGACAATAGAATTGATCCTCTGTTTTAATGTTTGATTTGCTATGTTTGCTTGAGGACCACGGGGAGATTCTATGGGGCTGAGTATTCTGTTAGCTGGACTCCGTTTACCATCGGAAGGGGTAGGGCTCACTACTGTGGGTGGAGCAGGCGATAACGACTTCTCTTCCACCACAGGCTTTGGTGCTTCAGTCTTCGCTTTAGATTTAGCATTTAGATACATTACAGGAATTTTTGGTTTACTAATAAGAGTGACCAGGTTCGATTGAACATGGAAGCTGTCTGAGAATAATTTAAGAAAAGCGCTCAGATCAGCAGGAGATTTGAACATCTGATACCAATATTCTTGTGGGAACCGTGACACAATGAGATGGAAGAGTTGATCGACCATCACAGGGCCTTTTGCCTCTATGCACTGGGCAACATAGTCCAACAACTGTTGGGCGGTGTCGGTGTTAATATTAGCTACGGGTAGGTTGTGAAACTGTTCAGAGTTGCTGTGTGTGTTACCTCTCCTGTGATTCTCACTGACTAGAACGACGTTGTCTTCGATGATCTGGAAGGTGTCCGGGTGCTTCAAGAGAAAGTCCTTGAATTCTTTGATGCGCTGCCCGGAGATGTGGCGCACTTGCGGCGACGCTTGGCTGCGGTGACCAAGGAGACTCTTTATAGGGACTTCCGTACCTTCCCCGTACTGGATCATCTTGCTGGCGAAGTACTCCTTCGCCTCTTCAATGTAGTCGTTGTTGGAGCCCACGCCTGCCCCAGTGGGATGCTTCTGGAACGTGTTGATATCGACATAGTCCCCGTCTATGTTGAACAACGCCGGGTACTGCGCCAGGAACTTCTTGAGCCCCGACTGCGACCCGCCAGCGATCTGACGCATCTCCTTCGTGAAACCCTTGGCACCAAACTGGCAGGAAAGATCGTGCAACGTACGCGGCTCGCCTTTATCGAGCAGGCGTTCCACGAAAAACAACAGAGTGAGATTTCTGGCGAGCTCATATTCCATTGATTCCATTTCCCTGCCGTTGGTGCCAATGTGATATTCTTACACTAAATTTTTTCTACGTATATGTGTCACCCACAACACCATGAAATTTTTCTTTTTCATCCGCACCTGAACCAAAGACAATAGAGCAGAATAACAGAACAGTGTTGTCATGTGTCCTTTTAGAAATTTTCCAATGCGTTGATGTTAGACTAAAATATTTAAATAAATAATATCAACATTCAACATGTATTTACATGTTGAATGATATTATTTATTCCTATTTCAGAAAGTAAGTTTGTATTGAATATTCCATCTTGCTAATAATGAATGTTTGCACGATGGTGTGGATGGATGACAACATAATGACAAATTTTAAGATGTCACATTCTTTATATAAAAAGATCTTATCAACCAGTAAAAAATTTCTAACTTAGAGTGTTTTTAAGGTTCCGTAGCCAAATGGCAAAAAACGGAACCCTTATGGAGTCAGTATGTGACAGCCACTTTTTCCGAAACTATAAAAACTATACTGTTGAAACTTGGTAAGTAAATGTATTCTGTGAACCGCATTAAGATTTTCACACAAAAATAAGAAAAAAAAAACAATAAATTTTGGGGGTTCCCCTCCTCATACCTAGAATTGAAACTCAATTTTTACGTGTGGGGTTTTATGGACAGGTCTTCAAACATGATATTGAGGTTTCTAATATCATTTTTTCTTAACTGAATAATTTGCGCGAGACACTTCCAAAGCAGTAAAATGTGTGTCCCTTCCTGTAACTTCTAAAATAAGAAAATGATAAGAATAAAAAAATATATATAATGTACATTAACATGCAAACTTCCACCGAAAATTGGTTTGAACGAGATGAATGACACTGTCAACGTCACGAATGCGAACAAAAATAATTCAACTGAAGGAAAATTTCGTCAATAGCGTCAGAACATTTGGCTTAGAGACCTAAGCGATGGACTGTGTGAATCCAGAGACCGCTGGTTTAATTCGCACCAACTTATAGTGTTTTTTAAGTTTTGAAAGAAGTTTCTAGATAATACTAGACTAAATGGAAAAGAAAATACGGGACAAAAAATGAGTGAGAGAAAAGGCGATAGAAAATTAGTAATTTGAGTTTGGAACATTGATGCGATTTTGTTCGAATTCGGGGGGTATATAAACGGAACAAGGCGCCGCCTAAGGCAGTTTAGTTGGAAAGTGAAATCCGAAGAAGGAAGAAAAGATAAAAGAAGAAGAAAAGAATAGTAGTGATTAAAGTGAAGTGTTCAGTGCAGTGAATTCCGCCCGCGTGACAGTGCAGTAACGTTTCCGCGCGCACGACAATGCAGTGACGCTTCCACGCGTGTGACAGTGCAGTGACGTTTCCGCGCGTGTTACATTGCAGTGACGTTGCAGCTCGTGTGATAGTGCAGTGACGTTTCCACGCGCCTGACAGTGAAGTGACAGTTGGAGTGCAAATACAAATAACGCTGTCAGTTGTGAGTACGCTTGTGTTGTAAATAAAGGCACTATTCCATAGGATAGTTGTTTCCTTTAATATCCCCAACCCACTCTCGTGAAAATACGTCATAAATCGTAAACCGCAATTTACCTTTCATTCAATCAACTCAAATATATTATGTTACTCGGTGCTACGGAACCCTTCATGGGCGAATTCGACTTGCACTTGGCCGCTTTTTATTTGTTTATAATAATTGTATATAATACTTTCCTATTTGTTTACATTTTTGGGCATGAAACATAGCAAACGCCCGGGACGCGCACCCTAGGCGCACTCCGGTCGCTTGCTACGTTTCCTTGGCCACAACAAGCGTATTTCTCCAAATTGAAATAATAAAAATTGATTTACATGTTAATTGGGAGATTTTACTACGATGGCAATATTTCACCATAGAGTTTTGGTTATATTGTTACTAACTGTATGTAAGTTTTCGTTCTATGTACTTAATTTATATTTATGTAATATTTTTTTAATTAATATAGTATTATTGTATAGCTAGAATTAAAAATAAAAACGAATCAATTAATAAAATGACGTCCTTAAAATTTTTTTTTACTTTCATGCACTTAATTTAAGTTTTCAATAGGTTTTTTAATGTAGTATTTTTAAAGCTATTGAATAAAGATTGCATAGAAAGGAAAGACCGGAAGTTATGTTAGTGTGACAGTGACAACTTGTTTATGAATATTGTCAACTGTCATGTCAATGTCACAGTTGTGTCAATATTTTTAACTTTTACTGCAGCAGTGGCTTTTTTCGTTTCGATATATAATTTTAAAACAAAAAACAATAATTTCAAGGAAGTTTATAGTCGTGTATCATATTGTAACATTAAATAGAAACTAATATACTATACTGGGTTTCTATTTTCGTTGATTTACAGCTAAAACAGTAATAAAAAGCAGTAAAACCATGGTAAGTAAATGCCTTTGTTTACGCCCTCTAATCTAATCAAAATTGGCAGTTTAAATGTATATATTTGTCATTATTCTTCCATTCCTGCAAATCTAATGTTAAGGTTACTTAATTTCCTAGATTTGTATTTTGGTAGTGATGGGAAAAGTCTATAAAACCATGACATTTCGTACCTTTTTTTTCTGAGTATCTATGTTTTGCAGTTGGTCTTAGTACTTGGAGATCTGCACATCCCGCACCGCTGCAGCAGCCTGCCACCGAAATTCAAGAAGCTGCTGCTTCCAGGCAGGATCCAGCATATACTGTGTACAGGCAACCTTTGTACGAAGGAGTCTTATGATTACTTGAAAACTCTGGCCAGTGATGTGCATGTTGTTAGAGGTGATTTCGATGAGGTTAGTTACTTTTTAGTACCTCCTCTATCTATCTAGAGTAAAAAATAGTTTTTTCGAGTTCTGCATCCAAAGGGTAAAAACGGGACCCTATTACTAAGACTTCTCTGTCTGTCCGTCCTTCCGTCTGTCTGTCACCGGGCTGTATCTCAGTTGAAATTTTCACAGATGATGTATTTCTATTGCTGCCATAACAACCAATACTGAAACTGAATAAAATAAATATTTAACCAGTCAGCTTCCAGACGGTCGGATCCGACCGAGAGAACATAGATAACAATGGGTTTGCAAAATTGCAGTTGTTGACGGGTTAAGTATGATTTTTATACATAATGGTACAGAACCCCTTGTGTGTGAGTCTAACTCGCACTTTGTAGGTTATTTTATATTTAAGATGTTGAAGAACTTTTTTTAAATCATTATTTAATAAATTCTCTTTTTCCATCTCTAATCATGAGAGGTTGATATTTGCTGCTAGGGTCTGGCTTTGTCAAGATAAGTAAAAAAAAAAATTATAACTTTCAAAATATAGCTATTGTTTAATGTCTGGCCACCTGCCATGATGCCAACTTTCAAGCAATGCAGTACTAGTAAAAATAGTATTTAGAGTAGTATACCTCTCCCACTGCTAAGTAAAAGTCTCCCCACTAGTACACCACTGATTTATTTATTTATAAAGTAAATATTGATCATACATTCGCTATTTTCCAACCACTCAAATCAGATACTTTTTTCTAAACATCAAAAGACACATTTTCTATGGGTTTAATAGAAAATACAGGCTAAGGAATGGTTTCTTGGAATCGAATAATAAATCTTAAATCACTTTGAAAATGGATATGATCAATGTCAAGTGCCATTATTTTGCGACTATTTATTTTCTTAACAGTACCAAATAATTTATTTTTGACTCAGGAAATACCCAATTTTCAGACTTAATGCTAAAATCGTTCTCTCCGTCAACTATAAGCATATCCAAATTTTGTGATGGTGCAAAATAATTACTTTAATAAATCCAACATATACCTAACTGTACTTTTTGTTACTTACAGTACTGATGTCTATCTTGTGCTAAAAACGAAGTAATCATTATGTAAATTTTCAGAATTCAACATATCCCGAGCAAAAGGTGATCACTGTTGGGCAATTCCGCATTGGCCTTATTCACGGCCACCAGGTTGTCCCATGGGGTGACGAAGAGTCACTTGCCCTTGTCCAAAGACAGTTAGATGTGGACATCTTGATTTCGGGTCATACGCACAGATTCGAGGCTTACGAACATGAGAACAAGTTTTATATCAACCCTGGATCAGCAACTGGAGCTTACAGTCCTTTGTTTAGGTAATTATGTGTGTAGTGATTAATAATACTATTTTATAAAATACAAGATTTAAAACTGAAGTACTCACAGTATACAAATAGTAATAGAAAAAACTAGTGGAAGTGCTTCTTTACAAAATTAGTATGGAAACCGTTGCCGTTACACTCAAACAAATAAACCACTAATCACATTTGCATTACATTCATCATTGAGGAATTCGGATACACTATAATAGCATTTTTCAACGAGAAACAGTGAATGTAGCATTTCCTATAAAAAAAATTTGTATTGTAATTAGTGATATAGTTATATATTTTCATCACCATATGGGACTAGAGGAAATTAATTGCATTTTAGTGGGTGTATGTATGTATGTAAAGCTCTTGCAGCCCTGGGGCTCTGACTGCTTAGAGTTGCAAGACCCAAAATGCACTGTCATCATCATTTTCACGTATTCTGGGATGCATCCTTAGTCGTAACGCTTCAGAGCTCGAGGTCCTAGGTGATTTGACGAGGTTATTGGATTTTCACAAAGCAACTGCTGTCTGACCTCCGCAACCCAAAGCGTAAACCAGAACCAATAGGATTTGAATAGGTTTGAGCAAATGTTAGGTGTTCGGGACCCACAGTTTTTAAGACCCAAAAAGCACTGTATGCCTCGTAAGGATAAATATGTGACAGTTGAAATATTCACTTTATTCTTCTCCTGTTCCAGAAATGCCACCCCATCCTTCGTCCTCATGGACATCCAGAGCTCAACGGTGGTCACATATGTTTACAAACTGTTAGGAGACGAGGTCAAAGTTGAGAGGATCGAATTCAAGAAAGCGCAGTAGCTTTGAGAACGTAATCTCGAGTGTATCTTGTATTTTAAGCATGTATAATAGTAATAATTGTATGTATATGTATAAAGTAAATTGATATGTAAACACAATATGTGAATTTATTTTTGGATGAAGTAAAGGAAAAGGCAGAAGTCGTGTCGTATGGCGAGGTCAAGCATTTAGCTGAAGATCGGGAGGCATGGGAAAACTCCACCGACAAGAACATAGTTCTTAAATAAATGATGATGAATTGTTTTTATTTCAAACATCAGCTTGTAAAAATAATTTCTGGTTTAGGGGTCAGCACTTGACGATCATAATATCTTAAGTTACACCGAGGCAAAGATAAATAATTACTAACGTAACAGATAACTAACGCCATAGAAACTATTGGAGGGCCCGTAAGTGGGCAAAACTACAGTTGTCGGTAGGCACACAGAGATGGCAGCACACACGACTAGCAAAAAAGTAATAAAGAAAGTGTTGAATATGCTTTTAAAATATTTATTGCATTTCATATGTCATATTTAATTAATTAGAGTACTACTTTATTAAAATAGTAATAAAAGATTTCGTTTTTATAAATATCTATAGCGCCATCTAGTGACAAGGAAGGGAAGTAGGTAAAAGGTAGGCATGAGCATGACCGAGGGGAGAGTTTTCAATAAATAAATACATGATTTTTCATTGGTTTTGGAGCTGATGGCAACTTCATAAGCATTGTTAGTAAGACGTAAGTAATTAGCTAGTCAAAATAAAAAATGTTGACTAAAACTCGAAGTAAAATCGTGAGATCAATTAGTAGTTCCGCCGGCCGGTAAGATTTCGAGTTCATCGGGGTCACGCGGAAGTTTTGGACGGGCGTAACTACGTGGTCTCGATCGAAAATCATTTTCGCAACTTTTATATCTTATGTCATACACAAATCTAGATTACGTATATGGATAGAGGAATTTATTTACTTCACGACATTTATTTTTCCAAAACCCACTAAAAGTCAGCGTGTATATTATATTGGGATATTATTAATTGCACATCAAATAAATAATCTCCCATCAATTATATACTTTTTTATATCAAATTAATTATTTTACTACAAATAAACTTAATGTTTTACAAAACTACTACGATAGTGGAGATAATTTGAAAATATATCAATTAATCAGCACATTACTTTTTTCTTCCAATGCGAGACAAATTAATTCCTTTGGATAGAAAAATACGACAATCTCATCATAAATACGATTTTTGATAATATGTAGATGATACTTATTATCATAGCAAAATAACTATCCGCGTAGCATATATCATAACAAGCACCTCAAAACTTGCTTGCATATCATATTTGTCTTAATTTTTAAGAAAATATGCTCCGCAAATTAGTAATTATTTTAGTAAATTTTTTTTTGAAGTGAAAACTTCTTTAGCGGCGTTGTACACTTTTTTTGTATGGGTAAAAATGTTAAACTCGCGTCAGGACGTCAGGACACGTGACCCTGATCGAAAATTCGTAAGACGGATGGAGAGAGACAGCCGGCGCGGCGTAGGAGAGGAAATATCCCCCTCTCTTTCTACGGCGCGGCGAAAATGTATGCAGGCGCCTGCTGTTTCGTTTAGGCGGCGCAGGACGTATGCGCGAATGTTCTTGTGTGATTATGTCACAGCGCATCCATGGATGGTGACAGTGACAGCTGTGTTCTACCACATAAATGATAGTACTTTTATACTGATAAGTAAAGCAATTCGTGCAAAATTATTCCCTATCATTCCAAAATATCAAAAATGCTCAACGTTAATATTCAAGTTTTCACGTCTGCCGGCACTCCCGGAGTGCAACCCGTCTTTTTTTTTCATTATTTCTAAAAGCAGAAATAATATGAGGTTTATATGGGTGTACTAAGAAAGGATTTTTCAAAACTTACCCTTCAAGGGGATGAAACGGGGCGTCCAAGTTTGTATAGAGACCCAATATTAGCTAGACCATTTTTCCGAAACTTCGCAAGAGTACTCCTGGGGGCAAATGAGTAAGTACGGGTTCAGAATTTTCAAAATCGGGGATAGTGAAGGGGAACGGTAAGTGGAACAGGCGGAGCAAAGTTCCCCGGGTCTGCTAGCCTTTAAAATTGTCTTTGGTATTCGGTGTTTATTTATTTAATGTCTCTCTCTCTCTCATCTCAGCGTTTTCCCAGTTGCGTCCTCAGCTGCAAGCTGAGAAGCCCGGGGTCCGCTTTCCGACTTTTTCTTCTCCATGTTTATTTATTTAATGTATTTATTATAAAATATAGTATCGTTGAGTTAGTAACTCATAATACAAGTTTTAACTTGGTGTGTCATGATTTATTTGTCATGGCGAAAAAATGGAACGAGACATGTCAACTTCTAGGTACCTACCTCAAGCCGGGTTTAGAAAGTTTTTCCAGAAACAACTGCGAAATTCAAACTTGGTAACTATGTTTTATTTATTACAACTATATTGACCTGTGACAGTGCTAGTGATGTACAAGACTCGAGTCCTCCAGTTTTAACTTTGAAGCTCGAATCGGTTTTGCAGGGCTTGATGAGCTCAATAGGGTTAAAGTTCAGAGGCTAGTCGAGCGCGAGCTTCGAGCAATGACTCGAGCCTCGAGTCGTTGCTCGACTCGAGCAACGAGTCGAGCAAACAAACGCCGAAAGAAAGTAATTTTCACAGTATTAGTACCTACTTACACGGTGATCAGAGAACTATCGTTCCCCGTTTTTCGTTTATTCAAATTTAATGTCTTCACAAACCGGATTCATTGATTTTCCTGTTTGGTTCAATTGTTAATATTTATTTCTTACTATCGAACCGATATGATTAATTACTTATTTATGTCCTAAATTTAATTGAACAAACGAGCGTAGTTCACCGAATTTACATAGATAATCTGGCGCGTGTACCTAGGCATCTTTTTAATTGAAATGTTTATTGAAAATAAATAAAAATAAAAAATGATGACAGCCGAGACCAATGGCTTATACGTGCCTTCCGAAGCACGGAGGAGCTCGAGAAATTTTAATGCCACTTGTGGTCACCCATCCAAGTGCGGACCACGCCCGGTGTTGCTTTACTTGGACTAGCTAGGAGCAGGTAGTACAAATAATAAAAAAAAAGTGTGGCACTCGGGGACTGCCACGGTAAAGCTATTACATAGCATTTTTTATCAACTTATGCAATTATAATTATTTATTTATTTTCTATTGATGCAGTATTTTTTTTCTTTGATATTAGTTCAAGTTACACTTTTTGAGCGTGGTGGCCGATAAGAAAACATTTTTTTTCTTTTATTGAATTAATAAGAAGTTAATATCGTTTAAAATATTTTTATTATCTTACAATACATGTAGGTTATTCAGGAATTTTTATTATGAGAAGTTAGCAGCTAGTTTACACGCATACGTCTAGTCGCACGCACACAAACACCGTGTCGAAGTCTGCCGAACTGAAACTTACACGAGGGGTGTTAGGTTTTATTTTCGTTACGAAATTTCTTGATTCCGACACCGCGCTCAAAGCCCGCGATAAAAGCTATGCAATAGCTTAAAAATACTTGCTCGTGTTAAATATTATATTGTGTATTGTATATGTTACAGTTAAAACCCGTTTTTAGATAAGTATAACGCGTTTGCCCTAGTAAGAACTAGTTTTTACTTAATGCCTTTGTTAAAACTAGCATTAACTAATGCTCAAAATTTAATATCAGGTAAAACTAGTTCTTACTAGACAAAACTCGTTTTTCCGAAGCAAATCAGTTAAAACTGTTCCGACCGAGATTAAAGTTCATCGTACCGTATGTATGCAAGAAAGTATGTATGTATGTGAAAAAGGTGTCTCTGCAAGAAAAATGATTACCTTTGTAACTCAAAATAATTTTTATCATCATTTCAGCCGCATAACGTCCACTGCTGGACATAGGCCTTTCCCAAGGATTTCCAAAATGACCGATCTAGGGCGGCCTGCATCCAGCGCCTTCCAACGAATTTGTTCAGGTCGTCTGACCATCTTGTGGGTGGTGTCCTACGCTTCGCATGCCAGTACGAGGTTCGCCATTCGAGAACCTTTTTGCCCCATCGGCCATCGGTTCGCCGCGCTATGTGTCCCGCCTACTGCCACTTCAACGAGCTAATCCGCTGGGTCATGACAGTGAGTGACCTTCGTTCTCCTACGAATGCCCTCATTTCTGATTCGATCACGTAGAGGAACACCGAGCATAACCCTCTCCATTTAACTCAAAATGTCACGATAGTTTGTCTTATTGCAGTAGATCCGCATCCTTTTTAGGCTTCCATACCCAAAGGCTAAAAACGGAACCCTATTACTAAGATTCCACTGTCCATCCGTCCGTTTGTCTGTCTGTCTGTCCGTCTGTCACCGGGCTGTATCTCATGAACCATGGTAGCTAGACAGTTGAAATTTTCACAAGAGATGTATTTCTGTTGCCGCTATGACAACAAATACCAAAAACAGAATAAAATAAATATTTAATTAAGAAGGGTTCCCATACAACAGACGTGATTTTTTATAGGGTACGGAACCCTTGGCTCGACTCGCACTTGGCCGGTCATTTAATTTTAAGGTTATTTGATTTATTTTTTTATTGTATGTTAATAAATTTTCCTAGACTCGTGTCCTAGTTTTTTTTTAAATAAATAATTTTAAAAGTTTATCTTGTTTACAAATCCAAATTAGTTTATCTAGTGCTCGTTTTAACTAAAGCTCGGAGTGACAACTAGTTTTATCTGAAAATCAAACATCAGCGGTAAATTCTGGTTTTGACGAGGCATTTCTAGTTTTAACAAATGCTTTTAGTAAGAACTAGGTTTTGACTGGGGAAAATGCGTTATATTAAAAACGGGTTTTAACTGTAACATATATAAAATTATTACTTGCACTGCACATGCAGAAAGCGTAGCCCTTTGGGGTCATTGACATATTACGTAAGTTCGCCTTCACACTCGTGAGGTAAAATCTGGCTTGACGCCTACACCCACATACATATTTTGTATGACAAAGTTATACAGTCTCAACTTAGATGCTTTGTTATAATCTTTTAGGTTTCTTTACCCAAAGGGTAATAAACTGGCCAAGTGCGTGTCGTGCCATGCGCATTGTAGGGTTCCGTAGGTACGAAAGCCGACTTTGAGTTCACGCGACTTAAAACGTCTAAAAGGTATTTTTTATCGAATTTGTATAAAATTTTCCTTTTCCTAGTACATTTTATAAGTTGGTCGCCTATAACTTTTTCATTTGTAAACCCTACTTAGCTCTGATAGTTTTCCTTTAAATTTCGTTATAAATATACTATTTCGTTATAAATTATATCACAGTATAATCCGCTATTTTCCAACAAGTCAAATTAGATACTTTTTTCAAAACGTCAAAACAAACAGTTTCTATGGGATTGGTATGAAATACTGGGTAATGACGTCACAGTTTCTTAGAGTCAAATAGCGCTCTTATTACCAGTTTTTCTGCAATAATAAATCTAAAATCGCGTCAAAATGGATATGTTCAAAGACAAGTGACATTATTTTGGGACGTTTTATTTTTTTATCAGAACAAAATAATTTAATTTCGACCTAGGAAAATACCCAATTTTACTAGGTAACAATATGGATGTATCTGTCTGAAATAAAATTTTTATTATTATTATTATTATTAATTACTTCCGTGAATTTTTCACGAGTCCTTCAACAACCTTTTAGGAGATAGACGATAGACACTTGGGGAAAAATTTGCATTATAAAACCAAATATTTCCAAAACGGATCCCTAAATCGAAAAATGGTGTTAATTCCCAAGCTCATAGTGTTTTTAAAAAAACCTTACCAGTGATACCCCACACGATTGGTTGGATAAAAAAATGACTCCCAATTTACATATAAGTATGGGAGAAACCCTAAAATATAGTTTTAAAAAAAAAAAATTCTTCCACTTTTCGGCATGGTTAGTATACATATCTATGCCAAATTACAGCATTCTTGTACTTATAGTCTCTGAGTAAAACCGCGGACTGACAGACAGGCAGACATGGCAAAACCATAAGGGTTCCTTGTAGGTACTACGGAACCCTAAAAACGGGACCCTGTTACTAAGAATCCGCTGTCCGTCTGTCTATCTGTCCATCTATCTGTCTGTCTGTCACTTGGCTGCTCCTCATGAACCGTGATAGCTAGACAGTTGAAATTTTCACAGAAGATGCATTTCTGTTGCCGCTATAACAACAAATAGGTACGAGTACTAAAAACAGAATAAGTTCAATAATTAACCCTTTCACCGCGACCGTCGGATTTTTCCGACAAACATTGTCGGGCCCATTCCGCGAGCGTCGGATATTTTCGACAAAAGATGCACATAACTTAAGTATCCACATCCCTTTTTGGTTGTAGGTATTTATTTTAGATTTACTACCCCTCGCGCTGGGGGCACGACAACTGATATGAAGTCTCGCGGTGAAAGGGAGTGGGGCTCCCTTGTATGGGAGCAAACATGATTTTTTATAGATAATGGTACTGATTTGCCCATAATAACCACCAGTCCTGGCGTTGGCGCCCAGCGCGGTGATAACTGGGAGAAAAGAAAAAACTTAGAATATACCAGTTCCTTCTCCGACACAGATCGTAAAAGCCGATAGAGGGAATACAATACAATACAAAAAACTTTATTGCACCAAAAAACAATCACATATTCGAAATACTTACAAAATAAGGGTAACAATGTAATGAGGTACAAGAGGCGGCCTTATCGCCGATGCAATATCTTACAGGCAACCAAAAAGAAAAGGAGTGCGAACTATATAATAAGATAACAGGTGGCGCAGTTACAATTTTATGAATTAATATAGTAATAAATACAATAACCACCGGCGTCCAGTGCTGCCCCCATTTGAAATAAATCATTTGATAGAAAACGGAGACATCATTTAAAATTTTGTCTTGACTAGGCACTAGATAATCGTTCAAACTATTTTATAAACTACTGTTTACAGTTTAAAGTGAGAACGTGAAGCTTTTCTACGCACATACGCCAAAAGTGGCCGTTTTTTGCAATTGTGCGTAGAAAAGCTTCACGTTCTCACTACGTATCCTTAAGAGGGTCACCTGAATTTTCCGAGGTCCAGTGCTACAATTTATGAGTACTTTATGAACGGATGAAGTTCAGCTAAAATTTGTGCAAAAAAGCAGATTTTTGGAGGCTTATACTGGCTTTGTTTTTCTTAATTTTAATTTTTTTATTTCGATAGAAACCCAGAAATAGCACACAAGATACCTGTGAGATCAAAAGTTTTCAATAAATATCAGATACAACGCCATAATCACGTACGAGCGTTTGTATGAAAAGTAAGACGGGAAGGCCGCTTCTAAATTGTATTTATGTGTGTACAATATAGTTTTACAAAAAAAAAGCAAACGTGGCCTTTGGGTCTTACGGGCCTGGGCTCTGTCTACCCCGATAGGGATAAAGACGTGATAATGGATCTGTACCTTCCTAATTTAATATAAAAAAAACAATAGTTATGTTGTAACTATACAATGTTCTTTTTAATTAAGTACAAATATTTTAAGAGGTGATTCAGTCCATCATTTTAAACAACTTTTCCCAATAAATATATATCGAAATACGAAAAATTTTTTTCATAGTAACGATATCACGTGACTACTTCGATCTGTATGAGAACCTAAATATTTTTTTTCGTATTTCGATATATATTTATTGGGCAAAGTTGTTCAAAATGATGGACTGAATAACCCCTTAAAATATTTGTACTTAATTAAAAAGGACATTGTATACTTATAGCTGCATCCATTGAATATATATTGCTCTATTAGTCTAATGACTTAAAAACTTGATATAACAGGCCAAGTGCGAGTCGGACTCGCTCACGAATGGTTCCGTACCATTATCTACTTATAAATAATAAATAAATAAATATATAGGGACAAATCACACAGATTGAGCTAGCCCAAAGTAAGTTCGAGACTTGTGTTATGGGATAGTAACTCAACGATTCTATATTTTATAACATATCTAGATAAACATCCAAGACCCAGGACAATTTGAAAAAGACCATTTTCCAACTTGCCCTGACCGGGGATCGAACCCGGGACCTCTGGGTGGCGGACTAGCATGGTGACCACTACGCCACGGAGGTCGTCATCAACTTATAAAAAATCACATTGTTGTATGGGAGCCCCAATTAAAAATGTATATTATTCTGTTTTTAATATTTGTTTTTATAGCAGTAACAGAAATACATCATCTGAAAATTTCAACTGCCCATGTGATACAGCCTAATGACAGACAGACGGACGGACGGACAGCGGAGTCTTAGTAATAGAGTCCCGTTTTTAGGGTTCCCTAGTAAACAAGGAACCCTTATAGTTTCGCCATGTCTGTCTGTCTGTCCGTCCGCGGTTTTACTCAGCGACTTTAAGTACTAGAAAGCTGTAATTTGGTATAGGTATTTTTATTAATTATGCGAAAAAAGTGGTAAAATAACATGTTGAAAAAAAAAAATTTTTTGTATTCCGTATAATTAAAGTCAAAAGTAAATTTTATTTTCTCGACTAACCAATCTTGTGGGATATCGTTGTATAGGTCTTTCAAAAATATTATGAGCTTGTAAACATCGTTTTTAGATTTAGAGATCCGTTTCTGAAATATTTGGTTTTAAAGTGAAAATTTTTGTTAGAGTCAGGAAAATTTCATACAAATTCCATAGAAAATTTAGTTTTTAGACGGTTTGAGTGGCATGAACTCAAAGTCGGCAATCGTAACTACGGAATCCTGCATTGCGCGTGGCCCGACACGCACTTGGCCAATTATTACCCTTTGGGTATGGAACCTTAAAAACAATAACAACAGTAAACGTGTCTAAGCACATGTTCATCCCTAATCTCTTTTTAATTAAATAAGGAAAACTTAACTATTTATCAATGTCTACCTTATCTACCTAACCCAAATTGCAATTATCTAATATTAACTTCAGTACGTAAGTCTGTGCGTACGTGTACGCCCGCATGCAGTGACAGAATATAAACACTACTATCGAATAATGGCCTAAATGCAACCTACCTCAATTACAGCAATAAAGTTTAAATTCCGACAAAAAAAATATACCGGTCCACAACACAAGACTCCGCGGCCTCCCCCTCTTCCTAAGGGCATTCGAATAAAACTGATCGGGCGTTCGAATTTCAAATAGTCTTGCAGCAATCGTTGAGCTCATCGGGTGTGTTTAATTTTTGTGTGAAATAAATATATGGACGAAAGTTTTGTAAGATTTGTGTGTACAATATGGCGATTTCTTTGATGAGGCTGGGGATTCGGCATGTGGCGTTGAACATGGAGCGGAGTGCAGCTATCGTATCTACCAGTGTCAATAATCAATTTAAGGTACTTAAATATCATAATACCTAACTATTAATATAAACAATAATTTTCCAAGTGATGAAGTGCTTTACGAAAATGAGAAAATACTAACATTTCTGAAGTAAAGTCAGTTGCAAGCGAAGCGTACAATCTTTAACTTTTTTTTAAATAAAAAACTTGCATTTTTCTATGAAGAGAGCGTTACAAACTCGATTAGATCGGGTTCCAGTCTTAGTAGATTTATTAGTGTTACATTTTGAAATAAACATTGTACTTTTTAGGTACTAGTGAAACTAAAAGTAAGTGAGAAATGCTAAGTATTTATTTAGTGAGTAAAGAGGAAGCAGTGTACCATTTCTTTCTTCATAGAAAATTTCTTTTTTTTAATTCTTACAAGTACGAAGAGTGAAAGGAAGAGTGTCCAAACCGGGATTATATAAGATGCCTTACCAGTTTGGATCATTCCTTTTTTTCTGGAGTGTAGAGGAATGAATTGGTCGTTGCTACTTGACATTTTTTACATACACAGATGGACATCAGAACGTTACATATTCCTCTAATTAGAAAAAGGGAATGGCTCTTTTTGTCTAACACAGATCGTTAAAGTTGATTAAGATATAAGAGTCACTGTTACGAGAGGTTTCAGGTTTTAATAAAGCTGTTTATAGTGCGTATCGTCTTTATGTCCCTAAGAGGGCAGACAGAGCCCAGGGCTGCAAGACCCTAAGGCCACCGTGTAGGCGAAGAAACGACAAAATAAGCAAAACAGAGATTTGTTGCTAAGTTTCGCTCATTCCCTCGACCGATTTTTACGACATGCGCGTACATTCTAACTTTTTCATCAACTCCCAGACCAGCATGGATGAAAATAAAACCATTACAACTTAAGATTAAACAAAGATTCATCAATACTTTTTAGATTTAGTAAGTAAAATAATGTGTGGTTAAAATAAAGATATTTTTTGTCTCGTGCCTTTATTATGCATTTATAACAACTTTGAAAGAAAGAAAGAAAAGAAGGAGAGTACTTTATTTGGTGCAAATTTACCGTAGATATAATATTTGATTAGATTTTTATTGGATATATTTGTTTTTATATCTCTTTCTTGTTGTGCTCTTCAACTCTATCGTTTCTTGACTCCTCTCCTATCAGATTCTTGGTTGGCTGGAAGAGATCCCTTCCTGAGATAAGCCTGGACTTTTGTAACATACTATTTTTTGAGTCTGTTCTTTATTATTACTTTTTCGTTAACATCTCAATATTGTTTTTTACTTGTCTCTATGGTAACAGCTCGTCCGTGGTGTCCTGAAGCTAAAAGTTTCATGTTAGACAGGGCGCCGCTTACGAAGGGTCCGAAGGATATCTACTGCTATTCTGAGAGGCAATGCAGCTAGTGTAATGGCCACCTTTAAACAATGGACAATCGTGGACAATCCAGGCTGGATATCTTATCTAAATATATATATCTCAAAGGTGACTGACTGACTGACATAGTGATCTATCAACGCACAGCCCAAACCACTGGACGGATCGGGCTGAAATTTGGCATGCAAGTAGATGTTATGACGTAGGCATCCGCTAAGAAAGGATTTTGATCAATTCTACCCCCAAGGGGATAAAATAGGGGATAAAGTTTGTATGAAACTTTGTCAATTTTAAACCGATCGGGCTGAGACTTTGCACGCATAAAGCTACTATGACGTAGGCATCCCTTAAGAAAGGATTTTGATAAATTACACCCCTACGCGAGCGAAGCCGCGAGCGAAGCCGCGGGCAAAAGCTAGTTTGATTAATATTTTTGTTTTATTTTCCTTTGCTTTTTAAATATTAGTAATAATTTATCTGTTTCCTTTGGTTGTATGTTTGTTTGTGTCTAAGTAAATGGGAATAAATAAAGTTGAACTTTTTCGTTTCGTTGAACAACCGATTTTGATAAAATCTCGACGGGACCAACTGACTAGTATTAGTACTTTTAAACAAAATAATTTTTCAAATTAGTTTGAAGTGGTTTAAACGAAAATTTTCCAAATTGGTCCAGGCGTCTTCTAATAATAATCGGTGAACATGCATAAATAAAAGTCCGCTTTCTTTTTGGAAGCCGGTTAAACAGCTTACAAACAAACGTACATTGTAGACGCAGTCTGATAGCCTCTTATCATATCTTTGTGGACAACACAACTCTCGTTTCAAGCAAATTAGGGTAAAATTGTCTGTTTTTGATAAGCAAATGTCCAAGTCGATAAACTGTCCGATTGTATGTTAATTTATTTAAAATATCGACGCAACTGTTGATGGCATTGCATAATGCAGGCATTGATATAAATAAGAATAAACAACAAGTTTTTACAACTGCAATTATTGTTGCAGTGCAAATAAATCTTCTTTGGTAAGGAATAAAATTGAGGTTATCATATTATAAAATAATTTAAAAACGAAATATCATGGAAAATCTGATAAATTTCATTAATTCCATAAAAAACATAATAATAGGGGAAGACATCATTTTCTGAAATCGAGCGCGTTGATGTCTTTTATTCAGGTTTTCAATTTGCAATTTAAGAAGAATATTATTCAGTGAATTTAAGTTAATTTTACTTTTAAATCTTAATTATACACACGAAGTATAGTTTATAAATAAGTTTGGGTGAAAAATAAATTTAAAGGAAATATTTTAATAATTGAAGAATCAAAAAAGCGGCCTGTAAAGCGCATTTTCAATTTTAAAGCAAATTATTTTTAAATTATAAATATAAAAATTTATATAAAAGTAATTTGTAACATTTTAATTTTAATTTGCTTTTTTTTATTTTTACTCTTTAGATAAACTTTTAAATAAGAATAGTTTAAAAAGTTACACAAAATTTAATTTTTGTTTTGAAGTCAAATCTTTTGCGATTGAATCTTCTCAAAGAAAAAAATCGTCATTTTCATACAAATTGCCGGGCCGGCCGAACACTTTTGTATGAAAATGTAGATTTTTTCGAGTTTCAAGCATTGGTCCCATAGGAAAAGTTGTTCATATTGACGGTCTGAGTTGCTCCTACAAGGATCGGACAGGGTTTTTGTTACATATTGTATGTCTCGTGTATGGCATTGAGTTATTCGGCCCTCGATAAGATACTGTTGTTGCGGCATAGCGTAACAAACAAACAAACGATAAGCCACGCGCCCGTTCAAGGCAGTTCGTTTGTTTACGACCATGTTAATATTTGAAAGTGGTTACGTGGCTATGAAGGCTTGTTTACTAACATTTCGGCATAATTAAGTATGTTATGAAGTTTAACATAACATGATAAACCACCGTTAGGCCGTGTGGTTTCCGGCACAGTAGAATAAGGCCACTCCAAGTCCTCTCGTGATGTCGTAGAAGGCGACTTAGGAAATACAAACTAAACAAAGCTTATTAATATCAATGAGACCTCTCCAGCCCATCTGGTCAGCGTGGAGATTGTAGGCCATGGCCTCTGGCTATACAGAGAGGGTTTTGCTCCTGCAGAGGAGACAAAAACACCTGATGATGATGATGATGAATAAACAACAATATCCACTTCTAGTGGGAGTATCTTGTAAATAAAATATTTGTGGCCAATGTTCGGAAAAACCATTCAAAACGGTAACCCCGTTATATCGGTAAATCCTTTTTCGGTTAATAATTTGATTCGGCTAACCAAACAATGAACCAAGGTGGTTAACCAAGTACCCGTTATCTGAATAGGTTAATTAGGTTTTCAGTAATGCATAGCCGTTTGGTTGAGTCATGCAAGCATTTGCAGGGATAGGTACCATGACCGAGTGACGAGGAATGAAAAACGAGTAATATTATGCAGAAACCTATGTCGATTTGGTTAACCGCAATTATAGGATGACAGGCTATTTCGGTTAACCAAAATATGTTAAACCATTTCCAATTGGGTTAATAACATGTTATTTCGGTTAGGTTAACCTAACCCGTCCAAATCCTGCTTGTGGCTCTGTGAGATAAAGACCTCGCAAGTCACCCTTATCCCCTTAAAGTTTATCGGATAAAAAATTTGTTCAAACATAAAGTTGCGTCTAAATAAGGGCAGGCATGTGTCACTCCCCGTTTAGGTATCGAAAATATACCTACATTATTACTATGCGCGCGGCGACCACTTCGAAGGGGAAAATTCAGTTACATGAATCATTTGTCCAGAGTAATAAGAATGAAATTGGTTTGCAATTGATTTCTAGGTATCTAAACGAAGAGGTGAGGAGTTCTGACACGAGCTAAATTAAACCATAGCGCTAACCACATTAAGTAGATATTTCTTTGAATTTCTTTTCTGAGTAAGACTTCTGTACGTGAGTAGGTACTAGTACTTATTCTGTGATAAGGGCAGCCAATAAGTTGTAAGATATTTTTGTACATTTTTAGAAATGGCTGAAATACGATTGTAAACAAAATACCTATATAAAAACAAAACTTCAAATACAAGTCCATCTATAGTCCGTAACGGCGAAGTACGTTTTTTTTTCAATTGTACTTTCTATACCGACGACTATGAAACCGTTGGATTCCTCATTTAGGTACGTACTGCTATCCTAGCTGTAAACGAATTTTGAAAGGTTATAAACAATGTATCTAAGAAAAGTTTTTTTTATTGACATTTGCCATCTACTCGTATTTGATAAGAAGGCGTGTCATCTTATCAAATATATGTTTTTCAATTCTCATTAAATACAGGTATTTTAATTTCTCAGTAACTAAGAATTTTTGAGTATTTATGTAATTTTTAATGTGTAGATTATACAATATTGTCACGAGAGTGGGTTGGGGATAGAAAAGGAAATAACAGTATGTAACAAAAACCCTGTCCGATCCTTGTAGGAGCAACTTAGACGTTCAATATGAAAAACTATTCCTATGGGACCAATGCTTGAAATTCGAAGAAAATATCGACATTCTCATACAAATTGCCGGACCGACCGAACACTTTGGTATGAAAATGACGATTTTTTCGAGTTTCAAGCATTGGTTCCATTGGAAAAGTTGTTCATATTGACGGTCTGATCAGATTTGCTTCTACAAGGATCGAACTGGGTTTTAATTACATATTGTATAATCAGTAGTAATCCAACAAGGTAGGTATGTATCATTGCGTAGATTGAGCTACGACTTCTAACCACTGATCTAGGTTGAACCGTGGCAACCGGTGAGGGTCATCGTCCTCATTTTTTGTATGGGAAAAAAACATGTTCTCAAACCTATGTGTGGTATCAAATGAATGATTATAGCTTCAATCAAGTAATTAAATTGCTATATTGCACTGAGTATGAATGCCCATTCATAAATTATTGTAAATGCCCATTTACAATAATTTTCCTAAACTATATCTAAATGTAAAATACAGGCCATTCAAGATAACGTGATAATTAATACATACCTACTTACAATGCGACAGAAATTAGTTGAACAAAAATGGCGGACTTCAAAGCCTTTTTGAACAAATTCCCGACACGTAAATTGAACCAAAATTCTTATGCGCGATAACCGCCATTTTGGTTCAACTTACTGCTGGGAATTTGTACAAAAATGCTTTGAAGTCCGCCATTTTTTTTTTAACTTAGTTGTGTCGCATTGTACTTCTACATTTTAATTGAGTAAATATCCTCTTAATTTATCGCAGGTTGAGTGGAAGAGATCCTTATATAGGATAAGTCCACCATTGTTTACTTGCTTTTTCGATATTTATGTTGTTTTTGTATTTTTGGTACAATAAGTTATTTATTACACACAAACAAACATGTCTACGCTCGATAAGAATGACCATTATCAACAAATTGATACATGAGGTCAACAACCGGTCTGCTATCGTGACCCTAACGTTCACAGCTTGTACTCAATAGACTTCTTTACGTTTGTTACTGTCCGAGATCGGAATCACGGGTGCTATGGCTATCAAAAGTATGGATACCTATGACTAAGTCCCTGGATTTCAGGATATTTTTTTTCGATTAAATATACCCTAAAATCACATAATTATGATTGTTTTATTTACTTAGTTTAGTTCCCAATTTCCTACTGTACATTTAAAAGGGGATATTGTGTATACTACATCCCGGAACTTTTAGTCATATCCATACTTTTGGTAGCAATAGCACCCGTGATTCCGATTTTTAGTTATTGATTATTCCGCTGTCCGTCTGACCGCTGTCTGTCACCAGGCTGTAACTCATGAACCGTGATAGCTAGACAGTTGAAATTTTAAGATGATGGATATCTGTTGCCGCTATAACAACAAATACTAAAATAAAATAAAAAATTTAGTTGGGCTCCTATACAACAAACATGATTTTTTATAGATACGGAACCCTTAGTGAGCGACTTAGACTCGTACTTTGCCTGTACAACTGAGAATTGTATGATAGCCTACACATTTAAAAATGATGTAATTTTACATGAAATAAATTACATAATACTATGAAAAGCCCGAAAAATCGAGGAAATTAACGTAAAAATATGTAATGTTACATAAATTTTTTTATGTAAAATTTCATATTTTTCCTTAAATTTCCCAGCTTTTTGGGACATTTTCAAGTTTATGTAATTTTAAGAATTTGAAATTAGTAATTTTAGATACTAAAAAATTACATAATTTTTAAGTAAAATTACATAATTTTTAAGTAAAATTACATAATTTTTAACAGTAAGGGCTTTAGTATTGTACATAAAAAGGAATTAATGAGTGATGGCAGTAGGCGTTTTAAATCAATATGGCGGATTTTCAGTCATCGGATATATTTTTTTAAATTACTTACTTAACATTATCATTGTTCTACAAACCTTGACCATTACAACATACTCTACGTGACCATAACCACGCTCGCACCAAATTACGCCTCGTTCACGTTTACGGAAGCAGCTTGTTATGATTTGTTTTCGTTAGAGAGGAGGGCCGATACAGGGCTAGCAATACTATATACCAACAAATGGTACCTACTGTCGTTAAGTGTAAGGAAAACATCGTTATTCAATCTTTATCCTTTCACCGCAAACGTCGGATTTATCCTCGATTGACCCGACAATAATTGTCGTGTCCATTTCGCGAGCGTCGGATGTTTCCGATAAAAAATGCTCGTATTGAGCCTAAATTAGGTTTCTCCATCCCTTTTTGGTTGTAGGCTGTATTTTATTTTCACTATGCCTCGCCCTGGGGGCACGACAACTGATAGATAAAGTTAGTCCGGGTTACATACCTACATAAGTTCTGGACTTCTTCAGAATCTTTGGTTGTGTGTGAAACCATTATCCCCTTGCTTTGTCAAATCGTCGTTTATTTTCAATTTCTACCTCTTTTATCGGGGGCCAGCGGAGATGGCATAGGTCAGTTTAGCTGGAGGGCTTCTAACTATAGCCATATTAAAATAGGCTTTCAAACCCTTCCTTGGCTTTAAAGGCCTTGGAGGCAGGGAAATAGATAGGGAACACGATGGGTCTTGGATGTTTATGATACCTATTTGTCATATAATATAGTATCGTTGAGTTAGTATCTAATAATACAAGTCTCGAAATTATTAAAATTCTCGATCCGTGTTATTTGTCCCAAAAAAAAAAAATAGATAATACAGGGTGATTTTTACCAACCAGCCAGTTATAGAAAGTAGGAACTAGCTCCAAAAGTTTGGCTGGTAGGTAAACAATCACCCTGTGTAGGTTCTCGTACAGTCTTCGAAGGTTTCAGCTTTGCATTCGTGTTAGTGAGCCAAAAGTATATAGTCAGTCAAAAAATTACATAAATAGATTATTTTTAAAAAGACACGATATTAGGTTTATTAGAGTTCCGTCCCCAAATGGTAAAAACGAGACCCTATTACTAAGACTCCACTGAACGTATGTATGTCTTTTACTAGGCGATTTCTCTTGAACCGTGATAGCTAAATGTATTAACCGGCGCGGGCCGTCCCGTGCTTCAAGCCGATGTCTCACCTCACCTATCTATATGCACTCAAACAAATGCAAAGATAAGGTTATATTTATACAATACATATGATGACCTCCGTGGTGCAGTGGTCACCATGCTAGTCCGCCACCCAGAGGTCCCGGATTCGATCCCCGGTGAGTTAAAGTTGTCCTGAATCTCGGCTGTTTATCTATATATGTATTTGTTATAAAATATAAGAGTAAGTATCCTATCACACAAGTCTCGAACTTATTTTGGGGCTAGCTTAATCAGTGTAATTTGTCCGTATATATTTATTTTATATTATTTATTACAAAGGTACATTTAGAAGTCAGTAGCCGAGTTAAACAATTGAAGACAAGTTGATCCTTGGAGTCACCGGATGGTAGTTAATCAATCATGCTGCATCCTGAAACATCAACGCTAAACTGTCATCTGTCTTCACATCTACATACGACACCCCATTATACCTAACCTACGTAGGTATTCAGGGTGTTATCGAAAGACGAAATATTCTTTGAAAAATTGTAGTTTACAATTTTTATAGGACTGAGGAACAAACGAAAAGTGATTTTTTTTTATCCCAAAATACTTGAAATTCTCGTGGGTCTACTGTGGAATTCCTTATTTTACTTTGGATTCAAAGTAGCGTATAAAAGTATACATTTACTCCTTGTAGCACAATCTACCTACTATTTTAAATATAATCAATTGCTCGATCAAGACACTTGACTCTTAACATAAAATAGCCTTAAAAGTTTAATATTACTAAATCGAAAAATGACCAAAACCCTCCACTATCCTTCCTTGTATAGACTTCGGAACCCTATAAATATTTCCTTGTTATGTTTGTTGATTTTCTGTGTGAAAGTTGTTTATTAGAATTACTCTGTCTTATAAGCAGCGAGGGAAGTAGGTAGATTGATTTTTTTGTACTTATATCATGAACTGTCATAGAAATCACAACATAGATAAGC
Organism: Acrobasis suavella; assembly: GCA_943193695.1. Taxonomy (NCBI): domain Eukaryota; kingdom Metazoa; phylum Arthropoda; class Insecta; order Lepidoptera; family Pyralidae; genus Acrobasis; species Acrobasis suavella. The sequence goes on from OW971948.1 coordinate 14,524,709, forward strand.
CTTTTTTTCGGGATTTCGTTTCGGGTTATTCCTTTTCCATCTCTTGCATTATTTCTGTCTTTCTTGTTACATTTTTTACTGAAAGTTTTGCCATGTCATAGATTTTTTCGCTTTAGTAAAACAGTCATCAAGTCATCATACAGTTGAAATTGACGACCTCCGTGGCGTAGTGGTCACCATGCTAGTCCGCCACCCAGAGATTCCGGGTTCGATCCTCGGTCAGGGCAAGTTGGGAAATGGCCTTTTTCAAATTGTCCTGGGTCTTGGGTGTTTATCTATATATGTATTTGATATACAGTATAGTTATAGTTGAGTTAGTATCCCATAACACAAGTCTAGAACCTACTTTGGGGCTAGCACAATCAGTGTAATTTGTCCATATCTATAAAAAAAAAATGATGTTGAAAGTTTAAAAAAATCTCGCTCATATTGAAATATTCTTCATCCTACATGTAACAATGTTGAAATTCCGGAATGATCTAAATCATATTTAAAATCCCGGAGGCATGTCTACATAAATAAATACGTTTCAGTTCATTGACCGCAAAACAATCTACGTACTCTGATCACTGCTTATAAGCAGTGATCAGAGTACGTAGATTGTTTTGCGGTACGTAGATTGTAGTACGTAGATCGAATATTATCGAAATAACGGGTGCTATTGCTATCAAAAGTATGGATATGACTATGTAATCTATACGTAAAACAATCATAATTATCTGATTTCAGAATATATTTTAATCGAAAAAATATACTTATCCTGAAATCACATAATTATGATTGTTTTATTTACTTAGTAACCAATTAGATTCTCGAGAAATCCCTGAACTTTTAATCATATCCATACTTTTGATAGTGTCGGGGTTCTTGCTCGAGTCGGGATATTAGGGGAGTATAAGATAAATGCCGGTCTCTCACGTCAACGTTTATTCCATATCACAAGCGTTGGTCGAGGCGACCGAGAGACGACTGGCGAGACGCGGGGGGTTCGCTCGTCAGTCGCTTTACAAAAGTGCATACTCTGCATATGTCGCTACAATAGCACCCGTGATTCCGATCTCTGCTTATAACTATATACTCGTAAGTAAGCCAAAGCAATCCACAACTTTTACAATTGTAAAAGTTGTTTGATGATTTTAGACAGTTAGGTATGTTCTTAATCCTAAAATTAGGGTTGGATTTTTCTTCTTTTCATTTGTTGCTTACAAACCAATAGTAAAAGTAATAAATTCTAGGAGAGGTAAAATGTTAGGACACCTTATTGGAAATGATGAATTTTTAAAAGTAATATCGGAGGGGAAAATAGAAGGAAGAAGAGGTTAAGGAAGACCCAGAGATAGTTTTATAAAACAACTAAAGGATCAAATTAATGTTTCAACCTACAAGGATGTTAATATATTAATTAAAAGACAATTATAATAATATGACAAAGCCCTTCTGGCGAGTAGGCGACCAATACTGTGAAAATGAGTTTCTTTCGGCGTTTCTTCTCAGCAGTGGTCGTTACGAAGCGCTGGTATCGGTAGCTTTTCTTTAAAAAATAAATTAAATTTTAATATACTTTACACGTAACATAAATTATACTTATTGACGTGTAAAAGTGCCTGTAAAGGTCTAATTACTGAATAAACATTTGAATCTTTGAATCTTTGAATCTTAAGGAGTAAACTTTAGACAGAGAGATGGAAGGCATTGGTTGCTCCACAGACAAGAGCTTAGCTCTTTAAGGCGGCCCTTCCCGACGGCTCTGTCGTCAACGCGAGCATAGTTCGAAAAGCTTTTTTTTTCATTCAGGGCAATGCTAGAAAAAAAGCAAACCAAAAAGAGAGAGATAGCGTCTTAGGGCACGGTTTGCACTGTATTGAATGAAATTAGTATTATTATTAACTATCCATTAAACGAATATTAACTATTCATAGGGTGCGGAAATTTCATAAAACTTGTTCCAGGATATACGTTTTTGTCAGTAAGCCTTACAAGTTTTTGAAATAAATGTTTTTTATTTAAAATTTTCATTACATTTGCGAGGTTTCTATCGAAATATTTTTTTTATTTTTACAATTTATGAGTACTTTATGAACGGTCGAAAAGCAGATTTATGGAGATGTATACTGAACTTGTTTTTCCATATATTCATTTTTTATTTCGATTAGAAACCTAGAACCTAGTGCACAAGATTAGTTAGTTCAAAAGTTTTTAAGAAAGGTCACTTACAACGCCTTAATTACGTACGAGCGTTTGTATGAAAAGTAAGACGGGAAAGCTGCTCTTATAAGAGAAGTAAAAGTACACGTTCCAAACCCCATCCGTAGTTGCACGCCGGCCTGCACCCACTGCTTTTATAAATAAACTGCATTCAAGGTCAAGGAAACAAGTCGACGGAATGTCTCCTATAAATTAGCTGATGCCCGCGACTTGGGTCGCTTGGAGTTTAGATATGAAAGCGTATCTGCATCAGGTGTTCCAGATCTTTGATTTTTATACCTCAAAAAAAAATGCTCATCAGACTGAACAACTTTTGCTAAGGCGACATTTTATATTTTTTAAAGTTTAGCTGGGCCAGGATGGTTTTAATCAGGTGTTCTATTTTTCAAAAAAAATTATACCCCATGTGTTGCCCAGGCGTTGCAAAAAGTTTCATTCGAATCTGTCCAGTATTTCCGGAGATAAAAATAAATAAATATATAGGGACAAATAACACTGATTGAGCTAGCCCCAAAGTAAGTTCGTAACTTGTGTTATGGGATACTATTTCAACGATACTTTATTTTATAACATATACATATATAGATAAACATCCAAGACCCAGGAACATTTGAAAAAGACTATTTTCCAACTTGCCCTGACCGGGGATCGAACCCGGGACCTCTGGGTGGCGGACTAGCATGGTGACCACTACGCCACGGAGGTCGTCAACAGGAGCGTGTACAAACAGAAGAGGAAACAGACTTTTTTTTAAATAAATTCAATGTTTTTTACTGTTTTGTTATAGGTATGTATTGATTCTACTAAAGTTGTTGATTTTGACATATGAGATCGTGTCTTGTTAAATTAGACGTAGGTAAACTACAAACAAATTATAGTCCATTTGTTTAGGTATTTAAAAAAATGTAAACAATCTTGAAATGTCTTTTTATTGAAATATACACTTTATAAATCAATACCTTTGCAAATTAGGTACAAACAAATGGTGTAATTTATAATTTATAAAATATAAAGGTATTGATTTATAGTATTTCGATAAAAAGTCATGTCAAGATTGTTTACATTCTTTTAAATACCTAAACAAACGCACTAGAGATACTTATACACCCTTTTAGATTTTTTAGCTTATCCGTCTTAGGGCCGTAACAGGCGGGGCGCAAGTTGCGCCGCGTAACAGCTAGTTATGGGAGTTGCATAAATACTCAATCAACCCATTTGTATATTTCCTCAGGAGGTTGAGAGAGAAGATATTTATAGTTTATTTAACCCTATAAATATCTTAATTTATCCATTTGGTGAGTAGTTTGATTTATATGAGTTGCAACTCATATTTATATTCATGTATACACTTGCAATTCTTGTCGGAAAGTGTGTGCATACGCCATGATATGCTTAAAATGTCGGTAAACGTTAAATGCGACGTTAAAATATATGAAAATACCATACTAAACATACACTGAAAGTAGGCTTCTTTGACTAATTATCATTTTTTGCTGGCGGGTGTATAAAGACGTAATTTGATGTTAAAATAAGTAAACAGACATCAAATGCAATGTCAATATATGAGCACGTTCTATTTACTCTATTTATTAAATCTATTGAGTAAATACACAAATGGATAGATTGAGTACTATCCACTACCCATCTCTAGCTGTTACGCGACGCAACTTGCGTCTCGTCTGTTGCTGCACAGTCTGCGTTTATAATACGACGGATGATGATATAAGGGTGTCTCTCTGAAAATACTTTGTACTAATTTTACCTAACATTAAATTAATAAGATCGCAAAGTTTACACAGTTTGAGGAGCTCAGTGGCCCGGAGGAAGTGCGTATTGCTTGCGGTTTCGCAAGTAAAGCAGCACCGGGCGTGGTCCGTACACGGACGGGTGACCACAAGTGCTTAAAAAAAATTCTCGAGCTTCTACGTGCTTCAGCAGGAACATATAAGCCGTTTCCGGCTGTCATTGTTTGGCAGTCGTCAAGCTATGTCAGATGCCTTAAGGAAGCTTAAAAATTTGACGCCAGTGTTGGCCACTAATATTGACTAACCAATAATGTTGGGTATCGTTGAATAAGTCTTTTTTAAAATATTGTGAGTTTGCGAACACCGTTTTTCGATTTTGGGATGCATTTCTGAAATATTTGCTTTTAAAGTGAAAAAAATTGTTAGAGTCAAGTGTCCCCCCCCTCTATCTGCTAAACGGTTATATATGGACACGTGAAAAACTTCACAGCTATAGGATATATAACAAAATTTAAAGGAAAGCTATCAGAGCTAAGTAGCGTTTACAAATTAAAAAGTTTTAGGCGATTATCTTATAAAATGTACTCGGAAAAGGAATATTTCATACAAATTCGATAGAAAAATCGTTTTCGGAAAAGGAATAAATTAAATAGAAAATTAGTTTTATTGGCATGAACTCAAAGTTGGCGTTCGTAACTACGGAACCCTACTGCGCGTGACCCGACACGCACTTGTCCAATTATTTCTAGAAACTAGTTTTGTATCGTGGACAGAACTTGTTCCTAAAATTTGGCTGGTAGGTAAAAAGTTCCCTTTTGTTTAGTATTTTACTTTGTGTACTGAATTTTAACTTGAGGCGCTCCAAGTTATTATATGGCGCCGCACGTGCATCTGTTTGTATGCCGTTGCACACTGCCGTAGCAGGTCAATAACCCCGTTATCGTGAGAATGCTAGGTGGCACCGATTTTATCTACTTACATGCAGTTTTGCGAGGTTATGTCTATATTTATAAGGTTTGAAATACTTTGAAAGTAGGTTACAATATAAATATTAGAATGTACGTATACTTTGCATATATCTAGAAGATAGATAGATAACTCTTTAGCGATCTTTTCTCTCGCTCTTTGGTACCCTACTTCCCCTCTCCTAGTCCGATTCAAACAATTCAGCTAATAATTTCGAATGAACCAATTGAATATCCAATATAATCATTAGAATGTACTAGACTTAACATATATCTAGAAGATAGATAGATACATAACTCTTTATTGTACATTAAAAGAAAAATGTAAGAAAGAAATAATTTAATATTAAATGAGTACAATGGGCGGCATCTCTTTCAGACAATCAGTGCATGGAGAGGAATGTGAGAAAGATTAAGACGGTACTATACATACAGTTTTAACTATATATCTTACATTCATAGAAAAATTTTACTCCGCTTACATTTTTGCTATTTTTTCAATACCTGACATACTCATTTCTGTTGTTTGAAGTGGTATGGAATTACGTATACATTTTCATCATTCAAACCGAGTATTAGACAAGTTGATTTGCAGGCAAATTAAAAACCCCCGACGACACCATCTAGTGATAAGTGGCGGTACTACATAATATTCTAACCCGTAGCGCCATCTATTATTTTCCATGTAAATTACAAACCCCAGCTTTCAAGCGTTAACACCTTAAAACTTTTAAACGACTGACCGATTTTCATTAATTATGGCTAAGATAAGAACCACGGCAAAGGAAATTGCTTTTACGTAAAAAGACCGCATTGAAATCGGTCTATCCTTTCGAGGAGACAGACGGACAGACGTTATCGTCAAACTTATAACACCCCTCTTTTCTGTCGGGGGTCAAAAAAAATCTAGCATTAGTAAAGTAGACTATACTCAATTCTGGATCTATTCATCTTCATTTTCGTAAAAATAATTTGATTCAAATGAGGGCAGCACCTGTCTTCTGCGAGCATGAAGAACGGTTTTGTATTAAACAGTTACTTGGCCAAGGTTATTTCGGCCTACTGTTATCAACTCGTTTTAAGTTGGTTATAATAAACCATAACTACCAGAATTCTTAGACCATTACACGCTTCTCGTACATAGATTTAGTCTCGGAAAACTACACTTAAGAATTTTTTGGATCTACGTATCACGACGGGGATATGTACATGAATTTTTCGGGGTCCAGTGCTGCCCCCATTTGATATAAATTATTTGAAAGGAAACGGAGAAATCATTTAAAATTTGTTTTGACCAAGGCGTTGATAACCCTTCAAACTACCTATTCAATGAACTACTGTGGAGATATCATTTAAAATGTTAGTGTCATCATGCTCTAGATAACCCTTCAAACTATTTTATGAACTACTGTTTACAGTTAAAAGTGAGAACGTGAAGCTTTTCTTAGCATTTTTGCCAAAAGTGGCCGTTTATCGCAAGTAGTCGAAGAAAAGCTTCACGTTCTTACTTTTAACTGTAAACAGTAGTTCATAAAATAGTTAAATGGGTTATCTAGGGATTAGACAAGACAAAAATTTAAATAATATCTCCATTTTCTTTCAAATAATTTATTTATTTGAAATGGGGGCAGCACTAGACACCGAAAAATTAATGTATCCCCTTAATTCATGCTAGCCAGCTTCAAATCCTAAGTAAACCGTTTCCTTTCAAATAATTTATTTCAAATGAGAGCAGCACTGGACCCTGACAAATCCATGTATCCCCATAAGTCGCGCTAGTCAGCTCCAAATCCAAAGTACTTAAAATTTTATTTTCTATCTGTATAAAAGGTAAATAAATAACCTTCCCCTGTTTCCACTTATTTTATTCATCTTGTACTGTTAATATCATTTTTTGTTGTTGTGTAAGTTGTATGTATTTAAGTAAGTTGTACATGTATGTTTATTATAATTATTGTATATAAGTATGTTTATTATATTGACCACGCCGCACTTTCTAATTTCCCATTACTTTTTTCTATAGGTATATAGAGGTTGCCTGGAATAAATTGCTTAGCGATAAGGCCGCCTTTTACGCATTTCCTAGTTTTTAAGATAATTATGTCCTGTATTTATTTATTTTATGCAATAAAGGGTATTGTATTGTATTAATTGACTTCCAAATAACTTTATTTTCCAGTTAATCCACACAAAAGCAGTCTGCAACGGCAGCGTGTGCTTCCTGCAGGAGAAGTCACGGGACGAGCTAGAGCGAGCGGCCGGCGCGTTGAGGCGGTACAGCAATCACCACGGCAGACCTGAGAAGAACAGGAGGAAAGAACAGTCTGACAGCGACAGCGAATCTGACTCGGATACGGAGTGCAAGGGGATTGAGAGAGTGAGTTCTATTTTTTTTTATCAACTAAGTAGGTAAGCGAAAGGCCCATCCGATGGCTAGTGGTTAGTGTACACAACAGCATCGACTTAAGGGGCTACCTGAATTTTCCGGGGTCCAGTGCTGCCTCAATTTGAATAACATAAATTATTTAAAAGGAAACGGAGATACAATTTAAAATTTTGTCTTGACGAGGCTCTAGATAACCCTTCAACTTCAATTTTATGAACAATTTTTTACAGTTTAAAGTGAGAACGTAAAGCTTTTCTACGCACATACGTCAAAAGTGGCCGTTTTTCGCAATTGTGCGTAGGAAAGCTTCACGTTCTCACTTTAAACTGTAAACAGTAGTTCATGAAATAGTTTGAAGGGTTATCTAGACCTGGTCAAGACAAAATTTTGGACGATGTCTACGTTTCCTATCAAATGATTTATTTCAAATGGGGAAAGTAATATTGGTAGTCCGACTAGTTTTAAAACGGGTTTTTCCAAAAGTGGCCACTTTTGGCGAAAACCCGTTTTAAAACTAGACGGACTATTAGTAATAATTTCAAAGGTCATTCATAAAATAGTTTAAAGATCTTTCTAGACAGTGATACAAATCAAATTTTTAATTATCACCATATTTAGTTTTAAACAATTTATTTCAAATGAGGACGCCACTTTAGCTACCACTTCGTCTTAAGGGGTTACCTGAACGTGAAGCTTTTCTACGCACATACGCCAAAAGTGGCCGTTTTTCACAATTGTGCGTAGAAAAGCTTCACGTTCTCACTTTAAACTGTAAACAGTAGTTCATGAAATAGTTTGAAGGGTTATCTAGGGTCTGATCAAGACAGAATTTTAAATGATGTCTCCATTTCTTTTCAAATGATTTATTTGAAATGGGGGCAGCACTGGACCCCATAAAATTCATGTAGCCCCTTAAGGCTTTACAGACGGCATCCATAATGTAAAGGTGTACATTATAACACGATACATCTCGTTACATCTTTCCATAGAAATCGTCAGGAGACCACTCACGACAGCTATAAATGTATTGTACTAATGTAATGTACATCGATATTCATTTAAGCTGCCATATGTAAAGCCCTTTAGAAAGTGATTTTAGCAATAATTTAGGACGAGGATATTTTTATTTTCAAAACCGTCCCGTAATCGTAGCCGTTTTATTATGTTACCCAGAAACTTTATTACTAAAATTCATCTCTAAGGATCGTGAATTGTTAGTTAGGACGTGTTCTAATATTGCCTCAGTAGGCTTTTAGTCCAGCAGTGGGCTGATAAGCTAAACAAGATTTATTTATTTATTTGATACTATAATGCACACAACATAAACAAGATACAATTTAACGCACCACGAACTTACGTAACCCTCCGTTTGGCTTCGCCGTAGGCGGGTAAAAAAGTATCTTGGAGGACAAGATTATGCGTTATTTAAATTATTTTTTTTTGTATTTTTTATGCCTCCAGCTCCAAAATACACTTTTTAACTAGTAATTTTTATTTTTTTAGTCTGACTTTTGGCGACGCAAAATGCGGACAGTTCACAACATTTTGGACGTTGACAAGGACGGGCTGATATCATTCAACGACTTCGTGCTGTTCGGGGAAAGATTCAAGGCTCTGGGGCACCTCACCGAAGAACAGGCCAAGGAGTTCTCAGCTATCATCAAGGTAGACCATAGATTTTTTTGACTGATTATGCAATTGCGTAGTTACATAATTCGTTCAGCGCGCTATGAAGAGGGCTATGATCGGTGTTTCCCCATGTGATCGAATCAGAAATGATTGCACTTTTTAGATCGACCATTTAAAAAATTTTTGGGAGAGGCCTATGTCTAGCAGTCGACGTAATACGGATGAAATGATAATGCGGATTTAACCGTGCATAATTTCATGAGTTTATTTTTATATTTCATTATCATAGAAACATCGGCACTCAACATTTTGATAACTCATCATTATTATTTATTTGCTGCATAACGCCCACAGCTGGACATAGGCTTCTTCGAATGATTTCCAAAATGACCGATCTAGAGAGGAGTACTTATGAATAACCAAATAAATAAATATATCCGGACAAATCACACAGACTGAGCTAGCCCCAAAGTAAGTTCGAGAGTTATGTAACGGAATACTAACTCAACAATACGCATATTTTTTATAACAAATACATACATAGATAAACATCCAATCTGAAAAATACAATTTCCATCTTGACCTCCGGGAATTGAACCCGGGATCTCCATCGTGACAGCCTAGCACGACCACGACGACTAGGCCACAGAGGTCGTCAATAACTAAATCATTTCATTACAGATGACCTGGGAGGAACAGTGGGGCGCAATAGACCCTTACAACTACGTGACAGTGGAGCAGTACTTGGAAGACATGCATCACGTCCTCAATGACAAGTCTCTAAAGAAGAGGGCACATCGCTGGTTGCCCTACTTGTTCAAGGTAATATACAGAACGGAATCTCTTAAAGTCCCGCGCAATATGCGTCCCCGTTCCCCGTCCTCGCACCTCTCCTCGAGAGTGTTGAGCTGCGGGCGAACACCGTGCCGTGTGCACGGATGTATCGTTTCGTCTGTAGTAGTGTAGGATAAAAGATACTCCGCTTCTATGAAATGACTATACTTGTGGAAATGTTTAAAGATTTAGGAGAGAATTTAGGAGAAAATCCTTGTTCCTGATGTCATTATCATCAATTTAGACATAGTCTGCTGTTCCTGAAAAACCAAAAACTGCATTGTATTCTCTTATTGTTAACGACACCAAGTGTAAGAACGCCATCTAGTGATGAGAAACATATCATCACCATAGCAAGGGAACTTAAACTTCTTTCACGTAAAAAAAAAACGCCTCGAATTCGGTCCATCTGTTTGAGTGCTACAGACAGACAGACAAACGTTAGCGTCAAACTTATAACACCCCTCTTTCTTGTCGCGGGTTAAAATCTAGTTCTATGTTTACTATAATCATTTGAACATCGACACGCTAAGGGTCAATTCAGATAGAGAGGAAAAATGCTTGAGCAATTTATTCACTCAATTAAAAATTAGACCGTATTGCCATTACATGTATGAACGTTTAAATATGACAAAATGCTCGCGTCTTGCACTTAGTACGGATGCCAGGCCTGTGTCACTCCCGGTTTAGGTATCGAAAATATACCTACTTTATTACTATGCGCGCGGCGACCACTTCGAAGGGGAAAATTCAGTTACATGAATCGTTTGTCCAGAGTAATAAGAATGAAATTGGCTGGCAATTCATGTCTAGGTATCTAAACGAAAAGCTGAGAAGTTCAGACGCGAGCTAAATTAAACCATAGCGCTAACCAGAATAAGTAGATATTTCTGTGAATTTATTTTCTGAGTAAGACCTCTCTACGTGAGTACAAGTACTTATTCTGTGCTGATGCCGATAGTTTTAAGTTTATTTTCGAGTGTTATAAAAAAAATCCACTCCGCTGCGCTTCTCTGTCTGAACTGACCTTAAATATAATTTTCAACACATTAGCTCGGAAAGTGCTATTTACCACATTGATTTTACTTATGTAATGCCATTCATTACGCACACATTCGAAATCGTGCGTTAAATATTACTTACCGCACAAGTACGGTAAAGTGTTTTTTTAATGTATTAGGAATAAGATTCTATAAATCCAAAACATTATTTTTGAAACATATAATATCTGCATGCAGCCAGCCTAGACTCATACCAAAACCTTGTTTTACTCAAATTATTCCATTTTATATATTAATTAAAATACTTGTAACAACACTAAAATTAATGTATAAAGCTGCCCTGTTTAAAAAAAATAATTTGGCTGTTGGTGGATTGAATTCTGTGTTTCTCTTATCACTACAGATTGGCGCATGCGCGAAATGCGCCTGAAAAAGAAAATCTAAGCGCGCCATTTTTCTAATTTTCTTTAACGAGATTTATTGTAAGTTTAAGTGTTATATTATTGAAGATTTTTCCCTGACTAATGTGTTGAAAAACGAAGTATGGCACACGTGTGTATTGTTCATCACAAGTCTCGGCTCCACGCCGACACACGCGCAGGCTTTGCCCGCTTGTGAGTCAACCCGCCTTGACTGTACGAGTAATGAACAACTTACAAAACTTGTATCATAAACTACTATTGTTCCTGTTATCTTTTCAGGCTGTGGACAAAGACAAGTCCGGGTTCATATCGGTGCACGAGTTCAAGGTGTTCTTCCAGTGCCTGGGGCTGGACAACGAGCACGCAGCCGTGGCCTTCGCGGTCATCGACACCAACGGAGTAAGTTCACTATTTTTATTCTTACATCTTTTTTCTTGAACAGTCAGTCCATAAGGGTTGGATCTCACTTGTCAGCAACCAACACCACTTTTCTATGCTGCTGTCTTTTTCTATAGCTCAGAAAAAGGCCAAGGAAAGCTATAGCACGGCCGGTGTTAGAGTTTAGTTAGGTTCATTTTCAAATCTGTCGTATGGGCGTAGCCATGTTAATTTTGAAACAAATTCAGTTCCGTTTTTTTCTGAATGAGCGCTTTCGCAGGTTAAGTAACCTTACGTGCGGTCCACAATTGTATGTCATATCGAAATATTTTCTTAACCTTTACAATTTATGAGTACTGTATGAACAGTTGAGGTAAAATTTGTCCCAAAGAGCTAGTAATCAACACTCCCGCCCGGCCACCGAACTCCTCAAAATAGACGTTTGGCGTTGATTTCAAAAGAAGCAATTATAACCTTAAGTACGATTAACATAAGGTCTAAATTTGCGTCAAATATATAGTCGGAATTGAGTGCAGTTGTGCTTAATTTTGACACGCGTGCCACGCCCTCAAAGATTCAAAGATTCAAATGTTTATTCAGTAATTAGACCTTTACAGGCACTTTTACACGTCAATAAGTATAATTTATGTTACGTGTAAAGTATATTAAAATTTAATTTATTTTTAAAGAAAAGCTACCGATACCAGCGCTTCGTAACGACCACTGCTGAGAAGAAACGCCGAAAGAAACTCATTTTCACAGTATTGGTCGCCTACTCGCCAGAAGGGCTTTGTCATATTATTATAATTGTCTTGGCACTTCCACCTTTTTTTCTCGTCTGTGGGCTAACCCAACCCTTCAAGTAACTTGTTTGAAGTAATAGGTGATAAAAATATTATTATTAATTGTTTCAGGATGGTAGAGTGTCGATGAAAGAGTTCGTGAAACTTGGCAAAGATTACTTCTTCACAGAAGACGAGACCAGAGTGTCCAAGATGTTCTGGGGCCCTTTGAAGGAGGTCTGACGTCAAACTGCAACATTTAGTTATAATATTAGGTTACAATTGAAGTTAAGAATTCTGGGCGTTTTACTGATATTACAGTCATTTAAGTAAAAAAAGTGGTCAACCTTAAGCCCGGTCCGCTGCCACCGTTTTTTGTTAGAAACCCTTAAATTTCATTCATTTGAATGAACATTATTGGCGTTTTGTTCATTCAAATGAATGAAATTTCATGTTTTCTAAAAACATTATTATTATTATAAGCTTTTATTGTGAAATTTTAACTGTTATCTCAAAAATATCTTAAAGGTGAAGTGCTTGCGTCCTTACTTATTCAAGCCTTGAATTTCAAGGTCTAAGGTCGCAAGAATCTGTTTTTTTTAAATATAACTCTTCCTTGACCTCAAATCGTACTCAGTGTAAGTACACTATTTTTTCAGTCTACATGACTATTGCATGCTTTTAAAACATAGCTGGTGGTAAAGCAGAAAAGACATTCTTTATTCCGCCTTCGCCTATTATTTTAATATAAACATTGAAAATACGGCAGCAGATCAAATTATTTTAAGATGTTATATATGTACAATGTCCTTTTTTGTTAAAAACAAATATTTTAAGGGGCAATTCCATCCACCATTTTGAAAAACTTTTCCAAATAAATGTAATCCGAAATACGAAAAAAAAAACATCATTTGTCTCGCTACTACTTCGATTTGAATGAAAACTAAAAAAATATTTCGTATTTCTGTTTGAAATTAAAAAAAAAGTTGTTCCAAATGATTGGCTAAATCACCCCTTAAAATATCTGTACTTAATAAAAAAGAAGAACATTGTGTGACCACTTGTTCGACACTGTTACACAACAGGAAAATTCCTGATGGGGAACATGATGGGTAACAGTGTTACTTTACAATTAGTAACATTATCTAACATGAAAAAATATAAGGCAGCAGATTTAATATTTTTAAAATGTTATATATAGGCATATCTCCATTGAGTCACACAACCTTGCTTAACACTGTTACTCAAGGGGAAAATTCCTGTTAGGAAACAGTGTAACTTAAAATTAGTCACATTAAGACTCCTTATGGATATTACATGTATTTTATATTTTTTTTTATCATTTGCATGTAATAACATACTGTATGTTTTTTTTAATAATATTTATAGGTATATAAAAATGTATAGAATTAATAAATTGGTCTATGAAGACGCTAAAAGTTAGTTTACTCAATAATTATGTAATTAACTAATGAATAATGCATAATTATACAATTGCGATATCATTCGTTGTGGAATGATAAAAATGACTTGAGGAATCTCAATAAAAATACGAAATATTTTTTTGTTTTATTTCCTTATACATTATTTTTGTTTTTAAATATTCATCATCATTTCAGCCGCATAACGTCTACTGCTGGACACAGGCCTCTCCCAAGGATTTCCAAAACGACCAATCAAGAGCAGCCTGCATCCAGCGCTTTCCAGCGACCTTGATCAGGTCGTCTGACCACCTTGTAGGTGGGTGTCCTGCGCTTCGCTTGCCAGTACGTGGCCGTCATTTGATAACCTTTTTGCCCCATCGGCCATCGGTTCTTTGCGCTATGTGTCCCACCCACTGCCACTTCAACGAACTAATCCGCTGGGCTATGTCAGTGACTTTTGTTCTCCTACGAATTTCCTCATTTCTGATTCGATCACGTAGGGAAACACCGAGCATTGCCCTCTCCATAGCGCGCTGAGCGACCTGAGCCTTCTTATGAGACCCATAGTAAGGGACCACGTTTCAGATCCATAAGTCATCACTGGTAACAAACATTGATTAAACACTTTCGTCTTGAGGCACTGAGGTATTTGGATGAGAAGACTCTGCGTAGCTTCCCGAGCCGAGTCGGATTCGTCGAAAGACCTCTTCCTCGAAGCAACTATTAAATATTACTTAGTTTAAATTGACTTTTATCGCTAAATTCAACATTTTAAGGATTTTAAGGCCGCATATTAACGTTTTACAAAACTCAGGATGCATATTATCTTCCATATACAGGACGTAACAAAATATACTGAAACTAAGAGTTGGTTTAGTCCATAACACTGAATAACTTTTTTCAAAAACGTCTGTCGAAATATCAAAAATTATTTTGGCCTTCCATACAAGTTGACCAATTTCGGCGAAAAGTTGTTCATTATCATAACTTTCACTGTCACTAAATTAACCCTTTTTTAGTATATTTTGTTTGATGACCTCCGTGGCGTAGTGGTCACCATGCTAGTCCGCCACCCAGAGGTTGCGGGTTGGATCCCCGGTCAGGGCAAGTTGGATAGGGTCGGTTGCCCTTTTCAAATTGTCCTGGATCTTGGATGTTTATCTATATACTAGCTTTTGCCCGCGGCTTCGCTCGCGTAGGGGTGTAATTTATCAAAATCCTTTTTTAGGGGATGCCTACGTCATAGTAGCTTTATGCATGCAAAGTCTCAGCCCGATCGGTTTAAAATTGACAAAGTTTCATACAAACTTTCATCCCCTATTTTATCCCCTTGGGGGTAGAATTGATCAAAATCCTTTCTTAGCGGATGCCTACGTCATAACATCTACCTGCATGCCAAATTTCAGCCCGATCCGTCCAGTGGTTTGGGCTGTGCGTTGATAGATCACTATGTCAGTCAGTCAGTCACCTTTGAGTTATATATATTAAGATGTATTTATTATAAAATATAGTACCGTTGAGCTAGTATCCCATAACACAAGTCTCGAACTTACTTTGGGGCTAGCTCAATCTGTCCTTATATATTTATATATTTTTTTTAAACATAAAATAACAAACCTTCGCATAAGTGTAATTATTTTATTATTAGCAATTAACAACAAGTACAAAATCACACAATTCTTTCAACAATTGAATTCAAAAGACAAATTTTTTTTTAATAACCAATAACAGTCCAATGCGAAGTGAGTCTTCAGCTTGAACAAGAATTGATTAAAATACAAACTTTAATACTACAGCTTTCAATACCAAAACGTTCTATGAGTAATACATGTTTTGAAAAATACATTTCTTGTACAAGCTTTTTGTTTGTTGAAAGAACACAGTTTCAAATCAGAAAAGTAAACATACAACGGCGGACTTATACCGTATAGGGATCTTTTCCAGTCAACCGGCCAGTAATTGAGAGGAATATTTACTTATTGTGCGTTTGGAGCAGAATCTTTTATTGTGAGGTTAAAGTAGGTACTTATTGAAAGTAGGTAGGTCGGTATTGGTCGGGTCGTTGGATTCCCTCTAATATGGTTGAGTTAAACGATGGCTGATCCGTGCGTCAACTCGTGAACGGGAGCTGCCGGAAGGGACTGGTCAACTCGGCTTCGCTTTTTTGACTATTTAATATTTTTTTATTTTTTACTACGCAATTTATGTTTGTTTACTTGTTCGCAAGCATTACATGTTATAATGTGTCAACATTGTATTATATTATAGGTATTTATCAATTAAAAGAGAATAATAATAATATGACAAAGCCCTTCTGGCGAGTAGGCGACCAATACTGTGAAAATGAGTTTCTTTTGACGTTTCTTCTCAGCAGTGGTCGTTACGAAGCGCTGGTATCGGTAGCTTTTCTTTAAAAATAAATTAAATTTTAATATACTTTACACGTAACATAGATTATACTTATTGACGTGTAAAAGTGCCTGTAAAGGTCTAATTACTGAATAAACATTTGAATCTTTGAATCTTTGAAACAAATAAAATAAGCCGAAACTCGATGGAGCTACGCAACGCAACTTGCGTCGTTTTACGAGTATTACTGAGTTACATCGACCACCTTCCGTCTCCGTGATCAGACCTTAGACTCTACCATAAATAGATCTACCATTTAGTGCTCGTCAAAAAAACCAAATGAGTCCTATTGAATTAGGTGATGTTATTTTATTTATCTGTTTACCAATTTATGTACATGGTAAATTTATAGAGAATACATCAAATAAAAGTTGTACAAAGGCACTACTTATTTCAAAAGAGATCTCTTCCAGTAGACCTGTGAGAGAAGATGTTTATGTAAGAGAGGCATACAGGTGTGTTTATACATAAGATAAAGGAGGAAGTAAAAGTTATTTTATAAAAAGTTTCGTCAAATATCTTCCGGCTCCATCATCAGAACAGCTCATTGACTATAATACAGTATTGTCATCCGACTTACACAAGTATGCAAAATTTCAGCTTAATTAGTTGAAAATTGAAAACAAAGATTTGACCTCAACAAACATACATACATACATACATGCTAGATACATTGCAAGTTAAACAAAAGCTTGTAAAAAAGAAACTGTCTGGAAACCTGGGGGGTTACCCCAAAAGCGGTACGCAAGACGGACGTTACAGCGTATCCGCGATGCTGTGTCATCATTGGGCATTAACGTATAATAATGAAACCTAATTTGGTTTGACATATAAATGGGACGTCACTTTCAGACGGCTTTCGTATTATTTTATGGAGTAACCCCCTGTTCACCAAGTTACTAGAGTGTAAAAATGACTGTTGTCACTAGATGACAGTCTTTGAGCTACGTCAGATGCGTTAAGTATTTACCCTAGACTTTTCCATATAAACGTAGTCTAGCTTTTATGTTTCAAAATAACATGTGAGATTTTGGCAGTATTTTGTAATTTTAAGGAAATTGCATATATCTAGGCATATAACTAGTTCTCGACAGTCAAATATGAACTTGAAAGAAAATATGAGAGTGTAGAAGTTTTCCATACTGATGGTCAAATATGATATGATACACTATATTCTCTTTTAAGTTCATATCTTGACTGTGAAAACTAGATATATGCCTTAATATATGCAATTTCTTTGAAATTACATAATTTCGAAAATATCTGACATAATGTTTCAAAATAATAGCTAGACTACGTTTTTATGGGAAAGTCTGAAGGACTCTTAGGACAGCTCGATATATCTGACAATTCTGACATACGCAAGCATTACGCTCTATGATATGAAATAGAAGAAAAATTACAAAATATCTAATTCACAATTTTTATAACTGTTAGCAAGTAACCAATGAATAAATAATCCTTTCATCCATGGAGTTTGGTTTTTTGACAACATTGATAACAAAGTTGAAATCAAATAATGAAATGAGAAATGGTGAAATTCAGCGCGCGGGCTTGAACACGCGATAGCTTAGTAATAGCATGGTCGTATCAAGGCCAAGGTTGCTCGGTTCAAATCCCGCTCACATGGTAATTTTCACCATCTTTTCTCACAATTATTTCATTATATAATTTGAGTACTTTAATGCTGCACTTGAGTGCCTAAAACCCTATAAAAATATATCGATAATTTCAAACAAAAAAAAGTGACTTCATTTTCTGGTCTTCTTCATCAGTTCCACTCACCAAAACACACTTTCAGAATGCAAATGCTTTATTTATTAACAAAACCATCAAAACAACTATGTGTGCATAGAATATTTGAGGAGTTTCCTCAATTTCTTGAGGGTGTCATCATCAGATCTTCAACTAGTGACAATTGGACCAACTTGCATGTTTACACATTCAAATAAAAAAAAAGTTATTGAGGAATCCACAAAAAAAAAACATAAGTATACATTCAAATTAAAAAGCGCTTTTTTGTAGTCGCCTCAAAATGGCCGGTTGACATTGACAGTCACAACGCGCCATTTTATTCTAGTGAGGTAATAAATAGTTTAAAAGAGTTACTGTTAAACAATGCTGAGTTGGTCTTTGAGGAGCTTCGTCTCTTCTATGAGGGTGGATATCTGGCCAGTCCTGAAAAAACATAAACGGTAAAGTATAAAGCGACATATCAAAAGAGATGTTTTAACAAGGGCCTGACATACTTTAATAGAGCGAGATAGTCTTATTGCAATTTTTAAAAGAAAAAAAGGAAACAGTGCCGTATTTTGTCTCTTTCACCGACCGAACATTTTTTCATGGTCGGGTTATAGGCACACTTCAAATTGCATATATTTTAAGTGTGCCTATAACCTGACCATAAATATTTATTAATATGTCTTTCTCTTACCCCCGGCCGCTCAGTGGCAAATCTACACTACGTGTATATCATCGATGAAATATTACTACTAGTAATATTTCATCGATGGTGTATATTCATCTTTGAGTATTTACAATGATGGTTTTAAAAAATGTTGACACTAGGTAGCAACACAGTGACGTCGGATCCAATCGAATGTAGTCAATCATCAGTTGAGATGTTTTTAAAAATATTTTACGGCTCTGGATACAGTCCTTTAGAGCCTATCTTTATTTTTTCACTTCTTTATTCCTACTACCGAACCCTAACTTTACAATCAAAGGTTGGTGTCGGTCCTTTGATTACTTCAAGGGAACTTCTGGCGACATATCTATACCAATCCACTGGTTTTCAGCCGATTGAGTGGCGGCCTAAGGAGGCGGCTTAATCTTTTCTTTTCTTATGCTTAGTGACCAATAAAATAATACGCAAAACGGTCCCATGAAATTTATACGTCATCATCCTCACGTATTCTCCGTTGCACCAAGATTTGACGAGGTTACTGGTTTTTACACAGATCGACTGCCGTCTGACCTCTGGTCTCGCAACCCAAAGGGTAGTCCAGAACCAATCCTTGGATAGGTCTGAGCAAACGCTAGATGGCGTACGGGACCCACAATTTATACGTGTCTTCCGAAACACGAAATCATAGTTCTTTTCAGATAAACATGTGATTCAAGCCTGCAATATCCTAATCACACTGGAAACAAATTTTCATAAAGTATGCTTCCCAGTGGGATTCGAACCCACGACCTCCGGATCACAAGGCGAATGCCTTGACCACTGGACCGCGGAGGTAATCACGAAATATATACAACGTGTAAGTGACATATATATGTGTAATAAATAAACCATCTATACTTGATCACTAAAGAACAATTAAATTAAACAAAATATCAGTCCAAAATAAAAAAAGGCATAAAGATTATGAAGCAACGCGTCAACAAGTTCTATATTCGTCGCCTTTCGGTGTGAAATGACCCTAAGTAGGTAAAAATTACTCACTGTTGCTGCAAAATGGATGAGATGGTGTCGCGGTGAGATTTTCCCAAGGCTATGTCTTTCTTCTTGTAGTCTTCTTGCCACTGCTTCAGCTGGAAAAGATAACGTTTTGTTACGAGGGAGTAAAATTATACTTTAAGGGCGAGGAGACTTAAAAATATATCTTACTATCACTCGCGTATGTCGTTAGTCCCGGCTTTGATGTTGTAAGGTATAGTGATTTAAGAAAGTAACCTGCACACAAGTTCACTAGTATGTGTAGCAGGAGCAAGGTGATATGCTCGACCGCCACAAAGGGAAGATCTTCCCGCCAGGCATGTTGTTGCGCCTGGGGAACCGCGGCTCCGACGGTGTATCGTCGGAAGTTGTATATATGCAGCGAATCGGGCGAACTCTGAGATCGAGATGTAGGATACTCTGCTGGCGCCATCTCATATGCTTCTTGTGAACTATATTGTCGGTTGTCTCTTGATTGTAGTTCCTCGCACATATGTACAAATCACTATTGTCACTTTATGGCAGTCATTAAGCTATGTCAAAGCTAGGCAACTCCAATAAATCTGACAATAATGTTAAGTATTAACACACTCGACAAAAACTAAAGGACCATATTCTAGTTTTTAGAGGCGTAACAATCCAGATCCTAGCATTTTTTTAACATGTCTCTCCCTCTATTCTGATCAGGGCTAGGGACAATTCTGAATAAAAAGCTTAACCTCCCTCCATCGACTGAGAAAGTGCACGCCCCTTTCCATCGACCGAGAAAGTACACGCCCCCCCCCCCTCCATTCATCGTGAAACTACACGCCTACTCCCCTACATCGACCGAGAAAGCACCATAAATAACTAACCTCCCTGCCCTTGACAGTACCATGTATCTGCAGCATGTGTACCGCGACAGTTCCGCTAGCAGTTCTTTTATTTACACATCCTCCCCCTCTATGGTGATTAAGGGACGCTGGATAGAAAGCAGCTTAACTAACCTCCCTGCTCTTGTCGGTGGCGTGTTGCTGCAGCTTTTGTATCCGCTCCTACAGTCGCTCGCCAACTGTCTTTTACCGCGACAGTTCCGCAAGCAGTTCCTTTATTTACACATCCTCCCCCTCTCTTCCGATTAAGGGACGCTGGATAGAAAGCAGCTTAACTGACCTCCCTGCTCTTGTCGGTGGCGTGTTGCTGCAGCTTTTGTATCCGCTCCTACAGTCGCTCGCCAACTGTCTTTTACCGCGACGGTTTCGCTAGCACAGTTCCTTTATTTACGATCTCCGTGGCGTAGTGGTCACCATGCCAGTCCGCCACCCAGAGGTCCCGGGTTCGATCCCCGGTCAGGGCAAGTTGGAAAATGGCCTTTTTCAAATTGTCCTGGGTCTTGGATGTTTGTCTATATATGTATTTGTTATAAAATATAGTATCGTTGAGTTAGTATCCCATAACACAAGTCTCGAACTTACTTTGGGGCTAGCTCAATCAGTGTTATTTGTCCCCATATATTTTATTTATTACATCCTGCCCCTCTATGGTGATTAAGGGACACCGGATATAAAGAAGCTGTACCAACCTCTCTGTTCTTATCGGTGGCGTGTTGCTACAGTTCACTAGAGTGTAAAAATAACTATTTCCACTAAATGACAGTTATAAACCTACGTCAGATGCCTTTCGGCAACTCCAATAACCTGCTGAAACAGTTAGGTCGTTAAAAAAAAAGAGGCACCATATTCTGATTTTCTGACGCGTAAAACATCGTCGCACATCTCCTCCCTGTCCATGCTTCCTGTTTGCACGCTTCCCCCCCCCCCTCCCCCTCCACATGGCCTCAAAACGGACAGTTCCGCGAGCAGTTCCTTTATTTACACATCCTTCCTTCTCGAGGTTTCCGTGGTTCGGTATCATTTAAATATTATTTTATGAATTTTGATTAAATGATTTAATAAATAAATGCCGATTTGGGGGCGCTGTATAGAAAGCAACTGACCTCCCTGCTCTTGTCGGTGGCGTGTTGCTGCAGCATGTGTATCCTCTCCTGCAGTCGCTCGCCGACCGTCTTGTACCGCGACAGTTCCGCGAGCAGTTCGCGTTCGGCCGCCGTGGCTGATGACGATCCGCGCATGTTGCGGATCACCGCTGAGCATCTGTTAATAAGAAAGTTAAAAAAACCTACTAAATAATTCGGAAAATGTAATTTTGGTTGCATTTTGATTTAACTTTATTACAATACATGTGTGGCCAACTCTTCTCTACCAGTCAACCAAATGCCGTGAAAGTAGTTTTGTAAATTTTTTGTCCACTTTAAGGACTGGAAGAAATCTCTATCTGGAATAAGTCCGCTTTTGTACAGTACAAAGGCGGACCTAGACTTTTCCATATGCACATAATCTAGATTTTGAGAAATATTCAATCATGATGGTCAAAAATCAATAACGCACTATCTTTTCTTTTAAGTTTATACATGTGTTATTTATTATACATACACAATTTCTTAAAATTAATTTCTCAAAATATTGCCGTTAAGGTTGAACTAGTCTCGAGCCCGAACTCACAGGTGGGCGCGGCCTAAAAGCATGCTGTCTCACCTAACATTGTGTTCGGGCGAAGCAGTGAGGTCAAATGCACGATAAATTCATAGTAAACCGAACGCGTAAAAAATACGTAAAGTCCTTTGGAAAAACGGGTTTTATGCAAAAACGATTGCATTAATCGATTACAAATAAAGTTTATTAAAATCTTCGATAAATAAACCGTGTCGGTTTGGACTTAGTTTTGGAGATTTTACACTTCTTTTATTACTTACTTACGCTGATAGTTGCGCAAAAATAAGCAACAAAAAAAAACGAATCTTTGATGGCTCATAACTTTTTAATGGCTTTTTATTTTACAATTCTGTATCCATACAGACAAAAATTATAATGAGACAAAACGATATCATGTTAAACTTTGAATGTTCAATGTCAAACAATGGAGGAAATCCCCTCCCAAATTTGTATAGAAAAAGTATTGACTAGTTCGCTCTTAAGTGACATGTCTTTTTAAAATAGAAGCTAGACCCAGATGTCTTAAGACGGATAATGTGCAAAGACAGAAAGTTAAAAAGAAATACGCATCACCTGTACTTGATATCGTCCTGATGCTTCTCAGCCAGGGCACATTTATCTTGCAGCGCGCTGGATTGCAGCTGAGCGTCATTTATATCTGCCTGAAATAGATACAATGTGGTAAAGTTCCTGGTTGCATTACCAGCTCGGCTGCTTCGGACCCCGAATAATATACACCTACATTATTACTGATATATGTATTCATTTGTATGTATATTACATATATATTTATTAATATGTATGTATGTAATGAAATATAATATGTATGTATGTGATGAAATTCATGATTTAGTAAACAAAGCATAAATATCTACATAAGTACATATAGAAGAATAAACAATTAAACATATAATATATATATACAACATGCATAAAATACAATACAAATACATATGCATGTTGTATATATATTATATTTTTAATTGTTTATTCTTCTATATGTACTTATGTAGATATTTATGCTTTGTTTACTAAATCATGAATTTCATCACACCAGCCACACATATTTTCCGCTTGGTCTAATGGTTGACCTGAAGAGAATGCCATATGGCATTAGGTCCGCCTCTTGTACATTTTTTTAATTGTGCAATAAAGTTTAAATAAATTAATTACTATACGCGCGGTGACCACTTCGAAGGAGAAAATTCAGTTACATGAATCGTGTGTCCAGACTTCCAGAGTAATAAGATAACATTGGCTTGTAATGGATGTCTAGATATCTAAACGAAGAGGTGATGAGTTCTGGAGCGAGCTAAATTAAACCATAGCGTTAGCGCTATTAATAGATATGGAGGATTAGTATGTTGTTAGCAACATTAAGTAGATATTTCTTTGAATTTCTATCCTGAGTGAGACTTCTGTACGTGAGTACTAGACTAGTATTTATTCTGTGGCCCGGGATAGCACACCCCGCTTTTTCTTCTCCAATAGGCATAACTGGAATGATATGGCTAGGCGATGTGGCTAGCAATCCATCACTATTTTACTTTCCTTTTACCATTTTTACACCCGCCATTATGCTTAGTGTGGCCTTTGGATCTTACGGCCTTAGGCTCTGTCTACCTCGTTAGGGATGGAGACGTGATAATAGTAGATTGTGCTACAAGGGGTTAAGGTAATATTTTGAAAGCGAGGGCGCTACTTTGAATTCAGAGCGAAACGAAGGATTCTACAGATGAGTAAAGTGAGGGATTCATGTATATCGCCCGAGATAAAAATATTGCCGTATCCGAGGAGCACACTCTACTTTTTATCTCCATCTAAAAGAAAAACTAGCAAATTCAAACAGAATATAAAGAACAGTAGAACACCTACAATACCTAATCAGACTTCAACCGACAATTTACTACTAACCTTTGTTTGGTGTCGTTTTCATACAATAAATACTAAGAAATATTTTCTCGGAGACCACTGACTTACGATAAAATGTTCACTTATGATATAACTTTGTTCGCATGGTCCTCCATATCTATTATTTTTATAAGTAAACTTATTCATTTATACCTACACATTATCGGCTTTAACTTACGAAAAAGTATTCACATTTACATAAATAGTTACATGTCAATACAAATAACCTAAAACTTCTGTAATTACCTACTTGAATCAAAGAAAAAAATTGCGCTTTTTTTCATACTTATTTCTTTTTCGAAGCGAAGAACATAAAAATGTTTACCTACATTCATCCATGTTGACGAGACATGTATTCCAAATTTAAAAAATCAAGACGTTTGTGCCAGTTATTTTTTATTTTAGAACCAAATTTTTCTTTATTTTTTGCTTGACTGCCAACATTATTTTAGATTCTACATAGATTACACTCGTGTTCAGTTTTCAAATTTATTTTAATCCCTAGAGATTTTCTTTTTCACGTTTTAGTCCCGAGAGAATAAGCAGTAACTTTAGCTCCAAATGTTTTGGGATGAAAACATCGTTTTTCGAGTAGATGAGATAAAAAGTATTTAATATATACCTGTAGATCGTCTAGCCAGCCCTGGTGCTGAAGGCTGAGAGCTCTCAAAGCGTCGAGTTTCCGTCGCATCGCGTCGGTGGCGCGCTGCTGCCGCGACATGTACTCTCCACGTAGCTTCATCGTCGCTTGGGTTACCAGCTGGAAAAAAAACCATTATAAAACTGAATTATAAATAAAAATTTGTCTGTGAATAATCCCTCAATCCCTAGGGATACAAAAATTGAAAACAGAATATCATTGTCATCGGAGGAGCTCGGTGGTCCGGCGGTAGTGCGCATTACTAGCGCTTTCGCATGTAAAGCGACATCGGGCGTGGTCCGCACTTGGATGGGTAACCACAAGTGACATTAAAAAATTCTCGAACTCCTCCGTGTTCGGGAAGCACGTTTAAGCCGTTGGTCCCGGCTGTCATGATTGTAAGGCAGGCGTCAAGCTACGTCAGATGTCTTCAGGCAGCTTGAAAAATCTGACACCAGTGACACTTACATAAAAAACAAAACAAAACCAATTATCGGTAATGTATCAATCAAAGGCTTAATCCTTAATCCCTAGGGATCAAAACAATTTGAAAGCGAAATATGATTGTTATCAGTAATGTATCAAGCAGTCACGCAAAAGATCTTTGGGTGTTTGGGTGTTTCGCGCATTTTCGTGCAGTTGTTGACGTTGCCTAAGGTAAGTTTCCATTTGAGAAAAAACTGGCCAAGTGCGAGTTAAACTCGCGTGGAGAGGGTTCCGTACAATATCAAAGATTATTCGTAAGTGAACGTATTATATTGAGTGTTCCACTTTATTTTCAAAACTTAACATTGGAGTTAAAAAATATGTTCTCCCACACATTCCACCTGCAAATGTAAGTTGGTACGCACAATATTGAGTGATTTACCATGTTATTTTAATATCATGGACTTCTTATAGGTTTTCCTATAATCTATAAGGAGAAAACTAATTTCTGTATTTTTTTCAAAATTTTAGGTTCAGTAGTTTCGGAGATAAGGGGGGGGGAATGGTCAATTTTCGTCTATTTTCTTGAATAACTCGGAAACTATTTATTTTAAAATTACAAAAAAATACATTTAAGATCTTCTCGACAAGACCTTTCATTTGATATGCCACACGATGCAGTTTTCAGAATTTTTTTTTTTAATTTTCCCCTTCCCCCCCAAAAATGACCCCCCATATACAGATTTCATCTGCTCACGTCACACCTCTGTGTTTGGGTCACAGGAATTGATATGTGTACCAAATTTCAACTTAATCGGTCTAATAGATTCGGAGATAATTGACTGTAAGCGACGGACGGACAGACACACGAGTGATCCTATAAGGGTTCCGTTTTTGTATTCAGACGTACGGAACCCTAAAAATGGGTAAAAACTGTCAAATTGCTTACAATCCCCTGCCTGCTACTGCATGCCAACCCCTTCTCATCATAATCTTGTGATCTTGAACATGTCAGTTTTTTCTGGTACTCACTGGAGCACCCTTCTACACGATCATATATCAATTACAATCCCTGTCACCCGGGAACAGGGCAAACAACGTCAATCAAAATCTTCCGTCTAGCAGTGCATAGGAACAACACATCATACTGTCGCGAACGAGAAAGATGCAGAATGTTCGCGAGCAAGAACCGCGTAGAAATACGTCGGTATAACGCAAGCGAAACTAGGCCTTATGTCCTTATAGCATAAAGTTAGAGTTGTTTGGCAAGTTCCACACACACACACGTTTTTATTAGATTTTTTTTAAATGTACGCAGGTAAAGTTATATTTTATAGTTAGTAGGTATATGTAGATATACTAGTTATTTTATAATTATATCTAGTTTTGTAATTTGATTTAATGTTGAAAATTATTATTATGTTTACGTTTGGTGTATTTGTGATCTTGGTGTGTGCGTATGATTTGGGCTTCAGTTTAGTCTTTCAATATGGTATGTATTTAATGATTGTAACCTGTTTAACGTACCTAAATATATAAAATAAGATTAGTCAGTCAGTTAGCGGTATGTACTTATGAGAGGCCAACCCGTCTTTTTTTTCATACAAACGCTCGTACGGGATTATGGCGTTGTAACTGATCTTTTTTGAAAACTTTTGAACCAATAGGTACTTATCTTACGCGCTATTTCGAAGTTTCTATAGAAACAAAAAATTTGAATTTGAAAAACAAATTCAGTATAGTATAAGCCCCCAAAAATCTGCTTTTTTGCACAAATACCTGTACTTCGACCGTGCATAAAGTACTCATAAATTGTACAGGTAAAGTAAATATTTCGATACGGAAATAAAAATCATTTATTTCACACACAGAAAGGCTTATTGAAAAACACTTATTGCCTGGAACAAGTTTTATGAAATTTCCGCACCCTATGAATAGTTAATATTTGTTCAATGAATAGTTAATAATAATACTAATTTCGTTCAATAGAATGAAACCGAGCCCTCAGGCGCAATTTATTTCTTTTTGCTTTGCCTCTTTTTCTAGCATTTCCCTGGATGAAACAATAAGCTTTTCAAATCATGCTTGCGTTGACGATAGAGCGGCCGGGAAGGGCCCTCTTAACTCTCTCGTAGCAAAGACTACTAGATACTAGCGTTACCTCTAAGCACTCCTTAGGACTGGGCTCCTCAGTCTTGTTCACGTTGAGTATGGGCTGAGACACGTCTCTTGTCAGGATCTCTTGTATGATGGCGGTGAACGATACTTTCTGTCGCTAAAAAGAGTAATATACATCATTTAAAAGAATTTAATTTCTTGATAAAATATTTAAGTACATAAGCTAATTCTAAAATCCTAAGAATACAACTAAATAAAACAATTAAAAAGTAAAATTGGAAAAGAAGAACAGAACAGAGGACCAGTTTTGAAGTGAAAACTTCTTTAGCGGCGTTGTG
The DNA here is from genome assembly GCA_943193695.1 of Acrobasis suavella. NCBI lineage: Eukaryota > Metazoa > Arthropoda > Insecta > Lepidoptera > Pyralidae > Acrobasis > Acrobasis suavella. The sequence continues at coordinate 14,552,295 of OW971948.1, forward strand.
CACTTTTTTGTAATGGGTAAAAAATGTTAAACTCGCGTCAGGACACGTGACCTGATCGAAAATTCGTAAGACTGATCTCTTTCTACGGCGCGGCGAAAATGTATGCCTGCGTCTACTGTGTCGTTTAGGCGCCGCAGGGTGCTTGCGCGTGGCACGCTGTAAATAAATAAATATTGTATTCTACCACATAAAGGATAGTACTTTTATACTGATAATTAAAGCAATTCGTGCAAAATTATTCCCTAACCATTCCAAAATATCAAAAATGCACAACGTTAATATTCAAGTTTTCACTTCTGCCGGCACTCCCGGAGTGCAACCCGTCGTTTTTTTTTTGCTAGGCAAATGAAAAATCCCCGACGACACCATCTAGCGATGAGTGGCGGAACTACATAGGTACGATGTAACAGACAAACATTAGCGTCAAACTTATATCACGCCTCTTTTTAAGTCAGGGGTAAAAAAATATAAATATGAGAAAAAGGTTAAGGTTTATCAAATACCCCCTTAGAGCGGACCATGCTGGCTCGGTTGTCTTGTGGACACAAGCCCTAAGCATGCCTACCCATCCGCCGCCTGCGCGACGCACCGCTAAAAACAGTGTGTCGCGTAGCGTTCGTGTAGGCGCGTCACATTCGCTCTGATAAAGACGTCCGGATGAGGTCGGCCAGCAGTTGACTCTACGTCAGTAACCCGTGCTTGTTAATAATACCTACCTATCGCTTATTTCTTTTCCTTGTCACTGGATGTCGCTATAGCTATTTATTAAAACATTAAAATCTTTTATTACTGTTATTTAAATAAAGAACTCAAATTCATTAAATATGACTTTTATATGAAATGTATTTAATGTTTTGAAAGCATATTCAATACTTCCTTTGTCTCTTTTTTGCTAGTCGGTGTGCTGCCATCTCTGTTTGCCTACCGGCAACTCCAATTTTGCCTACCTACAGACCCTCCCATAGTTTCTATGGCATTGGGTACCTGTAACGTTATTAATTATACGATCTTTACCCTAAGCTATGTACGCGTGTGTATCTGTTTACCTCTTTCAAAATACTGTTGATGTCATCCTCTTCCAAGGCCGGGTTTTTGAGTTGCAGTTCCTTGTACAGCTGCTCTTCAAGATCATAGGGTTCCAAAGTTCTGCAACATATTAGATCGTATATTAAAATCGTACTATATTTATATATTTAATATTATATATTTATTATTATTATTTATTTACTTTCATATTCTAGGCGCATAGTGAATATGGTATTAAATTAAGGTATGCAGTTATTTTTTTTACTTTATTTACAGAAACACTAACCTAAATAGGCAAAAAAGGAACTTCTTTGATCAGTTGGGTTATTAATACTTCCATTCTAACTCGCTTATTCATAAAAACTTAGAAATGATTGCTAAATATATTTTAGTTAAAATGTGGTTTCTCTTGTTCTTGCCATGTTAAATACAAAAAAGAATGAAAACATTTATAACTAAAATAGCTTTAGCAAACGTTTGTTAAAATTTTATGAATATGAGGGTAATATTATAAATTCGATAGTAACTCTGTCTGTTAACGCTTCAACCCATGAACCGATTTGGATGAAATTTGGTATGGATGTAGTTTGAGAACGGGGACGGACATAGTTTTTATTCCGAAACTCTCTCGGGGAGCGAAACCCGCGGCCACAGGCAATGTTTATATACTAGCGCATATTTCTATAAAAAATAATTTGAGATATACATAGGGCGCACTATAAGTTTCCGGAACTGGCCACTTACATAAACAATATTTAAAAATTTATTGCAACATTTGAAAATAGAACTCTTTGGCTGTAGAATGCAGTTTGTTTCATCTGACTGTCTATTGTTTTTACCTTGTGGCGCCATTTAAAAAATTGTGTGTCTGCATCAACATGGATTTAACTCGGGAAAATTTTCGTAGTATGATTTTCTACGATTTTAAGTGTAATTTGACAGCTCAACAGAGCATCGCTCGGCTTGAAACAGCTTTTGGCAATGAAGCACCATGCAAGACAACTGTTTATAGCTGGTTTGCAGAATTCAAGCGTGGTCGTATCAATCTCAGTGACGAATCTCGCGATGGTCGGCCGTCCACCGCTGTGACCAACAAAAACATCGATGCTGTGCGCCGTATGATTGAAACAGACAGGCATGTGACCTACCATGAAATTCGCGCATCCTTAGAAATAGGCATGAGTCAAATACAATTAATCCTACACAAACATTTGGGTGTGAGAAAGCTGTGCTCGCGGTGGATCCCACACAACTTGACCGAGGCTCAAAAAACGGACCGCGTCACTTGGTGCAGTGCCATGCTTACCAGATTCAACGAAGGTGCGTCAAATTTGGTGTGGGACATAGTAACAGGTGACGAAACATGGATTTATTGCTACGATCCCAAAACAAAGCAGCAATCGAGCGTATGGGTCTTTCAAGATGAGCCGAAACCAACCAAAGTGGCGCGCGTGAAAAGTGCATCTAAGCGGATGATTGCTTCTTTTTTTAATAAAACTGGACACGTGGCTACTGTTGCTTTAGAGAATCGTCGTACAGTGAATAGTGACTGGTACACGACCATTTGTTTGCCGGAAGTTATTGACGAACTCCGTAAAAATAACCGTAAACGCCGTATCATCCTGCACCACGACAATGCTAGTTCTCACACGGCCAGACAGACAAACGACTTTTTGAAGGCGAAAAATGTAGAACTCATGAGTCATCCTGCATACAGTCCCGACCTGGCACCTTGTGACTTTTTTCTGTTCCCAAAAATTAAGAACCAATTACGCGGTCAACGATTTTCATCACCAGAAGAGGCTGTCGAGGAGTATGAAAAACACGTTTCAGAGGTCACCACAGAGGAGTGGCACAAAAGTTTTCAAAACTGGTTTCATCGAATGAAAAAGTGCATAGACGCCAAGGGAGATTATTTTGAAAAACAATAAATTAATTTTGTACCTTTAATAGTATTTTTTCATATTCATTCCGGAAACTTATAGTGCGCCCCACGTATTCTTCAGTGTCTAAAGTAGATATGTAAAAATCATGCCGATTCGTTGGTGCGGGAAAATAAGTAGGTGGTACATTTTTTCTTTTCTTTTCCTAATCAGCGTGGAACAATAGGCATGACGACTGGAAAAATACTGTTCGCCCAGAGGTAAGATTATTAAAAACAAAATAATTAAACTGAAAAATATGAGCCCATTATTATAGTTGCCCATAAGTGTTGTACAACGTTCCACCCTACTCAATGTCATTCTTTCCTTTGGTTTTGGGTTGACTGGAAGAGATCCCTTAAAGGGATAAGTCCGCCTTTGTAATGTTTTCTTTTGTATTTGTGTTGTATCCTTTTTGTACAATAAAGAATTTACATAACATAACATATTGGCTAATCTAAAAGACGGACAATTACAATCATTCTTTTTTGACCCTGTCGTCACCCCTATAATTCGTATATTAAAAACTGTTAACCAAATCTTATAATAATAAATTTCTGGTGTCTATATAGTACATACTTAACTTAAAATAATAGGGGGGACGCTAGGGTTAGAAAAGTATAATTGAAATTATTCCATCTTTTAGATTATCCAAACATAATGGACCCATATTTTTCAGTTTGCCCAAATAGTAAAAGTTCCGGAATGGGGGCTTGCGACGTCACCTCTATGTAAAAATCGTACGTAGCGGTGACGTCGTGCGAAAATTCAATGCGCTGTATCTTTGTTATTTTTGGTTTCTCAGAGAAAAGAAAAAATACGTGTACAGTATTTTTCAATATCTAACCGATGAGCCAAAAATATTTTTCTATTCGTCATGTCTTTTATGTCGATTCGTTGTTGCAGGAAGAGAAGCTAGTATATAATTTTTTATTTTCCAGATAAGCATAAATAAATAATAAATAAATATATAGGGACAAATAACACTGATTGAGCTAGCCCCAAAGTAAGTTCGAGACTTGTGTTATGGGATACTAACTCAACGATACTATATTTTATAACAAATACATATATAGATAAACATCCAAGACCCAGGACAATTTGAAAAAGGCCATTTTCCAACTTGCCCTGACCGGGGATCGAACCCGGGACCTCTGGGTGGCGGACAGCATGGTGACCACTATGCCACGGAGGTCGTCGAAGTCGAGCATGGAAAATGTATTAGGGCGTAAACTGCGTCAAGCAAGACCACGCGACGTGTTCAGTCTATCTCTGTCACCAACTCAACGTGCGAAATAGATACCAGAATACGTCGCGTCACAGAATAAGTACTAGTTCTCACGTACAGAAGTCTTATTCAGAATAACAATTTAAAGAAATATATCTACTTAATGTGGTTAGCGCTATGGTTTAGTTTAGCTCGCGTCTGAACTCCTCACTCTTCGTTTAGATACCTAGACATCCATTGCAAGCCAATTTCATTCTTATTACTCTGAACAAACGATTCATGTAACTGAATTTACCCCTTCGAAGTGGTCGCCGCGCGCATAGTAATAATATTCGTATATTTTCGATACCTAAACGGGGTGTGATACAGGCCTGGTCGCGTGATGCCGTGTCTTTGTCGCACGTGGGGTTTATGACAGAGATAGACTCAACACATCGCGTAGTCCCGCTTTACGCCCTTGGGTTATATTCACCTGGTAAGCAAATTTCCGTCCGTACACAACACCAACAAGCCTGGCAGCGGCGGGGGAGTGAGGGCGACGCCGACGGGCGGCTGGAACGCGGCGTTCAAACCGCTCGTGCACACGAGATGGCGTGCCACGCTCGGCTTGGAGCAAATCGCGGATAGCACTGTCTCTGTTTCTTCTGAAATTGAGTTAAGAAAAAAAGATCTTACTTACAGACAATTTTTTATTTAATAGAAATCTGCATAGTAATCCAACTGGGAAGCATACTTTGTGAAAAGTTGTTTCCAGTCTGGTTATATTGCAGGCTTAAATGACCTGATTATCCGAAAACAAAGATGATTCCGTGTTTCGGACGGCACGTATGAACTGTGAGTCCCGAAAGCCATCTAGCGTTTGATTAGGTTTTTTGGCTTTTGCCTCTTTGGGTTGCGGAGGTCAGACGGCAGTCGCTCTGTGTAAAAATCAGTAACCTCATCAAATCTCCTTGATTAGGTTAGGTAGCAGATCCCTGTCTGGCGCGAGGAGGAACTAGCCCAGGTTCACAGACCAACCCCTCGGGAGATAGAGGGATACAGGGATGAGTTGCGTCAGCTCGCCATTGATGAGTGGGTCCACAGGCTGGAACAGCCCAGTTTTGGGTTCAGGACCGTTGAGGTGGTCCGGTCAGTGTTGGCTCAGTGGTTGACGAGGCGCCACGGCGTCTTGACGTTCCGTCTGACACAGATACTCACCGGACATGGTTGTTTCGGTCGGTATCTGTGTCATAGAGTCGGGAAGCGACTTCTGTTTGTCACCATTGTGACGGCTGCCCGGATTAGGACGCCCAACACACCCTAGCGAACTGCCCAGCCTGGGCGGAAGACCGCGCAGAGTTGTGCGCGGTTGTGGGGGACGACCTTTCAATGCCGATTGTGGTACGTCTCATGGTGGACAGTGAGACGTTGTGGAAAGCAGTTCAGGTCTTTGCGGAGAGCGTCATGCTCCGCAAAGAGGCGGAAAGAGACCGCGGGAGGCAACGACCAACCTGGCCATCCGCCGGCGCACAGGCCGCAGGAGGCGGGCCTATGGCCTGCAACTGCTGCCCCCATAATGAGGGCCAGTAGGGCGATGGAAACTGGATTCTGTCGCTCGACAAATATGGTTCTCCGGGTTGAAAGGCGCATCTGTGTTAATACGCGCCTTTACCCTAGCGGGTAGAGCTGAACGCCGACGGGCCACCCCGCAGGCCACTCCGACCCATCTCGTTAATTGAGAGGCTACTGTGAGTGAGCCCAGCCGAGGCCGCTGAAAAGCGTAGTAGCACACGGGCCTGGCAATAGCGGTACCGGCGTTGACACCGCGGAGTTTTTAGTGGTAACACCACATAACCTTACCGGTCTCCCGTGACTGGTAAGGTATCCGAAGGGATATTCTCCGAGTGAAAAAAAAAAGGTAGCAGACCCCGGGCTCTAAAGCGTTACTGCTGAGGTTGCAACCGGGAAAATAAGTTCGGATGATGATGCATAAAGAAATATGTTACATTACCCTCTTCAGCCAGCGCGTAGTCCTTGAGATGCGCGAGCAGCGGCAGCGTGACAGCGTGCACACCGCCCGCGTGCGCGCACGCATACGTGTTCGATGTGCACTGCAACAATTTTCTAAATATATATAACTCAAAGGTGACTGACTGACTGACATAGTGATCTATCAACGCACAGCCCAAACCACTGGACGGATCGAGCTGAAATTTGGGCATGCAGGTAGATGTTATGATGTAGGTATCCGCTAAGAAAGGATTTTGATCAATTACACCCCTACGCGAGCGAAGCCGCGGGCAAAAGCTAGTGCAACTATACTTTTCTAAAACACTCTCGGGAATGTAGGCATTATTGTAGTAAAAAGAAGACACGAAGTTTGTAATTCTTGGCTGGTGCATTACTTTACTGGACTAGGCTAGGAAAGTAGTATGAAAATTCATTCCTGGCCGCTGCTCAAAAGAAAGACGACAAGAATGACAACACAGTGACATTGAGGTTCCAGATGACAGTTCTGTTTTTACATTTGGCAAAGACATTAAGCGTTTAATTTCATCACTTGTCATACAGCCGATTGCTACCAATTATAAAAACACCACTCTTGCCCACAATTTTATTACAATGTTGGTATCTTGATATTAAATAACACGAAAATGTTTGATGCGAAAGAATTAACAATAGTCTACGGTATTACATTTATTATTCTATGTTTTCTTTACACTAAATAACGCGGGAAAGCAGTTTCTTTTCTTTCAAGCACGTAGTGATTGATTATATACATACCTACTCCTTGCAGTAAACATTAATTGCTGTCGGTAAATATTTGCATATTTCCTCAATTATTTCCTCACATTTATTGAGAAAAGCACAATACATGCCTCGGGAAATATGGCATTGTCGGGCTCGTGATAACTCATCCGTTGAAAACTACTCATCCGGCAATGCCATACTTCCCACCCTCTGCAATAATGTACTATTTTGAAAACCATGTCACCAACCGATCAGAAGTTCAAGGTCAAGGATTGCCAACGAGCTAGGGAGCAAGTATTATAAAGAAGCATATAACAGATAAGAAATACAACGCTGCGCTCCAAAACACAAATAAAGGACGTAGGCACGGAAGAGTAAAACTTAGTGGAAGTACCAAGTAATCATAATCATATATTTATTTGCTTAAAATATGGTAGTATAGGTCTTACAATAAATATTAAAGAACAAACATGTTTTGCTAGTAGTAATATAAGCGTGGCGCGCGTGTCATAATCAAGCACAGCTGCACTCATATCCGAAAAAATATTTTGACGCAAATAAAGACCTTATGTTAATCGTTCCCAAGTTTAGAATTGCTTCTTTTGAAAATAACGCCATCTATGGTTAAGTATAAGATTTTTTTCGTAAAATTATACTACAGATTGCAAAACATCGTGAATACTTTATGAACCGTGGCAAAATAATTCTTAAAAATGAGGCCTAAAAGCCATTATTAAAGTGAATAACCGGCCAAGTGCAAGTCAGGCTCGCGCACGAAGGGTTCCGTATCATTATTTATAAAACATCACGTATGTTGTATGGGAGCCCTACTTAAATATTTATTTTATTCTGTTTTTAGTATTTGGCGATATAGCGGCAACAGCCATCATCTAAAAATTTCAACAGTCTAGCTCACGGTAGACAGACGGACGGACGGGCAGACGGACAGCGCAGTTCTAAGACTCCGCTGTCCCTAATAGGGTCCCGTTTTTACCATTTGAGTACGGAACCCTAATAAAAACGACCAACGCTAGATGAAAACAAATCAAGTGTCCCCATAAAGTGGTCCTTGTTGTTGATAGATCCAACCACCACATAGTTAATCGTATATACTTACCGGGTACAAGTGCACTGGATATGAATGTTGCAAGTCCTGGTCTGGATTTAGAGCGATGTTCAGTTCAACAGCTTCCACCACGTAGAGGGCGTGACTATCGCCATAATTTTTGTCTAGTGCCTGAAAAATAAAGAATTTTATTAATAAATAAATATATCGGGACACATTTCACTGATTGACTTGTGTTACAGGATGCTAACTCAATCCAAGTCCAAGACCCAGGACAATTTAAAAAAGGCCATTTTCTAATTTGCCCTGACCGGGGCCGAACTCGAAACCTCTGGGTGGCGGACTAGCATGAAGACCACTACGCCACGAAGGTCGTCAAATGATTGGTTTCACGAGAAAATTGAATTGAAATTAAGCATATACATAGCTTATTGACATACACTTCACTCTAACCAAAATTTGTACTATAAAACCAAATATTTCGGAAACGGATCCCTAAGTCGCAAAATAGCGTTCACAAGCTTACGACATTTTTGAAAGACCTATTTAACGATACCCCACACGATGGGATAGTCGAGAAAAAAATTTACTCCTATTTTAAATAGTAGGTATAGCTAACAAAAAAAAAAAACAAGATTTTATTTACTACTTACTACTTATTCGCCATGATTAATATACATACTCATGCTAAATTACAGCTTTCTGGTACTTATAGTCTCTGAGTTGAACCGCGGGCGGACAGTCAGACATGGCGGAAAATATAAGGGTTCCTTATTTACTACGGAACCCTAAAAACATCGGACATAAGTAACAAAAATAATGGATAAATGTAACATTTCGCCGTTACTTATCACATCACAGTAATATTATAAAGACGAAAGTTTGTGAGTGTGTATGTTTGTTACTTCTTCACGCGCAAACGGCTGGATCGATTTTGATAAAATTTGGTATGCAGGAAGCTGACATCTTGGAGTAACACATAGGCTACTGTTTTCGCGGGTGACACCGCGGGGCGCAGCTAGTCTTTTATATATCTCCAGGGCACATGGTAAATGGCAATCAAAAGCCTATTCGACCTCTGTGGCCAGTGGTCATCATGCCACGCTATGACACCGGAGGTCCCGGGTTAGTATCCAATAGCAAAAGTCTCGAACTTATCTTGGGGCTAGCTCAATCAGTTTGATTTGTCCGTATATATTTATTGTTTTATTTCCAGCAGTGGAAGTTTTTTTTGCTTTTTCGTGTGAGCTAGTGTCAGATTTTTCAAGCTGCCTAAAGGCATCGGACGCAGCTTGAAGACTGCCACACAATGATGACAGCCTGGATCAACCACCTTCCGAAGGAGCCAATCACTTATTACGTAACAGCGATGGAGGAAGAGGGATCATGACAAATCATAAAGGGATTAAAACAAGAAGCAAGCATTATAAGCTTGGGTCTTCGAAAAGTCTGAATGCTGCGTGACGTAACATCGGACGGCCCCGAAGTGGGAGGTTGAGTTGGGTACTTACATTGGGTAGCAGAAGGCAGTGATACAACGCTGCTGAGCACGTGGCAACCACCACCAACGCTGGGGTGTCGCTGCCCAGCGCCGTGATGGAGCAGGATTCCGAGCCGTAGTTGTCATCTGCTGGGGGATACATCGCCAGCGGGCCTGATAGCTTCGGCTGGTCACCACTGAAATCAAAGGAAACACCTTCTATTACTTTAAACCAGCATCATCATCATTTCAGCCACATAACGTTAACAGCTGGACATAGGCCTATCCCAAGGATTTCTAAATTGACCGATCTAGGACAGCCTGCATCCAGCGCTTTCCAGGGACCATGGTTAGGTCGTCTGACTACCTTGTGGGTGGGTGTCCTACGCTTCGCTTGCCAGTACGTGGTCGCCTCTCTAAAACCTTTTTGCCCCATCGGCCATCGGTTCTTCGCGCTATGTGTCCCGCTCACTGCCACTTCAACGAGCTAATCCGCTGGGCTATGTCAGTGACTTTTGTTCCCAAACGAATTTCCTCATTTCTGATTCGATTACGTAGCGAAACACCGAGCATAGCCCTCTCCATAGCGCGCTGAGCGACCTTGAGCCTTTTTATGAGACCCATAGTAACATTTAACAAGTAATTCCTGAATAAATATAGGGTAGTCACTGGACGGGAAACGGGATCCCTGCAGCTATAGAGTATAAAAAGATATTAGCTTTAGTATGCATTGGTCAGAACAAAATATAATCTTAATAAATAAGGTTGTATTGTGTTCTGTTCAATGACTGTTAGCGTCCAATGACTTAAAGTTTACCCTGTAGGTTAAACAGGTATATCATGAGGATCTCAGTAACGGCGTCAAAGATTAGGATGGTATATATCGGTCAATTTTATTTTATTTGTTTGAAATGACTAACATAGTTTGCCTCAGATGGCATTTCCTATTTCACCGCACAAGGTTTGAGGAGCGAGCCAGAGACCCGGCTTCCTATGTTTATTAACTATTAGCAGCAGCGCAAAGGGCTTCCAAGGGGAAAACCTTGGCTTTGGGCGCGCTAGGAACTATGGTAAATTTTGGGGTGCTGCAACACCCATGTTTTGCCGGAAGGGCCGAAGCTTCGGTGCCAGAAGGGCCTATTTAGGACGCAAATCGTCCAGGTCACCTGGACGATTTGCATCCTAAAAAGGCCCTTATGTAGGTTCTGTAGGTTACACCAGGTGTACCTAGTAAACGAGCTTATATCGGTCTAGGTACCTAAATTTAATTTGAGGAGCACCTCGTTTTCTCAGTGTTTTTTTATAGAGCCAAACTCGGTCGCTCAGGTACTTCCATTATCATCATCCTCCTGTATTCCCGGTTGCATCCTCAGCAGTAACGCTTCAGAGCCCGTGATCCGCTACCTAGCCTAGGTGCTTTGAAGAAGTTACTGGTTTTTACACAGAGCGAATGCCGTCTGATCTTCGCAACCCAAAGGCTAGACCAGAACGAATCCTAGGATTGTTTTGAGAGCAAACGCTAGATGGCGTTCGGACCTACAGTTTATGCGTGCCTTCCGATTCAAACACAGAAAACCCTAACCAGACTGGAAACCACTTTTTACAAAATATGCTACTTAGTGAGATTCGAGCCCATGACCTCCGGATCACAAGGCAAACGCCTTGACCATTGGACCACGGATGTAGTCACCGGTCGCCCAGGTACTAACAGTGCTTACACTAAAACACCAATAAAGTGGCACACCATTGTAAATCATATAGTTGTAAAGATTCCGTCTTTTTCTTCATCACCACGTACGATCCGTATCCTTGGGATACCATTTACATGCTTGCCCTCAACACGAAACGGAACTGTCGCATGCTGCTATTCTTTTCTGTCACTCAGAACCGTCATTTACTAGAGCGAGAGAGAGCGACGGAACGCATCAGCATGGCCGGTTCCGTGGCGTTAAAGAATAAATACTTTAATTTGTTACTAGCTGTTCAGAGCTGATTGCGCTTCCTGGATTTTACATAATATAACTATTAGATAGCTTAACAAAAAACTTATCTCTTACCATCTAGCTCACATTCCAGCATATGAACGTCTCCTTTGCCTTTCAAAATCAGTAGATCTTCAGAACCAGGCACATTTGTGAAATCCATTGCTGTGTCTCCAAGGCTGTCCAGGATTGTTTTCCCGGCGAGCTGGCTCGAGGACTTGGCTCCGATGATTAAGATAAACGTATAATATAGGTAGCTATATAATGATGGCAGTTAGAAAGCTTAACAATGACTTACCTCTTGCCGTCTAGCTCACATTGCAGCATATAGACGTCTCCATTGCCCCTCAAAATGAGTATATCTTCAGAAGCAGGCACATTTGTGAAAGCCACTGCTGTGTCTCCAAGACTGTCCAGGATTGTTTTCCCGGCGAGCTGGCTTGAGGGCTTGACTCCGATGATGAAGATAAACGTATAATATAGGTAGCTATATAATTATGGCAGTAAGATAGCTTAACAATGACTTGCCTCTTGCCATCTAGCTCACCTCCCAGCATATAGACGTCTTCATTGCCTTTCAAAATCAGTAGATCTTCAGAACCAGGCACATTTGTGAAATCTACTGCTGTGTCTCCAAGAGTGTCCAGGATTGTCTTCCCGGCGAGCTGGCTCGAGGACTTGGCTCCGATGATTAAGATAAACGTATAATATAGGTAGCTATATAATGATGGCAGTTAGATAGCTTAACAATGACTTACCTCTTGCCGTCTAGCTCACATTGCAGCATATAGACGTCTCCGTTGCCCCTCAAAATGAGTATATCTTCAGAAGCAGGCACAGTTGTGAAATCCACTGCTGTGTCTCCAAGACTGTCCAGGATTGTCTTCCCGGCGAGCTGGCTTGAGGGCTTGGCTCCGATGGAGAAGATCTTGACCAGTTTCGGGCCGCTCTTTATTGCTATGTTGTACAGCCTGAAAATGATGGGTAAAATATTATCAATACTAGCTGCGCCCCGAGGTGTTACCTGCGGATATAAAAAGTAGCCTATGTTTTAATCCAGGGTGTCAGCTTCCTTAATACCAAATTTGATAAAAATTGGTCCAGCTGTTTGCGCGTGAAGAAGTAACAAACATACACACACACACTAACAAACTTTCGCCTTTATAATATTAGTTGTGTGGCCAACATTGGTGTCAGATTTTTCAGGCAGCCTAAAGGCATCTGACATAGCTTGACGACTGCCAAACAATGATGTTTATACGTGCCTTCCGAAGCACGGAGGAGATCGAGAAAATTTTGTGTCACTTGTGGTCACTCATCCAAGTGTGGACCACGCCTGGTGTCGCTTAACTTGCGAAAGCGCTAGTAATGCGCACTCCCGCCGGGCCCCGAGCTCCTCATATAATATTATAATGATAGTATAATAAATAGTACGGACAGACATAAATAGTAGTAACAGTTGGGAGTTGGGACACGTCTGTCAGCACGGAACGAAACTTTCGTATACTGCTATCCTTGTCTGATGCTCAGAACCGTCATTTGCTAGAGCGAGAGAATGCGCCGGAACGCATCAGCATAGCCGGATCCGTGCACAGATTGAGTTAACTCCAAAGTAAGTTCGAGACATGTATTATGTATGGGATACTTAACTTAACGATACTATATTTTATAACAAATACATATTTAGATAAACATCCAAGACCCAGCTCAATCTGCAAAAAATATTTTTCATCTTGATCTGACCGGGGATCGAACCCGGGACCGCCAGTGTGACAGGGTGGCATGATGACCACTAGGCCACATAGGTCGTCAAGTAGTTTGTGTGTGTAAAACCTTGAACTGTCTAGCCCGAACGGGATGGGGACGTGAAATTAATCCGTCTTTTAGATTATCCAAAAAAGTAAAAACTCACAAAGATACGAAGCATCAAAGTTCCGGAGTGTGGGCCTGCGACGTCACCTCTATGTAAAAATCGTAAGTAGCTGTGACGTCATGCGAAATTTCAATGCGCTGTATCTTTCTCATTTTTTGTTTCTCAGAGAAAAGAAAAAATACGTGTACTATATTTTTCAATAATATAACCGATGGGCTAAAAATATTTTTCCATTCGTCATGCCCATTACACGATGCTAACCTGATGGTGTTATCTGACACGAGGACCAGCAGGTGTGACAGCGAGCTCGGGTGCCAGTGCACCCTGCGGACCTCTCCCTGGGAGTATAGAAACCGCTCGTCAAGGGAGTAGCTCCTGAAATAGAAAAATAGGCATTAGAAAACTTATACGCGCAAATACACCATTTTTAACCGACTTCCAAAATGGAGCGTTTTTTATGTATGTTCACCGATTATTCGAAAAGGCATGGACCTGTTTTTTTTTTTGTTTATAAGTGTATACTCGTACTTAATTTTGTCAAAATCGGTTGTGTTGTCTGAGTGTAAAGTCGGCTTTAAGTTTTAAAAAAAAATACAACATTGAAGGGACATACATATTATAGATCACTATAGTATAATGATATTAAAATAACAACAAAAATACCAAAAACCAAAAATTTTACATTCCCATACAATTTGCCCGGGCGCCTGCAGTGCACACTATGGAAACGGCGAATTTTTTTTTGTATTGGCTGTTATTTTAATTCCATTATACGATAGTGGTCTAGAATAGCCTGTGGTTCGATTTATTACAGGTATGTCCCTTCCACGTTATAATTTTTTTAAAACTAATGTGTATTACAGAAATACACATTGTAAACAGAAAAAACGTGAGGAGAGTTTTTGGCGGGAAGTCAAGGGGTTCAGTTGGAGTTTGCTTTAAATTGTTTTGCAAATTGATTCTAGTGAACTTTATAATATGAAATCGGTGTAGTTTAGTGTTATAAATGCACATGCTCATGGACAATATGTGAAATGGTTAAAGTGGACACTCATAGTGCGGCTGTAGTGATATTTATTTGCGGACTGTGGTGGGCGTCTTTAGGCGCCGTCCGCCACTCAATCGGCTATAAAACCGGTGGACTCTATAGATTTGTTGCCAGAAGCTCCCTTGAAGCAATCAAAAGACCTACACTAACTTTTGATTGCATAGTTAGGGTTAGGAAACTTAGGAATAAAGAAGTGATAAAATAAAGATAGGCTCTAAAGGACTAGTATCCAGAGCCGTTAAATAATTATAAAAAAAAGTGAACGTGAAGCTTTTCTATACACATTACCGAAAAACGGCCACTTTTGGCGTATGTGCGCAGAAAAGCTTCACGTTCTCACTTTAAACTGTAAACAGTAGTTCATAAAATAACTTTAAGGAGTAGATACCCTTCAAACTATTTTATGAATTGGTTTATGGCTTGGTTAAGACCAAATTTTAAATGATATCTCCGTTTCCTTTCAAATGGGGGCCGCACTGGACCCCAGAAAATTCAGGTAGTAAGTCCACCTGTAAAATTTTTTGAAATAAGTTTAAATACATAAAGAAAAAGAATCACTCTTGGATAGGAAATTTGATAAATTAAGCCCAGTTACAGAATACCAAAGTTCCATTTAGTTTGCACGTCACGCATATGACTTTCGGCACAGAATAAGTTCTAGTACACACGTACAGAATTCTTAGTCAAAAAAGAAACTCAAAGAAATATCTACTTCATGTGGTTAGCGCTACGATTTAATTTAACTCACGTCAGAACTCCTCACCTCTTCATTTAGATACCTAGACATCCATTGCAAGCCAATTTCATTTTTATTACTTTGGACCAATGATTCATATAACTGAATTTCCCAATACGGAATTGCCGCGTGCATAGTAATAATGTAGGTATATTTTCAATACCATAAAGTGAGACACGCCTGCTTTCGGCTTATTACCCTAGCGTTTGCCGAACGAGCCAAAATGCTTTGGTCTGCGAAGTGACGGTTCTTATTCCCCTTTTTCCAACGTTGAATTGTTTAACAATTTCAGCCTAATGCTTGTTAATAAGCCGCATTTGTGGAGCGGCCTAGCTTCATACCTAAACAGAGTGCAGGTCTGGTCAGTGGTAACTAAAGAACAAGAATTCGAAACCATAAATACAATTTGGCTGACTCTCCTCTCCATGAGGTTTTGAACAATTTTATTCCCTAAAGCCGAACAATTTAATTTAAAAGCTAGATGGATTTGCGTAACCGCCGGAGTTAAACTCAGCCAATCCGTAAACCAACGTCTAAACGCACGATTAAACCTGCGTTAACCGCGACCAAACAAAAAAAAGCAAAATGGCCGACGTAATCAAATTATTAGCCCAGGGCCGGAGTAAGGGCGAGACCGCGAATCCTTCCCTGTATTTATCACACGGAATAATGAATGAAGGCTTTTTTCCTCCGATAATGGGAGGGCCCTAACCACCTGGACACAGGGCGCTTCCGGACCTGAGACATCGGAATTGTGTGGCGATTATGAAAAAAAGGTATTATGTTGGAATGTTCCTTTGATTGAAGGTTGGGTGCTAAACTTCTGTTTGTCATTTTGGCACATCGACTATAGCACTCCATAGAGATAGCCTTCCTTAGGTCGGCTATGTGCAAACTAAAATAAAGGAACTTTGTAAAGTTCTGATTAGTATAGCGACCACTAAGATACTAATGAAACCCATTGGATATGCTTCGACCCATCACCGTCTACAGGCCAGAGTGGCGACGGGATAGTGGATAATTTATTTTATATTTGCAGAGTATTTATACTAAATCATTGTACAGTGTTGTGTTACCACAAAAGTGGCTGTTTTTACAAAAATGCTAAGAAAACCTTCACGTTCCCACTTTGAACTGTAAACATTAGTTAATAAAAAAGTTGATGGGTTATTTAGAGATGCATGATACAATAAATTATATCTCCGTTTCCTTTCAAATAATTTATTTCAATAGGGGCAAAACTGGACTCGGAAAAAATTAATGTATCTTTTTGTCGGCCAGTAGCTGACTTTTTACGTGAGTAACCCGTGTTTTATTAATAATTAATGTATCCCCTTAAAGGTATAATCGCTTTTTCTTGGCGTCCACATAATTCGCTCATTCATATTATATGTTTGAGTGAATAACGTGTAAGCCAAGAAGAAGCGATTAAAATCTTTAAGCTATGAATGGACTTTTGCTCTTGACTGTACATAATTTGACAGGTATTTCGTGTATCTACGCAGTGCGGTCTAAAGGGGTTATTACACTGTCCGATTTGTAGAAACCCTACTTAGCATCCTTACTAAATAGCCAGTAATCACACGGTCCTTACTCGCATCCTAAATCGTAACAGTGCACGTAAGTACTTGTACTTATTCAGTGCCATTTTTTAAACGCGGAGTCACTAAACGGGCTTTTTGTATAGAAAAACCATTCGTATAGGTGACTCCGCGTTACAAATTACAAATGGTACTTTAGTTGTCGTCAACTCAACGGCCATTTGCGCGTTGAGTTGACTTCATCTGTATGATTAAGGGCCGGTGCACATATGTGGCAGCGCAGCGCAGAACATTTTTCACTGTCAAACTATTATCGACATTGTCCTCTTTGAAATAATATCCAAAATCAATTAACACAATACTTACACATTTGGCGAATTTCGACTTGGCTATAAGTATTGTGTTAATTGATTTTGGATATTATTTCAAAAAGGACAATGTCTATAATAGTTTGACAGTGAAAAATGCTCTGCGCTGCGCTTTCACATATGTGCGCCGGCCTTTAGGATGCGAATAAAATACTAAGGATAGTGTAATCACTGGCTACCTAGTGAGGATGCTAAGTAAAGTTTCTACAAATCGGATAGTGTAATAACCCCTTAAAAGATCACCCATTGCAGCAGAAATACACAAAACGATTGCCTCTCAGCCTAACACAATAAGTACATCGTAATTGATGGACAGGCGGAGTTTTACCCGAGGTGGGATTCGAACGGTCGAATCCCACTTCTGAGGCTAATTTGAAACGTGAAATCTCACGGGCTGTGTAACGATGTAAGCTTCAGTTCACGCGTGCACTACACGCCTTTTTGTTTGGCTGCATGAGAAGCAGCGTTGTTTTTCAGGTTTCCGAAATGATTAAAATCTCATTTCGGAAATCTAAGTGAGCGGTAAAGATCGAGAAAAAAGGCAAAGCAAAGTTGAAAAAAAGACACGTAGAGAGAAGAATCTTTGTTTTTAACAGAATTCCAAAAAGGCGGAGGATCAATTAGAACCTATATATTAATTTTTTTTATTGATTTATGTTCCCCTACTACCCCTACCACTTATATTCTTTTTGTTTGAAAGGGCAAACTTTCAAGGTTGGTAGCATCGATTTTTTTTTAAATCAGTTGTTTAATTTGACGTTGAAGTCGGTTTAAAGTTTTGAAAAATGATTCATGTTTCTGCTCGGATAATGTAACTCCTTAATGCATGTTATGTGTGTAAGTTTTACGTGGATTCTTGTGACCATAGATATAGGGTTGACTGCAACTAATGTCGGGGATTCGGTTGGAAGTTCGGGATTCTAATGGAATTGAAGCAATCAAGAATAATCTTTTGACTATTAAAAGTTAGTGCTACGGTCAAACGTGCTTTTGCTAATCTTCTTGCACTAAAGTTTAACAGATACATAAATATTGCTGAAAATGTTGTAATAAAATGTTATGCATTGTTATCTTCCTTATAGCCGCAATTAAAAATATAAAAGATTCTCTTTATAAAAATTCTAAATAAAAAAGTATCAACAAATAATAACAGACGTCACGATTTCACCACCACGAGCAAGACAGCGTCGGAAAAACCGAAAATCCGAAAATAAACAATGTAATCGTCAAAAACACGGGCACCGGGGGAGCAGAAAGAGTTGACCCAACATTTATCAAGTAACTAAAAAACGTCGCATATAAAACACGAAATTACAAATGACGCCACATTAGAACAACGGAGCGTCCAGAGACTCCGGAACAAAAACCGATAAAAAGCGTTCCGATTCGGTAAAAAATAAGAAGTAGACAAAGCGAGCCCAACCGCCGCCTCTATACGTGTCCAGTTTTTTTACGAGCGCAGCCCTTTTGTCCTTCCGGCCTCTTTTTTAAATAGATCGGCGGGCAAGTAAGACTCACGTCCACCCTGAAATATTATTGTGGATTTTTCTGCTTGGCATTCATAAATATTTTCCTGGGGATCGCGACTCGCAACCCCCCGGTGGATTTACTCGAATCGGCGTACAATTATAAATTCGGTTAATAAAATATGATACGATAAAGCCGCTTTTTTACTCGCCGGCCCTCTATTATATTTTGTTTAATTTAAATATGAATAATTAAATTTAAAAAGGAAATCTCGGGGCTAATGAAAATTTTGTTTTGGAGATAATGAATTGAAAACACAGTGTGTCGCTGCGGTGTGTTATTCTTTTCTCGGGGCCATGCTCTGGTTTTTAAAACGACGATTTATAAACGTATTAATTATGATGAGGTACGTTCTCCACGTTTAAAACCCTTCGTACTATCGCTGGTTACACTCGTTACAAATTTTTTACTTTATTTTGGGTCCAAAAAATTACATTCTCATTACAATTTTTGAAATGTTCGCTAAATTAAAAAATAAATTGCTTTGGAACATCAACGTAGGTTCATTTATTATTAACGAACATTTAGTAATTATAACAAATGAAATTCCCTCACATATTTTGCTGCAAATAAATGTAAATAAGCGAGCTAATAAATAATTTACGTAAGTTTTTTCTCAAAACATTCATAAAAATAAAATGTATAACTATAGCATGTAGTGCCTAAGCTACATTGACATTTAAGGACGCTAAAAGTGTTCAATAGAATACAGAGAATGAACGAGCCAATATTAAAAAAGAAAGTACAAAAGAAAACCTGAAAAACCACACCCGATAAACCCAAAGGGGCTCTAAAGAATTGCGACATAAACTGTCCAAGTATTGAATTTTTTGGAGCAACTCGACTCGAATATCGGGCAGCAAAAACACCGAACACCTTTAATCAACACAAACCACGATCAAGCGGTCGCGAATTAAAAATAAAAACGGAGATATTAAACAAAAACATCGATCCGTCGGGCACGACCACAAGGGATTAAAATCGTAACGAACGCACAAAAATATTCAAATACAATACTAACAAATTGATACAAACACTCATTAGGAGCGGATCGCGGAAGGCGATTCCCCACCGAGGGGGGATTGGGAGGAAGCGTCCCCGTCGCCGGCCGATCTCCTACATTACAATCCACATCCAACGTACAAATATTATCTAAAATTCCTTCTCATTTATAATCCTTTTGTGTCCTCGGCGTGGTGTCCTCCGTCAAATCCGCCCCCACCGGGCGGGGAGTTACGGGGGGTATTTTTATATTTTTAATCGCGTTGGGCATTATCCAAATGGACATTGGCGGTCGCGCCGACTGCCATGCCGTCTCGATGATAAATTCGCCTTTCGTTCGACACCCGGCACTGTTTTGTTTTGTCCCCTGTAATGTGGCTTCCTTTATCGGTGTCTGAAGTGGAGAAAAACGTGCGCACGTCATTAATTATAGTCGATTTGTCTGCGGCTGACTGGTGCGCATTCTTCTTCTTTCGACGATTAAAAATGGTTTCGCCATCTGTGCCCTTTTCCTCGACTGTTTTTTCCGCAAATGAAAATTGATTGTGGCAATTCGCGATCGTTTGATGCAGATCTGAAGGCTATTGAATGCCGAAGTATTCTTCTGCCTGTGATCGATGTCATTGTTCGTGGTTCGTTGGCAATTAGGTGATGTTTATGTGGAAGAACGCTAATGGACGACGGCCTTTGATGAAGTCTGATGACACTTTGAATAAATGTTAGATTGTTAATGACATCTGTTAGTTTCTGTGGCTTGCGAGGGCTTTCGATGGTATGGTGGCATTTCCTCCTCATCAATAAATTTAAGAACTAGGTTCTTGTCGGTGAGTCTTTCCATATTTCTGCCTAATTTCGGCTCAATGTTTGATTTAAAGTGATTGAGTTTAAAATAGAAAAAGATGTTTATAAAAGCGTATATACAATATTTAACAAAAGCCCTGTCCGATCCTTGTAGGAGCAACTCAGACCGTCGATATGAACATCTTTTCTTATAGGGCCAATGCTTGAAACTCGAAGAAAAAAAATCGACATTTCATACAATTTACTGGGCTGGCCATACACTTTTGTATGAAAATTACGATTTTTTTCGAGTTCCAAGCATTGGTCCCATAGGAAAGTACATATACATATACAGTAAGTACATACGATGTACTTTCAGCAGGATAGTGTTAAAGAAAATCAAAATAGTGACCACCTGATTGAATTTTCCATTAAAATATTTTCTGTATATATTTTTGTTTATTTAGAAAAAGTCTTTTCTATTATACAATATGTAACAGATGTATGTATGATCCTTGTAGGAGCTCCTTGTATGATCCTTGTAGGAGCGATTCAGACCGTCAATATGAACACCTTCCTATGGGACCAATCCTTGAAACTGGAAAAAAAAATCGACATTTTCATACAAAAGTGTTCGGCCGACCCGGCAATTTGGATGAAAATGTCGATTTTTCTTCGAGTTTCAAGCATTAGTCCCATAGGAAAAGTTATTCATATTGACAGTCTGAGTTGCTCCTACAAGGATCGGACAGGGTTTTTTGTTACATACTGTATATGGTACAGAGGAGACTGTTAGAATGTTAAAATCAATAACCCTATATCATTAACCATCATACCATCGAAGTCCCTCGCAACCCGCAGAAACAAGTGCAATATCTTCCAAGACATAAAATTGGAAAAAGTTTAATGGAAGCGAAATCCTGACCAATAAAACACGAAAATACCCTAATACATTATAGAAAATTCAAAGTATAGATGATCCTATTATAACGGTGGAGTGGGCAGCGGACTGCTTTGCATATAGAAAAGCAATTTTTTGAGTGGTGCTCTGTTTACTGGAGCTTCGTCACGGCTGTGTAAAGGCACATAAATAATACAAGTATTATATAAAGAACGGGAACTCCGAGGATCCTGGCAATATGCGCTCCGCGTTCCCCGTCCTCGCACCTCTGCCTCGTTCTCGCTTTGTCAAGTGTGTTGGCTTTGGCGGGCGAATACACACACATCGACGTGTGCACGGATGTATAGTTTCGTTTGTAGTAGTGGTAGGCATAAATGATTTTCTGCTTTTATGAAGTGCCATACCTGTGTTAAAGCTAAAGTTAATTTGCCAGGGTAATTAAAAAGCAACTTTCAAGCGTATACCCCCAATACTTTGAACCGGTGAACCGATTTCCATCAAACATAGCTAGGAAACATCTCGATCAAGTCTGCTTTCAAACAAAAAAACCGCATCGAAATTGGCCCATTCGAATAGGCGATACGATACCACAGACAGACATACCTCAAACTAAAAACACCACTCTTTTTGTCGGGGATTAGACAGATTAAAAAACATTAGGTTGCGCCAACATTTCAGGTTCACTAACTTATTTGTTAGTTTGATACATTTTTTTAGTTTCTTATTAAGTGTCTTCATAGCTAACATCAGATTTAGCGATGCCTAAGTGCAAAGCCTGATGTAACTCAATCACAGTCAACTAGTGACAGCAGTCATTATTACACACTAGCCGGAAATATCTGACACCGGTATTGGCCACTTATACACACGAAAACCAAACAACCAGTGAACTAGCAAGTGATGGCAGTTCAAAATGACCGATGAGTAAAAATTCAGAGGTAGTACTTACAAGTCGAGCTTAGTGAGGAATTCATGCCTCACAGACGCAGGGTCAACATGTGTCTCCATGGCCGATGGGGCAGAAAGGTTCTCGAATCGCCATTCCCCACGCACCGGCAATCGCAGCGTAGGACACCCATCTGCTAGGTGGTCAGATGACCTGAGCAAGGTTGCAGGAAAGCGCTGGATGCAGGCAGCTTCCGATCGGTTGTTTTGGAAATCCTTGGGAGAGGCCTATGTCCAGCAGTGGACTTCCTGTGGCTAAATTATGATGATGATGATTTTCTACATGGCCATACTCTTAGGAGAGAGCCCACACACATTCCGAGGCAAGCCTTAGAATGGAACCCTCAGGGAAAGCGAATGGTTAGCGCGTAGCCAAAGACCTATCGCGATGGAGAAAGTCTGCTGAAGCCCCACCTAGGGGCCTTAGGTCATTAAGTCGAGTAAGTGAAGTATATTTACTGATTGTACCTACAGCATTTTTTTTTCTCCCTTGCACCTCACTTGTCTTTGTCAACATCTCCAAGTACCTCTGTTGCCTGGAAGAGTTTGCAGTTGCGATAAGGCCGCCTTTAGACATCTGTTTCGTCGTCGTCAGCTTATATGTTGTTAATAGTCCTGATTACCATTTGTTATTATGTGAATAACGTTGTGGGCTACGTTATTAATAAGTCTCTTTATGTAAAATGTTTAATGTATTTGTATTTATAATGTAGCTGTTTGTTGTTCCTATTAAATAAAATAAAATAAAATAAAAATCATCATCAGAGCGTGTCTTACCGGTTGTATCCTCAGCAGAACCCACGACGACCCACGATTATTAAGAGATATTATAAATATCCTATGATAATAAAGATATATTTGAATTGAATTGAATTGACCTCCGGGTCACAAGGCGTTCGCCTTGTGACCCGGAGGTCATGGGTTGACCACTGGACCACGGAGGTAGTCACATAGAGACATCTGTTTTATGTTATATAGTATTGAGTAACATTATGTTTAGATGCAATAAAGATTTTAACTAACTTACATATTTCAAAAGCGTCAATCTGGCACTGATGTTCAGTTATATTTTAGTTACTAAGGGCATGTAAACTGGATATTACTTCAGCAGTTTTTCCGAAGTGCAGTGGACTGGTGCAAGAATTAATGGCGCGAAACTTCGGCGTTGAATTTATGTAGGTACACGCTCAGCGCTGTGCTCCACCAGTTTTTACTTGTATTAGTTTACAAGTTTGACACACATTTTTCACATCTATTTGCTATGAATTTTTAACCGACTTCCAAAACGAAAGTTTTGCGAGAAAATTATCAATTTCCTCGAGATTTCATTTATGTATGTTCACCGATTACTCGAACATGCCTGGATTGATTTGTAAAATTCTTTTTTCGTTCGGAAGGGCATACTTGTCAGGTGGACCCATTGAAATTTTATCAAAATCGGTTGTGTAATTTGAGGGAGAACTCGGTTTTTAGTTTAGAAAAATTATCGTATATTCAAACGATATAAATATACAGATTTTTTTAGAGAACAATCAGTCTACAATACTAAATATTTCCAACCAAAGAAATAATTAACATCGAAACAAATTTTGGTATCTATGGAAGGTTTAATCACCGATGAATATGTAAGAAAAAAAACACAAGATATTACTTACATGGGTAAAAAAAAAGAAAACCAAAAACCCGACTAGCGAATAATTTTCTATACTTATCCAGTTAATCCAAGCACTAAAGACATTTTTAGTTAATTGCTTTATGGCCTATAGAGGGCGCCATATTACATTTAGTGCGTCACATAGACTTACTAACCAGAGCGCGTAGAAGACATGATATTCATGAAATACAATACATGCACGTCATCCATATTTACATCATTATTTGGCATTCCATCAAACCCGAATAAATTGATAGAATTACCCGTAATAAACGTTATCAGACCCAACCGAACCTCTGTGATCAACGCCGCAATCAAACCCATGTTCGCGGCCCATACATAATAACATTTATTGGCGTTAGAAAAAAAAAACGTCCAATCGCCGACCATCCATTGTCCAACGCAAATAATCGTAAATTCCAAACGGACAAAATATAATAAATTGCCGATGAGATCTGCGCTTCAGCATTTGAAGGTTAACATTACATTAGACTTTATTTTCAAAGGCATAAAGGTTAGAATAGATTCGCAATCGGGTGTTGAAAATTGACACCGTTCGGTCTATATTTGCGCTGAACCCTCCGCTGTCGGCCTTTTTTCGTTTGTATCCGCGTACTGGCTGATAGAACACGTTTTTCAAATCATTAAACAGTTCCGACCGCGGCGGCGGTCGGGAAAAAGGAATGGTGGGAAAAAATGGGTAAAGGAAAAATGCGCGTTGGCCTGCGAACGGCCCGAAGTGATCGTTGTTTCGCCAGGATAATGCCGTACGGGGACCGCGATAAGTTGATACTTTCACTTTGCTCATTTAGGGTAAAAGCAGGACCTTTATTCCAAAAGCATACCAACGTTGCAGTGTCAAGCAACATTGAGGGCTTCGTAATGATTAATTTGGTTTGACATTGAAATAAGTCAATACTCGTTATTTAATGGAGTCTAGAACCAGAGACTCTTACCTTAGCATTAACTTAGCTGTAAATGAATGATTGGACTTAAAAAGTTGACATTAAGAACAAAAGTGACAATTAGCAAGTTAAAATTCAAAATATTCAATGAATAAATTCTGTTCTCTGACTTACACTGGTACCTAATATATATTTTACAAATCACTTGCGGAGGCCATCTGCAGCCTTCAGAGTGATGTTCTGACAAACGAGGATAAGAAAATGAGAAAATCTTGGAATGTGTCATCATCACATAACTTAAAAATAAAATATTTTGCATGATGTATCGCTAGACATACGGCTTCTTTGAAAGTTGTTTCTAAGTCAAAGCCTTATAAATAATCTGAAATAAGTGACGGATATCTACACCATATTGATCAGATTTAGATACTCTTTTTTTTTTAAATTACTCTTACACAGTAACAATTTTAATTCATAAATAAATAAATAAACAGGGACAAATAACACCGATTGAGCTAGCCCCAAAGTAAGTTCGAGACTTGTGATATGGGATACTAACTCGACGATACTATATTTTATAACAAATACATACGAGTATATAGATAAACATCCAAGACCCAGGACAATTTGAAAAAGGCCATTTTCCAACTTGCCCTGACCGGGGATCGAACCCGGGACCTCTGGGTGGCGGACTAGCATGGTCACCACTACGCCACGGAGGTCGTCAAATACTCGAATCAGAAAATAGATTTATATACTGAAATCTACAATTTGCAAAGTGACGTTTCAAATTGATGACTCAAGTATCAAAACCTGTTTTCCGCTACACCCGTTACCAATTCCTCACGTGTCGCGGCCACCATCGACACTGTATCCGCAACTCCGCACTTTACGCCCGGATTGTAAACTTTGCGGATTTTTTCAAAACCCACAAACATGCGCGAGCCGCGCTGATTGGACGAATTTTTAGCGATCGCTTTTTATCTACGTTTCAACAGGTAATGTTGTGGTCAATATGTGTACTTGTGGTTTTTTTTAATGCATTCCCAAAGAGTGTTGGCGTCAGGCAGCCGGTTGTAAAACTATTGCCAAATCTTTTGAAATGTTCCGGCTGTCTGTAGATGATTATTGAATGTTGGGGGTAGGTGTTTGCACTTCAATAAACAGTTCATATCTGGAGGTCTGTTTCAATGTGTCTATATCCGCTTCCAAAGGGAGTAACTTCTTACTTCCTTCGAGGTCTCTTTTTCGCAATTTAGTCCGCGTTATTTGGACCCATGGGGACTTCCACAGGCATTAGGTGACCATTGATGTGAACATTATATTTGGAGAAGAAAAAGCGGGGAAAGCGCAACCCGGTGTACAAATCAGCGTAGCTGAAGATCCAATCGGATCCAACACGCTAAGATGAAGTAAAAGAAACGCACGTGTAAATTTTGCCTTTTTACAACACACAACAAAACCAATTAAATCCTAATACAATTAAAACATCAACATTCAAACGTGACCTGAGGCTTTTCAGATTACTCGTATTAAAAATATGTACGAAAAATATTTATACAAAAGCTAAATTTAAGAGCTTCCAATACGGCAAAAGTAAATACATGACGATTTACGATATATTTGCGGGGCAGATAAAAAATGGCCGAACAAGGGGTCACCGATCGAGTTGTTTTAATTAAAAAACCAAATATAATATACGGCTGTTCTGTATGCGGTTGAAGTTGCGTATAATATTTTTTGCGCTACTATTGGTTCTCGCGCTGGAGAAGGTTAAAGCACGAGCATAGCTGATTTATATGGCACTTAATAGAAGCGGAGTATCATTTATTCCTACTACTACTAAAAACGAAACTATACATCCGTGCACACATCAATGTGTGTGTTCGCCCGCTAACACACGCGAAAAGAAGAGAACGGGAGAAAGGTGCGAGGACGGGGAACGAGAACTCAAATTGCGCGGGACACTAGGAGTTTCCGTTATGTATTTTAATACAGAACTGATAACGCGAAGTTTGCACTCATGTACGGTAATTTTAAACTACCATCACTAACTTCGAGTGAAGCAAAAACATCGTAAGGAAACCTGCACACTAAACACTGTTAATATTTTACTAGTGTGTAAAATGGAGAAGGCAATAACAAACCAGTTAATTATCTGTGCCAAGAATCGTCATTGTGTTTACTCTTTCCATAAAATACATCGTCAGGAGCCTGTTTTTAAATGTACGAGAAGGTGAAGAAAAGGGACTCTATTGAAACGAGATCAAGAGTGCAGCGTCAAATTCTTTGATTTAAGTAACATAGGAAAAGAAGAGATATGTTCTGGAATGTAATGAACAAGTAAAAAGTCCTCAGTGAAACTATATCATCATAAATAGTTTCAATTTTTTAAGCTATAAACGTCTTACATAAAAGCTATATTATTATCGACCTTCAAAAGAGAATCCTTTACATTCTAACCCTCATATTCATGAAAATTGAAAGAACGAGACAAAACACATTTTATTAAAATAGTTTTAGCAAACGTTTGATATTTTTTATGAATGTGAGGGTTAATTTCTAAGTAATTAACGGCTAAGGAATAAATCATACAGGAGGCTGTAAAGTATAGAGTTTTTAGAGTCTACTTTGGTCTGATATCAGTCTTCGCCACTTATAAAAGAAAGACAACAAACATAATGAATTCGAAACGTCATCGAGAATCAAACGACTCTAAATCGAGTTCCACTAGTAGCACCGTCGCTAGATAAAATTAGGGGGAGTTTGAATAGTGAAATAGAATTATTAATTTATTCTATTTTTGTGCGTGACGTTTAATATGCATGCCCGGAGCTGTGGGGGGCGATGTGTCGTTGAGGTGCCCTAGACACTGGTTATAAATTGTTATTTTGTCCATTGGGATTCGATAGGTTTATGCATAACATGAATCAACACGCATTTCTAAAACTTAAACACTTTAAAGTTACGAGGATATATAAGCACATAGCGTTTTTACGTTTGTGTTTTCTATTTATTAACAGGAATATTTATCCGTGTATTTTCTCAAATAAGTGAATGTTTATTGCACGCTCCATAGGAGGAGCGTTGAGGTAGTGCTCTACTACATGTCAGAACGTGAGAACGAGAAGATTTTTTTTTTTTACAATATATTGGTTTAGGCATTTGTCCTCAATCTCACCTGATGGTAAGCGACGATGAAGACTACGATGATAAGCTACGCACACTAGCCAAAAGTGGTAGTTTTTCGCAAGTGTGTAGAAAACTGCACCTGATACCGCATATACTAGCTAAGACTGACAGACTGACTCATGTAATGGGGCCGTCTGCCTTTAAGGGGCTACCTGAATTTTCCGGGGTCTAGTGCTGCCCCCATTTGAAATAAATCAATTGTATGGAAACGGAAATATCATTTAAAATTTGGCCTTGATCAGACCCTAGATAACCTTTTAAACTATTTAATAAAGTACTGTTTAAATTTTAAAGTGAGAACGTGAAGCTTTTCTACGCACAATTGCGAAAAACGGCCACTTTTGGCGTATGTGCGTAGAAAAGCTTCACGTTCTCACTTTAAAATTTAAACAGTACTTTATTAAATAGTTTAAAAGGTTATCTAGGGTCTGATCAAGGCCAAATATTAAATGATATTTCCGTTTCCTTTTAAATGAATTATTTCAAATTGGGGCAGCACTGGACCCCGGAAAATTCAGGTAGCCCCTTAATAAGTTGCCATCAGATATAAAACAGGCGACTTCATTGACAAGCTTTAAAGTCAAGCTAAAAAAGTGGCTTCTTGAGCGTACATTCTAATAGAAGAATTTTATGAGTGTCGCTTGTAATACCAATTTAATATTTTTAATTTTCATTTGATTATATGCGTAATTTATTTAATTGTATTAGTCGTTTTTTTTTTGATTTTATTATTCTATTTAATTTTTGTATGACGTGTAAATATTTTTTATGAACAAATATGATTATAAAAGCTTTACGTTCTTAATTTAAACTGTAAACTGTAGTTCATATGTATTCTATACGTTACATACTTTCTTCATCTGGGCACGTCCCCAGTTGCATCCTCAGCGGGGCTGCTTCCGAGCCAGGGATGTGCTTTCTCGCTTTGCCTTCTTCAAATATACTTTATTCATGCCGTGATCACCCACGGACGAAGTCGAGAAGAAATAGCTAGAACAGTTTAAATAATTTGGATATAGGTTTTCAACCGGCCGTCAATCGACGTCAACCCTCCTTGGATGTGCAGTTGTAGCACAAGATGTTAGTACTTGGTCCTTTAGTCGCCTCTTACGACACAGAGAGAGACGGAGTGGTACTATTTTACAAATGTCCTGGGTCTTGGGTGTTTATCTATACAACACGGGGACATACCCGTAATAAGTCTCATCACGGACTATACTAGATCACTGTAGTATAACGAAATTAAAATAACAGTAAAGAAACAAAAATTTGGCTTTTCCAAAATATAGTATCGTTGAGTTAGTATCCCATAACACAAGTCTCGAACTTACTTTGGGGCTAGCTCAATCAGTGTGAACAACTTTTCCCAATAAATATATACCGAAATACGAAAAAAAAAATTAGGTTCTCATACAGATCGAAGTAGTCACGTAATATCGTTACTATGTACACGTGATACGTACTATTGGGAAAAGTTGTTCAAAATGATGGACTGAATCACCCCTTAAAATATTTGTACTTAATTAAAAAGGACATTGTATATTTATTTACTTTTATTTATTTATACTAAAGTGTGCTGCCGCCCGGGCAATTCGTATGGGAATGCCAATTTTTTTTTGTTTTGCTGTTATTTTAATTTCGTTATACTATAGGGATCTAGTATAGCCCGTAGTTAGATTAATTACGGGTACGTTCTTTCCACGTTGTATATTTATTTGCTATAAAATATAGTATCGTTGAGTTAGCATCCCATAACACAAGTCTCGAACTTACTTCGGGGCTAGCTCAATCTGTGTAATTTGTCTTCATATATTTATATATTTTATCCCGGAATTCATACGACACACACAGTGTTGACCACAAATACGCATGAAAAACAAAATAAACAATCAACTCACAGCACATAAACAATTCAATGTAGATGGCGTCTAAATGAGGACAGGCGCTTTGAATGTTGATCGCTTCGATCTGAAAAACTCTCTGAATACATCGGATCGTGTTAATTTATTTAAAGGTGCCATGAGCAAGAGCTGCTGGAAATGGTACATTATAACCTCTAATCAATCCAATTACAGGACATAAACAATACAATATAGATGGCTTCTAAATTAGGACGGGCGTTTTGAATGTTAATCGCTTCGATCTGAAAAACTTCTGAATCCATTGGATCCTGTTAATTTATTTGAAGGTGCGATGAGTTAGACTAGCAGGAAATTGATCATTTTTACTTCTAATCAATCCCTTACAGGACATAAACAAGTCAATGTAGATGGCGTTTAAATGACGACAGGCGCTTTGAATATTGATCGCTTCGATCTGAAAAACTCGCTAAAAACATCGGATCGTGTTAATTTATTTAAAGGTGCGATGAGCAAGAGCTGCTGGAAATGGTACATTATAACCTCTGATCAATTCTATTACAGGACATAAACAATTCAATTTAGATGGCGTCTAAATTAGGACAGGCGTTTTCAATATTGATCGCTTCAATCTGAAAAACTCGGTGAATACATCGGATCGTGTTAATTTATTTAAAGGTGCGATGAGCAAGAGCTACTGGAAATGGTACACTATAACCTCTAATCAAATTAATTACAGGACATAAACAATACAATTTAGATGGCGTCTAAATTGTCGTCTAAGCGCTTTGAATGTTGATCGCCTTGATCTGAAAAACTAGCTGAATCCATCAGATCGTGTTAATTTATTTAAAGGTGCGATGAGTTAGACTAGCAGGAAATGTTAAGTGTTATTTTACAGCATTTTTTTGATAGCGTATAATATATTTTTACTTTATTTTTACCCTTTGGGTACGGAACCCTAAAAAGTAGAACAAACCAGTTGCTTCTCTTCTCGTACCATTGTAAATGTCAATTTAGAGAATGCGTGAGGCGGTTAGCAACCGTTTACCATTTTAATTCCATTTTCCATCTTTACTCGTCTAACGACCACAGGCTCTGTCTATTCCGTTAGGGATAAAGACATGACAGTATATCTGTGTACAAGTTTATTTTACTAGTAGTAGTTTGAGGAGCTCGGTGGCCCAGTGGGAGTGCGAATTACTAGCGCTTTCGCAAGTAAAGCGACACCGGTCGTGGTCCGCACTTGGATGGGTGACCACAAGTGGCATAAAAATTTCTCGAGCTCCTCCGTGCTTCGGAAGGCACGTATAAGCCGTTGGTCCCGGCTGTCATCATTGTACGGCAGTCGTCAAGCTATGTCAGATGCCTTTAGGCAGCCTGAAAAATCTGACACCAGTGTCGGCCACTTACACACACGAAAAAGAAAGAAGCAATAGTAAATGAATAAATTTATCGTTAAATGTATTTTTGGTAAAACTTGGAGATAGTAATTAAATTACAGTTAGATTAGAATGTACCATGTCGTCCAAAATTAGCTTTTATCCGCATCACCTGTAGGTTGACTGGTAGAAAAGGCCCTGGGCCTTAAGTCCGCCTGTTACGAGTACAATTTTTGTAATAAAGTTAAATAAATAAAAAAAAATAGTTCGCCCCGAACTGTGCACACGCGAACCCCATAGCTCGGCAACTCCTTAACCGCTTTGGCTCATGTTCGATCTTTTAGCTATAATTCTATTGTCTAGTTACACGCCTACCAAATTTCATGAAGCTCCGATCAAAAATACTCCAGGTTCGCCGAACCAACAAACGCCGGATTATTCAAGTAGAGAACTTCGCTCGCTTTTTTAGTTACAGAACACGGACCAGCAATAAAGACACTTCCAGCTTCTCTATTGTTCTAATGCGAGAGGAAAAACATTGTATTTTCCGGCCAAACCGTAAAGTCGAATCCCATTGAACTGAATTCGTTTGACTCACATCAGGTAGGGATTACCTGCGATGGAATGGAACGTAGCATTTTCATTTAACCGAGTTTAAAAAAAAAGCTTGTGTTATAGCTTTCAATAGGCCGCTTTAGATCAGTTATTTCGAAAATTATTGGGAGAGGCCAATGTCCAGTGGACGTAATGCGGTTGAAATGATGATAATGATACCTGTAAAAGTGATATGATGCCACAGAAAACTTTAGGCCACAATTCTTTTCCACCTGCCCCTCTAGAAGGGAACGTATGGTTCTACCACATTTGCTTGATAAATATAACAATCAAAATTTAGCAAAAATTTGCCTATAATAACTAATTATTAAAAAAAAATACCCTGAAGACATCTGAAGATTCACTAAGTATTTTGCTTTTGTTAAATTTTTTGTACAGCGTGACTTTTAACCCACCAGCCAAACTTTTGGAGCAAGTTTAGGTCATAATACTGTACTACCCATAAAAAAAGTTATTGAAAATCAATAACAATTTTTCGTCCTCCCATACAAAATCCGTTCGCGCGAGCGCTGATTTGTATTATATTGGAAGCCGAATTTTAGCTTTCGTTTTTCGTTTATTGTTTTTATGGAAAGAAGCCATGGACAGAAATTGCTCCAAAAATTGGACTGGTGGGTAAAATTTTTTTAATATTCACTTCTCCCTCTACCCAAAGGTTGACTGGAAGAGATTGCTATGCGATAAGTCCGCCTTTGTATCATAAATCTGTCTCCTTTTTTTTCTGTTAATTGTTTTTCCTTTTGTTTATGGTGCAATAAAGAGTATTTGTATTGTATTGTATTGTAAAAAGTCATCCTGTAAAGTGTCACTTTCAGAATCAGGACGAATCTAACGACACATCTCAGCTTAAGAGTATCCTAGACTTCTCCATACAAACGTAGTCTACGTTTTATTTTGAAACTGGAAAGAAAATATAAGGGTGTAGAAGTTTTCCATACTGATGGTCAAATATGGTATGATACACTATATTCTCTTTTAAGTTCATATTTTGACTGTGAAAACTAGTTATATGCCAAAATATATGCAATTTCTTTGAAATTACTAAATTTCGCCAACGTCTGACATGCCGTTTCAAAATAAAAGCTAGACTACGTTTGTATGGGAAAGTCTCATTCTGTCCAGGGTAAGGGGACTCTTAAATCCATCAAGCCGTTAAGGCTGCAGAGCGTCCCATAAAAATATACTTACACACACATACACTCGAAAAACTTAGCACTCTTTTTGACGCAATCAGGTATAAAAAACTAGATCAAGTTTGCGCAATTCGTATGAGCGGTTTTTTTTAGTTTTCTACCTCTAGCTGAGTGAATCTGCCTGCATCTTAAAATACAGGAAGATTGAAGAAGTAGTGATACAAACATACCATACACCATCACTGTCTGCGGACAGTATCTCTAAGCAGAACAGCCCAGGGCCGTAAGACCTAAAGGGCGCCTTTAGCCCGATGGTAGACGAGAAGGAATATCCGGCCAAGTGCGAGTCGGGGTCACGCACGAAGGGTTTCGTACCATTGTCTATAAAAAAATCACGTTTGTTTATCGGAGCCCTCTTCAATATTTATTTTATTCTGTTTTTAATATTTGTTATTATAGTGGCATCAGAAATTCATTATCTGTGAAAATTTCAACTGTCTTGCTATCACGGTTCATGAGATGCAGCCTGGTGACAGACAGACAGTGGACACATAGACGGACAAAGGAGTCTTAGTAATAAGGTCCCGTTTTTACCCTCTGGGTACCTAAAAAGGGATAATTAGTGATTTGTTGCTAGTTGTACCACCTATTGACATAATTCAGATTCTAACCCATTCCCTTGATTGGCTTTAACGATCTGAGAAAGCAGAGAAGCAGCTAGTATATTCTAAGGTTTTCTTGTCTTCCAGATCAATGTGGAAAGGTAAAAATCAAAACTACACATGCTATTATATTTCTCAAGTTTACTTGAGAACCTCAAAACAGGTAAGAGAAGACAGATTACAAGATTAGCAATGTCTCATCTTCGAGCACTCCTTTAACTAAACAAACCAACATCATTAAAGGCGAAATTCCTCCACACCCCAATCCCGACCTAGCCCACCCTGGGAAGAAATTAAAAATTCTGCCAAGCGATTATGAGTGCAAACGACAACTAGCTTCAGAGCGCCCTAAAATCGCGCTCATACGAACTGAGAGCTTAAAACTAATACATCTGGGTGTTGTATGGGGGGGTGGTGGGGGTGAACCGGCGGGGGGTTGAGGTTCGTGTTAATTATTCACATTTTAATTTACGGAGCCCGCCTCGCTGGCCAGTCGGCGGGAAAAATGTCTTGCACTTCGACAGATGGGATGGACGCTAATTTGTTTTGGCAATTGCTGCTAGGTGTTGATTAGGTTTTATTGTATTGGTTCTGAAGTGGCTTTTGTATTGTATTTGTTCTGAAGTGGCTTTTGTTGAGAACAACATTATATATCGTCCTACCCGGACCGTAATAGTCAAAAGTAAGTCTTTGGCATGAAGTTGCTGCCTCTATATGAAGAAGCGACCCTATGTAACTCTCTCTCTCCTCGCTGTCATCCTGTGATCGTACGCACGTCTCCACTGATGATAGCAAGTTAGAATATTTCTATAGTGCTCTAGATCTTGATACACAAACAAACAAACAGAAAGTCTATTCAAATGAACGGCCTTATTTCTATTTGCATTTTCGATATATTTTAGGTTCGCTTTTTTGAATACCCGTATTCCATATCCACACACATATTCCCAACTCTACGCACACTCACACACCTATCACATGTTCACAAAGCTACTCACAAGGAACTACATATTGGTTGTTTTTATGTCTTTGTTTATTTTGTCAAGTAAATGTAACTTCAAATTAGATATAAGTTTCTCTTCTTCATCTTATGATAAGTCCATGTGTTTAGTTAAAATTCCCGAAATCACAGACATCTTATATTTTAATTTTGGGAAATTTTGCGCACAAAACGAAACATATTTGTAAAGACCTTTAAACAACTTTGAAATCCATTCCGGAGGCGATCGTTTCCGAGATACAGACCCCCGTCTAGTTCGGAGATGGCCTGGAGCTGGATGGTCTTCAATTTCTTATTCCTTGTCATTTGAAAATTATTATGTATGTGTATTGGCTAAATAAAGATTTATTATATTACTTTTTTTAATGTCTATACCATCTAATAATCAGCTCCCAGCAGGTTTTCCACCATCTTCAGCACCAAAATGTACAGTTTGCGTTTTATCCATGTGGTTGCTTCCTAGTGGAGCAACCACATGGACAAAACACAAGCGGCGTCCAGCTTTCCATTGAGAGTTTCCAAAAATATAGGACACCAGATTGTAACACAGCCAAGTCAGGTCCAATAAGCTGCTGTAATTGGATACGTTTGACGGCGCAAAAGAACCTGTCAACTGATGGTCCAATGAGTCCTGACGTCACTGTGTTGCCACCTGGTATCAATTATTTTTGAATAACCACATTGGTATTTGATTTGTTTTATTTAATCTTTATTGTTCATCAAATACAAATTGTAAAGAACAATAGACAACCTTTGGGTTATATAGATAGTCTAAATGTGGGTTGTAAGATATTGCATTTGTGATTTCTGGCATTACTGCATTCCTACATTTGATCGTTTTAACACCTGTGGTACTATTTTTCAAACGCGGGGTCACTAAACGAACGGTTTTTTGTATAGAAAAACCAATAGATATCTTTTTCAGGCATCATATCAGCCACACGAAGTTCACTGCTGTTCATAGACTTCTCTCAAGGTTTTCCAAAGAGACGGATTGAAAGCGGCCTGCATTCAGCGTTTTCTTGCAACCTTGCAAATATGTAAAGTTGTGATCCTATTTCTTAAAGATCTTTTTTTATATACGGAAAAATCACACAGATTAAGCTAGACCCAAAGTAAGCCTAAGCTTGTGTTATGAGATACTAACCCAACGATACTATATTTTATGATAAAATCATATATAGATAAACACTCAAGACGGACAATTTAAAAAAGGCCATTTTTCAACTGGCTGGGGTTTGAACCCAGAACCTCCAGATTGGCGGTCTAGCGTGTTGACCATTACGCCACGGAGGACGTCCAAAACCATTTATTGAAATATAGTTTAATTTATAACCTCAAAAGTAAGAAGCCTATTTCTAGCATTAAGAGAGCTGAAGTAGAAGGTCAGGCTGCAGAAAATGACGATCTTCCGAGAATAACATTACTAGATGGTGACTGGATACTTTATTCAAATCTGACGGCCTGGTGGTCATCATGCTACGCTGTCACACCAGAGATCCCGGGTTCGATTCCCGGTCAGGACAAGATAGAAAAATAACCAGATTGACCTAGGTCTTGGATGTTTATATATTTATAAAAATACATAAATAGGTAAACATTATAAAATATAGTATCGTTGAGTTAATATCCGCTAACACAGAAAGTCTCGAACTAACTTTGGGGCTAGCTCAATGTGTGCGTTTTGTCCGTATATATTTATTTATTAATTGAATCTCCGTTTCATAAAAAAAAAGTCGTTGAACCGAGCGAAACTGTACAGCAAACATTATGAAAAACGCATCAAACAAACTTTACGATTTACAGACGTATGGAAAATTCATTCTAGAAAACTTAATAGCCCGAAGCGCACCGCACATAATACTGGATTCGTGTGCGATTCCCACGACGCAACGTTAATAGCCTTCTATTATTCAGTACGATACTAAACCAACATTCAAATATGCAGCCCGAACGTATTAGACATCAACTTTGAAATGTTTTGAATATTACCCAAACAAAAAACGCTGTTGGATATCACATCTCTTTCGTTTCTTTGAAGAAAGAGAGAGAGGTTGGCTGTGTCCTGAACGATGCCGATGAGAGAAATGATCAGAATACGGATGCGCGATTGCCATCTAAATAATTCAGGCATATATCCCGTGGTTGTAGCCTTTGACAAACTTATTTCTGCCAACAACAAACAACAAAACACAACTCTGTTACGAATTACACAAAGGTTTATTTCGAATGAAGAATGCTGATGTGGGAGTGAAAAGTAATTTGGCGCTCGGGTATGGAGTTTTTACAAGCCCTTATACGAAATGTCGATTCGAATTCAACCCCTCTCAGTATGATGAGTTCGCAAAAACAATGAGTACGTAAAACAAGAAGATGTGCGATAAGGACGGCTAATAACCCGTCGGATCATAGCCGAGGTGGCTTGTGACGTATGCAGATTAGTTGATCAATTATTTATGGGTTCCGCTCGAAAGAATTGGAAGGACAACAAGGGTTAGGGTAGATTAGGGTATCTGTACGTGTAGTATCAAGTTCTTTTCGTTTTGAGCTGTCTTCCTATTTGAGAAAGATTTTATCTTGAGTAAGCTCTAGATAACCCTTCAAACTATTTGATGAACTACTGTTTACAGTTTAAAGTGAGAACGTGAAGCTTTTTTACGTGTATTAGCCGTGGCCGTTTTTTGCTAATGTGCGTAGAAAAGCTTCACGTTCTCAATTTAAACTTTAAGCAGTTGTTCATAAAATAGTTTGAAGGGTTATCTAGGGTCTGATCAAGACAAAATTTTAAATGATATCTCCGTCTCATTTCAAATGATTTACTTCAAATGGAGGCAGCGCATGACCCCGAAAAATTCAGAAAGGAAAGATGTATATAAAATCAACTACCCTCAAGTTTTACTCTGAGGACCTCCATGGCGTGGTAACTATGCTAGTCGGAGGTTCTAGGTTCGATCCCGAGCCAGGGCAAGTTGTAAGATAGGCCATTTTAAATTAGCCTGGGAGATGTGCCGCTGGTAATATTCCAAATTTACTGGAATATTCCCATTGTAAATTAACTGGAATATTATTGTAAATATTCCCCTAAATTTCCATTTCTAGCCATACTGTCAAGAATGTTTACGGAAATATTTCCCAAAGTTTCCAAAATTCCCGAGAACGGCACATCACTAGTCCTGGTTCTTTTTCTTTACATGTTATTATACACATATGTTATCTGACACCAGTACACAGTTCAATGCGTCACAAAAACAATAAATTGTTAAATTATATTATATATATTTTATTCATCGGTCATTTTGGAACTCCTTGGGAGAGCCTATGTCCTGCAGTGGACGTTATGCGGCTGAAATGATGATGACGATATATATTTTAGGTTGATCTATATAAATATATGTATGCTAGTCTGGTCAAAAATGTTTACGGAAATATTGCCCAAAGTTTCCAAAATTCCCGAGAAAGGCACATCACTAGTCCTGGTTCTTTTTCTTTACATGTTATTATACACATATGTTATCTGACACCAGTACACAGTACAATGCGTCACAAAAACAATAAATGTTTAAATTATATTATTAATATTTTATTCATCGGTCATTTTGGAACTCCTTGGGAGAGCCTATGTCCTGCAGTGGACGTTATGCGGCTAAAATGATGATGACGATATATATTTTAGGTTAATCTATATAAATATATGCATGCTAGTCTGTAAGGTATTTACTATAACGGCCTTGTTGCCTGAAATAAATCGATTTGATTGATCGATAATTTTTTTGTAAGTATATGTCATTATTTCTTCAAAGATTCAAATGTTTATTCAGTAATTAGATCTTTACAGGCACTTTTACGCGTCAATAAGTACAATCTATGTTATGTGTAAAGTATATAAAAATTTAATTTATTTTCAAAGAAAAGCTACCGATACCAGCGCTTCGTAACGACCACTGCTGAGAAGAAACGCCGCAAGAAACTCATTTTCACAGTATTGTGAAAATCTTCTGTATATGCTATTTTATAAAATATAGTATTGTTATGTTAGGTACTCCATAATACAAGATAAACTTGGTTTGGGACCAGCTCAATCAGGTGACACCTATGTAAGTATTTTCTTTATGTATTTATTTCATGAACATGAATATTGCAAACATTTTCTTCTCGGGCCTTAATCAATGTGGCCGCGTAGCCGCTTCACAGGTGATATTAACATATTTCCATGTCCCGTGTTATTTCAAAGGGCTTGAATTTCAAAAATACACCGCGTGCTCTTATTAACTTGAACACGTGAGGAGTGGGGATGAATACTAATTGAGGGCTAGAGCTTCTGTGTAGACGAAGATTTGTACATTTTTACATATATCTTATAGCTCTTACAAACTAATCTGTGGATCCATTTTGAAAAAGCGGAGTCATAAAACGAAAAACTTTTTGTGTGAAAAAATAATATTTATTCTGTGACTCAAAAATTCAAAAATGGCACTCCTGTGAGAAAATAATGTACGTCGAATGTACTACGCGTAATAGATATCCAAGAATGGGTTCTGGCGGGAGTGCCACATAGCATCAACCTCTCCAAAGGCCCTCTACTTGTTGAATCTGTTCCACGCAAGCTTCCGATATGCGCGGGAAGAGAGGCAGCTGGTATATTCTTAGTTTTTTTTTCTTCCAGACCTGCATGGAAGAGAAGAGAGAGGATGTTTTATAAAACCTAATCTAAGACTGAAAATGAATAAAGAATAGCAGTCGACCATTTCTCAGCTGTCCTATGCTTTATATATTTATTTGGTCTTTCATCATCATCATCATTTTAGCCTCATAACGTCCACTGCTGGTCATAGGCCTCTCCCAAGGATTTCCAAAACGACCGATCAAGAGCGGCCTACATCCAGCGCTTTTCAGCGACCTTGGTCAGGTCATCAGACCACCTTGTGGGTGGGTGTCCTACGCTTCGCTTGCCAGTACGTGGGCGCCATTCGAGACCCTTTTTTCAACAATTATCTTTATTATTATTATATAATATTTTTATTATTATTTGGTCTTCATTTGTTCATTAAATACAAATTGTACAGAACAATAGGATGATTAAACGCTAAAAGCGTTGTTTACCAGTCAACCTTTGGGTTATACGGATAGTCTACCTTTGGGTTATACAGATAGTCTAAATATGTCGAATAGTCTGTATGTGCTAGTCTGGTCTACAGCATCGACTACTCCACAGCATCCGAACGGCAGAGGGGCGGTGGTGTTAATTATACGATTTTCTTTGAAATAAGTTAATAAATATTGGATAAGCCACCCTCCGCTGGCCCTTTAATGAACCCGCTCGCACCTAGCGGTTGTTGCTGTCTAGTGGCATTTATATTCTATATTCTATATTTATTTAATGTTTTTTTCTGTATTCCGTACGTAATTCACAATTTCACAGCATGAGCAGCTGAGGATGCACATGGGATTACGCTGTGATGTGAGAGATTCTAAAAACCTATGTAAAGTTTATTAATAATAATGTAATTTGATTGAAAACGCTGGATGCAGATCGCTTTCGATCAATTGAAATCCTTGAGAGATTCCTTTGTCTATCAGTTCATGTGGCTGACCTGATGTTTAAATAATTTTGTGAATTCACGCAATCAAAGGGCCTTTGGGCCTTGCGGTGCTAGACTCTGTCTGCTTAGAGTTAAAATGCTCTGTCTGCCATGATGTGTCTCACATGTTCATCGTTATCATTTTTTCCCTTATTTTAGATGGTTTGTTTGGGTCAGGCACAGATTTTTCAAAAATCTATCAGAGCTTGTAATTATTACATTAAGGAATAAATAAATATTTGAATGTTAGTTAAAACAATGTTATTACAGCAAATCGAGTAGGAACAGGCGACGGTCCCATTCAAGATGGCCGCGCCTCTACCAGGTGATTACTGCAGGCGAATCGAAGACATCGACGCCGCTTTGATCTCGATCAACTAACAGGATTATACCTAATTTCTGTTTATAATAATTTATTACCAAACGGTGTGACTAAGTGTGCTTCTCATTTTGGGAAGATTTCTTGTAATATTTGTGATTGAAAAAAGAAGAAAAAACCTTTTGTTTCTCATATAGAAAAGCAGCACACTAAGAAAGAGAAGAATCAGTAATTAATTAGTTACAGTTGTGAAATTATTGACATAAAAGTTATGATTAAACTTTTATAATTGTTGGACTTAAGTCTTAAAACGCAATACTAATAGCAATCAACTCGTAGTAACCTCATTTTCTGAAAATGTCGCGTAAGGTATTTTTGCATTTACAAATCAAAAATCCCGTTCTGGGGACGTATTTTTGAATTCACTTGTCACATTACGAATGGTTTACGCGAGCGTTTCCAAACGGGCGCATTTTTGAATTGATCGTATGCGAAGCATTTGCAACGAATGGTTTTGACCACTCGTAATTTTGAAAGTGGCGTAGATTAGATACATCAAAGAAACCTTTCATGGAGTATCCGTTCCGATTCCTGCTGTTTTTTTATTCACGGTGAAATTCTTAGGAAACCATAGAAATATTTTCGATTTTTTCTGTGTAAAACAATATTGTTTATAGCTGACACGACGGTTTCATAAATACGGCCAAATGGTTTCTTACACGAGCAGTGAGTTGGAAAACTACACGTTTTGTGTTCTGATGAGTATTTAAATGAAAAATAGCACTCCTGATGGGATGCGATCAATGACAAGTGACATTATTTTATTATGTTTTGTTCTCTTGTCAGTATAAAACAATTTCTTTTTTATTATTTTAGG
Organism: Acrobasis suavella; assembly: GCA_943193695.1. Taxonomy (NCBI): domain Eukaryota; kingdom Metazoa; phylum Arthropoda; class Insecta; order Lepidoptera; family Pyralidae; genus Acrobasis; species Acrobasis suavella. The sequence goes on from OW971948.1 coordinate 14,593,627, forward strand.
ATACTAACTACTGTATATTTTATACTTGATCAAACGAAATCTGCGGATATTAGACAAAATATTACCGATAAAAAAAAAAAAACAAAAAAAAAAAATCATTATTAACACTTGAATTTAATTTTTTTCCTAAAGGTCGTGTTTCGATTTTTATTTTTGTCTCTTTAAGTAACCGGCATATTTTCTTCAAAGTTGTATCATTTCAAAACAAGTTTAACAAGCTAAGAAAGTAAAAAAATAACTAAAAATACCAAACAGGAAATCAGTTAAAAAATAATTGACGAAAAAATTAAAGTGCCTGGATTTTTTGAATAACTTACATAAAGTTTTTTTAAAGTTTTTTGTCGATATTATTTCGTCTTCTATCCGCACATTTCGTTTGATCAAGTATAAAAAATACACATTGTATTTGTATATTATACATATGTCTTGTCTTTCTCCATTTATGGTCGGTGCAGGGTTGGCGCGTGTGTCCCACACGACATTTGTATGTAACATTTCCGCAGCGAAAATGGTCAAGTGTCGCGTCCAGAAAAGCGTCGCACTGTCGCAAGACGTTGTGGTGTTTGTGGGCTTTCGCCTAACAGACAGACACACGTTGCGGTGCGTGTCTGCGATTTCTTGCTGCTACAGGGCATCCTTAACGTGTATGCTGTATATGGTAAATTTTTTAAATACAAAATTATCTACAACAGATGACTGAGGCTTAAGTTTTTTAGGATATAAATAACTGGCCAAGTGCGAGTCTGACTCGCGCACGAAGTGTTCCGTTCCATTATTTATAAAAATTAAGTTTGTTGTATGGGAGCCCCAGTAAATTATTAATTTTATTGTTTTTAGTATTTGTTGCTATAGCGGCAACAGAAATACCTGTCTGTGAAATATCTGTGAAAATTTCAACAGTCTAGCTATCACCGTTCATGAGATACAGCCTGGTGACAGACAGACAGACAGACAGACGGACAGCGGAATCTTAGTAATAGGGTCCCGTTTTTACCCTTTGGGTACAGAACCCTTTAAATACGGCAGTAAGAGGAGAGAAATGGAGGCAACTCCACTTAACTCCATCCACAAGAGCAAGCACTTATTTAATAAGGAGAAACAACAATCGACGAAACAGCAGAAAATCGCGGCATAAGTACTTCGGGACCCGAAGAAGCCCGGAACGCGTTGAGATGAGTTAAGTCACCCATGAATGCGTACTCTGTGCGAAGTCGAGAAGCAAACCAAAGACTGTGTGCATTTCTTGAGAAGAGAGTGATGAGTGTAGGTGAAGCGAAAAAGGTCTGTCAGGATCGTGGCATGTGGAGTTCCATAGTCTACCCTACCCCTGAGATTCGTAGAAGAACAAAGGGTCAATGACATAGCTTAATAGCAGATTAGCTAATTGAAGTGGCAGTAGGCGGGGCAAATAGCGCCAAGAATCGATAGCCAATGGGGCAGAAGGGTTCTCGAATGGCAGAAACGTACCGGCAACTCAGACCGTCAATATGAACAACTCAAAAAACAAATCGACATTTTCATACAAACATGTTCCGGCCGGCCCGGCAATTTGTATGAAAATGTCAATTTTTTTCGAGTTTCAAGCATTGGTTCCATAGGAAAAGGAGTTAATATTGACGGTCTCAGTTGCTCTTACAAGGATCGGACAGGGTTTTTATTATTTATTGTAGAATATGTATGTATTTGACCTTTTCCTTCCATCAACTCAAGTGTGTATGTGTAAGCAAAAACACGCGTAACGATTCCTAAACTTATTTTAAATTCGCACAGTTGTTGATTAGAGTCGGGCGCACCTCCATAATTCATCAGAATAATTGTAATAAGCAGATTTTATGCGAAGCCAAGAACGCTGAACGTCCAAAGCTCCGACCGTATTAATAATATCACATATCCGGCGCGCAGAGCTCACTGGAAGAATTTTTAATGCAATGCTTTAATTATTTTGCCAACGGCGAGATCCCGGACTAAGTTCCATTCACATTAGAGAATTCATTTTTGCTACGCGCCTCGATGAAATATTAAGTCGTGCGCCGAAAACTGCGAGTTTTGGAGATCGCCCGGCATACGTATTTATGGCTGCGTGCACGGGCGTATACATGGATTTCTCGTGGGAAGAAGATTTTTAAGACAAAATCTAATAATAAACGTAATATATAGGCGCTTGGTAGCCTAGTCGGAGTACACGTTTGTAACGCTTTTGCAAGTTATGTCGGTTATTTCGGGGTCCAGTGCTGCCCCCACTTGAAATAATTATTTGAAAGGATACGAAGATATCATTTACAATTTTGTCTTGATAAAACCCTAGATAACCCTACAAACAATTTTATGAACTATTGTTTACAGTTAAAAGAAGCTTTTCTAACGCATATTGCCAAAAGTGTCAGTTTTCCGCCCTATGTGTTAATCCAGGTAATGAGCTACTTACATGCTTTTTAATCCAATCCGTACAGCCGTTTTGCGTAAAAGTAACAAACATCCACACATACAAACCTTTCGCGATTACAATATTAGTAAGATCCTTCAGTCGGCTCTTACGACCTCAACAGGAAGAGTTGAAGTGCTTCTATTCCAGACCGAGAAAAAGACGCTGAAAAACTCGCCCATCATTCTTTAAGGGGGTGCAAGAGCCCCTCCTATATGCGCCCATGACTGCGTGGATTTTGCGAGGGTACCCGAACCGTCGGTACATTATGAAAGGACCTAATTAACCGACCGGCGTCGGGTGATTAATAATAGAAGCGGGCCGCTCCTCTAGTTTCACCACTCGTCTATATGTCAAAATGTTGGAACGTTTTTAATATACGTCTATTACCTTCTCCATTTCGTATTTTCGAATTTTTATTTTTGTCATATAAAATACAATTTCATTCATTTACTCAAATACAGTTAGTTAAACAGCTAAGTGTATGTACTTTCGTCGAATAACGTTATACCTATACTACGATTCATTAAGGTTTTATTGAAGATCAAATAAACTGCCAATCCGAATTTTGGTCGAAATAGTGCATGCAAATATGATTTGAAGGGTCATTATGATATTGTAAGAATGCAATGTGTGAATGACATTGCACTTGGTCCATGTGCCATATAGCTACGCGCATTGACAAAATATTAAAAAAACTTCAATACTCCCTCTCTCTCTTGAATTTATTATAGTAGCTAACACTGGTGTTATGTAACACCTACCTCAAGGCATCTAATAAAGCCCACAAATATTTAAAACATTTTCTGCAATCTCTAAGTCCTGCCCTTAGATATAAAAATATAAAGAAGACTATTAACATACCGCTACACCTTTGTAAAACGAAATCGCGCCGAGCAAAAAATGTTAATTACGTAAAAATCTCCCACTAGTCAAACGAAACACAAAGAAGGGGAGGGCGAAATATAACGTAATATGATTAGAAACAAATTACACACGGCGATAAGGCTGGCCAGTGGGCTAACTAACCTCAGCACCACGTTGGGCGCCACTTTTCCTTTGTTGGCGCCCAACATGGTGCTGGACTTTCTTTGTATTTTGTTTCATTTCATGCAAAATTTAATTTCGTTTTCAAGACTCGCGTGGAATGATATTACGGACGGCCGCGGCGACCGCATGTAATTTCATTGCTGCTCCTCAAGTGTGTGTGGACATCGGGCCTTTTTCATCACATTCCCTTTCGGTGGGTAGCCACGTTCCGTTTACGGCCGTGTTCGGAATTAAACCGTCGGATTGCGCTCCGTTAATTGCTTAACAAAACTACGTGTGTTATTGGCGTTTTTTCAGGCTGACATTGTTTTATCTGTCTAGCTGTTCGTTTGCTTGTGTTACGGAGATTGGAGTTTGCGTTGGTAAATGGCGCGTAACAAAATTTGCATTTCGTCGTCCAAATGACGCTAAGCACTTTTACGACAGATAAATAATCTACTTTATATTCTTTTAAATATTTGTTTATGCGGTTAATATGAAAGCAGTATAGCTTTATGGCCGGTCGGCAGCTGACTAATGAAAGAAGATCATTAAATTAAAACCTCGAAGTCGTATTCAAAAAGTGCAAAACGCCGACAAAATCCCTCAATAACAAAACGATTAGAAAGTCAAACCTTTTAGCGACCGCGAAATGTCTGGAATCCAATAAATTCCTCGGCAAACAACACTTAACTTTAAAGATCCCGACAACTGAAGATCCAATAAGGGGCGCCTTACAAGAAATCCCTTTTTAACCCTTACATCGACAACCCCAATTTGCCATCGATACTGGTAATACAGTCCACTGGGTTGAGGGTGGAGGGATAAAAAAGGGATGTTTTGTGTGATCTACCCGCAAATCGTTGCTCAATGGGGGGCTGTTACGACTTTAGTACCGTGAGAATTTCTTTAGTGCAAAGATACTCGTAGTCTGGCTAATATGTTATAGCTTTAATAAGTAGATTTTACGTGTGCATTAGATAAGCACGTACTTATGTGACCACTACTCAGCATTCGCTCAGATAATCGTATCCTAATTAGATTGTAACCTGGTTGGCCCTATATAGGCCTCAACCTGACAATATATATGACAATATAAATGAGTGAGATACTTATTAGTCAAGATTTTAATCTTTAATTATTGTTTCGGGATACAGTCTCACTCCTTTCAACCGCGATCTACAGCACTTCAAATTAAGAAATTAGAATAATACATATCCTTAGCAAAACGGTGATCAAATAATTTGAATGAGTTTCTTTCGGCGTTTCTTCTCAGCAGTGGTCGTGGCGAAGCGCTGTTATCGGTAAAAATAAATTTAATTTTAATATACACTGCACGTAATGTAAATTACACTTATTGACGAGTAAAAGTGCTGGTAAAGGGCTGATTACTGCGTAAAAATTTGAATGTTGAATGTAAAAGATAAGATTGGATAAAAGGGTTTTTTTTATTTTAATGCTCAATGACAGAATAGGTAAATCTTGCAATATCCATCTTTTATGATAAAATGAATTACGACTGAATTTAGTCCAGCTCAAAGCGTGAAAGAATATATTTCATTATTTTACGACTGTATTTTTTAAATCAATATCCCTTTATAAATCACATACACCAATTCGAAGTATCAAACAACTTAATCTCACAGACATGATGGCAAACAAGTTAGTGGCCAATACGCAAACACAGCAGGAGTTTGTTTAGGATCTATACAATACACTGACCGCTCCTTCAGGCCGTTTGGTTAGGGAGTATAGACGGTGGAAATTTATTAGCACATTATAATGCTTTGATTAAGATTTTTATATTAGAATATAAGCCATCTATTCTACAATATGTAAGAAAAACCCTGTCCGATCCTTGTAGGAGCAACTCAGACCGTCAATATGAACAACTTTTCCTATGGGACTAATGCTTGTTTTTTTTTGAGTTTCAAGCATTGGCCCCATAGGAAAAGTTGTTTCTATTGACGGTCTGAGTTGCTTCTACAAGGATCGGACAGGGTTTTTGTTATATATTGTATAAACAAACACACAATGGCAAATAAATTAGAGGCACGTATATAAAAATGGAACTTTGTTAAAGTTTTTTTACGGTCTTCGTGGCGTAGTGGTAAACACGCTATTCCGCCGTTCAGAGGCATCGGGTTCGATCCCCTGCCAGGGCGAATTGGAAATTGGCCTTTTAAAAATTGTCCTGGGCCTTGGGTGTTTATCTGTATACGTATTTATCATAAAATATAAGCTTACTTTGGGGCTAGCTCAGCGTAATTTGTACATATATATTAATTTATTTACAACGGTGGACAATAAATACTTTCTAGTCTAAACAAATAACCTTCCTTCTGCATAAAAAAGATCGCATTTTATGCAAATCTTCATTCAAACTCTTTATTTCTTAAGAATCTTATTACTAAGAAACATTATTATTCACACATTTACATTACTTCTCTACTGCGCTAGAATAAATTTATATCCAGTAAGCCGTAAGCAAAACGGCCTAACCACAGATGACACGAAATCCACCCGAGATCAATAGATACCGATGTATCACATAATCCTTTGACCGACTGAAGCTGTAAGACTCAATTACAAACTAACCCTGATCCGACCAAACAACCAATTTGGCCCGAACCCGATCGGAGAAACCGCCTAGACAACAACCTAAAAACAACCATAATTTGATCGGACAAGAACTATATTCGAATGCTAGAATGAAGGAATCACCTTCCCAACCAATATTGTCTAGTCACGCGTGTGATGACCATCGGAAAATTGCATAAAGAAAACGAAACTCTATTGTTAGCGCTTTAAGTTTATTTTAGAGTGATAGTCGGGTGACTTGAACCCCAATTATGGGCCACAAACTATTTTATCTAACGCCCGTGTGACAACACTAATCTTATTAGAATCTATTGGAATCGAAGTCGTGAGAGGAAAGTAAGGAGAGGGCCTCGGACTATAAAAGTGGCCGTAAACTGCACTTTAGGTGCAATGAAATGGGTAAGTGAGTGTGTCTGTCAATAAAATGAAATTTATATTTATACTTAGGATTGGCGTCGAATCCTAAGTATAAATATAAATTTCATTTTTTCACAAGTTAAGTTTTGCGGATGTTGTGGAATTGCTGACATTGTTCGGTGCAATAAATGCAACCAAACACTTTTGTTATTTTACCTAACTCGCAAACCGCGAGCCACACTATGTAACAAGTAATCAGTGCACAACTAAACGCCGGCAAGTCCGGGTTGCATTCTAACATTAAACTTAAATTTTGACATTTTCACTATAACATAACAATATCTATCAACATTGATCTAACATTGTCTTTTATATAACTAACTTTCGGCATTTTACCTACCACCGCAACCTTGTACCCCAACAGACATAATTCTTTCAAACAGTGTAATTTTTGTGAAATGAATTTACTTAAGACAAATCATTCCATGTTACTATCATCTGAATGTTTCGAATATAGGTATTCTATAAACTTAGGGCTTCTTTCTTAAAGCGATCTTGATATTTCTGTTCCTGTTTTTGCTTGTAAACTTGAACCCATAAAACTAACGTAGACTACGTTTATGCCAACAAAACTTCTAATTAATTTTAGAATAAGTTAAGTATAAAACGGGACACTTAAGTAGTTCATATTGATTACTCCGTTCATTCTTTAGGGTGGATGCCACTTTTTCGTCACACGTTGTAGACATTACACACCAAGGAACGTATGATATAGAAATATGAAAAACGAGTTTGATAAAAACCCCTCTCCAAAGACATTGACTTCAATACCTTTGTTTACCTCCGCATCCACAAGCAAAGACATTAACCGTGCAAATTCCTTAAGAACTCCCTTCTCTAATACCCAAATCCGGCTCCATGTAATCCCGCATCCATCCCCGATTGATTCGTGGCCAGGACGCGTGATTCCCACTTCAGCCTAAACCAATTTGGCGGGTAATCCGCCACGGGATACAAAGGTTACGGGGGATAGATAAAGTTTTAGGGAGATTTAAAGAAATGGTTGAATTTACGCGACACTTTCGAAAAAACACAAAGGTCAATAGATTTACACTAATTGCGTCTAGTCTTTGATGGGCAAGACAGGACAAGAGAGCCCAGAGCCACAAGACCACAAAGGCCACTTTCAGTGGGCAAAGAAATCGAAATAGTGACGAGTTGCAGGTTAATGATTCCTCGAAATTTATGCACGGATGAAAATGGCCCAATGATCCTTAGGAAAAATAGATAAGTGGGAGTGGTACGTTTGTAATTTCCAATTAAGTTGAGCTTAGAAACAATCAGTGAAGCACTTAATTAAGGTATATTGTCGCAGACAGACGCCAAACATCGGATCCTGAGCAAACAGGAAACAATCCTTGTTTAACGTCCGGACTTAAATCGGCTGATGCAACTTTCGACTGGGAGAAAGTCTCGAAAAATCTGACAATAGAAGATGCAGAAACCTGCCACTGATCTGCGATCATGTTACCCAATCCCCTCGATCGGCTTTAAAATTCGCGGCTGGTAAATAATAATAATAATAATCAGCTGTTACTCTTAGTGGGTAGCGTTTAGCTGAGCTGTGGCCCTTTTGTGTACTGTGCCACATAAATGCATGCTGTGTTTTTAGTATATATTATATATAAGATATGTAACTGTGTTCCTTAAAACATGTATATTGTGTGTTACAGAAAACAAATAAATCATTTATCTATCTATCTATCTATCTATCTTATTATAATTGACCGAGCGAGCGAAGCGTCTCAGTTTTGAGAGTGGCCAAAAATGCTTCTGTTCAGCTGCCTGTCGGTTTGTACGGCTGTTTTCGCCTACAGGTCGCATTCTTCAATCAATTCACGTGAAATTTTGTGAGGTTTGCAAATAATTAGATATTTTTCAAAATGGCGGAAATATGAGGCTTGTAAACTTTATTAATATCATATTTTAGCCATTTCGAAAAACATTCAAAAATATCATAGATCTTTTTTGGTTACCTTTATTAAAACGCAACTTTTTTATCCGATGAACTTCAACAGGTCGGAGTAACTCGCGAGGTGTACAACCCACAGAGCCACTAGAATGACTTTTTGGACAAAACGATTTGATTTTTGTGTGACTGAATTTCTATCTTCGATATAATAACACTTCTTATGTTATGCCAAAACATAACTTAAGTATAACATAAATATAACATTTACCCTCAAATTCATAAAAAATAACAAGCATTTGCTAAACCTATTAAAGTTAAAACATGTTTTGCCATTTTCCCTCCTTTCATTCATTTCATTTGAATATTAAACGTTGAAAGAACGAGACAAAACATATTTTAACTAAAATAGGTTTAGCAAACGTTTGTATTTTTTTATGAATAAGGGGGTAAAACTATGGAAGAAAACTGAAACTAAAAAATAATATTTATATATGTGCTATCGTGTCCGCACAACAAAAGTAAATGAAGAATGCGGCCGGTTTGACAGGCGACAGTGACAGGTCAAACGTTTTTTAAATTTTGGAGATTTCTGATTTCTGAAGACTGTGTTATCTGCCCAATACAATGAACAGTGAGACTACGTGGTATACAAACAACGAGTGATACAACGATCGTCGTAAAATAACACTTCTTATGTTATGCCAAAGTCTCAGACGTTAACTCGCGCCTTAGCATAATTAGCGGATCGCTAATATTAGTAGTTCGGCTTAATCCGCGAATGCGGAGCCCCTTTAACGGCCATTACCATAAGTTTGAGATCGCGATTACGGCGTGCAATTTTCAGTTAAATCGAGCTGGGTTTCAGAAGACAAAAAACTACGTTTTTCTTCCTTACCATTTTTAATTTACTTATATGGAATCGGCGCAAAATGTACTTTTTTCCGATTTTTTCAGTTGCGAGTCATAGTGATCTATCAACGCACAGCCCAAAACACTGGATGGATCGGGCTGAAATTTGGCATGTAGGTAGATGTTATGACGTAGGCATCCGCTAAGAAAGGATTTTGACCAATTCTACCCCCAAGGGGATAAAATAGGGGATGAAAGTTTGTATGAAACTTTGTCAATTTTAAAACGATCGGGCTTAGGCTTTGCATGCATAAAGCTTCTATGACGTAGGCATCCCCTAAGAAAGGATTTTGATAAATTACACCCCTACGCGAGCGAAGCCGCGGGCAAAAGCTAGTCACTTAATATTTTAATACGGTTTTACTTACGTAGAGTAGGAAAAGATCGACTAGTTTCGAACGGTTCAGACGACCATCATCAGTGCGAGTGTTACAAGTGACAGCCACCCAACGGTTTCGCTGTCCTTAACGCACTGAACGTTTTAGATTATTTATGATATTCTAAATATTTATTTATGTCATCTCACATTAGAGTTTTAATATTACCTTCCTTTCTGTCATACTTCCATATAATTTCTTATGCATTCCTTCCATAACATTTTTTGGTCTTCCTCTTTGCCTACGATAGACAACTCATATATGAGTTTGTTCATCGGGCACTAAGTTGTGCAATCACTAAGTTGTTATGACACAAATAATGCCTGATTGAACAACACAAATAAGAGTTGTCCATCAGGCCATGTATATGTTCATCATATATGAGTAGTTTCGGGCCATAAAAACTTAGTCCTAAGTGTGTGCACTTGAGTGTTAACCGCAATCATTATTCATATCATCTGCGTTTTTCGGTGTCCAGTGCTGCCCCCATTTGAAATAAATTATTTGAAAGAAAACGGGGATATCATTTAAAATGTTGTTTTTAAAAGCCCTAAATAACCCTTCAAACTATTTATGAACGACTGTTTATAGTTTTTGATAAATCTAACGTTAGCAGTGAAAGGGTTAAATAATGGACTCTCAAGAACGCCATCAAGATAACTAACGGAACTGCACATTATAATTGATATCCGTAGCGAATTCTATTAATTTCTAGAGAAAATCCAGACTTTCAAGCGTTAACCCCCAATAACTTCTAAACAGCTGCATCAATTTTCATCAAACGTAGCTTAAAAACACCGCAAGAGGACTTGCTTTCACGTATACCAACCTCAAAAAGACGGTCCATCCGTTCGAGCGCTACGATGCCACAGAAAGATAGATATTAGCGTCATCTTACCCAGTTTAAACGTGTAAAACTGCCTGTAAAAGTCTAATTACTGAATAAACTTTTGAATCGCTGAATGTTTTTGTCGGAGGTTAACAATGGCGCTTCTGATAGTACCCTCTCTGCAGGCGCGCTAAGATTTTATATCCAATATTAGTTTTGCGGATCACACGCTCGCTCACTTAGTTTGACTTTCGAACTCCGTCGCGAGCAGATTTTGAATCCCTAATTACTTTACAACTACCCACAACTTGCTGTCCTTATACTTGAATATTGATTATAATCAAGTTTATCAGTAGTTTTACTTAGAAGGAAAGATAAATGGTAAAAGAGGTCCAGGAGAACCAAAAAAGAAAGAGCTATGTAGACTAACTTAAATATAACCGGCTAAGTGAGAGTTAGACTCGCGCACAAATGGTTTACTATTGTTGTTGAAATATATCATCTGTGAAAAATTCAATTGTTTAGATAGCTGTCACGGTTCATGAGATACAACCTGGTGACAGACAGACGGACGGACGGACGGATAGCGCAGTCTTTTGGGTACGAAACCCTAAAAAATCAGGGGTCATGTCGTATCAAGCGCTATACAATAGTAAGGCTGCAGACTGAAAAGTTCGGCGCACACTCCAAAGACAAGAGCCACTATGCTCAAATAAGAAGAACCAGTATTTTATCACAAGCTTTTATTTAGTGTCACCTGTCCTGTTGTCTGTCTATCTGTCTGTAATGAAATCTTTCAAGTTAAATTGGACCTCTCGGTTTCCGATTGGGCTGAATTTTCGCACGCATACGTGTGTCGCGTGAAATGCAATATTACGATGACATGGAGCTGACCTGATGATGGCGCTGGAAGGTGGTCATGGCATTTCTGTGTTTAAAAACTTAACCTCGCCGAGTTTGGATTCGATTGATTCGTCTTCCACGAGAGGTCGGCAAACGGTGGAATTTTCTCAGCGGGCAGAATATCAGAATATCAGACTACTATAAGTTTTTTACACAATTTGTAAGTCATAACATTATCACCCGAGCTATAACCGTTTACAACTTTGAAAATTACCACCCGCTCATTACCGAGGAAAATGTTCAAGATCCCGCAAAGGGTAAGAATAATATCGCTTCCGATGCACAAATCCGATCCCGGCGTCTGCGGGATCTTCGAATTAATTTAACGCGAGGAATATGCTAATGGGGATATACTGTAATAACATGTACAAAAGAGTTGCGAATCTTTACGGTGTCGATTCTGTGGAGGTTTGATGCCTACTTGTTTGGTTACTCTGAGAAGCATCGGGTAAAAAAAATGCTGCCACAGCCAGGAACAGTCTTAGAGCTTGTTTATTTATTTAAACTTTATTGATTCGCAATTAACAATTGTTTACATTTGGCGGACTTGACGTTAAAAGCGTTCTCTCCCAAATTCACATGCTATATATATTGCTCAAGAATCTGTTATGCCATTTCCCTGGAGGACTTACGAACTCCATTAGTTTCACCTCGGCAACCGTAGACTAAAAAACCATTAAGTTTTTAGAATTCTTACAGTAAAACTGACACATGACTAGTTGTGCGACTACGTTAATAAAAATCTAGAACTTAATGTGCTGCGCAGGCAACGGGACAAGATTTTATTCAACACATCGCTCATTCATAATCTAAAGGTGCCTTGATTGTCAGAAGCAAGTGAGCAGTGAAAGCGTAAGTCACTGGCCGTTGCACATGTTTGATGACGTAGTCATTTGAAATTAGAAAACAACCATACCTGTGTTCAGCAGCGTATACTGATAGTTACAACAAGCAACTGTGCATATGACAAGGTGACGTTGGCACAATTGCTTTACCTACATTGACTTTGACTAAGGACCCGCCACGGATTCATTCATCATCATATAATTCGTAGCAATTAAATCCAGAACCTCTCTTCTGTGTCGTTTACATAAATAATCTTTGCCGTAATCGTCGCCTCAGGCCAACGTTACGGTCGCTTCAAGGAGCTCAATAGTATGAAAATTTACTGCGATCTAGAAAATACACGCCGTCGTCGTCTTATTTGCTGCACTTAGAAATTTACAAAGAATGTTTTTCGTGCTTAATGTAATTTATTTAAGGGTATTTGACTGTGTCTGTTTTAAGACAATATTTAATATGAAACACTATAAACTAATCTCGTTAGAGGCGTACCGGCCAATTGACAAGCAGAATGGACATGGTTGGACCATACTCTTAGGAGAGCCCACGAACATCCCGATGCAAGCCTTGGAATGGACTCCCCCCTAGCAAGGTCGTTCCAAACAGACCTGGCGGCGCACAGTTGCGGCGGAAAGACTATCGGGCCAACGTGGCCCGAAGTTAAGCGCCTAGCTAAAGACCAATCGCAATGGAGAGAGACTGTTGAAGCTATCTGCCCCATCTGAATGCCCCAGGTGGGTGGCTTCCAGATGGGGCATGATCTTTAGGACCTTATCACCACTCGAAAAATTTTGTACTCTATTGGTATTCAGGCTTATTTAAGAAAGAAGTTTTGAGGAAATATTTCTCTCACTTACTTGCATAATACAGTCTGATTGCCAGATTCGAACAGCCCTCCTCTGCCCCACCTCGAAGGCAGCTCAGCGACGTTGACTCCTCTGGAACCCCACACGCAGAGTCTGCTTCCACAGGAGCTGCTGATAACACGCTCCACGGAGAAAGCCGGAGGGGAGAGCAGGTGCAATTTCTGGAACAAGAAATCATCATCATCATCCGAGCGTATTTTTCCGGTTGAATCCTCAGCAGTAAAGCTTCAGAGCCCGGTTCGCTACCTAACATTGGAGATTTGTCATGATTACTGGTTTTTACACAGAGCGACCGACGTCGGACCTCCGCAACCCAAAGGGTAAAACAGAATCAATCAATAGTTTGATGATCAAACGCTAGATGGCGTTCGGGACTCACACTTTATACGTGCCTTCCGAAACACGGAATAATCTTTCTTTTCAGATAATCAGGTGATCCAAGTCTACAATATCCTAACCAGACTGTAAACAACTTTTCACAAAGTATGCTTCCCGGTGGGATTCGAGCCCATGACCTCCGGGTCACAAGGCGAACGCCTTGACCACCCGACTACGCTTCCGTACCTGAAGGGTAAAATTTTGCTGTCCGTCCGTCCGTCTGTCTGTCTAACACCAGGCTGTACTTATGAACCGTGATAGCTAGACAGTTGACGTTTTCATAGATGATGTATTTCTGTTGGCGCTATAATAACAGACACTAAAAACGTAAGTGGGGCTCCCATACAACAAACGCCCTTTTTATCATTATGGTAGGGAACCCTACGTGCGCGGGTCCGACTCGCACTTGGCTGGTTATTAAAGTTATAAGACGATGTATTCTTTGACTAAAAACTGGTAGACTTTGTTATGCTGTTTTTTAAAAAGGAATAAAATCCGTTTCAAAAACAATACAATCTATACAAACACTATCTGCCAACGCGCAGAAAACTTGATTATAAAACTTTTTTAATCAATAAAAGCGGCAAAGAGCCTTCTCCCGCCGGTTTTTTCTTTATTTCTCATTACTCCCGGCGTCTTGGCTCGTTTCCTATGACGTCACACTTATAATCATTTATCGTTTGACGGCGGCCGCCCATTTTCGAAGGAAATTGAAAAAGTTGTTATGATCCTTCGGCGTGAAATGGGATATACGGTGTAAGTTGATTTGTTTGTAAACAAACGAAACTACGATACGAGTCACTGTCATTGTGATCTTCTCTTTTATCGAGTGATTTAATATGGTGGTCTGCATAGTCAAAAATAAATTAGTTTGTAACAATAAAACGTCACAAAATAATGCCATTTGTCATTGACCATATCAATTTTCAACAAGGGCCTGACACGCTTTGATAGAGCGAGATAGTCTTATTGCGATTTCTAAAAGAAAAGAAAAGAGTGCCGTGTTTTGTCTCTATCATCGGCCGTACATTTTTTCATGGTCGAGTTATAGGCACACTTCAAATTGCATATACTTTAAGTGTGCCTAAAACCCCACTATGAAAAAAATATAGTCAGTAGGTATCTCTAATGTCTTTCTCTTACCCCCGGCCGCTCGGTGGCAAATCTACACTACTTGTGTATTGTATATTCTAACCCCCAAATTCATAAAAAAATACAAACGTTTGCTAAACCTTTTTTAGTTAAAACATGTTTTGTCTCGTTCCTTTAATTTCAAATATCGAGAAGAGGAAAAGGGACAAAACATGTTTAAGCTAAAATAGGTTTAGCAAACGGTTGTATTTTTTTATGAATATGAGGGTAAATCTTTGAATTTCAACGTGATATTAGATTTATTAATGCGGATAACTGATATATGAAGTTGACGTGCGATGCTTAGCGTGATGGGCGTTAAGATGGAAAAGGAATCAAAATAGTAATGAGTTGCTAGCCATATCGCGTATTAACATGATTTAAATCTCGCCCATTCCCTCGATCGGCTTTTACGATCTGCGGGAAGAGAAGCAGCTGGTGCATTCTTATTTTTTCTTTCTTCCAGACTAGCTTGGAAGCTGCAGAATACTTTTTATAATCTGCCACAATTCTGTTTTTAGTAATTGATTACGAATTGTATACCTTGTCATTGTAAATTTTTGAAAGTCTTTTAACCGCTCTCGAAAAATATGCTTGGTTTTCTTTTAAAGCGGTTGCGAAAAAATTCTTTGCTAACCACTTATCACAAGCAGAGAATTATAAAGATTTTTTTCCAATATATTACAAAACTACCACAAAATGGGAGTGCATGCTGAATATGTCGCTTAAAATCCATTTCTTGCACTCACACTTGGATTTATTCTCCCTAAAACCTGGGAATCGAAAAAAGTGACGAGCATGGCGAACGTTTCCATCAAGATTTAAAGTCATTTGAAGAGAGGCAACAAGGTTTTTGGGACAAAATATGTTGGCCGATTACTGCTGGTCTATTTGAAGAGAAACCAGTATAAAAGAAGAAGAACTTTGAGTCAATTTAATTTTTTTATTGTT
Organism: Acrobasis suavella; assembly: GCA_943193695.1. Lineage (NCBI taxonomy): Eukaryota > Metazoa > Arthropoda > Insecta > Lepidoptera > Pyralidae > Acrobasis > Acrobasis suavella. The sequence goes on from OW971948.1 coordinate 14,609,195, forward strand.
TATCTATGCAAAAACTTTGCAAATCTTTTTAATTTTTTTTTGCATTTTTGCAAATGTTTTTTCTACTTCAGTATCGAACTAGGGATGGTTTATTCTATAGATACACCACTTTCATGCGAGTAACCTGTTGTCCGTCCAAAATACCAGACACAATACTTAAACAATGCATACATACATACAATACATTTATACGGACAAATTACACTGATTGAGCTAGGCCCAAAGTAAGTTCCGAGACTTGTGTTATGGGATACTAACTCAACGATACTATATTTTATAACAAACATATATATAGATAAACCCAAGACCCAGGAAAATTTAAAAAAGGCCGTTTGCCAACTTGCTCTCGGGACCCGGGACCTCTGGGTGGCGGACTAGCATGGTGATGGAGCCACAGAGGTCGTCATGTCGACCGTCTCCCGATCGGCTCACAGACAAGAGGATAATAATTTCTATTCCCTTTTCCACTTCATCATGCTGTACAAAGCCTTCCGAGTCTTGGTGCTGAGTTCTGTCTACACCGTTAACGATAAAAACGTTATCAGTATGTACGTGCATATATCATGCATGGTGCGTGCAATCTTTTAATTAATCATGAAACTCAGGTGTGATTTTCTTAATCCAAGCTTATTCCCGGTTGCATTCTCAGCGATAACACTTCAGAGCCCGGCTTCGCTATCTAATCTAGGTGATTTGACAAGGTTACTGGTTTTTACACAGAGTGACTGCTGTCTGACCTCCGCAACCTAAAGTGTAGACCAGAACCAATCCTTCGAAAGGTTGAGCAAACGCTAGATGGTATTCAGGACCAATAGCTTTTCGTGCCTTGCGAAGCACGAAATCATCTTTCTTTTCATAATCAGGTTATTCAAGTCTGCAATGTCCTAACCAGACTGGAAACACTTTGTCACAAAGTATGCTTCCCAAAGGATTGGAACCCACAACTTCCGGATTGTAAGGCGAACGTCTTGACCACTGGACCACGGAGGCAGTCTTAAGGTTTAGAGATTCTCATACTAAATTGACTACAAAATCAGCTTCATAATGAAAACCGATGTGAATATCAACGAACGAAGACTGTAAAAATGAAGTAGGTATAGGTAGGTAGTTTTACTTTTTTACTTGACGATTTTAAGTTATCTACTTAATTAACTAAAATTTGGATTGCCCATTGAAACTCAGATATGATTCTGCCTCCGTGGTCCAGTGGTCAAGGCGTTCGCCTTGTGATCCGGAGGTCATGGGTTCGATTCCCACTGGGAAGCATACTTTGTGAAAAGTTGTTTCCAGTCTGGATAGGATATTGCAGGCTTGAATCACCTGATTATCCGAAAAGATGATGATTCCGTGTTTCGGAAGACACGTAAAACTGTGGGTCCCAAACGCCACCTAGCGTTTGATCATCAACCTATCCAAGGATTGGTTCCTAGTTTGCCCTTTGGGTTGTGGAGGTCAGACGGCAGTCGCTCTGTGTAAAAACCAGTAACCTCGTCAAATCTCCTTGGTTAGGTAGCGGACCCCGGGCTCTGAAGCGTTACTGCTGAGGATGCAACCGCTAATACGCTCTGATGATGATGATGATGATTTTAAGTTATCTACTTAATTAACTAAAATTTGGATTGCCCATTGAAACTCAGATATGATTCTATAAGATGTAAAAGAATAGGCAGGTATTTATAGAAAGCGTCTGTTATTTATAGAGGCAAACAATGAAGCAATAAAGAACGGTTTGCAGCCGTGAATCCAGCCATTATGGAATAGGAAGCGGTTCCGAACGGGAGTTTCGTCGCGTGGATTTGGACCGCCCTGTTTGACCGCAGGTTGTGGGCCCAGTACCAGCGGAGGAAGGAGTGAACGTTTCAAATTGTTTAATTTAAAAGTTATAATTGTTTACAACCTGATTTTAACAATTAAATAAATTAGATAGAGGTTCGATCATAACAGGTTATGGGCCCAGTAAAAGATCAAGATGTATGTATGATTCTAATTTTAATCCTTTCAATTAACTTTGTGATTACAAGGAATTCGAAAGCGGTTCTTAATACCAGGAGTTCTTGTCAAACGTCAAGGCAGAATATAGGTTTCAACAAAAGTCAGCAAGATATAGATGAGAATCAGTGGAAAAGGGCAAGAGAAGGATTTGCCAAGCAGAGGGACAAGCTGAAGAAAAAGGTTATGGGCCCAGTACGAGATAGGCAAGTTTAAAAGCTAAAACTGGTATCAAATAAGATCAAATTTTACACATATTTAATCAAAACATCTCCTGCACATAAAATTAACCCCGCTAGCTTCTGCAACCCACCCCACGGGGGTCACACCGACCCAGGGTTAACGCACTTTGATTCTTTCCGATAATCACTTGCTAATGCACTGCGCTTTTGTGTTCTAATGTTTATCCCAGTCCCAATTGTTTCATTTCGGGAGAGGAATTTTGATAATTTCTCAGTTTATTGGATTTGATGATTTGTATTTAATGGGTTCGCTGGTTTAAATGCGAGCATTTTGTCACGGGAAGATTTGGTTTTGCGTCGGTGAACAATTTTATAAAAGAAACACAGCAAATATGGCAACGTTTTTATTTCTTAATTTTTCGAAGACCAGTGCTGCCCCCATTTGAAATAAATCATTTGAAAAGAAACGGAGATATGATTTAAAATTTAGCTCTGATATATATATAACCCTAGATAACCCTTCCAACTATTTAATAAACTACTGTTTATATTTTAAAGTGAGAACGTGAAGCTTTTTATAGAATTTTTGCTAAAAGTGGCTATGTATAATGCTATAAAAAGCTACACGTTCTCACTTTAAAATATAAACAGTAGTTCATAAACTAGTAAGAAGGGTTATCTAGGGTTATATCAAAGCCAAATTTTAAATTATATCTCCGTTTCTTTTCAAATGATTTATTTCGAATGGGGGCAGCACTGGACCCCGAAAAATTCCTGTAGCCCCTTAACAAGCCGTGCCCGTACCCCGTGGGAATTTCGGGATAAAAACTATCCTATGTGCTTCCCTGGGTCTCAAACTATGTCCAGACAAACACCGGTTGAAGCGTGAAAAGGTAACAAACAAATATACATAGTCACTTCGCATATACAGGGTGACTTTTTACTCAATAGCCAAATTTTTATAGCAAGTGCTGTCCATGATATTGAACTACTTTCGAAAATAAAACTTACTAAAAATCTATAAAAAATTTTCGTCCTCCCGTACAAAAACTTCTCGCGTCGCTCGTTTCAAAAAAGCGTTTGTGTGACGAATAAAGACAGTTTAAGAAAAAAATTGTTGGAAGTGGCACACAATCGAGCTGTTTGGAAGGTGATGGGGAGACTTGTCCAGCATTGGGACATAAGTTAAAAAAATTGATACGAAAGAAAATGTATGACTGAATCGAAGAAGGGTTCTGACGAAGCAGTGTTCTTCGAAGGTGTGTGTTTTCGAAGTATGTTCTGTCGAACTAATGCTAGTCGAATACAAGTTCTGACGAAACAATGGGCATCGAACTATTGCTTTTCGAAATTCAGACACAGTCGAAACATTTGCCTGTCGAAATTCAGAATGACACTCCTGACTGAGAAAAAAAATTGCTGCCACCAATTGGTAATTTTGCAAGTCCTTGGGCATATTCTTTTATACACCTTGGAATGAAATACGTACTCAATTTTTTTACAAGGACGTAAAAAATAAAAAAGCGTCCACATAAGATAACCAAATTACGCAATGAAACATAAAACGAAAACAAATTATAAATGCAAATACACAACAATAAAAATAAGGGTCGTTGGATTACGAGACCAATATTAAAATTCGAGATACACATAAGCTTTACACATTAAAGGTGGGTGCGAGGGGGGAGCGGTTATTTTTCTAGCCTATTAATAAAAATAAAATATAATAAATGGCAAAGAATTTATGTTTGTACGTAAAAAAATTGCTAAGCGCTACTTTATTTTTCTTCCAATTCATATAATTTTCTCGTATAGTACTAGTAACGTACTCGTAAGTTCAATGTTCATAAAAAGTTAATTTTTTTAAACTATTCTTAGAGTTAAAAAAAAATAACTTTTTATGAACATTGAACTTACTTTTGAATTTTCGAGTATTTCATTTTACATTCATTTGAATCACTGAAAACCACAAGCCACATTTCTATGTGAAATATTTTCTATGAAAAGCCACACATTTTTGAAAGGCTTTTCAGTGATTCAAATTAATGTTATTGTAACTTCGTAGAAAATGAATGTAAATGTACATAACTTCGATAAACATATTGAAATCAAAACAAAGAATTTGTCATTATATACTTCATGTAAACTATAACATCTTTATCCCTTACGGGGCAGACAGAGCATTTTGGGTCTTGCAGCTCTAAGCAGACAGAGCCCAGGGCCTTAAGACCCAAAGGCCACTTTTAGCGTGATAGTGTGCGAAAAGGTGGAGAAAGAAATCAAAATACGTGGGGCGCACTATAAGTTTCCGGAATGAATATGAAAAAATACTATTAAAGGTACAAAATTAATTTATTGTTTTTCAAAATAATCTCCCTTGGCGTCTATGCACTTTTTCATTCGATGAAACCAGTTTTGAAAACTTTTGTGCCACTCCTCTGTGGTGACCTCTGAAACGTGTTTTTCATACTCCTCGACAGCCTCTTCTGGTGATGAAAATCGTTGACCGCGTAATTGGTTCTTAATTTTTGGGAACAGAAAAAAGTCACAAGGTGCCAGGTCGGGACTGTATGCAGGATGACTCATGAGTTCTACATTTTTCGCCTTCAAAAAGTCGTTTGTCTGTCTGGCCGTGTGAGAACTAGCATTGTCGTGGTGCAGGATGATACGGCGTTTACGGTTATTTTTACGGAGTTCGTCAATAACTTCCGGCAAACAAATGGTCGTGTACCAGTCACTATTCACTGTACGACGATTCTCTAAAGCAACAGTAGCCAATGTCCAGTTTTATTAAAAAAAGAAGCAATCATCCGCTTAGATGCACTTTTCACGCGCGCCACTTTGGTTGGTTTCGGCTCATCTTGAAAGACCCATACGCTCGATTGCTGCTTTGTTTTGGGATCGTAGCAATAAATCCATGTTTCTTCACCTGTTAGTATGTCCCACACCAAATTTGACGCACCTTCGTTGAATCTGGTAAGCATGGCACTGCACCAAGTGACGCGGTCCGTTTTTTGAGCCTCGGTCAAGTTGTGTGGGATCCACCGCGAGCACAGCTTTCTCACACCCAAATGTTTGTGTAGGATTAATTGTATTTGACTCATGCCTATTTCTAAGGATGCGCGAATTTCATGGTAGGTCACATGCCTGTCTGTTTCAATCATACGGCGCACAGCATCGATGTTTTTGTTGGTCACAGCGGTGGACGGCCGACCATCGCGAGATTCGTCACTGAGATTGATACGACCACGCTTGAATTCTGCAAACCAGCTATAAACAGTTGTCTTGAATGGTGCTTCATTGCCAAAAGCTGTTTCAAGCCGAGCGATGCTCTGTTGAGCTGTCAAATTACACTTAAAATCGTAGAAAATCATACTACGAAAATTTTCCCGAGTTAAATCCATGTTGATGCAGACACACAATTTTTTAAATGGCGCCACAAGGTAAAAACAAAAGACAGTCAGATAAAACAAACTGCATTCTACAGCCAAAGAGTTCTATTTTCAAATGTTGCAATAAATTTTTAAATATTGTTTATGTAAGTGGCCAGTTCCGGAAACTTATAGTGCGCCCTATGTAATGACGATTTCTACAAACCTACAAAACGTTCTTTACAGAAAAATAACCCAGTAGCACGCTGGGAGTGCTACCGAAAACTTGATGTCGATTACGGTAACTGTGTCGCGAGTTCAATGGTTTTTAGGGTTCCGTAGTAAACAAGGAACCCTTATAGTTTCGCCATGTCTGTCTGTCTGTCTGTCCGTCCGCGGTATTACTCAGCGACTTTAAGTACTAGAAAGCTGTAATTTGGTATAGGTATGTATATCAATTATGCGGAAAAAGTGGTAAAATAAAATATTGAAAAAAAAAATTTTTTAGTGTAGCTCCCATACAAGTAAAGTCAAAAGTCAATTTGATTTTATCGACTAACCAATCATGTGGGGTATCGTTGAATAGGTCTTTCGAAAATATTATGAGCTTGTGAACACCGTTTATTTATTTAGGGATCCATTTCTGAATTATTTGGTTCTAAATTGAAAATTTTTGTTAGAGTCAAGTGTCCCCCCCCCTCTATCTGCTAAACATTTATATATGGACACGTGAAAAAATACACAGCTATAGTTAATATAACGAAATTTAAAGGAAAACTATCAGAGCTAAGTAGGGTTTACAAATTAAAAAGTAATAGGCGATCAACTTATAAAATGTACTTGCCAAAGGAAATATTCATATAAATTTAATAGAAAATTAGTTTTAGACGTTTTTAGTGGGATGAACTCAAAGTTGGCATTCGTAACTACGGAACCCTACACTGCGCGTGGCCCGTCACGCACTTGCCAATTATTTTTTCTCTTTCATCTCAAAAAGATGTTTTTATACATACATAATATCACGCCTGTTTCCCACAGGGTTAGACAGAGAGGCAAAGACTACAGACCTCCACTTGCCACCATCATGACTGGGCAGTCATGATGCTGGCAAGTGGAGAGTGTAGATGAAGCGAAAGAGGGCTCTTTCGCTTCATCTACACTCTTCACTCAAAGAAGTTTTCACTTAAAAAAAATGCGGAAAACCTCAGTCACCGTTACCACCGGTAGGTAAGGCGAACCCGTGCACCACGTCTAGTATTTAATAAAATAATATAAAAATTAAATTATTCCGGCCACGTTACCTTGTATCTCGATCGGTGGTTGGGACACATTTTTTTTCGTCATTCCGCGTTACGTGACCTGCGACGGGCGGCGGCTTACACTTGGATGCATGTATTCAAATAATTGTTTAGATATATTATTCTTTTCGGCCATGGGCGGAATTTTAATAGAAGATGGGTCCGCGGTCTTTGGTGTAATTAGTAATAAAATTGCTGGATTTTTTGGTGTTTGGGACGAATATAATTTTGTTGTTTTATCTTAAAAATGTAGATACGATACATACACGGTGATTTTTTATTGGTTTTGGAGCCGAACGCCACTTCATAAGGATCGTTAGTAAGACTTAATTAGCTAGTCAAAATAGAAATTCAGAAACAAATAATGTTGACTGAAACTCCAAAGTAAAATCGTGAGATCAATTAGTAGTACCGGCGCCTAGCAGCGGTCGGCTAGATTTAGAGATCATCGGGGTCTCGATCGAAAATCATTTTCGCAACTTTTTTTACCTTATGTCATACACAAATTTGGATTGCGTATATGGATAGATGAATTTATTTACCATAAGACATTTTTTTTTCCAAAACCAATGAAAAGTCAGCGTGTATATATAAAGAATCGAGGCAATTCTAAAAAAATTGTCCGTTATTTGTGCTATCGACTGCATATTAACTATAGTTCCGATTTATAAAATATAATGTGCTCGAAACAACACCTTGTACCACTAGAAAAGAGGAGAAATGTAGCTGATTTGGTTTTATTTTCAAAAATTGTTAACAGTGTAGTGGATTGCCCGGACTTGCTTTATGCTTTGCATATTTTTATCTATACAAGTGACGCCTTGCCAATTTCTAATGGATGTCGATTAATGAATTTCCAGGATCCAGTGCTGCCCCCATTTTAAATAAATCATTTGATAGAAAACGGAGACATCATTTAAAATTTTGTCTTGACCAGGCTCTAGATAACCCTTCAAACTATTTTGTAAACTACTGTTTACAGTTTAAAGTGAGAACGTGAAGCTTTTCTACGCACAATTGCGAAAAACGGCCACTTTTGGCGTTTGTGCGTAGAAAAGCTTTACGTTCTCACTTTAAACTGTAAACAGTAGCTCATGAAATAGTTTGAAGGGTTTTCTAGAGCCTGGTCAAGTCAAAATTTTAAATTATATCTCCATTTCCTTTTAAATTATTTAATTCAAATGAGGGTAGCACTGGACCTCGAAAAATTCAGGTAGCCCCTTAACATGGATGTTCGTTATAAAAGGGACCTGAAGAACGTCAACACAGAACCAATGACGACCCAAAATAGATCTCTTTATCCAAAGTAGATCTGACAGTAGGCCACAGAGGTCGTCAACTAAGTTTTTATGTTTAAGACGAAGTGGTAGCTAAAGTGGCGCCCTCATTTGAAATAAATTGTTTAAAACTAAATATGGCGATAATTAATTATTTGATTTGTATGAATGTCTAGAAAGACCTTTGAACTATCCTTCCACCAAAAGTGGCCACTTTTGGCGAAAAACAGTTTTAAAACTAAACGGACTACCAATATTACTTTCAAAGGTTATTCATAAAATAGTTCAAAGGTCTTGCTAGACATTCATTGAAATCAAATTTTTAATTATCACCATATTTAGTTTTAAACAATTTATTTCAAATGAGGGCGCCACTTTAGCTACCACTTCGTCTTAATGGAACTGTGATATCGTAGCCTATAAATGCGTACACTACAAAGAGTACCACTTGTCACTTTAAGATCTCTATGAACGTAGATTTTATACAAATAAATAAATTGATTGATTGTCTCTTGCCTACACGTAGGTGGAAATTTCGTGAGTTTACGAAATAATATCCAACTTACGCTGAAAACACTTACTACACAAATTTGAAAGAAAGTGATCGATTGGAAGCCTGCTTCCAGGGTTTTGCAAACAACTTTTGCATATTTGCTCCTCCTTATGTTGTCTTGGTGTATTTCTTTGTTTTGGTACAATAAAGTTATTACATACAAATAAAACTTGACCAAGTCGGAAAGTTGTCCTATTTCAAATCTATGCAAGTACAGGAAAAAATATTCATAATTTTTTTCGCATTTTTTAAAAAATGGTTTACCAAATAAAACATCTCCTCAGTAATGCAGCTAGTAAAATTCCTTCACAAAAGTTCTCAAATAACACGCCTCCGCTACTCGACGCGAGATGGCGTTACCGGTACCATTCCACCTGTCTCTGCCTCCGCTTCATTTACCCCCTAGAATTGGCCATTAAAGGAAATTAATATTTTTCCCGATCGGAAGCCGTATTTGCGAGTATAAATTATATTTTATTGCCTTTTTAATATTCACCGACGATATTTCAGAGACGTTGGGAAATGCTTGAGGATTTACTTTATGTACAAGTTGGAAAATGTATTGGTTCTTTATTCGACGCTGCTGAATATTTATTTAAGTTCCATTCTAGGCCTACTTTACAATTGCAGGGCAAGTGTACTTCTTTTTTAAAGTTATTGCTTAAAAAATAGTGAGCTTCTAATGTACTTGAAGTAGGTATACACTTGTATGCTTGCCTACTGTATAGTTGTACGAGTATACAATAAAACAAGTTATACGTTTAAATAAACTAAAACCCGACTATGGGAGCCATTTAAGACTGACAAAGTATTTTATTTCGATATGTATCAAATGGAAGATTTTTATTAGAACTTGACTGACGTGTTGAGAGACCACTACCTCAACGCTCCGCTTATGAGGTGTTCAATATACAACGTGGAAGTGACATACCCGTAATAAATCAAACCACGGGCTTTACTAGATCACTATAGTATAATGATTATGAAAATAACAAAAAAAAAAATTTCGACAATCCCATACAAATCGCGCAGGCGGCTACACACAAGAGTATGGAAATGCCGAAACATGTTGGTATGTTTAGGTTGTTATTTTAATTTAATTGGACTATAGTGATCTAGTATAGCCCATGGTGCGATTTCTTACGGGTTGTATACAGTCCCTTTCAAGTTGTATACATTGTTAACCGTAAAATGGCTCCCATATTCGAGTATTAGTTTTTTGAACGTATATCTTGTTCTTTGTTCTTCTTTTTAGCGTGTTGATGGTACTTTAAAGTTATGTTTGGCTTCTCCATTAAATTCAAATTCAAGAGCATTATTGCAGAAAAACTGATATTAAGAGCGCTATTTGACTCGAAGAAAATATGACGTGATTAGTATATATTTCATACAAATCCCATAGAAAAAGCTTGTTTCGACGTTTAGAAAAAAAGTATCTCATTTGGCTTGTTGGAAAGATGCGAATTGCTTAACAATATCAACTCATGAAAAATATTTCGCAAGTCTTTGAGTTCAAATTTAATTTATTCCTAATTTAAGATCAAAGTGAAATTCGAAACGCAAATCTCATGAAGACGGCCAACGCGCACCCCATATTATAAAAAAAATAGCGTTCACAACTTCCATTACAATCCCCAATACTCCCGATATCCCGAAAACTTTTCATTTCATTTTCCAAACTTTTAATCTCAAAGTGCCCGTGAAAGAAAAATGGAAGCGTTAAGAAAATCGCCAGCGCCACCTATTATCAACTCCGTTTTTGTAATATTTTGCAATGTTTCGGCTAAGGGATATTAGGCTTTAGTGGAAGAAGAGAGGGTTGCTTTTTGTGAGGTCAAATTGAGGCGGTTGTGTACGACGGATCGAGACGGATTGTTACAGAACAGTCATAAAGCGTAAAGGGAGGTAGTGATCGGAAACATTCGTTGGTGCATAACTTATCATGAGTGCCACAAGACAGGTTCTATTCTTGCTTACAATTCATAATGCATTCAAAATGAACAATAAAAAAAATATATATACCTGTTCAACAGTATCAGTGTAGTTTAAACTCTCAAAGATGACGGCTATTATTAGAATCAGGTTTATATTCTTTTTTGTTAATTATTTAGACAAATTCGGGAAACTTATCAAACAGCAACTTTTTTACAGACCAATGCGGAGTCCTAAGTAAACGAATGCGTTTCGAAAATTAGGGCTTTAGTATAGACACAGTATATTTTAAGTATTTTCGTCGTAATAAATTGTAAATCGTAATGTTTTTATACTCTTACAAGAACCAAATGCTTTTGCTATGAAAATATCCAAGAATTGGTAAGGTGTAATTATAAATTTGTCATAGCATATAAAATACCTATATCAACCGTGTACTATAGTATGTATTATTTGTATGTAGTTTATTGTGTTGATGAATATTTTTACATATAGTCTTTTTTTCCCACATACCTATTTCAAGTTTTGCACTTCTCCTGACATTCTCCACATCACTCGTTTGGTTGACTGGTAGATAAGGGCTTAGGCTTTAAGTCCGCCATTACACTTGTATTTGTGTATGAAGTTAAATAAATAAACAAAACCGCTTCAGTATAAACATAATAACCCAGCGAATGTGACAACGCGAACGCACCAGGTCAGCGCTTCCTTCGCGAGAGTCATAAAAAGTAAGATATTAATGTATCGTGGGAGGCATTAGACGTCGGCGGATCGATTTCTATGCATAAAAAATGGTAATGGCCCAGCAGAGGGCCGACGTGGTGATTTATAGGGCTCCGCGACTGCTCTGCGGGCCTTGAGCGGACAGGTGCTCTGATGACGCCGGGATAATGACTACAGTATTTATGACACTTTCCGATACTTTCTTTGGCAAGTTTCCCGGTTAATGCGCGAGATGGTTTCCATTACGTGACACATTTGACTCAAGAAAAAAGTTATCGAATATATTATACAGTGCGCATTACTAGCGCTTTCGCAAGTAAGGCGACACCGGATTTGATCCGCACCTGGATGGGTGACCACAAGTGGCATAACTCTGATGACGCAGGGATAATGACTACAGTATTTATGACACTTTCCGATACTATATTTGGCAAGTTTTCCGGTTAATGCGCGAGATGGTTTACATTACGTGACACGTTTGACTCAAGAATAAAGTTATCGAATATATTATACAGCGGGATTTCTCGAGAATCTAATTGGGTATTAAGTAAATAAAACAAAAATAATTATGTGATTTCAAGATAAGCATATTTTTTTCGATTATTATTCACATAATTATGATTGTTTTATTTATAGATTATATAGTCATATCCATACTTTTGATAGCAATAGCGCCCGTGATTCCGATCTCTGAGTATATAGCCCCTTGTTCGATTTATAACGGGCGTGTCCATTCCATGTTGTATATCCAATTTACTTTTACAATCGCAAACAGTTTGTATCAAACAGTCTAATTATACTTAAGCCCTAAATCCATTGTAGGAGCACTTTCGGTCAAGCGTGATAATTTCCAAAGCGCACGAGTTATAAGGCGGCGTTGGCTGCCTTCCAGCGCCTTATCGGTCACCGTTCGCAAAATATTATGACCACACGATTAAGGTACATTTCGGAATCTAGCTGATAAGTTTTGGTGCTATTTGTACTGAGTTTGTACTGTTTATTACAATGAAATTCATTTTAGGTAAGTACTTGAATTAAAATATCGTTGACACCAATTTTATTTCATTTTCCACGCTAGCCATTTTATGGCTATGCGCTCTGTTGGGACAGGTCGTTATGGTAAATCACACTAATATTATAAAGGCGAATGTTTGCGAGTGTGTGTTTATGTTTGTTACTTCTTCACGCGCAAACGACTGCACCAATTTTGATAACTGACACACATAGGCTACTTTTTCCGAGGGTAACACCGCGGTGCGCAGCTAGTTTATAATTAAATCTATGAAGGGAGTTAAAATTATTGTTTTTTTTTTTTAACAGCATTACAATTCTCGGATTATTATCCAAATTATATAGGATGAGAAGTTTCGTCAAGGTGATTCGAAGCCACGTTAGCACATAGTGCACTTACGGCGTTAACGTGAGTGACGCGGGTCCGAATCCCACTCGTGGCGAAATTTTTCATCACATGTTTTAATTTGGAAGGGAGTTGACATACAAAGACAAACCCAAATAGGGAGAAGGCGAGGAAGATGGTGACGATGAAGTAGATATCACCATCATCGTATCTGCCATAGGAAGTCCACAGCTAGACATAGACTTGTAGAAATGTGTTTGCGTATTTTAAAGTTGATTGCAAAGTTAAAGCTTTTGACTTTTTAAATTCTTCATGTTATAATTATTATTATCGTATGTTTTTTGTCCGACTTCAAGAAAGGAGGAGGTTATCAATTCATCGGAATATTTTATGTATGTATACTGATTACTCGAACGCCTGCACCAATTTGGAAAATTCTTTTTATGTTTGAAAGGGTATACTTGTCAGGTGGTCCCATAGGGATTTTATCAAAATCGGCTGTGTAGTTTGGGGATGAAGTCAGTTTTTAATATTGAAAAATAATTATAATACAAGAGGTAACAAAACATGAACCAAGTGCGTGTCGGGCCACGCCTGGTGTAGGGTTCCGTAGTTACGAATGCCAACTTTGAGTTTATGTCACTGGAAACGTCTCAAAACTAATTTTCTATTGAATTTATACGAAATTTTCCTTTTCCGAGTACATTTTATAAGTTGATCGCCTATAACTTTTTATATATAGTTTTCCTTTAAAGTTATATTATATATACTATAGCTGTGACTTTTTTCACATGTCCATATATAAGCGTTTAGTAGATAGAAGGGGGGGGGGGACACTTGACTAACAAAAATGTTGACTTTAAAACCAAATATTTCAAAAACGGATCTCTAAATAGAAAAACGGTGTTCACAAGTACATAATGTTTTTCAGACCTATTCAACGATACCTTACATGATTGGTTAGTAGAGAAAAAAAAAAACTGAGCTTTCACTTTACTTGTATGGGAGCTACCCTAAAGAATTTTTTTTCAGTATCTCGTTTTACCACTTTTTCCTCATAATTAATATACATACCCATGCCAAATCACAGCTTTTTAGTAGTAATAGTCGCTGAGAAAAACCGCGGACGGACAGACAGACAGTTTTGGCTATTCCACTTCTGCCCTAAACGCGTAATAAGCAAACATTCCTCTCAATTACTGGCCGGTTGACAGGAAGAGATCCCTATAAGGGATAAGTCCGCCATTGTATGTTTACTTTTCTGATTTGTAACTGTGTTCTTGACACAGTTACAAATCAGAAAAGTAACAGACAGACATGGCGAAACAAAAGGGTTCCTTGTTTACTACGGAACCCTAAAAAAGAACAGACTTCTCCTTTTTTTAAATCAGTTACAAAATCATTAATATTTTGCATTTCATCGACTAGCAAACTTAAAGCCTAATAAACGTGTAGGTGTAAAGTGACAAAGTTCCTCGGCGTTAAGGCATCGTAAAAGTTAGGCATTAAACCAACGTTATGGTAATACGTAAGCGGTTGTATAAACCATCTCTGAGAACATGCTGTTGCAAAACTACATACATCTTTTCATTTTCGCGATTACCACGCTAGTGCGTCACTAGTTTCGATTCCCAGCCAGGACAAGTTGGAAAATGAGGTTTTTCAAATTGTCCTGCATCTTTGGTGTCTTCTATACAAGTTCATGGGGCATACCCGCCATAAATCAAACCATGGGCTATACTAGATCACAATAGTGTAATTAAATTAAAATAACAGCCAAAAAACGACGAAAACATTCAGCATTTCCATACAAAAGTGAGCAGTCGCCCGGGCAATTTGTATGGGAACGTCGATTTTTTTTTTGGTTTTTTTAATTTCATCATACTATAGTGTCTAGTGTCGGTGGTTCGATTTATTACGGGTATGTCCCTTCCACGTTATAAATGAGTTTATTATATAAATATTATCGTAAACGAGATACAAGATTTTTCCGTCACGAATTAAAGTGAAAGGTAACACTGGACAACAAGATTTTGTAACAAGGATACTTGCAGCGATTTCTAAAAGAATTCAGTACAAAAAACATGAACCTAGTTATAAAAAATGTGTAGGACGTTCTAAATTTTGAAATATTACACGTCAAAAATTCAATTTTCTTATTTTGTCTGTAATTTCAAAATTAACCTATAAATTCAATTAGGTGTTTTCCAATTTTCTAATACCAGCTTACACTGCATGCAAACCTTAAATTTGACAATATTTTTTACATCATTGCTAAATTACTTATAAAAATGACTTATCACAGATTTTTTGCGGGTCGGTATAACGCCATACAATGCTCGCAGTACGCAATGTATGGGAAATATAAAAAAGGTAAAAAAGTAAAACAAATTTTGTTTTGATTTTGAAGGCTAATTACATCATTTTATGTTACAAAATTAAATAACCTGTGCAGAAGCTATTTACTATAAATTAAAAATATCAGAAATTCGGGAAAATCGAATTTTTGATATATCATTATTCTCAATTCTGACCTCCTGAAACCAAAAGCAAATTATGTCCATATACACTATACAAAAATCTGTAAGAGACAACTAGTCTTACTCCAGTGGAAAAAAAATGTAAATTTTTGTCGACCAGTGATAATTTCACAAGTTTGACTATCTCGTCGATAGCTTAGTTGGAAAAGACCGTAAGCCGGTTCAAATCCAGCACACGCCGTTTTTTTCGTTTAATTTATTATTCATCATCATCAGAGCGTATTCCCGGTTGCATCCTCAGCAGTAACGCTTCAGAGCCCGGGGTCCGCTACCTAACCAAGGAGATTTGACAAGGTTACTGGTTTTTACACAGAGCGACTGCCGTCTGACCTCCACAACCCAAAGGGCAAACCAGGAACCAATCCTTGGATAGTTTGATGATCAAACGCTAGGTGGCGTTCGGGACCCACAGTTTAACGTGCCTTTCGAAACACGGAATCATCTTTCTTTTCGGATAATCAGGTGATTCAAGCCTGCAATATCCTATCCAGACTGGAAACAACTTTTAACAAAGTATGCTTCCCAGTGGGAATCGAACCCATGACCTCCGAGTCACAAGGCGAACGCCTTGACCACTGGACCACGGAGGCAGTCCGTTTTTATTAATTTATTATTATTTATGTGAATAAAAATGTGTAAGATTTGTCCATCACGTATCAATAAAATTACTACGAAAGTAACTTCGTTCCAGCCGAGTTCTCCACGACACTCACGTTCTTTAGTTTAAAGATAACGCCTTTCGTCAGCCAAAAAGAAGTATATATACACACACCACCGAAATCTTGCGCAAATGGATGAAGCTGTAACTTAACAAAATATTCCATGTAACATCATTTTCATAAAATTTTTAAGTAAAGATACAACTTATCAAACCGTAGAATAGCTAAATATATCAAGACTCGCGCAGATTCCGGCAGAAAAACGGTTTCCCATAACGTTTACCGAGAAAAATTGCTTTGGCAAACGAAAAACGACGTATCTGCCGCAGAGAGCGGCGTCACTTACGTCGTTTTTGTTAAGGACGGCGCGGCAAGCGGCCATTATGGCTCGCTTTGACTTACTAGATGGAATTTTTAATGCAATAATTTCGATAATTTATCGCTAGATAGCGCCCTTTGTGGCCGGGCGGGGAACAAATTGGTTTTCTTTTTATCAGTAAACATTAGAGTGGCGACTTGATTGACCTCCGGCTGTGTACACACAGCCTTTGGAGATGTTGAGTTTATAAATAAAGACGTAAGAAATCACACTTAATATTATAAAAGCGAAAGTTTGTGAGTGTGTATGTTTGTTTCTTTTTCACGCGCAAATGGCTGGACCAATTTTGATATAATTTGGTATGCAGGAAGCTGACACCCTGGAGTAACACATAGGCTACTGTTTTCGCGGGTAACACCGCGGGGCGTAGATAGTTATTAATAAACCACTGAAGCTAACGAGACTTGAACTCTGTGCTGGAACCCGTGTTCAACCTATGTCACAGAGAAATGATTTGTCGGACACTAGTACGGTGAACAATAGTTCTGCCGATCGCGACTGAAAGTCGAAATGATTAGTCGGACAACCGTTCGGAATGAAGCGTACTGTTGACAAGTCGTGAAAAGGACAAATGTTAAGGTGAAATAAACGTCGACAAACGGTTACACGTTACAACCTGATGCACTGCCAATGTAAAAAAAGAAAAATTGAAGGCTAGACGAGAATGCAGTCTTGTCCAGTAAGTCGTAAATCGACGACTTCAATTTGTTTTAAAATATCACTCAAATTAAGCTGAACTTGAAGTATAAATTGCTGTAGTTCTGTTTCTATCGGACTGACAGCTAGACCATATAATATGTACTACTTATCTTTATATACCTATATTTAAATCCAGAGTTATTGCATACAATTCTTGGATCTTAAAATAAATAGTATTTTTATAAAAAGTAATAATCGATACAGTAGGAAAAGCCAATACAATAAACTAACCATACACGATAAAAGATATGTTTATCTGCCATCGTATGTACTTATGTGTAATAATAATTATAATTTATAATGTTTATAACTCTTGTAAATTTGCGCCGAATATAATATTTTTCTTTCTTTCTTTTATATTTATTATCTAATTTTCTAATATTTTACAGTTAACAAATAAAATAAGCGCAAAGAAACTTTGTAGTACCAACATGCTACGCCGTAGACGTTCTACGGTGACTTCGTAGACGGTGTCTACGAAAGAGCGACGTTGCTACTTAATATTTATTAAAACTATTTTGACATCCAAACCAAATGTTATAGATATCCAAAAATATACTTGTATTATCACAATTAAGCTGCTATTTTCATCATTTTTGTTGAAAAGTCAAGTCAAGTGTTGATGTTGTTGTGCCTGTTTTCAACCGACTTCCAAAAAGGAAGTCCGCATTTTTGTGCCGCATAATTTTCTCTGTTTATCCCTATGGTTGACTGGGAGATAATGCTTTTAGCATTAAGTCCGCCATTTTTTAATAAAAAAAAGAAAAGGAGATTGTCAAAAACAATCGTATCGAAATCGGTCGATCCGTTCAAGCGCAATAGACATTATAGACATTAGATAGACATTAGCGTCCAACTTTTAACACCCCTTTTTTGGGGGCGGTTTAAAATACACATTTTTACACATGAGTTAAAACTTTATTTTAAACCTTTGAGACAAATAATAATCTGGAATATTTTAGTTTTGTCTCGCAGTGTGTTCCACAATGTTAGCTTTCAATTCTAAAGCGACACTTTTGAGGTTCCGTAGGCGGCATAATTAAATACGTGACGTTATTTAGCTGTGGCCTCGCGGTAATTTGCGAAAATGGAAAGATGCCCGCGATAATATGACCAGTTTGTTTTTTATTTATCAGAAAAGGCCACGGGCCAAATCTAATTCGTGGCCTTAATGACTCTCTTAATATTTGTATTTCCTTGATTCAATTGTAGTAAATGTTCGCTTTCTTTTTACTTATTTATAATAATAGTACTCAATGTTATTTGCTTGAGAAATTAATTCACGTTTGGACGTTTGAAGTCGGTTAATTGCCGCAAATTATGTTATCTTCTGTGGTGAAATTATAAATTTTGAGAAGATCGACTTCAATTTAATAATATTTTATTTCTACATTTACTTGAATAATATTTAAAAAAAGTAACTAAACTAATAACTTAAATTACTTACTTGTAAGTAAAAAGGCCCGGCAAATCGCTGCCCCATGGTAACGTGCACAGAAGGCTGGCAGCAGAGCGACTTCCAAAAAAAGAATGTTATCATTTCGTCTGTCTGTCCGTCTGCGGTTTTACTCAGAGTCTATAAGTACTAGAAAGCTGTAATTTGGTATAGGTATGTATATTAATCACGTCAAAAAAGTGGTAAAATAAAATATTGAAAATAAGTTTTTTTTGTGGTAGCTTCCATACAGATAAAGTAGGAGTCAATTTTTTTTTCTTTATTAAACCATCGTGTGGGCTATCGTTGAATAGGTCTTTCAAAAATATAGTTAGCTTGTGAACATTATTTTTCGCTTTAGGAATCCGTTTCTGAAATATTTGGTTTTATATTGCAAATTTTTGTTATAGTCAAGTGTGTCCCCCATCTATCTATTAAACGGTTATACATGGACATGTAAAAAAAATCACAACAGTACTACATATAACGAAGTTTAAAGGAAAACTATCAGAGCTAAGTAGGGTCTACAAATTAAAAAGTTATAAGCGCCCAACTTATAAAATGTACTCCGAAAAGGAAAAGTTCATACAAATTCAATAAAAAAAAGCGTTTTTCAGACGTTTTTAGTGCGTGATCTAAAAGTGGTGATCATGCGCAACTACGGAACCCTACACGTGGCTCGACACGCACTTGGCCGGTTACTTTTTATGTATGTTTACCGATTAAACAAAAACGCCTGGAAAGATATAAAATAAATTTTTGGTTGAAATGGTTTATTTGTAAGGTAGTCCCATAGAAATTTCATCAAATTAAAAATCAGTTGTATAGTTTGGGGGTGAAGTCGGTTTTCAGTTTTGAAAAAAATGTTAGGTATATAAAGAAAAATAAAATAAAATATAAAAATAATAAATAAATATATACGGACAAATCACACAGATTGAGCTAGCCTTAAAGTAAGCTGCTTAAGCTTGTGTTATGAGATACTAACACAACGATACTATATTTTATGATAAATACATATATAGATAGACACCCAAGACCCAGGACAATTTGAAAAAGGCCATTTCCCAACTTGCCCTGGCTGGGGATCGAACCCAGAACCTCCAGATTGGCGGTCTAGCGTGTTGACCATTACATAAAAAAATCTTTATTGTGGGATAGGAAATTCTTGATACAGTAAACATTGGCTAACGATGACACCTGCAGTAGTTAAAATAACTGTGTAGCAGATGTCAACGCCCATCTCCGAAATGAAGGTACAATTTTTCCTAGTTCTTAAAATGGACAATACTTAGAACTTCATAATTGCATTGCAACTTCATAATAAGGCATTTAAGAATAATTTACATAAATTCTTTCTCTATTTGCGTCATAAACACAAGTTAATACAATCTTTCCATCATATTAACCCTATATCAGTTGCCGTGCCCCCAGCGCGAGGAGTATGAAATCTAAACTAAATACCTACAACCAAAAAGGGATGTGGATACTTAAGTTATGTGCAATATGAGCGGTTTTTTTGTCGGATATATCCGACGCTCGCGGAATGGGCACGACAATGTTTGTCGGATAAATCCGACGTTCGCGGTGAAAGGGTTAATATCCTCGTATATGTGCTATATATCTTTCTTTCTTACAAAATCTAATATTGTAAAAATAAAATACGTTATTGCATTCTATACACCTAATTACCCACTGTTGCCTGATTAAACGGTCTTCTTAGGGTTTCGTACCCAAAGGGTAAAAACGGGACCCTATCACTATGACTCCGCTGTCCGTCTGTCCGTGTGTCTGCCACCAGGCTGTTTATCATGAACCGTGGTAGCTAGACTGTTGAAATTTTCACAAACGATGTATTTCTGTTGCCGCTATAACAACAAATGATAAAAACAGAAAAAAACGACGGGAGTGCCGGCAGAAGTGAAAACTTGAATATTAACGTTGTGCATTTCCATGGATGCGCGCTGTACGCTGTAACATAAACACAAACGAACATTCGCGCAAGCGCCCTGCGCCATCTGAACGAAACAGCAGGCGCAGGCATACATTGTCGCCGCGCCGTAGAAAGAGAGGGTGAATACTTCCTCTCCTACACCGCGCCGCGCCGGCTGTCTTACGAATTTTCGATTAGGTCACGTGTCCTGACCCCCTGACGCGAGTTTAACATTTTTTACCCATTACAAAAAGTGTACAACGCCGCTAAAGTAGTTTTCACTTCAAAAATAAGTTGGGCTCTCATACTTTCTCATTATTTAACATTTAACAAAACGTATTTTTTTATAAATAATGGTACGGACCCCTTAGTGCGCGAGTCTAACTCGCATTCGGTCGGTTATTTTTTTCTTTAAATTTCCCAAGTCTCTGTTATTTTATTTAGAGCCCGTGAAAAACACACGTGACGTTTAACCCTTCAGCACTCGAAATGTTGATACAAACTAAAAAGCAGACAACTCGCACGCCCGTTAATCGCCAAGAGGTATCATGAAAGCGGAATAGGAACGCAATGTGACACTCTAGTTTTCAAGATGGCGGATGACACGAGCGCCCTCTTGACAGTGGAAGCGTCGCGACGGACACTCTGTAGAAAAACTACATGATTTTCTGCTGTTTTATGGCTCGAGCGTTGTAACTCTATTTTGATCAGTAAATAGTAGAACAAAACAGCGCCCTTTTGGCAGTGGAAGCGTCGCGACGGACACTCTGTAGAAAAATTTCATGATATTCTGCTGTTTTAATATGGGTCGAGCGTCTCAATTTTGATCAATAAATCACACTTCACACTTGATATTATAAAGGCAAAAGTTTGTGATTGTGTGTGTGTATGTTTGTCACTTCTTCAAGTCCAAACAGTTGGACCAATTTTGATAAAATGGTAATGGTATGCAGGTAGCTGACACCCTAGCTTAACACATAGGCTACTTTTTCCGCGGCTAGTAGTTAAATAAAACAATGTTTTGATGAGCGAATGACAAAAGGAACATTAGAATGGTTCTACTTTGACACGATTGTAATAGCCAATTTATTTGTACCTTGTTTAAAAAAATCTTTAACGTGTGTAGGATGAATTCAGCCCTAATACCTTTTTTTAACATCTGAAGCGAAATGTGTTTTCTTAACCCAACGGTAGCTTTCTATTAAAGTCAGCATTAACATTCGTCTAACCTATGAAATTATTTAACAAAACATGTATAAACTGAAACCAACTAACAAACATCCAACCCGAGAGCAGCCGATACCGAGAACATCTCATTATCGTATAAGTACAAGTGCCTTATTAGCGTTACAAGTAAACGCGTCGACAAAAACGTAAATATTATAAATATTAAAATTGCTCCGGAGATGTGACGCGCCCCCATTAGTAGCAACAAGATATGTCTCATTTGACGTGTAGGAAGATGAGGCTCATTACGTATTCTGTTTCATTTCAAAATTGAAGGAAAATAGGTCGTTATGAAGTTTTTGCTTGCTATTTCTAAACATTATGGCTTTCGTGGTGTTTTTTTGCCACGCTTCGTCACTTGGAGGTCCAAATACACATCATCATCATTCTCCCGTATTCCCGGTCGCATCCTAAGCGGTAACGCTTCAGAGCCCGGGGTCCGCTTACCTAACCAAGGTTATTTGACAAGGTTACTGATTTCTACACAGAGTGGCTGGCGTCTGACATCCGCATCCCAAAGGATATACCACAACCAATCCTTAATTGGATAGGTTGGATGAGCAAACGCTAGATGGCGTTCGGGACCCACAGTTTATACGTGGCTTCCGAAACACGGAATCATCTTGAGTTTCAGATAATCAGGTGATTCAAGCCTGCAATATCCTAACCAGACTAGCAACTACACAAAGTATGCTTCTTAGTGGGATTCGAACCCACGACCTCCGGATCACAAGGCGAACGCCTTGACCACTGGGCCACGGAGGCAGTCATGGAGGTCCAAATACACGAAACCGTTTTTATCCGTAACACGGCAGACAGAAAGTAGGGCTGTTAACATCAAAGGCTACATTTAGCGCATTAGTAGGCATAAGAAAAGGATTCAAAATATGGCGGCTAGCAAGCAGCATCACATATTGAAGTCCAAGTCAAATCAAATATTGGTATCTAGTCATTTTCATATATTTGTATGGGGTCCTGAATGTGTTTTCAATTTCTTCAATAAAAGTCTGGGGACGCATTTTTGAAATCACTTGTCACATTACGAATGGTTTGCGCGAGCGTTTTCATCGGGCGCATTTTTGAATCGATCGTATGCGAAGGAAGTGGTCTTAATTACTCGTAATTTTGACATTTGTGGCGTAGTTATGTCACAGAAACCTTTAATGGAGAATCCGTTCCGATTCACGCTGCTTTTTTATTCATGGTGAAATTTTTAAGAAAACAATAGACATATTTTTATAAACATTGACATATTTTCGAAGTTTGCTACATAAAATAATATTGTTTTTTCGCTGACACGACGGTTTCAAAAACACGGCCAAATGTTGTTATACGCAAGCGGTGAGTTGGAAATTTAAAATTAAATTTCATTTAATAATTTTATTAGTAATAAATAATGGTTTTTTGACCACTATTCGGAACATCACAAGCAAGGCAGAAGCTAATTTTAATATTTCGATTCGTTTTCATCTATGTTTTACCGTGCAATTAAATTTAACATTGTTTTATCTAACCAAAAGCATTAGCAACTATCCTAAGCACCAATAAAACAAACAATCAAACCTTTATCACCCAAAAACAGAATCGCTATCAACCCCCCGTTATCAGAATACGTAATAAAACTCCCAGTCTCGTGTTTTTGCGTAACAAGCAGGCTAAATTACGACAATTATTCAATGTACTCGGTTATCGGCAGATATAAAATCGGAGGTACCCAGGAGGTACCCTCATTAAGCGGTAGAGGGGGGAGAAAAAACCTGGTGACGCATTGTCGATTCCAAGTTTGGGGAGATCATTTAGGCGCTATATTAGATACCGCTGCTCTTTAAAGAAAAATTGAATGCGTTTGTTGTCTTGTCTTGTATATAAAAATGTAAAAGATGTATGGCTTGCTGTTCGTGTTTTTTGTTGAATTTGCATTATTTATTTTCAGACTCAGTCAAAATGCTTCGGTGTATGATTTAATTATTTCTAGTGCAGGTGAACGTATTAATGCATAATGCATATATTGTTTTTATACGCGACTTACGAAGACCTTAACATAAAAATATTTTTTATCTCATCTACTCGAAAAACGATGTTTTTATCCCAAAAACATTTGAAGCTAAAGTTACTGCTTATACTCGCGGGACTAAAGAGTGAAAAAAAAATCTCTAGGGATTAAAACCCAATTTGAAAACTGAACACGAGTGTAATCTATTTAGAATTAAAAAATAATGATAGCAGTCCAGCAAAAAAAAAAAAACAATAATTTTGTTTAAAATAAAAAATACTTGGCACAGACGTTGTGATTTTTTAAATTTGGAATACATATCGTCATGAACATGGATGAATGTAGGTAAACATTTATACATACATATGTACGTTCTTCGCTTCGGAAAAATAATAAAGTATAATTAAAAAAGCGCAAAATTTCTCTTTGATTTAAGTTATTATATTACAGAAGTTTTAGGTTTATTTGTATTGACATGTAATTATTTGTTTAAATATGAATACTTTTTCGTAAGTTTAAGCCAATAGTGAACAGATATCAAGTTTACTTATAAAATAAAAAGATACGAAGGACCTCGCAAAGTTATGTATGAGTGAACATTTTCTCGTAAGTTGGTGGTCTTCAATAAATTATTTCTTAGTATTTATTGTATGAAAACGACACCAAACAAAGGTTGGTAGTAAATTGTCGGTTGAAGTCTGATTAGGTATTGTAGGTGTTCTACTTTTCTTTATATTTTGTTTTGTATTTGCTAGTTCTTCTCATAGATGGTGATGAAAAGTAGAGTGTGCTTCTCGGGTACGGTAATATTTTTATCTCGGGCGATAAACATGAATCCCTCGCTTCACTCACGATTCCACCATAGAATAACTCGCTGCGCTCGTGATTCAACTGTGGAATCCATCGTTTCGCTCTGGATTCAAAGTAGCGCCTTCATTAAAAATGTTACCTTATCCCCTAGTAGCACAATCTACTATTAATCCCTTCTTGCAAACGTTTTCATAAAAAAGCTAAAAAGTGAAAATTGTCCTTTTTATTTCTTTGTCCATATGAAAATTCAAATAATAGCCACTTCGTAGCCTTTTGGATTTTGACTGCCCAAGTTTGCTAAGTAGCTAATAACTCCACCCAACCGACTAACCACCGATTACCAATCTTTGATCCCTAAATGTGCCTAAACTATCAAAGTCATAACTGATGAACAATCGCTGATTCCGAGTTGATCCGGTCAATTAGACCCCTTTGATGTTCAGCCAGAGCAGTGACGCGTGCCCGTCAGCGGAGGGTTATGTATGTGGCAGCCATTGTGATTTTACATTCCGATGGCCTAGTTTGAATTTCGAATAGAATTAGAAATTAAAGTTTTGATTATATTTTGTTTAAGCATGCTTCGATATTGACTTCGTAAATGTTTTGTTTTCCATTTTGACTTTGATTTGATGCCTAGCGAGAATATACAGATGGCTGGGAGGCTGACTTTAGTTTTTTTTTAATTAAGTAAAAATATCTTGTTTCGATTTTTGGGTTTGTAATGCGCCGTAATAAGAGTGTAATTTTGTTTTATAAAAAATCGAAATAATCCTTTATTAAAATATATTTTAGGAAAGCATTAAAGAAATTACTAGGAAATACCTTTTAAGTAAATAAATAAATATACATATAGGGACATATCATCCAGATGGCGCTTGCTCCAAAGTTCGTTTTTAAACAGTTATGAGATACTAATTCGAAGTATCATCTACCGATGAATAACAAACATATCGCAGAAAGAGTTATCGAATTTTCAGAGGTTCTGGGTTTGACCCTGCCTGGGTCTTGCCAAGTTGGACTTTTAAAAACTAGTTCTAGGGTTTAGGTGTCTATCTATACAACCCACATAGGGGTTCCCTACAATCTTCCCGCGATATATTTATTTATATAGTTTACTAGTTTGTAACTGGTAACGAGAAAAGAGTAATTTTTCTTCTTTCGTAACTGGTTACAAACGTAGGCGGCCGAAAAGAGATAAACACCCAAACCCCAGGACAATTTGAAAAGCTATTTTGTTACTTGCCCTGATCCAGCCAGGATAAAACCCAGAACCTCCGAATGGCGGGCTAGCGTAGTAACCAACAAACGCTCAAAACAATTTTTTTTTTGTTTTTCTGATCCATCACAAATTGTCATACCGCTAACAATACTCAGTAAACAATACACGCACTCCAAGATAGTCATTAAGAAAAAACAGTGGGATTGAAAGTCACCCTATGATTGACGTCAATGCTCAGCCCTGAGCCATCCAGTTATGAGGGGAGATGGAAAGGTAAGGGCAGATTGGGGCGGGCCGGGGCGCTTCCTTGTTGAAATACGTTCTTAGTATATTTGAGGTAAAAAAAACAGTAGGAATCAAAGTCATTATTTATGAGGGAGCTATAAGGGAACGAGCAGATTTTGGCGAGCCCTTCGTAATAAAAAAAAAAGTTTTTAGTACATTAGAGCTCAAGAAAAAAGTGGGATTGAAAGTTACACTCTGATTAACGTCAATGCTAAGCCCTGAGCCATCCAGTTATGAGGGGAGCTGTAAGAGAATGGGCAGATTGGGGCGGGCTGAGTCACTTCGTAATTAGGATTGTTACCTGTTCGGCTTTAGCCGGACATATTTGGCTTCGATATTTCTATGTCCGGTCTGTCGCCCAGCTTTTGTTATGCTTTTTGGCAAAGCGCAAGGTAGCACAGAGACCGGCTTTTTATGTTAACAGATAGCAACCCTAGTCGTAATTTAAAAAGTTTTTAGTACATTAGATAAAAACAAAAGTAGCTTAAGAAAAAACAGTGGGATTAAAAGTGACCCTTGATTACGCTGGGTCATATGTGTGTTTTCATAGCTAGGATAGACATGGGCATAGATTTTATCTTAAACTAGGGCGACTCCACCTCTTTCTGTGGATGTCGTTAGTTGCGACTACAGAAATAATCGCAAACATTTAGTTCCTTAACAACATTTAAATGAAGGGATGATTTAAGGCAGCGACCGGTCGTTAAACCACAGCCAAATCGTTTTGATTGCTCCAGCTAATTTTTCTCCTTTTGACACGGTCTCCGGCATCCTTGGTAACTATTGGAATGCGTTCATGCAGGGAGGGTCTTCAAAGCCGAGGTGCTTTGGTACGCACGAAAGATAAGATACCTGTGCCCCCGCGCTCGCCGCGCACTGCGGGAGGTGGCACCGTTATTATAACTTTCGTGCATACTGGCCTGTACTGCCAGCACAACAATTTCAGAGGTAAAGACCTATTATAGATCGGGACTGTCTTAGAGCGAAAACCCGCCCAAATATGCTCTGTCCATTAGGCTGCAGGGGATGATAGTTAGAGAATAAGAAGTTAATTGGATCGTATTGATGGTTTATGTGGAATATGCATAGATATGCAATTATACTTTAACTGTACTAAAATTTAAAATATGACAGTTGACATGTTTGTGAGTTTGGATACTTTTTACATTATCATGTAAAAGCAGCTGAACGCAAACCTAAGACACCTTACACAGGGTGATTTTTTAATCACCAGCCGAATTTATAAAGCTCGTTCAGTGTATCAGGTGATACAGAATGACATGAGTTAATTCTCAATAAAATAATCGACGTGAGAGTTTCCACGTGAAAATGGAACTGGGCAGGACACCTGGCTAGAAGGAACGATGGAAGGTGGAGTTAGGGGTAATTACCGATGGGTACACTAGGAATGGAAAACGGAGTGTTGGGCGTCCGGCAGCTAGGTGGGTCGATGATATCAGACGGATTGCTGGAAAAAACTGGATAGCTAAGGCTAGGGATAGGATTCAATGACGCAGACAAAAGGAGGCTTATGCCCAGCAGTGGGTCGTTGAGAGCTGACGATGGTGATGATGAAAATAATTATTGTAAGTCAAAAAAATCTTTGACCTTCCCTACAAAATTGGCTGGGCGCTAATTTGTATGAAAGGTTAACATTATTTGTTGTTTGTTAATTATTTTTATGGAAAACAGTTCAGTATCATGGACTGAACTTACTCCAAAAATTTGGTTGGTGGATAAAATGTCACCTATGTAACGAGCTACAGTATGTGTCATCATCACCTGTGGATAAGCAACGCCGCGGGCAACAGTTTATAATTCAACAGGTTTTTCTATTTTGTTATATATAAGCAATTCGCTTCAGCCGCAGGAAGTCTACATAGGGCGCACTATAAGTTTCCGGAACTGGCCACTTACATAAACAATATTTAAAAATTTATTGCAACATTTGAAAATAGAACTCTTTGGCTGTAGATTGCAGTTTGTTTCATCTGACTGTCTTTTGTTTTTACCTTGTGGCGCCATTTAAAAAATTGAGTGTCTGCATCAACATGGATTTAACTCGGGAAAATTTTCATAGTATGATTTTCTACGATTTTAAGTGTAATTTGACAGCTCAACAGAGCATCGCTCGGCTTGAAACAGCTTTTGGCAATGAAGCACCATGCAAGACAACTGTTTATAGCTGGTTTGCAGAATTCAAGCGTGGTCGTATCAATCTCAGTGACGAATCTCGCGATGGTCGGCCGTCCACCGCTGTGACCAACAAAAACATCGATGCTGTGCGCCGTATGATTGAAACAGACAGGCATGTGACCTACCATGAAATTCGCGCATCCTTAGAAATAGGCATGAGTCAAATACAATTAATCCTACACAAACATTTGGGTGTGAGAAAGCTGTACTCGCGGTGGAACCCACACAACTTGACCGAGGCTCAAAAACGGACCGCGTCACTTGGTGCAGTGCCATGCTTACCAGATTCAACGAAGGTGCGTCAAATTTGGTGTGGGACATAGTAACAGGTGACGAAACATGGATTTATTGCTACGATCCCAAAACAAAGCAGCAATCGAGCGTATGGGTCTTTCAAGATGAGCCGAAACCAACCAAAGTGGCGCGCGTGAAAAGTGCATCTAAGCGGATGATTGCTTCTTTTTTTAATAAAACTGGACACGTGGCTACTGTTGCTTTAGAGAATCGTCGTACAGTGAATAGTGACTGGTACACGACCATTTGTTTGCCGGAAGTTATTGACGAACTCCGTAAAAATAACCGTAAACGCCGTATCATCCTGCACCACGACAATGCTAGTTCTCACACGGCCAGACAGACAAACGACTTTTTGAAGGCGAAAAATGTAGAACTCATGAGTCATCCTGCATACAGTCCCGACCTGGCACCTTGTGACTTTCTTCTGTTTCCAAAAATTAAGAACCAATTACGCGGTCAACGATTTTCATCACCAGAAGGCCTCTTCTGGTCGAGGAGTATGAAAAACACGTTTCAAAGGTCACCACAGAGAAGTGGCACAAAAGTTTTCAAAACTGGTTTCATCGAATGAAAAAGTGCATAGACGCCAAGGGAGATTATTTTGAAAAACAATAAATTAATTTTGTACCTTTAATAGTATTTTTTCATATTCATTCCGGAAACTTATACGTACTTCTGGACATAGGCTTTCCTCAACGATTTCCAAATGACGTAAACGGCCAATTTCTAATGTTTCCCAAAAATTGGCAAGTAATTCCCAACAATAATGCCACCATCGATATCTTTAATTACGTCACGTTTGACGCACAATTATGACGTCACAAGCTATTCCCTCTGGCGTCACTAATTAATCAAGATCAAACAAACATTCATCATCTCGGGCCTTTGTTTTCGCGAATTTTTCCACCTTCATTGCATTGCTAATGCCATGCGGATAATCTTCAAGAAAATTCCGGTTTGGAAAACGAGTTTTTGTTGATGGAGACGACATTTTATTGATTCTTAAAAGTATGGTGTGCCTAATAGTTAAAGTCGTGGTAAAAGAGGTTTGCAAGGATCGTAGCAAGTGGAAATCTGTAGTCTCTGCCTACCCCCATGGGAAATAGGCGTGAAAATATGTATGTAAAAGCGTAGATAAAATCACGTAGACAGGTACTGAAAAAGTTTTAGCCCAAGTAGGACATAAGGGATTGGATCAGAAATTAAAGTAATTAATATTTGGTCGAGTAAAGGTAAACTTTTACGGCTATATTTAAATATAACACAAGCCGAAAAGCCATTGTTTGACCTGCTATGGCCATGTAAGGAGGAAGGATGCCGAACACCTGGCTAAGAAAATGATCCATCTGGAGGTAGACGGCTGAAGAGGAAAAGGAAAGCCGAGAAAGACGTGGAGAGAATGTGTAAGGACAACTAGGGAAATGGCGAGGACATGATGATCAACACATAGGTACTAACTCTTTACGATAAAAATGTTCAGGAACATGTTGCTGTGGCATTGCAGAGTTATTTTGTTTTTTTACTATCTTGGTTTTTCATTTGGATTTTGTACTCTTTTTTTACGGTGGATACGACTGCGTTGATTTTGCGAGTTTGGCATTTTTAACAAGTATTGTTTTTGAGGGGATTTTATTTTAACGAACGTATAAACAGTCGACTCTTTTGGTATTTTAAGATAAGAATTAAAAAATAAACAAGGAATGAGAAATTAATCTCATATCAATTTCGTGACGAAAAAAGGTTACCAAGGAAAAAAGTGCTTATACTTATTACTCAATCTTTTCAACTGACATGTCAGTTCCTGCTGTAAGCTTCACTGTCTCCCGAAGAATAAAAGAGGCTATCAAAGTAGCAATTTGAGAGGGAGTAGCCAAATTTAAATCCAAAAAAGATTCCGATTTGTAATTCAAACGTGCAAGAAACGGCACGATATCCGATTTGAATAAAGTACGGTGGGATTGCTGCGGGATCCTGGACTATAATTGAAACTCTTAATTCAGACGTTAGTTAATACCGACTCAATTTTAGGGGTCGCCATGTTATACGCCTCAACGGTTTTTTTGAAGTGGTCGGGACGTTTCGGATTTTTCTTTTTTTTTTTTACTTGACATTTTATAATACATCTGACTTCTTTGTCCCTAATAGGGTGGATGGAATATTTTGGGGTTTGCTGCTCTAAGCAGAAGCCCAAGGCCGCAAGATCCAAAAACCACGTTTAGTGATAGTGGGCGAGAAGCTAGAAGAAGGGAATCAAAACAGTGATGGCTTGCTAGTCGCATCGCCTATTTACATAATTTGCATTTTCCACTATTCTCCTCGATCGGCTTTTACGATCTGCGCGGGAAAAAAGCAGCTGGTACTTTCTAAGATTTTCCTTTCCCCCCCCAAACCATCATGGAAGAAACAAAGTGACATCAAAAACTGTAATCAGATTCCAGTACGCGTTCTATAAAGGCTACATTATTTGTATTCGTTTATCGTTTATACGGAATCAGCTATGCAAGACCGAAAGCCCATCCGCTTCCTCAGGATAAAAAGAATCGAAGCGAGGCGGGACGCAAATCGTCACAAATCTGTTTTTGATTATCGGGAGGACATCTAAAAAACGGGGAATTAATAAAACATCTAAGGGGAAAACTGGCGTAAAAATAGCGGTGGGGGAGAGCAAAAAAAAAAAGAAAAAATGACCAGAACGTGCTCTTCATTAAGACGAAATGGCAACACCGAATGAATTGATCAATCAGAATTTTTATGGGCGGGAATCACTCAACGAGAATAATTCGTGCTCCGTTTGCTGCTTCATAGCCGGCTTTTTAATTTCGTCGTCGAGATCGAGTGTCATCCAATCTATCTGACGGCAAAAAAAATGTCACCCCCCCACCCTTCACCCCCCCCAAGCCGTGACTTCGGGCGATAATATCCGCCAAGGGACTAGATCAGTTCTGCATATTTAGAGCGCCTTTTAATTTAATAATTGACGTGTTTTTTACGCTGAGGGTGGTTCGATTTTTCCTCAATTTGGTTACGTGATGCGAATCTCGTTTTTTTGTGTCAATGACTCTTCAAGGGAGACGACTAATATACCTATTTACGTTATGTCTTTAATTTTTAAAGATATCGTCTTCTCCAGTTGGTATTTCCAATAAATAGCGTTGACGTTTTTTTTAGAACTAGCTTTTGCCCGCGGCTTCGCTCGCGTAGGGGTGTAATTTATCAAAATCCTTTCTTAGGGGATGCCTACGTCATAGTAGCTTTATGCATGCAAAGTCTCAGCCCGATCGGTTTAAAATAGACAAAGTTTCATAAAAACTTTCATCCCCTATTTTATCCTTTGGGGATAGAATTGATCAAAATCCTTTCTTAGCGGATGCCTACGTTATAACATCTACCTGCATGCCAAATTTCAGCCCGATCCGTCCAGTGATTTGGGCTGTGCGTTGATAGATCACTATGTCAGTCAGTCAGTCACCTTTGACTTATATATATTTATATTATTTTTGATTACTGAATTAATGTCTTTCGAAATAATGCTTTTTGTTCGTGCTTGGATTTTGTTAGTTTGAGTCAGTATCGAATGGTCTTACACGAAAATAGTCTATGCAGCAGCAGCACAAAGTACTAAATCATAAAATAAATATAAATGATATAAAAGACAAATAACACAGATACAGCTAGCTCCAAAGTAAGTTCGAGACTTGTGTTATGATACTAACTCAACGATACTATACAGGGTTACGTTTTTTGATTATTGGAACGAAGTTCCTTACGGCAGGCTTGGAGGAGATAGGGATTTTGCTGCGCGACCGAACTGAAAAAAATGTGATAGTAAAACCGTAAGGATGACCTCGTTAAATGAGACGTGCGCAGGCGCGACAGTCGTATACACATTGTTTCGATTCTACATTAGCCGAAGGAACTTCGTTCCTACCTGGTGTCCCACGACACCACATTCTTTTTTGTTTTTATGGATATTAGTTCAGTATGATGGATTGAACTTGCTCCGAAAACGTTGCTAGTGTTTAAAAGTAACCCTGTATTTTATTACAAATACATGTGACCAATCTGAAAAAGATCATTTTACGTTGCTGGTGTTTAAAAGTAACCCTGTATTTTATTACAAATACATGTGACCAATCTGAAAAAGATCATTTTACGTTGCTGGTGTTTAAAAGTAACCCTGTATTTTATTACAAATACATGTGACCAATCTGAAAAAGATCATTTTACGTTGCTGGTGTTTAAAAGTAACCCTGTATTTTATTACAAATAC
This sequence comes from Acrobasis suavella, assembly GCA_943193695.1. Classification (NCBI taxonomy): domain Eukaryota; kingdom Metazoa; phylum Arthropoda; class Insecta; order Lepidoptera; family Pyralidae; genus Acrobasis; species Acrobasis suavella. The sequence continues at coordinate 14,641,819 of OW971948.1, forward strand.
ATGTGACCAATCTGAAAAAGATCATTTTACGTTGCTGGTGTTTAAAAGTAACCCTGTATTTTATTACAAATACATGTGACCAATCTGAAAAAGATCATTTTACGTTGCTGGTGTTTAAAAGTAACCCTGTATTTTATTACAAATACATGTGACCAATCTGAAAAAGATCATTTTACGTTGCTGGTGTTTAAATGTAACCCTGTATTTTATTACAAATACATGTGACCAATCTGAAAAAGATCATTTTACGTTGCTGGTGTTTAAAAGTAACCCTGTATTTTATTACAAATACATGTGACCAATCTGAAAAAGATCATTTTACGTTGCTGGTATTTAAAAGTAACCCTGTATTTTATTACAAATACATGTGACCAATCTGAAAAAGATCATTTTACGTTGCTGGTGTTTAAAAGTAACCCTGTATTTTATTACAAATACATGTGACCAATCTGAAAAAGATCATTTTACGTTGCTGGTGTTTAAAAGTAACCCTGTATTTTATTACAAATACATGTGACCAATCTGAAAAAGATCATTTTACGTTGCTGGTGTTTAAAAGTAACCCTGTATTTTATTACAAATACATGTGACCAATCTGAAAAAGATCATTTTACGTTGCTGGTGTTTAAATGTAACCCTGTATTTTATTACAAATACATGTGACCAATCTGAAAAAGATCATTTTACGTTGCTGGTGTTTAAAAGTAACCCTGTATTTTATTACAAATACATGTGACCAATCTGAAAAAGATCATTTTACGTTGCTGGTATTTAAAAGTAACCCTGTATTTTATTACAAATACATGTGACCAATCTGAAAAAGATCATTTTACGTTGCTGGTGTTTAAAAGTAACCCTGTATTTTATTACAAATACATGTGACCAATCTGAAAAAGATCATTTTCTATCTTGACCTAACGACTTGACCGAACGCGAGACCTTTGGTGAGACAGCGTGGCATCATGACCATTGGGCCACAGAGGTCGTCTTAAAAAATCATAGAGCATATAACTTTGACTTACCGTAAAATAACTCCTGTATCTATTAACTAGATATTATTATATTGTCGACGCCGCTGGTGATAAGACAAGAGGGCTGGCTCGCGCAGAAGACTGCAGTAGCTATTCAGCGCGGGAATGCAGCCAATGTTCTTAGCACCTAGCCACATGAACCAGATTTAGATTTTTAATTTAAATGTTAATTTAGCTTTTAGTTTATTGCTATAAATTAATGTTTTTGACTTAAAATAAATTTTCAGTTAGACGAATTAGGTTCATATATTAATAAACAACTACCTACTTTGGGTTGGCTGGCACGAGTGCATTCACGTGTATAGCTATAACGCAGTAATCTTATTAGGAGTCGTGAGTTTGTAAACTATCACACTAATCACGCTATAATATTATAATTTGTAAGTGTATGTGTATGTTTGTTACTTTTTCACGCGCGGCTAGTCCAATTATAATAAAATTTGGTATGCAGGAAGCTGACACCCTGGATTAACTCATAGGCTACTTTTCCGCTGATAACACCGCGGGGCGCAGCTAGTATAAAATAATTTTATAACAAAATTAGATCGATACATGTAATTTTACACCCCTTGACGGACGAAACAGACACTACATCTCTTTCACATAGTCAGAGCGACATCGTTTATCGCACATTAACCCTATCTCAAACCCTCGTTACCGACTAAAGTTGTCACCCGATCACTCGCATCCCGAAATCCACAATTTTACGGCCGGCCCTTTGCAGACGACGACAATTGTATTCGCAAAACGACTTACTCAAAACGTCATTTTTGCCGAATGACTATTTGATAAACCTACTCGCTACGTGTGGTCATATGAAAGGAACATTTTGTAATAGATTCGCACGCAAGAGAAAATATTTATTATGCAAAATCAAGCTGCTCAATGACCATCAACGTCTACCAATTAGCTTCAAATATATTAGGCACAATATGCATTATTGTTAAAAGTGATATAGAGCAATGACGTTCGGCTACTTTTTATCAAAAATAATGTCACAAACAGTTTCTGACCAAATAAACTTAAAAAAAATGTTTATTTCATGTATTTTTTATTTCATTTTATATGTTTTCCGTGTAAGTACATAAAAAATAAGTAAATAATCAAATGACGTTTTTTTAATGTTGTGCTTAATCGATCGACTAAGTCAACTAGGAATTCGTCTTCAGAACCGCAGATCTATATTCGCACCGGCTATAATTCAGCTTCACTATACATAGGTCATTTTGCGAATAGATTACAAAACCAGGTCGTTTCGCGAACAAATTACTTGTCAACCATTGCCGGCCCTGCAGGATATTAGGCAGGGATAATGTCCGAACCGCGGGACAATGGTTCGGCCATCATTCGGCCACATTTCATTAAAAACAACAATAAGCACGAAACGACTGTTGTTGGATTTTGATCTCGTTTCTTACTCTGTTTTGTTTATTGGCTGTCAAATGACAATGGGATACATGGGGCGATTTTCTTGGAATGGACGAATACATCAGGCGATGGGCTTTCCTGGTTTGTATGATAAGTTCGTTATATCAGAAGTATAATATGAGATTTATGATAGCGTATCATACATAGGTCGTGGGTTCGAATCCCACTGCATACTTTGTGAAAAGTTGTTTCCAGTCTTGTTAGGATATTGCTTGAATCACCTGATTATCCGAAAATAAAGTTGATTCCGTGTTTCGGAAGTTACGTATAAACTGTTGGTCCCGAACACCATCTAGCGTTTGCTCATCAAAACCTATCCAAGGATTAGTTCTGGGTTGCGGAAGTCAGACGGCAGTCGCTCTGTGTAAAAACCAGTAACCTCGTCAAATCATCTTGGTCAGGTAAGCGGACCCCAGGCTCTGAAGCATACCGCTGAGAACGCATTTGGGAATACGCTCGGATGAGGATGATGATTATTTATACATAGGCCTAATCTCGGCAGTGGGAGGCTGGAGTTCAATGTAGTAATAACAATATTGAATTTGTAAAGGAAATCAAGTTTTTGGGTTTAAGGTTGCCCTTCCCGGCCGCTCTGTTTTCAACGCGAGCATAGTTTGAAAAGCTTGGTGTTTCATCCAGGGCAATGCTAGAAAAAGAGGCAAACCAAAAAGAGAAAGATAGCGCCTAAGGGCATGGTTTGCATCCTATTAAATGAAATTAGTATTATTATTAACTATCCATTGAACGAATATTAACTATTCATAGGGTGCGGAAATTTCATAAAACCAGGAGATACGTGTTTATCAGTAAGCCTTACTAGTATATCAAATAAATGTTTTGTATTCAAAATTTTCATTACATTTGCGAGGTTTGTATCGAAATATTTTATTTACTTTTACAATTAATGAGTACTTTATGAACGGTCGAAGTTCAGCTAAAATTTGTGCAAAAAAGCAGATTTTTGGAGGCTCATACTGACTTTATTTGTCTAAATTTCAATTTTTTATTTCGATAGAAACCTAGAAATAGAGCCCAAAATACCTGTGAGTTCAAAAGTCTTCAAGAAAGATCAGATACAACGCCATAATCACGTACGTACGTTTGTATGAAAAGTAAGACGGGAAGGCCGCTCTTAACACTAGACAATAATTTACAATGGAAGTCACATATAGAAAATTTAAGTAGTAAATTAAGTAAATATGTATATGTTCTGAGGAAAATAACATAGACCGTGTCACAAAAAGCAGCTGTATGTGCTTATCATGCCTATGTAGCCTCAAATCTAAAATATGGCAATTACATTGGGGGCAAGCTGCTAATGTGCATATATCCTAGCAATGTTTGGTGGGTCTCAAAGAGATAGCTGTGTTCCGTATTTTAAAAAACTAAATATATTAACAATTCATTCCTTATATATTTTAGAGTCATGTATTTATGTTAAGACGAAGTGGTAGCTAAAGTGGCGCCCTCGTTTGAAATAAATTCTTTAAAATGAAATATGCTGATATTTAAAAATTTGACTTGTATAAATGTCTAGAAAGACCTTTAAACTATTTTATGAAAAACCTTTGAAATTATTACCAATAGTCTGTCTAGTTTTAAAACTGTTTTTCGCCAAAAGTGGCCACTTTTGGCGAAAAACAGTTTTAAAACCAGACGGACTACCAATATTACTTTCAAAGGTTATTCATAAAATAGTTTAAAGGTCTTCCTAGACATTCATACAAATCAAATTTTTAATTATCACCGTATTAAATTTTAAAGAATTTATTTCAAATAAGGGCGCCACTTTAGCTACCACTTCGTCTTAAGGACAACATTGATAAATTTAAAAAAGAAGTAAGTAAACATCCTAGAGCTGTTAAAACTAATGTACATATACTACCTAAACAGGTTTCCAACCTAGCTTCATATGATAGGATAGTGTATATTTTAGGCCCAAAATTATATAGTAATTTACCAGACAAATTGAAAGACCTCGGTAAAAATTAACTAAAAGCAATAATACTATTAGAAAAGTGCTATTACAGCATTGATGAATATTTATCGGATAAAATTAATTGTTAATAATGTAATTTGATTATTGAGACGACCTCCATGGCGTAGTGGTCACCATGCTAGTCCGCCACCCAGAGGTCCCGCGTTCGATCCCCGGTCCTGGGTCTTGGATGTTTATCTATATATGTATTTGTAATAAAATATAGTATCGTTGAGTTAGTATCCCATAACACAAGTCTCGAACTTACTTTGGGGCTAGCTCAATCAGTGTAATTTGTCCCTATAGATTTATTTTTTTGTTATTATTATTTACTCATATCACATTGTATCTTCAAATTAAGTAACTTAATATTATTAATCTTAACTTTATATTGAATTAATTAATTATATGATTTTGTGAATAATTTTAATTTTGCACGCCTTTCCAGGGTAAAATGTATTGGTACTATAATATTTGTTAACATCACATGTATTTTTACCTACATTTATGCAAATAAATAATTTGATTTGATTTAATTTGATAATATACATACATTACAGTGTCACGTTTTATCTCAACGGGACAGACAGAGCATTTTGGGTCTTGCGGCTCTACAGAGACCAGAGTTGCAAAACCCAAAACCAGACTCCGGGCTGGTGTTGGGAGATGCCACGAGAACCGCGTTAAGTGGGGTTTCTCAAACAACGACCTTTGTGAATGTGGAGCTGTTCAAAGCATGGCCCACCTCCTGTCATGCCCCACCTGCTCAAACTCTTGTACATTAGAAGATCTAAACTCGGCTAATGACACGGGAGTAAGTGTGGCCACACACTGGTCTACAACCTTATGAAAATGCCATTCCGACTCGCTAAGAAGAAGAAGGCCATTTCTAGCGTGATGTGATGATGGAAAAGGAATCAAAATAGTGATGGATAGTAGGGGTTTTTGGGTGTTTCGGACCGCGGTCCGAATTGCCCAAGTACTGTTTCTGAAGGGGGTCTTCCGGATCGCGGTACGAATCGCCCAAGAATAATTTTCTAATGGATCAATTCGGGCGACGGTGGACAACAATACAGTTTCCCTATGGATTGAATTAGATCAGAGAACATAATGAAGTTTTATTACACATCCTTTATAGTACAACCACGCACAAAATAACTGGTAAAAAAATAATATAAAAGACGTAAATTTTTCGTCAATCACTGTAAATAATATTGATTTTTTTAATAAGTGATGTTGATTAGCTAAGTAAAAATTTGTGCATAATAAATAATAGGTGCACGAAAAAAGGTGCCGATATAATTGGTCCAAATCGAACCTACGAAAAGAGCGTTGGGTAGTGGTCCGAATAGACCCATTTCAAAAGATACCTTGGGCCATTCGGACCGCTTATGACCTCCTTCAGAAACAGAACCTCCCTGAACTCCATAAAATAATACGATAGTCGTCCGATAGTGACGTCCTATTTCTATGTCAAACCAAATTAGACTTTATCGTCATACATTTATGCTCAATGTTGCTTGAAACTGAAACGTGGATACGCAGTAACGTCTGTCTTGCGTACCGCTTTCGGAGTAACCCCCTAGTACTGGGGCGTTTCGGACCCCGGTCCGAGACGCCCAACAATCTGGTGGTAGTTGGGATAGCTAGAACCATCGCTTATTGACGGCGCTAAAAGAGGCCTTTGGGTCTATCTGGTAAGAGCCGCAACATCCAAAAAACTCTGCCTCATTATAGGGATATAATGGTGAACTATCATAATTTTTTTACATACATACACTAGAATTTATGTACAAAATAAAAATACTGTAAATACTAATAGTGTAAGGTCTAATTATGCCACAGAATGTGAAGATAAACCTCGAGAGGAAACCTGAAAGGCAAAGGCCTCCCTTCCAGCACTCCAACTCTCTCGGTCTAGGGCTTTTAGAGGCTTAATCTCTGCATTAAGAGTCCAGCTCCATCTCTTTCCGTGTCTACCGGGCTTCTGCTTTCCGTTTCGAGGAATATATTGTGTCACTGATTCGGCCCAGAGTTCGTCGGACAGTTCCACTTTAGGGTTGCAGCTTTTTGTCCAAAGGCCACGATCTGTGTTTTAGAGCGTAGTACCGTGTTTCTTATGCGGTCCGAAAGTCTGACTCTCAAGCTACGACATGTCGAAGACTAAGCTAATGACGAACAGCTCTAAGCGTCTGATAAAGGTTACACCCCTAACCTTTATCAGACGTTTAGAGCTGTTGTAGTAGGTTGAATACGTCCGTCTACCTTGGCCAGATAGTGTATTTTCAAAACAACTTCAAGGACAACTTCAAATACAGTTTTTGTTAGATGACAGTCAATGTCTACGCAAGATTTCTTTAGGTAGCTCGAAAAATTAAATAACAGTCTCAGCGAAACGCAATTGATTTCAAGAATATATAGTCTTAATCCGTGAGTTGCCGTGCGAGATTGTAGTGTACAGTCGATGACGGCGACTTTGTCACTCTTAATAGTTTTTTTTTACATATTCAAATGTTAATGTTTACTGGTGGCCCCACACTAGGTAACAATGCTGTCCTGTGGAAGCCTTTATTAACATTCTCAAAAACTGATTTTATTATGTACATTGACTTATAAAAGTTCTATTACCTACCTAATATTTATATTTATCGGACTTTGTACTTATATCGAAGCTATTAGTTTTTAGGGTTCCGTACCCAAAGGGAAAACAGAAACATAACTAAGACTCCGCTGCCCGTCCGTCTGTCTGTCTGTCTGTCTGTCACCAGGCTATATCTTATGTACCGTGATAGCTACACAGTTGAATTGTTCACATTTTCGTTTTTCGTGTGTGTAAGTGGCCAACACTAAAGGCATCTGACATAGCTTGACGACTGCCAAACAATAATGACAGCCGGGACCAACGGCTTATACGTGCCTTCCGAAGCACGGAGGAGCTCGAGATTTTTTTTATGCCACTTGTGGTCACCCATCCAAGTGCGGACCACGCCCGGTGTCGCTTTACTTGCGAAAGCGCTACCAATGCGCACTCCCGCCGGGCCACCGAGCTCCTTAAATGTTTGTTCTTGAGAATTGTTCACAGATAATGTATTTCTGTTACCACTACACAAATACTTAAAACAGAATAAACGTGATTTTATATAGTACGGAACCCTTAGTGCGAGAATCCGAGTCGCACTTGGCCCGTTATTATTGTTTGCTAATTGTACTAAATGTGTAAATTAAATATTATCGACTGCCTCCGTGGTCCAGTGGTCAAGCGTTCGCCTTGTGACCCGGAGGTCATGGGTTCGATTCCCACTGGGAAGCATACTTTGTGAAAAGTTGTTTCCAGTCTGGATAGGATATTGCAGGCTTGAATCACCTGATTATCCAAAAATAAAGATGATTCCGTGTTTCGGAAGGCACGTAAAACTGTGGGTCCCGAACGCCACCTAGCGTTTGATCATCAAACTATCCAAGGATTGGTTCCTGGTTCGCCCTTTGGGTTGTGGAGGTCAGACAGCAGTCGCTCTATGTAAAAATCAGTAACCTCGTCAAATCTCCTTGGTTAGGTAGCGGACCCCGGGCTCTGAAGCGTTACTGCTGAGGATGCAACTGGGAAATACGCTCGGATGATGATGTGTAAATTAAATATTATGTTTATATAGAAAAATAATCATTTTATGTATTTCTTATGAGAAACAAAGTTAATCTAAATCTATGTCACAGTAAGCAACCTTCATTATCTCACAAAGTCGCTGTCAATCATCCAGAGAAGGCACGATTTTAAAAATAGGACGATGATTAAAAATAATGCCGTAGACTGTGTAATGACACCTATCCCCCGATGGGGACGAGTGGGGCGACATCTATCCCCCGGCGCGGAATGACGTTGGTAACAGAAGGAGAGCAGCGTAGTATCCAGGGTAAAAAATAAATTATTTTTGACAGATAAGAAAATAAATTGTCACAAAATAATGTCAGTTGTCATTAATCACATCCATTTTGGAAGTGATTTTAGATTTATTTATGTAGAAAAACGGATGTTAAATAAAGGAGCTATTTGACTGCAAGAAACTATTATATCACGGTTTGGCATGTCATACAAATCCAACAGAAAATGTTTGTTTTTGTCCATAAGATTAACTGGCCAAGTGCGAGTGCGATTCGCGCACTAATGGTTCCGTACCATTATCTATAAAAAAATCTCGTTTGTTGTATGGGAGACTCACTCCGATATTCATTTTATTCCGTTTTTAACCGACTTCCAAAAAGAGAATGTTATCAATTCGTCGCGATCTTTTCTGTTCTTTTTTTTAAATATATTTTCACCGATTATTCGAAGAAGCCTGGACCGAATTTAAAATTCTTTGTAATTTGAGATATAATATATTTTCACTGACATAGTTTTATAATTAAGACAAATAGATACGGTTTAATTGAGCACTGCTAAGGCGAAGTGTCGCATCTATTCCTCGTTAATCTGTGTGCCCGGTGTGTCGGCCGTCTTGTTTTTATTAGTGAGCAACAATGATGAATTAGAACATCCCGTTTATTAGCACGCGATTTTTTTGTCTCGAGCACGCTTTTAGGGTTCCTTCTAATTTGGTTTCAATAATTAATCTAAACCTACAAACGTCCTAGGGCAAAGATAAAAGAACAAACCTCACGGATAAAGCTAGCCTTAAAAAGTTCAATTTTGTATAATGGGTTACTAACTAAACGATACTATATTTTATAATAAATACATATTTGTAGATAAATACCCAAGATCCAGGGCAATTTGAGAAGGGCCATTTTCTAACTTGCTCTGGCTGGGGATCGAAACCAGAACCCGAGTGGCGGACTGGCGGGTTAACCAATAAGCCAAGGAATTAATATAAGTATTACATATACAGAACGGAAACTTCTAGGGTCCCGCGCAATATCAATACGTCCCCGATCCCCGTCCCCGCACTTCTCCCCCGTTCTCAACTTGTCACGTGTGTTGGGAGGCGAACACACACACATTAACGTGTTCACGGATGTATATTTCGTTTTTAGTAGTAGGTAGGTAGGCATAACTGATACTCTGCTTCTATAAAGTGCCATACCTGTTACTAAACCACGGAGGTCGTCAATCAAAGGTCACGTTTGTTCAATTCGTGATAAAATGAATATGTTCCGATATATATAATCTTCAGAAACACGCAAAATACAGTTTAAATAAATATATTGCGTGCATATTGCGGCACGTAAAATTAGCGCTGAGCGACATGCAGAGGGCATGATACTACGCACGAATACGGTACTTATATTTGACTTCTGCGCAAGCAAGGTTTGTTTTGTTTTTCGTGTAAGTGGCAGATTTTTCAGGCTGCCTAAAGACATCTGACATAGCTTGACGACTGCCATACAATGATGACAGCCGGGACCAACAGCTTATACGTGCCTTCCGAAGCAAGGAGGAGATCGAGAAATTTTTGTGCCACTTGTGGTCACCCATCCAAGTGCGGACCACGCCCAGTGTCGCTTAACATGCGAAAGCGCTAGTAATGCGCACTCCCGCCGGGCCACCGAGCTCCTTAAGCAAGGTTAGCGCTAGTTTCGTGCCGCTATGTACCCGTAATAAATCGAACCACAGGCTATACTAGATCACTATAGTATAAAGAAATTAAAATAACAATCAAAAGACAAAAAATTTTTTCGACATTTCCATACAAAAGTGTGCAGCCGCCCGGGATTTGTATAGGAATATCGAATTTTTTTTTGGTTAATTGGTTGTCATTTTATTTCCATTATACTATAATGATCTAGTATAGCCTTTATAAACGTTGTATAAAATGAAACAACAATATATGTCAGAAAAAGTATTAATTTCTGGAAAATTAACCCTATCTATTCCTTCTCACCGTACTGGATTTCTTTCTAATTCTTTTGCTGTCACGGCTGTACGTCTTTGGAATGCCCTGCCCGATGACATTATGAGAGCACAAAAAAGGGATCACTTCAAGATGCTTGTAATTCGACACTATCGCGAGAAAGCAATGCTGCAATAATAGTATAAGTGTGTTTATTATACGTATTTATATACATGTAAGTTTATAATATGCATTTATTACTTAATTTTTAAATATTTATATTTATATAGTATTATGTTTAAATATTTATATATATGTTGTGAATAGTTTATGTAATTAAATACATTTTAATTCATTACTTTCGATATACTTATCTAATTAAATTTGCATCCCATCTACCATTTTTTCTGCTATGTCCCAAAGGTGAACTGGTAGACAATGCTTAGCATTAAGTTGTACCTTTTGTACTATAATCTTAAGATTTAAGTGCAATAAATTAAATAAATAAAAAATAAAATAAAAATTAAACATGTAACCAATACAATACAATACAATACAAATACCCTTTATTGCACCATAAACAAAAGGAAAAACAATAAACAGAAAAAAAAGAAGACAGAATTATGATACAAAGGCGGACTTATCGCATAGCAATCTCTTCCAATCAACCTTTGGGTAGAGGGAGAAGTGAATATTAAAAAAATAGGCGGTGCAGTATGTTAGATTTACTGTAAATAGTTACTATATAGAACCTGCCACAATATATACAATCACCAATATCACCAATTACTCAAAAAAAGTCTTAAAAACCGCTCCACAGTTGACAAAATACTCAATAAAAATTCTTCAGAACCTCATCGCTACGGCTCGATACGAACTTGTCTACTTTTTAATTTGTTTTCCTTCACCGGGCGATGGCCCGTGAAAATTTGTATAACAGGGGAGGAATGCGTATTATCGGCCTGTTTCGGAGTTCGGCCTTCTTGTAGTAAATTAAATTGTTTGCGCGCCCCACCTCTCAGGTGTTTATGGACACCCTGTGTATTGACTCGCCGATGTTCTACGTGGATTATTGTTGGGAAACTTGTTTAGAAATTCGTTCTTGTAAAATAAACTTCTAAATAAACTTCTGAATGAACTAAACTTTTGATGATAACTTTGCTGCAAATTCACTTTGATTTCTCTACTATATGAAAACTATATGAAAACTATATGAAAATTATATGAAAAAACAGTAAATTGTAAAATTTAATTTGTAAGTAAAGTGGCAACTAGCTGCCCTCATGTTTGCTGTGCCCTTGCAGGGCGTCACTTGTACTTATCTTTATGTAACAACAACTTCCAACTTGTGACTTGCAATAAAAATCTGAATCTGAATCTGAATCTGAATCTGAATCAAAAATTTTACAGATATACAACGTGAAACGAAACGGGTAAGAACACGAAAGTGAGAAAACGTTCTAACCAATGTGAACAACTTTTACTATGAGATAAAATGTATGGAGCTGCAAATTTTTTTTTTTACGATTTTTGGGATGGTCCCTTTGTTAAAGTTGTTCACATTGATCAGTGAGTTTATTCCCTTTCGAGTTGATACCTCCTTTTTGTAAAACATGATAAAAGAAAAAAAAGTCTGTTAGTGCCGACAGAAGGAAAAACTTGGTGTCGGTTATGATAACAGTGTCGCAAGTTCAATGAAAAAAAAAAATGCTTTTTGTTCATGCCCACCGCGCCGAAAGAAGTTTTCACTTCAACTTAGAATGTGACAGCTGCGCTCTTCCCTCGTAGATTGTAAAAGCCGATCAAGGTAATGGGCGAAAATATGAATCGTGTTAATAAGCGATGCGGTTAGCAAACCTATTGTGATTCCTTTTTCCACCTCGTCCACCGTCACGCTAAAAGACAATAATTTTTTTTATGTAATAGGTCGGCAAACGAACAAGCGGGTCACCTGATGGTAAGTGATCACCGCTGCCCATGGACAACTGCAACACCAGGGGTGTAACAGAAGCATTGCCGGCCTTTCAGGAAGATATAGACTCTTTGAAGGTTTCAATGTCGTATCGGTCCGGGAACACTGCTGCAGGAAGTTGATTCCACAGTTCAGTCGTACGTGGTAAAAAGTTCCTTTTAAAACGAACTTGTACGGTAATAATATGACAAAGCCCTTCTGGCAAGTAGGCAACCAATACTGTGAAAATAAGTTTCTTTCGGCGTTTCTTCTCAGCAGTGGTCGTTACGAAGCGCTGGTATCGGTAGCTTTTCTCTCAAAATAAATTAAATTTTAATATACTTCACACGTAACGTGTAAAAGTGCCTGTAAAGGTCTAATTACTGAATAAACATTTCTTTAATTGGCCTTTGGGTCTTACGGCTCCGGCGTCTGTATGCCCAGGGCCGTAAGACGCTTAAGGCTCTGTATAACCCATGTCTGTCGACGTGATAGCGTATAAAAAGTACCAGACTTGTACAACATTCCCTATTTGGGATATGATGGAAGTCCGCGCCATTGTATATTTGCTCTTTCGAATTTTTAGTAATTTATTTTGTTTTTAGGTAAAACAAAGTTATTACAAACAAACAAACATTGCAATCATCATCATCAGCTTTTAACAACCCAATGCTGGGCAAAAGCCTTATTTGCTGCAAGACTGCCAAAGAAAAATACATACATACAGTCCAAAACTATAACCCTGTTTCTAGCAAAGTCGGGTAACAAATACCTAACAATCTAAAGCTTAAAATAAAATTCCCTTGCAGAGCGACTTAATAATGAAGAAAAAATCCCAATATCATCTACCTATAAACGTTATCATAGAGCCCATTCAATTTTAACGACGCGATTCCTACCTTTGATGTTAATCTATAATGCAGGCCGATCTCCCGATAAATAAGGAATCAACAAACAAAGGAAGATATAAAAAAGGGGGGTGTAGCGGGCCGCCCCCCTACTTCGGTATAATTTTATTATTTGCTGCCTACAGTCACGTCACTTGAAAATATTCTCGATTTATAACGGTCTCCATTATCTTAACGCAGTCTGTGGTCTTGTTTTGGGTCTTTATTGTGTTTTGATTAATAAATAAATAGATAAGGACAAATAACACAAATTGAGCTAGCCTCAAAGTGAGTTAAAACTAGTATTTCGGAATACTACACATTATGACCAAGCCCTTCTGGCGAGTAGGCGACTAATACTATGAAAATGAGTTTCTTTCGGTGTTTCTTCTCAACAGTGGTCGTTACGAAGCGCTGGCATCGGTAGCTTTTCTTTAAAAATAAATTAAATTTTAATATAATTTACACGTAACATAAATTATACTTATTGACGTGTAAAAGTGCCTGTAAAGGTCTTTTTACTGAATAAACATTTGCATCTTTGAATCTACTAACTTAACGATAGCATATTTAAGACAAAAAGCCTTATAAACTTTATTTGTTTCTTGACTAGACTATATCTTTTATGATCTGCGCAGGAATATAAGCACCTGGTACTTTTTTAGGGTTCCGGACCCAAAGGGTCAAAATGGGACCCAATTACTAAGACCCGTAAGTAATAACGTGATATTGCATCAAGCGTTCATTCAGTACAGACTTTGCATGTAATAATTAATGAGATACTTATACAAAGCACACAACCTTCGGAGCTAGACGTTTGCTGATACAAGAGTAAACTCGGGGCAGGAAATTGACTGATGCACAGGAGTTTGCAGCACCTAATACCTTGTCTGTGTAATAGGATAGTATCCTATTACACAGACAACTCCACGGTCAACATTAAATTATTTTTGATGATAAGTGAATTAAACGTCACAAAATAACCTCACTTGTTATTGATCATATTCATTTTCAAAGCGAAAAAGATCCTTCTCTTTTTTGGAAGTCCGTTATCAATTCATCGCGATCTTTTTTAGGGTTCCGTGGTAAACAAGGAACCCTTATAGTTTCGCCATGTCTGTCTGTCTGACCGCGGTTTTACTCAGCGACTATTAGTACAAGAAAGCTGGATTTGGCATGGGTATGTATATTAATTATGCGGAAAAAGTAGTAAAATCAAATCTTGAAAGAATTTTTTTTTAGGGTAGCTCCCATTCAAGTACTTTGAAAAGTTTTTTTTTTCTCGACTAACCTGTCATGTGGGGTATCGTTGAATATGTCTTTGAGCTTGTAAACACCGTTTTTCGATTTGGGGATCCGTTTCTGAAATATTTGGTTTTAAAGTGAAACATTTTGTTAGAGTCAAGTGTGTCCCCCCCACCCCCCCTCTATCTGCTAAACGGTTATATATGGACACGTGGAAAAAAATCACAGCTATAGTATTTATAACGAAATTTAAGGGAAAACTATCAGAGCTAAGTAGGGCTTACAAATTCAAAAGTTGTAGGCGATCAATTTATAAAATGTACTCATGTACTCGGAAAAGAAAAATTTCATACAAATTCAATAGGAAATTGGTCTTTAGACCTTTTTAGTGTCATGAACTCAAAGTTGGCATTCGTAACTACGGAACCCTACACTGCGCGTGGCCCGACATGCACTTGGCCATTTTTTTTACCGATTTTGTTAACCGATTATTCGAAAAGGCCTAAATCGATATGATTTTTTTTGTGTTTGGTAGGGTATAGATGTCAGGTGGTCCCAAAGGTTTTCTTTTTAATTTGTTGTGTAGTTTGGGGGTAAAGTCGGCTTTTAATTTTGAAAAATTATATTTTCTTTAGTACCTTACATTTCCATTCACCGAGCGCAGTTCACAAGCTGCGGGCGCGCCGAATGAGTCATCATTAGCAGTAGGTCATTCATTAGCTATTCAGCTCTGCCTTGCTTCACTAAATGATCGGTGTTTTACTGGCATTTAAGTAGCAAATGAGAATCTTAATGTTTTACCGACTTCCATTAAGGAAGAGGTTATCGATTCGTCGCGATTTTTTTTTTTAATGTAAGTTCACCGGTTATTCAAAGACGCCTGGACCGATTTGGAAATTCCTTTTTTGTTTGAAAGGGTATGGAATCCATACTTGTTTTATTATAATCGTTGGTGCAGTTTGGGGGTTCAGTCAGTTATTAGTTTTGAAAAATTATTCTGTGACAGCCTTATGTTTTTTTGTAATGAGGTGTTTTCCAGTGAAAAAAAGAGGTTTCAGACATTCTCAATAGATTGGCGCTGATTGGCGCATAATAGTTTTGAAATCGTTCTGTCAAAAAAGGAACAGGCCGTTTGGTTCAATTTTTTTTAAATAATTATTTTACGAGGCAGAAAAGTAGAAACCTATCAAATTATTTCACTACTAAAATATCTTAAGGAAGTGAAAAAAGTAAAGAGACTGGACACATTCACTAGTGGGAACAAAGGGGTAAATTAAGTTATTAATTATTTTACGGCTTTGGATACTAGTCCTTTAGAGCCCATTTTTTTTATCACTTCTTTATTCTTAACCCTAACCCTAACTATACAATCATAGGTTGGTGTAGGTCTTTTGATGACTTAACGGAGCTTCTGGCGAAAAATCTTTACGAGTCCACTGGTTTTCATAGTTACGATTGAGTGGCGGACGGCGCCTAAAGACGCCCACTACAGTCCACAATTAAATATCACTACAGCCGCACTATGAGAGTCCACTTTAACCATTTCACTTATTGTCCATGAGCATGAACATTTATAACAATAAACTACACCGATTTCATATTATAAAGTCCATTAGAATCAATTTGCAAAACAATTAAAAGCAAACTCCAACTGAACCCCTTGACATCCCGCCGAAAACTCCGGTTCAATATTTTTTTATGAACCAATGTTGTATTTAACTATAATTTTATCAAATATATACATATATGTAATCAACACAAAAACAAAAAAATATATTGAAAAAAAACACACGCCATGAAAATTTTAAGACGAAGTGGTAGCTTAAGTGGCGCCCTCATTTGAAATAAATTGTTTAAAACGAAATATGGGGATAATTAAAAATTTGATTTGTATAAATGTCTAGAAAGACCTTTAAACTGTTTTATGAATAACTTTTGAAAGTAATTATTGGTAGTCCATCTTGTTTTTAAAACTGATTTTCGCCAAAAGTGGCCACTTTTGGCGAAAAACAGTTTTAAAACTAGACGGACTATTAGTTACCACTTTAGCTACCACTTCGTCTTAAGACGAAGTGGTAGCAGAAGTGGCGCCCTCATTTGAAATAAATTGTTTAAAACTAAATATGGTGATAATTAAAAATTTGATTTGTATTACTGTCTAAAAAGACCTTTAAACTATTTTATGAATAACCTTTGAAAGTAATATTGGTAGTCCGTTTAGTTTTTGTTAGTTGGCCACTTTTGGCGAAAAACAGTTTTAAAACTAGGCGGACTATTAGTAAGAATTTCAAAGGTTATTCAAAAATAGTTTATAGGTCTTTCTAGACATTTATACAAATCAAATTTTTAATTATCACCATATTTCGTTTTAAACAATTTATTTCAAATGAGGGCGCCACTTCTGCTACCACTTCGTCTTAAGACGAAGTGGTAGCTAAAGTGGTAACTATCACCATATTTAGTTTGAAACCATTTATTACAAATGAGGGCGCCAATTAAGCTACCACTTCGTCTTAAAGGAATTACACATTGAACGGATCGATTTAAGTGATTGCTGCGCCATCTATCTCCTGTGACTGTACTATTTTTTTTTTTAAAGAAAACGCCTCCTTACTCAAATTATAAGGGAGAAAATTTTACAGGATGTACATTTATTATCGCTATAACAATAAATAATAAAAGTTAATGAATAAATAATTAGCTAATCAACTAAAACATGAGTTAAACAAGACTCGATCTTTTTAAGAATGATACTTTTATAAAAGAAAACAGAACAAGGGATTGACACATTGGGAGTGGGCCATTTATAAAAAAAAAAAAAAAACTCCAAACGCATAGATCTAAAAACACAATCAGCTATAGAGACCTAATATAATCTAACTTTATGTAAATCAAACCCCAAAATTTATTCATTCCATACAAAAGACGGCATAAGCGGGCCCGAAGACGGTGGTTGCAAATAAGTCGAAATAAGGCATTACAGGGCGGGGGCGTGCGCCGGAAAAATAAATTAAATACACCGGCCGGGAATTGATCCCGGGGCATTATTGTATCTATAAACATTTCAATTGCGGCACCCGGTTATCCGGGGCAAAGATCAGCGACGTGGGTGATCCGGATAAGACGACGGAGGTTTGAAGAAACTTCATTTGCCTCTTTTTAACCTCCGACAAAAAAGGGCGATGTTAAAATTTTGTCGATATTGTCTGTCTGTCTCTGTGTTTGTCTGTGGCAGCGCTCTCAAGCGGATGGACTGATTTCGATGCAGTTTTTTACGTGAAAGCAAGTTCCCTTGCGGTGGTTCTTAGCTATGTTTGATGAAATTCGGTTCAGCCATTTAAAAGTTATTGAGGATTGACGCTTGAAATTCAACACTTTAGTAAAATAGCTTTTGCCCGCGGCTTCGCTCGCGTAGGGGTGTAATTTATCAAAATCCTTTCTTAGGGGATGCCTACGTCATAGTAGCTTTATGCATGCAAAGTCTCAGCCCGATCGGTTTGAAATTGACAAAGTTTCATACAAACTTTCATCCCCTATTTTATCCCCTTGGGGGTAGAATTGATGAAAATCCTTTCTTAGCGGATGCCAACGTCATAACATCTACCTGCATGCCAAATTTCAGCCCGATCCGTCCAGTGGTTTGGGCTGTGCGTTGATAGATCACCTTGTCAGTCAGTCACCTTTGAGTTATATATATTTAGAAGATAGAAGAAGATAATAGATCGCGCTACGGATATCCATCCAGTGATGATGAGTGTCAGAATTACCGATACGACTTCGGTTGTTCTGCTACTTATCAATAGATGGCGTTCTTGACAATTGTTTTTTTTATTTGCTAGGAAATAAACTTGTAACTATTGCGAATCATACCTGCATTACGCGCAGGACTTTTGTATAATTTCTTATTATATTAATATTGTACCTATATTCTTATTTATTTATTTTCGTAACATGAGCCTTCTCTCTTCTCATCACTTGCCCAAAAGCATGAAAGTCTATGACTTCACAACTTATCTGATGTCGGAGTTACTTTGATACTTCTAATATTGTCATTTCGCACTTTGTCCATCCGCGTCACCCCACATCCAACGTAGGATCTTCATTCCTGCCGTATGGAGACATTTCTCAACTGTTGCTTATACCGCCCAACAAATATCAAGTTTTTGCGACAAAAACTAGTCTTTGCCAGAATTCCGACCGATATACAGGCAAATATATACGTCCGCTAAATAAAGTGACAAGACGCGACCTCGGGATTACAACGAATGATGAAAAAGGGGGAATCATTTATTTTATTAGCAGCGGAAAAATAATAACCTTTGCCTTCGACCCGCGAGCGTGGGGACAATTTGGGAATGTCGCGGTAATTTGGGAATATGGAATTATGCCATCTTATTATAAAATACTAACTTAAATACTTGGCTTAAACTTACTTTAGGTTTTTAACTTTGTTACTATTACAAGTCAAGGTGAATTATTAAACGAGCGAGCGAAGCGAGCGAGGTCTCTAAATCGAGGTAAGTTGGGGCGAAAACACATTGTATATATGTATGTACCGCGACAATTGCCGAACCTTAGGTCCGATTTTGATAAAATTTTGTAGGCATGTAGGAAATATCAATAGATTTTTCAAGTTCGTTGGGCATCAAAATCGGCTCAGTAGTTTCTGAAGTATTAATAAAAATATCGGCGATTATGTAGCAAACGAAACCATAGCGCGTTCTAATTTGGGATAGCGCCATCTATGTGTTAGTTAGGGAATTTAATTGTGTTAGAATAATGATCGCGAGGTCTAAGTTCTCGGCGAACTACTAGTAATATTTAGATTCCTTTTTCTACCTTCTCGCTCACTATCACGCTAAATATTAGGGTATTGCGGTCTTGCGCAAAAGTAAAAAATCATTACTTTATCTTTGGGTATTTGTATCAAATGATGATTGTCAATTTTTCTATTGATTTTAACTGCTCTATCTACTTAGAGCCGCAAGACCCAAAATGGTATGTCTGCAGCTGGTATGGGAACTAGTAGCCAGAGACGGTAAAAATTTTGTCCAATAAACGTAACACGATATGAAAATCGTGCCTTCTGTCGTTTGTGGATCAATATTGATCAATCAATCGAAACTGGTGTGAAAAGAAAGCACAGAATAAGTACTAGTACTCACGCACAGAAGTCTCACTCAGCTATAGATACCCATTGCAAGCCAATTTCATTCTTATTACTCTTTAGTCGCCGCGCGCATTGTAATAATGTAGGCATATTTACGATACCTAAACGGGGAGTGACACAGGCCTGTGTAAGGCAAGAAATGAATATCTATTTCGCTAGAGACAATTGTTGAGTGTTCACCATCATCTTCGCCTTTTCCCTCTTAAAAAGAGTATTTTTTTTTAGTTTATTTGACATTTAAAGAATTACATGCAAAAAGAATTTTAAAAAAAGGGATATCAATAGATACTTAGGAACCAGATAAATGTTAGATATTGTCCACGAAATATTTCTTTAATTTGACTTTAATATTGGTATGTTTATTTTTTTCTGTTAATTCGGGAGGTAATTCGTTAATAAATCGAGGCATCAGATAGCTTGATGTTCTCTCGCCGTACAGGTTATTCGCTCGAGTTGTTGACAACAGGTTCCGTGCCATAGCCCGAGTATACACAGGATGGTCAATTTTTTTCCAAACCTGTCTTCAAAAAAGCGTTGTTTCATTTAAATAGTATTAATGATTTATGAAATCAAGTCTCCGAAAAGATTAAGTCAATGTATCGTATATTATAATTTTTCACACATTTTTTACACAACCGATTTTGATAAACTTTCTATGGGACCACATGACAAGTACGCCCTTTCAAGAAGAAAAAAAAATTTTTTTTCTAAATCCGTCCAGGTGTCTTGGAATAATCGGTGAACATACGTACAAAAAAAAATCGCGACAAATTGATAGCCTCCTTTTTGGAAGTCGGTTAACCATAGACAAAACCCAGCAATATTTACAAAGAAAAGTAAACTTGTTAAAAAAGTTACATTTTTCCATTCCCCAAAACAACTCACCGTTATTTCTCCAAATAAACGTTGTTCACGCAATAATCGCACATATTATCTACCACGTGTTACTGTGTTCTAGATGATTATCGATTGGCCGTCTCAGTTTACAAGTTGGGGATAACAAGGTACAGGTGGGTGGGATTTTACAGAGTTGATAATTTGGTGTGTCAGTGTCTGTTTTTGTGTGATAAAATACATTTTTCGTTATTGTTCCATCATTTAGACCAGTCTTTCCCAAAGTGGGCGATAACGCCCCCTTGTGGGCGCTGGAGGCTTTAAGGGTAACGGGCCCAGAATAAAGTTGGGGGGCGCTGATGTGATTTAAGCAATGAGTGATTTATAACTTCAGCTATTTCATATTTTAAATTTCACTGAAATTAAAATCCTCTTACTACACAACATCCATTTATTAGTTCATATTTATATACTTTTTATTGTACAAATATAAACTAAAAATGTAATTAATATTTATTATTTTAATGCGTTCACAACGCTATTTATATCGTTAAAGGAATCAAACACTAAAAAAATTTCGTGTTTTAAAGTTTCGCAAGTGAGGTCCCCACTTCCGATACTCTTTATTATTGTAAAATTGTATTATTATTGCTATTTTCTTATTTAAAATTAACAATGTTGATTATTGTTATTTTTTTTTATAAAAGATACTCTAATGTACTGGTGTATGTATTGCTCTCTCGTTTAGAATATAGGTTGAATTAAACTACAGGCAAGACAAATATGTGATTCAGGTTTTTATGGTGAAAAAAATGGGGGGCGCTACAAAATAACTGATTTTTTAAAGTGGGCGTCTGACAAAATAAGTTTGGGAACCTCTGATTTAGACCGCAAGAAAACCAAAGTTTCATTCACCATTTAATATTTACCAGACTACGGCTAAGTCATAAGTATTCTTGCCTTATACTAATGATTTAGATGAACTCTTTGGACCGGTGGGGGTACGCATTACTAGCGCTGTCGTAAGTTAAGTGACACTTGGATGGATGACCGTGGCATCAAAATTTCTCTAGCTCTTCCATACTTCAGAAGGCACGTTAAGACCTTGGTCATGGCTGTCATTGTTGTATGGAACTCGGCATACATTGTCAAATGCTATTACTTAGGCAACTTGCCACCAGTGTTTGCCACTTACACAAGCAATAAACAACAAGAACAAAACTGACTGGAAGACTGGTTGACTGGAAGAGATCCCTATACGGGATAAGTCCGCCTATGTATTGTGTTTGTTCTCTTAAATTGTATTTTTGTATATTTTATGTATGTACAATAAAACTTTTACAAACAAACAAACATGAAGAAAGCATTTAAAGAGCAAGGATTAATTGTAGGCAGCGGTATCATCAACTCTCAACACATCCGCGCGCCCCCACCGCGTTTTTCGCGGGGCATTATCAATTATTAAACATCAACATGGAAATAGCACCCGCGAGTCCGCATCCACCCTGTATATCGGGTACTTGTATTAAATATTCGGGGATTACGTTCGAGGCGGGATCGGCACCCGTGAAATGGCTTTCGGTTTTGTGCAGTTATTAGCAGGATTTGCATGTTTTTGATTTATTGTTTTTTTTTTTGCGGAGGGAAAAACGTCTTGGCATTTGCAAATTGGTTTTCATTGGGCCTTGTTATCGGAATTTTTAATTTTTCGATTTCTTTTGTGATTTTTATTTAGTTCATTACGTATGATAAGCATTTTTTTTAACTTCGCTAGTAACTGACTTTTACTTTTTCTATGTTGAGTATAAGCTTTATGTTTACTTATGCCAGTTTTTTGTAGGAAAAAAATGATTTTATTTTTAGCTTTCGACACGAGAAGAATAAGTATTTTGCGTACTCATAAGTACCTACATATAGTTACACTTCTGCAATATGTAACTAAAACCCTGTCCGATCCTTGTAGGAGCAACTCAGACCGTCAATATGAACAACTTTTCCAATGGGACCAATGCTTGAAACTCGAAGAAAAAAACGACATTTTCATACAAACTGCCGGGCCGGCCAAATACTTTTGTCCAAAAATGTCGATTTTTTTCGAGTTTCAAGCATTGGTCCCATAGGAAAAGTTGTTCATATTGACGGTCTGAGTTGCTCCTACAAGGATCGGACAGTATTTCTGTTACAAATTGTATATTTGTCTATGGTATCTAAATCTCAAGTAAATGGGCGGTCAACGCTCAGCAAGGATGCCAAGCCGGCTAGTGATTCGCTTGATTGCAAGCTGGACGACCGCAGAGCATTGCACATTCCAATGGCAATCTTGAGAATCTAATCGTCTGGATCTTGTTACGGTGATATAGGGCTAGAAGGAACCAGATGTACCTCGTATTAAACTTCATCTTATACATGTTTGAAAAGAATGATGCAGTACCTAACCTCAACCTTAATGTATATTATATGCATATTGATTGATAAATAATACACAGACATGTGTTAATAAGCCCAAAAAAAAACGACGGGTTGCACTCCGGGAGTGCCGGCAGAAGTGAAAACTTGAATATTAACAGCAGGCGCAGGCATACATTTTCGCCGCGCCGTAGAAAGAAAGGTACTACCTCTCCTACGCCGCGCCGACTGTCTACTCTCCATTCGTCTTAAGAATTTTCGATTAGGTCACGTGTCCTGACGCGAGTTTAAAAATTTTCACCCATTTAAAAAAAAAGTGTACAACGCCGCTAAAGAATTGTAGGTTTAGTTTTCACATCAATAAATAAGTATATACGTACGGATCAATCACACAAACTGAGTTAGCTCCAAAGTAAGTTCGAGACTTATGATACGGGATACTAATCATACTTTAAAAGGAATACAGATATAAATAAACATACAAAAAGCAAGTCAATCTGAAAAACATTTTCCATATTGACCTGACCGGGGACCGAACCCGGGACCTCCAAAGACTACTTCCAGCATGATGAATGATGGGTGATAAGGTAAAAAAAAGGAATCAAAATAGTGATGGGTTGTATACCTCATCATCATCCGAGCGTATTCCCGGTTGCATCCTCAGCAGTAACGCTTCAGAGCCCGGGGTCCGCTACCTAACCAAGGAGATTTGACGAGGTTACTGGTTTTTACACAGAGCGACTGCCGTCTGACCTCCACAACCCAAAGAGCAAACCAGAAACCAATCCTTGGATAGTTTGATGGTCAAACGCTAGGTAGCGTTCGGGACCCACAGTTTTACGTGCCTTCCGAAACACGGAATCATCTTTCTTTTCGGATAATCAGGTGATTCAAGCCTGCAATATCCTATCCAGACCGGAAACAACTTTTCACAAAGTATGCTTCCCAGTGGGAATCGAACCCATGACCTCCGGGTCACAAGGCGAATGCCTTGACCACTGGACCACGGAGGCAGTCATGGGTTGTATACCTAGTATATGTTAAAAACTTTCACGTACTTAAAATCCGAATGACGTTTCATTTCTAAATCATCAAAACACAAACCACAAATCCGAAGAAACGCAATCGTAATCTACATAACAGAAATTCGTCTGATGCAAACGGCCGAACGTCGGAAAATTTAACGGCCGCCCTTAGTATGGCTCCCTTTGGATCAGTTCATTGATCTCCAATGCATATTTGCCATAAAAATACATCATCAAAACATATAGTTTTATCTTATCTCTCTTGGATGTTTATCTATATATATATATGTATTTGTTATAAATATAGTATCGTTGAGTTAGTATCCCATAACACAAGTCTCGAACTTGCCTTGGGTCTGTGTGATTTGTCCGTATATATTTAATTTTTTTCTTAAACCAGCATTTATTTAAATATCCTTATTCTTACTAATATATTAATGCGAAAGTAACTTTCGTCTTTCTGTTACCACTTCACGCTTCAACCGCTCAACCGATTTAGATGAAATTTCGTATGGATATAGTTTAAGGCTCGAGGAGGGACAGAATCCCACGGAAACCTCATACAAGGATAAAAAGATTTTTTTTATCTCGGTATGTGGTTCCCGTGGGATAATAAAAATTAGGGCCATGCGGACATTTCAACGCCGCGGAAATCAGCTACTTTCTTAGGTATTATTTCAGATTTAGGTCAAAACTCAAGTATGTAGGGCCTGTTCAGGTATCTCGGTTATTGTATAAAAAACTCACAGCTTAAGCTACACCAATGGGGAAAGTAATTACTATTTCTACCTGTTATCACTCAACTTAATTATCTTGTTAACTGCGTAAGCAAATGTAACTATTTAACAGTTGTTAAAGTGGTGTGCATGATATGTGTATATGTCTATCCAGACTCACAATTCAAGCTTAGTGTTTCAGAAAATATTTAAATATTATTTTTTAACACACGACTTTTGAATAAATTGTCCATCATCATCCGAGCGTATTCCCGGTTGCATCCTCAGCAGTAACGCTTCAGAGCCCGGGGTCCGCTACCTAACCAAGGAGATTTGACGAGGTAACTGGTTTTTACACAGAGCGACTGCCGTCTGACCTCCACAACTCAAAGGGCAAACCAGGAACCAATCCTTGGATAGTTTGATGGTCAAACACTAGGTGGCGTTCGGGACCCACAGTTTTACGTGTCTTCCGAAACACGGAATCATCTTTCTTTTCGGATAATCAGGTTATTCAAGCCTGCAATATCCTATCCAGACCAGAAACAACTTTTCACAAAGTATGCTTCCCAGTAGGAATCGAACCCATGACCTCCGGGTCACAAGGCGAATGCCTTGACCACTGGACCACGGAGGCAGTCATGGGTTGTATACCTAGTATATGTTAAAAACTTTCACGTACTTAAAATCCGAATGACGTTTCATTTCTAAATCATCAAAACACAAACTACAGATCCGAAGAAACGCAATCGTAATCTACATAACAGAAATTCGTCTGATGCAAACGGCCGAACGTCGGAAAATTTAACGGCCGCCCTTAGTATGGCTCCCTTTGGGTCAGTTCATTGATCTCCAATGCATATTTGCCATAAAAATACATCATCAAAACATATACTTAAATCTTATCTCTCTTGCATATTTATCCCGGGTTCGATCCCCGGTCAGGACATGTTGGAAAATGACCTTTAAAAATTATCCTGGGTCTTGGATGTTTATCTATATATGTATTTGTTATAAATATAGTATCGTTGAGTTTGTATCCCATAACATAAGTCTCGAACTTGACTTGGGTCTGTGTTATTTGTCCGTATATATTTATTTTTTCTCTTAAACCTGAAAATAAATGTATAAACTCTTAAACCAGCATTTATTTAAATATCCTTATTCTTACTAATATATTAATGCGAAAGTAACTTTGTCTTTCTGTTACCACTTCACGCTTCAACCGCTCAACCGATTTAGATGAAATTTCGTATGGATATAGTTTAAGGCTCGAGGAGGGACAGAATCCCACGGAAACCTCATACAGGGATAAAAAGATTTTTTTTATCCCGGTATGTGGTTCCCGTGGGATAGTAAAAATTAGGGCCATGCGGACAATTCAACGCCGCGGAAATCAGCTAGTTTCTTAGATATTATTTCAGATTTAGGTCAAAACTCAAGTATGTAGGCCTGGCCTCCGGGTCACAAGGTGAACGCCTTGACCACTGGACCACGGAGGCAGTCTTTTGAATAAATTGTCCATTGAAAAATATTAAAAATCCCAAGAAATCGGCCACAAGAAGAACACACTTGGCTTCCGGAACGTAGATAGGGCAAATTTAATTATACTATTCGGTAATGGGCTAGAAAATTGAATGGAAGACGAAGATGTCGAGGCAGATAACGCGGCGGACCCGACCACTGGAAAAATCTGTATCTAATGCCTCTGATAGGTCAATTGTTCTACGAAATGGTAATAAGGTTTTTGTAAAAGAATGACAAAGTAGAATGTCTATTGATAAATATAAAGCAGGACTGATACAGCACAGCGGACTCCAGTCGACAAAAAACAAATATTATTTCTATACATTTTCATGATACAATAAGGAATAATTTAAATGAATGATGAAAAGATTGAAAAATTGTATGTAAGTAAAGATGGAAGAATTTATAATGTAGATATATACACATGAAATAGGCAAAGCTTTGGCGCATGTGATAGGTTTTGTGGATATCTAAAGTGTAAACCATTTGTTCAAAAACCCTCTAGTCATAAATATTGTAAAAAAGAAAAAATATTTTTCTTTTGCAAATAACGTTTATTACTTTTACAATGTGTAAGTTTAATACATAAATATAAAACAATTTAAAATATAAAAAGCTTATTCGAAGTGGTCTCCATTGGCTGCAATTTAGTCTTTTAAACGTTGAGGCCAGTTATCAATAGAAGCACGCACTCTTTCCATGGGAAATTTTTTCATTGCCAATCGTATGGATTGTTTTGGGGACTCCAAATTATCATCGCGTTTAGAGCAAGCCGTACTCTTTAAAACTGACCATAAATCATAATCCAGCGGATCAAGATCGGTACTAGACGATGACCAGTCTTCAGCTCTGATGAAGTCGGAAACGTTTGATTCCTAGTTCCAACCAAGACTGCGTGGACCGAACTTTGTGACCCGGTGCCGAGTGTTGCTGAAAGGACCATCTTTGGTAACATAGTGTTGTTAAGGAGCTGAACTACCTTCTCAAGAATGGTATCTTGATACACATGTGCCAAGGTTTTGATACCTTTTTCACAAAAGTATGGCTCAATCACTCCTTTATAGCTAACACCCCACCAAACCATCACTGAAGTCGGATAATGCTCACATTGCACTCTATCGACTACTTGGAAGGCTTTTTTAGAGCTTTGAGCATGAATACGGTCATTTTGTTTGTTAAAATGTTGCTCAATTGTAAAAATATTCTCATCCGTAAATAAAAATTTTCAGTGACCTCCTTTTGCGTACCGCTTCAGTAGTTGTTTCGATTTTACCACCCTATTCTTTTTTAAATTATGAGTTAAGAAATGACAGGTAAGTCTCTTATAGGCTGCAAGTCCTAAGTCATCTTTTAAAATACCCGACATTTATAATAGCTAATCAATTTATAATTATGGCCGCAATATCTAATTTCCCACCACTATTTCTGTATAAGCGAGGTTGCCTGGAAGAAAATGCTTAGCAATAAGGCCGCCTGTTGCGTACTTCCTAGTTTGTAAGATTGCGTCTTGAATTTATTTTTTGTGCAATAAATAATATTCAAAATGAGTAACACATACAAAACATTTAATAACTACCATTAAGAAACATCTGCTGTACGATAATCAAATTAATCCATCTAAGGGCAGATCGAAACGTCAGGTTGGCCTACTAGTGAAAATAATTTCATCAGAAGCAAAACCAAAATACCATGACCCGCATCGGTCCGAGTGCCGTGCCTTGCGGGGTACAATTTTTCATGTAGGTGAAAATAAGGGTAGGTCTTGAAAAAATGGTTGGTCGGATGCGAAATAGGTATTATGATGGATCGGTCGTCGACCCGATGGTCTTTTGACACCTCCATCGCTCAATCGGCTACAATCGCTCTTTGACAACGCGAGAGTGGTCGGGAAGCGATTGAGTTCATTATTTTCGTGTGTCGTGGACGCAGTATGGGGTTCCACTTAGTTTCCTTTCTCTGTTCATCGTG
Organism: Acrobasis suavella; assembly: GCA_943193695.1. NCBI lineage: Eukaryota > Metazoa > Arthropoda > Insecta > Lepidoptera > Pyralidae > Acrobasis > Acrobasis suavella. The sequence goes on from OW971948.1 coordinate 14,669,807, forward strand.
AGAAATGGATTTGGATCGGAATGGAAGATATTAATAATAATGATTTATGGCCAGAGATTGGCTTAATGAATAATGCTTTCTTATGTAGCTATTATCGATGCTTAATAACACACAGACACGCATAGTCTCTGAGTTATGTAAGTTTTCGTAGATCTTTCAAAAATAGGAAAAGTTACGTAGGTACGTCTTTAAATATCGTTTAAACAATTCATACAGTGCAATACATAATTCAAATGCGTAAATACTTTCGGACATTTACTTGTTTCTAATACTCACTTTGTTTGGCAGGAAATATTTGATTTTACATACCGAAACATTAAAGGAAATAGATTCTGCATTTAACAGTACCTGCAATAAAGAAACACTTCGTTAATATCTACAATATGATATCAAAATCAAAATGACTACATATATAAAAATATTGGGTAATTAATAGGTTTCGATTTCAAATCAGGAAAATATAGGAAAAATCCATTATTTTTGGACTAAATGTATGAAAGTGTAAGTTTTTTAAATCCATTTAGTAGTAGTTTGCCTTGATGCGTACTTTCATTTAGTTATGATAAGCACACAGACACGCACGTCTAACTAAATATAATCACGCCATAACCAAACCCCGTGAACCCAAACTATAAACTAAACACAACATTTAACACAATGAAAATCTATCACGGACTAACTCGAGGGTCTATTCATGGGTAACTATTAGCTCCCCATAAATTGCTCTGAGGTTTCTGATAACACCTTATCGAGTAGTTAAGAGTAATATCGGACCTATGATTGTGCCCTGCGGGCTGCGGCGGTTAATCAAACCTATTATGGCCAGCCATCAAAATTGTCTTCGGTGTCGTCTTAATTTTGATAGCAGGATAATCGGTTTACTTTGTACTATCTAGAAGTAGTGTGTAGATATATATTTTATTTGATTTCACCTGCTTAAAAACAATAGTAACTGTGTTATTTGCTTGACTGAAATACGTAAAAAATTAACTAGTGGTCACTAAGTAGAAGAGTAAATCCTTTGTCGCATATTACAGGAGGGTTTAAAGCAAAGTTTTACTAATACAAGTAGGTTTAGTGCATGTTTTCTTTTTTGCAAATGTTATACATCGAATATCAAAATTAGTGCAAAATAAAAAAAAGGAACGTTAATACTTGAATTTTCCTAGGTCCAGTGCTGCCCTCATTTGAAATAAATCATTTAATAGGAAACGGAGACATCATTTTAAATTTTATCTTCACCAGATACTAGATAACCCTTTAAACTATTTTTTTAACTACTGTTTACAGTTTGAAGTGAGAACGTGAAGCTTTTGTACGCACAATTGCGAAAATCGGCCAATTCTGGCGTATGTGCATTTTTCTACGCTTCTTGTCTATAAACAGTAGTTCATAAAATAGTTTGAAGGGTTATCTAGTGCCTGGTCAAATCAAATTTTTAAATTCTTCTTACATAAGAAAAATAATTTTTGGTCTCTCGCATAAGTTGACCAATCACCCGATCTGAGTTTATATGAAAGCAATAATTCATTTTTCATACCTATTAACAAACAAAACAATGAGATCAAATTCTGAAACAACTGCAACATCACACGTGTAATTATTTCAGATACTACGTCCTAAACCTGCTCAATATCCGACCCTCACAAACTTATCGCCGGCGCGACCAATAAACTCCAAACAGAATTTAATTTACACCGCAAACGTATACGAATACATACATATTTTCGTCGAAATAATACGACAGTAGTAATTGAATCGGCCCGGGGCGAAACGGGACCAGCCGTTAACGTTCCTGAGGGCTCTCGCTACGGTACTACCCTAGATATGCACTAGAATGCTGCTACAAAACAAACGTGCGAGCGAGACGGTAACATCACAATTACAACAGAAAGAGAGAGACAGGAGAAATAGAAAGTGTTTATAATAAACAAAGGATGGAGTCTTATTGGTACTACTGTTTTAATAGACTATTGGACGTGGGTGAAAATTTCACCTCAGCAAGTAAGACACACAAATTGTAAGGGGGTCGGGTCGGTAATGCCAATGTTTAGACGAGGCGATTTGCCGTGAGCGTATTAAGATGTCCTTTGATGTTTGCGGTCCGAACCGGTTCTAGCCGGTACTGACCGGTTAATTAAATAGATCGTTACGTGTGGACGCCGGCATAAGACATTTTTGATGAGTATCCCCTTTTAATCGTATTTGTTTTGAGATCAAAAGCCGATCGGGTAGATAAGAATAATGAGTTTATTAGAATTAACGTCCATTACAGACATTCTTTGACACGACTTCATTTTGTTAGAATCGTTTGAATTTGAAATTTTATATCTTTGTTATAACATGTTGGGAAAATGTGCTGTATTTTCATGATCATATCATTATAATAGGCTTAAACTAATAGCGTCGAAATTACTTGATTAAATTACCATGTATTTCATGGAATTTATACATAACTATCCGTCCTCCGTGGTCTAGTGGTCACCATGCTAATTCGCCACCCAGAAGTCCCAGGTTTGATCCCCGGTCAGGCCAAGTTAGAAAATGGCCTTTTTCAAATTGTCCTGGGTCTTGGGTGTTTATCTATACATGTATTTGTTATAAAATATAGTATCGTTGAGTTAGTATTCCATAACACAAGTCCCAAACTTACTTTGGGGCTAGCTCAATCTGTGTAATTTGTCCCTGTATATTTATATTTATTTATTTATAATATTAGCCACAAGAAGTGCACGGCTTAACAAAAGTCCTAAGGATTTCCAAAATGACCAACTGGGAACGACTTGCATCCAATTTTATCTTACAAACTTTTGGAGTCAAATTGAAAAACTCTTTGTCTGAATATCAATATTCATTCTTGTCTACAAATACATAAAATACAAATGCTGTGTATACGATCGTGCCAACTCCATATTCCACCTCGAGACATCACGTCTGCTTTCCCGTAGTGGGGCCACGAAAAGTATGCTAAAAATTCAAGGTAAACGAACATCATATTAAATTAAAGGCCCCTTTACATGGTGCAAGTTTCTTGCATGTTTCAAACAATTTAATATAAACGTAGATCACATGCATGGTCTAATAACCGGCTAAGCGCGAGCAGGATTCGCGCACGAAGGGTTCTGTACCACTGTATTTAAAAATTGACGTTTCTTGTATGGGAATATTTTTTCTGTTTTTAGGATTTGTTGTTATAGCGGCAAAGAAATACATTATCTATTGTGTAGCTATCACGTTTTATGAGATACAGCCTGCTGACAGACAGACAGGCAGTGGGACGGACAGACGGACAGCGGAGTCTTAGTAATAGGGTCCCGTTTTCATTTTTAGGGGTAACGTAACCCTAAAAAAGACGTCAACCATACAAATAATTTATTGCTTTAATGTATTGTTTTTTTTTTACAATATATTGGTTTAGGCATTTGTCCTCAATCTCACCTGATGGTAAGCGACGATGAAGATGACTCACGTATGAAATATCACGCCTCTTTGACGTTAGCCTTTAGCGCTTTTGGCCATAGAGAATATAAACCGTAATTCGCCGTGTTCGCGGCCACACTCCAAGAGTGGGAGCCAGCGGCGACGTTGGGAGAGCTCACATCTCTCGTTGCAACATTAATATACCGTGTGAGCTGTGAAGCGGAGATTTTTTCAAACAAAAATCATCTGATCTGTTTCCAAGATCTTCTCTTTGAGGTTATGTTGTTTTATTGCCGAGTTTTGTCGAATATCCCCCGCCTCCATCATCAGAATAGCTCATCGAATTTCTAATATTTTCATCCGACTTACAAATATGCAAAACTTCAGCTCAATAGATTGATAGATAACTCTTTATTGTGCACAATAAGAAAATTTTAACATAAAGAAATAATTTTACATTCAATGAGTACAATGTGCGGTCTTATCGCTTAAAGCGATAGTTAATCCAGACAGGTTGTCTGGAAGAGAAACAACTCAATAGGTTGAGGCTAACTGGTGAAAAATTTTGTTCCAAAATTTTACCTAAACACTTATACACACATACATAAATACAAGGCACATTGCAAGTTATGGCATACATATATACATTACATATTATTACAAGGCACATTGCAAGTTATGGCATACATATATACATTACATATTATTACAAGGCACATTGCAAGTTATGGCATACATATATACATTACATATTATCACGCCTGTTTCCCACAGGGGTGGGCAGAGACTAAGGACCTCCACTTGCTTCGATCCTGACAGACCTCTTTCGCTTCATCTGGTTACGGGTACTCCTGACCTCTCCTTTTTTAAGAACGTCTGCAATCTGATCGTGGTACGTTCGTCGAGGACGACCCTGACCCGCTCTTCCATTTACGTTCGCTTTAGACTCTTTTAGTAAATCTCCTTTCATCCATCCTTTCTACATGTCCGAACCATCTCAACATTCCTTTCTAATATTGGCAAATACACACTAGCGCGGGGCCGCCATACAAAAATCACGCGCGTAGACGCAGTATCAGTATGTTTTCTACACAAATTGAGGTACTTGAATACATTCCGACCCCGCGCTACGCAGCGAGGTGCAGAGCAGTGTGTGAATCGCTTAAAGAAAGCTTGTAAAATACCGTAAAGTATAATCTAACATGCGCCATGTAAGAATCGAACTCCGGCCTCACAGACGTAGAGCCAATGTCTAAACCGCTCGACCACCACGGCGTCTTCCTTCCAAGCCGTATACAGCATCACATTGTCATAGTGATAGGGTCGGAGATTTCGCGTGAATGATCAATTACGTGGTTTTCACATGCAAATCTCGCGGGGGCAATTTTAATTGCGCGGTGTAATCTCATTAGATATTGATTGGCTTCATTATGGAACTGGGTTGTTTTGATTGCGAATTTTGAACACGCACACGCCCCTGCTTCCTTTGCAATCAAGTGCCACTAATAAATTGATGTGAAGTTTCATTGTACAGATTTGGTGGAGATTTCTAAAATTATAATATCTAGATATTATTATTATTTAACGTTTGAGTGCGATCTCCCCGTATCTAACCAAATTGCTATTCAGACAGGGTCAATAAATGATCTTATATTGTATTGATACAATCTTATGTGCTTTATGGTTTGCAAAAAAATTTTGAGCATATAGATAGTTTATTATTTATAGAACTGATTAATTTTTCAAAACTAGAAACGGACTTCAAACCAAACTATACAAATGATTTGATGAAAATATCTATGGGATTACCCGACAAGTAAAAAAAATTGCCAAATAGGCTTAGAAGTCTTCTATGATTAGGGAACATAGGTAGGTACATAAAAAAATATATTATAAATTCGAATTAATAGCCTTCTCCTTTTTAGAAGTTGGTTAAAAAAAAACGAAATTGTTATAACGCAATCAGGTGGTAATTTTATGTTGTTGTTGTTGTATATCTTTATTGTACATAAACAGTTTACAATTATAAGAATAGTTACAAACCATAGACTCTGGTACAAAGGCGGACTTATTCCATAATGGGATCTCTTCCAGTCAACCAAGTATTGGCGAAAGGATACAATAAATGGGCAGATCGGGTAGTGGTCAAAGTATACTTATCAAAAGAAATCTTATCTTTACTACATAAATTAGAATATAGACATACGTATAATACTTAAACTAATACATATCGAAAACATACTACATTTTTAAATACTATAACTACCTATAAAATAAATAAAATACATAAACTACAATAATATAAGCTCTACATGTCTAAGGAATCGTCATAATATCTTCTAAGTCTGACCTTGAAGGAATCGAGGGCAGGAGCACTTTTCACATCTACAGGAAGCTCATTCATTCATCATTTTGATCATTATGTTACACAGACATAAGCGTGCAGACTGCACGCTTTCTATAATCTTTAAGTCTGTTTCTGTAAGTTTTACTTCAGCAAATGAACGAGAAGAAACAAAAAATAAATTTACTGTTTCTTAATTAGCTATTCTTTTCTTCATCATTGCTGGTCAAACTTTTATCCAGTGTGCCATCGAACTCATGATACAGGCTTTAGGAGCGTGGTTTCGAATCTCACATGTATACAATTTTTTTTTCTTTTTTTAATTTATATAGTTGAATAAAAAAAACGATGAGATCTCTCAAAAAGAGTATTACTTCGCAAAATTTATCGCAGATACAATATTTCTCAAAACAAAGACTCAAATTGCTCCTTAATTGCTGAAACAAAAACAAACCGTACTTAACCGAATTATTCCCCCATAAAATATTTGTTTTAAAAGTAAATCTGAAATTGAAATTTGAAGACGATCGGAGGATTAATAATATCCGATACCGAAGGGTAACGGCTTGAAAATCGGCAAGTCCGCCGTTGACGTAAGATCATTTTGTAAAGAGGTGGCAATCGTCGCATTTGGGATATGTGAACAAAATAAAACGAACAAATTGTCTGTAACTAATTTAGAGTAAGATTATATATAAATACTTGTATTCAGATAGCATTTAAATAAAACAAATGTTTAAGCATAACCATGTGATATGAATTACTGTTAAGAATAAACGCTGAATTACTGCGATGGAAAAGCGTAAGAACTACTGACGAAGAACATATAAAAAGCCATGTCGAATGTTTTCATTTACTTAAGTTTATCACACACAATTTTATGACGGATTGATTACAATGGGGTCAAACTTAATGCTAATGCATTATCTACCAGTTTGCCTTTGGACATGATGAGAGATGGGTGCAAGTGTGGCAAGCCAACTTGTAATATTTTTAATACAATACCTATATAATATTACACCTAATGTAATACATATATTAATTTTTTATAATAATCACTATTTTTATTCAATATTTAAGTTAAAGGTACTCGTAATAAATAAAAGAAAACTTTAAACGGTTTGACTAAGTACTTAATTTTAAGTTTACATAACAAAAAAGTCTGTGAGCGTCACTATAGGAATAAGGAATTGAAATATTTTCTCATTTTATTTTTATTTGAGGCCTTTGCCTAACTGTTGGACCTAAACGTAGGTAAACAAAGGTAAGTTAAAAATAAATTTATATGTATCATAATTATTTTTTCCGTGTGACGTCTCTGTCTACCCCTCTGGGAAATAGGCGTAATATTATGTGTGACTTCAGCCTATTTATCAGTTCTTGAAATTTATTTCAATGTCATTCACCCCTTTTGCGGCGGGGTGTAACGAAACGTTGAATTTTTGATCTAGGGGCGTCAGGGACAATATTAACACTTAATATTTAGTGGAGCTTAGTGTGTTTGTTAGTCTTTGATGGAGACCCGAACATCCGACGGGGCCTTAAGAGAAAAACTATTGACTCTTTTAGAAGTCGAGTATAAGTTATATTATTAAAACTAACGTGAGATGATATAAATAAATTTTTTAACACGGTTTTACTCTCATAATGTCGGAAAAGGCCGACTAGATTGCAGGTATGCCTAGGATGCAAAATTTCTCATTAAAACATGTAAAATCCTTTATTTTGATACCACAATTTTTAAATGACTATGTTCATAATAAATAACTGTTTTGCATGCCATTGTACTTTGGCTAAACATGCGCACCTTAAAATTGTTATCCCCTTTATCATACCGTGTTTAATGCAAATAAATATTTTTCATTTCAATTCAATCTAAGGTTTTGGATAACTTTCGAAAGACATAACCTTCCTTTTGACACAGTCGGTTAAAAATGAAAGTTAATCACTGATTTTAATTTAAAATTTATGCCAGTCCATAATCGCGTAGGTAAGTTAAAACAGCAAAGCATAAGTTTGAACCAATGTCTGTGCCTGAAGGTTGCACCTACCTCGTACACTGTTACATGAAATCTTTTAGAATATGTTTAAAATATCTAATATTTCTTTATTAACTTTAATAAAACGGTAAATTTTATAATTATGCAGTTTGTAAACCCTTAGGTTTACACTTATACAATTGGTAAAGCACTAATTGGGTTCCATTGGACACACTTAATAAACAAATTGGCGTGGACCACTGCTATTCAAAGAATGAACAACTTTCAATGCATTCACGTATTTTTAGAGCGTTTATCCCTCTAAAGTATAGGTGCATTATTAGGCCCAACCTATATGTGACCTCACTTTAATTAATACTAGATTTGTAATCAAATTACTGTAAAACTTAAAATCAATCAAAGACTGTTTATCTCAAAGCGATCATTCAATACATTCGAGCATTTTTGCCGCGTTTTACCTTTGCCCCCATGTCGCACTTTAGTTGCCTCATTAGACCCAACAAAAGCGTGATCTCACTTTAAAAATACTTGATTTATATACAATTTATTGTTAAAATTTAAATTCAAATTCATTAAGTTCATTTAATTCTTTCGCGTACCTTTGCCACAGTACACACTCCTCCTGTTTCCCTCATGTCGCACTCTAGGTGCCTTATTAGACCCAGCAAAACTGTAGGTATCAACTAGTTTTTTAAAGTTGTTTACAGTTGCAATTAAAACCAATCATAGACTATTTATCCCATGGGGTCACTGAATGCATTCGTGCATTTTTATTCTTGCCATACAAAGTATTCACCCTTTTTTCCCATGTCGTACTCTAGGTGCCTCATCAGACCCAACAAAACTATAGGTATCAACTAGTTTTTTAAAGTTGTCCACAGTTGGAATTAAAACCAATCATAGACTATTTATCCCAAAGCGATCATTAAATGATTTCGCGCATTTTTACCTTTGCCATACACAGTACACACTCGTCCTGTTTCCTTCACGTTGCTCTCAAGGTGCCTCATTAGACTCGACCAAACTGTAGGTATCAATTAGTTTTTTTAAAGTTGTCCACAGTTGCAATTAATACCAATCATAGACTATTTACCCCAAAGCAATCACTCAATGCATTCGCGCATTTTTACCTTTGCCATACACAGTACACACTCGTCCTGTTTCCTTCACGTTGCTCTCTAGGTGCCTCATTAGACTCGACCAAACTGTAGGTATCAATTAGTTTTTTTAAAGTTGTCCACAGTTGGAATTAATACCAATCATAGACTATTTACCCCAAAGCACTCACTCAATGCATTCGCGTATTTTTACCTTTGCCATACACAGTACACACCCTCTTTTTTCCCCATGTCGCACTCTAGGTGGCTTATTAGATTAGTTTCCTTCACGTTGCTTTCTAGGAGCCTCATAAGACCCAATCAAACTGTAGGTATCAATTCGTTTTTTTTTTAAAGTTGTCCATTAATACCAATCATAGACTATTTACCCCAAAGCAATCACTCAATGCATTCGCGCATTTTTACCTTTGCCATACACAGTACACACCCTCTTTTTCCCCCATGTCGCACTCTAGGTGGCTCATTAGACCCAACAAAAGTGTAGCCTCAAAGGTGCTGCGCGCTCTCGAAAACGTTTGATTTTAGCACTCGCCCGCTCATTGGACTTTTAAACGGCGGATTAAATGATTCGGTATTTATTAATAGCGACGCAGCGCTTTGGCATGTCGACTGTGACTTTTTTTACATTCTGTTCATCTTGATGTGAAAGTGTTTGTTCATTTAGTTTAGACGAATAGAGACAATTTCTAGAAATAATTAACTAGTATAAAATTGATTCTTATGTCCATTTTCAAGAAACAGCTTTAGACTTAGAATCTTAAGTGTGCTATCTTATTACGTATGTTTTTTTTTGTAAGTTGAACGTATTGTATATACTTAAGATCTTTATTATATTGACCACCTCGCAATGCTTTTCCCATCACTTTATTCTACATAAGCGAGATTGTCTGAAAGCAATTGCTCAACGATAAGGCCGCCATTTGCTTATTTCCTATTTTTTAATGTTAATTATGTCTTATTTCTAATTATTAATCCTGGGTCTTGGGTGTTTATCTATATATGTATTTGTCATAAAATATCGTATCGTTGAGTAAGTATCCCATAACACAAGTCTCGAACTTACTTTGGGGCTAGCTCTATCAGTGTAATTTGTCCCTATATATTTTATTCATTTATTTATTTTGTGCAATAAAGGGTATCGCTTCTATGAATAAGAAAACCCCTGGTCTCTGAAGCATCACAGTTTAGGATGCACCTCTGAACCGCGCTAAGATGAAAATAAGATTCCAACCAATTATCAAACACGAACAAGTCCGCCGCACGAACGTCTCGATCAATACCGATACCCTTCTTTCAACCAATTAAAGATATGCAAATCTCCAATAGCACTCGTCTTCCCGGCTCGAACCTACGACCCCAAACACAATTAGGCGGATCATAATTAAAACGGGCCGGTCGTAATCGCGGCATCCCCGACTTGGAATCAATAAATCATCGCATCTCAAACCGTTGTTTATGTGCTTGTACATATGGAGCGAAAGGTTGAACAGCAATAAGTTTGTTGTACTTCAACAAATATAACAGCGTAGGACATCCACGAACAGTCATGTAGAAGGTGATCAGACGACCTGACATCGAAATAAATGGTGTTCAGATGCTTTTGATCGATTAGTTTGAAATATTTGGGACAGGTCTAAAATCCGGCAGTAAGTAAAATTATAATAACGTCAAAAATGAAGTCCCATGTTTTATCATGTACAGTTAGCCCGAATACCTGAATGCTTAGTGTTCCACCACGAAAATAAATAAGTCTTCTTCTTATCGTCAAGTTATAAGACACTGATCCGCTTTAACCAAATACAAGTAACCAAGTAGTTCTAGATCTAATTTGTTGTCAGTCTTTCTCGTCCGTGTGTCAGAATGATATTAGTACAAACTTTGGTACAAGCGTGTAGGCCCGCAATCGCGAGTCCAAACCACAAAACGCCCTCGAGAGACACAACCTTCTGCAGAAGATCATTGGCGCTCGTGATTAAATATGGAGTTGTACAACTTTACTAATGGCTTCTTGTTAAGTATCTCCTTCCAAAGATCTCGTATGTTGGTGAGTGACGTCATGATCATTTATTCTTATCAAGTCGCCCAATTTTTATCGTACTACATGATTTGAATTACTTTGTGCAATTCCGCCACCAGTTAGTTCATGCAAACTATTGCCGGCCGGCGCCCACCCACTACTGTTAGTCCCAGCATACCTGCCACCAACAGCCCGTGTGCACCCGCCACCAACAGCTGATGCATGCTCCCTCCGGTACTGCTGCATCCGCTGCGGCTGCAGCAATATCGGACACCGCATACGCGACACGTGTTTCGCCTCTCCACGTAACATTAAAAAATAGGAATCGACGCTTGACTGCCGAACGATCAACAACTTGTTTGGTGCCTGAAGATGCCTCGTGGAGAGGCGAAACACGTGTCGCGTATGCGGTGTCCGATATTGCTGCAGCCGCAGCGGATGCAGCAGTACCGGAGGGAGCATGCATCAGCTGTTGGTGGCGGGTGCACACGGGCTGTTGGTGGCAGGTATGCTGGGACTAACAGTAGTGGGTGGGCGCCGGCCGGCAATAGTTTGCATGAACTAACTGGTGGCGGAATTGCACAAAGTAATTCAAATCATGTAGTATGTAACTTTGACTTCCGCAAAGTAACACCTGAATCTATTAACAATTTTTATCGCTTCGGTACATCACTCCACGCCTTTTTAACGTTGAGTACAAGAGTAATGTAATTATAGTGTATCATTTATTTTAGATCATCAAAATTGAAACTTGTACACACGAAGCATATTTTCTTTAAAGTTCATAATTTGAACGTGGAAAACCAATTAAATCACAGATATATGCAATTCATTTTAAAATAAAATTAGGTTATGTGAATAATGATTGATATTATTTTTTTTCGATTAAAAAATTAGGTTATAATGATTATGTTTTTTTTTCTGACATTTCTTTTTAGAATAAATGCTAGAGTACGTTTGTATGGAACAGTCTAGGGTTTTTTTTTACTAGTGTAAGGGCGTACAAGTTACGCAGACTTTGTTCGCGAGGAACGACACTGATTACGAGCAAATGTGATGAAAAGGAAACTACTAAGTATGCAAGAAAAGTATTTGCATGAAACAATGCACCCTTAATACACCTGCCACCGCCACCGCACAAAGTGTCACAACTCAAGTAATTAATATTTTAATTGGGCATTTCGGGCCTTACTCACCGATATTGTGGGATAAATTCCCGCTAATAATGCTCCCTCACTTTCGCGGGTTATGCGGGGTATGTATTAACTTTTGCTTTTAATCGACTTCCAAAAAAGGAGGAGGTTATCAATTCGTCGCGATTCTTTATTTTTTTTTTATGTATGTTCACCGATTATTCAAAGACGCCTGGACCGATTGAAAAAAATTTCTTTTTTTTTTTGTAAGGGTATACTTTCCAGGTGGTACCATGGAAATTTTATCAAAATCGGTTGTGTAGTTTGGGGGTGAAGTCGGTTTTTAGTTTTGAAAAATTATATCGAGTTTGCTTATGTAAAATATCGCAAAAAAACCAAACGGTTTTTTAGACCGAGCGAGCGTAACGTCTCAGTTTTTAGATAGGCCAATAATGCTTTTGTCTGGCGGTTTGTATGTCTGTCTGGCTGTTCTCGCCTACAGATCGCTTTTCTTAACCGATCCTCGTGAAATTTTGTGAACAGATTCAAAAATCTATACAATTTTTTGACGATGCACCTTTTCAAAACTTTTCAAAATGACGAAAATTGGGGGGGTTGAAAACTTTAAAAATATCATATTTCATCTATTTCGAATATAGAGAAGATGCATTAAAAAAACATATTTCATCCATTTCGAAAATAGAGAAGATGCATCATGAGTAGATTTTAATAAATGTCTTTGATTTTGTAAGCATTTACGTAAAATTCCTTCGTAAAAAGTCATAAAGGCCGGCAACGCTTCTGTTACACCCCTGGTGTTGCAGTTGTCCACAGGCAGCGGTGATCACTTACCATCAGGTGACCCGCTTGTTCGTTTGCCGCCCTAAGACATAAAAAAAAATTTTAAGCACAAATATGTTTTTTTTAGCAATTCATTTAACTTTGGTTTTTAGTGGATTGAAAAGTCAATTTAAGAATTTATTTACCATAGGATTTTCTTAAAAAGTATAGTTTCTTTTGTTATAAGGCCAATCCTGTAAACGCAATATTTGACATAACACCCGACAAATTTTCTTACATCGCGCCTACAAATGCAACATAAGTGACGTCACTCCTGCCCGGTCTTTCTAAGGCCCTCCGAGACGCCGACCAAAGGCGGACGTGACTTTGTAACCTTTATATTTTAAAGAAATTTTAGGTTAGCAAGGTAGTTTTTTCTTGGATGTGCCTATTTTTAGGATCTCTCTTTTCTAAAATTTCATTAAATATTTTTGTTACATTTAGACGCAACGTTTTTGTTTAAATCATTTTTTTTTTCGATACACTTTATCGGATCGTCGGGGTGACTCGCGAGGTCTACAGCTCACGGAGCCACTAATCAAATGTATGTATGTGTACGTTCTTAATCCAAAAAAAGTACTGATTGAGATTGATATTGTATTAGGTACGTACAGTCAAGTACCAAGATACCTGACCAGGCCCTCCTTATATCTTGAATTTTCTCTAATAATAAATAAATAAATATATAGGGACAAATAACACTGATTGAGCTAGCCCCAAAGTAAGTTCGAGACTTGTGTTATGGGATACTAACTCAACGATACTATATTTTATAACAAATACATTATATAGATAAACATCCAAGACCCAGAACAATTTGAAAAAGGCTATTTTTTCAACCCGGGACCTCTGGGTGGCGGACTAGCATGGTGACCACTGCGCCACGGAGGTCGACTTCGTCTCTTAAACTAAAAATGATATAACCATGAAAATTTATATTCAGACAGCTTTTAATTAAATATTTCTGAATATAATTTTATGTTAATATTATTTTTAGTTTAAGAGAAAATTCAAGATATAAGTAGAGGGCCTGGTCAGGTATATTGGTACTTGACTGTACATCAAATATGTAATAGAATCAGAGACCGGAATCTCTCTGCTATTGTCCGCATGAGGCGATATTTTACAGGGATTTAGGCAATTGGGTACTTTCCAGGGTCAAAAATAAATTATTCGGTACTGTCAAGGAAATAAACCTCTACATAATAATGTCACTTGACATAATCATATCCATTTTCAACGTGATTTTACATTTATTATTGCAGAAAATCTGATATTGAGAGCGCTTTTTGACGCCAAGAAACAATGACGTCATAAGTCCTACAGGGTTACTTTTTAAACACCAGCAACCATTTTAGAGCAAGTTTAGTCCATCATACTTTCCATAAACACACTTAGAAAAAAACTAAAAAAATATCGGCTTTCTATTCAACAAACCAGCGCTCGGCCAAACGGATTTTGTATGGGAGGTCGAAAATATTTGATATTTAAATAACTCTTTTTATAGAAAGTAAATATATAAATATATATGGACAAATAACACTGATTGAGCTAGCCCCAAAGTAAGTTCGAGACTTGGTTATGGGATACTAACTCAACGATACTATATTTAATAAGTTAATAACAACTACAAATATAGATAAACATCCAAGACCAAGGAAAATTTGAAAAAGGCCATTTTCCAACTTGCCCTGACCGGGGATCAAACCCGGGACCTCTGGGTGGCGGACTAGCATGGTTACCACTACGTCACGGAGGTCGTCGTTCAGTATCATGGGCTAAACTTGCCCCAGAAATGTTGCTGGTGTTTTAAAAGTAACCCTGTATATTTCATACAAATCCCATGGAAAAGGTTTGTTTTGACGTTTAGAAAAAGTATCTGATTTGAGTAATTGGAAAGTAGCGAATCGAAACGCAAGCCTAATTAATGCGTGTGAAAGATAAAGATAAATATATATTTATTTGCAATAAAATTCATATATACAGGGTTACTGGTAACTAACTCATAACCTCTTAACATCGAAATCAGACTCCCCAGCACATTATAGATCTGCAAGAAAAAAGGCGCAAATTGCAGAAAAAAAAATTGGCCTCCCATACATATTCACTGATCACCTGGTCGAGTTTCTATGAAGAGTCCATTTTTTTTCTTAGATTTTTTTTATTTTTTTCTTGCAGATCTATATTATGTTAGGATTCTGATTACGATGTTAAGAGGTTTTGCGTTAGTTACCAGTAACCCTGTATAGTATAGTCATGCAGTGTGCTTTTACCCTAAGAATGGTATGCGAATATGGTCAGAAAATGGTTTGCTAAAAATCAACTAGTTATTTATAATATTCACACAAATATATAAAGGAATAGGATATAGTGGAAGATACGTCGGAAGAGCATAGTCGTATAAATACCCGGTCACCGGTTTAAATCCCGCTCGCGTCGTATATTTTCACTAAAATTCAAAGAATAGAAAGAAGTTCTTATTTTTTTATCCCGTAGACTTAATTCGAACATAAAAATTCTCCTCAGTGTTGGCAATAGCAAAATCATCGGCATTATTCAAACGAGGCTGGAGATCGGCCAGTTCCGGCAGATCGCACATCGGCATCTTGACATAATTCCGACACCCGCGCCGCAAAAAGCGGGTGTGACCTGAGACAACAACAGACATGGTATCGATATCGACATCGAATCGCGAATGTCGATATCGATATTTTTAACAGAATTCAGGCCTCTAGATTGAAAATGTCGAAAAACGATATACAAAAAGACAAAACCTAAATTTAATGAAAATATTAGCAAAAATTGGACTAAACAGATTTGTATGCTTTGCACTACTTTAACTCATTTTAAAACTCGTACACAGTTAACAAATATTTGGGTATCCACTGAGAATGCAAGCAATACAATCTCGGAATCATTCCAACGAGGCTGGAGATCGGCCAGTTCCGCCAGATCGCACATCGGCATCTTGACATAATTCCGACACCCGCGCCGCAAAAAGCGGGTGTGACCTGAGAAGGCACCAGACATGATATCGACATCGAGTCATTAATATCAATATCGATATTTTTAATAGAATTCCTAAAAAGGCAGCTTGATTGAAAATGTCGAAAAACGATATTCAAAAAGACAAAACCTAAATTTAATGAAAATATTAGCAAAAATAGGACTAAACAGATTTGTATGCTTTGCACTACTTTAACTCATTTTAAAACTCGTACACAGTTAACAAATATTTGGGTATCCACTGAGAATGGAAGAATTACAATCATCGGCATTATTCCAAGGAGGCTGGAGATCGGCCAGTTCCACCAGATCGCACATCGGCATCTTGACATAATTCCGACACCCGCGCCGCAAAAAGCGGGTGTGACCTGAGAAGGCACCAGACATAATATCGACATCGAGTCATAAATGTCAATATCGATATTTTTAATAGAATTCGGCTGAAACAGATTTTTTTAACGTATTGTACTACATTTAAAAACCCACACACAGTTAACAAAAATTTGGGTATCCACTGAGAATCGAAGAAATAAAATTATGGCCAGTTCCGGCAGATCCGCATCTGCATCTTGACATAATTCCAACACCCGCGTCGCAAAAAGCGGGTGTGACCTGAGAACGCATCAGACATACTCGTGGTATATTTTTAATAGAACTCCAGGCAGCTTGATTGAACATGTGGAAAAAAACATAAACAGAGAAAATCGGATTTTTAAGGGTAAAAGAAGTAAAAAAAAGACTAATACAAAAATTTCCATGTGTGTTACTGCTTTTACACAGTTAACAAATAATTTAAAGACAATATCCACAGAGGATTGAATTTATCTAAAAAATAGGATGAAGGGTCTAGTTAGATAGCACGATTAGGGTTAAAGGTACAGAGAATTGGTAACGGTATAAAACAAGGTAAAATATCACACTGGATCGTATACAAAGAATATTCTAACAAAAGGCATATAAATGTATGATATAGTAAGTAGGTATGTTATTTACCCAGACTTGTAAGGATCTCAAACAACATACAGTCAAGACAAAAGGCGAAGGGAATTCGGAAAGGGAAAGACACCTTTGGTGTAGATAGACAATGAATACACGCCGCTTACTTAAAAAAGACGTCTTACTACGACAGGTACAAAAAAATTACAGAGATTTTGTTGCATTTTCTTTTCCACAAGAGTAAAAGCAACAATTTATTACTGCGCCTAAGTTCAAACATCGACACAGTCCCCAGCCTAGCACCGCGCCGCTATCGCGTGTCCACATCGATATTTATTTACGCAAATCACCCCTTCACTAAAGAGAGACAAAGTGTTGGTATACATTAGTGGGTGGAGGGAGATTTTATTGCCTCCCGCGTCTTAAAATATTGTCTGATTCATTAGAGGATATTTCACATTTAAGTTTCGTGTGTGCTCTTAGCTTCCTTAGAATATTTTGGTGAAACTTTTGAGTGCCAAATTTCCGAGGTGATCATTGAAGGGGGGTACGGTGGTGTTACAATTTTCTAAAAGGATACCGTTACGTTCGCGTAATAAGACGCTAAGATTCTGTTATACCCTTAATTATGGGAGGGGTAGAGGGGAGTAATGACACATGTATGTAAATATTCGTAGTAACGACTCGAGGTGGTGACGTGTGCGCGCCTTAATGGGCTCCCGGTTGTTTTCTTTGATTAAAGAATTTTATTACTGAATATAATTCACGATTAGACGTTAAAGGGTTCTGCGTAGCTCCAGATAAAACGGTGTGTAATGACGCCTGCGTGATTCGGGATCGTAATTGTTATTGTTCGACGCCGAGACAAAAATTAAAGGAAGAGAGTTATGTTTGGGGATGTCGGTCGTATTTGGCGGTTTATGATTTGTTGTTCGTTTCTAGTTCATTATCTGTTTAATAGGTAAGCGTTTTCATGGATATGGGTAAGGTTTTTAACCGACTTCCAAAAAGGAGGAGGTTATCGATTCGTCGCGATCGTTTTTCGTTAATGTATGTTCAGCGATTATTATAAAACGCCTGGACCGACTTAATTTTTTTTTGTTTGAAAGATTATACTTATCAGAGGTTATCAATTTGTGGAGATCGTTTTTTTTAAATATATGTTCACCGATTATTCGAAAACGCGGTCGTGTAGTATAGGAATGAAGTCGGTTATTAGTTTTGAAAAATCATTATCTTAGACCAAGATTTTTATGCACAAATGTCTTCTTGGAAGAAATAGTTATCTTTATTTTAACCCCTAATAAAGTATGATCGAATGCCGCGTGTCTTCCAGCCTAGAATAGAACAACTCCATTTCTTTCTGTGAACGTCGTAAGAGGCGACTAACTAAGCAGTAAAATTTCGTGCTTCAATTGCATTCCCAATGAGTGTTGACGTCGGGCAAAGGCCAGTTTCAAAACTTTTCGCCCAAATGCATTCCCGAAGAAGGTTTAAGTCAGGCAGTTGGCTGGTCGTTAAACTATAATAACTTAATTTCCTAAGCTATTTCGGGTATTTATTCTCGATGGTTGTTTGATCTGTGGCATCCTTGGATGATCATAATAATAATAAATATAAATCCAAAATTATCTCTAAAGATTTCGTGTCTTAATAAGAATCGATATGGTGCTCCCACACAGCAGTTATATAACGTTAGATAATGTTGCACAACATTTGTTGTCTAACTTTTTTGAACAAATTGTAACAAAAGTTAGAAATAGTTTATGATGTTTTGCAACTTCATGTAGCAAATTATAACTTTTGTTCGATAACATGATATAACAAATCATAACTTTTGTTGTATAACACTCCCTCCACTGACCAGCTTCCTCGAAAGACAGACCCAAACTGATTGGTACAGAAATTATACGATGTTATACAACGAGATCAGTGTGGGAGCGTTAATAACAACATATAACATTCTTGACATGTTGGGTAGAGTTTTTTTACATAAAGCTAAAAAATATTATCGTGTTACACGTTGTTTTATAACTTTATAAATGCTGTGTGAGAGCACCTTTACATAGAAATTTAAAATGTGGATATTATTTATAGACATATCATCATTTTGGGCGTTTGACGCCCATTGCTGGAGGTATTCCACTTAGAGCACCCAACTGAACTGCACCTGGCCTATTCCACGAAGAGCACCTAATATTTGCAGGTGCTCTTCGTGGACTTAAATTTTTACATTTTCGTCCACACAGAGCACCTATGATTTAGCAGCTAGTGCTGGGATTTATATTTTTACTTTTGAATAAAAAATATCGATACAAAATCACTAGCACGTTTTACGTGATATCCGTATTTCAGGGTTGTTGTATATTTGCCACACCTCTATTTTTTAATCACACGTTTTAATGCGGAGTTTTGTAAATTCGTCACATTGATTTTTTGTACTTACAGCAATATTCGCCAGGTGCTATTCCGAAGGGTACTCTAAGTGAAATACCTCCACTGCTGGACATAGGCCTCCCCTAATAAGGATAATGGTTAGTGTAGATTAAGCGAGAAGTTTGACAGAATCATCCACCCGCCTGCCTCTGTGGGAAACCAGGCGTAATAATATGTTTATCTTAAAAAGCCATCGACTCACGTGGAATGGCCACGTCATGAGGAGGGATGCCGAATATCTGGCTAAAAGGAAGATTTGGAGGTGGAGGGCTGCAGAGGGATAGGAAGACCAAGAAACACGTGGAAAAAATGTATAAGTACAGATATGAAACGAGGGGCTAGTGCAAATATGGTGAATGACAGACAGAAGTGGAAACAGTTGACATACAGAGCCGACCCCAAATTGGGAAGTGGCGAGAAAAATGATGATGTATGTATGTATAAAAAGACAAAACAAATATTTCACTCTAATCACCACTACAATCCTTTCCTAAAGACACTTGCAGGGGCGCACTAAGGGGAAAGCGCGGGCAATTATTATTAATTATAATTATTACCCCAAAAAACTGGATGCAACAACATCGCGCATGATTCTGCTGCATATTAGATTTAATGGCGCTCCCCGAATGTTTTAATCACAATTACGGTGCGTTCACAAATGCGGAACGCTTCGCGCTCATTGGAGTTTTAATTTTAATACGTTCTAAGTCCGGCACGCTTTTGAATTTACAAATATTTGCCACATTTTTAGGGTTCCGTACCCAAAAGGTAAAAGCGAGACCCTATAGAAAGACTCCGTCCGTCCGTCTGTCTGTCACCAGGCTGTTACTCATGAACCGTGATAGCTAGACAGTTGAAATTTTCAAAGATGATGTATTTCTTACTAGAAAGCCAGCCACTATAACAACAAACACTAAAAACTAAATAAATATTTATGTTCGGCTCCTATACAACAAATGTGATTTTTTATAGATACCCTAGATGGAACCCTTCGTGCGCGAGTCCAACTCGCGCTTGGGCAGTTGGTAAATTGTATTGCAGCCCATTGAGAACAAGAGTTGTACATAGTGTATTTTCAAATAAAAACATAGTACATAAACTGTCACGTCTGTATTTCTAGAGGGGCAGACAGAGCATTTCCAGTCTGGCGGCTTTAAGCAGGCGGAGCCCCGGGCCGCAAGACTGGACAGCCACCAATAGCGTGATAGTAAATATATAAATATATATGTGTAGATATACGGACATATCACACAGATTAAGCTAGCCCCAAAGTAAGGTGTTATGGGATAGTAACTTAACTATACTATATTTTATAACAAATACATATACAACATGGAATTGACATACCCGTAATAAATCGAACCACGAGCTATACTACATCATTCTCTCTCTCTGTCTCTCATCTCAGCGCTTTCACAGTTGCGTTCTCAGCTGCAATGCTGAGAAGCCCGGGGTCCGATACTAGATCACTGTAGTAGAATAAAATTAAAACAACGGTAAAAAAAAATCGGCAATTCCATACAAAAGTGTCCAGCCGCCGAGGCAATTTGTATGGGAACTTCGATATTTTTTTTTTACTGATATTTCAATTTCATAATACTAAATTGATCCAGTTTTTAGTTACCCGTAGTTCGATTTATTTCGTGTATGTCCCTTGCACGTTGTATAGATAAACATCCAAGACCCAGTACAATCTGAAAAAGATAATTTTCCATCTTGATCTGACCCATCGAACCCGGGACCTCTTTGATGAAACAACAAAATAGGGTTGCTAGCCGCATTGCCAACATGATCCGCATTTTCGCCCATTTCGGATCAGCTGCTACGATCTGCGCAGCAGAAGTAGCTTAAAGATTTTGAGTTCTTTCTTATCTCCCGGACCAACAAGGAAATATGTAAATTACTTTATTAATTCTCGACATTAACAAGTAAAATCACACGTGTACACCAACCTCTACCTCGCTCAAAGCGTATAAAGATATCTATATTCATTAAAATTTAAAACGCGCGCGGGTTATAAGATTCAAAAGAGGGTACCTCGCCGCGTATAGGTGCTATTTGAGTTTACGGCGGCGTGTTTATGTGATCCAGATACTTATCTGCGTCAGGTGCGATAGGTACCTAAGTAGCTCTTCGACTAGAGTGAAAGCCGCTGATTTCTAAGATAAATTAAGGTCTCTTAACTTGAAAATTTGTCGAGAAAAATTTGCCAAATGCGTCTGACATACAGTAATGACAGTCGGCACCAACGGCTTGTCGAACCTTCCGAATCGCGGATCTTACAATTAAGGGCACGTAAGTTGAACCAAAATGTAGGTCGTCAGCGCAGGAACAAACTTACGTGCGGGGAGAACTTACTTCTCTCTCTCTCTTCCTCTCTCCCTCTCTCTCTCTCGCTTTCTCCCTCTCTCTCGCTCTCTCTCTCCCTCTCTCCCTCTCTCTCTCGCTCGCTCTCTTCCTCTCCCCCTCTCCCCCCTCGACCATAGATGACAACGATATTATTCGTTTCTTACACATGTTCACTGTCCCATCTAAATATATAAAATAAGAAACTGAATGACTGACTGACATACCAATGCACAGCTCAAAGTTGGGTCTAGAGACTTTAAGTTGGCACATAGGTTCTTTATGAGGTCTAGGGGTGCACTTCTTCTTCTTTAGGTGCCGCTTCATTCCTGAAGATTGGCAGTCAGCTCTTTAAATCTTGATTTGTCCATGGCAAGCCTCAACAGCTGTTGTTCTACTGTTTTGATTCCAGTCCATTGTCGGATGTTCCTCAGCCATGACATTTTGCGACGTCCCACCTTGCGCTTTCCGGCAATTTTATCCATGATTATGGTCTGGAGTAGACGATATTGTGGGTTTCTCAACACGTGACAAAGATATGTGATTTTTCTTATTTTAATGGTTCGAACGAACTCTACTCTTTTGCCCATGCAGGGGTGCAATAAGAAAGGATTTTTCGGGGTCACCCCAAAGGGGTGAAACTGGGGTCCAAAGACACAAGATTAGTTTAAACACTTTATTCAAAACTTCGCAAGAGTACTCCTGGCGGTAAATGAGAAAGTACGTGTTTCAGGATTTTTCAAGATGGAACCCCTAGAGGGATGACATCTGGTGACCTACTATCTAGGCCATGCTGAAGCGTTCCGTCGCTTACTCTCGCTCTAGCAAATGACAGGACCGGGAAGGGGACAGTGAAGGGGTTAAAATTGTATAAACAATGATATATCGAATGTAATAACGCGATGTAATAGCAATAATTGCACTGTCAATTAGTTTGACGGTTGGCCGGGCGCGGCGATGTGGCCGATACACGACAGCCGCAAATCTAATTGTGTTTACTGGTGCTGATGTATGTGTGCTTTCACACAACTGCGAAGCAACTGCAAAGTAGGATACAAGTTATCACGATCCTGGAGGAACTCGGTGGCTCAGTGGGTGTGCGTATTACTAATTGCAAGAAAAGCGACAGTGGACAAATATTGATATCTCTTCAGTTGGTGTCCATATTAAACATCAAGAATATTTATCGAAATCATTACTCGTAATTTAGGTACCTAAGTTTTTTTTTTGCTGAGTACGACGAACCTATCTATAAAACTTGTACCTCCAGTTCACAATTTGCTCACCCTACGATCATCGGCAATGCAGTTAAATGCACGTCCGTGGTTATTGTTTTAGCGCTAGAAGCAGGCCGCTTCTAATTAGTCGTTACGATAAACTACTGAGAAGAAGCGCCGGGAAAACACAACAGAATAACGAACGAAGTCTCCGGTAAAAGCTAGTACATAATTAAGGTTATTAATGGCAACACATCAATTAACAGTTTGACGTGATACCGGGCGAGGCCGCGGCCAATCATACGCTAATTATATTTGTGTTTGTATATCTTTAACGACGTGGAAAGTCAGGTGTGTGGAGTTTGATTGATTTCAAAGTTTCTATCATGCTTTTATCTTTTAAAGTCTAACGGCTATTGCATTTTCTTTTTTTCTTGCTGCTGGTATTTCTTTAACAATCCATATTTCATTGTTTCACTACGAGTATACTCGAGTTGGCAGCGAACGTGTTAAGGGCTTATAGACATTTCGGTGGAGTATGCGCCAAACTTCTCTCGGCCGCGATGCACGGGAGTCTGTCTTAGTATGAAATGACCACTGATTTAAGAATTCCGTACCCAAAGGGTAAAAACGGGACCCTATGACTAAGAATCCGCTGTCCGTCTGTCTGTCACTTGTCTATATCTCATGAACCGTGATAGCTTTACAGTTGAAATTTTGACAGATGATGTATTTCTGTCGCCGCTATAACAACAAATACTAAAAATAGAATAAAAGAAATATTTAAGGGGGGCTCCCATACAAAAAACGTTATTTCTTTTTGCCGTTTTTTGCTCGATCTTAATAACAGCAACAAGCAGACGCATGAAATATTCACAGAATATTTCGCTTTGTATTAATTTTAAAAATATATAATTAAACTAGCTTTTGCCCGCGGCTTCGCTCGCGTAGGGGTGTACTATATCAAAATCCTTTCTTAGGGGATGCCTACGTCATAGAAGCTTTATGCATGCAAAGTCTAAGCCTGATCGGTTTAAAATTGACAAAGTTTCATACAAACTGTCATCCCCTATTTTATCCCCTTGGGGGTAGAATTGATCAAAATCCTTTCTTAGCGGATGCCTAAGTCATAACATTTACCTGCATGCCAAATTTCAGCCCGATCCGTCCAGTGGTTTGGTTTGTGCGTTGATAGATCACTATGTCAGTCAGTCAGTCACCTTTGAGTTATATATATTTAGATTAAAGATTAATTAAAGATTAATAAATTAAAATAAAATAAATATTTAAGGGAGGGCTCTCATTCAACAACAGTGATTTTTTTATAAATAATGGTACGTAACCCTTAGTGCGCGAGTCCGACTCGCACTTGGCCGGTTATTATAGAAACGTACGTACGTCCGTAGATAGACGACCTCCGTGGCGCAGTGGTCACCATGCTAGTCCGCCACCCAGAGGTTCCGGGTTCGATCCCCGGTCAGGGCAAGTTGGAAAATGGCCTTTGTCTTGTCAAATTGTCCTGGATCTTGGGTGTTTATCTATATATGTATTTGATATAAAATATAGTATCGTTGAGATAGTATCCCATAACACAATCCCATATTTCAAACTTACTTTGGGGCTAGATCAATCAGTGTAATTTGTCCGTAAAAAAAAAATATGGAATCCCTTTCTAGGTCTTCCTGGAACCCTTCTATATCGCACATTTGAGAAAAACGGCCACTTTTAGCTAATGTGCGTAGAAAAGCTTCAAGTTCTCTTTAAACTATAGACAGTTAATTAACCCTTTACCAGTCCCTGTAAATAAAACAGATATATAAGATAACTATAAAATAGATAAACAATTGACCTGGGAGGAATTCCTTCCAGTAACAGGTAAGGGGTTAAATAGTTTGAATGGTTATCTTTAGGGCTTGATCAAGACGAAAATTTTAAAGATAACTCATTTTTCTTTTAAATAATTTATTTCAAATGGGGGCAGCACTGGACTCCGAAAACTTCATGTATCTCGTTAATTCAATATGGCGCCCTCTTTAGGCATATATCATCAAATATATAATTGGCTTTATATATTTGATTACATAGGCCAACCGTATTTATATAAATTATAAAAATTTTACCTTATTTCATTATTTAGTTTTAATACATTCAATGTTACTCCTAATATATTATGTTTGTTATCAGCAGTGGACGCATTCAAAATCAGTACAAACTAGGTGCTATTTTTCATTTGAGGACTCACCGTAACACGAAACGTGTAGTTTTCCATCTGACCACTCGCGTAAAAAACCATTTGGCCGTATTTTTGAAACCGTTGTGTCAGCTAAAAACAATATTGTTTTACGCAGAAAACATTGAAAATATGTGTATGGTTTTCTAAGAATTTCACCATGAATTGAAAAGCAGCATGAATCGGAACGGATTCTCCATGAAAGGTTTCTTTGACATATCTATGCCACAAATGTCAAAATTACGAGTGGTCGAGACCACTCGTTGCAAATCCTTCGTATACGATCATTTTATAAATGCGCCCGTTTGGAAACGCTCGCGTAAACCATTCGTAATGTGACAAGTGATTTCAAAAATGCGTCCCCTGGTCTGGACGTCTAACTTGACGTCACTGTGATAGCTATCTGTGTGTACCTCCATGTTCAGATAGTGTTGTATAGTGACGTCACACAAGTTTTATTGTTTAGAACTTGTAGTTTGCCATATTATTGTGCTACGGCGTAGAACCTATTTGCTACGGCGTAGAGCATATGTGTTACGGCGTAGAGCATATGTGCTACAGCGTAGAGAATATATTTGATGTGCATTTTACCCGGTTACGGCTAAGTCAAAAGGAGGGTTATGTGTTACGCAGGTGACCATACAAACATAGCGGCGTTCCCTCGTATCTTCAATATCTTGACACGCGTCTTGGCTCTTCACTGGCTATGTCACGTCACAATAAATTCAACAGGGAGACAGTAAATTTATGGGTATTAGAGAAATGTAGCTTCGTATAAACTCAGAACACAAAAAGGCACCTAGTGAAGACGAACTTTTACCTCACAGATCCACAGCCCGTGCCTAAACCGCAAAGCCACCTACGCTTCTATCACACCAACACCATCAAGCTGAACGTGGCCTTAAATTCTTGGTACTATATACTAGTGTACTAGCGTACTAGCTCTAGTGTACTAGCTCTGTGTGTTTGAGAAGTTTATCGGATAAAAAAGTTGTTCAGACAAAAAAGTTGCGTCTCAATAAGGGTAAGAAAAAAGATTTATTACATTTAAAAAAAAATCGACATGGCAGAAATACGATATTTATAAAGTTTTCAACCCCCATATTCCCGCCATTTTGGAAAATTTCGATAAACAGAATCGACAAAAAAAATTGTAAAATTTCACGAGAATCGGTTGAGAAATGTGGCCTGTAGACGAGAACAGCCGGACTACAGCATTTTTGGCCAATCTCGAAACAGAGACGCTTCGCTCGCTCGTTTAATAATAATTTCCAGTGCAATCAGTCAACGCAGGGCAGCTTGTGGCGAGCTGATGGTGAGTGGCGACACCACGTTACCTACCTCCAGGGA
This sequence comes from Acrobasis suavella, assembly GCA_943193695.1. NCBI lineage: Eukaryota > Metazoa > Arthropoda > Insecta > Lepidoptera > Pyralidae > Acrobasis > Acrobasis suavella. The sequence continues at coordinate 14,696,200 of OW971948.1, forward strand.
AACCATACACACTCCGGCTCTCTCACTCACCGAAGGAAGCATAGAAGCGGTGACGCTGCTACTCAGACGTCGATTTTCTGTGAGAGTGTGGTACTTCCCCGGACGAGCCGGCCCATCCATGCTACTAGCAAAACAGAGTTTTGCCGGTAGCGTGGCTCTACTACAACTAAAATATAATATTAATAAGTGTTTTATTTGAAATACAAACACAAAAAAAATTATATGGCACAAAAAGAAATCACATATATACCTTGTAGTGGTGTACCTCAAAAAGGCTAATACACATATAGGTATACAAATAGCCTCTATAATAAGATTCCAGATAACGCAGTAGCGTTACCGCTATCCAAGTTTAAGACTGCCGTTAAAAATCATTTAATAGAAAATGCGTATTGTCATGTATCTATCATCGTCTGATCAAATTCTTGGAAATAGATGACTGCAACTTTTTAATGTCCTAAAAAACCTCCAATTTCTACGATCACCCGACAGACCACTTTACTAATATTTATTTCGATTTCCCACCTAAGCGTATACAAAGGTATAGAAAAAAATTTTTTTCGGAAGACTTTTGTTTCCGTTATTTTTCGGAAAGATAGAAATTGGAATACCAAATTCGAAAACTATCAGAAGTTTTCAAATTTGGTACTCCAATTTTTATTTTTCTGAAAAATGACGTGGAATATTTCCATAATTTGAAAAGTTTCGAAAAATTACCCATGAGACATACGTCATTACATATGTTCATCAGATACATATATCTATTGAACATCCTATATTTGTTGATGTCGGTCAAAAACTAATACGCAATAAAAATAAACATTCCGCCCACATAGCCGCATTCAATTACTACTAATAACCGTAAGAGCCGATGGAATCCCGCTGGGAGTCGCTAACGATCGCTGATGTGCCGAGAAATGATGGTTTCCGGTAATTACCAATAAATGATAATGAAGGAAAAATAATAACGCAAATTTGAGTATTTTTTTCGGCTTTAAAATTCAAGGCTTTTGAAAGTAAACCCCTATTATCATGATACATTAATGCTCAATGTTGCTTAACACCGAAACGCGGATACGCAGTAACGTCTGTGTTGCTTACCGCTATTTGAGTAACCTCCCTGCTTCGTAGACTTCGTATGTCGTAGACCTGCTACACCTGTAGTGCCTTATGTGTAAATATAATAAATTCATCTCGCGTTAGTTTTAATAATTTTATCTGCTACGAAGTTAATCTACGCCGTAGTATATGCTACGGATTCTTCATGTACCTTCGTCTGTGCCGAGTTTAAGTTCAAATAATTAGATTTTTTTCAGACTTAATTTTTAACTAACAGCCAAATTTTAGGAGCAAGTTCTGTTCATGATACTGAACTACTTTCCATAAAAACAATCAACAAAAACGAAAAAACAAATTCGGCGTCTCATACAAATCAGCGCTCAGCCAAATTAATTTTGTATAGGACGAAAATTTTTTAACGATTTTTAATAACTTTTTTATTAGAAAGCAGTTCATTTTCATGGTTTGAACCAGCCCCAAAAATTTGGGTGGTGGGTAAAAAGTCATACAGTATTTTTTAATTACGTGTCAGAATCCCTCGTATCAAAATGTCCCCCAAATGCGATGTCTAATACGACACCGATATCAGTCACAGTGATGACGTCACGTATCAAGATGTCCGGTCTCGTGATCGAATTATTTAAAAATATTTCCCCGGACGCCGCGCTCTGGGAATATCGGACATAATGCGTTGAGATTACAAAGAATTAGGAGTTACAGATGTGGCAAATAAATTAGCTTATACATCTGAAGGCCCATGTACGGATCATGCGCAAAAAGTCTCCTTCGCAAATGACCCCTACTCGTAAAACGTCTCTTTCTCAGAAGGTTTATTTCGCGGAATGTCTCTTATGTGCAATGTCTCTTTCGCAAAATGTCGCGACAGGGACGAATAAAACTTCGATTTTCAAAAGACCATGTCGTGCATTTTGCGAAAGAGACCTTCTGCGAAAGAGGCATTCTGAGAAAGAAACGTTTAACGAATCGCAAAATGTCACAATGTAAGAGACGTTTTGCGCATGAGCCCCATGTACACAGTGCACGTTTCTGGGAGAATAGAAAAAAAACTTTGAACGTATCAATCTCCCACGCAGATCGTAAAAGCCGATCGGGGGAAAGGCCGACAAATTGAGCAAAGCCAATTAACTTTTAACTGATTTCCATCAAACATAGCTAAGAACCATCTCGATCAAGTCAGCATAAAACAAAACCCGCATCATAATCATCCCATTCGTTTAGAGTTTCAGACGGACACACAGACAATAATAAGAAATAAGTAGCACATATGTATTATGTTTAATTTAATAAGGTTTTATTCGTAAATTTTTTAGTGTACATGAACCGATAAAATTATATTGACACTCCTCTTTTTCGTAGGGGGTTAAAAATGCGAATTATATCAAAAGGCGATGCGGCTAGCAACCTATCACTATTTTGATCCTTTTTCCATTTTCTCGCCCACCATCACGCTAAATGTTGCCTTTGGGTCCTGGACTCACTCTGCTTAAAGCCACAAGAGCCAAAATGCTCTGTATTCCCCATTAGGAATAAAGATATAAAAATGTATTATTATATTTTTAGATTATATAATTAGAAAATTATAATTGTAATTAGTCCGACTTTTAGATTGTCCAAAAATAATGGACACATAGTTTTCAGTTTGCCAAAAAAGTAAAAATTCACAAAGATACGAAGCATTAAAGTTCCGGAGTGGCTTGCGACGTCATGCGAAATTTCAATGCGCTGTATCTTTGTTATTTTTGGTTTCTCAGAGAAAAGAAAAAATACGTGTTCAATATTTAGATAAATAGATAGATAAATTCATTTATTTGCAGCTATAACACACATAGGTACCAAAACTATACAAAAAAAATGGAATGCATACACAAAAAACAGATACCTACCTGCATATTTTTTAAGATCTAACCGATGGGTTAAAAATATTTTCCCATTCGCCATGCCTATTGCCACATCTAGTCAACAGTACACTTACATCGCGATAACGGTAAAATACACGGTAAATACCGCCTACCCCCCGGCGGCCAGCGGTCGCTAATCAAATATCTTTTCTTTGTGTGTGACGATATGAGACAGCCCAGCGGTGCTCAAAATAGTGACGTTTCCTAAAAGTATATTCTGATTTTGGAGTTTAGAACGAACTACTAGTATCGCAGTTAGTGTGTGTAAGTGATAAAGCCACTAAACTAAGATAAAGACACTGATATAGCTTGACGACTGCCATACAATGATGACAGCCGGGACCAATGGTCTGCCCAAGAATGGTGGAGCACGCAAAATTATTATGTACTTGTGGCCACCCATCCAAGTGCTGACCACGTTACCAATCTTGCGAAAGCGCTCGTAATGCGTTCTTTCACTGGGCTACCAGGCTCCCTTATCAAGCTACTAGTAAGTAGGCATCGTATTGTTATCAGAGTGCTCCGACACCTGCACTTTGGTAGACCTGTACAACTCCAGCTCTAATGCGATACAGGTTGCTCAATACTGGGCCCACAAGAATATTTAGATTTGAGTGGACATCGACACGCAAAAAAGAAGATTCTTATGACCTTTATTTCGATCCCGCGCACATACAGACTCTCACACGACCACGTAACTTGTACGATACGCGAGGTACAACTGGCAATAATATCACGCCGAAATGGAATGGAAATTTTTGACGTGAAAACTTTTTTATGCGCCATAGACATTTTTTGAGATGGAAGAAACCATTGAACTCGCGACAGTGTTACCCTAAGACGATTGGCACACTGCGTACCGCGGGACCGCCATACAAAAAGACGCGGTGTCAGTGTGTTGTCCTTTGCGTGTTTTCTATACAAATTGAGATACTTACATACATCCCGGCCCCGTGCTACGCAGCGGGGTGCAAAGCAGTGTGCGAATCGCCTAACCGACACCAAGTTTTCACTAATGTCAGCACTCCCGGAGTGCCACTATTTTCTTTGACAGCACAGTTTGGGAACCACAATGATACATGTAACGAATGGCAAATGATTAATAAAGGTAATACCATTAGTAATAGTGCCGCGGGCGTGACCGTTCGGTTCCGATGCAATTTGTCAATACTGGGTGGAACTGTGGGGCGTGTTTTAATAGCTCTGCGGAAGGCCAGAGCGGTATTAAAAGGGTTAATGTAAACACTTTGTTGTGGTAAACAAAAAAAAGTGTCATCGTTGGCAGAAATAAGTTTTATTTCTTCTTAGAGTCTTTTGCAGGCCTTCTCACCAAGGATTTCCAATGTTTATGTATTCCCAACATCATCGGAGCGTATTCTCGGTTGCTTGCTCATCGGTAACGCTTCAGAGCCCGAGGTCCGGTACCTTAACCAAATTGATTTGACGAGAATACTGGTTTTTACACAGAGCGACTGCCGTCTGACCTCTACAACCTGCCGTTTGATGAGCAAATGCTAAATGGAAAACAAAGACTCGTAAAGTCTCTCGACGTGGACATAACAATAACCTTATTATTTTCCTTTGACAACACAATACATCATCACTAACTAGTTAATACGATCGAGGATGACTCGAGGAATGCACCCCAGCTACTCCATCTTACGTCCATCAATTACTCAGGGCTGAGCCCCGTCGCCAATGTGCTGGACAATGACATATCAATGTGTATAAATTACTACACGAGCTGTTAGTAGATCATAGGACGCTTCCAATTGGCTTATGTATGTATTCAAAAAATTGAAATAGGATAATCATATACACTTACACCGGGGATACATGAATTTTTCGGTCCATTGCTGGTCCCATTTGAAATAAATCATTTGAAAGGAAAAAGAGATATCATTGAAAAAGTTTATCTTGAGTAAGCCCTCGATAACCCTTCAAACTATTTTATGAATTACTTTTTACAGTTTAAAGTGAGAACGTAAAGCTTTTCTTTGTACATTTGCAAAAAACGCCCACTTTTGGAAAATTGGACTATTTTTTGTCCTAATAAGTACTGTGGTACTCACAATAATAGCTTGTACAAAAAATTTTATTATTTCAAAAAACTTATCTATGTACTTGCTCATCGGCCACCGTCACGCTGAATAAGGTCCTTTTTTGTGGCCCTAGGCTCTGTCTACATTTTAAGGGATAAAGCTTGCCCTTGTCGATGGAGTAAAGTGGAGTTGGTTCATTCCTCTCTTCTCTACGTAAAAAATACAACTTCTAAATCCATCGCGTGATTCAAAAACATATTATAAAAAGTAATTCAAATTTTACAGACACCATTCAATTTTTGTCAAAACCGGTATCTGGCGCGGTGCCCGCACTAATGTGATCAAATCATGCGACGTCTCTTAAATAACGCTGCTTTTATTAAAGTGGAGATAAATGATTATAGACTGCGCTGGCCGGACGTCCTTTGCACAGTAAATTTGTTAGATAGTACGTAAATATACATTATCCAACAAATAAAAGAAAAGTTTGAAGTATGGTCACATTAAAAGATGCTAGAGAGAAGAGGGGAATGAAGGCAACTCCACTTAACTCCATCGACAAGAGAAAGCTCATAAATTATAAGATGATATATTAATAAGGTCAAATTTAAAAGATGGCAGAGAGAAGACAGAAATGAAGCCAACTCCACTTAACTCCACCGACAAGAGAAAGCTCATAAATTACAAGAAGAAGATACATTAATAAGGTCACATTAAAAAGATGGCAAAGAGAAGAGAGGAATGAAGCTATCTCCACTTAACTCCACCGACAAGAGAAATCTCATAAATTACAAGAAGACGATACATTAATAAGGTCACATTAAAAAGATGGCAGAGAGAAGAGAAGAAAGAAGCCAACTCCACTTAACTCTACCGACAAGAGAAAGCTTATAAATTACAAGAAGAAGATACAATACTAAAGTAACATTAAAAAGATGAAAGAGAGAAGAGAGGAATGAAGACAACTCCACTTAACTCCACTAACGAAAGTAAGCTTATAAATTACGAGAAGAAGATACATTAATAAGGTCACATTAAAAAGATGGCAGAGAGAAGATAGGAAAGAAGCCAACTCCACTTAACTCCACCGACAAGAGAAAACTTATAAATTACAAGAAGAAGGTACATTATTAAAGTAACATTAAAAAGATGGAAGAGAGAAGAGAGGAATGAAGACAACTCCACTTAACTCCACCAACAAGAGTAAGCTTATAAATTAGGAGAAGAAGATATTATTACGTCTTTCTCCCTGATTGGGTACACAGAACCTCCTCTAAGGTCCGTTAGACCCAATACCCTTGTTAAGCGCGATGGTCAGCGTGAAGATGTATATTTTTTACTTTTACTATGTAAAATTTTGGTATTGCTGAGTTAGTAGTACATATAAATTATCCTGTGTACTGCAAAAGATAATTTTCCATCTTGACCTGCTGGAGATCGAACCCGAGACCCTATGACTTAGAGCTAAAAATGTAAGGTATTTTTCGTATAACAACCGTATGTATTTTCAAAATATATGTCTGTACTGGATAAACTCTGAAACAAGTGGACCGATTTTGACGTGGTTTTCATTAGAGGTAACCATATTTAAAATTCAACTTACGTTACACCTTTGTCTTTGGGTTACAGACTTACAAATATGTACCAAATCAAACTCAATCAGTCAGTAGTTTCGTAGCAAGTTGGCTGTGACAGCCGGGCAGATAGTCAAGTGAGTAATGCTATAAGGGTTCAATTCTTACCTTTTGAGGTACGGAACCCTAAAAAGTATCAAAACACATTCGAAATCAAATAAAAACAAACCCAACGATCATTAACTACGTCCTATGCCATATTGCGGCGGTCTCTAATCTCAAAATCCCTTCATACATCGTAATAAATAGAAAAACTCGGTCAGGACCCGCGGCACTAAGTGAGTGCTTTACGTCATATCCGAAATCCCGGTAAAGTGAGTCCAGTAAGCCGGCGGTGTTCGATGGTACGCTCGACGCGATCTCAGTAATAGCAATAGCTTTGTATTAAAGTCGGGAAGACGTCTCTGCCGTTTGGTGTAAGGAATAAATGAAGAGCGGAAGAAACACGTTTATTTGCCGGGCAAATTAAAAAACCCACTGAAAATCAAGAACGCCATCTAGTGATGAGTAGCGGTACTACATATTCCAATAGATATCCGTAGCGCCGTCTATTATTTGCCAAGAAAATTCCCAACTTTCAAGCGTTAACCCCCTATAACTTTTTAACACAGTGCGCCTACTATTTAGAAACAAATTATCTTGGCTTTTATCTCGCTTGGAAATCGGGAAAAATCTATGCTGTTTGATACTAAAACATATGAGAAGCGACAATATATTATTTGAACACCGATGCAACTACCACTCTTATACACACGCATACGAGTATACTCGTAAAATACGGCGATGATAAAAGGTGGATGTTCTTATCAGAGGGTGTACCCTCTTATTAGAACATCCTAGTCGTCTTTTTTCCCTGTCAGGAAAACGTTCAGTTATCCTGACCATGATCTGGCGACATTGAAAAACCAAGGCGGGGTGCACACACGGTTCTAATTTTTTCAGTAGACCTAATTCGACTATTAAATCGTGTTTGGCATTATAGGAATCGCAGCATGTTTTTAACAATTCCGGTTTTGTTTAGCGCATTCACTTGTCATTAGTAATAAGCGATATACGGATTACTTACATAGAAAGTCAGCTCCTGGCCGACATGTTTCGACTTCGTCTGTCTCACGTAGTTTGAACAAAAAAGAGCATTCACTTGTATGTCGCATTTTCGTCATTCTCAGTTTTTACTTGTATTGAGTAACATCGCTCTTAGCTCACAACTCGTATCTTCCCTTTATATCGGCGTGGCTTAGCGCTTTTTCATCAATCCTGCTTTATTACGGCGGATTCGCTTTTGTCTCCGCCCGGATGGCGGTCATTTGGCCTGACCGCGCCACTCTCTATTACACCCATCCGATTCCATTCGTTTCTGTCAACCACAATCCGTCTTCAAGCGTCATCTTACGGACACCTTTTAGGGTACCTTAATGTGAAAACTTTCGATGACTTACTGATTAATTTAATTTGGAACAGGAATCTTTCGTAATGCTGGTATGGATATCGTTGGCCCTATATTCTTGTACCGCATTTAAGACTGGAACATATCCTTACCGTATATTACATTCGTTCCTGCCAACTTAAATTGGTTATACACACTTCAATGGATACACATAACATATTGTAATATTTATTAATGTGGATGTATAAAATTAACTACGGCAGATACTTTTGGAATGAATAACGCTGGTCCATTTACAATGTACTTACAATTTATAAGATTTTTATATGCATTACAACATCTAGATAAAGGAACAAATAAAATATATATTATAATCATATCGTTCTTGTGTTGAATATTAGATTGCGAATTTCAAAGTTAACAAAGTTTAAAAGGGTCCATTTCGTGTAGCAGTGTTTATTTAGAATCAGTATTGGCAAAAAAAGTAAGCGCATGAAAAAAGAAATGAAAATGACTAATCAAACACGGAACCCTGTTACTAAAACTTTCGCATCCTTATTTTTTTTTCTTTTTAACCCACTGACGTAAACGCGGTTTGTTTTCTCTTCGGCAATTTTTAACGGGATTAGAGCACCAACCTCGACCAGATCACGTCTTCGCAGCTGCCCGCCATCACCCGCTATTTATGAGGCAATATTTTATGGAATATTGAGTAAAGTGCCCTTTAATCTACTGATATAATGGGCCGTTGTTCGGTTTCTTATTGTTGCGGGGCTTGTGACCGAGGTGGTCACGTGACGGTAATGATACATGTTATTGTGTTTTTGTTCGATGTTTGGATTGTGGCCAAATGTTATTGACTAATAAATAATTTGTTTCAATGGCTCAAGCACTAATGAAAAATACACTTCTTTAGCCTTAACTACAGGACAGGACAGGCCTTTAAATTTTGAAGTATCCTTGTTTAATTTTATCGTGCATTTTATCATCAAGATATGTCAAATGCTTTAAGGCTGCTTGAAGCAACCATACACATTAGTGTTGGCTACTAAACTTACACACACAAAAGACACTCGCCCTAAGAGTGATGTAATATCTTTCTGTAATTTTATATTGTACTGTATAGACTTTCACCCCAAACGCACAATAAGTTAACATTCCTCTCAATTACTGACCGGTTGACTAGAAGAGATCCCTATACAGGATAAGTCTGCCGTTGTATGTTTACTTTTCTGATTTGTAACTGTATTCTTTCTTATGTACAACAGAGCTTTATAAACAAACAAAAAACAATGATCGTTCAAAACGATCAAAACTTGTCGGCCTTTTTACACTTACACTACGTGTGTAAAAACTATGTTAATAATTACAATATTTAACTACTTTAAAATCTCACTGTCAGAAAATACGAAATTTACAGAAATATTATACGTATGATCACATACATTGTAGTGTAGTCTTTGAACCGTTGAATACTTTCGTATTGTTTGATGTTAATTTATCACGTGTCATGTTCGTGTTCATCAACAATATATTTTGGCATCAAACAAACTTCATTTTAATGTGTTTAAGGTACTACTAGAAGCCCAGTGGAGCCCTCATTTAATTTAGTATTTTCGTTTAAATGATAATGGAGATAGACAGACAAGATGATAATATTTTAATGAATGTCTTAAGAGCGGCCTTCCCGTCTTACTTTTCATACAAACGCTCGTACGTGATTATGACGTTGTAACTGATCTTTTTTGAATTTTTTTGAACTAACATGCATCTTATGCGCTATTTCTAGGTTTTTATCGAAATAAAAAAATTAAAATTTGGAGAAACAAATTCAGTATAAGCCTCCAAAAATCTTCTTTTTTTTCACAAATTTTACTTGAACTTCGACCGTTTATAAAGTACTCATAAATTGTTAAAGTAAAAAAAAAATCGATATAAACCTTGCAAATGTAACGAAAATTTCAAATAAAAAACATTTATTTCACACACTTGTAAGGCTTACAGAAAAACACGTATCACCTGGAACAAGTTTTATGAAATTTCCGCACCAATGAAAAGTGAATATTCGTTCAGTGGATAGTTAATAATAATAATAATTTCATTTAATAGAATGTAAACCGAGCCCTCAGACGCTATCTCTCCAGTTTTGCTTTGCCTCTTTTTCTAGCATTTCCCTGGATGAAATAACAAGCTTTTCAAACTATGCTCGCGTTGACGACAGGGCGGCCGGGAAGGGCCGCCTTAATGAGTAAATATGTTTTGTTATTCTTATTTATATACTTTCAGCTTAAAAGTGCCAATATAAATAATACTATTTTGTGATAAAATGTTAAGCCAATCTGGTTGTTTTACTAAAAACGTACATAAAAGCTAGAGACCTTAGCTAGGGACATGCGATAATTTCAAAACTTTGTGTCATTTTTATTGCGACAAATTCGTAATTTTTTTTTCGTAAATAAGTGACCCGCCTTATATACTGCACAAAATACGTTTATAAACGTGAAAATCGTATTAAAATTCGTTCAGAAATATTACGCGAAAAACCAGATATATGTAAAAAGGTTTATTATGCTTTATATATTAGCTGTGCATTGTACAACAAAAAATTAACCTACATTACGATACAATTTAAATTACACTGTAGAAAATTTAATTGGCGCCACTGGCATCGGAGCAGTCCCTTAATCTCTCCCGCAATGTAAGGCACGTATAGAAGTATGTTTACACACAAGCAAAGCTCGGACCTCCCGTAAAATTACTATCATCACCACCTTAGGTAAATATGTCGGCAAGAAATTCGCTTTGAACCCTTCCAGGCCCTTTGTTGTCCAACTAAAACTATTCTCAGTTAATCCGTGGATAAACAGTGCTTGTTAATAAATTAACGTGTTATTAATATATGTTACTGTGACCCTATGGTCGGCAGGTGTCCCTTCAGGGGCCGTTCCGAATTCTGTTTTATTCCCAACAAAGCAATGGGTAAGAACGCTAATTTCGGGTCAACTGTAAATATTGTAGCTATTCCGCTTTTTGCCGCTCGTTAATAAATTAGGATTCGGTTGCTTTGTTTGCTGTTGTTATGCTGTTTTGTGTCAAATTTTATTTGCTCGCTTCACGTGAAGATTTGTGAGTCAATGTAGTTAGTCACATATTTAAATTACGTCGTGTAAGGTTTAACCTTTCCCTTTCGATGAATTCACTAATTCCAACAATTCAAATCAGATACTTTTTTCTAAACGTCAAACAAACAGTCTTCTATGGGATTTGTATGAGATATAGGCTAATAACATAACGTCATAGTTTCTTGGAGTCAAAATAGCGCTTCTATTATCAGTTTGTCTGCTATAATAAATCAAATTAAAATAAATAAAATCACATTATTTTGAGAAGTTTTACTTTTGAAACAATACCAATTTATTCATTTTCGACCCATGTAAGTACCCAATCGCAGGCACTTTTACACGTCAAAGTTTGGTATCATTACGTGTTATGTTAATAAACATTGAAACAATAATTAATTCTCGTCATTTAAAAAAAAAACGTTAATATAGCATTTCCGAACGACCACTGCTGAGAAGAAACTCAAATTTTAATCGTAACGGCCATGTTTGGCGTGATAGTTGGCGTGAAAAACGAAATAATAATATATTTAAGCCCTTAATAATTGGAACGAAGTTCCTTATTGCGCGTTGCGAAAGGGGGCTAGACAGAAAAAATTAAGACCAAAAGTTGTAACGACACTTTTTGTTCATTCAAATTTATGAAGATAATAAAAACTTGATTTTAGAACACAGAAAAGAGTTTGAATGTAATTTAGACCTATTTATATTTTACTTCGTTCCATCCGGGTGTCCCATTAAACCATCAGAAAAGAGAAGAACGTAAAAATAGCCTTTTTCACGCCATAGTTTCCAATTGGCGATATTGATTATGAACAACGTTTTAGAATTTACTTTCAAATTTGTTCAAGCGTTCCTTATTATTTTCAAGGATTCAACCATTTATTACTAAATGTTTGGATCTCCAAATCTTTGAAAAGAAATATGGTCACTTTAACTAAAATAGTTTTAACAGTAAATTCTAAAACGTAACTCAATCCCAAAGAATGCAACGCTAACAAACCACGGATTAATTAACAATTCACATTAATTAATATTCGCAACAATAGTTTTATTTGCTCTCCGACCTCTTATTTTCTATACACCGGGTTTAATTTGAACGAAATCCTCTGGGCGGTTAGTCAAATAGTGCAACAATAGATGTGGTCGGCTTTCATTAAAGATGTATCGCTTCGGACCTTTGGTTTGAAGGCTTCGCGCTGCACCTTAATTATTCAAAGTTGGTTAAACGAAAGAATTTACGTTTGCGGTGTTTTGAGGTTTTTGAGCTGATATTTACGAGTATGTACTGCTTGCACAGAGTGCCAAGGAGCGAGTGATGCTCGGCATTGATTTGCAAGATCGAGTTCACAACGTCTCAACGTTGTGTTCTAACGTTATCCGACGTCGAACGAAACCTTACGAAGTGCTAACTAGGGTTAAGAGTCTAAAGTTTAGACTCTAAACCCTAGATAGCACGTCGTGGAATAGGGCGAGAACTGGGCGGGACACCTGGCCTAAAGGAACAATGATAGGTGGGGTATGGCCGTCACCGAATGGTATCTCAGAAATGGGAAACGTAATGTAGGACGTTTGGCGGTTAGGTATCGTGGGTAGACGATGTCAGGCAAGTTGCTGAAAAGAACTAGATTGCGATGGCTGACGATGATGATGATAATGATGACTGCTTGCCTATCAAGTCATCATCTCAGTCTCAAAGTCTCTTCAAGGAACGTGTAATGATGCTTTGACATAACTTGTAATTCGAGTTGAAAAATTATAAATACGTAAAGCTTAAAAAAACGGATTGGACTTAAAAAACAAACTTCGTTTATGATAATATGGCAAAACTTAGTTTTATGACCGCCATCATAAAAAACACCTATTAGTATTCGTTGCACAACCAATTTGAAATTGAAATCCATACAATCGTAAATACAAGTTTATTAGCCAGACAAATTAAAAAACCACCGACTACACCATCTAGTGATGACTTGCGAAACTATCTATTCCGTTTGATACCCGTAGAGCCATCTATTATTAAAATCTCGTTGATAATTCGATTCTTCTTCTCAAAGTTGTTACATTGTCATCCAATCGACTTGAAATTGAAAGCAATGCAATCAAAGTAAATAAAATCAAAAAATATGGCGGGGTGGAGTGGCCTGGCCACCATCTTGAAGTCAACAACGCCGTTTGGACGGGTCTTTGCGTTGCACCGTTATTAAAATCTCGTGGAACAATCGACTCGAAAGCGCACTTCCGCAGGTCCCGTACATACTTGGATGCTGCCCGAGCCCCTGATACTGAAGCAGCTATTTTGTGGGGAATGAACTGTGGAGTGTAGTTTGGTTTAAAATCAAGCGACAACTGTGTTCATTGTTCGCTGCATGTAAATATGTCATCAAGTATGACGCTTTATTCTGTTCAAATACAGGTTTACTTTTTACTCATTAGCCAAATTTTTGAAGCAAGTTGAGTCCATGAACTAGTTTCTATAAAAATGTATTCAAAATCAATAACAAATTTTCGTCCTCCTATCAAAAATATCCCAGATTTGTATAAGAAGAAGAGTTTTTGTTTTCGTTTCTCAGTGATTGTTTTTCTGAAAAGTAGTCCAGTACCATGGACAAGACTTTCTCCAAAAATTTGACTGGTGGGTAAAAAGTTACCCTGCATTTATCTAAGGACTTTAAAAGCATTTGGCAGTAGCGTTTCTTTTTTTTTTATTGCTGCAGTAAAACATTAAAAAAAGATGGCATTCCGGGAGTGCTGACAGAATTGAAAACTTGGTGTTGCTTACGGTAACAGTGTCGCGAGTTTAATGGTTTTTTCCCATTTCAAGATATGCCTAACGCGCCTAAAGAAGTTTTCACTTCAAAAAACCTTTATTCAAAACTTTAAGCAACCTAAGGTTTTCCTTTACTTACATATACTATTATTAATTTATAGGTTTGGTTATCACTTATCAGATACCAGTATTGCGCACTTTAAAACATGAAAACGTAAAAAAACTTACAATACCTCAAAGTAAACGTTCACCAATGCATGAAAATTAATACTGAGGCCATACCGAAGGCGCCGAACGATCATTACGCGATAATTATAATGCCACTTCACAGCGAAGGGCGCACTCGGAAATCTGATTCTTTCTCTATTTCGAGACTGTATTTACCAAATAACGGTTCTTGTGTAAGCCCTGCGGGTTACGGGGCTCAATTATTTTTTGTATGAATTTATTTTCATTGACTTTGTACATAGATTACATTGACTTTATCGTCTTTTCCACAATGATGCAGATAGAGCATTTCTGGAATAGAGCATTTCTCTCTAAGCAGACCAAGCCCAGGGTCGCAAGATTCAAAGGCCACTTTTAGCGGGATGGTGGGCGAGAAGTTAATTGACTTTGTATTTTGAAGAGTCACGTCTCGCCCCATCTATGCACGAGTATGATGAAAACCCTATATACATCAGCCCTGTAGTTTGAGAGTTTAGTATCGAGTAGGGACAGTATGTTTGGATACTTCAAAATCAATACTGAAGTCTTCTTGCCTTTAAGCAGGTGGTGGTACTTGAAAATTATCATAACAAACAAGCGGCATAGCGGCGGCGGATCGAAGTCGTGCCTTACAGACCCACAGCCAGTGCCTAAACCGCTTGGCCACCGGCGCGTCAAATCTAAATCCGTAACTAATAAAGTCGTTACCGAATCTTGTTTAAATTAATAAGTGACAAACAATGCAAATTCATATTCCTATTTGTCCTAACTTCTCGGATCGAGTTCGCGAACGCAACAACAATACATCGGAAAAGGTGTGAAAAACAGCAGTTAATGACCCCGGCATACATCATTACCCGGCGCTGCTGAGGGCTCGCAAACAATCCAGCGTTCGCGACTGATACGAGTAGTGGATTCGTTACAGCGCGCTCGAGAGCGCCATTGTGAGTGGAACGTTGGCCGACCAGGGATAAAAAACAAGATGAAAAATAATATCGAGCGGATACCTGAATTTTCCGTTGTCCATTTGAAAGAAATTATTTGAAAGAAAACTGAGACACCATTAAAAATTTTGTCTTTACCAGGCTCTAGATAACCCTTAAAACTATGTTATGAACTACTGTTAACAGTTTAAAGTGAGAATGAAAAGCTTTCTACGCACATAACCCAAAAGTGGCCGTTTTTTACGGCTTTAAAAGCTTTACGTTCTTACTTTAAACTGTAAATAGTAGTTCATAAAATTGTTTGAAGGGTTATCTAGGGCCTGGTCAAGACAAAACTGTAAATGATGTCTCCGTTTCTTTTTAAATGATTTATTTCAGATACAGGTAGCCCCACCTCTGTTTAATAAACGCATCACACATTTGCTCCGCGAGATCTTAATAATTTAGATTTCATTTGTCTGGAGTTGTTATTATTTCGGTTTTGAACAAGTTTTAAAATATGTGTTTTGGTTTTAAACATACCGGTCGAAAACAGAAATATTTGGTTCGCTCCCCACAAATCTGGCCATCGGGATTTTCTAAATCGATTTTTTTTTGTAATATTTTGTACAAATAGGCAATAAAACTTAATACAAGAGGTGGGCTTATTCAAGTCAAGGATCCATTTCAGTCCACCCTAAAACCAAATCTAATCGATTAGAAATTTAGAAAGGAGTATGTAATAAAAGAGGAAGTACTAAGAGTACGTATTGAAATTCCAATCCTACAAATTTATATTAATCAGCCCCCTTAGTATGATGTTTTATCTGACCAGTCTTTACATATACTCGCTCTGTAAAAATATACATGACAAGATAAAATTCATGAATGGGCACGTAGTAAATTGAGTCGTCACACGCAGGGAGTTTTTAAATAGTGTTTCTAATGTCTTCTAAGAAAATATAATAATTTTAAATTTAAACATGCGTTTTGTAAAACAATCACGATAGATAAAAGAATTGTATGAGTACGTAATAATTCTTAGAAATAATATTGCAAACAACGAGTATTAAAAATTATTAAAATGAAATGTTATGAAAGTAAATGCCCAATGGAACGTTTCAACACATATCGTACGGTCACCGCCGCCAAAGTGGTTGTTGGATTCATCAAAAGATGGCGCTATAGTTTCGTAATTAAATATTTTTCTATGTTTGTAAACTTCAATAATACATTGTTTTTAAATGTCTGTCTACATTTAAATATGTAAATATTCATTTAATATGAATGCCATAGAATAACTGTTTAAGATACGATTGAAAATGGTTTGATTGGATCTTATATCGACAAATTTACATGATTTCACGTTGCCAACCGTCGAAATGTCTACTTTGACCTGTCAAAATCATGCTCGCACGGGAGTTAGATATGAGATAAAATACGTTTTATGAATGAAAGTTATTTTTTCGCTTAATTTTGTCTATGTTTGTTGCGGTAAAGTACTCGAAATGCGACAAATCACAAGGGTAACAATTTGTCGCCCTAACCATGCTTGCTACACAGGAAAAAATAAAGTTCTTCCACGATACCATCTCGAGTGAGCAGATTGGGTAGAAAGTTAAATATACCGGTATTTACAAAACCAGTTTTCCATCCCTGTGGCGACACGTGGGTAATTGCCCCGAGCCTACGACGCGACTCTGGAAGAGTTTCATATACATGGATGATATGATAGTATAGTGTCATGTTATACGAATATGTACCACAATAGCATATATTGTATTTTATGATCTATTGGGCAAGGCAATGCAGATATACTTATTGCGAATTAAATGTAAGTACCATTATATACAGACCAAGTTACTAATGACAAAAAGAAATAAACATGACGTCGTCACTAATCCTAGCAACAAAGCTTTGGTTAATTCGGAATGAGAAAATAAATTTAACATTATAGTGGTTATAATAATCACCATAAAAATATGAATGTCACATGTAATAAAAAAAACGGAAGAGATAGAGTAAAGAAAAGGCAAAAGTCGTGTCGTATAGGGAGGTCAAGCATTTAGCCTGAAAAGGGAGACATGAAAAATACTCCACCGACAAGAATCTAGTTATTAAATTTATTGATGATAATGTTATCTAATAACTCATGAAATATTTTCTTCTTTCATCCATGTTAGTCTTAGAACCCTCAAAGTCCTTACTCTATCTATTCCCATCACATCGATGCCACATCCAGAAACTCCGGTCTTTAATAAACTACGACCGATGTCTCACCCTGTTTATAATAGACTTAATAGCGACCTACATTTACCTATTGTTCCCGAAGATGCTTTACGTCGCCCCAAGAACAGGTAATGACGTTATTTATTGGCACTAAACGAGCATCCAGGACCACAAAGAGTCTAACACAGCCTTCATAGAGGGATCTCCATATAAAGGGCGATAATTTGATAGTTGAAGACTTTGAGTACGGTTACACGAACTATTCGAGAAGTTTCCATGTAGGACTGGCTTTGTTGCTTAAGGATGCTAGCTTGTTAATGGCTCTAAGTTCAATAATCTTGATTAGTAACAATGTTCAGTCGAGAGGTCGGTTTAAACGGTTCTAACTAAATGTTGCCACCTATTTACCACTTACAATTTGTATTGTGTTGTGGATTCAGTAGTTCTTTATTCTCTTCACTTTTTTTAAATTAAATTCTTTCGAATTTTGACTTTTATCACATTTGTTAGACAACCTGAACCCCCGCTATCTGAACTATTTGACCATTTAAACAGTTTACAAAGTAGACTGTGTAAAAATATTAATATTTCGTTATAAATAACGAAATATTTTATTGTTTGTGGCAAAAAGTAAATAGTCACAGGTAGATTAATGATTGCAAATTCTCCATAGAGCAGACAGGGTTCAATAGAGCAACATGTTTCAAAAGTTTTCTGTCAGGCAAGACTAACGTTTTCAAATAAAAGTAATTTCTAACCAACTTTAAAAAAGGAGGAGGTTATCAATTCTTCGGATTTTTATTTGTGTATTTTCACCGATTACTCGAAGACGCCTGGAACAATTTGAAAAATTATTTAAAACGGCATACTTGTCAGGTTATCCCATAGAAATTTGATCAAAATCGGTTATGTAGTTTTGGGGGGGGAAGTCTGTTTTTACTTTTGAAAAATTATACAAACGTGATATTATCAACATTCTGTCTTTGGTCTTCCGCCATTCCTATAACCTATGAGACTGGATTTTTGCCTAGTAATCTGACATGACCAGCTTAATAAAAGAATACGAAAAGCTATTATCAAAGATTATGCAAATATATCAGTTCCGCTTCCGCATATAATATCATCAACAAATCCATTGTCTTACCTAAAGTACCTCCACACATCTATTTAACATCAACACGGCTTCTTGTATCGATACTTGGTCCTTCGTGTCCGGATTAAGACTACCCTCAAAAGGATTTAGTAGCCCGAGGCGAATTGGCCCTTCTTTGTCTAAACCGATTGGAGTTACGCCTCTGGGACAGGTGTGGGCTTCCTTAGGAGGATTTTAATTAATAATGTCCCAATAGTGTGTTGGTTAGTGATTTATCGGGTTGGTTTCGGGGCTTATGCACGCTCGGGCGAGCTAACTCCTTTGAGCGAATTTGCGTTCAATGGATGTCTTTACGTTGGTTGCTTGGGGCTTGTTTCGGATAGTTTGTATCAAATCATGTTGCTAGAATGCACACTGGAAATGACACAAAGGCACAGAATACTAGACAATTGTCTGATTTAGATAAGTACATATATAATTATATTTTCCTTGGCTTATATGAGGCTAAAATAGAAGTATCCATAACCCGAGCGTATGAACAGAGTGATGAGTTTTGATGAAGCGAAAGAGGTCCTGGTGACCACAAGAGAGAAATTAACTTTCAGCGACGCAGTGCTGTACTCGTAAATTGGTTTCATTTCTGTTTAACAGTGATTTCTTCAATATTTACAAAAACAAATCTACTAGCGCCATTAGATTCACTTACTCCATCAGAATGCAATCGAACAATATCTTGAAGATGAACCGGCCCGCAGAGACAATATATCTCGACCCTACTGTTGACGTCATAAGTTATTGCTATCTCACGAGTATTGATACCGATTGCGTGCCTTTTGTTTGGGGAGATACAAATAAATAGATTCTACTTTGTTAATGAACGCGGAAATTGCAAAAGTAACAAAATTTACTGTTAATAAAATAAGTGATAGAAGAATAAATTATTTTATTTCACATTTGATTATTTATTCGTTTGATTGACTGGATCATAACGTAAATAGAGTCTATTTATACGTAAGCAAGTAAATCTTTTTAAGGTGATAAGCGATTCAGATGATAAAATGATCGATCAGCGAGGCAAGTATGATTAGGGCGACAAATTTTATCCTTCTAATTTGTCGCATTTCGCGTAATTTACCGCAACAAACATAGACAAAATTGAGCGACAAAATAACTTTCATTCATAAAACGTATTTTATCTCATGCCTAAATCCCGTGCGAGCATGGTTTTGACAGGTCAAAGTAGACATATCGACGGTTGGCAACGTGAAATCATGTAAATTTGTCGCCGATTTGCTAAACCCACATAAGACTCAATTAAACCATTTTTAATCGCATTTTAAACAGTTATTCCGTTGAACTAATATTAAATGAATATTGACATATTTTAATGTAGGCAGACACCTTAAAACAATGTACTATTGAAGTTTACAAACTTAAAAATATATTTAATTACGAAACTATAGCGCCATCTTTTGATGAATCCTACAACCACTCCGGCAGCGGTGAATGCATATGTACTCGGCGGTGATATTTTTCTTTATGTTGGTTGTACGACATGAGTTAAACGTTCCGTTGCACATTCATTTTTATAACATTTCATTTTAATAATTTTAAATACTCTTTGGTTGCAATATTTTTTCTAGGAATTATTACATACTTTTATCATTCTTTTATCTATGGTGATTGTTTTACAAAACGCGTGTTTTAATTTAAAATTATTATAATTTCTTAGCAGACATTAGAAACACTGTTTAAAACCTGCCTGCGTGTGACGACTCATTTTACTACGTGTACATTCATGAATTTTAGCTTGTCGTTACAGAGGGAAGAAACGTAAAGACATCTGAGATAAATTATCATACTAAGGCCGCAGTTTTGTATAGTACTAACTACTTTCTATAGAAAATTGGGATAAAGACGTAACAATGTTTGTCTCTGTATAAAACTTTTTCGTGCTCTCATGCATAATCCGTGTGGGTATACGCTGATTTGTAATGATATCGGAAGCTGCAATTTTTTTTGTTTTTCGTTAATTGTTTTTATAGAAAGTAGTTCAGCGGTTCACGGTCACTGTCTGAACTTCCTCCAAAAAATTGGCTAGTGGTTAAAAAGTCACCTAGTATAAAATCAACCTTACAGTGTGATCCCAGCCAAAGCTTTAATTGCAGCATTTGCATCAGACCTTCCATTTCCCTATTTTCTATAATTTTAATGCCACCTCAAGACGTTCCACTAAGACGGGTCCGCCCCCCCGGCCCACCCCGCACCGCTAACGCGAATATGTAAGCCCAGGGGGGTTCATTAACTGATCATGTTAAGCCGATGATGGTAGACCTTCCGGGATACCTTGGACAGTGATGAGATGGCAAAAATGATTATTAGTTAATGCATTTTATCGGATTAAATCATTCGATGAAATGCAACGATGAGAGTTTATGAAATTACAGCAAGAATAAGAAAAGATATTGCTATATTGATTCATATTATCGTTAAATAGAAATAACCATAAGTACGTCACTAATCGACACACAACGACAAGCTTGTGTCTGAGAACTCAGGGCCGCAAAATCCCAATGCCATTTTTAGCGTGATGGCAAGAAGGTGGAAAAATAAATAAAAATAGTGATGGGTTGCTTGCCGCAAGCGTAATTCGTAATTCGCTAGTCATTCCATCGCTCGTGTTTTACATGTTCTACCAGCGGCTTCTCTTCAAGAGGCAGCATGACACAATTAAATTTAAAAAAAAATATCGATGTAGTTAAATTACATTAAAAACATTTCTCACACAACATTTACAGAGAGCGTTCGGTGCGCCACAGCGCACTCACTAAAACCAAAATGGCGTTATGCAAAGCGTGCATCGCGACAGAATACTTGAGACTCGTTCTTTTGCCGCCCGCGGGTGACGTTGGTGGCATTAAATCTTAATAAAATCCGTCATGCATTGCTACGAGCTCTTTGATTGCTCACTCGGCAAACCTCGGCGTGGTATCAAAGAAAATCACAACTCTTTTCATTGCACTCCGATAGAACAGTGTTCACAAAGAACGGCGTATAATTGATCCCCCTCGCGTCTAGTTTTTAAAGACTGATAGCTGTAAAAGCGAAGGGTTCTGATGGGAAATTCGTGGGTATTTTTCCAATGGTTTTTTTTTCATTGACTCTAGATTATGAGGAGTGATTGGGTAATTATTTTAAAAACTTGAAAAACATTTCATTGTATTTCTATCACTCTGGCTTACTCTCATAACTGGCTAGCTGACTGGTATTACCATCAATACAGTCTTTCCCAAAGTGGGCGATAACGCCCCCTTGTGGGCGCTGGAGGCTTTAAGGGGGGCGGTAACGGGCCCAGAATAAAGTTGGGGGGCCCTGATGTGATTTAAGCAATGAGTGATTTATAAATTCAGCTATTTCATATTTTAAAATTCACTGAAATCAAAATCCTCTTACTACACAACATCCATTTATTAGTTCATATTTATATCCTTTTTTATTGTACAAATATAAACTAAAAATGTAATTAATATTTATTATTTTCATGCGTTCACAACGCTATTTATATCGTTAAAGGAATCAAACACTGAAAAAATTTCGTGTTTTAAAGTTTCGCAGGTGAGGTCCCCATTTCCAATACTCTTTATTATTGTAAAATTGTATTATTATTGCTATTTTTTATTTAAAATTAACAATGTTGATTATTGTTATTTTTTATAAAAGATACTCTAATGTACTGGTGTATGTATTATTGTTGCTCTCTCGTTTAGAATATAGGTTGAATTAAACTACAGGCAAGACAAATATGTGATTCAGGTTTTTATGGTAAAAAATAGGGGGGCGCTACAAAATAACAGATTTTTTAAAGTGGGCGTTTGACAAAATAAGTTTGGGAACCTCTGATCTAATACTTGCAAAATCATACACTACGTTTCAATCCTTAATAGGACAGACAGAGCATTTTGGGTTTGGCAGCTCGAAGCAGACAGAGCCCAGGGTCGCAAGACGTAAAGGCCACTGTTAGCCTGATGGTAGGCGAGAAGACGGAAAAAGGAATCAAATAGTTATAGGTAGGTTGCTATCATCTGCTATTAACATGATTAGTATTTTTGCACATTCCCTCTATCGGCTTTTACAATCTGCACGAGAAGAGAAGCAGAATTATTAGTTTTTTTCTTTCATCCAGACCAGCATAGAAGTATTCCACATCATATCCTGTTGGAACGAAGCAAACATCGTTGAACAAAAGCTGGACAAACAGTCAGTAACATCACCGCAACCTTTTGTCGTCTATCATTATTTAAATAACACCACAACTTTTAACAAATACCCTTTTAAAAAGTTAAAAGTCAAAAGAATCGCAACAAGATCGCGTCTGAAAGGAACCCCAACGGAACAGACGGGAGAAATGCAATTCCAGGGGCCTGAATACACTGGACAGTGTACCTTCAATTTACTAATACAAATAAGCGCGACTTGGTCACAGAGGATAAATAACATAGAGCACAGATCACGCAAGAAGCAAGAGGAGATAGGACAGAAACTGGTCCAAGCGAATATTTACAAGGACGATGTACTAAGTTGTCCAAATGGTACAAACGAGCGTAATATTGCAGCAGAAAATGAGCTGCAGAATTTTTCATTGTATGGAAATAGACCACTCATCATCAGTCGCTCTTTATGATGGATTATGATTACAGAAGTAATTCTGCAACTTATTCCCTGCAGCAGAAATTATGCTCATTTGATTCCACTATAAATGCGAACATTTATTTTATCATCAAACCTGAATTGGATTGAGGTTAGTTACATAAAATGAAAGCGATATGTAACCTTAGGGGAGACCTCTATTGGATGGAAAGAGATACGTACCGCACAAATAGAAGATTTCAAATAGACAGGTAGGATCTATTGCACGACAATATAAGGATTGGGCTCTGTACTGAGTCTCCTTTATGACTTGGTCCTTCAGGGCCGCTACGGGCGACGTTTTCAAAGGCCCATTGTGCGCTCCCTCAATCGAGGCCCCGATTATTGGAAAGAAAACACTCTCATCTATATTTTAAATAATGATCAGGGTGCGGGCGAACAATTGGCGGGGTTGATAGATTGCAGGATACCGGCAATAAAGCCTTTGTCCACGTGTCAGATGTCGTGCAAGAGGGGTTTTGTAGTCTTGTTATTTTTTATGGACTAATTCGTGTACGTATTTCGTCCCTTGTGGTTCCCGAGTTAGAAAAGGACCACCCCATCACTATGGATGTCGTACAAGGCGACTAAAGGAAAATAGCACTAAAATCTCGTCAGCATTCCCAAGGAGTTGACGTCAGCCGTCAGACAGGCGGCCGGTCGTAAAATAAATCCAAACCAACTGAAAGGAACGTCGAAAAAATTAATACTAGCTTTACGTCGTCAAAGATAACAATGGTCCTACCTAATACCAAGGATGCTAATACCGAGGAGGCCTGTGTGGCCAGGCGGAGTAGGTAAGTTACGCATTACTAGCGCTTACATATGTGAAGCAATCCCAAACGTGATCACTATACGCATTAGTGACCACAAGTGACATAAAATATCTCGAGGTTCTCTGTTCTTCAGAAAACACATTTGTTTGTATATAAAGCTTTATTATAAATAAGAAAGAACACAGTTACAAATCAGAAAAGTAAACATACAACGGCGGTCTTATCCCGTATAGGGTACACGTTAAGCACGATTGCCTTCATTAGATGATAATCTTCAAGTCAAGCAGATGCCTTGGGCAGCTTAAAAAATTGACATCGTCACTTATTTACACGCACGAAAAACAAACAACACAACGAAAGCTGTAACTACTCGTTCCAGGTGAAACACATCAGTAACTGTGAACTTGCGAAACTTGGCTGAAACAGCCAAGTTAGTCGGCAACCAATCTTGGTGCCGCGATAAATAAGGCCCGCAATCGGAACAAATGGACAACTGGCAAATTAAACCGGCGCGCTGCATTCCGATGCCTATTCTATATGTACGGCCAAAATGGTAGCATACAGAAGTGGAACACATGGTTTCTTTACTTTCCATGAACTTTGAAGCAGTGGTGACAGGCACAAGTTTGATTCTTACAAAACACAACTTAAACCTCTGAGTTTGTACTCGTGTGCGGTCATTTTTACCTACCACCACTTGCCTCCGGTGTAGATAAACGTCTTGAGAAGTTAAACACAGCCTGAACCTGAGCGCTAGTTCACGTGTGTGTTATAAAGACTGTTATCGATAGATGAAAGTCATAGGTGATGGAATCAATCATACTAATATTTCGAACAGCATTTCAGCTGAAGATGCCACTGGGAAAACGCTGAGATGAGAGAGGCTACACACGACAAAATTTAGCATACAATCTGCAGTGACAAACTGGTGCTCTACTGCAGATTGTAATGTGTGTCGATTTGTTTTGAGCCACAACACGTTTTCACACATTTCAATTTGCAGAACAGCACCAGATTGTTACTGCAGATAGTACTAGTGGCTCTGTGAGCTGTAGACTTCGCAAGTCATCCCTAACCCGTAGAAGTTTATCGGATAAAAAAGTTGTTTAGACAAAAAAGGTGCGTCTTTATAATGGTAACAAAAGGTATGACATTTTTGAAAATTATTCGAAATGTCTAAAATATGATATCTTTTAAGTTTTTAACCCAAACATATCAACCATTTTGAATAATTTCAAAAAAGTGAATCAACAAAATAATCTATATGATTTTCGAACCTGATAACAAAATTCCACGAAAATTGGTCGAGAAATGCGACCTGCAGGCGAGAACAGACGGAAAGGCGGACAAAAGCATTTTTAGCCAATCTGCTCCGCTCCGCTCGCTCGCTCAATTACGTCGTATATAGCCACATATAGAATAAGAAATAAATTGATCCATCTGTAGCCTGTTTAATTTCTGCCCATACATTAGACACATCGATCTAACACGTCTAAACAAAGCGAAATAGCGGTGAACACGCGATCCTCTTAGCGTTACCCCCGAAATTCGGAAATAGTTGCAATTTCGACTGAAGTGCGAAGGTGTTAAAGTTTGTTCTGACTTTAGATTGAAATGCCTTTCATGATATCTGTAGCAGAAGTAATTTGTTTTAACGCAACGCATTTTTGTGCATCAGTTTATTGCAAGAAGTAAACACGGTTGCACTAAGGCTCTCTCCTTTAGGTACCCATGTACTTTTAAGTCTTCTTTTTTTTTGCCAGGTTTTCAGTACCATTTTTTTTAATTTGTCTACTAGGTATTTGCGCCACTTTTAGACTCTCTCATTCCTTATCTTATCCATTTTAATCTATCCGAATATAACTCAAATATAATCTTTCTATTGGCGCCACCTTTAGACATCATTCCGGATCTTATGCATTATAATATTCGAGTATTACTTAAAATATAATCTTTGACTGATTATTATATTTCAGTTGTTGAACTCTTACAAATAACATATTTGATTCTACGTTCTATATTATTGTAACGAGAAAATCCCGAATTCCTAAGCAATTTATAACAATGTCTTCGCCCTTCGGAGGCCCACTGCCCTCTGCCCGGACCGATTGTTAATCTGAACTTAGGTGTACTTTTCACCTTGCCCGTTTGGGCCGAGAAACTCTTAAATTTGCTGGAATGTGGAACATTTAAGGGGTGGTTTCGTGGAATCCGATTTACATTTCTTTGATTTTCTTATTCTGATTTATCTTTCTTTTTTTTTTGTTTTCTAACTAATAAAAGCTAAATGAGAGAACAGACAAAATTTTTAAGGAATCGATTATTATCATTAGGCTATGTTACTAGTAATGCGTCGCTATTTCGTTTCGTTGTTAAATTTATTGGTAGATTAAAATGTCTGATTTTTCAAATAGTCGAAATCCATATAGCATAGCTTAAAGACAAATCATGTAGTAATTGTCGGGACTAAAATCTTTCTATACCATTAAGTTGAATTTAAAAATGTTTAAATCCGAGAATGTTGAATTCCGCGATCATGATTTTCCAATGCCCAGATGGATGTTTTTAAAATGATTTTACGTTCACTCACAGCGTTTCACTTCCCGAGAAGCTAGTGGAGGTCGATGAAAGTTGACTGATTTCTTTTTCGCTAACGTTTGTATCTACTGCATTAATTTAGTTCAGCACGAAACTCGAGTTTTGCAATGAGGTGAGGACTCGTGTCAAAAATGAAAATTCTTACCAACATTTTCCGTGTCGCCCCCACATCAACATTACCTGTTTCTTTATGCATGTTATTTCCAAAATAAGCAACTCCACCTATCCTCATTAGTCATGCATTGCAGATCCCCACTGATACTCTAAATACCTCTCATCTCACCGAATTTACTCACGAAAGGCATATTTCTTCCCCGCTTATCTTCAACTTCATTACATAAATGGC
Organism: Acrobasis suavella; assembly: GCA_943193695.1. NCBI lineage: Eukaryota > Metazoa > Arthropoda > Insecta > Lepidoptera > Pyralidae > Acrobasis > Acrobasis suavella. The sequence continues at coordinate 14,722,988 of OW971948.1, forward strand.
ACTGATAAATCTTTTAAATAAGGGATGGCACGAACTAAAGTTATTTTGTGGGCACAATCACCCTTCGATTTAATAAGTTGCCGGTAACTTTGGCCGCACTTTAAACCTTAATCTGTGTGTCCCACCAATTAACCTGGGCGGCTCCTACACGTAAATGCTGAGCAAATATTGTCACAATTACTAGATAGCATCAGCCTGTAAACAGACGGCCAAAGATTGGTGCCCTTCGGCGTATATCTCAGGGCAGGCCTGGCGACCGTTTTGGGAGTTGCGTAGATGACAAGCAATAGCGGGATTATTTGAATGTGGCCTTTGAATAAGTTGTCCCTAAAGGTAGGGAATCACAACATCTTTTGGATCCCAAAAACTGTCAGGGCACGCGCTTACTGATCGTTCTGCGTCTATGACCAATATTTGCGTTATATGGATATCTGTCAACTTCTCAACAATACATCTTCAAGCTTATTATCCGAGTCTAACGATCTTTAAAATTATACTGGTTATTACGTCGATAACAGTTAATATAATGAATAGAATTAAAGTGTGAAGTACTTTTAAGATCCATTAAGTACCATTCTATTGTATCTTTTGGCTCAATTATTATTTTAAATAAATAAATGACAAAAATAAAGCTGATAAAAAAATTTAATAGGCCAAAAAAATCTCTAGAAAAATTATCTCGATCACAGATCTCGACATATTTTGAAACGGGTGGTCGTGAATCGTCATTTTTACTAAAAAGGGACAAACAGAGTAAGATGGGAGAAACCTTTGCCCAACAATGGGACACCTGAGTCAAAAAAAGTAGTCATGTCAATTGAAAATCGCGTACAGTTCTTCCCTCATACCGGTAGCTAAGACGTTTTCCTCGTTGCCTTAAGATCGTTTTATTAGGAACCCGGATGGACTTCTGGAATGGATGGCGGGGAATGTAAATTTACGGTGCGCCGGACGCGGGAGGTGGGATGCGATCATTTTGTTGCCGGCGATTGTTGCCAGCATCATTTTATGGCTAACAATGAATATTTCTATAAAATAATAATAATTTGTTTAGTCAGATATTTCAAGCTGCGTAAATGCACCTGATTTATCTTGACGATTGCTTAATGCCTGATCTATCCGAGACCAACTGCTTAACGCGCCTTTCGAACCTGAAAGGAGCTCGACAACTTTTAAATGGCGGCGAATATATAACGGTGCGCTGGATATGATGCAATCGTTTTCTTGCGAGCGAGCTAGTTCTAACACGTTTAAAATGTATTTCTAAATAATATTCTTTTATTATTGTAAGATGAAACCAGAAACTAAATAATTTTGTGTAACCTTTAAAGGGTTGTATCGGTAAAGCAGTGCGATACAATCTTTCCAATATAATATAACTTATAAATTAATACAGTTTTTACAATTTGAGAAATCCAATTTTCGTTCGACGATGTTCGAGCCAGGCTGATATATTAATGGCTTATATGTTTTGTATGAAAACTGGTCTCATCTTTAAATTGATGCTACGTCTTTTGCTCTCGTGAGGGTGACAGTATATACCGTATCGTCTGTCGCTGTCGGCTAGTGCGGTCCTTTTACGTAGTAAAAAAAATCTACGTCTATGCTTTCCACACAATGACACCGAAAAGAGCTCGGCTCTTAAGGTAGGCAGATTGAATTTCATTTATGATTGTAAATGTTCGTGTAGAAATTCCGAAATTTAAATAATGAAAGAATTTGCTATTGTATCGCCTAAAAATAAAACCACTTGTTATCTCGTTTAAATCAAAACCAATTCTTTCAGAGTGGCACTCAATTGCCCGGAAAGCCATTCCGCCGCCCAGGGTGCTGGTCACTATAAATCGGCCAATGAGAAGTAGTGATTTAATCGGAAAGCCCAAGGTCCCTCAGGAAGGGATCGGATACCTGTTCAAAAAAATACTCATTTGCCACAACATACTAACATGTTGTTTTCGCATTGTTTGTTAGTGAAAATATTATGTCTATACTGATCAAATTTTGAAATCCGTTTACTGAACATAGAACTAAATTCGTATTTTGGTCGGAAAAGACATCTAAATTAAGAACAAACAAGTAGGAACGAATAAGGATATTTTAAGATTTTCCTGGCCGTAAATCCAAAGGAAATAGAACTCACTCGTCATGTGAGCAAATAGAGAAAAACTTTAATTATTCCCAGGCGTAAAACATTCCCGCTGTTACCCGCGACGTGCACGTATGGTTCGATATTTGGCAATCTAATGGCAACTTCACATTTCTTGCGTTAAAAAGTATCCTGTTATTCGAGGTAATACGCTCTTTACCTCATTTGGTTAGGTATTTAAATAAATGTTAACAATCTTGACATGCCTTTTTACATTTATTTACCTAAATGCATAGCCAAATGGAGTATAGTTATATGCCAAATTTAATTCTAAAACATTCATCTTTAAAAATAAAAACTTTTAAAATAGGAAATGTGCTATAACAGGGAGGAAAGGTTTCCATCCCTGGTCAGGAAGCCCATTAGATCGTATGGTCAGGGGATAATTAATTCTGTGGTAACGTTCAAGTGAGATTAATTGCGGGCTGGCATCGACCTCTTTTCAATGTAACATGTTCATTGTTTACGTGTTATTGATGGTCTCTGTACCCTGGATTAGAGTTAGTGGACACATTGTAATGCAAAAACTATAGTGTAGCATAGCACAGTATAATATAGTGTAGGGTGGACCCAATGGGCAAAAACAATTTTGGGTTTTTACAGAGATAATCTGATATAAAACCCAATTTCAGTCTCTTTCCCTCTTATAAGGATTTACTGTTGCAACAATGGGTCACTAGAAGTCAAAAGTAACCTTGCATAATACGACTAAATTTAAATGACATTGTCTAATGACAATGTTTAGGTGACCTTTCTATTTAGTAATCATACACGTCATGGCTTTTTTCATACAAAAATACCCACCCCCACATTTTAAAACAGGTGATACTTTTGAGACTTTAACGCGGAATCTATGTACCTCCTATCTATGGGTGGACCACAAGGGGTCAACCTAAGACCGTTGACATTTTTTATAATGAACAAAAATTAACGTGTGATGGTTTCGTAGTGTGGTTTCTAGTAGAATATAATAGGTCCAAGCTCTTATATTCAATACTGATATCATTGACTCTACATATAGTTCTCTTGATGTATACATAGTACAATTTGGAAAAGACCATTTTTAAACTTGCGCTGTCTGGGGATTGAACCCGGAAGCTCCGGAATGGTGGACTAGCATGTTGAACATAACGCTACGAAAATCGTCATAGTCATACTCATCAAAGTCAGAGGAGATACATGGGTGGCAGTAGTCTGGATTTGGATGGCAAAACTTATATAAAACCAAATCTTATTATAAAACCCAGACTAACTTTGTTACTTGGTTTAAACCATTATCCGCCCAAATCAAGTTGGTATTGACAGGTGAGACAATGTGTGATACTAGATGTCAACTTTATTTGGGCGGATAATGGTTTAAACCTAGTAACAAAGTTAGTATGGGTTTTATAATAAGACGGATAGTGTAGAACAATCAGAGAAATTTCATTTTTAAAAATTAAGATGACATTTAAAATGGTTACAGCGAATGCGCTGGAAGCGCATGCTGGTCTGGGACTAAGAAATAAAACTCTTAGCGTGTCTCGAGGCGACATCGTTTACGATCGTCTTCTAGTCACATTCGCGCTGATGAAGACCTCCGGATGAGGTCGAAACATGTCGGCCAGAAGCTGACTCTACGACAGTCACCCGTTGGTTCATGCTAATAAATAAACAGCTGCTTCTTTTTCCGCGTAGATCGTAAAAGCCAATCGAGGGAATAGGCGAGAATCTAAATCATATAGATGGGAGGTACGGTTAATAACCCATCACTATTTTGATTCACCAATGCGCTAAATGTAGCATTTGGACACATAACAAGTACTAGTACTCGCGCACAGAAGTCTTACTCCGAAAAGAAATTCAAAGAAATATCTACTTAATGTGGTTAGCGCTATGGTTTAATTTAGCTCACGGCAGAACTCCTCACCTCTTCGTTTAGATACCTAGACATCCATTTCATAAGCAAGCCAATTTCATTCTTATTACTCTAGCTAGACAAACGATTCATGTAACTGAACTTTCCCCTTCGAAGTGGTTGCCACGCGCTTAGTAATAATTTAGGTATACAACTAAACTGGTAGTGACATAGGCCTGCTTTGGGTTTTACGGCCCTAGTCTGCGAATACTATTCAAGTCAGATATTGGGATTCATATAAATTCAGGATTCTTTACATAACTTGGCATTTAGTTTCATTTTTTTTTCGCTGTCGTTTCGACAACCGCACTATATCATATAGAACTTGGCTCTCATTTTCACATTTATGTTTTTTGGAGAAAATAATTCTAACATTAAAATCTGCTCAGGCATTTCGAAGTAAAGGCGGAACATAGAAACTCAAACACTTAAATATGTTTTTGAGCTCTGACAACATAACACTCCTTTTTTGGGGTAATTGGGTACCTAATTAAAATTTACAATTTAAACGGATAAGGACAAATCATATAGCTTGATTTAACCACAAATATAAATATTTCATTTCGACCATGTGACATAAATAATAAATAATAAATAATAATAACAATAATAATAATAAATAAAGCATAATAATGTGACCGCCACTGCTACTTCAACGAACGAATTTGATGGGCGATGTCACTAACTTTTGTTCTGACTTAGCTCAGCGGTTAGGTAGAGTTGAGAAACAGCTAGAAATGTAGCTATGGAAAGGGCTATCCCTCTCCGTAGCGCATTGAGTTGAGAGGCCTTGACCCTTCATAAGTTATAAAAAAAACTACGTACATCACAATCACTTGAACAGTGCCAACAGAGCCAACTGGAAACGGGGTCTGTGATCTGGAATCCCAGCGAGGCTAAGTATAGTCTCGTGTTGGAAAAAGTTCAAAATAAATTTGTTAGGTATCTTTACATGAGACTATACGGAGTCTATCCTTTCTACCCCTTAATCCTACCCTATTTGTTTTAGGTATGGTTGGGTACAACGAATTAAGGGTTAGAAGGCACCTGGCTACCATATCATATGTTTTTAAAGTGATCAGACAAAACCATCCGGATGTGTTGTCACAAATACGTGCGGCGTCGCCACCGGCCGCCGCTGCTGGCCGTGCCCCGAGCGCGCACCAACCTGCTGCGGGAAGCACCAATGACACAAGCGCTGCGCACACTTACCCTCTTATTCATAAAAAAATACAAACGTTTGCTAAACCTATTTTAGTTAAAATATGTTTTGTCCCTTTCACTCCTTTCAGACGAAGTGGTAGCTAAAGTGGCGCCCTCATTTGAAATAAATTGTTTCAAACTAAATATGGTGATAAATAAAAATTTGATTTGTATAAATGTCTCGAAAGACCTTTTAACTATTTTATGAATAACCTTTGAAATTGTTACTAATAGTCCGTCTAGTTTTAAAACTGTTTTTCGCCAAAAGTGGCCACTTTTGGCGAAAAACAGTTTTAAAGCTAGACGGACTATCAATATTACTTTCAAAGGTTAATCATAAAATAATTTAAAGGTCTTTCTAGACATTTATACAAATCAAATTTTTAATTATCACCATGTTTAGTTTTAAACAATTTATTTCAAATGAGGGCGCCACTTTAGCTACCACTTCGCCTTCAATATTTGACTTTGCAAGAGCGAGACAAAACATATTTTAACTAAAACAGGTTTAGCAACCGTTTGTATTTTATTATGAATAAGGGGGTAAATATTGTAGCCAATAAAATCGGCTTGTTTAATACAATGTACTCTGAATGAATTCACACGGGTATCATTAATGATAATTTGTTATGGTATTGTACTATCCCTGTAATGATATGTATCGTTATATTGATAAATATCAAAATCGAAGGAGTCGTTTCCGAGATAATATGTTTCCGAGATCTTAATTATATGTATGTTTCCGAGATCTTCATTATATGTATACAAGAACTGCTTGTTTAAAGTATAGGATATATTCAACAAACCTATAACACACTTTGTTTTGCATGGGGTTGGGGCCTTTTTTTTCTGGAAATTAGACAATAAAAAATATAAACAATTAATAGAACCATTTGCTTAGGTTACCAGTTCACTACTTTGAATTCATCTGCAACTCCTCAATGACACTTACCTGTTGTGTACATTTAATAAATAAATAAATATGGACAAATAACACTGATTGAGCTAGCCACAAGTTAAGTTTGTGACTTGATACTAACTCAACGATACTATATTTTAACAATACATTTATAGATAAACATCCAAGACCCAGGACAATTTGAAAAAGGCCATTTTCCAACATGTCCTGACTGGGGATTGAACCCGGGACCTATGACTGGCGGACTAGCATGGTGACCACTACGCCACGGAGGATGCCATGATTTAAGGAATCATGTTTCCCAGATGGTGTTCAACCGATGGTTTAGTTATATTCGTTTTTTTGAGTTATCAACCTGACAGATAATGAAATATGAAGATAGGATACAAAGCAGCAAAAGATTTTTTATCACAGTGGATAATTAAACAGTTTGTGGACTTGTAACGCTACAAATAAAAAAATATATTCAACAGTGAAATATCCACATCAGCTTTAAGCTGCTCGTCTATGACTTAATAAATACAACGTATAAGGGACATACCTGTAATAAATCGAACCATGGGCTATACTAGATCACTATAGTACAATTAAATTAAAATAACAAACAAATAACCAAAAAAAAATTCAACATTCCAATACAAAAGCCCGGGCGGCTGTACACTTTTGTATGGAAATATTATTTTAATTTAATTATTCTATAGTAATCTAGTAAAGCCCGTGGTTTGATTTCATATGGGGATGTCCGTTCCACATTGTATATAATATTTTATATTATTGATTTTCAACAGCTAGAGTGGGATTAGCTCAATTGGTAGTGCACTAATGGCGTTAACGTGAGGGATGCGGGTTCAAATTTCCCTCGTAGTGAAATTTTTCATCACATGTTTTTATTTAGATAATATTTTATACTCTATAACAGGTGAAAAATATGTGAATTTTAAGAACAAGACACAACTTTAAATATAATGGTGTTGGGTCACCTCAGACATGGAATAAAGTGAGACATGGTTAAGGACCTCAGAACCCACAATCACACAGTTCTTAATACTGATCTTTAATGATGTTAGCAGTGCGTCGCATCCTCACATCCCCATACAGTTTAAATCAAGACACAGTGTGGAAATATCTGCAGTCAACTATTGAATAAAGTGGAGACACAAAATTCTTACTTACTAAACTTTTTGTTCGAATTTAATATTTATGTTATGTTATGTTAAATTCTTTATTGTACAAAAAGGACACAACAAAAATACAAAGGTGGACATATCCTTTTAAGGGATCTCTTCCAGTCAACCCGAAACCAGAGGAAAGATAACATTTACTAGGGTGGAACATTGCAACATTACAGCATGTTTCCTTTCATAAACTTGCCATTGCCTAACATCAACGCACCTTGTGAATGCATTTTGCTTGCTTTTCGAGTGTGTAAGCTGCCAAAAAGCATCTGACATGGTTTGACAACTGTAATACAATGAAGACAACCAGAACCAAGGACTTATACATTCCTTACAAAGCAAGGAAGAGCTCGAGGAGTTTTTATTCCTCTTGCAGTCATTCACCCGAGTGCGAACCAAGCCCAGTATCATTTTATTTGTGAGTCTTTTTAGTCATCTTTTAAGACTTCTACAGTAAGCCATCAAGGCTGTTAAAGACATGGCCATGGAGACTTTGTACTACTTACATAATTCGCTTTATTCTTTATCAGTTACTTAATTATAAATTAAATTTGAAGATTTTTAACAATACAATAGGGTTTTGTGTCAGATAATTTGCAATTTTATTGATGCACAGCAATGGAATTTCAAATTAAAGTAAACACTTTTATATTTATCAAAGTGAGAAACATAATAGAACATATTTTTCATCAAAAGACTTATAAAAAGAGACAAAATTGATGTAAGCTTGCCCTAGGTCTCAAAACAACATCACCAAAACAGAATGTCAACATAACCTCAAATGACTGGACGTGAATCATGCCGGTATTACAAAATTATGTACTAAACCACAAAAAACATTAAAAAAGTACCTGATAAGGTGTTTCTTCCCCGTTTTCCTCCAAATGCTTCAAGTTAATAGAAAATAAACAGTTTTCTTTCGAGTTCCAAACGTATAACACATCATCTCTGAGTTCAAGCAAATTACACAACTTTCCACTTTGATTTTCACTTAGACTGTCCTTTATATCGGTAAATATTTTATGGTTAGCCAATTTACATTCGTACAACCGCGAATCCATTGTAAAATCAGAAAACAAATTATTGTTTTGGCACCAAAACTAATTCGATTTGACAATTTCGAGGTTTGACATTGACAGTGACACCTAAGCTGAAAACGCGCCACACAAATAACTTGTGGCTGACTTCGGAACTAAATCTTGCAGAGTCTTGGAATGAAGGCGATATGTAACATATTTTTTTAAGGTCGAGTTTTTATTATGTTGCACGAGATGGGCCCTCTAATGTGTATTTTTAACCGACTTAAAAAAAGGAGGAAGTTATCAATTCAAATGTAGGATGACTGGATGAGATACCTTAGATTTTTTATGTAGGTACCTACCCCAATTAATTGAAGACGCTTGGACCAATACGGAAAATTCTTTTCGGTCAAATTTTCAAATACATAAAAATAAAGGTCGCGACGAATTGATAACCTTCTCTTTTTTGGAAGTTGGTTAAAAATAGGAAGGTACTCTCATGGGGAAAGGAATTTAAACGTAGGGTAAAATGTCCAATAAATGGCATGTGTTGGTCATTGTCACAATAAAATTATATTACTGATCAATCAATCCTTAGTGGTATGCTAATTAAATACTTTTCAATCCATATTTTTTTTTATTTACATAAAATTTAGGTACTTACAATGCGTTATGCGACACAAATAAATTGAACAAAAATGGCTGACTTCAAAACATTTTTGTACAAATTCCCGACACGTAAATTGAACCAAAATGGCAGTCGTCGGCGCATTACTGGTACCTGCGCCGATAACAGCCATTTTGGTTTAACCTACGTGCTGGGAATTTGTACAAAAACACTTAGAAGTCCGCCATTTTTGTTCAACTTATTTGTGTCACATTATAAAGAAATTTAGATCTTGAAGTTATTAAACATATAACGATGAAATTATTAATGAAACAGAATGTAATGTAAACAAATACAATTTTTAGGAGTATTCATGAATAATAATATGTTTTGGAAGAAGAGAAAAATAATATATGTATAATAATTTCTAATTCAGAAAGTTTTATATACTTACTTAATTGTATTGTAACGACAATAAAATTGACAGAATGTATAATTTCTAAAAAACAAAATTTGTATCCCATAACACAATTAAGTCTCGAACTTAGTTTGGGGCTAGCTCAATCAGTGTTATTTGTCCATATATATTTATTTATATATGTATTTATTTCAAAAGAATTTACTTTAGAATATGATTAAGAACATACTTACCTACTTAAGTCACAAGAATTTATCACCAATATAGCAGGGGTATCTACACTACTAAGTTACATTATATATTCATCGTATACTTAATTGTTTTAAACAGGCGTGAAATGAGGCCGTGACAAATATTTAACGGGTATCACTTTAATAGTCAGCCCCGGCTGACCAGGTTTGAAACTTACAGGAGACCATCATAAGGCAGGGTGAATTCGAAGCACTACTAGTACGAGATCGAAAGTCGCTTGATGATGGCCACCTAATGAGTTTGAAACCATTAATGTTCCATCTTACTTTATCTCAGTGTTACCTCTCGATAGTCCACTGTCAATAGCCTATCGAAAGACTATCAGTATTATAAATAAAGACGATACTAAAGATGGTATCGATCCTGACGACAAACAAACTATCGATACTATCGATAGTATATTTACATAAATCTTTATTATCATAAGGTATTTAAAATAATATCTCTTAAGAGGCTTTTCACATTTGGTTGACTGTCTCGCTCGCACAATCAAACATTTTTAGAGATTATTAAAAAATGAGACTCATTTGAAGAAAAGTATAACATAAACTTTTTAATATATTATATGTTAAATATTGTGGACATGTTTGTATATTGTGTAGACATTGACTACATCAAAAATAAGGTCATCAAAATTTTAAATTTTTGTTGACCTTATTCTCGATACACACACACATAAACAATAAAAAACATGTCTACAATATCTAACGTATAATTATATTAAAAAGTTTATGAAACACTTTTCTTCAAATGAGTCACATTTTTAATAATCTTTAAATATGTTTGATTGTGCGAGCGAGACATCCAACCAATTGTGAAAAACCGCTTAATAATAATTTCTTGCAAAAGATCTCTTTCCTGCTGAAACCTATTCAAGGGTACACCTTTTATAGGTATATTCAGGAATGGGTTTTGGCGGGAGCGCCACATTACGTCAACTTCTCCAAAGGGCCTCTACGTGTTGGATAAGGACCGGGGTGAAAAGACCCGTAAATCTAAAAGAAATACAATAGTTTATGGAAAGCAACACTATAGTAGTGTTGCGTTCCATAAATAGTTTGTTCGTCGTCAGCATCGATACTATTGATAATCCGATAGTATTGTTGGTTATCAATAGTATTGCTCTAAATTTTAGAGCAATACTATTGATATATAACCAATAACACTATCTAAAACAGCTATCGATACCTACTATCGATAAGCCTATGTCATTTTTCGATTGAAACTATCGATTGTAAATCTGTAAATTTTTCGGCAAAACTACTTTGTATTGCACGCTTTTTTTTTTCTATTTAGACGACCTCTATGGCGTAGTGGTCACCATGCTAGTCCGCCACCCAGAGGTTCCGGGTTCGATCCCCGGTCAGGGCAAGTTGGAGGATGGCCTTTTTCAAATTGTCCTGGGTCTTGGATGTTTATCTATATATGTATTTGTTATAAAATATAGTATCGTTAAGTTAGTATCCCATAACACAAGTCTCGAACTTACTTTGGGGCTAGCTCAATCTGTGTAATTTGTCCCTGTATATTTATTTAATTACATATTTTTACTATATTGGTATTACCGTTTTGCAGAGAATACACTTTACACTTGAACGACCCATACGCAAACTTCACACTTGAACCACTCAATCACAGCCAGAAACAATCCAACACGCTTTAAACCAAACAAATTAAATTACAACAGCGTTCACGTACCAAATCTGGAAACACGAAATTTATCGTTGCCTATATCTTGGTTTATTTATAAGAAAGCACGAACCGAGCGTTGGGAGTGAAATTACGTGATACCACTCCAAATCAAAGTGATATACAGCCCCCTGTAACACCTACGTTATATTTTCATCTGCCACTTTGCCGATTGCTATACAATGATAATATATGGTTACAAGCATTCTTCAAGTAACATCTGTGTCCTGTAATTCTATCCAGTTAATTTCGCCACGATTTTATAGGTTAAATAATTGTCTTCACCAAGAAACGATGTAAGTACCTAGAGTCCTAAACATAGTATCTCTCATTTAAGGGGCTACCTGAATTTTTCGGGGTCCAGTGCTGCCCCCATTTGAAATAAATCATTTGAAAAGAAACGCAGATATCATTTAAAATTTGGTCTTGATCAGACCCTGAATAATCCTTCAAACTATTTTATGAACTACTGTTTACATTTTAATGTGAGAACGTGAAGCTTTTCTATGCACATACGCCAAAAGTGGCCGTTTTTCGCAATTGTGCGTAGAAAAGCTTCACTTTCTATTTCATTAAGGAGCTACCTGAATTTTCTGGGGTCCAGTGCTTCAGCCTATTTGAAATAAATTATTTGTTAGGAAACGGAGACACCATTTAAAATTTTGTCTTGACCAGGCATTAGATAACCCTTCAAACAATTTTGAAGTACTGTTTACAGTTCGAAGTGAGAACGTGAAGCTTTTGGCGTATGTGCGTAGAAAAGCTTCACCTTCTCACTTTAAACTGTAAACAATAGTTCAAAAAATAGTTTGAAGGGTTATCTAGTGCCTGGTCAAGACAAAATTTTAAATGATGTCTCTGTTTCCTATCAGATGATTTATTTCAAATGGGAGCAGCACTGGACCCCGGAAAATTCAGGTAGCCCCTTAATTGCCATATATTCTACCAAATAAATATTCATTATCATTTTTCTTAAGCTATTTCATATTGATATTTTTTTTCAGACTTGTTTGCATATGGACTGCATTCAGGTAATAAGCATGGCAAGAAAGCGGAACCAACATTGCAGTCTGTACAAACTTTTGCATTTATAATAAGTATTTGTATGATTGCAAAATTGCTAAGTATTATTCGAATTGTAAGTTAATATTATATTGTAATTTGAAATGACCAGTGTTAATAAAATAAAAACAAAATTTGCATGGGTGGGTCCCTACTAAACCAACGCTAGAAGGTAAAATGTAAGAAGGAAGGTTTAAGATCTAGTACCTTCATTTTATGCAAATAAATAAATTTATTGATTGAAAAGTATTTAATTATTATGTCAACTTAACAGGGATTGATAGGTAAAATAAATTACATTTTAATATACAGTACACGTAATATAAATTTTACGTATTGACGTGAAAAAGTGCCTGTAAAGGTCCCATCGATCGAATCCATCGAGATCGAGGGGATGGGCGACAATGCGGATCATGTTACTAGGCGATGCGGTTAGCAACCCGTAACTATATTGATTGCGTTGCGTCTTGCATCCCTGGGGGGTTACTCCATAAAATAATAAGAAAGTCGTCCGATAGTGACGTCACATTTCTACATCAAACCAAATTAGACTTTATAATCATCAGAAATCGGTATAACGGGTGCTATTGCTTTCAAAAGTATGGATATGAATAAAAGTTCCGGGATTTCTGGAGAATCTAATTGGGTATTTACTAACTAAATAAAACAATCATAATTATGTGATTTCAGGATAAGTATATTTTTTTCGATTAAAATATATCCTGAAATCACACAATTATGATTGTTTTATTTATACATTATATAGTCATATCCATACTTTTGATAGCAATAGCATCTGATCATCATACATTAGTGTTCAATGTTGATTGACACTGAAACACGGATACGCAGTAGCGTCCGTCTTGCGTATCGCCTTTGGAGTAACCCCTCATGGCTCTGTCTGCTTAGAGCCGCAAGATACAAAATGCTCTGTCTGTTCCGTAAGGAATAAAGACGTGATAGTAAGTATGTAAAAATCTAATTACTGAATAATCATTGTACTTTTGCATTATAACGTGACGTTTAGGGTAGGTAGACTAACCTTTAGGGTCTAACTAGTTTGGAGATTTAAAATAAACACTAGGAATCAGAACAAATGAGACATATAATGAATGAGTAAAAACAGTAGACACACAGATTCGAAGAGAGATCTAGATAGGGTCGTGGGCCAAGCACTTGGTCTGATGAGTAGCCGACCAGGGCTACTTAGCTTGGTGTTGAGTCCGCCACGTGTGGAGTCGCAAGAGCCGTCTGCAGCTGAAGAAGTGCGACAACGCCACAGTAAACCTAGGAATTCTAAAGTACGAGATGTTGGTACAACGGTCATGAATTAAAGTGGAACTGGGCAGACTTGGCCCGACGGAGTGATGGCAGGTGGAGCAAGGCACTGAACGAATGGTGGCTCAGAATGGGTGAGAGAAGCACGGGCGTCCGCCTATGCGTTGGGTTGACGATATAATCAAGGTCGCAGGTCACACCAGGATGAGAGCAGCACAGGACGAGATGTGTGGCGTCGACGAAGAGATGCCTGTGCTCAGCAGTGGGCGGAAGACGGGCTGGGATGAAGATGATGTTTACCGAGGAATACAGTGCCAGGACATCTGCCTAACATGTAGCTATGTGCGTCTATAAACGAGATAAATATTGTATGTTTCGGATCATAAATAAAAGCGGAGACAGACGGAGGGACACGCGTCACCTTTTGATACATTTCCGCTGTCGTTATTAATGACAAGTCATCGGTGCCGTCCCGACGGGCGAGGCCCTAGGGCTGCTGCTTGCTTAGCCAAGAAAATACATAATAATAAATAACAAGATTTAAAAAACTAGTACCCATGTCACCATGCTAGTCCGCAATCAAAGTCCCGGGTTCGATCCCCAGTCAGGACAAGTTGGAAAATGCCCTTTTTCAAATTGTCCTGGGTCTTGGATGTTTATCTATATATGTATTTGGTATAAAATATAGTATCGTTGAGTTAGTATCCCATAACACAAGTCTCGAACTTACTTTGGGGCTAGCTCAATCAGTGTTATCTGTCCTTATATATTTTTTTATTTATATTATATATTTATGAAAAATATTTTTTTTGGTTACCACTTTTTTGTATGTAACATATATTTTATACATTTATTGCATATAAATTGTAGCCTATGTCACCCGTACAATTATGAAGAATCGTTTGACATCTCTGAAAGTATGAATTAAATACCAAAAATCGATTCTGACTGCAAACTTTCTGCGATATAATGATTCTACTTTTAGATTATAATGGACAGGACCGCTTTGTACCAACTGGGTTTGGTACAAAGCGGTCCTGTTTCCCGCAGTTAGATTTATTACGGGTAAGCCCCTTCAATCTATCTATAAAAGCGAAAATCACTCATTCACTCATCACGAAATCTCTAAAACTACTTAGCCAATGAAGATGAAATTTGGCAGGAAGGTAGATTGTGACTAGGAGACGTCCGTTAAGAAAGGATTTTTGGAAATTTCATCCCTAAGAGGGTGAAATAGCGGTTGCAAGTTTATATAAATCTTCGTCATTTTTGAAGCGATAATTTTTGAATTAGTGGTCAATAAAAAATAATAATACGGAAATTAGTATTTAAAAATTGCATTCCCTGGGTTGCGAATTTATATTATTATGAAACTTCGTCATTTTTTGAGTGAGTGACAAACAATTGAGACAAACAGATCATTTATTCTCTTTTGCTTTAGCAAATGACGGTAACGGGGACGGGAATGGGATATTATAACACAATTTATAACGTTAAAAACCAATTAAAGATCCTATTAGAACCATTTCCGACTTCTACGCGGACAAAGTCGCGGGTTACAGCTAGTATTGTATAAAACTAGGTCAGCTAAACAAAAAATTTAAAAAAAGAAGTGTAGGCATCCTTAACGCAATTCATACATCGCGACCTGCCCGGCATAATAATAGATCGGGAGTGGGGGCATCGCCACCCCGTAATATCATGTGAGACGTCGCGAAATTTATCAATAGCTATATCGCGAGCGGTGCGCCTTATATTTTATTCAGGCTGCGCTGTTTTGACATTGATCTTTGTTGGTTTATGGCCAGCATTCATGGCGGTTTCCTTTTTTTACCCGATACGGCAAAGCTAAAAGGAAGGGTAATGATCGCAGCAGTCTATGTATGTATACACACATACATGTATGTTATATATTCCTTGTCCAATTTTCACATGTGATATGTCAATCGATTTGTCACTATTCTCCGGGTGACATATGCTACAATTTGTATGCAAAAAATGTATACTTATGAAGAATGTTACATACATAAAAGTGTGAGATTTTTTTTTTTTAATTTCTATATCTAGTGGAATATCAAATGTAGTTGATTAACACATTTTTTGCCGTATATGGCTATTTTTGCAGACTTCTGGACTCTGGGAGATATCGGTCGCACTCATCTCCCTCTTAAAGATTTATATTTGTACACTCACAAATGACATAACTTGAGTACAATCGGTACATGTACTTTATTTACTAATTGACATTAAATTCAAATTTGAAATCATTCTTAATTAATAATTATGACATAGCAATGTATTCTCAGTCCACATATGTAACTTTAATATCAGTATAATTTTAAGGTTGACGTTTTTGGAGAAAATGCTGCAGTACAGTTTGTTATCGCTTCTTCTGTACTTGCGCTTTAGAGGCGGCAGTAAACTTAGTTGTAAGTAAATGATCTGACGTCAACAACTAACTATTAAGAAATTGAAACAAAAAAGAAATGATAATTATCAAGTGATATAAATATCCAAAGATAAATATTTGATTTTTGACTTTTTTGACTTTCTTATATTCTACATTGCTAAAAAATTATATCCTTGATTAAAATATGAATTGCTTATAAAATACATTATGCTAATAATAGGCACAGATTATTAAAATAATTGAGGTTAAGTAGAAATAACTCGTATTATTACTGTACTTGCAGAACAAAAAGTAAGCAGGTTTACCTTTTGAAATCAAACTAACTTTGGCGGTTTGTTTTTAGCTAGACGGACTATTATATTCGTAAAGTAATTTAAATATGGTATATAGTATATAGGTTTATTTATTCTATACTTATATATAATTTTATTTATTTACATTTATAGTTAGGTATATTTTAGTTTATGTATTATATAATATGTATGTGTATGTTTTAACTTTTAGATAAGTACCTATTTTATGTATTTGTATTTAACTTGAGTCTATTTTGTACACGCCTACTATTACCTGTTTTCTTCTCTTTTCCTGTCCTGGGTCTGCTGGAAGAGATTTCTTATGAAATAAGCAGTACCTATGTACTCAATGTTCTTAGTTTGTTCGTTCCTATTTTTGTATTTTGTGTACATGAATTTTGTAAATAAATAAATAAATAAATTAAAGATCTGTCTATCTTAAATGCGAATGTGCAGGCCTGTGTCACTCTCCGTTTAGATATCGAAACGAAAATATACCTACTCACGGTGACCAGTCCGGAGTGGGAAATTCGGTATTAAATCCTCCGAATCGGTTTTGTTTAGGTACCTCTAGGTATCTACCTATTATGAATTATTTGTCCAGCGTAATAATAATGAAATTGGCTTGCAATGGATTTCCAAGTATCTAAACGAACGAATGCTGACTTCAACGCGAGCTAAATTAAACTATATCGCTAACCACATTAAGTAGATACCTATTTCTTTGAATTTATTTGCTGAGTAAACTTCTGTACGTGAGTACTTAGTCTGTGGTATCGGCACCTAATCTTCACTTTAGCTACGATTTTTTTATTTCTTTTGAAAGATCTCTTTTAAGACGAAGTGGTAGCTAAAGTGGCGCCATCATTTGAAATAAATTATTTAAAACTAAATATGGTGATAATTAAAAATTTGATTTGTATCACTGTCTAGAAAGACCTTTAAACTATTTTATGAATAACCTTTGAAATTTTTACTAATAGTCCGTCTAGTTTTAAAACGGGTTTTCGCCAAAAGTGGCCACTTTTGGCAAAAACCCGTTTTAAAACTAGACGGACTACCAATATTACTTTCAAAGGTTATTCATAAAATATTTTAAAGGTCTTTCTAGACAGTAATACAAATCAAATTTTTAATTATCACCATATTTAGTTTTAAACAATTTATTTCAAATGTTTAAAAGCTACCACTTCGTCTTAATAATCTTAATAAATAATTATTAGCGGTCCCCGTGAGAATAATTTCGGGATTACAACTATTCTTTGTCCTTCCCCGGGTCTCAAACTATATCCATTCCAAATTTCATCTAAATCTGTTTAGTGTTTAAAGCGTGAAGAGGTAACAGACAGACAGACTGAGTTACTTTAACATTCATATTATTAGTATGCATGTCTGTTGCTAAAGGGGAAGATCAGGAAAAAAACACATCTTTCAAAACACTATTCACTAGGGTAAACGCACCAATAGTTGTCACGTACGAAATATGGGTATACAATTTACACAATATCGTCATATGTCCGAGTGTCAGAGGTCCCGGGTGCCTACCCCAATTACCGTTAGAATTGTTTCACCGTGTCCTATCTATTACTTGGGAGTCGGGACGGACTGGGAATTTGGGACGGAGACATTGACACAAAAAATATAGATTGTTGACCCAAAACTGAAGTTACATTCTATTTTAATGATAAATTAACAATAGCAATTTCACACATGTAGTTTTTTTTACAAAATATTTATTTATATTGTTTGTACTCCAAAGCAATGAACGCCATTTTAGTTATTCACGTGTCATCAACGCGCGCATTACTGCAATAAAATTGTCAATTTGGATAATCCGTAACGGTAAGCGAATTACTTGTACCTAAAAGACTTATATAAATAGTTTAGTATTAGAACAATCAAGAATCATGGCACGGAAACCAAACCAAATGTAAAAAATAATGTATACTACAACGCTACACCACCTGCTTGTTGACTTTTTCATCTAAAATCCGTCATTTACTGATGACTCTTGGACTGCTCTACCGTTTTCAAAAATCATTACGTCGTAAGTACGAATAAACAATAAATTAATTAATCAAGCAAGACTAGATAAAGTTTAATAAAACAGAAAACCCAGAAGCCAGAAGTGAAGAGTGTCAAGACCAGTAAACTGAAGTCAGAAGTCAAATTCCAGAAGACAAACCAGAAGGCTGCACTATTACGACAGTGTCAACAAATCTCTAATCTTACGAAGAAGACCTGCAGAGCAACGCGACGGATACAAAACAACAAAGCAGTCTATTATCCTTCCAAGTATATATCACACACCAAGTATTATATCTATCCTCCCCATACTGATTTGATGCTGGTATTCGGTCAGTTCTTTCAACTCCCTCTCTCTCCCCTACTGCGAATATCTCCTACACTCCTTTATCCCTATCTACGAGTCCAACTGGTTTCTCGAGCCATGAGAGTGGTATAACGAGGTTTGGCGTCGCCATGTTCTAGAAACTGAGGACGATATACATGCATCGGCTTTGGTCTGCAAGCGTGATGACGTACTCTCCAAGGTAAACCTCATTCATATGCTCTTGCAGCGTAACTGCTGGCTGGGCGGACTCAGAACAGAACAGAACCGAAGACTAGACAAAGTTTAAAAAAAAATCTTTAGTCTATAGCAATAAATGTCGATGGTCAAAGACAAGTAAAAAATAGTTCCTCTATCCCTGGTTTTGTAATTATTATGATTGATATATCTGTCTGTTGTTGATATAGCAATGTTTCATCTGAAATCAGACTTGACTTGGGTGACAATTAAATATACTTTTTCAAAGAGTAAAATATGCTTACCTTCTTATCTACATTTTATAAGTTTAGTTGTATTTTTGCCCATAAGTGTTGTACAATGTTCCACCCTACTAAATCATTATTTCCTCTGGTTTTGGGTTGACTGGAAGAGATTCCTTAAAGGAATAAGTCCGCCTTGGTATTGTTTTGGTTTATTTGTGTTTTGTCCTTTTTGTACAACAAAGAATTTACATAACATACATCATATTTATGTTATGTAAATTCTTTGTTATTATTTAGTACTAGCGAAAACATACAAACAAAATAAATACAAATTGGTTTTTGTAATTAGTTATTGTTTTTAACACTTTTACCGCGAGAATTTGTAGCAGCTGCCGTGCCCTCAGCGCGAGGCATAGTTAATCTAAAATAAATACCATCAATAAAAAGGGATGTGGATACTTAAGTTATGTGCAATACGAGCATTTTTTTTGTCGAAAATATCTGACGCTCGTGGAATGCGCCCGACAATGTTTGTCGGATAAATCCGACGTTCGCGGTAAAAGGGTTAATATAGTTTTTTTTTTGGCTTGTATTGAGAGTTAGTTAACAGCTATTAATTTCCAACATAGGCACTTTCATGCAGATCTGGGTTAAAAAAAAGTATGTAAGTAACATTTAATCTTCCCGCGCTGATTGTAAAAGCTGATCGAAGTAAATAAAACGTTTAACATAGTTTATGTATTTCGCAGAAAAGACTGGGGACTTCCGCTCTGCCTCGTTTCTGATGCAAATAATGGCCATAGCTATCCAGCGCGGTAACGTGGCAAGCGTTCTGGGCACCTTTGCACCGGGAACGCTAAGGGGCGGGTTGTAATTTTATTTTGTATTTTTTTTTTTGGCTATTATTGTAATTTGGTTATTGTAAATTTATGTTTTTTTAAAAGGGTTTTTAGGCATTCAAGATACAACATTTTGCGTACTTCATTAAGATACTTTAAAAAAGATATAAAAACATATTCGTACTAAATATTAAAAAAAAACAGTTATACTTATAACCTAATAAGTACAACAACAATTCTTTCAGGACTGATTAGAGCCAAGGTTTAAAAAATAATTTGTTAATCACGCTAAGTTGAATGGCTTTCCCTTTACCTTGTTTCTCTAGTGCCTATTCATCTAAGAACATTATCTTCAATACCCACAATTCCCGACCAACCCAAATTTACTATCACAAAACAAAACCAATCCAACTCACAATAAATCTAGCAGAATGTCCGAAGCACTTCAGGCGTCTTAAACCGCACACACTACAGCCATATGTTAGCCAAGAAAGGGTTAAGCAACCCACCTGTGGGGAGGGAGGCACCTGTTAGGGTGGATTTACACCCCTCATTTGTTTGTGATGACCCCCACTATCTTGTGAGCACGGTATCGTCTTGAGTTTAGTTGGAAGCCTAGGTTTTTGTTTTATGTTTCACAAGGTAGCGTGCTTGTTTCTTATTCATTTTATGTCAAGATAATGTTTGAATTACTGTTATCTGAATTACTTTTATGGGTAGGATATATAATATATTTTGAAAGTTTATTGAAATATTTCTCAGATGTTTTCTTAAAATTGATCAAAAACGTGTTTTTTTTTTTCACCAATTGGCACGAGACTTATAATTGCAACGAAATGCACCTAATGCAGTTATTATAATCTTTTAAAAATTTAAATTTATACCACTTGTAAAGATTTGAAAAAAAAACATGATGACCAGTTATAAAAATATAGCACATTTATTTGGAGCTTAAATTTATATCAAACTATAATTTTTTAGCCTTAATTGCACTGTAATGACAACATATTGAAAACATCAGCAAATGTTAGAGCCTTATAATCCAAAATACTATCTATAAAATCAATTATTCATAAGGTAAACATCTTGCAAAGAAACCCCACCCCCATATGCAATATCTTGTTTTAATATTAAGCCCGTTGACGATATTTATGCCCGTTATTAGAGCCGCCCATTACCGGCACTCTCACCCTTTTTGCTAAGATTGGAAGCTAAGTGTAGGATGTTCGGTAACTTGGTAACTAGATACTGCTCAGACTTTATAGTCATGAAATTAAGCGTTGTTTTTGAAGTTACTAGTTTAAAAGTAAGTTCTGCTTTGTTTTAAAGGTATTTTACTGAGTGGATCACTACGGTAACTATACCATTATAGGTGCGAGTACCCTATATTGCGTCTTACTAAAATCTTTTCAATATTTTTCCTTTTGGAAGAAAAACTGCTTCTCTTTTCGCGCTGAATGAAAGCTGATTATGGATTCAAAGATTCAAAGATTCAAATGTTTATTCAGTAATTAGACCTTTACAGGCACTTTTACACGTCAATAAGTATAATTTATGTTACATGTAAAGTATATTAAAATTTAATTTATTTTTAAAGAAAAACTACCGATACCAGCGCTTCGTAACGACCACTGCTGAGAAGAAACGCCGAAAGAAACTCATTTTCACAGTATTGGTCGCCTACTCGCCAGAAGGGCTTTGTCATATTATTATAATTGTCTTTTAATTAATAAATACTTATAATATAATACAATGTTGACACATTATAACATGTAATGCTTGCGAACAAGTAAACAAATATAAATTGCGTAATAAAAAATATTAAGTAGTCAAAAAAAGCGAAGCCGAGCTGACCAGTCCCTCCCGGCAGCACCCGTTCACGAGTTGACGCACGGATCAGCCATCGTTAAACTCAACCATATTAGAGGGAATCCAACGACCCGACCAGCGACGCCACCACCGGATTGGACATTTTAGTGAGCATGAAAAACCCGAACTCGCAGACCTTGTCAAGAGAAAATATTAATTATATGTTGGTCACTTATTGATCGCAGAGCATTTACATGTTTTTACAGTAAGCTTATTATGGTAACAGAAAATGCAGCTATTTATGTTTCATGTGTGGAGTGTAATGGAAAATGTTTAGGAAGTATCCACGCGTTTTTATCTCTTAAATAATCATTGATAGTGTAGTACGCATTGTTCAATAAAACTTTTTTAACATGTGTTTTAAATTTTGCCATTGGTAGGTTAACGATCGCTTCGGGAAGTTTATTAAATAATGTTATACCTAGACCTAAGAGTGACTTTCTAGTTTTAGCAAGTCGAAATTTAGGAGTATGAAGCTGATTTTTGTTGCGAGTATTATAACTGTGAACATCACTATTTTTTTTGAAATTATTTAACTTAGATTTAACAAATAGAAGATTGTCGTAAATAAATTGAGATGTCACAGTAACAATATTTATAGATTTAAATAACTCTCTTAAGGAATCGCGTGAAAGGGAGATCATCTGAACGGCTATAATTTAATTTCCTTTTTCCAACTTAAATCTGTCTGCCGCGTTAGACATAAATACGTGATAGCGAATAGTATTTACAGAAAAGAGCTAAGATGAGGAGAAATACAAACTGCTTTAGTTGGTAGGCTTTAGTAGTACACCTCATCTTTGTTATTTTAAATAAAATAACTATACAACATAAATAAGTTAGACAAAACTTAGGATATGTAGGTAATGCAGTTATGTAGTAAAATGGAAAGTGTCTGGGCTAAGCCAAATTGTTTTAATTCTCTGTTTCTTTTTTCATTGCGCACACTGCACATCATTAATTTTTTTTAACATATAATACGTGGAAGGGACATGCCCGTAATAAATTGAATTACAGGCTATATATACTAGATCTCTTTAGTATAATGAAATTAAAATAACAGCCATAACACACAAAAATAATTGGCCATCCGCGTGTCGGGCCACGCGCAGTGTAGGGTTCCGTAGTTACGAATGTCAACTTTGAGTTCATGCCACTAAAAACGTCTAAAAACTAATTTTCTATTGAATTTGTATAAAATTTTCCTTTTCCGAATACATTTTATAGTTGATCGTCTATAACTTTTTAATTTGTAAACTCTACTTAGCTCTGATAGTTTTCCTTTAAATTTCGTTATATTTTCACGTGTCCATATATAACAGTTTAGCAGATAGAGGGGGGGGGGGGACGGGGGGGACGACGACACTGCTGGACTCTAACAAAAATTTTCATTTTAAAACCAAATATTTCAGAAACGGATCCCTAAATCGAAAAACGGTGTTCGCAAGCTCATAATATTTTTGAAAGACATATTCAGCAATACCCCACATGATTGGTTAGTCGACAAAATAAAATTGACTTTTGACTTAACTTGCACACTATTAAAAAAAATTATTTCAATGTTTACTTTACCTTTTTTTCCGCATGATTAATAAACATACTTATACCAAATTACAGCTTTCTACTACTTATAGTCGCTGAGTAAAACCGCGGACGGACAGACAGACAGACAGACATGGCGAAACTATACGGGTTCCTTGTTTACTACGGAACCCTAAAAAATCGCCCTTTCCATACAAAAGTGTTCAGCCGCTCGGGCAATCTATATGGAAAAGTCGTTTTTTTTTTTCTGGTGTTATTTTAATTTAATTATTCTAGTGATCGAACTAGTATAGCGCGTGGTTCAATTTATTACGGGTATGTTCCTTTTACCCTTCCACGTTGTTATACATCATATTTATCATCCGACTTAAAAAAAAATACTTTAAGTTAACTTCGATTAGGATTCTTACTCGTAGTACTTTAACTTACAACCTTCAGATTCCTGCTAAATATGAGTATTTACGAGGCGGTATATTCACGATACGTTCAGCCTGCGCCGCTAGATAGCGACAGTTTATAGGCAAACAATTTGCTTGCCTATCCTTATAGTTCTATCTAATTAAGTATCAAACAATTTGCTTACCTATCCTTATAGTTCTATCTAATTAAGTATCAAACAATTTGCTTGCCTATCCTTATAGTTCTATCTAATTAAGTATCAAACAATTTGCTTGCCTATCCTTATAGTTCTATCTAATTAAGTATCAAACAATTTGCTTGCCTATCCTTATAGTTCTATCTAATTAAGTATCAAACAATTTGCTTGCCTATCCTTATAGTTCTATCTAATTAAGTATCAAACAATTTGCTTGCCTATCCTTATAGTTCTATCTAATTAAGTATCAAACAATTTGCTTGCCTATCCTTATAGTTCTATCTAATTAAGTATCAAACAATTTGCTTGCCTATCCTTATAGTTCTATCTAATTAAGTATCAAACAATTTGCTTGCCTATCCTTATAGTTCTATCTAATTAAGTATCAAACAATTTGCTTGCCTATTCTTATAGTTCTATCTAATTAAGTATCAAACAATTTGCTTGCCTATCCTTATAGTTCTATCTAATTAAGTATCAAACAATTTGCTTGCCTATCCTTATAGTTCTATCTAATTAAGTATCAAACAATTTGCTTGCCTATCCTTATAGTTATATCTAATTAAGTATCAAACAATTTGCTTGCCTATCCTTATAGTTCTATCTAATTAAGTATCAAACAATTTGCTTGCCTATCCTTATAGTTCTATCTAATTAAGTATCAAAAAATTTGCTTGCCTATCCTTATAGTTCTATCTAATTAAGTATCAAACAATTTGCTTGCCTATCCTTATAGTTCTATCTAATTAAGTATCAAACAATTTGCTTGCCTATCCTTATAGTTCTATCTAATTAAGTATCCATCAATTTGCCTGGCTATCCTTATAGTTCTATCTAATTAAGTATCAAACAATTTGCTTGCCTATCCTTATAGTTCTATCTAATTAAGTATCAAAAAATTTGCTTGCCTATCCTTATAGTTCTATCTAATTAAGTATCAAAAAATTTGCTTGCCTATCCTTATAGTTCTATCTAATTAAGTATCAAACAATTTGCTTGCCTATCCTTATCTATCTAATTGATTTAAGTATATTATATAGGTATTTAATTTAAATAACTTCTGGGAGAAAATAAATAAATAAACGCCAAGTGCGAGTCGGATTCACGCACTAAGGGTTCCGTACCATCACACTAATATTATAAAGGCGAAAGTTTGTGAGTGTTTGTGTGTGTGTGTATGTTTGTTACGTCTTCACTCGCAAACGGCTGGACCAATTTTGATAAAATTCGGTTTAAGACCCTGGATTAAGACATACGCTACTTTAGGCGCGGGTAACACCGCGGGGCGCAGCTAGTTATCTATATAACTTTTGTTGTAAGGGAGTCCCACTAAAATAATTAATATATTTTATTCTGTTTTATTATTTGTTGTTATAGCGGCAACAGAAATACATCATCTATGAAAATTTTAACTGTCTTGATATCATGGTTTGTGAGATACAGCCTGGTGACCGACAAACGGACGGACAGCGGAGTTTTAGTTGAAGGGCTCCGTTTTTAGCCTTTTGGTACGGAACCCTAAAAAGTTTAGCATGTAAGTAGTATAGTAATAGTAAGTACGATTTAGACAGTGGGAGAAAATGCGGATCATGTTAGCAGGTGATGCTAGCAACCTATCACTTTTTATAATTCTTTTGCACCCCTCCTAAGCGGAGCGTTGGGGTAGTGCTCTACTCTCAATACTCCTATACCAGGGTTTTAATCACACACCGTCATCACGCTGAAAGTGACCTTTGGGTCTTGTAGCCCTAGGCTCTGTCTACTTCATCATCATCATTTCAGCCGCATAACGTCCACTGCTGGACACAGGCCTCTCCCAAGGATTTCCAAAATGACCGATCAAGAGCGGCCTGTATCCAGCTCTTTCCAGCGACCTTGGTCAGGTAGTCTGACCACCTTGTGGGCGGGCGGGTGTACGCTTCGCTTGCCCGTACGTGGTCTTCTCGTTCTTTACGCTATGTGTCCCGCCCACTGTCACTTCAACGAACTAATCCGCTACTTAGAGCCGCAAAACCCAAAATGCTCTGTCTGCCCCATTAGGAATAAAGACGTGATAAATAAATACATTAATAAATATATAGGGACAAATTACACTGATTGAGCTAGCCCCAAAGTAAGTTCGAGTCTTGTGTTATGGGATACTAACTCAACTATACTATAATAGATAACAAATACATACATAGATAAACACCCAAGATACAGGACAATTTGAAAAAAGGCCATTTTCCAACTTGCCCTGACCGGGGATCGAACCCGGAACCTCTGGGTGGTGGACTAGCATGATGACCACTACGCCTCGGAGGTCGTCATGTGTATGTATGCGTATATGTCGTTTCAACCGTACTTTTACACGCCGTACGTGTGTTTATGCCCTCGTATAGGTATCGTACACATGGAGGATGGCATTTACATTATCGAGCTTCAAGTTTGTTGCGACAGACTTTTGCCAATAAATCCTCCGACGCGGCTCCGGCCCATAATTAAAGAGGTCCCGTTATTCGCCGCACTTACCCTACTATCTCGGAGATATAGTTTATTTATACAACGGTAGATAAATAAGTATACATACATACTAGTCACGTCTGTATACGTTACCGGGTTAACTAAGCCTAGGGCCATTCCACCGCTTTCAGAGTGACGATGAGCGTTATAGCCTGTTCCATGAATAGGTAATACAATAATAAATAGTAATAAATATATAGGGACAAATTACCTTAATAAGACTGTATGGGGCGGAATGTTGGGCGACCAAAAAGAAAGAGGAGCATAGGATGCATATGGCGGAGATGAGAATGCTAAGGTAGATGTGCGGAGTAATGAAAAAAGGTAAGATCCGAAACGAATTTATAAGAAGTAAGTTTAAAAGTTGCTCCAATAGTAGACAAGTTGAAATGCCATCTTCTTACGTGGTATCGCCACGTGATGAGGAGGGATGCCGAACATCTGGCTAAGAGGATAGTCCATTTGGAGGTGGAGGGCTGCAGAGGTATAGGGAGACCAAGAAAGACGTGGAAAGAATGTGTAAAGACAGATATGAAGGAACGAGGGGCTAGTGCAAATATGGTGAATGAAAGAAAGAAGTGGAAACAGTTCACATACAGAGCCAGAAGTGGCGAGGAAAATGATGATGATATAGGGACAAATTACACTGATTGAGCTAGCCCCAAAGTGAGACTTGTGTTATGGGATACTTACTCAACGATACAAAATTTTATAACAAACACATATATAGAAAAACATCCAAGACACAAGTCAATATGAAAAAGGTCATTTTCCATCTTGACCTGACCGGGATCGAATCCGGGACCTCCGGAGTGGTAGCCTGGCATAGAGACCACTAGGCTACAGAGGTCGTTTGCCTGACGTCAACCCTACTTAGGAATGCAGTTCTAGCACGAGATATGCTTGGTCCTTTAGTCGGATCTAGTCTAAGAAGTAGATAGGATATTATAATTCAATTTCAATCTATTCCTATTCAAGTCAAGAAGCCGCAAGGCCACAGATATAAGTACATCTCTATCTTATATTTGTATCAATAAAGATATTCATTGCTTGTTATAAGACGGCACATCGCTTATCTTCTATGGAGTCTCGGCCTTCACGCCTTGAGCGGTTCTAAAAGTTTGAACGCCTAAAGCCAGATACTTAAAGTTTGTGCACATCATCATAAATCCTATACCTCTACGTGGTCAGAGCAGATAAGACTATAATCAACTTACCATCACAGTAAAGGCCGGGCCAGATTAAATTTACGCGCCCTAAAATAATTAATTCCCTTTAACTTCATTAAGAAACCCGCATAGGTGTAATTACAATGAGCCGAGGAATCTTAATTGTCGAATTGAACGAGCGATTCACGGACACCGAGAATGGTGAATATACCACTCAACCATCATATAGTCACAGGTATGCCGCTTCATAGAAACGGAGTATCATTTATGCCTACACTACTACAAACGAAACTATACATCCGTGCACACAGCAATGTGTGTGTGTTTGCCCGCAGCCGCCCGCTCAACACCTCAGTTGATACTGTCGCTCGGTCTGTAAGAGCTCTTAGACAATCTGCTTCGCCAATCCAAAGGTTCTGGGTTCGATCCCCAGCCAGGGCAACTTGGAAAATGGCCTTCTTAAATTGCCCTGGTTTCATAACACCAGTTTACTATGGGACTAGCTCAATCTGTGTGATATGTCTCTATATCTTTATTTATTTACACGATTTCATTTCCTTGAATGCTTTTAACTTACTAAGCTAATGTTTGATTTTTTTTTATGTTGCCGCCTTAGCCAACGAACAAGCGGGTTGATTGATGAAGTTCAATCAAAGGAATATAGATGTGGCCATCATCTGGGCTAATAAACTTAGATAAACATCATATTTAATTGATTTTGACACAATAAGAAAAACAAGCATGCGTTGACTCATACAATCTATGTATGTCGTAACGTCTAATCATTCCATTCGATTTTGTGATTCCCCATTATTTCTTTCGATGTTTTGACATCACTTATTTGTTTGCAGCTAAGTATTTAACATACTCACAGTGCACTTTATTCACCACAATAAAACGGGTTGTCAAAGAGGGCCAATCATTGTACGACTGTTTAAATTTAAAAATTTGCCTTTTGTCATCAAGCTTTAATCAAAGATATTCAAATTATCATCAAACAAATATTCCGATAATCATACAAACGCAAGATTTTTCAAGTAGACTCTAAGAATATTTGCTTCTTTCATCATCTTTATCATCTTATTTCAGCCGCATAACGTCCACTGCAGGACATAGGCCTCTCCCAACGATTTCCAAAATGACCGATCTAGAGCGGCCTGCATCAAACGCTTTCTAGCGACCTTAGTCTGGTCGTCAGACCACCTTGTGGGTGGGTGTTCTACGCTTCGCTTGCCAGTACGTGGTCGCCATTCGAGAACCTTTTTGCCCCATCGCTTAAACCTTACATTTAATTAAGGTTTAATTGCTTCTTTAACGCGTTCCGTTTTTCCAGGCACTTCAGCTCTGAAGTCCATAAAAATCGCGCAAAATTTACTTCCCATCCTTTCCACCCGTGTGACCCCACGCATAACACCACCGGGTGTTATTCAAGATCATATAATGGGACGAATATATGGGTTACTGTCGGTCAGAGGGCGATGGGCCAACAATAAGATATTATACCTACATTGTTCTCGTCTTGAAGACAAAGCGCGATCCGGCTCAGAAGGCTAACAGAATGGATGAGAATTACCGAATTAGCCGCTTATGAATGCATTACGGCTATTGTTGATTAATTAAATTATGTGAGACGGTTTTACAAGATTCCTTGGGGTTAGTTTGTTATTCTAAAGATCAGGGGCTTACGTTTACAATCGATAATCCTTTATTCTAAGGCGCTGTTTAGATTCAAGAGACATCTGCATTCTGCAAGTCTCTCTCTTACAAGTATTTCATAGAACTTTATTATGAAGGTTTGATTTACGAAATCGAAGCAAAGCAACTTTTGGAAACGAAATCATACATAGCACAATGAATTTTATGTTAATCATATGATGTTCAAACTAAATTTGAGGTCAAAAAGTAGTCGCACGTCAAGCGGCGGATTCTCGCGAAGTCGGCGAAGTCAAGCGAACCGGCGTGACTCGGCGCGAGTCGCCGCCGGCAGCGCCATACAATCACACAGTCACGAGGCGAATTCGCGCAACTTCGCGCGTAATCTAGCAATAACGGCAAATGTGTCGCTTCGCTTCCTCCGCGGTGTAAACTGAGCCTAATTCAGACAGATCATAAAATATAATAGTAAAACTGCCTACTCACCTTCACCACCTACCGCCATATATAATATCACGCCTTTTTCCCACAGGGGTAGGCAGAGACTATGGATCTCCACTTGCTACGATCGTGACAAAACTCTCTCGCTTCATTAG
This sequence comes from Acrobasis suavella, assembly GCA_943193695.1. Classification (NCBI taxonomy): domain Eukaryota; kingdom Metazoa; phylum Arthropoda; class Insecta; order Lepidoptera; family Pyralidae; genus Acrobasis; species Acrobasis suavella. The sequence continues at coordinate 14,752,893 of OW971948.1, forward strand.
TGCAATAGTATTTACAGACATTATACAAATTCTCACGTCTTTATCCCCTACGAGGTAGACAGAGCTAGGGGAACTGATCAACTGTAACGATTTGCATGGTAAAACTGCTGTAACAAAGAAAAATCATTAGAGCAAAGATAAACCTTTTTTTTTGTAATTTTCTTAATGTTATGACTTAAGATGTAGGTAATTATTTAATCAATATTGCTTATTCTAAAATTAAATGGTTTCAGTGAACTTAATAAATTACTTAATTTGCGTTTTTCGATACACCGTTTGGAGTTTGACGCTTGAACCTGCCCATCGTTTCAATCAATTCGTTTAATAATAGCTTCTACACTTTATTTACAGCAACGATATTACAATATTAATTAATAAACTATATTAATTTATCCTATGCAAGTACGAACTTCATACCCTTCTTGTGAGTAATTGTCCTATCTTCTTATTCGCCGTTCTTCTAGTCAAGAAGAGATTTCATTATAGGATAAGTCCGCCATTGTGAATTTACTCTTTATGTTTACTCTTATCGACGACCTCCGTGGCGTAGTGGTCACCATGCTAGTCCGCCACCCAGAGGTCCCGGGTTCGATCCCCGGTCAGGGCAAGTTGGAAAATGGCCTTTTTCAAATTATCCTGGGTCTTGGATGTTTATCTTTATATGTATTTGTTATAAAATATAGTATCGTTGAGTTAGTATCCCATAACACAAGTCTATAACTTACTTTGGGGCTAGCTCTATCAGTGTTATTTGTCCCTATATATTTATTATTTATATTTATGTTGTTATTTTATGTAATTGTGTGTTTTCCTATTACAATAAAGTTATTACAAACAAACGAACTATTAGAAGAAAAAACTCCAATTAATTCAATCTCATGGTGAGATATTAGAAAAAGACAATCAACGAGTTATCATACGAGCATCACCACAGCCGACCTTATTAGAAAAAACTTTATCGGGAGCTTGCATAACTACCAACCTTACGTTCCGCCACAAAACTCCCACTCCCATCCCTAATTCCAACAGAATAAAGCTCAAAATCGCTTGTACAATAAGTGGTACAGCAGTAAAGAAAAGTTGGTACAGTTGTAGTTAATATTGACTCGTCAACAGTAGATTTTGTTGGAAACTTTTCTCATTTCGAAGCAGACTGAAAGGACGACGTTCCTTTTAATGTCCGGTCGGTATTAGGTTTGGTTTTCGTTGCGATTAGATTGTGGCTCGATAATGTTATTTAAATCATGTATAAACAAAAATACTAGGTCCAGATAAACTATTTTAGGGCCAGAAAATGTTTGCGTTATGAACCACTTTTCACGTGAAATAAATAAATAATTGAAAAAAAATCCGACTGCTTTTTTTATATATCTAGTTTTACTTTCAGAATTAAGTCAAAAAAGTCAAAAATCATTTATTTATCTTTGGATTTTTATATCACTTGATAATTGTCATTTCTTTTTTTCCTTTCGATTTCTTAATCTAAATATATATAACTCAAAGGTGACTGACTGACTGACTGACATAGTGATCTATCAACGCACAGCCCAAACCACTGGACGGATCGGGCTGAAATTTGGCATGCAGGTAGATGTTATGACGTAGGCATCCGCTAAGAAAGGATTTTGATCAATTCTACCCCCAAGGGGATTAAATAGGGGATGAAAGTTTGTATGAAACTTTGTCAATTTTAAACCGATCGGGCTGAGACTTTGCATGCATAAAGCTACTATGACGTGGGCATTCTCTAAGAAAGGATTTTGATAAATTACACCGAGCGAAGCCGCGGGCAAAAGCTAGTAGTTAATAAGACGAATCTAATGACACCTCTCAAGATTAAATCCATCGAGCTGTTCAGGGTGCAGAGCGTGCCAAACATCAGAATTTGGCGTCAAAAATCCGCCATTTTGTTTTTATTTATTTATTTTGATATACCCAGTATCACTCTCACAGTAAATACCAATCTAACGTCACCTTTCAGTCTATAAAATCAATCCGCCATATTGTTTTTTTATTTTGGATTACACTGGGTATCCATCCAGTGTCACTATCACAGTAAATACGAATCTAACGACACCTCTCAAGCTAAATTCCATCGAACCGTTCAGGCTGCAGAGCGTGCCAAACAATTATACTTACGTAGATACATACATACTTTCGAAAAGCCCCCTTCTGGCGCAGTCGGGTAAAAAAAAGGGGATCACAGGTAGGAACTTACCTCATGCCTTTACTTCAAAAAACATTATGAGAAATGTCTGGTATATGACCTATAGATAGCTTCACTTTTAGCGTTTTATGAGCTGCTTTATATATTCTAAAAGCAGTGAATAAGATCCACTTTTTGAGCAAGTGTGTTGAAAAAGATCTTATTCCAGTTCTTGATAATTAAAAACTTTCGTAAAGGTACAATATCGAAATAAGAGTAAATGTTTGTTTTCCATAAAAACTTGGATCTGCTCGGTCAATTTGTAAGAGATATCAAAATTATTTGTCATATTTCGATATAAGTTCCTTTAGGGAAGTTATTTAGTATCATGTACTGAGTTCAACTCATTAAATTAAAATCGTTTTAGTTATTTTATCTAGATATACATGTTATCATCATCATCCTCACGTATTCCCGGTTGCAACCACAGCGGTAACGCTTTCGAGCCCGGGGATGCTGGGTGATTTGACGGGGTTACTGGTTTACACAGAACGACTGCCGTCTGACCTCCGCAACACAAAGGGTGGAGCAGAACCATTCCTTGGATAGGTTTCAGCAAACGCTAGATGGCGTTCGAACCCACAGTTTATACGTGCCTTCCGAGACACAAAGCGTGTCGTTCATACAATCTTTGACCAACCACGCCTCAAACATATTGTATACAAACCAACTAATACTAATGACACACATTGCTCCAAATACCAAAAAATAATTAAGGTCGCACGAAAACAAACACACCTACACATAAATCACCACAGGCAATCAGCTTTACGGAATCCTCGCCCACGAGAGGACATATTTTATTAATTACCGGCATGTTATCACGAAATATTGCCTTTATGTCCCATATTTGCATATCGCGCTAGTCTATACGAATAGTGGGCGCGGTGGCATGCGATCAGTGTGGTGCTAAAGACAGGCGCAAGCGGACTGCAGCTTCGTAAAAAGCAAATATTGCCTGTATGTCCCAATTTTGCATATCGCGCTAGTCTATACGAATAGTGGGCGTGGTGGCATGCGATCAGTGTGGTGCGAAAGAAAGGCGCAAGCGGATTGCAGGTTTGTGAGCATGAAATATTGTCTTTATGTCCCAATTTTGCATATCGCGCTAGTCTATACGAATAGTGGGCGCGGTGGCATGCGATCAGTGTGGTGTGAAAGACAGGCGCAAGCGGATTGCAGGTTTGTGAGCATGAAATATTGCCTTTATGTCCCAATTTTGCATATTGCGCTAGTCTACATGAATAGTGGGCGCGGTGGCATGTGATCAGTGTAGTGTGAAAGACAGGCGCAAGCGGATTGCAGGTTTGTGAGGATGAAATATTGCCTTTGTGTCCCAATTTTGCATATTGCGCTAGTCTATACGAATAGTGGGCGCGGTGGCATGTGATCAGTGTAGTATGAAAGACAGGCGCAAGCGGATTGCAGGTTTGTGAGGATGAAATATTGCCTTTGTGTCCCAATTTTGCATATCGCGCTAGTCTATATGAATAGTGGGCGTAGTGGCATGCGATCAGTGTGGTGCGAAAGACAGACGCAAGCGGATTGCAGGTTGATGAAATTTTGCGTTTATGTCCCAATTTTGCATATCGCGCTAGTCTATACGAATAGTAGGCGCAGTGGAATGCGATCAATGTGGTGCTAAAGACGAGTGTCATGACATAGTCCCAACTTCGAAAAATAATAGTTCGATGCCCATTGTTTCGACAGAAAAGACACACACAAGCGGACTGCGGGTTCGTAAAGATATGGTACCACCAGTGTGATGCCACGTTACATTGAAATAAATAGGTGTTAATTACCGGCATTGTTTCCTGAAAATATTATATATCAAAATAAATAAATATAATTTCAAATATTGGATTTAAGGCATATTGTTTTTTTGTCCAATATTTGCGTAAAGATATGTTTTATCAGAGCTGCCACGTTATATTAGAAGAAATCGATGTTATCACGAGTTTTGTCTTTATATCTAAATTTGCGTATCGCGCTAGACTATATGAATAGCGGGCCCGGTGGCATGCGATCAGTGTGTCTTAAAATACGTAGGCTAGTGGATTTAAGAAACTTGGTTCGGTGGGTTAACGCATTACTAGCACTTTCGTATGGCAATCTCGGGGGGGGGGGGGGGGGGGAGGGTCCCCAATTGGATGAGTGACCATCATCATCATCCAATTTTCCCGGTTGCTTCCTCAGCAGTAACGCTTCAGAGCCCTGGATCCGCTACCAAACCAAGGTGATTTGACGAGGCTACTGGTTTACACAGAGCGACTGCCGTCTGACCTCCACAACCCAAAGGGTAAACCAGAAACAATCTTTGGATAGTTTGATGATCAAACGATAGATGGCGTTCGAGACCCACAGCAAAATACTCGAGCTCTTCCATCGGAAAGTACAAGGTGTTATCATTGTATGACAATTATCAAGCTATATGTATGACTTAGGTAGCTTGAAAATGACACAATGTAAGCCACATAGATACACAACAGACTAACAAATGCTGCGTAGCTCGTCCGTCCGTCTGTCTGTCACCAGGCTGAAATTTTCACAGATGGTACGGGACCCTTAGTGCGCTTACTTACTCGCACTTAGCCGGATTTATTTTTATTAACAACGCGTTCACTTATATTTTAGACAGCATCATATGTTTGATGGAAATTCGGGCGTATCCATCGAATTATGAGCTCGACTGTCCTCGCTATTTTTAATGGTTGATACAGTGCGTGCCTGACTGTACCGATTTATATTCCGTTGACATAAAATTATATGCTGATTGCTTAATTATATGAAAAGGTTTTGTTTATTAATGGCTTTAACGATACTGCGGAATTTAACTGCTATAATTTTGGAATACTAGATTCGACATTAGTATGTTAATTAATAGTTGAACTAAAATGATGGATTTTGCTAACATATCATTCAGTTGTACCTAATTTTTAAAGGTAAACTGTTGATGATGAATGCACTCACAAAATCCTCTCCCACGTCGCCACACATGATTAGCTAGAAAAGCAAGTTAATAAACACACACACACACACACACACACACACACACACACACACACACACGAAATTACAAATAACGCTAGTATTGGGTTCGATAAATAGATTATTAATGCACAAAACTACTAGAATTTCTCTCCTCATTTACAAGTTTATACATAATTAAACTATTAGAGGAAATGTCATACGAACTTTTCAATAAAACTACTAGTTATTAAAGTAGGTTAGGACCGCTTGATGGTAAGCAATTATCGTAGCAGGACCAAGAGTGTCATGTTGCGCAGACAATTACGAAAAACAAAAAACGCACTTTATGAAGAATCTCCAAATTGTATTCTTCAAGGAGCGTGTATAATAACTTTTAGTTAGACTATTGACACGGATAACGTTAAGTATGAAGAATAAGCCAGAATGCAGGCACAGGGTTCCAAAGCAGCAGACCTACGGGTGCAACCAGAATTGCGCTAAGATAAACATTCGTCAAAAGTATATTTTTACGTTAAAACAATAAAGTTTGATTAGTAAATAAGTGAAGAAAGAGATAAAGGGAGTTCGAGATGGTTTTAAAAGCAAGTTAAGGGACATCGAAATAGAGGGAGATCAAGGAAAAGGTGAAGGGAAGGCGTGAAATTAGATATGGGTAAAAAGGGAGTAACGAAAAATGGGACAAATGACAAAATAATATTGAAAAAGATGATATGCAGTGCCGATCCCACATAAAACGGGATTAAGACAAGGCAGAAGAAGAACTTAGTAAGCTGTTGTCAGACGAAATAGTCGAGGAAGATGATGATGAACTACGAGTAAGTATTTGAGTTGATACAGCAGTTGATCTTTAATCTTACGTCCTTTGTCTAAACCAAATAATTTAAAAACCGCATAACAAACATGCATGTTAATTGCTCACATGAACTTGGAAGACGGCCCTGCCTCAGCAAACATCAATTAGTCTATTGTTTGTACGTTAATAACTCGGAAACTAACCCGTTTAGTGGAGAATCGTTGAGTCAATATGGGTCAGTAACTTGCAGTGCAAATACTACCTTTAGTCGTATGACATCTTCGTGTAGGGTGGCCGTGGGTTCGGAATAATTGAAGACTTAAAATTTCTATTATGATTTGATGAACTGAGTACCATTTCCTACTTTCCGGTCTTCCTATTATCATTCATACGCTTATACAAGGTCCCTTCATTAAATACTTACAAATATTTTAGGTAATTAATTTAGTCCATCATTTTAACCACATTTAACTTATGAATGTACACGTATTTCGAAATTCCAAAAAAATTACTTATTTAATTTTGTATGAGAGCCGAGAGGTTTATTTAAATAAGAAAGATAGATTAATTTACACACCTATTTACATTGCTACAATTTCAATCTATGAGAGCCTTATTTTTTTCGTAATTTGATATACAATAATATGTAAACTTAAAGAAGTTGTTCAAAATGTTCGACAAATCACCCCTTGAAATATAGCACCGTGTAAAAGTGTAAATGCATATAAATTATGGTGATTTCATTTTATTTGGAAGAGCCTTCAGTCTCTATCAGATTTTTTGGGTTTATTCTAAGAGCTACGGGTCCTCCGAACTTTAGGAGACATTGTATATCTGTACATGGAAACAAGAAGATAATGTCCCAAAGCATTCGATATCAATGTTACCCTACTCTTTCAACTCAAAAGGTACAAGTTTAGGGCGGTAAGGGGCTACTCTCAGCCGCGGGGTGAGTTTGATTCTCTATGATCAGTCGCGTGTCCGACACAGAAGTAATTACTGCTGCATACAACGGCTGAGGTGTTGGGGGTCACTTTGTTGGCCTCTTAGTTTCAAAGTATACTATTGCTTCTTAGATTTTTAACCGACTTTCAAAAAGGAGGAGGTTAAAAATTCGTCGCGATCATTATCCGAAAACGCCTGGAACGATATGAAAATGTATTTTTGTTTGGAAGGGTATAGGTACTTGTCAGTGGGTGCCATAAATTTTTATCATAATCGGTTGTATAGTTTGGGGGTAAAGTTTTTTTTTTTTTTTACAATTTATTGGTTTAGGCATTTGTCCTCAATCTCACCTGATGGAAAGCGACGATGAAGACTAGGATGAAGCATGCCTATCCAAAAGATACCCATTCAATCTACTTTTGAATGTCCCGGGGCTGTACTTCTCTGGGAATATAGACGCAGGCAGTTCATTCCACACCTTAGCTACTCGAACCAAAAAGGAATTTAGTTGTGAAAAATTTAGTAGGTTTTTAGTTGTGAAAAATTATAAGTACAAGTTATGCCTGTGGTTAGCTTAATAAAAATTACACAAGCATTCTGTGTACATATACACAAAAAATTGATCTTGCTTAATTACAAAGAAATGAAAGGATTAGGAATGGTAGGAACTCCACTGAAAAAGCGTCGCTCTTAAATTTAAATGAATAAAAATACACTATTGACGTCCTCCGCCAATCCGGAGGTTCTGGGTTCGATCGCCAGCCAGGGCAAGTTGGGATATGGATATTTTTCAAATTGTCCTGGGTTTTTATCTTTAATGTATTGATTATAAAATATTGTTTATTTATTATAAATCATTGTATAATTGAGTTAGTATCTCAAAATACAAGTTATTTTGAGGCTAGCTCAATTAGTGTGATTTGTCCTAATCCATTTTATTTATTTATTTTGTTTTATTTATTAATTGTAACAAAAAATTATTGATAAGATTCTCTATATTAAAATAGGTGCGTACAGTCATCACCAATATGAATTTGATGAAATCAAATGTATATCGTGACGAATAAAACACGTTAATCGTGGTAACGCATGCGATACGTGCGTTATTAATATCTGTGAACGTGATAAATGGTTATTACCGCGATGTGATGGTATGACGATCTTTTGGGAATAGATTAATATAGTAAAGGTATCAATATTATACCATTTCCATGCTGGTCTGCGAGAAAAAGTATAGAATAATGTATAATGCTTCTTTTTTCACGCAAATTGTAAAAGCCGATCGAGGGAATGCAATCTGAATCAAGTTAATAGACAAAGCGGTGAGCAACCCATCGATATAGGCTCTACCCAATTAGCAATAAAAACGTGAACGTGTACAGAAAATCTTCCAAATTGATATAGGCGCGTACAATCATCAACGATACGAATTCGACGAAATCAAATATATCGTGACGAACAAAACACGTTAATTGTGGTACCGCATGCGATACGTGCGTTATTAATATCTGTGAACGTGATAAATGGTTATTACCGCGATGTGACGGTATGACGATCATTCGGGAATAGATTATCATCATTAATTAATATATCAATATTATACCATTTCTATGCTGGTCTGAAAGAAAATAAACATAGACGGAAGATAAAATACTACTGTAACTACTCCTTTTCTCTTCATAGGGTAGAAACCCTATGAAGAGAAAAGGAGTAGTTACAGTAGTATTTTATTATATTTTGAAGACTCAAAGGGCGACGAAGGCAGGAATCAAAGCTGAAGCCTCCTTTGCACATACTTTTTAGTTTGCGTCTTGCGGAGCTGCAAGATTCAGATCGCTTTGTCTGCCCCTGGGTTTAAGAAAGATGTGATATGTATATTTAAGTAAAAAGTGATTAAGCTTGAATACAAAATAATTTGTAGGAAGTGTAACCTTAGTTCTGTTAATATGATCGTCGAGGTCACTGATAGAGGGAGCGGTCAGATTACCACATGTCATTTTAACGGATATAACGTGACAACCCGCGTCGTGTCACTCCTAGTATTTTGTAGCACAAAACTTTTTAATGGTGCTTTTGGAGAAATAACATAATATGTTTGTTGTTTTCACAAACATATTGCTATCTATTTTTAGTTCGTTAATAAAAATAAAATTTGTTCTTTTATATCAATGACTAAACTCCAAATTTTAGTTATTTTAAGTTAAGTACGTAAAAAAAGTCAATAAATTTACGTGTTACTTTGCGGAAGTCAAAGTTACATCATCATCATCAGCTCGGCTGTTGGTGACAGGTATGCTGGGACTAACAGAAGTGGCAGGCCTGTGTCACTCCCCGCTTAGGTATCGAAAATATACCTACATTATTACTATGCGCACGGCGACCACTTCGAAGGGGAAAATTCAGTTACATGAATTGTTTGTCCAGAGTAATAAGAATAAAATTTGCTTGCAATGGATGTCTAGGTATCTAAACCAAGAGGTGAGTTCTGACGCGAGCTAGATTATACAATAGCGCTAACCACATTGAGTAGATATTTCTTTGAATGTCTTTTCTGAGTGAGACTTCTGTACGTGAGTACTAGTACTTATTTTGTGGTAGTGAGCAGTTTGCATGCTAACTGGTGGCGGAATCGCACAAAGTAATTCAAATCACATAGTAAGTACGTTAAACAAATACAGTGAGAATTTTGTGAATCAGACGATTTAGGACACATGTACGGAAAGGTTTATTATAATGTACACAAAATTGATATTAGTTTTGCGTGTAGGAGAAAACGAGATATAGAAATGGGTTGCTAGTTGCAAGGCTTGTTCATATTCGCTTATTTACTCGATCGGTTTTTACAAACATTCTATTTCTCTCTCTTTATTTTCTCTCAGACCAGCAGGGAAAATTCCCGCTGTAAATCATGATTACAATTGTTTCAACTAATCTTGCAAGGTAAATAATGTATATATACTTATAACAAGTGATTATTAAAAAAGCCGACTGCCTTTTTATATTGTCACTATTAGAATTAAGACGAATCTAATGACACCTTTCAAGCTTAAATCCATGGAGCCGTTCAAGCTGCAGAGCGTGCCAAACATTTGAAGTTGGCGCCAAAAGTCCGCCATTTTGTTTTTTTTTATATACTCAGTGTCACTCTCACTGTAAATACAAATCTAACGACACCTCTCAAGCTAACATCCATCGAGCCGTTCAAACGTGCCAAACAATTATACATACATACATACTCTCGAAAAACATAGCCCTCCTTCTGACACAGTCGGGCAAAAAGAGCGAATGAAACTTGCAACAACTTAGGTTCAGCAACCGAAAGCGACACATCGTAACGAGTCGACTTACACTCCCAAAGAACTAATAAAATTCCAACATTTAAATCTATTAGTAAATTAAAAAATCGCCCCATGACGCGAGATAGTATCAGTTATTACATTTGACCGCACCTATACAGACGTGATTTGTACGATTGTTAATAATAACAGTGACGGGGCAGACGGGGCTTCGTTTGGCGGTAATTAAAAAAGGATTAAGTTGACAAGTCACTGTGTTATTTGGGGTTAATAACCATTTATGGGGTAGCTATGTTGGTGAACCACATTTCCTAATTTGAAGTACCTATGCTACTGGTAGAGCGAATCATAAAAAACTTGTTGCCCCTTTTTCATACGTCCCGAAGGTAGTAAACACAAGCGCCATCTATTACTTGATGCTATAAAGCTTATATTGAGGTATGGCAATAAGTGAATTGATTAAATGTCTACCTCCTTGATCCTTGATAACTTCCGTGGCGTAATGGTCAACACGCCAGACCGCCAATCTAGAGGTTCTAGGTTTGATCCCCAGCCAGGGCAAGTTGGAAAATGGCTTTTTTATGTATTTATCATAAAATATAGTATCGTTGAGTTAGTTTCTCATAGCACAAGCTTAAGCTTACTTTGGGCTAGCTTAATCTGTGTGATCCATACATATTTATTTATTTTAAACAATTTTGTGGAATTTTCGTCCTCTGTTTCAACGCGCTTTAGCTTTAAGCAGTTATCTCGAAATAAATAGATAAATACCAATTTCCGTCTTTCTTTCGGGCACTCATTTTAAAAAAGGTATATAAACTAGTAGACAACCGGCTTATAGCCGGTTGTATAGCCTTAAGTTGTAATCATAAGTACTTAAAAAAAAAACTGATACAGTACTAGATCTTTTTTAATAATATAAATTGCAATACATTGTAAGTACTTTTAGAATTGTAGCAAAATAAACCTTATTAATCCTCATTAATCTAAAGACCATTATTGAAATAAACGTCCAATCACACAAATTGTTTATATGAAATGCAAATGTGATAAAGTTTCTTGGTGTGAGTTTGGTGACAACGGTTCCGATACTAATTTTGTGAAATAGCTCTTCCACTACTTTTTTCACTACCGTGGTATGAAATCACACACGCTCTTTGAAGACCCCATCATTAAACTTTTAAGCCTTATTATGACTCTCAAAGCGAATGACATGCGAAGAAAAATCACTCGTCCGTGTTTCTGAATTTTTTATGTTTCATTAAACCATTTTACAATTTTATTCCGCTCTCGAATCGTTTGATAATGATCTTTATTGCTTTCAAATAAAAGTACAAATGAAAGTAAAGTTAAGTCGGTAAGTTCTCTCATGTGGATTTCGGTAGAGATGTCAAGTTTCGATACTGAGGACATTTTCATGTTCAGAAAATTATATTTTGATTTTTTTCAATTATTTATATTTTCGCTTTTTACTCGTACACGTAAGAATAAATATTTTATTAATAAATTCTTTCGTGCTGGTTCGGGAAAAAAGAAAACGACTTCTAATGTGCTTCTTTTCCCGCGCCGATCGTAAAACCTGATATAGGGAATGGGAAAAAATTGGCAACCATAATTTGATTTCTTTATCTATTTTTTGCCCACCATCACGCTAAAAGTAAGTAAATAACACTTTATTGCACAAAAAACACATATACAATATGTAACAAAAACTCTGTCCGATCCTTGTAGGAGCAACTCGGAGCGTCAATATGAACAACCTTACCTTAGGGGCCAATGTTTGAAACTCGAGAAGAAAGTCGACATTTTCATGCAAGTGTTCGGCCAGCCCGGCAATTTGTATGAAAATGACGATTTTTTCTTTAAATTTCAAACATTGGAAGAATTGAAACATTGGAATATACAAGGATCGGACAGGGTTTTTGTTACATATTGTATATTCTTCTTTTTCTTTTCGATGTCGATTGGCTCAAATTATACTAAATTTTGTCCCTCCAGTAAGTTGCCACTTTTATCATTCTCTGACGCCGCGTAAAGGTCGAACTTTGTACAGCTGGTCGGGCACAATGGACACGAGAGAAGGTGCTGCATGGTCTGATCGTGACCAGTGACCACATTACATTGTAATACTGTTAACCAGTGACGTGCACAAATATCTTTTTCAGGGTAGGCAGTAATCTTAACTAAATTACAAGAACGGCTGCATATCGAGGAAAACTCATTTCTCGCTAGTATTCTACATTATATTAGGGAGGCGCAGGGTAGACAAATACTATCTGTTTTTATGAAATGCACGCTACTGCTGTTAACAATAATATATAAAAATATAGGTACACAATAGGCGGCCTTATCACCAAGGCTATCTCTTACAGGTAACCTTGGGGTGACAGTAATAGGGGTGACGACAGGGTTAGAAAAGTATAATTGTAATTTGTCCGTCCTTTACATTATCCAAAAATAATCGACCCATGTTTTTCAGTTCACCAAAAATGTAAAAGTTCACATAAATACGAAGCATCAAAGAGTGGGGGCTTGCGACGTCACCTCTATGTAAAAATAGTACGTAGCCGTGACGTCATGCGAAATTTCAATGCGCTGTATCTTTGTCATTTTTTATTTCTCAGGGAAAAGAAAAAATACGTGTACTATATTTTTTAATAATCTAACCGATGGGCTATAAATGTTTTTCCATTCGTAATGCCTATTGTGCTAAAAAATAAAAGGAGCAATGAAGAAATAATTAATAAATAAAATATAAATATAAATATATAGGGACAAATAATACTGATTGAGCTAGCTTTAAAGTAAGTTCGAGACTTGTGTTATGGGATACTAACTCAACGATACTATATTTAATAACAAATACATAAATAGATAAACATCCAAGACCAAGGACAATTTAAAAAAGACAATTTTCCAACTTGCCCTGACCGGGAATCGAACCCGGGACCTCTGGGTGGCGGACTAGCATGGTGACCACTACGCCACGGAGGTCGTAATACATACATACATACATATTATCACGCCTGTTTCCCACAGGTGTAGGCAGAGACTAAGGACCTCCACTTGCTACGATCCTGACAGACCTCTTTCGCTTCATCTACACTCATCACTCTCTTCATGCATGCCCGCCGGTTACGGGTTCATCTAACCTCTCCTTTTTTAAGAACGTCTGCAATTTGATCGCGGTACGTTCGTCGAGGACGACCCTGACCCACTCTTCCACTCACGTTAGCTTTGTAGACTCTTTTAGTGAATCTCCTTTCATCCATCCTTTCTACATGTCCGTAATGGCTTTTGTATTTTGCGGCCTTGGGCTCTATGATCTTAGAACAAGACCCGAAATGCTCTGTCTTCCTCACTAGAGATAAAGACGTGAAAGTGAATATATTTCAGGATATTCCTGACATATTAATACATTCGAGGACATTCACCCAGAAAGAATATTTTAAGATTAAAGATTTAAGATTCTGTCTACCTCGAATTAAAATATGTTATGATTACGTAACCGATTATAATCTAAATTTCATGCTTAAATCTTGACCGCAAGTATTTGATTAAAAAACAATAGAGAAGATGCATAATGATTTTGATAAATGTCTCTGATTTTGTGAGCATTTACGTAAAAAAGGCCTTTAAGCAGATATATATATATATATTTTTCGATTCATTAACTTTAGTTTGTAGTTAATTGAAAAAGACAATTTTAGAAATAATAAATGTTTAAAAAATTATATTACCACAGAATTTTCACTAAAAAATTAAAGCAACTTTTGTTATTAGGCCAATCCTGTAAACGCAATATTTGACATAGCACCCGAATAAATGTCTATAAATGTCATCACGCCTACAAATGAGACATAAGTGACGTCACTCCTGTCAGGTCTTTCTAAGGCGCTCAGAGACGCCGTCCAAAGATGGTCGTGACTTTGTTATATTTATAACTAAGAGAGACCTTGGGTTAGCAGGTAGTTTTTTCTTCGACATGGCTATTTTTAGGAACTCTTTGCATAGCACAACGAAAAAAAAATTTTGTATCTTCCCTATTAGAAGTATCAAATCTAAAGTTATCTACTCGTAGTTCTAATAATAAACTTAACTAAAACCAACTCGTTAAACCTTCTCCAGTCAAAATCAACGGAATAAACTCACACATTACCCGTACCAAAAGAGTATCATTAAAAAATAATCCAAACGTGGCCACGTGGAGCCGAGCGCGATTCTTCAGCCACTCGCAGCATCGGGCGTTCATTTTTGATGAGGAATCTTTTGATATCACCCCCCCGGAGCAGCGCTTCGATAATACAGTGGACACAGAGGTGGTGAGAATGGATAATAATCTCGTGTGGCGTGGTCGCACTTCTACCCTGCACCCCGCGCCCTGCGCTCCTCCGCCGAGCCAGATATAAGGCCCGGAGGAACTATTCGGCCCTTCCGGCAAAACATGGATGTTGCAGTACCCCAAAATTTGTCATAGTCCCTAGCGCGCCCAAAGCCGAGGTTATGTTATGTTATGTTATGTAATACTTTATTGTACACCAAAAAATATAACAATAATCAAAAAAGAAATACACACAGAAAAGACATTTAAATGTACAATGGGCGGTCTTATCGCTTAAAGCGATTTCTTCCAGACAACCGATGGATGGAGAGAATACAGTGAAACGTTAGCAGACGGGGTGTACACGACCAAAATACAAAACTTACACTACCAAGTACATATATAAAGATAAAAATACATTCGTACAGATATATACATACAGGTAAATAAATACATATTTTATAAATTGTATACACATTATATAATACATTTTATACATATTATTTTATAATATTATATATATATATATAGAAATCACGTAACGAGGGTTGACGAATAAAGTTTCCCCCTTGAGAGCCCTTTGCGCTGCTGCTAGTAGTTTATAAATATAGGAAGCCGGACCTTTGGCTCGCTCCTCAAACCTTATCCGGTGAAGTAGGAAATGCCGTCCGAGGCTACCTAAGTCTGTCATTTCAAAAAAAAAGCTGCCGGCTCTTGCGCCTCCACACGCGGCGGACTCAACACCAAGCTAAGTAGTCCTGGTTGGCTACTCATCAGACCAAGTGCTAGGCCCACGACCCTATCTAGATTTCTCTTCGAATCTGTGTGTGTACTGTTTTTACTCATTCATTATATGTCTAATTTGTTCTGATTCCTAGTGTTTATTTTAAATCTCCAAATTAGTTAGACTCTAAAGGTTAGTCTACTTACCCTAAACGTCACACTCGTTTTACCTGCTTGCATCTGCTTCAGAACTCTGGCCTGAGCTCGATGAGAAAAAATATTATTCGGCATAGCAATCTTTTTTTAATTATTCTGTCAGCCCAACAATGAACCTCTCCGTAGGTCACAACGTTGGTTTAAGGTATAATATGAAAAATATACAAATCAATGCAGATATTTAAATTTGGATAGCAATCAGCCATAAAAAAGCAGTTAATACTGTTAAATCCTATGGTATTTTCTCATGCTGTGATCTTGTGATAAATTTGAGAATAGCGCTTGGCGTCGGCGCCTCAAAACCTGCTGTTTTGAAAAAGCCAATGTCGCTTTATCCGCATGCCGACGGCATTCCGGACAATTGAACGAAAACGAATAGACTATAATGTGAAGGCCATATACAGTCTACAATGCGCTCTAGATTGTCTACGCCGGCCGCTCCGTAGATGGTCTACGGCGTAGCAAGTCCATTTGCTACAGTTTGTTTTATTTATATTTTGTAGAAATCGAAGTATTTTCTCTTCATCTAAACATATTTATTGTAACACAGGGTTTTCCTTAGTCAATGGTTCGTAGTTAGTGAAACCCCCAAGATCAATACGCACTTCTCAAAGTCCTCGAGTCGATACTCTGTTTGCTTGGCGCGTTTGTCAAACTCCCTAACTGTGTGTCACATAAACCCGCCGGCAGTGGTTCGTATTGAAATTTTTGAATATGCCCGATGCTATCACTTGAAATCCTGGAGTGGAGTGTATCCCGAAATTTTCGGCGTAATTATGTAGTCGAGGACGTCTCGGTTTTAGTTTGCTTCACTTGCGGATTTCAGGTGGGTATGCTTTTTTAACCTCCGACAAAAAAGAAGGGTGTTATTATGAGTTTGACGCATGTCTGTCTGTCTGTCTTTATGTATTTTTGGCACTCTCGAACGGATATATCGATTTTAGTGCGGTTTTTTTTTCATGATAGCAAGTTTCCTTGTCTTAGCTATATTTGATAAAATTGGTTCAGCTGATTAAAAGTCATGGACGGGGAACAATTGGAAGTCGGAGGATTTCCAACTAACAACAAAAAAAAACACGTTAAGGGGATACATAAGTTTTGCGGGGTCCAGTGCTGCCTCCATTCGAAATAAATTATTTAGGAGAAAAATATGGAGATATCATTTAAATTTTTGACTTGATCAAGGCCTAGATATGACTTATGTGATGATGACTTATGGCTCTGAAACGTGGTCCCTAACTATGGGTCTCATAAGAAGGCTCAAGGTCACTCAAACGCGCTATAATGACATATATGACATAGCCCAGCGGATTAGTTCGTTGAAGTGGCAATGGGCGGGACACATAGCACGACGAACCGATGGCCGATGGGGCAAAAAGGTTCTCGAATGGCGACCACGTACTGGCAAGCGAAGCGTAGGACACCCACTCACAAGGTGGTCTGACGACCTGAATAAGGTCGCTGGAAAACGCTGGATGCAAGCCGCTCTAGATCGGTCATTTTGGAAATCGTTGGGAGAGGCCTATGTCCAGCAGTGGACGTTATGCGGCTGAAATGATGATGATGAAGGCCTAGATAGCCTTTTGGACTATGTTTTGTTCGTTATTTTGGTCATTTACACACATACAAACACTCAATTCTCTCTCTTAAAGAGACGAAAAAGTTTTCTAAGACAGCCATGTATTCTAGTCAGAGAAGCCTCAAACACTAGGTTAGCTTGGTGGAAAAATAAATATCCTTTCCACCTGCTGAGAAACTTCCACCAGGTGGCGATCTCCCCTGGAAGTCCCTAAACAGGCTTCGGACTGGTGTTGGGAGATGTCACGAAAACCGAGCAAAGTGGGAATTTCCAAACAACGATCGTTGTGACTGTGGAGCTGTTCAAACCATGGCCCACCTACTGTCATGTCCCAACTGTCCAACCTCCTGTGCAATGGAAGATCTAAACTCGGCTAATGAAAGAGGCGTAAATGTAGCCACATGTTGGTCCACACTCATATAATATATATTAGTCCATTCCGACTCGCTAAGAAGAAGAAGACACACACAAAAAAGAAATAACTGACTCGTACACACATAGCGGTGAAACACATAATCCTCCTTTTGGCTTTGTCGTAGTTGGGTAAAAATAAATAGCTTAGTTCTCAGACCCAGCTAGTACAGTCCATTTGCTAAAGAAATAAACCAATACAACACCGCAATAAAAGTGGCATTGCGTGGAAACGAATTATTAGGGGTCCAGAATGCAATTTTGCGGGGCAAGGGGCTAATATGTCTCCGCCGACGGGTGGATAGGGCAAATGAATAAAAATCAACTGAGTTAGATTGTTCCGGTCCCACACAAAACAGAGAGGTAACAGATGTGTAGCCACACTACATACTAAAATAGTTGTACTATATCAGACACTTTTAGTTAGTTAGAAAAATCTGACATCAATATTAGCCATTTGAAGCAGCATAGTTGAAGTTGCAGCTGACCAATTATTAGGGGTCCAGAATCCCGAGGACTATAGGCTTTTAGCCTTTTTTTGAAGCCTAGACTCTTAATTAACGGGCTTGTAAGGCTAAAAGCTTATAAAGGCTTAGTCCTTTAGACTAGGCCTGTTGAATAGGCCAAGCCTAAAGGCCTTTAGTAAAATACTTTTCCCATCTTTTTTCAAAATAAATCAAAAATAAATCCTTTATTCATAATTATGATGGCTTACTAAGGCTGATACTAAAAAATGGTTATAGCCTTAACTTAAGCCTATTACTCTAAAAAAACCTACAGTCACAAAAAAGGCTTTTTAGGCTCAAAGGCTTTTAAAAATGACATAGCCCTAAAAAAGGACCGACAGGCTTAAAGTTAGGGTTAAAAGCCTATAGTCCTCGGGAACACTAGTCCAGAATGCAATTTTGCGGAGCAAGGGGCCAATATATCTCGGCCAACGGGTGAATAGGGCAAATGACAAAAAATCAACTATAAAGTTAGTTTGTTTCGGTCTCACACAAAACAAATAGATAATAAATGCAGCTGTGTAGCCATTTCGACCATTGTCTAGATCAATTTCTGTGGCCAATGGTGAAAATGAGACATCGGGGCCACATTACATAGGTGTAGTAGTTGTCGACGAACGATTGTCGATACCTATTATAAACCAGATACCTTTCGGCAGCTAGAAAAATCTGCCACCAAGTCAGCATTTAAAGCAGCACAGTTGAGGGAATAATACTAGTTTGATTTGTTGCCTGGAAAAACGAATTTATTATCATTTATGAGCGACGTACGTCAGATGCTTATGGGGAGCTCGAACAATCTGACACTAGTGTTAGCTAAGTAACACACTCGATAAGAGAAGGGCTTCTTTTTTAAGTACTTAGTATTTTTAAGTATGTAATTTATGTTTGTCAACTTTTATGCATGCATTACATGTTTTAATGTGTCAAAATTGTATTATATTATGAGCATTTATTAATTAAAATACATAATAATAATATGACATAGTTCTTCTGGCGAGTAGGCGACCAATTACTGTGAAAATGAGTTTCTTTCGGCGTTTCTTCTCAGCAGTGGTCGTTGCGAAGCGCTGGTATCGGTAGCTTTCTTTCAAAATAAATTAAATTTTAATATGCACTACACGTAATATAAATTATACTTCTTGTATTATAGTGCCTGTAAAGGTTTAAGAACTGAAAAAACATTTCAGTTTGAAAGAAGCGATTCCTTTGTACTGACGATGTTTTGTGATTTCGGCTGCAAACTGAGAGAAATGCTGCTGATAAAGTATGCTAGAGTCTTGGGAATTGGGTTAGTTTTGTACTCGTAATCGATACGACTCTGCCTTCATTCGCGCAGGTTTCTATCTAGTTTCAGTCACTTTCTGTAAAAAAAAAATCTAGATCTATGCGCTTTCTATTCAAATTTCTGTTTACTCAGAAGAACTGATGGCCGATGGGTAAGAAGCGTTCTCGAATGGTGGCTACGTACCGGCAAGCGCAGCGTAGGACACAAACTAGGTGGTCGGACGGCCTTAGCAAGGTTGCAGGAGAACGCTGGATGCAGGCGGTTGTTATGGAAAACCTTGGAGAGGGCTTATGTCCAGCAGTGTACTTCCTGCGGCTAGTATGATGATGCTTTCTGTCATATTATTTGGTTATAATTTTCATCATAAAATAGTGATGCGGCGAACAAGCTCTTCTTTTCCTTTTGCCATGCCTTGTCCCGTTATTTGGGGTCGGCCCTCTGCGTACCGCGGCGCCAGGACGCTCGGTCCCGGATTTTCTGGATATCCAGTTGTGCCCGCTTGGTATCCCTACTTGGTATGCGGCGAACAAGCTATCACTATTTTTATTCGTTTTGCCATCTTCTCGCTCACCATCTCGCTAAAAGTGGCCTTTGGGTCAGTCTGCTTAGAGCCACAAGACCCTAAATGCTCTGTTTGCCCCATTTGGGTAAAGACGTATAGTGATGACAAACATCTTTAGTTCGATAAATCTAATATTTAACATGAAAAATATTATATTAAAAGTATTATAATGTATTCTAGTTCTATATCGTATGGTTTCTTCTAATAATTTAAAACTTATAGGTAGTAAGTACTTCTAGTACTTTCGTCCAAAATTTTGCTTTATCAGCATAGGTTAACTGGTAGAAAAGGCCTTAATTCCTCGTGTTAAATTTTAATAAATAATAATAATACGAGGTGACTGCCATGTGGAATGTTGATTCAACGATCGTTGTCCCGATAGTCGTATCGGCGAACGGTCTTATAGCGAAGAGTCTTGATCAACACCTCAAGACTCACTCGCTAGATGGCTGGATCAAGGGATACTATATTTTATAACAAATACATATATAAATAAACACCCAAAACCCAGGACAATTTGAAAAAGGCCATTTTCCAACTTGCCCTGACCGGGGATTGAACCCGAGACCTCTGGGTGGCGGACTAGCATGGTGACCACTACGCCACGAAAGTCGTCAAAATAATAAATGAATACATATAACCCGCCAAGTGCTAGTAAGACTCGCGTACTGTAACAAAATCTATAAAAAATTACGTTTGTTCTATGGGCACCCCCGCTTTATTACCTATTTTATTCTGTTTTTAGTATTTTTTGTTTTAGCTGCAAGAGAAATACATCGTCTGTGTAAATTTAAACTGTCGAACTATCACGGTTCATGCGATATGGTCCTGATGATAGACGGCCGACGGAGTCTTAGTAAAGTTGTTTTTACCTTTTGGGTAACGAACCCTATAAAGTAGGGTTTAATCAAGACTTAACACCATTTAATCACTTAGTAACGGCATGTGGCATAGCTACTTGTATACACTTGTGTTCGAGGCACGAGGTGCCAGCATTCAGATCGACTGAATGAAGTCAGTGAGAATGAGGCTCGGATGAGTGCAGCTGTTTAGAAGAGATGATGGCGTGAATTCGCGATGCAGTAATTTGCATTTTATCACACAATCAAATAGGTACGTAAGTAAAGTGGTTTAATTCTCCGTTATCAAGGGGATACATGAATTTTTCGGGGTCCAGTGCTGCACCCATTTAATGATAAATTATTTGAAATTAAACGCAGATACACGTATCATTATTAAAACTAATTCGTAAAAGGAAGTTCAAATGTGGCCCCAATAACGGAAAAGCTAAGAAGCAATAGACTACGATGGTATGGACATGTTATGAGGAGAGAGGAGAGACACGTTACAAAAAAGATGCTAAATTTAAAAATTACTGGAAATAGGAACAGAAGACGGCCAAAGAAAAGGTGGATGGAGTGCGTTAAGGACGATATGGATATAAAGAATGTGACAACTGCCTTGACAAAGGATAGAGGGAAATGGAAAAGACTCACATGCTGTCCCGACCCCACGTGAAGTGGGATAAGGTGTGGAAGAAGAAGAAGAAATGGAGATATAATTTAAAATTTTGTCTTGACCAAGCCCTAGATAACCCTTCAAAATATATTATGAACTACTGTTTACAGTTTTAGTAAGAACGAAAAGCTTTTGTACGCAAATTTGCAAAAAACGGCCACTATTGGCAAAATGTGCAAGGAAAAGATTCACGTTCTCACTTTAAACGACTTTTGTCGACAGTAGTTCATAAAATAGTTTAAAGGATTATTTAAGGTTTTATCAAGATTTTTTATTAATATCTAACAATTTATTTCAAATGGGGTCAGCACGTGACTTCGAAAAATTTATGTATAATATACCCTTAACGTGATTCGCATTTTCGCACATTCCCTCGATCGCCTTTTACGATCTGTGCGGGAAGTAAAGCAGCTGGTAAATAGGGAAATTGACTCTTATTACAAAAATACAATTCCACCGTAACAACTCGCCCTAAAAGTCAAGAACAACTTAAGAAAACAGGGTAACCCCTTTCAGCAGCCCCTTGATCGACAGATTCTTGTAAAACATATTGTTGGCATGTCCAAGGGTGACCCACCCCGCTACTGCATAGATTTCCCATGTTAAGCAACCCTCGAGGTCACGATCCCGCCCGAGGGACGAATTTCATATCGAATCTTTATATTTTTTCAATGGTCTGGTGTAATTTGGCAGTTTGTATTCTTAAAGAGGTAGGGCCGTTTGAATTGATCAGTTGAAAAGTTACTCTTTTAACTGAATACCGCAGAGGTAGGTTGATTGAATTTGGAAATCGTATGGGGATTTTATTGAAACATATTTTGAGAGGCTCGTTTTTTATTTGAAAGACTTTTGTTCCTTGCATTGCATACAAGTAGCAATCAAGTAGCAAAAAAAAGTAAGTTTTTTGTCTGAGCTTCTTTTTCAATACTCATCTTTATTATCGGTGTCTAAAGTATATCTTAACTATAAATCAATCAATCTTCCAGACAGAACATACATAAATGTACTTGTACATTCATAAGGACAAATCATAATCAAATCAAATCAAAAAACAAACATGCTACTCATACATATACAAAAGCTATACACACATTATCATGCGGCAAATTGTTAGACAAAAATGATAGTTCAACGTTCATTTCAGACAGTTCTAATATTTTAGATCTTACTACAACGCTACTTTGGCGAATACGGCTATAAATCTGCCACGTTATTCTGATTCACTTTAACGAAACTCTTAAATAACAAGAAGACAGCATTTTCAACAATAATCAAAATAAATTACCTGCTAGTTGCGCTGGCAACACTCACGCGTGATTAAAAAATGGCGTCCGCAGACGTACAATAAATTCTCGTAGCTACTTTTTGTTTTCTCGTTTTCAAAAACGAGGAACTGTCGTATTTCCCAGCGCGCTCGTAAAGTATCTCGATGCGGTGCGAATGAGATAGAATATGCACACCCGATATTGTTTCTTTGAATTTTAAATACAGAACTAAGAAAAGTGTGCGGTTAGAGAGGCAGCATACAGTTCCAAGCTGGGAATAAACAAGGTCTTTATTGGCGCATCGCGAGTTTTTGCTGTTTATATTTTTTTGGCGCGGCACAGAAACTGTTTGGGGAACGAATGGTATCGGGATTTTAGACAAAGTTTCCTTTGCCTGCACCGTAACCCTTGAAAAGCGCGGGATAAAGTCGAAATATTTTTTATCGTTTTTCCTCTCTTTGTAATTTGCGAAGATGTATTCGTGTTTATGGTGTGCGTTTGTGAATATTTCAAAATATGTAAATTTTGGCATTAGACGAACGTACGTTGCCAAAGCCAAGTATTATTATTGCCTTTTTGTAGATCCATTGAATGCACTTTTCCTTTACGAGAATTTCCATTAAGTTATTGCAGATAAATCATTTTTTACAGTCGTAAGAATTTAATGAATAAATTCTAAATAAAAACTTAAATAATTTGTTTATTTTTGTTTTCTTAAATAATTGGTATAATAAAAACTAAATAACTTAAATAAAACCAAATTATCATCCTTTGAAAAGGGCGTGGAAGACATTTCAAAAGACAAGTTTTATCATGTCGTATTATCGCAGGGGAAAACTTTTTTTCTGCGAATATAAATAATGTAATTAAAAACTGAGATTGTATAAAATAATTTATTTTCTTTTTCTTTTTTAAGACATTAGTGATCATCGATGGAGTTTGTCCCAAACTCCTCGGTCTTCAGTCTGACTCTTTAGCGCTTGGTATGACATGACCTCCTTTTTCTTTTACTAAAATATAAAAATAAGATAAAAAAGAATGTGGTGTCGTGGGATACCAGGTAGGAACGAAGTTCCTTCGGCTAATGTAGAATCGACACAATGTGTATACTACTGTCGCGCCTGCGCACGTCTCATTTAACGGGGTCATCCTTACGGTTTTACTATCACATTTTTTTCAGATCGGTCGCGCAGCAAAATCCCTATCTCCTCCAAGCCTGCCGTAAGGAACTTCGTTCCAAAAAATTTTTTTTTTTTTCGTACAAGCTTTTATTGTGAGGCCTAAGTTTTTATAAATTAAAATGTAATAAGCTCAAATTCGATCGGGTTGCGTCGTTTTATTACAGAGTTCCTATGGCCACCTTCCAGTTCCATCTTTAGGTCAGCTCCATGTCATTAATATAGCATGGTCATGCGATATACATATGCGTGCAAAATTTTAGCTCAATCCGTGAAGTGGGTTAAATTTAACTTGCAAGATTTGATTACAGACAAACATAAACCTTGTAATAATAAAATAATTTACGTAGTTATATTTATTTCTGGCACAATAGTATGCAATTTCCTCATAGATTCCAATAAAACGGATGTTAAAAAAAACTTCTAAAACGAAGACCTGACAGCGGCAAAATAAAGAAACTACATAACTTGACGGGCGAGACTTGGGCAAACAAAACCATGTGAACACGTGGAGCTCAGAACATTTGGATATTCAAAAGTATACTAGTTTCTGGGGTCTATTGGGGATGACTGCCTGATCAATCAATCCGGAGAACAATCTGGAGGTCGTGGGTTCAAAGCCGATTGGGAAGCATACTTTGTGAAAAGTTGTTTCTAGTCTGGTTAGGATATTGCAGGCTTGAATCACCTGATTATCCGATAAGAAAGATGATTACTTCTTTCGGTAGCCACGTCTGAGCTGTGGGTCCTGAATGCCTTCTAGCGTTTGCTTAAACCTATCCAAGTATTGTTTCTTGTCTACCCTTTGGGTTGCGAAAGTCAGACGGCAGTCTCTGTGTAAAAACCAGTAACCTCGTCCACCTAGATAAGGTAGCGGACCCTGAGCTCTGAAGCGTTACCGCTGAGAATGCAACTGTGAATACTCTCGGATGATGATGATTTATTTCTGGGGACCTAAGAACTGGTGCACATTTCCGCCGAAGATTAAGTCTGGCGATTCAATGTGGTAAGGCAGGCAGTCTCTTAGGTCTTTTCTGTGACCATAGTCATCCCGGGAATAAATTTTAGTTACATTATTAACGATTTATTTTTAATCAACAGTGCTAGTGTTTAGTATGTACCGTTAATAAAATGGTAGGCTTCTCTCCACAAACGATGTCCCACCTTTTGTCATGTTCGAGGGGCACCTTGGATGATCTATGTACCGTTTCTGACGTTCCGACAAAGAGAAAGAGGTGGCTTGAGTAATTCTATATTAAGGCTTAAGTATTCTATAGCTCATGGAAAAACTACTTTCAAATGTCACCATGCTAATCCACCACCCAGAGGTCCCGGGTTCGATCACCGGTCAGGGCAAGTTGGAAATATGGCCTTTTTCAAATTGTCCTGGGTCTTGGATGTTTATCTATATATGTATTTGTTATAAAATATAGTATCGTTGAGTTAGTATCCCATAACACAAGTCTCGAACTTACTTTGGGGCTAGCTCAATCAGTGTTATTTGTCCATATATATTTATTTATTTAGTATATATATATTTATTATTGACTTGTTGGAAACTAGTGGATTATCAGCCATTCATAGATCGTTGGCTCCCGTAGTGAACCAGACACGGTTCCCCTTGGATTTGCAGGCTATTCTCGTGGCGAGCGAAAAATCGCTAATTTCGACCGTCTGCCTCACTGAGGTTGATTGACAATATGCTCCCGGTTATTGTGCAAGATAAAAGCCGAAAAGGTGTAAAATTGTGGAGTTCATACAATCATACAAAAAAGTTGATTTATTTAAAAAAAAAACTTGTTACCCAATTGAATACTTCATCATCATCATTATTCCAGCCCTTCTTCCGCCCACTGCTGAGCATATTACAAAGCATACAACTAACAAAAATTTATTGGCTTATTAGATACTAGCTTTAACCCTCGACTTCGCACGCGTAGAAGTCGAAAATGGTTCTTATAAGACTCTCCCTCTCAATGTTCCCCGTTCCCCGTTCCCCGTTCCCCGTTCCCCATTCCCCGTTCCCTGTTTCCTGTGTCTTGACCGGGGATCGAACACGGTACCAGAGTGGCGGACTAGCATGGTGACCACTACGCCATGGAGGTCGTCGATGAGAAGAAAGCAAGAGTGTAGGCACCATAAGACAGCAAAGTAACTTCGAAACAAAATCGCCCCTGACTCCAATCTCTGTTAAATCTATCCCTAAGCACACAACCCCATATTAAAACAACCCGACAAACACTACAACTAGTTACATGCATGGAAGTTGTTCAATAAGGCCGAAGTTGGCGCAAACAGCTGTATATTGCGCGATATGTCAACTTATTGGCGAGTTCTCAACACAAATATCAACTGGTAGTAGTTTCTCGATACATAATACTTAGTTCGAGCATTATTATGATAGTTAATAATAATATGTAGCAACAGCTATTGTGTTAGTAAGTTGAGAATGAAACTTATGTCAAAAATATATCATCTTTTATAGTTTTCTTTACCCAAAGGTTGGCTGGAAGAAATCGCTTTAGTGATAAGCCCGCCTTTGTACCTTCTATTACTACGGGAGTAGTAATAGAAGGTACAAAGGCGGGAGTAGTAAAAGAAGGTACCATCAACAACACATCAACGAAACCTTTTTCTGAACTGATTTAGATTCAATTCGATTTGGAGATAGCTTAAGACCCTGGAAAGAACATAAGCTGCTTTTCCTGCGGGAGAATACTAATACTTTGCACATACATAAAATACATGAAACTATCTTACTCACACACAACTGTCAAACTTTCTTACATACTCTTTCACTCATACCAGTTTTGTCATACATTCTGTCTCTTTCTTTCGTAATACGTTCCTTTCATGCCGAAATGCCCTTTGAAATTTACAAAAATTTGTTCCTAATACAATTTTTAAATTTCACACAATCCTTACAAAATTACTTTTTCATCATTCAAGCTGGGAGGAAAGGAGGTTGTGTTTAATTAAAAATCCGGTTTGTAAGTTCGATTTACATCCTTAGGGAGGTAAGTAAATTTGAAAATCGAAGGCGGCCAGGCGGCCGCTACATAAGGCTCCTATGCGCATAAATTGTTTTTTTTTTTTTATAAACAATCGCACTTGGTACTATGAATGGCTGAATACACTAAGAGCGCAAGGCCATAAAAATACGGCTTGGCGCGCTAAATTTTCTGGTTGACATCTTTTTTGCAAAATATTGCAAAATATACTTTTAACAAAAATTTACGGATTCAAGTGAAGAATTCGATTCGACACCTGAATCGATAAAAAAGAGGCGAAGGCAGTCAAGGAAGACGTATTCCTTTCGATTTCAAAGGAATTTTTAATGACGATACTTCTTAAATAAATAAATCTGTTATAACAATTTTTCATAATTACCTCGCTTTTCTTTTTCCTCGAATTTCACCCTGAAACTAAAAATTAGTGAAAGAGTTAAGAAATGATTGCCGAATGACATCATGATATAAGACGCACAGCCCTTCATTAGCAATATGCAATATGCACAAACACTCGCCATTTCGAACTCTATTCGCATCGCATGCACTTTTAAAGTGAATGCGGCTATTAGGGTGTGTTTACACTGACCGGAGACGTTTCTTTCAATGCTCTGACCGGCTCGCAGTCAATAGGACATCATTAACGGTGCTGGATGTAAGGGAGCGTTTGCATGCACGCATTTTAAATTAGGACAGTATTTTGTACTAGTTCCAACTTTCCCTGCTATTTGTTTCATGCTCGGGGAAAAAATAAACCAGAACCAATTAAAAGAAAAGATTAAGCAAGTACACTAGGCTTAATTTAAATGCGGCTTGATCGGCGTTTCCCAAAATTTGAGAGATAGGTGAACTAGTTATTTTAGCGTTTCACCTCGGAATGAGAGATAGTAAGCTGGATGAGAGACATAGGTGTTACCCTAATACTTAAATCCCTAATAGGGTAGACAGAGCATTTTGGTTCTTGCGCCTTTTAAGCAGACAGTTGTGTCTGTCCGCAAGACTCAAAGGTGGAAAAGGTGGAAAAAGGAATCAAAGTGATGGATCACTATATTGATATAGAAATCGGTACTATCGATAGTATCTGTTGGTAACCGATACTATTGATACTATCGATCCTGACGTCGAACAAACTATCGATAGATAGATAGATAACTCTTTATTGTACACCAAAAGAAAAATGTAACACAAAGACATGATTTTAAATTAAATGAGTACAATGGGCGGTTTTATCGCTTAAAGCGATCTCTTCCAGACAACCAGTGGATGGAGAGGAATGTGAGAAAGACAAAGACGGTGGTGCAACTGACTAAGAAGGAAAAAAAAATGTATCTAAAGCAACTATAAACTTAATAAATTTAACATAAATTTACACACATTTTAACCTTTATAAATACATTAAAACATAAATGTTTAGGCAATATACATAGTAATGTGTTTTATAAACTATCGATACCTACTATCGACAATTTGTTCGTCGTCAGGATCGATACTCTCGGTAGTATTGTTGTATATCAATAGTATTGCTCTTCACCAGCTATCGACAATTCGATAGGCCTTTTGATAGATTGGCAGTTTTCAATTGAAATTATCGATTTTTACGGTAACACTAATTGCTAGTGGAGGCAACAAGCAAGTGCACTGTCCCATTCAAATGAACCTACATCGGCGTTCGCGCGGGTCGGTCAACATTTGTCCAACGATGAAAGACGAGATGACCACTCGCAAATAGAGCAGCCCATTGCATGACGATTGTATGTGTGAATATGCCCTAGATTGTCACTTGGGAAAGCAAAACAGTTCATTGAAAATAGTTGCAGCTATTATGGAGCTCAAATTAATATTTTTCTTTTTTTTAACAAGTCTATCGGCGAAAAACCGATGGCCGTTGGGGCAGAAAGGTTCTTGAATGGCGGCCACGTACCGGCAAGCGCAGCGTAGGACACCCATCTGCTAGATGGTCGGAAGACCTGAGCAAGGTTAGAGGGAGGCGCTGGATGCAGGCCGCTTCCGATCGGTAGTTTTGGAAATTCTTGAGGGAGGCCTATGTCCAGCAGTGGACTTCCTGTGGCTGATATGATGATGATGATTGGTCCTCAGCTGGACTTAAGCGTGTTCACAGTTGCATCTTCAGCGGTAACACTTCAGAGCCCGGGGTCCTCTACTGGGTATGTGCACCCAGCACTCACTGAAAACCACACGGTGTCACCGTCACAACCATTTCTCAAAGTTAATACGTGCCTTCCGAAACACGGAATCATCTTTCTTTTCGGCTAATAAGGTGATTCAAGCCTGCAATATCCTAACCAAACTGGAAACAACTTTTCACAAAGTATGCTTCGCAGTGGGATTCGAACCCATGACCTCCGGATCACAAGGTGCCTTGACCACTGAACCACGGAGGCAGTCAGGTCTAAAGCACAGTAGCTTTTATCTTCCAGTAGTTGTATAATTCCTTTTTTAGTAGACATTTCTTTTGTTTTTTTTTTCTTTAAATGGCATAAAAACATCTGCACTCCTCAAATTATTAGAATATATACTATAAGTACGACTGATAGAAGGTCAGATTTTTTATTAACATGGTTATCTATCATGCTTTTGTCGGTGGATTATGAATTTTTAACCGACTTCCAAAAAAGGAGGAGGTTATCAATTCGTCGCGATCCTTTATTTTTTTTTAAATGTATATTCACCGATTATTCAAAGAAGCCTGGACCGATTTAAAAATTTCTTTTTTGTTTGAAAGGGTATACTTTCCAGGTACCATGGAAATTTTATCAAAATCGGTTGTGTAGTTTGGGGGTGAAGTCGGTTTTTAGTTTTGAAAAATTATCTTTCATTTGTTTCTCTCGTTCGGCAGATGTTCACTTTCTCTTTTACTTAGACGGGAAGATAGAAAGGAAAAGAGGACCAGGCATAGCTTCATGAAGCAGATAATCCGCTATTTTCCAACAAGTCAAATCAGATACTTTTTTCTAAACGTCAAAACAAACATTTCCTATAGGACTTGTATGAAATACAGGCAGATGACGTAAAGTTTCTTGAAGCCAAATGGCGGTCTTATTAACATTTTCTATGCAATATTCAATTTAAAATAACGTTTAAATGGATATGTTCAAATACAAATGACATTATGTTACGAGGTTATGTTACCTTTGGTTGCTGTCTCGCTCGCACAATCAAACATTTTTAAAGATTATAAAAATGTGACTCATTTGTAGAAAAGTGTTTCCCTAACTTTCTGTATAATTATATTGTGGATATTTTATACATGTTTGTATATTGTGTAGACATTGACTACATCGAAAATTAGGTCATCGAAATTTTTAATTTTTGATGACCTAATTCTCGATACACACACACATAAACAATAAAAAAACATGTTGATGTCTTAACTTTCGATGTAGTCAATGTTTACACAATATATATCCACAATATAATTATATAGAAAGTTAGGAAAACACTTTTCTACAAATGAGCCACATTTTATAATAATCTTTAAAAATGTTTGATTGTGCGAGCGAGACAGCCAACCAAACGTGTAAAGCCTCTCACAACGTTTTATTATCTCATCAGTAAAAACATTTATTTTTGACTCAAGAAAATATCCAATTATATTCATCGTGGACGTATCTATATCTAAATCGAAGCTAAGACAAATCCAAATGTAACAAAGCTTTAAACAAAGGGGTAGGGATAAGACAGCCCCTGTTTGCTGAGGTAATTATTCTATTGTCGTTTTATTTATATTTTGCGAAGTTATCGCCAAGATATCTCCTAATAAAGTTTGAGACATTGACATACAACATATAGACCAGTTATCTCAAACTTTCGTCACTGTTCTATTCCTAGCAGGGTTTGGACGGTTTAGTTTAACCTAACCGAAATAATCTGTTATTAATCCAATTGGAAATGGGTTAACATATATTTTGATTAACCGAAATAGCCTGTTAACCTATAATTGCGGTTAACTTTAACCGAATCGACATATAGATTTCTGCATAATACTACACGTTTTTCATTCCTCGTCACATGGTCACTGTATTTATTCCTACAAAAGCGCTTGCATGACTCAACCAAACGGCTGTGAATCCCCGAAAACCTAATTAACCTATTCAGATAACGGTTACTGTTACCCTTATTGTGTGGGTTAACCGAATCAAAGGATTAACCGAAAAAGGGTTAACCGATATAACCAGTTTACCGTAATGAATGGGTTTTCCAAACACTGATTCCTAGTGTAACGATCCTCATCCTTCATGTTCCCGTTTACCTCCTTTTCCGTTTCCTAAAAAATAATTTCATTTTCAAATTCAATTTTTAAATTGATTCCTTCCTCATCATTCTGATTCATTCCACTACCATCTCTCGAGCTGATTACATCTATATCAGTATTGTTTTATATATATATATCAGTATTGTAAAGTTTTAATAAATAAAATAACTCTGTGTTGTTTCTCTCTTCCTTACGTACCTTACCTATCTCTTCATGTAGGAGCTCCAACTGCCCCAGCTAGTCCGTGGCTATCTACCATGAAGGAGCTCCTACGCTAGGGTTCCGTACCCAAAGGGTAAAAACGGGACCTTTTTACTAAGTCGGTCCATCCGTCTGACCGTCCGTCTGTCCGTCCGTCTGTCTGCCACCAGGCTGAATCTAATGAACCGTGATAGCTAGACAGTTGAAATTTCACAGATGATGTATTTCTGTTGTCGTATAACAAAAAATACAAAAAACAGAATAAAATAAATATTTAAATGGGGCTCCCATGCAAGAAACGTGATTTTTTATAGATAATGGCACGGAACCCTTAGTGCACGAGTCCGACTCGCTCTTAGCCGGTATGTATTCAATCTTAAAACAATGAAATCTGGTTATTTACCGATGGGAAGTTATTTCTTAACACTTTGCCATGTTTCTAGAATTATTTTTACAATATTTAAAGACACACTAAGACATTTTCTATTATTTTTTCTATGTTTTCGTATAGTTTTCGCTTATAAACTGTAAAAAGTACGTCCATTTCGTTAGGTATTTAAAAGAGTAATCAATCTGTATATGTCTTGTTTTTGAAATATACGCTTTATAAAACAATACCTTTGCAAATAACAAATTAACTATATTATTTATAATTTATAAAATAAATAGTTTGTAATTTACACAGGGAATTGATTTATAAAGTGTATATTTACATTGAAAGACATGTCAAGATTGTTTACATTCTTTTAAATACCTAATCAAATGGACTATAGGTGCATATGAACTTGCAAGCGACCAGGGAATATGCACGGTTTTTTTTATTTGCTTTATGAAATCTTTGATAACCACAGTAAACAAATATGAAAGAATTTATAAAATATCTTAATCAGCCACGACCCTGTGATACTTTAAAGTTTCAGTTAGAAAGAGAAGTCCGATATGGACTGGTGACGTCAAAGTCCACATCATCTATACATTTGCCATAGCATATAGCGTTTTTGCGAGTGAGATAGACATATCTTGGTATAATCGTTATATCTCGTTCGTTTTTCAACCAATTTTCATTTTTTTTTTTCACTGTTAGTACTTTACTTTTGAATATTTATGGATAAACTTATGTTATAATAGATAACATATATTTTTTTCATGCGTACTCCCTACAAAACAGGGAATGTGGTGTCTTCTCTAGTTTAGTACATATAGGTCTTTGGATCAAGATGGGGTTCGCGGAATGCTAAGTGCTATTTTATGTTAATTAGTGTAGTTGTATCACTCGTAAAGAGATGATTCTGAATTTGATACTATTTGCATTTTTGAAATATGGCCCTTAAAAGTGTCTTTGTTGATGACGTTTTATAACTTTCCTACCGGTTCGGATTTGAATTTACATTATTTATTTACAGAAACTTCCCTGCGGGTCTTGGAGAAAGGAAAAACTTAGAGGAAGCTGCTTCTATTTCCGTGCAGAAAGTAAAAGCCGAGAGGGAATGGAGGAAAATGCGAATCGCAGCTAGTTTCCGACAAGTCAAATGAGAATTTTTTTTCTAAACGTCTAAACAAACATCGTCTATGGGATGTGTATGAAATAACACGGCGTGACGTCATATTTTCTTAAAGTCCAATAGCGCTTTTATTACCGGTTTTTCGGAAAATGGATATAAGCAATGACAAGTGACATTATTTTGTAACATTTTATTCTCTTATCTGTACAAAATAATTTATTTTAGACTTTGGACAGTACCGTAAAGGCAATGTAGCAGATGAGGCCTTAGGAAACGTCAATAAACTTAGGTGTAAGTAAATGATCTGACGTCAACAAATACCTTTTATGAAATCAAAAGAAAAAATTGACAATTACCAATTAATACAAATCTCCAAAGATAAATAAATGATTTTTACCTTTTTTGGCAAGCAACCCATCACTATTTTGTTTTATTTTTCTACATTCTCGTTCACCATTAAGTTAACCCTTTCACCACGAACGTCGGATTTATCCGACAAACATTGTCGTGCCCATTCCGTGAGTGTAGGATATTTCCGACAAAAAATAACCGCTCGTATTGCACATAACTTTAGTAACCGCATCCCTTTTTGGTTGTAGGTATTTATTTAAGATTTCATACCCCTTGCGCTGGGGGCACGGCAACTGATATAAAGCCTCGCGGTGAAAGGATTAAAAGTTGCCCTTGGGTCCTAGGGCCTTGATCTTTGTCTGTTTAGGGTGACGCAAAATACCCTGTCTGCCCCGCTAGGTAATAAAGACGTGATGTTATGTATTTTCGCTTACCACTTATTATCACCCTTAGTACTAAAACACAAAATATTGTAAGGCCTACCCCTTGTCGCCACCCCAACAGTTAATTTTAACCCCCAAGTTAACACCTGACTAAAGTTTCACTCCTTTATTTATTATTATGACGAAATATTGTTAATATCGTGAACTAGTTACCCACCCGGATTTCCTTGTAATTGTATCCAATGGCTTACATTACAAGCCATTGGATTGTTAAAGCCAATAAATAATAAATAAAATAATATAGGGATAAATAACACTGATTGAGTTAGCCACAAAGTAAGTTCGAGACTTATGTTATGGGATATCTACTAAAACTAAACGATACTATATTTTATAACATATACATATAAACGATAAGATAAACATCCAAGACCCAGGACAACCTAAAAAGAAGGATAAATAAAGGACGACGTTGAAACCTTCAAAAAATGAGTCTATATCTTCCTGAAAGGCCGGCAACGCTTCTGTTACACCCCTGGTGTTGCAGTTGTTCATGGGCAGCGGTGATCACTTACCATCAGGTGACCCGCTTGTTCGTTTGCCGCCCTATACATAACAAAAACAGTTTGAAACGTACAATTTTTAAACTTGCCCTGTTCGGGACCTTTGGGTGGTAGACTAGCATGGTGACCACTACGCTACGGAGGTCGTCAAATCGAAGGAAAGGGCGAAAATATTTTATTTTTATTTTATTTAATGGAAACAACAAACAGCTGCATTATAAGTACAAATAAATTAAACATTTTACATAAAAATACTTTTTAATAACGTAGCCCACAAGGTTATTCACAAAATAACAAATAGTAATCAGGGCTATTAACTACATATAAGCTTACTACTTATTTTTTTTTTTTTTTACAATATATTGGTTTAGGCATTTGTCCTCAATCTCACCTGATGGAAAGCGACGATGAAGACTAGGATGAAGCATGCCTATCCAAAAGATACCCATTCAATCTACTTTTGAATGTCCCGGGGCTGTACTTCTCTGGGAATATAGACGCAGGCAGTTCATTCCACACCTTAGCTACTCGAACCAAAAAGGAATTGTCAAAGTGTTTAGTTCGAGACTTAGGTATTTCAACGAAAAAGGGGTGAAACCCCTGTCCGCGCCTCGTAGTCCGATGGAGAAATGGTGAGGGTTTCACGAGATCAAAAAGAGCCTTCGAACACTCTCCAAAATGTATCCTATAGAAAACCGATAAGCAGGCTACTTAATATTAAATTAATTTAATTAGTTAATTAAATTAAATTAAAGAAACGCATGCGTGTATACATAAATTTTTATGCATATACCAAAGTAAAAGTATAAAATAAAATGAGGAAAGACAGTTACGAAGGAGTTAGTTTTTGAAGGACCAGATCCTTAAATTTACACATACTGTGTGCAAAAATATCGATATCTATAAAGTTACTATTGTAAGATTCCATACGATACAGAGGTGCTTTATATAATGTTTATACGATCTCCGTGGCGTAGTGGTCACCATGCTAGACCGCCACCCAGAGGTCCCGGGTTCGATCCCCGGTCAGGACAAGTTGAAAAATTGCCTTTTTCAAATTGTTCTGGGTCTTGGATGTTTATCTATATGTGTATTTGGTCTATAATATAGTATCGTTGAGTTAGTATACCATAACACAAGTCTCGAACTTACTTTGGGGCTAGCTCAATCAGTGTTATATATCCCTATATTTCTTTCTTTTTTACAACATCTACTAATATCGAATAGGGGACGATTTATTAATCTTGCTAATATGAGGTGTGGCTATATCTCATACCCATCACTATTTTTGTTAGCATGAATTATACGGGTTAGTAACGTAGATAGGCAGCTACTATTCGACATGTTTCGTCTTCATCAGGGCGAATGAGACTAGAGGACGAGCGTACACGATGTCGCCTCGAGCCGTACTTATGATAGAATAGAACAGAATTTCCTTTATTGAGGCCAAGACTGTCTATCTGGTTAGCAATATCATGTATTTTTAGTACAACTGAGGATGCAACCGGACACCTTAAAAGCCTGTATCTGTTAGTTTGTATTGTATAGTCTGTATTGTTACTGTAACATAGCCCATCAGGCTGGGTAGGGACCAATACTGAACTGGGTTTCTCTCGGCGTAATCTTTCCAGCAGTGGTCGTTCCGAAACGCTAGTAGTTTTTAGCTTTTGCACTAAAATAATATTTAAAAAAAATTATCTTCAGTAAGAGATAAATTTATCCTACATTGAATAAAAATTTTTGACTTTGACTTTGGCTTTGTTTGTTTTTACTCGAAAACTAGAGTCCCATTCAAAAATCCACAGATCTCTACGTATATATCAAAATTCAAAATTAAAATACTAATGTTTATTCGGTAATTAGACCTTTACAGGCACTTTTACACTTTAATAAGTATAATTTACATTACGTGTAGTTTATATTGAAATTAAATTTATTTTAAAGAAAAGCTACCGATACCACGACCACTGTTGCGAAGACACGCCGAAAGAAACTCTTTTTCACAGTATTGGTTGCCTACTCGCCTGAAGAGCCATATTATTATTATGTTCTTTTTTTAAATAAAAATCCTTTTTATATAATACAATGTTGACACATTATAACATGTAATGCTTGCGTCTCGAATCCCACAAACTCGGTAACCTATTGTGCCTTATAAACATTAATTTAAATTGAAAGCAAGTCTAAAGCACTAATTTTACCTGCGATTGACAAAAGAAAGTAAACATTTATTTGCAAAACATATGTCACAATTAAAACTTAGTGATAAAATAATTACTAAGTATACTACATTTAAACGAATTAACTTAAATAAATTGAACATTAAAAATAAACAAAAATTAAACATAAAATATTATTAATAAAAAATGTTCTGCATATCCTTTCTCTGAAGAAGAGTGCCCAGAAGGCTGGCAGCATTAGAATAGCAGGAGAAAGTATAAAAAAGTCAAAAATCATTCAATTATCTTTGGATATTTTTATCACTTGATAATTGTAATTTTTTTCTTTTGATTTCATAAAAGGTAGTTGTTGAAGTCAGGTTATTTACTTACAACTAAGTTTGGCGAGAGGATAAGCTACGTGCAGAAGGCCACAAATAAATGATGACAACTAAAAAAATATATATATTTTGTTTCAGCTTACCTAGGTACTGGCTATGTAATCAAAAACCCAATTTAATAGCAAAATAGCTTCAACAAAACAGCTACCATTATTCTCACTTACAAAATAAATAAAGCATAAAGAAGTTCTTTGAAAAACGTCGCTAAAATTGTGAGTTATAAGTCGTTATAAATAACAGTTATATAACTGTTATTTTACTGTTATTTCTGTTATTTAACTGTTTTGCACACCTTGTGTCGTAAGTTTCGAACATTAACGGGTCTTCCCGGCTGAGATTAATAAAATGACTCGCTTCTTAATTAATAGGAGTTTGCAAAGAAAACAATATCATTTTATTTGCATAGCGGTTGGGGCGGGTTTACACTGGTCGTGTAATTTTCCACCTACATATATTTTTGAAGTGAAAACTTCTTTAGCGGCGTTGTACAATTTTTTTGTAATAAGTAAAAAATTTTAAACTCGCGTCAGGACACGTGACACTGATCGAAAATTCGAAAGACGGATGGAGCGTAGACAGCCGGCGCGACGTAAGGAGAGGAAGTATCCCCCTCTCTTTCTACGGCGCGGCGAAAATGTATGCCTGCGTCTGCTGTTTCGTGTAGGCGGCGCAGGGCGCTTGCGCGTGGCACGCTGTAAATAAATAAATATTGTATTCTACCACATAAATGATAGTACTTTTATACTAATAATTAAAGCAATTCGTGCAAAACTATTCCGTAACCAGTCCAAAATATCAAAAATGCACAACGTTGATATTCAAGTTTTCACTTCTGCCGGCACTCCCGGAGTGCAACCCGTCGTTTTTTTTTGAGCGAAGCGAGCGATCGCTGTCGTTGCCCGCGCGTCTCACCACTAACATCAGTGTGAACTTTGTGCACGAGCACGTCACATTCGCCCTGATAAAGACCTCCGGATGAGGTCGAAACATGACGGCCAGTAGCTGACTCTCTACGTAACCCGTCATGTATTGATAACCCACCAAAAACATACCTGTTAAAAAGGGGGTCAAGTTCCTATCGGCTAATTGTTCGGCTAATAAGAGTTGAAATCCAATCCAATGCCAAGTTTAGATGCACTTTAAAATCGATCATAATCATCTTCATCAACAGCCTGATTCACTGGTAAACATTTGCCATTCCCAAGACTTGAACTTGGCAGGTTTTCGTGCTGTACGTAACACTTGATTAACTGTATGATTATATTTATTATTTATATCATTAATTAACCTATTTAATAAAGTCTTATTTCCCCAGTTCTTGCGATAACTTTTAAAGTCGTCTAACCATCTTGTTCTAGGCCTTCCTCTCTTCCGATAGCCATCAGTTGGAATCCAGTTAGTTTGTGTAGAGTGTGGGCCCATCTTTCCGGTTGCATGCGGCAGACTTGACTTACATAATTACCAAATTTCTTTATTTATCTGGCCTCCGTAAATCAGTTACATAGTAGGTATAACGCTATTGATATAAGAAACGTTTTGTGTCTCTCAGTTGCTTAGAAAAAGTCGCATCACTTAAAAATAAACCATTTATTTCAGGCAACGGAATGAACAATATCATTGTAGGCCCATATTTATAAATACCTTACAAATTACCATACCAACGTGGAAAGGACATACCCGTAATAAAACGAATATATACACTATAGTATAATGAAATTTATATTACAGCCAAAACACAAAAAGTCGATATATAAAAGTGTTCAGCCGCCCGGGCAATTTGTATGGGATGATCGATTTTTTTTCTGTTTTGCTGGTTGTTATTTTAATTTTATTATACTATAGTGATCTAGTATAGCCTGTGATTTGATTTATTACGGGTATGTCTTTTCCAGTTTGTATAATGTTTATAAAAAACTTTAAACTAACACTATTTTGAACGTATTGTCTGTGACGCATGATGTCGCGGTGTCCGGTAGCCTTCCGCGATAACGCCAGAAGACGAGACCTCTCGGGCAGAAATCCTTTTGACTGAAGGTCTCCAGCTTTGCGGTAATCGATAGTATCTCACTGTGTATTATTTGACAAAGATTTTTATGAATATGACGGGTTTAACCAAAGTTTTAGGCTAATTAAAACTTTGTGATTTGTTCTTATTTAGTTATTACTTTTATAAATAATATTTTTATGAGCTCATCTCGCTAGACGCAGCTTAGTACACGAAAATATTATTTTGAGTCTTTCGGTGTGTATAAAAGTATATAAGGTCTAACAAAATAAATAAATTTATAGGTACACATCACACTGATTCAGCTAGCCCCAAAGTAAGTTCGAGACTTGTGTATGCGATACTAACTCAACGAGTTAGTATCCCATAACACAAGACATAACATATTTTTTGACGACCTCCGTGGCGTAATGGTCAACACGCTAGACTGTGGCAACACGCCAATCTGGAGGTTCTGGGTTTGATCCCCAGCCAAGGCAAGTTGGAAAATAGCCTTTTTCAAATTTTCCTGGATCTTGGATGTTAATCTATATACCTATGTATTTATCATAAAATATAGTACCGTTGGGTTAGTATCCCATAACACAAGCTTAAGCTTACTTTGGGGCTAGCTCAATCTGTGTGATTTGTCCGTATATATTTATTTATTTATTTTATTTATTTAACGATACTATATTTTATAACAAACACATATACAGATAAACAACCAAGACCCAGGACAATTCGAAAAGGGCCATTTTCCAACTTGCCCTGACTGGGGATCGAACCCGGAACCTCTGGGTGGCGGACTAGCATACTAGACTCCTTGATGTTCCTTAGGAAAAGTTGTTCAAAATCATGGTCAGAGTTCACTATTCAAATAGTTTCTGTATATTTAATTAGACGTTTATATGTTTAAGTACAGGAGTAAAACTGTGACTTACTATGTCTTATGAGACAAAAAAGTAATTCTAATCCCTAAGATACTATCAGTGTAACCCTGCCTTAACCGGCCCTAAATAAGCCCACCGATGACAAGAACAAAGTTCAAGTCGCGCAGTTAACGCGCTTTTTCGGCACGGAAAACTTTTTTGCTCAAACTTTGCTAAATTGATACATGACGCTATTATAAGCACTTGGCGATTTCGAGTTGTCTGTTACAGCCACTTGTCATTTTTTATTGCCCAAGGGATGAATTTGTTGCGAGAGAAGGTAATTTTAACGCTATAAATGGTAAGCAACCGTTGCTCTGTACAGTGATAGATGGCATGGCAGATTTTTTACTAAAGTTACACACACATTCATACTATTACATCTTTATCCCTAACGGGAAATATAGGGCATTTAGGGATTTTGTAATCTAAGGGCGATTTTTTTTTGTCATAGGGCGGAAAACGAACAAGCGGATCACCTGATGGTAAGTGATCACCGCTGCCCATGGACAACTGCAACACCAGGTGTAACAGAAGCGTTACCGCCCTTTCAGGAAGATATAGACTCGTTTTTTGAAGGTTTCAATATCGTATCGGTCCGGGAACACTGCTGCAGGAAGTTAATTCCACAATCGGTCGTACGTGGTAAAAAGTTCCTTTAAAAACATACGGTGCGTATTCGATCAAACATTAAGTTACACCAGTGTAACTATTATTGGGATATTGTTTTTTTTTTTAATTCGTGTCAAAAACAAAAAAAAAGAAAATGTTAACTGCAGAGCAGAGAGGTAGGTAGGTAGTAGGTCTTTGCCCAGCAATGGGATCTAGTGGGCTAATTTTCGCCCATTCTACGATTTGCACTAAAATAGAAACAGTTACTGAATGTAGACCTCTTGTGAAAATCTTTCCAAAAACAAATCTGTATTTCACGAAAATTGCACAGACTTACAAACTTATTTCACTTAGAGTTCCTAAATGACGAAATTCATCACCAAACAAAGTCGAAACGAGTCCCCGTACCCAAGTAAGCCGGTAATGTCTTCCAACTACCCACTGTGACCAGACCATCCACTACGCACTGTACGTCCGATAACTGCTCTAGTTTTCTTCAATAGAACCCTTATTTTAAACCGTACAGTAAAGGCATTTAATCTTTCCAAAAAACAAATGTGTGTTTCACGGAAATTCCACAGACTTACAAACTTATTTCACTTAGAGTTCCTGAATGGCAAAATTCATCACCAGACAAAGTTGAAACGAGTCCCAGCACCCAAGTAAGCCGGTAATGTATCACAACTACGCACTGTACGTCCGATAGCCGCTCTAATTATGCAGTACAGCAAAAATCCATCTGGAACTTGTCACTTAAGGGCTCTTGTGGCGACCAACTCCGTTCGCACTTGCGATGGCAGGCGAGTTACGAAAGTTTGGAGGTGGCATTTACTTATAAATTCAATTAAATGTTTAAAATTGTTTGAAAAAAAATAAGATTTATTGCATGCCGGCGCTTTAGCAAAAAAAACCCAACGGCCTCACTACCACAAAAAAGCGGCCTCTTTCCTGTTTGCTTTTACTTTGTCATAATCTGAGTATGCACAAATGTTTTAGTCAGGCACCAATTAAAAATGCGAGTAAAAATTTTAAAGGCAGTGTTAAACTTATGTTCTCAAGTTAGTACAAGTTGGTTAAGTCAAAAGAGAGTATTATCATTAGCATTAATTAAGGGGTTTATGAAAAGTGTTATCTCCTGAGTTTGTTTATTGTAGTACCAAATTATCAAAATATTTACTCATTTTTCCGTTCTTCGTATACTTACATTTACGTTAAGGTGCGGTTACATATTAGCATCATCAAGGCATCGTCTTCGCGGGCTGCGAAGAATCAATAATGTGTCTATATTTTTGTTCTAATCACATTCATCTTAAAGCAACGACGTTTAATTTACACAACGCAATGTACTCATAGATGCGAACAAATATCTATCTACATTTTTTATTTTCTTGTTTCTCTGTGCAAAGATTCAAAGATTCAAATGTTTATTCAGTAATTGGACCTTTACAGGCACTTTTACACGTCAATAAGTATAATTTATGTTACGTGTAAAGTATAAAATTTAAATTATTTTTAAAGAAAAGCTACCGATATCAGCGCTTCGTAACGACCACTGCTGAGAAGAAACGCCGAAAGAAACTCATTTTCACAGTATTGGTCGCCTACTCGCCAGAAGGGCTTTGTCATTTTATTATAATTGTCTTTGTGCCCGAAACATATCTTTTTTTAACAACATCACCTGTTTGCTGACTGTTATATAGGCTTGTGGCATTAAAGCCACCATTGACATGTATTGTACTAATGTTAAGTATTTAAAATATTTTTTCAAAACTAAAAACCGACTTCACTCCCAAACTACTCAACCAATTTTGGTAAAATTTCTAGTGGTCCTGCCTAACAAACGAACAAATCGGTCCAGGTGTTTTTGAATAATTGGTAAACATAAACAAAAAATCGCGACGAATTGATAACCTCCTCTTTGTGAAAGCCCGTTAAAAAAATTGAAGCGCACTTAAGAATACAAATTTCTTACAAATTCCGTGTCTGAGTTTTCTTAACTCGTTGTTAAGGTGCGACTACATTAGCACCGTCAACGCATCGCCTCCCCGGGCCGCGATAGAAACAATAATGAGCGCAAGAGATTTCCCAAACGGGCCCTACGACCTACCAATTTGGATAAAGTTATCAAATTTTCAAAACTGTAACGCATTACGTCGCGGCCCGAGATAATTATAATTGAATCTTGTTGGCTTCATTAGCACGGATTTCGGGTTACTGGCTGCTTCCTGTGTGTTTACTCATGTGGTTTCAAAATAAGAAAATGTAAGTAAGAAATTATATAGTATATCTTGTAATATAAAAAAATAAATAAATATACTAGCTGTGCCCCGTGGTGTTACCTGCGGAAAATAGCATATGTGTTAATCCAGGGTGTCAGCTTCCTGCATACCAAATTTTATCAAATTGATCCAGCCGTTTGCGTGTGAAGAAGTATACATACACACTCACAAACTTTCGCCTTTATAATATTAGTGTGATACAGACAAATTACACAGATTGAGCTAGCCCTAAAGTAAGTTCGAGACTTGTGTTATGGGACACTAAATCAACGTACTATATTTTATAACATATACATAAAAAGATTAACCAACCCATCCAAGACAATTTGAAAAAGGCAATTTTCCAACTTGCCCTGACCGTGGATCGAACCCGGAACCTCTAGGAAATTGTAAAATCCGATCGAGGAAATGATTGATAGGTGATGCGGCTAGCACCTGTCACTATTTATAATAAATAAATATATAGGGACAATTCACACAGATTGAGCTAGCCCCAAAGTAAGTTCGAGACTTGTGTTATGGGATACTAACTCAACGATACCATATTTGATAACAAATGCATATATAGATATATATCCAAGACCCAGGACAATTTGAAAATTGATCGAACCCGGGACCTGTGTGTGTGTATGTGTTTTAATATATAGTGGTTATTTTCCAATTTCTCGCCCACCATCACATTCAAAGTGGCCGTATGGCCGCAGGTTACTTCATTAATAATAAAGAATATAAATATAACTTTTCTACAAAAATAAAAAAGACAATCACTATTTTCAGCCAAGTCATTTACTAGATTGTAATTATTAATATCTTGTAGGTAATATGCATTTTTGTCTATGCCACATACTAACCGTGCATAATGTAGACCAATATCAGTTAAAACCCAGCTAATTGCAATAACCGCGTTTCATGTCGCTACTCTGAGTTGCTCTATGGTGGCACTACTGGTTTCTTCTCTATGGATCCATAAGATAGTAATACGATACAATACCCTTTATTGCACGAAATAAATAAATACAGGACATAATTATCTTAAAAACGTGCGAACGTAAGTGCGTGCGAGTAACAATCCTATTTTATTCATACCCCCTCATACGTCACGATCATTCTCTAAGTCGTTTACTGTGCATGCGGCACAACTGTGGAATTCACTGCCGTTGGATATAAAGATGGCACTCTCTTCAGATTCTTTTAAATCTCGAGTTAGGAAATTTTACTTCAATTCTTCAGAACATTGAGCAATTTATATTTATTTATGTATGTATATGTATGATGTATTTTAGATAATATTGGTTATTATATATATTAGTTCATAATAGGTATTAGGTATTTATTAGTGTCAGATTTTAGTTGCACTACTACCCAGATGCTTTCTTCTTGTTCTTTCAGATGCTTGGTTGGCTGGAAGAAATTCCTCAAAGGGATAAGCCCGCCGTTGTACATTTTATTTTTAATTTATATGTTTTGTAATTTTTTTTTTTGAATGTGCAATAAAGAGTTCAAACAAACAAACAAACTAGGAAATGCGCAAAAGGCGGCCTTATCGCTAAGCAATTTCTTCCAGGCAACCTCTTTATTTAGTAAATAGTAATGGGAAATTAGAAACATACATAGTTCCATGCATTTTCACATAGCGATGTGCGTAAAGACTAATACATATAAATGGGATACCCTTAAAAAAGTTTCAGTATATTTTTTTGACTTTATATAATATCTACGTCTACTAGTATACACTTTGTAACTATCTCTATGTTGTGCCATAACTGAAGAGACTCGTGCAATAAAGTTTATTTCATTTATTAATTTTATTATTCACTGGAACTATTTAAAGGGTAGATAAATTCCATGATACTCAACAACTTTTTCTAAGGAACATATATAGAAATGTGAAAGAAAAATTGTTGCCTTCCATCGAAACTTGGATCTGCTGATCGA
This sequence comes from Acrobasis suavella, assembly GCA_943193695.1. Lineage (NCBI taxonomy): Eukaryota > Metazoa > Arthropoda > Insecta > Lepidoptera > Pyralidae > Acrobasis > Acrobasis suavella. The sequence goes on from OW971948.1 coordinate 14,797,274, forward strand.
TCAACTGTGAGAAGACAAATAGTATTTTTATGTTTTTATATTCTTCCTTAGGGAAAGTTGTTCACTACAATGGTCTTAGGTCAGTACATTTGTAACACCCAGTATATAGAAATTTATTGATACTTAAGTTCTTAATTAGCTCAAATTATCTTTAGCATTCTGGATATTATTTTCTTTAACGATTTAAGAAAGTATTTTTTGTTGAAAATATATAAACAACGTCCTTTTTAAACCCCCGAAAAAAAGGGCGGTGTTAATAATTTGACGCTAATGTCTGTCTGTTTATGTGTCCGTCGGAACAGATAGATTTATTTCGATGAGGTTTTTTTTACGTGAAAGCCAATTCCTTTGCGGTTTTTCTTAACTATGTTTGATGTAAATCGGTTCTGCCGTTGAAAAGTTATTGGGGGTTAACGCTTAAAAATTACGGCTTGCATTAGCAAATAATAGATGGTGTTACGGATATAAAGTCGCATCCGTAGTTCCGTTACTCATCACTAGATGGCGATCTTAAGAGTGGGGATTTTTCTAATTTGCCTAGCAAATAAACTGAATATTTCAAAGGGTGATTCAGTACATTATTTTTCACAATAATTCCCAAGAAATGTATATTGGAACACAAAATACATTTTCCATAGTAAGGTTACCACGTGACCACTACGTTAAAAACTCGTAATTATTTCTTTTGTATTTCGGTATACATTTATTGGGAAAAGTTGTTCAAAATGATGGGCTGAACCGCCCCATTAAACATTTGTTACTTAATGAATAAAATAGTTTGAAGGGTTATCCAGGGCTTGGTCAAGACAAAATTTTAAATGATATCTCTGATTCCTTTCAAAAAAAGTATTTCGAATGGGGGCAGCATTGGACCCCGAAAAATTCATGTATTTAAGGGGCTACCTGAATTGATAAACTACTGTTTACATTTTAAAGTGAGAACGTGAAGCTTTTCTACGCACATTCGCCAAAAGTGGCCGTTTTTCGCAATTGTGCATAGAAAAGCTTCACGTTCTCACTTTAAAATGTAAACAGTAGTTTATCAATTCAGGTAGCCCCTTAAATACATGAATTTTTCGGGGTCCAATGCTGCCCCCATTCGAAATACTTTTTTTGAAAGGAATCAGAGATATCATTTAAATTTTTTTATTAAATAGTTTAAAGGGTTATCCAGGGTCTGATCAAGACCAATATTTAAATGATATCTCCGTTTCTTTTCAAAGGATTTATTTCAAATGGGGGCAGCACTGAACCCCGAAAAATTCATGTATCCCCTTAAGCGTCTTTAAAAGATTTCTGCTGTATAATCCGCTTAATTAGAGAATGCGAGATCATTGTTTTGGTCTTTTAGGAAAAGTAGATTATAATATGGTTTTCCTAGAATTATTATAATGTAAAGAAGTCACGTAATTAGTAAATGTTACGATGTTTTGTTTCCCCGCATATCTCTAAGGTACTGGTTTAGTAGTAAAAAAGTTATTATTAAAAACAAATTAAAAATCTTTTTTCTAAAGTGATCGACGAATCACACGAGCCCAAACTTGATGGGGTTGCGTCGTTTCATTTTCCACCGCGGTGGTTCCTATGGCCATCGGCCAGCTCCATCATCAGATCAGCTCCATGTCATCATTATATTGCATTATCACGCGATATACATATGCATGCAAAACAGCTCAATCAGAAACCTGGAAATGGGTCAAATTTAACTTGCAAGATTTGATTACAGACAGACCGACAGACAACGGGACAGGTGAAACTAAATAAAAGCTTGTAAAAAGAACTATTAAACGGGAGGCCTTTGCCCAACTATGGGACCTAAACAGCTAGGTAAAAAAAAAAAGAATGAATAAGGTCCTAGGTACGTTCGAGTAGGTGGAGCCAACGGGAGAATACCGCTCTATTTAGCGGAATAGGCGATGACGCCTGCTCTATCAGAAGCCAGCTGAAAAGCTTTTAATATGAAATGAACCGAAAATTGGTACGTGTCAAACGGTATTATTAGGTGGAGCGGTATAGAGATGATGGTACCAACTTTTGTCATTGAGTTACAGAAGTAATTTCATTAAGTATTTTTTTATTTTTCTGGTGTGCAAGTAGGCAATACAATATGTAACAAAAACCCTGTCGGATCCTTGTAGGAGCCACTCAGACCGTCAATATGAACAACTTTTCCCAAGGGACCAATGATTAAACTCGAAAAAAATCGACATTTTCAAAAGAGTTCGGGCAGCGTGGCAATTTGTATGAAAATGACGATTTTTTCTTTGAGTCTTTCAACTTTTGCTTGTTGTAAGTTGAACAAAAATGGCGGACTTCAAAGCGTTTTCGTAAAAATTCCCGGCACGTAGGTTGAACCAAAATGGCAGTTATCGGCGCAGGTACAAATAATGCGCAGACGACCGCCATTTTGGTTCAATTCACGTGTCGGGAATTAGTACAAAAATGCTTTAAAGTCTGCCATTTCTGTTCAACTTATTTGTGTCGCATTGTACGTTTGTTCATAAAATTATTGGAGGTTATAACATAAAAAAAACATTAAGTGGTATTATCCAAGTGCCAAGACGGCGTGGACCGCGTGTCATGAATGAGCACAACTGCACACAATCCCGACAATATATTTTGATGCAAATTAAGACGTTATGTGGATCGTATTAAGTTTATAATTACGCCATCTACGGTAAAGTAGCAGTTTTTTTCGTAAAGTTATACTATCAATTGCAAAACGTCGTAAGTACTTTTTGAACCGTAGCAAAATAAATTTTATTAATGAGGTCATTACTGAAATAAATTAAACGGCCAATTAAACTAATTGTTCATATGTAATGCTTATGTGATTACTGGTTTATTTGTGTGAGATTGACGACATCTGTTCCGATACTAATTTTGTTACGCAGCACTTCCACTCTTTTTTCTCTTCCGTGGTATTATCAGCTCTGTGTGATATCAGAATCAGCGCTGGCGCGAAGTACTGAATAATTAGCGTTATACTTGTGCGTAATCAGGTATTATAGTGATGAGTTTTGTCAAGTGAAGCCTGGCCGGTGTAGGTGCTGGCGTACATTATGAATTAGCCTACGTTACTACGTACAAAGCTTAAATGAGTATAACTATACCACCTATTTTAACGGAACAATGCTGCAGTGCAGTTTGCTGTATCGATTTATATAAGATTTGATGACCTCCGTGGCGTATTGGTTTTGGGTTCGATCCCAGCTAGAGCAAGTTGGGAAATTGGCCTTTTCAAATTTTCCTGGGTCTTTGGATTTTATGTATGTATGTATTAATTATAAAAAAAATCGTTGCGTAAGTAATTCACAGTACAGTTTTAAAATAAGTTTGAGTGTAACATTTATATTTTTTTTTTCATGAGATATTGAAGATCAAATTCATAAAAAAATCTCTCGCTATCCAGTCATGGGTATATGCTAACAATTTAAGAATTGCAGACTTTTATGCAATTGACAGAATTTATAGTACATTTTTCTTCAAACAGTAGCGTATACTAGGTACGAAGGTACTCTACTACATAACTTATTTAAAAAGTGCAGATTTTTTCAGACCCCGATTGTGGTCCAATTCCACATTAAAATTTTGACACGAAAAAAAAAAACACAAAGGACACAGATATAAAATAAAATAAAATAAAAGGATTTAATTATCAAACAAGTAACAATCTCAACCAAAACACGACTCCTTAAATTTAAATAAGCCAAAAACAATAAACATCACAAACGAAATTGCAACGTGATTTACATTTCGTTACCAAAAATAAATAAAGCTGAATTAAAACCTATAGGGCCATTAAAATAAAAGCCCCAAATCCCCGAAAAGCTTAATAAAATAATAGAAAAACTTATAAATATTCAGAAAACCGACTTAAACCTTTAGCGAACTGACGGATTCGTTTTTACTTATTCCACAGAAAATCTGCTTAAAATCCGTATTAAAAGAATCACTCGGAATTTATTTTCGATGTGGTGCAAGTTGGGGACTGATGGCGATTGAATCCTTTTGTCCATGAAATAAACCGATATGAGCTTCTTTGTGATTCAAGCCGCTTTTAATCGGATGGATTTGTTTTTATTAATTGTACAGGAAATTTGCTAAAAATCCGTATTAAAAGAATCACTCGGAATTTATTTTCGACGTGTTGCAAGTTGAGGTCATTCATCAGTCCCCAATGATAGTCATCAAATGAAACGATATGGGATTCCTCGGGATTCAAGCCGCTTCTAATCGATAATTGTGAAACTCTTCAACATCGAACTTACTGCAGCCATAGCTGAAATTATAAGGTTCTAAATGTTATTTGTTAGTATAAAAACCTTATCATCTGATGCTTCTGACATTGTTACATAAAAAGATTTCAAAGACATATAAAACTAATACTCAAAATTTTTATCAGCTTAACAAATTTTACTACAAACACCGGATTTGTCGTTCGAACAATTAGCAAATTTAACTTACACCAATGTTGTTTTACAGGATTCTTGTTGGCAGGAATGTTCAAAACCAATTACTTACTAGTACGAATATAATTTAGGTACTTAATAAGGAAAAATATATGTTTTTTTCTTATTACTGAGACAAAATTAAAATTACCAAAGATTATTACGAATTAAGATGGTCAGATGATCTGAGTAAGGTTGCAGGAAAGTGCTGGATGCAGGCCGCTTCCGATCGGTCGTTTTGAAAATCCTTGGGGGAGGCTTATTTCCAGCAGTGGACTGTCTGTGGCTGAAATGATGATGATGATAAGGAATTTACTCGAAAAGCCATTTTGATCAAAATTTCAACCGACTCCAAAAAAAAGAATTTATCAATTAAACTGTATTCTTTTTGTTACCTCAGTTTACGTAAAGTATAAGGCGATTTTCAGCCTCAATGATATATATATATATTAGGGTGCTTCTTATTACGATGAAAAAATATTTTTTTTTGATTTTTTCCCTGGTCACCCCGTCATTTGATACTATACCTTAAGAAACTATTTCAGTATTATTTTTAAATTTTTAAAGTTACATTTACGGGTCGCTACCAATATTCAAATTTTTGTTAAAAGCTCAAAATCACTGCAGAGCTTAGATTTATTTTTTCATGACACAGGGCATTTAAATACGAAATAAATGATATTATTTCAAGTAAATATTTATTACTTATGCCCTGAAATCATTTATTGAAAGATACAAGGGATGGTTTGTTTTAATATAGGGTATTTTCAAATATACTCCGTAATCATATCTTGCTTTTGCTCTTTTAAAATTGTAAATTTTAGCAATATACTAAATTATTATATTCCTCTTTTCGCAAAACATTCCTGAGGTTCACCAGTCGAAAAGAATGTATATATATAATTAGTTCTGTTTAAATATAATATCAGTACCTACGAAAATCGTCATTGTTTCAAGTTTGTAAATAGTCGTTCAAAAATGTTGATGAGTAACCCAGAATATAACAAAAATATAAGTATTTGCTAGTAACAAAATCTGAAGTGTTTTGTCTTAGATATGTTTGATAATTATACTTATTTATTTTTGTATTCTAGCCTATAATTAGCAAATACAATTTAAAAAAAGAAACATCAACTAAAATTTCATTATTAAGAACTATGAAATACACTAGCTATTATTTTAAGCAATTAGAAGCCAGTTTTAGTTAGTTTTTTTAAGGGTTGCATAACTTAAGGTCATTTACTGGTGCTTACTGTCAAGAAGAGGCTTGTAACCAATATTTTTACCACATCATCACATCGAAAAAATATATTTCTTTCACAGATATCTTTTTCGGTTCTGTCGATTCAAATTCATGGTTAAAACGGAACAAAAATATCGCAATATTAGGTTTCTGCTATGTATATACATCAAGGTAGTCCAGAAGATCACCAGCAATACCTTATTCAGTAATTCTAGCTAAGAGTATTATGATAGGATTAAAAAAAAATCCACTATTCATCTCATTTTTGTTCCGCAAGAGTAATCTTGTCTGTGGCCACTTGTACACTCATTGGTCACTCAACATTGTCAACTAAGGATTCCAATTCAATTTTGTTTTCTATTTTTATTATTTTTGGCTTCAAAAGAGCACAAATTCTACATAAATATCTTATACCGGTTTTTAAAGCAGTGGTGTTGAAAGGCTGAAATTCCATGGAGTTAGTGTACTCGTATTGCAGACATTTGACATGCTCTAGGTGAAGAAAAGAATGGGGAAGGAAAAGAAAAGAGACTTTTGTGCATATTTTGCTATAAAACGTAACATAACCACAGATTTAATCAATTAAGGAGACTCTATAGTCAAATGTACATACAACATTTTTTCAAAAGTTTGACAACTGGTAGCGACCTCTAAATTTGGTTTAAAAATTAAAATAAAAAACACTGATTCATATTTTACAGTAGAAATTCAAATCACAACGTGACCGGGTAACATTTCAAAAGTCGAAAAATAAGAAGCATCCTAATATATATATATATATATATATATATATATATATATATATATATATATATATATATATATATATATATATGTATATATATATATATATATATATATATGTAGATATAGAGAGATTTATCTTGCATTACGAAACCTTGCTGTTAAAAAGACGTGTAGGAACCTCTAGTAGCCACGGACTAGCTGGGGCAGTTGGAGCTCCTACATGAAGAGGTAGGTAGGGTACGTAGTGGAGAGCTTGAGAGAAATAGACAGCAGAGTTTTTTTATTTATTATAACTTTACAATACTGATATAGATGTAATCAGCTCGAGAGATGGTAATGGAATGAATGTAGAATGACGAGGAAGGTATCTAAAATTTTAAAATTGAATTTGAAAATGAAATTATTTTTAGACAAGTGGACAGTATGAAATGGAAAAAGGAGGTACACGGGAACATGAAGGATGAGGTTTATTGTAACATCGTTAAGGACCTATGACAAAATTGCCCCTAAATCCGCTTTGCTTGAAGCCTTGCACCAAAAATCGGAGTTTCCTCCTTATCTCGTCGCAATGGCCGCGATTCAGAGGTTACCCTTTGGATGTTGTCGTTGCGAATGATTTTAAATGTAAAAATTATTCAAATGACGCGGATAAGACGTCCAATAGTTGACGTCTTACGGATCGGAGATTGGCGGCTTCTGAATTGTTCGCTCAAACATTTTTCAGATTGCTATTTCGGTTAGATAAGTTGGTTTTATCTCCTTTACTTCTTCATGTGATTGTTATGAGAGGCGACTAAAGGTGCCTTAAGACGACACGCGCACGCCAAGCCTACGCCTTGCGCATGCGTGGTTTGAATTTGTTGCATGTAATTCGAGACCAGCTGAACCACCGTCTTTGTCTTTCTCACATTCCTGTCAAACCACTGGTTGTCTGGAAGATTGCTAATTCTGTTAGATAAGTTGGTTTTCATAACTCTACTTCTTCATACGTTTGTTATGAGAGGAGACTAAGGGTGCGTTAAGACGACACGCGCACGCCGAGCCCACGCCTTGCGCACGATAAGCGCGGTTTAAATTTGTTGCATATATTTGAGACCAGTTGCACCACCGTCTTTTCCTTTCTCACATTCCTCTCCAGCCACTGGTTGACTGGAAGAGATCGCTTTAATATCTCCGTTTCCTTTTAAATGATTTATTTCTAATGGGGGCAGCACTGGACCCCGAAAAATTCAGGTAGATAAGACCGCCCATTGTACTCATTTATTAAAGAGTTATCTCTCTATCCTATCACACATCAATACAATTCAAATCGCATTTACCGAAGTCTAGTCGAGGCGAGTGCCGGGCGAAGCCGGGGCGTGTCTTTATTGACTTTGGTTATTGCAAAATGAGTTGTATTAATGGACTCAAATGATAAGCAAAAATGTCAAAAATTTCAAAGCGCGTTTGTTATGTGCTGGGCATGCGTTGGGCATGCACTGGGCGTGGGCTTGGCGTTCGCGTTGGACATGTCGTTCGTTCAATCTTTAGGATCTCAATCAATACTGAAACGTTCAGTAGGCGACCCGGGTCTTTCGACCCGTTCAATCGATTGATTGGTTTTCTCACGAAACAATCGTTAGCGGCTTTGGATCGCGAGCGAATAGATACTGTGGTGCCAATTATTCAAACGTGGAGACATTAAAAGAACGGGTTTTTATATAAAAAATCCATAACGAATCTATTTACATTTTGTCAAAAACTGCCATAATAGCGCGCGAAAAGAATTATACGTCACCCCCCACTAATGACAAAGACTAATTTTCAATTACTTTATTTCTACAGTGAGTTTCTTTGACGCAGATCATAAAGTTTACAGTAGTAAACACTAGAAAGTGTTTGTATCTAAGTAAAAATAAGTAAGCAAAAATGGACTCTTAATATTGCATTTATAAGTGAACTTTCGTAAACATTCGGAATCGTGTCGCTCCGTTCGTTTGCAGGTCGCAGCGTAGGCGCGGGTCTGTCAGTGAGTGTGAGGTGAGCTAAATCGATCGCGAACGAAACGGTTCGTTTCATTCGCCGCGACCGATTCGACCCAAAGCCGGCAGAAGTAAAAAAAAAGGAAGAAACGAATGACCCAATGATTTTTTGTAGAAGTGAACGAACGGGTCGTGACGAGCTAATGACCCGTTCCTTTTGATTCGTTCAATCGCGAACGACTCATCTCCCTCATCATCCCTTACGGATCGGAGATCGGCAGCATCGGAATTGTGGGCTCAAACATTTTTCAGATTGCTATTTTAGGTAGATAAGTTAGTTTTCTCAACTTTATTTTTTCATGTGAATGTCATGAGAAGTGGCTAAAAAAACTTAACTCAAACATCTCGTGCAAATCGGTATAACCAAGGATGCTGGCTGCAGGCTCCGAAGCAGCAAAGCTAAAGATGCAATCAGGCACATGCTTTAAGAAAATGAATCTCATTTAAGAGCTTGGCATACATCATATTGGATGACAAGGTCTAATTATTTAAAAAAGTATGAGGGTCGAGGAATACTCGCCTGGAGCGACGTTTGAAAAAAAATTCGTAACTGATTTGAGTGTCGGAAGAATTTCACACTTTTTTTGCCTAGCCTCCATCCGCCAAGTCCGTACCGTCCAAATTCGTTCCAAAAATAATCATTAATAGCTCGTCGTCAGGATCCTCTCATTTTCCATAAGTATATTAATGATCATAATAATTGTTTCATATAATGTTTATTGTAATAATAGCCATAATCATACTTTGCAATTCTGATTTTATTCATAAAATGGTTTCTCATAATGGCTTTATTATTTTATTTTGTTCATAATATTCATTACAGTAGACATATACATCTTATTCTTGCTTTCCTTACTTTTTTATATATAGGAACCTTATCCCATAAGTGGGATTAACCAAAAGATATTATATACAATTTTTACTCTTACATGTTTTATCCGTCCGGGCATTGTTATAACGCTTATCAACTTTGTGTCAGAATAGCCTTTAACAGCAGACTCATTATTGTAGAGTCATGTAGACCACCCAGGTCATGTAGTACAGTGATAGTGAGGCGGGGGTGGCCCATGGGCCACCCCTAAGCCGCGAACAATGATTTTGCAGAATCATGTATACCATGTAGGTCATTTAGTTTAGGTTATGGTGCGGCGGGGCTGGCCCAATAATTTTATGATTTCATAAATAGTTATTTTAAATTTTTTTTATATTAATTTACATTTTGAGTAATATAATTATTATAAAATTTATATGAGAATTTTAATTACTTATGACATTATATGAAAATTCATTATGAGTTATTATGGTTATACATAAAAGCATTATTTCAAACTATAATATTACCAATATTTTTATGAGAATCATTAGAGACCCCTCATCGTCCTGACCCCTTGCCGTTCAGCATCAAGTCACCGATTTCCGACATTTATTTGTCCAGTGAATCGTTTACCGACTTAACATGTTGCATTTCGACACCGCCTACAATACGCTTTGTATCGGTACGATTCTCCGACACGACATATCGACCTCCGACACCTGGCCGATAGAACGCTTTGTATCCGTACCAAAGATTTAGAATATACAGGTAGTGTAGATTTGCCACCGAGCGTCGAGCGGTAAGAGATAGACATATTAAGGGGCTACCTGAATTTTCCGGGGTCCAGTGCTGCCCCCATTTGAAATAAATCGTTTGAAAGGAAACGGAGATATCATTAAAAATTTGGCCTTGATCAGACCCTAGATAACCCTTTAAACTATTTTATGAACTACTGTTTACAGTTTAAAGTGAGAACGTAAAGCTTTTCTACGCACATACGCAAAAAGTGGCCGTTTTTCGCAATTTTCTAAACGGTTGTAAATAATCTCTAAATGTTCATAAATCATAAATCTTTAAAATTTATGTTTTTATTGGTTTTACTTAATACAGGCCGTTTATTCCCCCCCCCCCCATTTCTTCTTCCACTGTCATCATAAGAACCGATTACGGAAGGAATCCCGTATATACCCGTAAACCATTGACCATTACTAGTACCGGTTTTTAACCATTGTCCACTCTGAATAAGTTAATAGTAATGAATTAGAAGTGATATTTGGGTAGGCGTTGACTTTTTAGTTTGACAATAAATAGTAAATGTCAAACTAAAAAATATTGTTCTGTACAATTTGTATTTGATGAACAATAAAGATTAAATAAATAAATAGTTCATTTTTCCACCTTTTCGCCTACCATCACGCTTAAAGTAGCCGTTGACTCTTGGCCGCAAGTAAGGGATAAACACGTGAAAGTATTAACTATCTAATTAGTTTATTTCTTAAAAATAGCTTTATTTATGCAATATAGCAATAACATAAACGAATAAGATTAGGCCTTAGGCTTTAATTCCGCCATTACACTTGTAATTGTTTATTAAGTTAAATAAATTAGAACTAAATTCAACTAAAAGCAATAAATTAAATCTTAAACAAATACTAAAAAGATGTGACAGTATTTTTATGTGTGTGAGTTAAGTATACAATAATAGTTGAAACTAAGGCAGTCGTCAGCGTTCTATAATTTGCCGCGATGACTACTGAACCCTAGCCAGCGCTTCACACACTAGTCCACCGCTTCAATTAGCGCAAGTTCACTCCTGTTAATTAATATGAGTATCTGGGATTCCGCACGCATTGTCATGTCACAGGGACTTTTTATTTCTCCAAATAGTATGAATGGATAGTGAGTTGGTTGGAATTCGTCTCAATGTGAGTTGTATATTTTTTTCATTTGCAACGTAAACTTTTTTTCATATGGCATTTGTGATGGAAAAACAATATTTTTCAAAACTTTTGTGGAATACTAATTTACGATATATGTATATATCAATGAAAGAGTTAGAATATACAAGAGTATAAATAAAGTCGCTTCCTTTTGTCTATTCCTCTGTGTTTACCTTAGATCATTTAATACAGGATGAGTTACGCAGACAAATCTTCTTACAAAACTTTCTGCCGCTTTTGGTGCGGGGGTAAGCTACTACCACATCTAAACAAAATCACACATTCACAGAAATAATTTGTGTCGCTATAAATGCACACTACAAAAAACTCAAACACTAGCTAATTTTCTGCACACCAATAAAACTTACACTGAAAAAAATGTGTAAATACACAATAATACACTCTTGGCAAGAAAGAGAGAGAAGACAAAAAATATATCAACTTTAATGCACAGGAAATGAAGACGAAGGTTGTAAATCATAAATACGTAGTCTCGTGAGGAGTGCGCAGCAGAACGCTATAGTCTCGTGGGGAGTACGCCTACGTCATCAACTAATCGTTTTTCAAGTTGGAACCTTATTACAGAACCTTAAAAATGTAATTGATACATTTAAAACGGGGGTTAATGAACTAGTCTCGTATGCGGTCTTTGATTATTTTATAGGCTGGAAGGAAATCAGTTGCAAACGTTATTCGATATTTTTTTCCGTAATCGATTCTAATAGATATTTCTTCGATTTTTCAGAAATTACATTTAAATAGAAAACAACGTTAATAAAATAAAAAAATACTTACTGATGAAAGGTTATGCCATCTTTTGGAAGATTAAATGTGTTTAACCTCTTTTTACTCGAGAAAATTGCATAACATGGCATTTTAAACGGAGCACTTTTAGACGTCTTTTCGATGCCTTACCGATTCACATAATTATCATAATCGATTGCGCAACTAGTTTTTATAAACGTATTAGATTTTTGTTCTTATACTTTGGCAGAGGGGAACGCGCAGGTAAGGCTTATCCTGTATTTAATGATCTAAGGTGTGTACAATACGACACAAATAAGTTGAACAAAAATGGCGGACTTCAAAGCATTTTTGTACAAATTCTCGACACGTAAATTGAACCAAAATGGCGGTCGTCGGCGCGTTATTTGTACCTGCGCCGATAACCGTCACGCAGTTTACAAATCACTTTTTCAGCTCATTTTTTGTATAATAAAGTCGTTTTTGGATTTGCAGCAAATTGGTCTTGGATTTTGTCCTGTGAATTGTCTTATAAACTACCAAATTGAACCAAAATGGTAGTCATCGGCGCATTATTTGTACCTGCGCCGATAATCGCCATTTTGGTTCAACCTACGTGCAGGGAATTTATACAAAAATGCTTTGAAGTCCGCCATTGTTCTTCAACTTATTTGTATCGCATTGTATGTATTTCGGGTTTGATATTATAAAGCAACTTTTTAAATAATAAATTTATTTAGACCTAGGTATTTTAGTTTTAGTAAAATTTAGTTTCATAATTTAGTGTAAGTTGTTATCTGTAGTTTAGTTTAATTTATCAATATTTTCAGTTTTAGCTTCAGCTGTATTATTTAATACTTTTTTTTATGAATAAATGTACTTCAAAAGAGCAAGCCCAAATAGCACAAAAATATTGATTAATTTCATTGTTCAATAATAAAGATTTCAGATCTACTCACTAAAAAAAACTTTTTTAATGTGGTTTTCATCAAAAGATGGATTAATTTATGAGAAGGTTTATATGTTTAAAATATATACCCTCGCAAAGCCGGGACGGGCCGCTATTTTTTTATAAATAAATTGCTAAGACTATTTAAAAATAACGCTAAGCGTGGCCTTTGGATCTAATGGCCCCCGTCAGTGATAAAGATGTTACAATATAATGTAATTAAAAATAGGAAATCAAAAATATTAAGAGCGGCCTTCCCGTCTCACTTTTCATACAAACGCTCGTACGTGATTATGGCGTTGTATCTGATCTTTCTCGTAAACTTTTGAACTCACAGGTTCACATTTTGGGCGCTATTTCTAGGTTTCTATCAAAATAAAACATTGAAATTTAGAAAAACAAAGTCAGCATAAGCCTCCAAAAATCTGCCTTTTTTGCACAAATTTTAGCTGAACTTCGACCGTTTACAAAGTACTCATAAATTGTAAAAGTAAAGAAAATATTTCGATGCAAACCTCGCAAATGTAATGAAAATTTTGGATACAAAACATTTATTTCACATACTTGTAAGGCTTTCTGATAAACACGTATCTCCTGGAACAAGTTTTATGAAATATCCGCACCCTATGAATAGTTCATATTCGTTCAATGGATAGTTAATAATATGACTAATTTCATTTAATAGGATGCAAACCATGCCCTTAGGCGCTATCTCTCTCTTTTTGGTTTGCCTCTTTTTCTAGCATTGCCCTAGATGAAACACCAAGCTTTTCAAACTATGCTCGCGTTGAAAACAGAGCGGCCGGGAAGGGCCGCCTGAAGAGAAAAATAAACTTTACATTCGATAAAAAAATGAATTTTCTCTCTCTCTCTCTCTCATTTCAGCGTTATCCCAGTCGCGTCCTCAGCTGCAAGGCTGACAAGCCCGGGGTTCGCTTTCCGACTATTTCTTCTCCACTTTGCACGATCTTGATGCAAATTATTAAAAAAAAAGAGTTTTATTACACAAAAAACACGAAGACATTACCCGACTCAACGGTTCATTAGCAATTTACCATTATTTTGAATATCAATGTTACCCCAAAAGAGTTGCCATTTACGAATCTTAATTAAAAAACCACCGTCAAAGGAGTCGAACGCGTAACTTTCTTTGTATTTTTTAATCGAAAAACCGGTGTTAAGACCTATTTTCATCTCGATAAAAATTCAATTTTGGCCGGGACATTTATTCAGATCTTTGATGCTTCGGCGATACAACAGGAAGGGTTAAGATCTGCCGATAAACAAAAAAAGGGAAAAAAGTTAATTTAAAGTTGAGCGAGGAAGCGAATTTGGGTGAGATGGTATTTTTTTCTTTTTGGAGATGTTTTAAGAGTTGAATGTGATAAGTTTCAGTTTTGGTGTGACAATCGTTCTAAACTTTTAAAGAAGACCTTTCAAAGAAGAGGGGTATTATAAGTTTGACGCCAATGTCTGTCTGTCTGTGGTATCGGACCTCTCGAACGGATAAACTGATTTCGATGTGGTTTTTTACGTGAAATTACGTTTTTTTTTAGTTTAAAAGTTTTTGGGGGCAAACGCTTGAAAGTCTGGGGTTTTTAATTAACGTCGCAAATAAAAGATGGCGCTACGAATCAATCAATTCTACTTATCATCGGTTGAAATTTGCAGTTCCGCCATTCATGGCAAAGTCGAGGTTCTTTTTATAGCCTGGCAAATATATTTGTTACTTATTTGGGTTCCTATTTAGAACCCCAGCGCAGTAGAACATGTTTGGCATAAGTACACGTCTACCACGACCTTTACTTTAAAAGAGACACGACCTATGTATCTACGTGCCCGCGTTGCAGTGTCAAGCAAAATTGAACGCTGGGACAAAGGATGATAAAGTCTCATATGATTTGACATTGAAAGGGGGTGACACTATCGGACGGTCAATTACCGTCTCATTTTATAGAGTAGCGGTCCGAAACTAAACTTAGCTGCCAAACAGATCAGATTTTTAGATTAAAACTGACATGAGACACGGACATGTGCCTGTAAATCGGTGTGTCTTGAGGCGACATCGTGTACGCGCGTGCGCAAACGTTTTGATGACCTCCGTGCCGTAGTGGACACCATGCTAGTCCGCCACCCGGGTTCGATCTCTGGTCAGGGCAAGTTGGAAAATGGCCTTTTTCATATTGTCCTGGGTCTTGGATGTTTATCTATATATGTATTTGTTATAAAATATAGTATCATTGAGTTAGTATCCCATAACACAAGTCTCGAATTTACTTTGGGGCTAGCTCAAACAGTGTTATTTGTCCCTGTGTATTTATTTATTTATTTTACATATGAATTCTCCCATTTGCACACCGGTGATGGTAAACATGATTGGACGAAACTGAATGTAATATCTTGTAACACATGTTTTGCAAATAAATTATCCTTATCTTTATTTATATCGCAAGGTTTTCAAAAATAATGAAAACATTGAAAGCGGCCCCCGGCGTGAATAAATACTTATAGCTCACCAAAAACATCAGCTCTATAGAAATCCCAATGCTACCTACCAACCGAAAAAAGAAATCAACGAAACAATACAACCGGGACATTCTTCTAGTTAACTCTCCATTATAATTTACTCCTGATTGGGATCAAGTTGAAATTAAGAAAAAATAGCACAAAGGACGCTTGCCCTTTTTTCGCATCTTGATTCGACAAACAATCCCTTTGAACCCTTTGGTGCTCAAATTGGCTCGTTGTCTATGCTCCGATATAAAAAACTCTTTAGTCAATAAATTAGGGTGTGATTTGTCAAAGTTTTTGAGAAATGTAACAAGAAAAAATAATCTCATTAAGTTTTTTTTTTTAATTTGTACATTTTTCATTATAAATAAATACTAGCGGTATCCGTGCGAATAATTCGCACTAAATAAGTATGATAATAATTATCACTTTACCGTCAATCATGTTGACGTTGTTTCAAAATTAAAGCCGTCAGATGGCAGCATTGTCGTATTGTGGCTTAATGTATATCTAAATATATAATTTTAATAATTAATTAATTTACAAAAACAAAAGCAATAATAATTTTTTTAGTAATTGATCTATAAAATGATATAAAATTTATATGGAGCAATTGTGAGGTTTTATCTAAAAAGGGAGGCAAACGTCTTAACCTTAACGTATTAATATATATGATGATATACGAACGAAACACACAGACTGAGCTAGTCCCAAAGTAAGTTCGAGACTTGTGTTATGGGATACTATCTAAACTAACTTAACAATACTATATTTTATAACAAATACATACAACGTGGAAAGAACATATCCGTTATAAATCAAACCACAGGTTATTCTAAATCACTTTAGTATAATGAAATTAAAATAACAACCAAAAGTAAAAAAGTGTGCAGCCGTCCGGGAAATTTGTATGGGAATGTCGTATTTTTTTTGTTATTGACTGTTATTTGATTATCATTTGTGATCTAGTATAGCCCGTGTTTTGATTTATTACGGGTATGTCATTTCCACGTTGTATACAATATGTAACAAAAACCCTGTCCGATCCTTGTAGGAGCAACTCAAACCGTCAATATGAACTTTTCCTATGGGACCAATGCTTGAAACTCGAAAAAAATGACATTTTCATACAAACTGCCGCGTCGGCCGAACACTTTTGAATGAAAATGTCGATTTTTTTCGAGTTTCAAGAATGGTCCCGTAGAAAAAAGTTGCTCATATTGACGGTCTGAGTTGCTCCTACAAGGATCGGACAGGGTTTTTGTTACATATTGTATAGATGAACATCCAAGACCCACTTATATAGAATACAACACTACACTAATATATAAAGAATAATAGTCACTATGCTACTGTATTGTGGAAACTACTGAGTAGTTTCTAAGGTCATATTTTGATTTTTATTACGCAATATATGTTTGTTTACTTGTTCGCAAGCATTAGAGGAGAAAGTGGTAATGTGGCCCCCTACTTTGTTTTTGAGGCTTCATACAAAAAATACTGCACTTACAAATAAAGCAAGTACGTTAAAGCATTCCTCACTCGATTGCCTATGCATGCCTGACTGTAGAATAAATACAATAACCACAGAATAATCAAAAAATAATTTATTCTCAAAAATTAAAATTTTACAAAAGAACATTTAGTGAGGGTAATATGGCACCCTGGGGGCGGAATTAAAGGTATTAGACTTTAATTAAATTTAACGGCCAAAATCACAAATATAATATTGTCCAGACTGTATGAGCCCTTAAATTGCAAGATTGGCACTGAATACACTCCTCACGATGTCTGTCGCTAAAATAATTGGCTTTACAAAATATGCAGCTCCACAAAATATGAAATAATAAATTAAAATAAAATAAATGGCTTTACAAAATATGAAAAATGTGAGGGGGCCAAATTACAAGTATTAATGAATATATAACAAACCATAATTCATAAAATTTTTTTTTTTTTTGCGTAATTACCATCACAATCGAGTAAGAAAACGTTTCTCAAACACAGTGTCCAAATTACCCTATGTAAAATTTAGTTTTTCCAGAAAAAATTAATAAAATGCCGAGCGGTTTTATATGTTTTCCGTTGCGTGTTTCGACTGATTTCAAATAACAGAAGCACATTACGCCATTTCACAGATTTGTTGATTACTATTCGGTAGCTGTCATAAGAGCTCCGCATTGCACGTAAATTATACTAGATAGCGCGTTCCTAAATTATAAAAATGTAAGGGGGCCAATATACCTGCAGGGGCCACAATACCACCTTCTCCTCTACATGTTATAATGTGTCAACATTGTATTATATTATAAGTATTTGTTAATTAAAAGACAAATAATATGACAAAGCTCTTCTGGCGAGTAGGCGACCAATACTGTGAAAATGAGTTTCTTTCGGCATTTCTTCTCAGCAGTGGTCGTTACGAAGCGCAGGTATCGGTAGCTTTTCTTAAAAAATTAATTAAAATTTAATATACTTTACACGTAACATAAATTATACTTATTGACGTGTAAAAGTGCCTGTAAAGGTCTAATTACTCAATAAACTTTTGAATCTTTGAATCTTTTATTTGCCTCAGATCACTTTCTTTGACAAAATCTAAAAAAAAAGAAAACAAGTGTCGTTCTGTACACATTCAGTAGGAAAAGATTTTGAACACATACCTATACTTATACCTTAGGTATATTACTCGTTCTTTTACTTCTTCCGTCCTGTCTGGAAGAAAAGAAGAAACTTAGAATGTACCAGCTTCTTATCTTTGATCGAGGGAATATGCGAAAATGCATATCATGTTAATAGGCGTGCTAGCAATGTGGCTAGCACCCCACTACTATTTGATTCCTTTTTCCACCTTCTCGCCCACCATCACGCTAAGAGTTTCTTATGGCCCTGGGCTCTGTCTGCTTAGAGCCGCAAGACCCAAAATGCCCTGTCTGCTCCGTTAGAGATGAAGATGTGACAGCATGTATGTATATACTCGTACCATTAAGTCTACCACATAATTCCGACAGACGAAATCTCGGTGAACGCTATACCGACAGTTATTTAGTATTTATTTATTTCATAAACAGCTGTCTTTACAGGTTTTAGCCTAATGCGACATGCTTGCTTTACAGTTAATTATATTTGTAACAAATTATCTTTAGAGATACCTTTGTGAACTCACTCAGACTGCAACAAAATAGGTCGGTCTCGTTAGCTACTTGGTTTAGTGTGCGCAACGCCCGCGTCAGCGGAGCTTCCTGCCACCGCTTGGTCCGTGCGGCCGGCAACGCCAGCAGCGGCGGCTGCAGGCGGCGCCACACGTACTTGTTCGGTACACACAGACTGATCTGTCTCAACACATCCGGATTCACAATTTTCCCCCTTAACAATTTAAACAAGTATACTACCATTACCAACTGTCTTCTAACCCTCAGTTCGTTGTACCCAACCATGCCTAAAATAAACAAAGTTGGGTACATTAACGGGTAGAAGGGATAATTTAGTATTTATGCACTAGACCGACAGAACACGAAATCAAACTAGAACCCTTTCACCGCGAACGTCGGATTTATCCGACAAACATTGTCGTGCTCATTACGCGTGCGTCGGATATTTCCAACAAAAAAAAACCGCTCCTATTGCACATAACTTAAGTATCCACATCCCTTTTTGGTTGTAGGTATTTATTTTAGGTTTCATACTCCTCGCGCTGGGGGCACGGCAACTGATGTAAAGTCTCGCGGTGAAAGGGTTACCCGATTGAAGTCTATCCCGTTTAAGGAAAGTTCCATTCATGATATTGAACCATTTTCTCTTAAAAAAAAAAGATTTTTTTATCGGTTTCCATATTTTTATAAAAAATATTTCAGTATTATGGATTGGACATACATACATACATAATATTATGCTTTGGCCTAGGTGTATGAGCTATCATCTCATACATTTTAGCAAACAATTAATATCTACATAGGTAACAATATTTTAACCTACTTTTTAACTATATGCACAACTTAGCGATTAAGTAATCTGGGTCAATATGTCAATCAAATAGTGATCTTAGCGTTTAAGTGAAATCAATAAAACTAGTGTGACGAAATCACTCGACGGGTTCGGTTATATTCTCTTCGGAGTTCCTCCCGCCTAGCTAGCAACCCTTCAGCTTAACTTAGCTTAACTTTCTGTGTGGTTAGCCCATACATATGGTCCTTCGAGCTAACGGTTAGCGGGACTTTTTGCGAGTTTACTCCTTCGGTCTCGCGTACTGTGAACTAGCGCGTGTGGATTAATTCGAGTTCATACGCTTTCCGCGTGACGTGACAGTTTTCATGAACTTTCGTTCCGTGGGACACTAGCATACTTCCGGGGCACGTGTTCGCGAATCTAGGAACACTCCTCGCAGCTTCAGCTACAGCAATTAGCTTCAGGAACTTTCATCGTGTTTGCGTGGGATGTAAGACGCGCAAGCTGCAGATAACAAGTAAGATCTTTCCTGTATATTACTAACCAAGCTATTACAATGTCGAACGTCCAAGCGGTATTTGACCGCCAGAGCGAGCTCGTTGCCAAAATCCAGCAAATTGGCACCAACTTCAACAAGGACTCAACTCATAGAAAAACCTCAGAGTATTTACAGCTACGTCTAGAGACCTTAGATAGCCTCTGGGGAGAGTTCGAACTTAATCATGTACGGTTAGAATCGTTAGGTACCAAAGATCAAAGGTATTTTCAGGAATCTATCTTTGAGCGAACTAAACAATATTATACTGAGCTTCGTGCGAAAATAGCTAAGCACGAACCGTACAAACAGCCCTCTGGATCGCGCCCAGAGGAAAAAGATAATGTGGGTAAAATTGATGAGCTTTTATCACGTCAAAGAACTAATTTCCGAGCATTCCAGCGTATGATATCTAGTATTGAGATTAGTGAAATTACAGAAAAATGGGAACTAGATGACGAGCTTAATAACTTTCAATCTATCTGGAAGAACATTGACAAATTACATTTAGATATAGATAATATTCTGGGAGGTGAAGATGAAGTGTATCTTAATGAGTTTTTAAAATATGAAACAGAATTTAAGCGGATGAAAAGAGAATTAAATCAAAAACTAGCTGCAACCTCTCATTTACAACATGCTACTCCTTTGTTAGAAGTTCCCGTTTTTACAGGCAGGTACAATTTTTGGCCCACTTTTTTTGATCTTTTCTCTGAATCAATTCATAACAATAAATTCCTGCCAAAAGCGCAAAAAATGCAACATCTGAAAGGCAAGTTAAAAGGAGAGCCTGAGCGTCTAATTCAGCATTTAAATATTTCAGCTGAGAATTATGATATAGCATGGGAAATACTGACCCATCGTTATAATAATACGCACTTATTATTCACAAACCAAATAGAAACTTTCCTTAATCAACCTATAAGCAAGCCGACATCTCAGGATATCAAACGACTTTACGATACCTCAACTGAATGTATTCATGCAATTCATAATCTTGGAGTGGATACAACAACCTGGGACCCGATTCTCGCTCATCTTGTTGCTAAGAAATTGGACAGCGAGACTTTAATTGATTATAAGGCAGCGCGCAAGTCCCCTAGGGATCTAGCTTCACTAGACGAATTAATGCAGTTTCTCGAAAGCAAATACATCGCACTTGAACCTAGTACACAAAGATTTGAAAAACAACACTCGTTTAATCCCTCGAGACAAGCTACCAATTCTTCTAAACAACATTTTAGGAGTTCATATAACAATAACAGGTCACCGTTCAGAGGATTTCAAGCTGCCCATGCGGCGCCACGCATTAGATGTCCTTTATGTAATTCGGATCATGAGCTCTACAAGTGTTCTAGATTTATCAATATGTCCGCTGACCTCAAATTGAAAACGATTGCGCAATTGAAACTCTGTAAAAACTGTTTATTTAAACATAATGATAAATGTATGTCAATAAAAAAATGCAAATACTGCAACAACGCGCATCACACAAGCATACATGATTGTTATTCTGGGTCACCGGTACAAGGTGCGTCTTTCACAGCTGAGCAACCTCTACCAAACACTTTAACTTCGTCGAATCGTGTCGTCACCAATAAATCCTTTGTCTCCAACAATGTCTGCGCGACTGATGAAGAAGTCCTATTAGCTACAGTCTTACTAAATGTCAAAGCAATTGACGGGAATTATGTAACCTTACGTTGTCTATTGGATCAAGGTTCCCAGTTAACTCTAATCTCCGAAAATGCAGCTCAACGATTAGGATCACCTCGGCGTAGGTTTAGCGCATCATTAGCAGGTGTCGGCGTCAGTCCTAAACATAGCAGAAGTATAGTTACTCTAGAATGTCATTCAATCTACGGTGACTACAGCTTCATTACCGAAGCAGCTGTTCTCCCTCGTTTAGTAACGGATTTACCAAATGTCTCATTTTTAAAACAATCATGGCCTCATCTCCAACACATGAGGTTAGCTGATCCCGATTACAACATCTCAAAGCCAATCGATCTGTTATTAGACGCTAGCGTATACTCCGACATTATTTTGAGTGGATTAGTCAAAGGTGCTCCAAATATGCCGATAGCTCAGCAAACAAAACTTGGTTGGATCCTGTCAGGTACCGTGAAGACTTTCACCTGTAGTGTAGTCATTAACGATTTGGAGGAAATAGCTAAATATTGGGAGATGGAGGAAGTTCCCAGCACAGCATCCGAACTTAGTGAAGCAGATAAATACTGCGAAGAGTATTATCAGGCCACTACTAGACGCCTAGAAAATGGTAGGTACGAAGTAGCCTTGCCTATGAAAAGGAATTATAAAGAGTTTCTCGGCTTGTCAAAGGGAAAAGCTATAGCACAATTCAAGCACTTAGAAAGCAAGCTAATTACAGATAAAACATATTCAGAAAGCTATATACAATTTATGAACGATTTTCTACAGTTAAATCATATGCGCCTAGCGGGCCCTGACGAAACCCCTAAATGTTATCTTCCTCACCACGGAGTAGTAAAAGCCGATTCAACAACTACGAAATTACGAGTGGTCTTCAACGCGTCGTCAAAGACTAGCTCTGGGTTTAGCCTAAATGATCTTATGGAATGCGGTCCCAATCTACAGCAAGATCTACCAACTTTATTGTTAAACTGGAGGAAATTCAAATATGTCTCCAGTTGTGACATTCAAATGATGTTCCGTCAGATTATGATGAGACTAAGTGATCAACGTCTTCAATCCGTTATTTGGAGGGAGCATCCCCTTGAACCACTACAGGAATATCTTCTGACTACGGTTGTATACGGGACAAAAGCAGCTCCGTTTTTAGCTATGCGAACTCTAAGGCAGATCGCCAACGACGAAGCAGATAAATATCCTATGGCAGCCTCAGCTTTAAAAAATAATTGTTATATGGACGATATTCTGTGCGGAGAAGATACAATTTCAGCCACAAAGGAATTACAAAACCAACTTATTGCAATTTTAAAAGGAGCAGGGATGAACCTACGAAAATGGTCCGCCAATGATCCTCAGTTATTAGAAGATTTACCATCTGAACAGCTAGATAAGCCATTCAACTTTAAACATCCCGAAACTAGAAAAACATTAGGTCTGCGGTGGATACCTACCAACGACTCATTCGTATTTTCTTACGACATTGGTACGCCAAATAAAATTAATTCCAAACGACAGCTCCTCTCAGCTATATCTAAAATATTTGACCCACTAGGCTGGCTTTCACCTGTAACAGTTAGAGCCAAACTCCTCTTTCAAAAAACTTGGGCTACTAATATCGGATGGGACGACGCTATCCCTTCAGATATCCAAATAGAATGGCTTCAGCTTCAGCAAGACTTATCAAACATTAGCCAATTCGTAATACCACGATACTTAGGCAACTTAAATGAAAAATATCAATTACATGCATTTTGCGACGCCTCGGAAAAAGCTTACGCTTGCGTTGTGTATTTAGTGGCACGCGATAATAAAGGAGAGTTCACAGCGAGACTTGTAACAGCTCGTACGAAATTATGCCCTATGAAAAAGAAGATTTCATTAGCACGATTGGAACTATGTGGCGCCCTACTTTTAGCTCAGCTGATAAAAAATATTAAAGGTTCATTTGACGTTACGGAAATTTTTGCATGGACCGACTCTACCATAGTTTTGGGTTGGCTTCAAGGCGACATTAATCGATGGAAGCCTTTCGTAGCCAACAGAGTTCAACAAATTAAAGAAATCATACCAGCTGACAGGTGGAACCACGTAAAATCTGAGGACAATTCTGCGGATTGTGCTACTCGCGGAGCTACAGTCGCTAAATTACAAACAAGCTCTCTTTGGTGGAAAGGACCAGAATGGTTAAATAATTTTGATGCAAATAATATTAAAAAGCAAACTTATAGCGCACCTTCATTGGAAACGAAACAAGCCAGGGTGAACGTAGCCTTACAAACAAACTCGGATTTCATTTATAATTTATTATTGAATAACAGCTCCATCACACGTGCTGTAAACATACTAGGTTGGGTGTTACGTTTCAAGGCCGCTTTACGTCATACTACGAGGAACCATGACACCTATTTAACAGCTGATGAACTAGATGACTCATACAAATTTATTATTAAGCAGGTGCAAAGAAGCGAATTAAGAAGCGATTTTTTTGACATTACAACCAAAGGACATGTCCGTCCTAATAGCAAACTAGCAAGTCTCCATCCATATCTAGATGAGGAAGGAATACTGAGAGTAGGAGGCCGTCTCAGCTACGCCAACATTGGCAACAAGTCAAAGCATCCAATTATATTAAGTAGCCATGGTCGATTCACTAATCTTATTATCGAGCAAGCACACGTCACTACGCTGCATGGAGGTCCACGGCTTACCCTGTCATATATAAGAGAAAGATATTGGATTATTGGCGGGATGAGAACAGTCAAGCGACAGCTGCGTCTTTGCGTTAAATGTCGACGCTTTAGCAATGATAAACAGCAGCAAATAATGGCTGATCTCCCTCGAGCCAGGGTTACACCCTCCAGGCCCTTCACCAACACAGGTTGCGATTTCACTGGTTATTTTGATCTTAAATTGAACAAGGGTCGAGGAGTCACAACATATAAAGGATACGTCGCTGTTTTTATCTGCCTGGCGACAAAGGCTGTTCACCTTGAATTAGTGACAGATCTTAGCACCCCAGCGTTCTTAGCAGCTTTTCGTCGTTTTTGTGCGCGGAGAGGGATGCCTCGTCACATGTATAGTGACAACGGAACAAATTTCGTGGGAGCCAAACGCGCATTAGACAAAGAATACAAAGAAATCGTAAGGACGATTAACCAAGACTTCTTCAGAAATCTCAGCGAATTTAACATCGAATGGTCATTTAATTGTCCCAGCTGGGCTTCAGCGGGTGGTATTTGGGAAGCAGCAGTCAAAAGTTTTAAACGGCATCTGAAGCGTGTTTTAGGAGAACAGAAACTCACATATGAAGAGTTTACTACTTTACTCCATCAAATAGAGGCTTGTCTAAACTCGCGGCCTTTATATCCCTTGACAGAAAATCCTGAAGATTCGTATCTTACTCCAGGACATTTTTTGATAGGCGACTCACTGTTGTCAAGGCCTCAAATGGACCCAGACCACCTTAGCTTACCAACGCGTTGGCAACTCGTTCAGAGCATGAATAAACAATTTTGGAAATTATGGTCAGCGGACTATCTCCAGCATTTACAAGAACGGTCTAAATGGAGGCAACCTATCAAAAACTTCGATGTTGATGACATTGTCTTAATAAAGGAAGATAACATGCCCCCTGGCAAATGGGCATTAGGTAGGATCCAGGAACTACATCCCGGCAAAGATGGATATGTTCGAGTGGTATCTCTTAGAGCAAAGGGTGGTATAATTAAGCGTCCTGTAACAAAACTTTTACAACTACCCATATCAAATAAAGAAATCGATATTCCTCCCAACAATGAAACAAAACAAATTGTAGAGCATGAGCCAAGGCCAGCGCCTGTAAGGACAAAGAGAAATCCTAAAATATTTTCAAACTTTATCACACTTGTACTTCTACTACTAGCTTCTTTTATACCTCCGTCGGCACAAAATAACGTTTCGACAACTTCACTAAATGATAACAGCTCCTTATACTTCGATAAGATTTCAAACATAAAGAATATTCGGGATGAATGGAAGCTAGTTGTTTACTACAACCTAACCAACTACTTTCAAGCGATTGAAGATATGGATATATACATTAATAATCTAACAGATATAAGCTTGGCTATGAGATGCAGTTCCCCATATCGAAGAATATCTGAGCAGCTAGCACATGAACTAACGGAGATTGAGCATTACAATCAGCTATTTTTGAGCTCCAACAACAAACGACAAAAAAGAGGATTAATAAACGGTGTTGGTAGCGTAGCAAACTATCTATTTGGAGTACTAGACGATAACTTTGCACAACAATACGCCAAGGACATTGAAAGGGTATCCTCTAACGAGAATCATCTTCAGCAGCTTATAAGAAATCAAACGCTCATCATTGAAGCCGAATCAAACATTGTGAAGCGCAACGAGCACATAATGAATAAACAATTTTCCCTCATCAAAGAACATTTAGAAGAAGCTTCCTATGAAGTAAACCAGTTACGTTCCGACATAAATCGAGGTCTTTATTTTACAGCTTCAGCCCTATCCGCTAACATCATACTCGAGCACATAAGACGAACGCAAGATTCTCTCATCAACACTATCACCGATATTACTCACGGTAGCTTTGATACTCACCTCCTATCTATAGAACAACTGGAAAAGCAAATTCAATTTATTTCCAACCAGCTACAGGGTGATCTCAAATTAGCTGTTGAAAAGGAAAACATTCTAGATTTTTACAAAATGATTAAGGTATACGCTAAGGTTCATAGAAATTACCTTATCATTGAAATAAAGATTCCTATTGTCAGCGAAGAAGTATATGAACTCGACAAAATCATTGGCATACCGCAGAGTAATGGAGCTCATTCGTCTATTACCATATCTATGTATCCATATTTAGCGTTTAACCTTCATAAAGAGAAGGTAGTATTCCTCACGGACTTCGATCTACAACATTGTCTGCACGCCTCGGACGAATATTTGATGTGCAGCTTAGACAAGCCACATTATAACTTAGATCTTCAACAGCACATATGCAATATCACTTTAATTAATGCGGAAAAAATATCATCACCTTGTATCCACGAGCAAGTGCCATGTATAAACAGATGGATCAAGTTACATCGCCCGAACATATGGCTACATTCATGTTGCGGCAAATGCAGCGTTCGCATATTTTGTCCATCCGAGGTCATTACTAAAACGTTGACAGGCAATGGCCTCTTCACTTTAGGTCAAGGTTGCACTTTAAAAAGCGATTCCTTCATCATTTACTCTCACAATAAATATCTGAAAACACTTAACGTCCAACCTACATTCGAAGCCCCAGAGGTATCCGTCTTGAACACTCTCATAAATAGCTCTATACCAACATATGACTTTACTACAGAAAATCACGAACAAATCTATCATCAGATAAAGGACGAGATAAATAATCTCAAGCAAGCATCTTACCCTGATCTTACTTTTCACGACTTCCACCAGTATGCAGTCAGCTATTCGAGCCTAGCAATAATACTAACATTGGTAATCGTAGCTATATGCATATTCGTAAGAAGGAGACGCCGTCGCCAGCACCCAGGAACAGCAGTCCTCCCTGTCTCAAGCAGGGCGGGCACTTCAACGAGCAAAGATAATTATTTCGGTCTTCGTGTGCTTAATAGTGAAAACCGCGTTTCGTGTTGTGAAGGTCGTGAGTGCCACAAGTGTGTGAGAGGGAGCGTAGACACCAGTGTAGAGTATAACTCGCCTCTGACGAACCAACCGCACTTTGTGTCTATTCCTATTCCAACGGACAGTTATGGGGAATCGGTGCGACCTAACAAAGACAAATAGGCTTATCGAGAACTTAAACAATGACACTAACTTTAATATTTTGGTTTTACTACAACATTTCCAATCCCTCACTGTATTGTTTATATCATCTAGCGTTACTTTTCAGCTTGATTGTAGTTGCTATTGTAGATATCATTTTATTCTAGATATTAAGTAAGTAGTTGTCCTTTCCTCCTTTTGAGTCGGCAAGATGTATGAGCTATCATCTCATACATTTTAGCAAACAATTAATATCTACATAGGTAACAATATTTTAACCTACTTTTTAACTATATGCACAACTTAGCGATTAAGTAATCTGGGTCAATATGTCAATCAAATAGTGATCTTAGCGTTTAAGTGAAATCAATAAAACTAGTGTGACGAAATCACTCGACGGGTTCGGTTATATTCTCTTCGGAGTTCCTCCCGCCTAGCTAGCAACCCTTCAGCTTAACTTAGCTTAACTTTCTGTGTGGTTAGCCCATACACTAGGTCTTGGATGTTAATCTATATATTATGTATTAGTTATAAAATACAGTATCGTTGAGTTAGTATCCCATAAGTCTCGAACTTACTTTGGGGCTAGCTCAATCTGTGTGATTTGTTTCTATACAATATGTAACGAAAACCCTGTTCGATCCTTGTAGGAGCAACTCAGACTGTCAATATGATCAACTTTTCCTATGGGACCAATACTTGAATCTCGAAGAAAAATCGACATTTTCATACAAATTGCCGGGTCGGCCGAACACTTTTGTGTGAAAATTTCGATTATTTTTCGATTTTCATATTTGGTCTCATAGAAAAAGTTTTTCATATTGACGGTCTGAGTTGCTCCTATAAGGATCGCATAGGGTTTTTGTTTTATATTTATTTATTTAACTAAGACAATCTCAAGATCCTTCTATAATGTCCAATGTCCACTTGAACAAAGTAAGGGACAAATAACGACCCCATGACTGTAACTTCGATTACGTTTATTGTTCGGACTTTGATTGCTTTCCTTGTAATGACCACCTCAGAAAGGGGTCTTGAATTGTGATTTTAGTGATTGTACCTACAATGAAGGGTTTCTATTACTCTACAAGATGATTTAGCACCACCTAGTTATAAGTATAGAAATCATCTATTAGATCATATGTATAATTATGTATATTAAAATGTTAGTATATTGTGTTGTTATTTTATCGGTTTGTTTTTTGCGCCACATTAATTTATCTGTTTTTCGCTTAAAGGCGGCCCTTCCTGGCCGCTCTGTCGTCAACGCGAGCATAGTTTGAAAAGCTTGTTGTTTCGTCCAGGGCAATGCTAGAAGAAGATGCAAACCAAAAAGGAGAGATAGCGCCTGAGGGCTCGCTTTGCATTCTATTGAGCGAAATTAGTATTATTATTTAACAAAAGAAAAAAAAAAACAAGAAACATCAGTTATAACGTCATAATCACGTAAGAGCGTTTGTATGAAGAGTAAGATGGAAAGGCCGCTCTTAAGAGCGGACAACCCATCTTACTATTTATACAAACGCTGGTACGTATATATGGCGTGGTAACAGATCTCTCATAAAAACATTCGAACTAACAGGTATCTTGTGCTCTATTTCTAGGTTCCTGGTGAAATAAAAAAATTTAATTTGGCTAAACAAATTTAGTATACGCTTCCAAAATTTTGCTTATTTGCACATATTTTACCTGAAATTCGACCGTTCATAAAGTACTCGTAAATTGTATTGTATTGTGCTCTTTTATTCTACTTAATGGTAGGTAAAGTAGGTTTAATTAGTATAATTTGAAACTTACAAAGTTTCATTAATACTTCGTAGTGCATAAAACCCTTTCAATTATAATAGTTAGATAAGACTCCGTACTAGGTACGTTATAGCATCTATATAAATTCTGGCGATACAGTGGTCAAACTCATCGAAACTTAAACAATTTGGACAAGACCCGAACCCGAAGATTAGATCAGGTCAGTGACGAGTCGCTGACCCATAGGTTACCTTGATATACTTAAATACATACAATTATTTGATTAAAACTAACTCATCATTATTAATAAAGCACGGGTTAGATAGATCGATAGATAGATAACTCTTTATTGTACACCAAAAGAAAAATGTAACACAAAGAAATAATTTAAATTAAATGAGTACAATGGGCGGTCTTATCGCTTAAAGCGATCTCTTCCAGACAACCAGTGGATGGAGAGGAATGAGGAGAAAGACAAAGACGGTGGTGCAACTGACTAAGAAGGAAAAAAAATGTATCTAAAGCAACTATAAACTTAATAAATTTAACATAAATTTACACACATTTTAACCTTTACCTATAAATACATTAAAACATAAATAGGTTTAGGCAATATACATACATAAATTATATATTACACATATACATATACAATACATAAAATATACATAACACATATACATATACAAAACATATTATTAAATAGCAAATAGACTTACTGATAACTTGATAGCTACATAAAATAGAGAAATTTATAATGTGATCATTCCAATTAATTACTTTTTGATAGATAGTAATCTACTACACTTTTCTTAAAAACGGGAAGAGACTGTGCCTGCCGTATTAAAACTGGCAGTTCATTCCACAGGCGCACCGCTTGGACCGTAAAGGACTTATCGTAAAAGTTGGTTCGATGCATAGGCATGTCCAGAGCTAGATTTTCTGATGACCTTAAATTGTGCATATTCTTAGAATGTAGAAATTCAAAACGTTCCTTAAGATAACAGGGGGATGGGAGGTAAAATAATATGTTATACAATAAAGAAAGGATATGAGTATTCCGGCGATGACGAATAGGAAGCCACTTGAGCTGAGTACGAAATTGTGAGACATGATCGTATTTGCGTAAACCAAATATAAACCTTATGCAGAAGTTTTGAAGTCGCTCCAGCTTACTCACGTAAAGAGTCAGCTATTGGCCGACATGTTAATCGAGATGCAGGTTGGAGCTTTCCCCCTACCTGGAAACCGGTTCTTCAAGAGACGCATAATCGATGCTATGTACAGCCGACAGTCTCTGACACAGTGAGCTTTTTTCACACACGGGCATCATCACCAGCAGCCGACGATGAAGAAGATGATATTGAGGCTCCCAGTACATTCGCGGGAGTCGTCGACGCAGAAAACCAGTAATCCTCACCACTGTCGCTACGAGCGAAGCGAGCGATCGCTCGCGCCGCCCGCGCGACCCACCACTAACATCAGTGTGTCGTGCAGCGGCTTTGTGCACGAGCGCGTCACATTAGCCCTGATGAAGACCTCCGGATGAGGTCTTACCATGTCGGCCAGTAGCTGACTCTTTACGTGAGTAACCCGTGCTTTATTAATAATACATACAATTACATCAAGATGTAAAATAAACTACCAAAACAAATTCCTTTGAAGAGAATTTTAAGAAATTCTTAAAAAAACTAAAGGGGTACTATTATAGAAGGGGTGTGTATCGAAGGTTAAGGAATATTAAAATGACAAATTATAACATGAATAGTGTTTTAAAGAAAGACCAAAATATTACCTTGCGTAGTTCTAGTTCTAGTTTCAAGTTGAATTTGTCATATAAAGTATACTTTTTAGTAATAAACTATACTTTTCGTAATAATAGTTCATTACTGCAGAGGACGGGAAGTATGGCATTTCCGGATGAGTAGGTTTGCGAGTCTGGCGAAGCCATTCCCGCCGAGGCATGTATAGTGATTTTCTCAACAAATGTGAAGAAATCATTACAGAAATATGCAAATATATACCGACAGCAATTAATGTTTACTGCAAAGAGTTTATAATCTCTTTAACTAGAAATAAGAGAAACTGCTTTTCCGCGTTTTCTTAAAATTCTGTATTGTGTTTGATATTTTTTTGCTAGCGTGCTTCTCGGGTACAGTAATATTATTACTACGGGCGATATACATGAATCCCTTGCTTCACTCAGGATTCAAAGTAGCTCTTTCGCTACGCTTGTGAATCAACTCTGAAATCCTTCGTTTCGCTCTAGATTCAAAGTATAGCGATCGCCTTAAAAATATTACTTTTACCCCTTGTAGTAGGTACATACAATCTACAATTTATTTCTACGCATTGATTTGGGGATAAAGGCTTTTGCCTAGTGCGAGAATCTTTAGTGTGTATGTGCATATCATATAGTGCATATCTTGTAAAATAAATTATTTTTTGTGTTTTTGTATTTGGAAACTTGTTTTGTATCATGGACTGAATTTAGCCTAAAATAGTTTATGATTCGTTACCACAACTCTAGTAATCTTAATCCTAAATCGATCGATTCCATTCATCTTGAAAATCGATGTTAACACTCGTTAGACTGACATCTATTAAGTAAACAGTGCACTTTCAACTGCCGAGCTAAGCGTATGAAAATCGAAACATCGGTCTAATCGCGACCAACAAAAATTTTTTTTTTGCTCTTGGACTCGCCACGTCCCATTGCCTGAAGGTGGAAATCAATGCCGAACGAACCTCAAATCAAGTATGTGCTGTTTTTTGATCTGAACATCGTTTACATCGACAGGTATTCCCCAAATGTAGCAGAAATAAATAATAAATAATTAAATATATATGGACAAATAACACTGATTTAGATAGCCCCAAAGTAAGTTATAGACTTGTGTTATGGGATACTAACTCAACGATACTATATTGTATAACAAATACATATATAGATAAACATCCAAGACCCAGGACAATTTGAAAAAGGCCATTTTCCAACTTGCCCTGACCGGGGATCGAACCCGGGACCTCTGGGTGGTGGACTAGCATGGTGACCACTACGCCACGGAGGTCGTCAAAGAAGGAAGAAGAAAGCCGTACAAATTATATGTGTATTTACGTTTATTTAATTAGGCCTTATATATGCCCAGCTATACAAACGTGTACGGGGACGAACTTAGCACGTGTAGACCATTCTCCCAGATCAACCCAATAAATAAAGGCAATCCACATAAGACGCAACGCCGCGGCCCTTAAGTTTTACAGCTTACAGCGGCCGCTGATATCTTTACGATGTCCGGCCCTGGCTGCCGGGGACGGAGTAAGGGACGGAAGGTTTTGAAAGTAACAATTTTGGAAGTTCTTCTTTCAAGAAGATTTTTGAAGTTGCCATGCTCAACTGGGAGAAAAAAAAGTGTGGCACTCGGGGACTGCCGCGGTAAAGCTATTGCATAGCATTTAGTCTAGTCGCACTCACACAAGCACCGTGCCGAAGTCTGCCGAACTGAAACTACGTTAGACGATGCACGGCTTTCAACGCCACGGTGTGCCGGTCGCCGGTTGCCGAGAAACGTTTAGGCGGAGTGGGGGGAGTTAGGTTTTATTTTCGTTACGGAATTTCTTGATTCGGTCGCCGCGCTCAAAGCCCGTGATAAAAGATATGCAATAGCTTAAAAACTTAAAATGTACCAGCTGCTTTTATTTCCGCGTAGATCGTAAAAACGGCGTGAGGCAGTAGGCGAAAGTGCGAATGATATTAGATATTAATTTAGATTATAAGCGATGTAGCTACCAACTCATCACTATTTTGATTCTTTTTTATTTCTTGCCATCACGCTTAAAGTAGCTGTTGAGTATTATGACCCGGGTTCTGTTTTTAAAATGATCTGGTTATAACTTACCTAGAAATTGAGATATATAATGTAGAAGCTCATTAGACACTTTGTCACCCTATACGGGTAAAATCAACACCAATTACCAAACCTAAAAACCTAAAAACAAACCCGGTTAATTCGCTTGAATTTCAGGTGCCCGCATTAAAGTTTAACCCCTTCTGGTCATTACCGACCCCGACCGTCTTAACCCTACGGTGGACAGACTGAACGGACAGACCGCACACTTGCGATTTTTTGCTTGTTGATTTGCGTTTATAGCTCGTAGACTGGGTAAAAAAAAAAGATTTCTACGAATTAATAACCTCCTTTTTTCTTGAAGTCAGTTAAAAATCACCTGTTGTTACAATATACCTTTTATTGCACAAAATAAATAAATACAGGACATAATTATCTTAAAAACTAGGAAATGAGCAAAAGGCGGCCTTAGCGCTAAGCAATTTCTTGTTATTGTTAACATATTTTGCGATCAATAGTAAAACGAGATGCAATTGAAACGGCAAGCTATACACACTATAAATTACACTTTAGTTTCATTTTTTTGTTATGGTACCCTACAGAGTACAACATGTATTATAAGACTACAAAGGATAGCGACTTGTATTAGTTAGAAATGTTAGACCTGTATGTGATTATGAATCGCAACAATTAAAATCCTTGTCGTCGTTTCTTGCTCAGAGGATTTCTATCACTTTACAACGTAGAAATGCTGCTAGCATTATGGGAACCTTCGAGCCAGGGACGGTTTATAAGATTGATAATTTTGACGAAGCATGTTGCGGATATTTATTTGTAACTAGGTAAGTAGAACTTTTGACGAAGCATGTTGCGGATACTTATTTGTAATTTTTTTGACGAAGCTTGTAGCTGATGAATCTTTGTAATATCGAAAATAAATGAATTAAAATATTGATATTGAAAGTTGCAAGTGTGCGCTCGGCCTGCGAAGGACAATCGGTCGGCTTGACCCGCCCGGGGGTCACCAATTATTGTTATACACTATCACCAGTGTCCACTTTGTCGATTTCGTTGTATTGAAATTTATTGCAAATATTATTTTAATGAACTAAACCGTTTGAACAAGTATAGTGTAGTGACAAATAATAAAATCATCATGTCGTTTGGCAAGTTACTGCAAGAATCCTAAACATTTAGTGCTAGGTTTTTTAAGGCAGTCTACAGCTGTCGGAGTTTAAATATGGAGTTCACTAAGTCTTCCAGAGAATTTGTATAGCGGACATTCTTCGGCGATATGTTGATGATAATAAAATGATTGTGCAATAATTAAAGACACATGAATAAAATGCCTTCTCCTTAATAGAGATGGTAAAAAAAGTGTCGATGGACACATTCTACAATTGTACATAAAACTCGTGCCTACATAAATTCGTTCGTTTACATAAATTGATTTAAAAAAACCTAGGTCGATGTATGATTTTCAAAATTAAAAATCGACTTCAACACCAAAGAACAAAACCAATTTGGATAAAATTTGTATGGGACCACTGTATCTAGAGGCAGTTATGTGAAATTACTGCCTCTAGATCTACCTATAAAATCGACCTCATTCGTCTGAATGGCTTTCTTCTTCCTTTTTAGGGTACCGTACCTAAAGGGTAAAACGGGACCGTATTACTAAGACTCCGTTGTCTGTCTGTCTGTCGGTCCATCCGTCTGTCTGTTACCAGGCTGAATGTCATGAACCGTGATAGTTAGACAGTTTAAAATTTTACAGATGTTGTAGTTATTTTTTGTTGCCGCTATAACAACGAAATATTAAAACCGAATAAAATAAATATTTAAGTGGGACTCTCATACAACAAACATGTTTTTTTATAGAACACGTGCGCGAATGCAACTCGCACTTGGCTGTTTTTTTATCCTACTCTAGGTGGGTAGGTTTTTTATCCCACTTTCATTTCCCGCGCTCCTTAGTCATCTCAACTGTTACATCCTTAAGGCGGCCCTTCCCGGCCGCTTTGTCGTCAACGCGAGCATAGTTTAAAACTTGTGACTTGATGCAGGGCAATGCCAGAAAAAGATGCAAACCAAAAAGGGAGAGATAGCGCCTGAGTGCTCGGTTTACATTCTATTGATTAAAATTATTATGTTGGTACGCTTTTCAGCCACGGGTCCATGGGGACCCGGTCCTTAGAGGCGTTCATGGGGCCAAAGCCAACATGAAGAGGCCTTTTAGTAACTTTTTATCTAAAAAGTGAGATGGCTGCATCTATGGAGATTCACCCCTTAATGTACCATTGAGATGCACTAACGGACAGTCCTCCACAGCTGCCGAATTATTGCCAGGGAGGGATTTACTTGGTTCGGGCTTTATGGATGGGATGTAAGTGGACCGGATAACTGGATTATGGAGTGAGATACGGACACCAACCTAAAAATATCTCACAACAATTTTAGCCTGGTAGATGGTGACTCGCTGCTCGTTGGCTACACTGCCTGTGGGTACCCTAACTAGCCGCGAAAATGCGGCCAGGGTGCAACACAATGTGAGCAGCTGAGGTGTCGAGAGGTAGGGCTCCGGTTTCACCATCACGGGGCTTACCCCCGAGAGCGGGTTTCCCCGGTTCATTATTATTATTAACTATCCATTGAACAAATATTAACTTTTCATTAGGTGCGGAAATTTCATAGAACTTGTTCCAGGTGATACGTGTTTATCAGTAAGCCTTACAAGTGTGTGAAATAAATGTATTTTATTTGAAGTTTTTATTACATTTGCAAGGTTTCTATCGAAATATTTTTTACCTTTACAATTTATGAGTACATTATAAACGGTTGAAGTTAAGTAAAATTTGTGCAAAAAGCAGATTTTTAGAGGCTTATACTGACTTTGTTTCTTTAAAATTAAATTGTTTATTTCGATAGAAACCTAGAAATAGCCGACGAGATACCTGTTAGATCAAAAAAATCAAGAAAGATCAGATACAACGTCATAATCACGTACGAGCGTTTGTATGAAAAGCAAGACGGGAAGGCCGCTCTTAAGGCGGCCCTTCCCGGCCGCTCTGTTTTCAACGCGAACATAGTTTGAAAAGCTTGGTGTTTAATCCAGGGCAATGCTAGAAAAAGAGGCAATCCAAAAATAGAGAGATAGCGCCTAAGGGCATGGTTTGCATTCTATTAAATGAAATTAGTATTATTATTAACTAGCCATTAAACGAATATTAACTATTCATAGGGTGCGAAAATTTCAAAAAACTTGTTCCAGGTGATACGTGCTTATCAGTAAGCCTTACAAGTATGTGAAATAAATGTTTTGTATTCAAAGTTTTTATTACATTTGCAAGGTTTGTATCGAAATATTTTCTTTACTTTTACAATTAATGAGAACTTCATGAACGTTTAAAGTTTAGCTAAAATTTGTATAAAAAAGCAGATCTTTGGAGGCTTATACTAACTTTGTTTTTCTAAAATTCAATTTTTTTTTCGATAAATACCTAGAAATAGCGCCCAAGATACCCGTGGGTTTAAAAATTTCAAGAAAGATCAGATACAACGTCATAATCACGTACGAGCGTTTGCATGAAAAGCAAGACGGGAAGGCCGCTCTTAAGTCTGAATACGGCTTTATTTATTTTTTATTTATATTTTAATAAACAAAGCACGTCAAGCTCTCGCTGCTAATGTTCATTTGGCCCTTATTATTATTGTCTCTTTGCAAAGAATTCTAGAAAGGGTTAATTAGTATGGGCCAAGAATTGAATTAAAACATGCCGTGATACGTAGTGTGGACATACCTTCATGATTAAATTATTTAAAAAAAGTGAACCAGCTAAAAGATCCTTTTGAAATCCAGGAAGCATAAAAATGTGGAAGAAGCTAATGAGTTTAATGAATCCCTAGGGATCCTCGATTGATCGCTTATACAGCTTAGTGGATTAATCGAATCACAAGTCCAAAGTGTGCAAAGGAACCAAAGTGTGCACAGTAATTGTTCAAATTTTAATAGGTATATCGACTATTGCAGAAATGACATTGAAGATACGCCCGACATTTACATGTAAGTTAGTACTTACTTATTCGATGGTACGCTTCAGCATGGCCAGTACTAAGATATGCGGTACCGCTCTCTCTCGCTCTAGCAAATAACGGTTGCGAGCGACAGAAAAGGATAGCAGCATAGAAAAGTGCTGTTCCGTGCAGCCAGACGTAGACTAAATATTTTAGATTCTATATTTATCAATTCCATATTCGGCTCGGGCGGGTAATCCATGTAATACGAGATAAATACCCTCAAATTCATAAAAATATCAACCGTTTGCTAAACCTATTTTAGTTAAAACATGTTTTGTCCCTTTCCCTCTTTTTAATATTTGACATAGTGAGGACGAGACAAAACATATTTTAACTAAAAGAGCTTTAGCAAACGTTTGTTAACGTTTGACGACCTCCGTGGCGTAGCGGTCACCATGCTAGTCCGCCACCCAGAGGTCCCGGGTTCGATTCCCGGTCAGGGTTAGTTGGAAAATGGCTTTTTTCAATTTGTTCTGGGTCTTGGATGTTTATCTATATATGTATTTGTTATAAAATATATATTAGTATCGTTGAGTTAGTATCCCATATCACAGGTCTCGAACTTACTTTGGGGCTAGCTCAATCAGTGTTATTTGTCCCTATATACGAGTATTTATTTATTTATTTTATGAATACGGGGGTTAATATACTTATTGACTCGCCATTTTATTTTACAAGCTTTTATTTAACTTGTAATACCTATATCTTGTATGTTATAGGTAAAATCTTGCAACTCAATTTTCAATCAGTTATTTAATTGTTAATTTGTTTAAATTGGATGATAATACAATATTATGGCGTCAATGAGCTATTATGATGATGGAACCGGGAGATATTCGACAGAACTGAGTAATAAAACAACATTACCTCTTTGAGTAGGCCTCGTTTGATTTGTCTTGACAGCACTTCATGGTAGACGATGTCTAGTGTCTGATCACGGAGATGCAAGGTGGTCGATGGAAGCGCAACTCCATTGAGGTTGGGCTTATTTCATTAATAATAAATCTTTATTGATCATAAGAGGTAACATGCTGTACCGTTTAGGTTAGTAAAACCTAGATTTAGGATCTAGGAGGATAGATGAGATAAAGGAAAGACTAGATATTGGCAAATGAGATAGGTATAATGAACATTACATTAGTTACAAAAATTCACAAGATCACTAGGTACAGATTAGGTAGTCAGGGTCGTGAGTTATAGGCACTAGATCCGTTGAGTAGCCCTTCTAGTTAGAAGGACTACTTAGCTGGAGATGCAGCCGAAGAAAAGGGGGACGAGCGCCGGCCGCCGCGCCTTATATATGGGCATGGCCCCCCCCCGCTGCGCCGAAGAGAGGCGGAGGAGTGCTGGAGCCCGCGCGATGTCACAATGCAATGGTAAAACAGTAACGATCAATCGCACACCAGGCTAGGCCTGTATTGTGGGTATCAAAACCAAATAAAATTCGTAATATACAGCTCTTAGTAAGTACATTTGTCTTAATAAGTACTTTGTCCTCACAATAAATAAATAATAAGTAAATAAATATATAGGGACAAATAACACTGATTGAGCTAGCCTCAAAGTAAGTTCGAGACTTGTGTTATGGGATACTAACTCAACGATACTATATTTTATAACAAATACATATAAAGATAAACATCCAAGACCCAGGACAATTTGAAAAAGGCCATGTTCCAACTTGCCCTGACCGGGGATCAAACCCGGCACCTCTGGGTGGCGGACTAGCATGGTGACACGCTACCACGCAGGTCGTCAAAATAAAAGCTTGTACCTACAATACCTAAATGTATTTAAAAAAAAAAACTTATAATAAATTCGATTTAAAATTAAAGAGAGACTTGTCCACACTAATCCACCAGTATCACCAATGAATTACACAATGAACTCGCCGACAGATCGCGTCGTCGCAAAAAAATCGGGAAAAAGAGACGGCAGAAGAAATATCTTTTATCTTGTAATTATTTTTATCCTTTAAGAAAGATAGATAAAGAGGGAAATAATTAGTTTGTCCGAATCAGACTATTGTGAGGGGCATTGTTGTGTTTTGAATGAGATTAATTTTTAATGAAAAATCTTATTGTTTTCGATGCTTTGTTTTTTGTTCCGATATCATTCGCTTGTGTATTTTGGTGGGATTTGTTTTGTACATAAGTACTTTAAAGATTATGCGCACTTAATTAGCTGAGGACGATAGAGTTCACTTAACCCTTTCACCGCGAACGTCGGATTTATCGGACAAACATTGTCGTGTCCATTCCGCGACCGTCGGATATTTCCGACAAAAAAATTCCCATTTTGCACATAACTGAAGTATCCACATCCCTTTTTGGTTGTAGGTGTTTATTTTAGATTTACTACCCCTCGCGCTGGGGTCAACTGATATAAAGTCCCGCGGTGAAAGGATTAAACATATAAAATAGCCAAATTTCTTAGGAACACTGCCACTTATTACCTTGGGCGACATTCTGCCAAAGCAAACAATTAAAAATTACGCCTACAGTCAGTTTAGGTATCAAAAATATATCTACATCATTATTACTATGTGCGCGGCGACCACTTCGAAGGGGAAAATTCAGTTTGAATGAAATTGGCTTGCAATAGATGTCGAGGTATTTAAACGAAGAGGTGAGGACTTCTGACAAGAGCTAATTTAAACCATATCTGCGATCAATAAGTGACCAACATATAATTAATATTTTCTCTTGACAAGGTCTGCGAGTTCGGGTTTTTCATGCTCACTAAAATGTCCAATCCGGTGGTGGCGTCGCTGGTCGGGTCGTTGGATTCCCTCTAATATGGTTGAGTTTAACGATGGCTGATCCGTGCGTCAACTCGTGAACGGGTGCTGCCGGGAGGGACTGGTCAGCTCGGCTTCGCTTTTTTTGACTACTTAATATTTTTTATTACGCAATTTATGTTAGTTTACTTGTTCGCAAGCATAACATGTTATAATGTGTCAACATTGTATTATATTATAAGTATTTATTAATTAAAAGACAATTATAATAATATGACAAAGCCCTTCTGGCGAGTAGGCGACCAATACTGTGAAAATGAGTTTCTTTCGGCGTTTCTTCTCAGCAGTGGTCGTTACGAAGCGCTGGTATCGGTAGCTTTTCTTTAAAAAATAAATTAAATTTTAATATACTTTACACGTTACATAAATTATACTTATTGACGTGTAAAAGTGCCTGTAAAGGTCTAATTACTGAATAAACATTTGAATCTTTGAATCTTTGAATCCATACTGCTAACCACATTGAGTAAATTAATTTTTGAATATTTTTTCTAAGTAAGACTTCTGTACGTGAGTACCTACTAGTACTTATTTTGTGCTACAGTACAATCGCATCTACTGTATTTATTGCAACAGATGCATTATTTTCTTCATTGGTTGAAATAAAGAAAACTACATACAAAGGGAATATATATTATTTTAAGTTCAGGACTAGTGATGTGAAAATCCTCTTTTATAAACCAAGACGTTACAATAACGAACTTGTTAACACGTTCGCTGCCAACTACATAACACAACTAAAAAAATGAAATATGCATTGTTATAGAAAAACCAGAAGCGAACGTGTTATAGTAAAGCAATGAGAATGCCCATCCGTCAAAGCAGTTTCTTTTCCCAGTACCCTTTTTTTCTCACATAAATTCAAACTTGGAAAACCTTTTATTTTCCTCATTCGTCCGGTAGGCGTTCTACACACGGGCGTGCCCAGGAAGCGCCCTGATTGGCTGATTGGAAACCGATCAATAACCAATAACGTGCGGAACGGACGGCTGGCCTATCCGAGCTCGAGTTTTTTAACGCTTGAATTTAGAACAGGTTGTCTGTATAAGAAAATTTCACTTGCGCCTTTGATTTTTGTGGGTTATGTTAAATATTTAGACGAGCGAGCGAAGCGAGCGAAGTTCACCAAGTCTGCCTATACAATTTTGCGTTTGTGTATATGTTTTGTTCGACGATAACTATTCATACAAAAAATGGTTACTAAACCGAAGTACTTCTACTTTTTAAAAACTTA
The DNA here is from genome assembly GCA_943193695.1 of Acrobasis suavella. NCBI lineage: Eukaryota > Metazoa > Arthropoda > Insecta > Lepidoptera > Pyralidae > Acrobasis > Acrobasis suavella. The sequence goes on from OW971948.1 coordinate 14,838,349, forward strand.
AAACCGATTTCACCCCCAAACTTCACAACCGATTTTGATAAAGTGTCTATGGGACCAATCTTGGGAAATCTCCTTTCCAACAAAAAAAAAAGTATCATCAAAATCCAATAATTCAATCCAACTTCCAGCTAATACAAATGCGAAAGTAAGTTTGTATATTTGTTTGTTTGTTACCTCTTCACGCTTCAACTACTTAACCTATTTAGATGAAATTTGGTATGGATATAGTTTAAGACCCAGGGAAGGATATAGAATAGTTTTTATTCCAAAATTCTAATGGGGAGTGAATCCCGTGGGCACAGCTAGTCGGTTTATAAACGAAGAAGTTATCCGCGAACACAAATAATATATCCAAATTAAAACATGTGATGAAAAATTTCGCCACGAGTGGGATTCGAGCCCGCGTCCCTCACGTTAACGCCGTGAGTGCAATACCGATTGTGCTACCGTGACTTTGAATCACCCTGACGAATTTTTTCATCACATAGTTCACACGCATTTGAAGCATGCGTTATTCTTCACTACTATCCAGTATTAAGAATTCCTTTCAATTGAATTATTGAATACCACACTTCTAAATAGTGGGTAGTAGTGAAGAATAACGCATTCTTCAAATGCGTGTGAACTATGTGATGAAAAAATTCGTCAGGTGATTCAAAGTCACGGTAGCACAATTGGTAGTGCACTCACGGCGTAAACATGAGGGACTGAATCGATTTAAAAGGAAGTGGATTCAGTAACTTTTTTATTTATTTATGATTTATTTATTTTTTAGTAAATTAACAATATTTTTTCTATAATACGTCAAACTTGTATAATTGTTAAATCCATTTTAAAAATGAAAATGATTTTTCGACTTCCGTGGAGTAGTGGTCACCATGCTAGTACGCCACCCAGAGGTCCCGAGTTCGATCCCCGGTCAGGGCAAGTTGGAAAATGGCCTTTTTCAAATTATCCTGGGACTTGTATGTTTATCTATTTGTAATAAGTCTCGAACTTACTTTGGGACTAGCTCAATCAGTGTTATTTGTCCCTATATATTTATTTATTATTTATTTAATTGTCTACCAAGTAACTCGCATCCATACTTTGCAATAATCCGCTATTTTCCAACAAGTCAAAACAGATACTTTTATCGAAACGTCAAAACAAACATTTTATAAGGGATTTGTATGAAATACAGGCAGATGAAGTCATAGTTTCTTGGAGTCAAATAGCTCTCTCATTATCTGTGTTTCTGCAATAATAAATCTAAAATCACGTTTAAACCAATATGTTCAAAGACAAGTGACATTATTTTGCGATGGTTTATTTTCTTATCAATACAAAATAATTTATTTTTGACCCAGGAAAATATGTCGCCCTCCTATCCGATCAAATAGTTACAATAAATGAGTGCTCCCAGGAGCACTAAAAAACAAAAAAAAAACATTTTTTTTGACAAAAACTCTTTATAAGTAAATATGAATCAACCTATGATGTGAAGCAATCTCACTTTGTTGACGTGCTCTCAAACTGAGCAATAGAGAACAGTGTCTAATAAACATGCATCAAGCTGAGGATGCAACCGGAGACGCGCTAAGATGGAGTCTAAAATGCATCTAAATGTCGTGAAGGATGTATGCGACAGTGCAGTGATCGGACATGCGCATCGCGCCGTTTTTTCTGGGCGTGGCGTCATCGATACTCACTACGCCTTATCGACTACACGCCTCGTCCGATGGGTGTGATCGAACGTGTGAAACTAGCTTTAGAGAGAAAAATAAAGGGCGTACATGGATTTTTCAGAGCCAGTGTTGCATGCTTTTGAAATAAGTTATTTGAAAGGAACCTGAGATATCATTTATTTTGTCTTAAGTAATATTTGACGACCTCCGTGGCGTAGTGTACACCATGCTAGTCCGCCACCCAGAGGTCCCGGGTTCGATCCCCGGTCAGGGCAAGTTGGAAAATGGTCTTTTCAAACTGTCCTGGGTCTTGGATTTTTATCTATATAAATGTATTTGTTATAAAATATGGTATCGTTGAGTTAGTATCCCATAACACAAGTCTCGAAGTTACTTTGGGGCTAGCTCAATCAGTGTTATTTGTCCCTATATATATTTCTAAATAATATAAATAATAATTTATATTATTTAACCCTTCAAACTATTTTAGGAACTACTGTTTATAGTTTTACGTGAGACAGTGAAGCTTTCCTTCGCACATTAGCAAAACATGCCACCTTTAGTAAATGGGACAAAAAAATATCACATTAACTTTGAATTATAAGCAGTAGTTCATAAAATAGTTTGAAGGGTTACATAGAACTTATTCAATACAATTCTTTTATGTTCAGGAAAATCTTTGCTTTCGTAGCTTATAACCTAATGTCAGGAAGATAAAATTTCTGCCAATATAAAAAAGCTTTCAATCGCAGCACTGCGCAGACTCGAACCGATATCCGTTTCCAATAGGCGTGGGCGGTACTGGGCGGTTCGTTACTTCCGGTCTGAAGTTATCTAATCTAATTATAATAAATGATATAGCAAGTTTACGATATTATAAAAAATCTTAAATCAGAAATTGAAAAATATAATAATTTTGGGACTTGTTCCTACGTTTACATGTCTAAAAATATTTTGAGTTCCACAATGCTTCGTAAGGCACGTTTAGCCTGTTGGTTGTCCGCTGCCAGTAACGAAACAAATTGCGACACAATTTTTTTTTGTAAATACTTATACCTGCAGACAGTCGTACTTTAAATAAACATACATACATAGATACTATCACGTACGCAAAATAAAGATACTGTCATTAATATGATAAAATTACTTAATGCAACTGTGTTGCCTCATTACTTACGAGCGAAGAGGTAATAAATATTTTATTTTGTTAGAAATCTATATTCATAGGTGACTTATTGGACAATATTCATTATAACAGAATTTACTATTGACAATATTTAACAGAACAATTAGTTTAAAGATAGAGTGAAACATGTCTCTATTTATTAACCATTTTTATTTGGTTACCTACGGAAATACTAATATGCAGATAGGTACTATCATAAATATGAGCCAAAAGAGAGGTTTATAACAAAAGGGAATATATTCATTCCCTTTTGTTATAAATCTGTTTTCTCATGTGACTTATTAAACAATATTCGATTAAATAATGGAGTGAGAAGGTCTAGATTAAATCAGATATTTTTGATATTTATAAATCATGAATACACTTTTTATTAAAACATTAAAATAAAATAAAAATTAGAAATTCATAGCATAATTCAAGTCGTTACTATTGAAAATAGTCAACCGAAACATTAGTTTAAAGATAGAGTGAGAAATATCTCTATTTAATTAGCCATTTTACCAGCTGATATCAAACAACTTTCTAATTGAAATAAATTTAAAAAGGAATTGCATCGGTAGTTAGTAAATAAATGTTTTTACTCCTTAAATGACTATTTAAAATAAAAAGCTGACATGTTTATAACAAAAGTGACCAAAAATATATATTTTTAAATGGAATGAATTTGATATTGGACATAAATAATTCTATGCATGATTTTTATAACTTAATTTAACAGTTAGACTAAATATAATTTAACTTTGATGAAAACTAATAATATTTGCACATCCAAACTGGGTAAAATGAAAGGCCTTAGGAAAATCATCTGGTATTACCTTATTTTTTGCAAATAAATATCTTATCTTATCTTTTTGATTTGAATACCTACGGAAATACTAAAATACAGATAGGCACTTTCATAAATATGATAAAATTACTTAACGCGACTGTGTAGCCTCATCACTAATGAGCCAAGAGAGAGGTAATAAATATCATTTCCTTAACCCATTTTAGTGAACACAGCTTTCGTTTTAAGGCCGCGACAACTCTTTATTATTATTTTTGACTTCATTAAATTTAAGGTGGGTTCGGCCATTTTGTTTGGTGAATTACCGGGCGTTTTGCATTTTAAGATGGACGTTGGTTCTTGGTTGTCTGATTTTGAAATTAATATGCATTACTTGATTTAAAAAAACTGGTCAAGTGCGAGTCGCATTCGGGCACCAAGGGTTCCGTACCATTTATCTATAAAATCACGTTTGTTGTATAGGAGTCCCACTTCAATATTTGCTTTATTTTGTTTTTAGTATTTTTTGTTATAGCGGCATGTATTTCTACATCATCTGTGAAAATTTTTACTGTCTAACTATCGCGGTTCATGAGATATAGCCGGTAACTGACAGAGAGACAGACAGCGATGTCTTAGTAATAGGGTCTTGTTTTTACCCTTTGGGTACGGAACCTTATACAATGAAAATTAAAGTATACAACGTATAACATAAAGGGGGTAAATCAAAAAAAATCTGCAGCTTCATATATTTTGGCTCGGTTGGTATTTAATTTTGTATGGAGCTGCAGATTTTTTTTGCGATTTTAGCAATGGTCCCAGAGTAAAAGTTGTTCACATTGATTGGTACGTTTACTCAATTCCCCCTTTTTTGTTAAACACTGTATAACATGTAACAAAATATAAAACTATTTTTACATTCAGTACTCTCTAAACCACTTTCTCGACCAAACATTATATATCGAAATTTTATGCGAATTTTGTTTTTGCTTCTCATAGAAAATTAGATCAGCTGATCCGACAAATAGTATGGAAGGCCAAAAATTATTTTTTTATGTTTCATAGGCATTTTGCATATGTATTCAATAGGCATTTTCCCCGTTAATATTTTCTTCTTTTATGTTAAATTTTATTTTCTTGTTTAATTTAATCAACTATCCGTTGCCTGTTTTGTCTATTCCGTGTTATAAAAAGATAGTGACACAGTCAATTACATAAAAAAAAATCTTATAGGAAATATCCTTTTTTGGAGAATTAAAAAAATGTTAGATGTACCATCGTCATCATAATTTAATTTCATGTTTCCCGCCAATCTCTTGTCATCTTGATAAGTCACTGCTGTCATATTTTCCTTTACTAGGTGTACCGTACCATCCTTATATTTTTTCAATTCTTCAAAAGTAACTAACTTAAACCTGCATAAAACGCGCAAAATCTATGTGATTGACAATAAAATTAATATCTAAATAATCTTTTAAAGCCACTCTCATTATTTTAGTTTTTTACATCTTGCCTTACAACCGGCGGGTAATTTTCAGCAACCATTTTCCCAGTTGGTTCTACTACTCGACGCTAGATGGCGTTATGTGTCCTCATGAAAGTTATCACTTCATAATTGAAGAGCAGTGGATTTATATTACTTTCTAAAGTAAAATACTGAATTATAGAATACGGAATTATAAAATACTGAGTTATTATGATGTCATTTATATTTAGGAAAAAAATATACGAAAAAGCTCACTATGATTATCGGAACTGTTATTATTTCCAAATCTAATAAATAGGATAGGTATACAATTTTTTAATATGGATCAATAAAGTTTCATAAATAAATAAATACTATCTGTTCACTCCATGACACTGAACTTCCGTATCGAAAAACGAAAAGAAATATTCGGCTTTCCATACAAATGAACGCTTGGCCAAACGGATTTTGTACGGGAGGTCCAATTTTTTTATCGATTTTTAATAACTTTTATTATAGAAAGTAGTAGGTATCATAGGCTGAACTTGCTCCAGAAATGTTGCTGGTGATTATAAAGTACCCTGTATATCGTCTAACAAAACATAAGGAGGAATTCAGTCCAATAATACTAAACAACTTTCTTCTTAACTGGCCGGCCAGAGTGGAGTCGCAAGAGCAGAACACACGCTCCAGGGTGGAAGTGTATTGCACGTAATGGCGTAATAACGGGGAAACCCGCTCTCGGGGGTAAGCCCCGTGATGGTGAAACCGGAGCCGCACCTCTCGACACCCTCAGCTGCTCACATTGTGTTGTGCCCTGGCCGCATTTTCGTGGCTAGTTAGGGTGCCCACAGGCAGTGTAGCCAACGAGCAGCAAGTCACCATCTATCAGGCTAAAATTGTTGTAAGAGATTTTTGGGTAGATGTCCGTATCTCACTCACTATCCATTACCCAGTTATCTGGTCCAGTAACATCCCATCCATAAAGCCCAAACCAAGTAAATCCCTCCCTGACAATAGTTCGGCAGCTGTGGAGGACTGTCCGTTAGTGCATCTCAATAGTACATTAAGGGATAGACCTTCATAAGTGCAGTCATCTCACTTTTTAGATAAAAAGGTACTAAAAGGCCTCTTCATGTTGGTTTTGGCCCCATGAACGCCTCAAAGGACCGGGTCCCCATGGACCCGTGGCTGAAAAGCGTTCCAACATAATAATAATAATATATAGGGACAAATAACACTTATTGAGCTAGCTCCAAAGTAAGTCTGAGACTTGTGTTATGGGATACTAACTCAACGATACTATATTTTATAACAAATACATATATAGATAAACATCCAAGACCCAGGACAATTTGAAAAAGGCCATTTTCTAACTTGCCCTGACCGGGGATCGGACCCATGACCTCTCGGTGGCGGACTAGCATGGTGACCACTACGCCACGGAGGTCGTCAAACATAGTACATAACAAAACAAAGTAACATACGTGATGTATGTTTTTGGTATGAAACCAATTTTATTTATTATTTGCGTATTTTAGGACTCCACCAAATCGAATACAAACGTAAAGTACCGTATTAGATGTTCGTCGACATATTTTGGTACGTACGGTAAGCCTCAAAAATGGAGTCTCAATCTCTTATACAATCAGTATGAGAAATTGGGACTCCACTTCTGAGGCGTACTGTACATACACACGACGACCTCTGTGGCCTCGTGGTCATCATACCACGCTGTCACACAAGTGGCCCCTGGTTCCATCCTCGGTCAGGTCAAGATGGAAAATGATCTTCTTCAGATTGACCTGAGTCTATATATGTATTTGTTATAAAAATATAGAATCGTTGATTAGTATCCAATAACATAAGTCTGGACCTTACTTTGGGGCTAGCTCAATCTGTGTGATTCAAAAAACTCAAAGCAATCAATATAGTGATGAGTTGCTAGCTGTATCGTCTATTGACATGATTAGCTTTTACGACCTACGCAAGAAGCAGCTGTTTAATTATTTTTTTTTCTGACCTGCAGGGATGTATGTATAATACAGGTACATTGTCACGTCTTACTTCCTGACGGAGTGGTCAGAGCCAAAAGCCGTAAGACCTTAATAATATAAATAAGTAAATCCTTACTATATATAATATTATAAATGTGAAAGCGTGGATGTTTGTTACGCTTTCACGCAAAAACTACTTGACGAATAATCATGAAATTTTGTACACATATTCTGGGAGGTACTAGAAGTAACATAGGGTACTTTTTATTAAAAAATAAAAATATTTAAAAAAAAAAATAAAAAAAAAATTGTCAACAAATATCAACATTTTCCAATTAAAATCCTCTTAGACATATTTTCGACTTCCACGCGGACGAAGTCGCGGGTTAAAGCTAGTAAAATATATACGGACAAATCACACAGATTTAGCTAGCCCCTAAGTAAGTTCGAGACTTGTGTTATAGGATACTAACTCAACGATACTATATTTTTTCTACTCCTGTACTGTTATCTGTCTTTTAAATGGTCCCGAACACTAATATAAGAACATAGATTATATGATTTCAGAAAAGTCTATAGTCTATTCCTAACATAATAGCCAAGGAGCAAAAAAAAAATTTAGGTTCAGAAACAGACAATCTGACATAAAACCCATATTGTGTCTCTTTCCCTGTTATGGGAATTTACTGTTGCAAGAATGAGACTTCGTTAAACGTCAAAAATGAAAGCGTCCACTGTTTGTGAAAACCGAGGGAGGGATGAAATGGAAAATATCGACATCGATACTTTTGGGAAGTACTCACCCTCGTGCACGGGTAATAGGGTTAGCAAGTAGTCAGTACTAAAAGAATAAAGACGTTTCAATTAAAACATAATTTATTTTTCACTATATATCCATGACACTTTGACAAATGAGGTGTCGTTCGAAGCGGCTTATACAACGTGTACGTGATAAGTTTCCGGAATGAATATGAAACAATACTATTAAAGGTACAAAATTAATTTATTGTTTTTCAAAATAATCTCCCTTGGCGTCTATGCACTTTTTCATTCGATGAAACCAGTTTTGAAAACTTTTGTGCCACTCCTCTGTGGTGACCTCTGAAACGTGTTTTTCATACTCCTCGACAGCCTCTTCTGGTGATGAAAATCGTTGACCGCGTAATTGGTTCTTAATTTTTGGGAACAGAAAAAAGTCACAAGGTGCCAGGTCGGGACTGTATGCAGGATGACTCATGAGTTCTACATTTTTCGCCTTCAAAAAGTCGTTTGTCTGTCTGGCCGTGTGAGAACTAGCATTGTCGTGGTGCAGGATGATACGGCGTTTACGGTTATTTTTACGGAGTTCGTCAATAACTTCCGGCAAACAAATGGTCGTGTACCAGTCACTATTCACTGTACGACGATTCTCTAAAGTAACAGTAGCCACGTGTCCAGTTTTATTAAAAAAAGAAGCAATCATCCGCTTAGATGCACTTTTCACGCGCGCCACTTTGGTTGGTTTCGGCTCATCTTGAAAGACCCATACGCTCGATTGCTGCTTTGTTTTGGGATCGTAGCAATAAATCCATGTTTCGTCACCTGTTACTATGTCCCACACCAAATTTGACGCACCTTCGTTGAATCTGGTAAGCATGGCACTGCACCAAGTGACGCGGTCCGTTTTTTGAGCCTCGGTCAAGTTGTGTGGGATCCACCGCGAGCACAGCTTTCTCACACCCAAATGTTTGTGTAGGATTAATTGTATTTGACTCATGCCTATTTCTAAGGATGCGCGAATTTCATGGTAGGTCACATGCCTGTCTGTTTCAATCATACGGCGCACAGCATCGATGTTTTTGTTGGTCACAGCGGTGGACGGCCGACCATCGCGAGATTCGTCACTGAGATTGATACGACCACGCTTGAATTCTGCAAACCAGCTATAAACAGTTGTCTTGCATGGTGCTTCATTGCCAAAAGCTGTTTCAAGCCGAGCGATGCTCTGTTGAGCTGTCAAATTACACTTAAAATCGTAGAAAATCATACTACGAAAATTTTCCGGAGTTAAATCCATGTTGATGCAGACACACAATTTTTTAAATGGCGCCACAAGGTAAAAACAAAAGACAGTCAGATGAAACAAACTGCATTCTACAGCCAAAGAGTTCTATTTTCAAATGTTGTAAAAAATTTTTTAAATATTTTTTAATATGTTTTTTCTTTACTTTAGATTTTTACAAAACAGTTAGTAGATAATTGAAGTAACGCTACCATGGGACCTTAATTAATCCTACTTAATACCTTTTATTGGAAATATGGATTTCAAAAACAAAGTAAGATATATTACTTCATTATTTTAGTACAACTTATGTGAAAAATAGTAAGTTATTCCAACTTACGTAACATATTTTTTTGTAAGTAATAACAATGCTAATCCTTGTAAAATATTTATTCACACACGAAAACAAATAACAACACATTCTTAAGTATAAGTTATTTATTAAAATTACAACTACATACATTTATACATTTTGTCTTACAGGATTCTTTGGTTACTCTCTGAGAAGTACCATGATAACATCAATCAAAAAATACAAGACAGGATTCACTGGAGCCTATTATTAAATACAAACAAGACTGAGAGAGCCAGAGGATTACAGCCGCCTTTGGAACCTGTGATTGAACCAGTGAAATGGCAGAATGTTGAATTCCAAGCATTTTACAAGGCTAGCTCTGTTGCTAGACTGGTTCGCTTTTTCACCAGAATACCTGAAAGAAAATAATAGTTTAGATTCATGTCACAATCTACGAATATCAAATACATACCCATACTTTGTAATAAAATTCTTTGTGCACTACAATCACTGCGTACTTACTAAAACCTAGCCTTTATCTCGTTGAGTTAGTCTCGAACTTACTTTGTCTGTATATATTTATGTTATTTATAATAGCACTTAGTGAAGAAACTGCAAGTTTGAACACATAATTATCTAAATATAAACTTTGAATAGGTATGTAGTTAAAATGTTACTTACGACATGGTTATTGATAAAATATATTTATGACAAGACACTGTGCTTTTGTACGATGAAGCCCACAGTAAAATTAACTTTTAAACACTAGTCGTTACCATCGTATAATAACTATTTATCACGGCAATTCGAAAAAGCACTATAATATGAAGTGATGGATATATTTTGTCAGGTGGTTGCTCGGCTTCCAGCATTAAAAACAAAACATTTATGTTTTTACGAATTTACGATTTATTTATAATTTCGAAAACCAGACGCAGACATCCGTTCAAAACTTTAACTCACAATTTTTTTCGCACTCATTAAAATTTTAGCCATCTTTAATGGTCAATATCAAATTAAATTGATGTACATAATCAAAAGCAAACAAAGTAAATAACACTAACTTTTAGATTTTTAAATAAAATATGATAGTAATAATTTTGATTTACGTAAATAAAAAAACCGGTAAAATTTTTTGTCAAGGATTTGAACGTCTTCGCAGTCTCATCACCAAAACAAGCCAGAGACAACAAACAGTTCACCATTCAGGAATAACCATTCAAAAAACGTTCAGCATTATGAACGTCATGGTACGATTTAAAGTTGTCCTGCTTTTGACCTGCTTAAAAACTGCATCTCAACTGCCTTGTTTCTGAATGGTTTTATAAGTGTTGGTGGTAGCATTCCAGTATTTATTTATTTATTTATAAAACACATCGTTTTAAAAATTAAAACCAGACAACGGGGAGATTCTTGCTGAAAAATATACACCGTGGAAGGGAAATACCCGTAATATATTAAACCACGGGCTATAATAGAACACTACACTATAATAAAAGTAAAATAACTGACAAAAGACCAAAAAAAAATCGGCAATTCCTTATAAAAGATATATAAAAGAAGAGGCAATTTATTTGGGAATGTCAAATTTATTTCTCGTTTTTTTACTGTTATTTTAATTATATTATACTATAGTGATCGAATATAGTCCGTGGTTCGATTTATTACGGGTATGCCCCTTCCATGTTGTATATTTTTCAGTAAGAATCTCCATGCGCTACACTATTCCTTCATTCACGTTTTTATCGCTTGATTAATTTTAAAAATAAAAATATTATGTGTTATCGACTAATTTTTTCTAACCCAATTTAACCTAAATTTTCAACAATTTCATTAATTACGAACAGCTTACCAACTAATTATATAATAAGAAATATAAGCATAAATTACTATGTTCTCTATTTATAATAAAATGGGAAAGTATTGCACTCAATTCCCAGTAAAAAATGTAATGCGTGTACCTATACAAATCTGTGATTTCAAGTGAAAAATATGTGCTCACCTGTGAAAGCTTAGTTTTGTCACGATTTTCCTTATTACTTATTACAGCGGGATTATTGATACTATGCACATCGATGGCATCTTGCTTATAAATAATAATGTGGAAATTAATTTGAAATTATTTTTAGTACCTATTAGAAAATTCAATTTATATTAGAAAATAAAATGCAGTCTAGCCGATTTGTTTACATAAGCTGTTTAATACGACAAAATTTGAATGACATTGTCTAATGACATTGAATTCTGATCCCGCGACTTTTCTATTTAGTAGTGTCTTTAAAACAGTGTACGTTTAGCAGCCTTCATCACGGAATCTATATACCTCCTATATCTTTGATAATAGCACACATCTCGTTATTTCGCCAAAACGATACACCTAGCCATAATAAATACAAAAATAAACAATGAAAAGTACGAAATACTACCATATGTTTGGTAGATACTAGGTATCTATGGTAGACTTAATTGTTGGTTTTATTGACGTCTTCCTAGTGACTAAAAGTGCCATTTTTAAAACTTCACTTAAAGTCACTTAAACGAATGTTTTTTCATACAAAAAACCGTTTGTTCAGTGACTCCACGTTTGAAAAATGGCACCATATGTTAAAATAATGATTTTATTATGTTGGCAGTAAAGTTATAGGTCTATGACTAGGAGTATCGTTTTAGCGAAATAACGACACATGTGCTATTATATTAGGAATAGACTATAGACTCTTCTGAAATCATATAATCTATGTTCTTATATTAGTGTTCGGGACCATTTAAAAGACAGATAACAGTACAGGAGTAGAAAAAGTATTGATGCAACGTTGTATAAGTTAGTAAAAAATGCTTAATGGCGCCTCCTTAAGATGCTCGCCAAGGCTCGCATTGTAACCGCCAATCGCATTTTAACCCTTCTCATACTACTGTTGCATAAAATACTATTTTATTTTGGTATTTCAGAGTTCCACCAAATCTCCATTTTTGCAATGCAAACGTAAAGTACCGTATTAAGACGCGTCCACATATATTTATCGTCTTACGTGCGAACGCGAAGACGTATTTATGGCCGAGAAATAAATAACAATATGCCAAGCGCGAAGCGGATGTCTCGCCGCGGTTTCGTAGCTGAAAGTCTGAGGTTGAGTGTGTGTTTTATTGCTTAACTTTTATTAAAAAGCTGAAGTTAGTTAACACTATTACTTATCCCCTTACCTGCCACTGGGAGGAATTCCTCCCAGGTCAATTTTATCTATTGTTTTATTATTTGCAACAGATAAAGAGTTAAACTATCACGCCTTTATCACTCACTAATGGGGCTTATATAATATTATTTATTTAATTTAAGAAAATCATTCACACATTTCTGTTATTTCTGTATATAATTTTTTTCTGAGTCCAGTGCTGCCCTCATTTCAAATAAATTATTTGAAAGGAAACGAACATTCGCGAAAATAGGCCTCTTTTGGCAAATTTGGTGTGGGTGTGGGTGTGGTAGTGGACGAAATAGTAAAAAGGGTTTTCTAGGGCTTGGTGAAGAAAAAAAATTAAATGCTCTGTTCCCTTTCAAATAATTTATTTCAAAGGGGGCAGCACGGGATTCTGAAAAACTCATGTTTGTATAGTATAATTAATATAATTAAATTAACTATACACTCAAAAGTCCAAACTCAAGGTTTGTCAACGAGCTATGGAGCGCAGCATCTTAGGTTTGCGACTTATAGACAAGGTGCGAAACACCGAGCTACGCTCAAGAACGCAAATTGTGGATGTAGGCGCGAAAACCGCGAAGTTAAAATGGAACTGGGCGGGGCATGTATGCCTAATGCGTCCCGAAAGATGGGCCAGATTATCTTCATTCTGGTTGCCAGATGGACACAGGGGTAGGGGTAGACCGAGGACCAGATGGCGGGACGACCTTGATAAATTTTTGTACGACTGGCAGAAGATCGCTGAAGATAGGGATGTATGGAAGGATAAGGCCTTTGCCCAGCATTGGGACACAATATCTACAGGCTAGTAAAAAAAAAAAAAAAAACTATACACTATAGTATAATTAAATTAAAATAGGCGTCTGCGCACTCCGAATTTTTTTTTACTCTTATTTCGATTTCAGTATACTATAGTGATCTAGTATAGCCCGTGGTTCGATTTATTACGGGTACCTATGTCCCTTCCATGTTGTATATTATCTATGTATATTATCATATTTACTAATATAAATAAATAAATAAATATATAGGGACAAATAACACAGATTGAGCTTGCCCCAAAGTGAGTTCGAGACTTGTGCTATGGGTTACTAACTAACGATACTATATTTTATAACTAATACATATATAAATATAAACATCCAAGACCCAGGACAATTTGGAAAAGGCCATTTTCCAACTTGCCCTGACCGGGGATTGACCCTGGGACCTCTGGGTGGCGGACTAGCATGGTGACCACTACGCCATGGAGGTCGTCAAATGGGATGGACAGGATATTTTAGGTCTTGGTAGACAGAGACTGACAGAGTCCAATGCCGCATGACCCTAAGGCCAATTTTGGCGTAATAGTGGGCGAAAAGCTGTGGGAAAAGGAATCAAAATAGTAATGAGTTGTTAGCCAAAATCGCCTAATAACATGATTTGAATTTCCGTCCGTTCTGTTATAAGATCTGCGCGGGAAGATAAACAGCTGATCCATTCTACATTTTTTTTCCTCATGGAAGTTCCTAAACATCTTTATAAGCTACGAACGTTAAAATTCAGTACTATATTGTTTTGTTTTTGAGCAATGGTTATGTTGTTTTATTATTATAACAAAGATTTTTAAATAAAATAAGAGAAAAAAGATAAGGTAGAATAATTATTTATTCAAAAGATCAGACAACACAGTTCAGATTAACAACTTATGAACTAAAAGTATATAAAAAAACAAAATGCAGTATATGCCTATCGACCCTCCAAATTGGCCTCCAACTCAGCATATTATTCTGGTGTTACCAGTGAGTAATAAAATAATAATGTTTATAAGCACTTTTTTATGTACTGTCCCACTGATTGGCGAAGATCTCTATTACATTCCATTTACCTCTACTCAGAGCTGCTTTTGACCAAAACCTGTAATTTTTAGTATAAATAATAAATACATAAAATATTAACAGTAAAGCTTTTATTTAACTATATTCTACTTACATTGAATTACTTTGATTAATATTTTAAAGGGTTTTTTAAGGAATTCAAGGTGCATGATAAAATTAGCAATGAAGAAAAAATACCATGTGAGCAGGGATTGAATCAGTAACCTTGGTCTTGATACGACCATGCTCTTGCCAACTGAGCTATCACGTTCAACTTACACGCCTTTGATTAAGTTGTTATACCAGTTAAATCTTTAAACTAGATACATACATACATACATACATATTTTCACGCCTATTTCCCATTGTGGTAGCAGAGACTATAGATTTCCACTTGCTACGATCCTTGCAAACCTATTTTGCTTCATCAACACTCATTACTCTTTTCATACATGCTCTCCGGTTATAAGTACTCCTTACTTCACCTTTTTTCAGAACGTCTGCAATTTGGTCGCAGAACGTTCGTCGAGGTCGACCCGGTCCAGTTTTCATATCCACATCTGCACGATAAATATTTTTAGTTAGTCTTCTTTCATCCATTCTCTCACCATGTCCAAACCACCTTAACATTCCTTTCTCAATTTTTGTCACTATATTCTCTTTCACCCCACACCTTTCACGTATTACATCATTTCTTATCCGGTCTTTCAAAGTTACACCACATATACTTCTTAAAGCTCGCATTTCAACTGCATTTATCCGACTTTCATGCTTCTTCTGCCATACCCAGCTTTCACTACCATACATAAGAGTAGGTATCAACACTCCCTGATGAGCAGCAAGTCGTGCTTTATCAGACACCTTCCTACTGTTCATAAAATAATGTCATTAAATTAGATAGGTGTACCAAATTACGAAAACTCTACAGTACCCTAAAAGTAAACGTAAAAAACTCTCATAAATATGTCGCGATAGGGCTGATGCACGTGGAATTAATTTTTTTTCTGTATTTAGGTGAAATTACGGGTGTCACCGATGTCAGCGAGAAATGTAGGCTTCGAGGATCCGGCTGATATATTTATGTTTCCTTTTTATTTCGGATTGGAGTATAGGGAATTGAAAACAACTGTGTAACCTTTTCGAACAATGTTCACTCCAGTTACTGAACTAATTTCTGATCGGTCAAATTATAAGTATGTGAGGTCGATGGTATAAGAAGCGGCAATTAATTTAGCAGTAAGTAAATGATCTTATAAACTCGCAATTAAAAAAATGAAAATTATCAAGTGATATATATTTCTAAACATAAATAAATGATTTTTGTTTTTGATTCAGTAATATGGACTGAATTCACCCTTAAAATAGCTGGGTAGTCTACATGACTACCCAGCAACCTGTAATACATTCATATATGACCTATGGTCACAGAATAAGTACTAGTAATCAAATAAGACATTCAAAGAAATATCTACTGATTGTGGTTAGAGCTATGGTTTAATTTAGCCCGCGTCAGAACTCCTCACCTCTTCGCTTATATACCCAGACATCCATTGCAAACCAATTTCAATCTTATTGCTCTGGACAAACGATTCATGTAATTGAACTTTCCCCTTCGAAGTGGTCGCCGCGCGTATAGTAATAATGTAGGTATATTTTGCGATACCTAAACGAGGAGTGACACAGGCCAGCTAGGTATTTATGCTGCTAAGAACGAGTCTGCTGTTGGCGGCTAGGCATAGGTATCACCTATGCCATTATAATGTCAGGTGATTTCTAAATAGTTGTTATCCCACTGCTCTCACATTTTGGGCATTTTTCGCTTTTGGTAGACAACGCTTTTAGCGTTAATTTCGCCTAATGTTATGTACAATTTGTATTTGATAAACAATAAAGATTAAATAAATAAAATAAAAGTAACATATACACTTGAAAAACTTAAGCCTCCATTTGACGCAGTCGGGTATAGAAGTAAACCTTCTTAAGATATCCTTAAGATGGGAACTGCATAACACCGATATCTTACGGGAGGTACCGACAATTTTTGCTTCCTTCCCGCCATAACTCTCGCTTTGTGCTCGCTCCTCAAGGAACTCCAAGTCGCCTTTGTTCGCGTGAGTTACGACCGCGGGTAACTAAACCAGTTATTGTTGGGCGATTTTTGACTTGTCGTGGTATTGTGGGGGTTCCAAAGTAGTTTTTTGAGTTGTAAACTTACTTAAGTTTCACATTTTAAATTAAAACTTGAAAATCTAGGAAATGTTTGCGAGGTTGGACGACTTCTGTGGCCTAGTGGTCATTATGCCATGCAATCATACCGGAGGTCCCAGGTTCGATCCCCGGTCAGGGCAAGTTGGAAGATGACCTTTGCAAAAAATCCTGGGTCTTGGATGTTTATCTATGTATGTATTTTTTTATAAAATATAGTATTGTTGAGTAAGTATCCCATAACACAAGTCTCGAACTTATTTACTTAGGGGCTAGTTCAAACTGTGTGATTTGTCAAAAAAAATGGGGTTGTATGTTTGTTTATCGTGTGTGTAAGTGGCCAATACTGGTGTCAGATTGTTCAGGCTGCTTAAAGGCATATGACATAGCTTTGCGACTGCCATACAGTGATGATAACTAAAATGCAAATACTTTTAGTAGGCTATGTGGTTAGCATCCCATCATTTTCCTTTTTAGGGTTCCGTACCCAAAGGGTAAAAACGGGAACCTATTATACGTCTCCGCTGTCCGTCTGTCTGCCACCAAGCTGTATCTCATGAACCGTGATAGACAGTTGAAATTTTCACAGATGACGTAATTCTTTTGCCGCTATAACAACAAATACAGAAAACAGTATTAAATAAATATTAAGCTAGCCCGAAAGTAAAATCGAGACTTGTGTTATGGGATACTAACTCAACGATACTGTATTTTATAACAAATACATATATAGATAGACATTAAAAACCCAGGTTAATCTAAAAAAGATAATTTCAATCTTATTCTGACCGAAAGTAGAAACCGGGTCCTCCGGTTTGACAGTGTGGCATGATGACCACTAGGTTACAGAGGTCGTCAAATATAATTTCGTCGATCACCTTTCAGGTCACTGCCTCCGTGGTCCAGTGGTCAAGGCGTTCGCCTTGTGACCCGGAGCTCATGGGTTCGATTCCCACTGGGAAGCATACATTGTGAAAAAGTTGTTTCCAGTCTGGATAAGATACTGCAGGCTTGAATCACCTGATTATCCGAAAAGAAAGATGATTCCGTGTTTCGGAAGACACGTAAAACTGTGGGTCCCGAACGCCACCTAGCGTTTGATCATCAAACTATCCAAGGATTGGTTTCTGGTTTGCCCTTTGGGTTGTGGAGGTCAGACGGCAGTCGCTCTGTGTAAAAACCAGGAACCTCGTCAAATCCTCTTGGTTAGGATGCAACCGGAAATACGCTCGGATGATGATGATGACCTTTCAGGTCATAGCAGAAAATCAGTGCGTTGCGTACATCTGTGAGTTGGGTTCCTAACTTTTTTTAAATTGCTGCAGCGCGCTTTATGAGTATTACGGGACTTACCGCGATTAATATTGAGGACCTCCGTGGAGTAGTGGTCACCATGTTAGTCCGCCACCCAGAGGTCCCGGGTTCGGTCCCCGGTCAGGGCAAGTTGGAAAATGGCCTTTTTCAAATTGTCCTGGGTCTTGGATGTTTATCTATTTAAGTATTTATTATAAAATATAGTATCGTTGAGTTAGTAATAACACCATAACACAAGTCTCGAACTCACTTTGGGGCTAGCTCAATCAGTGTGATATATATTTATTATTTAATATCATTTTTAGCCAGATATTTTGACGACCCTTCTGCCGTCATGGTCGCTGGCAGACAGGAAAAGTCCCGGAATACTAATAACATCAATTGTGATCTCTAAAATCATATGCTTCAACGCACACAGATTTATAATGCGTATTAATGGCTTGAAGTTTCAATTAAAATTAAGAATCTTCTTCGGTATAATTGTAAGTTGACGTTTTCGGAGAAAATGCTTGTTACCGCTTCTTCTGTACTTGGGCTTCGGAAGCGGCAGTAAGCTTAGCTATAAGTAAATGATATTATGAAATCCTGCGTTCTTGGCACTATGCCGCATGGGCACAATTTTTTAGATTAAATTTATTGTAGGTATTTCACTTTTTCTTTTTATTTGTAAATATGTTAATTATCCTATCCCAGCTAATTAAATAAAAAGTATCCTCTATGACAAGTGCCATTAAAAAAAAAAAACAAAAATCGGAAGTAAATTTGACAAATATCCAAAAATAAATAAATCTTTTGTGTCAAATTGCAAAAACAGAAAAAAAAAAACAGTTTATCCAACACTCGTAACAAGAAACAAACAAATCAAGGAAATCCCCAGTCAATCGTTCGAAAGGGTACAGGGGCGGACTCGGCAATCCGATAATAATAGATATATTTTCTTACGTCCTCACGGTTTGTATGATATACTGCGGATAAATAGGCCCGGACGGGCCCCTTGGGCGTTTTTACGCTTCGACAGAATTCTGAATACGACCCCATGTTTTGTTTATTCGCGATAGTTTTGAGAGTTGAAAACTACGAATGTATTTGTTTCAGAAAGTCGTATAATTTTATGGAGACGATGTTATTTTGACTATTGCCACGGCGTATTGGTAATTACGCTAGGCCGCCACTCGGAGGTCCTAGCTTCAATTCCCGGACAGGGAAAATTATTAATACAGTATAAGTAATGCTGCAAGTTCATTAAAAAAGTGTGGCAATAATGCTGGTCGCATTTCTACGTTGGATCGCTCTCCTGATACGTTGAGCAAAACAGACTATTTCTGAAGAGATCTCAAGACTCTCTTTAATCTCTAAGAATTGCTCATATATGAATTAGTCCTCTCTAAGATGTGTTAAATTTGAGGATACTTTAGAAAAGAGAGGTAAACAGTACTCACTCGAAAATCATCATCATCATTTCAGCCGCATAACGTCCACTGCAGGTCATAGGCCTCTCCCAGGGATTTCCAAAATGACCGATCTAGAGCGGTGGCTTAATTCCTTAATATATCTACATAAATAATATTCTTGATAAATATGTATCAAGTAAAAAAAAAAGATTAAACAAAATAGTTCTAAAAAAAAACCTAAATGCCCGTTGGTATCGAAGCAAGTCCAAAGCTACAAGCGGTTAGGGCCGTTGACAGAGAAACCTCCTGAGAATGCGTGCCATGTCGAGTACTGCCTTCTAAATCTGACCTTAATAATATTTTAATAATAAACCATTTATTTCAGACAACATAATATTAAAATATTAATGGGCCATATTACTATGTAAGGTATGTAACCTTACAGACTAACATACATATAAAATATAAAAACTTAAATTGACTAATTATTGTTATTGTGCCATTGCACTGTGTACTGGTGTCAGGTAACCGTCCGCGATATCTCCCGAACACGACACCCTTCGGCCAGACATCTCCCTTGGAGAAGGTCACCAGCTGAGCAGTTGGAACTCGCACCACGTATAAATTAAAGTTCACGTTGTGACGCGATTCCAACTTTACCACCCTATTCTACCAACTCCTCGATCTTAGTGGAGTAATGTAGGCGAGATACATAGAGCGAGGTCGTTGGCACGGCAGCACGCAGGAGCATATTTGTTATTTATATTATAGATATTTTATCCAATACGGTACTGGTACGTTCCATATTGAAATGCGAATTAAATAATTTCTGGCCGGAAAAATATATGGATATCCTTATTTCTAATTAAAGTTTTGATATTTATTTAACTAGAACTCTTCCATGTTGGTCTGGGAGAAAAGAGAAATCTTGAATGTATCAAACGAGGTCCCTTACTTTGGGTCTCATAAGAAGGCTCAAGGTGGCATAGCGTGCTATGGAGAGGGCTATGCTTGTGTTTCTTTACGTGATCAAATCAGAAATAAGGAAATTCGTAGGAGAACAAAAGTCACTAATATAGTCCAGCGGATTAGCTCGTTGAAGTGGCAGTAGGCGGGACACATTGAGTGAAGAACGATGACCGATGGAGCAAAAAGGTTTACAAATGGCGACCGCGTACGGCAAGCCAAGCGTAGGACACCCACACACATGGTGGTCAGGTTGGCTTGGTCAGGGCCAAGGTCGCTGGAGAGCGCTGGCTGCAGGCCGCTCTTGATCGGTCATTTTGGGCATCCTTGGGAGAGACCTATGTCCAGCAGAGGAAGTTGTGCGGCTGAAATGCCGTAAGATTTTTTTTAATGTTATATTGCGGCAAACGAACAAGCGGGTCACCTGATGGTAAGTGATCACCGCTGCCCATGGACAACTGCAACACCAGGCGTGTAACAGAAGCGTTGCCGGCCTTTCAGGAAGATATATACTCGTTTTTTTAAAGTTTCAATGTCGTATCGGTCCGGGAACACTGCTGCAGGAAGTTGATTTCACAGATCGGTCGTACGTGGTAAAAAGTTCCTTTTAAAACGTACGGATCCAAAATTTAAAGAAAGAAAGAAAGAAAAATACGTTATTTGCTGCATTTAACATTTACAGTAGCTACTTACTAACTAAAACTAGTTTTACACCAAAAGACAATAACACCTCAAATTTTACTATCAATAAATCTCAACCCTCGCAAATCTCAAGCCATTCCATCATTCGATACACCGGCATGATGTACTGGCATAAAACATTGACAGTCAAACACTGCGAGTGTCATATTATTTACTTTATTGCGGATAAGATGCTGCCAGCTATTGTAGGCTTGCGACTCAATTCTACGTATGTGTTGGTTTATTTCGTAAATGTATCCAAACTAGGTCGTGTGGTTTCCGGCAGAGTAGAAATAGGGTCACTCCAAGTCACTCCAAGTCACACAAGGTCAATCCCGTGATGTCGTAGAAGGCGACTTAGGTAATACAAGCTAAACAAAGCTTATAAATATCAATGAGACCTCTCCAACCCGTCTGGCCAGCGAGGAGAGTGTAGGCCAAGTCCTCTGGCTGCTCTGGCCAAGTATGGCTCTGGTAGAACAAAGATGGTCGTGCTCCTGCAGTGGAGACAAAAAGACCTGATAATGATGATGATTATGATCAGGATGATCATCCAAACTAGGACTATGTAAAGTAGGGTAACCAACTTTTTTTTTCTATAAAATATAGAATCTTCGAAACTGTTACCCCTAAAACTATAGTGGAAGGCAAATTTATTTTAAAAATAAGGGGTAATAATGGAGGATTGATTTATTTATTAATTAAAATCTTTATGGACCACAAAGGTGCAAAAGGTGAACTTAATGCTAATGCATACTCTACCAGTAAAACTATAGGAAAACAGAATTTTTGTTTAATAGTGATAGGCGCTTAAAGACGTACCTACTTAAAATACACTGGATTGACATGACATTGACAGTATGAGGTGAATGAAGGAAAAGTGTAAAGGAGTTTTTGGCGGGAAGTCGAGGGGTTCAGTTGGAGTTTGCTTTAAATTGTTTAGCAAACTGTTTACCGACTGACATTAAATTATTAAAAGGAAAAGCGTTTAAAAAAGAAATCACAAAATGGTTACTAGAACACCGCTTTTACTCCATTGCCGAATATATTGACTTCTGTGAGCGTAAAAAATAATGTTTGGTTAGATGAAATTGTGTAGATACCTATTTGATTGATAAATATTTGTTGTCTTCCACCAATGTAAACAATATTTTATAAGTTAAATTCATGTGACTACATAAATATTTGCATGCCTTAGTTTAGGTTGAATTCATGATACTAATTATAAAATTGACATCTAATGTACTGTATTTGAGGAAATAAAATTATTCTTATTCAAATTTATTGTAGTGGACTTTATAATATGAAATTGGTGTAGTTTAGTGTTATAAATGCTCATGCTCATGGACAATACGTAAAATGTTTAAAGTGGACACTCATAGTGCGGCTGTAGTGATATTTATTTGCGGACTGTGGTGGGCGTCTTTAGGCGCCGTCCGCCACTCAATCGGCTGTGAAAACCAGTGGACTCGTATAGATTTGTCGCCAGAAGCTCCCTTGAATAAATCAAAGGACCTACACTAACCTTTGATTGTAAAGTTAGTGTTAGGGTTAGGAATAAAGAAATGAATAAACAAAGATAGGCTCTAAAAGGACTAGTGTCCAGAGCCGTAAAATAAATATAAAAAAAGGAAAAGTGTAAGGCTGTATTCCGCTTTACGTAAAATATAGTAGTTTCGAGTACTTATATATTTTTATTGAAATAGAGTATTTAATTTCTTACAGATAAAATCAGATACACTATCAAGTAATGTATAGCAAGCACTCATCCATACAATCACATAAAAAAATATACAGTCGAACATAGAACCTCCCCTTTTTTGAAGTCAGTTAAAAAGAGATAACGTTTTTCCATTCCTAATGTTATCTGATCCCATTTATTTTAGTATGTTCTTGAAATAATAAAAGACTTGGTTGTATGAATACATACATTATCAAACATAGTGTGGAGATTTAAAAAATTATAAATAAAAATAAAGGAAAGTCATGTAGATACGAGTATCTCGTAGGATATTCGTAGCACATTCGTAGCATTTTCGTAGCGGTGGGCATAGCAAATTATATTGTAGTACTTTATCTTTAATTTTGATACATAGCCCAGCGGATTAGTTAATTGAAGTGGCAGTGGGCGGGACACATAGCGCGACAAAAAGATTCTCGAAAGGCGACCGCGTACTGGCATGCGAAGCGTAGACCCTTACAAGATAGTCAGATGACTTGACTAAGGTAGATCGGTCATTTTGGAAATCCTTGGGAGAGGCCTAGTATGTCTTGCAGTGGACGTTGTGTGTCTATGATTTTAAAAATAGTGGCATTGGTGTAGTTTCAATACAAATCTAGATCTATTTTGGCCTAAAAAACATTTTATATTTAGATTAAAGATATAATTATACAGGGCGGCATTATATAATTAGTTGTGGTAGAGCCACGCTACCGGCAAAACTCTGTTTTGCTAGTAGCATGAATGTCCCGGCTCGTCCGGGGAAGTACCACACTCACAGAAAATTGATGTCTGAGTAGTAGCGTCACCGCTTCTACGCTTCGTTCGAGGAGTGAGAGAGCCGGAGGCCCCCACCCTCCCCTCCCCCCTCCCCCTCCCTTCTACATCCCTCCTACATCTTCCCTCCCTGAAAGGCCGGAAACGCTTCTATTACACCCCTGCACTTGTCCATGGGCAGCAGTGATCACTTACCATCAGGTGACCCGCTTGTTCGTTTGCCGCCTTATAACATAAAAAAGGGCGACTTTTTAACACTCTCACTGCCAAGTTAAAAGACACAATTGAAAATCTATTGTTTGGGTACCGCCAGCGGGCTCCATTGATAGTGAGAGTGTTTAACGTTCATTCAATATACGGAGTAAGTTTAGTCCATAATAGTGAACAATTTTCAATAAAAAAGTAAACCTATTGAAAATTTATAAAAAAATTCATCCTCCCATACAATATCCACCTGGTTGTATGCAGGTCAACGAAATTTTTGACCTCCCCTTAATGTTCCATTACTCGAAAAGGGTCTGCCTCTTATTCTTCAACTCGTCTCTGCCTCTCCCTGTCACTTAGGTGAGAATTTATAAAGGTGAATGGCAGAGACAAACGGGCTCTCGTCTTTTGATGTGACAATATGGACTCGATAGCTTATGTAATTTATAAAAAATACTGTAACACCATACTTGTACAAGTTTTGAGTAAAAAAATATATTTAATTAAAGCCTTATTGCTATGAAAACAAACTTATTGGTTTAAAATATACGTTTTAAAATAATATGCAAAATTCAACACCAAATTCATCCTATAAGGTTCGATACTTATATCCGCATTGTGCTTTGGAAGTTATAGAATTTAAATTCTATCACCAATTTGATAGTGTATATTAATAGTTGGCAGCGTGGTAAGTAACCAATGTGTACCAACTAGAGGCGTCGGACGGAGCGGTCTGATTGCACCCAAAGGCTATTACGGACTAACTCGTACGGCGATACACTTGCATTGACACGTTTTGATACTTGAAACAACAACGATATCATGTACGATATAAAAGTTACAAATTCAATCCAAGCACCAAAATTAATACATCTTAATAGGTGTTCTTTTATTTATAAAAAAAAGATATTAATCCACATTATACAGTTTACAGAAAATTAACACTAAAAGCGTTCTTTCTCAGTCAACGATAAAGATAAACAGATATGGTATATGATGCACTCTTGTGACCCAAATGTTTGATAGCTGCCAATGATAGGCACTAGGTCCGGGTCAATTGTTATATTCATTAAACTAACTTATAAAATTCTTTAATTATATAAAGTGACTATATGTCATGAATTTTGCTAAGGCTTTCGATACTGTAAATCAAACCTTTTTTAAAGGTATTTTTCGAATGAGTCGCTTATAGACGCTCGATTGAGATTTGATGTATTATAACGATAAGAATTTGTATAAAAAAAATATATATATAAAAATGATCCTGTCTTATTATTTTTATTTTATTTTCGGAGTACCGCAAGGAGCATACATAGGTCCTTTACAAATTGCTTTCAACAAAAATAGTATTCGGATAAATATGAAAAAATATAGTTTCAAAGAGAATCTATTCAAGTACCAAGTAAGATGGTCACAGTATATTGTATGATGCAGACTCGTGACCCAAATGTTGTGATAGCTCCCAATAACAGCCGGCGGCGGTCAATTATTGTGCTATTAATTAAGGCCCACCTGTCGACGAGCAAGTTACCGACTTGAGATTGTGATTTTGGAACTTTGATTTTGTAGCTGGGGCTTGATGAGGCATGAAATGCAGCAGAATTGTTTAGTGGAATATGAAGTGAGCTGAAATGCATCAAAATGTTTGCTTGTACAAAATATCAACTTTAAGGTTGCTAAAATGACAATAAAAATTAGAAGGAATAGTTCTTGTATTATTTTTAAAATAAAATAAGACACGTATTAAAATGAAAAGGAAATCGTATGAAGAAGAATAAAATGTTTGTTTCAATATATTCATTAAAAAACACATTTTTTTATAATTTTTTAATAAAGCAACTTAGTAGTTAATCAGACAGTAATATGTAATTTTCAAAAATATTGTATCACTTTGAAATAAAATGAGAGTTGAATAAAAAAGTAAGAGTTAAATAAAGAATAACAAACTCCTAGCACCTATTTTTTACATTTTACAAATAATTAATAACATGTTTTTTTCCTTACAGTCGGATAAAAATGCCACTCAAACAATCTAACTCTCAGAAAAATCACAACCCTTCTTTTATCTCAATCATTGGACTGTTCTCATGACTGATGCTTAGGTTATGATTTATAGGCCCCACTGTCACAAAAAAAAACTTCCAAACCCTTTCTAAACCCTTGCTAATGAAATTAGCCCGGCTCGATTGCACCGGGGAGCCATTTTTCTTAGATAAAATTTTTAATCGTTTCTCATGCTTCACTTAAAATAGTTTGGGAGCTAGCGGCTGATTTTCATTCGTCATTCTATAAAGTGCAGAATACCAAGTACAAATACAAAATAGATTTATAGTAGAACCGCAGGTATGTCAAAGATGTGCAATATTTGATAAATATCACTGTGCCCTGCCCAGATTGACGTACAATAGTTTTGTTAAATTGATGTCTCGATTTTCAATTACATTCATATATTGATAAAGATAATATAAAATATACAAAAAATATCTGTAGTAATAAATCTAAGTATGGTTAATAAAAGTATTTAATTTAAAATACAAACATAGGAACGAACGAAGTAAGAAAATTCAGTAAAAAGGTACTGCTTATTTCATAAGAATCAATCTCTTTCAGCAGACCCAGGAGAGGAAAAGAGAAGAAAACAGGTAGTAGTAGGCGTGTACAAAATAGACTCAAGTTAAACACAAATACATAAAATAGGTACTTATCTAAAAGTTTAAACATAAACATACATATTATATAATACATAAACTAAAATATATCTAATTATAAATGTAAATAAATAAAATTATATATATACCATTCATTACGTTAAGGAAAGTTAATACTCTTTTACTCGCTTCGTAAAAACAGAAAATGATTATTATTCAAATATTTATTTAAACTATAATAACATTTTCTCGTCAATAATAATTTCATTTCTTTTTTGAGTCATTAGTTTCGGTTGTTTCATTCTGTCAGGTAATTTATTGAAAATGACTGATACCATTCCGATTAAACTATAACCCTCATATTCATAAAAAAATACAACCGTTTGCTAAACCTATTTTAGCCTAAACATGTTTTGTCCCTTTTCCTCTTCTTAATATTTGACATTGAAAGAACGAGACAAAACATATTTTAACTAAAATAGGTTTGGCAAACGTTTGTAATTTTTTATGAATTTGGGGGTAAGTAATTAGTGCCGTTTTATGACCACCAGTTACCAGCCTTAGTTTATATTGAGGTGTAATTTTCTTTCATTCACAATTTGTAATCAAGTCTATATCATGAGGCAGTCAAATTTCTCACTAGCTCTCTGCCTATTGTACTATGCGGTTGAATGCGCAGATATTTTTCTACCCTGTTCTGTTTGACTTGGTTTCCGGTCAGTTACACTCGGAACTTGGGTTATTTATAGTCGATAAGATACCAAGTTTAATTCGATTAATGAAAAAAATCATTTTGGAATTAATTTGCAGACTCAGCTTTTAAAACTTGGAACTTACTTTATTTGAAATCTGATTCTTGAATGTGATTAACATTTGGAAGAGGGTCTTCTCAGTTAGACAAAATCTTCTTCTCGTGTCGAAAGCTCAAAATAAAATATATTATTTTCCCTCCAGTAGGTTGCCACATAGTCAGACAAAATTGAGCAATATTATCAATTTTTTGAAATCTGTATTTTTTGATCTAGTCATACAAAATAATAGATTGTAAATATACTTAAACAGAAGTTTTCAAAGGATAAATCCTTCTTAGGGATATTTTTATAACTGTTGGCCACTAACACATTGTTTTTTGTAAGCTATATAGGTCCCAGTACTGAGCAAGAGCCTCTTCTTTCTGCTTCCATCTTTTTTTATATATTTATAGACAAATCACACGAATTAAGCTAGCCCCAAAGTAAGTTCGAGACTTATGTTATGGGATACTAACTCAACGATGATACTACAGGGTTAAATCAAATTAAATCATATCATTTATTTCGCATAAGTGCAACACCTAGCTGTTTTCAGCATGCTAAAATAATTTAATAATACATTCAACTTACATATGTCATAATTTTTGTCAAAGTGAAACAGATACTAGTCACATAATAATAAATCATAGAATTAAACATTATATAAAATTAAATTAGAGCATGTATCATAAAATTGTATATAGAATCGATCAAATACTATACAAATTATCTCATTAAAAAATCATGAATACTATAAAAGGCTTTGTCAGTGAGCCAGTCAAAAAGATTTTTCTTAAATGTTTTAATTGGTAGGCATTTAATATTTTCGGGTAGACGATTATACAATTTTAAACACCAGCAACATTTTAGAAGCAAGTTCAGTCCATGATACTGAACTACTTTCCATAAACACAATTATTAAAAACAAAAAAAAATTGTCATTTCGTACAAATCAGCGCGCGGCCATACGGATTTTGCATGGGAGATCGATATTTTCTTATCGATTTTTAATAACTTTAATTAAAGAAATTAGTTCAATATCATGGACTAAACTTGCTCTAGAAATGTTGCTGGTACTTAAAATGTAAGCTTGTACTTTTTATAACAGATATGTACTTTAAACTGTAAACATCCAAGACCCAGGTCAAACTAAAACAAATCATTTTCATTCTGTCATCTTGACCTGACCGGGAATCGAACCCGGGACCTCCGGTGTGACAGCCTGAGATGATGACCACTAGACTATAGAGGTCGTCTTTCGCGGTACCTAGTAGTGATCTGTGTAAGGGCGTCCGCCTATCTCTTCTTTGGTCTTCATCTCTTTCTTCGACTGTCTGGAAAAAACATAACGTTCGAAATAAATTATTCCAAACGTACTTATATAAAATTAAAACTAACTAAACGACAAACAAGAAAACTCTTATTTATTCCACGACCATTTTAATTATTTTAAAACCGCACAGACGCTACGGCACGAGATCCACTGTTTAACTTGCCAATAACTTAACCCGAAATTATGAAAACAGTCTTAATTCATAATTAAAATATTCAGTAGAATTAACACATAAGCATAAATAAAAATTAGGGGTAAGCAGGTAGGGAAGGGCCCTTTTAAATATAATTAAGTATAACCCAATAAACTCTCGAAACAAAACAAAAACGGAAAAGCTACGGAATTTTATTATCATTATTTGCATATTAAAATAATTATATTAACAGTGGGTTAAGAATGGGGTTGTTGTGGGTAAGCGCCGGTGGATTTGCTAACGTAGGTACATTC
Source organism: Acrobasis suavella (assembly GCA_943193695.1). Classification (NCBI taxonomy): domain Eukaryota; kingdom Metazoa; phylum Arthropoda; class Insecta; order Lepidoptera; family Pyralidae; genus Acrobasis; species Acrobasis suavella. Next base: position 14,867,296 of record OW971948.1, read on the forward strand.
AGATGTTTCTTCTCTTCTGAATCTGAACATTCGAATATATTAGAAATTTGAGAATTTTTTGCTTTGTAGGGTTGGTTCGTAGAAGAACAAAAGTCACTGACATAGGCCAGCGGATTAGCTCGTTGAAGTGGCAGTGGACGGGACACATATTGCGACGAACCGATGGACGATGGGGAAAAAGGTTTTCGAATGGCGACCACGTACTGGCAAGCGAAGAGTAGGACACCGACCAACAAGGTGGTTTGACGACCTGACCAAGGAAGACTTGTCTCCGGAAGGCGCTGGATGCAGGCCGCTCTAGATCGGTCATTTTGGAAATCCTTAAATAAAAATGAAAAATATTCGCAACATGCTTCGTCTAAAAATTAAACAGAAAAATATCCCCAACATGCTTCGTCAAAATAGTAAACAGAAAAATATCCGCAACATGCTTCGTCAAAAATGTAAACCGAAAAATATTCGCAACATGTTTCGTCAAAAAAGTAAACATGAAATTTCCACAACATGCTTCGTCAAAAATGTAAACAGAAAATATCCGTAACATGCTTCGTCAAAAATGTAAACAGAAAAATATCCGCAACATGCTTCGTCAAAATTATTAATCTAAGAGATCACTCCACATCATTAACGGCCCAAAGGTTCCCATAACACTTGCTAAATTTCCACGTTGAATTAAACCATTTATTTCAAAAGAGGGCGCCACTTCGCCAGTTCTTAAAATATTGCCAAAATTATCAATGTTAATACGATTACTATATAAGCCAACATCTCACACTCTGAATTAGATCGCGGACAGGATAGACATCTTCCAGTGTACTCTGTGTGAATTGACAAAGGTTACCGTGTAACTAATTCATAAATGTTATTGTGGCAGGTTCTGTATTATATCTATTTACAGTAAATCTGACATACTGCACCAAAGGTTGACTGGAAGAGATTGCTGTGCGATAAGTCCGCCTTTGTATCATCATTCTGTCTTCTTTTACTGTTTTTTTTTTTATTTCCTTTGGTTTATGGTACAATAAAGAGTTGTAATTTACGTAATTTCTTTTCTATTGTATTAGGAACAAGCCTGTAAAAATAGAATAAGTGGAGAATAAACAAACTAAAAAATGTACTTGATATATTTAAGTGCATTTTCATTAATCGCGCCGCGGACCAACTTCCAGGCTAGTGTGAGAGAAAATAAAAAACTAAAGATATAACCGCTGCCTCTCTTCCCCTGCAGATTGTAAAAGCCTATTTAAGGAATGGAATGGTAGCGGGGCACGACTGTATGCAAGTGTCTCAATACAAATTGAGACCCTTGCATACAGTCCGGCCCCACACTACGCAGCGAAATGTGGAGCAGTGTGCGAATCTCCTAAATGTGAATCAGAAATTAAAATCACAAGGATTTGCAATTTGATAATTTCAGTAAGAACCCAAACAGACTCACCACACTCATCAAATAGTTCTTATAAGATGTCTACCAATAAAACCAAACTATAAAATACTTCAATCTCTCACAATTTATTCACGAAGTTGCCGTTTATTTATGTTTTAAAGAAAACATCAACTTAATTAACTTAAAATCATCAAACAAGTTATCTACCCGTTACCACTCCGCACGTTCATTTTAAGCTCTCCGACCTCCATTGAACTTTCAACTTTAAGGCTTGATAATAAGGTGAAAAATTGCAGTAGACGGCAATGGAAATTTTTTACATAGTGTGATCATATTAATTTATATTCTAATGTAATTTATGTGGGTTTTCCTTCTTTGGTATTTAAAAAGCCTTTGGTTTGGATTCTTTGTTATACTCGGCCGGGCTGTGGTCCGGAAAATTATGAAAAATTGCTTTTGGGTCCCCTATTTCGGTGTATCAATTCTTAAGGCTGTGTACTGGCCACCCTTTTTAACCCTTTCGTTGTGATGTATAGATGCCATTTTTTATTGTTACTCTCTCTCTCTCTCTCTCTTTCTTTCTCTCTTGTGTTAGCGTACGTATTTCCAGTTTCATCATCAGCTATAATTTCGTAAAGCCTGGATTTTTTATTTCTTTCCTAGGTTATAAGCTTTTTCAGGTGTGTCTCATCTCTGCGTATTTCCAGTTTCATCCTGATCTGTAATGCTGGAGACCTCTTTTTGGCTTTCAATTTTCAACTTCGCACTGTCTTGGGTACCCTTAAGGGCCTTAAGACCATTGGCACGCATATCATCCTTGACGATCTCAAGCCAGCCTTTCTTGAGTCTAGTACTTGAGTAGTTTTTCCGAAAAATCAACAGTTTCAATCAAAAATGCCAAACTATTGATAAGCATATCGATAGTATCAATTGTATCAATAGCTGGTCGACAAAATTTTACATATTTTTTCCCACTGGAACAAGACTAATTGTCTTACAGATTTTTGTATAGTGTGTATGGGCATAATTAACTTTTTTTTGTAGGAGGTCAGAATTGGGAATAATGTTATATCAAAAATCCGTTTTTCCCAAATTCTGATATTTTTAATTATTTATAGTAAATAATTAATAGTGCAGGGTATTCAATTTTGTAACTTAAAATGATGTAATCAGCCTTCAAAATCAAAACAAAATCTGTTTTACCTTTATACCTCTTTTATGTATAGAGATATAGAAAGATTTAAGTTACCAAAATATTTCCCATACATTGTATACTGCGTGCATTGTATGGCGTTATACCGACCCTCAAAAAATCTGTAATAAGTCTATTTTTTTAAATAATTTAGCAATGATGTAAAATATATTATAAAATGTAAGGTTTGTACAGTGTTAAAATGGTATTTGAAAATCGGAAAACACCTAACTGAATTTATGGCATAATTTTAAAATTACCGACAAAATAAGAAATTTGAATTTTTGACGTATTATATTTGAAATTTTAGACGTCCTACACATTTTTTATAACTAGATTCATATTGTGTGTACTGAATTCTTTTAGAAATCGCTGCAAGTATGTTTGTGACAAAATCTTGTTGTCCAGTGAATCAACAATGCTATCGATTGTTCGTGGTATCGATTCTGACGATGAACAAAATATTGATAATTTCGATAGTAATGCGTAAATATTAGTCTCGATATTATCGAAAGTTTATGTACTATCGATAGTATCTATAGTTTAGGTATTATAAAAAGCAATACCTTATCGATAGTTGTTTATCGTCGGGATCGATACTCTAGAATACTCTAGATAGACTATCGATAGTATGAGTTTTATTTATTAAACCGATAGTCTGTCGATAGTGGACTATCGAGCGGCAACACTACTGCCGGGGTCCAAGAAGATGGATTTTTTATTGTAACTGTTTGTTCCAATTTTCTCGAAAGTCATTGCGAATGTATTATTCTACTTAGTCCGCCTTTTCGATTATCTAAAAAAAAGGACCCACATATTTTAGTTTTTAAAAAAAGTTGACATTCACAAAGATACGGAAGATCTAAGTTCCAGAGTGGGAGCTTGTGACATAACCACTTTGTAAAATTTGTACGAAGCCGAAACGTCATACGGAATTAAATTACACTGTATCTTTGTATTTTTTTGTTTTTTAGAGAAAAGTAAAAATACGTGCACAAAATTTTTAATAATCTAACGGATGGATCAAAAATATTATTGTAGTCGTCATGCCTGTTATTTTATACATGGTAGACAGAAACACGATTCTCCTCCGTTTTTTCCACATGGCCCAGCCATCGAAATTTTGCCGCTTTGGTTCCTAATCATCATCGTCATCATGGCGTCCAAGCCGTATCCGGCGACGGCGACTCCTAATACGTTTGGTATGGCCACTAGTTCTTCTACCTCCTGATTTATCCAGCTGCCATCTTCTCGTTTGGTAGGTATATAAATGGGGTTCCTTCTACCCGGCAGAATCTTAATGCTCCGAATTTCATTTGACATAAAGCACTTGGTAGAATCTTTTTTAAAAGAACATTTCAGATGCATGAAAAATATTTAATATTATTATAGTTTGGCTGAAATTTTATATGTTCGAATGTACAATAGCATACCTTTAAGATGTCAGAATTTCATTTACTACAACTACCTTTTACATAATTAAGATTCGTATAATTTGTTTAAGAATAATGTTTAATTAGTGCTACTTATGTTAGGCATCAATTCATTGACATTCTAAGAAGATGGCTTAATTTCATTTTCAATGCAAATCAAAAAGTTAGGGCAAACCTGTAGGTTAGGTTATGTTAGAACTGCGACCAGCACACGCACGAGCCGAGCGAGCGAAGCGAGCGTGCCGCGGCAGTGACCGGCGAGTGCTAGGTCAGTTATATCCATTTTACTAGATTAGGGCAAACCAATAGGTTAGATTATGTTAGAACTGCGACCACCCCACTTTTTGCAATATAATGATTCTACTTTTAAATAATTATGGCTATAAAATTTATGCTCTAAGATGATACTGATTTTTAACATTATTGGTTTTGAATCTACGAAAAATGAGTCGATGCTACACAAACAATTTTCTATGAAATGACTGATGAATGAAACAATTTTCTGTAATCCGTTGTTAAGCATAATAGTATTTTAACATAAAAAGTTCTGCTATAAAGGGGGGAAACATAAAAATGTGCTTGTATATATTTTACTACAACGCTATAGGTAATTTTCCAAGAAAACTGCCACAGCTAATAAGCAACAAATAAGGTTACGTCACAAATGTAACGTGTAACGAAGCGTTGTCTCTTTAAAGACGGGTTATTCTGCGGCAAAACGCTCTAAATGGAATTAAACCACGTCTAGAGATATACGATTATAATTTATTATGAATAAATGAAATATTATAAACGCATCGGCGCACCGTCCCGACAGCGCCAGTGGCAATGGCGTTTGCTTTGTTGGGTTAGGGATGGGTGTTTGAGTATCGATATCGATGAAGTGACATATTTTTAATAAATGTTAATAGTATGAGGTTGTTTGATAATGTAGTGTACTAGTCACATCAGTAGTGGTGTCAAACGTCAGATGGTGTTACAGTCAGCCCGCTTAGTCTTAGAGTGGACAGCGTGCAGTGCGGACGTGTACTTGGAATGATAGTGGGCCAGTGTCATAGTGATAGTTATCGGGATATCATAGATAATGTCAATAGCAATGGTGTTTTGCTACTTTGGGTTGACATGGTGCTAAAGTATTGATATCGATAAAGTGACGAATTTGATATTATGAATAAAATAAATAGAGATGTGTTTGACAGCACTAGCGACTATGGCGTGTGTTTTGTTGGGTTAGAGATAAGGCGGTGTAGAATCGATATCATTAAAGTAACAATCATTGAAAAACATAGAAGAATCTGTGTATAACTATAAACTACAAATAAAATAAATAAATATATATGGGGAAATCACACAGATTAAGCCGATTATTCTCACCGTCTACCTCCTGCTAGCCCCAAAGTAAGTTCGTGACTTGTGTTTTGGAATACTTACTCCATGATACTATATTTTATAACATTATTGGTGACCTCCGGGGCGTAGTGGTCACTATGCTAGTCCGCCACCCAGAGGTACCGGGTTCGATCCCCGGTCAGGGCAAGTTGGAAAATGGCCTTTTTCAAATTGTTCTGGGTTTTCTGGATCCGACAAGTCTCGAACTTACTTTGGGGCTAGTTCAATCAGTGTAATTTGTCCGTATACGTTTCTTTATTTATTTAGATACATAAACAGATAAACGCCGAAGACCCAAGGAAAAATGATGCTAACAGATCCTGTATTGTGCTATCAGAGTTCAATGTTTGTGTAAATATAATCAAGACCTTCCTTTTAAGACCTTCGATTGCACCATCGACATCAAAACATCACTATAGATGTACATTAAGGTCGTTTATTTCAACTTTTATATCTAAGAAACAAGCATTGGTTTACCCGTTCTCTTTTCGGGAACATTAACCAGAAAGTTCTATCAACTTTTTTTACCCTCATCTTATCCACTCTTTATATCATAAGTATATGTTTTTATATTTCAAAAAGGTGGCAAAATTTTCAGAGTTCATTATTTTATATTTTGGGCTTTTTTTCTATATTAAATGCATTTCGATACCTATTCAACAATTTTTAGTTTCATCGATGTCCTCCTTATCCCATCCCTACTCCCCTAGCTGACTTCCTTCATACTCGCAAGCACTCGTTCGTGCCGTGCCTTTGTCGGGAACAATCGTCGGCAAATTAGAAACGAATTGAGTTATTTAATATCTACAATACAGACTCATTGTTTATTACTGTAATGAACTACTGCTGATGAGTTTGGGATGAGAAGAGGTCGTATACAAGTATTTTACCTACGGGTTTTTAACCGACTTACAAAAAGTGGTTATCTTAAATCTTTCTTTATATATGTTCACCGATTATTCGAATACGCCTGGACCTCTTGGAAAATTCTTTGTGTTCTTGAAAGGGCAATCAGGTGGTCCCACAGGAAATTTATCAAAATTGGTAGTGTAGTTAGGGAGTTTAGAAAAAATATTGTTTGTCTGTTTTTAAAACAAAATACCTGTAATATTTTTTTTATGTCATAGGGCGACAAACGAACAAGCGGGTCACTTGATGGTAAGTGATCACCGCTGCCCATGGACAACTGCAACACCAGGGGTGTAACAGAAGCGTTGCCGGCCTTTCAGGAAGATATAGACTCGTTTTTTTGAAGGTTTAATGTCGTATCGGTCTGGGAACACTGCTGCAGGAAGTTGTTTCCACAGTTCAATAAACTATACTGTTGCTGTATTTCATTTTGATCTGGAACAAAAAAAACTAAGAATGTTCTAGCTACTTCTCTTCCAGCGCAGATAGTAAAAGTCGATTGAGGGAATGGGAGAAAATGCTAACTTCTCGCCCACCATCACAATAAATAAAAGTGGAATTTGGGTCTTACGGCTTTGGGGTCTGGCTGCTCAGCTCCAAAACCAAAAAAGCTCTGTCGCCCCGTAAAGGATAAAGACTGTGATAATGAAAAGATAAGTGTGTGATAATGAAATGAAAATTTCCATCATTTGGTTTATAGTTTGCGACCTGGAACGGGATAACTTTTTTTTTCTTGCAGATGTTGTAGGAGGCGACTAAAGAACCACTGCATTTCCAAGTGAGGTTGACACCAGGCGGCGGAGACATTAGCTTCAATCAGAAAAATAAAAACTTATCTTAATTCATTTTTGAAAACGGGTCAACTCATGTAACAGTTACTCACGTCTCACGTAATTTTAATCAAAAATAATATTATATTCTAGGTCGTAGAAGATCTAAGGAAGATGGAAAAGTACACAGTATGGAGAATTCAGGCCAGAGACAAACCAAAATGGCGACGAATAGTTTTGAAGGCCAAGACTCATAAAGGGTAACCGCCGAACGAAATTATATTAATGAATGAATGAATGAAAATCTTCTTATTGCAACAAAACAAAAAAAAAATAACGTTTTACAAATTAAAATACATAGGTACAATGGACGATCTTATCGCTTAGAGCGATCTCTTCCAGACTACCGGTGGATGGAGAGTAATGTAAAACTATAAGTTAAATCAAAAGGTAGTTAAGGTTAATTTTAATTTAATACACTACACGTATATTCTTTAATACACTTACATAAAAAAACATATATATATACAATACAATATTGTATAATACAATTCAAAACTTCTTATATAAGTATAATACAATTGTTTTTTTTTTAATGTACGATTACTCAGCAATTATTATAAATTAAATATAGTATCAGTATATATTTATTTATTTATGTATTTTACGTACGTCTATGTAGGTATGTTTATGAATTTATTTATGTTTCTTGTAGGTATAAGTATTTATTTATTTTTGTATTGTACACGCCAATTACCTCTTTCTTCACATTTCCTCTCGCGGGTTTACCGGAAGAAATTTCTTTAGAAATAAGTAGCACCTATGTACTATGTTAACTTTTATAAGGTTTTATTTGTAAATTTTCAAGTGTTCATGAACCAATAAAATAAAATAAAAAATAAATATAAATGTTTGATATTATTAAGTTTATTCTAAGTCTTGATTTTCTTCCATAATACATGGAAACAGACCAGCTCCTGTAAATATATCAAATACAGGAGCTGGTCTGTTTCCATGTATTTTGAGAATATGTATCTGGCAGGATGTTTGGCTCATCCGATTGGTTTGGCGGCTTATATAATTTTAATTTTATTACTAGCATAGTGTATAAGCATTTTATTAACAAATTTATGAGTTTTAATTACTTGAATAAAGAATTAATATTATTATTATTATAGAAATAGATATTGTAGATATTGAAATAGTTGCTCTTCTTTAATTTAATATTCTTTTTATTCAAATAAACTGTAATTATATTGCTCCTTTATACTTCATTTAAAACACTTTTCTTTAAAATCGTTGCTTGTTAAGATGTATGTACATTTACAAAATATAACAGTTTCCCACAATAGAAAAAAAATGATAATTCTCAAGAGTTTTTAACGGCGTTCCGCGTCCACAAGCGCAATTTATACAGCAATAAAGCAAAGAATTCTCCTAAAGCATTACTAATTAATGTTAACAAAACGATTAGTAGCACAAACAAACGCGCCAAATGGCTTTCCACAGCCATAAATACCTATAATATTTTTAATTACACCAAAAAAAGACATAAAACAGGTGCAGATAAAAAATGCCGCCATATTGTAAAACATAAATACAATACGTTTAGGGAATGTATTTTTTAAATGTATTTTTATATATAGAGGACAGGGCCGGACTCGGAAAGGTCATCTGAATAAATAAATTATGATATAGTGGGGTTTTTTAACCGCTCTCCCATCTCGACGGGATGCAGTGTAGAGTTTTGTGGATAGAGGCGGCAATTTTTATTTTAATGTTATTAAACGATTAAAAGTTTGGAAAATGTGTGAACACAGATTTGTGTCTAGTCAGGTTTAATCAAATTTATTTACTTATTCAGTTTTAGTGTTCTAAAACTGAAATGGCGGCGGGCTGGAAAATTGGACTTTAGTCGTATGAAATCGGAAAGATGGGCAAGGCGATATTATGTTAGGGGAAGGCTGAGGTAAAGGTGGAGTGGCAGCTAGCTGCCTTGGATCACGAATCGTGGAAGCAAGAAGGGGAGGCCTTTGCCCAAAAAATAAAACTACATAGGCTAAAAAGTTTTTGTTTATTTTTTTCTCTCTTGATGATGAAGGCCGATCCCTAGTTGATAAAATAAGATTTAAAGAGTCTTATCCTATTAACTAGGGCTCGGCCTTTTTAGTCCTTCTTTTTCACTTTGCAAGTTTCTGCGGTGTGGTGACTGAAGGCGTCTATTTGTATTTGGTTCAGGTTATTATTAATTTCGTCGTATAGGTCCTTCAAGTTGTCTATTGTTGATTTAAGAAATGATACTCGCACATAAAAAAAAACCAGAACAGCCGTGTCTAAATCTTCTTAAGTCGACTCGGACGTTAGTTTAAAAAAACCGCCGGCGTCGTCTAATGAATTTATGGTCGGAAGTTGTCCTCGCGGTCGCAATTTTTTCTCTGGAGACGCGATAACGCTGATAGCCGCGGTGACGAATAGTGCCACGTGCTTATTTACGCTCCTGGATATTATTTTCAGACGACTTCGAATAACATAAAGCGTTTCTGTTTTTTTTTTTAAACCTAGAGACAATATGTACATACATACTATCACGTATTTATGCCTAATGGGGTAGACACAGCATTTTGGGTCTTGCGGCTCTAAGTAAGTATATATGTATATTTATAGTAAACATTACAAAAAATCAACATAAAAACATACATACATAAAATTTTGCAAATTTTTAAAAGAAGAAAATCAAGATCCGGTTCGAAGGACCACAATTATGTACGGCGAAGGATTCGTTCTCACATAGGCCCACGCCATACATGAAGAGATGATGATGTTGCTTGCTTGATGTAGATGATTGTGTGGAGATACAAGACCACTTCACGTAGAAACTGTTTATTGCCGTTATGTTACATGTTGTATTTGGATGTGATAGTATCCCAATTGATGTTTTAATATGATTTAAAACTTAAAGTAAAAACAGTTGACCTGCATAATATGTGCCCGCTTGCAGCCACATATTATGCAGGTCAACGAGGCCCAAAGGAATGCGAGCTTGGGTCGTACAATACTAGTGACAATAAAAAACAAAGAAATCAAAAAAGACATTAATATACGTTAGTAAAAATCTTTATAAAACTCAAATAACTTATCGATTGAACTTGTTTTATAGATTTTTGAAATTACACATTGATGATAAATTTAAAAGAAAGTGCTATGTACATATACGTACATATATTGTCACGACTTTGTCCCTTATAGAACTGATAGATCTTTTTTGTATCTTTCGTCTTAGCAGGCTTTAGTGCATCGCCTATTGAGCTGATTTGTATTTTCGGCCATTTTCTGGGTTGGCTTTCACTATCTGTGTGGAAAGAGAAACAGCTTACAAATTCTGAAAACATATTTTTTACAAAACAAGCATGGGAGAAATATCACTTCGTTCCTTTCGAAAAACATGTAATGATAAATTATAAATTCAAAACATAATCTGTACTCAGTAATTTAAGTAACTATTGATTAATTTGGTTTTATCGTCATATTATCTACATGTTGACAGAAAAAAGTATATCCATAAATGTATTTACAAGCAGACAGTAATTGATGAAATATCTTCGTGTGTTTGAGACAATTAATCCGTATTACTCCTAAGTCCGGCCCTGTCACAAATATAGGACACGGCCTGCTTATGGGTGGAAGATATTTGTCGTAATTAAGGTGAGATAATTCGTAGGGCGCCATTTATATGTTTATAATTGAGAATTGATGAGTTTGTCCCTTAATTTTTTAAATTAAGCATTTTTATGAAAGCTGAAATATTTTAAGGGGCTTTTTCTTAACTCGCTATTTTCGTATTTACATTAAATTGTGTATATGTCTGTAAAGTTTGAGGTTAATAAGGCCTCTTAAAGATATACAATGTCATTGAATCGCCTTATAAACTATCGAAGGTTGACTGGAAGAGATCCCTACATGGGATAAGTCCGCCTTGTATATTTGCTCTTTCGTATTTACCTTTCATACTTTAATGTTTTTTGTACAATAAAATTACAAACAAAATAATAATAATAATAATGAATTAATAGACAAATCACACTAATTGAGCTAGCCTCAAACTAAGTTTAAACTTGTATTAAAGGATATTAACCAAACGATACTATATTGTTAAAAAATATACAGGGTTACTGGTAACTAACTCATAACCTCTTAACATCAAAATCAGACTCCCCAGCACATTATAGATCTGCAAGAAAAAAGGCGAAAATTGCAGAAAAAAAATTGGCCTCTCATACAAATTCACTGATCACCTGGTCGAGTTTCTATGAAGAGTCCATTTTTTTTCTTAGATTTTTTTTATTTTTTTCTTTCCGATCTATATTATGTTAGGATTCTGATTACGATGTTAAGAGGTTTTGCGTTAGTTACCAGTAACCCTGTATATCTTTAAAAATAAACACCAAAGACCCAAGACTATATACATTTTTTTACTATCCCAACTTGTCCTGACACCCTTGCCAGAGTTCTGGGTTGGATCCCTATCCAACCCAGAACTTTCAGGGTGGCGGACTGGCGTATTAACCACTGCGCCCGGGGGTCAGAAATGCCAAATAATGACAAACAGTGCGAGTGCAGCTTCTGATTGTCTTCGTGGTCTAGTGGTCAAGACGTTCGCCTTGTGACCCGGAAGTCGTGGGTTCGAATCCCACTGGGATTTCTGGGAAGCATACTTTGTGAATAATATGTAGTTTGTCATGTGTTTCATGTCTCTTTGTCATGTCTGTCATGAATTTCCAGTCTGGTCAGAATATTGCAGACTTGAACCATCTGATTATCCGAAAATAAAGATGATTCCGTATTTCGGAAGGCACGTATAAACTGTGCATCCCGAACGCCATCTAGCGTTTGTTCAAGCCTATCCAAGGATTGGTTATGGTCTACCCTTTTGGGTTGCAGAGGTCAGACGGTAGTCGCTCTGTGTAAAAACCAGTAACCTCGTCAAATCACCTAGGTGAGGTAGCGGACCCCGGGGTCTGAAGCGTTACCGCTGAGGATGCAACCGGGAATAAGCTCGGATGGTGATGGGTCGTAGTGCGGTTTCTCTCCCCAAACGATGTCCTATCTTTTATCACGTCTGAGGTGTCCAAACACCTTGGATGATATATGCCGCTTGTGACCAAATTCAGGTCCAACTTAATATAAACGACCCCTGTGCCCTAGTGGTCATCATGCCAGGCTGTCCCACCGGAGGTACCGAGTTCGATCCCCGGTCAAGTTAAGATGGAAAATAATCTTTTTCAGATTGATCTTGGTCTTTGATGTTTATCTATGTATGTTTTTGTAAAAAATATAGTATCATTGAGTATCCCATAACACAAGTCTCGAACTTACTTTGGGGCTAGCCCAATCTGTTTGATTAGTCCGCGTACCTATAAATCTTTTCACATGGAAAAATATGTATTAATAAACATCAAATCATTAACAGGAAAAGAACGAGTTTTTCTTTTTTATTAAGAAAACAAAGAGGTTAAAAATCGAGCAAGTTTGATTCTTTAGCGCATAAAATTTGAGATATATACCTTCCTTTCGATCCTACCTATACTCCCCAATCGCCCCCGAATATCAAGCCCACCGTATTAGCGGAAAAGGCACTCGCCTTCCGGATGTATTTTCCGGTTGGTTAGCCGATGTTCCGGGCAATTGGTTTTAAGAGCAATGATGTTACAATCACTCAAGATATTGCATAACGTACGCAAACTGGCATTTCTGGCATCACTGCATTCTTTCATTTGATCGTACTAACACTTCTTGCTAGACGTTCTTAAACATTTGACATTGGTACATTTTGACACTCGTGCCATCCGACTACAAATACATTATGGCGTGTTGGCTGATTGTACCCGGCGTGCACAAAATACGTAATAGTACTAACAACTACTACTAACAAGTACTACGTAATAGTAAGAACATAGAATCACTCTTGGATATTTATTTCGAGCCTTCATGTGTCCGACTGCTGGGCAAATGCCTCCCTCTATTTCTTTAATTCAGTCCTGTTCTGAATGATTTCCTTCCATTTGATTTTAAATTTATCCAGTTTGTTGCATCGTCGCGTTCTTGATCTGTCGGGTCTTCTGGTATTAGTAGGAATCCATTGGGCCAGCCCAGTCCCATTTCAATTATTCGGCCTTCAGAGCTACGTCACTCTTAGATAGGAAAGCTAAATTAAATCCAGTTACAGCGTACTACATTCCCATCTAGTTTGCACGCCGTGCATAATGACACTCGACTTATAAGCCTAGCGTACACCGAACGAGCAATTACATCTGCGAAGGGATGGTTCGTATCCCTTTATCCTAGCGTCAAAATCTTCAACAATTAAACCTTATGTTTGTGAATAAGCCGCGTTTGTGGGGCGGCCTAGTTTCATGCCTAAACTGCGGAGTGCACTTGGTCTGACAGTAGGCTGAAAATACTACATTTACTACCCTCAGATATGTATTTGTTTGCTCATCAAGTTTCTTTTTTGGAATGAAGTTACTCCTCGCAGGTTGCGGGGGCGGATATCAATAATTTGCGTACGTCACACAAAACGTAATAGTTCTTTTACGCAGCGTAGACATCAATTATAAACAAAAACACGCTTCAGGTTATAAATTTCTTGCTGTATATTAGAAAACTCATGTACTCTTCTTGTTTACTCGTCTTGTTTAACATGTGGTCAGACATCTACTGAATTCTTTATCGCAGGTTTTAAGGCTTGACCCCGCAAATGTCGCACCGGACAATAGCTCAATAGTTTATCGGCCTATTTTAATGTTAACAGCTTTTCTTTGTTGGGATTAATAGTCTGTTAAGATTTTATGGGCATTCGTAATTGATTTTGGGATGGGAAATGTCATTTATGTTTTTCGATAGTTAACATTGTTTAGAATAGACGTATTTATTGATTTATTCATTTAAACTTTATTGCACAATTTAAAAAAAAATGTACAAGAAGCGGATCTTATGCCATATGGCATTCTCTCCCGATCACCCACTAGACTAAGCGGAAAATATGTGTGGCTGGTGTGACGGAATTCAGGAACAAGTAAACAACATATAAATATCTACATAAGTACATATATATACAAGAATAAACCATTAAACCTATAACATATAATATATATCAACATACATAAAATACAATATGCATAAACATACATATTAATAGATATATATGTAATATAAATACAAATAAATAATAAATATATAGGGACAAATAACACTGATTGAGCTAGCCCCAAAGTAAGTTCGAGACTTGTGTTATGGGATACTAACTCAACGAAACTATTATAACAAATACATAAATAGAAAAACATCCAAGACACAGGACAATTTGAAAAAGGCCATTTTTCAACTTGCCCTGACCGGGAATCGAACCCGGGACCTCTGGGTGGCGGACTAGCATGGTGACCACTACGCCACGGAGGTCGTCAAATGAATACATATATCAGGATGACTGGGACTAAGACTGCTGTAGAAACAATTGATGCACCGCTCGTTCAAAAGCCAAACGACTAGGAGCTCTTCTTATAGACTTCGGAAGGGCATTCCATAGCAGGATAGCCTGCACTTGGAAAGACTTGCCCATGAAGGAAGTGCGATGAGGAGGGATATTAAGGATGAAAATGCTTGAGGAGCAAAGTGTGCGAGAGTGAGTATCAGTAGGCAGGCATGCTTGAAGACCATCACCATTTCAGCCGCACAACGTCCACTTCTGGACATTGACCTCACCCAATGATTTCTAAACTGACCAGCGACCTGGTCAGGTCGTCTGACCGCCTTGTGGGTGGGTGTCCTACGCTTTGTTTGTCAGTGCGTGGTCGCCATTCGAGAACCTTTTTGAGCATGATGAGTGTTAATAACGCGAGAGGGTATATCGGGAGCGTAGCAAGTGGAGTCCACAGTTTCTATCTACCGCTGTAGAAAACAGGGGTGATATTATATATGTATATTATTCTCTATTCAACAAAGCACGTTGCCTCTGCATCCTCATAAATATATGAATGAATGATGAAACCCATAAGGGTCAGCTCAGACCGAGATGCGACGTGAGGCAACGTTACGGGCACTTGAGTGGTAAACAAGTTATTTCTTCAAAAGTGCGCGTAATTTTGCGTCGCGTCTTGTATATGTCTCAGTATGAACTGACAAAACCTATATAAAAGATTGTTCAATACCTCTCCCTGATGACTTTCGTGGCGTAGTGGTCACCATGCTAGTCCTCCACCCTGTTCTGGGCTCGATCCCCGGTCAGGTCAAGTTAGAAAATGGCCTTTTTCAAATTGTCCTGGGTCTTAGATGTTTATGATATGAGTTAGTATCCCATAACACAAGTCTCGAAATTACTTTGGGGCTAGCTCAATCAGTGTTATTTGTCCCGATGTAATTATTTATTTATTATTCTTATCGTAGCTCGTAGATTCGTAGACTGCTACACCGTAGACTTTAACCGTAGACGCCCTACGTTGTAGCGTAAATTCTACTTACTATAATATTTTACTATCTCCGGGCATAAAATGGTCTTTTGTTACTTGTAGGAAAAAAGTCACAGCCAGTAAAAGCTGATACGTCTCTCGTATCGGCTTTTATGATCTGCGCGGAAAGAGAATCAGCTAGTACATTCTTAGTTTCTTCTCTTTCACTCTCGGTAGCATGGAAGAAATATCTAATGTAGTCATTCTTGTATTCATCATTATTATCCTCACGTATTCCCGATTACATCCTCAGCGGTAACGCTTCAGAGCCCGGGGTCCGCTACCTAACCTAGGTGATTTGACGAGGTAACAGATTTTTACACAGAGGGACTTCCGTCTGACCGCCACAACCCTAAGGATAGACCAGAACGAATTTGGCGGGAGCGCCACATAACATCAACTTCTCCAAAGGGCCTCTACGTGTTGGATCTGTATCCTCACGCAAGCCTCTCAATGGACCGGGTTGAAAAGACCCGTGAATCTAAAGGAGATATAATATATAATAATGTTTGTTTCAGATATTAGGCATCCATATTCACAAGAGATTAATGTAAATATAGATAAACAGCAGAAAATATACTTGTGCCTCAAAAACTTAATAAATCCCTCAAACTCCACAATCTATATGGCTAATCTATAGTCCAATTTTTGCGGGTATGAATATTAATGTTATATTTCGTTAATCTTAAACAAAATTGCGATAATATGCGCGGCGGTTTCTCCGCCGAGTTACCGCCGTAATTTATGCCGTAGCACGAACTATAGCATTTTAACTCCTTCTGAGAAAAGGGGGTTAGGTGAAAGGGGGTAACTCCGATTTTTGGAATATTGAGGACAGATTTTTTAAAGAACCAGAGCTCATACTCTATCATAGTACAAAGTATAACAATTTAACTCCTTCTTAGAGACGGGTTAAGTAAAATGAGGTTACAAAAACTTTTTAAATATTGAGACATTAAAAAGAACAGAGCTTAGATGCTTTGGCATAGTACGAAAGACAAGTGCTTTAAAAAAAATAAGCTTGGTACTTTTACCAAGTTTAATTTTCGAAATGATGAGTGATCATTTTAAGAAAAAATGTATCATAATTTTACCTTTCGAATATAAATAAATAGTTTAGCAATGAACTAGTGGGAAAATGTTCCCGTTAATGGATACCTATTCTATTTGTGTAGACAGCGAAATTTTCAATTCGTATTTACCAATTGTTAGCAATGTGTTTTGATCCCAACCCCAAAAATGAAATAAGAATGTGCAATATTCCAATAAAAAAAATGCCAAAATAAAATATTTGACCAAAGTATATCACTTCAGCAGTACAATAAACTACAAAAACTATAAAATGGCCAGCATTTAAACAAACAATATAAACCAATCCCGAAATCGTAAATTTCTGACTTACGCCCCTTCTCCTCCGGCGGTTTAGTGGCGATCCGGCTTAGTCGAAGCCAAAAAGTGTACAGTCACGCCTGCTAGGGGGGAGCCCCCCTTCCCCCTTCCAGGCTAACTTCATAAGACTATGAATTTAAATACGTTAGCCGGTGTCAAAGGGTCGCCTTGTTGCATCCGTTAGGAGCGGTAAAATGGAACTGGAGACGTAAGTACCTTTTTTTTGTCCGTGTACCGAGTTTTTGATAGTATGTTAAAAAAAACTTTTTTTACAGCTATAAGCAGCTTAAAATAATAATTGTCTCAAGCAAATTACTTAATGCCTTCTTCTTTGTATCACATTGGTCATCCTTCTACGACAACTCGTTTACAGTTCAAGCTGTGCGTTTATGATACGAACTGCCCGAGTCTATTGGACGTTTACAATCTGTCTCTTTCCTTTAATAATAATTTATCTAGCTGAGCAATCGTAAATTTTTAAAACAATTGTGTTTAGTTTAGATATAACAAACATATAAATATGTATTTATATGTATGTTATATTTATTATACTTAAGAAGATTTATTGTATAGTATATTGTAAAATATGTCCAGCCCATGTTAAGTCCTTAATAGGCTTTTGTCCAACAGTGGATTTCTGTGGCTGATACGATGATAATGATATTGTAGAATATACGTGTACTGTATTATGTGTATTCAAACTAACCTTAACGCTCTAAGCGATAACATATGTACATATATTTTACAATTGTATTTTTTTTTAATTGTTTTTTGTATTGGCGCTACAAAAAGTTTTCCGTTCATTATTTTTCATTTTCTCGTGGCCTTTTAAAGCTCCCTTAGTATCTGCTCTCCCTTAGTCACTGTCACTGACAGTAGAATAAGGGATAATATCAATTCGTTTTTGGTTCGAGTAGCTAAGGTGTGGAATGAACTGCCTGCGTCTATATTCCCTGAGAAGTACAGCCCCGGGACATTCAAAAGTAGATTGAATGGGTGTCTTTTGGATAGGCATGCTTCATCCTAGTCTTCATCGTCGCTTACCATCTGGTGAGATTGAGGACAAATGCCTAAACCAATATATTGTAAAAACAAAAAAAAAATAAAAAAAATATTCTACTTTACCGCCATAGGACTGTCAAGTGACTCATGCAGAAAAGTTTTTTTATACCACTGATTTGTTAGAAGCAACATTTTAGCGTCCCGAAAGCATCCAACTTTTCTTATCAGCGGATTGTTGGGACAGCGTGTAAAAATATTCGGGACACGATCCCGTTTGCTTTATGTTTGTTAATTCTCAAATTGTAAGGTTTAACTTTAGCTATTAACTGAAATGTCAATACTTCTAAAATTACGTACTTAAGTCATCATCATCATTTCACGTATTCCTGATTGCATCCTCAGCGGTAACGCTTCAGAGCCCGGGGTCCGCTACTTGACCAAGGTGATTTGACGAGCTTACTGGTTTTAACACAGAGTGACTACTGTCTGATCTCCGCAAGCCAAAGGGTAGATCAGAACCAATCCTTGGATTGGGTTTGATGAGCAAACGCTAGATGGCGTTCGAGACCCTCAGTTTAAACGTGTCTTCCGAAACACGAAACCAACTGAAGTTAATATGAAGTCACTCCTTCTTCATCTTAACGCTTGGGTGCATCCTCAAGTGTACTGTTTCGGTGTCCGATTTTTTTCTCTATAAATAGTATAAACGTCAAAAATCACCCAAGAAGGAAATCAAGTGGTCACATATATATTATAGAGAAAATATGTGGTCAGATTGCTAGATTGACATCAGCTGGAGTGATATGAATGCCGATCGTTTTACTTAAGAGCGGCCTTCCCGTCTTATTTTTCATACAAACGCTCGTAAATGATTATAACGTTGTATCTGATATTTCTTGAAAACTCACAGGTATTTTGTGCGTTACTTCTAGGTTTCTATCGAAATAAAAAATTAAAATTTAGAAAAACAAATTTGCTTTTTTGCACAAATTTTAGCTGAACTTCAACCTTTCATTAAGTACTCATTAATTGTAAAGGTAAAGAAAATATTTCAATACAAACCTCGCAAATGTAATTTTTTTTAATTAAAATATTTATTTCACACTCTTGTAAGGCTTACTTAGTAAAACGTATCACCTGGAAACAGTTTTATTAAATTTCCGCACCCTACGAATAGTTAATATTCGTTCAATTGATAGTTTATAATAATACTTATTTCGCTCAACAGAATGAACTGAGCTTTCAGGCGCTATCTCTCTCTTTTTGGTTTGCTTCTTTTTCTAGCATTGCCCTGGATGAAATAACAAGCTTTTCAAACTATACTCGCGTTGACGACAGAGCGGCCAGGAAGGGCCGCCATGTGAGAAAAAAGTATGGTTGCTATTAGCAACAATTTTTGCCATATGTTATCAAAATCGAGAGACTGCTGAACTGAGGGCTACTAGCAGTTTAAATATATTTTTATTAAAACTACGTGATCCTGCTAATTAGAACGAAAGTTTGGTTTACTAACCAAATCGCAAATAGCAAAACTGGTTCAGCTATTTCTAGTCTGCCTCTCAGAGGTTCCGGGTTCGATCCCCGGTCAAGACAAGTAGGAAAATGGCCTTTTTCAAATTGTCCTGGGTCTTGGGTGTTTATCTATATATGTATTTGCTATAAAGTTTAGTATTGTTGAGTTAGTATCCTATAACACAAGTCTCCAACGTACTTTAGGGCAAGCTCAGACAGTGTAATTTGTCCCTATTTATTTATTTAAATAGCTAAGGACGCTGCAAACAATGCCAAGCTGATATAAAGAGCCAGTAAGTAGGTCCCGAGTTCCAAAATTGCCGAAACAGGAGTACCACCAGAAAATTGTAAATTTTTTATGAACTTTATTCGCGAGAGAATCTTCCACCTGGATACGATGAACTCTAGCCCTTTGAAAGTCGTTAAATAGACTAAGAACGTAGGTGGACTTTTGTAAAGATATTTTAGTCAGATGGAAGATGATAGACAGTTCCCGAAACATTTGCCAGTGTGGTTTTTCCCCACGAACTATGAAGCACATACTTCCGTGTCCCAGGTGCCAAACACCTGCACTTTGGCAGACCTGATGCCTGATGCAAATGATATATTCTTTTGTTAGGTTATTCATAAAATAGTTTAAACGTCTTTCTAGACAGTGATACAAATGAAATTTTTAATTATCACCATATTTAGTTTTAAACAATTTATTTCAAATGAGGGCGCCACTTTAGCTACCACTTCGTCTTCATACAAAATTAAATAGGTACCTACCGTGCCAAAATGTATGTAGCTGCCGATATTTTTTTACGATTTCAGGGATGATCCCATAGTAAAAGTTGTTCACATTGTATGTTTACTCCTTTTTAGGTTGATTATTGTATTTGAATTTTGGATTTAAAAAACTGAAGTGACAAAATACAATGTCCTTTTTAATTAAGTACAAATATTTTAAGGGGTTATTCAG
This sequence comes from Acrobasis suavella, assembly GCA_943193695.1. Classification (NCBI taxonomy): domain Eukaryota; kingdom Metazoa; phylum Arthropoda; class Insecta; order Lepidoptera; family Pyralidae; genus Acrobasis; species Acrobasis suavella. The sequence goes on from OW971948.1 coordinate 14,887,744, forward strand.
TCCATCATTTTGAACAACTTTGCCCAATAAATATATATCGAAATACGAAAAAAAAATTAGGTTCTCATTCAGATCGAAGTAGTCACGTGATATCGTTACTATGACAAATGCAAAAAAATTTTTCGTATTTCGATATATATTTATTGGGAAAAGTTGTTCAAAATGATGGACTGAATCACCTCTTAAAATATTTGTACTTAATTAAAAAGGACATTGTATAGTAGTCACATTTAAGAAGAAGATTAGCTTTTATGAGCATCTGAAAAGGTCTCTAAAATGTCACCTATTGCCTCCGACATAAAAATTTTCGCTAAAAATATCAGTAGGTACATAGTGTTTTTAAATTAAAGTCGGTAGAACTGTATCAACCGATGTCCCACGTGCATTACTCGAACGCCCCGAGCGATCCTCAGTACACTCCGCTGCACTAAACCTTTAAATGTTATTTTTATTTAAATAAACCCAACTGGAAGACCGACCTTTGCTTAGTTACCTTTTTTATGAAAATCTTTTTTTAGCTTCGTCACTCCCTAAATACTGAGTTTTATCAAAATCGTTGGAGCCATATGCAAAAATTGCTCGTTTAAAGTATAGGATAACTCTCATTGAGTTTTTTCACCTAGTCCACTGCTGGACATAGGCCTCTCCCAAGGATTTCCAAAACGACCGCTCAAGAGCGGTCTGCATCCAGCGCTTTCCAGCGACCTTGGTCAGGTCGTCTGACCACCTTGTGGGTGGGTGTCCTATGCTTTGCTTGCCAGTACGTGGTCGCCATTCGAGAACCTTTTTGCCCCATCGGCCATCGGTTCTTCGCGCATCTTTCACCTATTATTTTAACTTTATTGATTATAACAAAATAAAATTGAATATAAACCGTTTAAGGTTTTTTTATTTATTTTAAACTCAGTTTATTATGCCTACTTCAGATAAAAATAGTAGAGTAATTAATTGCCATTACTGAATGCCGTTATGAATAAAGTGCAAATATTTATGTTATCTGTCAGTCTATGTCCAGCAGTGGACGTTATGCGGCTAAAATTAAGATGATGATGATTTATATGAAAATGATACTTAACATCTTTCAACATGGAACTGTCAAAAAAAAACTGCTTTGCCTCTTTATTCAGTATTTCGCAGGAATGAAAGTCATTGTCAAAATACTTTATTTACTTTCTACAGTCAAATGTTTTGTTTTTTTTTTTACTTTTTTATTTAAGTACCTTATTGAAATATGAGGAGATCGGTCGCTGGAATGCGCATTACTAGCGCTTTCGCAAGTTAAACGACACCGGACGTGGTCCGCACTTGGGTGGACGACCAGTGACATAAAAAATTCTGGAAGGCACTTTTAAGACGTTGTTCCGGCGCTCATCATTGTATGGCACTACGTTAAGCTAAGTCTGCCTTTAGGCAGCTTGAAAAATCTCACACCAGTGCTGGCCACTCACACACACACAAAACTTAAACAAAAAAACAGACAGTACCTTATTGTTACTATGTACCATTATAATACTCATGTACCATGTTGGCCTTTTAGTGAATTAAGATTTTATCTATCTATCTTACTTTAAAAAAAAAAACAAATTACCTCTTGAAAATTTTATTTTTTTATACACTTATATTAAAAGCTACTATATACCTGTCCGACTGTACCCAGAGTACAATCCGCGCCACAATGCAAACAAAAGAACGACCCGCGGCCACAAATCTTAATCTTAGCATTCATTACACAACCTGGACCTGGATGTTGCAGGTAGCTGCCGTTATTAGCTAGCCTACATTAATAAAGCATTTGCTTTAAACTTAATGAAACTGTATAGCTTACTTTGTTCAACTATGGGAGAAATAGGTCATAATAAACTGATGAGAAACATCTTTCTATTTATATTTACCATCAATACATATAATAAAACAGTAGGAACCGCGTGTCTGTACATTTGATAAAATTAACAAAAAATGGGTGTTGGCGATAAAAAAAGAGTACCAGAAAACAAAAAAGATTTTTTTGAATTTTTTGTCTGTCTGTCTGTCTGTCTGTATGTACTCGCTAATCTTTAAAACTACCGAATAGATTTTTATGCGGTTTTCACTAAAAGATTAAGCTCATCCCTGAGCAACATATAGGCTTTGTTTCATCAAAATCTGATGTCAAGTTATCGTCATTTTAAGTTTTAAGATAATTCTTCTATGGGCGATTTTATAGTTACATAAAATAGCAACTGATGGCGCCTCAACAAATTTTAAAACGCGCTGTATAGTGTATTATATTATATTTGACCATCAGTATGGAAAACTTCTACACCCTTATATTTTCTTTCCAGTTCATAATTTTAGTGTCGGAAACCAATTATAACCCTTAATAAATTGCAATTTCTTTAAAATTACATAATTTCGCCCATATCCGACATTTCGTTTCAAAATAAAACGTAGACTACGTTTGTATGGGAAAGTCTGATTCTGACCAGTGTAAGGGGACTCTTAATATTTCGGATAATATTGTTGATTAATAATTTGACACTTGGCTAAGAAAATACGGACTTTCTGATCTTGCTTTGTGGATTGGTTAGATATTTCGGATATCTTCAAAGGCTTCTTGGCTTTATAGATTTATAGAACTAAGTTTGACATTTGGCTATAGCAATACGGATTTTGTGATCTTCCTTTGTGGATTGGTTAGGTATTTCGAATATTATCTTTAAAAAATTCTGGGCTACATAGATTTATTGAATTAAATATATATATTATTGTATTTTGTGCTTTGCTTTCAAAAATGCTCCGAAGAAAGTCAAATGTGTCTCAGAATACTAGACAAGCGAAAAGACAGCGGATGAGTAGATCCCAAGAATCCAATAACAAAAGACAGGCACGAGTAAGTGTTAATCGAGAACGAAATTCATTTACTTGCGCCTCGGAGAGTGCTGATCTAACGACTAAGTGCTGATCGTGAACGTCATTCGCTATCTCGCGCCTCGGAGACTTTTACAGATAGGGAGATACGTTTGACTGCTGACTTAGTCTGCGTACCTATATATTTATACACAAAGGTTATGATTATTATTGTAAGGGTTCATTATAATCTATTCATACCTAAGTTGTTGTATGAATGAGTAACTGATATCCATACATCTATAGATCCTTATAAACTTTCACATTTGCAATATTAAAAGTATACCGCATCACAATAAAAAAACCAGACTGTAAATATACAGACTAATAAGACAAAATTTTTAAATTTGTCATGTCATCAACAAGGGTGTGTAAGAAAACTGAATTTCACTCGGGCGAAGTCGCGGGCACCAAATACAGATAATAAAGTATGTATTCGTGAGCAAGATATATGAGTTACACAACACTAAAAAGATTTTTGTTTGTATGTCAGTGTCTGTACGAATACTGTACACCCGAATGTCCGAAACCGCTGAACGGATTTTCACGCGGACGAAGTCGCGGGCACAGCTAGTCGTAAATATAAATGAAATGCATTTTTAGGGTACCCGTATACACCCAATGGATAATAATTGGCCAAGTGCGTATCGGGCCACGAGCAGTGTTGGGTTCCGTAGTTACGAATGCCAACTTTGAGTTCATGCCACTGAAAACGTCTAAAAACTAATTTTCTATTGAATTTGTACGAAATTTTCCTTTTCCGAGTACATTTTATAAGATGATCGCCTATAACTTTTTAATTTGTAAACCCCGCTTGGCTCTGGTAGTTTTCCTTTAAGGGGCTACTTGAATTTTTGGGGTCCAGTGCTGCCCCCATTTGAATTAAATCATTTAAAAAGGAAACGGAAATATAATTTAAAATTTTGTCTTGATCAGGCTCTAGATAATCCTTTAAACTATTTTATGAACTACTGTTTACAGTTTAAAGTTTACGCACATACGCCAAAAGTGGCCGTTTTTCTCAATTGTGCGTAGAATAGTTTCACGTTCTCATTTTAAACTACAAACAGTAGTTTATAAAATAGTTTAAAGGGTTATCTAGAGTCTGGTCAATACAAAATTTTAAATGAGGTCTCCGTTTCTTATCAAATGATTTATTTCAAATGGCGGCAGCACTGGACCCCGAAAAATTCATGTACCCCCTTAAAGTTCGTTATATATACTATAGCTGTGAATATTTTTACGTGTCCATATATAACCGTTTAGCATATAGGTAAGGGGGGGGGGGGCATACTTGAGTCTAACAAAAATGTTTACTTTAAAACCAAATATTTCAAAAACGGATCCCTAAATCGAAAAACAGAGTTAACAAGCTCATAATATTTCTGAAAGACCTATTTAAAGATACTACACATGCTTGGTTAGTCGAGAAAAAAACATTGTCTTTTCACTTTACTTGTATGGGAGCTACCCTAAAAGGGAGGTTCCTTGTTTACTACGGAACCCTAAAAACGGGATCCTATTACTAAGGTCTGTCCGTCTGTATTGTACCAGGCATGTTCATGAAATAGGCAGGCATATGTCTATCTCATGAACCGTAATAGCTGGGACAGTTGAAATGTTAACATAGATATAGATACAATATGTAACAAAAACCCTGTCCGATCCTTGTAGGAGCAACTCAGACCGTCAATATGAACAACTTTTCCTATCGGACCAATGCTTGAAACTCGAAGAAAAAATCAACATTTTCATACAAATGGCCGGGCCGGCCGAATACTTTTGTATGAACATGACGATTTTATTTTTCATTGTATCTTGACATTTCGAGTTTCGACCTTTGGTCCCATAGGAAAAGTTATTCATATTGACGGTCTGAGTTGCTCTTACAAGGATCGGACAGGGATTTTTTACATATTGTATTTCTGTTGCCGCTATAACAAAAAATACTAAAACTTGAAAAAAAGCAAAGAATTATTAAGTGGATGCAACAAACGTGATTTTTATAGATTATGGTCAAAATCCTTTGCGCAAATCCGACTCGCACTTGGCTGGTTATTTATAAATGATCGCATATATTCTACATTTACCTTTTGAGAGCCGTTAACCACTTAAGAGCGGCCTTCCCGTCTTACTTTTCATACAAACGCTCATACGTAATAATGGCGTTGTATCTGATCTTTCTTGAAAACCTTTGAACTCACAGGTATCTTGAGCGCTATTTGTGGTTATTATCGAAATAAAAAGTTGAAATTTAGAAAAACAAAGTTATTATAAGCCTCTGAAAATCTGCTTTTTTGCACAAATTTTAGCTGAACTTCAAACGTTTATAAAGTACTTATAAATTGTAAAATTAAAGAAAATATTTCGATACAAACCTCGCAAATGTAATGAAAATTTTTAATACAAAATATTTATTTCACATACTTGTAAGACTTACTGATAAACACGTATCACCTGGAACAAGTTTTATGAAATTTCCGCACCCTATGAATAGATAATATTCGTTTAATGGCTAGTTAATAATAATACTAATTTCATTTAATAGAATGCAAACCATGCCCTTAGGCGCTATCTCTCTCCTTTTGGATTGCCTCTCTCTTTCTTTTTGAAGCCCTTCCCGGCCGCTCTGTTTTCATCGCGAGCATAGTTTGAAAAGCTTGGTGTTTCATCCAGGGCATTGCTAGAAAAAGAGGCAAACCAAAAAGAGAGAGATAGCGCCTAAGGGCATGGTTTGCATTCTATTAAATGAAATTAGTATTATTATTAACTATCCATTGAACGAATATTTACTATTCATAGGGTGCGGAAATTTCATAAAACTTGTTCCAGGTGATACGTGTTTATCAGTAAGCCTTACAAGTATGTGAAATAAATATTTTGTATTAAAATTTTTCATTACATTTGCGAGGTTTATATCGAAATATTTTCTTTAATTTTACAATTTATGATTACTTTATGAACGGTCGAATTTCAGCTAAAATTTGTGCAAAAAAGCAGATTTTTGGAGGCTTTGTTTTACTAAATTTCAATTTTTTATTTCGATAAAAACCTAGAAATAGTACCCAAGATACCTGTAAGTTCAAAAGTTTTGAAGAAAGATCAGATACAACGCCATAATCACGTACGAGCGTTTATATGAAAAGTGAGACGGGAAGGCCGCTCTTAAGTTGCAAAACAGTCGCGTGACTGAGACGCCACTGACGACTAAAGTTATCTTAATGGTTCTTTCTAGCTTTACTAGGCTTGGCGTCAGGGGTAAAGTAACGTAAATAAGCGCCAGCGAGCAAAAGGTAAATTTTTAGGGTTCCGTAGAAAAAATGGAACCTTTATAGTTCTGTCATGTCTGTCTGTCTGTCAGTCTGTCTGTCTGTCCGTCCGCAGTTTTACTCAGCGACTGTAAGTACTAGAAACCTGTAATTTAATAAAGGTGTATATATTAATCATGCAAAAAGTAAATACATAAAATGTTGAAAAAAAAATTCAGGTTAGGTCCCATACAAGTAAAATGAGAGTCATTTCCCCCCCCCCCCTCTATTTATTAAAAATAAATATGAATTTAACGACACAAGCTCTCAAGCTAAAATCCATCGAGCCGTTCAGGCTGCGGAGCGTGCCAAACAATTATACATATATATGTATTTATATATACAAACATACATACATACTCTCGAAAAAAATAACCCTATTTCTGGCGCAGTCGGGTCAAAAAAGATTTCGACGAATTGATAACCTCCTACTTTATGGGATTCAGTTAAAAACAAACCTTTATCAAAGCACTTACTTCTATACCTACAAGAAAAACAGACCATAGAAAATACCATTAAATTATTTATGACCATCATACGGCGATCCCCACATTAATGACAGTTTTAATCTAAATTGGATGAGCCTTCAATACCCTCATTACGGCCGCCGCGTTATGGCGTTGTAAAAATAATATATTATTTTACGATCATATCTCGTAATTATTATGTTGGGAGTTAGGGCACTTACTCTTTGATTAGTATTGGTCGGTGGGAGTAAAGTTGCTGGGTGAATGTGATACTTACATGTTTCTTTTCTTTACTTACCTAATGTATTTACTGTAAAAATATTTACCAATTAATTTTAATCTTTTTTTAAATGAAATAAGTAAAGAATCTATAATTTTTAGGTTTTACTTATTGTTCAAAGTATTTTATAACAATTATAAAACGTCGATTAATAAGGTAAGTGTATTTTATAAACTACAAATATTTATAACATTTAGTATGATTTATAAATATATTTTTACTATTTACCGTTACATAGAGAAAAAAAGTACTTATCATATTATCTCAAAGATTCAAAGATTCAAATGTTTATTCAGTAATTAGACCTTTACAGGTACTTTTACTCTCTAATAATTATTATGCTGGGAGTTAGGGCACGTATGGAGTTACTCTTTGATTAGTATTGATCGGTGGGAGTAAAGTTGCGGGGTGAATGTGATATTTACATGTTTCTTATCTAAAGTACTTATTGTAATAATATTTACAAATTACTATTAAATACTTTACTAATATCGCGTTGTTTTGTCTTTTAAATTTTCTAAGTAATGTTTTAGTTATATTAATGTCATTAATTTTTTGATGCACATGTACGTTGTAACCCTTAAGAAAAACTTTATTTTAATACCCAATTCGACAGATAATTTAGCACCAAAAAGCTCCTCCATCATTTTTAAATTTTTATTTATCTATTGTCACTCTGACAATTTTACGACACGTCAAGCTAAAATCAGTGCCAAAGAAATATAGATACATACGCTTGAAAAACATAACCCTCCTTCTGGCGCAGTTGGGTAAAAATAACCTATGTAAAAAACTTTAAAAAAAATTTTACATAGGTAATTTTTCCTCGATTTTCTTATTTCCTCAATACCTACATCTCCCATTAAAAGTTTACAAACTTCAATTATCTTCTAAAAACATAGCCCGAGGACGTAATCAATAAAATTACGCCCCCGTTTTTTAGTCTTGGATGTCTCAAACCAAGACAAAAAAGCGGAGGTGATCCCTCGGAAAATTAAAAAGCCCTCGGGCCATCCCGTAATATTCTGGTTCATTACGGAACCGCGATTGCAACTCAGGTGTATGAAAAAATAGAACGTTTGCTGGGGTGAGTATTTACTTTGTATTAGGTTTGTTTGGTTGTAGAAATTTTAATGTAGCTAGGTTATACTGCGTAGGGAATTAAGTTAATATATTAACTATAATTTTTATAGAAAAGAGTAAACTCTCAGTGGCGGAAAGGAAGATTTTCCGGAAAATCTTGGGACCAACAAAACGAGAAGACGGCGGCTGGAGGATTCGGATAAATCTAGTGGGTATACCTATTATATTATTTATATCTATTTTTTTTCTCGGTCTTCGTTAGCCCGGTATACTGATACTACGGGCCTAAACCAAGTCCGTCTTATTATAAAACCCAGACTATCTTTGTTACTAGGTTTAAACCATTATCCAACCAAATCAAGTTGACATCTAGTAATACCACACTATCTCACCTGTCAATGTCAACTTCATTTTGGGCGGATAATGGTTTAAACCTAGTAACAAAGTTAGTCCTGTTTTTATAATAAGACGGAGTATGTATCAGACAGGGATTCTACGCCGTCATCAGGTAAGGTAATAGTCTGATTTAGGTATATTTTTAGGACATGTGTTGGGATTTCTAATATTGTCAGGATTGTCTGTACCTGGTGTGTTTAGGTTAGTGAGCGCGGGGTGAATATTCGGGATCGGTAAATTTAAATGTAGACTTGATTGTATTGTGTTTTGAGTGCTAAGTGTAAGTGTGCGCGTATGACTGTCTATTTGAAAGAATTTTCGGCACGTATTTAGTATAACAGCTTTTTGAAGCAAATGGTAAGTATGAGGATGTAGATTTAGCATTTCAAGAGATTGATGTAGTTTTTATAGGAATGACGCCAGTTGTAGAGAGGACTATGGGGATTTGGTTACTTTTTGTAGGTGCCAGATTCTAATGATTTCATATTTTAGTTCTGTATATTTATTTAGTTTTTCGGCTATTTCACTTTGGAGATTGTGAGTGTTTGGGAGGGCAATATCCATTAGAAGTGCAGTTTTGTTAGATTTACTGACTAATATGATATCTGGCCAGTTGTAGTTAATTGTGCGGTCGGTAAGAGTAGCTCTGTCAAAGTAAAGTTTAGTTGTGCTGTTTTCTAGGATGGTTTCGGGAGTATATTTATAATAGGGTTGTATGGAATCTATAAAATTGTATTGAAGAGCAAGGTTTTGGTGGATAATGTTTAATATTATTATTATTTGTCCCTTTATATTTATTTATTTATACCAAACATAATAGGAGAGACCAAAGCAGCAAGACTCCGATGGCTGGGCCTCGTGGAGAGGATGAAGGTAGATCGTGCTGTCAAAAGAGCGTACACGGGGATACCAACCGGGAACAGGCCAGTGGGTCTCCCTAGGTACCACTGGAGAGACGAAGCCTGCAAAGACGTCGAAGCCCTCAAAGGAGATCTGTAGATGACGCAGGCTAGGGAACAACGGCGTCTTCTGGTGTCGGAGGCCAAGACACTCTTCGGGTCGCTGAGCCAAAGCAGTAAGAAAGTAAGTATTAACTTTATTTCTTACTAATTGTTCGGTTTTACAAGCTTTAATTTAGCTTGAAATGTATCTTGTATGTTTGTTAACGTTAAATCTTGTAACCTATTTTTCCACCAATTATTCATTAGAGAATATGCATGTAAAAATATGTGTTATCTAACTAGTTAATCTATAAATATTCAAAAGTAAAGTACTAACAGTAAAAATAGAATAAAAAATGGTTGGAAAACGAATGAGATATAACGATTTTACGAAAATATGTCTGTCTCACTCGCAAAAACGCTATTTTCTATGGAAAATGTATAGATGATATGGACTTTGACGTCACCAATTCATATGGGACTTCTCTTTCTAATTGAAACTTTAAAGTATCACATGTTCGTCGTTAATTAAGATATTTTATAAATTCATTCATATTTGTTTACTGTGGATAATAAGGATTTTATTATGCCAATAAAAAAAAAAACGTGTATAGTCCCCTCGTATTTTAAGCAGGACGACAATACAATATTATGAAGTCAATGAACTATTCTGATTAAATATATATAAACGGTTTTTTTCACGTAGTGTTGGAAAAAGCTGACTGATGATGGTCATCTTAACCGATCGAAACTAGACTATACAACGTGAGTAAAACCGTTTTAATATATTAAGTTATGTCATTTCACGTTACTTTTAATAATAATATATTAGGTTGGGGAAAAAGATGATAAAATTTTACTACCAAAAATGTAAAAATGCAACGCAAGCGGCGAAAAAAATTTGCGATGTTTATGGACCTAGTGCAGTGTCTGTGAGAGTAGCACAAATTTGGTTTAAGCGTTTTCAATCCGGAAATTTTGATGTCAAAGATGCACGTCGCTCTGGTCGCCCTGTTACGGATATAATGGACGCTATTTTTTAAAAGTGGAACAGGATCGGCATTTCAGTAGTACGACGTAGCTGAAGAACTGGGAATCGACCACAAAACAGTTTTGGCGCATATGAAAAAAAATGGGTACACAAAAAAGCTCGATATTTGGGTACCTCACGAGCTGTCTGAAAGAAACCTAATGAACCGTGTACTCATTTGTGATTCTTTATTATGACGTAATGAGACCGAACCATTTTTTAAGAAATTGATAACTGGAGATGAAAAGTGGATCACGTACGACAAGAACGTGTGAAAAAGGTCATGGTTAAAGGCCGGTCAGGCTTCACAGACTGTGGCGAAACCCGGGTTAACTCGCAACAAGGTGATGCTGTGTGTGTGGTGGGATTGGAAGAGCATTATTCATTATGAGCTGTTACCACCAGGCAGGATCATCGAATCAGAACTCTACTGCAAACAACTGATAAGATTAAAGCAAGAAGTTGAGAGAAAGCGGCCGGATTTAAACAACAGAAGGGGTGTGGTATTTCATCATGATAACGCTAGACCTCACACATCTTTAACCACTCAGCAAAAATTAAGAGAGTTAAACTGGGAGGTGTTAATGCATCCGCCGTATAGTCCTGACCTGGCACCTTCAGATTTCCACCTGTTTCGGTCTCTTCAGAATTCTTTAGGCAGTGTCAGGTTAACATCACGAAGACTGCCAAAACTACTTGACGCAGTTTTTTGATCAGAAGCCCCAAAATTTATATAGCAATGGGATCATGTCCCTACCTATAAGACGGCAAAAAGTTATTGAACAAAATGGTACCTACATACTTTAGTTAAATGTAAATAAACTATATTAAAAAATGTTTCGAATTTTCATATAAAATGCGAAAAGACTTTTTCCCCAACCTATTATTATATCTATTCTAATGTTGGAACTGGGAGATATTCGATAAAATTCAGGTATAAAACTTTCCGCCACCAGTTAATTCATGCAAACTATTGCCGGCCGGCGCCCACCCGCTACTGTTAGTCCCAGCATACCTGCCATCAACAGCCCGTGTGCTTCATTCGTAGCTTGACCGCCGAACGATCAAGTCAGTATAATCGACTGCCTTTTTATACCAAATGTCACTCTCAGAATTAAGACGAATCTAACGACACCTCTCAAGCTGAAATCCATCGAGCCGTCCAGGCCGCAGAGCGTGCCAAACAATTATACATACTCTCGAAAAACATAACCCCTCTTCTGGCGCAGTCGGGTAAAATGAATAACACAGGAGTCTTAACTTCGGATGCATTTTAATGAATAAACTCCTTTTTTCGCCGCCGAAAACCAACAACGCCTTAGTAACATGCAGTATTCTCTTTCCAACGGGCTGTACATGTTTACGCGTGTACAGTAGCACGCAACTGATCAATAAATACATGTCCGCAAATTGTTTACGTACAGTCGGATGCATTTTAATGAATACCTCCTTTTCCGCGGTCGAAAATCAACAACGCCTTTGAAAAATGTAATATTGTCTCTTTAATCAATAAATACAAGCCCGCAAATTATCTGCGTGCAGTCGGATGCATTATAATAAATACCTCCTTTTACGCGGTCGAAAATCAACAACGCGTTAGTAACATGTAATATTCTCTCTTTAATCAATATATACAAGCCCGCAAATTGTCTGCGTGCAGTCCGATGCATTATAATAAATACCTCCTTTTCCGCGGTCGAAAATCAACAACGACTTAGTAACATGTAATATTGTCTCTTAATTCAATAAATACAAGCCCGCAAATAGTCTGCGTACAGTCGGATGCATTATAATGAATACCTCCTTTTCCGCGGTCGAAAATCAACAACGACTTAGTAACATGTAATATTGTCTCTTTAATCAATAAATACAAGCCCGCAAATAGTCTGCGTACAGTCGGATGCATTATAATGAATACCTCCTTTTCCGCGGTCGAAAATCAACAACGACTTAGTAACATGTAATATTGTCTCTTTAATCAATAAATACAAGCCCGCAAATAGTCTGCGTACAGTCGGATGCATTTTAATGAATACCTCCTTTTCCGCGGTCGAAAATCAACAACGCCTTTGAAAAATGTAATATTGTCTCTTTAATCAATAAATACAAGCCCGCAAATAGTCTGCGTACAGTCGGATGCATTATAATGAGTAATCTCCTTTTTTCGCCGCCAAAAACCAACAACGCCTTAGTACCATGCAGTATTCTCTTTCCAACGGGCTGTACATGTTTACGCGTGTACAGTAGCACGCAACTAATAAAAAAATACATGTCCGCAAATTGTCTGCGTACAGTCGGACGCATTTTAATGAATACCTCCTTTTTGCGGTCGAAAATCAACAAAGCCTTAGTAACATGCCGCAAATAGTCTGAGTACAAGCGGATTCATTTTAATGAGCGTGTTTATGTCCCTTCACTCTCTCTCTCTTAGAAATAAGAAGAATCTAATGACACCTCTCAAGCTTAAATTCATCGAGCCGTCCAGGCCACAGAGCTTGCCAATACATACATACTCTCAAAAAACATGAGCCCACTTCTGGCGCAGTCGGGTAAAGAAAAACACAGGAGTCTTAACTTCGGATGTATTTTATTAAACAATCTCCTCTGTTCGCCGCCAACAACGCCTTAGTAAAATGCAGGAGTGCTACTTTTCATTTAAGGACTCACCGAAACACAAAACGTGTAGTTTTCCAACTCACCGATCGCGTAAGGAACCATGAATCGGAACGAATTCTACATGAAAGTTTTCTTTGACATATCTACGCCACAAATGTCAAAATTATGAGTGGTCGAGACCACTCGTTACAAATCCTTCGCATACGATATATTAAAAAATGCGCCCGTTTAGAAACGCTCGCGTAGTGATTTCAAAATTGCGGCCCCAGTATTCTCTTTCCAACGGGCTGTACATGTTTACGCGTGTACAGTAGCACGCAACTGATCAATAAATACATGTCCGCAAATTGTCTGCGTACAGTCGGACGCATTTTCTTTTACGATCACCCGCTGTTTACGTGCTCAACAAAGATACGCCCGATAACGTGGAGGTGGGAATATATTGATTAGATTTACTTTGGATGTGGTATCTTATTGTTTGTTTTAAGTATTGTGTATTGTTTGTAGGGTTCATTTATGTATTTAAGTTTCTATTTTGCACCATTAATTTCTTTTCATTTTTATTTTTCACTATTAATTTACAACGCCAGTAAAATGAGACACAAATAAGTTGAACAAAAATGGCGGACTTCAAAGAATTTTTGTTCAAATTGCCGACATGAAAATAGAACCAAAATGGCAGTCGTCGCGTCGGTGCATTATTTGCACCTGCGCCGATAACCACCATTTTGGTTCAACCTACGTGCTGGGATTTGTACAAAAATGCTTTGAAGTCCGGCATTTTTGTTCAACTTATTTGTGTCGTACTGTACGGCGATCAGATTGCAGGCATCCTAAAAAAAAGGGGAGATCAGAAGTAACCGTAACCGGCCGGCATGCATGAAGAGAGTGATGAGTGTGGCAGAAAGCAAAAGAGGTCTGTCAGGATCGTAGCAAGTGGAGGTCCATAGTCTTTGCTTACCTCTGTGGGAAACAGGCGTGATAATATGTTAGTATGTAAATGACTAGTAGATTATGTGGGCTCTCGATCCATCTGAAGGTGCCGGACTTTACTTATTTTCTAAATAATTCTTTGTGCGGGATTAAGTAGTATTAGGTATTATCTACTTTCAGTTTACTCATACTAGCTAGTTTAACAACAGGGCCAATTTACTGGTACGCTACCAAGGTAGGTTCAAACAGTACCAAATTATCTGATAATATCAATCTTCAATTTTTTTATATACTAACTAGCTCCGCCCCGCGGTATTACCCGCGGAAAAAGTAGCCTATGTTAATCCAGGGTGTCAGCTTCCACCATATCAAATATTATTAAAATTGGTCTAGCCGTTTCTACGTGAAGAAGTCACAAACACACACAAACTTTCGCTGTGTGATTAGTGATATATTAGTGTGATAAATTATATAGTGTGACTAGTGTGATAATCAGACAATTATTTCATTAACTTCTCAAGCAATCAGACCTATAGGATGGGCCAAACACCCCACCAGACATATTGTATTAGTATAGTATGAAAGAAAAGATAGGGTCGTTTTTCTTGCATATTTTCTTACTATCCGCAATGTATATTGACATGATTTAGATTCTTGCCCATTCTCTCGATCGGTTTTTATGATCTGCGTAAGAAAAGTAGCAGTAGGAATATATATTTTTTTCCTGGCATGGAAGAAGTTTAAGTAGAATGTTTTTACAATATGTGACTGGAAAATTGCCAAAACTGTATTTATTTCATTTATTACAATTCCTGTAAATGGCGGTTTTCCCATCTTCTTCCAAATATCTCGATCGTGTGCCACTTCCAACCAATCCCTTTCAAACTGTCGCAAATCGTCACACCAACGCTTCCGGGCCCTACCTCTTTTCCTTCGGCCATCTTCGGGAGTCCACTTTGTTAAATAAAATACTATTTATAACTACTGTCAGTTTTTGGAGAAAGTGTGCACGCACTGTTATGTCATGGCTTATCCAAAATGAATGTTTTAGCTCCACGTGACTAAAGCTAATAGCGATCGCCTAATAGCAGGCAGGCTAGTTGTAGCCTCGTAAAGAGATCCGACCGTTTATTGAACCTATACCCAACCGCTGAGGGGTGGGCTTACCGATTCTTTAAATAAAGTATCGATACGGTACACAAATGTGTTCGTATCGATAAAATCACTTGGCAATCTCGATAAAACTCGCCAATCTGCTAAGTGCTGATATATTTAATACAAAAACTATTACTTCGATTCCTAAAGTTTTGTTATAACACAGCAGGATTATGAAATAAAATTATGCCAAATCCTAAAACTTAGATAAAATAACATTAACTAAGGAAAAATATAACTGTTTGTTGAACGAGCAAGCGAAAAGAGCGAAGTTCTTCGAGTGTAATTGAATAGGTGGCGTTTGTACGTATGTCTGTACGTTCGACGATAACTTGAGTAATTTTGATCAAACGTTCATAAAATTTAGTAGGTTTGGTAGCTTATTTAATTTTTAAGTCCAGACATTAGCCATATCGATAAAAAGGTAGCTGAGATAGGAGGTGTAATTGTGACTTCACAATTCGCTACTTACCAACAACTCAAATCAGATACTTTATCCTAAACGTCAGAAAAAAAAACACGTTTTTGTATGAAATTTAAATGAAATATAGACTAATTACATCATAGTTTCTTGGAGTCAAATAGCGCTCTTAATAGCGGTTTTTCTGTAATAATAAATATAAAATCGCCGTTATTGCAAATGAATATGATCATGACAAGTGAAAATATTTTGAGAGGTTGTATTTTCTTTTTCTACTCCTGTACTGTTATCTGTCTTTTAATAGGTCCCGAACACTAATATAAGAACATAGATTATATGACTTCAGAAAAGTCTTTAGTCAATTTCTAACATAATAGCACATGTGTCGTTATTTTGCCAAAACGATACTCCTAGCCATAGACCTATAACTGTTTTTCTTTAGATCTACCATAATGCAAACATAATAAAATCGTTATTTTAGCATATGGTGCCATTTTTCAAATGTGGAGTCACTGAACAAACGGTTTTTTGTATGAAAAAACATTCGTTTAAGCGACTCCATGTTTCAAAAATGGCACTTTTGGTCATTAGGAAGACGTCAATAAAAAAAATTTTGTCTTCCATAGATGCTTAGTATCTACCAAACATATGGTAGTATTTCGTACTTTTCTTTGTTTATATTTATTTTAGTAAATGTAGTCGTAGAAAAAGTATTGTATGCAACGTTGTATAAGTAGTCAAAAAATGCTCGATGGCGTCAATTTATGATGCTCGCCTTGGCTCTTGGCTCGTAACCTGCGCCACTCGCATTTTTTAACCCTCCTTATACAACTGTTGCATAAAATACTATAACAGCACTGAATAATTTATTTTTGATTTATGAAAGTACCTAAATTAGGGGGGCAAACTAGTAGTATAAAATAAGTTGATTTTATAAATTTACACACTAAAAATATAAGTATGCTATTTTTTTCAAGACGATTTCTTTTACCGATTATTAACGGAAATGAAAGTGAGAAATTTTACTGTATTTTACTATAATTCCCCTTCGACTAACATAAATTCTCGCCTGGCAAAGATTGTCGATTTTATCGATAACCGATAGTTTAGTAAATTGTACGTCCTTATTGGTCCGATAATATAGCTACTGTGCTGTCCCCTGGAATCAATTTCGACCACATCAAAGTTTGTTGCTTTTTTATGTGCTTCCCGTGGGATTTAGATGCTAGTGGATTTTTGGTGCAGCTTTGAAACATTTTCTAGTGAATATGTTTAGAACATAATAATTTAACTACGTTTGATTGAGGCAAAAATACTTTCAGATACTTGGTTGGCTAGAAGAGATCCCTTCCTGGGATATGCCCACCCTTGTGCAAATTATAACAATACATAAGTCTATCGGTTCCTATGATATTGTTTTTACAATATAGGGATAACAAACAAACTATTCACGCTTTGAATATTTCATCTAAAGTATTTTTTATTTTATTTCGTTAAATTTAAGTTATTTTAAACCCTAAGTCATTAATCCTTCAACAACCGCAATTTTGCAAACCCATTGTTATCAATTGTTTTCTCGGTCGGATCCGACCGTCTGGAAGTTGAAGGGTGAAATCAACCAAGGATGTGCGTATGAACAGATAAAAATTCTTTCTTTGAGGATACAAAATAACTACCTAAGTAGGTTCACAAAAATTTTACTAAATTACATTTTTTTTTCTTTTTATAATACGTAAATTGAAAATAAATACAAAGAAAAAATTAGGTTGATATGATACTTATTCTTATAAGACTAAATTGTACCATCTTTAGCCAACTATCGCTCGATGACCTCCGTGCGTGGCGTAGTGATCACCATGCAAGTCCGCCACCCAGAGGTCCCGGGTTCGATCCCCGGTCAGGGCAAGTTGGAAATGGCCTTTTTCAAATCGTCCTGGGTCTTTGATGTTTATCTTATAACACAAGTCTCGAACCTACTTTGGGGCTAGCTCAGTCAGTGTTATTTGTGTTAAAAAGACTTGAGTGTTTGTATCATATTGTGTGTGTACTAACCATTAAATCAATCTTATAATTGGCCCCGTCACTAAAAATATAAAGATCACAAAATATAAGTTTTATAACTCGTAAACCGGTTAATGAGTTATCAACATCTACCGGGCGGTATTTATGGTTCAGGGTCATAAAATATTATGCCCTGTACGGATTATGGTACAAGATGAATGTGTACTATTGCCCAACTGTGTAAGGAAGGGTACTGTTTATGAATGGATTGTAACTACATTCACAGACTGACAATGAAAAGCGATTAGCTAATTTACTAAGAGATTCTTTGTTTTATTTCGTACAGAATACGTTCTGGACAAAGCCATTCCAGCAAGTAGGCGACTAATACTGTGAAAATGAGTTTCTTTCGGCGTTTCTTCTCAGCAGTGGTCGTTGCGAAGCGAACGACAGCTTTTCTGAAAAATAAATTAAATCTTGATATACACTGTAATTGTATTTATTGATGTATTGTGCTAGTAAAGGTCAAAGTCATTGAATTTTCAATTAAAATAAACATGAATTGCTTTAAAAAAGAGCATTAAAAAAATTTGATTTACAAATACACCTATAATTTTCAACTAGTAAAGTTTTATCTACATGCCAAATATTATACTGTTGTGGTGGGGAATTGGAATTTGGAGCAACCATCTAAAGGAGTACATACATATAAACATACATACAAACTTTCGCATGTATTGACCGAACAGGGGAAGTGTCTTCGTTGCAGATTCAGCAAAAAATTATTTTTTCGTGTGTCCGAATTCCAGTATTCTATCTGCTTTCGACTACAGGTCAAATGTCTCTACCAATTCTCGCTAAATTTTAACGTTAAATTGATGTCGAGCAATAGTATAGGCGATCAAATGTTATGTCAGTCAAACATTGGTCGAACAAAGTTGATGTCGAACAATAGTATTACCGATGAAATATTATGTCGGTCATAGGTCTGCCGGGCAACGGTTTGTCGCACTGCTGTGGTACTTTCTTGTGAGCAGGTTCAATATCTAAATATATATAACTCAAAGGTGACTGACTGACTGACATAGTGATCTATCAACGCACAGCCCAAACCACTGGACGGATCGGGCTGAAATTTGGCATGCAGGTAGATGTTATGACGTAGGCATCCGCTAAGAAAGGATTTTGATCAATTCTACCCCCAAGGGGATAAAATAGGGGATGAAAGTTTGTATGAAACTTTGTTAATTTTAAACCGATCGGGCTGAGACTTTGCACGCATAAAGCTACTATGACATAGGCATCCCCTAAGAAAGGATTTTGATAAATTACACCCCTACGCGAGCGAAGCCGCGGGCAAAAGCTAGTTTAAAGAATATTTTAGTTGAATCAGATTCTCGAATTTTTTGAAAATGGTGGAAATATAGGGGTTGAAAACTTTTAAAAATCATATTCCAGACATTTGGAAAATATAAGACTTAAGACGCAAGTTTTTTGCCCGAACAACTTTTTTATCCGATAATTTTCAACCAGTTGAGAGTGACTCGTGAGGCCTGCAGCTTACGAATCCTTATAGGTATTAAGTAAAATTTTACTCTTATTCCAAGAAGAAAATAAACAATTCGTTAACCTAACTAACATTCTTTTCTACCCATTTATATATCTACATGAGGGTTGTAATAGACAACACGGACAAACAGGGGCATCCCCAAATGACAGGAATCAATAATGTTGACATTATACTGGATTTATTAGCCCAGTCTTATTAGTGGCTGGACTTGAGCTAGGAATGTAGAGTTGGGAAATACTAGAAACGACCAAGATTATTCTTGCTTAATAAATATACATTATGTAATAAAATAATCTGTAATTGGTTTTTCGTAATAATTTTAGTTATAGTAGAAGAAAGATATCAGTTTGCGCTTAAGAATAATCTTAGCTGTAATTAAATTAACAGACGTCAACAAATATTATGAAATCAAAAAAAAATGACAATTATCAAGTGATCCAAATATTCAAATACAAAAAAATAAATTATTTTGACTTTACTTTTGCTTAACCCTATCATATCGGGCCCATTTAATGATATTAGATTATATATTATATTACATTACATAAAAAAAAACAATAAAGAAAAAATAAAAGGTTTACAAATAGAAAATTTCTTCTAACGCACCGTATTGAGGCAACGTACCCAGAATACTGGCAACATTTCCCGACGAATCGCTATACTTATACGCTGAGCTAAATAGCTGCCAGCTCTATGATCACCAGTTGCCTCAATGAAGCGCGTCGAGATGTCCTTAAGAAATAATTTAGCATCAGGGTCCCAAGGGCCCATTGTCTCTACTGCATAAGGTAAATATACATAGGGCGCACTATAAGTTTCCGGAACTGGCCACTTACATAAACAATATTTAAAAATTTATTGCAACATTTGAAAATAGAACTCTTTGGCTGTAGAATGCAGTTTGTTTCATCTGACTGTCTTTTGTTTTTACCTTGTGGCGCCATTTAAAAAAATGTGTGTCTGCATCAACATGGATTTAACTCGGGAAAATTTTCGTAGTATGATTTTCTACGATTTTAAGTGTAATTTGACAGCTCAACAGAGCATCGCTCGGCTTGAAACAGCTTTTGGCAATGAAGCACCATGCAAGACAACTGTTTATAGCTGGTTTGCAGAATTCAAGCGTGGTCGTATCAATCTCAGTGACGAATCTCGCGATGGTCGGCCGTCCACCGCTGTGACCAACAAAAACATCGATGCTGTGCGCCGTATGATTGAAACAGACAGGCATGTGACCTACCATGAAATTCGCGCATCCTTAGAAATAGGCATGAGTCAAATACAATTAATCCTACACAAACATTTGGGTGTGAGAAAGCTGTGCTCGCGGTGGATCCCACACAACTTGACCGAGGCTCAAAAAACGGACCGCGTCACTTGGTGCAGTGCCATGCTTACCAGATTCAACGAAGGTGCGTCAAATTTGGTGTGAGACATAGTAACAGGTGACGAAACATGGATTTATTGCTACGATCCCAAAACAAAGCAGCAATCGAGCGTATGGGTCTTTCAAGATGAGCCGAAACCAACCAGAGTGACGCGCGTGAAAAGTGCATCTAAGCGGATGATTGCTTCTTTTTTTAATAAAACTGGACACGTGGCTACTGTTGCTTTAGAGAATCGTCGTACAGTGAATAGTGACTGGTACACGACCATTTGTTTGCCGGAAGTTATTGACGAACTCCGTAAAAATAACCGTAAACGCCGTATCATCCTGCACCACGACAATGCTAGTTCTCACACGGCCAAACAGACAAACGACTTTTTGAAGGCGAAAAATGTAGAACTCATGAGTCATCCTGCATACAGTCCCGACCTGGCACCTTGTGACTTTTTTCTGTTCCCAAAAATTAAGAACCAATTACGCGGACAACGATTTTCATCACCAGAAGAGGCTGTCGAGGAGTATGAAAAACACGTTTCAGAGGTCACCACAGAGGAGTGGCACAAAAGTTTTCAAAACTGGTTTCATCGAATGAAAAAGTGCATAGACGCCAAGGGAGATTATTTTGAAAAACAATAAATTAATTTTGTACCTTTAATAGTATTTTTTCATATTCATTCCGGAAACTTATAGTGCGCCCCACTATAACTGTCACCCAGACCCACGTATTTTCGTTTCTTGCTTGTCTCAGCTGTACACGCCGCTGCCGCACCCCGGGTCGAAGTTGAAGGCAAGTGTGAAGCTGCGAAAGTGTCAAACATGATAAACATGAAACATGATATTTGATAAATTGACTTTTGAGTCTTTAAGCTTGGTGATCTGCACTCATTGGTGGAAAATACCAGTTTTTATGCTGAAAAGATACAATTTTTTGAGCACTTTCGTCATAGTCTTAGCATATGCTTAGACTATGAATCTTGATATTATGACGCTACCTTTTTCCTCAGGTAATTTTTTTTATTAACTGCGACCGCTCTCGAAAACAGCTAACTCTACACTATCCAATATACAAAAGTCTGCAGGAATGCGACAAAGTATTGGTGTATAAAAACCAAATGCTGGCGACCACTCGCCTTCTCCTCGTTTAATATACTCCCAAATACAGGTGCGCACACGAGTGCTTTCACATTTTATAAAAGCATTTTTTTTACATGCTGGTTAGATGACAAGAAAAAACTTAGAATATACCAGATGTTTATCTTCCCGCTCACTGACTTATATTATTTTATTTGTATCAATCTTTATTTTTGTACTTTGGCTGGCAATACTATTGCTGCTTGCAACCCCATTTATCTCGTTCTATTCCGTTGTCGGATTGTGCTAGGTGTCAGACGTGTATACTTCCAAGTAAAAGTGAATATAATATAACTTCATACTTCGCCAGATAAATAGTAGTTTAATTTTGGCCCATACGAATAGATATTCCAGCAGCGATCGAGGTAATGAGAAGCGTGGTTGACTCAAGCGAACCTGGTGGCGATCGGTAGCAGCAGAAATAACGACAATCAAGCTGTCTTTGACCATATTTAATAATAATAATAATAATTCGTTTATTTCAGGCAACAAAACATACGAGTACATTATTGGCCCATATTTATATATACCTTACAGACTAACATACATATAATATAAAACTTAAACATAATACTATTTTGTACGTAATATCTGTGACGCACTGCACGATGTCGCGGTATCGGGACTATCGCGGTATATGGTATATGTCGCGGTTAAGCACTTTGCTCAAGACGGAAAGGGATAGAGAAGCACTGTAGCGGCCCTCTGCCCTACCCATGGGACATAAGTCAAGTAAGTCCAAGACTTTTACAGGCATACAATATGTCAGATTGTCAAATTACTTAATAAAAAAGAAAACAGTGGCACTCCGGGAGTGCCGACAGAAGTGACAACTTGGTGTCGGTTACGGTAACAAGGTCGCGAGTTCCGTTTTTTCCCATCTCAAAAAATGCTTGCCGTCTCAAGAAGTTTTCACTTCTAAGAATCTTTAGGGTGTCTAACAAACATTAACCCCCAAATTCATAAAAAACTGCAAACGTTTGCTAAACCTATTTTAGTTAAAATATGTTTTGTCTCGTTCTTTAAATGTCAAATATTGAGAAGAGTAAAACGGACAAAACGTGTTTTAGCTGAAATAGGTTTAGCAAACGGTTGTATTTTTTTAATGAATATGAGGGTAAAAATACAAGAAAATGCTAGATTTAAATCCAACAACACTTTTCCTCTCGGCTGCCCCAAACATATGTCACCGCGCGCCGCGGCACAATAAATAAATAGCGCAAATTCCGAAGTGACCAGAGCTCCCAATAAAAGCTCCCAGCAGATAAATATTGCAGCCCTAAGACTGTATGTACGTTTGCGTTATGCCAGGCTGGGAATTTGATAGTTAAGTGGGGTATTTGTTTATTTTGTTTTGGGGCAATTATATCTATTTGTGGGAGAAGTTTGGATATAGATATTGAACTAATAGAATTAGGTACTTTACTAGGTCAAAAATGAATGATTTGGTATTGACGACCTCTGTGGCGTAATGGTCAACACGCTAGTCCGCCAATCCGGAGGTTCTGAGTTCGATCCCCAGCCAGACCAAGTTGGAAAATGGCCTTTTTCAAATTGTCCTGTGTCTTGGGTGTTATGTATACATGCATTTCTCATAAAATATAATATCGTTGGGTTAGTATCCCATAACACAAGCTTAAGCTTACTTTGGGGCTAGCTCAATGTGTGTGATTTGTCCCTATATATTTATTTATTTATATTTAAATTTATTTATGTAAAGAGAATAAAAGACACAAAATAATTCACTTGTCATTGATCATATTCATATTCAACCAGATTTTAGATTTATTATCGCAGAAAAACTTATATAAAAGCGCTATTTGAGTCCAAAAAATTATGACATCATTAGTCTGTATTAAGTACAAATCCCATAAAAAACCATTAATTTTGACGTTTAGATAAAAATATTTGATTAGTAAATATATGGTAAGCCTCAAAAATGGAGTCTCAATTTCTTATACAGTATGAGAAATTGGGACTCGCTAGAATGATGCTGCGAAACATAATTATTTTTATCAGGTTGGTGGTTGTATCAACGCTGTGCTATGTGCTGCGTAAAGTTTAGGGAAATATGCGCCCGATTATCCGATCACTGGTTATGGGATAGTCTCGATTTTTCATACAGTTAGTATGAGAAATTGGGACTCGCTAGAATGATGCTGCGAAACATAATTATTTTTATCAGGTTGGTTGTTGTATTACTGCTGTGTTATGTGCCGCGTAAAGTTTAGGTAAATATGCGCCCTATTATCCGATCACTGGTTATGGGATACTAATTCAACGATACTAGTAGTTTGATTACAAATTTCAATTACATGTAGTTAACTACAAGTACTTGAAATTACATTAATTTTAACTACAACAATTGAAACTACTGTAGATGTAATTTGTATTTGTAATTAAGTAGTTGTAACTACAAATTACAATAAGAATTTATTACCGCGGGCGTGTGTTAAAGGAGTTGTATTTCGAAATTGTAAGCAAGAAACGAAAATTTATAAGTAAGTAAATCTTTATAAAATATGTAGTTTTAAAAAGTAGTTTGTAATTGTGATTACAACTACTTTTTGTAGTCTATCGTTCAACTACTTTTTCAATTACTTTTTGTAATTATGTAGTTGCAATTACTAACTACAAAATGTAATTGTAGTTAGTAATTAGTAGTTTAATTACATTTTGCCCAACTCTGCTATATTGTATAGCAAATACAAATACAGACAAACATCCAAGACTCAGGTCAAACTGAAAAAGATCATTTTCCATCTTGACCTGACCGGAGATCAAGCCCGGGACCTCCAGTATGACAGCGTGGCAAGATGACCACTAACCCATAGAGGTCGTGGTTTAAAGTATTGTTTGTATCGTTTGTGCAATAAATAATAACCAAATTGAGCAAAAACAGAAACATCATCGCCAATAAGCAATAAACTCTCAAAATGGCACCGCGTATACAGGGTGCGGAATAAAATCATCATTAATTCGTGCCACCGACGTAGGTAATGGCCTCTCGTTTGAACAACCTGTATAGCGGATGCGAATTAATCGACTATTCGAAACATTCCGTCGATTTCGCAGTCGAGTGACTCGATTTGTGTGTGTAATCGATTTGTTGTTGATGTTTGGGTTCATTTTAACCCCGGAAAAAAGAGGGGTGTTATAAGTTTGACCCTAATGTCTGTCTGTGGTATCAAAGCTCTCGAACTGATGTACCGATTTCGATGCGGTTTTATTCACTTGAAAGCAAGTCCTCTTGTCAGCTATGTTTAATGATAATCTTGTTAAGTTAAGGCTTGAATTTTTTATAGATAATGGTACGAATCCCTTCGTGCACGAGTCCGCCTCGCATTTGACTGGTTATTTTCTTATCAACAGTACCATGAAATTTGCTTGCTTTAGGTAATAATAATAATAATAAATAAACTTTATTTCTCTCTTCACAACAGAATGTAGATACATAAAAGGTAGGTACTTGATAGTTCACTAAGGTATATCTTGACATTCTAGTCCTTGTGAAGAGGCTAGTCCCTGAAATAGATCCCGTGGGATCTGTGGTACAGGTAACTAGGCCCTCCCTTCGGAGAAGCTTGGGTTACAAGGGTTGCATGTGATTGCTTATATACTTTATTCAATGCATACATAAATTACGAGTAGGAAACGAAAAATGAAGATGGTCTGAATGCGGAGTGGTGTGTAGTGTTAGTGATAGTGTTTGTGTATTTTGTGTAACATTAATAACAAAATATTTTTTATATAAAAAGTCCCTCCAATGCAATATTATGCGGATGGGCAAACAAGCTACACACATCTACAGCTTTTCTAAACGAACACCGAGAAGAAACGATATACCTACGCACACAAACTAGCTTGTGGCTGTAAACACAAGACAACCCACACGCAATTACTAGTATCTGACCGCCAGTAACACTTAACAGGAATCGTTCCGTACATCTGTTAATGGCGGTCTTCTATTAGTTTTTATTATCCCGCCCGAAACTGTTTTCCTTATAGCTCACAATCGATATAGCTTGTAATCGATTCGAGTAATGTCTCATAGGAGTGAGAAGCTTTCTTTTTAACCGACTTCCAAAAAAGGAGGAGGTTATCAATTCGTCGCGATCCTTTGTTTCTTTTTTATGTATGTTCACCGATTATTCATAGAAGCCTGGACCGATTTAAATAATTATTTTTTTGTTTGAAAGGTTATACTTTTCAGGTGGTACCATGGACGATTTTTTCAAAATCGGTTGTGTAGTTTGGGGGTGAAGTCGGTCTTTAATTTTGAAAAATTATATTACATGCTTTTATTTAGTTTCACCTGTCCCGCTGTCTGTCTGTAATCAAATCTTGTAAGTTAAATTTGACCCACTTCCTGGTTTCCGATTGAGCTGAAATTTTGCACGCATACGTATATCGCGTGACAATGCAATATTATGATGACATGGAGCTGATCTGATGATAGAGTTGGAAGGTGGTCATAGGAACTCTGTAATGAAACGACGCAACCTCATCGAGTTTGGTTTCGTTTGATTCGTCTTGAGAAGCGCTTTAGATAAAAGCTTGGTTTAAACAATATTTTTTTAAATAATTACTTGTTTTAATATGAGATTGTAGAAAGAGTTTTTACTACTTGGTAACTATTGCTTGTATAGAGAAGGAAAACCGGGAATAGGTGCCAAGGTCTTCGAAGTAAAGGGCTTCACACACGGCAGCTATAATGTATATTAATGTACATTACATTAGTAGAATTAGTATGGTACATTTTTAGCTGTGTGGTTTCCGGCAGAGTAGAATAGGGCCACTCCAAGTCCTCCCGTGGATGTCGTAGAAGGCGACTTTGGGAATAAATAAATAATAAATAAATATATAAATATACAGGGACAAATAACACTGATTGAGCTAGCCCCAAAATAAGTTCGAGACTTGTGTTATGGGATACTAACTCAACGGTACAATATTTTATAACAAATACATATATAGATATACATCCAAGACTCAGGATTATTTGAAAAGGCATTTTTCCAACTTGCCCTGACCGGGGATCGAACCCGGAACCTCTGGGTGGCGGACTATCTTGGTGACCACTACACGGAGGTCGTCATCAATGAGACCTCTCCAACCCGTCTGGCCAGCGTGAAGAGTGTAGGCCTTGTCCTCTGGCTGCTCTGGCTTAGTATGGCTCTGGTAGTACAGAGAGGGTAGTGCTTCTGCAGTGGAGACAAAAAGACCTGATGATAATGATGATTTATAGCTGTCGTGTGTAGTCTCCTGACGATTTCTATAGAAAAATTTCGACGATTTTGTGTAAAGGGCTTCACACACGGCAGCTGTAATGTAATAAAATGCATCGTGCTATAATGTACATCATTATAGCACGATGCATTTTATTACATTACAGCTGCCGTGTGTGAAGCCCTTTACACTCAAGTAATGATGCAACTGAGTACGTGCTAACAAGATAACATGGTTTAAATTTACGGTCAACGGTTTAAAGTGGTGACTCGGCCTCTCTCATCACCATCATCATCTCAGGCCCTATCGCCCACAGCTGAGCATAGGTTTCTCTTCGTCAACGCCACCCATCTCGGTCCCGTGCTGCTCTCAACCACTGACCCGCGACTTTCACTATGCCTTCAACCTATCTTTTCGCTGGACATCCGACGCTTCTTTCACCAGCTCGAGGACACTATACGGTTAAAGCCTTGCTCCACCTGCCATCACTTGTGCCCTGCCCAGTTCTAACGTTCTATCGACATCATCATCATCCCGGCCCAGCCCGGGGTCCGCTACCTAACCTAGGTGATTTGACGAGGTTACTGGTTTTTTACACAAAGCGACTGCCGTCTGACTTATATTTATAAATGTTATTGAAGTAACGGTATAAGCAGGTATGTAGGTAGTTAATCCAAACATGCCTCCACCACCAATCGTCTCCCTCCGCAAAAACGCGAGCATTCAATCTTTCTGCCGAGATAATTATCCTCAGATACCTACCGTATTGAGGTGTAACAAGGAGCAATAGATTCTAGAAGTATCTATTTATTGATTGGTTGTGCAAAATAAAGCGACTATTTATTAAGACGAAGTGGTAGCTAAAGTGGCGCCCTCATTTGAAATAAATTGTTTAAAACTAAATAAGGTGATAATTAAAAAATTGATTTGTATAAATGTCTAAAAAGACCTTTAAACTATTTTATGAATAACCTTTGAAAGTAATATTGGTTAAAGTATAAACAGTTTTAAAACTAGACGGACTATTAGTAATAATTTCAAAGGTTACTCATAAAATAGTTTTAAGGTCTTTCTAGACAGTGATACAAATCAAATTTTTTATTATCACCTTATTTAGTTTTAAACAATTTATTTCAAATGGGGGCGCCACTTTAGCTACCATTTCGTCTTAACAGTAGAGTTTATTTCAAATGGGGGCAGCACTGTTCCCCGGAAAATTCGGGTGTCCCCTTAAGTCTGCCTTTGTTCCTACTATATTTTAAATCTACTTTTGACTGTGGTCATACTTAGTTGGTAAAATTAAATTAAGTATTTATTATTTACTAAAAAAAAAAATTAAGTAAAGAACTTAAATAACATAAATAAACTAAGAGTAAACTAAATATAACTATGAATAAAAACTAAACTAGATTTAAGTACTATAAATGATACATCAAACATTATATGATATAAAAAATTGAACCTAAATCGCTGCGCTCGCAGGGTAAGGTACCCAAGTGACTGGTGGCATTTCTGCGCTGAATGGCCAAGCTCAGCCTTTGGCCAAAATACGCACCAGCCCTTGGATATAGTTGGTTATTTTTTTTTCTAATTGTCAGTTCTTATGACACATCCAGCACGAGGACATCCCCCTCCCCCGCCCAGGGGAGTCTCTTGAAAGTCTCAATAACTCGTCAACGCGAATGACATCGTTAGTCGAAGTGGCGCAAAGAAAAGGCGCACTATCTACTTACAGGGTGCCCGGGTTGGTTATACAGGCTGCTCGTTTTTAAACTTATTCTGTGGATTTCAAAAACATGGGTACAAAATGATTTTTAAGGTTTTTAAAACAACGGATTATAATTACATACATAATATCACGTTTTAATCCCTTATAGAGCAGATAGTGCATTTTTTGTCTAAGCAAACAGAGAGAGTAGGCGACCAATACTGTGAATGAGTTTCTTTCGGCGTTTGTTCTCAGCAGTGGTCGTTACGAAGCGCTGGTATCGGTAGCTTTTCTTTAAAAATAAATTAAATTTTTAATATTTGTTTGGCAAATAAATTATCTTTATCTTTATCTTTAAAAAATATACTTTACACGTAACGTAAATTATACCTATTGATGTGTAAAAGTGCCTGTAAAGGTCTTATTATATTAGTGAATCATTGAATTTGAATTTTGAATCCAGGGCCGCAAAACTCAAAGACCATTTTGAGAAAAAGGTATAATAAGGTATAATAAATATTATAAGTTTCCCTTTTTTGCGAAATATAAGTAGTCTCTATGTACAAAGCGTTTTCCTGCAACCTTGCCTCGCTCGTTTGACATACCTAGTACGTTGGTGCCTTACGCTGTAAGTATGTGACTGGTTATGTTTGTTGACGACCTCCGTGGCGTAGTGTTCACCATGCTAGGCCACCACCCAGAGGTTCCGGGTTCGATCCAGGGTCAGGGCAAGTTGGAAAATTTCCTTTTTCAAATTGTTCGGGTCTTGGATGTTTATTTATATATGTATTTGTTATAAAATATAGTACCGTTGAGTTAGTATCCCATAACACAAGTCTCGAACTTACTTTGGGGCTAGCTCAATCAGTGTTATCTGTCCCTATATATTTATTTATATTAAAGTCATAAGTCATTTATTCGTAATAAAGCAAAAAGTTAACAATAAATTTTGCAGATCAACATGTACCCACTTTGGGTACATGTTGAGTATTTAATACCTAATGTAAAGTGACTATAAATATTAATTTGAATTTTTAGCCCAGGGCAGCAAGAGAAGAAGGGCAAAGACCATTTTTAGCGTGAGGGTGGGCAAGATGGTGGAATGGAAAAGGTATCAAAATAAATATTCTTATATTTTTTGATAGATAGATAAGATATTTATTTGTACCTATAGTCACACACATACAGAAAAAATATATATATTACAAACCTACAAAACATAACATGATAAAAAAACATCGCACTGAGAACATATATCAAAATCATGGTATCTGTGAGGTACAGCAGTCCAAAAAGGTCATAGCTCAGTGCTGTGCTGCTCAAAAAGTAGCTCACTGATTTTCAGATACACGGCCTGTCAGGTGCTAGTGCGCAGAGTATAAGTAGTACCTTTATCCTCTCCAAAATAGACCAATTAAAGTGGAGATGGACTGGCCACATGTTAAGAAGCAGACAAGAAAAGTGGAGCGAAATTGTAACCCAGTGGTATCCCAGAGACGGAAAGAGAAGTCAAGGAAGACAATTCACAAGATGGGAGGACGAACTGAAACTGACAGCGGGTCCAAACTGGAGAAGAGTTGCAAGAGATAGAGAACAGTGGAAGTGGTTAGAGGAGGCCTTTGCCAGAAGGCACACTGAGCTCAGAGATATTTTATAGTAAAGACAAGACTCAAAGAAAAACAATCTGAGTTCAGGATAAGGGGCTAATAGATAGATAGAATAGTACTTATGTATAAAGCGTTTTCCTGCAACCTTGCCCTGGTAGTCTAACATACCTAGTGAGTAAGTGTCCTAAGCGGCAATGGTGTGACCTACTGCTTTGATATCATCATAAATTGCGACCACATGGCAAAATATTGCAGAAAAATGCCAAATGCAGGCTGCTTCCTGTCTGTAACAGATCTAAGTCATGCTGTGGATTTTTAAAAGTTAACATGGTGATGATATAAATTTATTTAAGTTTGGTCCTTTCACCTATTTTTTTTCCAACATTAAATAACAAAAAGATCGTTTAAAAAAAGGTTTAAAAAACTTGATAAATTTTGTTATAAATAAGTACTGTATTTGAAATTAAAATGTCAGTGTCTGGGGTTAATTTGCTTGAGTTAAATAGTGTTTTATTATTAGGCACTAATAGTTGGCACAAAGTTACATAGCCACATTCATAAAATAAAATGCACTTAGGATATTTTTTAACACTGAATTTAAAATTAAAATGCTAAATGTGAAACATAACTGAATTAATGCAAGAAATATAAAAAGAAATAATTTCAGGAAAAAGAACATCCTGTAACAAGGTATTGGCTAGATAACAACCTCATGTATAAAAAATCTGCTACTGTCATTTCACGGACTTCTTCCTCCTTCAAACAACTATCCACCTTATTCTTCGAACATAAAGTCCTCAATCCCACAACACATTACCAAGTCAAGATACACTCGACTCGCAACGTGATCACGCATCACTTGCGTACAAGTACCGAAGTATTTTGAATTTCGAACGGTGATATTCGAAGTTTGAACGCAGCGGGACGTCTTCGAAATGATATGCGGTTGATTTTATTTTCCTTGTTTTGTATTTTTCAGCCAGTATTTTTTGTAATAAGGATCGGCAATAAAATTTTATAGCGCCATCACAAAGTTGAGAAAATATTTTCACACAGTTTTTTTTTTGTTAATTTAGAACAAGAATGAATGGCAACATTTTCTCCCCTTTTTAACCAACTTTAAAAAGGAGCAGGTTATCAATTCATCGAATTTTTGAAGTGAATATTTCCTTAGCGGCGTTGTACACTTTTGTTGTAATGGGTAAAAAATGTTTAACTTGCGTCAGGCGCCAGGACACGTGACCCTGATCGAAAATTCGTAAGACGGATGGAGAGTAGACAGCCGGCGCGGCGTAGGAGAGGAAGTATCATATATTTTATCTCTTTCTACGGCGCGGCAAATATAAATTGTCATGTTTGTGTACGATGTTGTTTTTTTTTTTTAAATGTGTTTTCACTGATTACTCGAAAACACGTGGACCAATTTGAAAAATGATTTTTGTTTGAAAGTGACTTTCCAGATGGTCCCATAGAAATTTTATCAAAATCGATTTTCAGTGTTGAAAAATAATTGGCCAAGTGCGAGTCGGAATTGTGCACGAAGGGTTCATTATCAATAAAATACTATGTTTGTTGTATGGGAGCCCACCTAAATATTTATTTTATTCTGTTTTTAGTATTTGTTGATATAGCGGCAATAGAAATACATCATCGGTGAAAATTTTAGCTATCACGGTTTATGAGATACAGCCTGGTGACAGACAGACAGACAGCGGTCAGACAGACGGACAGCGGAGTTTTAGTAATAGGGTGCCGTTTTTACCCTTTGAGTCATCATCATCATCCTCACGTATTCCCGGTTGCATCCTCAGCAGTAACGCTTCAGAGCCCGGGGTCCGCTACCTAACCAAGGAGATTTGACGAGGTTACTGGTTTTTACACAGAGCGACTGCCGTCTGACCTCCACAACCCAAAGGGTAAACCAGGAACCAATCCTTGGGTAGTTTGATGATCAAACGCTAGGTGGCGTTCGGGACCCACAGTTTTACGTGCCTTCCGAAACACGGAATCATCTTTCTTCTCGGATAATCAGGTGATTCAAGCCTGCAATATCCTATCCAGACTGGAAACAACTTTTCACAAAGTATGCTTCCCAGTGGGAATCGAACCCATGACCTACGGGTCACAAGGATAACTCCTTGACCACTGGACTACGGAGGCAGTGTTTTTACCCTTTGAGTATGGAACCCTAATTATGATCTGGAAAAAAAACTAAAAAACGTAGAATGTAGGTACCAGCTGATTTATTCTGCTGACCCTTAAAGGCGACCCGTCATTTACCAAAGATTCAAAATTCAAAGATTCAAATGTTAATTCAGTAATTAGACCTTTACAGGCACTTTTACACGTCAATAAGTATAATTTACGTTATGTGTAAAGTATATTAAAATATAATTCATTTTTAAAGAAAAGCTACCGATACTAGCGCTTCGTAACAACCACTGCTGAGAAGAAACCCCGAAAGAAACTCATTTTCACAGTATGCGAATTTTACTCCCTCATTTTACCGCATGGCATGGAATAAGTAGTTATGGCAGAAAATACAAGACACATATGGAAAATATTTACAAATTACAATTAAGCCTACTTAAGACTATTACCCCAAACAAAATAAAAAATAAATACAAGCTTAACGATACAGACTTATTTAAGCATTGTAAAGTTGTAAATGTATATGATAAAGTAAAAATGGAAATTGTGTGTGAAAACCTACACCAAATAAATTCTCTAAAACTTACAACTAGAAGCAATGGGTTGCGTAATTTAACATACCTACCTAGATATATCCTACCTTCATATAACAACGTTCACGGTAAAAGAATGTGGGAGTATTTTTTGCCATCTACTTTAAATGAATACCCTAACAATATTATTGAGAAAATAAGTAATTTAAAAAATAGTGCCAAATGTAAATTAATTCTTAATATATATTTACTGTATAACATTGTAACGAGTAGTGATTCGCCTTACCACGTATAAACCCAAATAGGTTTTTGTTGGTATTGCTTAATATGTAATGCATGTAATAATTTGTGTGACTTAAATAAATAATTAAAAAAAAAACACTGGCCATTGTTTTACTATGGTGCCTGGTATTGGCGGTAAAGGAAGCGTAAGGGATTAAGACCTCACGCCCCCACTATCAAGCTGAAAGTGCCTTAAGGGGCTTAGGCTTTGACTATCCTGTTAGAGATAAAGATGTGATAGTGTATAAAGGTACCCACAGCTACGTTCGATAGTTTGTGTCACTCCCCACGTCACCAGCCATGTTGTACTGACAGGGCCGCCGCAAACTTCATTACGCATAGGGCTGGCACTAAACAGATTTGTAACTTACTTTTAATCCGCACAAAAAGCGGACTTTTTGTGCGGATTAAAAGTAAGTTACAAATCTGTTTGAAGTAGTTTAATATCGCATCTTGAATACCTGTAAACATACATACATAATCACGCCTATTTCCCACAGGGAATAGGCAGACATATTGTCTGCCTCCACTTGCTACGATCTTGACAGACCTCTTTCGCTTCATCTAAACGTATCACTCTCTTCATACATGCCCTTCGGTTACGGGTAGGTACTTTTTACCTGTACACATCCCATGAAATAACGTAAGTGTCCATTTTTTGTAGAGTGCCCCTGTTTTTCTTCTCGTGTTGAAATTATTAAAACCCACTTATACGTTTTGGGTTTTGACTTTTTGATTGGAAAGCACCACACTAGGCAAAGGCCTCCCAATCGCCCTCCAAATGTCTCGATTCGGTGCCACTTTCAACCAATTCTTCTCAAACTATTGTAATTCGTCACACCGATCTCTCTTCTATTATTTTTGGATAAATGTGTGTGATTTTAGATGGACTATTTTCACCCACACCCAGCCATCATCCCTATTGAATATTGAATGGATCAGCGGTAGCCCTATGGTCACATGTCGTGTTGTCACTAATTGCACGATAATGCGCTAACACTAATGCTGCGATCGGCGATGGATGGGAATCGAATTTGTGTCCGCCTGATACCGCGCCGGCCACTCACTTAGCGTCACTCACAATTTGTATCTGATACTCGTATTTGTAATACAGTGATTATTTGTTATTTCCCCAATATTTTGTAAATACTTGAGAAAAATGTATAGCCATAGCTCCTCCGCTAGCGACCGGCAGACGTGGTAGACCTAAGAAGTGTTGGCTTGACCTCGTCAAAGAAAATAATTATGCGTGCCAATCGTCTTACAATCAAGAATACTCAAGACTGAGCGAACTTCAAGAAAAAGCCGGAAAGCGGACCCCGGGTATTACAGCTGAGGATACAACTGGGAATGCACTGAGATGAGAGAGAGAGAGAGAGTTGAAAATATGAAATCACTTGAAATAATTTGTTAATCATAAACAATTTATTTCTAATAAGGACGCTACTAGACCATACTCTTTCTCACTAACTATTTGTCGCCAGTGACATTACAATTTTGACACCATTGATGTGGCATCATGAACGTGTCATCATGAACATGTCATCACGTATGTAACATCATGATGGCGAGCTGTAGTTTTAACCCTGTGTACCACATGTCGTGTTGTCACTAATTGCGCGATAATGCGCTAACACTAATGCTGCGATTGGTGGGAAATGGGAATCGAATTTGTGTCCCCCCGATACCGCACCGGCCACTCACTTAGTGTCACTAACAATTTGTATCTGATTCTCCTATTTCTAATAAACCTATCGACCATTTGTTAGTAACATTTGTTGGAAAAGCGATGTCAATTGAAATAATTTGGTTAATTACGAACATTTAATTTAAATGAGGACGCTACTAGACCGTACTCTACCTCAATAGCCAGTTGCATTATCAATGCGATATCATGATTTTGACACCATGAAGATGGCATCACGAATGTGACATCACAATTGTGACATCACGATTGTAACTTTACAAATATGGCATCACGAATGTGACATCATAATAGCGAGCTGTAGTTTCAACCCTGTGTACCACATGTCGTATTGTCACTAATTGCGCGATAATGCGCTAACACTAATGCTGCGATCGGTGATGGATGGGAATCGAATTTGTGTCCGCCTGATACCACGCCGGCCACTCACTTAGCGTCACTCACAATTTGTATTTGATACTAATGCAGCTTGAGTTTGATCGTTATTTACTAATACATTTACACGTCTTATTACACAAATTAAAATATGATAGATTCATTACGAGTAAATATGTTACAGTTCATTTCGACCTATGATGTAGTGAATTCAATTTCTTAGGCAAATTCTGTGAGCTATTTATGCTATACCAAATACCAAGTCTTGTCTGTCGAAATGATTCTCAGCTTTGTTTAATGACAATCGGTTCAGCTATTAAAAAAATAATGTTTTTTTTTTAATTTACCTGGCGAATGAACTGGTATATTGATTACTGAACGCTTCTTTTTACTTCATGTCGCAACGGACACAAGCTTTCCATACATTTCCGATTAATTCAAATGATTGCCGCGTGACATCAAGATATAAGATACAAGTAGTTATATTATCCCGCCAAAAACATAAATGTGAAAACGGGAGCAGAGTTCAAGATTCGACTAAATATTTGAGATCTAAATGGCCACCAAGTTCTGAGAATCCTGAAATTTATTTATAAAAATATTTATATTTGACCTAGCTAGTTTTTTTTAAAAGCTATTCTGATATTTAGAAGAATATGACCTTACAATGTAAAAACAATAACATTTAACGTAAACATGATTATTTGATTAGCCAAGTAGGCATGCTAAAACTAGCCAAGTCAAATGTTAAGATTCTTATAAATAATTTTTATGATTTTCTACAGAACTTGGCGGCTATTTTGATCTCAATTCTTTTGTCTAAATGTAAGTATACCTAATTGACTTTAAAAAGATAAAGTCCAAATTATTCAGACAACAATCCTTCAACATTCCTTGAAAAGTAACATCATATCTACGACCTCCAACCCTTCAGTCATAAAGCAGATGTGCCCGCAATAAATCGTCGCGAAAAGGTCGCGTCGGCGACCGCTATCAGGAAAAATATATACTTCCCGATAGGATACTGTGCGCAGTGTCTGCGACATAGTTTGTGTGTTGCAGTTGATGCTAACAAAGTAAGGAGAGGGCACATCTATGTAAGTTTATATTTTTCTACATCGGCGGCCGCTATCAGGAAAAATATATATTTCCTGATAGGATACTGTGCGCAGTGTCTGCAACATAGTTTATATGTTGCAGTTGATGCTAACTAAGTAATGAGAGGGCGCATCTATATAAGTTTTTATTTCTCTACGTCGGCGACCGCTATCAGGAAAAATATATACTTTCCGATTACAGTTTTCGTGCGATGGTTTAGTGCGGCCTAAAAATGTGAATGCTTGTTTTGTCGTAAGGTCAGTGCTGTTTTTGATATGTGCTCTATGTAAAAGTATTACGTAATCTAGTGTTATCCGTGGGAACCTTTTATTGGCTTTCCGATATCCATTAAAATTTTTGTTGATTATTATATTAGTTGTTGGCTTTATTTGAAAACAAATAAATAAATAAAATAAAAAGGATACATCTATGTAAGTTTATGTTATTTCTCTACGTCGGCGACCGCTATCAGGAAAAATATATACTTCCCGATGGGATACTGTGCGCAGTGTCTGCAACATAGTTTGTGTGTTGCAGTTGATGCTAACTAAGTAAGGAGAGGGCACATCTATATAAGTTTTTATTTCTCTACGTCGGCGGCCGCTATCAGGAAAAATATATACTGCCCGATGGGATACTGTGCGCAGTGTCTGCGACATAGTTTGTATGTTGCAGTTGATGCTAACTAAGTAAGGAAAAGGATACATCTATGTAAGTTTATATTATTTCTACACGTCGGCGGCCGCTATCAGGGAAAATATATAATAAGAGTTTTCGTACGATGGATTAAAAATGTGGATGCTTGTTTTGGCGTAGTCAGTGCTGTTTTTGATAAGTGTTCTATGTAATAGTACAACGTAATCTAGTGTTATCCGTGGGAACATTTTATTGGCTTTCCGATATCCATTCAATTTTTTCGTTGATAAATATATATATAAAATAAATAG
This sequence comes from Acrobasis suavella, assembly GCA_943193695.1. Classification (NCBI taxonomy): domain Eukaryota; kingdom Metazoa; phylum Arthropoda; class Insecta; order Lepidoptera; family Pyralidae; genus Acrobasis; species Acrobasis suavella. Next base: position 14,924,984 of record OW971948.1, read on the forward strand.
AGAAGTATCTGCAACATAGTTGTATGTTGCAGTTGATGGCTAACAAAGTAAGGAGAGGGCACATATATATTACAGCTTAAGCTCAGCTTTGCATTTGTGTTAGTGCACACAAATAATATAGGTGAGGCACGACACGATCCGCACCAGTTTATACTGGTTTTTGATACTCAGCTTGAGGTGTGGCACGACCTTCGCGCGTCATCTTCCTGCCGCACACTTTCCGCCCTCACCTACTCCTTTGGTACTGCTAGCCACTTGGTGTTTCAGTGTTGTTGTGTTTGAATTATTAGTGAAATAAATTAACATTAATTATTTCCGGCGTCAGTCCATCCCAATCTCATTCCTTTCCCTTTTTCCCATAGACTTTTCCCTTTTTCTTGTAATAAATCTTTCTCCTGCTGAAAACTATTCTAGGGTCCACCTTTTTTAGGTATGTTCAGGAATGGATTTTGGCGGAAGCGTGACATTACATTAACTTCTCCAAAAGGCCTCTACGTGTTGGATCTGTAAGTATCGCACGCAGATTACCACGCAAGCTTCTCAAAGGACTGGGGTGAAAAGACCTGTGAATATAAAAAAAATATAATAAATTAAGATGACATTGTGCTTTTTTAATAAATAAAATGGTTCATTTCTTTCTAATAAAATATTAATTTTATTTTTATGTAAGATTTTGAGTGACTCTACTTTTGGCGGTCACTCACTCACTCGAGGTAAACGCTGAGCTTAGCCTTGAGGACTGTACCTACCTAGATTATTGACCAAGTGAGCAAAGTGTAAAAATTTTTTTCGTGAACCCAATTTTCGTATGTCCAGTTGTTCTCGCCTAGTCGCATTTCTCAACCGATTCTCGTAAAATTTTGTAAGCATGTTCCATAATTATAAATTTAGGTTTAATTTTAACGATTATGTTTTTCAAAAATTTTCTACGTGTAGTTCTACGTTCATGACATTTCTCTATGTGACGCTACTTCATGAATGCCATACAAAGAAGAAAAGGATAGCAGTATAGGAAAGTACTGTTCTACGCTGACAGATTAGTCCTAACCCTTCTTAGTTGTCTTTTCTAGCCCAGGAGCCATACGGCCAATGTTTCTAAGCTACATTACCGAAGACAAATGTCAAAGTTAAAACACCAAGGCACGTACAGCCACAGATCCCGGCTGTCATCATTGCGGAATTGCTAAACCTTTTTTCGACTTTTGTCAAAGTCCATCTCCACACTACGAAGCCGGCCCCTTAGCAAGAATGCAGTAAATCAATTTGCGTTTAGAAATAGCTGCACCGATGCTATTGCATGCCGCCGTCGCGTGACACGGTGTCGATCGGCGATACTACTTCAAGACTCGTACAGATTAGAGCCAGTGACGTGCACAGGATTAATTGTAAGGTAGACAAGGAAACTAAAACGAAAGAGTAGACAATGTCTTTATATCTCAACTAGCTTCAGACCAGGGTCTTGCCCGCGTTGTAATATTTCTGACAATCCTCACATTATTCCGCTGTCAAGCCATTTCTAGCTCAGTTTTAAACAAATATTCACCCCTTTTTTACCCACGCAAAGGATGGTTTTATTTTTATTTTTCTTCAAAATAGTGAAACAGTATACTTTTGTTTCGAACCTTGAGCTGAAAAATATTTTCATACATTTCAAACTTCAAATATTATTTATTAAAATTTTCAATCATTACAATCCCTTATTTCAAAAATCCTTTCTTAGTGCAAACTTACTTTTTTTATTGCATGTAACTTAACACACACAAGCTATTAAGACTAAACAAAAAAAACACACACGTAAAAATACAGATATTATATTAAAACAATAGTGTGTATAATATAACTTACATATAATAATAAACGTTATCTAAGGAACGTTTGTGCATAATTGCTCGAAGCGAGAGCGGGTGTAAGGCGAGCATAACACGTGTGCGGGTCCTATGCGTGGTCAGTGCGGGTTGCCTTAACACGCCCTTAGAAATTATTTTAAAGTATCATAGTCTGAACAGTCACGAGTACACATAAACACAGACGGAAGGTTGTACGGTGACCTTATTAAATTCGCTGCATTGATTTCAGCAACGTTCCGTTTTATCTGATTCCAGTTTACGACCGCGACGACAGGGCTCGCGGATCCTGATCCATGGTCGGATTAACAAATGGTTATGAAATATTGCATTTCATTTTACTGTCTCAAATTTTAAAGCTAAATTTCAAAATTTTTATGTTGTTACAAGCTTTTATTTAGTTTCGCCTGTCCCATTGTCTGTCTGTAATCAAATCTTGCAGGTTCAATTTGACCCACTTCCATAGGAACTCTGTAATGAAACGACGCAACCCCATCAAATTTGACTCATATAATATGTATATGGTTTTAGATAAAAACTTTTTTGTTTTAAAAAATATTTTTTTTAATAATTACTTACTTGTTTTTTACTAAGTATACAGAGTAGCGAAATATAATATCATGGAAGAGTAACTTCAAACGTTATCATCGGGTAAGGCATTGCCACAAAAAAATGTATTTAAAAAGATTGTCGTCTGATGCAGTGTTAACTGTCGGCCAATGTCCGTTAAGGGTGGTGCCGTTAGTGCATTTGCATTGCGTTTCGGTGCGCTATTGGTCAACGCTGCGTTGTTTTTAGGGTTCCGTACCCAAAGGGTATTACTAAGACTCCGCTGTCCGTCCGTCTGTCTGTCTGTGACACGGCTGTATCTCATGAACCGTGATAGCTAAATAGTTAAAATTTTCACAGATGATGTATTTATGTTGCCGCTATAATAACAAATATTAAAATAACAATAAAATAAGTATTTAAGTGGGGCTCCCATACAACAAAAGTGATTTTTCATAAGTAATGGTACGGAACCCAAGTTTGGCTTTAACTTGGCCTGTTTTTACTTGCCACCCAAAGGTTCCGGGTTCGACAGTGACACAAGTTGGAAAATGGCCTTTTCAAATTGTCCTGGGTCTTGGATGTTTATCTATATATGTTTATGTTATAAAATATAGTATCGTTAATATAGTACCCATAACACAAGTCTCGAACTTACTTTGGGGCTAGCTCAGTCAATGTAATTTGTCTAAAATAAACACGAAAGTAATGCCTACTTGAATGAAATTTTGATGACGTAATCGTTTGCGTTTGATCATGCTTTGTCTTTAAGTACGCTGATCAATGTAGTTAATGAGTAACTTTAAAAAAATTAAAAAGCTTTTATCTAAAAATTAACTTAAAAGTTTAAAGTGCTCTTTGAAACGAATCGAACGAGCCCAAACTCGATGGGTTGCATCCATTCATTACAGAGTTCAAATTCATATCGCCACTTTCCGGTTCCATCATCAGATCATCACAATGTTGCATTGTCTCGCATTACGTACGCGTGCAAAATCAGTTCAATTGGAAACTAGTGTTGCATAACTATCGATAGTATTGCATAACCGATACTATCGATAGTATCGATTGTCAATAGTTTGCAATACTATTGATGTAAGGTAAAACTATCGATAGTATCGTTATATATAAATAAATATATAAATATATAGGGACAAATAACACTGATTGAGTTAGCCCCAAAGTAAGTTCGAGACTTGTGTTATGGGATACTAACTCAACGATACTATATTTTATAACATATACATAAATAGATAAACATCCAAGACCCAGGACAATTTGAAAAAGACCATTTTCCAACCTGCCCTGACCGGGGATCGAACCCGGGACCTCTGGGTGGCGGACTAGCATGGTGACCACTACGCCACGGAGGTCGACACTATTGAATTTAGATATTATCGACAATATTGAATACTGTCGATAGTAGTTTTACCTTATATCAATAGTATTGCACACTAATGACAATCGATACTATCGATGGTATCGGTTATTCGATACTATCGATATTGCGACTGTTTTTTAAGGCCACGATAGTGTCGATAGGCTATCCATATTTTATACTATTGCTTGCAACACTATTGGAAACCGGGAAGTGGGTCAAGTTTAACTTGCAAGATTTAATTACAGACAGACAGACAACGGGACAGATGGAACTAAATATAAGCATGTAAAAAGTGCTCAACTTGTAGGTATTTCAATTTGAATTGCTGTACATTATAAACTGAGATCGGAATCACGGGTGCTGTTGCCATCAAAAGTATGGATATGACTAAAAGTTCCAGGATTTCTCGAGAATCTATTGAGTACTAAGTAAATAAAACAATCATAATTATGTGATTTCAGGATAAGTATATTTTTTTCGATTAAAATATATCCTAAAATCACATAATTATGATAGTTTCATATAGTTTCTGAACTCTGATTATAAATTAGCAAGAATGAAATATTGATTGAAATAGCATTACGATGCTTGGAAAAGTATCATAAGTATGTAAAGATTTTTTTTTATTGTCATCAATGAAGTGCCCTCACGGTACAAACATAACTCCTTAAACCTTCGTGTTTTAAAATGTGACTCGTAACGATTGTTTTTTCTATTTAGTTAGCAAGAATTGATTACTTACCTGGGGCAAAAATAAATATCAAGCATTATTTAACTTAAAAAAATGTTGTGGTATATATGTCGTAGCCATATCGCAAATTTAATCTCTTCATTAAATGATCGAGAATTTCATGAAATGGTCGCATTTCATGAAATGTTGCACTGGCTACTGGCCTCATCGTGATGTGGATTGGGCGGATCAATGATAAGAAATTGTTTCTTGATATGATCAAATAATTTCGACCATTTCATGAATTTATCGTGTCACTTCATGAAATGGTTGATTATATCGTAAAATTATTATATTTTTAGTTTACACTATACATTCATGTTGTGCGGCTTGGGGTGGCCCTTGAGCCACCCCGCCGCAACCTTAACTTACCTATAGCGCTCTGTCACAAGTTTTTGTTTTTGTTTGCTTTTTTCAGCCTGTTTATACGATCCGGCCAAACGTGGATGACAAAATCGTGAAACGTTTACGATTTCATGATCTGGTCAAATTAAGTTGGCCGTTTCATGAAATTCGACCATTTCATGAAATGTTCGATCATTTCATAAAGTTATCAAATCTACGATATGGCCACGATATATATATCCATTCTAACTGTTTACTCTAAACATAGTTTTTGAATATTTTAATTGCAAAATGAGAATCTGTAATTGGCAGTAAGTAATAGTTCATAAGATAAAATAATAATACTGTAAAGTGGTGTTGATTCTGTATAGAATAAACAAAAAAAAAAATTGGCACTGTTAACAGATTAAATCATCACAAAATATCCATTTTCAAAGTGATTTTAGATTAGTTTTGCAGATTAACTGATATTAAGAGCGCTATTCGATTCCAAGAAACTATGACGTCATTTCATTAGTCTATATTTCATACAAATCCCACGAAAATGTTTGTTTCGGCGTTTAATAAAAAGTATTTGATTTGGGTCGTTGGAAAGAATATAAAAGTAGTGTTGAAAAGTAGAGAATTGTGTGTACTACATTTGTACTACTTACAATTGCATGTCCAATGCATGTTAGCATGTCAAGGGCGCTGTGCTACAGTGCATTTCTTGTTAACATAGATGTTCAATGTCAGAATGCTTACTTGTGTTTTTGTTTCAGCAAATTTAAAGCCAAGTTGGTCAAAACAAGTCAGTGTAATTATTGCATTTTTTTTTATTGACCTATTGTGTTATCTTTTACTAACCTCATCCCACTGCTGGGCATAGGTCTCTTTTATTTCCTTCCATGTATGTGTAATGGTCTTATTTATTTATTTATTAAGATTTTACATGTTATAATGAGTCAAAATTGTATTAATTAAAAGGCAATAATAATAATATGACAAAGACCTTCTGGCGAGTAGGCGACCAATACTGTGAAAATGAGTTTCTTTCGGCGTTTCTTCTTAGCAGTGGTCGTTACGAAGCGCTGGTATCGGTTGCTTTTCTTTAAAAATAAATTAAATTTTAATATACTTTACACGTAACGTAAATTATACTTATTGACGTGTAAAAGTGCCTGTAAAGGTCTAATTACTGAATAAACATTTGAATCTTTGAATCAATGAATCCAAGATGGCCGTCCACCCATTTTTTCATGTTTCCTCAAATGACTGCAGTTTTTACCCATTTTCTCAACTGGACATGTTATTTAGTCAATTTCAACAGCTGCACGAAAAACCGCGGGCTGCTTGCAACCCGCGCAATGCCCGAAACGCCAGTTTAAATATCTTTCTTGACAGTAATGATACATAAAGTGGACTTGATGATAATGCATTCTCTACCGGTCAGCCTTTAGGAAAACAGATACTAATCATTTCTGTCATATTTTTAGCCCCGACAGAAAATTATTATTTTTTATTTAGAGCCCGCTAGATCCCATTGTTGGGCAAAGGTCTCCCTCTCGGTTCTCTATTTCTTTCTATCTTGCGGTTTTGCCTGCCAGGCCTTTGAGTAGGCATCTAGGTAGTCACGCCATCTGCGCCTAGGTTTTCCAGGACGCCGACGTCCGTTCGTTGGGGTCCACAAAGTAAGAATTTTGGCCCATAGTTCGGTCGGTATACGGCTGACGTGACCAGCCCAGTCCCATGTTAATTTAGCGGCGGTGACATTCACGTCTGTGACTTTGGTGATGGATCGCAAGGTGGTGTTGCGGACAGAAAAGAGGGGAGTTAAAAGTTTGACGCTAATATCTGTCTGTCTGTCTGTGGCATCGTAGTGCACGAATGGATGGACCGATTACGATGGGTTTTTTTACGTGAAAGCAAGTTCTCTTGCGGTGTTTTCTAGCTATGTTTTATGAAAATCGCTTGAAAAACGGGGTTTTTATTATTTGCCTGTAGTAATATGTAGGTAGGTAATAATAGTAATATGTGGGTAATAATAGATGGCGCTATGGATATAAATTCCATGGATGCTTTAAAAACGGAATAAATGGGAAGTGTTTCAATGTTTATAGGAAGAGGAAGGGCATTGATAATTTCCCCTCACATCGCATGGCAATTATTTGGGTGTAATCACTATACTGTGGAAGTAAAGCGACACCGAGCGTGTTCCGCTTTTGGATGGGTGACCACAAGTGGCATAAAAGTTTCTCAATCTTCTCCGTGCTTCAGAAGGCACGTATAAGCCGTTTGTCTCGGCTGTCATCATTGTGTGGTAGTCGTCAAGCTATATAAGATACTTTTAGGCACTTGCACACACGAAAAACAAAACAAACTATCAGGATGTTTCGAATTACAAAAAATTCGCGATGTCGATTTCAAGGGTCAGTTCTATGTACAATGTATATAACTCTGTGTGCAAGGTAGCTCTTGAAATGTCATGATAAACCGTCTGTGTCAGTCTGTAATGAGGACATGGTGCAAGTTGTCAGTTAGTGCTTTGTTTTCAAGGTATATAGCTTCCCGCTGTAAGTATAGTCTACTGATTTAAGAAATCAAATAAAGAATCAGAAATGAAGAAATTCGTAGGAGAACAAAAGCCACTGATATAGCCCAGCGGATTAGTTCGTTGAAGTGGCAGTAGGCGGGACACATAGCGCGACGAACTGATGGCCGATGGGGCAAAAAGGTTCTCGAATGGCGACCACGTACTGGCAAGCGAAGCGTAGGACACCCACCCACAAGGTGGTCTGACGACCTGAATAAGGTCGCTGGAAAGCGCTGGATGCAGGCTGCTCTAGATCGGTAATTTTGGAAATTTTTGGGAGAGGCCTATGTCCAGCGGTGGACGTTATGCGGCTTAAATGATGATGACTGATTTAAGAAGCATTGTTTTTTCTGTCTAGGTTTTTCAAAAATATATGACAAAGGTAGCAGCACAGTGACGTCCGGTCCAAATGACTATTGTCATTGGACCATCAGTTGACAGGTTTTTTTGCTCCGTCAAATATTTTATAACAGTAGCTTATTGTATAGTGTGTGTACTTGAATTCATTATTTTCCTACTAACACCTTGTAACCTTTCTATGTAGAATAATAATTAATAATAAATATATAGGGACAAATAACACTGATTAAGTTCGAGACTTGTGTTATGGGATACTAACTCAACGATACTATATTTTATAACAAATACATATATAGATAAACATCCAAGACCCAGGTTAATTTGAAAAAGGCCATTTTCCAACTTGCCCTGACCGGGGATCGAACCCCTGACCTCTGGGTGGCGGACTAGCATGGTGACCACTACGCCACGGAGGTCGTCATATGGTGGAGGAGAGGAGGGGGTTAGAACACCTAGATTACTCATCCTAGATCTAGATAAACATATCTTATGACTTGTGCTTTATTATATATGTATATAACCCCTATCCGTCTTATTACAAAACCCAGAGTAACTTTGTTACTAGGTTTAAACCATTATCCGCCCAAAATGAAGTTGATATTGACAGGTGAGATAGTGTGATTTTACGAGATGTCATCTTGATTTGGTCAGATATTAGTTTAAACCTAATAACAAAGTTAGTCTGGGTTTTATAATAAGGCGGTATGAAATCAATAATAAACGTGCAGTTACCCACAAACCTACTCCGAGTGTGTTTGATTTGAGACACCCCTCGCGCTACATCATATGGCGACCCTGCCAGTGCTTCACTATGTTGCGTGTATTCCATATTTTTGAAAACCCTTATTGCATTAAAAAGTCAGCAGTCATTGTCTTCGTAGCGCCTAAACAAAAGAGATAATTTTGATGCAGCTTTTTGTATGAAAGCTAACTCGATTGATATGTTTCTTAGCTATGTTTAATGAAAATCAGTTGTTTTTATTCAGTTTACCTAGCAAATAAATTTGTTGCCAAAAATTTCTGTTCTAAGTTCATTCGCATTTTCAAAAAAAAAATAGTTTCGTAAACCGAAAACAAAGACATTTGACAAATGGTGGATGGTGGTATCATACAAGTCTGCAAATGCCACAATCCATCGATAACTCAGCGCGGATTTCCATCGATTTCAACCCTCACACACGCGATCGGTCGCTAATACCCCGTGACAAATTTAACACTCGCGCGCTGACGTTGTTTTATTGTCGCGTTAATACGCGCGAGGTCTAAATATACACGCGTAGCGATTATTGATTAAAAATAAATATAATTTTAGCTTATTGAATTTATGAATAAATTTCATGTAATAATAGTTATGATAAAGGCAAATCCTAATGTTTATGTGAAAATAATGATCTACATTTGTTATCTTCAAATTGATGTTCATCCGCATAAAAAAACCTTTTTGTTTATAGCAGTTGCCATGGATGGTAACTTGTTGTTTTAGATTTTACAATCAAATCAACTTTTAAACGTCGTATTTTCTATAAATATAATAGAGTTTTATTAATCTGATACCATAGTATGACGTAAGAAAACATTGCTGAATATATTGCTACAAGAATAAGTAAAACCACCATTTTAATACTTAAAGAAGAGTAAGATAGAAGTGGGAATTTTACAACTTTATTTTTTGGCTTTGTTAAAGTAGAATTATTCTAAAACAGTTCGTAACTTGCACCTAGTAGCATTAAATCCTCTTCCGCATATCGAAGTTGAAACTTCTTTTTTAAATAATGTATTCCGGATGTGATCACCCAGCGAACTTTGTCACAGATATACGTTTTGCAGAGGCGGTATAAATAGCATAATTATGTACCCATGTATCTAATAAAAAATTAATTTTGGAAAATAGTAGCGTTTACAATTTTACATATTGATCTAAAAACAAGAAAATATGACAAAAAAATAATGATAACAGTTTGTTAATATTATTTATGAAATTATTGTTAGATTTATGCTTTACATAAAGTTATTTTGGACCAAAAAAGTATGTAGTTTTAGCGATCGCAAAGTTACACCAGAATGCGTCATTTTAAATCAGATTTATTTCACTTTATCTTCCTTAACTAAAGTATATAATAGTTAACTTATCACCAAAAGAATGAAGATTTGAATTATCTTGACTAATTGTCTAAAATGAAAATTTTTTGGCAAACACTGAAATTCTCAAACTTGAGTAGAACTAGAATTTTCTTCATATCAAAAACTTCGCACATCCCATCCCCCAATTCTGCTTGCACATGATATACAGTCTCTCCACCGCTTATTGAGACGTGAAGGAATGAACGAATGAAATATTGGCTCCAACTGATCCAGTGATAAATACGCTGCGAATGTGACTGTCTTAGCGGATGCAAGGGAATAAAAAGTGTATAAAATCCCGCGCGCGCAGCGTAGGGTTACAACTGAATTTATGGTTTTGGAATATTTTTGGGTGTCAACTCGAGTATATTTGAATAATTATAGGTATGCCTTTTTTGCGCAGAAGATCCTTTGAGCACGAGACGAGAGGCGCAAAAGGTCGAAAATCTAAATTATGTTTATTGCAATGTGGTTAGCAACCCGTCACTATTTCTTTTCCATTTTTCCATCCATACATCCTCCATTACGCTAAAAGTGACCTTTAGGTCTTGTGGTCTTGGAATCATGCTAAAAGTGGCCTATGAGTCTCTTGACTGTAAGAGACTCTTTTAAACACTAGTGAATAATTGTGCGGGTTTCGTTACGTTTTCCTTTACCGATAGCAAGCAGTGGTTAATGAAACCGTCAGATGATGATGAGCAGTGATCGAAATAGGTAGATTGTTTTGGGGTCAATGAACTGAAACCTAGTTATTAATATTGACATGCCTCCAGGATTTGTCCGGAATTTCTAAATTGTTACATGTAGGATGAAAAATATATGAGAAAGAATTTTTTCACACTTTCAACATCATTTAACGGGATGAGTGACTGGCCTTCTAAAGCAAAATAATAATAATAATGGTTTGGCAAAAAAAAAAGAGAAAAAATTTACAAGAGCGACAGGAAAGAATGCAAGAGATGGGCACACTGCGCCGACTCCAAAGAAATTGGGAAAAGGGAACCCGAACCGAAATCCCGAAAAAAGGTTTATCCATGTTCTGATTTCTATGACAGTTCATGATAAAAGTACATAAAATCTATGTACCTATTCCGATCACTAATGATGAGTCAGATTGTTTTACATACTCTAAGGTAGAAGTCGGACCGGGCGAAGACATTACCTGGGACAGCTTATGTCCAGCATTGGACGTTTATGCGGCTGAAATAATGATGATGATAAACCACTTAGAAATATATAATACATAAATAAATACATAGGGACAAATAACACTGATTGAGCTAGCCCCAAAGTAAGTTCGAGACTTGTGTTATGGGATACTAACTCAACGATACTATATTATATAACAAATACTTATATAAATAAACATCCAAGACCCAGGACAATTTGAAAAAGGCCTCCAACTTGCCCTGACCGGGAATCGAACCCGGAACCTCTGGTGGCGGACTAGCATGGTGACCACTACGCCACGGAGGTCGCCTTATCAATAATGCTTTAAAAGTTAAGACTGCCTATTCATACAATAGCCTTTAAAAACATAATGTGGTTGGCTCAAACTTTGGTTCGAGCATAGAATAAGTACTATTACTCACGTACAGAAGTCTTACTCAGAAAACAAATTCAAAGAAATATCCACTCAATGTGGTTAGCGCTATGGTTTAATTTAGCTCGCTTCAGTACTCCTCACCTCTTCGTTTAGATACCTAGACATCAATTGCAAGCCAATTTCATTCTAATTACTCTTGACAATCGATTCATGTAACTGAATTTTTCCCTTCGAAGAGGTCGCCGCGTGCATAGTAATAATGTGGGTATATTTTCGATACCTAAACGGGGATTGACACAGGCCTGGTTCGAGGTAAGACAAGCTGAGGCATTCCTTTGCCCTAAATTAGGTTATTATAATATATGAGCGGAATAGTATAGATAGGCAGAATAAATTTTTTAATTTAGTTTCCTATATCCCTATTTTTTTTCGGCACTACATGATTATATTATTATTTCCTTTAGTATCACAGGTCTTTTTATCCAGTTCCTTTGAAAGAGTTGCGTGGAGATACAGATCCAGCACAAAGAAGCCTTTTGGAGAATTGATGTAATGTGGCGCTCCCGCCAATACCCATTCCTGAATAAACTCGTACCTATTTTATATCTTTGAACAGGTTTTGTCAAGAGAAACATCTATTTCAAGAAAAAGGGAAAGGTCTATAGATTATGAAGTGAGATTGGGATGGACTGAAATGTCATCTGCCATAATCATCTAATATATAAAATTCTCGTGTCACAGTTTTCGTTGCCATACTCCTCCGAAACGGCTTGACCGATTTTGATGAAATTTTTTGTGCTTATCCGGTATCTATGAGAATCGGCCAACATCTATTTTTCATCCCCCTAAATGTTAGGGGTAGTCCACCCCTAAATTTTTTTTTTATTTTTTTAGACAATATTTTTAATTTCTATTTTTTTATGATACAAAAATACATACAATCTATTTATATGGCAAAACAACGTTTGCCGGGTCAGCTAGTGATTACTAACTATTGTGGGCATGTGGTGGCTTGCCGCCCACTAGATGGGCCCCTCAAACGCGCCGACACTAGTTGCCGGCAAAGGAGCAACACCGGTGCAGGTGACTCAGGGGTCTCGAGAGGTGTGCTGCGCTTTCTCAGAAGTTACTCGCGGCGTGATGCCCTTTAACACTTCCACCTCTGGAGCAACAGCTCTAACGAATGCAGAGCTGAGAGCCCTGTGAGCATATACTTACCTACCGTAGCACTTTGACAACTTGTGACTACGCCTTTCCAAACATGAAAATTTATCTCTACATAGTGAATATTGCAACTACATTAGCAACTTTGTTCAGTTCAGTATTCTGAAAATCTTGTTTTATACTTTTTCAGCGTCGTTTTTTGTCGTAGTTGGGTTTTAGTTTTTTTACTTTTTATTATTTGTACTATTTTGGTGTTAAAGTGTATTTGTGGCGCATAATATTAACAAAAGTTAAATTAATGAACTAAATAAGTAGTAAAGAAGCTATGAACGAAAAGATGTGAATTATATGCAATCAGCCCATGAATACAGGTAAAGTCACAAGCAAATGCTAGTAATATATGTCGGAGAGTTCAATGTAAAATTCCCGTTTTTATGATTTTACACGCGCAGAGAGAAAGTTGTTTACTACAAAATGCAACGGTTGGATTTGAAATGGCAACATTCGTTAGCAACAAGTTATAAGACCGGTCGACCTAACGACAGAGACAGTCTTGTTCAGGCGGCCGTATCGTGCACAACTCGTTTGTGTAGTTTGCTGTAGCTTGGCCATGACTCATTTAATTGTGATTATTGTAATAGATGTGGATTGGTGAACCGATTTATTACAATGACAGTTTGTTTAAGCAAGACGGAAAGCCCAGGTGTATACACAGTATTCAATTCTGTGGGGCCAGGGAATCCAGACATGGTGGTTGCGATTCATGATTCAGTGCGGAGGCGGAGCACTGGAATTCCGTCACATTTTTATAAGGCTCACGTAAGATCTCTCATGTGGCGGCATCGGTAAGGTGACGTGACTGTAAGTAAATTTTCATCCTGACATCAGTTTGTTCTCGTACTGTAAGTAACTAAGTGGGTAGTTTACGTCACTTGAGATATCAGATGCCGATCACGCCACGCTCTGCCCCCTTTTATTCATCCGTCTGCGACATATATATGTATTCAAAATTTACAAGTAAAGCGCTTTCAAATGATACCAAACAAGGCATATTTATCTTAACTTTATTTTTTTACTCTGTATGTTTTGTCCGCTAGAGGGCGCCACATTAGATTTTGTGAAACCCCATATAGCCTATAACCAGCGGACAATTAAGATGCTTCTAATGATATGTCATTTGTCGAATTCTGATAAGTAGTTTAGAAGTTACGAGGGAACAGATGAACATACATACATACATACATACATAGCCTGTCAAAATCCTCCTTTTGCTTTGCCGTAGTCGGGTAAAAAAGGCAATAACTAAGCGTTAAAATTGCTCAGGGAGCAAACACTGATTTTCAGTCATCACCGTCGAGTGAGAGAACATGAGCCTGTCGGAAGAGCGAAAGATTAATTATACCTAGTCTTAAACTGCTTTGGATATATTATTTACTACAAAGCGCAGACGTGTTGGAATAAAAAAGTGTGAAAGAATATGAAGGAAGAAATAAAGAAGTGAGAGATAAAGTGATGATTACAATTATAATCAACGATTCATAGTAGTCCGTCATCTAAGCGACCAATTTCTGGTTTTCCAACAATAAATCTTTTATGTTTCTTTTAAAATTTAGCTTTGATATTTTTTTGAATGAGGTACAGTTTTGAGAGCATACACATTTACTCACTAACGACCAACATACTCGATATACGATAATTACCACAAAAACATCCTATCTCTAAACCATTCGCTTCCCGTCGATTACCACCAAAAACGCATGCGAATAAATTTCACCCGAAAATGTGCCATCTCCTTGATGACGCTAATTTTTTTCCCAACTGATATTAAGTCATTTTAAGACGGGCATCATTACGTTAATAGTAATAGATATTTTATTTTGTCGCGTCGGGGTGTTTGTAAACAGGGGTGGGTATTACGTCGGGGCGAATGTGGGCCGTGAAAAATGATTTCGATAGCAGACACAATCTTGTATTCACAAATGTATTATATTTGTTTGGGAATGTTTTGTGTGGTTTTGATGGAGTGTGTAAAGGAAGCAGGTAATGTGTATGCTAGAGTAGGCAGGTATCTACTATAGTAAAATGTACTTTGGGTAGGCCTGTGTCACTCTTCGTTTAGGTATCGAAAATACCTACATTACTACGCGCGGCGACCACTCCAGAGTGGGAAATTCATTTATATGAATCGTTTTTTTAGAGTAATAAGAATGAAATTGGCTTGAAAAATTATTTCTAAGTGTCTAATCAAATAGATGCTGAATTAAGACGCGAGCTAAATTAAACCATATTGCTAACCACGTTGAGTAGATATTTCTTTGAATTTCTTTGCCGAGCAAGACTTGAACTTGACTTGACTGTATGAAGCACTAGTACTTTTTCTGTGGGTGACTACACTACATACTAATTTTAATCTAAATCGGTTGAGAGAGTTGAGAGAATCTAAAACGTCTTCATCCCTTGGGACGGGTGGCGAATTTTGGGCCTTGCGGCTGTAAGCAGTCAGAGTACAGGGCCGCAAGACATGAAGATCACTTTTAGCGTGATAGGGGCGAGAATCGAAAGTTAAAAAAGAATGAAAATAGTCATAGATTGCTCGCCGCATTGCTTTACTTGATTCGCATTTTCGCCCATTTCCTCGATCGGCTTCTACGAACGGCGCGGAAAGAGAAGCAGCTAGTACATTCTATGTTTGTCTATTCTCCATAACCAGCAAGCATAGTTGAAATATGAGTAGATATAACTAAGACAGCTTGAAAATTCAATCTCCAGTGTTGGTTTCTCACCCACACAAAAGCAAACTTTGAAATTATTTGACAATTACAAAATAAGTCAATTTTTTAAACCAGTCTACCTAAATAAAATAATATCTAAAGGTGACATTTATCAGCAAATCGTGTGATTTGCCTAATACCCCGCGGCTCATAATAGGCCCCTGATACATTCGCGTCCGTTAATAGGTTTTCCCTTCATAAAGCGAATGCTAACCTATTTATTATGTCGGCAATATTAAAAACGGGAGGAACGTTATCCGAGCTATTACCACGTGAAGGAATATACAGCGGTAGAGGACGGTCATCATAGACTAGTGTTTACAATATGACTAATAATTTAGGACGTTTACGTTGGAAAACTAAGTAGCTTTGCATATCTCTTACCCGAATCTTTATTGAAGTGGTACTAGTCTAGACCATACAAGGCCTGGGTCACTCCCAGTTTAGGAATCTAAAATATAAGAATTAAATTGGCTTGCAATGGAATTGTAGGTATCTAAACGAATAGGTGCTGCTGCTGAGTTCAGACGCGATCTAAATTTGACCAAATCGCTAACCACATTGAGTAGATACTTCTTTGAATTTCTTTGCAAGTAATACTTCTGTACGTGAGCGCTACGAGTACTGCTTATTCTGTACCTTAAGCTATTGCAATACTCTTAACGAAAAAGAAATAAATTTTATGTTTACCTACCCCTGCCTCTAGTCACAGAATAAGTACTAGTACTAACGTACAGAAGTCTTACTCAGAAAATAAATTCAAAGAAATATCTACTTAATGTGGTTAGCGCTATGGTTTAATTCAGCTCGCGTCCGAACTCCTAACCTCTTAGTTTAAATACCTAGACATCCATTGCAAGCCAATTTCATTCTTATTACTCTAGACATACGATTAATGTACCTGAACTTTCCCCTTCGGGGTGGGCGCCGCGCGTATAGTAATAGGTATAAAACTATGGCGCAATTTACTAGTGGATGTCCGTCCGGAAGGCTAAAACCCGCATTTCATTTAAGAAACAGGTGAAGGCACACTTTCTTGAAAAACTGTCAGATATATTATAGTGTATTTTAGTAGTTTATGTAGGTATTGTTTTTCACTGCATATACTTAATAGTGTGTATTATTTGTATGTAGTTAATTATTTTGATGATTATTTTTACATATAGTCTAATTTTTTTCGCCACATACCTTTTTTAAGTATTGCACTACCTCTGACATTCTCCACATCACCCGTTTGGTTGACTGGTAGAAAAGGCCTTAGGCTTTAAGTCCGCCATTACGCTTGTATTTGTGTCTGAAGTTAAGACGAAGTGGTAGCTAAAGTGGCGCCCTCATTTGAAATAAATTGTTTAAAACTAAATATAGTGATAATTAAAAATTTGATTTGTGTAAATGTCTAGAAAGACCTTTAAACTATTAGTAATAATTTCAAAGGTTATTCATAAAATAGTTTAAAGGTCTTTCTAGACATTTATACAAATCTTTCTATTTAATTATCACCATATTTAGTTTTAAACAATTTATTTCAAATGAGGGCGCCACTTTAGCTACCACTTCGTCTTAAATAAATAAATAAATATATTTTCGATACTTAACGGGGAGTGACACAGGCCTGCTGCTGCTCTAGTCTTGTCCTTACTCAGCCATTACGGTTCGACGTCGGCGTCTTTGTGAGAAACAGTTTACGGTTGTCACGGCCTGTTTAGTCATCTTAATGACGGAATTTATGTTTTTTTTATTAATATTTTGGACGCTTTTAGCGCTTTCGAGCGTGCCCTTATTGGGTTTGATTAAAATGTCTGTGGTTTTAAATTGTAATGTTGGCGAAGATGGAGAATTCTAGGGATTTTTTTAAATGATAGTAAATTGTTGTTTTATCAGTTGACATCGTCTTACGTGGTACGGCCACCTCAAGAGTAGGGTTGCTGAACATCCGTCCGCTAGAGGTGGAGGGCTGCAGATTCAAGATTCAAATGTTTATTCAGTAATTAGACCTTTACGGGCACTTTTACACGTCAACGTATACAGAGGAATAGGAAGACCGAGAAAGAAAAGAAAAGAATGTGTAAGGACAAATATGAAGGAACTGAAACGTGAATGACAGAAAGAAGTGGAAACAGTTGACATACAGAGCCGACTCCAAATAGGGAATTGACGAGGAAAATGATGATGACATTTTTACAAAATTATGTACGTATGTTTGGTTGGGTCAAATCTGGCAACTCCATTTTAAACCAGTCATCCTCAACCGATTTGGATTAAAATTTTGCACACTTATGCAAGTCGTTTAATGCAATATTGTTATGACAAGAAGATGATCTGATGATGAAGCCGGAAGGTGGCCTTAGAACCCTGTAAGAATACGACACAACCGCATCGAGTTGAGCTTGTTGTGTCTTGTCTTGTCTTGATAAGTTCTTAGGCCTGTAGGTAGCTACGCACTAGCTGGGGCAGTTGGAGCTCCTACATTAAGAGGTAGGTAAGGTACGTAGTGGAGAGTTTAAGAGAAATAACAAAGAGTTATTTTATTTGTTATAACTTTACAATACTGATATATATAAAACAATACTGATATAGATGTAATCAGCTCGAGAGATGGTAGTGGAATAAATGTAGAAAGATGAGGAAGGAATCTAAAATTTAAAAATTGAATTTCAAAATGAAATTTTTTATAGAAAGTAGTGGACAGTATAAAATGGAGAAAGGAGGTAAACGGGAATATGAAGGATTAGGTTTATTGTAACATCGTTACAGGCCTGATAATAAAAGTTTATGCGAAAAAATGATTACTTTAAAAAATCTAAGGGCGTGTTCCGACGACACGCGAATGCTTAGTCCATGCGTAGCATTTGTTGCGTTTTATTTGAGTCGTATCACACATAAATACAATTCAAATTGCATTCACCGAAGTCCACACGCGTATGCCTCGCCTTGCCTCCGCCTTGCCTTGCGTCCGCCCGGCCCTTGCCTTGACGGACTTCGGTAAATGCGATTTTATTTATATTGATGTATGATAGGACTTAAATTATGTGCAACAAATTCGAAGCGCGCTAGGCGTGCGCTTGTCGTGCTCTGGGCATGGGCATAGCCGAGCGTGTGTCGTCTGATCGCGCCCTTATGTAAAGATTGTCATATTAGATTTTTTGCCGTAAGAAAGTTTCTATAACAACTACTGTCGAGAAGAAATGCCGTGAGAAACTCATAAGACATACTGATCAATGATTCGGAAGCGAGCATCGAAAAAATAAAGATATAAGGGCGCCCACTAACGACAGTAGTTGGAAACAATCGTTTATCATCTGTGGCTATGCCACGGCTGAATAGGAATCGTACAGTGCGCAAAAAAGGCGTTTTTGAGGTTTGCGGCGGTAATGGGGATTTCCATTTGCACGGGAGTAAAACGGAGTTTTATTTCAAAGTGTATGTTTTTTCGGTAATCGAATTAGGCAAGAGGTGAATTAGTACAATTATTATATGTATTTGTTAATATATGATATTTACTTTATAGTATCTTTAAAGTATTATGTATTGAGTTTGTATATTTGTTTGTTTGTTTGTTACCACTTCTGTTTATCTATATATGTATTTGTTATAAAATATAGTATCTTTGAGTTAGTATCCCATAACACAAGTCTCGAACTTACTCTGGGGCTAGCTCAATCTGTGTAATTTGTCCCTATATATTTATTTATTTTATTTACTTCATTCTTCAACTAAATAGGTTCAGACCTATTTAGTTGAAATTTGTTATGGATATAGTTTGAGATCCAGTAAACGACAAAAGACAGTTTTTATTCCAAAATTCCAACAGGGAGCGCAGCCCAAGGGCACAGCTAGTATGGTATAAATTCAAAATAATTTATATATTTTATCCGAAGGTTGACTGGTAGAGAATACTATTAGTATTAAGTCCGCCTTTTGTGGCATTTTTTATTGGTAAATTAAGTCTTAAATAAATAAATATAACGAAGCATGTTGTGGAATCTTTTTGTACACTTTTGGACGAAGCTTGTTGCTGATGAATCTTCTATGTTTTTTGTATCATTTCTATTCTTTTTGACCAACTTCAAAAAAGGAGGAAGTTATCAATTGTTCAGAATCTTTTTTTTATGCATGTTCACCGATTACTCGAAGACGCCTGAACCAATTTGGAAAGTTCTATTTTTGATTAAAAAGGTGTGTCAGACTCCAATGTTATTGGAGTCTCGACATTTCGCCATTCTTCATAGCTTGGGAAAGGAATAGCAAATAAACATCCAAGAGTTTTAAAATATTCATTTAGGCTATTGCTATAGCTCTAATATGAATATATCATGAAAGATTTTACCACCGCGTCGGAAAAGCTGTTCTATCACAGAGAAGAGGCGGCCAGAAACTCTGTGGTAGCTCTTTTAAAATATTTTACAAGTATTCCATTATTGGCATTATGACATAATCTTAGAATTAAATATTTCATTAGTAATTTAAATAACAAGAATTACAGCTATATTAATAATTCAGTACTCACAGTTCCATGCAACGAACACCTCCACGGTTGGCAACGTAATGGCCGATTTTTTTTTTTTTTTTTTGGCGTGACAGACATAGGTTGCCTCGGACGGCATTTCCTATTTCACCCGGACAAGGTTTGAGGAGCGGGCCAGAGGCCCGGCTTCCTATATTTTTATACTACTAGCAGCAGCTTGCCGACATTTGTTTGCGCCTGGCATTTTATAGTCAAAGTTTGCCCGAAAGATTGTTTGCCCCGCCGCTAGGTGGAGACGCAAGCACAAATAAACGTCTTCTAGTATTTACATTATGTTTTGAGATGTTTTATTATTTGAATTAATTATATAAAAATATATTAGAATTCAATAACATCTTACATTATGTAACTTCTGTTCCAAACGATCACGTGTACTTTTACGTAACGAGTGACTCATAATAATACAATTTGTACAGGTGATTAATAAGACTGTAATGCAGATAATATTGACAAACTAGGATATAAAGGTATGGTTAGATATTGTACGTTGACAGGTGTTACTTGTTAGGTGGTATAGAAATTTTATCAAAATCAATTGTGTGCTTTGTTGTTGAAGTCAGTTTTTAGTTATATAATGTATTTTTTTTATTTTATATAAATAAAAAACTAATATTTTTGATATTTAGACGCCGACTTTGCCATCCGTTTAATTTTCTTAAAGGTAGAAAGGAGAGAATACTTAAATATTAAGTCTACCTACTGTAGCTTTTTGGTTCAAATATAATATATAAACAAAGTACAATTTTAGACTAGTACTGATAGACAAAAAACCTCGCTTTCCGTCGTTTTAATTTCCAAAATTGATATGCATATATTTCTATGCACAATTTTTGCCACGGTCAGCCACGTCCTCCGCTCGTTTCAATGGGTCAAGTTAGAAGTATGAAATTTTCCATACTTCTCTTCAAGTTTACTGTTTCTTTTTGCTAACGCTCCAAAAGGAAAACTACTTGGCCGACATGTGAAAGTTGCATCATTATCGAGCCGTCTAGCGTGTTTGCGTCTTAATCGACGAGAAACATTGTAATACACATAAATTACCAATGTTACTCGAAGGTATATCACCGTCGAGTTGTGATTGATTTAATAAAATCAGAGCAAACGTCTCTAATGGACTTTGAACACGTACTATTGACGTACTGTTAAATTAAATTTTCATGAATAAATTTAAGTCTATAAAGTATAATTCGCAAGTCGCGAGAGACCAAGATATACTTAGGTATATGTCTGTTCATAGGTATATTTGGACAAATTACTCATATTGATAATCTAGCCCAAAAGTAAGTTCGAGACTTGTGTTAATAGGATACTAACTGTATTTTATAAAAAATACATGAATATATAAACATCCAAGACCCAGGTCAATCTAAAAAAGATTATTTTCTATTTTGACTTGACCTGAGTCGAATCCGGGACCTCCGGCGTGACAGCCTCGCACGTTGACAATAGGCCTCAGAGGTCATCTTAATACATATTAATGTTAGATTAGTGGAATTAATGACATTTATAGATCTAAATTTAAAATTAATTATGTATGAAAAGGATGAATTAATCGATTTTGAAGAAGTATACTACAATTTATTATACTTACAATGATATTTGTTTATTCAACTCTGCATGTCAATGTCTAAGATTTTTTAGAACAATTGGGTGTGTAAACAAATTCAACTCATTGCTACTGCGTCGAATTGTGTTGCAGGGGGTTCAAACTAAATGTATGTTTGTGTGTATTTATATATATAGGTATATAAATTTGGTAATTTTCCTCATATTTCAAGGTTGACTGGAAAAGATCCCTGGGATAAGTCCACATTTGTACTATTCTCTAGCTTTAACCTATATTTTGGTCGTGTGCTGTTTATGTCCAATAAAGCTTTTACAAACAAACAACCAAAAAATATGCCTATCTATGTATATTTTACCTGTGTTCGACCATAAAGATTATTCTCTTTGAATAACTTAATTTTCTAAAAATAATAGACTGGCAAAAAAAAATTCATTAAGCTGAAAACAATTTGTATTATTATAAATCCTTTAACATCATTATTTTACAAATATAAAACTAAAAAAAGTATCATGATTATTGGAAGCATTATTTAATTTTAGGACAGTTAGTAGGGGCTTCCGATAAACTCCTTAATCCCTAGTACATTATTTATAGGGTCAACTTTCTTATTGTTTTCGCTGTAAGTGGTATATTTTATATAGGAAACTTATGTTTCAGGGATTTATTGAAGGAAGATATAATTAATGGTATTTCGTATTTTAAGCCTTCATGATGGATTTTATAGAATTGAGTTGTTTTTATGATTTCATATCAATATAGCATACGGCGGGCATTCTTGAAGAGAGTGATGAGAGTTGGAGAAGCGAAGGACGTCTGTCAGGATCTTAGCAAGTGGATGTCCATAGTGTGCCGATATCCAAATGGGAAACAGGCGTGATTATATGTATTATGTATATCATAGGTGCTGATCTACAAAATTCCAACCAGCAACCCCTCTCAATTTTGATTTCCTTTTTTCACCTACTAGCCCACCATCACGCTTGTTGTCCTTTTTGTATGTGTAAGTGGCCAACACTGGTGTCAGAACTTTCAGGCTGCCTAAAAGCATCTGCCATACCTTGACGACTACCTACAATGATGACAGCCGGGGCCAACGGCTTATACGTACTTTCCAAAGTACGGAGGAGCTCGAGAAATATTTATGCCACTTGAGGTCACCCATCTAGGTGCGGACTACGCCCAGTGTCGCTTTACTCACAAAAGCGTTTGTAATGCGCACTCCTCCCCGGCCACCGAGCTCTCTCCCATCACGTTAAAAGTAGTATTTGGGACTTCCGACCCTGGGTTCTATCTGCTTAGAGCTGCAAAACCAAAAATGCTCTTCCCCATTAGTTGACCAAGACGTGACAGTGATTTTAAAGGCATTTCACATTTGGTTGGCTGTCTCGCTCGAACAATCAAAAATTTTTGAATATTATTAAAAAATGTGTCTCATTTGTAGAAGAGTGTTTCATTAACATTTTGTATTAGACTCGCTTTTTTTATTATTCATATCAAAAAGTAACATGACAAGAAACCGAAAACATAAATAATACTTAATTTTACTCCGCTCAAAATTAAGCAAATTATAAGACTTTCAAATCCGGTGGAAGGGGAAACTGTCAAATAACAGAAAAAGGATGCACATACACCCGCGTGACGTCACTGCCATTAGGAGTCACGCTTACGAAAGAGATAGCGAGATTTTCCCACCACGCTCTTATATTTAAAATGATAATTGCTGCCTCATTCATTAAAAAACCAATTTTCTTTCTAGTTTCGGAAAACGGCTTCTTGTTAGTGTTATTTGTTATTCGTACAAAATATTGTCCAAAAACACACTAACTTAAATAGCCTATTATATGTTAGATATTTCAGACATGCTTTTTATTGTTTATGTGTGTGTGTATCGAAAATTATGCCATCAAAACTTTTAAAGTTTTGATTACCCAATTTTCGATGTAGTCAATGTCTACACAATATACAAACATGTCTAAAATATCCACAATATAGTTATATTGAATGTTAATGAAACTACAAATGAGACACATTTTTTAATAATCTTTAAAAATGTTTGATTGAGCGAGCGAGACAGCCAACCAAATGTGAAATGCCTCTTAATTCACTGTTACGTCTTGGTCACGTAATAGGGAAGAGCATTTTGGGTTTTGCAGCTCTAAGCAGATAGAACCCAGGTCGGAAGTCCCAAATACTACTTTTAGCGTGATGGGGAGGAGCTCGGTGGCCCGGTAGGAGTGTCCACTATTAGCGCTTTTGTGAGTAAAGCGACACCGGGCGTAGTAATATGAAACTAGTTCTTCTTTTTTTTCGCCTTTTCCCTATTTGGGGTCGGCTCTGTATGTCAACTCTCTAGATAATTTTCTGTCCTTCGTCACCTCTACACTAACCCCCGTTCCCCCATATCCGATCTCACACATTCTTCCCACGTCTCTATACCCGTCTACTTTTAAGTCAACCATTTTTTTAGCCTGGTGTTCGGCATCCCTTCTCATTACGTGGCCATACCAGGTCAAACAGGCAGCTTTTTAATGTGTCCACTATTGGCAGCACTTTTAGACTCCCTCTAATATACTCGTTCCTGACCGTATCCATTTTAGTTACCCCAGACATCCATCTTAATATACGCATCTCAGCCACATGCATCATATGTTTTTCTTGTTTTTTCGTTGCTCAACTTAATATGAAACTACGTCAGATGTCTATTCTCAGCGTCAAAATTCTGACATTATTGTTGACCTTACATAACACCGCTTTTTTGCGTTGTTGGTTAAAAAAATTCACATATTTTGTATTCCCAACATCTACCTACCTAAGGACGAATGTAAATTCCAATGGCTTTTCGGAGTAGCGTGCTACGCCGTGTTAAATATTACAGGTGTGACAGAGCGGGTCGCTCCTTAGGGGCCGTATTTCAGCGGTAGGACAAACTATCAGCGGATGTACGAAATGTTAGTTCCAATTTGTATACCTATTTCTTCACATTTTAGCGCTAACTGATTGTAAAAATTCTTTGAAAAAAAAAATTTTTTTTTCGTACCTATCGAGTATATCCGGCTCCATCATCAGAACAGCAAATTGGCTTTATAATATTGAATTGTATTCGACTTAAACAAGTATGCAAAATTTTAACTCAACGGAGTGTCCGTTGAGTTAAAATTGTGGGAAGAAATTAAAAAGAGTCAATGTTGTGGGAATTTGTGCAGCAAACTTTGATAGCCTTAAATTAAAAGCCCAAATAGTAAGTACGATTTGATTAATTCAAGCGCCCAGTAAAGATACTTTAAAAAAATGACTGCTATTTTACTATGGAATGAGTAAATTTTATTATGAAGGGTTATTTTCAATAAAAATGTCGTCCGGAATTGTTATGGGATACATTAGGGCATTATTCCGAAACTATCTTCAGATAAAGATAAAGATATAATTTATTTGCTAAACATGTGTTACAAGATATTACATTCAGTTTCGTCCAATCATGTTTACCATCACCGGTGTGCAAATTTTGTCAGAAAAGCTATCATCTATCATAATAATACTATAAAAAATATACCTACTTAATCTATAAACATTTTACGATTTACTATAAAACAAAGTCAATTTACAGTTTATCAGATAAGAAATCCTTAACACTATAATAACATTTATATATTTATATAGATTCGGAATAATATCAACCTTCACAGTTTTGGCCGTTGCAACACCAGCTAAATGTTTAGAGCAAGGTCAGTTCATGATAATGAACTAATTAAGAAAAGAAGTTATTTAACATCGTTACAAAATTTTCGTCCTCGATGGGAAGTCATTTTTTTTTAGTTGTTCGTTAATTGTTTTTATGGAAAGTAGTTCAGTATTATAGACAAAATTTGCTCCAAAAATTTGGCTGGCGTTTAAAAAGTCACCGTGTATACAATGTGTATTTTTTATACTTGATCAAACGAAATGTGCGAATATTAGACGAAATATTATCGACAAAAAACGAAAAAAAAAATTGTTATGTTTGTTATTAAAAAAATCCAGGCACTTTAGTTTTTTCGTCAATTATTTTTTTACTAATTTCCTGTTTGGTATTGTTAGTTATTTTTTACTTTCTTGGCTTCTTAAACTTTGTAGTTTTCAAATGAGACAACTTTGAAGAAAATACGCCGTTTACTTAAAGAGAAAAAATAAAATAAAAATTAGAACACGATCTTTAGAAAAAAAGATTAAAGTGTTAATAACGATTTTTCCGGTTTTTAGGGTTCCGTAGTAAACAAGGAACCCTTATAGTTTCGCCATGTCTGTTTGTCTGTCTGTCTGTCCGTCCGCGGTTTTACTCAGCGACTATAAGTACTAGAAAGCTGTAATTTGGCATGAATATGTATATCAATTATGCGGAAAAAAAGGTAAAATAAAATATTGAAAAAAAATTTTTTTTACGGTAGCTCCCATACATGTAAAGTGAAAAGTCAATTTTTTTTTTCTTGACTAACCAATCATGTTGGATATTGTTGAATAGGTCTTTTAAAAATATTGTGAGTTTGTGAACACGGTTTTTCGATTTTGGGATTCGTTTTTGAAATATTTGCTTTTAAAGTGAAAAAATTTGTTAGTGTCAAGTGTCCCCCCCCCCCTCTATCTGCTAAACAGTTATATATGGACACGTGAAAAATTCACAGCTATAGGATATATAACGAAATTGAATGGAAAACTATCAGAGCTAAGTATGGTATACAAATTAATAAATTAATGGGGATTAACTTATAAAATGTACTCAGAAAAGGAAAATTTCATACAAATTCAATAGAAAATTTGATTTTAGACGTTTTTAGTGCCATGAACTCAAAGGTGACGTTCTTAACTACGGAACCCTACTGCGCGTGGCCCGACACGCACTTGGCCAATTATTTATCGATAATATTTCGTCTAAAATCCGCACATTTCGTTCGATCAAGTATAAAAAATACACATTGTATTTGGAATAACTTATCGTTTTCTACCTTGACCCTAAAACGCTGCCGCATCCACTTACGGTCAACGTTACCACATCCGGCCGACCAATAGTGGACACTTTGGCCCTCTAATAAATATTTATTTGCCCTTATCGCACAAATTATAACCTCCAGCTAATTTGCCTGTAACATTGTTTATAAGTTTGCTTAGGACAGGGTAAAAACTTAATTGTTACCTACCAACTGTAACAAAGAACATTAATAAAGGGTTGTATTGTTTTTCAATATTATATACTTAAAAATATCTTCAAGTTTTTTTAGCTTAATTCTTTTATAACGTGGAAGGAACGTTTCCGTTATAAATAGAATGGGCTATATAAAACATCACTATAGTATATTGAAATAAAAATAACAGTCAAAAATAAAAAAAGGCGTTTTTAGGGTTCCGTAGTAAACAAGGAACCTTTATAGTTTCGCCATGTCTGTCTGTCTGTCCGTCCGCGGTTTTACTCAGCGACTATTAGTACTAGAAAGCTGTGATTTGGCATGGACATGTATATTAACTATGTGGAAAAAGTGGTAAAATAAAATACAGAAAATATTTTTTTTAGGGTAGCTCCCATGCAAGTAAAGTGAAAAGACAATTTTTTTTTCTCGATTAACCAAGCATGTGGGGTATCGTTAAATAGGTCTTTCAAAAATATTATGAGCTTTTAAACACCGTTTTTCAATTTAGCGATCCTTTTTTGAAATATTTGGTTTTGAAGTGAACATTTTTGTTAAAGTCAAGTGTCCCCCCCATCTAACTGCTAAACGGTTATATATGGACACGTGAAAAAAATCACAGCTATATTATATATAACGAACTTTAAAGGAAAACTAAGAGAGTTAAGTAGGGTTTACAAATTAAAAAGTTATAGGCGATCAACTTGTGAAATGTACTCGTAGCGAAATTTCGTACAAATTAAGTTTTTAGGCGTTTTTAGAGGCATAAACCCAAGGTTGGCATTCGTTACTACGGAACCCTACACTGCGCGTGGCCCGACACGCACTTGGCCAATTATTTTACCTTAATTCTTATACAACGTGGAAGGAACATTACCGTTATAAATAGAATGGGCTATATAAAACATCACTATAGTATATTGAAGAAAAATAACAGTCAAAAAAAGTGCATGTTCATACAAAAGTGTGCAGCCGCCCGGGCAATTTGTATGAGAATGTCTATTTTTTTTGGTTTTTGAATGTTATTTTATATGTCATTATGGATTGATGAAATGATGAAAAAAAAATAATTTATTTAAAGCTTGAAGAACTATTTCATTGGATTTTATTACTTTGAATTTAAAACCCAAACCAGACAATCCAAAATAAATACATACATACATACACATTAAACATGTGTATCCCTCACGGGATTAACAGAACAAGACCCTAAAAGTCACATGTTTGAGTGAAATTATGACATTATGGACATTTAGGTGGAAAAGGGTATCCAAATAGTGACGGGTTGCTAGCAGCATTAAACACAGATTTGAGCATTTGCCTTGATCATTCCTTGGATGGAATGGCTGATTTTTTTTTTTGGTGAAGGTGTTTTAACGTTTCTTAACGTGTTTAGGTGTTAAGAGACTATACTTTATTATTTTTATTAGCCTATACTGTCCCACTGCTGGGTAAAGGCCTTCCCTCTAGTACACCACTGATCTCTATTTTGCGCGATGGATATCCAAGACTTGTCAAAAAGCGCGAGATCATTACACCACCTTGTCCTTGTGCGACCTCTCTTGCGGCGTCAGCCTACGGGCATCCTATACTACACTTTATAAAATAGCTATTTACAAATGCACTTATTAAATTAACGCATAACCCTTCTTCGCCAGTGGGGTAAAAATAGCCCATGTTATGAACTAAACGAATCAATCGCGCCCCGGTTAACCCTTCGAACAGGTGCGGCCGGCTTGTCAATTTTAATAAACGATCGTTAGTACAGTTTGCTTTTTCATTTAATTTGTTCGCCGCGGTAGGGTTAAAGTTATTTTTTTAATTTCCACACCGCGCTATTTGACTTGACTCGTTTTGTTTGTTGGGTTTATATGTTTTTAATATTTTATTTAAAAAAATTGTAAATTGTAGCTGTAGGGTTAAATTTACGGCCTACGGCCTATTTTGGCTTTCAGAGTCTCCTTGCTTCGAAAGGCTCGTAAAGTTTTTGGTCTAATTTGTAAACCCTATTGCTAGTTATGAAGCTTAAACATACTTTTTTTTTTAAAAAACAAATTTCATCTTTTTAGCCTATATCAGAGTTGAGTTAAAAAATACAGACATTTTTTTAAATCATTGCATAAATACCTTATTTAGCTCATCAGCGCGTAGGGGCGGTTCCAATCATGTCATATTATCAGGTTAACCCTTCTATGAAGCAATTATCTGAGGGGTTAGTAATGGGTTAAGTTAACCGTTGGTTCGTCACGCGATCATCGGTTTCAATTCGAACCATTAGATTGATGATAGAGATTTTGTTTAGAAATGAAAACTATTTACTGTCACTGTTTATACATTATACAGAGCATTTTGTGTCTTGAGATCTAAGAAGATCCCTGGGTCGCAGGACTCAAAGGCCATATTAAGAGTTTGGACTCATCTGACAGCATGAAACGGAACTTTCGCATGCTGCTATTCTTTTCTGTTGCGCAGAACCATCATTTGCATGACCGGTTCCGTGGCGTTCCGTCACACGTCTTTCTCGCTGTCGCAAATGACGGTTCTGCACGACAGAAAAGGACGTTCGTACTTACAGAGGAGTCCAAACCTTAATAAAATCTATATCGGATGTAACTACTGCAAACACTATGACGTCTTCCTTTATACGTAACGGTATACAGAGCCTATTACCATTAAACCTAAAAGAAACTTTTAGCATGAGTGATGACTTAAATTTCGTTTGATTTTCGTAGTGTGTAGCCAACAGTAGGGTCAGATTATTCAGACTGCCTAAAGTCATCTGACTTAGCTTCTTCGACGACTGTACAATAATGACAGGCAGGATCAACGGCTTAAAGAGTCTCACTAAGTCGCAGGAGTTCAAGAAATTTATAATTGCCCCTTACGTTATCCATCCAAGTGCGGACCACGCCCAGGGTCACTTAACTTGCGAAAGCGTTGCGAAATTATTTAAGGAAGAACCCCTGATTTTGCGAATGAACAGTCGTTTTCATTGTCGCGAGCTAAACTTCACATTCTTCAGACCCACAGGCAGAAAACAAATGGAATCGAACCTGGTACAAATCGGATGGCCAAACAAACAGTTCTACTAATTCGAGCTATAAACTCGCCCCGAGGGCGTCACGGGCGATTACACACGCTGCGAACAAGTCGCCGCAACATCGATTAGTTTGTAAGGGGCCTAATGTTGTCTGGGACATACTTACCTACAACTAGCTTATACTCGCGACTTCGTCTGCGTAAATTGAGTACTTAATAAAGTAAATTTTTGGATTTTTTTTCGATTTAGTTTTTCGAATTTTTTAATCTGGCGGCACTATCGTGGTTAAAAACGTTGACAAAACATATTTCAGCCATTTCGAAAAACTTTCTAAAATATCATAAAACTTTTTTGTAACCGTTATTAGATTCAAGATTCGAGATTCAAATGTTTCTTCAGTAATTAGACTTTTACAGGCACTTTTACACGTCAATAAGTATAATTTACGTTACGTGAAAAGTATATTAAAATATAATTTATAAAAAAGCTACCGATACCAGCGCTTTGTAACGACCACTGCTGAGAAGAAACGCCGAAAGAAACTCATTTTCACAGTATTGGTCGCCTACTCGCCAGAAGGGCTTTGTCATATTAATAATACAATGTTGACACATTATAACCTCTAATGCTTGCGAACAAGTAAACAAACATAAATTGCGTAATAAAAAATATTAAGTAGTCAAAAAAAGCGAAGCCGAGCTGACCAGTCCCTCCCGAGTATTAGAACGCAACTTTTTGACTGAACAATTTTTTTATACGATAAACTTCAACGCGTTTAGGTGAATCGCGAGGTCTACAGTTCACAGACCCACTAGTATGCATGATTGTATCGTTTACCTCCATTGCTTAACAAACTAGTTAACCCTTAAATATCGCTTCTCCCCATTGAAGTCAAACACATCGAGTTTAACCCCCGCGTGGCATTGATTGATCAGTGAAGATTATACTGATTTCTGCTTAGCGTGTTTAGAACTCGTATAGGTACAATGGTATCGAAGGATTAAAGTTTAAATGAAACGGAACCGTGAGGGTCGTAGGTTTAATTTCGTGTTAATTTTTTCCTTATGTCATATAACTCATATAATATTACTGTTTTTTCCATGTTGGATTGGGAGGAAAGAAGAATTTTTGAATGTACATGCTGCTTCTCTTCCCGAGCAGATCGTAAAAGCCCATCAAAGAGATTGGGAAAAATGCGAATTATATTAATAGGCAATGCTGCTAGCACCTTCTTTTTCAAACCTTTTTAGGATTCCTTACCCAAAGGGTAAAAACGGGACCTTATTACTAAGAATCAACTATCTGTTTGTCCGTCTATCTGTCCGTCTGTTTGTCTGTCTGCAACCAGGCTATATGTCGTGAACCGTGATAGCTAGACAGTGGAAATTTTATGTATTTCTTTTGCAACTATATCAACAACAACAGTGATTTTTTATAGATAATGGTACGTAACCCTTAGTGCGCGAGCCCGACTCTCACTTGGCCGCTTTTTATTCCATCTTCTTGACCTCTATCACGCTAAAAGTAACCTTTGTGTCCTCCGGACCAGGGTTCTGTGTGCTAAGAGCTGTAAATCCCGAAATGCTCTGTTTGGGAAAAAGACGTAACATTTTTATGTATGTATGTAGAATGTAGGTATTCTAAAAATAAGAAGTGGTGAATATATGTACTACTTTAAATTCGGGTCCAACAATAAAGATTGAAGCAGTTTCTCAAAAACGCAATCTGAAAATGTGTCATACTTTGAAAAAACGCGGAAAAATTCCAATAGCGCGCACTCTAGGGTTAATAATAACCTTTTATTTTTTTAATGGTTGATATGTATGTGTTTGTTAACCTTCGATCTGTCACTTTTTCCGGTGTGGACAACATCTTGCCATTCTGGCAAATGTTGGTCCCGTCTTTTAAAAAATTCGTCGCGTCCGGTGAACTGTAGAATGCTTCCAGCATACAGCGTAAACTTCGTTCGAAAAAAAAAACCCTCGATCACTCGCGCGGTTTCTAGTCGCGCGAGCCCTCGCGGGCTGTTGTGGCCACCCCACAAACTCAAACTAGATTTTTTGAAAAATGGTTCGTGTGAATGCTGTTAAACAAGTTTTTTATTATTTTATATAACGTATATAAATTAAAAAAACTTAATTCTAATATTCAGTGTTTAAGTCAGTTGAATATAATTTTATAATTGTTACTATTATTATTCAAACTATCAAGATCATCTGTCATAAAAACGGAAAAACTGATAACTTCTTTATTTCATACAAAATAATTTTAACTTTAAAACAAACATCAGAAAAGTCAAAAAAAGTCAAAAATCATTTATTTATCTTTGGATATTTATATCACTTAATAATTGTCATTTCTTTTTTCTTTCGATTTCTTAATAGTTAGTTGTTGACGTCAGATCATTTACTTACAACTAAGTTTACTGCCGCCTCCAAAGCGCAAGTACAGAAGAAGCGGTAACAAACTGTACTGCAGCATTTTCTCCAAAAACGTCAACCTTACAATTATTCTGATATTAAAATTAGATGTGTGGACTGAGAATACATTGCTATGTCATAATTATTAATTAAAAATGTAAAATTTGAAATTAATGTCAATTTGTATAAAATTCATGTACTGATTGTACTCAAATTATGTCATTTGTGAGTGTACAAATATAAACCTTTAAGAGGGACCCGCGCCAAGCTCAAGCCAGACGTTTTTGTCTTTAAGATAATCATTGGTTCCGTAATAAGCCTTCTCAATATTTTATCAATTAAAAATATTTGTTTTTATTTTTCATAACGGTTTTCGGAATCGGGCGTATAGATTTCTGATGTTTTTTTTAGGATTGGGACACATTAAGCATCGCTGCTTTTTCGTAGGTGATATCTTATACTCCTTTAGAACTTGACTCAGGAACATTCAACATTATTTTGGAGTGATCACTTGTAGTTCAGTGAGTGATTATTTTGAATGATCAACATTATTTTGAGTGACGTTGCAGTCGCAACATCTTTTTATTGGCCGACATAACTTTCTGATAGCAAATAAAAAAATAAATATTGAAATATATATTTATAATTAGTGATCTTTGTAATGTTGTCTTATAGGATAGTTTTACAGTAAACAAAACCTGTATAAATTGACACTAAATATTTTACAGTAGATAAAAAATCAACAAAGACAACTTTTTATAAAAAACAACTTACTTTTCTTATATTATAACCGCTGTATAAGTGTAGCTCGAGCACTTGCAGGGTGTAGTGAGTACCTCACGTAAACTTTAGCCAGTCCTTATTTTATAAATAAATAAATAATAAAATAAAATCATTTATTATCAAGATTCAAGATTCAAGATTCAAATGTTTATTCAGTAATTAGACCTTTACAGGCACTTTTACACGTCAATAAGTATAATTTATGTTACGTGTAAAGTATATTAAAATTTAATTTATTTTTAAAGAAAAGCTAACGATACCAGCGCTTCAGATACTTTCGCTATCAGACAACTTAGTCCATAGAAATATTAATTAGGTTCATCGAATTAAAAACTAATTAAAATCAAAATACATTGATATCAAATTAAATTAAAATTAATTTTACAAGCGCTAGTGCCACAATGTCCCTCTCAAGTTTTGTCGCGTTCAATAGTCATTTAAAGAAGAAAAGAAGAAATTGGCATTCAATTCGAAATTTGAAAATCTCTGGGGTTCTGACAGCACCCCGCGCGAGTGATCGCGGGCAACATGTTAAGTAAACATAAAGAAATAATTTACAGTTTTTCGATCGTTAAAATCTGGTATTAGGATACAAATCAGGATAAAAAATACATTTCCATACATCAATCACTAAACACCATAATACCGAACACGGAATCCACATCCGCCGAAAATAAATCACTTACCATCAATTAATCCAAAAATGGCGATGACGCGAAAATGTGTCGAAAACCGAAACAGGGCAACCGCCATATTTCACATACGCGGGTGTGCTCCGGGGTACCTAATTGAGAGATATTTATTGGCATATTTTTCGTCCCGCAAATGACAACGTCGAAACAGGAAAAAATGCGGGCCACAAATCAAAGTAGGAATTGGTAACTGGCAAATTTCAGGAGTACGGTGATATTAAATACAATCTGCAAGTTTTCAACAAAGCCGATACTTTTACTAGGTTTTTCGGAGTCAAATAGACGCTACAGGTTGACTGGTAGAGAATGTTCACCTTTTGTACCTTTGTGGTAAATAAAGATTTTAATAAATAAATAAATAGCGCTCGTTTTATCAGTTTTTTTGCATTACATAATCAATATAAATAGTAAATTGACGTTGAAAAAAGAAATGATCAATCAAGAAAATGTCAAGTGATATTATTTTAGATAAATATATAACTCTTTATTGTACAACAAAAGAAAAATGGTACACAAAGATACACTTTCACATTTAAGGTATAAAATGGGTGAAAAATAAAGTAGATATCTTCATTCCTATTTCTTTTGTCCCTGTATACTACTGTATTTGTCGCCATTCCTTTCCTCTCTCACGGATGTTGTGAGTTGTGACTCCGGGACTAAAAGGTAACAGACAACGGGCAGTGTGTCTGTGTCCATCTACTGGGATCATTCAGTGTGTTGATTATGAGCAAATCCTCATTTTGTTGGGAGAAGGCTTTAGTTAGGTAGTGGACTGTCAGAAATTGATTAAGAAAACAAGAAAAAAGTCATTAAATCTTAATAATACACTAAAAAAAAAGGTAAAAAGCACCTACTGTAGGGATCACAATACGTCATGCTTCCATTGCCAACAAAATTTGCGTTTTATATATCTATATCTTTGTTTAGACTCGTCATAATTTCAGCCGCATAACGTTCACTGCTGGACATAGATCTCTCCCAAGGCTTCCTAAAATGCATTATCTAAAGTGACATGCAGTGCAGCGACCAGATCTAAAGATTGCTTTTTAAGACTATTGATAAATATCGAACAAAAATCTTCAATGCACTAATTTTCTTAGCAAATACTGGGTTCTACATTACTATAAGCAGCCATTAGCGATCGAGCATCGGAAAATGCGTGTGATAGGTGAAAATGTGACCCCGGCTAATGCTGCGAAAGTTAGCGTGTTCACATTGGGATACTGTCATGAACATTGTATAGAGTTGTATCACAGAACAGCAGTTACATAGAAAAGTATCACTCAGAAAAGAATTTCAAAGAAATAACCACTCAATGTGATTAGCGATATGTTTAATTTAGCTCGCGTCAGAATTCCTCACCTCTTCGTTAAGATACCTACCTAGAAATCCATTGCAAGGCAATTTTATACTTATTACTCTGCACAAACGGTTCATAAAACTGAATTTTCCGCTCCGTAGAGGTCGCCGCGCGCATAGTAACAATGTACATATATTTTCGATATCTAAACGGGGAGTGGCACAGGCCTGGTTATATGAACTTTGGAGTCAATACATAGTGTGATAATTTTAAACAAAAAAAAAGACTTCAATTTCTGGTATTTTTCACCAGTTTCACTTCACCAAATCACACTTTCTGAATACTAATACCTGATCTATTGACATACCATCAAAATCACTTTATGTGTGCTTAGGATATTTGAAAATTTTCCTCGATTTCATAAGGATTCCATTATCAAATCTTCACCTGGCGAATCAATGGAATCAACTTAATGGAAAGTGTACCCTTTTAAAAAAATATTATTTTTTTAATTTTTTTTAAATATTTATATATTTTAATAATTATTTAAAAAAAAAAAATTTTCTAAATCGGCAAAAAAAAAACGTAGAAGTAACTGAGGAACATCCGTAATTTACAGCTTTAAACTTCCTCTTACTGATGATAATGCCATAAGGATATATATTTATTTGCTAGACAAAATTAAAAATACCGTCCGTACAATAAAAAAATCAAAATTAAAACTTGAGGTGAAAAATTTCTCCACGAGTGGGATTCGAACCCGCGTCCCTCACGTTAACGCCGTGAGTGCACTTCTAAATACGGGTGTGAATCCCACTCGTGGCGAAATTTTACATCACATATTTTAATTTGGATGATAATCCGAGCATTGTAATGCTGTTAAAAACCAATAATTTAAAAATTAAGTTGGGTAACCCTAATAACCCCAGAATTGAAAGCATTCACACTTCATTGATATACACAGCGCCATCTATTATTTGCCAACAAATAAAAAAAAACCCGGCTTTCAAGCGACAACCTCCAATAACTTTTAAACGGCTAAACCGATTTTAACTAAACATAGCTAAAAACCATGGCAAAGGAATTTGCTCCCACGTTAAAAAAACCGCATCGAAATCGGTTCATTCGTTCAAGCGCTACGATGGCACAGACAGACTTTAGTGTCAAACTTATAATACAACACTTTTTGTCTGGGGTCACTGAAAAATAGCTTTCTCATAAGATTCCAAAGCATAACTCTCTTTCCATTGTTATAGGATAAAAGTAAACCTTTCAGTGTCCCAAACCGAACAGGCATACGGTCCATAAATCCCCATTACTGAAGTGTTCGGGCGAGAGCGCCTTTACTTGATTTATCGACGACATCAATTCCGGCGACTCTTGTCGATTTTCCAAAGCATCTGATTTATGCTCTCTCATACTCTCTTATCTTCGGATAGGAGTTTCTTAAGTAGCTATATATCTTATAAGAAATTTTATCTAACAGTTATGATAAATAACGAACGATTTTATCCCATGAGTTTTCAACTCATTTCCTTGTAAGTCATCATCATCCGAGCGTATTCCCGGTTGCATCCTCAGCAGTAACGCTTCAGAGCCCGGGGTCCGCTACCTAACCAAGGAGATTTGACGAGGTTACTGGTTTTTACACAGAGCGACTGCCGTCTGACCTCCACAACCCAAAGGGCAAACCAGGAACCAATCCTTGGATAGTTTGACGATCAAACGCTAGGTGGCGTTCGGGACCCACAGTTTTACGTGCCTTCCGAAACACGGAATCATCTTTCTTTTCGGATAATCAGGTGATTCAAGCCTGCAATATCCTATCCAGACTGGATACAACTTTTAACAAAGTATGCTTCCCAGTGGGAATCGAACCCATGACCTCCGGGTCACAAGGCGAACGCCTTGACCACTGGACCACGGAGGCAGTCGCAACTCATTTCCTTGTAAGTAAATATGAACATTTTAAATTCTTATAATTTTCTTTATCACATGAAGGAAATAAAATAAGTAAGTATTTGGTTTTGTTTAAAAGTAAGTAAGTGAAAATAGAAGATTTCAATGAATTGAGAACGTCCATCTTTTAAGGGTTTCGTACCCAAAGGATAAAACTGGGACTACCTATTACTAACTTTTTTGACATAGCAATGTATTCTCAGTCCACATATCTAACTTTAATCTTTAATCTAAATATATATAACTCAAAGGTGACTGACTGA
Source organism: Acrobasis suavella (assembly GCA_943193695.1). Lineage (NCBI taxonomy): Eukaryota > Metazoa > Arthropoda > Insecta > Lepidoptera > Pyralidae > Acrobasis > Acrobasis suavella. The sequence goes on from OW971948.1 coordinate 14,962,072, forward strand.
CTGACATAGTGATTTATCAACGCACAGCCCAAACCACTGGACGGATCGGGCTGAAATTTGGCATGCTGGTAGATGTTATGACGTAGGCATCCGCTAAGAAAGGATTTTGATCAATTCTACCCCCAAGGGGATAAAATAGGGGATGAAAGTTTGTATGAAACTTTGTCAATTTTAAACCGATCTGGCTGAGACTTTGCATGCATAAAGCTACTATGACGTAGGCATCCCTTAAGAAAGGATTTTGATAAATTACACCCCTACGCGAGCGAAGCCGCGGGCACAAGCTAGTATCAGTATAATTGTAAAGTTGACGTTTTTGGAGAAAATGCTGCAGTACAGTTTGTTACCGCTTCTTCTGTACTTGCGCTTTGGAGGCGGCAGTAAACTTAGTTGTAAGTAAATGATCTGACGTCAACAACTAACGATAATAAAAGAAATGACAATTATCAAGTGATATAAATATCCAAAGATAAATGATTTTTGACTTTTAACTAAGCCTCCGCTGTCCGTTCGTTTGTCCGTCTGTCTGTCACCAGGCTATATCTCATGTACCGTGATAGCTAGGCACATACAACGTGGAAGGAACATACCCGTAATAAATCAAATCACTGGCTATACTAGATCTCTATAGTATAATTAATTTAAAAAACCATTAAAAATAACAAGAAAAAAAGACATTCCTATACAAAATGCCCGAGCGGCTGCACACTTTTGTATGAAAATGCTATTTTTTTATGCTTTTTGACTGTTATTTTTATTTCATTGTATTGTATAGGTAGTAATTTAATATAGCCCGTGGTTCGATTTGTATAGCCAAAATATACTTAATTTTATAGAATTTTATAAAAAAACTATTGAATGTAAGCCTTAGCAAGATAATAGAGAATATAAATATATATAAATATATAGGGACAAATTACACTGATTGAGCTAGCCCCAAAGTAAGTTCGAGACTTGTGTTATGGGATACTAACTCAATGATACTATATTTTATAACATATACATATATAGATAAACATCCAAAACCCAGGACAATTTGAAAAAGACCATTTTCCAACTTGCCCTGGCCGAATATAAAGAAGTTCAAACAGGGTTTGCGTGCTATCACAACGTGGATCAGTGGAGTTATTAAAAATTCTTAACAGTGAACCTGGGACGATGCCGCCGGGGACCTCGTTACTATGAACGTGGACTTAAAGGACAAAGAAACGACATACGAGTACTCAAACTCAAAATCTTTATAACAATGTGTTCTCAGTCCACATATCTAATTTTAATATCAGTATAATTGTAAGTTTAACGAAGAAAAACGAGAATATAATCCGACGACCTCCGTGGCGTAATGGTTAACACGCTAGTCCGCTAATCCGGAGGTTCTGGGTTCGATCCCCAGCCAGGGCAAGTTGGAAAATGGCCTTTTTCAAATTGTCCTGGGTCTTGGGTGTTTGTCTATATGTGTATTTATTATACAATATATCGTTGAGTTAGTATCCCATAACACAAGTTTCAACTAACTTTGGGGCTAGCTCAATCAGTGTGATTTGTCCGTATATATTTATTTATAATCAATTCGTCGGGGTTTTTTTTAAGTGGTTTACCGATTACTCGAAGATGCCTGGTCAATTTGGAAAGTTCTTCAAAGGGTGAATAGTTTCAAGTTGTGTAACCCTGTACACACTATGAAAACGTTCGCTTTGGAAGAGGCACTAAACTTATAGTCCATTTGTTTAGGTATTTAAAAGAATGTAAACAATCTTGAAATGTTTTTTTTTTGGACGGTTTTCATGCCGTGCTTCGTAAAGAAGCGGTGTCAAAGCTGAGAAGAATCAGGGCGAGTCACAACAGCATTCTTAAAACTGTGGCGGATAGGCCGCATTCTGAATTGATGCGGCACTTAATTAGAAAAACCACGCCTGTAGCTCTGTATGGGGAAATATAAATACCAGTCCCCGTTAATTACAATAATTAATAATAATCAATCAATATAATGCATTATATACTAACATTAGTTATAAGTTGTATACTAACAAACTTGGATCTTTGATATCTGAAAATAAAACAATTTCATTTCATTTTTATTGAAATATACAAAAAAAAATTATCATTTATAAAATAAATATCTTTTAATTTGCATATCAAATCTTGCAAATAAATATCTTTTAATTTAAATATCTTTTTAAAATATCATTTATAAAGTGTATATTAAAATAAATAGACATGCCAAGATTGTTTACTTTTTTTAAATACCTAAACAAATGGACTATAGGAATAAATTATCTGACGTCAAAATAATTTTACAGAACTAAAAACCAATTCAACTCTAAACTATACAACCGACTCCTTGAAAAAACTCTATGGGACCCAGGCGCGGGCGAAGGTACAGGGGACATGACCCCCCCCCCCCCCCCAAAATCTAACGTCAAATTGAAAAATCTCAAAAATTTGCTAAATCATAAAAGGAAATTTCTAGCTATCCCCTAACAGCGATAAATTTATAGTTTGCTGACATCTAGTGGTGTTTTTACGCAATAATGTTTATTTTATTCCAGATACCTATTTCTTATTAGTGTAGTGAGTGACCCCCTCCAAAATTTCAGGCTGCGACAGCGCCTGATTGGACCAACATAAAATAATGCGCGTAAAAAAAAAAACAAATTATTTCAAGACCGCCTGGAAGAGTTACCTATCTGGGATAAGTCCGCCCTGTGAGTCCGCCTTTTACTGTTCTCTTCTTCTAACTTGTATTTTTGTCTTGAGTGTGTGTACAATGAAAAAAATTCATACCAACAAACAAAATGAATAATAGTGAATCTAGAATGATGTCACCGAGAAACTTCGTTGCTATGAACTTGAATATAACTATAGTCCATGTTTAGGTACTTAAATAAAGGTAAATCATCTTGACATGTCTTTTTATTTGAATATACACTTTATTTATCAATACCTTTGCAAATAACAAATCAATGAATGTATAAATTATGAATTACACTCTTATATGTTAAGACGAAGTGTAGCTAAAGTGGCACCCTCATTTGAAATAAATTGTTTAAAACTAAATATGGTGATAATTAAAAATTTGATTTATATAGATGTCTAGAAAGACCTTAAAACTATTTTATGAATAACCTTTGAAAGTAATATTGGTAGTCCATCTTGTTTTAAAACTGTTTTTCGCCAAAAGTGGCCACTTTTGGCGAAAAACAGTTTTAAAACGAGACGGACTATTAGTAATAATTTCAAAGGTTATTCATAAAATAGTTTAAAGGTTTTTCTAGACATTTATACAAATCAAATTTTTAAGTATCACCATATTTAGTTTTAAACAATTTATTTCATATGAGGCCGCCACTTTAGCTACCACTTCGTCTTAAGAAATCAATTTGTAAAGTGTATATTTCAATAAAAATACATCAAGATTGTTTACATTTATTTAAATACCTAACCAAATGGACTATAATATGTCTCTTCCATATTCACGATTGACTATATCCCTGTTATAAGTTCGCCGTTTCGTATATTTACTCACAAACACAGTATTGACATGGCACCACAAATATTGGCTCAGTATTTTCATTTATTTAACATCATTGTTACAGTGTATTTGACAAGTATTATTTGATCAGGATAAAGTTGTTTTGTTTGGTTACTGAAACTATGCGTGTCTATAGTGTGTACGCTAGCTTTTGCCCGTGACTACGTCCGCGAAATGGGAGCATGTATTTGTTAAAGTTTGTCTTAGAATTCAAATATTACAAATTCACATATTTATTCAGTAATTAGATCTTTACAGGCACTTTGACACGTCAATAAGTATAATTTACGTTACGTGTAGTTTATATTGAAATTTAATTTATTTTAAAGAAAAGCTACCGATACGCGTAAGCAGCGCTTCGTAACGTCCACTGCTGAGAAGAAACGCTGTAAGAAACTCATTTTCACAGACATTAGTGTGAGGCACATGTTTTTTTTTTCGAAACCTAGGATAGGCACATCTTTTAACAATTTATTTTCAACGCTAAACATTGTATTTTCAAAAATAAAGAGTTTTGCCAAGTTTAAGTTTAAATTGAATTATCACTTGCATAAAAATCAAATAATAACAATATTTTAGCAAAACTTAGACATAAAGATACATTTTAAGCCCGGTTTTACCACTATAAAGATATTCAATTTCCAATATTCAAAGAAAGGCATTAGGTCCCCTTCGATAACACACCGTAACTTATTATTAAATGTTGCATGTTTTTAAATTTATATCGGCAAGCGACACTGAAGGTTTTGCATAGAATGTGTATGTGAATATATTTTTTCTAACTTCTTGACTAGACGCATTGACACAAAATTTATAAAATCGAGTCTTTATACGCCATGACGGTCACCTGGCGACCAACTGTGTCTTCTATGATGAAAGTCAAGGTGTTAATGAATAGCAAATGATTTTTTTTTACACTAAATAATACTATTTGATACATTTTTTAAGACAAAGAGAATGGTGCAGTACGTAGCGCCAGGCCTGTGTCGCTCCCCGTTTAGGTATCGAAAATATACCTATATTATTACTATGCGTGCGGCCACCGCTTTAAAGGGAAAAATTCAGTAACACGAATCGTTTCTCCAGAGTAATAAGAATGAAATTGGCTTGCAATGGATGTGTAAGTATCTAAACGAAGAGGTGAGGACTTCTGACGCGACCTTAATAAAACCATACGGCTAACCATCTTGAGTAGATATTTCTTTGAATTTCTTTTCTAAGTAAGACTTCTGTACGTGAGAACTAGTACTAATTCTGTGGTAGCGTCCTCATTTGGAATCAATTTGAACATAAGTAAAAGTGATACCAACTTAACTAAAATTCTGCTGACTAAGTGCTTAAAGACAATTTATTCATGGTACCAACATTCAATAATATACTCGTACTGTAGATGCAAAATAAATACATATTGGTAAATACTAAACTGCAGATAATAAATTTCACTATAATAATAATTATTATGCTAAACAAAATGTAACATATCGAAAAATCCGCCTCGGATAGTACCTGGTTCAAAGGTGCCCTACGAGCTCAAATGGTTAAAAGTATGTTCTCGTAAGAATGCAACGTGATAATTTCAAAGTAGCAGTAGTATAAATTCGTAATTTTTGTTGTAATTAGTGGGTTACTTTTCTCTTTCTTAACAAATAGAATTCAGTCAAGGTTAATTTTGCCCGCAGGCAACCTTCTTTGCCGTCAACTCTATGTATTTTAAAACTCAATGCCGCACCCCCGTATTGATATCTCAATTTTATTGGCAGCTTCCATTTTGTAACAATTTCTTGAGCATAATGGCGCCTGCCTTATGGTTTGTGAATTTTTATTATTGAGCAGCGGAGGCAAATGCGGATTTAAGTAGTTTTGATCTTTTGGGGAAGATGCGGTTTGCGAGTTGCTGCTTTTCTTCCCGCGTAGATCATGGAAATATTAGACCTGGAGTGCAATGTAGTGGCGAGTGCAGTGTGCATTTTGTGAACTAAAGACTTCCTTCGACAGGATTGCTCCTTAGGGCCCAGGGATTGAAATTAGGCTACATGAGAGGTCAGCCCTATAGTTGGAGACTGGATGTCTTTTTTAATTAATTTAAATACATTTTAAGAGATTTTTTGTAATTTCCAATTTTTAATAATTTTCAATGATATGTTATAATATGTAACCATTTTGAATTTAAATTTAAATCAGTTTGAATTATTGCTAAATTTAAATCAATGTAATTATAAACATTAGTTGTAATTGTAAGTTTGTTTGTACTATCAAATAAACTGGTAGTTGACTAAGTAAATGAGTTTTTTCTTTTATTATTATTATAGTTTACCTTTTGAATTGTGCAAATGTAAATCCAAATATGAACAAATATGACATAAGAATATATATTTTTTCTTATATATACGGACAAATTACTCTGATTGAGCTAGCCCCAAAGTAAGTTCGAGACTTGTGTTATGGGATACTAACTCAACGATACTATATTTTATAACAAATACATATATAGATAAACCAAGACCCAGGACAATTTGAAAAAGGCCATCTTCCAACTTGCCCTGACCGGGGATCGAACCCGGAACCTCTGGGTGGCGGACTATCATGGTGACCACTACGCCACGGTAAATAAATAAATATAATTAAAATAACCAAAAAGAAAATTAGGAATAGGCTTTATCACCGCGAATGATGTAAGAATTCTAACCACTCATCCCAGTCATGTTCACAAGTAATTATTAAAATCACTCTCAGAAATAAATCGAATCCAGCGTCCCACAGAAATAAACATACATACACTCGAAAACATAACCCTCCTTCTGAAGCAGTCAGCTAAAAATACGAAATCTTAACAGTGAAAAGGCAAATACACAACAATTTTTCAAGAGATTGGGAGAAATGATATTAAATAACAATACATCGAGACATGCAAAGACATGCCAAATTGCATCCATTCGGTACAATAACATTTTGATACCATCAAACGTATCGGAAGGAGAAGTACTCAACATGTTTTTTATTGCATAATATCCTTTGTGAGGAATTATAAATAGGGTTGCCACATTTGATCACATGTATGTATGTATTGTATAAGTAAATATTTATTCTGATATTCATACATATATAATGGGTATATAATATTATGTAGTAATATTTTATAATGTAAGTACGTACATTGCATTGCTTTTTGTGCCGCATAATTTTCTCTGTTTATCCCTATGGTTGACTGGGAGATAATGCTTTTTGCATTAAGTCCGCCATTTGTTAAAAGTATATTTGTACATTATAACAATAAAGTTTAATAAAATAAAATAAAAAATTGAGAAATAAGTAAGTTTTGTTTACATTTTATTTATTTGAAACTAAATTAAGAATAAAACTTATACTCATTACTAGCTTTTGGCCGCGGCTTCGCTCGCGTAGGGGTGATTTATCAAAATCTTTTCTTAGAGTCACAGTTGCTTTATGCATGCAAAGTCTCAGCCCGATCGGTTTAAAATTGACAAAGTTTCATACAAACTTTCATCCCCTATTTTATCCCCTTGGGGGTAGAATTGATCAAAATCCTTTCTTAGCGGTTGCCTACGTCATAACATCTACCTGCATGTCAAATTTCAGCCCGATCTGTCCAGTGGTTTGGGCTGTGCGTTGATAGATCACTATGTCAGTCAGTCAGTCACCTTTGAGTTATATATATTTAGATTACACATTAATATTTAAGCTGGCCTTTTTTATTTAATTAATATTTAATTAAATAAAAAAGGCCAGGTAATTTTTTACCCTGCGGCAACGTGCCCAGAAGGCTGGCAGCATGGCCAGCCTTCTGGTCACGGGAAATTTCAATAAGTTTTCTTGAGATAGCGTCGAATAATTTGTGAGCTAATGGTAAGTAAGTAAAATAAAAACACTTTATTGCACCAAAACACATGAAATTAACGTTAGATAAATACGTAAATTAGATGTAATATAGGCGGCCTTATTAAGCCGCCGAGGCAATTTCATAAGAGGGTAGCTTTGGATGATAGGATTGGCAAATAAAATATTAATAAATAAGTGTCGCTATAGTGAGAATAGTACTAACTGAATTATATCGTGATGTGACATCAACAGCAAAAAAAAAATAGAAGATAAGTAAGATAGAGTAAAATATGAAATCGAAAAGATGTTTTTTGTTTTTCTGTATTTATGTTTTTAGTTGACTGGCAGACTGCTCAGAATAGGGACGTGTGGAAGGAACAACGGGAGGCCTTTGCCCAGCAGTGGGACACAAAAATAGGATAAAAAAGTTTTTAGTTTCTAGGTTGGTCTGGTAGAACTAAGATTAAAAAGCCAAATAGGGAACGGGCGAAATCACTATTTTGAATCCCTTTTTCATTGTCACATACCCTGGCTCTAAACGCCCTAGGCTCTGTTTACTATGTTAGAGATAAAGACGTGACAGGTATATTGTGTGTGTTTTGTACATAACGTGAAAATTAAAGGGGGTTTCAACTCGACAAAAATCTGCAATTCCTTTCTAAACTACTTTTCTGAAGGTTTCAGCGAATGTTTATTGAATTTGCTAAGGTCGTCACTGCATCTTGTTTTAGACCTGCCCTTTTTGCCACTCCTGCTTTTTCTGGCATTTAGTAAGTGCGATTTATCTTTATCATCATATCAGTCCACTGCTGGACACAGGCCTCCCCCAAGGATTTCCTAAACGACCAATCGGAAGCGGCCTGCATCCAGCGCTTTCCTGCAACCTTGCTCAGGTCATCTAACCATCTAGTAAGTGAGTGTCCTACGCTGCGCTTGCCGAGATGAAGCTCTCGCTTGAAGAGAGAGAGACGTACATGGCCGCCTTTCGATTTTCTTATCGTATTTATTTATTTAATAGTTATACTCGTATCGTATTACCTTTTTAAAGGTTGAGTTTGCAGTTTAATTTTAATTCAATTTCAATTGTATTATTTTTTTCTTCTAAACATTTTCTTTTATTTTACTCAATATCGACTTACAAAAAAATTAAAATAAATTGTCAATAAACATCATTTTCTTTTGCATGGCAACCCTATAGCTATTGGCGTTTGTAATCGAGCCAATTTCGGCAGCAATCGTTTTTTATACATATCTAAGGGCTGATCGGCGGGGAGGCTCGATATAATTGCATGCTACAAATGCTTTCTCGACATTTGAATTTCTTCCGATGACAGTGTTAGCATTTTTGAGATTGTTCTGAACATTCCAATAAAATTATCATTTCGTTTCTACGATACATACGTACACAATAATTATTACGTCTTTAAACTTAAGAATACCCTTACCCTAGACTTTTCCATACAAACTGGTGGCGTCGCTGGTCGGGTCGTTGAATTTCCTCTAGTATGGTTGAGTTTAACGATGGCTGATCTATGCGTCAACTCGTGAACGGGTGCTGCCGGGAGGGACTGGTCAGCTCGGCTTCGCTTTTTTGACTTCCTAATATTTTTTTATCTTTTATTACGCAATTTATGTTTTTTTACTTATTCGCAAGCATTACATGTTATAATGTGTCAAAATTGTATTATACTTAATGACGTGTAAAAGTACCTGTAAAGGTCTAATTACTGAATAAACATTTGAATCTTTGAATCTAAAAACGTTGTCTAGCTTTTATTTTGAAATTACATGTTAGATTTCAGCAGTATTTTATAATTTTAAAGAAATTGCATATATCTACGCATATAAATAGTTTTCAACAGTCAAATATGAACTTGAAAGAAAATATGAGAGGGTAGAAGTTTTCCATACTGATGGTCAAATATGATATGATACACTATATTCTCTTTTTATTTTATATTTTGACTGCGACAACTAAATATATGCCTTATTAAATGTAAGTTCTCTGAAATTACATAATTTCGGCAATATCTGATATGCCGTTTCAAAATAAAAGCTTGACTACGTTTTGTATGAGAAAGTCTGATTCTGTCCAGGGTTAGAAGACTCTTAATGGTTCCATTAAACGTGAATGCGTATAAGGAGGTTAAGGACTTGGCGGAGGAAAGAAAGCCATGGAAAGCACTATTAGAAGAAGAAGGCTGAAAAAGCTTTTTTAGATTTACTTGTAAATTATTATACTTATTTTATAACCAAAAATAAATAAATAATTACCTTCAAGCCTACCAAAGATTGCTTTCTTAACATCATCTGTTGGTTGCTTCTTAAGACGCAGTGGTAGCTAAAGTGGTGCCCTCATTTGAAATAAATTGTTTAAAACTAAATATGGTGTTGTAAGTAAAGACCTTTAAAGTATTGTATGAATTACCCTTGAAATTATTACTAATAGTCCGTCTAGTTTTAAAACTGTTTTTCGCCAAAAGTGGCCACTTTTGGCGAAAAACAGTTTTAAAACTAGACGGACTACCAATATTACTTTCAAAGGTAATTCATAAAATAGTTTAAACGTCTTTCTAGACATTGATACAAATCAAATTTTTAATTATCACCACGTTCAGTTTTAAACAATTTATTTCAAATGAGGGCGCCACTTTAGCTACCACTTCGTCTTAAACCAATGCTTCTTAAATTAGTAGCGTTCTATTCAGCTGATTTAAAAAGTGTTGATTTTTATTATTTTTAAAAAGTATGTGTTGTGTAACTTTGAAAGACATGTGTGTGGGGTGAAAGAGAATGTAGTGACAAAAATTGAGAAAGGAATGTTATGGTGGTTTGGACATGTTGAGAGGATGGATGAAAGAAGACTAACTATAAATATTTATCGTGCGGATGTGGATGCGAGACCGGACTGGGTCGATCTCGACGAACGTTCTGCGACCAAATTGCAGATGTTCTGAAGAAAGGTGAAGTAACAAACCTCTTTCGCTTTGTCAACACTCCGGCTAAGGTACTCGTTACTCTTTTCATACATGCTCTCCGGTTATAGGTACTCCTATAACCGGAGAGCATGTATGAAAAGAGTAATGAGTGTTGACGAAGCAAAGGAGGTTTGTAAGGCTAGTGGCAAGTGGGAATCTATAGTCTCTGCCTACCCCCATGGGAAACAGGCGTGAAAATATGTAATTTTTATGAAATCGATGAGTAATAAAAAATTAATAGCAATTAATTCAAATATACTTAGACTGGGCTTATAATATGCCAAGCTACTACTACTCTCATTATTATTATGACGTCATGATTTGGTTGACACAAAGCACGTTTACTTAAATACAAAAGTAAATAAACAATAAACATCATCATAATTAACAAGTAAATTTATAAAGAAAAACTAGTGTTATTTAAATAAACATATTAGCATTTATTTTGTTTGATTCAGTTGTTTAAACAAAAATAATTAAACAATATTATAACGAATCATTTGACGTCGGTACATTGTATATATTATTGTTTAGTATAAAAGTAGGAACAATATTGCATCAAATCATTAATTTTATAACATCCTATTCGCTAGGTCATTTAAATAAAAAAAATAAAAATGAAGACCTTCGCTGCTTTGTTTTTCGCTACTTGTTTAGTAAGTTTAGTATTAAGGACAAAACTTCTAAAAAGAATAAATTTTATCGTGTTGCCTGTAATAAAAAAAATAAAAAAAAATTTGCTCAAAAAAAAATTTCGCTGTTTAATTCCTAAAACTAAGTAATTTTTTTTGTTCTAATTTTTTACATAACTTCAATATACGAGTACTTAAACTATTACGGATTTAATCAGCGTAAAGTTTTTGTATATGTATTTTTTTTATTGTGTTCTTTTTGTCTTAGGTATACAGCCATGGAGCCCCAACACCTGATAAATACAGTAAGATATTTTTTTTCTTAACCTTCCAATGCAAAAAGAGAGGTGTTATAAGTTTGACGTATCTGTGTGTATGTCTATGGCATGTAGCTCCTAAAAGACTGGATTCCAATGCAGTTTTTTTAATTGACAATCTTGTCTATTGTGATGGTTCTAAGCTATGTTTGATGGAAATCGGTTAAGCTGTTCAAAATTTTTAATTTGCCTGAAAATAAACTCGTCTACTATAATGTCTAACAAAATATACCACAACTATTTTGAGGTAAGATTCAGTTCATGATACTGAAGAACTTTCTCCTAGGAACATATATCGAAATATGAAAAGAAATATTTTCCATAAAAACTCGAATCAGTTTCCTTTCAAATTGTTTATTTCAAATGGGGGCACCCTTTTGAAATAAACCATTTGAAAGGAAACGGAGATATCATTTAAAATTTTGTCTGGATCAAGCCCTAGATAACACTTCAAACTATTTTTTCTACTCCTATACTGTTATCTGTCTTTAAATGGTCCCGAACACTAATATAAGAACATAGATTATATGATTTCAGAAAAGTCTATAATCTATTCCTAATATAATAGCACATGTGTCGTTATTTCGCCAAAACGATACTCCTAGCCATAGACCTTAACTTTTTTTCTTTAGATCTACCATACTGCCTACATAATATAATCGTTATTTTAACATTTGGTGCCATTTTTCAAATGCGGAGTCACTGAACAAATGGTTTTTTGTATGAAAAAACATTCGTTTAAGTGACTCCGTGTTTCAAAAATGGCACCTTTAGTCACTAGGAAGACGTCAATAAAAATTAAGTCTTCCATAGATAGTATCTAGCAAACATATGGTAGTATTTCATACTTTTCTTTGTTTATTTTTGGATTTATTTTAGTAAATGTAGTCGTAGAAAAAGTATTGTATGCAACGTTGTATAAGTATGTCAAAAAATGCTCGATGGCGTCTCCTTACGATGCTCGCCAGGGCTCGCATCGTAACCTGCGCCACTCGCATTTTATGAACCTTCTTATACAACTGTTGCATAAAATACTATTATGAACTACTGTTTACAGTGTACTGTTTAAAGTATATTTTAAAGTGAGAACGTGAAGCTTTTCTACGCTCATTAGCCAAAAGTGACCTTTTTCGCTTTATGTGCGTAGAAAAGAAGCACAACTTTTATGCCACTTGTGGTCACCCATCCAAGTGCAGACCACGCCCGGTGACGCTTTACTTGCAAAAGAGCTAGCAATGTGCACTCCTTTTAGGCTACTGAGCTCCCCAAATAAATTTGAAAGAAGTCCCAATTTAAATTTTTTGTACTTATATCAATATTAATAAAATATTTATAATTATACCGCGTCACTTTAGCTCTAATATATAGACCACGCCTATTGATCGAACTTCACTTGGTAAGTTCGTTTGATCACATAATATATTTGTATTTTCGTTTCTTTTGCAGCCATAATCCAGCAAGCTTATGGTGACACAGCAAGTAATGTGGCAATAATAAATACAAAAAAAGGCTCATCTGCACCCGATTGTGACGAAGCTACACCAAAACCCAATAAACCCCCGACGCCACCCACACCAGATTGTAATGAAACTACACCAAAACCTACGTCACCATCCACCCCAGATTGTAATGAAACTATACCCAAACCGACCAAACCTACGACGCCACCCACAAAACCCACAAAACCCACGACGCCACCCACCAAACTCACGTTGCCACCCACCCCAGATTGTAATGAAACTACACCCAAACCTTCTATACCTACGATGCCACCCACCCCAGACTGTAATGAAACTACACCAAAACCCACTAAACCAAAGACACCACCTTCCCCTGATTGTAACGATGACGACTTACCCAAACCAAAAAATCACCCCAAATTTATAGCAGTGATACCATTTGATTGTTAAAATGTTTGTAATATTGTGATAACAGTACCTTTAATTAGTGTTATGGACATTAACATTAAGAGGCTACCTGCATTTTTTGGTATCCAGTGTTGCCCCCATTCGAAAATATACGGGGATAGGTATCATTTAAAATTTTGTCTTGATCACACCCTAGATAACCAACCGTTCAAACTATTTGATGAACTGTCTACAGTTTAAAGTGAGAACGTGAAGCTTTTATACGCACATTAGCGAAATGTGGCCATTTTTCTCATGTTGTCACTTTAACCTGTAAACAGTAGTTTATAAAATAGTTTGAAGGGTTATCTAGGGTCTGATCAAGCCAGCGTTTTGAATGATATCTCCGTTTCCTTTCAAATAAATTTATTTCAAATGGGGGCAACACTGGACCAAGAAAAATTCAAGTAGCCTTTTAAAGTTATTTGTATTTATTAACATTAAAATATGTATAAACTACTCATTGTATTGTTTATTTTATTGATCTTTTATATTGCCTAGCGTCACTCCCTAGTTTTGCATAGGTAGCTATTTGAAATTTTCACAGATAATGGATTTCTGTTGCCACAGTAATAATGAATACTAAATCAGAACAAAATAAATATTAAGGGGGCTCCCATACAACAACCGTGGATTTTATAGATGATGGTACGGAACCCTTCGTGCGTGAGTCCGACTAGCACTTGGCTGGTTATTAGTTCTACCCACTACCACTTCTACTATCCACTATTACTGTGTATTATTTATCTTGGTTCCTATTATATCCCACACACTACTAGGCCTGTGTCACTCCCCGTTTAGGTATCGAAGATATACCTACACTAGCTTTTGCCCGCGGCTTCGCTGGCGTAGGGGTGTAATTTATCAAAATCCTTTCTTAGGGAATGCCCACGTCATAGTAGCTTAATGCATGCAAAGTCTCAGCCCGATCGGTTTAAAATTGACAAAGTTTCATACAAACTTTCATCCCCTATTTTATCCCCTTGGGGGTAGAATTGATCAAAATCCTTTCTTAGCGGATGCCTACGTTATAACAACTACCTGCATGCCAAATTTCAGCCCGATCCGTCCAGTGGTTTGTGCTGTGCTTTGATAGATCACTATGTCAGTCAGTCAGTTACCTTTGAGTTATATATATTTAGATTATTACTATGCGCGTGGCGACCACCTCGAATGGGAACATTCAGTTCCATGAATCGTTTGTCCAGAGTAATAAGAATGAAATTGGCTTGCAATGGATGTCTAGGTATCTAAACGAAGAGGTGAGGAGTTCTGACGCGAGCTAAATTAAACCATAGCGCTAACTGCATTAAGTAGATATTTCTTTTAATTTATTTCTGAGTAAGACTTCTGTACGTGAGTAATAGTACTTATTCTGTGCTATTAGGTTATTTTAATACAATAAGGACATATACTAGGTATAAAATATATTATATATAAGGTAAGTAATTTATCTGTATTAGGCCTGTTAAAAGTCTTAGTAGGTATATGACATGAAAGTTGATTATAGTGAAGAAAGCTTTATTTTTTTTGAAACACAATTTTTTATTTCCAATAAACTAATTACAAATTACACTAACACCTACATTTTATTTATATATTAAAAAATCTTTCAGCTCTTCACATCGAGGCAACGTGCCCAGAATGCTGGCAGTCCACCAGTATTCTCTCGCTGAATCGCGAAGAGGATTTCTTTAAAATATTTAAATGATTGAATATTCATCTCACATTTTTAATTTCGATATTTTTCAAGCATTATAAAGTTGTACATAGTTTTTATCACATATTTTTAATAAAAATATTGTACTAAATAAAAAATCTATGTTGAAGAAAAAACCTTTACGTAGGTACTTACGTCTTCCCACCCTCCTTGAATATTTAATTCCGATATTCAGAAGGCGCTGCAAAAACATTTAGCACCCTTCCAGTTTCCTATATAAATTGGGTGTCAAATTGGCCAGCTACGTGACATTTTAATATGGGGGTCTATTTGCAATTTTTTACAACCCTTTTCCTCAAATGAGCGAATTGTTCGTCGAATTTAACAGTTTATTACGTTTTGTCGTTTCGTGGAAGTTTATTTTACCTGATTACTGAAGTATAGTCATGTTTCGATCCTTTTTTTTAATTTTCCTTTAAGTATTTGATACAGGCAGGTTCAGAACGGGACAAATCTATCTCTTCCTGTGAATAACATGAGAGGCAGCTAAATTAGGCTTACACGTGTAAGCATATACATTGACGACACGATTGCATTCCCAAGGAGGGTTCACGTCGGGCGGTGGTTGGTTATAAAATTGTTCGCACAAATAATTATTTTTAACACTAATAAATATATTTGAACATATCACACAAATTGAGCTAGCCCCAAAGTAAGTTCGAGACTTGTGTTATGGGATACTAACTCAACGATACTATACTTAATAACAAATACATGTAACTTTATAGATAAACATCCAAGTCCCAGATCAATATGAAAAAGATCATTTTCCATCTTGACCTAACCGGGGATCGAACCTGGAACCTCCGGTGTGACAGCGTGGCATGATGACCACTAAGACACAGAGGTCGTCAAAGAAGGTTGACGAAAATATACTTTCTATTCAAACTTAGGTTGGTCACTCAACTTGTATGGTATGGTTAGAAAATGGCCTTTTTCAAATTGTCCTGGGTCTTGGGTGCTTATCTATATATGTATTTGTTATGTATAGTATCGTTGAGTTACTATCCCATAACACAAGTCTCGAAGTTACTTTGGAGCTAGCTCAATATGTGTGATTTGTCCGTATATATTTATTTATCATTTACTTAAAGAGGAACTCAATTAAAGAGTTTTTAAAATGTAAAGTTAAAGATTGCGAATCCAATGGATGAATAAATGAATGATATACAATGTCCTTTTTAATTAAGTACAAATATTTTAAGAGGTGATTCAGTCCATCAGTTTGAACAACTTTTCCCAATAAATATATATCGAAATACGAAAAAAATTTTTTCATATTTCATAGTAACGATATCACGTGACTACTTCGATCTGTATGAGAACCTAAATATTTTTTTTCATATTTCGATATACATTTATTGGGCAAAGTTGTTCAAAATGATGGACTGAATAACCCCTTAAAATATTTGTACTTAATTAAAAAGGACATTGTATGTTAAAAAACTTTAATTTGTAAGCAATTTAATGTGGCTAAATAGGTTAAAAATATTTTTTTTAATTGTATTTATTTCTTTTTAACGACTGTACTGTATATAAACCCTATTTATTGTAAATAAAATATTTTCTTATCTTATCTGCTCTTTGTTAGACTCTATATATCTTCGTAGTACCTAAGGCAATTAATGGCACACTGCTCCGCACCCACGCGTGTAGCGCGGGGCAGCCATACAAAAATCACGCGCGAAGACGCAGTGTTAATATGTTGTACTATGCTACATAATAAGTACTAGAACGCACGTACAGAAGTCTTAATCACAAAAGAAATTCAAAGAAATATCGACTTAATGTGGTTAGCGCTACGGTTTAATTCAGCTCGCGTCAGAAGTCTTCACCTCTTCGTTTAGATACCTAGGCATCCATTGCAAGCCAAGTTCATCCTTATTACTCAGGACAAACGATTCATGTAACTGAATTTTCCCCTTCGAAGTGGTCGCCGCAAGCATAGTAATAATGTAGGTATATTTTTGATACTAAACGGGAAATGACACAGGCCTGACTAGGCGTATTTTCTATACAAATTGAGGTGCTTGAATACAATCCGGCGCCGCTCTACGCAGCGGGGTGCGGAGCAGTGTGTGAATCGCCTAAATATTGTGAACTACATTGACAAACTTACGGTGGTCCGGCTCACGACAAAGTTTTGCCAACTGGTCCGAGACGGAAGTAGGAACGTCTACTTCGCACAATGGCCGTCCAGGCGGCTGCTCATGCCCAACTGTGGGAAACTTGACCAACCAAGACGCACATGTGCATAACTTACCAGTCTGATGGGTACAAATTCATATCTTCTCAATCGTGTAACATTTACCCTACAGCGCTAGAATGTATGTGTGTATATTTTTTGGCATGTTTTGCAGATTTTGACTTGAGAGGTGATGTTAAATTTTTTATTTATTTATCAAACTTTAATGTACTAAAAGACAAACATACTTTTACAAATGGCGGACTTCATGATAAGAACATTTTTTCGCAATCAACTATAGGGATAAACAGAGAAAATTATGCGGCACAAAAAGCAATCCAATATACGTATATTACAAAATATGACTATATGATATGTACTATATAATTTTATCATAGTGGCAATGTCGGATTATTGATATAAAGTTTTAGGAAAAATTCACGAAGACTTTTTTTGACTTGTTACGTACAATCTAACTGACATCATACATAGAAAAAAAAATGTTAAATCGGTAACAGCAATAGCTGGCTCTCACTGGCAGTTTTTTTTAACAATCCATAATGAAATTTCCGTTTTTTCAGCAAATTCTAAATATATTTTTTAATAAATGCAAAGGAACAAAAAATCTTAATTTGCATTAAACACAAATATCTATGTTTACTCTTCACAAATATCGAAAAATGCAGTAAAAGAAAAATAAAAAAAAACTTCGATTTCTCCAAAAAAATAAATTGTCCAAAAAGTTTTTAACATTTTGCATACTCGGCGGCAATCGACGCCCCGAGGGAGGCGATATAGTCCGTTTACTTTTCTTAATCAATCAACACCTTGAATGTCTGACGCTTTTTACTGCATGGTTCCGTATGGTTTTTAATTTTAGTCTTCAGAAAAATGCTTATGCTTTATAAGTGTTCGTAGTTATTTACAGTTTTCGTACATAAGATACTCTGTTATAACACCTCTGAAAAAAATGTTCTTATGTTAGCATTACTTGGTAGAAAAGGCCAATTTCAATTTTAAGTACTTAACAAAAATAAATGAGAAAAAGAAAAACATTTTTTTAAATATTAATGTTCTTATGAATTTAATCATATAATTAAAATACTGTCCAAGTATATTTTTTTATACGTATTAGCTATTGCACACAGTTTTACTTTTCTTTCTTTATTGTTATTAAATTATTTTCATCATGCGCCGTATCACCTACTTAACTCTCTCAAAGTCCGATACACTATTTTGTAATCTGAGGTTGATATTTTTATTGATGACGATTACATAATCAATTTTTTTATTTATTTAATCTTTATTGTTCATCAAATACAAATTGTAAAGTAAAAAGGCAAGACAAAAGAGCTCGACTATTTTAGTGTCTACCAATGTAGAGATAAAGACGTAAAAATATACAATGTCCTTTTTGATTAAGTACAAATATTTTAAGGGCGTGATTCAGTACATCATTTTGAACAACTTTTCCCAATAAGTGTTTATCGAAATACGTAATTTTTTTTTGCATTTTTCATACTAACTATATCACGTGACTACTTTGATTTGTATTAGAACCTAAAATTTTTTTTTCGTATTTCTGTATACATTTATTGGGAAAAGTTGTTCAAAATGATGGACTGAATCGCCCCTTAAAATATTTGTACCTTATTAAAAAGGACATTGTATATGCAGGTATCTGTTTTTTTTAATTGTTCCTATTTTCTTCATTTTCTATTATTCGTTCAATAGAATTAAAAAACTCAAAAAGGTTTTAATATTATTTTTATTTTAAGGGATCTCCAAAACGGCGGCAAAGGAAGCAGGAAGAGGTCCGATAAAACAATTTGCTTGATCATCGACAACTTGTTGTAATTTACATACTTGGTAAAAACGACGGCTATTGGGGAAAATATAAGAGGAATTTCAAACTGTTTTGATGATTTCAAAGAAAATTTGGCGGGCGCTTTAGAGTTTGATGTTTTTGATGTCTTTTTTAAATAAGGCACTTTGAAATGAGTAACGAAATGGAATTTGTTTGAAATAATTTTTATTTATTTTACAGCTCTCGAGCCATAGCTCAGCAAGGCATTTGTGTGGTTGGACTGTCATACTGAGTTTCGAATTTTCAAAATATTTCAAAGTACGGAATTTCGAAGTTCCATAAAAAACTTTCGAAGTTCTTTACATCGATATTTTAAAAGTCGAAGCTCAGTATGATAGTCCTGTGATTGCACACAAATAATGTAGGTGAGATATCGGCCTGAGGCACGGCACGACCTTCGCGCGTCAACTCTCTGCCGCTAGCACCGCTAGTAGCTTGATGTTTCAGTGTTGTGTTTAAATTATTAGTGAAATAAACTAACATTTGTAATAAATAATATACATACATACATATTTTCATGCCTGTTTCCTATGGGGGTAGGCAGAGACTATGAATTTCCATTTGCTACGATCCTTGCAAACCTTGTTATAGGTACTCCTTACTTCACCTTTCTTCAGAATATCTGCAATTTGGTCGCAGAAAATTTGTCGAGGTCGACCCGGTCCGGTTCTCGCATCCACATCCGCACAATAAATACTTTAAGTCAGTCTTCTTTCATCCATCCTCTCAACATGTCCAAACCACCTTAACATTTCTTTCTCAATTTTTGTCACTATGTTCTCTTTCACCCCACACCTCTCACGTATTACATCATTTCTTATCCGGACTTTCACACCACACATACATACATACTTCTTAAAGCTCGCATTTCAACTGCATTTATTCGACTTTTATTCTCCTTTTGCCATAAATAAAAAAAAATATATACATAATATAAATAAATTAAAAATATATATATATATATACATAATAAAAATAAATAATAACATAATATCGTGTTTTATTAATCAAAATGGTTCATTCCATTCTAATAAAATATTGATTTTATTTTTACTTTATTGGTGCTCACTCACAAAAATGCAAAGCTAAGTTTATCCCTCAAGGACTTTACTCCACTAAAAAAGTTTTGTGTGGTGTGTAAGACTAGGAATCTAAAGATTAAAATGCAGGTCACTCCGTTCGATTTTAAACTTTCCCCATCCATGTTTTCCGGCAACTTTGACCAGATCGTCAGTCCATCTAGGAACTGGTTTACCCACGTTTCTTCGACCATTTCCAGTTATCCACTCCAGCACTTCTTTTCTCCAATATTTGTCTCTGGTTCGGCACATATTTTACCCCTAATTCTTTGGGAAAATAAATTTGTCTTTTCCCAATGTTGCATTGATGTGTGATCAAATGTGTCCCCCTCAGGAGTTACAAATACGTGTATCGATGTCTCAAGAATGTCAGGATCAAGATGTCTGATCTGGTAGTAATGGCGTTGATTTTAAAAAAATGTCGAGCCAACCCCTTATTTCCATATTGGAGGGGTTTAAAATGGGGTTTGAATGTTTACTTTTTGTTCCGCCTTGACTTGACGCGTGTTTGTAGTGTCGAAATTCATTTAAGGCGAAATGGTAGCAGAAGTGGCGCCCTCATTTGAAATAAATTGTTTAAAACTAAATATGATGATATTTAAAAACTTGATCTGTAACAATGTCTAAAAAGACCTTTAAACTATTTTATGAATAACCTTTGAAAGTAATATTGGTAGTCCGTCTAGTTTTAAAACGGGTTTTTGCCGCCCGTTAGTGGCCACTTTTGGCGAAAACTTGTTTTAAAACTAGACGGACTATTAGAAATATAGTATCTGATTTGTCTTGTTGGAAAACGAATTTAGAGTTTTCGTCGAAATTTAATTATTTTAATCAAGCCACCACACACAATATAGGACCATAACCTGGTCATATAGTTCATTATCGTAGGCCACATAACTCTGCTCTGCGGCTTTGCTCGTAAAAATCCGGGGTTCCGCTATAAAGCATACCTGTAGCGAATGACATATACGTGACACTGTTTGCACTTATTGTGATAGAGTTAGCAAACATCTAGACATGCGGCTCTGAGACTTGTAGTGGCAAACCTGTTTTCGCAAAGCCTAAAATGGAATAAATATTTCACAACAAAAACAAAAACGGAATTAACAACACTGCTCACAAAACTTTAGGACAATCGGTTGAGAACTGAGACACATGAATAAACAGAATAGCCGGACAACCGGGCACTACTTAGATCGTTCAATAATGCAATTTTTGGCGTCACCGTTGCTTCGCGATGATATTGCCATGTTTGTAGAGTCAACGAGTAAACACAAAAATAAATATTAAATAAACATACATATAAAGCATAACACATTAAAACCTACTTAATAATATCTAGCTATATGTTTATTTTAATTGAGTATTTCTTTACTTGAAAACCTGTCTGTCTCCACGTGAAAAACTCTGAAACCACTTTGTCAATTTTGATAAGATTTAAAGTAACGTTTAGAGCCTTTATCTGGGAAAGTTGGCATACACACCCGTTTAAAGCGTCGCAGCGCGCCGCTAGTCATAATATAATTGCAAGATACCGAAAACTTAAAAAATGCTCTTATCTACTAAATGAAATTGAGCACAATTTAATAAAATAAAATCCGTCTTATTAAAAAAACAGGACTAACTTTGTCAACAGGTTTAAACCATTATCCGCCCAAAATGAAGTTGACATTGACAGGTGAGATAATGTGATATTACTAGATATCAACTTGATTTGGTCGGATAATGGTTTAAACCTAGTAGCAGAGTAAGTCTGAGTTTTATAATAAGACGAAATGTGTTTATTTTAGACCCATATAGTTATGTGTGCATAGTTTATTAATAATTAAAATATTTTTTAACCCCTATTGTTCAGCCCGCGGACATGCACATGCGTATGCACCCAGTGCCTCACAATAGAGCAGTCTGGTTTGTCACCAACCTTCAGAATAATGTTGGTACATCAAATTACATTGTAAACATTTCCAACCATTGTTAACTCTACGTATCGGCTTTTACAGGGCTAGGTAAATATAAAGGTATAAAAGTGACGAATGCCGAGGTTTGAAGCGGCCATCTTGAGCCATTTTGCTTGGACCTACGTGACGGGAATGAGATTGGTCCAAACGTTTTCATGTTCTTTGATGCTGCAGAGCAATTCTGAGCTGTTAGTTTTGTAAACTTCGATAGAAACCAGCTTATCAGTTGTACATTGGTATTCTGATACATTTTCTGAAACACAAATCGACTTGATTCTGGTTGAATCAACTTCAATCGGCTTGACTTTATTGTCATAGATGACAACATGTTAACAGTTTTCCCGCGGGTTTTTTTGGATTTTAACTGTCAAACCTGAATCGGTATTCACCGAAACTAGATGTATCGCGTTTTTGACGCTGTCAATATGCAATGAGGGACTTTTCAGGCTACGTTCCTTAAAAATCTAAAAGATGGCGCTGTGCAACACTATGGCTATGAATACCAGTCGCCATCGCCCGATTCTACTGCACTCTGATGACTTGGCTACAATATTTTAGGCTAAGGTTCATACTGTCAGCGATGCACAGCGCCATCTGTCTTTTTTGTTTAAAGAACGTGGCCTGGAAAGTCTCTCATGGGTATTCTGGTGTTCACAATCATCGTACTTTGGATAGTTTGAGCGCTGTTTTTGTATTGAAATCGCTGTCGAAACTATGATCGAACTCGAGCGTTTGTCTGGTAGAAAAGACTAGTTTTTTTTTTCAATACTAAAAACCCACTTCAACGCCAATTTGCTTAACCGATTTCGATTAAATTTATATGGGACTAACTCGCAAGTATGCCCTTCTTTACAAAAAAGAATTTTTCCAAAATGGTCCAGGCGTCTTCGAGTAATCGGGGTACAAACATTCGAATAAGAAAAACTTTAATTTATATCAAAGAAAAAAAAATACTGCATAAATAAAATTTCTTGCATAAGTTGATAAAAAATGCTATGCAATAGCTTTACCGTGGCAGTCCCCGAGTGCCTCACGTTTTTATTTTTTAGTTAAAAATAAGTCGAATGTACCCATAGACCTAGATTTTTTTTAATTTAATGTACCAGCTGCTTTTGCAAATAAAGCGACACCGGGGTGGTTCGCACTTGGATGGGTGACCACATAAAAATTTCTCGAGCTCCTCCATGCTTCGGATTGCACGCATAACCCGTTAGTCCCGGTTGTCATCATTGTATAAAAGTCGTTAAACTATGTCAGATGTTTTAAGGCATCTTGAAAAATCTGACACCAGTGTTGGTCACTTACACACATCAAAAACAAACTACTTATTTCATACAAACGTACTCTTACTTTCCTCTTACACACGCTACGAAGCGCTGGTATCGGTAGCTTTTCTTTTAAAATAAATTAAATTTAATATACTTATTAACGTTTTAAAGTGCCTGTAAAGGTCTAATTACTGAATAAACATTTGAATCTTTGAATCTTTGACACACGAAAAAATTAACGATGTAAATTATGAGTTTGGCTATAGTTTTACAACCAGCTGCCACCCGAAGTTAAACCTCCTTGGTTATGCAGTTGTGGCTTAGAGATGTTTGTAATTAGTCACTTAGTTTTTATTTCTCTACACAATTAATTAATTATGAAACAAATTACTAAAATATCTACATCAAATTATTTATAGAAAAAAATCTTCCAACGCTTCACACCGAGGGAACGTCCCTTATATACTGGCAGTGTTCCCTCGCTGAATCGCGAGACTTATCCGCTGAGCAAAATAACTGCCAGCTCTGGCGTCTCTTGTTACGTCACGGTAAGACGCGTCTTGACTCTTGATGTCTTTCAAGAACAATTAAGCCTCCGGGCCGAGCGACAGAAAAGGAAACAGCATAGAAATGTGCTGCTCCGTCCTGACAAATGAGATCCAACCCTTAGTCACCTCTTACGACATCCACCGAAAGATATGGAGTGGTCCTATTCTAACCAACAGTACATTGACAAAATATATTCCCCGAAATTCGGTATTGAATAATTCATAACATAATTTTCCTACTCATTTAACATCTCCCAAAGTCGGGAGGGCCGTAAAATTTTTACCGGGTCTCCGGCAGTAAAGTGTGGTCAATCCCACATATTGGGGTGGGTTTATTGGCTTCATAAGGCTTTCTGAGACATATTGCCCACAAATTTTGCCATTGTTTTACTGTCAATGCTGTATCAAGGTTTTTGTTAGTATAATTAATTATCAATTAACATTATCCTTAGTGCATAATTATATTTTTCCTGAACTGTTTTCTGTCTTGTCAAGGGTCTCGAACACTAATATAAGAATGAATGAATGAGTGAAATCGTTTGTTTCAGACTGCACAGGTATTCAATACAGATCCATATTTTGTTAGTAAGAAACTTAATAACTATGTTAATAAAATTTAAAATGTGGGTTATTATTAAAAACAAGTAAGAACATTGGTAATGTCATTTCAGAAAAGTCTATACTCTTTGCCTAATAAGTGTTGTAATTTCTCCAAAAAGATACGTCTAGCCATAGATTTTTTTCTTTAGATCTATGCGCCTAACGGTTTTACTCGATCAACACTAACTTGACAAAAAAAGCTCAACCTTCAACTTAACAAACAACTGAATTAATACAGAATGAATAAAAAATATTTTTTTCCGAAATACATTGTTTATTGACAACATAAAATAAACTTTTTTTAAAATATAGTCACTAAGAAGTAAAAGTCAATTAAATTTAAAACTATGTCAAACATTTTATATTTTTCTTTGTTTATTATTGTATTTTGTTGCTGTATGTTAATATAGCCATAGAAAAAGTATTGTATGCAACGTTGTATAAGTACATCAAATAATGCTCGATGACGTCTCGATACTCGCCAAGGCTCGCATCGTAACCTGCGCCACTCGCATTTTTTGAACCTTCCTATAGGAAGGTTGTATACAACTGCTGCATATAATACTATTCTACCATATAGGTCTGGGAGTATAGAATTAACATTAGCATATACCAGCACCTTCTCTTACCACGCAGATAAAAAAAAAGACGATCGAGGGAATGCGCATAAATACTACTCTGTCTACCCCATTTGGGATAAGGAAATGACATAGTGTATATCTATATAACTATCTATAGTTAAATTTGGGGGCACGGCAGTAGCCCCGCCAAGACGAGCCAATGGAAGCGCAGGGCACTACCTACCTACATTTTCTCAAAGCGTTTCGCGTATTTTTACATACATTTTTAAATTCGATTTGGATACTGCTAGAAAGTCCAACTAGAAAAGTCTACCTACTTATGAGTTTCAAATTTGTCAGTAAAACCTATGGCGCAAAATTAACGCCTAGAGAATAACTTTCTATTCATAAGCTCATAGCTCATAGCAGTTCTCCGATACTTTTTACAAATTCTTATTTCTCTTTTCCCAGACTACCATGGGGCAAATAAAAATTCGTCTTAAAATTAAAGTTCTGTTAGTCCCGTAAAGGATAAAGAAGTTGATGTTTGTGTCACCTCTCGTATGGTTTACGAGTCGAGTCACGCTCACTCGGGCTCACTTAGCGATTTTATACCTCCTATCAATGCGCTGTTACCTCAGATGACTGTCTTAGGGTGCGTTTTAGCAGTGTTTTTCTTTTTAATTCAAATTTAAATTACCTTATTTAGATACTGTACTAAATAGATTGAATAGGGACACTGAGAGTAGCGTGTGACGGAAGAGAATCAGTTTATTTGCCTAGCAAAGTAAAAAAAACCCGACGACAACACCATCTAATTATGAATGGCGTTAAGTGAAATTGATACTCGTGGCGCCATCTAGTATTTGCTAGGTAAATTAAAAAATCCCGACTTTCAAGCGTTAATCCCCATTAACTTTTAAACCGAATTTCGTCATATATAAGCTAAGAAACACCGCAAGGAACTTGCTTTTATGTAGAAAACCCGCATTGAAAGCGCTCCGTTTGAGAGGTACTATGCCACAGACAAACACACAGACAGACAGATAATAGTGTCAAACTTAATTTTAAAAAAAACTTGACGGTGGACAATAATAACACCGGGTAGAAGATAGAATAACGTCGCTGATTCTGTCAGGCTGGGACCACGTTCAGTGCAACCCATACGAAACGTCAGTAAAAATAAATAAAAAGGTGTATAAGAATTAATTTTGTAAATAAAATGCCACAAAATATCCTTACTTATTATCATCGGTTTTCATCTAACCAATAAACACCACAAGAGTGTGCGAGCGAAGTGGGCGAGCATCGTTCAAGTGACGAAAGCGACAAATTTGGATCCAATCATTTATTATACGGAAGGTAAATTAGATTATCTACTAACTACTTAACTATCACAAAAGTAAGCAAGCAAAGCGAGCGAGCGTGGACTTAGTGATAGAAACTTGCTTGATTACTTCATAATGTACAGATTTCTAAGTAAAATTGTGCACTTAAGTTATAACGATGTTGCAATAAACTTCATGTCCTTACATACCTCCTTTTTTTATCATTTCTTTCCGTCCAACTTTTATAATTTAATTTTAAATTCATATTCTAAATTTGTGAAACTTTTATTCCATCCTCACCATTCTGACTCATTCCTTCACCACCTCTGATACAAGCAACTTGAATTGTATAATTTTATCAGTGCTGACAAATTAACCCTTGTCGTGTCTTTCTCTTGCTCTACGACTGTTTTGAATCTACATAATTCATATGGGAGCACACCTACTAGCTGGGATAGAAGGAATTCCCACAAAGTGTATTTCATACATTTTCTATAGATTTAACAAATTTTCTAGGAATTATATACAATATACATTCTTGCCTGTTTCTCCATGCTGTGCTTGCATGAACAGGATATTAGTTTTTAAAAAGGTTTAACATTAAAAAAAATATATTTTCATCACTGTGAATGCGCCCTTGTGTTTAGAGCGCCGTCAAATCCGTATGTGAGTTTTTACTGTCGACACCTCCGCCTTTGATAGCTCCATGCACTACCCCCAATTATGTCATTTATCCCCTCCCCGCGATCATTGGTAGTTCTTTTATTGTTTATTTATGGTTGACATCCATCTGTCAAACGCATTTGTTTCGTATAAAAAAGTTGTGAAAATGCAATCAATACGGTATTTTAGACCATACGAGAAAAAATCTAAAAATATATTTTTGATATAGCTTACGCTAAAACATTCGGGAAATATTTGTTTTAGTGCATAAAATACTAACACAAATTTTAAAATACTATTAAAAGTTTTCAGTCTTTTGAATTTGTTTTTAAACACAAGTTCTTGCCGCCATGTTATTACGTCATACGCCTATGTAAACTAAAGAGTGTCAAATTGACAAAATGCATGCATTGGCGTATTTGTTTACATCTATATCTAACGTCATGAACATAGAACAAAATGGCGTCCACTGCTCCAACGGTTTCGGCAATGGACGCGCGAAATTTGAAAATGTAAAATAAAAATCCATTTTAGAGAGACTGGGCGATAATTACTTATCATTTTTATAGGTAATGCGGCTAGCAAACCCATTACTATTTTAATTCGTATATCATTTGATATCCATTATTTGCAAGGTAAATAAAAATTCCCCGAATTCACCCCCTCTTACATTTGAACCGTTAAACCTTCAAATAATTTTTAGGTCTATGATTTAACCGATTTCCATCAAACATATTTCAAACACAACAACAGCTTTCAAACAAAAGTAACCGCACCAAAATGGGCCCATTAGTTTAGGCGCTACAATCCACAGACAGATCCGTCAAACACCACTCTTTTTCGCCGAGGGTTAAAAATATACTACACCGCTCTGAAGCTTATAGGAATATGAAACACAGTTGCGCATTCAGGCAGCACAATCCCTCAGGTATGATGTATGTGGTCGCGGGACGTGACATTGATTTGCCTCTTTCAAATGGTCGTTATGCCAGAGGTAACCAAAACCACACTCGAATCATTTTCAGCTAAATAGCAATATAGTCGTATACAATATGTAACAAAAACCCTGTCCGATCCTTGTAGGAGCAACTCAGACCGTCAATATGAACAACTTTTCCTATGGGACCAATATTTGAAACTCAAAGAAAACATCGACAATTTCATACAAATTGCCGGGCCGGCCAAACACTTTTGTATGAAAATGTCGATTTCTTTTTCGAGTTTTTAAGCATCCGTCCCATAGGAGAGGTTGTTAATATTGACGGTCTGAGTTGCTCCTACAAGGATCGGACAGGGTTTTTGTTACATATTGAATAGTGGACTTAGTTAGATCGATCATCCGACCGCGGATACCAATCTGACCAAGGACCCTTGAATTTAATCCTTCTGATGCATGACACAAAATAGTGGACGTGGTTAAATCGATCTAATAATGCAATCTGACCATGGAAACAGAGCGGTCTCAACCTGGGTTGGACGATGTAAAGATTCATTCAGATCCACTTATGATCTTTTGCTGATGGGTCTGGATCTTGGATGTTAATCTATAAATATATTTGTCATAAAATATAGTATACTTAATATAGTATATGGCAAGGGATAGAACAAGATGGCGCAGGCAGAACGAGGCTTATGCCCAGCAGGGGGTCCCTGAAAGCTGACGATGATGTTGATGATAGTATCATTGAGTGAGTATCCTATTACACAAGTCCCGAACTTACTTTGGGGCTAACTCAATTTGTGTGATTTGTCTCTATGTCGGTATTTATTTATCTTTCAAAAAGAATAATGAGCACGTGCTATATCTGCTGGCATTTGCTAAAGGTTTTCCAAAAATATTTTTATGCAACTCAATTTGATTAAAAACTGTTTAAGGCCAATTGAAGTATGACCTTACAGAGTTCTTGAACCAGATTCACCCACAGTCTCTTCAAAAGTCAAAACAAAAATGCGAACGTTTGTGTAATAGAACACACGGTTAGAACGAAATTAAAAAAAAATCGTGACGAAAAAATCTTACACTTCTTTTTGCCTAGCGAAAAACGCACGGTATGGATTTGGTGGATGAGGCGCCAAGACTGTACCTTCTGAAACTTCGTTCCAAAAAGGAAAGCGATTTTTTATACTTCATTATTTTTTGATTTGTGAAAAAAAAGTTTGCCCCCTCTGCACACACTTCGTCTTATATTAAGTTTATGGCAAACCAAAGAATTCTTTTAGAATTTCCTAACGTCATGGTTCACTACAGCAAACGCCATCCAACCATAATACAGATAAATGTAGTCAAGAAAAGGGATTTTTGATGGCAGGCCCCGGGAACTATTTATATTGAATTTGTTTTGTCCCGGAATTTATTATTTCGCATTTGCTACCCAATTTCCTACATTTATTTCTGTTTATTGAACGAGGGAGCGAAGTTCTTAAAGCCTGCTTCCACAATCCGGCGTTTACATAGACCTATTACATATTATTTAGTTTTAATTACTTTATGCCCCCTAGTTATTGTTCTTTGACTTTATCGTACGTCTTGACAAACCAAAGAGCAAAAAAAAAAGACTAACTGAAGCAGACAGAGTACAGCCAATTAAGTACCACCGTACCATAGATCTAGAAACATCTATGCTGGAAGAGGTTGCACTTGTGCCTATACCACTTAGATCATTAAATACAGGATAAGTTACGCCGACAATTCTTCTTACAAAACTTTCTGCTGCTTTTGGTGCGGGGTTAAGCTACTACTACATCTAAAAAAAATCACACATTCACAAAATAAATTTGTGTCACTATAAACGCACATTTACAAAAAAAAATCAAACACTAGCTTATTTTCTTAAATAAAATAACATAGCATTTTTAACAGGGCACTTTTAGACGTATTTTCGATGCCGATTCACGTAATATTCATAATCGATTACGCAACTAGTTCTAATGAACGTATTAGACTTTTGATCTTATACTTTAGCAGAGGGGAACGCGCAGGTAAGGCTTATCCTGTATTAAAATGATCTAAGCTATACTATCATTAAATAATGAACTCATTTTTAGGGTTCTGTATCCAAACTATTACTGACACTCCGCTGTCTATCCGTCCGTCCGTCCAGGCATGTATATTACGGCCTCTCATAGGCAGGCCGTAATACACATGCCTGGAAATGGCATGCCAGATGCTGGTAAACCAGCAGACCGGTTACTAGCACTCCATGAAGTAGCGATACACATGCCAGTGGGTGGCATACCAGTTTCTAGAATCAAGTTTTTTCGTGCCACAAAATGGAAGAATTAAGTAGTGTTACAATGCAACTCGGAATAGTATTCATAAAGAAACTAGTGCCGTGTGGTTTCCGGCAGAGAAGAATTGGGCAACTCCACGTCCTTCCGTGGATGTCGTATAAGGCGACTTAGAGAATACAAGCTAAACAAAGCTTACAAACATCAATGAGACCTCTCCAACCCGTCTGGCCAGCGAGGAGAGTGTAGGCCAAGTCCTCTTGCTGCTCTGGCCAAGTATGGATCTGGTAGTACAGAGAGGGTCGTGCTCCTGCAGTGGAGACAAAAAGACCTGATGATGATGGAAGAAACTAGTAAAAGAAAGAAGACGCAGAAGATGCAGGACCATATGAATGAGAAATTGGATAAGTAGACGGCCACTACATGGAACGAGTGAACAGTTATTAGTGGAAATGCGAGAAGAATACCAAAATGGTTTCAAAAATCACCAGTAAAATTTTATAACTTTTGTTGAAGATGAAATCTCATATTGAAAAAGAAAATACTCGTAAAAAATTCAAAATTTGTATAAGATACCTTGCTACTGATGATTAATTTACCACAATACAGTCTTTAAATAGGGTAGGAGACGCCGATAGCTCAATTCGTACCAATTGTTTGCAGGCGAGGTCGCAGCTTGAAATTTTGGAGGGGGTCACTCACTACACTAATAAAAAATTGGTATTTGGAATAAAATAAACATTATTGCGTAAAAACACCACTAGATGTCAGCAAACTATAAATTTATCGCTGTTAGGGGTTAGCTTGAATTTTTTTTTTTATAATTTGGCAAATTTTTGAGATTTTACATTTTGACCTTAGATTTTGGGGGGGGTCATGTCCCCTGTGACCCCCCCCCCCCCTTCGGACCGCGCCTGATTGTTTGTGCTGAAATAGGAGCTGCATTAAAAGACTATTTAAAGATAATCAATTTTAATTATATATTAAAGAAAAACAATTAACATCGCTAGGGTCGCATCGCTACATTTGGCCTACGAGCCACAGAATGGAAGGCTTAAATGTACTTGGTACACAATAAAATCAGACAATACAAAAAATTGGATTATTTATTTAATTCATCAGTATATATAAACGTCATTTTATTTATCAGTAGAAATTCTAATCACCTGACTATCATCTGTGCTCGAAGAAAAAATCAACATTTTTATACAAATTGCCGGGCCGGCCGAACACTTTTGTATGAAAATGACGATTTTTTTTCGAGTTTCAAGCATTGGTCCCATAGGAAAAATTGTTCATATTGACGGTCTTAGTTGCTCCTGCAAGGATCGGACAGGGTTTTTGTAACATACTGTATAACACTACATGCTCCTGATGATACTTCTAACTTTTTTAACTATAAAGGCACACACAGCACTGTCTCGTTGGCTTTAGTGGATGATGACTTTTGCTTTACATACTCGTACGTTGATATTGGTTGCAGCGGCAGAGCTTCTGATGGGGGTGTTTTCGCTAAATCAACTTTAGGACTTGCTCCAGAACACAATGAACTAGATACATTTACCAGGAAAGACGTGAAAGGGACATACCCGTAATAAATTTAACCACGGGCTATATTAGATCACTATAGTGTAATGAAACTAAAATAACAGTCAAAAAGCAAAAAAATTGGCATTTCCATATAAAAGTGTGTAGTTGCTCGGGCAATTTGTATGGGTAATCAATTTTTTTTTTGTTTTTGGAACGAAGTTCCTTACGGCAGGCTTGGAGGAGATAGGGATTTTGCTGCGCGACCGAACTGAAAAAAATGTGATAGTAAAACCGTAAGGATGACCTCGTTAAATAAAACCGTTAAATGAGACGTGCGCAGGCGCGACAGTCGTATACACAAGCGAGTAGTGTATAATACCTTTGAGCACGATTTTTCTTTTGCAAATTGTGTCGATTCTACATTAGTCGAAGGAACTTCGTTCCTTCCTGGTGTCCCACGACACCACATTTCTTTTTTGACTGTTATTTTAATTTTATACTATAGTGTCCGTGGTTCGAACGTACGTTTGTCTTGCCTTTTAACACCTCCATTTATCAGTTTAACACTTAAGTTGCAATCATTCTTTTGATCCAATAAAACTTTATAAAGAATTTTCTCGCGCTATATCATTTTTGTTTTACAGCGGAGAAGAAACATTTCGCAAACACGCTAGTTCACGATATAGTGGGACGTCGTTTTCTTGTTGCCCCAACGAGCAATTTTTTTAATAATCCAAAAATCTAACAAAAACTTTTTATGTCAAAAAAAAAGTCTGCGAGCTACTGGCAAATGCGTCACGGAACCCTTAAAATAACGTATATTGCATGCTCTACTTAAATAAGTATTTATTTGATTCTGTTTTTATAGTACTGTAGAAATATCAACTGTCTAGCTATTACGGTTTAGGAGATACAGCCTGGTGACAGACAGTCAGATGGACGGACAGACGGACGCTTTAGTAATAGGGTCCCGTTTTTACCCTTTGGGTACGAAACCCTAAAAACGTAGGTAGATACATCATAATTGTCGCTCGCGGGAACAAGGCTCCTATAAGATTTGAAGAGCAAAAGATGCAAACTACGCAACGTCTTTGAGTGTAGGAGAAGCCCCAACTCTATGATTCAGACACGTCACGTCGCCACGAGTACATAAGCCCTTGAGAACTTACTAACACAAACCGCGATAAGCGACGCGTGCGCATGCAGACTACCTACAGTCAATGTAGGTACCTACTTAATGAGTAGTTCGTCCCGAAAAGTAGTTTGACGACCTCCGTAGCGTAGTGGTCACCATGCTAGTTCGCCACCCAGAGGTCCCGGGTTCGATCCCCGGTCAGGGCAAGTTGGAAAATGGCCTTTTTCAAATTGTCCTGGGTCTTTTATGTTTATCTATATATGTATTTATTATAAAATATAGTATCGTTGAGTTAGTATCCCATAACACAAGTCTCGAACTTACTTAGATCAATCAGTGTGATTTGTCCGTATATATTTATTTATTTAACTGTGAACTCGTGAACCACATGTCAGCAATCCCTCAACAGATTTGGCTCATGTTCGAAATTATATTTTGTAGACTTCCTATCCTATTGAAAGTGGGGTTAAACAAAAGATATTATATTTAATTTTTACTCTTATAATATTTTATCCGTTCGGCCATTGTTATATGCTTATCACCTATGTGGTAGAATAGCCGCCAACAGCAGACCCGTTCTTGCAGAGTCATGTAGACCACCCAGGTCATGTAGTATAGGTTATGGTGTGGCGAGGGTGGCCCTTGGGCCACCCCTTCACCGTGAACAGTGTTCTTGCAGAGTCATGTAGACCATACAGGTCATGTAGGTTATTAGGTTATGGTGCACCGCTGACAGAAGTCAATATATTCGGCTATGGAGTAAAAGCAATGTTCTAGTAACCATTTTGTGATTCCTTTTTGAAACGCTTTTCCTTTTAATAATTTAATTTCAGTCGGTAAAGAATGGAATAAGTAAATTCTAATAGGCTGATACAATCTATTCATGATATGAGGCAGAGTTTTTTCAAAATTACTTCGCTTGTTTTTTAAACCATAAGAAACGCGTAATTTTTATGTTAATTACTTAGATATTAAAATAAATTTTATAATAATGTACATTACGAGTAATTACTATTATTGATAAATTATATAATGATCATAATTATTTATGACAATGTAAAAATAATTATGTACCTATACAAACATTATTTGTAACTAAAATAATGAAAATATTTTTATAAGAATAATTAGAGACTCACTCGAAAATACGTAACCCTCCTTTCTGACGCCGTCAAGTAAAAACAAGATTTCGTTGTTGGCAAAATCAACATGCCTATTGACTTCCTTAAACTCCACGTTTATCAAGCAATGAGTAACAAATGTGATAAACTCTGACCTCCCGAAAAAGGGCGATTTGCTACTGTACTGATTATTTCAGTTTACAACCTCAATCATTGTGGATTAGTCGCTGCCCACTAACTAGTAGAAATAAGTTTTAATTTCTCAGAAAAAAAAAACTTTATAAGTGTGACTTTTGAAACTCAAGCAACATTTTAGGAACATATTCAGTCCATGATGAATCTAAACT
Source organism: Acrobasis suavella (assembly GCA_943193695.1). Lineage (NCBI taxonomy): Eukaryota > Metazoa > Arthropoda > Insecta > Lepidoptera > Pyralidae > Acrobasis > Acrobasis suavella. The sequence goes on from OW971948.1 coordinate 14,996,412, forward strand.
ATTCTATAAAAATATATATTAAAAAACAATAAAAATAATTTCGTCCTTAATTCAAATCAGCCCCAGCCAAATGGATTTTGTATGTTTAATTGTTTATTGTGATAAAAACGACTTATATCTATTACATTTATCACACATGCATTTTTACAAAAATAGAATAATAATTGCAGAATTAATAACAAAGATAATAATTTTAATTATAAGACATTTAATTTTAAATATTGTCATTATTCACTTTCGTCACTTTCATAGTCGCGAATATTACATTGGTCATGATTTTCAGAGTACTTTAGGAGTGACTTAATAATGGTAGACCAGTTGTCAAAGAAAAAATCTAAATCAGTGTTGGTGCTCCGAAGTGCATTGAGATGGCTCAGAGGACGTATGGAAGGACGAAATTCTTTTTATCGTTTTTCAATATATATTTTTATAGAAAATCTTTTAGTATCATGGACTGAACGTGCTACTTTATGTTGCTGGTGTCAAAACTTAACCCTGTGTATATGAGTATATAAATAGTCTTAACCAATTTCCAGTCTGCAGGAAGAAGGAGTTCTATAAAGAGGTATGTACCTAGTTTTTTTTTAATCTCCCTCAAAAAGAGCGGTGGAAGTTTGACGCCAAAGTTTGTCTGTTTGTGTGCCTGCTGTGGCGCCGTAGCTCATAAGTCATAACCCTAGACAACCCCTTAAACAGATAGACCTATTTACCCAACTGCGCTAGAAGGAGTGTTATGTTTTTCGAAAGTATGTATGTCTGTAAAATTGTTTGGCACGCTCTGCAGCCTGAACGGCTCGATGGATTTTAGCTTGAGAGGTGTCGTTAGATTTTTATTTACTGTAAAAGTGAAACAGGGTATATCAAAATAAAAATAAACAAAATGGCGGATTTTTAGCGCCAAATCTAATATTTGGCAGGCTCTGCAGCTCGGCTCTATGGATTGAAACTTAAGAGGTTTCATTAGATTCCTTTTTTTTTTTAATTCTGAGAGTGACACTGGGTATATAAAAAAGCAGTTGGTTATTTATTAAGTAATGACATGATCGATAGTGTTTTTTTTTACTTGAAATCAGATTTCCATGCAGTGGTTGAAATCAAGTTTCCTTGGTAGCTACGTTCGATGCAAATAGGTTCAGTCGTTCAAAAGTTGGGGGTAAACGTTTGAAAGGCAACGATGTAATTTGCCTGGAAAATAAATTTTCTTTTAGTTATTTATTTATATAAAAGGGGAATTAGGTAGATGAGTGCTAACACTTGAAATATAGAAATTAATATGTAATTTTTGGTAAAAATGTAGGTTTAGACTACCCACTTTTTTTTTTTTTTTTTTTTTCTCAGCCTGTGGTGCCGTTTTTCAAATGCGGAGTCACTAAGCCAATGGTTTTTTGTACGGAAAAACCATTCGTTTCGGTGACTCCGCGTTTCAAAAATAGCCTAAGCACTTCCGTTTGGTATTTCTGTATAAGTTATCCGAGGAAACTAGATTTGATAATTTATGTAACTATTTGTTTCCCAAATAAAATAAAGTATGTTATGTTACAATGTAGAAAAACCCATGAGGATAAAGGAGCGGAGAAATATCAAAATTCAAGTAATTACATCTTTACAGGCACATTTACACGTCAATAAGTAGAGATTTCATTGCTTGTAATGTTTATTTAAATTTCATTATTATAAAGAAAAGCTACCAGCGCATCGCATCAACCACTGCTGAGAAGTGGCATTGGGCGGGACACATAGCATGACGAACCATGGCTGATGGGTACCAAAAAGGTTTTTGAATGGCGACCACGTACTGACAAGCTAAGCGTAGGTCACCCACTCACAAGGAGGTCTGACGACCTGGCTAAGGTCGCTGGAAAGCGCTGGATGCAGGCCGCTCTAGATCGATCATTTTAGAAATTGTTATGCGGCTGAAATGATCAATGATGAACCCAGTTTACATCTTTTTACAGATGGCAAATGCGTGTCAATTCTGCGTAATACGGTTTAAAAAACTGCCCGGTGAAAACGTTCCAGCCAAGGTGATCGTGCCATCTTCTTGGATCATTGGTAGTCGTCCACCTTGGGTAGCGTACCCTCAGGAAAACTTTGCTGCGACCACTGGCAGAGCCATGACTGGGGAGTGTCCTAACCCAGAGTGGAAAACCTTTCCGATACATTGCTTGTTTGGATGTGGTTAGTACTTCTTTACATTAAATTTACATTAAAGTAAACTCTGGAATGCCTTACCTGAAGACATCAAAAGTATCTTAAACAGATTCTTGTTTAAGAAAAGAGTTCACACGCAACTCTCTGTTTATTTTTTGCAGCAAAATAGTCTTTATATCAAAACATTTGTACTATGTATATGTTTCTATGTATGTATGTTTATAAGTATTAATTTATTTATTAAACTTTATTCCAAAAATGTAACAGATAGACTTAAGGCCCCAAGGCCTTTTTTCTTCCAGTCAACCTACAGGTGGTGCTGATAAAAGCAAGATTTTGGACTAAAGTACAAAAAAAACTAGAGGTAGGTATTAAGTATTAGAAGAAACTATATTTTTGTGTATCGTACGAATGTATCTCAGTAAACTTGTATAAATATATATTGTTAAAAAAACCAATATATTGTAAAAATATATATATATAATGTATTTAAAGTAAATATTTAAGCGCCTATAAAAAAAACTGTTTTCCTACAATTTGACTGGTAGTGAATTCATTAGCATTACGTCCACCTTTTGTAACATTGTGTTCAGTAAAAATTTTACTACATAAATAAATATAGCCTAGACTTTAGATAAACAAATTATCTGGAGAGAAGTGAGTGAGTGAGAGCTTGTGAGGTCACCCCCTTACAAAAATAGTATAGTCAAGTCATGCGAAATTTCAATACCCAGATTTTTTGTAATTTTTTGTTAATATGGGAAAGGTTAATAAGGACGGACAGGAGAACGTAATCTTTCAACGCATTAGACTGGGTTATTTGGGCAGCATTCAGCAACCTGTCTGAGATCTTCAGAACCATAATCCCCATTGCACTACCTGTGATGACGTATGCCGCAAAGACATGAACACCTACTAAACAGATGATCCACGACCGGTGGCCGAACCCAAAATGGAGCTTCTATGCTTGGAATTACACTGCTGGATAGAGTGTGGACCGGTGTTCAATATATTGATGGGCCAAATATATTTTTGTAGTCTTCATTCAATTGAAATTTGCAAATGTATGTTTAGACGTCTTCCGAGGCGTATATAAGGCTAGTTTGCGAGGATCCATGTTAGATCCCCAGCTAGGATAAGATGGAAAATGACCTTTTTCAAATGGAAAAACCATTCATATAAAATCAATCATAAAATACCGATACTATCGTTAAATTTGTATTCCACAACAGAAGTTTATAATTTATTTTGGGGCAGTTCAATCAGTGTAATTTGTCCTTATCTATTTATTTATGTTTGAAATCATTTTCCAGGTACTTGGAAAGCCGCTGTTTCTTATTTATTGACGTCATCTCAAGACAATGCTCCTTCTAACAACATTACATCTGTCAACAACGAACAAGATAAGAAGAGATCTGACAATCATTTGAATACTACAGAGTTTGATACAAAGAAAAATACAAGAGAACCCTTGACACATGTAACACCAAAAATATCTCCACATGAAAATGGCAGAAAAAGACAAGTACATAATAAACCAAGGCGAGAATCAGCTAAAGAGAAAGCACCTAGAAAATCACTGGTTGAAATGCTAGCAGATATTAATAAGCCTCAAAGACAGAGAGCATCAAAAAAGAATATTGTGAAACATCCAAAACTTCAAGACGGTTTAATGGAACTCCTTCCTTATTCAGAAGTGTATGGAAGCACAGACCTGGTGTCCAAAATATGCAAAGTTAGAAAGTCATGCAAATATTGGGTTCCAATACTATTGAAAGAGGTTTTTACAGAAGAGGCACTGGCAAAATATAGTTTTAACGATTTAAAGGATTCACATGAACATCAACTGACCATCGTGAAGATGTCTGTGCAAAATATTGCTAAGGGTTTTGGGATGCAACCATTTGATGTTTATTATGTTTGGGATACTATTAAGAAGGAAATAGAAAAGTACAAACTCCATCCCAATGATAATAAAAATACCTAATGATTTTTTTTATACTCACAGCTTTGTGTTTATTACAGTTGTATAATTCAGTGTAAAATGAAGTATTATAAATAAACTTTTTTGTGAATGTATACCGTTTAATTTTATAAATATACTTCTTTCTTCTTCTTTTTCGTGTGTGTAAGTGGCCAACACTGGTGTCAGATTTTTCAGGCTACCTAAAGGCATCTGACATAGCTTGACGACTGCCATACAATGATGACAGCTGGGACCAACGGCTTATACGTGCCTTCCGAAGCACGGAGGAGCTCGAGAATTTTTTATGCCACTTGCGGTCACCCATCCAAGTGCGGACCACGCCACACCATGCTTTACTTGCGAAAGCGCTTGTAATGCGCACTCCCACTGGGCCACTGAGCTAATAAATATGTTTATTATTACTTATTTACTGTTGTAAAGCTCTTTAAAATTATAATAGTATTAAGGAGATTTGTGTTATAAAAAAATTGTCCAAGCAGGCGTAAAGTGAAAATGAAAACTACGATAAATTTTTTGGTACTTCCCTCAAATTTCTGCTCGTCAATCGACGAGACCATGTGGGAACTTTCTAGACAGTAGACGTGGGTCGTTACGTCGTTTTCAAGAAACGTCACGAAACCAGTTACTTAGGTTGGCGTCACCTGTTTCAAAACTAGTGATTTTTGTAACTAGCTATTTTCACTCAGCTACTCTGATGACCGGCTACTATAAACCCGATAGTTATTTTCTTTTCTTGTGTAACTGCATAGGTAGTGATTTCGTTTCGTTTCTTGTGTTATAGTTACTTTACCGTTACACACGAAACAAAACAAATCACTATCGAGTGTTTATAGCTATGAAGTTTATATCAATTAAATTAACTTCCCTAAAGAATGAAACTTTATTTAGGCTTAGGACGATACAAAAGAAATGTAACTTTGTAAAATAACGCATTTTGAAAAATCACTGCTTATATAGTCACGAAACTAGTGATTCGGTTACATGCCAAGTAACTAGTTATTGTATACAGTGACGTGAATTAACGCTCATGCCTACTGGACGGATGTTTTCATTTACGTTTGAGACCATAATTTTTCAAAACTGACTTCAACGCCAAACTTTTTTAGATAAACACAACTATTTTAGATAAACGGTTTTCTACGGAGCATAATGCAAGTATGTCCTTTCAAACAAAAAGAATTATCAAAATAAGTTGAGGTGTCATTGAGTAATCAGATCCCTGATCACTCAAACACGCCTCTACTTATTTTAGTTCTTCACGACATAAAAATAATTAATTGATAGCCTCCTTTTTTGTGGAAGTCATTAAAAAATTGGATTGCAAATAGATGGTTAACAAAATCAATAAACCGTACTTATATTTATTACGTCGAAAAATTCTAACAACATTAGAACGCAGCAATAAGCCATATTTGCTAACAATTTCTTTCAGGCGCCTATTACACGTAAATAAATCTTCCTCTATCTTGATCCTGGGTCTGAATCTTCATCTATCTATCAATGTACCTAACCTAACTATATTTAAGAGCTATGTTCTTGTCGGTGGAGTATGAGAATTCTTCCATTTGTCTCTTTCGCCCGCCAGCCATTTAACATAGGGCTACATGAATTTTTAAGGGTCCAGTGCTGCCCCCATTTAAAATAAATCATTTTAAAGAAAACGGAGATATCATTTAAAATTTTGTCTTGATCAGACCCTAGATAACCCTTCAAACTATTTTATGAACTACAGTTTACAGTTTAAAGTGAGAATATGAAGCTTTTCTACGCACATACGCCAAAAGTTGCCGTTTTTCGCAATTGTACGTAGAAAAGCTTCACATTTTCACTTAAAACTGTAAACAATAGTTCATAAAATAGTTTGAACGGTTATCTAGGGTCTGATCAAGACAAAATTTTAAATGATATCTCCGTTTTCATTTAAATGATTTATTTCAATTGGGGGCAGCACTGGACCCCGAAAAATTCAGGTAGCTCCTTAACTTCGCTGTACGATACGAAGTTCACCGTCTCCTTTATCTGTGTCATATAGCTATGTTTCGTTCTTTCTGGTCCTCCTTTTAATTCTATCTTCACTTCAATTATATTTGTTATGAAATAGTTTTATCGTATTAGTCGATCTTACTTCTTTCCTCGTCTATTCAATTACCCCCATATTCATAAAAGTTAACAAACGTTTGCTAAAGCTCTTTTAGCTAAAATATGTTTTGTCTCGTTCTTACTATGTCGAATATTTGAAAGAGGGAAAAGGACAAAAGATATTTTAACTACAACAGGTTTGGCAAACGGCTGTCAATTTTTATGAATATGAGAGTTAATCAATAGGTATATTATTACTAGTAGTTACAAGAAACGACTTTGTTTCATCAAAGTCGTTTCTTGCCGTCTGTGCCTTTGTATGTGAGTAAGAAAGCTTAGATCTTGCAAATTTAAATTTAAAATATTTATTTATTCATCTAGTATGTGGAAGGTTTGTATAACAAATAGGATGATACACACATCACCATTATCCGAGCGTATACCCGGTTGCATCCTCAGCGGTAGCGCTTCAGAGCCCGGGGTCCGCTACCTATTGATGAGGTTATTGATTTTTACACAGAGCGACTGCTGTCTGACCTCCGCAACTCAAATGGTAGACCATACCACAGAATAAGTACTAGTACTCACGTACAGAGTCTTACTCAGAAAAGAAATTCAAATAAATATCTACCTAATGTGTTTAGCGCTATGGTTTAATTTAGCTCGCGTCGGAACTACTCACCTCTTCGTTTAGATACCTAGATTGCAAGCCAATTTCATTCTTATAATTCTAGATAAACGATTCGTGTAACTGAATTTTCCCTTTCGAAGCAGTTGCCGTGCGCATACCTAGTAATAATGTAGGTATATTTTCGATATCTAAACGGGGAGTGATACAGGCCTGACCATAATTATCTTTGATAGGTTTGAGCAAACGCTAGATGGCGTTTGGGTCCCACAGTTTGAATGTGCCTTCCGAAATACGGAATCATCTCTTTTTTCGGATAATCAGGTGATTCAAGCCTGCAACATCCTAAGCAGACTAGAAACGATATTTCTGGATTTATCCTGGTATAGTACGTAAGTATCTATCTAGCTAAAGGTTCTCTACCAGATTGTATATGTAAAGAAAGAAAGAAAGAAAAATAGTTTATTTGATATATCACATTGAAAGTAATAAAATGACACAGTTGTTACAAATACACATACAATTTGTGGCTACATCAAAAAGGCCTCCTCTCAGCATGGTGTCGCGGCAGGGCCACAACGCTGGTCTTCCGAGGATACCGTACAAAACAACATAAAAATAAAATAAATAAGTAATAAAACAAGCCTACTAGGTTGGCGCTTCATTTAATTTATTTAAAGAAAATGCAAACACGGCTTTATGAAGTTATCCATTTAAAGTAATAATGTAAAGTGTATTTAATAATAGTAATATATGTAATATGTTATTTATTTAAAGTAATAAAGCCAAAATGATTTACTAAGGTTAGTGGCCAATACTGATGTCAGATACATATGTCAAGTTTTTATAGGCATCAGACATTGCATGCTCACCATCAAATAATAACAGATGACGATTTAACGTGCCTTCCGCAACACGGGTGAGCTTTTTAGTTGTTACGGACCACGCTCATTTCATAAATTTTTCATGTGTGTAAGTGGCCAACACTAGTAACAAATTTTTCAAGCTGGTAAGTAGGCATCTGGTATTGTCTGCCATTCAATAATGATAGCCCGAATCAATGTTTTAACGTGCCTTCAAACTACTTTAATTATTCTACAGTGGTCACCCATCTAAGTGCAGACGATACTTGGGTTCCCTTACTTGCAAAAGCGCACTAGCACCGAGCTCTTCCTCATTAGACCACGCTCAAAGTTGCTTAACATTAATTATTACTATTAAACGCTTATTTTCTTACCATATCTAAGTAATCTTCTGTGACTCTTACAAGGCCATTAAGTTCATCAGATTTTCTTTGCTTTACTCACCATGGCTAGTAACTTTCTTCAAAGTATCCTTGTCGTGCGATCTCTTTCCCTCCTAACCAATTATGCATACGTATCTCGCTTCCGCAAATTCAGTTCTAGTTATCATCGCAAGAAAAAAGGACGTCACTGACCTCAATACAGTACAGCATTTACAACAAAGTTCTAAAATTAACACACGTTTGTTAAATAGTCTTATCGGCGTTGTCATTAAGGTTGAATATGCAGCGACTGATTAATTTAAATTACCTTGTCAAAGTAAAACGGTACTTGCAATGCTTTGTGCCAAAACGTCCACTCCATTCAGTTAACAACAGTTCGTTGTATTGAATACTAGTGTTCGAAAATTGAATATTGAGTGCGCTATCTCTTTTGTTTTTTTTTTGACTGCCAGTGTTTTGAGTTTGTTTTTAATTTGCTTGTGGATTACGCCTTTTTTGTGTAAGTTTTTATTTCTTTTTACTTTTTTGTTTGCTTTGTATTCTCTGCGGGAGTATTTTCAGAGTCAATCTTTCACCCCATGCTTTTGATAACAAGTCTTTTTGACCTACTATCTTCATGTACTATATTTTGCAGTTTTATTTAGTTTACTTTTGTACGTGTCTACAACAGTGCTAAAGTCAAACTCTTTTATGAATTGGCTGGCTATATTTGTATGAACGAATTCATGTATATTCCTTTCATGCTATGTTTATGTTATCAAGTTATCAAGATAGAAAGCCGAAAAGAATATAGAAAACACAATGATACTGTATATTCTATGTGTTTTCTAAAACAAGAAGAGGATCTAATGATAATAATTTTTCAAAACTAAAGACCGACTTCACCCCCAAAACTACACAACCGATTTTGATAAAATTTTCATCCTTTCAAACAAAATAAAAATATTATTTTAAATCGAAGCGTCTTTGAATAATCGGTGAACATACATAAAAAAAATAAAGGATCGCGACGAATTGATAACCTCCTCCTTTTTTGGATGTCGGTTAAAAAAGCTACAGAAGTTAGTACAAAGTTCTGTCTATAAACATTCCGTGATGTGAAAGATTAATGGCCGGTTTGAGGTTATCATTGTTTATTGAACATCGAATCGAGGGATTATGATCAATAACACAGTTTTGATAATAGTTAGCGTAAGTTGCAAACACTAGTATCAAGTTTTTTAAGCTGTCTCGATTCATCTGAAATAGTTTGACGACTGCCACATAATGACGCTACACCGGGATCTTCGACTCAAGGGGATACATGAATTTTTCGGGGTCCAATGCTGTCCCCATCTAAATTTGCCAAAAGTGGCCGCTTTTTGCAAAATTGCGAAGAAAAGTTTCACGTTCGCACTTTAAACTGTAAATAGTAGTTCATAAAATAGTTTGAAGGGTTATTTAGAGCATGATGAAACCAAAACTTTAAATGATATCTTCGTTTCCTTACAAATAATTTACATATTTGAAATTGGGGCAGTACTGAGCCCCGAAAAATGAATGTATCCCCTTAACATGCCTACCAAAGCACGAGCTCCAGAAGTTATGCCACTTGGGGTCACCTATTCAAATGCAGACCACGCTCGGGGTCAGTTGCTAAAAAACTAGTAGGTAATGCAATCTCCTGCTGGGCTACTAAGTACCAGTAACACAGTTTGAACATGTTATGTAAAATAACTTTTTTAGTGCACCTCATAAATAAATATATAAATACATACGGACAAATTACACAGATTGAGCATAACACAAGTCTCAAACTTACTGTGGGACTACCACAGTAAGTTTGAGACTTGTGTTATGTATGAGTTACTTTCTCAACGATAATATATTTTATAACAAATACATGTAAAGATAAACATCCAAGACCCAGGTCAATCCGAAAAAGATCGTTTCCATCTTGACCTGACCGGGGATCGAACTCAGGACTTATGGTGTAACAGCCTGGCAACAAGGCCATAGAGGTCGTCTTATACCTTATACCTTTCCAAGGACACATATTTTGTGAACGCAGTCCATCGTTTACCAAAAAAGGCATCTTTAATTTAAAATATTAGGGTTAACTACGAGTACAATTAATCGTAATCATAATCATATCTTATTTGCTAAAGTAAAGTTAAATTAACTCTGATAAAGTCTGTTATGTTATCAGGACTTATCAGGTATCAATGTTATTCAATAAGTTGTTTTTATCAGGCAAATGACTTTTATTTTAGTCTGGTAGAAAGGAAAACAATGAGAATGTACCAGCTGCTTCTCTTACGCGCTGATAGTAAAAACCGATCGAGTGAAATAAGATTTGAATCATGTTAATAAGCGTTGCGGCTAGCAAACTATCACTATATTGATTCTTTTTCCATTTTAACGCCCAACATCACGCTAGGCGTTGCCTTCGGGTCTCACGGCCCTTGGCTCTGTCTACCCTGTCCGGGATGAAAATGTATCTGTTGATGTAATAGTATCAAAAGAAGAATGATGTCCCACAAGGGTCAATACTAGACTTAGTACTTTTCATTTTTCCATTTGCAATGAAAAGCAATCCCTTAGATAGTGCGCAACGTATTAGGTATTTACTTTTCATCAGAGAGCCAGTCCATTTGCTGAATTTCAAATTATATATATTGCTGGTTCTGTAATGAAACAATTTTGAACGAACGTTGCAATACAGGCCATCTATATAAAACCAGCATCTTAATTTCAGCATAAATAGAAAGAAGAAGAGGCAAAGGAAGACCTAGAGACAGATTTATAAAACAACTAGATGATTAAATCTAGGTTACAACCCACAGAGATGTAAAGGAGTTGGCTTTGGACAAAGAAGGGTGGAAGGGATTGATTGCTTCAAAGATAAGGCTTAGCTCTTTAGTAAGCCAAAGAAGAATTATATCAGCCTTAGATAGATTATGAGGACAACCATAATGCATTATGTATGATATTTGCCACGCTGTGTGCGGCGCGTGCGCACAGGCATTTCGATGAATAAACACATACCTACATGCATAGTTGTGTATGTAAATACCATAAGCCTAATCACATTAAACGTCACGTCGTCGTGATTTTTTATAATTACTACCTCCGTGGCGTTATGACCAACACGTTAGTCCGCCAATTCAGAGGTTCTGAGTTCGATCCCCAGCCAGGGCAAGTTGTTAAAAGGTCTTCTTCAAATTGTCCTGGCTCTTAGGTGTTTGTCTATATGCGAGTATTTATTATAAAATATGGTATCGTTGAGTCAATTCATAATAAAACAAGTTTAAACTTACTTTGGGGCCAGCTCAATCAGTGTAACTTGTCCCTGTATATTTATTTATTATTTCTTTATATTTCGGAAAGTTACTGTATTTGGACAATTTAGACCATTGGTATTGTTTGTTTGGTAGTCATTTTGGTAAACCTTCTTAGTGCATTGGTTACATTAAACAAACATATTGGAAATGATTCATTATTTCTTTCTTTGTTTTCATTCGCTTCAATAAGCTTGTTTAAGTGTTTGAATTCCAATCACTCATCCATCTTATAAAAAACAATTTTGTATGAATCAGTATCATCAGGCAAACTTACACTTGCTCACTTTTTTTTTCTTTTTTTTTTACAATATATTGGTTTAGGTATTTTTCCTCAATCTCACCTGATGGTAAGTGACGATGAATTAATAGGTATTAATATGTAGTATATATGATGTTAAGCCCTGTGTACCCCGTACATAATAAAGAAGTGAGCAAGTGTAAGTATGCCTGGCAAACCTTCACGCCGACCATCTTGCCGAACGTGGTCTTTGGACCACTTTCGGCAAGATGGTCGGAGTGAAGGTTTGCCTTCTAATGATAATAAATTCCATCAAATAGATCACTGTGAAAATGGGAGTCAAGTTCAAAATACGGCAAAAGAATTAAGATCAAAATTGCTGCTAAGTTGTTCTGTCTGTAGACAATCCAGAAACTTATTTATAAAAATCTTATCATTTGACCTTGCTGCTGCGTCGCCAGTTCCTTTCTTTGAACTTGGCTCTGACACGCGGCTATCTGTCTAGATCTGTAAAGTGTATCAAAATAGAGACGGGTTTCTAAGCATGATTACTGGAGAAACTTTTATCTCATCGGTTAATTTATAAAAAAAATATAGTTAGTAAGTACCTATATGTTTTTTTTGTGTATGTCGTCACGGCTTCGTACGATTTTTACAACGCGGTGACTTTGCAAGCCCCCACTCTGGAAATTAGATCCGCCGCATCTTTGCGAATTTAAATTTTTTATGATAAGCTGAAAAATATATCTACTATTTTTGAATAATATTAAAGACGGACTGATTAGAATAATCATTTTTTGACCCTGTTATTACCCCTATTGACATTATTACCTCTTTCATTGATCAACTTTTTTATGGTCACCGATCCAAGTGGGGATCACGCGCAGGGATTAGAACATAGGAAACCTCTAGAAATGAGGCATCTCGTCTCAACTCATCGATCCACCGAGCAGTGTATTCTAACTGATTATCCTGTTATTAATCATTTCTCATTTTTACTTTCTAAACATGTAGATACTGAATCATCAGATCTCCGGCTTCCTCAAGGTTAAAGTCAACTTTCTCTCAATTGACGTCAGTTGATGTTTATTTTTAACTTTATTAAAACCGTTAGTTTCCAACAAACCAAATCAGATACTTTTTTCTAAACGTCAAAACAAACATTGTCTTCACAATTTGTATGAAATACGTCGTGACGTTATAGTTTCTTAGAGTCAAATAGCGCTCCTATAATCAGTTTTTCTGCATTAATAAATCTAAAATTACGTTGATAATGGATAAGATTTGACAAGTAATGAGAAGTACTTTAATAATCAAACCACTGGTAATGCATCATGTTTGTGTTTTATTCTTTACATTTGATAAATTTATTTAGTGTTATCCTTTAAATTAAAATAATGGTTTTTGACATTTTTAAAACGTAATCAAAAAAAGAGGAGTCAAAAGTACCCGTAACCGGCGGGCACGCATGAAGTGATAAGTGTAGATGAATCGAGAGGGGTCTGTCAGGATCGTAGCAAGTGGAGGTGCATAGTCTCTGCCTACCTTAAAGGAACAAGTCATTATTAAAAAAAAAACCCCGACTGCCTTTTTATATGCCAGTTTCACTCTCAGAATTAAGACAAATCTAATGACACCTCTCAAGATTAAATCCATCGAGCCGTACTGGCCACAGAGCGTGCCAAACTTGAAAAACATAACCCTCCTTCTGGCGCAGTCGGGTAAAAAAGCATGATGGTAAACCATACCTATAGTAGTCTATGTATATATGTATAGTTTTTAGACGATAAGTTGTCATACACCATTTATACTCAATACCGGTATGCCCCAAGGGCCTGTGCTAACCCCAAAATATTTTTACGTCATCTAAACTAAACTATTTGCTAACTGCTCTAACAAAAAAAAAAGTCATGAACCACACTTATGGGAAAACCGCGGAGCATCTCTTCTCGTAACCGAACAAAGCATAGGATTCGTTAGAAGTGAATCATGGCAGGTAGAAAGCGGCCCTTAATGACTCAGGCCCTTTGCATTATTATTGGACCTTGAATGACTAACTGCATAAGATAGGAGACAGGTTTATCAGTTACGATGAAGACAAAATGAGGAAGTTTAGGAAAGATCATAATAGCTTAAAATTTAATAAAATCACAGAATTAATATGAATAAAACAGTATCGACCGGAAACTCCATAGCTGATCTATGGTAATAGATACAAGATAGCCATAGCATATTATAAAATGAGACCAGAAACTAAATATTTTTGTCTGTGACGTAATGGTCACCATTCCAGCCGCCACCCAGAGGTCCCGGGTTCAATCCCTGGTCAGGGCAAGTTGGAAAATGGCCTTTTTGAAACTATCCTGGGTCTTGGATGTTTATCTATATATGTATATTTTATTATAAAATATAGTATTGTTGAGGTAGTATCCCATAACACAAGTTTCGAACTTATTTTGGGGCTAGCTCAATCAATATTATTTGTCCCTATATATTTATTCATTTATTATTCAGAAGTTAAAAGGGTTGTATTTGTACTTACAACAAGAACTATCAGTAAAGCAGTACAATACCTTTCCAAGGTAAGATAACTTACAAATTAACACAGATCAAAAATTACAATTTGAAAAATACAAATGTTTGCGTCAGGCCGATAATGGGTTATACGTTTTATATGAAAACTTGTTTCATTGTCAAATTGATCGCTCTCTTTTGCTCTTATGAGGTCGATAATTATCGTATTACCTGTCGCACTCGGATAGAGTGGTCTTTTTACTCTGGGTAACTCAGGTAAGGTAGCCGGGGAAACTCAACCCTCCCGCGAGATTACAGTTCCCCGCAAATCGGTATAGTCTTTGAAGCCTTAGGCACTGTCTACCCCGTTAGGTATTAAGACGTGATAGTGTATTATGTAAACGTGACTTTTATCAAAACGTAAACAAACCTGCGGTTTCCGAAGGTTACTTTCAGTAGTAAAACGTAGTAGAAACACCGCAGAATCTTGACCTCCTTAATTGATAATCATCAAAAATATCAGCCTGCTGCTGATAGGAGCTTTTGATATAGGTTTTTCAAGGTTGTTCACAGGATACAGATACACGATACGGGTAGACATTGGGTAAACAGGGGTATTTTGAGTATTTGTTGTACTTTTTATTTATTTTATCAAACTTTATTGTTCGAAATTACAAATATACTTTCAATAAATGGCGGACTTAATGCTAAGAGCATTTTTTCCCAGGCAACTATAGGGATAAACAGAGAAAATTATGCGGCACAAAAAAGCAATAGACACACACACACAAACACATACATATATATATTACTACTTATAATTTTAATTTATATGCCTAAATATATATATATATACAGGGTTACTGGTAACTAACGCAAAACCTTTTAACATCAGAATCAAAATCCTAACATAATATAGATCTGCAAGAAAAAAATAAAAAAATCTAAGAAAAGAAATTGGAATCCCCATAGCAACTCGACCAGGTGATCAGTGAATTTGTATGGGAGGCCCATTTTATTTTCTGTAATTTTTGCCTTTTTTCTTGCAGATCTATAATGTGTTGGGGAGTTTGATTCTGATGTTAAAAGGTTTTGCGTTAGTTACCAGTAACCCTGTATATATATATTTAATTTAGCCAATAGTGAATAGTTATCTTCTATCAATGTCCTTTTTAATTAAGTACAAATATTTTAAGGGGTTATTCAGTCCATCATTTTGAACAACTTTGCCCAATAAATATATATCGAAATACGAAAAAAAATATTTAGGTTCTCATACAGATCGAAGTAGTCACGTGATATCGTTACTATGAAAAATGCAAAAAAAAAAATTCGTATTTCGATATATATTTATTGGGAAAACTGGTTCAAAATGATGGACTGAATCACCCCTTAAAATATTTGTACTTAATTAAAAAGGACATTGTATATAAAAGCGAAATTCACTCACTCAATCATCACGTAATCTCGAAAACTAATTAGCCAATGGAAATGAAATTTGGCAGATAGGTAGATTGTGTGACTAGGAGACGTCCGCTATGAAGGGATTTTTGGAAATTCCATCCCTAAGGGGGTGAAATAGGGGTGCATTATGGTTGAAAATTATGAAACTTCGTCATTTTTTGAGTGAGAAACACAAAAATTACCACCCTAAGCCATCAACATTGTCTTACTAACTCACAGTATCCGCCAGAACTCGATACTTATCAGCGTGAGCTGCCTATTCTACGCCGAGTTAGATTTCATGCACCATGCGGGAGGTATCCGCGTAGAACCTGTCTGCCGAAGCATTCAGGCCCCTCACCGGGTTTAGCCCATGAGTCGACATGGTTTACCAGGGTGTGGCCGTCGTGTGCACAACGACTACTTGGAGCCACCGGTGAGAGTTTGTAGAGTGCCCGCCATTACGATTTGACACCCACCAAAGTGAAGTCGACTGGCAAATCCTGGAGCACCCCACTACACTCCTAAATAAAATAAACAAGTAATTATTACAAAAACAACAAACCCGACAGCCTTTTCATTCTTTTTTTTATTTTTGTTTTTTGATATACCCAGTGTCACTTTCGCAGTAAATATGAATGTAATGACACCTCTCAAGCTAAAATACGTTGAACCTTTCAGGCTGCACAGCGTGCCAAGCATTTGAATTTGGCGCCAAAAATCCGCCATTTTGTTATGTTGATATACCCAGTGTCACTCTCACAGTAAATACGAATCTAACGAAACCTCTCAAGCTAAAATCCATGGAGCCGTTTAGGCTGCAGAGCGTGCCAAACATTTAAATTTGGCGCCCAAAATCCGCTATTTTGGTTTTTATTTTATATTTTGATACATCCAGTGTCACTTTCACAGTAAATACATATCTTACGACACTTCTCAAGCTAAAATCCATCGAGCCGTTCAGGCTGCAGAGCGTGCCAAACAATTATACATACTCTCGAAAAACATAACTGTCCTTCTGGCACAGTCTTGTAAAAATAGGTAGGTGTACAAAACAGTGCCTAACTCTACCGCCTAGATGTTTATTTTATCTCCAGAACCCGTTAATGTATTCAAAAAAATGTATGTCACTAGAGTCGTGCCCATTTTTTTTGCACTTACCGTTACCAAACGGTGAGCTGCGTGGGCGCACTTGATGCTATTTTACACGTTATCCTTCTTACTCGAGTACGTCAAAGCCAAAGGAGGGTCATGTGTTTCGCCGCTATATACTTATGTATGTTTATGTTCATCTATATCCTCGTATTATCCACACCACTTGGATAGTTGGCAATCAACCACCGTACGTTTTAAAACGAACTTTTTACCACGTACGACCGAACTGTGGAATCAGCTTCCTGCAGCAGTGTTCCAGGACTGATACGACATTGAAACCTTCAAAAAACGAGTCTATATCTTCCTGAAAGGCCGGAAACGCTTCTGTTACACTCCTGGTGTTGCATTTATTTATGGGCAGCGGTGATTACTTACCATCAGGGGACCCGCTTGCTCGTTTGCCGCCCTATAACATTAAAAAATATATATATATTACTCGACTATTAATAGGAGATGGCGGCTTACTACCCTCGCTTCTTTTACCACCTTCTTACCCACCACAACACTCACGATAGTACACGTCTTCATCTTCTTCTTAATAGCCTATTTCTGTGTCCGACAGCTAAGCAAAAACCCTTTCTGCTAATAATAAATAAATGTATAATTTGTAAATTTTTAACTCCCTTTAGGAAATGTAATAGGAATTTTATTACACTGTGATCATAACAAAACGTTATTCAAAACGTTGTCTCTCGTGTTACAAAACGTTGTCTCCTGTGATACAAAACATTGTCCCTCGCTATACAAAACGTTGTCTCTCGCTATACTAAAAGTTGTCTCTCGCTATACTAAAAGTTATCTCTCGCTATACATAAGGTGGTCCCTCGAGGCGTTATCTACTTAAAATAACAAAAAACATTAAAGGTCAGTTATTGCTAATTGTTGTTGTCATCACCTAAACGACACAAGGTCGTTTGACTACTCGCACCTACTGATAACGGTATTCGACATTTACACGCTATATTTATAATGTTATTATTATTTCCTTATCGATAAAGATTCGTAGTAGGTACAGTGAATATTGACAGTGCTAGTGTATTTGTTGATTGAGTTTTCATTTTGTTGAGTTATTTCTCAAATGGTAAATTCTAAATAACGAGTCGAAACTGTACTCGCGAACCCCATATGTCGGTAACCCTTCCACCAATTTAGCTCATGTTCGAACTTCAAAATTCTGTTGGCTATATCTATAACAATTAAATATTCGAAGACGCCTGGACCGATTTTGAAAATTCTTTTCTTGTTTAAAAGGGCATACTTGTCAGGTGGCGCTATAGTTTTATCAAAATCGGCTGTGTAGTTTGGTGATGAAGGCAGTTTTTAGTTTAAAACCATCAACCCATAAACTTTTTAATTTTTTTAATCAGAAGTTGGTTGAAGTGTCAGATAACCAAAGGGCTGGCAATTACTTCGCCCAACGAATAAGCATTGCCATCCTGCGTGGCTATGCTGCCAGCCTTTTGGGCACTTTACCGCATGACAATGCTCTCCACGACATTTTTTATTTGTAAGTCTTTTATTTTTATTTATTTAGTTTTTAGTTTAGTTTTTAGTTTGAATGTTACCTGTAATTAAAACAATAAATTTCCATAAAAAAAAAGTTTTTCGTTTTGAAAAATAATTTTAAATGTAATGTATTAAGGTCGTCACCCGTCACAGTCGCAACCGGAACCATGAGATGACATGAAACGTCACGACCTAGAAAGCAGTCGCTACTTGATGGATCTTACTATTAGTCAGATGGTATTGACACCATTGTGACACATACCGTATTTTGTCAAATTCACCTTATTATTTTTCTCTCTTTCAAATGTCAATAATTTTAGGCTATGTAGTTCAGTTTTTCTAGTATCCCACAATATCATGCTACGAGGTAGAGCGCTATAGCACTATTCAATAATTAATAGACAGAATACTGTCAGAATCGGCTAGTGTGGTCTTTAGACGCAGTAAAAAAAAACTAGGTCTATGTTCAGGGCTCAGTATGTCACTCAAAAAAGGGCGTGTTGCATTCCCAATATCTATAAATGTCTTTATAATAGTTTTTTAAGTTGTGCATCACATTTTTATTGTTGAGTTTATTGAAAATCAAAAATTAGTTTATTAGATTGCGATCCAACGGAGAAATGCGGCAAGCGTTTTTGGCTCTACGCCTCATGAGCGCGATTTTTTAGATTAAATTTATAGTAGATATTTCACTTTTTCTTTTTATTTGTAAATATGTAAATAATCCTATCTTAGCTATTTAAATATAGTTTATTAGATATTTAGGTATTTTCCTTGCAAGTGTTGAAAAATTTCGTACGATATACGTGTGTATATTTGTTAAACACACTCTGCTCTATTACGCCCTCGCCTTCGGCTCGGGCTGAAATTCCGCCTCATATATTATAACCACCATAACGCACTTATATCGTAATTTACTATAACCAAACTAAACGCTATGTTACTTTCGTCACTAACGACCTACCTATATGTAAACCAATACATAATCTTAGCGTAAAAAAACTGTTGCTCAATATTCGAAGGTGAAAGTTTTGACCAGAACTGCGTCAGAATTAAATAGCTGGTTGAGTAAATCCTGTTTCGGTTTGATGTGTATGTGTAACTATACATTTCACCACATACACTCACACTCTTCTTCTATCATCATCATAATCATCCAAGCTTATTCCCGGTTGCATCCTCAGTGGTAACACTTCAGAGTCCGGGGTCGGCTACCTAATGATTGGTGATTTGACGAGGTTACTGGTTTTTTACACAGAGCGACTGCCGTCTGTCCTCCGCAACCCAGATTATATATATATTTTTATTAGCTTTATAATATATATATATATATATATATATATATAAACGTTCTATATGTATGACATATAGAACGGAAACTCCGGGTCCCGCGTAATATGCGTATATGCGTCCCCGTCCCCGCACCTTTCCTCCGTTCTCGCCTTGTCGCGTGTGTTGGAGGTTAAACACACACATTGACGTGTGCACAGATGTATATTTCGTTTGTAGAAGTAGTAGGCATAAATAATACTCCGCTTTTATGAAATGTCATACTCATACCTGTGCCGTAAGTACCGGTTGCGATCATTAAACAATACGTAACAAAAACCCTGTCCGATCCTTGTAGGAGCAACTCAAACCGTCAATATGAACAACTTTTCCTATGGGACCAATGCTTGAAACACGAAATCGATATTTCATAAAAAAGTGTTCGGCCGGCCTTTTATTCGAGTTTTATCATTAGTCTGGAATTCTTCTTCGAGTTTCAGCATTGGTCCCATAGGAAAAGTTGTTCATATTGACGGTCTGAGTTGCTCCTACAAGGATCGGACGGAGTTTTTGTTACATATTGTATGTCAGTTGTCAAGCTATGTCAGACCCTTTAAGCAGTATAAAATTTGACACCAGTGTTGGCCCACTTATACACTCGAAAAACAATTAAGCTTTGTCTATGACTATTTATTAATATTTATTTATTTATTATTTATAGTTAATTTTATGTAGCTCGAAAAATCTGACATCAGTCAAAATAATATTATTTCACAAAATGTCGTCGGCAAAGATGCAACGGAAGAGCGAATTGCAGCGGTATTATAATTAGTAAGTCGATGCCAATGACCTACTTCTGAGTCACACTAAACAAAGAGGTTCTTGGAAACGAGAATAAACTATACAGCCATTTTGTTTACTATGAATTTTACCAGATTTTGATAATACTCGTAACTGGCTACAAATTTCGTTCTATGGGTTTTTTTTTTAATTGGACAAACGAGCATATCGAGAAATCAGGCGTTTGTATGAATGTTTTGTTTGAAGGTCTCCGTGTATGTAGTGGTCACCATGCTAGCCCGCCACCCAGTGGTTCCGGGTTCGATCCCCGGTCAGGACAAGTTGGAAAATGGCTTTTTTCAAATTGTCCTGGGTCTTGGATCATCATCATCCGAGCTTATTCCCGGTTGCTTCCTCAGTTGTAACGCTTCAGAGCCCGGGATTCGCTGTCTTACCACGGAGATTTGACGAGGTTGCTGGTTTTTACACAGAGCGACTGCCGTCTGACCTCCACAACCCAAAGGGCAAATCAGGAACCAATCCTTGGATAGTTTGATGATCAAACGCTAGGTGGCGTTCGGGACCCACAGTTTTACGTGCCTTCCGAAACATGGAATCATCTTTTTTTTCTGATAATCAGGTGATTCAAGCCTGCAATATCCTATCCTGGTCCTGGGTATCAATGTCCTATGTCCTGGGTCTTGGATGTTTATCTATAAATGTATTTGCTTTAAAATATAGTATTGTTGAGTTACTATATATGCCATAACACAAGTATCGAACTTACTTTGGGACTAGCTCAATCAGTGTAATTTGTCCCTATATATTTATTTATTTATGATGAATTTAGTAGGCGTGTAGAAGTAGCCAATACTATTTTTAATTCGAACATGAGCCAAATCGGTCAAGGCGTTGCCGAAGCCTGGAGTTCAGGAGTTCACAGCTCGAGTCGAAGTATTAGTTAATTTTGATTGCACATTGCTCTTTAATTAGTGCTTTAGTAACCCATAGTTATGTATACTGATGATGCAGAATAAAGGGAAAAATAGTGCCCTTGGGGTAAGGGAGTAAAATTTAATAAAGTTTAAAGAGTGATATTGACATCATAACATTTTAATCATAAACTGCATAAAAAAGTTGTAATACTGAGTCATACCCCCGGGGGTAAAAAAGTTGTAATAAAAGTTGTAAAAAAACCTAAATTTTACTCCCTGATATGCTTCAACATAGTTTCGGTAAGAATTTACCTGTACTCCGGTTTTAGTATTTATAAACTATATAGAAGATATATTCAGGTGTATCATAACTATATATTATACTATATTATACATATTACTATATATAACTATATATTAGAGCGACTGCCGTCTGTTTCCTCCGCAACCCAGAGTATATATATATATATATATATAACCCAGAGGATGGGTGCGGGGACGGGGGCGCATATTACGCGGGACCCGGAATATCCGTTGTATATGTCATACATATAGAACGTATACATATATATATATATATATATATATATATATATATATATATATATATATATATATATATATATATATATATATATATATATATATATATATATGTATGTGCGTAGCGATGTAAATATAATTTTATAGTTACATGTGTACTTACTTGCTTCTACCTTTTAAATGAGTAAATATCCTCCTAATCTATCGCAGGTTGACTGGAAGAGATCCCCATATGGGATAAGTCCGCCTTTGTATATTTGCTCTTTCATATGTTGTCTTTTTAATGTATTTTTTTGTACAATAAAGTTATTACAAGCAAACAAAAATATATTAAGTCTGTGCTTACGGTTACGAGAGGCTCATGATTTTTCGAGCCACTTGTTCGGGGTTACTTTACTGGTAATACAAAAGTGGTATAATAACCTCTTTTACAAGTCAAATATTAGCACGGTCACCGTGCTTAGGTCGTTCGACCACCTAGCAGGTGGGTGTCAAACGCTACGTTGCCTGAACGTGACCGCCCTTCGAGAACCTTTCCGCCCTATAGGCCGTCGGTTCTTCGCGCTACTGCAACTTCAATGAGCTAAGAAATGAATATGTTTTACGTAAAAAAAATAATTAAAAAGAAAAACTTTCAATAGGTGAATATGCCGATATTTGTATTTTTTTTTTAAGTATATACGGTCAAATCACACAGATTGAGCTAGCCCCAAAGTAAGCTTAAGCTTGTGTTATGAGATACTTACCCAACGGTACTATATTTTATGATAAATACATATATAGATTAACACCCAAGATCCAGGACAATTTGAAAAAGGTCATTTTCCAACTTTTCTTGGCTGGGGATCGAACCCAGAACCTCAAGATTGGCGGTCGAGCGTGTTGACCATTACGCCACGGAGGTCGTCAAGATATTACCATGAGGTATCACAGCACTTAATAATCCGACACCGATAACGGACACAATGTACAGCAGCTGTTTATGGAGTACGTATTCTGTGGTCGGGGGACCACAGAATAAGTACTATTACTCACGCATAGAGGTCTTACTCAGAGAAGAATTTAGCTCTTGTCAGATCTATCTTTTCGATTAGATACCTAGAAATCCATTGCAAGCCAATTTCGTACTTAATTATCTGAACAAACGATTTATAACTGAATTTCTTACTCCAGTGGTCGCCGCACGCAAAGTAATAATGTAGGTATATTTTCGATACCTAAACGGGGAGTGACACTGGCCTGTCCCAACATATGATCCTATGTTGGGACTGGGTAATTGGGTACCCCTGAAAGATGAAACTCTTTCCTCTTTCTCTCTCATCTCAGCGTATTCCGGGTCTGCTTTTTCTATTTGAAACTATTTTCTAGTCTCTTTAAAATAATCTAGTTTAAAATATAAACAGATCTATGAGTCATAAATTGGCATTCAAACATCTCTCACAAACATTTTATGGTAATTCAAAAATCGAGGTCAACTTCATGTCATTGACCTCAAGTTCATTATCACCTGTGTTTGCTTGTGACGAATATCTACGTAACATTTTGTCTTTTCGTGCAATATCTTTGCTATAAATAGAAACACACATACTAAATCACTAGAATCGATCAGTACACAGTTTTTGACTGAATCTATATCAAAAAATAAAATAAGATTTCGACGAATTGAAAATCTCCTTCTTGAAGTTGCTAAATCATCGTGTCAAATTATATCATCATAGGGTAAACTTCCAGTCATTGGACGCTAATAATCATTGGACAGAACACAATAAAAACTTATTTATTTAGATTGCTTTCAAAACCATAATAAATAAAAAGATAAAGATAAAGAAAAAGATATCAGCTGCAGTGTGTTCTGTCCAATGACTGCGTCTAACTGAGAGTTTACCCTACATATAATAAAACAGTAATAATCACGTGTCTGTTCATTTAATAAATTTAAGAAAAAAATAATAATGATGGCTATAAACACAAGTGACAGAGCGCTTTGTCTGTATATTTACGATAATCTCCGAAACTGCTGAATGGATTTTTAAGTAGTTTTCACCGATAGATTAAACTCAGCTTGTGGTAACAGTATAGTTTTGTTTCATTGGCTGATGTCAGAGAAAAGTTCTCGTCATTTTTGACTTTCGCTCGAACGAAGTTTAAATAAACATCAATATATAGGGACAAAATAAGCAACCCTGAGCGTGGTCCGCACTTGGATGGATGATCACAGTGGCATACAAAGTTTCTCGAGCTCCTCCGTGTGAAGTCGTTGCTCCGTTGTCATCATAAGATGGCGATAGATACCTTTCAGCACCTAGCAAAATCTAACACCAGTGTTGCCACACACAAAAACCAAAAGTCATCATCATCATCATTTCAGCCGCATAACGTCCACTGCAGGACATAGGCCTCTCCCAACGATTTCTAAAATGACCGATCTAGAGCAGCCTGCATCCAGCGCTTTCAAGCGACCTTATTCAGGTCGTCAGACCACCTTGTGTGTCCTACGCTTCGCTTACCAGCCAAAACCAAAAGTATAAGTAACTAAATAAATACCCAAGCAAGGGAGTGGGTTAGTTAATAAGTAAATGATAAGCAGAGTGGGATGCAGTTGAGATAAAATTATTGTTTGATTTTTTTCAGGTACTGTTTTCAAGTAGTGTCCTACCTGAGAATAAAGCAGGAGGAAATTCTTTTCTACAAAGCTACATAAGGTAAGACTTAGAACTTTTAAATATAAGCATGTACGTATCGTATGTAAATAAACAAGCGGCTCTACCTGCAAGTGAATGCGTTTAAACATTTTACAATGGATCCGATGGGACCTTTACCTATAAGCACATTATGTAGTAACTTATTAGTATCTTATCTCCTTTAGAGGAGCCATAACAGATTCTTAATAAATCAGTTGAGTATTAGGCAAAAATCTGGGTAAGTCGTCCTCGACGAACGTACCGCGATCAGATTGCAGACGTTCTTAAAAAAGGAGAGGTTAGAAGTACCCGTAACCGGATGAAGCGCAAGAGGTCTGTCAGGATCGAAGCAAGTGGAGGTCCTTAGTCTCTGCCCACCCCTGTGGGAAACAAGTGTGATAATATTTATGTATGTATGTATGACGATAAACACCCAAGATAATTTGAAAAAGGCCATTTTCCAACTTGCCCTGGCTGGGGATCGAACCGAGAACCTCTGTGAGGGGTCGTCAAAATAAAATATATTTTTTCAAAACTAAAAACTGACTTCTTCACCAAACTTCACCGAATTTGATAAAAAAATCTATAGTTGCTTCTGACAAGTATGCCCTTTTAAACAAAAAAGATTTTTTTCCAATTGAGGATAGCTTCTTCGAGTAAACGGGGTACATACACATAATAAAAAAATATAAACATTTAATTTGATAACCTTCTTCTTTTTTAAGTCAGTTTATATTGCTTTTTTTCTTTCAAATTATTTCTTTTTTCAAAATATCTAAATCCCAAAATGTCCAGACGGTGCATAACTCCCTATCCCAGAATGTCCAAATACCAGAATTTCCAAATCCCAAAAGGTCCAGATCCTAAAATGTCCATATCCTATAATGACCAAATTCCAGAATGTCCATAGATATACTAGTATATGTATTTTATTATCAGTATTAGTAATGGTACTAGTGTCTATTTTATTATCTATTAGCTGTGTCCCGCAGTGTTACCCGCGGAAAAAGTAACAACATTTGGGATCTGGACCTTGTGGGATTTGGAAATTCTGGGATTTGGACCTTTTGGCATTTGGACATGGACGGTTATGAACGATTTGCACCCTCTGGACATTTTGGGATTTAGACATTTTGAACCTAAACGACTGAAACTATTTACAACGCAAAAAAAAAATAAGTTAAACAAAAATGGCGGACTTCAAAGCATTTTTCTACAAATTTCCGGTACGTTAATTGAACCGAAATGGCGGTCATCGGCGCATTATTTGTACCTGCGCTAAAAACCACATGTTTGGCTCAACCTACGTGCCGAGAATTTGTACAAAAATGCTTTTTAAGTCCGCCATTTTCGTTGCACTTTTTTGTGTTGCATTGTACTTATTTATACCTGGGTAATAAAATGTTGAGAATTTCAAAATACTTTCTGTCTCGTTATTAAGAGCCTTTTCACCTTGGTTTGCTGTCTCACTCGCACAATCAAAAATTTTTAAAGATTATTAAAAAATGTGACTCATTTGAAGAAAAGTGTTTCCTAAACTTTTTAATATTTTATATGTTAGATATTGTAGACATGTTTTTTTATTGTTTATGTGTGTGTGTATCGAGAATAAGGTCATCAAAAATTTAAAAATTTGATCTTAAACTAAAGAATGTATTTGAAATTTTCTTTTTTCCGGTTTAAATATATTTAATTTTCAATAGCTCCTCGTATTTATGTAAACTCGCAGTTTTTGCCTCGAATGAGACGTATTCAGTCACACTAATTCAATCTCCTACAAAATATCGCTAAGATTAGTCGCGAAGCGAAAAATTCAACGTGAGTTTAAAAATTGTGAAGGTGCGAGTCGAGGGCATTAGGTTATGGTTCCGTACAACAATTTTAAGTGTGATACTAGGCATGGCTATGGTCACGTTAACATTTTATACATTTACAATATAAACGTGTTTTATATATACAATTAATCATGAAAAATTGAGATTTCCTTAGGCAGCTGACGTCAATCAACTCTCCTTGGGAATGAAGATGTAGTACGAGACGTTTGTGCTTACTCCTTTAGTCGCCTCTTACGACATCCACAGGAAGAGATGTAGTGGTGCTATTATCTCATCTATTTTAACAAATAGGGAATATGCACGTATTTTTTTATTTGCTTAATAAAATCCTTATTAACCGTAGTAAACAAATATGAAAGAAGTTATGAAATATTTTAATCAACGACGAAGATGTGGTACTTTAAAGTTTCAATTAGAAAGAGAAGTCCGATGTGGACTGGTGACGTCAAAGTCCATATTATCCATTTGCCAAAGAAAATAGCATTTTTGATTTAAGTTCGAGGGAAATAGAAATATTTTCGTAAAATCATTATATCTTGTTCGGTTTTCAACTAAGTTTTATTCTGTTTTCACTGTTAGTAAGTTAATTTTGAATATTTTTGGATAAACTGGTTAAATAACATTTTTGAAGTGAAAACTTCTTTAGCGGCATTATTCACTTATTTTGTAATGTTTAAAAATGTTAAACTCGCGTCAGGGCACGTGACCTGATCAAAAATTCGTAAGACGGATGGAGAGTAGACAGCCAGCGCGGCGTAGGAGATGAAGTATGCCCCTCTCTTTCTACGGTGCGGCAAAAAATGTATGCCTGCGCCTGCTGTTTCGTTTAAGCGGCGCAGGGCGCTTGCGCGAATGTTCGTGTGTGTTTATGTTACAGCGTGCCACGCGCATATCCATGGATGATGACAGTGACAGCTGATGGCTCGACCGTCTGTGTAGTGGGCACACTGCTGTGTATTCGTAAAATTCGTGTATATAAAGTGTTTAATGAATGAAATACATATTGTTATGTTTGTGTACGATAGCGCAATAAATAAATATTGTATTCTACCACATAAATTATAGTACTTTTATACTGATAATTAAAGCAATTCGTGCAAAATTATTCCCTAACCATTCCAAAATATCAAAAATGCACAAAGTTAATATTCAAGTTTTCACTTTTGCCGGAACTCTCGGAGTGCAACCCGTCGTTTTTTTTCATGCATATTCCCTGTTGAATGTTTTGTTACATATTATCGATATTTTACTGAGATATTTTAGCTGAACAAGCCATACCTACTTAAAAGGCCATACCTATATACCATAGACTAACTAATAAAGAGTTTAGCGATAGAAAAGACGTTCTGTGAATATGATAAGAGAGTAAAAAATAAATAAAAAAAAGCCTTTTTTTTCAACTGAATAAAGATAAGACCCAGGACTCTTCCACTATGCATCTGTTAGTGACGACCTCCGTGGTGAAGTGGTCACCATGCTAGTGCGCCACTCGAGGTTCCGGGTTCGTTCCCCGGTAAGGGCAAGTTGGAAAATGGCCTTTTTCAAATTGTCCCGGGTCTTGGATGATTATCTATATACATATTTGTTATAAAATATATTATCGTTCAGTTATTATCCCATTACACAAGTTTCGAACTTACTTATTATTATTTGTCACATTGACATAATTACGTCAAAATTGACTTATATAGGCTGTAAAGAAGAAGAAAAAGACATAACCAGCAAAGTGCGAGTGGGTCTTGCGCACAAAGTGTTCTGTTCCATTTTGTTTAAAAAATCACGTTTGTTGTATGGGAGGCCCACTAAAATATTTATTTTATTCAGTTTTTGGTATTTATTGTTATAGTAGTAGTACATTATCTGTGGAAATTTTTATTGTCCATGAGATACAGCCTGGTGGACAGACAGACACATGGGCGGACAGACGGACAGCTGAGTCTTAGTAATAGGGTCGCGTTTTTACCCTTTTGGGTATGGAACCCTAAAAAGAAAATGTTTAAAATATATAAACAAATAACGGTTCTAGGACAATTTTGAAGTACGGAACCCAAAAAATGTTCGACGAAACGGGAGAAACCGTGAAAAATCTTTATTAAATCCTGCCCGGCTAAATAAGTTCATTTGGGAGTGAGAATTTTTTGCGCTTTTTGTAAATTAGAAAACATTTTGGGCGATTTGTATGGCTTACGTTGTAATTAGTGATTGTCTTTAGAGCTCTATCGGCGAATTAAATTATTTTTTATCTTTTAACTTTTTTTTTAACTAATGAAGGGACGGATCCGGATAAATACGCTTTGATCCCCGTTTAATGGCAGCTGAATGTGTAATTTTTATTTCTTACTTGCGCATTTGTTTTCTTTTAATTCGTATACAGGGTGGGCAAATGAGAAATTGGCATTTAATACCTGAAATAAATAGTAGATTGTGCTACAAGGGACACAGGTAATATTTTGAAGGCGTGGGCGCTACATTGAATCGAGCATTGTAGTGAGTGATTCTACGGTGGAATACTGAGGGAAGCAATGGATTTATGTATATCGCCCGCGAAAAAAATATTACCGTACCCAAGTAGCACATTTTACTATACATCTCAATCTATGAGAAAAACTAGCAAATAAAAAACAAAATATATATAAAAGTAAAACACCTACGTTCAACCGATAGATACAAATCTTTTCTTTGGTGTCGTTTTCATTCAATAAATGCTTATAGATTATTTTCAAAAAGCACCAACGTCTGATATAATGTTCACTCTTTGTTTACGTGGTTGTAAAGTATTCAATTTTAAATAATTATATGTCACCACAATATAACCTAAAACTTCTGTAATTACTTTGTATTAGAAAAATTGCGCTTTTTTTTAATTACAATTGTGTTTTTCAAAAGTGAAGAACATAAAAATATTTTCCTACATTCAATCATGTTGACGACGATTGTTTTCTAAATTTAAAAAATTACGACGTCCGTGCCAATAGTTTGGATTCACATAAGGGTTATGCTTACGGGACAAAGACTTTCTTCTCCCCTCTGTGACCAAGCGTGGTATTTTGAAGACCGAAGACCTTGTGACGGTATGATTTATTTAAAAGAAACTATATTAAGAATAACAAACTTTTTCATTCAGATTTTAACAATTTATAGCTTTAGGAAAAGAACACTGAGACTAGTCATAAAAGGGGTCGTGGGTAAGCAGGCCACGAGATTCGTCGATCCGGGAGAAATAGAAGTACTCAGCTTTTGTATACTGCGACACGGCTTCAGGAGTAGACGAAAGAGTTTCAGTTATATGATAGTACTCTATGCGAAAGAGGCTGGGTGCGGTTCCGTCGTCACAACCTAAACCTTCTGTGACACCTTGCAAGATTTGATTACAGACAGACAGACAACGGGACAGGTGAAACTAAAAAAATGCTTTTTTATTTTGTTTGTTTTTTTTTTCTTTTTTATTACCTAACATGTAATGTTTGTTTTACCTGATTAATGGTCGAATTAGCATTAACAACTGAAAAAAAACTTGTAAAAAAAAAACATTGTATTTGTTAAATAAGTAACAGATGTTACTAATACACACATAATTAATTATAGTATTCGTAAGTAGGTACAATGTACATGCGCTATATTTCCTGTTTGATTGTAAACAAACAGTTTCTATCCTTATGACGCAATCCTTTAATATTGTAAAATATAATACACCTGCATTCTGTATTGTACATTGTCACATAATTAATATAAGTTTTACATAAAGAACGGAAGCTCCTAGGGTCCTGCGCAATATGCGTACCGCATTTTAGTCTTGTTTGGTTAACTTATCTAACTTTAATTATCAAAGTACGAATACACCCTTCATAACCGACTGCGCACAAACAGTAATACAATTCAACATTAATCCCGATTAAAAAATACCATCAAAGAACTCAAAAAGGGCAAAATATTAAATTACACGATATTTCATACCGATACTAATTTCGCTATCTTAACCCTCGCAAGCCACGAACGACAGAAAATATTACAAAAAAAAAATATAGCCGAAGAAAAAACGTCCCAGCCTTAATTGACATTCTTTATGAGCGTCAGTCTTGACTCGGGGATATTTTTTAATTAGATATATTTTATGGCCGTTTTTCCAAAAGGGGAAAGCGAATAAAGGGTTAACATTTGTTTGAGCCAATGAGTGGGAGGTGGGTCAATATTAGCCTTCCTCGGTAATCAGGCGGGAAAAAAATGGTCGATTAGACCCCCTCGCGACGTTAATTTAGGATCATTGGGGGGTTAAGGTGGGCGACATTGGACCCCGTTCTTTAAGAATTCTTATAAATTGGATATATTTAGTAGCATTTTGACTTTAATTGGAATGGGGTTGTGATAATATATTGCATGTATTTTAAAAAGTCCAATTGTGTTTTTTTAGGGTTCCTTATCTACAGTATTCACACAAGAACTGTAATTTTTTTTATCGAACCTTTGGGTCCTATGACTCTACACTCGGTCTACCCAGCTTAAGGATATAAAACGTGGAAGAAAAATAAACTTAATCCGTCTTATTACAAAACCCAGACTAACTTTGTTACTAGGTTTAAACCATTATCCTACCGAATCAAGTTGACATCTGGTAATATCACACTGTCTTATTTGTCAATGTCAACTTCATTTTGGGCGGATAATGGTTTAAACCTAGTAACAAAGTTAGTCCTGTTTTTATAATAAGACGGAATAAATCTAACCACGAGCAATACTAGATCACTTTTAAGTATAATGATATATAAATAACAATCAAAAAACAAAAAAAAACGGCATTTCCATACTAAAGTGTCCAGCCGCCCGGGCAATTTGTATGGAATTAATGTTTTGTTTATTGACTGTTATTTTAATTTCAATAAACTATACAGTGTAACAAAAATCCTGTCCGATCCTTATAGGCACAAATCAGACCGTCAATAAGAACAATTTTTCCTATGGGACCAATGCTGGAAACTCGAAAAAAATCGACATTTTCATACAAATTGCTGGACCGGCCGAATACTTTTGTATGAAAATGTCAATTTTTTTCGGGTTTCCAGCATTGGTCCCATAGGAAAATTTGTTCATATTGACGGTCTGAGTTGCTCCTACCAAGATCGGACAGGGTTTTTGTTACATATTGTAGAGATCTAGTATAGCCCATGGTTTGATTTATTACGGGTATGTCCTTTCCACGTTTTTTACGTAATAGGGTATCTGTAATCAGTATCATGTTGGTTCTAAACTATGAAATACAATACAGAAGCACACGAAACAGGTCTCAACCATCATCATTTTCATTCATTC
The DNA here is from genome assembly GCA_943193695.1 of Acrobasis suavella. Taxonomy (NCBI): domain Eukaryota; kingdom Metazoa; phylum Arthropoda; class Insecta; order Lepidoptera; family Pyralidae; genus Acrobasis; species Acrobasis suavella. Next base: position 15,028,029 of record OW971948.1, read on the forward strand.
TAACCACCATCTTTCTCCGTCACCCACATACGTCACACACACCCGTCTCACTCTCAACCTCTCTTTCATTCCTACATTAATATTTTATATATGTAGTTTATTAACCTTCTTACAAAATTTATAGGCGAGAACAGCCGGACAAAAGCATTTTTGGCCAATCTTGAAACTACTCGTAAGACGCTTCGCTCGCTCGGTCAATAAGTGTATCTAGAATGTACAGTCAAGTACCAAAATACCTGACCAGACCCTCTACTTATATCTTCAATTTTGTCTTAAACTAAAAATAATATTAACATGAAAGTTTTTATTCAGACTTAATTAAAATCTATCTGAACATATATTTTCATATTAATATCATTTTCAGTTTAAAAGAAAATTCAAGATATATACATTCTAGATACACTTATTGACCGAGCGAGCGAAGCGTCTTAGTTTCGAGATTGGCCAAAAATGCTTTTATCCGGCTGTTCTCGCCTATACAGGTCGCATTTCTCAACAGATTCTCGTGAAATTTTGTAAGAAGGTTAGAAAACTAGATATATAAAATATTAATGTAGGAATGAAAAAGAGGTTGAGAGTGAGACGGGTGTGTGTAACGTATGTGAGTGATGGAGAAAGATGGTGGTTAGAATGAATGAAAATGATGGTAGTTGAGACCTGTTTCATGTGCTTCTGTATTTTATTTAAGAAAATCTGGAATAAACAATAGTGAATCGATTTTTATTTTTTAATTTCATCCCCCTTTATGTCGAAACAGTTTTTCGAAATACCTGAAATACACGTATGGGGGTTGAAAACTTTAAAATTATCATATTTCAGAAATTTAGAAAAGAGATCAAAAATCTTATAATACTTTTTTTTCCCTTATTACACATGATTGATGATTTTTTGTCTGCACAACTTTTTTATCAGATAATCTTCAATATGTTGTGGTGACTCGCGAGTATACAGCTCACAGAGCCACTATATTAAACATACAATATCTGTAGCCATTTCATACAAATGTAGATGATTCTCTGTTGAAGCTTCGTCACAATACACGTCGTATATTCCGCTGTATGCAATCCCGTCACACAAGTTCATACAACATGCAGCTTGATAAGCAAAATGGCTGTCACCGATGAAAAGTAAATACATAAATACGAGAGCGGTACAGCGTAGACGTAAGGTTAAGATGGATAAGACTTTTTTATATATGTATTCTTTCTATTGTCCATCGTATTAGTATTATAAAAGTGAAAGTTTGGATGTATGTATGAATGTTTGTTACGTTTTTATACGAGTTCATAGAACATGCATCTTGATAAGCAAAATGGCTGTCACCGATGAAAAGAAAATACATAAATACGAGAGCGGTACAGCGTTGACGAAAGGTTAAGATGGATAAGACTTTTTTATATGTGTATTCTTTCTATTGTCCTTATCGTATTAGTATTATAAAAGTGAAAGTTTGGATGTATGTATGAATGTTTGTTACGCTTTTATACAAGTTCATAGAACATGCATCTTGATAAGCAAAATGGCTGTCACCGATGAAAAGTATATACATAAATACGAGAGAGGTACAGCGTAGACGAAAGGTTAAGATGGATAAGACTTTTTTATATGTGTATTCTTTCTATTGTCCTTATCGTATTAGTATTATAAAAGTGAAAGTTTGGATGTATGTATGAATGTTTGTTACGCTTTTATACAAGTTCATAGAACACGCATCTTGATAAGCAAAATGGCTGTCACCGATAAAAAGTAAATACATAAATACGAGAGTGGTAAAGCGTTGACGAAAGGTTAAGATGGATATTACTTTTTTATTTATTCTTTGCTGTCACCAATGAAAGGTAAATACATGAATAGAGAGCGGAACAGCGTCGACGAAAGGTTAAGATGTATAAGACTTTTTTATTTATTCTTACCTGTCACCAATGAAAGGTACCTAAATACATGAATTCGAGAGCGGTACAGCGTTGAAGATAGGTTAAGATGGATAAGACTTTTTTATTTATTCTTACCTGTCACCAATGAAAGGTAAATACATGAATTCGAGAGCGGTACAGCGTTGAAGAAAGGTTAAGATGGATAAGACTTTTTTATTTATTCTTACCTGTCACCAATGAAAGGTAAATACATGAATTCGAGAGCGGTACAGCGTTGAAGAAAGGTTAAGATGGATAAGACTTTTTTATTTATTCTTACCTGTCACCAATGAAAGGTAAATACATGAATTCTAGAGCGGTACAGCGTTGAAGAAAGGTTAAGATGGATAAGAATTTCTTATTTACTCTTAATTGCACCATAAACAAAAGGAAAAACAATTAACAGAAATAAAAGAAGACAGAATTATGATACAAATCGCATAGCAATCTCTTCCAGCCAACCTTTGGGTAGAGGGAGAAGTGAATATCTAAAAATATAGGGATTCAATCATTGGGATTTGTCCCTATATATTTATTATTAATTAATTTATTATTATTCGGTGACATGGTCTTTATTTTTCATAAAAAGTAATATTATGAGTTTCGGTTATTATTAAATAATAACAACATGAGTGATGATATAAGATACTTGCTATCTACAATGCCTACTTCATAACTTTATCACTTAGCTAAATTGCAACTTAGTGGTAAACAGTCTACTGATAAGAAGTATCTAAGTTATTATAGTGTTTGTAGTTTTTCAAATGAGTAATTTTTTAAAACTGATATTAGATTTTCCCTCTCTGGAGTGTTTAACTTTTAATTCGTCTACGAAGCAAAATGCCTAAAATTGATGTCAACGAGGTAAATTATCTGACCCGTAAATTGCCTATAGAGAACAAAACATGTATAAGGCAAAATTTTAATTTATTGCATTTCAAATAAGTCATATTCTTAAAACTAATACACACACTAATAGACACAATATACATAAGCTTCAAAAAATAAATAAAATAAAACAAAAACATTATTCAAATATCCCGCCGCGGATTGTACCTGGTTCAAAGGTACCCATTACGCTAGCTGCTGCAAAATGTCTAAAATGCAATAACATCTAAGCAGTAATTATGGTCAGATCAAACCATTTTCGCCCATTTCCTCGATCGGCTTCTAATTACGATCTGCGCGAGAAGAGACGTAATTGGTACATTCACTGGACAACAAGATTTTGCCACCAGCATACTTGCAGCGAGTTCTAAAAGAATTAAGTACGCAAAACATGAATCTTGTTATAAAAAAATGAGTAGGACATCTACATTTTCAAATATCAAAAATTCAAATTTCTTATTTTTTCGGTAATTTCAAAATTATACCAAAAATTTAATAAGGTGTTTTCCAATTTTCAAATACCAGTTTAATGATGTGCAAACATTACATTTTACAAAACTGTTTACATTATTGCTAAATAATTAAAAAAATATACGTATTTTATTACAGATTTTTGCGGGTCTGTATAACACACAATGTATGGGAAATATTATGGTAACTTAAATCTTTGTATATCTCCATAGATAAAAATTGGCCAAGTGCGTGTCGGGCCACGCACAGTGTAGGGTTCCGTAGTTACGAATGCCAACTTTGAGTTCATGCCACTAAAAACGTCTAATAACTAATTTTCTATTGAATTTGTATGAAATTTTCCTTTTCCGAGTACATAAACAAGTTGATCGCCTATAACTTTTTAATTTGTACACCCTACTTAGCTCTGATAGTTTTCCTTTAAATTTCGTTATATTTACTATAGCTGTGAATTTTTTCATGTGTCCAAATATAACCGTTGAGCAGATAGAGGGGAGGACACTTGACTCTAACAAAAATTTTCACTTTAAAACCAAATATTTCAGAAACGGATCCCTAAATCGAAAAACAGTGTTGACAAGCTCACAATATTTTTGAAAGACCTATTCAACGATATCCCACATGACTGGTTAGTCGAGAAAATAAAATTGAATTTTAACGTTACTTGTATGGGAGCACCCCTAAAAAAATTTTGTTTTCATTATTTTATTTTGCCAGTTTTTCCGCATAATTAGTATACATACCTATGCTAAATTAGAGCTTTCTAGTACTTATAGTTGCTGAGTAAAACCGCGGACGGACAGACAGACAGACATGGCGAAACTATAAGGCTTCCTTGTTTACTACGGAACCCTAAAAAGGTATAAAGGTAAAACAAATTATGTTTTGATTTGAAGGCCGATTACATAATTTTATGTAACAAAATTAAATAACCTGCACAGAAACTATTTACTATAAATAATTAAAAATATCAGAAATTGGGGAAAATCGGATTTGTGATATAACATTATTCCTAATTCTGACCTTCTAGAAACAAAAGTAAATTATGTCCATATACACTATACAAAAATCTGAAAGAGACAATAAGTCTTATTCCACTGGGGAAAAAAAAAAGTAATAGTTTGTCGATCAGTATTTTCTCCCAGACCAACACGGAAGGCCATACCTATCATTAATTTATAGCACGTCTTTGCATCTTAGTTACTGTGATGTTTTGTTTATACTCACAGTTTTCCCATAAAAACGAAGTTAGCAAATAACAATCAAGAAAAACGTGGCCATTGATTCAAAACTAAGCAATGTTACGTGATTCCTCAATGATATCAGAAGTGCTGATTTTAATTCCTTTATTTAATGATTCATTATAATAATGTAAACATCTATTTATCCATAGCCAAACGTGACTTTACTGCGATTTTAAACTGGTGTCCGCCCGTGGTTTTTTCACTTGCGTTTTTTTAATATCACGTCTTGTAAATAATTCAATCTAATGTGTGTTTAACGGATGGATACGTGATAATGTACTTTACTATATGTTATTATGTCTTTTTCAGTAACGGATTAAACAGAGTCAAAGGCCGTAAGGCACAAAGAACTCATTGGGCATGATGTTTGACATGAAGCTGAAATAACCGGCCAATACCATAATCTATAAAAAATCACGCTATAAATACGCTATGGGAACCCCACTTAAATTTTTATTTTATTCTTTTTTTGTATTTTTTTTTATAGCGGCAACAGATATATCATCTCTAACTCAACTATCTAGCTATACAGTGGTGACAGACAGACAGACAGACGGACGGACAGCGGAATCTTATAATTTGGTCCCGTTTACCCTTTGGTTACGGAACCCAAAAAGGGCCTAAAACATTACGATTTGAGCAAAACATGGTTTAGATCCTTAATCAGTATTTATGATTTACGCGGGAAGAAAATTAGCTAGTACTGTTACTTATATAAAAGAAGTATATTTTCGAGTTGACTGTCAAACAAATCGTTCAAGTTGACTGCCAATCTAAACGTCGACTTTCAAAATATCGATGTACAGAACTTCGAAAGTTTCTTCATGGCAAATTTTGGAGATCTATACAGAAACTTTCGAAGATCCGTACATCGATATTTTGAAAGTCGACGTTCATTAGACAGTCTTTCGAGTTATGTCCATGATAACATCGTCGAAGTAGCACAAGCCAAGCTACGACCAACTTTCTCGCCCGCAGCTTCGATACACTTGCTACACGTTACACAAACATATACCAGACCGGTGCTATAACTATATCGTTTGTTTTTGTGTGTGTACGTTGCCATCACTGGTTTCAGACTTTTCAAGCTGCTTACAGGGAGAGTTAGCTTGACCAACGGCCATCAAATGATTACTGTATACTGATGATGTCATCAAAAAGAAATGCTACGTTATGCTTGCTCATCTGAAATGCTTTCGTATTTTAGTGCTAAAGTTAACAATCAATTTGTGACTCGATCTCGGAAATATACGTACAGTCAAGTACCAAAATACCTGACCAGGCCCTCTACTTATATCTTGAATTTTCTCTTAAACTAAAAATAATATTAACATGAAAATTTATATTCAGAAAGACTTAATCAAAATCTGCTAAATATAAATTTTCATGTTAATATCATTTTTAGTTTAAGAGAAAATTCAAGATATAAGTAGAGGGCCTGGTCAGGTATTTTGGTACTTGACTGTACTTATAGGGACAAATTACACAGATTGAGCTAGCCTCAATGTAAACTTATGCTTGTGTTAAAGGATACTCAACGATATACTTAAATACATATTATAAAGATAAGCATAAAGAACCAGGACCATTTCGAAAAAGGTTATTTTCCAACTCGGAGTGGCCGGGGATCGAACACGGGACGTCTTAACGGTGGATTAGCGTAGTGACCACTACGCCACGGAGGTCGTATGCAACGTGGAAGAGACAAACCCGTAATTAAATCAAACTACAAGATCACTAATAGTATGAAGACATATAATCGAAAAAAAAAAATCGGCATTTTTATTTAAAAGTCAGGCAAGTTGTATAGGAAATGGAGAATATGCACGTATTTTTTTTATTTGCTTAATAAACTCCTTATTACCCACAGTAAACAAATATGAAAGAATTTATAAAATATCTTAATCAGCGACGAACATGTAATAATACAAAGTTTCAATTAGAAAGAGATTCAAAGATTCAAATGTTTATTCAGTAATTAGATCTTCACAGGCACTTTTACACGTCAATAAGTATAATTTATGTTACGTGTAAAGTATATTGAAATTTTATTTATTTTTAAAGAAAAGCTACCGATACCAGCGCTTCGTAACGACCACTGCTGAGAAGAAAAGCCGAAAGAAACTCATTTTCACAGTTTTGGTCGCCTACTCGCCAGAAGGGCTTTGTCATATTATTATAATTGTCTTTTAATTAATAAATACTTATAATATAATACAATGTTGACACATTATAACATGTAATGCTTTCGAACAAGTAAACAAACATAAATTGCGTAATAAAAAATATTAAGTAGTCTAAAAAAGGAGTCCGATATGTACTGATGACGTCAAAGTCCACATCATCTATACATTTGCCATAGAAAATAGCGTTTTTGCGAGTGAGATAGACATAGTTTCGTAAAATTGTTATGTCTCGTTCGTTTTTTAACCAAATCTTATTCTGTTTTCACTGTCAGTAATTTATTTTTGAATATCTATGGATAAACTGATTAGATAACATATATATTTTTCATGCATATTCCCTAAATGGAAAGTTACCTTATACCAAATTATTTGAACGAACTTCCCACAGATCTACAAAACATGAATAAAGAAAATCCCAAAAAAATTGTAAGATTGTTAAAGCAGTATTATTTACCACCATATTAAGTGCCGGACCAAACGGGACGCAAGTTGCGTCGCGCAACTTGCGTCGCGTTGCGCGCTTACATATCATTTCATACAATTTCTACCAATCGTTCACACGACGCGCAAGTTGCGTCTCAACGCAACTTGCGCTGCGTTACGCGTGCTCGCACGCGCCTGCACAGAGGTCGCGTAGTGTTAGAAAGCGGGACAAAAATGTTTTGAAAAACTTATTTTTGAAATACAAAATCGACCTTGTCTATGGGACTTGTCTTTGAAAAATGGTGGCATTATATTGTCTCTATACATCGGTTGTCTGGAAGAAATTAGCTTTTAGCGATAAGACCGCCCATGCTACATTTTAATTATTTTTTTATTTTTTGGTCTACAAAGAAGTATTACTTACTAATTATGTTGCGTATCTGGCATTTTTTTCTCGTAATTTATGATAAGCACCACAGAAGTTAAACTTGTATAAAAGTTGAATGAGGTCTTCTACTTAGGGCACCCGTTTGAATGGCACCTGTGCGAATGGCACCTAGTCTATTCCACGAAGGGCACCTATTTTTGACCACGAAGAGTACCTATAAATCAGCAGCCTAGTGCTGGGATTTAAATATTTTAAATTTTATTATGAATAAAAGCAATATAATTCACTAAAACGTTAATTAATTACGCATACATTCAGACATATGCATAATATGCTTTATTATGCATATGTACTTCGTACATATGCATAAAAAAGCCGGATACTGTCTATTTTGGCTGGACAAGCAATAAAAAGCCTAGCTATGTCCGGCTTTATCCGGACGCCTGACAACGTTAGGTAGGAAGAGGTAGGTACAAATAATTCACCGAGCGAGTGAAATGAGCGAAGCGAGATTTTCAGTTTCGAGATTGGCCAAAAATGTTTTTGTCCGGCTGTTCTCGCCTACAGGTCGCATTTCTCAATCGATTCTTGTGAAATTTTGTAAGAAGGTTCAAAAAGTATATAGAACTTTTGGGAAAATTCAAATGTTCGAAATTTGTTCAAAATAGCAAAAAGCGGGCAAATCTTATTAATATTTAATTTAATAAAATATCATAATTCAGTCATTTGAAAAATGTTTCAAAAAATTAATTATACTTTTTTTGTTACCCTTATTAAGACGCAACTTTTTTGTCTGAACAACTTTTTAATCCCATAAACTTTAACGGGTCGGGGTAATTCGTGAGGGAGTAGACCTCACGAGTCACTAGAAATAATTAGGTAGGTACTTATCAGTCATCTAGTTTAGGTATTTATAACCTACTTACTTAAGTTTATATATCATATTTGTGTTTATATTTTGTTCTTTTACCTACCTACTATGTTATATTTTAGTTATTTAGGTAAAATCGTATTTATTCATACGATGCAATTGATAGAAAAATATATTGAGATAATAGGGGTGACGACAGGGTGAGAAAATAATGAGAAAAGTAAAGAAAAATAATATATCATAATTAGTCCGTCTTTTCGACTATCCAAAAATAATGGACCCATTTTTTCAGTTTACCAAAAAAGTAAAAATTCTTAAAGACACGGAGCATCAAATTTTCGGAGTGGGGGCTTGCGACGTCACCGCTAAGTAAAAATACCTAGCCATGACGTCATACGAAATTTAAATGCGCTGTATCTTTATCATTTGTTGTTTCTCAGAGATAAGAAAAAATAAGTGTACAATATTTTTAAATAATGTAACCGATGGGCGAAATATATTTTTCATTCGTTATGCCTATTCATTGTATTCATTTTGATGAAGCCATTAATAGGACAATCTATTTGGACAATGATTGCCTTCATTCAGACAAAGCTATTGACAGGAGAATCCACCAGATAATATTGTCTCATTCATACGATGCCGTTCACAGGACAATACATTGAGACAATTCATTGTCTTTGTCATCATTAAGCCGGAGCGATTGGCAAAACAATCCCTAAGATGCTTTATTGTTTACATTAGCCATTACAAAGGATAAGCCACTAAGACAATGACTGGCTTCATTCTACAAAGCCATTGACAGGACAGCCTACTTAAACAGTTAATTGTCTTAGTGGAATCCACTTGGACATTGATTGTTTGCATTCAGACAACGCCATTGACATGACAAACCACTAAGAAAATTCATTGTCTTTACTCAAACGAAGCCATTGATAGGACAATTCACTAAGACAATGATTGTCTTAATCCAGACAAAGCCATTGATAGGACAATCCACTTAGACAATGATTGTCTTCATTCAGACGAAACCATTGACAGAAAAATCCACTATGATAGTGATTGTCTTCATTCAGACAACGTCATTGACATGACAATCCATTAAGACAATTCATTGTCTTCATTCGAACGAACCCATTGATGGGATAATCCACTTAGACAATGATTGCCTTCATTCAGACGAAACCATTGACATTACAATCCACTAAGACAATACTGTCTTTTGGCCAGCTAAATTGACCAAATAATCTGTGTGCATCATTATGTACTTAGCGCATCTTGCGCGGGTAGAGCGGCCACACGGAGCGCGAGTTGCGCAGCGCAACTTGCGCTGTTACGCGACGCAACTTGCGTCTCGTTTGTTTCGACCCAAGCGACTCACCGAAACCCAGATAAACCCTGCGAGGTTTTCGTGGTTTGGTATAGTATCACTTTACCTATAATGATTTAAAAAAAAATATTCGATTCTTGTTATGTTTTTTACTCTTATTTTTATTTTATTATACTACGTGGGGCGCACTATAAGTTTCCGGAATGAATATGAAAAAATACTATTAAAGGTACAAATTTAATTTATTGTTTTTCAAAATAATCTCCCTTGGCGTCTATGCACTTTTTCATTCGATGAAACCAGTTTTGAAAACTTTTGTGCCACTCCTCTGTGGTGACCTCTGAAACGTGTTTTTCATACTCCTCGACAGCCTCTTCTGGTGATGAAAATCGTTGACCGCGTAATTGGTTCTTAATTTTTGGGAACAGAAAAAAGTCACAAGGTGCCAGGTCGGGACTGTATGCAGGATGACTCATGAGTTCTACATTTTTCGCCTTCAAAAAGTCGTTTGTCTGTCTGGCCGTGTGAGAACTAGCATTGTCGTGGTGCAGGATGATACGGCGTTTACGGTTATTTTAACGGAGTTCGTCAATAACTTCCGGCAAACAAATGGTCGTGTACCAGTCACTATTCACTGTACGACGATTCTCTAAAGCAACAGTAGCCACGTGTCCAGTTTTATTAAAAAAAGAAGCAATCATCCGCTTAGATGCACTTTTCACGCGCGCCACTTTGGTTGGTTTCGGCTCATCTTGAAAGACCCATACGCTCGATTGCTGCTTTGTTTTGGGAGCGTAGCAATAAATCCATGTTTCGTCACCTGTTACTATGTCCCACACCAAATTTGACGCACCTTTGTTGAATCTGGTAAGCATGGCACTGCACCAAGAGACGCGGTCCGTTTTTTGAGCCTCGGTCAAGTTGCGTGGGATCCACCGCGAGCACAGCTTTCTCACACCCAAATGTTTGTGTAGGATTAATTGTATTTGACTCATGCATATTTCTAAGGATGCGCGAATTTCATGGTAGGTCACATGCCTGTCTGTTTCAATCATACGGCGCACAGCATCGATGTTTTTGTTGGTCACAGCGGTGGACGGCCGACCATCGCGAGATTCGTCACTGAGATTGATACGACCACGCTTGAATTCTGCAAACCAGCTATAAACAGTTGTCTTGCATGGTGCTTCATTGCCAAAAGCTGTTTCAAGCCGAGCGATGCTCTGTTGAGCTGTCAAATTACACTTAAAATCGTAGAAAATCATACTACGAAAATTTTCCCGAGTTAAAATCCATGTTGATGCAGACACACAATTTTTCAAATGGCGCCACAAGGTAAAAACAAAAGACAGTCAGATGAAACAAACTGCATTCTACAGCCAAAGAGTTCTATTTTCAAATGTTGCAATAAATTTTTAAATATTGTTTATGTAAGTGGCCAGTTCCGGAAACTTATAGTGCGCCCTATGTATAATGGTCTAGTATAGCCGGTGATTTGATTTTTATTAGGGGTATGTCCCTTTCAAGTTGTATAGTAAAAAACAGTCAAAAATTTAAAAAAAAATCTACATTGCCATACAAATTGTGTATGGTAATGTCGATTTCCTGTTTTGGTTTTTGACTGTTATTTCATTATCATCCATAGTGATATAGTATAAGTATGACTGCCTCCGTGGTCCAGTGGTCAAGGCGTTCGCCTTGTGACCCGGAAGTCATGGGTTCGATTCCCACTGGGAAACATTCTTTGTGAAAAAGTTGTTTCCAGTCTGCATAGGATATTGCAGGCTTGAATCACCTGATGTGACATCGCGCGGGCTCCAGCACTCCTCCGCCCCTCTTCGGCGCAGCGGGGGGGGCCCATGCCCATATATAAGGCGCGGCGGCCGGCGCTCGTGCTCTCTTTTTCTTCGGCTGCATCTCAAGCTAAGTAGTTCTTCTACCTAGAAAGGCTACTCAACGGATCTAGTGCCTATAACTCACGACCCTGACTACCTTATCTGTACCTAGTGTTCTTGTGAATCTTTGTAACTAATGTAATGTAATAGTTGTTCATTATACCTATCTCATTTGCCAATATCTAGTCTTTCCTTTATCTCATCTATCCTCCTAGATCCTAAATCTAGGTTTTACTAACCAAAACGGTACACAGATTATCTGAAAAAAAAAAGATGATTCCGTGTTTTAGAAGGCACGTAAAACTGTGGGTTCCAATCGCCACCTAGCGTTTGATCATCAAACTATCCAAAGATTGGTTTCTGGTTTGCCCTTTGGGTTGTGGAGGTCAGAAGGCAGTCTCTTTGTGTAAAAACCAGTAACCTCGTCAAATCTCCTTGGTTAGGTAGCGGACCCCGGGCTCTGAAGCGTTACTGCTGAGGATGCAACCGGGAATACGCTCGGATGATGATGATGATGATCTAGTATAAGCTTTTGGTTTGATTTATTACGGGTTTGTTCCTTCCACATTCATCATCATTCCAGCCGCATAACGTCCACTGCTGGACATAGGCCTCTCCCAAAGATTTCCAAAACGACCGATCAAGAGCGGCCTGCATCCAGCGCTTTCCAGCGACCTTGGTCATGTCATCAGACCGCCTTGTGGGTGGGTGTCCTACGCTTCGCTTGCCAGTACGTGGTCTATTCGAGAACCTTTTTTCCTCATCGGCCATCAGTTCTTCGCGCTATGTGTCCCGCCCACTGCCACTTCAACAAACTAATCCTCTGGACTATGTACTGACATAGCCCAGCGGATTAGTTCGTTGAAGTGGTTCCAGCGACCTTGGTCAGGTCATCAGACCACCTTGTGGGTGGGTGTCCTACGCTTTGCTTGCCAGTACGTGGTCGATTCGAGAACCTTTTTACCCCATCGGCCATCGGTTCTTCGTGCTATGTGTCCCGCCCATTGCCACTTCAACGAACTAATCCGCTGGGCTATGTCAGTGGCTTTTGTTCTCCTACGAATTTCCTTATTTCTGATTCGATCACGTAGGGAAACACCGAGCATAGCCCTCTCCATAGCGCGCTGAACGACCTTGAGCCTTCTTATGAGACCCATAGTAAGGGACGTTTCAGAGCCATTAGTCATCACTGGTAATACACATTGATTAAACACGTTGAACACTATATAACGATATGCTCTTCTGGACGTCTCTGCACGTGTCCATACCAACTCAGTTTGGTTTTTACTGCTATTAATACAAGAAACAGTGCCATCGATATTATTTATAAGAAAAGCATCCCCAGCCATTAATAATAAAGAGAATCTTTATCGCGCAAGGCATTGGGAGATATATCCAGCCCTGATTACTCACTAAAGGAGCTTGCACATTCTATGTATTAGCACGGATATCAGTGGCTATGGAGCCAGGTAAACGAATACCGATATCGGGTATCGACATATCGATAAAAAATATCGGTATTCGTTATATCAATATATCGATACATATTTCTACTTACTTAGTATCGATATATCAATATATCGATACATATTTCTACTGACTTAGTATCGATATATCGAAATTTGTATCGATATATAGATAATAAATGTCGATCAAATACCGATATCAGGAATCGATATATCGATAAAAAATATCGGTATTCCTGTCCCTGCTGTGAGCTATAGATATTGCGAGTAGAAGAATGAACTAGAGTAAAGAATGAACTGAGTAAGAATGAACTAGTCGAGACTTTTTCCATAAAAATTGAGTGGTTTTTTCAACTGTTTGACATTGTACATGCAAAGTTTAACATAATATCGTTTTGTTTTACTATAAATTTTATGTCTGTATGGATACAGAACAATAAAATAAAAAGCCATTAAAAAGTTATGAGCTATCAAAGATTCGTTTTTTTTTGTGTTTTTACATATTTTTACGCAACTTTTGGCGTAAATAAGTAATAAAAGAACTGTGAAATCTCAAAAACAAAGTCCACACCGATACGGCTAAGCTATCGAAGATTTTAATAAACTTTATTTGTAATCGATTAATGTAGTAGTTTTTGCATAAAACCCCTTTTCTCAAAGGACTTTATGTATTTTTACGCGATCGGTTTACTACGAATTTATCGTGCATTTCACCTCACTGCTTCGCCCGAACACAATGTTAGGTGAGACGGCATGCTTTTAGGCCGCGCCCACCTGTGAGTTCGAGCCCTCGACTAGTTCAACCTTAATATCAAACTAGTAGTTCGCTCCGAACTGTGAACTCGCGAACCCCTTATCTCGGCAACCCCTAGACCGATTTAACTCGTTTACGAACTTGAAAATTGAATGAATTAAAAACACTTATTTGTACTGTAATAAAACCCAAGTTATGAGAATATTTAAATATATTTGGCTTCAACGAACAACATCTCCCTCGCAACTAGCTCCCACAGAAGAAAGACATGAAGATGTACACTTACGTGCTTTAACATAGTAGTTCGAGAACAGTAATAATAAATCAACTTATTATTCCTCTTTTCTTTTATCAGTGAAATTTCATATTTAAGGCGAAGTGGTAGCTAAAGTGGCGCCCTCATTTTAAATAAATTCTTTAAAACAAAATATGGAGATGATTAAAAATTTGATTTGTATCACTGTCTAAAAGACCTTTAAACTATTTCATGAATAACCTTTGAAAGTAATATTGGTAATCCGTCTAGTTTTAAAACGGGTTTTCGCCAAAAGTGGCCACTTTTGACGAAAACCCGTTTTAAAACTAGACAGACTATTAGTAATAATTTCAAAGGTTATTCATAAAATAGTTTAAAGGTCTTTCTAGACAGTGATACAAATAAAATTTTTAATTATCACCGTATTAAGTTTTAAACAATTTATTTCAAATGAGGGCACCACTTTACCTACCACTTCGTCTTAATCAAATGCAATTCCAAAAGTTTCTGACATCATGACAGATGTCCAACGTCAAAACAAATCTCACCCAAAAAACCCCTGTCAAAAGTGTTGCCACTCATATTAAATATTTAATAACTATATATTTTATGTATTTATTTAAGAATTTAGTCATTATTATTTTTACAAAACTATAAGAAACCTAACAGTACCAATACGAAAAGCTTTTACAATTGAAAGAAAAATACATATTAGGTATTATTCTATTAGTTACGTCTACACAACTACTTATAATGCAGCTCCAATTAAAAGTACTCGAATAATCGTCTATTAAACATACATACATAAAATACATACAAAAACAGGATTGTTTAAGTAGACTCACAAAAATTCGCGCGAGGAAAAAATATTTTTTTTTAATTTCATCCCCTATATTTTCGTCATTTTGAAAATGAACGAAAAACTGCCACTTTTAGCTAATTTGCGTAGAAAAGCTTCACATAAACTTCTTTAAACTGTAAATAGTAGCTCATAAAGTAGTCTGAAGAGCTAGGGCTTCATCAAGACAACATATTAAATGATATCTCTGTTTCCGTTCAAATAACAAAAAATTCAGATGGGGGCAGCACTGGACACCGAAAAATTGACGTATCATAAAATCTAATAAACCTTTACATCGAAAAACAATCACAAAAATAATGACGCAGCGCTACTCATATCTCCTAAAAACAGTTTTCACATTTTGCATAATCTTAATATTGATTCCTAACGACCCAGCCATGTGTATAACCACCCTAATAGCAATTTTTCCCTTCAACGATTGTCTTAATACCACGTTATAACGATAATACACAACGATACAGTATTGATGACGTAAATCTGTACCAAAAGGACATAAGAAATAAACGATTATCCAAAAATAAGCTGTAATGTCGAAGTAGGAAGGAAAAAAATCGCTTCAAACGGTAACTAATAAAGTTAAGTTCGATACTTTCACACAGTGTTATCATATTTCTGCTATATCGTTACTTAAATTGTATGTAACAAAGTTCGGGATTGCGATTTTGAATTGTAATAACGAATATTAGAGTTGAGGTTTGATTGTTTAAGTTTGAGAGATATGCTTTTTTGACATTTGAATGTCAATGTCTGAACAGATTTTGTAGGAAAAGAAAAAGGTTGGTGTACAAGGGATATTTGTAAAATTGATTATGTTTGCCGTCGTTTGATATTTGGCTGAAAGTGACTGAAGAACGCTAGATCGATTTTAATTGAATTCTTTAAGAAAGGGCTTTGCTTCAGCCCTTTGATTTCACTTTGCAGATTAAATCTGACTCAGTACACAGAGGGATCGGCTTTTTATTTATGATTTGGAAATAATACTTATCTACCTAAGTGAATACTGATTTCGGAGAAGCGCAGTTTTTGGGTTTAGAGCATGTTGGTAAATGGCCTTTTTCAAACTGTCCTGGGTCTTGCATGTTTATCTTTATATGTATTTGTTATAAAATATAGTATCGTTGAGTTAGTATCCCATAACACAAGTCTCGAACTTACTTTGGGGCTAGCTCAATCAGGGTTATTTGTCCCAGCATATTTATTTATTTGTGTATTTATTTATGTTTTGTTTCCTTGTTACAGACTGCTCTGAAGATGCCTCCGTCAAAGGACTCTTACAACAAGAACCAGTACAGCCGGTCCTTCAGTAGTGGCAACAGTAAGTACGATTAGCTATGATTACAATAGGGGTGACGACAGGGTTAGAAAAGTGTAATTGTAATTATGTAGTTCGTCTTTTAGATTATCCAATAATAATGCCAGACGGACGGACAGACAGACGCACGAGATCCTATCAGGGTTCCGTTTTTTAATTTTTTTGTACGTAAGCCTAAAAAACTAAGTATTATAGTTAAACTGAGTTAAATAATAAGATGGCTTATGTTCTTAAGACTAGTTTTCTGCAGATTTTAACCGTCAGTGTCGATTTAAGTTCGTAAGCATCTAATATGAAGCGCTGAGGACTATGTGTGATGTTACCTTGAAAGATCGAATGAGGAAAGACGTCATAAGGAAGTGGTATGGAGTGAAAGAGAACGTTGCAACAAAAATGGAGAAATGGATGTTAAGATAGTTTGGCAAAGCAGAAAGGATGGATGAAAAGAATTAACAAAAAAAATATAAAAGACAAATGTAAAAAGAACAGCAGGAACGGGTCGGCCTCGGCGAACATTCTGCGACCAGATTGCAGACGTTCTAAAAAAGGGACAGGTAAAAAGTACCCGTAACCGAAGGGCATGTCGAAATGGCTCAAATTAGATATTGTTAGACCAGAACCTAGCCACGGTAAGGTGTCATTGGCCACATTTAGATCTGCCTTAGTACAAGGAGTTGAGTCATGTCAAAAGATGGCTTATGGATTGTGTGACCCCACAGTCATATAAACTGTTGCCAGAGTTCCCACCCCATTTGGTTTTGCCCTCTCGGCATCTCCCTGTACCAGATCGGAGTTGACGAGTGTAGATGAAGCGAAAGAGTTTGGTCAAGATCGTAGCAAGTGGAGGTCCATGGTCTCTCTCTCTAGCTCTGTGGGAAATAGGCATGATATTATGTATGTATAGCAAGAATCTAAGCAGACAGAGCTTAAGGCCGCAAGATCCCAAATGCTGTCAGCCCCGTTAAGAACGAACTAGTCGATACATTTTCTATACAAATTTCGGAGGGATTCCTCCACTGTTTGACATTGTACATACAAAGTTTGACATGATATCGTTTTGTTTTATTATAAATGTTGTCTGAATGGAATATGGATACAGAATAGTGAAATAAAAAGCCATTAAAAAGTTATGACCTATCAAAGATTAGTTTTCTTTTCCTTACTTTTACACAAAAATTTTGACGTAAATAAGTACTCGTAATTAAAAAAGTGTTAAATCTCCAAAACTAAGTCCACACCGACACGGATTATTTATCGAAGATTTTATTAAACTTTATTTGTAATCGATTAATGCAGTAGCTTTTGCATAAAAACCTTTTTACCTAAAGACTTTACGTATTTTTTACGCGCTCGGTTTACTATGAATTTATCGTGCATTTCACCTCACTGCTTCGCCCGAACACAATGTTTGGTGAGACAGCATGCTTTTAGGCCGCGCCCACCTGTGAGTTCGGGCTCCCGACTAGTTCAAAAGGATAAATACTTGATAGTGTATACATATTAAACATGAGTATTAATTACGTATTTGTCTTTTTCAGATGGCATGACGATGCAAGCACGTGTCTACCACCCCGCCACAAACCTGATGCCGCTCACGCCCCCGCATTCCCCCACCGGCATGACCCCCAACTTTTCTACCTCAAGACCAAATGGAACCACCACCACGTGGGGAAGACAGAATAGCTACAATGGGAAATATCCATGACCTGATAGATACTTAAGGCAATATAAAAAGAAAATTAAGAGCATCAGAGGAGTTAAAGTGACTAGAATTGAGCAAAATATCTAAATATCTTCTTCTCTTCTTGTTGGCTTAATTTTTTTGTTATTTAATGCCCAAACAACATTGCAATGTCATAAATTATGTTATCGGTGGGATTACGCGGACATGTCCACTTTAGAACTTGATTTAAACCATGATCCACCTATAACAGATTCACTAAACATCTAGTATACAATTAGTCTTGTTAACCAATAGCTAAATTTTTGGGGCAATTTCAGTCTATTATACTGAACTACCCATTAAGCCATTAGCCTTCCCATACTAATCAGCGTTCGGCCGGGTTTTGTAAGGAAGGTTGAATTTTTTTTAACTATTTTTAATTTTTAAAAAATATAGACATGGTTTCAGTAACGTGGACTGAATTTGCCCCAATTTGGCTGATAGTTAAAAAATCACCCCGTATACTATATAATTAAGGGCATGACAAACTAACAATATACTCTAAAATTGTATCTTGACAAAAAATCGCTCGATAAAATTCAACAAACATCACCTTTGACGCAGATAATATACTCGTAGGTATATTTTGAAATCACATGCCAAGCAATTTAAAATAATTATATCTTAAAATACGAAAATACTATCAATATTTTTTTATATGTATAAACCACGTAAGATATCTTAAGATACAATACTATTTAATATCCAGATACTTTAAAGCCATTCATTCTCTTGAGTCAATATCAATTTATTTTGGGTGGACAATGGTTTAAATATTCTTTATAAACAATATTGTGTACCTACGACATAAATTCCTGTTTTTTTTTAGAAAAAAAAAACTAATTTATTGATCTTCGATGAATAGACAATCAAAAATACTAAATCCCATTAATAAATGTAAATAATTAGTTAGTTTATTTAATTAAGTGCATTTAATGTTACGCAAGGATGCAGGGAAACGCTGGATGTAGGCCGTTTCCAATCGGTCGTTTCAGAAATCCTTGGAAAAGGCCTACGTACAGAGGACTTCTTATGATGATGAGAGAAAGTAAAATAATAAATGATTTTGTAGTTAGATAATTTTCTCGAAGAAATGTCACTTCATTCAATCTCGAATTTGATAATAACGAATCTTAAATTATTAAAAATGAAAGTGACATTGAAGAACAATAATTCAATAACATGTGTGATATTTATCTGATTCTGATACGTACCAGCTTTAAGTATAGTAAACTGCAACCTTCATATTCCTAAAAATTAACAACCGTTCACGTTAAACGTGTTTTGTCTCTTTTCAATATTTGATGTTGAAAGGACGAGACAAAACATATTTTAACTAAAACAGGTTTAGCAAACGTTTGTAATTTTTGATGAATAAATATTTAATGTACTCCTATAAAGCAAGATAAGAAATGTTGAGTTCATATTTTAAACGAATAGTATTTTTGATAGATCTAGTAACCATCTTTACTTGAAAAAAAAAATACAAATTCAAGAACACATAATTTTATTAATTTCTCTTGATAATGATAATATTGTTTTATTTATCTGTACAATTTTATCTTCAGATATAAAAGATAGAGTAAATTTGTACCATTGACATAGATAAATATATATTTCAGACAGTTCACATTGATTTTTGTATCAATAATATGATTCTGATAAAGGACACTGTTAGTCAAAGAAAACAATTCCAATCTTATCTTATTATAAAACAAGGTATTGCGGCTCTAAGCAGACAGAGTCCAGGGCCGCAAGACTCAAAGGCCACTTTTAGCGTGATGGTGGGTGAGAAAGTGGAAAAAGGAATCAAAATAGGGATGGGTTGCAGCCGCATCGCCTAATAATATAATTCCATTTTCAGTCATTCGATTAATTGGCTTCTACGATCTGCGCGAGAAGGCAGAATCCGTATAGCTAGTTCCACTGACTAAATAAAATTGTAGGGGACAATGGAGACATCAGTACTTGAAAGTCCTCGTGACCCCACTTGTGAAGATGAGCAGTGGGGCCATCAGTCCGTTGGGGAAAATTCTTCTTTT
This sequence comes from Acrobasis suavella, assembly GCA_943193695.1. Lineage (NCBI taxonomy): Eukaryota > Metazoa > Arthropoda > Insecta > Lepidoptera > Pyralidae > Acrobasis > Acrobasis suavella. The sequence goes on from OW971948.1 coordinate 15,048,053, forward strand.
CTCTCAGAAGATATAAAACACGGAGTAAGTTTATAACTAAGTTTAAATCACTATTTGCCCTAATTAAGTTTGACAGGTGGAAATGGATGTGGAATAGGTAAAAAATATATAATTTTATTTATTCTGTCGACTAGATTATCAAAAAATAAGGGACCCATATTTTTTCGCTTAGCAAAGAAGTGAAAATTCGCAAAGATACAGCGCTTCGAAGTTTACGAGTGGCGATTTACGTCATATCGTGACGTCACACGAAATTTAAATGAGCTGTGTCTTCGTCATTATTTGTTAATCAGAGAAAAGAAAAAATACGCGTACCATATTTTTAAACAGTCTACATTATTAAAAAAATGTCCCGTCCATATTTTCCAAAATGTCAATTTATTTAGTTTGGGTAATGGTTTAAACTAAGTTTAAACCAAATAATAAATTAATGTGTGTTTTATAACTTTATGAACTTAAATGAAAGGAACATACCCGTATTAAATCAAACCACAGGCTACTTATAGTTCACTATAGTAAAATTTACGCTAGTAATATATCTTTGGTGTAACGAAATTCAAGTAACAGCCAAAACATCAAAAAGCATTTCGGCATTTCCATCCAAGAGTTAGCAGCCACCCAGGAAATTTGTATAGGACAGTCGATTTTTTACGTTTTTTGGTTGATATTTTTATTTCATTATTCTATAACGATCTAGTATAGCCCGTGATTCGTTTTGATTAATAAATATATTTATTACGGGTATGTCCCTTCCACATCTAAATATATATATATATCTAAATATATATAACTTAAAGGTGACTGACTGACTGACATAGTGATCTATCAACGCACAGCCCAAACCACTGGACGGATCGGGCTGAAATTTGGCATGCAGGTAGATGTTATGACGTAGGCATCCGCTAAGAAAGGATTTTGATCAATTCTACCCCCAAGGGGATAAAATAGGGGATGAAAGTTTGTATGAAACTTTGTCAATTTTAAACCGATCGGGCTGAGACTTTGCATGCATAAAGCTACTATGACGTAGGCATCCCCTAAGAAAGGATTTTGATAAATTACACCCCTACGCGAGCGAAGCCGCGGGCAAATGCTAGTTATTTAATAAGACGAATTATGTGTCTGTAGTTATTTCAAAACTTTAAAGTCAGACTTTTTTATATCATGAAAAGAAAAATTGACAGTACGTATAAGTATAAGATGATTATTATTGGATAAATAAATGGGTACCTACTACAAAAAATTCGACTGATGAAGTATTTAAACAAAATAATTACAGGTACATGTTGCAAGTTACCAATGTATGTTAGCCTCTTGTAAATAGCTTTTGTATATGAATGATTGTATGGTGTAGCTTTTGAAGTTAGGCGTGTAAATGCTTGTGTGATGTTGTGATATATCGAATAAAATGCATTTATATTTTTATTTTTTGGTTTTATTTCTCGATATTTTAAGTATAGTTAAGGATTCTTAAGAAATGATACTATTGAGGAATTGAAGTAATATACATTACTGGTAATTAACGCAAATCGCAATCAGAATTTGACGACCTCCGTGGCGTAGTGGTCACCATGCTAGTCCGCCTCCAGGTCCGGGGTTCTCTTTCAAATTGTCTTGGGTCTTGGATGTTTATCTATAATTATATGTATTTGTTAATTAAATATAGTATCGTTGAGTTAGTATCCCATAACACAAGTCTCAAACTTACTTTGGGGCTAGCTCAATCAGTGTTATTTGTCCCTATATATTATTATATAGTGTGTTCGGACATGAATTAGCGATAGTTTAAGGACAAAAATACGAAATCGCGAAAAAAAAAATTGTTGTTCCATACATTTATATGCGATAGGTATGTAATTAATTACTATGGAGCAGCGATTTTTTTTTTCGCGATTTTCTAATTTTTCCCTTAGTAAAAGTTGTTCGTATAGATGACAACAGCGTGTCCTTAAATTATCGCTAGTTCATGGCTGAACACACTGTATATATTTATTAGAATCATAACATGATATAGATCTGCAAGAAAAAAAAAAACTAAAAAAAAATTGGACTCTCCATAGAGACTCGACCAGGTGATCAGAGAATTTGTATGGGAAGCCAATTTTTTTTTTTACAATTTTTGTCTTTTTTTGCCGATCTATGACGTGTTGGGGAGTCTGATTCTGATGTTAAGACTTTTTGCGTTAGTTACCAGTAACCCTGTATCTACATTTTTTTAATGTTCTTTAACAAAAAAAATGTAGATAGTATATTATACAGGGTGACCTGCTTGTTCGTCGAACAAGCGGGTCACCTGATGTTAAGTGATCACCGCTGCCCATGGACAACTGCAACACCAGGGGTGTAACAGAAGCGTTGCCGGCCTTTCAGGAAGATATAGACTCGTTTTCTTTCAATGTCTTCAAAAGGTTTCAATGTCATACAACGTTTACGGGACATACCTGTAATAAATCCAACTACGGGCTATACTAAATCACTATAGTTTCAATAAATAAATATAATTACCAACATAAAAGAAAAACATCGGGCTTTCCATACAAAAGTTTCGTATAGGAATGTCAAATTTTTTTTTTTGGTGTTTTGATTATTATTTTATACTAAAGTGATCTAATATACCCCGTAGTTCAATTTATTACGGGTTATGTTTCAAATTGTATAATTCACTTAAATACGCAAAAATTATTTAACAGAAATTTTAGGAGGTATGATTTACAAAAATCAGTGAATGCACACAACTTTAAGTTAATATAAATTAAAATAATAAAAAAACTCTTATTTCTAATTCACATTAGAGTATTTGTTCCTGTATTAAAAATTAAATAAAAATTGTACTGGTAAGAGAATAAAAGATTACAAAATAATGTCAGTCATCCAGTTTATCCATGTTTTAAGATTTATTAGTAAATTAAAAATAATATCAAGACCACTATTTAACTACAAGTAACTATGACGTCACATACAAATCCTACAAAAAATGTTTATCTGATTTGACTCGATACGAACTAGCGGATTATAGGTACCGAGAAACTAAATTGATGACTTTAAAAACAAAGACATTACAAGTACTAGACTTGCATTCTAATTAGAAAGGTTGTGTATCAGGCGATTGTATGATAATTCCCAGAATACGTCCTTGAATACATTACTTGGGTCATTTTATTGCCTTTGAACACCGTATAAAGAATGAGCGAAGCTGTTAGCCGTTTGTGTGTCAATTCAATTCAATTCAAATATATCTTTATTATCATAGGATATTTATAATATCTCTTAATAATCGTCACTTTGTTTTATTGCACAATTAATTATTGTTGACGTCAAAAAGTTACTTAGAGCTAAGTTTACTGCCGCCTCCAAAGCGCTAGTGCAGAAGAAGCGGTAACAAACTGCACTGCAGCATTTTCTCCAAGAACGTCAACTCACAATGAAATTAATATTTATAGTTGATATTTGGACAGAGTATACATTGTTTGTTGTCATAATTTAAATTAATTTTTTAATGACGAAATTTTGAAATAATGTCAAATCAAGTTGTAAATTCAGTATGTACTTAATGTACCAGATTATGACCATTTCTGAGTGTACAAACCTTTAAGAGGGACCTGCGCCAAGCTCAAGCCAGACTTTGTTGTCTTTAAGATAGTCATCGGTCCTATAATAAGCCTTCTCACACAGTACCTTCTTTACATAAGCTTTAAACTTTTTGTCAGGCATATCAAGGACCGATTGTGGCAGTTTATTATAATAAAGTATACCGTTCCCCATAAACGTTTTACTAACTGTTTTGAGTAGGTATGTATGTATGCAATCAAGGGCGTCCCGAATTAGTTTTTTTTAATACCGATGTTTGTCCGGACTGTTACTTCTAGAAAGATTTTTTTTTCATAAAAGTTTAATATCCTAGTAGTTTTTTTATTTAAACGAGCACGTGTAACGGAAATGAGGTATCAACCGGAAAGGGAGTGAACATACTAATGAATGTGAACAACTTTTACTACGGGGCCATACCTGAAATCGTAAAAAATTCTGCGGCTCCATACATTTTGGCACGGTAAGCTTCATTCTCACTTTAAACTGTAAACAGTAGTTCATAAAATAGTTTGAAGGGTTATCTAGGGTCTGATCATGGCTAAATTTTAAATGATATCTCTGTTTCCTTTCAAATGATTTATTTTAAATGGGGGCAGCACTGGACCCCGGAAAATTCAGGTAGCCCCGTCGTTAGCTTGAAAATAAAAAAAATAAAATCGTGATATTAGTATGCCTATGTAATAAATTATTTATATTTTCGTCTCGCTCGTAACTGGAGAGAAGTGACATCTGTACAAAAAGCTTGACAATAAAAAAACAATCCAAGGATATCTTACTTTGATTGGATTGAAATTGTTTTTTATATATCCCAATAGATGGCGTCATAAAGTTTCATCTTAAAATTAATACATTTGCAATACAAGGAAAAATAATTAAAATATGATGAAAAATCCACACAACAATAAAATAATCTATATATTTAATGGATTTTTTAAAGTATAAAATCACATTTTGATCAAAATTTACTGCCATCTAGCGTCACCATAAAACAATATCATACTGAAAGAAATATTCGATCAATAACATCAATGACATCTACTTCTTAGTTCCCCAAGATACTACCAGATGACGCTAAAATAAATCATTTTTAAATTTTCTTTAAAATACATATTTTCATGGATTTATAGCTATGTCAATCAATATAATTAAATTTACATTTCTACAGAGTAGGTAGGTACCCACCTACTCTGAAATGCAAGTTACAACATTTTTTAAATATGAAAATATTTAAAAAATGTTGTAACTTGCAATTTCACCCAGATTCAATATTAAAAATGTATATATTTTTACTGAGAATTCGTAAGGGAATGTTAATACATATTTTAAATCCCAAATATACAGGGTGACTTTAAACCACCAGCCAAATTTTATGTTGTTGTTGTATTGGATGTTTATCTACTCGTATATATGTATTTGTTATAAAATATAGTATCGTTGAGTTAGTATCCCATAACACAAGTCTCGAACTTACTTTGGGGCTAGCTCAATCAGTGTTATCTGTCCCTTTATTTATTTATTTTTAATTTTAGGAGCAAGTGCAGTCTATGATAGTGAAGTACTTTCCATAAAAACTAATAATGAAAACGAGAATAAAAATCGGCTACCCATAAAAATCAGCGCTGGGCCAAACGGATTTGGTATGGAAGGACCATTTTTCATTTCCAGACAAGTTTACATCACTAGCAAAACAACATAAAATTAATACCAACCAAAGATTTAAGATTAAAAATGGCCGATATTTCACGGAGTTTTCCAATCCAAACAAACTTAGTAATTAAAAGGGGGGACGGCCATAAATCTATAAGTTTTAATTTAAATTAAAATGTTGGTATCTTCGGTGAGACAATGAGCGAGCGAGAAAATAATATATTGAAAGGAGATAAGGTTTGAAAGTTGGCAACTAAGCTAATAATTTACGTGGAGACTTTCGCGCTTTAATCGTTTCATTTTTAATAGTAGATTTTGCTTCAAGGCATTTATGTAATATTTTTAAGGCGAAGTCGCTCCCTACGATACCAAAGCGAAACGAAATAATCCACAACGAGTGATTCTACGGTTGAATCCTGAGTAAATAGAATATTAATAGTAAATTGTGCTACAAAGCGTGAAAGTAGTATGTTTAAGGCAAGGACACTACCTACTTTGAATCCAGAGCGAAACGAAAGAATTCTTGTAATTCTACGGTTGAATCCTGAGTGAAGCGAAGATTTCAATTATACACCCCAAGTAACGACTAATATAATGAAGTTTAAAGGAAAACTATCAGAGCTAAGTAGGGTTTACAAATAAACAAGTTATAAGCGACCAACTTACAAAATGTACTCGGAAAAGGAAAAGTTCATACAAATTCAAAAGAAAATTAGTTTTTAGACGTTTTTAGTGGCGTGCAACTACGGAACCCTACACTGCGCCTGGCCCTACATACACTTGAATGACTATATATATATATATAGTCATTGTTATAGATATGAAAGCTTGTCTGAAAAAAATATTTTTTTAAACAATTACTTGTTATATTAATTTCTGGTCACATTTTACATAACATTGGCTATTTTAATTACTTCTGTCAATATACAGCATGACATTAATTGGCTCATGCCATGTTAAATCTAGCTCAATAGCTGTCACGGGTTCGTCGCATGCATTTTCTATTATTAGCCATCGGGATGACCATATCAGCTCGTGATCGTATTGACTTCTAAATATAGCAGTGACCACTTTCTAGATTGGGATGGGGAGACGTCGATATCGATAGATTTTTAATCATCGATACCGGTTAAACCTATCGACTTTAAATAAAGTCTTTTTCATCAAACATTAGGCATGGCGACTGGAAATTTCAGTTTTCAATTTCAACAAAATGTAAAATATAAATGTAAAATGTGAAAAGCAATAAATAAATTGAAATTGGACTGGAAATTTCAGTTTTCAATTTCAACAAAATGTAAAGTATAAATGTAAAATGTGAAAAGCAATAAATAAATTGAAATTGAAATAAAAAAACATTTTCGGCCCATCTGTTGGCTTATTACAAAATTTTTGGAAACATATTTTGTCTTTTCTTTAAGAAACAAATAACTGGCCAAGTACAATTCGGACTCGCGCGCGAAGGGTTCTGTATAATTCTATTAAAAAATCAAGTTTGTTGTATAAGAAAATAAATAGGTAAGTATTAGTTGCTATAGCGGCAGCAGAAATACATTATGTGTTAAAATTTCAACAATTTAGCTATCGCGGCTCATGTGATACAGCCTGGTAGCCGACAGCCAGGCAGACAGACAGTGAATGGACAGCGGAGTTTTAGTAATAGGGTTCCGTTTTTTACCCTTTGGGTACGGAAACCTAATGATGACGAAGATACAGTGCATTTAAATTTCACATGACGTCTCGCCTAAGAATGATTTTTACTCAGCGGTGACGTCACAAGCCTCTGAAACTTAGATGCTCCGTATCTTAGTAAATTTTTACTTTTTGATAAACTAAAAAATATGAGGCTATTATTTTTGGATTATCCAAAACAATCAGTTAGAATGATACTTTTCTGACCTTGTCGTTACAAAATCAAACGAAAATGAAAAAAAAAAAACAATACTTTACCATTTGATGGTTTATTTTTTCAACATATTTTAGTTTTATTGTTTTTATCGGCAGAAATTCAGCTCTTTCAATGAAACAACCATTGTAGCAGGCGTAGAATGAACTGTCTCTGTACTATTTGCGATATTATTCCTTTTCGATATATCATTTCCATTGACAGAAATCCACCCACCTCCATTGGCATTACTTGTATCATTGAAGGATCATCTTGAAAGATACAATCGATGAAGGCGAAGGTTGAACTGTCTATTACTATTTATGAGTTTATCTTTTCCACGTCTTATTTCATCGATATCATTTCTATCGACAAAACTCCAGCACTACCCTTCAATGATACAATCGATGGAGGCGTGTAGGTTAAACTGTGAATGAGTGGAGATCAATCTGTGCTGAATTCTGATGCAAGGAATGACTTCATCTATCTATTTCATCCATGTTGGTCTATTTTTGAAATAAAAACTTCTTTAACGGCGTTGTACACTTTTTTTGTGATTGGTAAAAAATGTTCAACTCGCGTCAGGAAACTCGCGTCAGGACACGTGACACTGATCGAAAATTCGTAAGACGGTTGGAGCGTAGACAGCCGGCGCGCCGTAGGAGAGGAAGTATCCTCCTCTCTTTCTACGGCGCGGCGAAAATGTATGCCTGCGTCTGCTGTTTCATTTTGGCTTGCGCGTGGCACGCTGTAAATAAATAAATATTGTATTCTACCACATAAATGATAGTACTTTTATACTAATAATTAAAGCAATTCGTGCAAAATTATTCCCTAAGCATTCCAAAATATCAAAAATAATTAAGTAAGTAAATAAAAAATATTTAAGTTTTCTCTTCGGCCGGCACTCCCGGAGTGCAACCCTTCGTTTTTTTTTTAATTGGCCGTGCAAACTTTGCGTTTTCAAACATTCAAATGTTTATTCAGTAATTAGACCTGTACATGCACTTTTACACATCACGTCACGTAGTTTCTTCTGTCTGGCTGTCAGTTTATCTGTCTGTCTGACTGTTCCTGCCTGCGGTTCGCATTTCTCAACCGATTCTCGTGAAATTTTGTAAGACAGGTTCAACAATTATATAAATTTTTTTGGTCGATTCAGTTTTTCGAATTTTTTTTAAATGACTATAATTGGGGCTTGGAAACTTTAAGAAGTCATATTTAGGCCATTTCGTTTTTTTTTTAACTTCGTAAAAAATAACTACCCTTTATTAAAGACGCAACTTTTTTGTCTAAACAACTTTTTTATCCGATAAACTTCAACAGGTCGGGGCGAGTATCTACTAGTCGTATTGTCCCAGCGCAAGGCAAAGGGCAAAAGGGGGAGATCCATCTGTTTCCCAGACGCTCTATTTACGCCATACACAGTTTATCGTAACGAGTGGTCTAGTAGAAAATAAAAAAGTACAATGCACCACCTGGTTCTTTTTTCAATCGTATCTAATGCAACTAGCAACCCATTACTATTTTGATTCCTTTTTTCTATTTTTACGCCCACTATCACGCTAATTGGGTTTTTCACTTGTAGACTCTGACTACCCCGTTTGGGATAGTGATGTGATAGTGTATCAAATGGAAACTACCACCTACTTACTAGGTGGTTATGCAGCCTGAGCAAATCCATCTGCCATCTGAACTGAACTGTTTCCAGGAAACTGACTTGCAATTCATTAGCATCATTTCAGCCGCATAACGTCCACTGCTGGACATAGGCCTCTCCCAAAGATTCAGCATGCATCCAGCGCTTTCCAGCGACCTTGGTCAGGTCGTCTGACCACCTTGTGGGTGGGTGTACTACGCTTCGCTTGCCAGTACGTGGTCGCCATTCGAGAACCTTTTTGCCCCATCGGCCATCGGTTCTTCGTGCAATGTGTCCCGCACACTGCCACTTCAACGAACTAATCCACTGGGCTATGTCAGTGACTTTTGTTCTCCTACGAATTGCTTGCAATTGAAATTGGTGATTGTATCACACTGACAAAATGTGGGCTTAATGCAGTTGAAATAGTCATTTTGCTAGCCTACTGTGTCCAAATATCGAGCAATAGTAGTGCCGATCAAATGTTATGTCAGTCTACCATTGGTCGAACAATATTAATTTCGAGCAATAGTAGTTCCGATCAAATGTTATGTCGGTCATTAGATCTGCCGGGCAACGGTTTGTCGCACAACTGAGGTACTTTCTACTGGGCCCCCTCTATTCTTACAATAGGCTGACAAAAGATTTTTGGCCCATCGGTTAGATTATTAAAAAATGCTGTACACGTATATTTTCTTTTTTCTGAGAAACAAAAAATGACGAAGACACGGCGTATTTAAATTTCGTATGAAGCCTACGCCTAAGCACGATTTTTACATAGCGGTGACGTCGCAAGCCCCCACTCTGGAACTTAAATGATCCGTATCTTTGGGAATTTTCAATTTTTTGATAAAGTGAAAAGATGGGTCCATTATTTTTGGATAATCTAATTTTGAATAATACTTTTCTGATCCTGTCGACACCTCATTAACTTTGTCAGGGGAAACATTTCGCCAGTTCTTTTCAAACGCAGATAGATCGTCTGCAGATCGTGTTCTTGGACCGCCTCTTTTTTCCTCCAGTCTGCAGGGACCCTTTCCATAGTTATTTTTGCCCACCTATCCGGGTGCATCATGTAGACCTGGCTGGCCCAATCCCACTTTGGTTTGGCTGCCTTCTTCCCCACATCTACGACTTTGATCTTGGAGCGAGCTAAGAATGATGGTGTTTTGTGTACTAAATGAAATAGCGATATAATAATTTCTTCTGCCTATCGTGTCGCTGGCTCAAATTTAAAACTTTTTTTCTTTTTATACGTCGTTACTTTTACGCCTTCCTCCGAGTATAGGTCAAGCATGGTACAGCTGGTGAGGCACAAAGGACATGAGAGTAGGTGCTGCATAGTCTGGTCGTCGTGACCACACTGGCTCTATGCTTCTGCTTGGTCAATGTAGCACCGCTAGATCAAGAGTAGTGCTATGGGGTTATCCAGATTGACCATCTGATATTTCGCTGAGAAACTTCCACCGAGTGCTGATCGCCCTGGGCAGTCTGGAATTCGTTAAATAGACTCCGGACTGGCGTTGGGAGATGTCAAGAGAACCGAGTTAGATGGCGTTTCTCCAAAAACGATAAATGCGAGTGTGGTGCTATCCAATCAATGACCCACTTATTGTCCTGCCCAAATAGCCCCACTTTCTGCACATTGCAGGACCTTAATGAGGCAAATGATCGGGGAGTCGCCGTGGCCAAACACTGGTCAAATTATCATAGCCTTTCGACTCGAGAAGAAGCGCCAGCGCGCCAGATTGTGCCTACCTCATCATCATCCGAGCGTATTCCCGGTTGCATCCTCAGCAGTAACGCTTCAGAGCCCGGGGTCCGCTACCTAACCAAGGAGATTTGACGAGGTTACTGGTTTTTACACAGAGCGACTGCCGTCTGACCTCCACAACCCAAAAGGCAAACCAGGAACCAATCCTTGGATAGTTTGATGATCAAACGCTAGGTGGCGTTCGGGACCCACAGTTTTACGTGCCTTCCGAAACACGGAATCATCTTTCTTTTCGGATAATCAGGTGATTCAAGCCTGCAATATCCTATCCAGACTGGAAACAACTTTTCACAAAGTATGCTTCCCAGTGGGAATCGAACCCATGACCTCCGGGTCTCAAGGCGAACGCATTGACCACTGGACTACGGAGGCAGCCAGATTGTGCCTACCTACCTACCTCATTTCGGAGGTGATTTAAGCAACCCCATGTGGCCCATGACAGTTTATGACTTGTAAATAGCAGTTAGGTATACGAAAAAATGCTCAATAGAAATAGGCATAATAAATCAATATAATAGACCCCAATTCAGTCCAATACAAGTCCTTGAACCGGCCAAGCGTTCCCATACGAGAATTGGCACCAATCGAATTATTCCTATACAATTTTATTGAGTGACTCACATCGCCTAAACTATGTGGTGACATTTTAATTGTTGTGAGAACGATTACGAATTGAGATTCTGCAATTTTAAAATGTTTGTTCTACTTTTACTTATTATAATAATTATTATTTATTACGAGTACAAACTTAATGGATCCACAATATACAATTGTTTAAAATTGGCGGACTTTACGTTAAAAGTGTTGTCTCCCAGTCAACCATAAAGATAAACAGAGATTTTGTTGCGGTGCAAAATTTTTACCTAAAGAAATCCAACCAAATGGTTTTTTGGTTTGACAGTTGGTGAAGGAAATTTTGTTCAACCATAAAGGGACCTACGATATTTTGTATAACAGTTTCTCGGTGAGGAAAAATTTATCCGGCCGAAGGATAATTTTTCTGATCTAAAAACCGACTTTACAACCCCAATTGATTTTGAAAACATTTTTATGGGACCACCTGGAAAGTGGACCGTTTCAAACAAAAAAAGAATTCTCCAAATCGGTTAAGGCGTCTTCGAATTTTTTTGTTTTGTATTTCGTGTATGTAAGTGGCCAACACTGGTGTCAGATTTTTCAGGCTGCCTTAAGGCATCTGACATAGCTTGACGACTGCTATACAATGATGACAGCCGGGACCAACGGTTTATACGTGCCTTCCGAAGCACTCGAACATGAACGAAGTCTTCGAATAATCGGTGAAAATACATAAAAAATCGCAACGAATTGATAACCTTCTCCTTTTTGTAAGTCGGTTAAAAAACAGTGCTTTCGGCCAACTGTTACTCGTCTAAGTGTAATTTTTTGAACAGAGCAATAAAAAAAGGATTTTTGTTAAACATTTGCTCGGCCAAGGTTTTTTCGGTCTATTGTTGTGAGCTCCATTTATTATAAACATACATACAATCTATTTTAATGTAAACAATGAATGATGATGGTGAAAATCAAACGGTATACATTATTTGAGAAGGTGAGAGTGTATTTGTCTTAGAAGGAAATTTAAATTACCAATCGAATAGCTCTTCCATGCTGATCTGGAAGAAAAGAAATAGCGTCGCGAAATAGAAAGAATGTACGTCAGGTGTACATAAAGACAATGTTTGAGCCAAAGAAAAAATATCTTACATGAACTTCAGAAATGAATGCCCTAATATATAGCCGCCATATACTCAAATGTTCCAGTTAAAATTTTAGAAAAAGCCTTCATCAGTGCATCGCTGCTGATGGCCGCCAATTGCTGATGTCGTTTTTAAAACTTGATGTACTTACATCTTAAGTACTTGCGTTACCGTAAATTGAATTTGTAATTGCGATTGATTGTATTTGATCTAGAACGACTTCTGTTTTATATACTCGTATATCTTTTAATTTTTCTCTCTCTAGTCGCAAATGTTTTACTAATATGTTATTGTACAATCTGTGAATAACGTAGTTGGTTACAGAATTCGCTATTTTCCAACAAGTCAAATTAGATACTTTTTTCAAAACGCCAAAACAAACAGTTTCTATGGGATTGGTATGAAATACTGGGTAATGACGTCACAGTTTCTTGGAGTCAAATAGCGCTCTTTTTACCAGTTTTTCTGCTTGAATAAATCTAAAATCGCGTCAAAATTGATATGTTCAAAGACAAGTGACATTATTTTGCGACGTTTTATTTTTTTATCAGAACAAAA